>OW204024.1:7505000-10005000 GCA_934048045.1 Polygonum aviculare
GGAGGTTGATTCTACATGAATCAATCCCAACTTGTCTATGAACCTAGTATGAGAAGAACTTGGGCAAAGGTTTAGTCATTACATCAGCCACTTGTTCAGCTGTAGGTACATGAATCAAAGAAATCAAACCCTCTAACAATTTTGCCCTCACAAAATGGCAATCAAGTTCTATATGCTTTGTTCTTTCGTGGAATACAGGGTTTTTGGCTATGTAGATAGCTGCCTGGGAATCACATTTGACAGGAATGGGAGCAATCTGAGGAACCTCAAGCTCATGAAGTAGACGACTGAGCCAAGCCAACTCTGTTGTCACCCTCCTCAATGACCTATACTCTGCCTCAGCTGAAGAAAGAGAAACTGTCACTTGTTTCTTGGATTTCCAGGACAAAGGAGCACCTCCCAATGTGATGTAATACCCACTTACTGAGCGCCTGGTAGTAGGACATGATGTCCAATCCGAATCACAGTAAGCTTGTAATGTGAAATCAATAGTAGAATTCAAAAGCAAACCCATAGATGAAGTGCCTTGTAAGTACTGTAAAGTATGTATGGCTGCATTCCAGTGATTAGATGAAGGAGATTGCATGAATTGACAAAGGTACTGAACAGTAAATGCCAAATCTGGTCGTGTATTGACAAGAAAGTTCAGTTTACCTACTAACTGTCTATAAGGAGTAGGATCAGGCATCAAATTCTCTGTGTCAACTCTCAGCTTCAAAGAACTATCCAAAGGAGCACCAGTATCTTTCATTGAAGGTGGCAAAAACTCTTTCAAGAGCTCCTTAATGAACTTCCTCTGAGTGACTAGAACACCATTAGCTGTGTGCAAAAATTCCATTCCAAGGAAATAACTGAGTTGTCCAAGATCCTTGATACTAAACTGAGCGTGTAAAAACTGTTTAATGCTTTGAATTTCAGTCTCACAATCTCCTGTGATTAAAATGTCATCAACATAGATCACCAAGAAAACTGTACTTGCAGATGTCTTCTTGTGAAACAAAGAATAGTCATTTAAAGACTGAGTAAAACCCTGAGAAACAAGAGCACTTGACAACTTGCTATACCACTGTCGAGAGGCCTGTTTTAAGCCATATAGAGATTTGTTTAATCTGCAGACTTTATTAGGATGTAAATGAGCTAACCCCAAAGGCATCTTCATGTAGACTTCAGTGTCAATATCTCCATGTAAGAAGGCGTTATTTATGTCTAGTTGTGACAAAGACCAACCCTTCTTTACAGCAGTGAGCACCAATGCTCTAATTGTTGTCATCTTAACCACTGGTGAAAAGGTCTCAGTAAAATCAATCCCTGCTTTCTGAGTACAGCCTTTAATCACCAATCTAGCCTTGTATCTCTCCAAAGTACCATCAGCCTTCATTTTCAGCTTGTAGACCCATTTTGAACTAATAGGTCGTTTTCCCTTTGGTAAATCAACTATATCCCAGGTATTATTCTTATCTAATGCTTTCAACTCCAAATCCATAGCTTGAACCCAATCAGGACTTTGGACTGCTTCCTCATAAGAACAAGGTTCTACTAATGTGTTTAAGGATGAAATCATTTGTTTAGTGGATACAGAAAGAGCATGATAAGATATAGCTTGGCTAGGAAAATTGTCAAAGTCTGAAGAGACAAAATGACAAAAATAATCTCTAAGATGAGAAGGAGGTCTGGACAAACGAGTAGACCTTCTTAAAGGTTGATGTGGAATAGGCTGAATAATAGGTTCAAGGGGTTCAAGAATAGGTTCAATAGGCAAAGACTCATGGTCAAAGTCTGAATTTTCAGGAATAGGTAAAGGCAAAAAAGAATCATGCTCAGGAAAATGTGCTAAAGAAAAGGGAAATATAGCTTCATGAAATGTAACATCACGTGAGATGAATACCTTGTGAGAAGCAATATCCAGCAGTTTAAATCCTTTGACACCACTTGGATAACCAAGAAATACACAAGTTATTGCTCTTGGCATGAATTTATCCCTGCCTGGTTTTGGTGAAGATGCATATGCCAAACAACCAAATGTCCTGAAATCATCATAAGAAGGAGCTTTTCCATGAAGAACTTCAAATGGTGAGACACCATGAAGTATAGTAGAAGGCAATCTGTTCAAAATATACGTGGCAGTCAACAAACAATGGCCCCAAAACTGTAAAGGAACCTTTGATTGATACAAAAGAGCCCTGCTGATCTCCAAGAGATGTCTATGTTTGCGTTCCACCACACCATTTTGCTGAGGTGTATATGCACAACTGGTTTGATGAACAATACCTTTCTCTGTGAAAAAAGCTATTCCTTCATGACTTTTCCCAAGCTCTAAAGCATTATCAGAACGTATAACCTTTACTGAACAAGCAAACTGTTTCTCCACAAGCAAAATATAACTCTTCAAGAGAGAGAAAGCACAGCCTTTAGACTTCATCAAATGAGTCCATGTCACTCTTGTGAAATCATCAACCACTGTTATGAAATACTGAAAACCTTCTTTTGTTGGAGTTTTGTAAGGACCCCAGGTGTCCAAATGAAGCATATGAAAAGGTGCTGAAGTAGATATCTGACTGTTTGGGAAAGGTTTCCTTGTAAGTCTTGCTTTAGCACAAACATCACAAGACAAAAGAACCTCTTTATTACTAGCTATAGAAGGAAACAAAGACTGTAGACCAGCAAAAGGAAGATGTCCTAGCCTTTGATGCATAAGAGTGAAAGACTTCTCTTTCCTGACTGAAACTGAAGCAAGATGAGCATCAACTGAAGGAGAAATGTGCTGGTCTTTATTCAGAATATACAATCTTTTAGAAACTTTACCAAGAACCAAACTCCTCTTGAGAGCTGGTCCCTGCAACCAACATAACCCAGAGTCAAAACAAGCTGTGCAGTTCAATTGAGAAGCCAATTTATGAACAGAGAGAAGACTGAACTTGAACTCAGGAACATAAAGAACATCTTGAAGAACAATTTCATCTGAAATCTTAACTGAACCAGCAGTTGTGACCATCATCAAACTTCCATTGGGCAAAGAAATAGAAATAGGTGCAGACAAAAGATGCAACTCATTAAAAAAATCTCTATTATATGTCATATGGTCACTGGCGCCAGTATCTATTATCCAAGTTTGCTTGGAAAAGAAATCTCTAGAAGTATTTAGAGATGTAGAGAAGCAAGTTATACCGGCCATATGTGCATTAGCATGAGATGTGCCATTGATAGAGTTGTGCTGAAGAAGAGACATTAGCTGAGAATACTGATCTGCTGTGAGTCCTGGAATTGCAGAATTAGAAGAAGAATCTGAAACTTCTGGAACAGAATGTGCATTAGCCTGCCCATTTCTTGGAGGATAACCAATTATCTTGTAACAACGATCCACTGTGTGAGTTGTTTTCTTACAGTGCGTACAAAACAATGATTTTCTGCCCTTAAAATTGCCACCAGATGAATGATAATTGACAGAATTCATCGGACCAGACTTGCTACCAGAATTAGACTGAGCAACCAAAGAAGAACCATCAGATAAAAGCTTGCCAGAAGCATGAATACCCTGCTGAGTTTCTTCTTGCAACAACATAGAGTAGGCAACATGAATAGAAGGCAATGGATTCATCATCAATATATTTCCACGAGCAACAGAAAAGCTATCATTTAACCCCATCAAGAATTGCAATAATTTCTGAGTATCATGAACCTTACGAAAAGCCTCAGCCAGACCACAAGAACAAGCAGGATAATTGTTCAAAGAATCCTTTTCATCCCATAGACGCTTAATGCGAGTAAAATATCCAGAGATATTATCAGAAGATTGAGATATGGTACTTAGCTCTTTTTCAACGGAGAACATGTGCACGCCATTGCTCTGAGAAAACCTAGCTTCCAGATCCAGCCATATCTGCTTCGCATCACCAGATAACAAGAAACTCTCAGCAAGCTCCTTGGACATGGCATTGAGAATCCAGGAAGAAATCATGGCATTGCATCTCTCCCAACGACTGAAATCGGCTGAATCAGGAGCTGGACGAGCCACATCTCCATTAACAAAGCCAAACTTGTTCTTGGCTTTCAGAGCAATTATCATCGAGCTTCGCCAGGCATAAAAACCAGTGCCATCGAACACTTTGTTCGCAAGAAGCATGCCAGGATTATCAGAAGCATGAATGTAAAGTGGATTATTCGGATCCATGAGGAAAATACAAAGAAATTGATCGAAATCGAGATGATAAACGATCAAGAAATCAAAGATCAAACCAGAGAATCAGAAGGCAATTGAAAAACCTTCGATCAACAGAAACAAAAATCAGCAATGATCGTGAGGATGAATTCAAGGAATTCAGAGAATCATGTGCGGAAATTCAGAAATCGCTACACTGTCTGATACCATCTTAGAATGTGGATTGGAGAAACAGAAATGAAGAAAAGGGGATTTTTCATTATTGGAATTTTGTTACACATAGCTAGCTATTTATAATAGCTGACTCACTCACTAACCGGTTTAGACCGGTTTACATATGGTGCTAGTGTTAACACGTTGTACAGCTGATTACTTTGGCTGAAGATATACATCTCCTTCCTTCCTTTTCCTCGATCCTTATCTTGTTTTTCCTTTCCCCAAGTACTAAGCTTCTCCTTCAGTTTGATCGAGCTCCCCTTAGTTTCTCCCTGCCAACAACCACTAAGTCTGCCTCGTTCCTTTCCTTGGTCGTCGTCATCACTCAGCCGGGTTTGGTTAAGACTGCTCTGTTCTACCTCTGTTTGGAGCTGTCACCTTTGAAAATTCGTATCTCTCTCGTTTCTCACTCAAAATTCATGAAACAAGACTCCAGATTTAGATTGAAGGATCCTCTTCAAGGTTAGTGTTGTGAGTTTGGCAAGAAACCAGCTCAAAGTGGGGTAACTTTACCGTTGAAGGTCGCGGACCTGCTTGGGAACAGAAACTCCGATCAGTCTCGGTAATTAAATCATATCTCTCTCGTTTCTTGCTGGAAAATTCCGAAATCACTTCCTGAGTTTAAGTTAAGGAGTCCTCTTCAAGATTCATGTTATAAGTTCACCCAAAAGCTCAACGTAAATGGGTCGGATTAATTGTTGAAGTTGGTTGCGCAGTTTGTTCGGTTTCCGGCGGCTTGGAAACTCAGTTGATTGGGCCATGATTTGAGCTTGGAAATGCTCCAAATTAATTCTTGAGGTAGGTGATGTGTTGATATACGTGTATCTTCAACCAATTTTGTGAAAACCCATTCGAATTAATTGATGGAATTTTTCCAGTAAAATCGAACTCGTCGGAGACTCGCCGGAGTGCTGCCGGAGTTTCGCCGGAGCACCGCCAGCCATCCCTGCACCACCAGTGAACTCTAACCGAGCCAAGAATTCCATAACCGACCTTCTCCGGTGATTTGAAGGTGATCGGAGTTGCCTTGATTTGTGTGCCTCGACTCGTCTCGGTTTTCGTGCCAGGCTTTGTTTCGAGTTTTGAACCTCAGTGACATCTCGGTATCCGTGCCATCCTGTGGGTTAGAGGCTCGTAAGGATCGGGATTTGACTTTCCCATTTCCAATAGGTCTTCAAACGCTAAGGCAAGTGGACGTTTCTTCTTCTCTGGTTCTATTAAACGAGATACTTAGTTCCATGTGATCAAATTGGTTGAGATTGATTTATGTGCAAATAAAAAGGACTAGGTTGTTAGAATTAATGACCTTGTTGTTATTTTCAGTATTGCGATAGAATTGAATTTTAGGTCCGCTATGTGAGACCTCGTGTGTAAATATGTCTCGTTTGAGACATTGTTATGGATTAGAATAGTTAGTAGGTAATGTTTCAGGGATGGGGCCTGAGCGTCTGATAACATCTCTTTAAAAGATTGTACCAGGATGTCCCTATACCTTGGTACTCGAGTCATGACTCTGTCCACTCTGTCCTTGAGGGGTGACGCACTCTAGCTAAGTGCATTAGCGCTACGCGCTCGGAAAATTGATCAAGGATCCAATATCCTTGTGACCTCGGCAATGGAAGTCCGAGTTGATTAAAAGCTATCAAACTGAATGCTTTGGTTGAAAGTAATTCAAGATAAGTGCGTTATGCACATTATTAAAATACCAGGTTGATGAGTTTGAGCTGATTGCTCGGTGGATGATTTCTTCCAGTGTATTGATGTGAATATAGAATCCAACCAATTCTCTTATGTCTTCCTAAGGCTGCTCAACGACATTCTATCGTTGAGATTATCTATATTAACGTCTCTTTTATGAAGAGGTGCTACTGATGAAGTTCGATACTAACTCTTGGGTTATAGCTTTGTGAATTTTAGTTGCGTTCCGCTTGTTTAGTCTTCATTAGACTAACTCGTCCGCTTTCTTCTTTTTCTTCCCATGAACCGGTTGCGGCTAGCAGAATTCCAAGGTGTTGAGCTAAAGGACTAACTTGTTAGAAGACGAAGATAATCAACAACTTGGTCTGTGTAAATTTTCTTTTGGATGACTTTAATAGTCTAGCTTGTCTTTTCTTAAAAGTCCTCTGTGAGGCACTGGTCTGTATATATTTCATTTCCGTCGTCGCCTTTTAAGTTAATCCTTTCCATGTGCGCGTAAAAGCAACGTCTTGCGTTTCCATGATCGTGGTGATTTCGTTTTAAAAAGCCTGAGTAGTTTTGGATTAGGTAAATCCGAGATTACACTCTCATAGTAGGTAGAGGATGTTACACGTACCATGTACGAGAATGATAATTTTTTTCGTTAGTTTGTGTATCTACTATAATCTATACTATATATTAATTATTATATATAAATAGATTAAAATGAGAATTGAAATGTTAAGTTAAGTTAATTAATATGTATTTTTTATAGAAGGAAAATTTAAAGATAGATAATATTGTTTCAAAGATAGATATTAGATGAGTAAGAAAAAGGATAAGAGTAAAGGTTAGATAATTAAAAAAAATTTAAAGATAAATAATATGCCTTTAAAGATAGATATTTGATGGGTAAGGAAAAAAGATAAAGTTAAAGATTAGATAATTAGGAAAAATAAAACATATAAAATTGTTAATAAAGTGTGGCCAGAATTAACGTGGAGACTCGAAATTCTCCGGCTTTAATATATAGTATAGATGGTTACTGAAATGGAGATTTTACCGTACCCTTCGGCACAATCTTGATATTCACCATAACAATCTCAGTGTTGCTACTAATGGTTACTGAAATGGAGATTTTACCGTACCCTTCGGCACAATCTTGATATTCACCATAACAAGTCTATTTATATTCGAATAAGTTTTACAAACAAATATTACACAATTTACACTGCATCCGATAAAAACAAAAACAAATGTTATACATCTCTTTAAACACTAATGAAAACTAGTATAGTCCCCGTGCCTTGAAGACACGATTTGATTTAACTAAAACTTGCTTAAACTTTATATAAAGTTATTCAAAAGAATAGTTTGATATAAAATCTTGTATTATTTTATATAATTTGTCTTTTTGGATTTATTTTAATGATATATTATTTATGTTATAATATATTCTTTTAATCGAACAAAGATTTATAGGGTTATAATTTTGTCAAAGGATTGAATACTTGTTTTTATCAATAAATTAGATTTGGGTAGAAATTATTCTATAGTATAAGTATAAGTAATAGATTTGGCTAGATATTCTTTTAATTAATTAAAATGGGAATTGTTAGATAAAAAGATATTTAATGTGGGTCTATAATGAAATTTCAACCAATCAAACAAATTGAATTGTTTTATTAAAGATGGGTATGCAGACCAATGATAATGTGACACGTGTCGGACTAAATAATAAATCTAACCTCCACTTTAGTATATAGTTATGATGATTATGGTCTTGCTACATTTTGAGATAGATTGTACTTTAGTAGAAGAGGAAAAATATTATACATTGAAATTAACACAGTAACTTGTTTTGACGTATTAGGGATTGTTTTGTATTGATATTGAATATTGATATAGGCATATATTTGGGTGGTTCTAATATAGGCTCAATCCCATAACATCATTATTAAATACAATATATATTGATGAAATCTAATTATAAAAAAATTATTTCCTTGGACTACAATAATTATATTTAACTTCAGTTGGTATGTAAATTATAATTTCCATATATTTTAATAAAAAATTACAATATACGATAATAATGTAAAACTATATAATTGTGGATTAAACATGATTTTATTTCTCCCCTAATATTTTAATTTGTGTATGAAGTAACATAATTTTGAGGAATTTAATTTCTTTTGTTGAAGTGTCCGAAGTCCTTAGTTTATAAGAAATATCAAAATTAAATTTAATATTAATTTGAAATCAATAACCCAAGCACCAAACAATAAATATTAGTTCAATGTTGCCAGTGGCGGAGCTAGAACTTTCTGTTAGAGGGGTCACACATGTACACTATATTATATTGATATTTCTATTTAAAATAGTCACAAAATAATTCAGTATTATGAGACTCAATCATCAAGTTAAATCAACTAGTACAAACCCCGTACCATGTACGGGTGATGTAAATATAAAATCGAATTGACCGATTTGAGATCGAATTTGGATACGAATACGCTTTTAACTCGGGAACTTATAATCCAAATCCGATAGACCAAAGTCCAAACTTATTGACCTATATATGTACTTTTATTCATACAATTTTAATTCTAAAATAGCTCTATTCAAATTTTCAAATTTATACTATTAATGAATATACTATTGAAACATGTGAAAAAATTTCACTATTCTTCAAGATTCAATAATGAAAAAAATGTATATTAATTACTAAGAATTTTTTTTAAAGAATATAAAAGAAAATCACTTACATTTCCTTATTCATATAAGGATATAGAATTGAGTAAGATATTAAGTATACATAAGGAGATTGGATAAGATATCAAGAAGATATATAAATTTTTTTTTGAAAATGAATGCAAAAAATAAAATCATTATTTTATTCAAGATTGATGATGTGACACAAATTTTAACAAAGACTTGGATTCCGCTTTATACTGTATTATAGTAGATATCAAACTAAATAAATGGTCAAAATTAACCTATATGATATAAACAAGTAGATCTCATCAAACATTTTAACAACAATTCAATTAAATGAATCAATAATCAATTGAATTTGATCCTTCAAATTTTAAATATTTTGGAAAAAATTACAATTTAATACAAATTAGAAATTAAAAGACAAAAGGATTATGCAGAGACAAAATGGAGCTTTGACAAAAAAAAATAGAAGAAGTGGAGCAGTGCTCTTTAAAAATGACTTGTAAAATTTACAATTTATATTATGTGATAATGTAAAGATGGACAAGATACAATAATAAAATATGGGTTATCGAATTGACATTAAACAAAACGATGCCTTTTTTTCCCCTCAAAGACCACTAAACGATGTCGTTTCTATTTATTTTTCTCAAAGACCACCAAACGATGCTGTTCTGGGGGTTTATTATAGAGAAACAATCAACATTGTCTTCAACTTTTCGGTGAACTTATTACGCCGGCCCTAGTTCGAGAAGAAAGTGGAGGGGTCACCAGTGGTGAAGTTTCAGCTCTCTCCGGTAAATAAACAATTCTCCGACAGATTGAGGGATCACCAAACACTGTAAAGACCCTTCCCTACTCCGCCCCTCAAGGCCGCTGTCAAACTACACCAAACACAAGAATACAAAATGAGTATTCATGATATCGTCATATACGGTAACAAACTTTACCAAAAAAAAACACAGTTGGATCGGACCACTTCCGGGTTATTTTTTTTGTAGTAATTGTTTTTGGCTAAACTATAGAAGGCGGTTTAAAGTTTTATTGTTGGATGTAATAATAAGCCGTATCAAAAAGCTTCGTTCGGAGTTGGGTCGGGCCACTGCCGGGTTCGCACTGAAAATTTATCGGGTTATAAACACTTGGGGCGGTGAAAGTCGGGGTCTTTACTTCGACAGTTCGACAGCAGGTGAAAGTAGCAGGGGAAATCCATTTCACAATCCCAATTTCTCCCTTTATACCGCTTCAGCCCTACTTGATTGCCTTCTTCGCTTCGTCCTCCGGGGGTTAGGGTTTAACTCTCTCGCTCCCAAGTTTCGACTGTAACTCTTTATTCGGGAATCGTAAGCTCTCCTTCTCTCTACTGATTTGCTATATTCGGACGCGTCTCTTTTTGATTTGGGTAATTCCTCATAGTCTGTGAACGGGGTTGCTGTTAGGGTTAGCATTTAATGGGTTTTCGAGCTTCGCACAGGGTTAAAGATTGTGTTTTTTTAACTAGGGCTTGAATTCGATCGACGATTTTTTGTTCTTAGGTTGTTTTGCTGCTTTCGATTTTCATCGGTAGGATAATAGGGCTCGATGATAGGGGCTGTGCACCTCGCTGAAATGCCTGTTTTGACCCTTAATTTTGCACTGGTATTTAGGTGGATCCATGTTGATTGGAATATTGGGTAGGTTTGGGAAGTATGTATTTTTTTTTGTGAATTATGATGGTATTAAAATGGAGTTTAGGATGATGATTGCGGTTGTGTTCCTGTCTTAAAAAGGAATCGGCGGTCTTATAGGGAAGGTTGGATTTTTGATCGACATTTGTGTTTGGTCTTAAATGGGTATTGAAGGTCTTAAAGGAGGGAAACACTGTTTTGAAGCTAAATTGGTGAACTGTAAAAGAATTTCTTCGTTTCCATCACTTTTAATGGCATCTACTCCATTTAGACGAGGATGTTGATGTGCTTTAGTTGTGGTATAGATAGATGCACAAGCATGTCACCTCTCTCTGCTTTGTACCTTGCAATGGTAATGTTTTGTTTATCTTTGTATTTGTTGCTGTTCCCTTTTTTTTTTTTTCTGTCTTTTTGCTGGAAGATGATTACATTTGGGATGCCTTAATATTTTCTGATTAGCTAATGACCAGCTCATTATCATGTGCTTTGTAAATTTACATGCAAGTTCCTATGGCTGTTAGCAGTCTCTTGGCAGGGAACTAACACTGTTGTACTGGTATGCAGGTTAATTTTTTCAATGTGCATTGTGACTTGAAGCAAATCCAGGATGGGATTTGATAATGAATGTATTATCAATATACAGTCTCTCAAGGGAGAGTACTTCTGTCCAGTCTGTAGGCTACTTGTATACCCTAACGAGGCCTTGCAGTCGCAGTGTAGCCACCTTTATTGCAAACCTTGCTTAACATACGTAGTGAGAACTACACAGGCATGCCCCTATGATGGCTATCTGGTTACAGAAACAGATTCCAAGGTCTTCTTCGTTATGCTCAAGTCCCCTAGGATTTGTAATGTGTATATAATATGCCTGCTTTTCTTCTTTAGTCCGCTGATGTAGTGATATTTTTTTCATAATATCTCATTTGCAGCCTCTTCGTGAATCGAATAAATCATTGGCTGATACAATAGGGAAAATCCCTGTTAACTGTCTGTTTCATAGAAGTGGTTGCACATGGAAAGGAAACTTAGCAGACTGTACATCACATTGCTCAGGATGTCCTTTTGGTGATTCTTCGGTTATGTGCAATAGATGCGGGGTCCAGATAGTGCACCGTCAAGTAGAAGAGCATGCACAAAACTGCCCTGTAAGCCTTTTTTTTTCAAATGTTTGACATCATTCTCGTGTTTTTTAGAAATGGCATGCTCTTTGCCTTCCCTTTGATTGGATACCTTTTACTTCAAATCAGGGAGTGCAGACCCAAGCACCACAACCTGACAATGGTCAGGTCACTTCTGGTACAACATCAAATGCTCCTTCAAACCAGAACCAGACTGTTGCTCCTGCTGCTACACCTGCTTCTCAGCCCCAGATAGCCGCCATAACAACCGCCACTGTGCAAAAACCAGCTCAACAAGTCAATCCAGCCACTCAGCCCCAAGCTGCTCAGGTTGCTATGCCAAATACAGAGCAGTGGTATCAGCAACAGCAGCAATATCAGCAGTATTATCAGCAGTATCCTGGTTATGATCCCTATCAGCAGCAACAGCAGCAGTATCAACAATACTATCCTTATCAGCAACCAGCTGCTCAGCAGTTTCAGCAGCCAGCACAGGTGTATTCTTCACAAGTGCCAGTTCAGCCGCAGGCCCAATCTTCTCACATGCCTCAGCAACTACCTCATGCTCAACCTACTGCGCAGCCACAGTCACATCCCCCTCAAGCTACTCCCAACATGCAACAACAGATTCAACCTGCTGGACAACCACAAACTTTACAGAACCATGTAGCCCATGCTGTGCCCCAGTCTCAGCCTCAGGCATATACTCAGGCTCAACCCTATGCCCATCCTCAGACTGTACCTCAACAAGTCATGCAAATGCCACCATATCAGCAAACCCGCCCTCAGATGCAGCCTCCTCCTCCTCATGCTCAAGTGCAGACCCAACCTTATCCCCAACCACAAACCCAACATTACACACATTCACAAACCCATCCGCCAGCCCAGACACAGACCCATCCACATTCGAACAGCCATAATATGAATCTCCCACCACCACATCATACCCAGCCCATAAATCAAGCTGGACCTCCACAGGCTCATAATCCACAAACCCATGCTGTATCTGGCTATCAGTCGTATCAACAAGCACAAGCACTACCAAATCAACAGACTCAGGGAGGAGCTCCCCAATCTTTGCATATGAATGGCATACACCAGCAGCCATTAAATCCTAGCCAATTTCAAGGACAATATTCTCAGCAACCTGCTCAAGTGCGTCCTTCCCATGTTCCTGCTATGATGATCAATCAACAGCCTACCATGGTGCCGCCTCAAGGTCAAAATACAAGTGCTTCTGTTGCTCAAGTACCTGTCTATCCTCATTCCAAGCATCCTGGCTATCCGGTTCAACACCACTCTGGCGTGCAACCTGTCCAACATGCATCTGCACAACCTCAGGGATTCCCAGGGCACAGTCCCTATGTGCAGCAGCATCCAGCTATGCAAGCGCCAATGCGAGCGCAGGCACCGGGTCAAGCTTATCAGCAGAATACTACTCATGCCGCACCAATTCATCCCAATCCTAGGCCAATGATATATCACGGTGGAGGACAACAGTCTTACTCACAAGCACCTGGACTTACAAATGTCGCCCCTTTGCTGCCAAACCAGCCTAGCACTAGCCAGTCATCCGTAAATCAGAGTTATACATCACTACCTGTTCATGGTCAAGAGTTGTTAAAACCTTCCATTGCTGGTATGCCTGGTGCTCAGAACATGGAAAAAGGAAAGCAGGAACAGAGTAATGCTGAACTTGGTTCTGGAAATACAGCTCGCATGGGGACTTCTGAAACATCGAACACAGAAATTCTTGAACCAAAACCATTAGTTGGCTCAGATGGAAAACCTCATGTTTTTGAAAATGGTACCCCTCAGAAAGGAAATATGACGGTCAAGGAAGGAACTATGGACAATGCCACAGAATTGCCTTTTGCTAGCAATTCTGCTGATGTTGGTAATGAAGATGGAAAAGAAAACGAGCAGCGATCTGATAAAGGTTTCAGTACTAGTGCTCTTCCTCCAGTTTCTTCGGTCCCCAATGGTAAACAAATTCCTGGTTCTCACTCTGTCCAATCTTCTGATCTTGGAAGGAACCAAGTCAACCAACCTCAGTATCTAGGGCAACCTCCAGGCCAGTTGAGGCCTCAAGTGCCTGGCAAAGTGCACCCTTCTCACTCTATACATTCAGATAACCCATATAATCAAGGTAAGCTTCCTGATGGGCCTTCTTTTGTATCACCTCCTCCACCTGGCACACATGGTTGGATAACTGGAGGAGCTCGTCCTGATTTTCATGATGGCAGCCTCCATAAACCTTATACTCAAAATGCTATTGTGGGTTCAGGAGGATTTGCTGATGGAAGACACCCTAAGTTACGTCCTCACGGATCCATGGAACAAAGACCTTATGGGCAGACACCAAGCTTACACAGATTGCAGGATGAGAGGCTGAATTTGCCGCCTGAGGAGCAGTTGAAACCCTTCCCAACTGGCCATAATTTTGGCCGCATGGAGTTTGAAGGAGATATGCAGAAATTTCCACGGGCAGCTCATATGGAGGGTGGACCTCGCCCTCGCTTTCCTCCTCCTGGACCACATGATCAAGGTCCACAGATGTTTGGTATGGAAATAATTTCTAGACTCGTTTGAGAAATC
The DNA here is from genome assembly GCA_934048045.1 of Polygonum aviculare. Lineage (NCBI taxonomy): Eukaryota > Viridiplantae > Streptophyta > Magnoliopsida > Caryophyllales > Polygonaceae > Polygonum > Polygonum aviculare. Next base: position 7,519,154 of record OW204024.1, read on the forward strand.
ACCTTGCTTTTTTTTCTCCCCTTTGGCCCTTTTCATCCTTTTCATTCATTGAATCACATGTAGGTGATAGATTCAAGCCCGCTGGATTTCATGATGCCAGTTTGCGGAGACCTGGATATCCTGATTTTCCAAGACCTGGTCCTGGATTTGACCATCATGGAAGTCCTGGTAGAGACTTTAGGGCTAATGAGTCACATTCATATCCACATGGGAAATCATTTCAGGAAACTAGGTTTCCAGGGCTTTCAGGTCACTTACAGAGAGGTGAATTTGAACCTCCTACAAACATGCATGGTGGTGATCATATGATTACTGGTCCCCGCAAACATTCACGGTTTGGAGATGCAATGGGTCAAGATATGCTTCCTATGCGTTCAAGGAGAGGTGATTTTGGCCCTCACAATGTACATCCTAGAGACGCCACTGGACCTGGTCTCTTTCGAGGTCATCTGGAGATGGGAGAGCCACCTTTTCCTGGCAGCTATCTGCCACCTCGTCCATTTGCTGAACCATTTGGCAGGGAGATGCCTGGTTATCCACATCCTAGTGAGCCAGGATTCAGGGGCCGATTTGGCCATGATGATGGATTTTATCGAGTAAGTGTGCTACAGTTTTTTCTTAAAAACATTTCTCATGTCACCTGCTGGTAATTTCTGCCTTCTTGTAAGTCGAATTTGCTCCTGGTTGCTATGTCTTAGCCTATCTAGAATTTCAACTTATATAGTTTAAATTATATAGATATTCATAAAATGTATGCAATGGCATGTACATGTTATTGCTTATCTCTTGTTCTCTTTTGATTTTGGACAATCTTAGGGTGAGATGGAGCCATTTGATAACCCAAGAAAGAGGAAGCATGGGAGTATAATGTGTCGAATTTGTAATGTTGACTGTGAGACTGTAGAAGGTTTAGACTTGCACTCTCAAACACGAGAGCACCAGAAAAAGGCTATGGATATGGTCATAAGCATCAAGCAGCAGCACTCCAAGAAGCAGAAGTAAGCTTTATTCATTTTTCATTTGCTTATTCTGTATGGAGCTGGACTCTGAATTACTTTATTCTATTCATTTTTCATTTGCTTATTCTGAATTACCTTATTGTATCATTTTCTAGGATTTTACTCAATTTGGTATTTATATGAATTATGTTTTAGTAAGCCATAGCTTTATTCTTGTTAGCTTAATATATATCTCATTTTGGTGTTCTAGAGTAGTAACAATCTTATTTCTTCATGGTCTAGGGTTTCTAATCATCGTTCTTTGCACGAGGAGGGACGGAAAAATAGAACTGCCAGTTTTGAGGGTCAAGGCAAAAAGCATTAATTCAAAGTGGAGGCTTCAGTTAATGTTTCTCTGCAGTTGATGGATGAAAACTCCTCTGCATTTTGCGTTAGTGATGTAGGTTATCTAGTCTTGCACACCTCCATGTCTTGCTGGTTGGTTTATGCCAGTTTTGTTAGTTAAGTCACAGCCTCTAGCCAGTATGTGCTTTTTTTCTATCTTTACTGAACTTCAGTCTCTCCTTCAGTGAGGTTTTGTTGTTTTTACGACTTCCTGTTTTCAAAGCTTGATGGGATTGCTCTGTTTATGCGTGATTATCTCTCTACTTTGAAGTAGCAAGTCTATCATTCTCTGGAGATTTCATTTTAGCCCTTATGATCATTGGTCTGTGGCAATGCCTCTGCATACAATATTGCCAGCTGCTATGATACTTTCCATCTATTGTGCTTTCTTACTTGCCTGTTGATTTCGTGAGCTTGGTAGTTTGCTCCATTTTTTTGGAATGATAATGGACTGTAGAATTCCCATATTAACTTTCATTCAAATAAGTCAATTTCCACTTCCTGTACTTTAATATCAGGACTAGAATCTAGATGCTCATTATTAAGGTCGTGCATGGTGTCCAAACCTTGAAAATCTTCACTTGCTTGCCTTCAATTATTGTACCCCTGCCCAGACTTTTTCTGAAAAGTGTTGGCCAACTAGAGAGCTTGAACATGCTTAGGTGATGGAAATGGAACTCTAGGGTTTTAGACAAAAAAGATATTCAAGTTGCTCACTTGCTTGAGAAATAAGATGAATGAGAATATTAAGTAGCATACAATCCATACATGTATGTAATTGCTTTTGTTGGAGAAGTTGTTAGCATAGGCTGGATATGTCTCTCAATGTGGAGTCCTTCTGGTGCTAACATGGAATATACACATCTCAACCTTAATTCCTGTTATTGGTGCTAACGTGGTCTAGATATTTATCTTGATGTGAATTTCTGCGTTTTGGTGCTAATAGTGGACAGTGGGTGCTGTGCTGTATCCAGAAGATCATCAGTTATAACTGGAATCTTTGTCTCTCAAACAGCTACCATTAAGGAAATTAGTTTTAGTGAGCCAGTCTTGTATTCACCTATCTACAAATGCCTCGTGACCAGCAACTTAAGCGAATAAAGTCTTGACTCATTAAATGATGCACTTTCTCTTTTAGATTCTTTTTCTGAGTATGATATAGACCTTTCCTTGAGTTCTTTTCCCGATATAGAGTTCTCCTATTTTTGAGTAAAGATTATTATGAACCTAACTGACCATGATGTAGAACTTTCCTATATTGGAGTAAAGAATATTAGGGTGTTGTTTTTCTTTGGTTTGTTGAACAGGCTGCTCATATTACAAGTATTTGAATAGTTATTGACAGCTTTGCACTTTTAGCTCTTTTTGATACTGCTATCATAAGTGAGTATTAGACAGCAAAAAAGCAACAATTAATGGCACAGCTGTAGGCTAGACAGTAGTACTTGTTGCCTTGTAGCAATATGCGAGTTAAATTTTAGGATTTCATACAGTGGCTATTGTGAGGCTTTAATAGGGATAAAGCTTCATTGGTGTAGAGACTTTATTGTCATTAATGACACAGGTTTATCTTCTCCGGCTGTTTGATAATATTTCTAGTTGCCATGGTTCGGCTTGCTAAAATATCCCATAGCCCTTGCCTATATAACAACTGAAAGATGGAAGCTTTATATGATATATGAAGGACCTCATCGCATTAAACCTATTGCTTAGAGTTTAAGATAGTTTATCGTTGAGTCTGCTGACATAAATTTGATGTAAGATCATTGACACTTATTTTTCCATTATAGAGCGTTGCAGAATAAGAGTTTTACTGACTGTTATGTGTTTCCTCCTTTACCCTAGATTGGTGTATATTCTTTTGTCTGGTGTTCCTTTTTTGTTTCCCCAAATTTCTTGGCCACCATCCAAGTTAATTTTCTGTTATCTGCTTTGTTTTTTCCCTCCCAACGTTAGATCTTTTGGGATTCAACCTCACTTTTCGCGAAGCATGGAACCATAGAGGCTGAAATCAGAAAGGTTTCCTTGTGGTCATCTTTATAATGGCGGTAAGGTTGTGTTTTGAACATTTTATGTCCAAAATCTATCTTGATTTAATATGATGAATTAGTAATTGATACACAGTTCTGCATTTGGAATTTACTATATGCTGTGGTTGATGTAAGTTGGGTGAACTTACTATATGCATGGAAGCAGATCCACCTGTACCCTTGTAATCTCAATTGAGGCTGTAGCTTTTGACATTAGAGATCTATTTCATATAGGGGTTTTGTTTAAGTGCTTCTAGAGATGGCTTTTAATGAGGGGATAATGGGATATGTAGTTGATTTGGTTTGCAAGTCCTGATCTCAGTACTTATATTTTGCTTTCACTGATGGAATGTCTTCTTCAATCTCTGAACTGACTTTTAGGAAAAGCTCTAGGATGCATATGAAATCTCTATATGGGCATTTGTTTAGCTCAACTTACCCCTGAACTACTTGCTGAAATCTTCTCATTTGCAAAATTGTTCCTGTCCGTCTGATTTATATAAATGTCCCTGTCTGTCTGATTTATATAATTTTCCATGAGGTGTCGATTTTGTTCATATTAATCCATCCTTTCTTTATCAAACTTTCCCTTGAACAAGTGTGAGGATTCACATTGACTTCTGCTGAGAGAGGTGTTGCTTGAAACATGGAAAAGCTTCTTTTTAAGCTGTTTCTTGATGTTAGCCTAGGGTAAGATATGGGATATTTGTGTAATTGCAAGCATTGCACATTGAATTCTGCTGAGAGGTGCAAGGGTAGCCTAGGAAGAAGACTTGAGGAGTAAGGAATACAGTATTAATCAACAAGTATGAGCTTCCTGGCAATTCATTTTGGTGTACTATGCTTTTTTTGGTTTAGTTTGTGCTTTTCATCTTGGTGTACTTGCTGTTTTTCTCTGAAAGTTTATTAGCTGATAAGATCCATTTTATTTAGTGTTTGATTGGCCTAAATTCCCCCCTATATTTACTACTCTAACAAAATGGCATCATACTTTAAATTATAATAACCTAAAATCGACACCTATTCACACGAAAAAAAACTGGGCTAAAGTTCGTTTGAAGGATTAGTGAGAACATATGTTTTTTTAATATAATAGAGGTTGTTTAAAGTTGGAGAATTGATAATGATCTTCTGTTCTTTCATATATTGTCTAATTTTTTAGGTAGAATATATTGCGTGAATATTTTCTAGTAAGCATGAATTAAAGTCTGGATTGAGGCAGTAGTATGTAAAATAAACAGCAAAATTACGACGAGATTATAATGAAATTATTCTCAGAATGTTGAAAAACTTACAAAAATTTTAGCAAAAAATACCCCTCCATGACTCCGTCCCACGGAAGTCATGATTCCCTGATTTTAGGTGGGTGAAATTTCGAGTCCCTGATGATTTGTGATTTTGAGTTGAAGTGCTTTTAATCGTCTGACAAAATTGTTGCAAGTGTTGTTGATTGTGTTTGTGGGTGTAGATCACACAGATTGCAGCCGAATTTGATGCTATCATCTCCCATCTTATTCTTAATTTTGGGTGTCATTATTCTTGCCTCGTGTAATCTTCGTTTCATTTGTATTTTTTTTCCCTTTTTCTTACCCACATTCCCTAGGGTGGTATTGTTGAAGCTAATAGGTTTTCTTAAGAAACAAATGGTCTTGAAATGTAATGTATATTGTTATTCGAGTTCTATATATTTGCAATATGGCTCAACTCATTATATGCATATTCCTTCCATTGCATTGAAATTCAATCTTTTTTCAATTCGAGAACGATTTTGACTCGTTAAAATTTCTACTAATAAAAACTGCCGGTTTTCCCGGACCGGTAAATGGGTCCGTTTATCATCATTAATAATGCCGGCTTTCTCCAAAACAAATCAATAATACCGGTTTACCCGGACCGGTGAATGGGTCCGTAACTCCGTATATTATCATAAGACAAGAAAGCCAGAAAGGGTTTTGGGGTTTGTAAAGTGCAAACGAAGAGACGGAGAAAGCAGGCATTCATTGGGCGAGTGAGAGAGATGAGCGTGGCCGCCGTAGCAGATCGAGCTAGGCTATGGAGGCTGCCGTTGAATCTTCTAGTGAGGAGCTTCAGTAGTAGCTCCGCGGCCGCCCCTGCCGCCGATGCCAATTCGGCGGTGGCGACGGCGAAGAAGAAGCCGAAGCGTGGGACGAAGAAGAACTTGTTCGAAGTAGGTCAGTTCCTTCCCAATTGGGGCGTGGGCTACCACATGGCCAAGGCTCATTGGACCAACGTCTCCTACGAGATCACCAAGATCAACCTCTACAAGGATGGCCGACACGGCAAGGCTTGGGGCCTCGCTTACAAGGACGGTCAGTTCTCTCTGTCTCGATACTTGAATCTTGTCAATCTTTGTTTTTAGGGTTTGAGGCGTTTGTTCGTTCCTATGGTGAAATTGCTTGAGTCGGTGTCCGTGATTTAATTGATTGTCTCTGTACACATGTGTGCTAGCATATTAGGGTTTTAGGAGGGTTTTCGTCGCCTGGTTGTATGAATTGTATCCGTGTTTGTATGAAGCTGTTAGCCCTGTCAAAATTGAAGATATTGAAAGCACTAGCTATTGTGAGTGGTCATATGCAGCAAAAGATGGTAACTTTAGGTTTTTTTCTGTCACTGTTGTCATTTAAATCTACTAATTTTCCTGCTATACTTGTTGTAGTGATTATCCGTATTCTTTTTTATAAAAGCCAATACCCTTGCGCCATTTGTCACCTATAGCTGTTCCTTTGATTGTCTATATATCAATATCATCTCTACAAATTTGCTCTGTACTGTGTGAGATCTTCTAATTTGCTGCTTGTATATATGAGCTGGCCGATTGAGGCATTGCCCAATATGCAGCCAGGAGTTTGCTGGGGATTTATGGAAGAATACAAAGTGCTTCAGTTTATAGGGTTGCATTTTAGTACATAATCGAGTAGGAAGTATTGAGTTTGACAACTTGCATATTTCTACTATAGTGAGTCAGTAGTGCTTTAGGCAGGCTCATAGCATGATTAATAAGAGCATTTTACTGAAACTGATGCTTGAAAGTGGACAATTAAATTAGCTCCTTCACTATACAAGACGACTTGAAAGGACCATGTTCATTGTATAACAGTGTGCTGGTGACCCAAAATCCAAGCTCCCTAGGGAGTGTGAAGATAAATGTGCATCAGGAGTTTGTTTGATGATACCTGAATTATAATAGGATCGCCTTTGTCTCAGCTTTTATAGTTTATTCTGTTTTATACTTTCTGCAGGGATTCCTGCTGAGGCTCCGAAGAAAATCAGCGGGGTTCACAAGCGTTGTTGGAAGTACATTCAGAATCCAAAGAAAGTAGAAGCAGAAATAACTCCAGAGGCTCAAGCAGCTTAGTTTGTTAAGCTCCCTGGTCACTTTTTTTATTGCTTAGAAGAGCAAGCTGATGCTTTGGTCTTTTTGATGTGTTTTTTGGTGCCATATCAATCATGTAGAACAAAAATCGTAGTATGAGATCAAACGATATAAAGGAGTTTGAAACTCCCTTGTTTTTGCTATAACAAAGACAATTTTCTTTGATTCTCAAATATTTGTTGAATGTTGTACAGATGTTATTTCCAGTATGCTCCAGTTGAATAATCTACTCTTGGCAAGAGTAGATTATTGTACAGATGGAAATTCTATTGACAAGACCAATAAATTGAGATTTTTCATATACAACATCCATTGCCAAAATACAGATATGAGTTTTTTTTGTACATAATGTAATATTTAAACTGGAGGAATGTAATTCTTTATAAATAAACCATTTGTTACATGTTGGTTGCTCTTTGTAATTTCTTTGGTCTAATGATGACAAAATGAGCCACGGATTCAGTAAGATTATGAAGATTCAGCAGATAACAAGGCATCAACAAAGAGCTACCAGAAAATACTGTTTCAAATTGGATTCTTTTGTGCAACACTACTACAACGATAAGAACCACCCTAAAAGTAAGCCAAATTCTGTCAAATGAAACAAATCGAGGTCAGAAATCATTCAGCATTATCTGGGACCTCGGAATCAGACTCAGTCTCAGAGGATTGATTGCGCTTGAACGTGGCAACAGCATCACCAAAGACATCCCTCACGTGCTGGCCTACACTCCTCAAGTTCTGGCACCCATCTTGCAGAACTTCACTTGCCGGATCACCTTCAAATCCAATGACACCAAACGCAAAGGGGATTACATTACAAAGAGTAGAGTCGAGAAATTTTGGAAATGCAAACCAAACGACGATGCACCTATCCCCTACTCACAATGGTAATATCAACTTCTCCCTGCAATAGTAGTGCTTCACTAGCCAAACATCAATTAAGCTTCATGGTTATACAGAGATACCCAAGAAATCAAACTTGGTTTACATTCTTTTCCTATTGGAGTGGGTAGGAAATAGATTCCGAAGCACACATTATAGCACCACAACCTTGTATCTATCTGATCTAGTTCTCAACAAAGTAAGAGCAAACTTTTTATATAGAACAAACCATCTTCCCACTAGCATAATGAAAGGCACAAACCAACTAAGTTAAATCTCATAACAGGTTACTTAGAACAGAATAACAACATTATAAACAGTGGAGGAGTTCTCTGTTGTTGAAACCATGTACATTGGGAAAAAGTATCTTACCGGTTGTTTGGACTCTGATATTAACCCTGGCTTCCGAAGGGTGAGGAATGCTATAACCACAAAATGCTACCCTTGGACTGCAGAATATCATCAACCAATCTTCATATTAACATGTGAATGCTCTGCTAGTTTACTGATCGCTTATAGGTCATAATAGAATTGTCTAAAACTCAATTCACCACTATATGATATTGTTGAGTTGCAATTACAGAAAGAACCTTTTCAGAATAACAAAAAGAGAAGACAAACTTACTCCTGATTGAGGATATAACGCAGAGAATTAGCTAGAGTGTGATCCTCATCTGTTAATGAAAATGTTGATGCACTTGGATTCTTGTGTGTACCATGCTCCATTTTTCTGCAAAATCAGAACACGAGTTCCGCTTGAAATTTCAATCTAGCTCAAGCAAAGATTCCAACTTTCAATCAAGGCATAATCTTTGCAAAATTTACATGATTTCCTGAACACCCTAATATCAAGAACTGAAATAGCACAAGAAATCTATCACCAAAAGTGACCCAACAAGACAACCCCATGAAAATACCAAAACAACAACAATTAGACCCAAAAAAAATCACACCAGAAGAGCTCCCTATACATGACTATAAACAGAAGAGCAGCCTACTAAAGTGGTGAGAGTGGTACTCACGTCTAGCGACGGTGAAGAGTGGCGACGAAGGAAGAACCGAGAGCGGCGGGTTTTTTTGCAGAGGTTGTAGAGATTTTCGGAGAAAGAGAAAAATATACTAATGTGGAAATCAATAATTAAAAAAATGGAATGTTACTAATTTAGGGCCCGGCCCGGCCCGGCCCGAATCCAGCCCGGCCCAAAGGGAAGGTCTGCACTCATCTGCTAAAACCCTAAAATACTGGAGGCTGAAGCTGATACACGGTACATACGATCCAGCCAAAAAAGAAGACGGACGCCCCGTTTCAAGTCGACAAACGAACATGGCGAACAATCTCGAGAAAGAGATGCCGGAGTCTGTGCAGAGAGATATGGTACCTCTACGTTCCTTTTCTTTGATTTTGTTTCAATTTGGAGGCTTAGAATAGTTTTGGACATGTAGATTGCTCTGGGTGTTTGATCTACCCTGCTTGGGGCGTTTGCCTTGATTTGAAAATTAGAAATCAAGTCAAAAGGGAGAGATTGGTTTTACTATCTGTGATTGGTGTTGGAGGGAACGAAAGTTTGTGTTTTTAGGCAATCAATTGGCTTCTAATTAGTAGAAATTTATCGGATGAACTGATAGAAAAATGAAGTCTTAACTTAGATTGAGGATAAAGAAGCCATTCCATATTTCCACAGGTGTAATAGTTGTATACTAGAGCAACATCACGGTAAAGTGTTGGATTGCCTTGATTTTGTTTGACACTAGATTTTGCTTTTCTGTTTCGATCTTCCAATGTGGGATCAACTTGTGAATGGTGATTGGACAAAAATTACCATGTTCTTGTTTAAACTTCTTCAGATTTTTAGCATGGCTGAGAAGGAGATGGAGTACCGAGTGGAGCTGTTTAACAAGTAGGTAATTTGGATTATTGTTCACAGTTCTATTCTTACCTTGTGATTCTTCTGATGAATTATGATACATGAACTGCTTACAAGAAATGATTGCTATGTTCAATATTCTGATGAAAATTTGTGGAGTTCCTTATCTGTTGGAGTAAGATATATTTTGGAGTTTTTTCTTCCCTTTTCGTTGACTTGTTCTCGTCTAATTCAGGCTTACCAGTTCATGCTTCAACAAGTGTATTGAGAACAAGTAAGAGCCGTTCCTTTCTCTTCTTTCTTCTCTTATTCATTGGTTCTTGTATGAAGTTGAACATCATGTACTTGTATCAGAGATTCAAATTGTGCTTAATCCTTTAATCTCACAGATACAAGGAGTCTGAGCTGAATATGGGCGAGAATAGCTGTATTGACCGATGCGTCTCAAAGTATTGGCAGGTACCTTAAATTTATACTCCCTCCGTCCCATTGAGTTTGTCTCAAAGGACAAATTTTGCGGTTATTAAGGAAGTGATAAAGTATGTATTGGGATATGGGAAGGTAGGGAAAAATTGAAATTGAATGAGGGTAGTTTTGTAATTTTATACTCCCTCCGTCCCATAATGTTTGTCCACTTTCCTTTTATATCAATAACTTTTTCCAATCTTACCTTCATTCAATCTCTACAATTACCCCCATTATCCAACTTTTCCACCTACTTTATCTCTTTTCAACTTTTATCCCCTATAAATTTCCAAAAATACCCATATTCAATCATATCATTTACCCACTTTATTCTACTTTTTCACTTTCCAATACCACTTTACACCTCTCATTAAAAACCGCAAAAACCGTCCTTTTTGACAAACATTATGGGACGGAGGGAGTATGTGTAAAAAGTTGAAAAGGGATAAAGTAGAAGGAAAAGTTGGATTTTGGGTGTAAAAAGTGAGTTTGAATAAGGGTAATATTGTAAGAAATTGTTGATATAAAAGGAAAGAGGACAAACTTAAGGGGACGCCTAAAATGGAAACGAGACAAACTCAATGGGACGGAGGGAGTAATTGGTTTCTTCGAACTTTGCTTCTTTGGATGTCATCAATTGTGATCTGTTGCCTTGTAGAATCTACCTTGCCTTTGTTATTGAAAATCTGCAGTGCAATGGAATGCTTGATCAAATCTTCTATGTTTCCTACTTTGTAGGTCACTAATCTGGTTGGACAGCTCCTTGGATCTGGCCGTCCACCTATGTGAGCCAAGCAATGACAATGAGAATGCCTTTTGGGATGCGTTGCAGAACATGAGGGAGAGTTTTTGTCCCGTCGAGAACGTCTTTTGCGAACCACTATATTTTGCTTAATTGACTGAAATGCTGTTCAAGCTTCAAACTGCAGTAGGGAATGAAGTGACCATTTAGATTGAATTTTTATCAGATTAAAGATTCAATTGTAATGTGGAAATGCTCTTACTTCTCATTATCTTCTGTTGAATAATGATAGGAAAACAACAGATTTGATGAATCCAAGTCAATAGTGAATGCATTTCTAGATATATTTTTTTTGCTAGTGGGTTAAGAACCTTGTCCTTAACTGCCACAAGAAACCAACTTGAAAAACTATCGCCACATCATCCAAAATGTCCATTATCAAACAGAGGTTAGAAAATTGCAAGATCAGTCCTTCGGGTGCAAATCTGTACAAATCAACTTAACATTCTAAGAAGTGTGTTTGCATTTGGAAGGTTCTTAATTTTGAACCATGGGATTCTCTTTTCTTTGTTTTGTCCCGTTTCACTGATCTAACAGACTATCTCAATTCTCAAATGATTAGCTTTACTTGCATTGTCAAACGCCTGATACTACGAACAGCTCGAATACAAGATTCAGAAACCGGAAATTGAGACCTTTGTGAAAAAAAGTTTATCATCAAGAACTTCAATACTTGGTGAAATCAAGAGCACATGCCTCAAGTTTTCTCCCTCTTCTTTCTGAGACTTAAAGACTCAAATCACCCATGGGAAGTAAGACTAGATACAAGTGTGATTAACAAGGGGAAAGAAGGTGTATACAAAATCTAGCGTTTTTGCCATTTGGCCTCCAACATGGTCCCGTCTTTAAGCGTTTCTTGTGCATCATTGTTCATCCCGAGACTGGACAAAGCAGCGGCTTGAAGATAGTATGCGGTTGGCCACTCGGGTGATATAACTTGAGCCTGCATTGCATCTCCTAGGGCTTCTTGAGGCATGTTGCTCATTAAGTAAGACAAACACCGCCGAGCAAAAACAGTTGGTGAAACCATAGATCCATCATTGATAAACTGCACATATCAGATTTATCCTTGCAAATCAGAGTTCAGACAGATCAACACTGTACACTAGAGAAATAAGTGGTTTTTCAGACAGTAAACTACTCTAGACAAGTGGTTTGACTGTGTTGGGACGCTTTCGTCATGCCATTAGCTACTTTGGAAGCATACTTGAACCATAGTGATTGACTTACTTGAGTGTAATAGTTAACAGCAGTGGCGAAATCCTTGGTACGAAAGGCAGTATCGCCATGTTTCTTGGCATTCAGAGTTTCTTGGATGGAACTTGTCCACATTTGGAATGAAAGCTGACAACAGAAAGTATCTTGACATCACATTAAGAGTAGTGACTTGTTATAGGAGATTAATGAGTGAAGAATGAAAGAATCCTGACCTCATTTGCAATCCCTTCATCATCCTTGTAATCGACATCTTCCAAGAAGTCATGTATGGCAGGGAGATCTAATCTTGCACAAGCTTCCCCAAGTGGGGGTAAAACCTGTGTTTCTGGTGAATCAATTCCTTGTTGTATACCCATCAAAATAAAAGAAGGAACCTGCCAAACACCATTACAAGCACAGAGAATTCCGATTAGATAAGCCTCCATGACAAACATTAACATTTTTTTTACCTATGGTTATCTATAAGCCTATAGGTAACAAACTGCAAATTAACATTGTTTCAGAGACATCAATGATGAGTTTTGATGCGAGTAATTAATGGCATACCTCGGTTTCTCTCTGAAGAGAATCAAGTAACACTAGAAGAGTTCTGTAGCTGGGTCTTTCACGAGGCTCATACTCTAGACACCGTGAAGCTAACCGCACTAATTCTGTTCTGTCATTATCACTCACATGACCTTCCAGACAAGAGTCCATAAGCATTTGAAAGTTCTTGGCTTTTATCAGGTCAAGGGCCTGACAAGTATGATGAAAAGAAATACCGTTAGTTTGCAGACAAAAAGGATACTCCAATGGTTGTATACATGAAGACCAAATCCAGAGTAACTTGAACACATTCTTATCACATTTGATATACAAGAAAGCAAGTTTACATGACTTGGAGGTATATGCTTGCCACTTAGGAGATCAACCAGCAAGGTTCCGAAACTGTAAACCACGCTCTCTGGGCTAATTCTACCTGCCAAACAAAATAATCCTAAAGATTACTCTATAGTATAAACAAGCATAGAAATCCATGATATAATAATGCATGACCATAATCTAGTCATTATTTCACAGCAAACAATAAAGCTTTTAGCAAAACAACCAAGAACACATAGGAACATTGAGTTTGACCTGTTCTCATGTACTCTGGAGGAGTAAAAGCCAGGTTTGTGCTATAACTTTTCCCATCTCGGCTATTTTTCATCAGGCCGAAGCACGAAAGCCTAGGGTTACCATCCTGTGAAGATTTGAATCACAGTCGGAAACACAGGAAGACCAAAGCAATAGAAAGGACCTAACATTAGACTGAAGTATACCTGATCAAATAATACCCGGTAAGTATTAAGGTCATGGTACAACGCTCTCCCTCTATTACTACAATATTCCAATGCTTGAGCCAAAAAGTACACCACCCTTAGCCTCATTGCCCATTTCATCGGCTGAGTTTCCCCTACATTGTAAACCAAGTTACATAATCCAGCCTTAACATTTCAAATGTACTACTTAGGCTGCAATAAGCATATATCTGTGTATAAATTGTTCAATTAGAGGAAAGCACTTACAATGAAACAGGTGCTTAGAAAGATTCTCATTGGGCATGAATTCAGCAACAAGAAACCTCTCATCACCCTCATAGCAACACCCAATCAAATTAGCCAATCTCTCATTCCTCAGATGCCCAACTGCTCTTGCTTCATCCTAAATCCATTCACATGTAAAAATAAACAATTAACATTTCATTAAAAGTCAAGGTCAACACATAGCAAGCAAACACACACCAAGTTATGAACTTTCTCTCAAAACTTACAAGGAATTGTCTGGAATCTGGCCAGGCGGACCTGTTAAACCGCTTAACAGCAATCCAACGGCCATCATTCAATCTCCCTCTGTACACAACGTTTGGAGCTTTCTCACCATGCTCAGACACAATATTATCCGGTGAAAACCCACAAGTTGCACCTCTCAAATCCTCCAGTTTGTACTCTGTAAACGAAGGCAATGCTTCTGGTTCGTCCTTCCCCAATGCCTCTGTCTCCCCTATAAAATCCACAAATGAAATTAAGTGCTAAAAGCCATGAATATAAAGAAATTACGTGAAAAGTCATGATTTTTCCGTGGTTTCTTAGCTACCCAGATCGGATTGTGCAATGCTAGGCCTGGGGCCTCTTCTAGAGCGTTGACGACGAGGGAGCTTTGAACACCCAACACCCATTTCAGCAGAAAACAGAGCTCTGAGCGAGAAAGAGAGAAAGATAAGTTTTTCTAAAATACCCTGTTTTTCTGCCCCCTCTCTTCCCACTCAAAGTGGGGCGTCAAAACTGAGAGCCCACGAGGGGTTTTGATTAAGAAATTGCTGAGAAAGAGGTGCAGATCGATCGATGAACAGATATATTTTATTATTATAAGAAACAGAGGTGCGAGAGAGAGAGAATTTCTTCCTAAGTCTCAGCTTTGGAAAAATTTTGCTACAATTTTCTGTTTGTTACTATTTATTTTGCCTCTTCTGTGTAGAAGTGAGGAACGTTGAGTGCAAGGCAGACAGACTCCCATTTTTATCAGCCTCTTCGTCTATACGCTTCTTTCTTTATCCCCTGTTTTCCGCCATTACTTCTTTCTTTCTCCTCGAGATAGAAGTTCGGGCAAGATTTGCGCACTCCGTTTTTTCATTTTCGCACACCGACTTGTGCGGATCCACAATCCGCACAAGGTTTTTTTTTTAAACCGGGTTTTTCTTGTGCGGATCCCGGATCCGCACAAGGTTTTTCAAAAAACCCGGTTTTATTTTTGAACCGGTGTAATCTTGTGCGGATCCGGGATCCGCACAAGATGTCCGCACAAATTCTAAGAAATTACTAAAAAATGGCATGGAAAATAACCCCCCTCTTGTGCGGATCTCGGATCCGCACAAGAGCCCCATCTTCGACCGAAGCCAACGGCATAACCAGAAGTTTGAAAAATAAAACTAAACGGGAAAAAGGTGGCCCCAAGAGCCCCCAAAATCAAAGTCTTCGTCTTCAACCTTACCTAGATATAAACCTGGCCGCCGTCGAGCGATATCCACCCAAAATTCGATTTCGGTTTTTTTGTCTTCCAATTCTTCCATTCACAATCCAATTTCGATTTATTCTCGCCTAATATGGATTCTAACAAACTAGATTTGTCGACGGCTTCGGGTTCCGCTCAAGAATCGATAATTTTGTTGGGTGAGGGGTCGGGCGTTCGGTCTCCACCGAGGTCGGCCGAGCGGTCTCATCTTATAATAAATTAAAATTCACTCATAATAAACTTTTGTGTTATAAATTATAGTTTGTACATTAAAACATATTCAAATATGTTATAACATTGTCTAAAAATGATACAATGAAAAATAAGATGGATGAACAATTGAACATGAAGCTATATAATTTTCTACATTAAAAGGAAAATGAATAATCTGTGAAAAACATACCCTTGTGCATTAAAACATATTTTTTTTCATCTTATAATTATTCATTTTCCTTTTAATGTAGAATTCACTCATAATTATGTGAAAAACCTAGTCCACCTAAATTCTCATATTATAATAAAATAAAATTCACTCATAATAAACTTTTGTGTTATAAATTATAGTTTGTACATTAAAGAATATTCAAATATCTTATAACATTGTCTAAAAATGATATAATGAAAAATAAGATGGATGAACAATTGATCATGAAGCTATATAATTTTCTACATTAAAAGGAAAATGAATAATTATGTGAAAAACATAACTATGATATATTCAAATATCTTATATATATTTTTATTTTAAACAATATTTCGAATCAAGAAAAATTTAGGAAAATTCCTTTTGGTACCCTTGTGTTCTTGACAATTCCTTTTGGTGCCTTAAGAAAAAAGTTTTTTCTTTTGGTACCCTTGTGGTTGTTATATTTTCTTTTTTTTGTAACCAAAATTCTATTTAAACCCATTTTTCATCCCAAAAAAATAAAATTTCATTTAAGTTTTGTTTAAATAAAACTAATTTAGAAAATTAAAAACAAAAAAACTTAGGCAAAAAATTTGTTAAAAAAAAAAAGTTTGACCAACCATTAAAAAAATTGAGTGGAGAAAGCTAGATGGCTAGATTTATTCAATACAATTTCCGTTTAAATTTTAACAAAAAATCAAGTGGGATAAGAATTCATAATTTTATTTTCCAAATTAGTTTTTATTAAAAATTTAAACGAAAATTGTATTTTTTTGGGATGAAAAATGGGTTTAAATAGAGTTTTGACTACAAAAAGGAAAATGTATAAACCACAAGGGTACCAAAAGGAAAAACTTTTTTCTTAGGGCACCAAAAGGAATTGTCAAGAATAGAGGGGTACCAAAAGAAATTTCCCAAGCAATAAAAATATTAGGTAATAAGCAATAAAAATATTGAATAGACAAGCAATAAAAAATATTCCTAATTTATAAAATATTGAATATTCCTAATTTATAAAAATATTGAATAGACAAGCAAGAAAAAATATTCTAAACTAGTAATAATAGGTAATAAGCAATAAAAAATGTTCTTAACTAGTAATAATAGGCGGTAAAAATTATGAAAATATAAATTAAAAAATACTGTAATTATAAATTAGGAATCGGGTATTGAGTTTTTATTTGTTCAAGATAATGTTCTAAACAGCTAGTATTATGATTCTGTCGAGGGCGGCCGAGCAACGGATCCCTTCTATTTATGAGCGAGGGGAGGCGACGAGGATGGCGGAGGAGAGGGCGAGATGTGACACAGCGGGCGAGGATCGTGAACCACCTGAGAGCAGACCTGAGTGGGCAGATGAGTAGTTTGTTATTTATTTGGATTCGTCGTTTGACTTTTGGATTCGTAGTTTGTTTATATTTTGGATCCGTAGTTTGTTTATATTTTTGGATTCGTAGTTTGTTTTTGACTCGTAGTTTGACTTTTGGATTGTTTGTTTGTTCTTGACTCGTAGCTCGTATTTTTGGATTCATATGATTTCGAGCCCAAATTCTCACCGTGATAGCTCAAATCTAAATTTCAAATCAAGAAAAAATTTATCAAAATAAAATATGATATTTTTTCTTAACCCGAAATAAAATATATATTATGCTTCTTTTAAAATAATAATATGATAATTTAAGAGTTGTACATGTGTAAGGTAGTTTAAAAGTTAGTTATTCAATATGATATGAAAATGTGAAATAACATATTAATCTAGTATTACACAGTATAAAACATAATCCAAAACATTTAATAAGGACGAGGGTTTAGGGTTTAGCGACATAAGAAAGGTTTAATGATGCGCAAATAGGGTCGGAACTAAAACCCTATGTGCGGATCCAGGATGAGCACATGTGGTTTAGGGTTGGAACTAAAACCCTATGTGCGGATCCAAGATGAGCACATGGGGTTTAGGGTTGGAACTAAAACCCTATGTGCGGATCCAGGATGAGCACATAGGGTTTAGGGTACGGTGTAGGATGAGCACCTTGTGCGTATCCGGGATCCGCACAAGAGGGGCAGTCATTATCTGTGGGTGATCAACTTGTGCGGATCCAGGATCCGCACAAATGGGCCGGTTTTTTTTTCCGAACCGCTCATCCTTACATGTGCGGCTTGTCCATCCGCACATGGTTCACGTTAAACCGGGTTTAACATGTGCGGATCCGCGATCCGCACAAGTCAGTGTGCGAACATTAAAAAACGGTGTGCGCAACGGAACAGCCTAGAAGTTTGACTGCGAGTACCGTACACTTTCTCTCAAGGGCAAGTGGAATGCACGTGCGACTGAAGAAGTGGCACGTGCTCCTGTAATGATTAGCTTCTGTGAAGGAATTTTTTCACTCTTGTGATGATAATTTGACTTTTTAATCAAGTCAAAATAGCCTAATCGTGTAATTTACTCAAGGTCAAAAGGACAAGTCTTAATTCACTATTTGGACTTTCTTTGTCTGATTTTTGGAATTTGGATTTGTACCAAAAATGAATTTGCATGAAGCTTCTATCGCATTTTGCTACAAGAATATGGGGCATTGTGTATTTATTAATACAGCTATCCTTTTTCTGACCATTTAGAAAACTTTAAATTGTATAAAATCTCAACGGCGCATTAAGTCCGAGCACATGGTGACTTGTCATTTGTCAACTCCTAGGGTATGAGCTTAACAAGTGATTATTAGCCCGTTGCGCGTTTTAATTTATACTAGCTTAACCCGTCGTACCTTGTACGACTCGTTCATTAGAAATTTTTTTTGTAGATACATTATAATAGGAATTTTATACATCTTTTCGCACATTAATAAAATCCAACTCAATGATTATTGTATAACTTTATCCTAATTAATGTAGAAGTTAAAAGCTTTGAAATTTAAATAATTTAAATTTCAATATTTTTTATCTAAATCAATTTGAGTTTATCAATATAGTGGACGTTCTTTATATTTTTATGATTGGTAAGGAAAATCATAGTACTTATGTATCTATATACTATAATTAATAACAACAATAATATATCAATATGAGATGAAACTACCTTGAACTATGATGAAATATTGAAAATATGCATGAGTAAGAAAAACAATTGTAGATGAAATGTATATATAATATCTAGCAAAATCAATATTCCCCCCAAAATCAATATGATTTTTCTAAGCATACTACTTAGTGAAACTGAATTAATAAACAATACAAATTTTATCCTAGATAAATGCAAGACAACAAAATTATGATCTTAACGTATGCCTATAGAAAAACTACTATACACAAAGCCTCATTCATAATAAGTTAATTTTAGTAGATTAAAATATTTTTTGTGATCTTACTTGTCATAAAGATAACATTGGTGGCTAACACTAAATCTTAGTGCGTACATGTATTACGAAATCTTAGTGTATACGTGTATATTTAATGATAATATAAATTTAGGAGTTTCTTATACTTGACAAAGTTGTATAAACTATAATAATAATAATAAAAGTTGAGGAAAATTGTTAAAATACATAAATCAAATAGATATTGAAAGATACTGTATATTAGTCAGATTAGCCTACATTTATGTTACTATGCTCATGTCCCAGCCAGGACATATAAATAATCCTCTAATTAATCCTTATCAAAGATAAGGAAACAAAAATTAAAAAATAAAACCACAAGCAAAATAGAACATTAAAATTACTCTATACTTTATGGTACGAAGATATAGTAGATTGGTGAGAAAATATATTATATGCATAATTATCTTTACTATTATATGATTAGCATAATTTTGAGTTTCTTATACTGCTGTACCATAATATAATGTACCATAATATAATATTAAATTTGATGGGTCTTATATAATGTTTGATAAGGTTAATTAACTATATTTCACATTATGATGTTGGACGGGATATATAGCTAAATGGTTAATTTAAAATTACCCTATACTTTATGGATAGATATTGTATATGGATAGATAATTTATATGGATAGATATTGTATGGATAGATACTGTTGATAAGGTAATTAATTAAAAGATTGAAAATTTACATAGTAAAATTATGTTAGTTAATTGAAAGACTTTCAAAATTATTTTGGTTAAATATCGGGTGGGGCCAGAATCAACGTGGTGGCTCGAAAACGGTCGGTTTTTATAATATATATTGATTTTTTTGAAATTCTTTCTATGATAATGTTATGAAGGATATAGATGAAAGAGAATATTATTAATACTCAAGAATGTAAATGGCTCTAAATCCTCCAATCCAAAGCATTGAGTCAGCTAGTGTACATCAAGACCCAAGAGCCATGTTTGTGGAGTAGAACTCTTGCTATGTGCGTGGTTAAGTTCACACCATGTCATAGTCTAGTTGTTGAGATCAACAATTAATAAACACATGGATTAGCCTCATCATGACTTGTATCACGACCTCTTCCTTCTCGGTCTTAGTCAATAATGAACCGGGATCGGAATTCTTTCCTAAATGTGGGATTCGCCAGGGAGACCCAATGTCACCTTTCATCTTCGTTCTTTGCATGGAATATTTAGCAAGAACTCTCCAACAAGAATCGATAAATAACCCAAACCATGTTGGCATTCAGCTCACTAAAAATGGTTCTGTTATACCTTTTTTGAGTTTTGCTGATGACACTATTATCTTTGCAAATGCCACCATCCCAAATATGGAATTCATAAAAAACACTCTTCAAAAGTTCACAACGATTTCAGGTTTGGCTATCAACTACCACAAAAGTTCAATTCAAACTTCTGCTAACATCTCTCAGCCAACGTCTGCTGCTTTAGCTAGTATTATCAATATTCAGATTACTTCCTCTATGGAGAAGTATCTGGGAATTCCAATCCTAAAAGGAAGAGTGCAAATCTCAATGTTCTCAAATTCGGTGTCTAATCTAAAGAAACAACTCTCTCAATGGAAAGAAAATTCCATTTCTCAGGCAGGACGGGTAGTTCTTATCCAGTCTTGCCTTTTAAGCAAAATTAATTATCTGATGCAGAGCTTTATGCTTCCTAAAGGGGTTCTAAAACAAATTGATGATGTCGCTAAATCTTTTTTCTGGAATAAATTCGTTCCAAATCATCATCCACTTATTAGCTGGGATCGGGTATATTCTCCGAAAGAGAACGGGGGTCTTGGTTTAAGAACCGCAGAAAACATCAATCTATCCCTTCAAATGAAGCTTCTTTGGAAAATTGTTACGCAACCAGATAATGTTTGGGTAAAAGTTATCACTGAAAAATACTTACAAACTGACTCCGTTTTTAACTACCAAAAGAATAACTGCTCCTCGCAGTTTGGCAGACTAATTAACATTAGAGATACCTTTTCTAAAGGCCTTCGGTGGCTTTTGGGTAATGGGTCGTCTATCAAATTTTGGAGTGACCCTTGGCTTCCAGATATTGAATTATCACCCTTCTTAGATAATCAGGATCCTAATCTTACAGTTTCAAATTTTATTCTCCCAAATAGGTCATGGGACATTACACTTCTTAAACAAATTCTTCCTTGGCATATAGTTAAGATTTTCACTAATATTAGAATTCCGGTTACAAATACGGACGACAGAATCATTTGGCTTCCCTCGCATGATGGTAACTTTACTGTTCAGTCTGCAGCCTCTATGCTATCTAAATCCCCCGTTCACAGTGACAACTCCATAGAGTGGATCTGGAAAACAAAACTACCTCCAAAAATTAAAAACTTTATCTGGAAATCTTGTGCAGATTGTCTCCCTACAACGGATAGAATTAATCGCTTTTATAATTCAGTTCCAAACTTATGCTCCTTATGTGAAATGCAAGATGAAAACCTTAACCATTTTTTCTTCCACTGTCCGTTCACAAAAAAAATGATACTTAAGCTCCAAATGTTATTAAACTACTCTTTCAAATTAACCACAAATTATAACTTCAACCAAAATATTTACGAATCATATAAGAATAATAAGAATACGACTCCTCTATGCTTCCTTTGGTGGTTCCTTTGGGCGCATAGGAATGCAAAAATTTTTGATCCAACAAGAATTAGTATAAGTAAATCTCCTGCGGAGTTAGCCTTCTCAGGAGCTCTCCAATGGGATAGTTGTACTATAAACTCAACAAACAATACAGTTAAAAGGCCAAAAAGGAAAAATCACTCAATTTGGAAAAAACCACCCCCTGAGGGTTTTAAATTAAATTTTGATGCTTCCAAACTCAAAACGGGAACAACCCATGCAGGATTCATTTTGAGAGACCATAATGGTCACATTAGGTCGCTAGGACGACTTCAACTCCCGTCTATGTCAATAGTCCAAGCTGAAGCCACTTCTTTGTTAATCTCTCTTCATAGCATTAACTATTCCAGAATTAATAATCTTATAATCGAAGGGGATAATCTTATTGTTATGAATTCTTTGAAACGTCTCTGGAAAGTTCCTTGGGAACTACATTCAATTATAACGGACATAAGATATATTATTTCGGCAATCCCATATGTTACTTTTTATCATTGTTTCAGGGAATCAAATGCTGCTGCTGATTTCCTAGCAAGAAGACACGTCAACCTCCCAAGACTAAACGCAGTCATTCCGTTGATTAATTCGTCTCTTTCATTTTCTGATTTGTCTGTAACACAGTCGAGGTGTTTGTTGAGTCAACAACCCTCGCTGTTTGATTTTTTTAAGATCATCCGTTGCGATGATTTAGGCTATCCTTGTA
This sequence comes from Polygonum aviculare, assembly GCA_934048045.1. Classification (NCBI taxonomy): domain Eukaryota; kingdom Viridiplantae; phylum Streptophyta; class Magnoliopsida; order Caryophyllales; family Polygonaceae; genus Polygonum; species Polygonum aviculare. The sequence goes on from OW204024.1 coordinate 7,541,328, forward strand.
ATATATAGGTGGCTTAATCTTGGCTTGTTTGAGCTAGTAGCTCTTCAATAAAAAAAAAAAAAACAATTAATAAACACAAAGGTAAATTATTAGTAGGCCTTGGTTCTTGTCAGTTGTCACGCCCCCTCCATTAATATCATAGTCTTAATTCATTTATAAGAAAAGAAAATTTTCCAAAATATGAGTAATGACAATGCCACGTGAGAGAAGCTGGGGCTTAATAGACATACCATTAACACGAACACCACATGAATTATCATGTGAAATACAGAGTTGCAGACTGTCAATTGTCAAAGACCACACCAACCAATCCTATACACCTAATTTTTTTTGCCAAAGGACCACTAAATATTTATGATATTACAATCACTAACTTAGATCTGCATTATTTATAAGAAAAAATAGCAAGGTTACTTAGCTATCAACAAAGGACAACATGCTAATCACAGTTCAGAATGCTGCTTTTGTACCTGCGGATGTGATGCAACAGTTCAACCATTCTAGACCAATTGGGCATGTCAGTTTGTAAACTATACTCTTCCAACTGGGGAATGGGGCGGTGGATACGAGGCATGACCCGCCAGAGGTTCTCCTTGGCTCTCCTTGGCTAATTTCATTCTAAAATGATCTTCCAAAATATTCACAGAAGTTGAAGGTCTTCCTTCAACCATGCTACTGCTTTCACTGAATGACCTTCTACAATCTAGTACAGCAACAGATGTAGCAAATGCTTGTAGAAGCGAGATAGATGAGTCAAACTCGACTGAGTAAATCCGGTCCTTGTATGGCTTCAACCTCAGAACGCGCTGCGTTTCTAGACCCACCTGCAATACAATTTGTTTTGTTTAGAAGGTGTCAAATTCATTCAGAATATCACCAGGAACACAAAGGACAAGGGAATATTACTTGTGTGAAGAGCTTGAACTCGTCTGAAGAGTTCAGTGAATTTGATGACTTCATGCATTCGTTTTGCTTGAATATCCTCAATTGACAACCCACGTCCCATCCTCCACAGTCACATGATCCGCCGAATCTCCACCTGTGGGTCAGAGTTGATATTGGTCCTCTACTGGGTATCGTATGAACTCCACCTGGCAATATCAGTGTGGTGCTTAACAGACTTTGACATTCTCTGGAACTCATCTGTGATGGGTCAGCTGAAATGTCGCTTTCCGGTTTCAGGAATTTAGCAATAATTGCTGCTAGCTCATTTGTAGGTTGAAACTCAGTAGCATGCTGATCAACCTGAGCTGTATCCACTGAAAACAAAGTGAACTCTCTTAAGCTAACACCATCTTCATCCTTTTGCTTGGTATCAACGGCAGGGAGCCAGGGATTGGAGACTTTCATTTGTGCTAATACATTAGGAACGTAGTTGTTTCCATTGCTTTTGGTTCCATGATTCAACCATAAGCCGTTTTTTCTCTTCATTTCCTGGACAGTGAAGAAAGTGTAGATCCAGCTGGGACAATTCTTTTCAGGGGCACTTAACTTCCTTAGCGTGGCAGCTAGGATATCAGAATCATTATCCACAGCAAAGGTAAAGAGAGGAAGACCATTCTTGACTGATACCTGCAAGAGCGCCTGGAGTAACGGCAAACCCTGTTTTGCTCTGCTGCTATTTTTGGATTTTACCTTAACAGCTTGTTCTTTTGGCAGATGTAACTGCTCTTCTGATGATTTCTTCAAGCGATGAGCTGTTTCACAAGCATTTGGCACCTTGGATTTGAGTATCGGATCAAGTAATCGCCTCAAAGGACTTGATTTGGCTCTACTGCTAGCCTGTGATTTTTCTGCACATGATTCATCAATGGACATTGCAACATGATCTCTTGAGTTTGATCTACGTAGAGGTGAGTTTTCTCTGGATCCAGCGCTCCTAATAAAACTTCCCACTGCAGAACTCAACCTGCGAATAGGTGAAGGCTGTCTCACTTTAGAGTTAGTGAATTCAGGACCAGATCTTTTATCCAACCTCCCAGAAAATTTGCCTGCACTTGAACTCTTGAGCCCTGTAGCTGCCTTTCTATCAACTGTGTTTCTACTTCTTGATGGACTCTTGAATTGCTGAGGTGAACTGTTGACACCCTGTGTTGTTGCCATGGAACAAGAATCTCTCATTTCTGATTGCCGGTTGCCAATGCTATCATCTGTAGAAGGTAAGGGACAGGAATACGAACCAAGGGACGTATCAGAGCAATGAACCTCCATAACATTATCTTTCTGGCTTGTAAACTCGTTCTCTCTAGGTACTCTATAATCAGAAGCAGATGAATCCGACAAGTGAGAACTTCTACTGTATTCTGATGGATCCTCCGATGAAAGAACTAACATCAGGTGTTCCATAGAGCAAGGTGGATCAGGATGCTCATGTGACTGCATTATCTCATCCTTCAGCTCACTTTCTTGGATCCTCATTTTCCCTTTCCATGAAGATGTCAAGTTCAGATCACCATCATTTTGCTGCTTCTTCATTTCTGAAGTTGTATTTGACTCAGGAAATTTTCTCTCAAATATATCAGACCTAATTATTGATCGATTTATTGAAGAATTATCCAAAACACAAATCTTTTGTTGTGTAGTCATCTGACTGGGAGTGGAAGCAGCACTGCGTCGAACATTATTCACATCTTCAGATTCCAATGGATACTGCTTTGGCTGTCGAGACTGAGGAACAAGATGGTAAGATATTTGACGGGCAGCAGAACTACCTTTACCCGAATAATATTCATCTTGAATATAGTTTTTCACCAGCGAAGTTTCCAAACGGGGTTGAGGTGGAGAGTGGCGCCTTCTCTGATGACCTGGAGAAGAGCTGTTACATCTGCTGGAATTGGTGGAAGATCCATCTGTTGAAAAGTAAGAGCTGCTGCTAGTGGAAGGAGAAATACCAGTATTTTTAAATGGCTTAGGATTATGTTTGTACAACTTATCCAGATGCCTCAGATCGATGGATCTTGTCATCAAAGGATTCTCCTGAAAACTTTTCCCTTTCTCAGAATGGCTTGACACTTTTGAAATGTGTTTCACCATTTCCTCATCTCTAGCCTTTCCCTGAGTTCCATGGCTCTGTTGCCTCCCAGAACATTTGGATATTCTTAGGCTTGCATTCCTTGTAATTTCTTGGTGAGCATCAGCATATAAAGAAGCAGGCTTGTCCAACATTAGCATGTCCCGCAGCTTTGTCCTGGGCCGAGAACAAGATGCCTTGGAGTTCTCTCTTATCTCATTCTGATGCCTGGATCTGTCTCCAACTTCACTGCGAAACTCCATCAGTTGCCACTATGAGGATAACAACCTTCACATGAATACAAATCACAATTAAGTCCAAATATTCACGATCATTCAGAACGCCTTTACAAAGCCACTACATTGATCTCATATTTGTTACTCTCAGTTGGAAATTGCAGATTTCCAAATATATTATGCTTGACATGGTAATTAAAACAAGCTAGTTCACATGATTCAACTAGGCAGAGCCAGATAATTGAAAAGTATAGGGTAGAAGACAAAACTTCCTTGCAGAGCAACAAGATTCTATTGCTTGAAAAATACAAACAACAATAATTGCAAGGATATAAGTACAAAAAAAAAAAAAAACTGCATTCAGGATTGTCAGCCTAGCTGGATACCCTTATCCCTAGAACCTTAAGATACCAATTGGAGTCTGAATGAAAATTTTCACCAATCGTTTTCATAAATTAATCAATATTTTATCTAGTACTTAGACATCGTCTAATTTCAAAAAAGGGATCAAAACAAGTATTAAGCATAACTATTCTCCTTAATCAACACAACCAAAAGCCTCCAAGCACAAGGACCAAAAATTGATGGACGATAACTTTGTTTATTGAAGCTTATACGAGCAATAGAATTGTTAATTATGGGATAAATTTGTTTGATCAAGAAAAAGGAATCTTGTGAGATGCCATAAGGAGACAAATATGGGCACCACAAGAAGAGAACGCAGAACCAATAGAGAGTCAGAGCAGCTTGTGAGTTGTGATCCATGGAAATACCAAAAGGAGCTAACGAGTATAACAACGCTTAAGACTGACACCGCGACTTTTCTATTGCACGCATCAACATCACATTGATGCATGATTCCCGGTAGTTGCAGTCCCACTTTCATATATCACCAATTGTTCCATACCTTTTTTCATTGTGTTCGATACTTTAAACCGAATAAAGTTAAACTCCAAATAGATATTGAGTCGATCCACAATGTACAGAAATTTCGTGTTTCAAATTTCAAAATTGTTTAGGTATACAAACAAACAAAATCTTCACAAACTCAAGTGCTTTTTGTACCATGGCTCAAAAAAATTAGCTTAGTAACTTTAACACATGTCATTCTTCAATGCCGTTCATGTTAGAAACTCCGATTACTGGAGATGAAACATAAAGGAAAGACTGTGTGAAAACATACTTACTTCCAGCCGAATTAGGACCTCTCTCCCCCAAATTGGAACAGAAGGAAGAGAGAAAGCGCTTAAAACTAAAAATCAGATGAGCAAACAGTGAAAAGACGGAGAGATCAAAGCTCCAAGACAGGATCAACAACAAATTTGAACAGACAACTGCTAATCGTAGATCTGTAATCGCCACAGTCGACGAATCAGAGTAGAGTTAGGTCAGAGCCTGGAGATTTCGAAGTAACAACATCAAGAAAGCATAAAGAGAGCAAAAAAAAACCACATCGCGTCCAAAATAAGCGCATCAGCAACTCACCAGAAGTCAAATGCGGTGGACGCTGGGAGCCATTTCCGGTACCGGAGAATAAATAGCGAGTGTCGGCGAAGTTGACAGAGGAGCTGCAGCAGTGAGATTCCACCAAGAAGGCGAGGAGAAATGTAGTGATCCGAACGGCCTCTACTTCAAAGCTCCTTAAAGAATCATTCAATTGAACATCCAGAAGCAGACGGAAAGAGTTGCAAACCAGGGAGAAGAGCGGCAAGGAGAAGGAAAGAGATAGTGGTGAAAGCGGGCAGGGAAGAAGAAGAAGAACAAGGGGGGTCTGCTGTTTTTGGCTGAAACTGTTTGCGTTTTCTTGTTCAGGGGAGGAAAGTCAGACTAGTCAGTGAGGGGAATGATCGGACGGCTGAGAGGGAATGAGGGTAAGAGCACAGTGAGTCGCATCGGACGGCGTAGGTTAAGCGTGGGACCCATGGTATTTTTTAGTTGAGATTTCCCCTTGAGAAGCCTCAGCTCTTTTCTTCTCGTCCTTTTTTTTCTAAATGATTTGTGTCGGTCTGCATTATTTATCCACCAATATACGTATGTTTACTAGTAAAAAATACGTTGGGAATGGGACACATTTGTTATATCATATCATCGACCTCGTGAATAATGGGAATATATGGGATTTGTAGGTTGGAGGAATATATATTAGCAATGTAGCCAAAAAAATGGTAAAGATATTTGGAACTTGTTTAATCGTACCAACTGACAAATGCTTGGATTTATGCAATTATTGTTCAAGGTCACGCACCTAATGGTGCAACACGCATGATATTATATACTTAATGTCAATGTCTACTCAACTTTAGACAAACTTAGCACACCGATTTAGAATATACAATGTTATTATATTAATATGGAATGTTTAACAGTAATATGGAAATAAACGTTATCAGAAGTAATTCATCTAAACACCTGCTTCGTTGTCATTTCCCCTGAAACTTAAACACACTTGCATTAAGACACGATATGTTAGGTACTTCAGTGACTGGTTTCGCATATGGAATTTTACAGACTAAATATTTTGATGTTTGAAGATTTAAAACTTGAAGGTAACTTCAAATATATATCAACTTTCAATATTAAAGTTTCAACTTAAAATATACTACCCTTTTCCTATGCAGAAATCCTAAACAATTTATGCATCCTTGGTGATGGGCCTACTTCCGCAAAATACCGGCTTTATATAATGGGCCTTCCGCAAAGTCCATGGTGTTTGTAAGAAGTGGGCTCAGCCCATTACTTGATGCACAAAAGTCAAACTCAAAATCGATCACCATTCACCACCAGTTGAAGGTTTGGTTATTTTGGTCAAACCATTGACTGGTTGGTAGTCAAGGCTCAAGAGTCAAAGAGTATTGATTAATTCCTTTCTGATCTATTTTAATTATAAGTGTTGATTAATTAATTTATCTGCCATAGTCTTACAGAGTTTTCAACTAGCATTTTCTTATAACTTGAAATCTTTTGATGAGGTTGTGGTGTCTCAACGTTGGAGTTAAAGGCCATATGTGTAATGTGTTGTAGTAGTAGGCACAAAGGAAGTTTTATCTAATCAAAAACTATGTCATAAATCCAAATAAAACTCATTGTATGTAACAAGTTCAAAAAGAAAAAAAGACAAATTGTATTTGTATCTCATGATCGACATGACACTCTCAACCACTTTCTCACGGGTACACTTCTTTTTAAACTCTAGAAATCCAACTCAGACAAATATATCCAAGTTAAGTTTCTAGTACAAATCCTCACGAGCTAATGTTTTATAATCTCTCGACCAAAAATCTAAGGCTCAAGTTTGGTTTGGCGTGATACATTTCATCTAACAAGCATCATCAAATTCTTATCTTATTTTTTTATAGAGTTTTAGAGTCATTTTCTACAAGTGGAGCTCGTATATAATTATATATTTTGATTTTTTTATTGAAGGGAAGATCATTAGTTGAGAAACTGATCATCGCAATCAGCAATCACCCCTTGCACATTCCTGCAGTTACTTAATCCCTTACAAATCCAGCTAATTTGACCACTCCCAAATTCTCATCTTTATCTTCTCCTTATAAACCTTCATCTCAATTCTCAACACAATCCTCAAAACACATAACATAAGAAGAAGAAGATGGAGCAACAGGGCAGGCAAATAGGAGTGGCCATGGACTTCTCAAAGGGAAGCAAAATCGCCCTGAAATGGGCTTCCGATTGCCTTCTTCAGAACGGCGACACACTCCACGTCCTCCACGTTCGCCACTCCGAAGCCTGTGAATCCCGCAATCTCATCTGGGCTGCCTCTGGCTCTCGTAAGCTCTGATCCCTGTTTTTCTTGCTCTCTGTATAAATACAAAAGATTCTATCTTTCCGATCTGATCATGGCCTGATGAGCAGCCTTGATACCGTTGAACGAGTTGCGTGATGCAAACGCTATGCACGGGTATGGATTTCAGCTTGATCCTGAAGTTCTTGACATGCTTGACAACCTAACCAAAGATCTGCAGGTCAGACATTTTTTCCCTCCTTTTTCTTGTTCTGTTTTGGGCTTCTAGGGAGTCAACGCTATCAACGGTTGGTCAACGATGATTCTATCAGGTGACGGTGGTCGGGAAAGTGTTCTGGGGAGATGCAAGAGAGAAGATCTGTGAAGCTGCTGAAGCTATGAAGCTGGACGCTCTGATCATGGGAAGCAGAGGCCTTGGAAGGTTCCAAAGGTAATTTAGTTTACGTTGGAGGGTTGATTTTTGAATCTTTTGGTAATGATGTTTTTTGAAGGAAAGTAAAGGAGCTTGAAATGTGGATGATGCAGGGTGTTGCTGGGGAGTGTGACGAGCTATGTTATAGAGAATGCGACTTGCCCTGTCACTGTGGTGAAGGATCCTGAAGCTGCTAGTCATGGTTTCTGATCAAATTCTGGCTTCTTCCTTGTTTGCTAATAAGGGTGTTGTTTCACTTGTTGGGTTTCTTGGGTGTTCTTATCATGTTGTTATCTTCAAATGTTGGATGATGTCTTTCAATTCCAACGGCGAACTGTGTGAGGTTGATTTGTGATCATGGGTTCCCTGGTGTTTTCAACATCAGAGTATAAAGAAATTTGTCATGATCAAGATGTGTTAATAATTTTTTATTTACATACTCATGAGTCATGAACTCATGATACATCAAAGTATGAAGGAATTTTTCAGGATCAGCATTGACTTGGCTTGATACAACAAGTAAATATATACAATGGAAACTTTTACTCTAAAAATAGAAGATACTGTAGAATTGGTAATGAAAACTCTGTCCAAACAAGCCGCTTCATGTACTCAAGATAATGGGAGATTTGAACATGTAGTTCCTTGACTTACTTATAAGTTCAGTTCATAATTGAAATACCTGTTGCGAGCCTGAATCCCAGATTCAGAAAGATTTTAAGACTCGTAGAACGCCAGGGAAGATTCTGCAATTGCAAGGCAAAACTTTACAGCAAGAAAATGGTTTGTACAAATGATATTAACCTTGTCAGCAATACCCAAATTCTTACAAATAATATTCTATCTATACCTGATGTCAATTATGAAGCAAGCAGATTGCAGACATCATAAACAGCATTCTCATCTTCGCTCTGTCAATGGATGAAGTAGCAGCTCATTCAGTTTCATGTCATCGTCTCCTAGTGAATCATTGCAAATTAACAACTCCAAGTTTAGCACCATACCTGGAAGTTCAATTCATAGTAAAAAGTCATGCATTTGGTCCACTATGCTAAAGTTTTCCATCACCCCACGGTTTAAAATCACTAGAATATGAAACAGATAGGCACTTATGTTAGTAATACCATACTTTTAAGGAACTCTGATGCTACAAAACTTGGTTCTGATTAGAGGAAGAAGAAATCCTTAAACCCTAAGCCACTTCCTGAAAGCTTGAACATGTTCCAGCCTCAGTTTTTGAGCTTCAGTTTTGGCTTCCGATTCCGTTAAGGTCCTGTAAAGATTCTTATGTCTCTTTAAGAACTCATTTTTGCACTTCCACTTGTCGGCACAGAAACCTTGCTCCTTCATATGACTAATAACCTCAAGTACTCTCTCAAAGTATCCTCCTCGAATGAAATTGAGAAGCAATAATTCATATAAATCTGCATTCACCATAAAAGATTCATGCTTTGTGTTTCTTTTGATTTCACCCCACAAGATAGTGATTTGACGATACATGCCCAGAGAAGAATACCCATCTATTAGATAGAAGTAAGTATGCACAGTGGGCACAATGTACATCTTTTGCATTTTTTGGTATGCCTTCAAAGCATCCTCCATCATTTTAGCCTTGGAGAAGAAGTCAATAGAGCAATTGAGCTCATATACTAAAGAAGGGCTCACATTTTCATGCTTCATTTCTAGGAGCAAAGACTTGGCCAATTCTGACTTTCTACTTGCATCCACATCCATGCTAATATTATCTAATAATTTGGAATAACAATGGGAAATCATAGCTTCATGTGACGTATTTAACACAATGCCAAGCTTCTTCATCTGTTCAGTCAGCACTTCTGCTTCCCGGAACATCTTTTCTCTACAGTAGGCAGAAAACAGTAACATATAAACCACTGAAGACACACTAATACCAGCCAAGTTTACATCCTCCAGAATGTCATGAGCAGTATCCAACCAACCAACCTGAATGCAAGCCTCGATGGCATCACAGCAGAAGCTACTTTCCTGCAGAGCATTTTGGATGTCAATAATAAGTTTAGACAGATCACTGGTTCTTAAGCTTTCTCTATATCTTATGATGATTTGTGCCAGACCCTTATTGCTGAGAGCAAGTCTTCCATTCTTGACTATGACTAACTCCTCTTGGCCTTCAATGAGGAGAACAGGATCCTTCTGCACTAACTCAGGCATAATCCGAATTTGCAGGACGTCCTTGAAATGTCGGGATCCAATTGGTACAAAACAAGAACTTGCCGTATCATTACTACTCTGGGATGAACAAGCATCCCGACATTTATACATATCGCCTATTAGGCCACTAGCAGAATCAAGATCTGTAAATTTAAAATCCAAGCTGAGCAAATTATCATAGAATAGCTTGTAATGACAAGCAACAGGATATGATACTTTGTCTACGTACTCCTTGAATTTCTTCAGTTGATCCCTTTGAACATTCATCTCATAAATACAAGAAAATAAGAGAATCGACTCTATATCGGCCGGTACGCCCATTTTTGCCATCACCTCTATAATCTTTTGACCCTTGAGAGGTGAATGAAGCCTCACACAAGCATCAAGAACAAGATTGAAGACTCTTGTGCTTGGTTTTGGCAATTTCCCAGAGTCTGATTTTTTTACACAGCATTTGGAAATGTGCTCACAAAGTTCGACTAGTATGTTGGAGATTAGACAAGTACCAACCTGGGTCTTCACCATATGCATGACCACAACACAAAAAGACTCCATTGGGAAAAGGGCATTTTTCCACATCATCAGCCTGAGAATCTTGGATGCAGGAACAACCATTTGAGCTCTTGCCAATGAAAGGCAGAGTCTTGTCAAGGGGTCATGCTTAATCAATTCCGGTTTCTCCTTTGAGATTTTGATAACCAAGGTGTAAGCCTTCTGAAGCCACAGGGAATCAGATGAGTAGGATAAAGCAGTAATCAGCTCACTCAATGTAGATGCCACAGGGAAACCAAATAGGGGTTTGAAAGCAGAATAAGCTTTCCACGCTTCTTCGACTCTGCGTTCCTTGAGAGCATTTTCGATCCTGTTGAGCCAAATGTCACGAGAAGGACTTTGCCCGGTAAGACGTGATTGAGTGCTAGCTGAGAAGTTTCTCTGATATGGATTTCTGAGTTCTGCTCGCCAGCTGCACAAATCTGCACCCAAACAGCTTCCACAAACAAACTTTCCATTGGCAATTGATCTCAAAGTCTGCTTCTGCAACGCTGACCTCATTTGTAAATCCGCCTAAGAAGACTACGAAAATTGAACGCTAACCCTAGTGTTATCCGTTAATGAAACAGCCACCTTGGAAACCCAACAACATTTTGGGAAATAGAATCATCAGTTCATCACCAGTTGCTGTTACAAAATTTCATTTACTGTATTGTACACCTAAAACATTGTGAAGGCAAATGAGTAAGCAGAATAACATGGAAACAGATATAGGATCTCAAAAGAATTCTAGGAGGACCCAAGCAAACAGAATTTGTATAAAATCAATGGACAGTCAGGCCTAACACGAAAAGATAGAATCTCTTACATTTATTTCAAGTAGAAAAGAAGAATGACCACAGACGAGGAGGAGAAGCTCATGTTCGCCGGTTCACCAACATTTGAGTTAGCCGAAGTATGCGCTTCGCTCTATATTCTGCCCTCAAGACAAATTTGCCCTCTTTATTTGGCTTTTTCTTAAGCGTACAACCACACGGAATGAGGGGAACGGCGGTGGTTGTGGTGGTCGGAGACTCCAAGGAAGGGGTTATGTTATGACTCGTCAGAGCATACTGAAGAGGGGGAATTAGAGGGAAACTCGGATTGGTAACCCAGTGGTTACGATAATTTCATTTGGTGTCCTGCATTTTGTACTTTTCTGCTTGGTACCCTTGTCATCTAGGTTGTTTGATGGCGTGTTTCACTTTCACCTTTTTCTTCTGTCCTGTGTGACTGTGGAGTGATTTTATTTATTGAAATACGTAGTAATAATTTAATGTCTGGGCTTTCGATTTGTTCCAACTCCTACGCAAGTTCCGTTGACATTTTGTTGTTGCAGAAATTGAAAAGTAAGCTCAAGATCGATATGCGTACAGCAAGATTCAAGAATGAGAATGAGACCAAATTAACAACCTAAACTGGATCAAAATTTTCTTTAGCATATAAATGATATAGCTGGAGGCCTGGAAGATAAATTGTTTATCCACCATCACCTATACTAGAACTATATACAAGGACATAACGACACATTTTAAGGATAACATCAACCAACTAGAGCAATCTTTGTCAAAATAAGAGATGAGACAATGGTTTCTAAGAGCATGCACAATGGTAGACCAATTTTTGGTCATAGGAAGAAAGAAGCAATATAAAAATAATTTATGTAAGGAAAGTGGTGAAGACCAAAGCATGTTTGGCCATCACCATGACCAAAATGCATGTTTGGTCTTTGATTGACATGGTGACATGTGTCACATGAGGGACAAAAAAGAAAAAAGTAAATTGTTATGAGTAGAAAAGAGAATAACTAAATATATTAAAATATTATGATGACCAAATAAAATGGTCAACCAATACCACCACCCCAAAGGAAAAAGAGAGATGAGAGAATGGGTTTCTACCAAAACAAAAAAGTGGTGAGACAATGGCAGTTTCTGCAATTCAATGTTATATCCCTTTTCATTCGCACAGATAAGTAGCAGACTTATTGGTATCTCTTGATTACAGGCAAATGGAGAATGTTCAATAATCAATTTAGGCATCCAAATCCACACATTCTATTTTATATATAGGAAATACTAGCTAATCTTATGGATACAGTCTCTGCATTATTAGACAGTTTGCAAAAGAAAAGCTTAAAAGCAAAGCCAAGATTTGTGATCTTCCCTGCATTCTTCCATTACAAATCCCTCAACATCCTGGAGTCGAAACAAAAAAGAGATGCATCATTTCAGAAGCATAATTTTTCTGAGGGAAAAAAGAAGACATCATGTGCAATTGTGCATAGCCTCATGAGACTGCAACTTGGCATATTTCGGATCGGATTCAGAATTTACCATTGCTCAATAATCCAGCCACCTTGAAGCAGCAAAAGCCATTTCATGTGTGGAGGTAATTTGCAGCCATCATCAACTCCAAGGTCAGTTCCGGTTCAATATGAAATTCAGTTTCCTTTCCACTGTGTTTTCGGTCCCAGAGAATATCAGCAGTGGACATATAAACCAAACGCACAAATGTGAACCAACAACAGCATAACGGGACTTAAAATTCGATGATATATTCATGAGTATGCACAGGTTAGGTGTGTACTGATGTCCAGAAGTAGAAAATGATTAAAGGTTTTCATAGTTTTAATGTAAATTAAACAAACCCATTGTTTAATTCGGGTGTATGGCTGTATACACAACACAGTCCTCCCAAATATCAAAAACCTATGATAAACAAACACATGCCTATTTTTTGTCAGCATGTTTCATACACACTGATCATATGCAGCCTTGATCATATACAACTGTCTTATTGAAAGTCCCAATTTTATACACATACTGAAAACAACTGTTTTAAACAGCTAGCAACAAACATCATATGCCCATCTATACTGATTTCAATGAATGACAGATTGACAGTATATCAAATCTATGAGAATGCAAAGTGCTCCAAGTCATAGAACAACTCTATTCTGTTCTTGATTTCATTTTTAGCTCTGCTGACATAAAGGTAATGCAAAGCCTGAGCCAAAAAAAAAGGATGATCAATGAGAGCAAAGTTGGTTCATACTACGAACCTGGCATACTGGAGAGACCAATAGAAATACTGGCAAATCTTTTCAAGAATCGGAGTACTGATTTCTGGAAACGTTACTTCTCCATGCTCAGTCTCAGCAAAACTCCCTGAATTTCATACAAGTTGGATCGAGCGGGCACCCCACAAAATAAGCCTTACAACTTTGAAATTGGGAAATCAAAAAGGCCAATTACAGAAATCCATTCTACAATTGTTCCCATTACCACTAATTCAACCTCCAATTCCTTGGAATCCTGATTCGAATCTAGCATGAAACCCTAATTTTAATCCCATTTGGGGGGAAGAGAGAATGAGACCTGGGGAGGTTAGCATGTTGCGAATGGTTTGAGAAACCATGGCCGCTTTCTTGTCAATCACGAACTCGAAGCCCTCAGCGCTGATCAGCTTGACGGTGTCCTCCTTCATCCCGATGCCCTTCCAAGAACCTAGCTTCAACTTCCCTCCTTCCTTCCTTCCCTGATAGTAAACGCGAAATATACCGCAACAAAATATTGCCCCTGTCGTGATAAAACAAAATCTTGTTAATTGATTTTTTATCCGCCAAAATTAATTAAAAAGTGTAAAAAAAAGATTATTTATATGAGATAATGAATATTGGTGAACCTTTTAAATTTCATGAACCCTTATTTTTTATCATTTTTCTCCCACATACATCATTTTATCATTATCTAGTTTCATTTTTACTATTCACGTCAATATTAATGAACCTCATTTCTCACTTTTTCAATTCTCAACAATCATTTATTTTTATACACACACTTACTACTACTTCCTCAATTTATTTAATTCTAAATACTTATTTAAATTACAAATTTTATTTGTAATTACAAATAAAAAATATATGCAAAATTTATGCAAATTAATATATAAAAAATTACTAATTTTGTGTAATATTTTAAAGTTAAGAGAATGAGTAATTTAAAGTGGTTTAATGTATTTTTGTTTACTCTAAATCTAATCTAACCCCAAACATTAATCTAATATAAAAACAATCCAAACATATTTAAATTTAGTCTCTATGGATAGATAAAAAAAAATGAATTGTGATATCATTTTTACTTAATTTTTTTAAGTTAATTTTTACCAAAATAACTAATTACTCCCTCCGTTTCATAATAAGTGTCTTTTTAATACTTAAAATTTGTTTCATAATCTGTGTCGTTTTAGGTTTTCAAAGTGATTTATTAGGGGTGAATAATAATAATTTTTATTGTAATGTGTATTTGTTGACTAAAGTTGTTCATTCATTGGCCAAAAAAATGTAATGAGTGGTAAGATTAAGAAAAAGTTGTAAGTTGTAAAGTGAATGATTACCTTTCTTAAAAACTGTGTTAAGAGCTAAAACGACACTTATTGTGAAACGGAGGAAGTATATATTAAGATAACTATTTTAAGTTGAACATAAAAACGTGTGTCATGGTAAGACTCATTTGAACCCCATGATGTAACCCTGTCCAAACGCAAACTTGGGTTGGGCTTGGTCCTGGGTAAAATATTTTTTTGCCCATATGTGCGGGGCGGACGTGGTCTGGCCTTGACATTTAGGCTAGAAATGATGCCCATACCCGCCCAATATTCTGGGTCGTGCTGGTCCGTGGACAACACATCCTGCTAGATTTTTAAATATGTAAACGAGGGAGCCAAGAAGAGATGAAGAAAAGCTTATCCGACGGGATTAAGTCCAAATAACCCGATGAGGACAGAGTGGCAACCAAACCCGATAAAGACAGAGCAATGATTGGTGGAAATTGATGAATGACGACCCATGGAGGATGGTGGAGAGAGAGAGGGTACTAGGGTTTAAGCTTTATATATGGGAACTAATTAATTCACCTTTTTTAAATATTTATTAGCATATTTTTTTATAAAATATTACGGGTTGGGGTTGGGCCCACCGGTCTGGATGAGCTAAACAGTCAGTCCATACCTGGCTAGATTAAATATGGGCGGGTCGGGTCTGACCCATCAAGCTTGAACCCTTGTCCGGTTTGGATAGGTCTAACCCTTGTCCAAGCCCGCCCTTATTTAAAATCAACTTTAGGACTTGTTTTGTTGTCTTGAATCCACTTCATTGTGGCATTGGTGGAGTACCATCCATTCTTACTTGCTTTTCAGTACAGTCGGTCTGTTAGATTGTTGACCGGTAAGATTATCTTGGCGATCTCATTAGCATCGTCAAGATTCAGGATGTGTCTTAGTTTATGAAGATCCCAGGTTTTATCATCTCGTATGTATGAACAAACAAGTTCTTCCTCGTTGATTACATGGCGAGCCTTCGCTTTTGGTTTGATGTTGAGGTTGGGAACCAACAATCCTTCCATAAACGAATGGTTCTCCCATCTCCAACTTGCCACGATAACCCCGATAGAAAAAGATCCTTGAGGCTCATGAGTTTGGACCACTGCCATGATGTGTTCTGTTGCTTGTTATAGTTCCACAAGTTTTTCGTTTTTAGATATTTTTCGTTAACGATTTTGACTCACAAGTTCCCCAGGTCCGCAATTAGTTTCCAAAGAAGTTTCATTTGTAAAGCTTGGTTCATTTCTTCCGCTTTAGCGATACCAAGCCTCCCATGATGAGTAGGCCTGTAGATAGAATTCCAGCTTATTAACGGTTTGGATCTGTTGGCCTTGTTCTAGAAGAAGTTACGGTTGATATCTTGTCAAGCTCATCATGGGTAGCTTTGGTTAGATAGAAAGATTGCATTAAGTAGTTTGGTTGTGCAGACAGATTAGCCTTAATCGGTGTTGTCCTGCCTTCTTGAGAGAGCGTGTTAGCTTTCCATTTAATTAGTTGGTCCCTTGTTCTTGTTGTGTATGCATTGAATGTATTCTTGGTAACCCTTTCGTTAATGAGGGGACACCCTAGGTCCCTTGTCCCTTGTTCTTGTTGTTCTGATTTTTGTTTGCATTGTTAGTATTTTTTGTAGCTTGAAACGCTAATTTGTGAAGATTGACTTTGGTGGAATAATAAGCATCTTTTTTCTTAAGAAAAGTCATCTTTATTTAATTAAAAAAAAGTGTTAATTTGAAATTTATAAATAAAATTTAGGGCTAGTGGTTGGGAAAGTAAAGATGAAAGAGGTATAGATTTTTTGGAATAGAGGCTACATGAAAATCAAATGTTTAACTTACATTTTAAGTTGAGTGAAACATCATATCACCTTTAATTTGTACAAGTGGTATTTAAATACATTATATCGGTTATTTTTAGAATTTCTAAATTAATGACAATCGAATATAACGGGAGCAAATGAAGTAGTTTTTCAATAGAAATTTTTTGGTCAATAGTTTTTTGATACTGTATAAATTAAGTCTCTTTTATAAAATTAAGATCTGGTCGTTGACTTCAAATCCCCTTTCAGAGCACAAAAACAAAAACAAAATCTTAATCTTTGCTTGATCAGTTAGCCCTCATGTTTCATTCCATACTTTTCCCCTCGAATCCAACTCAAATAAGATCTATTAACTTCTCAAACATTACGTTTAACAACTTGGTGCTCTAATCTATACTATTTCTTTTGTTCCACTCTTAACGGCTGAAATTGGAGTTTGTGGGTACTGGATAGACTGGTTTCAGAACAAGCATTCGATCAAAATGGTTGAACGGCACATACCGATTTGCTTGTTCCAAACACCACCTAATTTTGTCCAATGTTTAATATCACGTCCACATACCATATACCGTAACACACTAATCATCTGCTGGGCATTTAAACAGATATAATACTTTGCTCAAAAAAAAAAAAAAAACAGATATAATACACCTCCAAACATCATTAATTAGTCTTGTATTTTTCAAATATGAACACCTCATATGTCACCATCATGGTAGTTCAACCCTGGCAATTTGCAATATATGGTGGTGGTGGGTGGTATTTTTTTGCTTCTCATTTTGTGTCCACTTTCATTGAAAACTTCAACCACAATCATAATCTTAATCATCATCTTATTACAAAATTGATCCAGTTGGTCACTTATACGTGAAACAAAATTGGATTGGAAGGAATATGAATTAAATACACACACTTATATAAATGCATGTTAGACTATCTAGTAAAAAATTGGTTGACAAATTTACATTAAATTAATAAACTTGATTAGGAATATAATTTTGTAAATACATTACAACGTGTATATTTTTTTTATTGGTTCGTCCTATATTATCCTAGCAGATAACTGATTCAATAATAAATCTTGACATTTTTTCAAAGACCTTGTTTCTTAACATTTTAGCTTAAACTTACAGAAGTTGTGATTGTGATCAAAAGGTACATTTAGCAAAAAAAGAAAATCACAAAAAATAAGCTTGTATGTTGTGGAAGAGAATACTTCCCACATTGGAAAATGAAAGTGAAACCACCCACCATATAAGTACATGAGTTACTCCCCCTATTGTCAATTGGTTTTAGGGTGAAACCTCATGTGCTTATGTATCGGGCTTATCGCGCATATGCGCACGAACCGACGTGTGAACCCCCCACGTCATGTATGGCCCACCGAGATTTAACATGGTATCAGAGCCTGTTCGGTCTGGGTCCGACTATCCTGGTCTAATGGGCTGGCCGGCCTTAAGGCATGAAACGTCAAGCGCAACGCGCATATTGCGGGTGAAACCACCCACCAATATGCGCACGAACCGACGTGTGAACCCCCCACGTTATGTATGGCCCACCGAGATTTAACATATGTCAATTATTTTGCAGATGTAAACTTGATTAAATAATAATCATAACAACATTGATAATCTTAGGCTGGTTTGGACGGACGTGGAAGAGACTAAAATAAGCAGCAGCCTCCATGTTCCCTATCATTGCCGTCCTGCCAGTCTGCTGCCACCGGTTTATTCATTCCGTTTGGCCGAACAAACTCATCAGGATTCCGTTTTTCTTGTTTTTACATTTTCCAGCACCTTTAAATAAAACTATTTTAAAAAATTAAGAATATTTGATCGTGAGCCACAGTGGAACGGCGTCGTTTCATTCGTCGATATACGCTACTGACAACTGTGCCCTGAGAGCATCCACAGTAGAGAAATTCACTCCACATTTCTTAACAATTAAAGAAAAAGAAAAAGAAATTAAAAGGGGGATATGTCAGATTTTCTACAGAGAAATATTTCTTATTTCTCCCCTTCTACTCTTGCAGTAGAAATTTTCCCTGCAAATTTCTCTGCAGAATCTGACAAAATCTGACATTACTTTCATTTTCTTTTATTTATTTATAGTTAAGAAATCTCTTGTAGTCTCCATTGTGGATGCTCTGAGTCCTTCCACCGACTGGGCCCCGCCCGTATGAGAATCTCGAAATTTGTAATCAAAATTTAAAATAATCGAAATTCTGCGGAAATAAATTGATAATATTCCCCCTTTCCAGTCTCCACCACCAAATCTGGCCGTTTCAAATAAGCGTTCATTCCTCGTCATTTTCTCCGATTCTCATTTGCTCACATTTTCGCCATTTTTCTCCCTCTCTTCTCTCTCCTCCTCCTCTCTCTGTCTACGCAGTTCGTCGAATCAGGCAGAGGTATCAAAAGAACACACTCTCGACGAATTCGAATCCGTTTCCCGAAGCAGGTGAGCTGAACATTTCAGATTGTCCTGTTTCAAATTTATTCTTGCTTGCGAGTTTTTTTGGTTCTGTCGAATTGATCGCCGGTTTTGGATCTGATATCTTGTTCCGGCGCCAGATCTGGTGTAAGTCGATAGAGGGGATGGCGAACAGAGTAGATCACGAATACGACTACCTGTTCAAGATCGTCTTGATTGGAGACTCCGGTGTTGGCAAATCCAATATTTTGTCCAGGTTTACGAGGAACGAGTTTTGTTTGGAATCCAAATCCACCATCGGTGTTGAGTTTGCAACTCGGACTGTGCAGGTATGGTTTATTCCGCGCTGCTTGTGTGGTTTAGAAGATTCATCGTTGTTTGAGCTATTTCTTCCCGTCATTTGTTATTGATTTTGTTGCGAGCTGTGATATTGTTTGGTTTAGGCTATTGGTGAGGGTAGCTTTGATAGATTTTTGATTGACTTGAAGTTCTGTTTGATATGTTGACCTTTCCTAAGTTGAATACTTGTACACAAGACAAGCTAGTTATCAGGATCTAGTTGTTTCAAACCTAAGGAATTAGGTTGCTGTATGGCAGAGTGCATAGCTATTTCTAATCTTTACTAGAGGTTGGCATCTGAATAATTTATCTGGATGAACTGATCAATTTTTCTACTGTTTTATTGATCCTCTCAGAGTGTGCTTGATCAAGTTTCTTGCCATTAGTGGAATCAATCAACATGGTTTTTGTCATTCAGCAGTGCATCAATCTTATCATCATAGTCTTGGATTTTCAAATTTTGGTTGACATGTTTACCAAATTTCTGGTGTTTGGACTCTGTCATAGTGAATAGTCCTAGATATCCCAATCATTCTTGGTCAATCCTTCACCCAAGTGCATAGTCCTAGATATCCCACTCATTCTTGGTCAATTCTTCACACAAGTGCATAGTTCATTACACACAAAAGGATAAAGTTGAAGGAACAGATAATTCATGATATCCTTGTTTGCGTTGAACAGCATATGTATTTGTGCATTAGAAACATTTTTAGAGTTCAGATTAACTTTTCTCTGTTCCAGCATTTTTTATGCATTTGAAGCGTCCTGAGAGTTGGGATTACCTATCTCCGTTTCCAACTTTTCCCCGTTTGTGCATTTGAAAGCTGAGACATCATTGAGAGTTCAGTGTAGCATAATCTTTATCCAGTTCAGTTGGCATTTAACTTGTATCATGCTTTAACATTTCATATATTGTGCTTCATTTCTCCAGAATGTGATATGACAGTGTGTGAATATCATGTTTTACACTTGCACATAATGTGGTACATTAATCAAACCTGATATTTTAAAATCAAGAGTATTGTCTCTATTGTAATGCTGATAACAAACTCATTGAGGAACTGCATGAGTAGGGGACAAGTTTGGATAAATACAATGTTCATTTGATGATGGCTTCCTGAAGATTTCAGTTTGCTTTGTTCTTTGATAATAGGTTGATGGAAAGACAATCAAGGCACAAATATGGGACACTGCAGGTCAAGAGCGATACCGGGCTATCACAAGTGCTTACTACAGAGGCGCTGTGGGTGCTCTCCTTGTCTATGACATAACCAAGCGGCCTACATTCGATAACGTCCAGAGGTGGTTGCGCGAGCTGAGGGACCATGCAGATTCCAACATTGTCATCATGATGGTTGGAAACAAGTCTGATTTAAAGCATCTCAGAGCTGTGGGGGAGGAAGATGGGCAAGCATTGGCTGAGACGGAAGGACTCTCATTTCTTGAGACGTCTGCATTGGAAGCTGTGAACATTGACAAGGCATTTCAAACAATATTGTCAGAGATCTACCATATAGTAAGCAAGAAAGCATTGGCTGCCCAAGAAGCTGCTGCCAACGTTCCTGGTCAAGGGACCACAATTAACGTTGGCGATGGATCGGGGAATCAGGGTAGAGGATGTTGTTCTAACTGAGGGGTGGGTAATTGAGAAAGAAAGGAAAATGGATAGCTAGCAAGCAATCAGGTTTATTTTTACTTTGTTTCCCATTTGGCATTCCCATTTTCAAATTTGACCCATCTTTTTTCCTTAGTTTATCTTGGGTAAGAGGACTTGTGTAGATTATTACATCATTTGGTTGTGATGTGAAGTTTGTGAAGGTGAAGAAGCTTCAGCATTACTTGTTAGCACAGAAGATTCTGTTTCTCTATGTTTCCCCCTTCTGGTCTCTTCTCTCTTTCTTTGATTTGGAACTAACTTGAGAGCAATTTGGTTGAATGCCGGATGGATTTTGTGTATCAAACTTTGGCAATGGAAAGATTGAGAAAACCACCTTTTTTGAATTCATGAAATGACTAAGAGCATCTCAATTGGATGCTATATAATTTTCTCTAAAATGGAGAATGAAATTTTATGTTTTCTAAAAGTTTTACATCTTAATTCCAACAAATTCTCCAATTTGAGTAATCATGTTTATATTGTTATTATATATATTTATGTACAATACTAAAATACTAAAATAAACCAATTTAGTAGGTTGCCTTCAGCAAAGTCGTATATTTAACGGGTGTTTTTTGCAAATTATGATGTAAAGGGTGGTTGCTTACACAATTTTAACGGGTGGTTTGCTATAAACACGGATTTAAGGGGTGATTTTATGCAAAATTGAAGATTTAAAAAGTGGTTTTCTGCATTTTACCGAAAGAAACACAGTGTCTCGTAAGAGTTGTAGCCTTGTAGGTTTTGCATGTTGACTAGTTGGCCAGTTTGACTTAGTCAAACAAATATTTTTAATGCATTAACAAATATTGCAGGTCGACACATTTGTGGATCAACTCAAACATGTCAAGTTCTCTCAAAAAAAATATTTTTATAATAATAAATATAGATCTTTAAATGTAACGGGCTACGATCTAGTAAACTCGACTGGTTCAGCACGACCCAACCCGCTACTTGTAGATTACAAAAATTGATCCGCAACCAACCCGTTCAACATCCCTAATGTGGTAAAGTTTGTCCGATATCTATAATACAATAAAATAGGAAAATTTGCTGCAATAAATGCCCTTCATTTTATACATATAGCAATGTTTTTATGTTATTATAATTTTAACCTATTTAATCACCCTTCATTATAGATATTGATTTATTGTTAAGACCCATTATAACATTCACTATTTTTTTTTTGACAGAACATTCACTATTTTAGGATGGAAACTGCTGTGATTAATGATGGAAATTAAGGCATGTGATTAATGGGTGATTAAGGATGATTTTTTTTGGATCAAAACGGTTAAAATGGGTGATAAGCCAATATCACTTTCAAATGGGTGATATACAAGAGTATTGAATGTAAAGGGTTGGTCTTCAGTCTTCACATTAATCACACATCGGTTCCCACTTCCCATAAAGGGAGGAGTGTAAATTACCAGCCCAAACGCCATTAGCCATCAGTTACACGACCAGGCTCTTCAAATCTTCAATTGCATTACTCTTACAAAAATAAAAACCCAAATAACGTACTTCACAAACACCGCTCCATCTCCCTCACCTACAAAACTCAATCCAGAGAGGACAGAGTCTATCCCTCCACCAAACTCAATCCAACTTCCCCTTGAAAGGCGCAGAATCTTCGTCTCAACACCAATCGGCATTCGACTTCAATGGCGGTGCACTCATCGAGTTTCAGTCGCCGCCTTCCGATCCCCACGGGCCACCTCCGGCCGATGGCTTCGAAGCCGAGAATTGCGACTCATCGAGTTTCAGTCGCCGCCTTCCGATCCCCACGGCCCACCTCCGGCCGATGGCTTCGAAGCCGAGAATTGCGACTCATCGAGTTTCAGTCGCCGCCTTCCGATCCCCACGGCCCACCTCCGGCCGATGGCTTCGATGCCCCCCCCCCCCCCCGCCGCCAACTAGGGCTTCCGACGAGAAAGAAACACCGCCGTGCTCCGATTGTGAAGAGGTAAGTTACGATCCGAACTAATTGTTGAAGATCTTTGGTTGATAGAAAGAGATTTGCGTGAAATTTGTGGAAATTGTTCAGTTCAGGTTCAGATTATCTGTTCCTAGGGTTTCAGTTGAGATATTGGCTTTGGAGTTTGGTGTTTAAGACTTTTAAAATTGATTTTCATGTGAAATGGCCTGCTATTATGCATATGCCCATCGGCCGAGGTGTACCTTTATGCATATGTGAAATGGTCCTACATTATGAGTGTGCCTTTATGTTTTTTTTTTATTTTAGCAGCTTGAAGAGCATCTTGAATTAGGCTAGGATACAAATCTCTGGTGTACAGGGCAAAACCTACGGTGTACAGGGTGCAGTGTTGGCCAAAGGCGAAACCAATGATTTTGTGAGCTAATTGTTGATTTCTCTTTACTAAAATGTTTTGTTTTTATGTGCTAACATTCTGTATTTACTTTTCATTCTTTTCCCTTTTGATTGCATTTCCAAGACATTGATGATCCAGAACCTAATCAACCAATCTTCAATCCGACCTTGGCTCCACGTCGTGAGGTCTGTGAATCTCAAAATTTTATGTATTTATTTTTCATTCAAATTTGACTGCAAAATATATAAAACATATATTCTCTTTGAATATAAACAGCCTTGGGAAAATGCTAAACCTTCCATCTCAAGCTCCACCGTGCAAGATTTAGGTGTTGCCTATCAATTTAATACCGAACAGTCAGCACCCACATGGCAGTAGAAGAGCATAAGAATCATAGAGCTGTCATGCCAGAAGGATCATACAACCCACAAAAAACGCACTGTGCTAATTGGTCCACTCCAAGAAGAGCAGGTAATGATTTGATTTCAGCTGATTTGATCGTTCCTTGATCTATAGCCTGAGATTTGATTTTCAAGCTTCCATTGTGTGCTAATTGGGCTATGGCCATTTCTTAAGCTTTCAATTCGTACATGGAAATTGTGTGTGGGATTCTAATAGATCTCTACTGATTGTCAGATTCTTTAGTTGTTTGTATGTGGTGCAATGAGTGATGCGTCCGGGTTCGGTACACTCCAAGATTATGATTTCTTGAAACCTGCATGATCAATCACTCAAGTGATGTTATATTTGGATGCTTAGGACTAGATGCGGATGATTTGTATGAACGTTTTATGAATTATCATCTTGCAGTGTCTTTATATCCCGGAATCTACTCTTTGGTGGTCTTTTGCAATTTGGTATGTACTTCTGTCGAGAGCATATATAGAAATGTAGAAGCTACTTAATAATTATAAGTAGAGTCGTAAACCAGATGGCTTCTACTCCCATTGCAAACTCAGTGATGTCTGTTTGACGAGATCAAACAATGGAAGAACAACTGATTATGTTGATTTGAAAAAGGAGGTAAAATCCTGATTATAATAAATTAAACTTTGCAATGTCTTAATATGACTTTTATCCCATGAAAAAAATGTGATGGTCTTCCTACTGATATTTCTGCAGATGGAGAGTGTTCAGGCATCTTCTGTAGCAAGAGAGGTGGATTTAACGTCAAGATTAGACCACCATGAAGCCTTAAAAACGGAATTGAAAATGGCCAGATTTCTGCTTCACAAGCTAGAGTGAAAGAACTTGAAGAAAAGCTTCTGGTAACTGAAGCTGTTTTGAAAAAGGAGGTAAAATCATGACCATCATAAATCAAAATTTTCTTATCACTTTCAATGGATAAAAATGATCTAATTGACGATATTTCTGCAGCTGGAACGTGTTCAGGCATTTGCTGCAACAAGAGAGGCCGAATAAACATCAAAGCTAAAGCATCACATGCAAAAAGCCCGTGACGGAGATGCAATCAGTGAGAAGTTAGTAAAGCTTGAACAAGAATTAGCACCGGCCCAAAGTACTATTACTTTACTGGTAAGAAAACACTCTCATTCCCATGGTCCTAATGATCCTTATGAGTAACAACGCCTTTACTTTACGGCATAGATGGTTTGACAAGAGCAGTCGTCGGTGGAATTAGCTGAACCAGAGGCGGTCACTCATGTTGATTATGTTTTTTATATGAGTAATTCTTTGTTTTCCATTATATTTGGTGAATGAGTCCTGTTTCCCAAAACTTGCAGATCTGGGATGCCTCCCGTTGCAAGAGAATTAATTTTGATCTCGGCTGGGATCTCGAGAGCGGCGTTCAAGGCAGGATCGTCAACGTCTCCTCCACCATTCACACTTGGTTCACCGTCGACATGTTTGAGTATCTCAAACTCATCACCAAAAGCAAAAGGTAGTTAATTAAACATTTAAACTAAGAAAAAATTAATTTCGTTTAATTTCAGTTTAATAAAAAATTATCAAACAAGTTGCCAGCTAAATAAGTTTCTAACTGATTTTTTACTCTCCAGCTCTCTTTCTCAATGTGTTTTTTGTCCGATCCGCAGCGATTACGATGCTACACGTGCATACTCACTGTCCAAGCTTGCCAACGTCTTGCACACAAAGGACCTGGCTCGCAAGTTTAAGGTGCTAATTTATTTACTAATTAGTAGTACGTAATGTCCCTTTTTTCAAATAATTACATGCATAACTACAAATTAGTGGTGAAATTAATTATTGATCATGAATCATGATGATGCAGGAAATGGGGGCTAATATGACAGTCAACTGCGTTCATCCTGGAATTGTGAGAACCAGGCTCACCCGAGCCAGAGAAGGCCTTACCATAGGTGATTATTTTTTTCAATCATTGTTAATTAATTTTTCTTCAACTAGCCTCATCCTGGAATTGTGAGGATGGTGTTTAGCAACAATCATTGTTCGCTATATGTTTCTCTTCTACTCAACAAAAAACAAATTGCAAAAGAGGTCTCAAATCAATCTCCAAAACAAGAAAAAGAAAGCACATTTGAAGAAAATCACAGGCCTTCAGGTCAGAATGGTCAGATGTAGCTCTTTGTTGAAAAGTGCGTGATTGTTTCAGCTTGACATGAATCAGACTTAACAACTGTATTGACTCTTTGTTTTTTCTTTTTCTTTTTGGTTTGAACAGTTTGTCCCCGGAAGTTCTTCAGTTTGTCAAGGAGAAGCCACCAAGTAACGCGTCAATGATTGTTGCTGGAACGAGGGATAAATGTGTAGGTCGTACCAAGATAGTCTATCCAACAGAGAAGGTAAATCAAGAGCTGCTATAAAAAAAATCTGTTTTTTATACTGATCTACTGAAATTGAACTATAAAATGATCACTTTATGTATATCATACAGTCCTTTCGATTCAAATATGGCTTCTGTTCTCCATCCTTTCTCTTCTGTTTGATGCTAGATAACATCAGTGTATACATAAGCTTAGCTTTTATCATTATTTGTTTATCTTAGAATTTTTCTACTTTTTTTATGCAGTCAAAGAAGGATCCAATGTCCGACTACAAATTGTAGAGGGTCCCATTCCTCGAGGAACAGGTCAGGAAGATAAACGACGATGGCGGGCTGATGTAGCTCGACATAGAACGATTGTCACTATCAGAAGACAACAAGTTCCAGTTTGTGAACAACGTGGAAGCTGAGGCAAAGGAGTATGTGGAGAACAACATGGACGAGTACGGGCATAAGAAGGCCATTCTTCATGTCCTAAGCAACTGAATGAACAACGCTGGCTTCTACCGCCCCAAAGCCTACATGGAAACAGACTCTTTCAAGCCCGGCCCAAAGTACCTCAAGGTTGAAGAAACTTGAACAAAGGGTTTGTGTTTGAACTAGAGAATGCTTGAACAAAGAAACTTGAAGAAACTTGAATAAATGTGATTTTTATTGACATTTTGTATATTTTGATTGTTATTATATTGCATTTTGTGACTGATTTTTAAATAAATATCCGAAATATTCATCCATTCTGCAGTAAACAAAGCCCGTGCATCGCACTGGCACTGCCCCTAGTATTTTTTAAAAAATTGGACATAAAAATTTAAGTTTGAGCTATGTCCCATGTTGAGTGATAGACCTTTTTTAAACTGACCCAACCGGCAAACCTAACCCAATCTAATTCAATTTTTTTGGGTTTTAACCCAAAAATTTACACTCGTTTAAACCCAATCTGTTTGAGCCCAAACCTATTAGGTTGATCTGATTTATTATGTTTCAAAATATGTGAAATTAATTTGTATATTCTAAAATATATAAATAAATAAACCGAGTTGGTTGACCCGAATAGTTTGAGTTTCAAACCAAGGTGTCGGGTTTATAACTCAACAGATCTTTAAGACCCTGTTCGGTATAGGTTTTTGGACGTTTTTGAAGGGTTCTATTATTTAAAACCTACTCAAATAAGTGTTCGACACAATAAGGTTTTCTAGGAGGTAGAGGTTTTAGTAGGTTTCTGAGGAGGCTTGAAAGCAGATAATAGGAACCTTGGTGTAGACTGGTCTTAGAAGGTTTGTGAAAAAATTTAACACAACTTTTCTTATTAATTTTTTTAATTAATATTGTTTTCGATAGTTTAAAGTAAAACCTATCTAAAAACCTTGCAATACCGAACACCTTATAAGGTTTTGAGAGGTTTTAAAAAAGGAAAACCTCCACGTACTAAAAAACTTACACCTACCGAAAAACCTTCTTAAAAACCTCCACCTCCCCAAAAACCTTGTTTTGCCGAACACAACCTAAGACCCTGTTCGGCATAGGTTTACGGAAGTTTTTAAAGGTTTGTACAATTTAAAACCTACCTAAATAGATGTTTGGTAAGACAAGGTTTTTCAGGAGGTTGAGGTTTTAGTAGGTTTTTGAGGAGGTTTGAAAGGATAAAATAGAAACCTTGATAGAGATAGGTTTTAGGAGGTTTCCGAATTTTTTTCAATGAATTTTTTTGTTTATTGTTTCAATTAATAATATTTTTGGTAATTTTAAAGCAAAACCTACTTAAAACCTTGTAGTACCGAACATCATATTAGGTTTTAGCAGGTTTTAAAAAAGAAAACCTCTACCTATTAAAAAAACCTACACCTATCAAAAACCTCTTTACAAACCTACACCTCTTCAAAAACCTTGTTTTGCCGAACAGAGCCTAAGTCTAAACAAGTCTAGTTTAATCTGGGTTTCAAGTTTAACTTTCCGTGTTTAAATCTAGAAAATTTGGCTCGGTTGAGATTGGTTTTGGCGGTTGGATAAGCTTTTGAGAGGTTTAGTATTAGTATTATACACAACCTCCCATGTTCATTTTTCTACCCAACCACTTGATCCAGATAGTAAAGTGTAGGTGATCCAAAAAATTGTAGTTTACTTTACCATTATGCCCTAAAAATCGCGAATGAAAAGCACTACAAAATCGTTTGACATAAGCATACAACATGCAACTTACCTGAAATATCCAAATATTTTGCACATAAATAAATATAACGGAATAATTGGGCCCGTAAGTCGCTAACAAGATTCTAATAATTGGGCCGGTTCCAACAAAACAGATTGGGCGATACAATTCGGCTGAGCTTCGCCCCACAATGTCTTAACCCAGCGCAAATTGTGAGGGCTATAAATAAGATTTGTTCCCTCGACAACTTCTTCTTGTACCCGTCTCTCTTCTTCTTCCTCTCTCTCTTCCCAGTCTTTGTGCTTCAGGTGTGAGTGATCTTCAACCCCTGATCTCCACTGAAACTGCAACCTGCTTATTACAAATATACGTAATTGAAAATCAGTAGAGAAACATACATTCGCTCGTAACATCGGTGGTGCACACAGAATTCAGGGAAATATGTTTTTCCATATGGTGTTGGAGAGGAATATGCAGCTCCACCCTCGCCACTTCGGGGCTCGTCTTCGCGAGAAGCTCATAGCCAAGCTCATGAAAGATGTTGAAGGCACCTGCAGGTACATTAAATTCTATCCTTTTCGGAGCTTTTGTAGCCCTAATTTCGTTTGATTAACGAAACCCTAATATTCGCTGAAAACTCGCTCTGAACTTAATCTTCACAAATTAGTCGTCATTTTTAGTGAGAATTGAGACCAATTTTCTTTTCCGGTGACAGTGGTCGCCATGGATTTGTGGTGGCGGTGACGGGGATTGACGACGTAGGGAAAGGGCTGATTAGGGAAGGGACTGGGTTCGTCACCTTCAATGTGAAATACCACTGCGTTGTGTTTAGGCCATTCAAAGGGGAAATTCTAGAAGCTGTTGTTACCATGGTTAACAAGGTAGTGATTGGGAATGGGCTTTTTTCATTGAGTTACTGTCTAAAGTGTGATTGGTATTTATGTCTTTTGATTGGAATTGGCTGCAGATGGGATTCTTTGCTGAGGCAGGTCCTGTTCAGATTTTCGTCTCAAATCATGTAAGTGATCTCAATCAAGAACTCTAGGTATTATTGCCACTAGGAGTCAATTGAGCTGTAGGTATTATTTGGAAATATTCTGATTAGCCAATGATATATCTTTAAACAAACATGGATTCTGGAAGCAGTTTTTTTTCTGTCTAAATTTTCCAGCTTAAATGGCATCTTTCTTCTTCCCCTCGTAGAGGAGCAATGTTCTTTACTTGTGCTTTGTTCTTGGCAAAATAGAAGTCAGCTGTGCTGAAAGAAAGGGTTTTCATCCACTTACAACCTCTTAATGGCTCCTTATGGTTTGTATCAGAACATTTCTAATTTGAAGTAATACTCTTTATGTTGTAATAGTTGATACCGGACGACATGGAGTTCCAATCCGGAGATACCCCCAATTACACTACATCAGATGGATCGGTATGCTTTTAGCGTTTGCAAGGCATTTATTGTATGAAACCACCACAGAAATTGTCACCTAAATAAGATTTTCTTGGCCTTTTATAGGTCAAAATACAAAAGGATAGTGAAGTGCGGTTGAAGATCATCGGTACCAGAGTAGATGCCACGGAAATTGTATGTCCTTGCAACTTCTCTACCATCCAAATCCTAAAAGATTATATTTCTTGCATTTGCTAATCTGCATTTCTGTCTTCCCCCCCTTTAAGTTCTGCATTGGGACCATCAAGGACGACTTCTTGGGCGTAATCAACGATCCTGGTGCAGCTGCATAGATACCTGATTTCTCTCTTGGCTGTGATCAGCAATCCCAAATTCTTTGCTTACAATATCAGACTCTAGTCTCACTGGTGCCTAAGTTTGTTGTAGTTCTTGTGGATTATAACTTTTACTGCTCAAGTTTGCAGTACCGAATCTAGCTTCTGTAATTTTTGAAACGACATGGCATTTCTATATATACTGGCTTTCCCCCTACCATATCAGCTCTTCCATTGCCCTAAATTCTTCAGAATTTGCTGATCCACATGTGATTCATTAGTCTGTGTACTATTCCACCAGCCAGGTTTCATGTGCATACTCGAAGTAAACAAGAAATAGAAGAAACTGTGCTTGTGTTTATTCGCCAAGCGTGCTAGAAAAGGAAAAAGATGAAAAAAGTTCATTTTGTGAGTGGTGATCTTCAAAAAATGCAATAGGTACAGCACCCGCTTTAGTCGAACTCATAGTTACAAGAATTTTGACGACATTTTCAACCATAAAAGAATGTTCATGACACTTCAAATTGTACTTCTTTGTATTAATGGTACACGGAACCCTACAAAATCAACCAAAAATGAATGGGCATCAGCATTGTGTAATATAATCACTTCACAGCCAGAGAGCTGATGGAGGAACCATCCTGCTTCATTTTAATCAGACTGCTCTCTATGTTTCTCAGTATCGGCTTGTACCTGCAGATTTCGTCAAAGATTCAACATCCATAATCACCTTCGATGTTTCAGGAAAACAAAAATGCATAAAAATATGTAGATCTATGTTCAAACTTCAGAGCGAGACTTACAGGCGAGCAAGGCCGTTGTATGCATGTGTTGCTTGTTGAAGTTGCAGAGAAAGTTGCATAACCTCCGCAGACAATGCCTCTGCTCTACTCTGTTCTTTTGCAAGTTCGCCCTAAATTGAAAGGAATCTCATCAAACATTTTTACAGGACAAGAATGGCCAAGAGCAAATGAAATTGTTACTGGTATAAGACAAGTATTTGATGAGAACATTTTGCGCTTTTATTTTCACGGGAAAAAAACCCACCTTCAGTGCTACAGTTCCATTATCAATTGCTGTTGAGTCCTGGGATGTCCTCGCGGAAGCAGACAATCCAGTGACTTGTTCTGCCCGCAATTTATCCAGCAAGCCACGGAGTTCCTCGTTTTGTTTAAGACAATCTTTCACCTGGAATATGTCAAAAGGTTACTAATTCCTTGCATTGACAAGCCATTGCACGCTAATTGAAATAAGAACAAAAAAGGAAACAACAGCAAATTAAAATAAGGATCAGATACACATAAATCTTGGTAAGCTTCAGATACCTGATTCTCCCATTGAGATACCACACCCATGGCATCTTGATAAGCATCAGAAAGGCTACTATTTTCTTCGAAAAGCTTCTCAATCTCAGAAGATTGTGAATCAATCTACAAAAGTTTCAGTTTTATAATATTAGCTGTAAGATGCATAATTTCTCTGCTAGAACAAATAATCTTGGCAGAATCTCTATCCTACCTCTGCCAGGAGTTTTTGTCTACTGCTTTCCAATTTTTCAACCATTACTGCCATATCATGCAATTGCCCTTCCAGCTTCTCCTTTTCTTCCTGCAATATATCATGAATAACATTAACTGCTAGAAACCAATATGTTGGAACAATGGTGGGATTTTAATGTGATCCATTGCAAATAAAAAAAAAGTAGTTATAACTATAAAATATATTATGCCAAATTGCTACCAGAGTTCTTATTAATAGGAAGAAACATGAGTGCCGACAATCTATATTACTATATTAGTTATCCAACAACAGACAGAGTGAGTTCTCCAATAGAGTTTGAAAAATAAATTTACAGCAGAGTTTAGAAAATCTCAACTACCAAATGTTAACATGTCAAATTTCAAATAGTTTTTAAGTTTCACAACAAATCTCACTCCGAGCCCACACTGCTACAACCAGATTTTGCTTTGAGCAGTTTCATGATAAGTAGAGGTGATTCTCAGAAGCTTGGAAGAATACATTTGATACTTCATTAATCAATCAGGGCAACAGCCCCCTTATACTAGAAGACCTCTTTCATATGTTTGAAAACCTTGCCAAAAGATACTTCTGCAATTATAGAGCATTTCCATGGACATACGAATGCATATATAAACAGAAGCTACTTACATTGGAAAAAATCTTCTGCAGTGATTTCTCTGGAACATTTTCTGCCACAAATATATAAAGAAAGACAGATAAGCAAAGATCGAAGAACAAAGCTATTCCTCCAGCATTTTAATATAGAGCTACAAAGCTTCCATTCTGTCCCCAAAATTACTTAAGGCAAGATAGTTGTAAAAATATTGTCCACTAATAATCACCAATTCAGCTTCAATTAATGTTGGTGTACTGGGCATCACAGCATACACGTAATTATTCACACACAAAGATAATAGATATATAAGTTGTTTGTATTTTAACAGAACAAATCCATGAATGCACAAACAATCGGGCATATATATACACACACACACACACAGGTATATTAGTACCTGTTGCTGCTTTACTTAAGCTATCAATCTTCACTTCCAAATCCTTCTTTTCAGATTGCAGAGCAGAAACTCGAGCTTGTTCTTCTACCAACTTTTGTGCTTCTTGCAGTCTCAATTGTGACTCTAGCTATTGAAGATATATAGATTATAAGAATATTTTTTAAATATAAACAACATCAAGATAACCTTGCAGTAAACAACAACCTCTAATTTAGATCTTAGATTAGCCAACTCCTCTTCAAAAGCCTGGACAGGGGCCATGGGGTTCCCCATTGAAGCCATTCCTCCAAGTGTACTATTATTAATTGCCTGCTGCTGAACTGAGTTAAGCTCAGCTCTCAAGGCAGCCGCATCTTCTTCAGCCTGCATGAATTATCATCTAATGAGCAACTAGAGATGGACATTTTAAAGTAAAGTCACACAAGATGAATGTCCATACTCTATATTGTTCCTCTTCAGCTTCTTTAAAGCGCTTCTTCATTGTCCGAAGCTGCGCAGAAAGATCCTCCTACACTAGTACAAAGGATTTCATAACGCAGATGCGAAAAAAAAAATCAAACATCTCAGAACCTCAAACAAGAAAGACCAACACTAAAAAAAATCAAACATCTTAGAACTGCATACCCGTGCAACAACAGCTGCATCCTTCTCCATAGCAACATCCCTTAAAGCTTTTCTCAGTGAGGGTACAATATTTTGCTCCTGATTTGTGAGCAATACATGCATGAAACCCAAATTAAGCTCAGAAAAGCATACCATCTCTCTTATTAAGTGAATAAACACACTCAGACTCCTTAGATTGATGAAAGCTATATAACTTCCCAGCCACTTACCAGATCATTCAACCGCCCCTGCACTATGTCGAATTCTGCTTCTCTTGCCTGGAGCTGAAAGGCAGCAACAAGTTAAAAATGACACCAACAACTGATCAATAGGTCCAATTCACATGCTAAGATGGTTGTTCTTTCACCTTTGAACTTAGTTTCTTATTTTCTTCTTCCAATTCAGTATTTTTCCTTTGAAGGTCTCTTAGCTGTGCAACTAAATTACCCACATCATCCTGCATTAACAATGGAGCACAACTATCAGAAACTAACATCTTGAACCACACCAAAATTCAAAATTCAAAATTCAAATTCTAGGGCTAACAACCAAAACAAAAAGGGCGCATCTTGAAGGGACCAATCAATCAAATCTTGAAAAAGAGGGTTTGGAGAATTAGGCGAATCGTACCTCTGGGTTGTGACCAGCATCTGATCTCCTTGCCCCGACATTCTCTGCACGCAATCCAAATCCTTTTATTGGAAAGAAGACAACAGCAAAGAATTGAAATTACAACGGGAGTTATGGGACATACCTGTTGGGTTGGAGGCGGTGCTGAGATCGGAACCAGACGAAACCTTGCTTATTCTTTCGGCAGCCCTCTTCTGCCGAATCTCTTCCAACTGCACAGCAAAGCAAAATCAGATCCCTTTGTCTAAAACCCTTGATTTACTGAAGAAGATCGAACGAAATTACACAAACGAGAAATGAAGAAAGAAGCGGAAGGGAAACAGAGCTTCACCGTTCGACGACCAAGAGAGGCATGGTGCCTAGAGCTCATGGTGGTGGAAGATCAGAGATCCGACGTCTAGCGAACTGGTTGATGAAAATCATGCGAAACGGCGGGTATTGGAATTTTATCTGTTCGGTTTTATTTCTACTTTTAAGTCAGTTATAAAGTTTCTACCATCAAACTGAACAAAATTGTCAGGGTGGTGTAGTCGGTTATCACGCTGGTCTCACACACTAGAGGTCCCCGGTTCGAACCCGGGCTCAGACACTTTTTTGTCTCAAATTCGTTTTTTCTCCTCAAATTTGTCTCGTCGGTACCGTAAAACTAGTTTAACCCCCGTACCATGTACGGGTAATGTAATTCTTGGTAAGTGATAATTTAGTATTTTTCGGGATAATTCATTATTTTTGGTAAGTTTTAATCAAATTTTATGGGATAAGATTATATGAGATTCTAACTACCTAATTTGTATAAAGGAGGGCCCGATTGATTATTTTATTACTGAAATGACACGTGGCGCAAATTTTTGTGAAGAGATTGTCTCCTCTTTATACTAGGTAGTATAGATTAGCACTTTTATATGCTACTACGATCCTTAATTATCTATTTACATACCAGCTAACAAATCTTAACCCGCTAATGACGAGCATTATCAAAAAAATATTGACAAGTGGAGGTGCATTAGTAAACAAATAATTAAACGCCGGTGTTTTGCTAGAAACAGCCGAACGGAAACCAAAAACTTTCCCCAAAAAATATCTATAAATAATGAAAGGGGGAAATATATTCCAGGTCTTCAGATTCCCTCCACCACCGATTGACAGTCTGTCATCGCTCTTCTCGTGCGTGCAGTACCAGTGCAGAGTCGTGCAGAGTGAAGAGGAAAAAACCAAACATAACATTTGTACCTCTCTGCCTCTCCCTCTCTCTCATACACACATTGCTCGTTGAGCTCCGACTTCTCCTCCTCCGACGCCGGCCGCTATGGCTTCGCTGTTGGAATCTGGTTGGCAGGTGTCTGATTTCTGCTGTCTCGTTCCGTCTTCGTGATCTTTGTTTCTTTGTCTGTGCTGAAAATTTGACCTTTAGATGTTTGATTGGACTTGCATTATTTCTGCCTTTTTCTTTTTTACCTAGATTTGTCCTGTGAATGGAGTGCGTTGTTTGTATTCGGAACTTGAATCGCACTTCTAGCATGTTGGCTTCGGTTATTTTGATTCTGGTTTCTTTGTTTGTGAGTGATGGCTTCGATTTATGTGGCGTGTTTCCCAGCTTCGAGTACAGATGAAAGAAGGTTTTGTGGGATTTTCAGTTGTCAGCTCTGAGCATGTCTACAGTCAAGTTGTGTGATGGGAACTTGTTATGTTTATGTTGATATTTTTGGATTCAAAAGCTATTAGGATTGTTTGGACCTTCCTTGTTTTGATTTGTTTGATTTCTATCAGTCTTTCAAACTTAGGGTTCCTAATCAACTAGATTCGATCTGTGTAGCAAGCAAACTTGTTGTTTACTTTATTACTATGCTGTATATATAATATATATCTCATGCCAAACGGCCCCTTTCTTGTTAACAAGTGATGCAAAGCTGGATGAGTTTGTTTTGGATTTCTGGAAAGAAAATGATGGTTTCACCGAATTGGTACATGACTTGCATGCATGTCTATGGTCTTTTACTAGTTTGATTATTTCTGGATGATCAAGTTGACACCTTGAATGGTCTATGATCAAGATGTCCCTAAATTTGCTTGACCTGTCTTACAATTGAAGCAATTGCCCATTGTTTTACAGGGCAGTGTGAAAACTATTTACACAAATCGCTCATATTTATCGATTTGGAGTTGTATTGTATCAAATCTGTTCACATCAAAGATGATCCTGATTGAGATTTGTTTTGACTAATGTTAGCATAATCCCGTGATTAATGGAATGTTTGATTTTCGATGCTGTAGTACTTGATCACTAACTTCAGTGACTTTCAATTGGCATGCATCGGGAGCTTCATTCTTCATGAAAGTGTCTTTTTCTTATCGGGACTGCCTTTTATTTATCTTGAAAGACGAGGATACTTCAGGAAGTATAAGATCCAGGTTTGACATTTTATCTATCTTTGTATCACACTTGAAAGCCATGAACTGTATCTTGGAGAAACAGGCTTGTCAATATTGCTTCTTTAGGCAGCCTTGGATTTTCCTTCATGTCCGTTTCTTTTTTCATGAATATTTGTTTTTTATCGTGATGATGAATTTTCTCCTGTGCTCTCCAGTGGGCAGGAGGGCTCATCATTGAGAATCCTAGCCTCTTCTGATGATATAGTACAAAAGCATTATGTATTTCATTGAATTACATATTTGTGATAGATATTGTGTTCAACTTCTCTCTGTTTGCTTGAGTGTTACAGCAAAAGAAAAGTTTACGTAATTACTACTTCTTCTTCCTACTCTATGCAGGATAAAGTAAATTCCCCTGCAGCTCAGGATAAATGTATCAAGCGTTTGGTGTTGTACCACTTATGTGTCAATTTGCCCGTTATGATCTTTTCCTATCCCGTGTTCAGATTTATGGGCATGAAGAGTAGTCTTCCGCTGCCATCCTGGTATTTCCAGGTTCTTTATGCTGAAGCTTAATATTTTCCTAATGTCATATGAATGTTGTGCTTGATTTCCCTGATAAGAATAAGTTTCCCATGATGCTTCCTGAGCCCTTGAATTTTGTGTATAGAAGAAGTGCTTAAACATATCTAATTAAGACTATTGCTTTTCCCCTGGTTTTGCAGGAAAGTAGTTTTGTCCCAGATATTATTTTACTTCATTCTTGAAGATTTTGTGTTCTATTGGGGACATAGGGTTCTGCACACAAAGTGGCTGTACCAGCATGTTCACAGCATTCACCATGAGTATGTGGAGAATTCAAGCTTTGAGGCTCTTAACCGCTTTTCTGTCTTCTTCTTTTTTCCTATCAGGGCTATCTTTGTAATCCTACTCTTACGCCTGTAGGTATGCCACTCCATTTGGTCTGACTTCGGAATATGCTCACCCAGCTGAGATACTATTCCTCGGCTTTGCAACTATTGTCGGGCCAGCCCTTACGGGTCCACATCTAGTGACTCTGTGGCTTTGGATGGTTGTTCGTGTCCTTGAGACTGTTGAGGCGCACTGTGGCTACCATTTTCCATGGAGCCTTTCAAACTTTATACCATTATATGGAGGGTAAGACTAGCAAACTACTCCATTTGACACCTGAAGAAGTTTATTTCTAAGTTCCTCTCACTTGACATATGTTGTTCTGCTACCTGTACAGTGCTGATTTTCATGACTATCATCACCGGTTGCTCTATACGAAATCTGGAAACTACTCATCAACTTTTGTGTACATGGACCGGTAAGTATTTGATTGTTCCGTGCTATAATTTTGCATTCAAATCAAGCAGTTCTTTTTTTTTATATGCTTTCACTGATGGAGTATGTTGCAAAGCATGCTCAGAGTTGCAAGTTTTCTTGTTTACGTGTTGAATGGCATGTCACTTAATATTCTAGCATTGGATTGCTCCATTTTTTTATTTTAGCGTTTGATCAAGTCCTTTGAGCTCTGTAGAGAAGCATACTGTCACTGCCGATTCTTGTTTATAAGATAAATGATTGCATTTAAACAAATTTTTTGTTTATCAACATGAAAATTTTGAGCTCTGTTAGCCTGAAAATATCACCAAGTTAAGCCAAACAATGAATGCTGATTTTTGTTCTCCCTCAATGGAAATGATGTGATAAAAAGAATCCATATGAGAAGAATTCCCAAATATAAACAGGATGAATAAAAATGTAAAAACTTATAGTGTGACCTTCAATGGTTGTCAGATTGACTAGTTTAAAGAATTTTCACTCTCTATAGAATATGAGTGGAGAATTATACACATTGGTAATCAATGTAAAACTCTAGACCGACATGTAATTTGGAAAGGAATTCACTCGAAACACTTTGAGTTAATGCACTGCCATTATTGGAGCTTGCAATAGAACGATCATGAGAAAAACTGATGAAATCTGAAAAAATCATTACCAGAGTGTATTGCATCTCTGTTACATTTGTTTACTTTTTTGCAGGCTCTTTGGTACTGACACTGGTTATCAGAAGCTGAAAGCATTGAAGAGCCATGAAGAAAATGGCAGCAAGCAGAGTTAACAGAACAGTTTATGAATTTGTCTTTTTAAATTCACCTTGAGCTTTGGAGTGGAGTAGTTCACAAATCTGTCAGGAAGTGGTATTTTCCATCCCATCCCTGTTCGTCTTTCCTGTGTTTCTTTATTATGATTCTTTTGATGCATGTAGTAGACTCGTTGTGTTAAGACATCCCTTCTTTCGTATTTGTCAAGTAAATGTCCTTAGTATGCACTCTTGTTCCCGAAACGAAATGGTGCCAAATATAGATTGGAGCTAGGCTACATACACTGTCTCTAATTTCTACCTTTGTTATTTTGTTAATATGTGAAATGAGAGGATATGAATCCACATCTATATCTATATTTACGTGTAAAATGCTCTAGTTTAGATCAAAGTTTCTTTGGAGGCGGTGAAATTAAGAAGAGTTCAAGACAAATCAGAAACGTCAAAATGCACTTGAAACTGAAGCCCCTGCAATGCATTTGCCTATATTACAAGAATCAAACCATCAATGTTTCATGTAATGTGCACCTGTCACTTGAGCTGGCAGGTTGTGTTGTATATATTTGACTCTTTATTCAAGAAAAGAACAAAATGGCAAAATCCAAGATTGCAAAGTTAAATACTAAGGAACTCCTGAGTAGAATTGCGAATTGCATCATGAAACCAAGTGCAATGAAACTAAGCAATTGATAGAAGATGCAACATAATAGTTCGTGCCAACGGGATAGATTGGACATTAATATCTTTCAGACTTATCTTGATTTTTATATAATATACCATGTTTGGATTGCTTTTGCCGTTGAAAGTTGCCCAAATTGAACACATGTTTGGCAACAGTTCTTAAATCTTAACATCCATGACTTGTTCTTATATCCCAAAATGCATTGATGCAACATAATTTACATTATCAACAAAAATATTGCTTTCTATGTAAATTCCCTGAAAGAAGGCCGGGGAATACAAAATCACTAGCCAAAGAATCTCTATCTGTTCTCAATTGGCGTGAAGTACCCTTTCTTGGCTTTCTTCCTCGTCCGCTACTGAAATTAGCATTGGATATATCTTAGTATGTCACAATTAAGCATGAAAATCCACAAAAGTCAGAAAAATAAGTACAAAGAAAACCCTTAGTAATAATCCAATTCACCTTCATAAGCATTTGTTGAAACTGGGATCGCTGGTGATGAAGAACTTGTATTCCACATTGTCGATGGCGAATTCATTTCTTCTTCTTCCTCTTCCTCTTCTTCTTCTTCTTCCTCCTCCTCTTCTTCCTCTCCTTCTTCGTGTTGTTGTTCTTGATCTTCTTCTTCTTCTGCCTGAAGCAAACTAGTAACGACCTCTTTAACCTTCTCGATCATACCCTTATCACTAGGACTCATCTGTCCACTCATAGCTTTCGAAATAACCTCACAAAGCGCCCTCTCATCCTCCCCTGGCTCCAGCTTACTCTTAATATACTCCCTAATGCCCTTATCCAATACACTGTCTTGATAAACGCCGTAAGCCACATCATCATCTACCACATTCGCGTCATCTTCTCCTGTACTTGGTGTAACCGTTAGCGGTCTTGACATAGACAATTCTTGCACGCCTGAAAAGCTTCCGTTCTTGGACCCTAGTCCATACTTAATGCCATTATAACCTGGAGATAGCTTCTCTGTCACCGCCTCAGCTAACGTCTTCTTATGGCTAGCATGATCGCTGCATTCCTCGTTATGATCATACAAAGGATGATGATGAGGAGACGCTTGTCGTTTATGAAAACTTGTGCTACTCCTGATGGACCTCGGGTTCTTGGTATCAACCTCCCCAAGCGTCGGAATCCTAAAAGACGAAGGATAATCCTCTTGCATTTGATTTTCGCGGTGATCAACTTGGCCTGGTTTATTATATGTATTGTAAAACAAGACACAAATCAAAGTTAGAGACCTTAGGACACTAACTATGAATGTATTATGCAATGATCCGAGATGGACTTTCATGGCACTTACTTGGGGCTTCAAGGCAATCAAGATCCTCGCCGTTTTCGTAGTCTTCTAGCATGGCACCCGAGGAGGGCGTTTGGCTCATGTTATCAGTGTTTATGCTCTTCTTTCTTGCAATGGTTTGTTTCCATTTCTTGGCCTTTTCTTTCACTTTTGTAATCACAGTTTGTTTCCTATTGAGATTGTAATTGAGTTGGCCTTCTTCTTCTTGATGATTCTCGTTAAGCGTGTTCGACGTTGATGGGCTCTCTGTCATTGATCAAATCAAGAAAACATGACCTCAACAAATTCAATGTGCAAACAATCAAGAATCGGTTTTGTTGCCGTTGGCTTTTATAT
Organism: Polygonum aviculare; assembly: GCA_934048045.1. NCBI lineage: Eukaryota > Viridiplantae > Streptophyta > Magnoliopsida > Caryophyllales > Polygonaceae > Polygonum > Polygonum aviculare. The sequence goes on from OW204024.1 coordinate 7,581,643, forward strand.
ACCTTGAACAGGTTGCTCTGCATTGTTAGAATTATGAGCCATGGGTTTGTTATCCTCATGATGCCGATGAAATGAACCAAGATTGAGGCGCGTTTGCTTCATTGATGTATGCCCAGCCTCAAGAACAACAATCAATTGTGTTTAGCAATCTTCCAAATTTATTTGATTTGGGAATTTGGGATCTTTTAGGGGTATTAGGCACTTGCCACGTGTCATACTATTGTTAGCTCAAGAGGTGAGACATTTGTGCCTAACATTATGCTCCTAAGTATAAACATACTTGGTTTAAAATTAGCATAAGGCGTTTAATTTGGCTTGTGAGCCATCTCTGAGCTTCTTGCATTCCATCCAGACTATCTTTTTGCCTCTTCATTCCCCTCTGCCTCCATCCAAACATGAAACATAGGGTTACAACCGGAATCCGTTACCGATCATCTCTTTCTTGAGCCACTAATGAAGCTTATACAAACAGGGACTACACTAGACACCTCACTCGTAACCAAATTCAACCATATGTAGAGTTTGTAATCCAAAGTTGAATACGATCAAGGAATATAAATCAAGTATTCGGTCACGATTACGCGCGATTATTTCGAGGCCCAATTACATATGGGCTTTCAAACTGGTTATGGTTACGGCCCAATAGGCCCATTTGATTGTGGGCCCAGAAAACTATCCTTCTTAAACCCCTTCTAAACAATCTCTTCATAGTACCCCCTCCCTCTCTCATCCCCTCCTCTGACCAGCCGTTCTCTTCTCCGAAGTCCCAAACCCCTTTTCTCCAATGGCGTCGTTAACCGCGATCGGTCCGGCGCACCTCTTCGCCCCTCTCCAGTCCCGGCGGGTGAAGTCTTCCTCCACCGTCGGAAGCCACTCTCTCCCCTCTCCGGCGACTCCTACCCCTATTTGTCCCACTCTTTCTTCCAACTCGCACTCCCAAAATCCCAACCCCTTGCTTAAGCTCACATCGACTTCTAAGCCACCCTCGTCTTTACCCGCTCCGTCTAAAAAGTTCCCTCTTTGCTCCGCCTCAGCTTCCGCCCTCCTCCTCCTCCTCTTCGGCGCTGGCGGAGGCGGTAATTGGAACAATGGGGGCGGCGGAGGAGGCGGTGGGAATGGCGGATTCTGGTCTAGGTTCTTCCCTCGTGTGGCGATTGCAAAGGAAGACGAGTCTCAGACGGATTGGGACTCCCATGGTCTGCCGGCCAATATCGTGGTCCAATTGAGCAAGCTGAGCGGTTTCAAGAGGTACAAGCTCTCAGAGATCGTCTTCTTTGACCTCCGTCGGCGTGCGAATGTCGGTCAGGACGATTCGTTCTTCGAGATGGTCTCGCTGAGGCCAGGCGGGATCTACAACAAGGCTCAGCTTCAGAAGGAGTTGGAAACCCTAGCCACCTGCGGAATGTTCGAGAAGGTGGATCTGGAAGGGAAGACGAATCCGGACGGGACGCTGAAGCTCACTATTGGATTCGCAGAGAGCACCTGGCAGTCGGCTGATAGGTTTCGGTGTATTAATGTAGGGCTGATGCAACAGTCTAAGCCCATGGAGATGGACCCGGATATGACTGATAAGGAGAGGTTGGAGTATTATCTGAGCCAGGAGAGGGATTACAAAAGGAGGATTTCTAGGGCCAGGCCGTGTTTGCTACCACCGCCTCTTCATACTGAGATCCTGACCATGTTGAGGAATCAGGGCGCTGTGAGTGCCAGGCTGTTGCAGAGGATAAGGGATAGGGTTCAGAAGTGGTACCATGATGAGGGATACGCCTGTGCTCAAGTGGTGAACTTTGGAAATTTGAATACCAAAGAAGTGGTCTGTGAGGTTGTGGAAGGTGATGTTACTGAGTTGGTGATCCAGTTTCAGGACAAGCTTGGGAATGTGGTTGAAGGGAATACTCATTTGGCCATTGTTAGGAGAGAGCTGCCCAAACAGGTACATGCCTAGTGCATATCCTGTTATTGCCTTCTTTTCCCTTGATTCATTATAGTGGTGTTTACATCAGGATCATGGATTATGTAATGTGCCAAAAGCTAGATGTAATTAGGTTTATTTCCCTCGTTCTTCATGAAAAACAAGTAGTTATTACAGGATTATCTGCACCCTAGTTTGGGTAAAATTGTTTTATTAATTTCTAAATTTGATATCTAATTAGCTGCTCTTCTGAGCTGATTGTTCTACAGCTTCGTGTCGGCCATGTATTTAACATAGAAGCTGGAAAGCAAGCTCTGAGAAATATAAATTCGTTGGGACTATTTTCCAATATTGAAGTGAACCCTCGACCAGATGAGAAGAATGAAGGAGGGATTGTTGTTGAGATTAAGCTTAAAGAACTTGATCAGAAATCAGCTGAAGTTAGTACTGAGTGGAGTATTGTCCCTGGTCGTCAAGGACGCCCAACCTTGGTATGAATGCTTGCTGAGCTCTTCTTTGTTGTTCTTATGTCTTCTAAACAATTAGTATTACAGTTGGAATGTGGACCTTAAGTATGAAATCTTCGATGTATCTTTAGGCTTCAATTCAACCTGGTGGAACGGTCTCCTTTGAACACCGAAACCTCAAAGGTCTTAATAGATCTTTCCTTGGCTCAGTAACTACAAGCAATTTTCTTAATCCTCAGGTAAGTCTATCTGGGTATAACTACGTTTTGATTAGCCTGTATGTTAAAGCTTATAAGTTATGCTTGTAATCCCAGGTTTGCTCATAGTTTGAAAGTAGTTTGCTGTCTTTAAAGTCATTGCTCAGCTTCTATTTAACTGTAATTTAAATACTTTGAAGACCAAACCCATATTTCTCATTATGGTCTTATAATATGAGTTTCTTTTTTTGGCTTTCCCCTGCTTCTTTTTTCTTCTACCAGTGATTACTGGAATTTGGAAGGCATTGATGACCCTGTTTATGTAGTCACGTTATTACTTATCTTGATTAAGCAGGGCTGATTTCTTTGTTCCAAATTGCAAATTCTCATTGGATTTCCTAATTGCAGGATGATCTTGCTTTTAAATTTGAGTATGTCCATCCCTTCTTAGATGGTGTATACAATCCAAATAACCGTACTCTGAAAGCCAGTTGCTTCAATAGCCGGAAGCTAAGTCCAGTTTTTACTGGTGGACCAGGAGTTGACGAAGTTCCCCCAATATGGGTTGATCGATCTGGTCTTAAGGCTAATATTACTGAGGTGAGTTGTAGTGACACAGACACAATTTAATCTTTTTTACCCAGATCAGTTCAATTATAATTCCTAATCATTGACTTTCCTACAGAATCTCACCCGTCAGAGCAAATTTACATATGGATTAGTGATGGAAGAGATCACAACTCGTGATGAAGGTAGTCATATCTGTGCACAAGGTCAAAGGGTCTTGCCCAGTGGAGGCATTAGCAGCGATGGACCTGAAACCACCTTAAGTGGCACTGGGGTAGACAGAATGGTATTTGCACAAGCAAATATAACTCGTGATAACACAAGGTTTGTCAATGGAGCAATAGTCGGTGAAAGGAATGTTTTCCAGGTAAATTTTCAATTTCTAAATATGGTGTGTCCAACTGCAGAGATGTTCATAAATTTATGTCACTCAGATCAGAAAGATCACAACTTAGGGGTCTGCATCCTATTCATGAAGTAAATTAAATAAAAAGTAAAATGAAGTAACTGGGTTTTGAATAATATAGTTTGATGATAAAATTTGATCTTTTATTACAGGTGGATCAAGGGTTTGGCATTGGCAGCAAATTCCCAATTTTCAACCGTCACCAGCTCACTCTGACCAAATTCATTCAGCTGAGGCAAGTGGAAGAAGGAGCCGGTAAACCTCCACCACCTATTCTTGTGCTGCACGGACATTACGGTGGCTGTGTAGGAGATCTTCCCAGCTATGATGCTTTTGTACTCGGAGGACCTTACTCTGTGAGAGGCTATAATATGGGAGAATTGGGCGCAGCCAGAAACATCCTTGAGGTTGGAATCTAAATTCAAGGATTTTTTGCTATTGACAAGAGCTGTTTAATTAAATGATTAATATAATTTTTTGTCTTCTTCTCATGCAGGCTGCTGCTGAGTTGAGGGTACCAGTTAAAGGTACCCATGTGTATGCTTTTGCAGAACACGGAAATGACCTCGGTTCTTCCAAGGACGTCAAGGGAAACCCAACAGAAGTCTACAGGAGAGTGGGATCTGGGTCGTCTTATGGTGTTGGCGTCAAACTTGGACTTGTGCGAGCTGAGTATGCTGTGGATCACAACTCTGGAACCGGTGCTGTGTTCTTCCGGTTTGGGGAGAGGTTCTAGTTCTTGGGTTTGCAGTTTTGCCTGTACTGAATCACTTCTGAAGATCCTGAGATGCTCAAATAGTGGGATGTTTTCTGGTGTCGTTGAGTAATTATGCCTGTGATTGCTACATGTTTCTAGCGGATTTTGGATTAGGTAACTATTGCTTAGTATCTACAAAAGACAACTCTTTCCTTTTTCCCCATTTCTAGTTGTTTCTTGTATTTAGTTTACCATTTGTTCTCCTGGCTGACGATGATGATGATTGTTTAGAACTTGGCCCAACTAAATTGTCTCTATTGAATAACATCCTCGTTTGTCTAGTTTTTTCCCCTCACATGTCACTGGAAGGTTTCTGTAATATAATCAACATTGTTTCAGGATATGCTATAGCTTCAAACTTTATCTTCCAAATCATAATTACAAATTTACAATTGAGCATTGTTGCCAAATAACAAGCACAAAGTTAGCACAAAAAAACAAAAACAAGAATTTAAAGAATGAATAAATGGAAGTTTTTAACCCCGAATTTCAAGTCTCTGAAACTGCCGAGCCTACTAATCTCAAAAACATGGAGAACGAAGTTCCTTCTTCACTTTAGTCTCTCGGGTGATGGGTCTCAATTTTCAAAAATTGGTGGCATGAACTGATTCAATGACATTCAACATAATGAATGTTATCTTCCACCTTTACTAGCCCCAATCCAGCTATACGCAGGATTCTTCGGCATTCTTCTTCCCTGCATAAGCTTACGTACTCCGGCAGCTTCATCCCAACACGCCTCTACTGCCAGTGAACTAGACATCAGCACATATGCTGCTGGATCCTTAGGGTACAACTCTATGAGCCTCTTTGTAACACGCTCAGCCATCCTCAGATTCCCATAAATTCTGCAAGCACTCAGCAGCGACTTGTAAATAGAAGGCCCGGGCTTAATTGGCATCCCGCTGATGAACGCTTCTGCTTCACAAAGATGACCAGCTCTGGCAAACAGATCGACAATGGAAGCATAGTGTTCCATCCTGAGAGACTCAGACGGATAAGATTCTTTCATCAAACCAAAGATCTCAAGTCCTTGCTCAACTAAACCGACATGGCTACAAGCTGAAATGACAGACAGAAATGTGTTATCGTCAGGCCGGATTCCTGATTTCTTCATTTGCTCAAAAAGCTCAATCACTTCTGAACCGTAGCCATGATGTGCACATCCTGATATCAGAGAATTCCATGAGATGACGTCGTGTTCATCCATGAATGAAAACACCAGCTTTGCATCATTTAAAGATCCGCACCTTGAATACATTGACACAATCCCATTTTGAATAAGCACATTGGTAGAATATCCGCCTTTGAAAACAAGAGCATGTATTTGCTTCCCTAGTGCTAAGGCAGAGATCATTCCTACGGATTTCAAAGCACTTGTTAAAGTAAATGAATCACAGCTGATTCCTTCACTCCTCATGTTGGAGAAATAATCTAACGCCTCTTTACCAAAACCCAACTGAGAAAGACCAGCAATCACCGCATTCCATGAGATTTGGTTCCAATAACTTAAATTCAAGCAAAGCTGGTGGAAATCACCATAGCTACCACCACATTCTGAATATACAGTCAAAAGTGATACCTGTAAGTACACATTAGATTCTAGCCCGGCTCGGATTATCTGGCAATGGATCTGCTTACAGTGATAAAGATGATTCCCACCTAAAAACGAGCTCAGAAGACTATTGTAAGTAAGATAGTTTGATTCGAAATCCAGGCGGCGCATTTCTATAAACAGAACCAAAGCTTCATTGGGCAAACTGTTCTGTGAATAGCCTGTGATTATACTGGTCCAAGTTATAAAATTTCTTTCAGGCATTTGATCAAAAGCTCTCCTGGAATGCTCTATTTCTGAGCACTTTGCATACATATCAATTAAGCTGGTTCCCACAACAAGATCCAAATCAAACCCATATTTCAGACTGAGCCCATGAACCTGAGCTCCAATCTTACTCTGCCTAAGCTGGGAACAACCAACCAGAACAGCAGAGACTCCAAAGGGAGTTGGCATTATACCTTGTCTAATCATTCTCAGAAACAGATTAATTGCTCTCTCTGGGCAAATCACTTGCAAGTAGCCAGAAATCAAAGAGTTCCAAGTAACAGTAGTTCTCTCAGACATTTCGTCGAAAAGCTTCTGTGCGCTTGAAATCTCCAAGCATTTGCCATATAGATCAACCAGGGCGCTGCAGATGTATACATTCGAAGTGAAGCCAAGCTTGATAACATGGGAATGAAGCTGGATGCCCGTGTCTAAATCAGCTGATTTGGCACATGATGAGATGAGCTTGTTGAGCGTGTAACAGCTTGTGCTTTCGTGGCCATTTTTCGTTTCTGGAGGCAACAGGTTCAAATCACCGGTATCTGAATCACAATAGGCAGAAAAGACATGCGAATCACAGTCCAAATTGATGGCTGCCAGGGTATGCGAAAGCACATTTAAAGCACCAGCCATTTTAACTCGTGATGTATTGAACAGAGTTGGATTTGAAACCAACCGCATATTCAATGGCGCTCGGAGAGGTTTCTCTTGGCTTGTGTTGTGGACTCGTGGGGGTTTTCTCTTGCTTCTGCTGTTAGTTAAGCTGTTTAGGGTAAAAGTCAATTTGGTCGGATTGTTCTAGTCCGTTAATGATGGTTAAATAAGTTGTTTAGGTAAATGAGTAAATCCCTCCCCCAAAATTTCTCTAAAAGTATAGTATAAATTTGTAAATTTTATTTAAAAAATATTTTTAAGAGAGTTTTAAATATAATTAATTAAAAGTTTAGTTTTTTTTTAAGAAAATAACAAGGATTTATGCATGTAAGATTAGACCTTTTTCCAAATTATAAAAATCACATACTAATGGAAAGGTGTGTATATTACTATTAATTGATATTTGTTATTAAATAGTTTTATACAAATTGATTATTCAATTATAAATCAAATAATGTGATTATATTTTAAATATTTTTAACATTTTTATAATACTCGAAACCTACCCCGTGTCGGAATTTGCAAAACTTTGGGTCACTCCTAATTTGTCCTTAACAAAATCATGTTTTCGCGCTGAATTTTCCTTAGCAAAATCATGTTTTCATGTTTAAAAGTTGGAGAGTTCTAAAGTTACATCACCATATGATTCTTTCACCTGACAATCCCGTTTCTAAACCGGCCACCCAAAACAGGTTCATCATTCTCCTTTCCCTGGATGTAATCTGATGGGATTGGGAACTCGCCAAGAAACCCAAATCATATACGGTTCGTTTCAGGCCTCACACGATTCATATCTCAAGCACATTGAGAAATGCACCATCAGGCGAGACCTGTCAACGGGCAGGGCACTACACGCTCACCTCATCATCAATGGCTTGGCTTGTCTGACCCATTTCGCGTCCAAGCTCATTCCCATGTACACCGAATGCAGGCAGCTACCACTTGCACGCAAACTGTTCGACAAAATTCCTCACTCAAAATACCAACGCTGGATCCTCCTGACTGGTGCTTATGCAAAAGCCGGGTATCACAAGGAAGCACTAGACCTGTTGCTTGAGATGCAGAATCAAGGCGTTAGGCCCAACAACTATGTGATTCCCAGCGTTCTCAAATCTTGTGGGCAGCTTTCCGAGCTCGAGACGGGTAAGATGGCTCATGGTTTGGTCCTCAGATGTTGGTACGAGCATGATCCGTTTGTAACAAGCGCACTTATAGATATGTATTCGAGGTGTCGAATGGTCGATAAGGCCTTACGGGTTTTCAGCGATTTGGTTAAGAAGGATGTCGTCGCTCTAAATGCAATGGTTTCGGGCTATGTTCAAGGAGGTTTGGTGAAGGAAGCATTAGGTTTGGTGGAAGAAATGCAGAGCACAGGAGTAAAACCTAATGTGATAACCTGGAATACTTTGATTTCAGGGTTTTCACAAGCTGGAGATGATTTCATGGTTAATGAGCTCTTCAGGCTGATGAAGAACAGTGGAGTCGAGCCAGACGTGGTTTCATGGACTTCAATTATATCTGGGTTTGTTCAGAACTTCCGTAATAATGAGGCTTTCATTACATTTAAGAAAATGTTGGATTCGGGTTTCGTTCCTAGCCCAAACACGGTTAGTAGTCTGTTGCCCGCTTGTGCTAACTTGGCCAATTTGAGGCGCGGTAAGGAGATTCATGCCTATTCGTTTGTAATCGGGATAGAGGAAGATCTATATGTAAGAAGCGCATTAGTGGACATGTATGCGAAGTGTGGGCTCATTTCCGAGGCATCAAAGTTGTTTCAGAAGATGGAGAGGAAAAACATAGTCACTTGGAACTCGATGATATTTGCATACGCAAACAATGGCTACTGCGACGAAGCAATAGCTCTCTTCCAAGAAATGGAAGAAAAAGAAAGCCCGAACCATTTGACGTTTACAGCAGCCATGAATGCTTGTAGCAACGGCGGTATGACTGAATTGGGAGAGAGACTTTTTAGGGAAATGCAAGAGAAGTACGGGATTGTTCCAAGGCTTGAGCATTACGCGTGTTTGGTGGACCTTCTTGGACGTGCTGGTAGAGTAACCGATGCGTACAATGTGATTCAGAAGATGCCGATTGAACCTGATTTGTTTGTGTGGGGAGCATTCTTAGGGGCTTGTAGGCAGTTTGGAGAGATCGAGTTAGCTCAAGTAGCGGCTAAGCACTTGGCTGAGCTGGAGCCTCAGAGTGCAGGTAGTAGTGTGTTGATGTCGAGTTTGTACCAGGATGCTGGAAGTTGGGGAAATTCTGCTAGATTGAAGAGGATGATGAAGAAGAAGAAATTGGAAAAGATTCCTGGGTGTAGTTGGATTGAGACTGCAGGCTGATTCATTCTTGCAACAGATTCTGTTTGAGTACTTTGTTTTCTTCACAGGAATGAAATTTCGAGAAAAGTATTATGTATTCTCAGATTGAGGAGATGTAGAGCTTCAGCAGTTAGTCCAAACCCTCTTTACACAGATGGTAAGATTCCATTCAAGTGCACAAATGAATGCTGAATTGGCTACATCAATGGTTGACTTTGAAGCTGGGTGATTAATCATTTGACTGATAATGTTTTTAAAAATAGTGGCAAAATTGAGATTGCCCAAAATGGAAACCCAAACCAATGAGCAAAATGATCACATATATACCCAAGGAAGGTGGCCCAATAAATGGCCACCAATGAAAGAGGAACAGCATTCTCATTTCTCATTAGTCATTCTTCTGCCAATTAGTCTCCAAATGCACCGTCGTCGTCGTCAGTACCAGAGGTAAAAAAACAGTGGGAAGAGCAACCCAGGCATGGCTGCTGCTTTATCAACTCCCCTGATAACTCAAGCTCTTCTTCTAAAGCCTAAACCGCCATTTCTTCCCTCCTCCCAATTTGCGTTTTCACCTCTCACCTTATCCACACATTCCTTATCTCCACACAAACCCGTCAGCACCCAACCAAGACCCAGAATTCGAATCTCCAACGCCGCTGCAGCTGCTGTCAACTCTCCGGCTACAGCCGACGCGGCTGAAGAGTTCGTGGCGGTCACTGCGGATTCAAGCGGCGATGGGGTGTCCACTGTCATTTCAGTTCTTCTCTTCGTTGCCTTCATTGGCCTCTCCATCCTCACAATCGGAGTGAGTAATTCATTCTTGTTTTAGGACGTTTTCTGCACATGGGTCGATCTGAAATGATGTTTGGGTAAATGGGTTGGACTTTGTTTTCCTCATCAGGTGGTCTATCTTGGAGTGACGGATTTCCTGCAGAAGAGGGAAGCAGACAAGCTGGAGAAGGAACTAGCCAGTAAGAAGAGAGGTGGGAAGAAAGCTAGGGTTAGAGCTAGAACTGGACCTAGAGGGTTTGGCCAGAAGATTGAAGAGGAAGAAGACTTCTGAGTTGGTGCATGTTCAATGTCAGATTTTGATCTTTGTTTTCCAATCCAATTTGTCAGAATCAGAGTTGTTATTTGTCTTTGTGACTATCTGTTCAGAACGAGTTCAGGATTTCTTTTGCCATTGATCACGAACCATTCAATCACAAGGGAAGAAAAATAGGATGGAAATCCATATATATATTGTCTGAAAGCATAAGTTGATTACGATATAAAGGCGATTACATCTCTCAGGAAAATTCAGACCCAAACCCTAATAAGGATACACCAGCTCTCAACAAGGCACACATATTTGTACAGTCACGTAAAAACTAGCAACAAAAACCCCAGTGACCTCTTTTTTTTCTTTACAATCCTAGACCATTACCCTGTGAAAGAGCTAAAACTAACATTATGGACCGCTGCAGAAGCTTGTATAGTAATAAATAAGCCTTAAAACGCTACAAAATATACATAGTTCCTTTTCATAGTAGAAGAAGCAACAAGTTTTATTGAGAATCAGAGCCAATTACCGATTTCCCTTGAGAAGGGGAAGAGAAGAGGCTCCAGATCTTTTAAGGGAAAGCAAAAAAGACTTGATAAATAAGGCGGTGGTGATGATGATGAAGCACCCAAAAGCTTCTTCAGTTAGCTGTACAACCTCGGGTTCCTAGGCTGCTTCTATGTTGTAGTTGTAGGGTTCTGAGACATTCCAGATCTCCTTTCTGCAGACATCAAGGAAACTGATCATGACAGGAGTTTTATATTCCATCTAACAAACGAAACAGGAACAGAATTTTTACCTCCAGCAGTAAGAAGCTTCTCTACACGTGCGACAATGTGTTTTCCGTAGGTATATTTCTTCAGTGCGTTCAGATGAACCTTGATACGAGACATCACCAGCTCTCTCTGTTGATCATTGCAGGTCTCTAGAACCTTCTGGACAACATAGTTCCCGAATTGATCCTTCATCATTGCCTATGTTTCAAAGGAGAACGTGAGATACCATACCATGACAATCCTAGGAGAAGGTATTAATATTACAATGGCACATGACGATGGATTGGCTTCTCTATGACACCATCAGCAACCGAAGAAAATTAGTTGAACAGAAACCATATAAATTGTCATTTTTGACACCATCAGCAACTGCCTTACATCATAAAATCCCCATCCCCATCCTCCATAAGAAGAGTGATAAGTTGCAAAAACATGAAGTCTATCTATATTTCAGTATACAAGTATTGGCAGACACTAGGCAAGGCACTTAAATCAAATAGAGCTAAACCTTCATATACGGCAAATGAAAACCTTATGACCTAAGTATGTGTTGAAAGTAAGACTTAATCGATATGACTAGTTAGATATAATTCACTCGGGCTCAGAGATTAAAAACCGAACCTGAAGAGGCTCATTCTCATCAGTAGTGCCAAGCATCTCATTGTACATGAGTTCCCTCTCTTCAAGGTTTCCGAAAGTCAAGCACTTCTCCACAACATTAGAGGCAAATTTCTGCAGACTCATCTGAACTATCCTTCCAGCTAACTCTTTGATAATGGTTGAGCGTTCATGTGGCTTTCCATGCTCTAGAACATGCTGACAGAAGGAAGGAAAGGATGTTATAGGAAAATCTGAACACAAAAATGATAACTAGCATATATATCCAAAATTATAAAATATATTGGACTGCTGTTTGAATAGATAGTCCCTGATAAAAGAACCAAAGACCTCTCAAGGACACGTCACAAACATCAGAGTATCTATGGTTAGATGTGACGCTACATAATCTAGAAGTAGAACAGCTATGCTACCTAAAATACCAAAAGCATTGCAATTGAGGAATCAAATCATTAGAACTGTTTTTTCCTTCTGAGTAAACTATCTAATAGGGATTAGCCTTGATTGCTGTAGAGAAGTAGGAGTGATTAGAACAAGCAAGGATTGAGAACTAGCACTCAATGCAAGCAGTTCAAAAGAAATAAGACATACCTGAACAACATAATTACCATACTGGTCTTGAGCCAACATGCTCACAGATCCTAAGATTTCATCCATAACTTTACTTTGAGTATCAGGGTCCATGCAGTGCTCAAGGACTCTCTGTCAGAGAAAGAAAAAGAAACAAGGTTATCAGTCACACAAGTCCCTAATTTATAGGAATGACAAATTCCTTATAAAAGTACTGATCAGAGACGAGTTGCCAAACCTGAATCACACGACAGCCATAAGGGTGAGTTGAAAGAGTAACAACTTGACCCATAAATGATTGAATGATAAACTGAATTGCATCTTCAGGTACACACTCAATACACTTTTGAATGACATGGTTTCCGTTTTGATCACGCACACAACGCATGATGTGACCATCGAGCTCTTTAACCATCAGAATTTTTTGATCCAAATCAACTACTTCAATCGCCTGCAAGAAGAAGATGGGTGATTACTGGTGATAAATACGCAACCATAGTTACTCAGGCTAATCTTTCTTTCATCAACATCAGCAGAAACTTCATGTGAATTTACCTCAGGATCAATTCATAAGCAGCAATCAATAATCAAAGAATGAAATCAAAATAAGAGGTCTCAAAAGCTACAGTCTATTGAATTATGTCTTATAAAAACATGAAGGGCGTATGCATTAAAGGTCTATAAATGAGCTATAGAGAAGAAGGCTTAAATCAACAAAAGTAGATTGGGACTAAGAACCCAGGAATAAAATCATACATTAGAATGATCATACTATATGGATGTCACAAATAATTGACACGCATTCCTTATTTAATGTGAAAAATTGCAACAACTGCTTATAAATCCAGATACAGTAGCAAATTGGGGCATACAAATACATACAATTCCAGAGTGGCATATATTGGTATTTTCAGTTCCACTGTAGAGTTTATTTGCCAGTGCATCTTCAACAAATAACAAATGGAGGTAAGAGCACACTGGATATACCTTTTGGATAACACGGCAGCCATACATTTGAAGGCTAAGAGCCAGCACATGTCCATCCAGCTTATTTGCAAGTTCCCTCCTCTGAATTGGCATGCCATGCTCAAAAAACTAAGACAAAAGTCATTGATTAAGCACCATCAAAAGCATACATGAGAATCAGTTGTATGTGAGCAAATTCATGGCTATGAAATTCCAAGTTAGCAAATCAACTAGAACCTAAGTCAGATGCAACTTACAATTCTTGAATCATTATTAAATAAATACACCTTATGGCTTAGTTACCTTCTGAATCACATAATTACCAAACACGTCAGTCATGAGTGCGAGGGCTTGGGGGTTAATCTCCTGGAAGACCATGTTTATCTCTTCAGCCGAGGCAGTTTCAAGTTTCTGCTGAATGAAGCGGCTACCATACTGATCCGAACTGCACAAAAATAATGTTTAAGTAATGCAAAAATCTAGCTAAATGATAATAGCAAAATATAAACATTCAAGCACCTGAACTCAACAACATGACCGGCAATTTCTGCAAGCTCAAAGCACTTAGCTTTATTGCCCTTGAACTCCTCAAGTAGTGAGGACACAAGACTTCCATCCATATGCCATGGTCCCATGGCACCCCCACTCATGTTCCTAGACCGCACTGCACCAGGGTAATGCATGTTGAATTCATTGTGTCGCATTGGACTATTAGGACCACCAGGAGAATGTGGATTAACAGGACTAGCCCTTGGACTTCCATGATACCCCATCCCAATGTTGAAAGCATGATTTCCATAATAGCCACGATCAGAACCAGTAGATTTATTTCCTAAGGAGGCTCCATACTGTGACTTATGAGGTGATAAAAGGGATCCAACATAAGCCTTCTGAAGAGAATCCATATATGCGTTATTTAAATAGCTCCTGTCTGGGGAATGGCTACCAAGACCAGCAAGCTCAAGCTGTGCAGCATACTCGGCACTACTTAGATACTGAAAATACATAGGATCTACATAGCCTCCATGGAGAGGATTTCCACCAATCTGATTACCAATTCTACTTAAGTTCTGTGGTTCAGATGCAACTCCCCTTGAATCAAATCCCATGCCTCTAGCCGCAACATTTTCAAGAAGTGGAGGCAGATTCAAATTACTGAGTTGGCTTGCCATCATAGGTGACAAGGGAGAGTTCAAGGAATATCCATCTAATCCATAATTTGAAAGTGATGTATTCACTCCATTCAGAGGTCCATAATGAGGTGACAAGCCACTATTCACAAATGCATTTGCAGAAGCACCAGCACTTTTTGAGCGCTCAATCTGGGGATTCCTCAGGTCAGACCTACCAACATTGTTCCTATTGGCTGTTTGGGACATTGAATGAGCATAGAGAGAATCGGAATCAGATCTCTTGTCATAGGAATGCTTAATGTGGTCTTGATTAGCTTGCATATTGAACAGGTAATTATGGTGATTTCCAACATTTTGATCAACTGGTGAAGACATGCGAGTTTCATCATCAATGGTGCCATTTGTGGACAGCTTCATGCCAGATAAAGCATCCACCAGGTTGACAGATCTGTTCATGCCAGATTTGACCCCATTGAAGGAATGTTGATGAGCAACAGTTCTCTTTTCTTGAGCCCCAGACCGCCCTCCTCCTATCGGGTTAGGACATGGGCTAGGCACACGAGGCACATGCTGGGAGTCAGGAGTTGTGCTCCTTGAAAGAGAACCACCTAGTGCAGCAGCATATGAAAAAGATGAACCCTGTATGTTTGAACTCTCTTGACGCAAATTAGCTAACTCAGCTTCAGCATTACTTAAAGCCTCAAAATTTTCATTGAAGGCGGTGCGGCTGGCTGGACGAGAAGGCTGCCTAGAGTTTGGGTTAGAAAAGGACAAGTCATCCTGTAAAACAGTGATTGTGAAAGCATCAGTACATAATATATAAGCATATACGACAAAAGGTATATTGCAGGTCTAAATGACATTCCATTTTCATCATAGAAACGTAATGTTGAAAGTGCAAAGTCCCATCCATTATCCAATGATCAGTCAAATGAATAGCACTTCCAGAAGCCAGACATAGAAAAGGCCACAGCAAAAAACACCATAGTCTCTAGTGATTTTGTGTTGTCATTATGATCGATACAAAGGTTGAAACAGAAAAAGATCATTTTGTTGCGAGACAAAAGGTCTTTTGGAGTGGTGAAAAAGGTAAATTTTGTTACAAAGATAAATGGTACAGTTACCAGTCCATTTATAGAAAAATAAAGAAAGTAAACAAAAGAATTCGTATAGTTAGAGCCAAATTTTATTATTCAAGAGATGTCTAATAGACTCACTATGAATGAACAATTTTGTCTCTCATAATTAATGCCAAAAATGAGTCACATGAAACCTCTTTCCACAAAAGGAGAATAATAAACCATAGACTTGCTAATTTTAGTCAGTTCCCAGCAAAAAAAAAAAACCACTGCTATATCCTACCTTCTAAAAATCATTCCTCACGCAGAACACTATAATCCAAAACATTCTCTTGAAGCTAAGAATCATGGGGCTTCAAACATACTCCGTATAACCCAACTACCCAACAACAGTCAAATGAAATCAATATCCTACAAGCTGAATGCAAATCAGGTCCCAAATGAAAAGCAAGGAACTTTACAAATAACCATGAACAAGGGAATATATTCAATGAGAATACCTGGAAAATATCAACAAGACTCTTTTGGTTATTCCCCAGACCAATCCCAGGCAAGCCAATTAGTCCATCTCTGCCCCAGTCAGCTGAAGATTGCACATTATCTGACTCCGCCTCCTTGCCTTCTTTCTTTCCAGCAAAACCAGGAGGAATAGCAAACTGTGACCTACTTTGCCCATTGCTGTCGTCCTTGCTGGCTTTCCTCCTATCCCCAATCCCGCCCACGGCCGAACTGCCCCCTTGCAGTCTCTGTGCAGACCACCAATCCTCCTTGGATTTGAGTGGAGTCGGCAACCTCGGGTTCAATTTGACATGAGCATGGTAGTATTGTGGATAGGCAGGATCAGACCTAAGCTCCTCCTCTGACATGCCCCCATTGCCATTCCCAAACAATCCCCCAATTGCATTCAGCGAGCCCTCAACAGTGGGAGGGGCCGAACCACTCCTATACATATTCAGCTCTTGCTCACGGTCATGGTCATCGGTCTCTTGCCTCCTTTGCCCTCGGAGGAGCATCCCGAATTCCTTCTCGAGTTCATCACCCAAGGATCCTTCGTTTATCATTGGCGTCCTTCCCAACTCAGATAACATCTGTCAGTCCCCGGTTTTTCCGGTTCCCAAACACCTAACTCAACAAACCCTAGAAAAAATTATCACTACGAAGCAGACGACTTCTCTCGGCCCCCAATTTCACCTTCTCCCACCGACACCTAGCACCAAGATAACAACTTCAGCCCTGTAATTTCATACTAAACCAAACGAAAACAAAAGACACACAAATTGAAATTAAATAATTACTCGTCCGTTTGATCACAAAACACACCAAACTATATTCAGTCCCGTTCAGTCCCGTTCCAGGTTTTCGGGCTTCTAAATAGAATTGATTGTTTACGCATCAGATAAGTGTTTCCTTCATGATTATGATTCACGTAAGGCTACAAGCTGTCATGAAATCGGAAAAAAAGGAAGAAGCGATTAACTGAAAACAGCGGAGCATGAAAAGAAATTATTCACAGAAGATCGGATCAGTCTGGCGGCTAGTTGCACCTTCGCGAGTACGAAACCCAGTTTAGGGTTTTGGTGTTTAAGATGGAGGCTTTTGTTTTGTGAGCTAGGTACAGAGAGAGATTGATTTGTGATGTGATTCTGCAAAACCGAATAAATACTCTGACTCCCGAGTGCCGAGTTTAACAAACTACTTTCTCCACTTTTTTTTCATTTCTTTTTTTTTATTTTATATCAGAATTGGGAACTAATACATTATTTTTGGCAATATCAAAATCTAGAGGGGTATTTTACTATCTTTTCTGGATTTTTTTCTAGGAATTCTGATGCAGATTTTGCACAGAGATGCTAGTACACCTTTGGCTGCCTTTTTTAGCCAAAATAGGAATTCCATAACATTTTTCCTACGTAACAAGTCAGAACAAAATAAATTGGAAATTTTTGGTACTATATCTCTATAAATTGCATACAATAAATTTTGGGGAAGATGACATTTAGGTATTGGATGGTTGACTCGCATTTTCTGTATAGTAGTTAACTTGAATCTGTCAAAGTTAGAGAAAGACAAAGGATCCTCAAGCCAGAATTACTCTAACTAAATGGCCTAATCATGACTCCTAATTTACCTTTATACCCCCATTACTGTGGTACGTATACTTTAGGTTAGTACTTAGTAGTTCCTTTATCTTGGGCTTTTTAGCTCTAACTGGGCCTTCATCACAACGTTTAATCTTTTCATTTGTCCCTCTTGTTTATGTTATTTTTTTAACATTCAAGTTTTAAGGGGTTTGTTTGAACGTCTACACAAACGCCTCCATACTTATTTCGTGACATCAAGCTTGAGTGTTGAACTTTCAACTTCATGTCGATTTGATAAGCTTGGATTTGGTTAACACTTTTGGTGACACACACTGTAACCGTCCGGGCCGTTTCTGTAGGTTGGGTAAGGCGTTGCTTTCGTATCCGAGCGCCATCACAACCCCATGGCTTTGACAAAATCATAAGGCGCCTTCCATGCTGGTGGGCCTTCGAGCCTTGGGTGACCATTGGGCCGCTTCCCATGTTTGATGGGCTTTGCAAGGTTCGCTTTTTGGGCTGGCCCATAACAGTGTAATTATTACTTCAAATGATGATGTCTGAAGATGCAAAAATAAAGAAATCCAGACCATAAGAAGAGAAAATGATTACTGAGGAGAATACAGTATGTAATATGAGAGCGATGCTTACAATACAGAAAGTTGCTTGTCAACCGCCCTAAATATCATCAATTTTAAAAGTGGACCACAATATTTTAAGAGACCAAATCAGCCTCAAGGGGTTAGGTTGTTGCTTGCATCTTCTACAATGCAAGATCTTGCATTCTGCATGAAGCATGCCGTTTTTCGCTTACTAATTAGTTTATCATCTATTTCTCCCTTTGTTGTTTCACTTTCATCAGCCAAAATGTTACCTAGCTATATATACACACGTTTTAGATTTGAGAGAGGTTGGGAAGTGGAAAAATGCACTACAAAGATGTTAAGAAAAATAAATGATGTGACCTAGTTGTTATCTCCGTTAATTACAACCAGTGAGATGATGATTCTATCTTAACCAGTGAGCTAGTTTATATATATACACACGTTAATTACAACCCACCATGAGATCTCAATCAGTGAGATGATGCGTCAAGTGCCTTTTATCACCTAATATGTTTGTACTTGTAGCTTGTTCCATGTCTTTTTTGTAACTTAATTAGTTGGAGGTTAGGTAAAAAAACAAATTAAAAAGCGGATAGTAAATACTCCCTCCGTCCCTAAATATAAGGATTTGATGAAAATAGTGTAGTAAAACATACTAAAAGTAGAAGATAGAGGGATAAAAAATGCGTAATTTGAATGATTTAATGAGAATAGTGTAGTAAAATTATTTTTCCAAACATAGAAATTTTGTAAATGAAACTTATATTTTGGGCCGCCCAAAACAAAATACGAGACTTATATAGTTTTATGTAGGGGTTTTGAAAAAGTAATAGTGATGTTACAAAATGGAAACGTGATCTTAAATAGACAATTATTGTAGTTTCGATGAGCTCATGACCAAGCTAAGAGCCTAAGAAACTAAACGTTGTCCATTAAGCGACTTCTTAATTACCAAGAGCCAGATACAAGTGCATATTTGTGTAGTACAAACTATAAAAGTCAAATCTGTACTACATCAAAAACATTATATCTCAATGATACGGCATCAATCTTCTTCTACTCAAGACAAAAACTAATGATAAAATCAATAGCAATACCAATACTGCATTAAATAAGCTTATATTATCAACAATTTGGGCAACTGAAAGCAACAACAATTCAAAGTTTCATATCCTGAAATCTATATACACTAACTAACAAGATAAAACCTGAATTCCCAAAAAAACCTGAATTCCCAAGCCTTTAAAAACCAGCCAAAAAAGCTTTCCAATCAAGCAAACTAAACCATGGCTTCCCTTACAACATCCCTACGATCAACAATTCTTTTCACAGGCATTTTCCTTTCTCTTCATGTCTCCCTCATCAATGGCCACGGAGGAACAAGCCACGACGAAAACCACGACCAAACAAACCTCCATTCCAGGGGACTCCTCCTAGTCAAGGTCTACTGCCTGCTCATCTTCTTCTTCAGCACCTTCGTGTTCGGGGTGTCGCCTTATTTCCTGCGATGGAACGAGGCTTTCCTTCTCTTAGGGACACAGTTCGCGGCTGGAGTATTCTTCGCGACGGCCCTGTTGCACTTCCTAAGCGACGCTACGGAGAGCTTTGACAGCCTCACTTCCTTGAGCTACCCTTTTTCTTACATGTTGGCCTCTGTTGGTTACCTTCTGACCATGTTGTCTGATGTGGTCATCGGCATTGTTGCCAAGAGGAGTTCGAGTGATCGGACCAGAGTCGAGGTTGAAGAGGAAGGAAGAAACTGTGATGGAAAGGAAATGGCGAATATGGGTCATGGTCATGGTCACACTAGTCCTTACTTCATGAGGACGACGAATGTTGGTGATACCATTCTTCTTATTGTTGCCCTTTGCTTCCATTCTGTTTTTGAAGGGATTGCTGTTGGAATTGCAGGTATGCTTAGTTTGTTCCTCAACAGTGGTTTAATTAGGTTAAATTACCCTGTTAACCATGACGAGACAACAAATCTCCTTCTTTATCTCGGTTTAGTTTGATCTCTAGGTCAAACTGATCCGAGATAAAGAAGTCTACAGTCGAAACTTATAAATTGGTTTTAGGATGGAACCTTGTCGGACTTATGGGTTAGATCTGTACGCTTAGCTGGCCCATTGGGCTCAATGGGTTTATTCGGTTGCGCAGATAATAAAGCCGATGCATGGAAGAACATGTGGACAATATCACTACACAAGGTATTTGCAGCCGTTGCAATGGGAATTGCCCTCTTGAGGATGCTTCCAAAGAGACCGTTGATAGCAACGATAGGTTACTCGTTCGCATTCGCCATATCGAGCCCCGTGGGAGTGGGGATCGGGATCGCCATCAACGCCACGACCGAAGGAAGAACGGCAGATTGGGTATTTGCAATCACCATGTCTTTGGCTTGTGGGATCTTCATCTATGTAGCCATAAACCATCTTATTGGCAAAGGCTACATTCCACAGAAGCCTTGCTACTTTGACACTCCGTTCTACAAGTTCTTTGCTCTGTTTCTTGGTGTTGCTGTTATGGCCGTTGTCATGTACTGGGATTAATTCGTTTTGAGCTTTTGTTATTATATATGAAATGTGTATAAAGAGGTCTCTAGCTTAATTGTGTTATGAATATCATTATTTTGCATTATTGATTAGGGATCGGGCTTATGATTAGTTAGTCCTAAAACACGTTATGCAAGTGCGACATGTCTTAAATGTTTGAAATGTGTAGTACTTTTTTTGGGTTGAATGAAATGTGTAGTACTTGACATGATAAGTTGATGATTATTAATTATAACGTTTTTATCAAGGTATACGATCATGTATATAACTATATCAGAAAAAGGCTGGCCGGTTATCCGAAATTTTATAATAAATTCTTGCAATAATTGTTTCTATAGGAACGTGACATGGCCACCACATCAACCTGAATATAGATTTGAATTATTTATACATAATTAACTAGTGATGGGTCCACGAAGACACCGTAATACATACTTTTTTGGTCGAACACCGTAATACATACTGTGCTTACATATAGTTTTATATGTGAATCAAGTTTCTGTTTTCCTAACGTTAGTTCAAGGTCATCGTTATATTATTATTGCCGATTGGACTAATATAACTCGTGCAATGATTCATATTACCATATGCCATTTTAAGGCTAGTACGTTCTCGAGTTTGGTAAACATCCCACAATCAAATGAATTTTAGAAACATACAAATCAAAAAAGAAAATCAAATTCTAATATGTAGAGAAATTGAAGATACCCTAACAGTTTTTTTTTTAGCAAAAAGATACCCTAACAGTTGAATTGTATTTGAGGTGTTGAAATCTTTTTAAATCCATATATATATAAATATATATTGGGCTGTCCCATTTAATTTAATTATTACACCACACTTGGATCACGTATACCACAAGCTACGACAGGGGTATAACAAAGGCAAATCGCATAAGGCCATGAAATATATTAGGTGCAACTACTAACTTGGCTTTTACCAAATTTGACTACAAAATTTCCCGCAAAAAACTACGGAGTATATATGAAGTTAGGTTGCATGTCAAATAATCTTATACAGTATGCTTTAATTCATGTTCTTAAGTAGGATGTTAAGCCTAGAAAGTAGCACTGTAGCCAGAGTTAGAGATGTAAAACGACCGTCCAATTTTTTTCTTTTTCATATCAATTGCTTCGTTCATATGCTTGTCCTCTTACGAGCAAAAACAAGAAACGAATAGACCAATATAATATTTTCGGATGAGGGGTCTATTTTCATAATTCAATGCCATAGCTAGAGCTCAAGAAAAAAAAAAGTCGCGGGTGATACTCTTAATTTTGTAAATTATATATAAATAAACGATTTTTCTATTGTGTGCCCTCAGGGCACACAATAAGCAACTAATAATGGAAATACTTGGTAAATTTTAAATTTTTTGTTTTAAAAATTCTCTTGTGACGGGTTTATTCTTTTCCTTTTAGGGTTTTAGTTTCTGTTTTTGGTATGCTTATTGTGTGCCCTTAGGGCACACAATAGAAAAACCGATAAATAAATTACTAAAATCTTACAAAATGGGGATGACTTAAGGAGCCACTAGTTTAGCGTAGTGTGCAATTAACGTACACATTGGGTAAATTCTACTCACTTTGTTGAGGAGCTTGGCACTCGCACGACTGAGATTGAGGACGGGTCGCATTGGCTAAGACCGCGAGGAGAGCTGATCGAAGTCGTTTTGTGAATCGCTTGAGTGCATGTCATGGTGTCAGGCGATGAGTCAAACGCGTAGAAGCCGTCTAGGTCTTTTATGCGAGCCCCACGTTCCACATTAGACGGGCAAGTGTCACAAGACATCCAAGTCTCAGTCTAAAGCACAAAATAAAAGAGGTTCCTGGACAAAGGAAAGAGCAATTTAAAACAAAGGAAGAGAGCATATAAAGTTTTATAGTTGCGTGCGCAGTGGGTGACAAGAATGGAATATTGACAGATGGCGGAGGATGTGAAGAATGGCGTCCCATCACTCAGAAAGTCCTCTGGTGCACGTTTCGTGCCAGAGGAACATTCCATGCCCATCCCAACGCAATTCCCCAAAGAGAAATGCTGAGCGATGAGACTGGAGGAGAAACGCAAGAAAACAAAAGGGTGACGTGGGGTGACGAGACAAACCCACACATTTTCGTCTTCCCGCTGCCCCGTTCGTCTTCTCAAAAGCCTAAGGGTGGTACCGACGCCACCGGGCGACAACTTATCTCACCCTAGGGTTCTGACGGAGTGGAGAACGAGTACTTGGTTTAGGGCGTTCCTACCGCCCTAAAGGCGACGCCCGTCATAGCCCTGTGGGCGCCTTGCTCGCCGCTACGAGGGTCGTGTCTGGAGACGCCCGGCGGAGCTGTGTAAACAACACCGGCGAGTAAAATATGGAAAAAACGGTGGTGAATCCACTGCCAACCCTAGGGCACAAGAAGGTAAACAGGAAGAGGGGAGAAGAGCGAACGAACTTGGGTGCGGATCTGGAGGCGGAACGGCAATAAGGAGGGTTGACGATGGTGACGCTTCGAATTCCCGAGGGTGGTTCTCGGTCTAGAAGGCGGAGGAGTTTGTAAGTTCTCGAGTTCGAATTGTACGAATGGGGAAGGAGAGGATGATGGAGGCATTTTTGTTTCTTTGGTATTGGTCTGCCGAATTTTGGGTTTCGCTCCACCAGTAGCCCATTAACACACCAGCCTAGCAAATCCGAATGCCTTCGACCTACTCCATCGTGCTCTCTCCCCTTCATCGTTGCGCTCCTATTTGTCATCCCTCCTCTCATGCTTCCTCCCGTTCCCACATTCAACAAAATACGATCAACGCACTTCTGGATCTTCCTTGCTTGGACCACCCTTATGACAAGACAAAGACCGGTCTATGGGGTTGTGTTGGTACGCAGAATATCCGTCACCGTGTTGAACACTGGATCTTTTACCCCACCCTATTAAAAAATGTACAAATGAAGAGGGCCCCAACTATGCCACCATCGCGCTAAAGACAATGCCCAAGTGGGAGGTGTCATGTCCAAGTGGGCGATGTCCCGCCCAGCCAGGTGGACAATGTTCCATCGGGTCAAGTGGGCAACGGGTGAATGTCACGCGCTGGCCGCCCGTAGCGGCCAATGGTGACGCGACACGTGTACGAAATGCCTCTATCCCACATTGGTGCTTTCCCCAAATCTTAACACGGAACACATGTATAAATAGCGGACACAACACAAAAAATAAGGGATCAGAAAAAACTCGACGAGCTAACACCACTTTTGAGTAAAGATCACACTTGTTGAAACAGCAATCACCGCATATAACGCGAGATAGACCCAAAACACTTGTACTCTCTTTTCAACTAAACACACATCTATATAAATACTAAGAATAGACCGCGTTTACTACATCTTTGTCATAACTGTTTGAGTTTGTCCAAGTGTCGTGAACGCGTTGGGCTTAGTTTTTGAGTTTCAACAACACCATTTACGAATATTATTTTAATAATTTTTAGGTAAATTCCGGATGGTGTCCCTGAGTTTTGGGCTTTTCCGTATGGTGCCCACAAAAAAAACTTATTCCGCAATATACCTGAGGTTTCGTTAGATTCCGCACCGTGCCCCTTCACCCCAAAACTAACGTTTTTTTTCTGTTTTCCGTCAACACGGGACCACCTCCTTGTTTCAGACTTTCAATGTTTGCGTGTTGAACACCAAAGACGAACGACGACCAGGATGAGACCGACGAGGACCGACTCGGTGGAAAAACGACGGCCACTCGGCGGAAGGATGAAGGCCTGGCCGGAGGAAAAGAGAGTACAGGAAATCAGTAGGAATAACTCTTATAAGGCAAAATCGATGGCCTGGCCGGAGGAGGACGTCTCCAGCGCCGGCGGAGGAATGGACGAGCTTCTGGAGGTGCTGGGCTACAAGTTCAAGTCCACGGACATGCCGGAAGTCGCTCTCAAGATCGAGCAGCTCGAGATGGCCATGGGCACTTTTCAAGACGACGGGATCTCCCACCTCTCCGACACCGTCCACTACAACCCCTCCGACCTCTCCGGCTGGGTCGAGAGCCTCCTCTCCTAGATCCAGCCCCCACCGGAGGACGACCTCCGCGCAATCCCCGGCATCGCCGCCTACAATCCTCCCTCTCCGTCGCTACAAGCTCCTCTCTCCGTCGCTGGAGTCCAAAATAAAATCCAATCCGACAACCCCATCCTCGCCGCCGGAGAAATCCCTCTCCATCGTTGTCGTGGACTCGGAGGACGCCGGCTTCCGCCTCGTCCACGCCCTCATGGCCTGTGCGGAGGCCGTCCAATCCGAAAACCTAACCCTAGTCGACGCCCTTGTCAAACAGATCGGCCAACTGGCCGTGTCTCAATCCGGCGCCATGAGAAAGGTCGTCACCTACTTCGCCGAACCCCTAGCTCGCCGGATCTACAAGATCCAGCCCCACCACTCCGCCGGCGACGCCGCTTCCGATCTTGGTCGGGGGAGCTCCGATCTTTTCCGCCTCCAACCCCACAAACACCCATTAAAGCAAAATTTCTTTTTCTTTACTTTTTAATATAACTAGTTGTACCCGTCGTGTAATGCACGACTCGTCTTTTGTAATTTTTTGAATATATTATAAATAGAATATTAGTGTGAAAACGTATAATACAAAATTTGACATAGTTTAGCTCATCGAATATTAGAAGTCTTTAATTGTTCTATAATCGATTAGGAATATATTGTTACGCAAGTCACGTACTTATATTTTATAGTCAATAGTATTATTTTACAAATTATGTTTACTTATATTTTAATATGCAAATCGCCAATTTGATATAATCAAATTAAACATGTAGTTGCTTTAATCATAATATTTAATGAATAATTTTTTCTTTACAATATTAAATTATAGTTGGCCTTTTTATAATCAAATTAATATTGATACAAAAAAAATATCATATAAGTTTTAAAGTATGAACGTTGTTTTTATAGTTCATATAACTCAAAAAATACATAGAAGACATAATATTTATACTTGATTACATTGTTTTTCTTCTAAAACCTTATCATAAAAATCTAAACTGATATACCATATATTTAAAAACTTCACTTTTATCATTCACATTTATTGTTACCAAATAAAATTATTTGTAAAATTAGCCTACATGTTACTTGAAAATGAGATATAGATAGAATATTTGTTTACATATATAATTATGAATATCTATATGTATTATTAGTTATAGAATATCTATATGTTTATTTAAGTAAATCAAATAATATATTTCTGATATTTTTTATATGTTACGATGTTTGATAATATCTTTATATCCAATAACTTCTCAATAGAATTATTCTAATATTTCAATAATATTTTTTATTGATTTAATCACAAATGATATCTAATAACTTTATTAAGATAATACCTTAGTAAATCAAATAATATCGAATAATATGTTTCTGATATCATAATATCATATTAGGTACAAAAATATAGAAAATAAATTAGGAATAAAAAGATAAATTTATTTAAGTAAATCAAATAATAAAGTGAAGAAATCAATTGTTTTTTTAAATATGATGTGAATTATCAACAAATTAAATATGTACATGATACTAAAAACATAACTAATCAACAAAGTGCTAGATACACATTTTCACATCAAAGTTATCGTATGGCTTTAAAATTCCAAACATAGAAGAAAGTCAATCTTGAATGGGGTATGTGAATACATATTGAGTATGTTTTATAGAAGAAAATTTAAGATAAAATTATTTAAGGAATATAAAATTAAAGATAGATAGTATGGGTTTGAAAAAAAAAGATAAATAGTATGACTTTAAAGATTGAATTGAGTATTAGATAATTACGGAAAATAAAAGATATAAAGTTGTTATTATCTATTTGAGTTGAAAAAAAAAATAAAATTAAGTGGGGCCAGAATTAACGTGGAAGCTCGAAATTCTCCGGCTTTAATATATAGTATAGATTTCCCTTTTTAATAAAGACTTGACGGAACTGTATGAAATATGGACAAAAGGGCACGGGACGGAATAATATGAAAGTTCGGGGGTATATTGCGGAATAAGTTTTTTTTAGGGCACCATCCGGAAAAGCACAAAACTCAGGGGTACCATCCGGAATTTCCCTAATTTTTATATCTAGAAACAAGTATTAGTTGAATAACTAATTTCAACAAAAATAGAGACAAATCCCATAATAATCCCATTTTCAGTAATTTATTCCAACAATAAACCCCGTTAATAGTATTTGGTAAAAATAACCTCTCACATAAAATTGGACAAAAACACCCTCATCACCTACAACTCAATTTAAGTACGATTTTCTTCAATCATTTACATAAAACTTCTCACCCCAACACCATCTACGTATAATCCATCACCACCATCACGCAACACCGTCGTCGGCGAACCACCATAGTACTCGGTCTCTCTCTCTCTCTCTCTCTCTCTCTCTCCACCAACGCAAATTGCCTCGGCCTCTCTCCCTCGTGCCGCCCTCGGGCCACCATTGCGCCCTCGTGTCGCCACCTAGGAGCCACCATCGTGCCGCCCTCGCGTTGCCGGCCACCTCACGCCGTCCTCCACCGCCTTGGTCGCGAATTGCCTTTGCATAGATCTACGGATTGCTTTTGGATATGTTGTATTTATTTCTTTTTAGGGTTTGTTACATCAAAAATCAAGTAGCATATTTTAGGTAAAGTAAGTCATTTATATTAATGTATTACATTTTTTTGATTGTTACATTAATTTATGTAGGGTAATTTATGTATGTTTAAGTGTTACATTAATTTTATGTACAATAGATTTGATGTAGATTACGTCATGTACCTTAATGTTTTACATTAATTTATCAGGAAAAATGTGTTAAATTAATTTTATGTATTACATTAATCTTATGCGGATAAGATTTTATCTAGATTAAGTCATAAATATTCAAGTTTTACATTAATTCATGTAGATTGATTTAATGTAGAGTAATTTATATATGTTTAAGTGTTACATTAATTGTATGTAGATGGGATTTTATGTAGATTAAGTTTCATGTTGAATTACATAAAATTAATTAACTGTAAGCAAATATTAAGCAACAAAATCCTAATTGATTTAATGTACAAAATTCTAAAAGATTTAATGTACGAAATCTAAACCAATTTACTAGTAACAAGATCCTAACATATATTATACAATAAAATCTTAACAACTTTAATTTACATAAAATCTAATCTACATAAAATTAATGTAACACATACATAAAATTACTCTATATAAATTAATGAAATCTATCTATCTATCTATCTATCTATCTATCTTCTATCTTCTATAAATAATATAATAATAATAATAATAATAAACTTATAAAGAAAGGTTTTTAGAGCAATTAATGACCCGTATTTTATACACTAAACCTATAGTTTTCGGTGTATGAAATGGTATGTAATTGAATGTCGAGTATTGAATTGGATTGTAACTTCTGTCACGAAGAAATGTTGTTATTAAGGGTGCTTAAATTACCACTAATTGCTGTGTGGTAGAAAGTCAACTATCTTATTGTAGTGTAACGTCCATTTGTGTGTAAACAAAAACGCTTGGGTAAGTGCTAAAAAAAAATTGAATTGGATTGTAACTTCTGTCACGAAGAAATGTTGTTATTAAGGGTGCTTAAATTACCACTAATTGCTGTGTGGTAGAAAGTCAACTATCTTATTGTAGTGTAACGTACATTTGTGTGTAAACAAAAACGCTTGGGTAAGTGCTAAAAAAACGCTTGGGTAATGCTTAAAAAAAACGCGCGGTAAGAAATACCGACCTCTCTTCTCCCCAAAACCTAAGAGTGGGGCAAAAATAAGAACTCAATGCTCAGTTTCATCCGTTCCTCTTTTGACGCCCCCTTTCTCCTCCTCCCTCCTCAACCACATCTTCCTCTCCATCGACGACCGCCCAATGTCCATCCTCCGCCCCCGGTCGTCTCTCCGTCGGCCGACGAGGACCTTGGTGAGCTCCGGAGGCCTGTCCTCGTCCTCCTCCGAAACGCCGTCGTTCGACCCCTCCTCCTGTTTCGGGCCCCCAGGCCCGTCAAGACCAAGCCCCCCAAAGCCGACGACCCCTCCGAAGACGATAACAATTGTTCAACCAACCGGTCCTCTGCCTCCTCCAGAGCGGCCAAATTCTACACCCAATTGAAGAGCCTCAAACAGCCTCCGCCCTCGGCCAAGTTCGGTCACCATCGGAAAACATCCCGATCAACTCCAGAAGGTACATTAAACTGTTCCGTCTTCATTTAATTTTTTGGATCAATCAATTTCGTTCTATTTGATGTTTTCAAGTAAGTAGTCGATCGCCTCTATCAAATTAGGCTGTGAAGTTACTGAATTTAGATGTTTTGTTGTTATCTATCTTGCTCTTGCCGCCTCTATCAAATTCAATCTATGTAACGTAATCGATTTTGATGTGTATGGGTGTTTTATGTACCGAAACTCTGTGTTTCATCTTAAATCTCAACACAAAGCCTAGAATGTTTATTTGCAATGTGCTATTTTGTATTGAAAGTTGCAGGCATTGATCTTTTCAGCATCTTTTTACATATTTTCTAAGGTATAATGGTCCCTTACTTTGGAAAACTCTTGCAATAGTTTTCATAACACCCCTGGGTGTTGAATGCCAAGAAAGCTCCTTGGGAGAAACTATAGAAGCAAGTCTAAAGCAGTTCTTAGTGATGAACAGAGAAGGCTCTCCAGGTAATAATGGTTAAATTACAATCAAAAATTTTGTTTTAGTTCCAATTGTTGATGTTTGTAACCTTTAGTTTCCTTATAATTTGAGTGCTCCCTTTTGAGTAAGCTTATTGCTAAAAGATGGAGTTACTCACTGGATTTTTGTTCTCTTTTCTATATACAATGACATAAATTAGTACTATATGATATGACCTAAGTGTTCATAACCTGCAGACTTAATGTGTGTTGCTGTCCCCATATTATGGATGGTAGTTCAAGAAAGTCAAAATGACATGTCACAGGTAGATTTTTTTTGATATTGGAAATGGGTTTGTATTTCTATGTGATTTGTCCAAATTATTTAAGTTTTTCCCAAAAATGTGATTTCCATGTTCAGATCTAACTAAATCAGCTCATCCAAACTCAAGTATTATTACTAATCCTGTTTCTTGATGATCTTATAACTGTTAATGTTTGACAGAGTTTGGATGAGCTGATTTGGTTACATTTGATGATCACTTGCTCTTCTTTGCATCTACCACCTTTTCAATATACAATTTTTAGAATATCTCATCTAGCTGAGAAGAAGGATTAGCAAACAACTCTGAAAGTTGGATGAGCTGAGAAGAAGGAATATCTCATCTATATAGAGTTTGGATGAGCTGAAGGTTTGGGGAATATCGTGGAGTTCGGATAGAGCAATATAGGAACTATGAAAGCATCCCTGGTTCTGGTGAAAATTCAGAGAAGGTAGACATTGTTGTTTTGTTTGTGCTTTACATTTGTATTTCAGCAAATTTAATCTTCGATTAGTGATTCAACTTATTGTTGATTTTCTATAACCGTCAGGAATGTATGATCACGAAGAAAGAAGGGAGATATTATGATTTCCAACACAATTCTAGATCAGTGAAGTCAACAATCCTTCATTTTCAGGTTCTTGATACCTTGATTTCCCTACAATATTAATGATGTGGTTTGTTTTCGTTTTTCTTTAGTGCTTTCTTTCCTTTTTGTTGTATGGTGTTCATGGCTTGCCACTGAAGCCTGATTTTAGATATTCTATGCTATTGAGGTTTGAGAAATTAATGGACCATGATCTTCTCTAGAATGTGAGCTACAGCTTTACTCAACTCAAGTTTTTGTAGACTTGCTCTCATATTCATGCGAAAGAATGTCTGCCGGTGTTTTAATATTTTAGATATTCTTATTCAATTTTTCTTTGGAGTTCTCATTCTTTCATTTTATGCAGGCTTAGCCTACAAGGAGATCAAATAATTTCTTAATTTGTGGGTTAGTATGTACATATCCATTGGTAGTCTGTATTTCCTTTAGTTAATTCAACTGAAGCATGATTATGACTTCAACACCTACTCCAAAGGGCATATCTATATATTTTTTCCTAGAGGTAAAGTTGTTGCTGTGCTTTTGTGCTAATGCTCTCTCTCTCTCTCTCTCTCTCTCTCCAAAGGAAGTATGTATGTCTCATGAGCTTCTGTCCTGTTTTTTGTCACTGGTGGGTTACCTGTATAACTTTTCAATAAGATATCAAAAAAAAACGAAGAAAATGAGCAAGTTTAAATGGAATATTTTGTCCATGTCCATACCCAGTGCTTTAGCATCCTTGAACTGAATATTGTCAGGGTATGGTTCATGGTCTGAAGCAATGTTCCAGTTTCAGTACCATCAGAGTGATTTCTTAGAACCCGTATAGAAGATTGGACTTCTAAGCAAGGGTGCATGATAGATAATCGTACATGAATATATATTCCGGAGTAGCAAAATTAGTTCTTTATGAAACATAGCTAGGGTCATAGCCTGAACATACAATTAGTGTGATACAATAATTAGGAGTCGATCACCAGCTATATTAACAGAGCTGAAACATGAGATCCATGAGAAAAAATGTAGTCACATTGTTTAACTAAGTGTATTTGTAACTTTATTTCCCTGAAGCCTTTGTTCTCTTAATTAAATGTAAAGACATTCACTTTTCACGCATTTCAATGTACTTACAAGAAAAAATGTCTTTAAAATTAGTCAAGAGAAGAAAGCCAAAATACCTAAAAGAAAGAGAAAACTAAGGAAGAGACAGAGCAGGGAACTACAACATATAATTGACTAGTTGGCACATCCGCTACGTCTGACTACGATTGCATAGCATCAAAGTTCACTACCAAAGTTCTATTTTTATTTATTGTATGAGACAAACACTTAAAGATCAGACATGAATTACGATGCATTATCGGATCTCATCAGTTGATATGATTTATTAAAAGAAGGTGAAAATAAGGCATATTATGAAAAGCATCTCAACATTGAAAACAATTATTAATACCCCCAAATACCTATAATTGTTGAGGTGCATTTGCTGTGAGACTCATCTCTATGCTTCTTGAGAAGGCATACTGAACGTAAGATGTAATATTTGAATTTTTTGATTGATTACGAAATTATGAAGTGTTCTTTAACCGGAAGGGTCTAGGTCGAATTTTATTACCGACATCAGTAAATGTAATGGAGTGAGTCAGTGAGAGGTTTAGTATAGATAGTTTTAATTGATTATTATATTTTTGTAGGAGATTAGTTTGACTAAGATAATTAAGATAATATTGATAGAGCTATTTTGAAATATGATACATAATTGATTTCTAAAAACTTATAAAAAGTAATTTATTAGTGAAGTCCATATAGATTAGATATTCTGAAATTTCATATAATACAAATAACTCAAATGAAAAAACAACAATAAGGGCCCGTGCATCGCACGGGCCTCTCCATCAAATACTAGTACCTTAATAAACTAGACTAAATCTACATAAATTTTATCTACATACATTTAATGTAACAATTTAACATACATAAATTATTCTACATAAAATTTGATGTAACAAACAAAAAAATGTAATACATTAATATAATAAAGAACTTACTTTACATAAAATACTCTACATGATTTTTAATGTAACAAACCCTAAAAAATTTAATGTAACATACCCAAAAACTTTTCGCAGATCTACGCAAAGGCAATTCGCGATCAAGGCGGTGGAGGCCGGCGTGCAGTGGCCGACGCAAGGCGACGGTGGGAGGGTGGTGTGAGGTCTCTGACGTGAGGGAGGTGTTGCGGCGGCAGTGCTGGTGCGATGGTGGCGTGATGGTGCAAGGGTTATGGCGGCGGTAGGGCGGCGGCGCGGGAGGAAGGTGGCCTGCGGGAGGAAGGTTGTCGGCGGGAGGAATGTTGTAGGATAGAGGTATGGAGAAATACGTAAAAACTGTAGAAAGGAGGTTTCCAAATCTACGTAAATTGGTTTTAGAGGGCAATTTTGTCCAATTTTATGTAATAGGGTATTATTGACCAAATTATAGTCTAGGGGTTATATTATTGGAATTAATTAGTGAAAATAGGCTACTGTTGTCTTTTGCCCACAAAAATACTCACTTTTCACCAACTCTTCTACTAGATTAGACTAGATACTATGTATATTATTCGTATAAAAACCATACGGAATGGCTAAAACTTTGAATCGTACTTAGCAATCGGAAAAGATGTATACTCCATTTTACAACCTATTAGGCCATCTCCAACAGGGCAACAAATGCTCCATTTTCTTGGAAATATCAAATTTGGAGATTTATGGGAAAAATCATTGGTTATATTTTTATTTATTTTTCCTTTTGAAAGAAATCTAGATTCTTGATTGGAGAATATAAATGTAGTATTCTCCATGTTGGAGTTTGATCAATATTTTTTTAAACAATATATCTCTTGTTTCTCCATTTTAGAGAAAATTTTAGAGAAACTCTTAGGCTTGCTCTTATTAGTATTCCTCGACCAACATTGTAACGCTAATAGAAATTAATATGACTCCCTTAAAATTGGAGGATGTAAATTGTAGCGGGCGGAAAGTGAAATTTTGCTCCCGCTCTTCTGTCCTAACTAGTGTCAAACGGAGCCTTAGACAGTAATTGGTTAAAAAAAAGGTAAGAGGATAGCAACATATATTGGATAAGCTAGCTAGCCTGAGCTATATATATATAACATAACAAGTGCATTGTATAAGCACATCATATAATTTTGGCGACACATGAGAAACTCGATCTTGAATGACACGTACGTAGTTTGCACGATGAATGAACCATACCCCGATCGAAAACAGGGCAATATTCTCCCCATAATTGATGGTCCATTCCTTATATAGTGTGCATGCGTATGTCACTTCTCAATCACTATAAGAATCCTTATCTTAGATTCAATGCTCAAGGAGCTAGCTAGCTTCGTAGCACAACCAAATCCATGTCGATCTATTCATTACAAATCGGTATAAACCAACATATATATCTTTGGGCGGGTATTGATTCCGACATCAATTAGTTAGCATATCTTATTTATTGTCATATCTTATTAATTATGTCTATCCATATTTATTTTGCTTTATCCTTTTATTTATTTATTAGGGTAGTTATTCTAGATTAGGGATATTTATGAAGGAAGATCTTATCCTTAGATGGGATAAGATATCGGTTTACTTGGGGGGTAAGGAATCGCCCAACCCTAACCCTAGCCCACTTGTCCGGCCCGCCTGGGGGGAGTCCCCTGCGCCTGTCTCCCTTCCTCTATAAATACACATGTATTCGCCATGTGCCTGGTAAGTTCTAGCCTACTCGCTCTGCCTGACGCCTTTCTCGACATTGCACCTATTGACTTAAGCATCAAAGATGGATTAGGGGTCGCTCGCCCCTATGTCCATTGTTTTGCAGGTCATTGAAGACGAAGAGGCGCGTAGAGATTAAGATCATTGAAGAGGGAGTTGAAACCTGTACACCGTCATATTTTATGTACGAACAATATCAAACTTTGTACTATATGGTGATGGTGACATTGTACAATTGTACAAATGATCAAGTGCAGAGGAATAACTTCTACAAATTAATGAAGCAAAAGCGTATCTAAGCCACAGAGTGAGCGAGAGCTCAAGCTAATTAAGTGGTGATCGAAGTATCATAACACCATAAAATCTATCATGTATATCCACAATTACTTTTTCACAAATGTTATAGTACGTACGTATATTATGTAAATAGAGTTTTAGCATATTTACAAGCCTCATATTAGTCATATAGTCATATACTTAAAGGTTGCTTTCCCAACACATACATCCATTCTTTTTTTGGTAGAGAAATTACCTATATTTGATTCATAATTCTCCATTATTTACATCATGTTTCTTCATACGTGGAGAAAACCTTCAGACGTCTGAAATTAAAAGATAAAATGTCCATTATATGAGTACGGTGTTACTTCTCCTATTGTCAATTAGTTCTAGGGTGAAACTACATACGCTTATATATTGGGCCTATCGCACATAGGCGTACGGAACAAAGTGTGAACCCAGAATCGTACCCCCACGTCAGATATGACCGGCCCATCGACTTTCACATAGCATCAGAAAACCCGTTCAGTCCGGGTCTCGACTTCCTAGTTTATTGGGCTAACCGGCCTTAAGGTATGACATGCACTTCAAGCACAATTGACACAATTGACATATTGTGGGGTCAGAGAGTTGCAATTTGACAAATTATGCCTACGTGTCGAGCTTACGACGCATATGCACACGGACCGAACCACCCACGTCATATATAGTACACCCACCGACTTTTGCATCACCCAGAATAAATATGCAACGGGTTGTCAAATTTCCAACAATAATTTACTTTACCCTATAAATAATCTACCCTAGTTTTTATTTGAGTTAATCTTCTGCAGCGTATTCCCTCAAATTAATGCTAAAATAAGTTTAGGAATCGGTAGTAGCTTCGATATTGAGAGCCGCCCAAAGCCAGTCACGGCCACGTCGATTCATGCTGACTTGCCGGTCCTACTATACATACCCCTTTCCTGTGATTTTCCCGTTATTCATCATTCATTGATGAACTACGTCCATTTTTGTTTTTTTTTCCCCAATAAATGTACATGCATAATGCATTCATAAACAAACTACGGAGTAACATTTTTTTTTTTGTGGTAAAATGTGCTAGCTGGTCCCATAATCTAAAAGGTATGGGGTTTTTGAGCTTATAAATTATACTGGAGAAATTAAAGTTGTACATTTATATTAGACAGGGACATGCATGATTTTAGATAACATTATTGTCTTTCAACATAATGGGCTAGATCGATATGATGTGGAAGATAATTTTAAAGAGAAGAAAAGCACAAAATCTCTGACCCATATTCTGCGCCCAGGTGAAACTGAATCCGGAAATAAATTTAGTGCCACCACACCGCCATTTTTTTACCTAGCCAGTAACGCAAGTACGTACAACCATATACCCCCAAAGGGAAAAACATTTACACTGTTGTAGCATGCAATTTTTTTAAATTTATTCACAATTTACTAAAACAATTACTGTAATTACTCTGGATCGGTTTACAATTCTCTCACTGCTAAAAGTGGTGGGGAACAGCCTCACATAGTCACATGTGCTCCTACTGTACAGATCTGATTACAAAATAAACCCCTCTTCTTCTTCTCCTCCTTTTATTTTTATTTTTTATTTTTTTGTAGTACAAAATAATTCAAATTTATATATAGGGAGTAAGTAAGTCAGCCAAGGAATCTCTGACTTGTTAAGGAAAAAAATTCCACCGTTCTCTAAGCAATTAAACTTGGATTACCCATAAGAATTAGGCTCTGTTCGGTAAAACTAACTGAAATCAAGCTGAAATGGTAACTGAAGCTTTTTGTAACTGAAGCTTATGTTTCTAGCTGAAATTTGTAACTGGTTTTAAAGGCTGACAATTTTTTGTAAGCTAACGGGTGTTCGGTAAAACAAGCTGATTGTTGATAAAAGTAGAGGGTGAAATGACGAAAAGGGTATTGAGGAGGGAGAAGACAATAAGATGAAGGGTATGGACCCACCTATATAAATTTGGAGAAAATGGGAATAAGCTACCATAAGCTGGATAATCTACACATGAGGAACTTAAATATATAACAAAAACTAAGCTACTATAAGCTAGAATAAGCTATCATAATTTACTCATTCCGAACACCTCCTTGCAAGCTTATTTATTTCAATAAGCTATCATAAGCTCCAGTAAGCTCCAATAAGCTTTTGCCGAACACACACTTAATTAATTAAGTAATTTGCTTGCTATTCCCGTGACCGTGCCGAGCATAGAGACAGCTGGCTAGCCATGTACAATTTGGATCGATCAATATTGTTAATTTGGTTAATTGTGCGCTAGCTAGCTTGATCTAAGCTTAATCAGACCATGCAAAACACTTGAAATACGTAGATCGAAGATGAGCACAAGTAACACAAGCAGAGAAGTAATCGATCACTAATTAATTACGAAATTTGCAGGGATATATTATATATATGTATGTAACTATCATCGATCTCGCAGAAGCGTGAAAATTTGGCAGCTCTCGATTACAACCACTCGAATCTAACAAAACTTAATTACCAAAAAAAACGCAAAGCAATCGGGGTTGGTATCCGATCGATCCGGGTCTTTTTTTCCTGATGATGATGGATCCGCGGAAATAAACGGGGCTAGCCGCTAGTGACGTCAGGCCTACGTAGGTGGTGGGGGGAAGGGAAGGACTAGTTATTGGCTAGGAGTCGCCGTGCTTACGCCAGCGGACGAGCATCGCAACGCAGCGTTTCATGATGTAGAAGCGGGCCTTCTGCTCCTTGGCCATGGCCGAGCACTTCTTCGTGAAGGCCGACCCCTTCTTCCGGATCCCGCCGGAGTCCTCGGTGGGCGAGCAGTGCCTCGTGGAGGCGCTCCGCCGGAGCCCCGTCGTCGGCGGGGAGGCGTGGTGGTTGATCCGCACCGATGAGCTCTTCGAGAGCGAGGTGGACGACGCCGACGCCCCCTTCGGCCGTTTCTGGGAGAAGCTGCGGTGGAAGCCCGGCGTTTTCGCTGAGGGTGGTGTGCACGCGCCTCCGTACTGGTCGTAGCCCGATTTTGAGACCCTCCATTTCTTGTCTTGGTAGAACTCCGGATCTTCCATTTGGTGTTTGATTTTGGCTGAGCTTGGATTTTGAGTTGAATGGGAAAGGGGAGTGATTAACTGTGAATTTGGGGATCCAGGGTTGCTATTTATAACGGTTAATTAATTTTTTTAACGGGAGGTGTTTTTTTTTTTTTTTGTAATATTACGCTTGGGACTTTGGGTGCACATGTCACACTGTGGACCTCTTCTCAAGTACTCCGTAGTAGTGAGAGATTTCTATATTCAGGGGTAAAATGGGAATTGGGTTAGTACGGAGGGTAAAAGGATACGGAGTTAAAAAAATACGTGTGAGGTTATTTTTTGTACGTAGGTTGGTTATTTAGTTGATACTTAGGTCAAACTAGGTTAAGTGTAGGCTCAATTGTAGAATGTTAAGTCAAAATTAAATCGAATTGATGTTGTTGAATGTTGAGTGCTGACTTATTCGTTAAATATAGTATGTGTTGGAATCCTATATAAAAGATACTCCACTTTTTTTCGAAAGAAATCTTAAAATAAATAGGAGTAAATTAGTAGTGTGCCAAGTTTAATGATATATATCCTTGATGAGTTTAAGCAACTTTTAGGAGTATTATGATCACTAGCATGGTGTGTTTTACATGATTGCTAGTGCTACTTCAGCCTGCTCTTCTTTTTTCATGCTTTTATGGGTATTTTAGTGTTTTTAATCATTAATCTGACTTTAATTCGGATAATAATCACGCGCTAATTATCCATTCAACGATAAGATTCGCAATGAATTTTGTGAAACAAAACAATAAAGTGTAGTTCAACTTGAGGGAAAGAAATGTTGTATTTTATTTATACATTGTCCAATTCATGATTGATTACAACATGATAAAGCCAAATTAACTAATTGCCAACCGGTCTAAAATATGCTCACTAATTAATTTCTTTCCGTACTAGGATGGTTCCTGAAAATATTTCTGTACTTTATCAAACTTAATATGAATCTATGATCTTCAAATTTTCAAATAAAGAGAAGGTAGAATGTAGCATCAAATCAAATCACCTAAACTAATTAATACGTATAAAATTTACACTAGTAATACTAATACAACCAACAATCAGCTATTGTAAAGACATAGCCTTCGAGATCCAATCTATCAATTGGATCAGTTGAGTTCAAAGTGAGCGAGGATTTGCATCAATATATTAATTTAAATATCATATCATCATCTACAACTTCATTATGAATGTACAAGTTAGTATACAAACTCGGGTCATTAGTGTCGTTTTATTAAAACAGAGTCATTGTTATAATATTTTCAAAAATAGTATAATAAACAACATATCATTTCCAAGGTACTTAAACATATTTGAATCATACATGCATGTACCGACATTTCCTGTTTTTAAGTTGTATTTAATAAAGTTTTTGCATTCACTATATTTATATGTTAAGTTTATTCTGGGTTGTATATAAATGATCGGGTTGGTTTCGACCAAAAAAAAAATGATCGGGTTGGTTCGGATCGGACATGTGTTTAGATTAATCAGGTTGATTTTTTCCAAGTTGGATCATATTTTAACAATTCGATCTACACACTTTGGAGTGATTAATTTTTACTAAATGGTTATAACAGACGATGATATCGATCTAGCTATTTTTTTTTCCGATCAAGGATATCGATCTTGCTATGAAAACCCGGCCATAAATATATAAACAATTTGTTCTGCAAATCAGTGTTTAAAAATATATATAGTTCTCCATTTTTATTACCAACTTCTTGTAAGTTGTAACCTTGGAGTGTAACTTGAAGCAAATCTAATTTACTTGATGAAATCAATGTGATCTGACGATGGAGCAGTCCACGTGATAGCTAGGGACTTGATTGGAATTCTTAATATTTTGTTGCAATTTGTGGGATTCTTGCTTGGACAAATTCTGCCGTTCGATGTTGAGGGTCTCGATCTATAATACTGTATATGATGCTTTTCTTTTCACTCTTTAACATAAATTCCGTACCTCCAATTTTCGATGAACGTTAATCAAGCATTTAACCCAAAATATTAGTAGTATATTTCACTACAACGTTAATTTAGCTAAATATTTCCTATCTTGATCAAAGCCACCAACTTGTATATAATTCATGATGGTAGATTAATTATGTGTAGAAAACATTAAATATACTGTTAAGAAATTCAGATCTTTAGCTAAATTTTTATTTTTACTAATAAAGATATGTACAATTTACATTTTAATCTAGCCAGCTGAAGGTGATTTATTTCGTAACCCATAAGTTGAGAATCTTGAACTCGTAGTTAAACGATTAAACATATCGATCTAGAGATATTATTCAAAGCTTCTCAGTTTGATTTTCATGGACATTTTTCTCACCGTAAAGGTAAAAGAATTTTTTAATGGGTTCGTAAATCGTAATTACTTTCGAGTGAATGAATGCCTGATATTAAATCCGAATTTACTCGATCAATTTAAGGCTAACGTGCCAAGCCCGAGCATCACTGAATCACTCACTGGTATGGCCCATTATTTTGCCCATAGGTACGAATATAGTAAATTTTACTACACCTTAGTTTATACTCCCTCCGTTTCATAATAAGTGTTTTTTAATACTTAAAATTTGTTTCATAATCTGTGTCGTTTTACGTTTTCAAAGTAATTTATTAGGGGTGAATAATAATAATTTTTATTGTAATGTGTATTTGTTGACTAAAGTTGTTCATTCATTGGCCAACAAAATGTAATGAGTGGTAAGATTAAGAAAAAGTTGTAAGTTTTAAAGTGAATGATTACCTTTCTTAAAAACTGTGTTAAGAGCTAAAACGACACTTATTGTGAAACGGAGGGAGTATCATACGGAGAATCAATTATTTTCTTCCCGTTTTAAATTCCCCATGATCGATATTATATGTTTGTTGATGACAGAATGGAAACGAAGAGGGACAATGTGTGTGAAATCTGACAGCAGCATAATTTGAACGTAATTTACACCCAAAAAACACAGTTTATTAAAATGAAAATCTCGATCGGGATGGGTTGGAGGATTTGACTGGTCAAACCCTAATCAGGGTAGGGAAAATTATGTACGTACTTATTGTAATCATGTATATATAATAATAATAATCCGAGAATCTTAGTGTAATGTGCTGAGTATTAATGGTGACCCAACTTCAGTTTAATCTGGCCGGTAACTGCAAAACCGTCAGCTCTTGCTCAGCCCAATTGATCCTTAATCTTTTTTTTATGTCCATTGATTACTCTCTTGTTTTAAAGAATAAGCCATTTTGTTAAACCATGCATGATCTCTAAAGTAAGACATGTAGTTCATGTCGGAAAGTATTTCGGTTGACTCTTAAGAAAGTGTAGCTACGAGATCTTTGTAGTATCAAATGAGTCCACATAATGTTTTCAATAATGAATCTCAAAGTAATGGGAGGTAGCAAAATGTGTATTATTATATGATATCTTATATAGTAGCCATTATCACTAAACTTTTCAGCCATCGTCATGGTGTGTTCTCTTATTGAAAGTTCAAAAAAAAATATTTGTTTTTCTCAAAAAAAAATAAAAAATATTTGTTTAATTTTTCATCAAGAAACTGAAATTAGTGGTTTCATAACCCTGTTCTGTAAACCACGTACGTACTAGTACCGGAATTAAATGAAGTGTTAAACTTCAGTATTTAATGAATTAAAGGGGGTAAATTAATTAAAGAAACTAGCAGCAGAGCGTAGAGGATGGGAAATATGAAATGCAGGAAAAATGGGAGAAATAAACAACAACATACAATCCACACTAGTCTGCCGAGATCTTGATTTGTGAGTTCTTATAAGAAGGGTGTTGATTTGGTCAAGTGCTAGTGTGTATCCCCGTCAAACTCCTCTAAAACAAATATTATTGTACATTTGTACCTATTTTGATTTGTATATTGGAGATCGACACATTGCCGACCTTCAAATACCGAGTCGGTCTTAAGTGGTAGCTTAGTTGTTAAGTAAGTGATGGTGATCAATATTCATAATGTTAACCCTTTGCCATTTTCCATTCGATTCAAAAGGTTGCCAAAACAAAGTTTGTACTTTGATTATACATCGTTTTACCCCGCTAGATGACCCATAGTCCAGACCCAAATCTTAAAGAAACGGTCTATGAAATCTAGCGTATTACGCCGCTAGACGAGTGATTGTCGCGGTCGGTGAATGCATTCTACAACAAGCCAAGTAATTCGAACTAATTATCAATTAGTTTTCAAGTAGAATTACAAGCTTGGTCAATTGTGCTTCATCATAGTTACAGTATATTCTCTTATCTCATGTTTCTCATTTGTTTATATATCGGATCATGTGGTCTGCTAATTAAAAGCATAGGATCTTGAATGTACGATTAACATAATTACAAACTACTCCATAAGTGAATAATATAAGCATATTCAAGCTAGGTAAAATAGAAAGGGGTCACATGGTGACATGTGATGCGAGATAGAGAAGCCAAGGTTTCGTCAAATTTGAACGTTGTAATAAACACCACGTCCCCACGAGCCAAGGCTAAGAACAAAAGGTTAGCCTATTTATAATGCTAGATGCCTAGCCTGCAGTATTATATGCACACATTTCATGCATACAACTTTCTTACATCAATCATTCTGATTTTGGTATCTTTGACGATTTATTACTATAAAGCGTATGGGCCATTCCCATTAAGCATGGGTTTTGACCTTTTGATTACAAAGTGTCAAAGCATGCACATTTCGATCGAGTTAGAACATAGTATTTTCTTGAAGGTTTATTTGTTGAAAGTTAGTGGCCGGGTAAGTTTCCATGTTTTTTTTTTCATTTTCACTTGAGTTTATTTTTAGTTTAAAAAATCTTCTATTTCGGATTCCTCTTCGGAAATGGTGTTTCACAACACATATCCACACATGGACCCCTGCATTTAAGATGCGTAGGACCTCTTCTAGCACACACAAACACAATTTCAGAACATCAATTCGGAACAGAAGAATTCGCACCCCTTAAAGTCTATA
This sequence comes from Polygonum aviculare, assembly GCA_934048045.1. Lineage (NCBI taxonomy): Eukaryota > Viridiplantae > Streptophyta > Magnoliopsida > Caryophyllales > Polygonaceae > Polygonum > Polygonum aviculare. The sequence goes on from OW204024.1 coordinate 7,623,859, forward strand.
TGTCTAATTTCTAACGGAATGGAAGATAAATTGGGGTAACTTTCGTGTACCCGTACCACTCCCGATTACGCAATTCATGTAAAACATAGGTGTTGGTGGACACGCACATCCATGAATAATAGTTATAGATTAGGGAGTTGGCAAGTTGCACTTCAAGATTAGAGAAGATCTGGACCGCGAATAAAAAACACAGATCCAGTGACTGGGCGATGCTTCTATTATTATAAGGTTCCTATTGATTTCAACTGACGGTACAGTGAGGCCCATTGGGAACAAATAATTTAAACACAACAGGCCCAATAAATTAAATAATGGGCCAGAAACCCAACTCCTATGGGACTTAACTATGCTTTTTGAGAGACCCTTATCTCACAAAAATGTACGCAACCAAAATGAAGTCTTTTTTTTCTTTTAAATAGTTCCAAAACAAGTAACCTACCAAACGCGTAAACTACCAAATGTGTTAGGCGTATCAACTTACTGGTTGAGCACTCATAGTAGTATCACGAGGTCTCGAACCAATCAAACGTGCGTAAACTACCAAATGTGTTAGGCGCTCACTGATTGAGCAAGTATTTTGTTCAACAATTGGAATGGAAGCATGGAACTGATGATACGATGCATTCGAATGATTTCTCAAAATTTGCTACGTACGCTCGCAGCCATGATTTTTGCATAAATATTCACATATAGTAGTGCTTCAAAGTGGACCTAGCTATATATATTACAAAAAATTAAAACGTCCCTAACAAAAGCTAATGACAGAACGGGAACTAATCCCACATTAACCCTAACCAACCACAAAACACCCCATTACCAACATACTGTATTATAATTAATTGAAGGACGTTGATTTAGAAGCCAACTTGAAGATAAGCTCGAGATGAGGCGGATTGAAAAACCCCTGTTTAGGCGGCAACTCGGCTTTCTTTCCGCCATCGGGTGTCCACGCTTTCTTCCTGGGCGGAGGCGGCGGCGCCACCCTCGCCGGAATCCTACAGCCGTCATGCCTCGGCGTCATCCACCCTTCCTCCTCCTCCGCCGCCGCCTCTAAATCTTTCAAGTACTCCTCCATCGTGCGTTCGCGCCTAAATTGAATAAAGTACTTGGTAAATTAAGGCTTGAAAAGAGACCCCGCCCGCGCAACTTCCAGAATCAGTTAGAGCGGTTACTGATGTTGAGCACGGGAATTCAAATTTAGACGTGTTTGCAGAGAAAACGGAGGCCCTTTTAATCTGAGTTCTTTTTGACTTGCAAGGGAAGAAAGAACGAGTACGCTGGGAAGTGGGCGGTGGCTTCTTTTATTTATATTTTAGTTAAAGTTAATTTAGGGTTAATAGGAATGTGCTTAGAAGGGCGGTGGCTTTCTCTGGAAGTCGCTAGGGGAGCGTGGTATTTTTTCGTGGCTACCGTTGTTTACAGCTATGCACATATGGGAGGACACGTGTCCTGTTTATGAGAGGTTAGGGAGAGCGAGATGCCACGTGGCGGGGTTTCAGTCGGACCGATTGTTTGACCTCGCTTTCGGATTTCCCGCCACTTTTTTCCAATTTGAGGGAATAGGCGCGAAAAAGTTTACTCAATGTTTAGGCTCTTCTCGATCACTTTGTTCGGGCCTTCGTGTGCTGGATCATCTAGTGGCAGTTAATTGGGCTTTCACCGCTGAGATGATCTTGGGCCCATCTTTTGATATATGGACTAAACCATTGACCCTTATCCTCCTATGCAAGGGACACAGAAGCTACATCCCTCAATATTAGCCATATATAAGAGTACGTGATTATTAGCCCTGTATAGCTAATTAGTTGGTTAAACAAAGCTTCCGAGTTTTAGTCACAACAACACTTGAGCAACAGGTGATAAGATCACTAATTTAATTTAGTCTAGTGTCGTGCTCAGAGAGCTCACCCTCTAGAAACCTCTCCCTTGCTCTACAAATAAGCATGGAAATTTACTTGATCATGATCTCAGTTACTGATATGGCTGAATGTTCAATAACTTCAATTATACTTGTTCATGATCTCTAGGCTAATTTCAATTGAACGCAAAAGAATGTCCTGACATTGAAACTGCACCTTGATGGGCTAATCAATTATTCACCTAGATGCCTTGCAAAAAATCATTTACCTTACAAAGTCTATCTTAATAAAAGAGGCATCATGTTGCTAAATCTTGTTACCTGGGGTTACAAGACCAAAGAAGAGCCAATGCAAACAAATGGTCTTCAGCCACTTAAGGTTGGAGCCCTGCCCTAGAATGGGCTTACATGAGGTATTCTGGAGTCTGATTGTGTAAAAGGGAAAGGGAGGAACTGAAAGCAAAAGATAAAAGGGAGGAATTGAAAGCAAAAGATAAAAGGAGGAGTAGGTTTACAAGGTGTACACTTAACCTGAAAACCAGACGAGATACAATTCAAGACTTTTTACACCATTTTCAGGGAGAGGGTAAAACCTGTATTGTTTTTACCTGTTTTTTTTTATATACACGGAGAGTTGTCGTCTCGTCGAGGTTAAGCTTCTGTATCTGTAGACTGAGGATGGCTGCTGATGGAAACATCAGCTCTTCAAAGCGGGCAGATGCTGCGATTGTACATGGAATAGGAAGGAAGATGTTAGCTGACAATACAATTATGCAAATAAGCAGATGGGAACAAAATGTATCATACCCATGTACTTCTTTGAGCCATTTATCAACACATGGCATGTGATACTCATGCTTGCAAGGGAGGACTCTTATCTTGTCGCCTTCCTCGTACTCAGCCAAGCAGATGTAACACCTGGGTGTTGTAGATTAATATTTCAGTACTCCAGATTGCATACCAGAAGTCTATTGGCGGTTAAGCAGAACTCAAGATTTGGGCTAAACCATTGACCCTTACCCTCCTATGCAAGGGAGACAGAAGCTACATACATCCCTCATAGTCAAATTTGTGTACAGAGTGGAGCCTTGTGTATAGCTAGTCACAACACTTGAGCAACAGGTGATCAGAGACCTCTCCGTTGCTCCTCTACAGTTCAGCGTGTAATTTCCAATATCATGATCTGATAGCTGATATGACTGAATTTTCAATTATACTTGTTCATGATCTGTAGGCTAATTTCAATTGAACTCAAAAGAATGTCCTGACATTGAAACCGCACCTTGATGGGCTAATCAAAGAGCCAATGCAAACAAAATGGTTTTCAGCCATTTAAGTGTGGAGTCTTTCCCTAGAACGGGCTTTCATTCAGCTGGATGACTTAGCTGACGAGCACATGAGGTATTGTGGATTCTCTGGTTGTACAAAGCATTCCAAAAACAGTAAGAAACCAACAACAGAATTTGATTACAGATGCCTTTCTACTGCTGTTAAGTCTCTAACTCACTTACACTTGGAAACTTCCTACTGCAAAACAGCCTTCAGTCTCTAATTAATATACTGAAAACATGATAATACTATGAATGACCAAAAAAAACACAGCAAATCAATCCATACTCTCTCAAGGCTCCAATACTACAATCCAAAAGTACTAGAAACATCTCTCACCATATATCCTCTAAAAAACGTAGGGAATCAACTTGTACGGAACCTTCTTCGCGTACTCCACATACGCCTCTCCAAACTCATCTAGCATCACAGCTTCCTCCAACTCAGCCTTCTGGTTGTAATACACAGCACAGACCACCGCCATATACAGCGCGCTGATAGGCGCCTGAAGCGCTGCAAAATATGTCAAGAACAGCAGCATGGTAGACGCATAGAGCGGATGCCTGACAAACCTATACGGCCCAAACTGCACAACCACAGAAGGCACAACCACCTGCTCAGAGTACTTCGCCAGGTAGAACGTGGCATGGTACTGCATAAAGAGGGTGATCACGATCAGCCCCCAAATGACGCCATTGTACCATCCACCGGCCAGACGGATCAGCTCGGGTCCCTCGAACGCGGCAAGCCAGTGCCCAACCATGACTGCAGCACAGAACAGCACACTATACAGCTTAGGGACGCTGACATCCCATTTGGGATCATGAGGGCGAATGCAAGTGTCGCCATACATTCGTTTCCTGACCGTTGTATTGAAGAGCACGAAGTAGTGGTAGATGAAGAAGAACACAAGAGGCCACCCATCTACATAGCCATTGAAGAAGGCCGGCGGAACGAGAGTGAGCCAGGCGAATGTGGATGTGATGAGGGCGAATTGCTCAAAGACAGTGGCTTCCCCATTAGAGAACTTGCGGAGACAGTAAATTCCGTAGGTTCCAAGTGCAATTGCAAGATACCAAGGCCAGAACATCCATGACCAGCTGAAGTAGACCCAGAAGAAAGGGCTTAGGACCAAATTGACAGCCCATTTTGTAGCAGCAATGGCAACAGCAATAACCCCACACCATTTGGACACACCAATTGGAGTGAGCTGAGAGATGAAGGTCTTTACCGATTCGAATGAGTCGCTGATTGTTGCAAGCACCGGGTTTTCAGGGTTTGAGGTTGCGTTCTCTGAGAGTGCGCAGTTGATAGGCTGCAGAAACCCGCGATTTTCGCTCAATTTCGCTGATTGTGAGGCCGAGCGTTGGTGGAAGATCGGTTCATGGGAAGGCCTGGTGGATAACGCGAGCCTGTTGTTTCGGGGAGAAAGACTGAACTGAACCCTGCCCACCAGGTGTTTGTTGAAATGCCCGGCCGAAAAACCTGAGGAAGCACGGAGCGAAGAACCCAAGGGAGGTTTGTTTGAGCAGCGGAGAGTTAAAGGGGTTGCCATATTTGTGAAAAGCGATGTGAATAGAGGGGTCAAGCCACCATTAACGAGTAACGACCCTCGAGAGCAGGCGCTCAAGCCCCGAGCTGAGAGGAGGAGCGAAACAATGAGGAAAAATCTCGACTCGAGCAGCCGCTTCCAACCTGCGCTGATCGATGCCCAAAATGGGTTTGATTCCTGAATTTGGGCCGGGTTCATAGATCAGGAAATGGGCCGCTTTTAAACGGCCTGCTTTTCAATTGGCACGTTTGTTTTTAGTTTTTATTGAATGATTTACCTTTATGTGTACAAACTACAAAGAGTATTATTATTACGCTTCCACTAAAACTGTGGATGCTCATAGGAACGCCACGTGTCGTGTAATCCGCCATTATATTAGGCAGCTCCTAATTTTTTTACGCGTATAAGAATTTTATTGATCAAAATGTCATAAAAAATGCTAGACAATAAGATATCTTCGAATTATATGCGATTTGTGGTGGGGTTATATGATCATCTGTTGCAAATCAGAGAATATAAAATTTTGTGGAAAGTAGAATATGATTCTCATTCTCTTAAGAGATTATTATGATGTGTGTAAACATGGTCATCCGACTTATTTGTTCGACGACGTGGCAAGTACACTAGTGGATTGTGGTCCAGGTTCTCCCCTCGAACCGTATGAAGTTGAACTTTGAAAATGGGCAATGTTCGGAGTAAGATGATCACTTTGTTTGGTGATCTTATGTTGTTGAATATCACATTTATCTCTCTGATTAAAAACAGATATACATTGAAACTGCCATGTTAAAGAAACAGTGACTTTGCTATACACTTCCAAAACGTATACTATCAACATTTTTTATTGGCCGATTGACCGAAAACCACCCGTATAATAGGCCATATTGCCCTAAACCACTCCTTATATACCTATTTACCGAAAACCACCCCTATACACTCTTCCGTCAAAAAACAACCACCTCACCAGGTTTCTCCGTTAAAAAGCCGTGAACGCGCGCGTGTAGCGCGTTGTTAAGCTTCGATATTGATTTTTTTTACCTTTTTTTCTTATCGAATTCTTTGTACTTTTTTGCTTTTTTTCTTGATCTGGGTGGTCCCCCTAACCCCTACTTCACCTTCTTCCTTCCCTTCACCTTCTTCCTTCCCCAAAGACGCATATCCCGATATCCGAACTCCAGTACCTCCGGCCACCCGACGGCAAGCCTGCGCAGCCACCACGCCGGCCGTCTCTACCCCTTCTCACCTTTCTCTCTCACCGGCTCTGCCAAGACGCTGCCCGTGGCCACCTTCCCGGATCCAGATCTGGGTCCTTGTTTGAATTCATCACCCAAAAAATCCCCCTTTTCCAGTTTCCCCTCTCATCTGGCTTCCAATTCCCCCCATGAGACGGAAACCCCAAATTTTCTCAATTCAACCACATTGAACCGTTCACCCCAACAACTTAATGACCATGCTCAAGGGGAAGGTCAAGATCCCGGAGAAAGCCCTAAAGGTCTTCCCCGACCGATTCAGGAGTCTCATAAAGGGCTTCGACGACTCTAAGGAAGGCGGAGGCGATAGAGAGGGCCCCGAGACGGCGTCGTTTGATTTGGGTGAGGAGCTCAAAACGTTTCATCCCAATGGGTTTGTGTCCGAACGAGAGGATTGCGATGTAGAGAAGAAGATGGCGGAGGAGGTTTTAGAGGTCAAATTCCGGCCTAAACCTGATAAGGAAGTCGGGCTGACTCCGGATTGTAAACATGTTGTTGAAGTTGATGAAAAGAGGTCGGATCTCGAGTATGAGGTTTGAGTTCCATTTCAAATTAGGGTTCTAAACTTTTTGATTACTATGATGAAGGGGACTTGGAAGGTAAGAAATGCTTATCATGATACCGATTGCAAGTGTAAAGATACCTGTGAAAAGTATTCAATTGGAACTGTTTATTTTTGTTCTTTGGACCCAATACCACATTCATGATGGAAACAGTGGCACAACATTGTATTCCATTTAAGTATGCTAGAATTGTGCAATGCCAAAACTCTAGATTGTGTGCTTTGACCCCAATGTTGACTGATCATCTGCCAATTCCCACCACTCATGATGGACACAATCTCACAGCGTCTTTGGGGAAGAAGGTGAAGGTGAAGGGAAGGAAGAAGGTGAAATAGGGGTGAGGGGGACCACCCATGATGCGTCCTTGCCCCCTCGTGGTCGACAAGAACACGAATGTCCCGATCGAGATCGTAGGCGTAAGTGCGTTTTCCCTTGATTGAATGATGGTTGATGAAGTATTATCGATGCGGAAGCGATTGATGAAGTAGAACGAACGAGTGATGCAACGGTATCCCGAGAGAAGGAGAAACTCGACTTTACTTTTCAGGAATTCAATATTGCATAAATTGTAAAGAAGCAAAACACAAGAGTTTTATAGAGGGGGTCGACCCTCTAGGGTTTCCAAATAAAACAAGCTATCAAATCATATCTTTATCTATGGAAAGATATAGATAGGATTTGTTACAAAAGATCCTAAAAATAAAAAGATGGAATTAAAAGAACAAGCTATCTATTATTAAGTCAAATAATTATCATAAAATAATAACTTGACTTAAAAGAAAAGAAGAGCTAACTAAGGATAGGCGGTTCGAAAGGATTTCGTAACCGAAGTCGCACGCGGAAGTCCGCCAGAGGAGGTCGCAGGAGACCTACAGGGGGTCGGCGCCGATCTAAATCAGCATGGTGAGAATTCCCTGGAATAGGTCGCGGACGACCCGGATGGGGTCGGGGCCGACCCTTCTGGGCAGGATTCCGAGCTTGTTGAGGTCGAGGCCGAGCTCAGCTGAGTGGAGACGCTAATCCATCTTGAGACGTCCGAAGAGCCTTGAGACCGGGAGACTCGGGCCACTAAGGATTGAGTGACTTGGGCTATGCTTTTGGCTCGACTCCTTGTGATAGGACCTTTGGACTTAAGTTGGAGAGCATCTTCTTCTTCTATGGCCGACATGGTGGGCAGGGTCGCATCAACCCAGATAAAGAAAAAAAAAGAAAAAAAACAAAAAAGTAAAAAAAAATCGATATCAAGTTTAAAGACGCGTTTACACGCGCGCGTTGACGACTTTTTAACGGGGAAACCAGGTAAGGTGGTTCTTTTTTGACGGAAGGGTGTATAGGGGTGGTTTTCGGTAAATAGGTATATAAGGGGTGGTTTAGGACAATATGGTCTATTATACGGGTGGTTTTCGGTCCATCGGCCTTTTTTATTTTCCAATGTCAAATTTATCACAACTGTAAAATGGAACATTTTTTTGAAAATTCCACTTAAGTGTTTAATAATGTGTGTTCTAGGAGGTGTACTACTAAGGTTTTTTCAAGTGATATATCCGTGAGGTCACAGATGAAATAAAGTTATAATTTACTTTATTTTTTTTGATTCCAATAATTTACTTTATTAGAGTATACATACGATGGTTTTTTTTATTGCAGGATGTAAAAGTCGGTGGCTTCAAACCTTGAAATGAGATCAAAGTAATAAATGAGGGAATTTTCTCTTTAATCTAAAAGCTTGTCCCAGATTCATTTCATCTTTCTTTTTCCTGTGCCTTGTTTTGGAAGTAAATTGTTTTTGTTCAACGGCTACGCCTTTTGATTTTCGGCATTCTGCATTTCTCCCTATTTATACGGTTATACCCACCAGACCACAAACAAACTCTTGAATTCTCTCTTTCACTCCCGTTTCATCTACAAAACGATTACGGTCTTTGGCGTTTCAAATCTTGTAAGTTCTTTCTCATATTTTTATCATCTCTGTGTTCAAGAATCACCATTTTGTCTCAATTTTGATTCTTTTGTTTGCTGTTGCATCGGTCTGAATATGAGTAGCGATGCCCTTCATTTGGTAAACCATGATGAACTTAAACCTTCTTTTTTTTTACAGTTACTGGTGGTTTTCCAACCGAGTAAAACACACACGCAATATAATGGATTATGAAGATCAGAAAGCCCCCAAGGCTAAATACGACTGCCTGCTGTTTGGTAAGAATTTTCTTTCCATCCTTGAAGCAAACTGGTTATCTAATCTAATTCAATGATCACAATGAATTCTGTGTTCAAATTTGATTTGTTTCAGATCTGGATGATACCCTTTATCCTGTTAGTTCCGGCATAGCCAAGCATTGCTCCTCTAATATTCAAGGTTATTAAGCATATCCTAATTAATTTACCCATTTCTCAGAAGTCATGAAGTCAATTCCTTTTCTGTAATGTTGATTGGCTTTGTCTTTGTGTTGTTATTTGGTGATTCAGAATATATGGTTAAAAAGCTTGGTATAGATCAGAGTAATGTTGCCGATATGTGTTATCTGTTGTACAAGTACTATGGCACCACCATGGCCGGTTTAAAGGTCAGCCCTTTTTAAATCAACATCTTCTTACTGTGGCTCTCAGTTTCTAGAGGAAACTCCTTTGAATTCTCTGCTTATTGGTTGAAAATTGAAACTTGAAATTTTCAGGCTGTTGGCTATGACTTTGACTATGATGACTTTCACAGGTATCCAGTTTCACCTTCATTTTCCCTATAGATAAATTTCTGTGTAGGCTGAGTTGTTAATAAAAGTACTTACCTCATGTTAATGGTTGTTTTGAAGCTGTGTTCATGGGAGGCTACCTTATGAGTTGCTCAAACCGGATCCTGCTCTGAGAAGTATTTTACTCGGCCTCCCTTACCGGAAAGTTGTGAGTTTCACCGTCTGTGATTATGGATTTTAATGTTAGCATTTCAACTGTGCCTCTGATGGTGTGCTTATGAATCAGGTTTTCACAAATTCAGACAGAAAACATGCATTAAGGGCTCTTAAAAGGCTTGGTTTAGAGGACTGTTTTGAAAGTATAATATGCTTTGAGACCTTAAATCCAACTGATAAGGAAGGGGACTCACACAGTGCTGGTGTTCAGAATCAAAGCAAGGCATTTGGGCCTGAAATATTTGACATTATGAAGTATGCTGCTGAATCTGACAGTGAATTAACACTTCCAATGACTCCCATTGTTTGCAAACCTTTTGAGGAGTCATTTCAAAGGGCTTTCAAGATTGCTGAAATTGATCCTGATAGAACGGTATGTAATACATGTGATTCATGCATTCTGTTTCATCAATTCATCCCCACATGTTTTATTAACTGGTTTTGGTGTTTGCAGTTGTTTTTCGACGATAGTATCAGAAATCTTATGACTGCAAAATGTATGGGTCTCCATACTGTATTGGTAAGACAATGAGTGATACAACCTTGAATTCATGGCCTTGTTTGATCATTTGATTCAAATTTTGATGTTTCAAAATGTAGGTGGGCAGCTCTCAGAGACAAGAAGGGGCAGCTTACGCATTGGAAAGCATTCACAACATCAAAGAAGCGTTCCCGGAGCTGTTGGAAGTGGATGGCAAGCAAGTGAATGCTAGGTACTCGCAAAAGGTGTTTATTGAAACCTCAGTGCCTGCATAATTGTCTCTCTGGCGAATGCTTTACTATATGATGGTATTTGTAGGAAGGCATGTTTGCTTGCTCTATGTTCTCTAAGAAGTATCAAGGCTTGTTTTAACTTGTAACCATGTTTTAGTGTATGCACTGATAGTCTTCAAATGTAAGGATATTAGTAAACACTCCGGATTTGACATCACTTTGTTTCAACTTACAAAGTTGTCCTTTTCAGGTGTATTTGCTTTCATTGTTTTCGAGTCATAAATCATGATTGAAGGCTTAGGATTTAAATGAGATTCTCCTGAGAAAATAGAGCTTGTTGCAAGTACCAACAGAGTTAATCAATCAAACTATTAACTTGAATGAAATACCATCACTCATGTGCAGAAAATAGAGCATTTTCTTTCACAAAACATGCCAAAAAGGCAAAAACTAGCACACCTTCGAAGCAAGTATACATCACAGATCCAAAACCATACATGAGCTCTCTGATCTATCACATTTCTCATCCAACAATGATAGACAGATTCACATCAGAGGTCAATCCGTAAAAAGAAAAAAATGCTTCTTGTGGCGACCCAGATCAGAATATTAAACAAGTTAAAGACTTGCCAACTAAAACTTGGAAAAGAGAGAAAAATCATGAACAGAAAAGAAACAACTCCTAAATGTCTTTTTCAGTTTTCTGTAGGTTTCCAACAAGAGATTGCAAACAAGATCCTACCTTTCCAACCCTGAAGCATCCAATGGCCATCTACATCCACTACAAAATCCTTGTGGTAGTTTCCCTTGGTAATGTCTTTTGATCTTTGAACAAGATCCTTGTCTATAGGCACCTGCCTGAATCCCGCCCTCACCGTTCTCACCTGCCACTGCTTATACGTCTCGGGTCTAGCCACCCTTTCATTTCCCTCACTAGCAACCACGTTCATGATCTCTGACCCGTGCAATATCTTCTCAAGCTGCACTCTCTCATTGTCCTCTCGAGGCATTGTCGACTCATAAATATCAAACATAGATATAAAATTGAACAACGCCTCCCTAAACCTCGATAGAAAGAACGGTACACCATACGTTCCATTCAAACTACCATGGATGAAAAGGTCAGGATTCAGATTTCTGATCAGCCTCAAGAAAGCGTCTCTTGGACTATCGAGCTCAACGGTCTCATCTAGCACAGTTGTTGATCGGTACTGACAGTTGACAATTACCAATTCACCCTCTGAGATCTTGATATCCTCCTCACAAATCATTTCCCATGGTTTTGCTATGGCATGGAACTCAAAGGGAACATTGAATCTATCACAGTAGGCCTTAAGCCGACGCCCCGTTTGTTCCACTTTCTCTGCAGGACGAAATCCGGCCAACGGGAAGTCGATTCCCGTTATCTTAAGCAGTGGAGGGCCGGTTGGTCTTTCTGAGAGGCGTTGTATTAGGCTAGGCCATTGATAACCGTGGTAGATACCGAAGTCTATGACATGGATTCGTGTCGCGTTCTCAGCCAATCTTACAATCATCATATTCGAGATGTAATAGGAAGTTCTGAAAATCGGGACTGCCATGGCGTAACATTGGTAGGATTTTAACACACCAGAAGGCGAGACTTGTGCATTGACGAAATGATAGTAGCGCTGTGAACCCGTTCCAGCCATCCGTGCCTCGAGTCCATTTGCAAAGTAATGAGCAACTCTCTGGATGCAATCACCGAACGGTGAGGAGTGTTTTCTGATCTGCTTTAGAAGCTCATTTGCTCGCTTGAGATCAAACCCCGAAACCGCTTGCGCGCAGAGGGTGAGGAGGGTTCTCAGATCAACTACTTCTTCTTTGCCTCGTTTCTTCGCCCGTGCTTTCCTTCCTTTGGCAGCCGGCTTTGGATTTGTCGGCCCCTGCAAGGACTGCTCATTCTTAGGCAGGAGTATGTCATCATACTGATGTATAACTTCATACTCCTCCTCCTCATCATCACAAGCAGCTAACTGCTTGCTACTCCTTGAATCTTGGCAATCGGTAACGTTTTCGTCCCTTTGGTGGACTTTCCTCCCCTGCCTCGGAAGAGTGCTGACTGGAGAATCAGCAAGTGGGCCACCCACGTTGTCATCAAAGCTGGTATTTGAATCCAAGGAGTAATTTGGAGTATACAGAAATGGGTCAGCTTGGATTTCAGTGGTAGGGATTTCGGTGTTTGGGCGGAAGAAGGATTGGTAGGGATCGGATGATGAGGGTGAGGGGTAATTGGACTCAGTGAGGAGGGCATCATAGAACTGTTTCTCAGTGGCCACAAGAGCCCCAAACTCAGACAATGTGGAAATGGAATCCCCTGAATCTTCCTCTTCCATGAGAATTTCATGGATGTAATTGAGGCAGGCATCGTAGTAATCGGGCTGATCAGGGGAGTCTGTGCAGGAGGTCGACCCAGAAATTGGGGCTGAATCAGAGTTGTGAGTACCCGGTTCATCGGAAGGGGCAAGATTCTGAGCTGAAATTAGGGTTTGTGTAGGGTAATGATTTTTAAGGATTTCGAACAATTCATCAGCACAGTCTGGACGTGCGGAGAAGAAATCCATGCATTCGCGGGTTTTTGATTGTCAGTATGAACAAAAAGATCAAATTTTTTTGAACAGAGAGTGCAGAAACCCTAAATTTATGAGCAAATTCGGCCAATCCGATTCGATCAAAAGGGGGGCAGGAGTAGATTGACAGGAGACAAAGATCGGTTCAGGCAATTAGCATGAAAAGGCTGGATTTGAGCTAGACGATCGAGGAATTTTCAGAAAGAATGGTAAGAGTACCTGAAGATTGATGATGGAGGAAGAAGATTTGAAGCTCGAACTTGTAATTAAGCTCCCAATTTGCTCTCACCTACTGTGAAATACAATCTGATCACTGAAACGCTGAATAAAAATTGGGGGAAATTTCTTCGAAAATGCCTCCTCGTACTTGTTATTCTAGTATTTAATTTTGTGGGTGGGATGCTTTTCTATAATTTACATCGAGAAAAGGAAGCCTGAATTTGTTTAAATTCAAAGTTCAATCTGACAGAGGAATCGGATTGGAGGGAGTGGGAAGCAACCTGACGGAGGAATCTGGAAAGTGACCGTTGCCAGTGAGACCGGATTCCATGGTGTCAACAGGTAACTCTGTTCCGCCCAACGAGACACGGCCACGTGTTGCCAGCGCTCCTAGAGTGAATCGTCGTCGTCTCCGAATATACCTTAACCTATGCGCACTTGATTTTGTTTATAATCAAATTAACTTCTGTTTACAATCAACTTGATTTTGTTTAGGGTTCTTTCCGTAATTCGAGAAACATGTGCTTTTGTGCTGCCATATTATGTCTACTACACTTTAATAAAATTAATACGAGTATTTGATATTTTATTGTATACTTGGATTGTCTAGAATCGACTATTTTCATAAATCGTGAGTGTGGTTAAAAACCTCATACCACATTACTTACCTGACGATATTTTAGGAAAAAAAATTTCAACACTCAGAAAGGAAGCAATTTCTTCCGAAATCTTTCCGCATTTCCTTATAAAAAAGGCGACTCATCCATCGATAGATAGAATGTTACGGTAACACGATTTTACTAATGTATCAACAATATCTCATCATTACTTTCTTGTTCATATTAAAGCTCGTACTGAAACTAATAATTTAGCACTAACATACCAGTAAAAAAACTGAAAATAATACGGTTTTATTAATTTACGGCCGATAATTATATAGAGGAAGTGCCGACCACGTTACTCTTTTGGACAAAACCTTAAAAAAAGCTAAAAGACTGATTAGGATTTCCCAAATCTCCTGATTACATGATGAAAAGGAAAATTGTTACACATGGCAATTATATCCCCACCATCTTCGGTCGTTGGAACAAATTTATTTTTATATATATAAGACCGGCCAAAATCTGACCCGACCCGCAAAACCGTTCCCATCCGACCTGAAATTTTTAGGGTTTTAACCCGAAAGTTTAGATCCGTGACCCAGTTTCAACCCGACCCGATTCCGTTCGGTTAAACCCGAACCCGTTGGGTCGGACCCGATTTTTTATAATTTAATGGCCGATTGACCGAAAACCACCCTTATAATAGGCCACATTGCTCTAAACCACCTCTTTTATACATATTTACCGAAAACCACCCTTATACACCCTTCCGTTAAAAAACAACCACCTCACCTGGTTTCTCCGTTAAAAAACCGTGAACGCGCGCGTGGGACGCGTCTTTAAGCTCCGATTTGATTTTTTTTTACTTTTTTTTATTTGTTAAATCCTAAAATGTCTTTAAGCTTCAATTTTGATGTTTTTACCTTTATTTTATTTATTAATCCTAAAACCTAATTAAACTCATCCCCATTCCATCGTCATTGCATATTGCTTTGGTTGGGGCGCCCGTGCTCCTGGCAAGTCAAGTAGTCAATCGTGGATCTGGTTCCAGGAAACGACAACTCATATCCCCACTCTGATTCCTTGTAAAGCGGCCAAGTAGAGGGAGTCGATAGAGTGGTGGGAGGAGAAGTCGAGGGAGCGATTGAAGGAGGCGGAGGTGGGAGGGTTTGGGCCATTGTGGAAGAAGACGCCTAGGCCGTTGGTGGGTTAGGCAGAGGAAATCAATAAGGATGGGCGAGACCGGAAAAGCCGAGGAAGTCAGATGGGCGAGACCGGGGGATCTCAAAGGGGTAGTAGGAAACCCGAGTCCGCCAATCGGGTCATCGACGACCCGGGATTTGGCGGAGGTGGGGGAATCGGCGATATTGTGGGGTTTGGGGGTCTTGTTGCGCCGTCTTCCCCACCAACCAGGCATCTGGGCGAGAAATGATTGGGGAAATCGGGGGAAAAGAGGTAGGAATCAGAGAGATTCAGAGGGGATTTTTCTACAACTCTGTAAGACGGGTGAAAAGAGGGATCGTTGGTGGGTTAGGCAGAGGAAGAAGGGGTGACATGGAATTGAGTGGGAGGCAGAGCAAATGGGAGTGGGTGGGGGTCTTTGTATTGTTGTGGATTGTTAATTTTGCAAGTATGAAATCGATAAGGATGGATGTAAAAGTTTAGACGTTTGACAATGGGTGGATTGCAATCTGGAGGAGGTGGGTAAGGAGGAGTTGTAGAGGGAGGTTGAGGTTAAGCTGTGATCGGGAGGTTTGCACCGGAATTGGGGGATTGTTTTTTTTTATTGAAGAATTGGGGGCTTGTTGTTGAGGACTTGAGGTTGATTTTCTAGGTTGAGGAAGATGACGATGATTTTTTTTATCAGAAGGAAGACGATGATGATGAATAGAAGCTAATTAAGTTTTAGGATTTAATAAATAAAAAAAAGGTAAAAAGAAATGTAAGTCGTAGTATAAAGACGCACTGCACGCGCGCGTTCACGGACATTCAACGGGAAATTTAGACGGGGTGGTTGTTTTTTGACGGAAGGGTGTATAAGAGTGGTTTTCGGTAAATATGTACAAAAGGGGTGGTTTAGAGCAATGTGGCCTATTATAAGGGTGGTTTTCGGTCAATCGGCCTAATTTAAATTACATTACAATATATAAGAATTTATTCTGAAAATTATGGTTAAAAATAATATTTTATTATTATATTTTATTATTTAAATAATTTTACTATTTAAATTTTGGTAAAAAAATTGATACTCTTGACCCGTTGGGTTGATTCGACCCGACCCGAAAACCCGCAACGCCTTGACTCAGTTTGACTTGTAACCCGATTGACCCGAATCCCGACCGCATCCCGAACCCGAAACGACCAGACCCCAACCGAACCCGCCCGACCCAACCCGATTGACAACTAGGTCTATATAACTCATAAGCTTCTGTCACATTGTGTCACATAGGGTTTTCTCACATGTCGTCTTCATATTTCGCCACGTATGATTTTGTTACGTGTCGATATATCGTTGTTCCACATTATTTATTTTTTTATTAAGCTACATCATATGTATTTATGCATATCATATATATTTGTCCTCATGCTTGATATTTTTCTTTCTACCAAACAGGTAAATAAAAAAGATTGTTTTTCTTTAAATTAGGTAAATGTAGAGATTTTTTCTATCAAACTAGTTGAAGACTCGTATCATGTACGGGTAATGACCATTTTTTTCATGCTCATATAAATTATATGAGGATTATCTTAATAAATAAAAGAAATAAATTATATGAGATGTGTGTAAAAGATAATTTTTCATCCTCATACTTCTAACTTGTACCTTAAAAGATGTAAGTTATATGAGATTTGTGCAAAAGATACTATTCCATGATATTTTAATTGGATAAAATCTTAATTGGTTAATAATTTTTCATCCTTGGTAAAAAGTTAATTTCTTGATACCGAAAAGTATATAGAGAGATTCTAGCTAATATAATTTTCCATTTTCCATTTTGATATGTGATCCAATTATATTGCAGAATCCTCTTAATTTTTGGTTAATAATTTGTTTTTATTAGTACTTGCTAAAATAAAAGCATTATTTTATTCAACCTCGATTACATGGCGTAAAGAGTATTTTTTTATGCAACATCGATGAGGTGGCGCAATTTTTAACAAAGACATAGGTTCCGCTTTATACTGTATTATAGTAGATAGGTAAATCTAGAGATTGTTTATCAAATATTTTATTTTTTATAGTTATGAAAATAATATTTATTAACATATTATTAAGATACTACTTAAGAAAATAATAATTATATACCTCAAAAGATATTCTTATTAAATGGTCAAAATATTTCATTTCTTAGTTAATATGTTAATCTTGGATTTATTAAAAAAAACATTTAGAATTTATCATATTACATAAAGTTCGATGGAAGCCTAGAAACAAGCCGAGCCTCCACTCCCTTCTGAATGCAAAAACTCAACCTATGAAAAATAAAAGAACCACTCTTAACATTGTTTGAGTGACTAATATCGAGAGACTTAATACGTGAGAGTGTGTCCAAAATCTCCTTATCGAATCTCTCAAATGTAGAAAAAGAAAAGGAGATAAATTTGTACTCATGCTCCTCACATTTGGACTCATACGTCCTCCTTTTCCTCTTAATGGCGTTATGCAATGTCAACCTAGTCGTCGAAGAACTCACACCCATACCAACAAAGGAGGAGACTCTAGTCACATCCACACACACGTCATTGCCGTGATGGCAATTAAAGAGTAAAAGGTCAGCGGGCCTAAGATCTTGCCCATTCTCCGAGGAACCCCATAAGAGCCTCCTTTCACACCGCGACCCCGACTTTGACACAAATATCAACAAGGATATCTCACACCAGATTATTCATGAACTTCACACCCACCTCACTATTAGTGATGGCCAACGGTGCGGGCCGGCCCAGCCCGGCCCGGCCCAGCCCGACGTCATGGGCCCAAAAAGCCCAGCCCGGTCAGCCCGCGGGCCAGATGGGCCAAGCCCGGGTGGGCCATGGGCTGGGCCCGGGCCGGACTTTTCCAGCCCAGCCCGGCCGGGCTGGTCAACGGGCTGGTCAACGGGCCAGAAGCCCGGCCCAGCCCAACCCGGCCCGGCCCAACCCAACCCGGCCCGGCCCGGTGCATATTCATTTTTTTTAAGTATATATACTATATTTTTACAATAGTATTATAGTATATAATGTTCATCCAAAGAAGATTATAGTATATAATGTAAGTATAGGGTGTATATTCATTTTTTTGTAAGTATATTGTATATTATATAAATATAAAAAATAAAAAGTTATAGTATATAATGTTAAACCCAACCCGGCCCGTTCCAGCCCGCAGCCCACTTCCAGCCCGCAGCCCGCTTCCAGCCCGGTAAAACCGGCACGGGCCTGGGTGGGTCGGCCCGGCCCAGCCCGTGGCCCAGCCCGTACCAGCCCGGTAATTTGCCGGGCCGGGCCTGGGCTACGGTTCCTTGGCCCAGCCCGGTGGTGGCCCGGCCCAGCCCAGCCCAGCCCGGCCCATGTCCATCACTACTCACTATAACAGTGGACAAACATGATTTCCCCCTTTGTCCATCCTAGGAGCGTTGCAACTCGGGCAAATTAGGAAATAAAGGCACCATAAGTTTGTAGCACAACACAAAACGAATTGATGATGGTTCATCCTTTGCCCCAAACCATCAATACGGATAGTGAACAAAAAACCTTGTGCGTGAGGAGCATCAATACTGCTAAGACGGCAACCTCCCTCTGTACAAGCTTGTACCTATCAATGAGACTTTCTTCAACAACACCGACGTAGCACCTTGTCAGGGTTTTCAAGATTTGGGAGATAGGAGAAACAATGGTGAAAGAGGTAGCATCGACGTTGCAAAAAGGCATTGAAAACATTAAGATCACGTTGAAAGGTAGGGCCAGAAAAAACTATACTTGTATTCGATAGAATCTTGGCCTATAGAGTGCACGTCTGAAGCCATGAAGCAAGAAAAGCATAACGGATAACATACCTAGAACAAAGATGTCAACACCACCTCCTTTGATGGGGAGAATGGTCAAACGTCATTGCCAATCATCAAAACCCGGTCCGAACGTAGTGACAATCTTCTATAAGGAAAGTCGCAAAACATGATCAAACAGAACTTGAGCATTCTTAAAAGATACAATGGAGCATGTTCTCATGACATAGGACAATTTAGCAACCCCGACACAATTACGGAGGAGAAGGAGCTCACATTGGGGGTCATTTAACCGATTGACCGCCTTCATTAAAGCAATAGATTTAGATATCCTCTTTAAGGGCAGGTCCCGACTGAAACCCGCATCCAAGTTGACCGACCTACCAGGCGAGAGATGTGTGAAGGGAAAACACCCTCCACCAAACTTCTAGGAACTCCCACCGGCCAAAAAAGCACAATTTTTTCAACATTTAAGAACAAACCATGTGCGAGCCCATCGAAACTAATAATGTTAAGCGCCTTGGCTACCATAAGGGTGCCTCCAATAATGGTTTCATCATCAAAATACCAAGCCTGGAGGGTGAGACTACAAGCAAGTTTAATGGACTGGATCAAAGGATGCAAAGCTAGGGCAAAGAGCAAAGGTCTCAAAGGATCACCCTATTAAACCCATTGACACGACTAAAAAACAAAATCTTCATAATAGAGCCTCACAGGTTGAGAGTAACAAAACTCAACCCATGGAGCAATAGACGGACACCTCAACCTAGTTTCTTGAAACAAGACACTCCTATCGACAAGATTGAAAGCTGTAGGATCTGCGTAAGTGTAACACCCCAAAATTTACACGGGAGTATTACCGCCAGTAATCCCGGGTTTAACCAAACAGAGACTACTCAGGCCTTTATAAAGTGCATTCAAAACAGATACGAACAATAATACAATTTTGAACTCAGTCAGTTAGACGAAGTCTGAATATACATTCAAAGAACAAAAGGGTGATTGACGTTGTCGATGACCTTCGCCTATGCTTCAGCTTCTCCTTTATACTCTATACGGTTAACAGGCTGCTCCGCATCCAATCTTCAATCTCTTAACTTGACAATTCCTCTAAGTTCTGATGTGTTGTAAGTCCACGAAACACACCAGAAAGCCATGCAAAAACGAGTCAAACGAAAGAGTTAGTCTAAAATAGACTAGCAAATGGAGAGGATGATTGGTTCATGAATAAAATGGATCAACACGATGAACTGAACTTCGAAGGGCTAACGACTAAGGGTTCCATGATCAGTAGTTATGGCCATGAGAGTCGGAGAATACAAGCTTTGGCTTCATACGACACATCCCAAGGTGTCGTCTTGAAACTTCTAAGAAAAGACGAGTTATTTACCGATTATGAGCTAAGCATGTCGAATGGTCCTCTTACATTCGACTCTGTGGTTCCTACTAAATCAATCCCTACTGAGGGTTCATATTAAGAATACGAGATAAGCTTCGCTAGCTAGATGAACCAAAGTGCAATAATCACTAATCGCACAATGCCATAATAACTTGTTTAACTAGACACGTGACTCTCATCGAGCAACTAGAGCGTCCTAATTTGATCAGTTAACACAGCTACATAATCGAGAATCAATAGGTCCCATTAAGGGAACGATAAGTGAGGAAATAACATTCTACTCAATCGAAGAGCAAGAAAGGACCGAAATCATTATTTGTATACCAATGTGCTAGGGGAAAAACGTCATAACTGGTAGAAGAACATGTCCTAACCGGTGGGAGAATACAAGGACTAAGACAGTCCTAAACGAACCGATATGTTAGGGTAAAAACATCCTAACCGGTGGAATACAAGGACTAAGACCGTCCTAAACGAACCGATATGTTAGGGTAAAAACATCCTAACCGGTGGAATACAAGGACTAAGACCGTCCTAAACGTACCGATATGTTAGGGTATAAACATCCTAACCGGTGGAATACAAGGACTAAAACCGTCCTAAAAGTACCGATATGTTAGGGTAAAAACATCCTAACCGGTGGAAGAATACAAGGATGGATACCATTCCATAAGTTTCGATATGTTAGGGGAAAAACATCCTAACCAGTGGAAGAATACGAGAAACATCTTCATGGATGACTCTACCAATAGAGGTCATCCTATTATTAGAATATGGACTACGTTCGACGGAATACGAGAAAGTAATTTGCTTTGAGCAGATATTAGGATATGAATATTCCTAGCAAAATCCTTAGTATAAGATTCTCTCTATATCTATTCGAATCAAAATCAACATTTCAATGGAGACGTAACGACAAACAAGGTTATACCTAACAACCCGAGTTCTGTTCTAGCATAGCGCAACCAACAACAACTAGTCTTCAACACTAACAACCCAATCTATTTCTTACAAAGCAATGACAACATATAACTATACATATATATATACACACACATACATATATACTTACATAGGTATATATATTAAACATTATCATATATCACATACATCAAGATAACATACAGGAATATACGACATTCCGTAATCATGAACAATTAAGACAGAAAGGAGCCAATCCACTTGCCTTATTTTAGCGATATCGGATTACGGACGGAGCTTAGAGCGGAACAACTAGCCTATTTGAACCTAGACGGGCTTCTGTGACCAACAACAGGCAAGTACCGGAAACCAAATAGTGAAACTAATAAGTTCTAATGTTGTTGAACTGGAAACGTAACTTTGGGATTTCCGACACAAAACCAAGAACATTATGATTTAAATAATTAAAATACAATTATTATAGTCAACGTATTCTGTATGGGAATAAATTTACCCCAGTCAAACCCAATTAGTAAGACTACTTATAGCTAAGCTTTTAATGTGCCGGTCATGCAAACGATTTTGGAGATCCAACTTAAGCTACTAAATCTAATTTAAATAATATAACTCAATCTTTATTAATATGCTCACTTCTACCTCTCATGTACGTACCACAAAAGTGGGGTTTGGGCACCAATTGATTTGACTCCACTATTGCATATATAATACGGAGTATAATCAACTCACTCCACTAATATACCATCGTATATACAATTCTTTAATTAAGGTTTTCCCCACAATTATGCCAATTTAACCCATATGCAAACTAATTAACGTGGGTAACCCACATGTCTACCCAAATCACCTTAACTAGTCCGAGTATATATGTTGATTAAATTGATCACCTACTGTATTTATCTCTCTCAACAGGTTTTTGTATTAAATTGGTAAGAATGAACATTAAAATGGATTTTAGCAAGTTAACTCAATCTCAAGGTTCACTTTGAGTTCTATAAAGGTTCTTGCAAGACAGCTCAAAACTCAAATTGCATAAATTGAATACTTAAGAACGGAATTTCAGAGGTGTCCAATTAAAAGGCCCAACTCACTAGAGTATCGATCGAAAGGAACCTAATAAGTATCGAAGCTTCAACGGGGACGGTGGAACACGATCGGATCTATGGCAAGGAAGCTTCAACGGTGGACAGCGGGCCTCTTCGTTGCTGGGGCAAGGGAATGAAAAGTGGAAAAAAAATTGAAGAAAGAACGGGAGGATAGAAAGATTAATTAGGGAGGAAGGAATAGGGGTTATTTGGAAAGCACACCAACTAACAAATGAACTAATTGAAACCATGATCCATGAACCTCGATTCATAGTTCTGAAATACACTAATTTAACTTCCAAAAATGTGGTGGCGATATTTTTAACCTACGCACCACCTAATGAGCCTGATAAAGAAGCTTTTTGGACCAAACTCACTAACACCATTAAGCTAGTTAATCTCCCGACTATAGTTATAGGTGATCTAAACGAAATTCAAGACCCAAGCGAGAAGAAAGGGGGTGTGGAGCCGGACCCAACTAGATTCAATAGGCTAATAAATTTCAAAAATGAGTGTGACCTTATGGATATTCCGACCATTGGAAACAAATTTACATGGCGCAAAAACCGCACAGAAGTGGATAACATATACGAAAAACTCGATCGAACCTTGGTTAGTAATCAAATCGTACAGTGGTTCCCAGAAATAGCCACAAAAAACTATGCTTTCTCAACATCAGACCACTGTCAAATTGCTATTGAACTAAATGATGTACAAGCTAACAAGGCGCTTCCATTCAAATTTGAAAAGATGTGGATGCAGAGAAAGGACTTTAGAAACGTTGTCAAACAATCTTGGCGCGTTTCTTTCCCTGGATCCAACATGTTCCAACTAGCTAAGAAAACACAACTCCTGAAAGCCCAAGCAAAGAAATGGAACAAATCGACCTTTGGAAATATATTTGAACAATTAAAGTGTATTGAACAAGACCTCATGAAAATCCAGGAACAAATTCACCTATCCCCAGATCCGACACTAATACAACGACAACTCCGAATCATAAACAAAAAAGAAAGTTTACTCAACTACCATAAGACATATTGGAAACAACGAGCAAAAACCAAACATGTCAAATTAGTAGATACAAATGCTGGGTACTTTCATAAAATTGCGAATGGAAGGCGTAATAGAAAAGCAATTAGAGAAATAAGAACAAGCAATGGCACCCAAATCCTAGGAGAAATGAATATTCGGGAAGAAATACATAAAGACTTCAAGAATAGATTCAAAAATGAACAAATCAACTTTACACTACTTCAACAATACCTAAATCTCATTTCATCAGAAGTTACAACTGAGGACAATGACCACCTGACCAAACCTGTAACTAATGCAGAAATTAAGGAAGCTATCATGCAAATTGGCTCTGATAAATCACCAGGACCAGATGGCATGTCATCCGGCTTTTATAAAAAGTATTGGGATATTGTTGGGCCAGCGGTAACCAAAGCAGTCAAAAGCTTCTTCCATTCTGGAAAGATGCTCAAACAAATTAACCATACTTTTATCACACTGTTGCCGAAAAAAGATAACCCTGAATCTACAAACCACTACAGGCCTATCAGCTTGTGTTCTACGATCTATAAAGTCATCTCCAAAATCATAACTGAACGATTAAAATGTATCATGAACAAACTAATTCATCCATTACAAGGTGCCTTTGTGGCTAAAAGAGCTATACAGGATAATGTTCTTATTGCACACGAAATATTCCACTCCTTCCGAGGAAAGAAAGGAAAAGAAGGATGGGTGGCAATTAAGCTCGATATGGAAAAAGCATATGACAGGGTTAATTGGAATTTTCTTTTTGCAGTTATGGAAAAATT
Organism: Polygonum aviculare; assembly: GCA_934048045.1. Lineage (NCBI taxonomy): Eukaryota > Viridiplantae > Streptophyta > Magnoliopsida > Caryophyllales > Polygonaceae > Polygonum > Polygonum aviculare. The sequence goes on from OW204024.1 coordinate 7,647,668, forward strand.
TGGATTCTGTAGTAAGGTCATAGAATGGATAAAAGAATGTGTTACCACAGTATCAATGTCAGTATTGGTTAACAATATACCAACAGACCTTTTTCACCCTGGAAAAGGCCTTAGACAAGGGGATCCTCTGTCACCATACCTCTTCGTCCTAGGCGCAGAAATTCTTGCAAGAAAACTACAGCTAATAAGCAACACAACTCGAAACTCCATTGGATTCCCAATTGTAAGAGCTGGAACAAAGATTCCATTCTTGGCATTTGCGGACGACATAATGATCTTTTCTAAAGCATCCCAAAATGCATGTACACTAGTGAAACAAACCATTGAAGAATATTGCGCAATATCCGGACAAAAAGTTAACTACCATAAATCAGCCTTCCAAACATCAAAAAATGTGGATAATCAGCAAAAGCAGAGAATCCAACAAGTGTTATGTATTACAACGATGACTAATCTTGAGAAATACCTTGGTTGTCCAATAATCAGCGGAAAAGTAAGCAAAGACACATTTGCAGAAACAATCGGAAAATCTAAAATGCAACTAACAAAGTGGAAAGCGAACAACCTATCCCAGGAAGGCCGAACTACTCTAATACGATCAAACCTAGCCACAAAGCCATACTATACAATGCAAACTTTTATGCTTCCAGCACATATTCATAAGGAATTAGATCAACTAAATAGATGCTTTTTATGGAACAAGGACCACCACCACAAACCCCTCGTTGGGTGGGATAAGATATGCAAACCAAAATCCCATGGCGGACTAGGAATAAGAAAGTCTGAACAAATGAATAAAGCGCTCCAGATGAAACTATTATGGAAATTATTAGCTGAACCAGACAACATATGGGTCCGCCTAATGAATGAGAAATACATGCACAATAATTTCCTACTCACATATAAAAAACAGACAAACACGTCTTGGCAATGGACAAAACTCATGAATTTACGAACAGATTTTGAGGAAGGACTAATCTGGCAAGTAGGCGATGGGGAAACCATTAAGTTCTGGACTGATAACTGGGTTATGCAAGCCCCACTAAAAAAGTATGCATTAAACCAAACAAATTGCGATGAAGATACGAGAGTCAAAACATTTATAACCCAAGAAAATGAATGGAACATCAATGAATTGACAAAAATACTCCCATCAGACATCACGGAACGAATACTAAACATTCCAATACCAACAAGGGATATTAGGGACAGGCTCTATTGGGCACCTAGCAAAAATGGTTGGTTCTCGACAGCCTCAGCTATAGAACTAATCACAAAAACACAACATCGGACACCGAAACCCAACAATTGGATATGGAAACTTGATGTTTTTCCGAAGGTGAAAAATTTTTTATGGAAAATTGATGTAAATGGTCTCCCAACAAAATCTCGACTAAGAGAAAAACATGTACCCACACCTCCGGGCTGCCTAATGTGCAACTGCCTCAATGAAGATTCGATTCATATCATGACAGAATGCCCTCATACCATTAGCATCATGGATAAAATCAATCCTAAAATTGGGAACGTGTTACGTGCAATTAACACTATGGGTAAAGCACCATCCAATATTATAACAGAAATACACAACGCTTTGGGAACGCGAGATTTCACTGAACTATCAATCGTATGGTGGTGTATATGGCAGCAGAGAAACAGACTCGCTTTCCAGAAAGAACCAAATGACTTTATCCAAGACCTGACAAAATACATTCAATCCCAAATTAGACTTTGGAACAAAGCCAAGGAATGGGAAGAAGACGAGGAAAAACTTCGGAAAACGAACAAACGTGGGGGAAGAAGAAGAACTAGGCAAAAAACTTGGGAAAAACCACAAAGTGGGTGGTTTAAACTAAACTTTGATGGATCAAAATTAGAAACTGGGTCTGCCTCTACTGGTTTTGTAATAAGAGACCATTTAGGAAAAGTTCTCAGCATGGGATCGACTCAAAACAAATTCGATTCCATAGTACAGATTGAAGTTCGTGCTCTCAAAGAAGGCATGAAAGAAGCTAAGAGAAGGGGATTACGAAATCTGGAAGTCGAGGGAGACAATCAGACAGTCATTAATGCAGCCTGTGGAACAGGGCCAAGTCCATGGGAAATTGATATGCACATCGCGGAGATTTGGGTGCTATTCCGCGACTTCGAGAACATTCGCATCCGTCATGTGACTAGGGATTGTAATACTGTGGCTGATAAAATTGCCAAAATGGGTCACGTATTCCCTAACCCCCACATCGTTAACAACCAAGAACTTCGCGTTCTCGTCCAGATGGATGCTCTAGATCGGCCTCCGTAAGGAAGCCCGTCTAATTCTTACCTTGTTCAAAAAAAAAAAAAAAAAAAAAAATTAGGGAGGAAGGAAGACACATGGGTTAGGTGGCAAAGAATGGGAAGGTAAACAAGAGTGACGAGGCATGCATATAGGATAAGAGCATGTACAATGGTGAGGATTGACTCTCCTCTTTACACTCTCTCTCTTCAAAGAGGATCTCCTCTTTGTTGTAGAAATATGAAAGAGGATCCTCTTATAGAGAGGAATGGGGGAAATCCTCCTTCTGTAGAGGATTGTGGGCATGGGCTCTTGTGCATCCTCCTACCTTTTAGCCAATCATAGTTCACCATGTGTCCAATCAATTTTCTACAACTTTCATTTAATATATTTCATTCCACCATTAATAAGTTTTTAACAAAAATAATAATAAAGTGTGACATTTTTTTTTAAAAAAAGTTCATGTTATTGATTAATAAAAAAAATTGTCTATAAGTTGAATCCAATATTGCCCTATTTTAAAATAACTTTTATTTTCCTCTCTCCCCCTTAGATCATGGATCATCACAATGATAATTGTGATATTTATCTTTAGTGTTGTTTTTATTTTAAGTTGGATGTGCTTAAAGTTATCTTAATGTTAATAAATTATTATTATTATTATTATTTTAGTGTCTTCTTCTTCTTATTATTATTATTATAATTATTATTAGCTAATATATATTCATTAATAATTTGAGATTATACTAATCAAAATAAATTAAATTGAATATATTTTGTTATTTATAATTTAAATAACTTATTTAAAACTATATGATGATATAGAATATATGATAAAATATAGTATATGTAAATGTAGAAGAGAGGAGATGATGAGGATCCTCCTTGTTGTAGGGAAAATTAGTAAAAGAGGAAAGGAAAGAGGAATGAGATAGTTGAAAATGATGTGGATGAAAGAGAAAGTGATGTGTCAAAAGGAGAAAAAGAGAGAGAAATGTAAGAGAGGATTGCACCTCCTCACCATTGCACATGCTCTAAGTAAGGGAAAACAAAAATGGGACGGAGGGAAAAGAGATAACACAGAAAAATTGGGTTATTGGGTGATTATTCGTCCCAACATTAACCCAAATTAAATATATAACAAATATAATGGGGATTATAAAATATCCATTAATTAATAGGTTCAATGGGGATTATAAGTTATAACAATAGACAATTTAAGGCAGCCACAAAAAGGCTCCTACGATTCATTCTCAAAGAAAGAGATATTTTTTTTCGGGTCATAAAGAAAGACAGATTAAATCCGCACTTATGATAGACGTTACTTTCAATTTAATTTGGACGTTATTTTGCAGAAGAGGAGGGGTTTTAGTGTGACGTTATCAATAGGAGACGTTACTGCACAAATCAGCCACCTTCACCTAAATCTGCACGCTTCTGTCAAAACAAAATCTGCACGCTGGATTTGGGCGCCTGCCCTCACTGCGCAAATCAGCCACCATCAACGGCGCCGTTGCCGATCCATCCTCCCCGACACCGGTTCTCCCCTTCATCGCCCAGATCTGCACAAGTCGCCGCTGAAGCCAGCACGCAGAACTCTAGAGTCGGCCGCCGTTTGATCTCCTCCCACACCGCCAAAGGAGTCGCTCTTCCAGGGCAAAGCTTCGGATGAGGTATTTCTCCTTCCTTCCACCATATATTAGTCTAATAAGCATCGGAAGAGGTATTTCTACTAACCCCTAAAGTCTCGGTTTGAGTATTGAAGGTGCATTAGTCCTTGAGATGCGTCAATATGTGCTTTTGGGGGCATTGATCTTGCTTCTTTGAGGGCTTGAGAGATGAGTTTTCTCTGCCCCCAATTGTTTGGGCTACAATCCAGGTAAGAAAGATGCTTTTTAATCTGTTGTTTAATTTCTTTTGTCCTTTGAATGTTCTTTCATTTTGTTGTTTGTTCTATATGTGCAATAATGCAATATGTTTTGGGACCATTGAAGTGAAGGAGTGTGTAAAGCCTCTAGCTATGTGATTGCTCATGATCACTAATGTCGGTTGTCTGTCTCAATCCATAAAAGATCTTTCATCGTTGCTTTTTAAAATTCGATTCATAATTTTGAATTTCTGCATGTTTGTAACCGTTACAGTTCAGGGATTAGTTATTGCTTGAGAGGAAGAGCACAAAGCTACAACAATGAAGCTGCTATTGAGGAGGATCCTATCATTCCATCAGTAAAAGTACATCACACAAAGCTATTGATAAATGGCTACTTTGTGGACTATGCATCAGGACAATTTCAATTTCGCTATACCAGTAGTAAGAAGCTAATGTGCTTAATTGGACTAGACGGTTTTTATTTCTCATGTGTTTTCTTAATTTTTCTTTTACAGGGAAGACTTTCACAACTCTGTTTTTGGCGAGTAGCGTATGAAGATATGGCAATAGAAGGATGAAATTCAGAGTTGAAGGAAAGTACAGGGTCTTATGGTGTCGCCGGCATCCGTAGCTATGGCCTGTTGAACACAGATGAACAAAAGAAAGCCCGTTGTTTTTTGGAGAAGGGATGGTATTGCAAAGGTAATAGTTGGATGTTTTGCATTTATATGATGAAGATTTCTGTTGTGCTTAACCTGATTGGGAATTTCATGGCTTGATTCTGACAGGGGATGTATCAAGTGGCCAAATGGAATGGTACCAAGGTCACAGTGAAGATACTTGATATGGAGAGCCACTTTGATCCTGAGTGCATGTACGTTTCTGCCATATTCATTCTGTTTGCTGTGTGTTTTTGGGTATTCAAGCAGTTCCAGACTGAAAATTTGCCCTTTTACCCATCGTTTATGATATTGAACTTGCGCTGCTTAATATATGCGTCTTTTTTATGTCAAAACAGGTTGTAGCTACAAGAATAGTGGCTTTTTGAATCAAATTTTTTGGCCTGGAAACTGCATAGTCTTTTGTGAGAATAGAACATAATCCATGTATTATAGAGACTAAGAGGCATGTCTGCATAATCATGTTCCATGTGATGGAGTCAGCCCTTATTGCTGAGTAGGTGTTTGGGAACATCAAAAGATAACATAGCTGGTTGATTGTTCAGATTAGATTTTCTTTCCACAAATTATTTGTGGAAAAAAATCCCTCCCTGGGTAAGACTACATTGTCTATTTGTGTAAATGAATTTCCTAGATCTTTGCAATCAATCAATGCTACGAAAATTTACTTCCTGTTTATCTTCTATTTTCCAGTTTTTTATGGTGTTGCTTTTAAGAAAACATTTTCTTATGGTGGATTTGAGCAACAACCAAAGAAATTTTTGAGCCCAATGATACTTCTGTTGAACATTGAATTGGATTTGAAATCTGAGAAGGAAAATATAGAAATAAGGCAAGTTGTTTATACATTAAATTTATATCCAGGACTGAGTCAGTTTTTATCTATTATCATTTGATAGTTTTACTTTTTTGTTAAATGCAGGCTTTCAGATCCTTCACAGTATCAATTAATTGTTGATGCAGAGTGGAATATCATCTATGATAAATTGGATAAATGTGTGGAAAGTGGCGCTAAGACAGTTCTTTCACGGTTAGCCATTGGCGATTTGGCAACACAGGTATCTCACAAATTTTTTTCCGGCTTTCTTTTCATATTACACTTCACTGAAAATGTCCATAATGGTTGACAACGAGTAATATACTCTCTGAGGATTGGAGTTTGTTCTTAATTAAAATGTTAACCATAAAGCTCTATTTAACTTTACAATTGTAGGAGATGTAGTTGAAAACTGGCCCTTCTCATGTGTATAATTCTTGAGTTTCCATCATTGACCTTGCTATTAATGAGTTCGAATGTGAATCCTTAAAGCAAAAAACTTATTCCGTGTGCAGTATTTTACGGACAGAGATATATTCTGTGCTGGTCGTGTCACTGAAGAGGACCTATACCGGGTTGCAACTGCAACTGGTGGTGCAACTCAGACAACTGTCAACAACATCATTGAATAGGTTTCAGATAGTTTTTAGCTTGGTGGTGTTATATTCTTTAGTTCTTTGATTCTATTTAATGAGCAACTCGGATTTGCTGTCGAGTAACTATATGATGTGGGAGAAGCTAATAGAAGACGATGTGATTTTTGATAGTGGGTTTGAGCTTGATCATGAATTGGAGGATTTGATTGCGAGATCGCCGCCTTTCGAATGGGGCGTCACGGGTGTTGGTTGCCCTGAATTGTTGGCCTGATCTTAATAGGTGAGTGATGATGATCATGGTGCTCAATTGTTCTAGCATTGTTTGGAGATTTGGCTTGATTTTGGAGATTTGTGAGTAATACGGTTGAATTGTTGTTTGTTGCAGGGTGTAAAGAGCTGACAAATGGAGATTGCAGGTCAAGAATTACAGAGTTTCTACATAGCAGAAGAACTGTCTTTTTTTCCTTTTTTTTTCTTTTTATTTTGGGTGGGGGTCTAGGAAGAACATGCTGACATTTTAATATTGTATAATTGTTTGTTTAAGCCTTACAGGTTTTAGAGTATCTTATTTTGTTCATAGTCAGGTTTTACCAATATATGTATAAATAGTATGATTTTTTGGTTCTTTGAGTAATTATCAACTTATCTGATATTCTGATCATGAGATAGGTTACAAGAGTGATTAAAGATAGCTCAAAATGCAATTCCAATTAGGGAAAATGCCAAATGCGTGTATATAGAGAGGGCGAAAAATTCCCCGTTCCTTGAGCAGAAGACAGTGGGTTACAAAGTGATTAAGACAATCATTTTTTATTAGTTTATATAATAATTGAAAATGGCCATCGCACCCAGCGTAAATCTCATGGTCCTCAATATCCAATTATATAATTTGTTAGAAATGATTTAACCATAAAGGGCGATTACCCAATTTGGATAAAGATTAAGTGAAATCCAAAGCAAAATGCTGATTGGGTAATCACATCACCCTAAAACAACTTAGACACTATTGAGCACAAGTTGGTAGACTCTTTTAGAAACTACGGAGTACAACCAAACATTTCACCGTCCACAATATTCAATTACAATATAAGAATTTTTTTTAAAAATGTCCACATCTACTATTTTTAAAATATCAAAAATAATAAAGTCTACATCACGCACAGGCTGACTTACTATGTTTCACTTCTGATTCAATAGTTCATTGTAGGTACAAACGGTCCGGTCAGTATGTGAACTAAGAAAACGTTTTCAAATCAGAACTTTGATACCTATCGAAAATGTAGTGCTTCAGACTTGATTTTATTCCTCATTTCAACATGCTACGTGCTTGTTGCATTTGTTTTTGGACTACATGCTTCAAAATGAATGTTAGGTTGTGTTTGGGATGGTATGATGCACTTATTTTGTATAAATACACTAATTAGTGGTAAAACGATCACACAGCAAGTAGTTATAACTATAAAACAGCCACATGAACATTTCCTACAATGAGCCAGAAGCTGCAATTTATAAACAAAAGTTCTCATGCTTGGTTGATATTCCTGACAAAAAAATTACTCCGGTATAAGTTAGCAAGAAAGGGTTGATTTGCTCTTAGGTTGAAATGCAATTAGTTGAGATTTGTGAATTCAATCTTAGCTTTTTAGATTCAGAACTGCTGAAAAATCATGCACCAAGTAAAGTAAACTACTATTAAGATGGATCATTGTAAATTAGTAAATCCATCTCGAACCAACAAGAAGGAGCACTGGCGACTTACCCGGCGCGGTGGAAAGTACAACCGGGCAGAGCGGATGAGCTGGTGAGAACTGAAGCGGCTGGAGGGAAGGTGATAAATTGGAACGGATTCTGCGTGCTAGACGTTCTCGCAACTTCCAGATCCATAGGTAATTTTAATTATCGAGATTTCCCGATCGAGTTCATCAATCATCTAGGGTTTTTAATTATCCGAGATAGTATATACAATATCATAAGATGATGAAACTTCTTGGTCTAACTTCTACTGCGCATATATCATAGATGGAAATTTTGTAAATAATTCGGTCATTAAAACATCACAAATTTTTTATGATCGATTTTTCTATGATGTGCCCTAAGGGCACAAAATAAACAGTTAATAGTGGAAATATTTGGTAAATCTTAAATTTTTTGATTTTTAATTCTTTTTTGTGACTGGTTTACTCTTTTCCTTTTAGGGTTTTAGTTTCTGTTTTTGGTATGCTTATCATGTGTCCGCACACAATAGAAAAACTGTTTTACGATATACACAATCAATATCTTCGATTTCTTTTTAAAGTAACAATTATTTTGCTGCAAACAAAGCCCGTGCATCGCACGGGCCCTGTCACTAGTATTTTATAAATCTCGTTGGTCTCCATTTTATTTATCTTACCCCCAAGGATTTAGCATCCCCATCTACACAATTAACAGTTCTAGGAAATGAAATTAAGTTACCTAAATTGCATCCAAATTTCGATTTCAGAGAATATTGCGAAATAATTTTAAACTAATTATTTGTCCGAAAAAAAAAATTCGGCTATTACAGTTAGTACTTCAGAGGTCGTCGACACCTACGATGTCGTCGACCAGAGTTAACAACTAGTGTTATGCAGCGGAATTAAGACACAAGAAAGATTGATACGTTACCACTTTGAACACAAGGAGTTATAGTGGAAAACTCTCTACAAACCAACTAGTTTGTATAGAGAAAAACCACTTGCCCTCTAAGCTTCGACCTAGAGGGACTTGAAGAGCACTTCGCTCGCTTGTATTGCTTTCTCAGATTACAAAGGTGTTCCTACTCCTAGATGTGAATCCCACACACTCCAGCAAGTACTCTTGCCTTATCTCAATCCTCACTCAATACAATCTCGCTCAACACTCAACTTCCTAAGATCGAATCTCACGATCTCACTCAACACTCGCTCACAATGTAACATACCCCTCCCACACGGGAACTGGGCTGTCAGGTCTGCAGCCCAATACACTCCAACCTGATACCCAAAGCGCGAAGCTAAATGGGCAGGGTGTTGCCAAGGGTCCTCGAACCCATGACCTTTGGCATAACTTCCCACATGGGAGAGATGTGTCAACCAAGTATGCTGCAGCACACTTGGTTGACATATCTCTCTCATGTGGGAAGTTATGCCAAAGGTCATGGGTTCGAGGACCCTTGGCAACACCCTGCCCATTTAGCTTCGCGCTTTGGGTATCAGGTTGGAGTGTATTGGGCTGCAGACCTGACAGCCCAGTTCCCGTGTGGGAGGGGTATGTTACACACAATTACAATGTTTGCACTCTCCTCCTTCTTAGTCCTAGAATGTACGCACGAAATATATAAATAAGACCAAGAAGATTGCTGCACGATTCAGCCAAATCTGCTAAGACATGAATCGTACACAATCTCTTCAAGATCTTTCCTAAAATAAAATCCTAAGCCATGATAAAATCATCTTCAATATCTTCCTTGATCTCTTGATGATTTTCCATCTTTATGATCTTGTCCTTTCCTTAAACGAACTGCTGAATATGCTGGACATGATTTCCATATCAGAAAAACACGTTGTTTCCTTTTCTGAATTTCCGCACACGCTTCGCTTCTGGAAACTGAGGTCGGCGACCTCTTCGGTTTGGAACCATCAAAACACGAACTCGGTTTTCTAACAAATTACCCCTTTTTGATGGTGACAAACACTCATCTTCTCATCTTCTAAAATCTGGTTCTGGGGTCTTCGTTATCCTGTTCAGCATCTCAAAACACACAAACTACAAAGCCAAGCAAAAATATTCCCCCTTAACTTTTCAAAAGTTCCCCCTAAGTTCAAGCAACTCATGACATTCAGTATATCCCCTTAATCAGACCTGCAATCCCAGCTATTTTCCCCCTTTTGGCATCATCAAAAAAATTGAAAATCATAGAGAAATCAGCTAGGCAAATATAATAGATAATAAAAGCATGCAGCATCAATCAAAAGTCGTCAACCATGCAAGCATGGCAATGTCATACAGAGCACTCAAACATAGAGTATTTAGGGTTACAACCCAATCGAACTTAGAAAAAAAAAATTTTGAAATAGGGAATAATATGGTAGGGGTAGAAAGCAGGTGGTGGCAAAAGTCATAAGGCAACAGAAGTTGGCGACCTAGCAAATTCTTTCCTTGATGTGGCTCACATCTTCAACAATGGATTCAGCCAACTTGGTCAAAGCATTAATCTTCTCAGATTGAATCTGTAGCTCCTTCTTCATCCATGCAATTTCAGCTCTTAGGAATTCCTCGGTTGGCGACTCCTCAGCCTGCGCTGCATCAGATTCAGCTTCCTTATTCTGCCACTCTCCATCAACCAAATTCCATCCCATCTTCCTCAAAGTATCCCTGTTGAGAACGCGATGTCCTGGGGTCACTTCATCTCCAGAACACTCATCGACCCAATTCTCATGGTTGATGAAGATGTCGGTGACCAGCCTGCCGTAAGGCAAAGCGTGATTGGGACTCTCCAAGACATTCTTCATGTGTAGCATAATCAACCTGGGCAAGCATACCTTCTCTCCCTTAAAGATCTTGTCAAGGACAAGGATCTCCTGAATATAAGCACAATGCCTCTTTTGCTCTCGGGGTAGGAGGTTGCTAATGAGGTAGGAGAACATCACCTTCTTGTCAACGGCCATGGAGTTCACAAGATAAGGACCAATGCCAGTACCTTCATCACCAAGTACATTCTTCAAAGCACTACTGGCGTATACATTCTCTGGCCATACTCCCTTGTAATACTCAGCAAATCCTTCATGAGGGATCTCTAGAAGGTCAGCGACCTCCTGGCTGGTGAACACATACTCCTTTCCTTCCCAGACATACTTCCCAACAGTTTTGTTGCCATAATCCTCTATGGTCAACGTCTCATAAATCTTCTTCACAAAATCAGCTATGAACTTCTCTTCTTCACCGAACAAATCCTTCCATCCTTGGATTTCCATCCACCTTTCAACCTCCGACAGCTTAAACTCATTCAGAAAATTCCTCTCCCACAGCAACACTTTAGTAAAATCCCTAGACTGGATTTTCCTATTTCTGGCTTCTTCTTCTTCTTGCTAGCAGAGGCCTTAGGTTTAATCACGGTCGGCGACCTGGGTCGCTTATCCCTAGACTTCCTAAGTTTTCCTTCAGATTCACTCTCATCAGGCAGAGGGATATTAGGCACATCTTCTCCAGTCATCAATTTCAGTCTCCTAGTTACAGGCCTATGCTCAACAGTGGGTTTCTTAGTGGATCTCCTAGAAATAGGGGTATCCTCTCCAAACAACTGCTTCTTAACCTCTTCTTTAGCCTTAGACAAAGATTCTTTCTCAACAAAAAGAGGATCAGATTCAGTACCTTCACTGTCAGACGGGATAGACACTGGACGTTTGCCTCTGACCTTGGCAGAGTCAACAACCTTGGCAACAACCTCTGAGATCTTTTTCAAGTCGACAACCTCTTCAGCTTTCTGGGTGTCGTCTTCAACCTTCTCCTCTGTTTCAGCGGGAACAGTAACTTCTTCTTCAAAAGCATCGACCACCTTCTCTGTGGCTTCAAACTCAGTTTCAGCAACGGGTTCTGCTTCTTCGTCCTTTTCTTCGCCTTTTTCTCCCTCAACCGCCGGTTCCCTTGGCGGTTCCTCCTTCTCCGGCTCCGGTTCGGGTTCTTCAACCGCCAGAGGAATGTCGCCTGAAATCGCCAAATCTGGGGCGATTTCCGACACATTCTCTGTCGGAAGGGGCTCGGGTTCGGTTATGGGTTCTTGTGGAGGGGATTTGGGCTTGGATTGAGGAGATTCAGGGGCAATGGGGTCGGGATTTTGAGTTTTGGAGTTTTCGGCCATGGCGGGTTTCGGTTGGGCCTTTTCGATTAGGGCTTTGGCAGCGAGTTTCTTCAATTCTTCTTCTCCGAGATGGGTCATGAGAAGAGATTGAAACTGCTCGGGGGTGAGGTTTGACAGCGGGGACTGGTTTGGGGAAGCCATTGAAGCAAGGAAAAAGCTTGGGGGTCGGTTATGGCGTTTGGGGTTTTTGGACAGAGAGAGAGAGGGAAATCGGGATAAGCACAAAAAGGGTAAGAGAAAAATACCTTTTAGGTCTCCTTTTATGCAAGTACAACTTCTCAATTTATGGCAACTGCAGATATACTCGAGTACATGATCCCGTTAGAAGATCTTCTCCTTCCAAAAATTTCAAACTGAAAACTTGTCAAATATTTCGCCCCAAAATAACACGTGCGCTTTCCGCACAAATTGGTCGTCAACCTTGTCGACTACCTCAACTTCAAACTTTCTTTCCACAAACCTGAAATCTGTCAAATCATCAACTGCAACTGACACATCTGAAGTCGTCAACCTCAACCCTGTTTTCTCTTGAATTTTGTGCCAGTCAAAAACCTTACTGTGCCATGACTTTTACCACATGAAGTAGCTTGGGGGTTGGGTTACACCGGGTGGTGTCAAAGCAAACCAAGCATAAAAATATAATATTTTGTGGAATTTGTCGATCAAGTTGATAAGTCTCCGTTTAAGAACACACAAATAAGCAAATAGGCTCATAGAGACTCTCAAGCATGATAGGTCGGGGACGGCAGTAGAATCAACCATCATTTGGGCTTCTAATGAGGGTTAAAGGGTCATCAGGTTGATTCTTTTGGGCTCAAAGAAAAAGTTCAATTGAATATGCAATTTATAAACACAATATGCAGGAAGTCGCCGACATGCACACAAGCAGGAGATTTCATTGATTAAATGCACACACACCTCATTATGCTGACACTATATAAGCATGAAATTCTCAAAATGATGATCAATCAAGTTTCAACCAGTCATAAGAGGATAGCATTAATGATTTTAGCAAGTCAATCAAGTGAGATCATACCTAGCTCCATGCGAAGTCGTTCAAAGGGTTCACGATTTAGAGCCTTGGTGAAAATATCCGCCCTTTGTTCATCCGTCCTGCAAAACTTCATGGACACCATGCCTTTATCCACGCAATCTCTAAGAAAATGATGTCTGATTTCAATATGCTTTGTCTTGGAATGTTGCACCAGATTCTTTGAGATATCGATGGCACTCGTGTTGTCACAAAGTATGGGTACGGACCCACACTCAACTCCATAATCTCTGAGTTGTTGCTTCATCCATAAGAGTTGTGAACAACATGCTGCGGCGGCGACATACTCGGCTTCGGCAGTAGATAGAGCAACTGAATTTTGCTTTTGGATCCCCAAGAAACTAAGCACGAGCCAAGAAACTGGGTCATCCCTGATGTACTCTTTCTATCAACACGATTCCCTGCAAAATTTGCATCAGTGTAGCCGACTAGGTCGAAGTCGCTGACCCGTGGATACCATAGACACAGGTTGTCACTACCCTTGAGATAGCGAATGATCCTCTTTACAGCTTTTAGATGAGATTCCCTTGGATCGGCCTGAAATCTTGCACAAAGGCACACGGCGAAGACAATATCTGGCCTACTAGCTGTAAGATACAAGAGAGATCCAATCATACCTCGATACACAGTAGCATTGACCTTTGGGTCCTTTTCATCTTTTCCAAGTGAAGTGGTCGTCGACATGGGAGTATCAAAAGAGCGAGAACTCTCAAGACCAAACTTCTTTACGCACTCCCTGAGGTACTTTTGTTGATGAATCTTGGTACCTTCTTCATTCTGCACGACCTGAAGTCCTAAAAAGAACTTGAGTTCCCCCACCATGCTCATTTCAAATTCACTCGACATGAGGTTGGCGAACTCCTTCACTAACTCTGGATCTGTTGAACCAAAGATGATGTCGTCGACATAGACCTAAACCACCAGAGTGTGATTCTTTTTCCTCAACAAGAATAGGGTCTTGTCGATCTCTCCTCGAACATATCCATGCTGGATTAGGAACTGCGATAGCCTATCATACCACGCACGAGGAGCCTACTTCAACCCATATAGAGCCTTATCAAGCTTGTAAACATGATCTGGGTTGGCGACATCTTCAAAACCTGGGGTTTGCTCAACATAGACTTCTTCCTTCAAATACCCATTTAGAAATGCGGTTTTGACATCCATTTGCTGCAATTTGAATCCATGAAAGGTAGAGTAAGCAATCAACAACCTTATAGCCTCAAGACGAGCAACCGGGGCAAAGGTTTCATCATAGTCGATTCCCTCTTGCTGATTGTATCCTTTCACCACAAGCCGGGCTTTGTTTCTAACAACATTTCCTTCATCATCCAGCTTGTTCCTGAACACCCATCGTGTTCCAATCACTGTTCTTCCCTTCGGCCTTGGGACCAAATGCCACATCTTATTGCGCTCAAATTGATGAAGTTCCTCTTGCATGGCAATGACCCAATCCGAGTCCTTCAAGGCTTGCTCGATATTCTTCGGCTCCAACATAGAAATGAAGGCGTTGAATGCAAAGAGATTGAGTGAGGATCTCGTCTGCACACCCTTCGAATAATCAGTAATAATGTTGGTGACCGGATGAGCATCTTTCTGCTGATAATTCCTGATAGGTAGTTGAGTCAGGTCGTCGACCACTGGAGTCTGCGACGAACTACCTGGAATAGAACTTTGAACTGCTTGATCTGATCTTTGAACTGCTTGATCAAAATCTTGATCTACTTGACCTGATCCACTAGCCTCTGATACGTTCTGATTCTGCACAGTATCTGTAACCTGACCCTGAACCTGATTCTGACCTGTCCCTGCACTCTGATCGGGGTCGGCGACACTGTCACTGTTGGCGACCTCGGACGAACCTTCAGCACTGTCCTTGTCAGAGACATATTCAAGGCCTAAGAAGTAGCCTTGATCACCATCATCACGATCCTGAATCATAGAGCCTGCCATGGTGTTTTCATCGAACACCACATGAACACTTTCTTCGATCTTCTTGGTCCTCTTGTTGTACACCTTGTAAGCTTTGCTTGTTGGAGAGTAGCCAACAAAGGTGCCAACATCACTCATTGGATCGAATTTGCCCAGACTGTCCTTCCCATTGTTATGAACATAGCATTTACACCCGAAGACGCGGAGGTGGGCGACACTAGGCTTGACTCCTCTCAAGAGCTCATAAGGAGTCTTTCCAAGCAGTGGACGCAACATGGCTCTATTCATCACGTAGTAGGCTGCATGAATGGCTTCTCCCCAAAAATTCCTTGGGAGACCACTAGAAATGAGCAAGGTCCGCGACATCTCCTCCAAAGCTCGATTCTTTCTCTCGACCACGCCATTTTGTTGAGGGGTTCTAGGCGCCGAGAAATTGTGGCTGACACCATTCTTCCTGCAATACTCCAGAGATTCAGAGTTCTCAAACTCTGTGCCATGATCAGATCTGATAGCCACTAGAGAATTTCCAAGCTTCTTTTCAACAGTCTTTGCCCATGTCTCGAACTCTTCAAACACCCTTCACACAAGCATCACATACACCAGACTTTGAGACATCAAACTTGGGCAATCCACGAACTAGCTCTTCTCTGTGCAATTTGACCAATAACTGCGGGCTAGCATGACAGAATCTACTATGCTAGAGGTCGGCAACCTCTGCACCAGACTTCAAGCACAAACTATCTTCAGGTTGGAAGCAGGGATCCACCTTGTAAACATTGTTTTTGCACAATCCCTTCAGAAGCGTCCTACCTGTACTTATTTCAATCACCTGACATTGCTTATGATCAAAGACAACTTGATTTTTCCCGTTAGCACACAGTTGAGCAACGCTCAATAAGTTAAAACCAAGGTTGTCAACCAGACTAACATCAGAAACTGAAACCTTACTTGAGATCTTCACTTTACCCATTCCAGAAACCACACCTTTGCTATTGTTTCCGAAGGTAATATTACCTCCGTTGTGTTGTTGAAGTGAGACAAAATCTTCAGATTTTCCAGTCATATGAGCTGAGCACGCACTGTCGATAAACCAGGGGTCGTCGACACTCACTTCAACCTGCACAAACAAGATTAGTTTTTACGAACCCAGAGTTGTTTCACAACTCCTCTGGTTCGATCAACAGATTTCACAGCATTAGTAGAACCATTAGCATTAGCAGGTTTTGGATTCTTGACAGAGTTGGTGACTTTAGGTTTCTTTCTCGAAGTCCTCGACTTCCTAGCCTTTTCAGAATCTCTAGACCTTTTGAAACACTCATGTTGGTAATGGCCTCCTTTGCCACAATACCAGCATGTGATATGAGATTTCAACCCTACATACTTACTATATCCTGGGTAGACAGGCTTGTTGTCAACCCGGGCCTGGAAGTCAATTCGTGAAGGGCCGACTTTCTAGACTTGGTTTTCCCACAATGTACGAACCTTTTGATTAGGATACCACTTCTGCTTCCCTTTACCTTTGGGATCCGCCACATGCGAAGAACAACTTGCGTTGTGCTCATGCATAGGAGATTTTCCCTTAGATGTTTGGGAGGTAGAGGCGTTCCCCTTTTCAGTTTGTTTTTTCCCATAACCTAGACCAGGTCGCTCCACAACCTTCACAAATCTTCTTCCGAAGTCTTGTTTAACTTCTTGGACCTTGTCAACAACAAACTCATCCTTCCACTTCTGTTTTTTAGCTTCGTCATCTATCTTCACATTTTCAAGATCACTAGACAACTTAGCGTTTCCCAGCTTTAGC
Organism: Polygonum aviculare; assembly: GCA_934048045.1. NCBI lineage: Eukaryota > Viridiplantae > Streptophyta > Magnoliopsida > Caryophyllales > Polygonaceae > Polygonum > Polygonum aviculare. The sequence continues at coordinate 7,664,547 of OW204024.1, forward strand.
ATGAGGTTTTGACCTTCGAGACTAGACACCTGTTTTTCTAGGTCGTCAACCTGCTTTTGTAAGTCAACAACTTGAGACTCAAGGTTAGGACATTTAGAGCAATCAACAGGCTTAGAAACACTCTTCTTCTCTAGATCTATAGCTTTTGAAGACCAAACTTCATTATCATCTATCAGATTAACAATTTTCTCATCTTTTTCATCAATTTCCTCGCTAAGCTCGGAAATCTGAAGACCAAGTTTTTCAATGATAGCATAAAGTTGTTCACGTGTCTTTTTGGCTAAGAGAGAAGAAACATCATTATCATTATCATTTACCTCACTTGAGGAGTCATCACCCAAGGCCATAAGGCAGTCTTCTTTGGTCGGCAACTTGTCTTCCTCCTTGTCAGACATTTCCCAAGTTGCCATCATGCTCTTCCCAGCCTCTCTCTTTGGACATTGTTTAGCAAAATGCCCTTTATCGTGGCAGTGATAGCATATCACTCCCTTTAGATCTTTTGCAGCTTCAGGGGCTTTGGTAGGAGCTTTGTTGTGATTCCAAAGTCTTTTCATCGCCTTAGAAATAAGAGCAGCGTCGTCGTCGACGACCTCTTCATCATCTTGTCCTTGAGCGATGTCAAAAGCCTTCTCAACTTTCAGAGCAATAGTTTTGACCTTTTCAGAGTCAAATCTATCCTCTCTTCTCTGTTGGATACCTCCGAGCATGGTCAGTTGACCAATCACATCCTCCACGGTCATCAACTTCGTGTCCTTTTGGGACAAGAGAGAAGTCGCCATGCCGTCGCACTTCTTGTTGAGACCCGAGATCAGCTTGTTGGTTTGCTTCCATTGAGGGAGCTTTTCTCCAAGGAACTCTAGCTGATTGACCACCGACTGGAATCTTGAGTGGTAGTCATGGAGGGACTCATTCTTCCCTTGGAATAGATTCTCATATTCTCTCTCAAGGGTTATGATTCTGTCCTTTTTGACATCATCATTTCCTTGATGGAGACGTTTGAGAGCATCCCAAATCTCCTTAGCAGTGTTATAGCCTATGACTTTCTTGATCTCACTGCTAGTCAAAGCGTGATGAAGGACTTTCTTAGCACGCTCATTCTTCTCAAGCTTTTTGAAGTCAGCGTCGTCATACTCCGTGACTTCTTTTTCCTTTCCATCAGCTTTAAGGAACTTCTCAGGACCAATGAAAATCACTTTTCAAAGTTGTCCATCCAGAGAACAGATGTGGGTTTGCATTTGTTTCACCCACCAATCATACTCTCCGGGCTTGAGAACTGGAGATTTCCAGAAGGAGTCATTGATAGCGGTGTTGGTGGTAGACATCTTTCCTGCAAAGTACTAGAAAAATCTAGAGCCAAGGCTCTGATACCAATTGTAGGATCTGCGTTAGTACTTTAGAGGTCGTCGACACCTACGATGTCGTCGACCAGAGTTAACAACTAGTGTTATGCAGCGGAATTAAGACACAAGAAAGATTGATACGTTACCACTTTGAACACAAGGAGTTATAGTGGAAAACTCTCTACAAACCAACTAGTTTGTATAAGGAAAAACCACTTGCCCTCTAAGCTTCGACCTAGAGGGACTTGAAGAGCACTTCGCTCGCTTGTATTGCTTTCTCAGATTACAAAGGTGTTCCTACTCCTAGATGTGAATCCCACACACTCCAGCAAGTACTCTTGCCTTATCTCAATCCTCACTCAATACAATCTCGCTCAACACTCAACCTCCTAAGATCGAATCTCACGATCTCACTCAACACTCGCTCACAATTACAATGTTTGCACTCTCCTCCTTCTTAGTCCTAGAATGTACGCACGAAATATATAAATAAGACCAAGAAGATTGCTGCACGATTCAGCCAAATCTGCTAAGACATGAATCGTACACAATCTCTTCAAGATCTTTCCTAAAATAAAATCCTAAGCCATGATAAAATCATCTTCAATATCTTCCTTGATCTCTTGATGATTTTCCATCTTTATGATCTTGTCCTTGCCTTAAACGAACTGCTGAATATGCTGGACATGATTTCCATATCAGAAAAACACGTTGTTTCCTTTTCTGAATTTCCGCACGCGCTTCGCTTCTGGAAACTGAGGTCGGCGACCTCTTCGGTTTGGAACCATCAAAACACGAACTCGATTTTCTAACAAAAGCGTTTTTAAAGTCCACTATAAGCATAGAAAGACCGACCTCCTCACCCTTAAACTCAATGAGGTTGTTCACAAAGTGTAGAACAACCTTGCACCCCCCAAGAACGCCCACTCCAAACCGAAAATCCTCCAAATAACGGTTCACAAGAGGGGCCAACCACAGACAAGACAACCTTGGAAACAAGCCTCCTCTATACAATGCCGACGACGATAGGGTGCAAACTACTCCTAGTCTTAACCAAGGCAGTCGGAAGGACACTAGCAATAAACTCACCTAACTAGCTCGAACACTGATCCCGCAGGACAAGTTAACATTCCTTGTGATAGACTTTAGCAAATCATCAGCCACCGCGGATGCAACCCCTCCCAGATTATTGACAAAATATTGAGCCCTAAGACCATCACGACCACAGGAATTCCCTTTAGGGTAGTTGTGGATCCTGGCAAGCACCATGTCCTTGCTGACAGAGAGAGTATCCTCACCTAACGTGGAGGGCGGCAAAACTGGAAGGGGTGTTTTCCCTCCAATTCACGAAGGATGTCAGGGAAGAAGGGGCAACTCCAAAAGATGTAAGGACCTTAATAGCAACGGCGAAGTGCCCACCCCCAATCTTACGCTTACACTAGTAAAAGTTAACTTCGTCGGGACTTCTTGAGTTCGCCACACCCCTAGAGAGAGGAACCACTTATGACAACCGATCAAACACCAAACCCAACCTATCACAAGGATCTCTTCACCAAACTAAGGTCTAAGAAATACAATAAAACTGAAAAGGCTCCCGTTCTCCCGACCACTGCTGAACCCTATTATTTGGCACAAAAGTAGCCAAAACGCAGCTAGGAAAAATAAGAAGTTGCACCCAAATAGATACATCGCTCGGACTCGTCAGAACCTTGTATGATTAATTAGAATATTATGCTAAAAAAATAGAATACTAAAGATCTATCCAAACTTAAAATATATATTGAATTTCTTAAAAATTATATAAAAATATATTAAAGAAAATTTTAATAAAGTAAGCACAAGGTGTGGGATTGTGGGTAACTAAGATATTATTAAGATATTGGCGTAAATAACTTTATAAAATTGTATGATTGTCCCATATCTTATAAAAATGCCATTCTAAATATTGCATGGTAATTTTTATTGGCAATTTTAATATATGTAATGAATGTACGTTTTTTTAAAAATTTAATAACTATCAAATATGAATTGATTAGATGTTAATAATACATTTAATTTAATGCAAAAGAGTTTTTTGTAAATAAGTTCAAATATAAATTGATTTTATACTATATTTAACATGACTTAAATTGATACAATGACTTAACGTTGTTATTTTAATACCTATCGATATAATTGACAATATTAAATTAGGATAATGTAATTTCTATGATATAATTATATACAATATAGATGCTTATATTTTTTATTCTAATACATCACAAAAATATAATTAATGTAATGTAAGTATGAAATAAAGCAAGAATTATAAAATGCTTCAAAAATAACGATTTTAATATATACTCCACTTGACGCGGTTAGGTTTTGCGTTTTTTATTAATAAAACAATCCACTATACGCGTATTATACACGTATTCTACGCGGTTTTTTAGCTTACGGCGCACGCAAAATTAGCGGACGCGGAATCGCTATATAAACTCGATATCATACGCCAAGGCTTTTCAGTGGTGATTCGAGGAATTGTATAGATGTTGGTGTGGGTGTAAATGATGATGGCAACACGGATAAATTTTTAGATATGGTACAAGTTGGTTTTCTTCTACCTTAATACTTGTATTTCAGAACAATCATATTGAGCATGAATGTGGTAGCTACTGCTTACTTTCCGTGTGTGACTTTTGCAACAACTCATATCACTAGACCTGTGCTTGATCTTTTGCAAGCCGAACGAAATGTATGATCACGAGATTGATTAGAAGCAGGTGATGACATATATATTGTGTCTTATATTTTTTCTGTTTCTTTTTCTGGATGTCTTACTATTGTGATATTTACAGGCTAAAATGATTCTTAGAATTAAGACACGTCATGCAAATATGGAATTCGAACTTACTGGCTTGAGTGAGACCTGTGATTAAATAAGGTCTGCTTTTATATCATGCATATGATTTGTTTCAGTTTGTTATTTATAGACTAACAATGTCTAAGTCCTTATAATGCTTGGAAAGATTTTCTTGTAAAGGGAAGTATAATGATGCATCAACAGTGGAACAGATGTTGGAGACTACTTTCAAACACCATGGAATCAAATGATCTGCTTCCAACACCACGGGATGTGCTGCTTCTAGATGCTTCCCATTCCTTAATGTGGGTAAACCAGACAATCCTCTTCATTTCCCATTAAAGATGTGTATATATTTTCATGTATATTCTTGCTAAATCACTTCTATTTTCTCACTTAGGTCAAACTGTCCTAAGCCATTTTTGTTGTTGAGTGCTGACTTTCAGAACCATAACTTGAAAAATCAAAGCAATCGCTGTATTTTTTATGATTGGTAAATAGGAGAATTTATGATGCAAATCTGACCATGTTTTCCAGATTTGCTCACTTTTATCACTTCAAACATAAATGAAGGTGTTGTCTTCATTGCAGTTTTAAGTGTCATAATTATTTGATATACACTGATTTCATACAAGTTGCTGTTTGATAACTACATGACACTTTGATGCATATGGCATATATCTTGAGAAGAAATAGTTGCAGGTATTATTCCATTTCATTTATTGAGTGGCCTTGTCAAATGTATTCTTCTATTGATTCTTTATAGATGCATTTGACGGTGCATCTTGGTCTTCCTGGTATTCAGTACAAGTGAAGATTGCATTGCTCAGAAGGGAAGACAGATCTTTGACAATAAGGTACTGCTTGATCCATCATGTCTTATTTATGTATCCTGATTTGTGCAACAAGCTGAATTTGGCTTTCATATTTTTCTAGCATCTATTCCCTTGCTACAATTGAGTTCTGGTAACCGTGAACTTTCGTTCTCGGTGTGATACAAGCCATCTCTCAGGAGAGCGTATGAGTTGTGCAAGAAATAAGGGCATCTTGAGTCTTATTCTAACATCTTCGTGCCTTGGTTTGGTGGTGAGGCGTTCTTGGAATGAATTTAAATCAATAGCTAGGAACTAAATGGAATTTTGTAATTGAAACAACTAGGCAAATAATTTCTTCTGGAGCACAGTCCACATTATGTATAGATGTACTTTATGTAGGGTATGGAATTTATTTAGGCAACCTGCATTTTTAGTCATCTCATGTGTGACTAAATCCATGTGTGTTGATGAGGATGATGTATACTCGTACTTGTTCGCTTCATAATCAATGTTTCAATTTGTAGGTTGTTGGCTCTGTCTTTGGCCTTCAATATCAAAGTACAGAGCTGTTGGACGAACATAAGGTTTAAAGGTTGAAACGATTGACTCACTGTTCAAGCTGTTGGCGAACGGAAATGATGATGGTGTGATGAGGTAATCGTATATTAAGAGAGCAGTACTTGCAAGTTTGCAACTCAAACTCAAATTACAATTTCCTTCTTATCTTACTGCATCTTCTTTGCAGGGATTGGGTAAGTGAATCACACTTGAGCCGAGTGCTGGACATTGGGCTGGAACAAATTAAGCAGGTTGTTTGATGATGTTATGTGCACATATTCTTGTCTCTTTGCAGTTTCTAATTTTTTTTAATCCATTATAATAATGTCACATACCAATTTCATTTTACAAAGTCTTTACTTTACCATATGTATATAAATGCCATAAGATTTCTTATAATTTCATTATAAATGTGTTGCAATGAACCAAATTCTTATGAAGTTAAATCCCACTTGCTTGTAGGCTGATTTGTATATTCTCATCTTAGCTAACTATAGGCGTCACATCTGTTCTTGACCTGGAAAAGTTTTAACTTCTACCAACTGAGACAGATTTGAGATGAATGGACATGCTCTCTAAGAAGTGCCAGGTGATATCTGTTTTTGTGTAAATTTTTGAAACACTTTTAAGTGAAACTTTGTCATGCATGCTACGTAGTAGTATGTCAAACATCATGTTCTGTATTTTAACCATGATCTTATATTGCTAAATTTAGGGTTACCATGTTTTTGGAACAAGCTGATTTGAGAACGCCCCATGGTCTACTGTTTGCTTTATTTTTGCTTCTATTCTAGCTTCTTTTTTTCCCCTAGTTTGGTCAATCTTACTTTTCCCATTATATTATCCATAGACAGTTGTTGATACAGGCATTGTACCCATGCACTCACTGAGGAACTACTGTGATTTTTGTTCTAATCTATTTTAACAATTATTAGGTCTCTTTTTATATGGATTACTTAATCATTTATCTTCTTTTTATAATGATTTTAGAATTTTAATCCTAGATAGCATAGGAATTAGGAAATGATTGTTTTTCTAACAGTGTCTCGCTATTAACCTTGTTCTCTTTTCCTTGATTTAAGGGAGCATTGGGAATTAACCAGCTATCATGTCTTACCTGACGAGGTTGGCTTCACCCCTGCTGAACTGCAAATCTTTGTCTATTCTCTGTGACACATGTAAGGACTAAGGTCATCTATTTTCTCGGGAATTTATTCATGGAATGTCTAAATATATTTTCAGAATGAAAAGAATCTGCATGACAAAGGGGGGCCAAAACGAGCACTTGTGTCGGTACAAGTTGGTAAGTATTCTGTCAGTATGTATCACGTGCAAGTTGGTAAGAATCTTTGTGTCGGTTTTCACTGGGAAGGGAAAGGGGGCTCCATAAGTCAGTTTCTGGAACTTTAGTGTTTGAATTAGAAATCCGTAAGAGCTTGGAAGGGAGCTTGGATGAACACAAGGTTGAAATGGTTGGCTCATTGTTCAAGCTCATTTCCGAATGGAAATGATGGTGGTACTCTTATAATGCAAACCCAAAATCAAGGTAGCATTTACTTCTTAGCTACTGCATTTTCTTCACTCGGATCGAGCAAGTGAGTCACAATTCAGCCAAATGTAAGCAGGTTATTTGATGATGCTATTTCCACATACTATGTCTCCTGGGTATAAATTTCAAGATTCCTTTTTTATTGGACGGACGATATTCTGGAAAATGACAATAGCAAAGAAATTGGGGAAATGACAGATAAAAATGTTAGGAGTAGAGTAACTGTATTTGTCTCTAGCAAGTATGAAAAGAGGATAAAACTAAGTTGTTCAAGAAAGTGACTTGGATGATAAATGAATGACAAGTACGTAGGCATATGCTGCCTCCAATGATTTTGGATGCAAATCCTTGCTAGCATATTCCTTTAAGGCCCACTGGATGTATTCAACTAAGAAACTCATCACGTGCTAGGATAGTAGTTTGGCTTCTGTGAACCAAACGATGCACACATCCTAGTAGCTACAAATCAAGATGCTCAACAATGATGTCGATCTAGATGCACATCTAGTACCTACAAACGTGTGATGCAAATTTCCAAGGAAACAAAGAGACACCATGTATTGTAGTAGTCCATTAACCAACCTTTACATTTGCCTCTCAACATCTTCACATTCAGGAAGGAAAGACCACATAAAAACAATCAGAGAAGGTAAAAAACAACAAACCCTCGGATGGATTTCAGGGTTTGAAAGTAACGTTATTCCGCCACCAATTTACAAGCATGTCAACCCGTCTCCGCCGCCCAAGTAGGGCAAGGAGGACCAAGGGATCATGTACATTATCTGAGTGAGCTACACATACTACTATTCAATTCTTTACTTTACTACATTATACCTTTTTCATCATCATCATCATATAAATCGAAACGGAAACCAAAACCAACCGAAGAAGCCTCAGACGAGGAGACACATGTCGGATTGGTGCTTGGCCTGGCGGTGGGACCAGTATGAATGGGCAGCTAACACCCTGTCCAGGAGCTCCTGTGGCACAGGCTCCCCTCTCCTTTGCTGTGGTAAGATTCTTGCCGTGTGAACCAAGGTTTTCCACTTATCCTGCAAACCGAAAAACGAAGTGTTCCAATCATCCAAACATACCCTTTTGGGAAAAAACAAGTAAATTCCCTCCTTGTAAAAAAGTTGGTTTAGGTTATCAAATGCACTTACCTTAAGATCCACATAGGTGCGGTGGCTTATGTTATCAAAGGCTCTCATTTTCACATCGCGCCACCTGCATAAAAAAACAGATTACTACGTAAACGGACAATAACGTACTTAAAAATAGCATTATTTGCTGACAGCATAAAGTTACTAACCTCCCAGTTCCAAGTTCTTCCACAGCTTGGACAAGAGCCTCGACTTCAGAAACAGAGAAAGGCCTGCGCATTCTACGCTGCGCATTCTCCGACGTTTTGGATTTCTCTAGGGGTGATGGTGGAGGTGGTGGACGTGGAAACAATGTTAGAGCCTGTTCATATGACTCAGGAACTTCAACCAATGCTTTGGAATCACCAGCGTCTTTCTCTTTTAATGAGCTGGCATAGAATATGGATCAAAACAACGTTTACCAGTAACACGGTTATATAGGAATCATAAGTCTAGAAAAAAGTTTGAATTACCCTGACATAGGCCGAGGAGGAACCTCAATAGAAGGCTGCTCAGAGAACACGGGTTTGTGGATTCGGGAAGGGTTTGGCTCCAGGGTAAAACCTAATGTATCATGAGATATGCCAGACTGTAGTAAAGTTGAGTTGTCATCTTTGATCTTTCTCCCTTGGACTAGTACACCAATATGCAAACCATCTCCAAGTAAGGTTTTTATTGCATCCATTACTGTTTTCTGCACCGAGTATCAAAAGTTTCAACAAAAGACGCATTAATTTATACAACAGTAAAAGGCAAGTGGTCACAAAAGGAAAGATACAGATTCAGCACTGTTGGAACAAAATGTCTTACGGAGTACTTTGTAAAATATACTTGAGGAAATTAAAAATCAATACCTTCAGAGAGCCAACGGTAGCAGTCTCTGGTAACTCAAAGAACAGCTCTGGTACCCTGAACGACTTTATCTTAAGCTTGACTGCAAAAAATGATGAGATACTCATTTACTTTTTCAGATTTCAAACAGTGGGATAGCAAATTCATATTGATAGTGCAATTGTTTACCATTAGATTCCCTGGGTTTGAATAGGGCACTTTTGCCAGCAGCTTCTGACAATTCACTAGATTCTGCAAGATGACATATATTAAAGAACATTATGACTAAGTTGGACAGCAAATAGCGCCTACATATAGCAAGTTGATATAATGATGTACTGAAAAATTACGTGCAGCTCCATGCACAGCAAAATCAGAAGCAGATATATTCGTCGCCTTCTCAATGGGCTCATAAATGTCCTCATATTCACAGGGAGATGTGTCAGCTGAAGTTGTATGAAGGAGCTTCCTCTTTTTGAAAGGGTAAATCCTCTGAGATCCTTGAGACTTGTAGCCTCTTCTCCTATTTTGGTATATAGTGCGCATTTTAATACCTATCAAAAGACACCATTAAACCAATTTCCAACGGGAATGACCAATTATGAAGCAAACAAAAATGGATTGTCAGTAGAGAGGATCAAAGTATAAAATACATACCAGAATCAGAAAGGTTTCCGATATTCATTCTGGAAGGTGCTCCCGAGCATCTGGGTGCCACCAATTTCTTAATTCTTCTATCAACATTTGTTTTCATAGCAGTGCTTTTTGTGCACTCGGAAATGTTATCGTCATCATCTTTACTAACTAAATTTACATTATTCCCACACGGGGAAGGGAAACCGCATGTATAGTGGTCTCCATGTACTTTAACATCAGTATCATAAACGGACTTGTCTGATTTAGAAAGGTTCCTGTCCAAAAATTCTGGACCCTCTGAACTACAAGTATCAGAACCGAAACCAAACGTTGCCTCACCAATATGGGATTGACATTTCTCCTTACTATGGTGAATCAGTGGTTTCTTTTCATCGAATCCAGTCTTCTCAGTACAACCGGAATGAGTTATTGCAGACGCAGATCCTGAAGAAAACCCACCCTCATTATTTGGGATTTCTACTGCATCTAGACCATTTTTTGGGCTGCTGCCGTTTTGAAAGTCCACAAGTTTATGATCATCATGTTGTCGTTCTTCTTTGATAATCCCAGGAATACTTCCTTCATTACAAATTCCATCTGACGAAGCGGTAGTGGGGCTTCGTTGTTCAAGCAGTATCTTGTCAGCTACCGAAGCCAGTAAATCAAATGCACACATTTCATTGTCTATATATTTCTTTTTCAGAGGGCCCCTCTTCTACATTCAGTAATTTTAGAATAAAAATGCAGAGATCAGTAACAATAAGTGAGGCATAAGACAGTAGCAATAAGCATCTTAGAAACGAAAAGCGTGTATACATACCCTAATAGACCTGGCACCTCGAGGAATGGGTGGGGCCTGGGAGCCATCAAATCCGTAGTATAATCTCTTCTGTAACACCATTTGCAAAGAACATACCAAGGTAATTTCAATTTACAGCAACTGTCAGCATTGATAGATGGAGTCAAAGTCTGTGAAATGACAAAAAATTTGTCAATGATATTGTGTATATATACAATCACTTGACTGGACAAGAAAAACCATGCAGTGTCTACTCATTTGCACGAACAATAGACGATACATAATGATGCAATAAGCTAATTGTGATGAAACAGAATTATATCAGAAATTATTAAGACCATTGCACGAACAACAAATGGTGCACTTCATTCACAAATTTCATATTACGATCAGAGTCTAAACTTAAGAATGAATCTGACACATCCAATTCCAAATTGAATGAGGAGTCATCGTACTACTACAGTAATTGGCCATGAATCCCAAAACAGAACAAAGAAACAACTTCATTTTTATCTGATCATTGGACAAATGAAAGGTACATCTTGTCAACAACTATGTCACCTACGAGCTCAATTCAACCACAAATCAAAGGTCCTACTTCCTTTGTCACATGATGAGAAGCTGGACTCAACAAACAGCATACAAAATATTTTTTAAAAAAGAAATAGACCCCATTTTTGGCCACCCACCAACCCCTTGCCGATAAGTAAAGGAAAATAAAAACCCACCTATCATCAATCCAATCAAGAGGGGAAAAAAGGAAAGGAAGAAGTTCAATTACGATGTTGCATAGCCATTCTGAAGATGAAATTAAGATCATGTATCCTGCAGGTTATGGTCAAAAAAAGTAGAACGGGAAAGGACGAGAATTGGATCTAAAACCCTCTTTTACAAGCAATAATGATCTAAAAACCCCAAGAAGAAAAAACCTTGATTCCGCATCATTTCAAGCACAAAGCCCGTAAAAGTTGAAGAATTGAAACTTGAAAGCAATTCTGTTCCTAGTATTCGAGTCGGATCTTACACCATACCCGTAAAAATCCTTCCACAATTGTTCAACACACAAAGCAAACCCATAGATCTCCCCATCAGACCCACCAAGGAACCCCAATTCCAGATCAGAAAAACAGATTTGAGCACTGACGACGCAGAGAAATCAGTCTCAAGCAAAATTCATACGGAAACGGAAACCCAAAATTCACCGGAAAATCTCAGAGACCTCACCTCGAAAATCAAACACCAGAAATTCCCTCTCCAGATCGGGACAGCAAGACTCCGGCTGATTTAAGAACAGAGAACACGCCGGAGAATTCTACAATAAAAGTTGAAACAGGAATTCCATTACCTCTATCAACCCGCTCCCATTGTTTTTTCGTTGGATCTTGCTTTGAATGGTTTTGATTTTGGATCTTTGAATTGTTTTCTCTCTTGATCTTATCCTTCTCCGATCTCCCCTGATCGCCAAAAACCCTATGAAAACCACCCAAGTTTTTGCTTAAACCCCCGGTCCCAGGTCTTATATCGATGGATCCGGGTAACCGGCTATGCCCGGTAACTCTCGGAACCATCCATCTGTTGATTGACCGGTTCCTTCCCTGCCCCACTTTTGGATGACCGGCCACCACTGCCTGCTTCAAGTGCCTGGATTGCGCCACGTGGAGGAATGTGTTGCATCACGTGGCTGAGAATTCGTAGGGGGATCGATAAAAACGTTGGGTCACGAAAGAGGTAATCGAAATTTTTGTTCATTTATTTGCCTAAAAAAAAGAAGTTCGTCAATGCTACAATTTTGTTCCATTTTTTAGTCATTAAAGAAGTAAATTTGATGCTTCGTTTCTAAATATAGTCATTATTCATTGGAAGTTCCGCTGAATTCAAGGTTCATTGGTCTTAAATCCTAGTCTTGTACGAACCTCCTTTTTTACTACTTAATTTTTACGATTTTTTTCCTTAAAAAAGCAACTATGTTCGTGTACTAGTTTAATTACGAGCTTATCTATCAACCAAAGTTTTGTCCATTTAAAATATGATCATACATCTTGTTTCTTGTTACATATCTAATGCACTCTAATAGTTGATGTCATAATCGTCATTGTTGTTGAAATTGTAGTTCCTTTTAAATGTATACAGATGAATGAGGATTGTGAAAATATATAGAATGACTAGGAAAGGTGGTTAAATGAATACATTAATATAAATGTAGGAGATACGCTTATAATAAGTACATGGCTGATCTCAAAAAAAAAAAAAAAGCACATGCCTGGAACAAGCAAGTTCAAATACCGAGTATAAAGAGATTTTAATAATAATCTAATTAAATTTCATAATGAAATTGCCACGCTGGAAAATCCAACATGAAAAAAGTGCAAAGCCTTGGTGTCCACATATGAATGGATCATAAGCCGTTTAATTTACAGAAGGATTGGGTGGGGCCAATACCTAGAGGCTAGAGTTAGTGACGTAACAGGGGCCCACATAGGGTTTTTTGTGTGAGGGTGACGGGCTCACAAGATGGGCCGGTCAGGTTGGCTTTTGTTTTTTTTGGACACTTTCACCACGAGAGAGCCCATACATTTTTGCCTGATCTACATCCACGTGGCAAGCTATGATAGGGTAGCTGGGTTGTTTTGTGATAATCTTCCTGGTCTGTACTCAATTTGTGTTTTTGTTTTTACAAAATGAACAAGCCGACGAAAAATGTTTAGAAGAATCAAGAGTGAAGTGAATATGCCTTCGGTCATTTGGCAACTCAGTTAAGTTCTTGGGGTAGTACTATGAGATTATCGTTTTGGATCCCAAGTGAATGTTTATTTGTATTGACAAGTAGTATTTATAACGATTCTAATTTTTACCGTATTAAAAAAATTAAGTAAATATATAAAACACATTTACATGGTCGACGTTGGTTTAAATGCAGCCAAAATGTACTCTATTATTTGTCTTAAAATGCATATGCTGTCTAGCTTCTTCCCATGATTTCGGATCCTTGCAAGCATATTCCTTCAACCCACGAGATCTAAAGACGATCAGAGGTTCAGAACTATGGAGCAATAAGCAATTAAATATTTTAAAAGTGGGTAATAAGATTGGAACCTCGTAATCAACGTTCGCTTATGGATTAGGCAAGAGGTTCGTTCCAAAAGTTGCAAGTCTAGCATGGAAAGTGATCACGTGGTGGCACGTTCTAGGATACTCGTTTGGCCTTTGCGAACCTAACCAGGTGCACATCTACTCATCTAGCTAGCTAATAACAACATTGTTTAGAGAATTCATCCAACTTCGCGTTATCATGCCGATTTCACTCATGGAGAAAACAAAAAATGAAGAACTGAAACGTGGAGGAAGAGAATTGGAAAATTGTTCCTCTCGTTACCTTATTGGGCTTTAGGCCCGCTAGTGCAAATAGAGGCCCACTAACACCACTTGTTAATACCCAACACAAAAAAAGACATCTTGTGGGTTGGAACTTGGGAGTACAATTCCATTATCAACCAACCTCTCATAGTCTCATACCAGCGCACAGATCAGGGAGTCCTTCGATTACGATCAAAAGCACGTGCAATCTTATTTTTATTTTTATTTATTTTTGCATATTGCTATCGTCCATCCTCAATCCCTCTATCTTCTCTGGGGGTTTTATTGATTTGGCATTCCCACGACGATTGGCCGATTGCTGTTGTAGCTGTGAAGTTTTAGCGAATCAAAACCCTAAAACCCCTGATCCCCTATCCCTGTTTGAAGCTTTCAACTTTTGGTCGACGTTAATTCCGAAGAATTTGCGTAGTTGGATATAGATCTATTCCAAATCCGCTGTGTTCGAACATGAAGGGTAAAAAAGCAGCCAAATTGAGCCACCAGGACCAGAATGGTCACTTGACCCCCTTCAAATTGGCCAACCTCTTCGATCCAGATGCTTCATGGGACAAGGTAAATTATGCTGAATTTCATGTGTTTCGTTGTTACTTTGGAGCTACGTTGAGTGTTGATCTGATCCTGTTCTTTTTATTTGAGCTTGACTTCTGGGAGTTTTCTATCTAATATTGGATGGTCAACCTAGGGTTTAGACTGTTGCTCTAGGTTTTTATCTTTTTTGCCATGGGGTAAGAGCAGAAAGAGACTAAATTAGGTCAATTCTATTCGATAGTTGCTGAGTCGTGGATGGATTGCCATCATTACCTATTCAAAAGCTTTCATCTTTCTTAATTTTAGATGCCAGTTTTTGTTAAGGCTTCCAATTTGTGGGTTTGACTATCCTTTAGTTAGAAATTCGGACTCTCAGTGGTCTTTGATGGGCAATGTTTAATTCTGGGGTATATTAGCAATGGCTAACAGCTGATGTTCTTGATTTGGTCCAGGATCAACTTGGGGATGTTTTGCACTGGATTCGACAAGCAATGGGCCTCATTTGCGGATTGCTATGGGGTGCAATTCCTTTGGTGGGAGGCATATGGTTCTTCGTGTAAGTTGATTTGTTCCTTCCATGATCTGTGGGGATTGTGCAGTTTATTTACCAGTACATCTGTTTTCAGTTTTTACTTATTATTATGGTTAGCTTTGAAGTCTATAAAGCTGAAGTACTGATTATCTAACCAGCATTCTCCGGATCCACAACTTAATTATTTGTTTTCTGTATTGGGTTTGCTAGTCCCTTGTCTTGTTGGATTATGAACTTGCATTGTGCTTTGTCCAAATGTTCCCCCAATATTAGTTGACTGATATACGCTCACTAAAGGGGATTTTGTCAAGACTTGTTTTACTGATTGTAGTTTGACTCGAAAAGATCTCTGGTTGAGTTTTGGACTCTCTTGTGGATTTCATTGACAGAGAGATTTTGAATTCATTGAGAGTCTCAAATGTACTTTGGGCAATGATGTCAAAAGTCAATGTGCTAAATAAATCTGCCAAAATCTTAAGTTCAAAAAAATTGCAGTTGCATTTGATGTATTTAATTACTTCTAAGAGTGTTAGATTACCTCATATAGTGTCCTTCAATTTTTAATGCGCCATGGTTTAAATAGAAGGTGTAGATACTGTTTTTTTCAATTGATTGGTAACTTATGGAAGTATAGAATACAATCTCTTAACTATTTGAACTTTATTGCCCTTACAATTTGCACGTTTACTGAAGAATCCAAAACGTTGCCCTTTGAATCGTGAATTAAATATCTACTTTGTTAAATTGTGATCAGATTCCTTGCTGTATCTACTGGGATCGTCTATGGCTACTATGCAATGGTATTGAATGTTGATGAAGAAGAATTTGGTGGACATGGGGCTCTACTCCAAGAGGGACTCTTTGCCTCTGTAACACTTTTTCTGGTACAGTCTACGATCCCTCTTCCTCGTCTACATTCGTCTTGTGTTTTTTCGCCTCCAAGTTTTTTTTTTCTCTCGATTCTTTCTTTGTTTGGATTTTGTTATAGTTTTTGAACACTGTGTTTTTCTCCTTGTTCAGCTTGCATGGATTCTAGTATACAGCATGCTGCACTTTTGAACAACTAGCCGAACTTGGCATTGTCGACTTGTGCGGTAGCACCGTCTTTTGGCTATTGGGAACTCATCTTGCCAGCTACATACATCAGATACTGTTTCTCCCTATAGCTTATGCCAAACAAAGCTTAGCAATTTCTCTTGGTTGTAATTTTGAAGTGCTCCAAAACCGCGCTTTTTCGGGAAAATCTGATGAACTTATTGATGTCATGGATCTTATCTCATTAGCTAGTTCTTTTTGGACTTCTATAGGAGGAAGAAAACTCAGCTCTATGGTTTTGAGAGTCTTGCTTATTTGTATTCAACCTGAAAACCAAATCTTGGCAATGTTAATAATAACATTGTTTGCATGTTGGTCGAACATATAGGTGCTGATTGCTGAATAGAGATGAGTATATTTAACCTCCCATTTAAAAACTGTGTTAATCACTAAACTATCATGAAATGCGGTGTTTTCTCACAAGAAAGGAAATGATTTCGTCATTGGAAAACGAATCGGAACAAACATGAAGAATAAGAGTCTGAATAAATTTATTCCTTGGGAGGAAGAACATGAGGAAAGTTTGCCCTTGGGAAAAAGAATCCAACTTGGTGAACTCATCAATTCAAAAAGAGATAATCAGCCAAATTCACCCCGTGTAATCTCAAATCCATGACCAAACCATCCATCCTGGGGAAGCACAAGATGATGATATTGGTATGATTTTCATTCTGTGTGTGTTTTCCTTTTCATATGAGTTTGGGGTTTTCCCCAGTTGAGGATGAGGAGGGATGAAGATTTCCAGCCATTCAAACGGTGGTTTCCGTGGCTGGTGCCGACGATTGTCGTCGCCACCACTGTTGTGTTCATCATCACAATGTGGGTCAATGATTGCCCCAAGAACTCCGTCTCTTGCTTGGCTACATTTCTTGGACGCTTCTCGTTTCAGCCTTTCAAAGAAAATCCCCTCATTGGCCCTTCCTCTGACACGTAAGCTTCTCTCTGGATTATATCTTCTTCTTTATCTGTGCAACTGTTCTGCTTGATACAATGAATTATACACAGTCCTCTTAAATCTTAATGAACAAAGTGCAGTTAATTTCTGATTTAGCCGCAAACTTACGGTTAGCTTGCATTAGCTTGCAAACATCTGAACTTGGACTAATCCATATTGACCCTATACATTTCTGGTCACTAGTAATTTGTACAGTATTTAGTATCTGGGATTGGTGTACAAGGCTGCTACTAATGGATTATGGCTAATGAATTAATACAATTGAGCTGTCAGATGGAGATGAGATGTCTAACCCTGGATTTTTTTTTGGTAATCTTTCTCAGTCTGAGAAAAATGGGAGCTCTAGATGTCACTCTTGTAGTTGATAAGCACCAAGTTTGGAGGCTAATCAGTAGTATGTGGTTACATGCTGGTGTTTTCCATCTGCTTGCTAACATGATAGGCCTCGTATTCATCGGCCTACCGCTTGAACAAGAATTTGGATCTGGTATATAATTCTGTGCTTCTCTCAGCCTTTGTTCTTTCTTCCTCTGTCATGAGCTTCATACTCTTGTTATCTGTTATACACATTGGATATGAGATGCATTAGGTTGAATATTGTTACTTAAAGCTTAGTGCTTTACATTTTGCTGCATAAAGATTATTGACTTGATCTTTGTTTTTCCACAGTGAGGATTGGTTTACTGTATCTTCTTTCTGGTTTTGGAGGAAATCTGTTATCAGCTTTATTCATTCAGTTTACAATCTCTGTTGGAGCTTCTGGTGCACTTTTTGGTTTACTAGGAGCCATGCTTTCTGAACTCGTTACGAATTGGACAATATACGACAACAAGGTGAGGTAGTATAACAGCCCTTCATAGGTTTTACCTTGATTCATGTTTTGCCTATGTAGTAAGTAATATTGATGTTTGTTTATGATCAGTTGGCCACATTCTTGATGCTCATTGTTATTATTGTACTAAATCTAGCAATGGGACTCCTTCCACGCGTTGACAACTTTGCTCACATCGGAGGATTTCTATCTGGTTTCCTTCTTGGATTTATGTTGCTAATTCGCCCTCAATTCGGATATATAAACCAAAAGCATGCTCGTTCAAGATACATTACAATGTCGTCAGCAAAACCGAAGTACAAGCCTTACCAACTTGTTCTTTACGTTAGCTCAGCGCTCCTTCTAACTACTTGGTAAGATTTCTAGCCTGGTTTTGATTGTTTGCAGACTAATCTAAAACCATCTTAACAAAGTATGATAACATTGGATTTGATCTTGTTCAGTTTGACAGTAGCCCTGATCATGCTACTCCGTGGAGTGAACGCGAATGACCACTGCTCTTGGTGTCATTATTTGAGCTGTGTTCCTACTTCCAAGTGGAGATGCAACTCTAAGCAATTATGTGAGGTAATATACGTTCGTGTCTATCGAAAACCAAATCACTTAGGTTTCGGAAGGCTAAAACGAATCAAAAAATCTAAACTTTTGGATGAATGAATTGCAGTCGGTCCAATTTGGAGGGAAATTCAATCTGACATGCTTGAGCAATGGAAAAAGTCGAGTTTACCCATTGATCGACGACAAGCCTTCCCAGGTTAGCCAGCTGTGCTCTCAGCTTTGTGCTTGACAAGCTTACACAAATCTTACATGAAAAGAGGTTGCCTTGTCATGTACAAGTATTAGCCTTGAACTACTTGGACCTCGCCCATAAAATTCTTGTAATCTTCGTATCCATGAACAATTATTAGGCTGTCAGAATTGAATGTGTTTCATTTGTTGTGTTGTGATTCGTACCGAATAGTAAGAAACTAAGGATCCTTCCTTTCTTCACACACATTCTCAGTTCTCTCTGTTGTCTCTTTCAAGTCAGCCAAACACGTTCTTGAAAGGGCTGGTTCATAAATCTTCCGGTGTTTCCATTCTGATTGATCCATGAACCAAAAAAGTTGGTCTTGATTGCTAGAGTGCAGTTAAATCCCAGGAAATGCAAACAGAGGTTGGCAGTTGCGGATGAATTAAATGTGGGCATATGCATATGGTTAGGCCATGACAAATACTGATCATCCCAGAGGGCAAGATTGCCCAAATATGAACTCAACTTGGCTGAAAAATGTCCCAAAATTTGTCTGCAGAGCATTGAATTCAAGGTTGAACCGCTGCAATTTGTCTAATTGTCTCGTCTTTCTCTTGTTAAGCGGAAAATTGCAAACAATTGCTCATAAATTGGACATTTACACAATCTTAGACAATGGGACTTCCATTCCATAATTTCCATCTTTTGCTGTAATGGCTGAAATTTCTCCGTGATTTCTTAAAACCCACTTTTTTTTTCTTTTTCTTTTTGGTGTACCAACAAAGTGGATGCTTATTTTTTGGTCCCTCGATCTTTAGTGAATAGTGGAAAGTGAAAAACTAGGGGTAGTTTAGATTGGGTCATAAGAATATATAGCAATATCTCAAAGCTAAAAGCCTAGCTATGTTATGTGGAAACAGAAATGGAGAAACACAAAATTTCTATATTTTTAGTGTAAAAACGAGTTTTCGTGTTTCCATCTAAAACGGGAAAACGCCACCTCATTTGACTTTTGGGGTAACATATAGTCTAAAACTAGATGGATCCTAAGAGCACCCGCAATGGTGGGCTTGCCCAAAAATTCTCTCTCCTTTTCTCATTCTTCCACCTCACTTTCTCTTTCCTCCAACTCATATTTCACTATTACCCTTCCCAATTTATTTAACACTTCCCACAATGGTAGGCTACCCAACTCTATTTTTTTTAATAAATATTGGTTATTATGTGTCCGAAAATCATGTGCATTTCAGGATTAAACTGTGTGCAATTCATAAAACGTGTCTATTTTAACTATATTTAAATCATATATTTTCTTTTATTAATTGATATGTAAATATAATATACTTAATAAAAAAATTTGCTAAATTTGATAGTCAATATAATATAATAGTTTCTATTATTTATAACATTTGATAATATCAAAAAATTACATTATGATATAAATAATTAAGTTTTAAACTGAATTTCTATTACATTATTCATCACATCCGTCACAATTAGTAATTTCGAAAATAAAATTTGAAATTAAAAAGATAGAAACGCGTATATATTATGATGTGAAGAAACATAAGCAATATTGGGTTCATTTTACAGAGGGGACAAAAATATAGCAACTACAATATTTATTTATTTCTAAAAATTTAGAATTGGATTCATAATTAAAACAATAGTCATTATATGTTATATTAGTCATTATAAATATATCACACTAAATATGCCACATGTCATTTGATGAGAGCTTCTTCAATTTGGGTGGGTGCCCTAGAACCAGGGGGCCTCCGAAAATTGGATACCTTTCCACAATGGTGAGCTTGCCCATTTGAGGAGAGAGAGTGTATTTGGGCAGGGAAGTTCCCCACCGTTGTTGATGCTCTAACAATGCAAGTTTCATGATGCCCTTTGTAACTTCAAGAGGTGGAGGAAGGCCACTTACGTTCTCTAACATCGAGCAAGTGGGTAAATCAAAGGAATAATTAGATTTTTTCGATCTTCTGTATTGTGTTACGTATGGTGGGGAGATTTCGGGTCGTTTCTTTTTTACGAGATATGATTCGGGTCTAGTGCTGTTGTTGGAATTTACTAGTTAATGGGGGCAAATGTGTGATTATTACGCAGTGAGGAAATTGCGTAGAATTTAATCAAACGAGGAAATTGTGGGGAGGAATCAGACAATATATGTGTGTTAGGCATTTGGACGTTGGACATGTTTGTAGGTTTAAAAAAGAGTAATTGGCCCCCCCTTTGACACAACCACCGGTTTGCGGAACACACTACACACAACAACATGCAAGGCCATCATCATTGTCATAAAATAAATAAATATATAATAAAATTTAAGCTGATTTAACAAAAAAAAAAAAGAATTAAGGTGATTTTAGTATTAAATACATAGAACTAAGGTGAGTTTAGTATGACATGAATGAATGAAAATTAAGATAAGTATATGAATTATTGTAAATTTATTGAAACCACAGGGTTACCTCGCAAAATTTTAAAAATACTTGGGTACCGTGTGAAATAGGCTTAACCACAGGGTTACCACGTGAAATTTCCGAAAATATAATTTCCGGTTTCATTTTTACGGGTTTGTAAAAAAAATCGGGAAAGTGAATTAATTTTGTTTCCTATCGGGTTTTTTGGACACGTTTTGATCTTTGATGATTGCATTTGGCATGCATGCTACTCTTCAAATGCACGTAGGAGTCGTACAATTGTTTGTATTGTGAGTATTGGTCCTCCATTTACACAATCATCTAGCTTAGGGGGGTTGCTTGCCCTTGGAGGAATGGCGCAATAATACCATGAACTATGTGATTCTCAACTTATAGTGTCATATATTTCGTGACTAAATTTTAATGTCGCAAAAAAAAAAAAGCAAAATTTTTAAACTTCTTCTGTTGATATTAGGGAAAAAACTAATAGAAACAAACGCATGAATTGAACTAGATGTGTTGCAAGTCAAATAGGGTGGCTCGTAAGTTAATGAATCTAGTCCATAATATGTTTGATTAAAAACGGCACGTAATTGTAATTTAATACTCCCTCCGTCCCATAATGTTCGTCCAAAAGGACGATTTTTACGGTTTTTAATGCAAGGTATAATGTGGTATTGGGAAATGAAAAAGTGAGTTAAAGTGGGTAGAAGATATGATTGAATAGGGGTATTTTTGTAAGTTTGTAGGGGAAAAAAGTTGAAAAGAGATAAAGTAAGTAGAAAAGTTGGATAATGGGTGTAAATTTAGAGATTGGATAGGGGTAAGATTGGAAGAAAGTTATTGATATAAAAGGAAAGTGGACAAACATTTTGGGACGACGGATTAGGAAAGTGGACAAACATTATGAGACGGAGGGAGTACTAGCTAGTAACGAACAAAGCATGTGAAGATCATAATCATATACACTAGAGTGCAACCATGAAGTTGCTATCGAGAATAAAGGGGTGGAAAGAGGGAGCACGTACGTACAATTCAAGTCAATTAGAAGCAAGAATTAGGGTCATCTTTAGATGAAAATCTTCAATTGGGTAGCAATTCCAACAACAAAATTCCCTCCATGGCTCCATCAATCTACTATAATACAGTATAAAGCGGAACTCAAGTCTTTGTTAAAATTTACGCCACGTCATCAACCCTGAAAAAAATAATGATTTTATTTTTTGCATTGATTTTCAAAAAATAACTTATATATCTTCTTGATATCTTATCCAATTTCCTTATGTGTACTTAATATCTTACTCAATTATATATCCTTATACGAATAAGGAAATTCAAGTGATTTTCTTTTATATTCTTTTAAAAAAATTCTTATTAATTATTATACATTTTTGTCATTATTGAATCTTGAAGAATAGTGAAAAAAATTCACATGTGTCAATAGTATATTCATTAATAATATAAATTTGAAATTTTGAATAGAGCTATTTTAGAATTAAAATTGTATGAATAAAAGTATACATATAGGTCAATAGGTTCAGATTTTGGTCTATTGGATTTGGATTATAAGTTCCCGAGTTAAAATCGTATTCATATCAAACTTCGATCTCAAATCGGTTAATTCGGTTTTATATTTACATTACCCGTACATGGTACGGGGTTTGTACTAGTTGATATTATTATATATGGTCAAGACGTACGTACATGATCTTGCACACATATCAACTATATATACATACGATTTTTCTCCTAATTAAAAGTCAGTTCCACACACGCACATGCAAGTATAGATGCGAGAGTACACATTAGTACGTACGTAAGATAATACAACATTAAAATATTATTGCTCATAACAAAAGAAATAACGATCGATATTCAAACTTGGTGATGTCAGGCGTTCTAATTTTTGGACGGGTGACTTCATTTCTCCCATGAACAACAACAGAGTATATATATGAAATGCAGGAGTACACATAGTCTAATTTCCACGATTACAACTATATATATGTATTTATCTCCAATATCGTCATATGTGGGACGAAAGATGATTAGACTTATAGAGTTATAGGCATTGATTTGTATGGACATTTATATTATTCATATCTAAAATTCTAATTTACTCGTCCAATTAATCATGATGAAACCTAAGTAAACCGAACAAACATGAACTTAACCCGCCCCTTGGACAAGTTTTCGGCTCGTGTGTCGTAATAAATGACTTAACTTGGGTTTTACAAAAATCGTACGTAAGGTAGTACCCATGTGATTTTCGCATACATATATACATCGGCATGTTACTTCTGATATTGTGAAGCATATCAAATTTAAATGCACAAATTAATGCAGTATATATGCACGGTTTGTATGATTAATGATTGAGGATGGAATAATGTGGACGGTACGACCATGCATTACGGAATTGAAGGATATGGCGGCTGCGCCTAGAGAGGGCGGCCGTCCCGTCAAGCTTTCCTCCACCAATCCCCATTATGTGTCGTGACCCATGACCGTGAGCATGTTAAAATTATTATAAAAAAATCACAATATAACATATGTTTAATAACTTGTCTGTAAATTGTAGCAATTGATTTTCTAATATGCCTTATCTATGAGTACGTGCATGTGTATCCTTGTTTGCGTGACGTATTGCAAATTAAGTTTTCGTTACCTCCTGTGGACATATGATGATCGATGAACAAAGTATCATCCATCCTTGCAAGAAACACCATAATTAATGAATACGGTTTTTAGACTTGAGTTGCAAGCCTTAATTAACAAACACCACTTCACATTACGTAGACATTTTTCATACTTGATTGTTTGATTTCATGTACAAGTAGCCAAGTAACAATCATATGATCGATTGTATTTGAGTATCAATAATCGCCTATTGAAACATAAGAATAGATTGAATTAACTCATACAGGTTCTGATCCATATCGATGTTGTTATTGATGAATATTTTAAAAAGTGTGTGTATGAAACACCCTTTATAATTAATGGACAATAACCAAATGATTTAGTCAGTAAACATCTGGTTGTTCGAGAGATTTGAGGTATAAAACAATTGAACGAAAATATTCAGCCTTATTAATAGGTTTTTCAGTATTTGAACAAGAAATTGGTTTCTAATTTATATGGATGAAAGGATATCTTCAGTCTCCAGTAACAGACCTACAACATGCTGTGTAGAGCAGTAGAGGTAAGATATAGTAGTAGATGAGAATCCTCTGTTACGAAATTGTGTTTCGTAATTGTGTTTCACCTCACAAAATGATAAGAGAGGGGAGGGGGGCCTGCATTGAAGATGTGAGGGGTGGAAATGTTGAATCAGTGCAAAACACAATTTCGGAACTGTATTTCGAAACAGAGGAATTACACCGTATAGTAGTAGTATGCGCATTTTGTATTATCCGTTATAACCTACTTAGAAGATGGAGTAGATAATAACCCTATGCTTTGACTTTAAAAACATACGGAGTAAAAAAATTAAACGTAGTACTTTATGCCGTAAAGGTAAATATTGCATGTGATCCGTACCACTTGTTCACAGAAGTCAAGGAAGTGGTTGCACTGTTGCAGTGAAGAAGGACATCAAATATTATTCCTGTTTTAATTTCATAATTTTATCCTCCATGGAATGTCAACCCGGATTAATTGGCCTAATGTAATCCCTTTTTACGGAGACCACCTTACGTTTTTAAAAAAAATGCAAGTCAATCCCCAATGAACTAGGGAAATTAGATGGGCATTTGAGTAATTTGCACTCTTACTACACCCAACTTTTTTGGTCGAACCTTATTACACCCAACTAGCCGAGCATTTTTCTTCTTTTTATAGTGCAAGCATGCATCCCATTGGTTGTTTCTCATTCAATAAATTAGGGAAAGATTAGGATAAAAAAGATAGGTAAACTAACAAAACCAGGCTGCCGGTTGACTTTGAGTAAACCCCATAAACTAATCAACTCAGACTGAATTGGAATTTGTTCTCGTAAAACCATCCCAAGCTTTTTGACTAAATGAAATAATAAATTAATCCCTTTATTACTTAATGCTTTGGTCAATTGATCTATACTCTTTTTTCGCAATCTAGAGCATTTGACGGGGCAATGTTTAGCAATTCAACAGGCAATAAACGTCCAACGTTCGATAACCCTAAACCCCTATAATCAAATAAGAAACGAATCTTCAATCTTTAAACATTAGTGTTTGCCTTGAATCTCCTATTGAAGATCTAAAAATTAGAGGGTCATTTTTGACGATTTATTTGAAGGTTTCTAGAGGTTTGAAAGTACTTAGAATTTAACATGGTCATGTTGGGTAAACCGTACCAGTACCACCACATGGAAACCCTAGCCAATAATCGGCCACCACTCGCCGCCGCGGCCGAAATGTGCATTGTTCGTCACTTACACCATCCGTCATAATATCCGGCCCTTCTTCTTCTTTTTTCAATGCTTTTGGTCAACATCGACCTCAGTCTTCATAAGCAAACGTTACGAAGTCATTCTTATTTTTTATGGTCAAATACATACATGTATGTAAGTACTCAAGTATACCGATATATATGTGATCGATTTAATTCAAAACAAAACAAACAAATACAGATGTATTAATCAAAAACTTAATTAAATAAATGGTTTTGTTATCGGCTCGAACATTTATAGATAGATAGATAAAAATTCGAAGAAGGGACGTGAAGATTTGCGTACTCTTTGCACATGGAATATTATATCCCTTTTGGTAGACTACTTATGAATGACGCTCAAACTCACATTCCCATACCATTCACTTTTCATCTACACTTTTTTATAAAGAAAAACCAGCCATCAAATTAAACTCACTACGTAAATTACACTAGCTACGTGTCGCAGAAAGTTCACGTACTGATCAAAATCTAAACTTACCAAAATCAGAACTTATTAGTATTAAAGCTGTGAGGTATAGTAACATATCACGAGTGATTCCATGCCTTTTTTATCCGGAAAAAAAGATTGCTTAAGAAGAGGAAAAGAGAAGGATTGATCTCAATTCTCAAGTCTCAGCCCTTGAAAGATTTTCTGGACCATGTC
The DNA here is from genome assembly GCA_934048045.1 of Polygonum aviculare. Lineage (NCBI taxonomy): Eukaryota > Viridiplantae > Streptophyta > Magnoliopsida > Caryophyllales > Polygonaceae > Polygonum > Polygonum aviculare. Next base: position 7,690,615 of record OW204024.1, read on the forward strand.
CAACAAAAATAACAATTAAAATCCATCCCAAACAAAGCATTCGTTCCCGATTTTTTCAAAAATCTTTTGTATTTGTCTTTATTTCAAAATTTGCAGCAAATTGCCACATAGTACCTCATTCCTCTGAACATTTGACCACAGCAGAGTAATCTTTTGTTGATTAGCATGACCATCGTTGAACATTTTTTCGTTTGGGTACCAATTTACATTCTTCTTTTCTGGGCGGTTTAATGTAAATATTTTAAAACACGGGCGCTTCACTGGAAAAAGAAGAGAATTAAGGGAGATTAAATCAAGTACAGTAATAAATCCCCTTGAGCGCAATTTACGTAAATTAGAAGAAATTTCCAGAATAAGTCCTCTGCTCTGCTGGACACTGCTCCTTCCCCCCTTTAAGTAGCCCCTCACCTTCCTTCCACTTTCCTCCACAACCCAACCGCCACTGCATTCCCCTTCCAAACAGCCAACCATAGCCATGGCCGCTCTCCTCAACTCCTTCCGCATTCTCTCACTCTTCTACGTCCTGACCTTCTCTCCGGCCGCCGCCCGAATTCCCGGCGTCTACTCCGGCGGCCCCTGGCAGAGCGCCCACGCCACCTTCTACGGGGGGAGCGACGCCTCCGGCACCATGGGTATATATATTCCTAGCCTAATTAAGAGCGGAATTCCGGTGAAATGAAATTCATTACACTGAAACACCGTTTGTTTGTTTGTTTGTTTGTTTGTTGAATTGCAGGCGGGGCTTGTGGGTACGGGAACCTGTACTCGCAGGGCTACGGCGTAAACACGGCGGCGCTGAGCACGGCCCTGTTCAACAACGGGCTGAGCTGCGGCGCCTGCTTCGAGATAAAGTGCGCGGACGAGCCCCAGTGGTGCCACCCCGGCAGCCCCTCCATCCTCATCACGGCCACCAACTTCTGCCCCCCCAACTTCGCCCTCCCCAACGACGACGGCGGCTGGTGCAACCCCCCTCGCACCCACTTCGACCTCGCCATGCCCATGTTCCTCAAGATCGCCGAGTATCGCGCCGGCATCGTCCCCGTCTCTTACCGCCGGTCAGTAAATTAAGCTCCCCTGTTTTCTCGCCTTTTTTTTTACCCAATTACCCCTGACAATGGACTTAATTTACATGATTAGCCCCTCGGTTCACGTTACAGGCGTAGGTTGGTTGGAAACGCTTTTTATTCTCTTACTCAAGTGGGGCCCGTTTTCCGTTTTTGATAATAGGCCTGTCTGTTCAAGGATCCCAATGAATCCATTTATTGCTAATCCATACATACACAGTATACACTGGACTATGATTTATTGGGATCCATTTATGCTAATCCATCCATACACTGAATGTGATTCCCCTAACCTCTACAATGCTCGTTTTGCACATGATTTATACGGTTCAGATTCATTTCTACTAATTGTAGATCATGCACTTAGCAGTAAATGGAAAGTTAATAGTATTAGTATTAGTGTGCATTGAACAACCAAGTGTGAAACGGGATTTTAGTCTACAACCATTGAATTTCGATTTATTTTCCAAACCGGATTCACACGGGGCCCCACTTCACCAAAACCGGTTGGGACTCCTCTCAGTCTTCTAGGCATCCCTGTTTTCGGAACCCGAGAGAGCCCACACAACGTGAAAAAAGCGCGGCCGTGATCTCATCACGCCCACACTAAAATCACGGGCCGCGTTCCACGGAATTACTCCCCACCACCCCTCAAAGCAGCTAGAAATGAAGTGAAATGTCTAACATGCCCCCCGGGGATTTCGTGAAATTTTGCAGGATTCCGTGCAGGAAGCAGGGAGGGATCAGGTTCACGATAAACGGGTTCCGTTACTTCAACTTGGTGCTGATCAGCAACGTGGCGGGCGCAGGGGATATCGTGAACGCCTACGTCAAGGGATCGAGGACCGACTGGATGCAGATGAGCAGGAACTGGGGGCAAAATTGGCAATCCAACTCCGTCCTGGTGGGCCAGTCCCTCTCCTTCCGAGTCCAGGCCAGCGACCGCCGTAAGTCCACCTCCTGGAACATCGTCCCCGCCCACTGGCAGTTCGGCCAGACCTTCTCCGGCAAGAATTTCAGGGTTTGACCAAAACACCCTCCGGGTGGAATTAAAAAATGGTGGGAAATTCGGATTTTAACCCTCCCGCCATTTTCAGGGAATCGGTGAAATTAAAGTGGGAAACTGTTTGCTTTTTTTGGCTTGACTTTTTCTCCGTTGTGGCGTGTTTGGATTTATTTTTAAAGTTTGAAAGTTGAATTTGGAGTCTTTTTGAATTTTAGGGTTTGGGTGGGTGGTGGGAAAGAGGCGGGGTTTGGTTGTGGACTTGAAGAGGCTGCAGAGAATCTTGTAGCCCGCAGTCTAGTTATCTGTTATCGTATGGAATCGTATCAAATCATATACTCCCTCCGTCCCATAATGTTCGTCCAAAAGGACGTTTTTTGCGGTTTTTAATGCAAGGTATAAAGTGGTGTTGGGAAATGAAAAAGTGAGTTAAAGTGGGTAGAAGATATGATTGAATAGGGGTATTTTTGTAAGTTTGTAGGAGAAAAAAGTTGAAAAGAGATAAAGTAGGTAGAAAAGTTGGATAATAGGTGTAAATTTAGAGATTGAATAGGGGTAAATTTGGAAGAAAGTTATTGATATAAAAAGAAAGTGGACAAACATTTTGGGACGACGGATTAGGAAAGTGGACAAACATTATGGGACGGAGGGAGTATTTTATATGCTTTTGGTATTGGGGTAAAGTTATATTGTGATGTCTTTAGGACGGAACTTTTGTGCTCCTCGCTCACTTCTACTAATTCCTATCTAGTGAAAGTTGAAAATACCCTTTTGGGCTTTGTTACAAGAGTTCAGTCATTTGCGTGAACAGAGTTGTATGATGCTACAGGAACGCTTATGCTGTCAAATGTGCTTGATTTGGGGTTATGGGTGTGTTTCAATTATCATGATGATGAATCTGAAATGTGATGTGAAAAAAAAGGGTGGAATTTCAAATTAGATAATGATTTTACCTTTTGGATGAGGAATATTCACCCACGCTTATGATACAAGCAAACCATCTTGGCGAAAAATCTAACTGAAATGAATTGATCTTCAAAGGACAACATAATGTACCGTCCCACTTTTTTACACAATGCCCAAGTTTTGAAAGGACAAGTTCAGAATAATTATTGATTTTTAAGAGATAATTAGATTTATATGGACCTCATGTATCTAGGGGTGGAGTTGTTCTCCATTACTGATTTACTATCCATACTAATCTTGATTGATTTACACCACTCACAAATCAAGAGGTTGTTAGCGAGTTGGGCTTTGGATTCCCACTCAGCCACACCACATGAAACATAGGATGCCAACCAAAACCAAAACCAATTACCAGCCTCATTTTTCGGCATCTTTCTTTCTTCCTTTCAAAGTGGTTTCAATTTCTTCTTAAAATCCCCATAAATTCAAAATCTTCCCCTTATTTATAATTATTGCTATGTTGTAGGGATTTGATCCTCCCTTTATAGATACCCCTATATATACGAATAGATGTTTACACCATACATAGTGTGTCTGAATTAACCGCGGGATTTAATACGTTAATCTAATCCAAATGCACCCTAATATGCTTAAAATCTAGGCAGGTCTCACAAAAGCTAGAAAAGTAAAATGTAGAAGAGAAAAGAGCTCTAGCCCGGGCTTTCTTCACCCAAAAAAAAAGAAGAGAAAAGAGCTTGTCAAATGTCGTCATCATTCTTATTAGACCTGTCCAAACGCGGGTCGGCCCGTCCGGCCCGCCCGCAAATAAGGGCGGGCTTGGACAAGGGTTTAGGCCCTATGGGCCAGGCCCGGCCCGCCTATATTTAATCCGGGCCGGGTATGGGCTGACGGTTTAGCCCATGCGGGCCGCTAGGCCCGGCCCGGCCCATAACATTTTATAAAAAATATATATATCGAAATATATTTTATACATCTCATGCCTTCTGAAATTAACCTAACCTCCTAGACTCGATGCATCTCTCTATTCTCTTAGACTCTCGTTCACTTCCCCATCTCCCTCTCTAGGAGTCTATTCCCGATCTCCTTTGTCCTCGCTCACGCCATTCCCGATCTACTCTCTTCTCGGTCGGCGGTCGTCATTCTCTTCGAGGTTTAGCATTAGTCGGTCGGTAGTCTTTTGATTTTTTTCGGCATTCCTAGTTTTCCCGATCGCCATTCTTTTTTCGTATAGGTTTGCATATTGGCAAAAACAAATGCTAGATTTTTTGCGGGCCGGGTTGTCCATGGGCCAGCCCGGCCCGCAATGTCGGGCGGGCTTGGGCCGCATTTTCAGCCCAGGCCCGGCCCGCACATACGGGCAAAAAAAAAGTTTTAGCCCGGCCCAGGCCCGGCCCAAGCCCGCATTTGGACAGGTCTAATTCTTATCACTATAGTTTCTCTTTCAATGGGTTTGGGCTTGGGATTGTGTGTCGAACTGCAAATTCCCCAATGGGCCTAGAGTTGGATTGGGCTCCAACATGGCCCAACTACAATGTCACACACAGCTGTATATATCATCACAATTTCAGACTATTGAATACATGACCAGTTTTGCATCAGGGTCATCATGTTAACTACGTGAAGAGTACGATCATAGCATTTGGAAATTTTAAAATATACTTGCATGACTTACTATTTGTTAAATATCATCATGCATGGGCATGATGTATCGTACGTTAGGTTATAAACAATTATATCTGGTAACACAACAACTAATGATTGTATGAAACGTTACGTAATTCTTTATTCAACCTATAAGATCCTTTAACAAGATTGAAATGTAGAATTAGGCAAACCATGGACAACACGATTGGCTAATAATACCCTAAACCAATGAAAGATAAGAAAGCTTAACAATGTAGTACTCCATACTGGACTACTAAAAATATACAATCATTATATTTGGCAAGCAGAGCACGACTCTATTATTTCAGAGCATCATGCCGTTTACTATAGTCCAAATCTAAAAACGATAGCACTTAGTTTAATAATGCACCAACACCACCCACCTTCAAAGTAAAGAGCATCTTATTATTTCAACCTTTTACTCAAGTGACTAACTACCGAATTCAGGTCAGGTAAAACATGACAAGCAAATACTGATAAATTCCTGCCAAATTAGCGTTCCAAAATTCCAAAACCACCCTCAAATAAACTCATAATTACAACAACGCCCCCAAATAACTAACCACTTCTCAACCATGGCCTACCTACATTGCTCATGGCCTGACACTTCTCTTTGTAAGTTGTACATCTCTCTGCCTTCCTCGTGATCCTCCTGACCCTCAACTTGGACCCTCTTCCATTAAATTAACCCAATTTAATACTCCCTCCGTCCCATAATGTTCGTCCAAAAGGACCCTTTTTGCGGTTTTTAATGCAAGGTATAAAGTGGTGTTGGGAAATGAAAAAGTGGGTTAAAGTGGTAGAAGATATGATTGAATAGGGGTATTTTTGTAAGTTTGTAGGGGAAAAAAGTTGAAAAGAGATAAAGTAGTAGAAAAGTTGGATAATGGGTGTAAATTTAGAGATTGGATAGGGTTAAGATTGGAAGAAAGTTATTGATATAAAAGGAAAGTGGACAAACATTTTGGGACGACAGATTAGGAAAGTGGACAAACATTATGGGACGGAGGGAGTACAAACCCAGATTCTCAGTTTTTTTTTCCTTTCCGATTTCTATAATCTCCGCCCACGTTCGCGAATCCATGGTAGTTGCTCATCTTGGCATCTTGCTCCCCTCAACACCTCCACTAAAAAGCCCCTCCTCTCCACCAAATCCGCCATTCTCGCTCGTCTCATCTGGGTAGCCGTTAGTTTCTGCAATGAAGTGCTTTCACTTCACCAACGGAGACCGGAAGGACGACGAGGGCGACGGAAACGGCGTCGTTCTGGCCGGAAGGGCGTCCAAGGTCTCATGGGTTCGCTCCTTCAGCGTGGCCTCCGACGTCAGGCGCTCCGAGTTCGACTCCGAGTCGAGGACCGATTTCAGCGACTCGGTCGCCTTCCACGAGTTCCTCACTCAGCGATGGGCGAATGAAATGAGGGCCTTTACCTTCGCCGAGCTGAAATCGGCGACCAGAGGCTTCAGTAGGGCGCTCTTGATCGGAGAAGGAGGGTTTGGCTCCGTTTTCCGTGGCACCATCAGGGATCCAGATGCCCCCGAGATGGATGTCGCCATTAAACAGCTCAATCGAAACGGGTTTCAGGCATGTTTTCCTCGATCTTGCTATAAGCGTGGTTTTCGGTGGAGACCTAATTTGTTTAATGCTTCTTATAGATGAATTAGTTTATGAATTGCCATGTGCCGGAGATTCAGGGGAGCTATGTTTTGGCCAATAATTTTGGTTTGTTCATGATTGTGATGTTTTTTGCTTGAAATGTACTCAATTTGTGAAGTGATTCCTGGCAGACATTGTTACTGTGAGCAATAATAGGTAGTGTTGCGTTGTTTCTACGCCAGTTTTAATATTGTTCAAAATGCCATGGCTCTTTGGTTTAGGTTGGAATTATTGTACCTTGTAAGCGTGGGCAATTGAAGTTCAGGTTGTTTGTTTTTTGTAGACAAAGACGAAATCCTTGTCGTTACTGGATTCGGATTCATGGTTCTGGAGTGTAGTGTACTTGTAGATTCTTATCAAAGTTCATAACAAAATAAGCATTTCAGTAACAATGGATGGTTGATAGAAATTGAAGTTATAGTTTCGTTGCAAGCTTGTAGCTTTGAAGTGTGAGCTAGTGTGATATGGAGATGTTTAATATGAAGTTGTCTCATGGGTTTCGCATTTGCATTCTAGTCATCAGGGACACAAAGAATGGATCAATGAAGTGAACTGGTTGGGTGTGATTAAGCACCCAAACCTGGTGAAATTAGTCGGTTACTGTGCAGAAGACGATGAAAGAGGGATCCAGAGGCTTTTGGTGTATGAGCTGATGAAGAACAAAAGCTTAGAAGACCATTTATTGGCTCGGGTACAATCGCCCCTCCCATGGTTAGCTAGATTGAAAATTGCTCAGGATGCAGCTCGCGGGCTCGCATACCTGCACGAAGAAATGGACTTTCAGGTACCAAATTATGTTTTTGAAGCTCCACTTCTTTCTTCTTCTGGCTTATAATCTTCTTTACTTAAGGTTTAATTTGTTTTACGCAGCTGATATTTCGAGATTTTAAAGCATCAAATATCTTACTGGACGAGGATTTAAACGCAAAGCTCTCAGACTTTGGATTGGCTAGGCTGGGGCCGGCTGAAGGACTTAGCCATGTTTCCACATCAGTAAGTTTCACAGCTGGGGAATATTTCTAATTTTAACTTGGTGATGCATATACATTGTATAATTGATTGGATTTGTCACAAAAAGACATCAACCTTTTACTCTATGAAAACAAAATTATATACCTAGTTTATACCCTTAGTAGAAATGGAGATGATTCATGATTGGACCGTTGGCCTGAGATGGACCATGCCTAGGATGGGGATTTTTCAATGATAGGCCAGCTCTCATTTTTTGTTCTTTATCAAAATCAGTGACATCATAAAATAATAATAAAATTATGTACAGTGCTTTGCTCTGGAACTTTGAGTAGAGGCTTGATGAGTTCATTCTATTGGAAGGTTTTTTTTGGTCTTCATACACACAACCTGTTAGCTGTGTTAATATTCTTAGCACACTCTTACCACAGGTTGTTGGAACCGTGGGTTATGCAGCTCCCGAGTATGTTCAGACCGGCAAATTGACAATTAAGAGTGATGTGTGGAGTTTCGGTGTGGTTCTTTATGAGCTAATCACAGGCAGGAGGGCACTTGATTTCAACTTACCAAAGAGTGAGCAGAAACTTCTTGACTGGGTCAAACCCTTGGTATCAGATTCAAAGAAGTTCCCTCTCATTGTAGATCATAGGTTAGAAGGCAAATATTGTGTTAGATCCGCACAGAAACTGGCATCTATAGCAAACAAGTGTCTGATGAAGCAGCCGAAATCCCGGCCTAAGATGAGTGAGGTGGTTGAAATGCTAGGCGGCATAATCAGTGAGGTAGTATTACAGGCAGAGGCTGATTCAGCTCCTCAGCCGGTTGAAGAAGCAGAAAATGAAGACGATGAAGAGATTGAACCCATGAAACAAGGAAGAAAGTACCTAAGAAAGGTGATGGATATCAAGGAAAGAGTTAGTCTTAGGAACAAGTCTATTGTCAAACTAGATTGGAAGAACTGGCCACCTGGGGTTGTTAGGACCCGGTGACGACTTTAATTAAACAGTAATGTACGTGGCCTTAAATTCAACGCGAATCCGTTGCTTATTCCCCTGTTGTCCCTAAATTCAATTTGAAGTGTAAATATAGCTTTCCTGCAAGTGGTTTTTTTTTGCAGTGATGCTGATCAGCTGATGAATTTCATGAGAAAGAAGCTGTTGAGTGCATTTGAAGATTAGATTGCACATGTTTTGGCATTGGTCCCTTAGTATCTTTTTTAAGTATCTTATCTCTTGTTGGACATTTCTTACAGAAGCTCCAAACGGCTGCCATATTGTGGTCCTGTATGGTGAAGTTTCATATTGTAGTAGAAGAGATATGTTGACCTTGGCATCGTTTAATCAATGAGATGTCATTTTCTTCATTTTTTCTGTACTTATTTGAATCCCTTTACTTTGAAGTTTTTCTTATTCTTTCTTGTTTGTATTAGGGGGTGATGTTGAAATTGTTGGATAATAATTGTTATACCTTGAGATATCAGAGCTAAAGAAACCAGTTTCATTCTTCATTGCAAAATGATTTCAACCTTAAACATGCAGCATCCCGTAATCAAAGAAAACCTCACGTCTGTGATCATGACTTTTGAATTTTGATTTTTTTAGAAGAAAAGCGTAGTGTTTGACCTTTTATAAAGGTGCACTACAGCGTTGTCAGGTTAAAATCTTTCTCATACACTTTTGGGATCTGCAGTATTATCTTTGACTAATTCAGTTAAAACAACACATTAGTTCAAGGGTTTGGGAATTGAGGATATGCATTATAATTGGGTTGCTGAGTTTTTTGACTTTCAACAATTACCCTTAAAACAATTTTATTTTATTTATTTATTTAGCTGATCCTTGGACTGGAATCACCACTTTTCACAGTTTGAACTTTGAAGGTTGTCCTACCACCACCACACCAGTACATTTTTTTTTTTTTTTTGAACCGGTGAGAATTAGGAACACGCTTTTAGGGCGGGTCACCTAGGGCATCCTTTCGGATGAGAGCATGAAGCTCGTGGTGGTTCCAAATGGTTTCCCATGAGAGACTGTGGCCCAGAAACGCAATTTTGTCAGCCACAGAATTATGAAGCCTACTCTCATGATAAAATCGTACTGACTCGAAGCCCCGTAGGGATACGAGAATGTCTGTTAAAATTCTTTCTATTTCCCATGGGCAACGAATTTCCCCCGCTAGGGCCTTTATGACAATGACGTTATCCCCTTCGATCTCTATTTTCTTTACACCTAACTGCTTGGCCTTCATTACTCCGTCCCATAAAGCCATTGTCTCTGCCATCAACACTGACACTTTCCCAAATGTTCTGGCTGATCCACCAATTGGCTGCCCATTTTCATCCCTTATAATCGAACCTCCTGCTGCATTTCCATTACTGATCTTGGATCCATCGAAATTCAATTTAACATAGTGTTTAGGGGGTTTCTTCCACTTTCCCACTTTGTTTCGTGACTTCTCTACTGAACTCATCATCTTTTTGTTTAGGTACTTCTCTTCATCCTCTTGCCAATCTTTCGCTTGCCTGCATTGAGTCAACTAGTGACGGATATACAAACAAATGTCTTGTATATGGTCATTTGGTTCTTCTTGGAAGAGTAATTTATTCCGCTGGTGCCAAATACTCCACCAAGCCACACCAGTACATGTTTTCATGTCACATTTGTTCACATGGTTTCATTAAAATTCAACATTTTTTAGTTCTACAATCACAGTCTCTTGTTAAATGACAGCTTAAAAATAAATAAAGATACTACAATAGAAGGAAAAAAAAAGACTATCAGCGTAAGTTGAATTACAGAATACACAACCATGTCATAACATAAAATCCCAGGATAGAACGTAACATCCACCTTGCTCCCCAACAAAACCACAAAATTTCCAACCCTAATTTCCCCTTCTGTTAGTTCATCAGGGACCATTGACTCATAAACATTAACATTAGTTGAGCTAAGACTGTACATTCATTTCACCATGAAATCCTCCTTCTTACCGCATAACACCATAAAACCTCTTCAAACTCATCACATGTTTCCGTTCAAGCATAAAGCGGCGAAGCTGAAGGCCTAGGATAATCCACATTGGCTTTGACAGCACCTGTGCTTCTTCTCCTGTCTCTCGAGCTTCCATGACCATTTCCTGCAGCCTTGAAGTCTTGAAGCTTTTCAAGCTCCCTGACCACCTCGGCCATGGCTGGCCTGAGCTTGGTCTCAGCCGCAAGGCAGCGGAATGCAAGGGTAGCTACTCTGTGAGCTGCATCCAAATTATACTGTCCTTCAAGACGGTTGTCTAGGATTCTGAAGATTTTCCTCTTGTTTGTCAAGTAAGGCCTTGCCCATTCGACAAGGTTGTGTTCTCCAGAGGGGCGGTTTTTGTCGACAGCTCTTCGGCCTGATAGCATTTCTAAGAGTACCACGCCGTAGCTGTACACATCGCTCTTTGAGGTTAAATGACCTGACACAAGTACAATCGTAGTTACTAGATGAACTGATTGCTGTCAGTGGCTGGAGGTAAAAAAACAGGATTATTAAAGAAACTAATAAATTGCACATGGGTGACCAGGAATTAGGCCAGAAAAGATAACATACAAATGAATCAAGTCATACAATCATCACAGTACAAGATTTGAATACTTCTTCTGAAGTAGGACCCGGACAAAATCAATGGGAAAAAGGACAACAAAACTTAAAAATGAGAGCCTAATCACCTGTGGCTAGATACTCTGGAGCTGCATATCCATATGTGCCCATCACTCTAGTGGACACATGGCTCTTATCCCCAGCTGGGCCATCCTTGGCCAACCCAAAATCAGAGAGTTTTGCATTGTATTTCTGTAATCAAATTCCATCAGTTTCAAATTAACATTTCAAAGTTTTACTACATTGATCACATGGTTATAGAATTATCGAAATCGCCTACCGAATCAAGGAGAACATTGGAGGTCTTGAAGTCTCTATATATAACTTTTACATGAGCACTATGGAGAAAAGCCAGCCCCTTTGCAGCCCCAAAAGCAACTTTGAGTCTAAGGTTCCAAGACAGCGGTTGAAAGTATGAACCTCCTGTGGTAACATCATTAGCACAAAATTTAGTTTTTACAGAATTCTTAAGAACTCAAAACAAAATATTAATCCGCCATAACATACTTCTGAACAAGTGGTTCTCCAGGCTTCCTCTAGGCATGAATTCGTACACCAACAGCCGGTGTTCATCCTCCAAGCAATATCCAATCAGTTTCACCAGGTTGGGATGGTAAAGTTGTCCCAGATAGTTAACTTCTGCCTACATAGAGTTGAAGACCCACAAAAAGAAAGAAACACCATAAAACATAAGCAGGCTGTGGTGCTCTAAAATGTTAAGCCAATACTAAATTAAGACTAACACCCCAAAGTTAGGTAACCCAACTGTCAGCATTAAAGAATAGGTGCCAATTTTCATTTATTGTGCTTGTATCCTTCCAACTCGGTTCCAGTAAACAAGAAAATCATGCAACCAACCACCAAAGTGTTTACACTTAGAGGGCATCAATCCAATTGATGTTTCGGATACTAGGTTAGTAAATTTTCCCAAATGAATTGTATTAATGGAACTCACCAGCCATTCTCTATGACCTTGGAAACTTTCATGGTTAAGCCTCTTAACAGCAATTACCATGCCCGTCCCAGGCTTTGTAGCTGCATATGTGTTCTCGTCGATCCAGCCCTTGAAAACAGGTCCGAAACCGCCTTCTCCTAACACACTATCAGGGCGGAAGTTCCTAGTGGCCATTTTCACATCAGAGAAGTTGAAGCTTTTCAAGTTGGATGACTTGAGAATTTCGCCCTCGGTCCTTGGAGTCGGAGGCACCGAAGCTGGTGATAATTGGCTGCTCCCACTAGGATTCGCGTCGTTTTCATCTGGGCTGGCATTCTTTGAATTTGTCCCTGAACAATACAGTATGAATAGATTGGTAAATCAGCATTGATTACCATATAATCATTTTATGTCTTAATTCTTAAAGAGCTTTACCCTTGGATAATAGTCTGCTCAATAATGCATAGGCGGCCATGAATAGTATACTATGGTCAAGAAAGCTACTTAGGTAGATATTAATAATAATAATTCAACAAGCATATCTATCTATCAAAAAATACTAATAATCAGTTTATGATGGAGCGCTCAAATTGAATAACATCATCATAGGGGGCAGGGGGTGGAATGAAAAGAAGAAAACAACAAAATGCCAACTTTGAAATTCAGTTAATAAGAACAGATTCCAACTTTGGCAGTAAAAGAAACTTCATGGAACTTCAAATCTTCTTTTTTCCAAAACAAGAAGGAGCTAGAACTCAAAATACTAGTCAAACAACAGCAACTACAAAGCTTCAAAACCGCGGATTTTGACAATCATGCATAACTTGCAACATGATTAAAATTCAGGAACCACCTTCACAAAAGTACAATCAGCATGCAAGATAGGTAAATTCTAAGATGAATATACTCTGAGAAAGAACACGAATTAGGAGCCAATGGTAAGGAAACTGGAGAGAACATATTCCAAAAGAGCAGAGAAAAGTTGCCAAAGAAGTACCTCCGTGACGTGGGCTTTCAGCCTTGATACGAGCACTTAGACAAATCCCCATATTCCTGAATTCAATCAGCAACACCTAAAAATCACAAATTGAAACTGATTAATCTTCACAATTGATCTAAAACAGAAAACCTAACTCGGATCCAGCCAGCTTACAAGAGAGGGAAAAACAAAAAAAAAACATCGTCCCCAGAAAACCCAGCTCATGAAACTTGCCAGAGAACATCTAAACAAGAAAAAGAAAAACAAAACCCAACAAAATAGGAGCAATAACGGAGTCAACCAACGAATACCCACCTCGTAGAACCTTCAGGGAAAGCTACCCAGAACCGAAAAACATAGATTGAAGAAGAAAAGGGAGCGTTTGCTTGGTGAGAGTCACAAGAGGTGAATCCTGAGCTTGTGTGCAAGGACAGAGAGAAAAGGGGAGGAGGGTATTAATGGCGGGGAGGAGAGAATGCACAAGTGGGTCTCTTATTGTTGCTCCCCAATTTTAATGTTTTTGTATTTTTGTTTTGTTTGCTTCTTCAATCGACCAATCTCTCCCTCTATTCACCTTTTCCAGTGTGTAGAGAAAGAGGAAGAAGAGGAGGAGAAAGCGATGGGTGTGACGAAATTAAAGAGGTGTGTGAAGGGGGGGGGGAAGCAAGCGGAGGCATGTCCGTACGATCAGATAAGCTTTCGGGATGGAGATGGGGGGCTCCAATCTCAGCCCTTGGATTCCCGCCTTGGAAGATTCCATTTTGTGCTGATTAATGCTTTCTTCTCGTAAATTGGCTTCACTCCATCTTTTAATTCTTGGCTACCGGCTTGGCTTTTCAAATTGTACAAATTATGGCGGTTGCCCCGCACTTTTCTAAATTGCAAAATGGTATATAAAAAGCTGAAAATCTATTTGTTAGTACATGATTATTATGAAAGAATTCACCAAAAAATCAATGAAATAATGAAAGAAGGGATATTGGTGTTTACTATAGTATAGCAAGTTGCAAGCTACATGAACAAACATCCTAATGTCAAATAACCAAATACTAATGCTAAGAAGATATTTATATTTTTGGTCCAATGACACCACCATATAATGACAACAGAATTTATTGTCGTATTAAAAAATTAGTCAACTATATATATATGTAGTGTATCGTTAATCCAAGTTTGACGACCGAGTTCATCCCTGGCGAAAGGATGATATTTTATTACACTCGAGGAAGTGGCATCTACTGACAAACTAGCTTGTTAGAAAACAATACATTAATCATACAAAGCTTTTACATAGGTTTCAAAAGTAAAATCTCAAGTGCGCAAGACGATTTCAAAAGCGATCACATTTTGGCCGTGGTAGCCTGGCTGGAATTGAATCAGTTGATGTATGTACGTGCGTTGTGATCTGTGAACACAACAATGACTCAATGAGCAGTGAAAAGGGAGAGACAGAGACATTACTTCATGGGAATTATCCTAGTTTTGTTTCTTTAAAGCTAACAAGATGCCTTTTCACTAACATAAGATTAGATTGCAATCGTATGCACGATATGAATATATGATCATGAGCATGTCATCTCAAATAAAATCTTATGTTATTTTTTTTATTTCATTAGATTTATCTCGAAAGATAATAATGGTACAAAGAAAACTCACAATTAAAAACCAATCCAAGAAACCAAAAAATGATAATCCCAAATCAAATAATAGTTTTAAGACTTCCTTTGTTGGAATTGAAATGTCCGAGTCTCCTATGCAAGTCATTGAGAAAGTAAACACGGTTAATTTTTGTCTTTTTAACCAGTCTTGCCTTTTGTTTTTTTTGGGTTTTTATATGTTTTGACTATTCCGATTGTGTGTATTTTGAATTCAATCTCTTCTAATATCATTGATAATACTATCGTACGTGTCTATGTTTCCTTACAACATCTCCAACAGATACTCCAAGTATTTGAGAAAGCAAACACGGTTAATTTTCGTCTTTTTAACCAGTCTTGCCTTTTGTTTCTTTGTGGGTTTTTATATGTTTTGACTATTCCGATTGTGTGTATTTTGAATTCAATCTCTTCTAATATAATTGATCATACTATCGTACGTGTCTATGTATCCTTACAGCATCTCCAACAGATACTCCAAATTCTTGAATTTTGTGCATTTGAGGATTTGGACCTATTTTATGGTCCAACAAATTCTCCATTTTGAAAAAGATCTCAAAAAATTGAACTTCATTTCCTAAATTTGGGATATCCCTAAAATTATTTGGAGAGTGCATTAATTACATATTAAACCATGTCTTCTCTCAATTGGTCAATTTTGAATTTATAATAGTTGTTTATATAAAGGTACAATAAAGATTAAAGTATACTCTTTCAAATGGAGAATTTATTAGAGTTAAAACATAAAAAATTGAAGAATATGAGACTTCTTTCCCCATTTTGGAGAAAATTATAGAGCATCTCTTGGAGACACCCTTACTAGCTATTCCTTTTTGTTTTACCCAATAAAGTCAAGCAGAATGTCGTCTCTCCTTCAATCAAATGCAGCAATTAATAACATAAAGTGTACATAGATAATAGTAATTTCGTACATAATATTTGATAAACTTCTATATATTGTATACGTGAATGTGGTACATTTTCAATTACTAATTCATCGCCAGATTCACAGCCATACTAAAAATATTAATATTCCATTTGTGCATATGGACATATCACATATAGAAATGTGAAAAGGCAGAAGAAATGTGCATGCATGGAACAAGTAGTTGATAAATTGATACGGGAAATCCCTATCCACACCCAAACCAAAAGTCTCATAAAATACATGTAGCACGTAATGCAATGTATGGTACTAATAAAGGGTGCAAAAAGGAGCCAGAAATGTTAGGGGCGGAGAAAGGCCGGCCCGTGCATGGCACCAATTGCGCACCCACAACCACATGCGCACCCACCCGTGAGGCTTAGATACACCCACCTAACTCCGTCCTTCAATTCATCCCCATAATTACATCCACTAATTAACCTCAGACGTATAGAGAATACAGATTGCTGGTCCATCTGTTTAATTGAATTACTTAAGCTTGATCACTAGTAGTGAATTTGGCCTAACTTGTCTGATTACAGACAGTTCCAGATCAGATCTAACATGAAAAGCATTGATCGAGCTGGCACGGAGACAACTATATGTACCAATGGTCAATGGATCATTTTGTTTTTTTATATAGATACTACTAATTTTCTTTTTTTGGTCGAAATACTACTAATTTTCTTCTTCATTAGTACTTGTACTTAATAATAGGAGATGCGGATTAATTTCAAGGGTCTCAAATAAGTAGGGCTGAGCACGGGTGGTTAATCGGATTTCTCGTTAACTGGTTTCCGGTTAATCGGAAATTCGGTTATTGAACCGCGATAACCGTAACTGTACCGGTTGTTTCCCGTTAACCGGTATCGGTAAACCGAAAAATTCGGTACCGTTAATCGGTTAACCAATAATCATATTTTAAAAAAGTTTATAAATTGAAGTATTTAATGGATCATTAACACCGTGTATAATACATATTACACATCTTTAATAGATACAAAAATACAAAATTTATATACCTAGTCTTAATATTACGTGGCAATACATAAAACATAAAAACAAATATTGTTTTTCCGTAGCTTAGAGATGTCCAAATGCATCTTCAACCTTCAATTGAAATGGGCTCGTCGATTTCCAATAAAGACTACTCCTATATCAAAATTTTCATTTCATTCCTATAATTGTAACAAAGGTCAGAGATACAATAAAACGTTATACTGAAATTAACAAATTAACAAATTAAGAAATATACCAAATTAACCTTCTTCCATAACTTCTAATTCAAATATGTTTTCTTTGGTTGTAAAATATGTACGTGAATTGCGCATCCAATCATGACCACAAACAAAAGTTTCTACCATTTGAAGCATCAATGCAATACGAAAAGAATCAAGTACACGACCTTCATAAATCATCAACAATTTTAGAAATGAAAAACTCACATAACTATCCATGAAAAGAACAATTAAAACAAATAATAAGATTAAATAAACAAAACAATCTGTTTAATATTAACCATGAAAAGACATGTAAGATTTAGTTTGGGCTTATAATAGAGTGTGTAAAAAATAAATAATCTAACTTGAACTTACCACTGTATCTATTATTAACATATGTCTAGTATCATTAGATTAGCTTAGTTATGATACTCCCTTTTTACAAATATGTATATTATATATTCGGTTAACCAAATATAAAAAAGCTAGTAATCGCAACCGAACCGTTTAACCGGAAAATGTTTCAGTCGATTAACCGTAACCGCTTTTTTCGTTTTTTTTCCGGTACGGTTAACCGAAAAATTTGATCGGTTAATGGGTTCGGTGACGTTTTTTTTGCCAACCCTACAAATAAGTATGTTCATACGTAGGACCAAAACTAATTATGCAATATGGGTGCCAAGTGGGAAGCGTAGCCTGTCAGCGCAGCTCGGCTTACGAGCCGCCCATTCATAAATGGATAATTAAACTTTTCGACCAAGAAAAACAGGATAATTAAATTTGGTTAATAGTATCAAAATCATAGGCATGGCTTTATTTTGATCGTGGCCTGGTCAAACAAAAGGATTGCTTTTGCTAAATATCAAGGCTAACAGCGATGGTTGAGCCGCGTTTAGCCAGAAATCCTCATTACATATTCAGATCAAGGATAAGAAAGGATCATAAAGTATTTATTTTTAAATATTTCATAAACTTTAATTTACTACGGAGTACGGAGTACTCCATAGTCCATAGTACTCCGTAATATTTTAAGCGGTAAAAGAAAAACAAGCGCCCGACCGATTTAATAAATTAATCATTGTGATTTGCGGGGCCCGTACAGATGTCAAACCGGTGGTGTTTTTATTACTTTTACTCGTCTGTTCATCGTCAAGTAAAGTTACCGAATGTAAATCGTAGGTTGACTTCGACATGGTTAGTTAATGGCTGTAACAAACATCGTATCAAGATTTGGTTAGGTGCCATAATGGTTGGCATCGTGGAGGAAAGCCATGTATATTTATGAAGAGCAACAAACAGTCAACTACTTCTGCTTGAAGGAGTCGTGTATAATAAAGGAAACAACTAACAGAGTTTGAATTTTAGGGTGAAAATCAAACGCAGCCCGTTGACATTTCGATGCACAGCTATCATATAAAATGAATTGCAAGGACAAATCTACATGGACTTGGATTTGTGATTAATCTTGGGCATGCCCAACTGCTTCGTAGCTTTGATTAACACTTGGACACGTGATGCCAATTGCCAATCTTGGCATACAGTACTCGTAGTAAGTAGTTGGTTGACCAACTCGAGTCGAGTTACGTAATATGGTTTTCTTTCTCCTTACCATCTTCAAAATTTGTAGCCATTCATTTTTTTTTGTCATGCAAAATAATTGAATAAAATCACCAAAACGTTCGGAGTTTGCATGCCAAACTTGCTCCTCCCATTATTGACGAAATCTATATTCTTCGCTCGTTGAATGATTGCATCTTATCTATGTTTGCTTGACCGACCAACTTTCGTTTTGCGATAAATAATTTGTCATCAAATCAATGTTTTATGATAATAAACTCGATGACCCATCTGACCGAAAAATCCAATAACCAGCAATTGGGCACACAAACAAGAGTCTACTTAGGGATTGGTGGGAGACATAATGAGAATCAAGCTTCAACTTGACAGCAAACAACGGCAAACCAAAATCAATCATGCTTGCCCAACATCATAATCAACGAAAGAGAAAATTATGTAAACTAAAAGCCCAAAAATACCCATCTCGTGATAGGTTTCTACAATAAAACTTCAATATGCTATGCTTCTTGAACCTAGTGTACCAATTTCACCTTCACAATTAGTACACAGCCACACGATCACACACACTTGTCTTCAAAAAGTCATTTTGCAATTCACACAGCAACCCATCATAAATACAGTAGAACGAGTGGGCATAACATCAGCAGAAGGAATTCGCAAGAAGATATATGAAATACCCAAGAGAGCATCTTAGCATGTGTTTTTATTAGAGACTTGACTGAAGCATTCTCTAGTCCAAAAACCTTTCTCCTACATAAACTCTTAAGAAAGAAAGGTTGCCTAGATTGAGAGAAAAAAAACTCTTAACAAACCCACTACATCATTAAAACAAAGTTGGATGTAGTTTAGCTCTGAACAAACCCAACAAACTGGTTTTGAAAGCTTATAATAAACATCATGACATACACATGCCAGCTGCTCGCTGGTGATTGGTCTGTCGAACTTAACAGCTCTTCTTCACAGTGGCAGCCTTGATGATGTCAATGAACTCCGGCTGGAAAGACGACAGACCAGAAAAAACAGTAAGCTCTAAATTTTCTTGAAAATCAAAAGGCATAAAAGATTGCAAACTGAAGTTAAACGCACCTTTAGGGAGGCACCACCAACCAAAAATCCATCAACATCAGGATTTGCAGCCAACTCTTTGCAATTTGCTCCGTTTACAGATCCTGTGGCGATTTAAAAGACAAGTGAACTTACGAGCATTGAGCACCTTAGGATTCTCCACAAGAACTAACATTACAAGCTATAATATAAACAAATGGTATATACCTCCGTAGATAATTCTGGTTGATTCAGCAACTTCAGGACTGACATTTGCCTTGAGCCACTTCCTCAGCTCAGCATGAACCTGTTGTATATGCACATTAGATCAGGCCACTAAAGTATATAACTGTAAATCAATTCCATAAATGCCTCAATTAGAAAAGAAAATCTGGACATAGACTCACTTCCTGGGCCTGTGCAGGAGATGCAACCTTCCCAGTTCCAATTGCCCAAACTGGTTCATACGCCAAAACAACATTGTCCCAGTTTGTGATTTTCTCTGCCAAAACAAAAAAAAAGTTGTATAAATTAACCCAAGTGATTATAGCAATGAATATACATAATGGATGGGTAAACAAAAGAAAGATTGACGCAGATTGTGGAACTAAAGAATAACAGCAAATAATCATATTCAAGGGTACTTTGTTTGGTTCAGCAAAATGAATACCTGCAATAGCTTTGGTTTGTGCAGAAACAACCTCCACAGTGGATCCAGATTCTCGCTGCTCGAGAGTCTCACCGATGCAAGCAATAACCTTCAAACCTTGGGACAGAGCATATGCAACCTTGTCTCCGACAAACTGGCATTTAACAAGAAACAGGTGATGTCAAAACTCAAAAGTGTAAAATCACTTGCTAACCCAAACCATCCCCTATTAATCGTGGTCATAAGACAGGAATGAAAAATGGGCTTTCATGGGTTTAAAGGAACATAGCCTACCTCGTTTGATTCATTGAGCAATGCTCTTCTTTCAGAATGACCAATGATAACCCATGGAATGCTCAAGTTCACAAGCATCTCAGCACTGCAGTCATTTCAAAATGAGTCAATCAACTGAATCAAAATGAATGGTGATAGATACAAACATGCCATTACATATTTACAACACAGAACATAATGTTCATCGATGCTATTGTCCGCAATCTCTACACAACCTATGTACGCCTATAGGCATTCCATCATTTTTCATTTAGCGATTAATAAATCACCTTGTTAGTAATTTCCTGTATTAGATTTTAACAAGATGTGAATCAAAAGTAAGCCACAAACCCGTTGTTACTTGAGTTAAAGATCCTTCTCCAAAATCAAAGGACATTGCAATAGATCTTCAAAAAGCATTAAATAATACTAGTCAATACACATAAGATTCAGACATGATAAAGGTGCAACAATCACAAATAAAAAAATCTGTGATTCTTCAACTTAGAAACATATCATCAAGCCGAAAAAAGGTTCAAAAAGCATTAAATAATACTAGTCAATACACATAAGATTCAGACATGATAAAGGTGCAACAAACACAAATAAAAAAAATCCGTGATTCTTCAACTTAGAAACATATCATCAAGCTCAGAAAAGGTTCAAAAAGCATTAAATGCGTCCAAGTATTACCTAACTTCACCCGTGAAAGCACCACCCTTTTTAACCCAACAGTTTTGTGCAGCCACCTGGAAGTCAGGTCGCAGCAACTCTTTTGTAAATGTGAGGAACACAAAGGGAGGGCTGAGAACAACCTCTGCAATAAAAATAATATGGAGAGCTTAGTCAGGAACCGTCCCAGCATATAAAAATGGAAAACCAAGTCACGGACCACTACATAAAATAATGCAACGCTTTAGTCACACTCTGGCCCAGAGCAAGGAATATTCCTTCAATTTTTTAGTTATTCTCTATTCACAGATCTGAAAAAGGACCTCACTGGCATAGTGACATCTACCTTAGACATCAAAATGTTACACAAAAAGCCAAAGAGTCAAGTCCCTGATCGAGCTCTTGCATATGCGGTTTATCAGATTACTTTGAGATGGTAGTGATGTATAGAAACAACACATCCATGTCTACAAATGTTTCTATCATCTGTGCAATTTCATGTCCACCATATACTACAACACTCCATTAAAATTCAATATACCGCACAGAAACAGTTTCTAAATACTATATATAGTCATCCTATAATATAGAACCATATATATGCGCCATTGATTAGGTAGAAATCATCCATCCATGTTGTTTACTTATATCTCAGGTCAGAAGAGAAAAAAAGATCCAAAAAGCATGAAGCAGGCATGATTCATTGGTTTATAATTTAACAATAGATTCACAATTTTAGAAGAAAATTACTGAATTGGTTTAATCAAACTTCAGGAGCAATGAACTCCCAGCTCATAACATTTTATTGAGAAGTTGATGCAATCCAACTGAAAGACCATCACAATTAGACAATTTGAGTCAGAACTGAAAGACCTGTACTGAGTGAAGAACATTCAAGCATGTCTCAACAAACCAATTGCAATCCAACTTAAGCTAAACTCACCAACATCTTCTTGGGAGGGCACCTCAGCTTGGTTCAATGTAGTTACAATCTTCTTGACCTCCTCTGTTGTTCCATTCTGAAACATATACATTGAACTCCAACGTCATACATAAATAAAGACCCAAGTTTATTATTAAATCTGCAGCTAATGTTAGAAACAACAATATATAGCATCACTAAATTCTCAAGAGCCACTCATAAGCTAGTTCCTATCTACAATCTTAATTGATATTTTTTCAAGTGCGCTGGAAACTAGAATAGTCTGTTCCATTTGAAGTCATTCACAAACACTCAATGAGTGTATTTTGTAAACATCAGTATCCGCGAAAAATAAAAATCCTTCAGATAAAGTATTGACAATCCAAAAACAAGATCACTCACTCAAATCTCCAAAACAGGAATTATTCCTTCAATCAACCGAAAAAGTAAATCACAAAAGCATTGAACAGATAGATCATCAGCAATTATCAAAGAAACGGACCGACTAATCGGTTCTCTTTCCAGATCTGTGACTTGAAAAAGAAAAGTGTTACTGATCCACACACACATCGGATAAAATCTAAAGCTAGACGAGACTGATATCCGAAAGCAGAGTATCAAAAAGTTTCAGAAGAACCTAGATCCATGAATCGAATTCTAGCCTGGACAGGACAGATCTAATCAACGAAATCAAACACCGACTCCCAATTTTAGCCTTCAAAACTAAAAAATCAACAACAGAGAAAAAACTTACGCATTTCCAGTTACCGCCGACGAAGAATTTGCGACCCATGGTTTTTGAGAGAAGAGATGAGGGAAGATCGAAGATCAAAAAAAGAGGTTTGAAGATCAACGGAAGCGGAACTCTCGAAGTGATTGGCAAATAGTGGGCTATATCCGCTTGTTTAATAAGAAGGACCGACTTTGTATGTTTACCAAAATACCCCTGAACTAGCTTGTTTTTCAAGTCAAGAGACCCAGCCCACAACTTCGATTCTGGAGGCTGTAATCTGGGGGTCCACTGGTTTTGTGTGTGGCTGAAAGTGTTCTTGCTTTATGGATTGGGCTGGGCCGTTTATAGCATCCCCATTGCTGGTTTCTTACCAATTAAATAATACTTTGTAATAGTTATTTTTGAAAGAGAAAGACTCGTAAGAAATAAGAATAGATCTCAACCGTCAAAAAAAATCGGGGATAGATCTTAACCGTCCAAAAAAAACGCTGATTTTCGCTCTTCCTACCAATTTTCGCTCTTCACACCCATGGCCATAATACAAACCACGGCTTCTTCAGCCACCGCCTCCATTTCCGGCCGGCGACCGGGGCCTGCTCACCTCTTCCCTAATCCGACGACATTCCCCTCGCCGGCGCCGGAGCTTACATATTGTCTGCGCTTCTTCCCGACGATGTCTTCTCCCGGACTCCGAGTTCGAGCTTCGAAACCCCAGAGGGAATCCAATCCTGAAACCCTAAATGTGTTTGTTGTTCAATTAATTGATCAACCTAAACTTCGATTAAGCGAATTTCTTTCGTATTGAACTCGAGCGATGTTGATTCGTATGGTTGTGATTAGACCCGGCAAAATCTGACCCGACCCGAAAAACCGACCCGACCCGCCCGAAATTGTCTGGGTCATAACCCGGAAAAGTAAACCCGAAACCCGATTTTACCCAAACCCGATGACCCGGGAAATTTTTGGGTCAAACCCGTTTGGTTTTTGTTAACCCGTTGGGTCGAACGAAAAACGGGAATGGTGAAAAAAATTCACACATTGTTGGGTTCGATTGTAATGATTTGTCTTCCTCTCGTCATTAGCCGAACTCAACTCCAATTGATTGATTAAAAGAGGATTCTTTATAAAGAAAATCGACTCGAGTAATTGATTTTGAACATGAAATATACCAATTGATTAAAGATGTACCAAGTTAGTGTCTCTTAAATTGATGTATACTTCTCAAGGTTTGAATGTTTTTTTCCTTTGTTGAACTAGAATCTAAGTTCTGAATTGATTTGTAAAGTTGTTCTAGGTTACATTAATGTTTATAGTTTTATCAAAGTTAAAATATGTAAACGATGAGAAATATTATACTTTTAAAATATGTAAATTACAAGCTTCTTCTTCTAGTATGATATATGCATACAAGAAGTCTAGGATCTAAGTTTTCATACAAATTACTTTTTATCTAACGTGTTTGTTTTTTTTTCTTCATAATCAATCTTGAATTTCTAGGATTTGAACTTTAAGGTTAATCATTTCTTATTGAAATTCTTTTAGAAAACACCATGAATGTGAAATTGAAACTTGTTTTTGTTGTCTTTGTGTTACTCATCCCACTTAGTCTAGCACATGATTGATTACAAAAATCTTGTTAAAATAGGTAGATATCACGTTATGATTAATAATTTGTAATAGTGAGTACAAAGACGAAGTGTAACTCTTGTATTAAAAATCTAAATCCTTACATATAGGTGTCAATGAAATTATATTATAACTTTATAAGTAAATAAGAGAGTTATAAATTAATATCAACAAAAAAAATAATAGATAAATTTGAAAAATAAATTTGAAAAATCAGGTTCTTTAACCCGTTGGGTTGACCCGAACCCGCAACAAACCCGTAGTGACCCGACCCGTTTGGACCCGTTAAAATTGTGACCCGAAATGACCCGACCTGGTGTTTGACCCGAACCCGATTACCGAAACCCGAACCCGACCCGCCCGACCCGATTGACAGGTCTAGTTGTGATATCTGTGTGCTTCCAATCGCCAGTTCAATTGTTTCAATTGACTTTGCTGGCTGAAATTCTCGATTTCTTAGATTCAGAATGTAGGAAACTAATTGCGATCAAGGAGTTCTCTATCTGCTCCTTGTGAAGTTAGGTCTGAAGTAGTGGTATGGTAGTCTTCAACCTGCTGTTGATGTTTTTCTGCGTGTTCTATAATTTTGGCCCCTTTGTGGTAAAAAATCAACGAGGGAACAGAGTACTTGAGTGTTGAGTTCATAATTGCACAAAATTAGAATGAAGTTTATCTCT
Source organism: Polygonum aviculare (assembly GCA_934048045.1). Lineage (NCBI taxonomy): Eukaryota > Viridiplantae > Streptophyta > Magnoliopsida > Caryophyllales > Polygonaceae > Polygonum > Polygonum aviculare. The sequence continues at coordinate 7,715,420 of OW204024.1, forward strand.
CATTTGCTTTCCAATTTAAGGTTGGTTGAAAGTGTTTTGCAGAAAAGCTGAATTCCAGACTAATTGAACTGAATGGAGTTTCGGATTGGATTTTCTAATGCTTATAATTTAGACTTTGGACTTGGCTTTGAAAAACTTTGATTGCAAATCCGGTCCTCGTGGTGATTTTGTTGTTTGAGGATGAGAGGCCATGAAGATCGGCTGTCGAATGGCGATTTTGGCCGTATTTGTTGATCAGGAGGAGACTTTTAGCTTGGTAAGACATTGTTATAGCTTCATTTGAACGAAAATCATGAATCGATTTGGCCGATTTTTTTTTGTGCTTATGGAAATTGAATCAGTGAGTTGTAGACTGATTCTAGTTTGTATGCTTGATTTTTGTGAATTCTAGGGTTTGTTTGCCTCTTGATTCGACGATTCATATGGTGATTAAATGTTTGGTTCATTCAATTCTGATTTCCGAGCTCCTCGTGGCCGGATCTAACTGAGGCGGTACTCTCATATGCGCTCTGCCTCTCGTCGCCGGATCTGGCCGGATCTAATTCAATCCACGATCGTAATTGCACAATCCACGATCTAGTTCAGTTTTGGAGCGATGATGGACGACAGCTTCTTCAGCACCTTATCGCCTGCAGACCTGTCCATGCGAAGCAAGTTTGATTGCACCATCCTCGATCATAATTGCACAATCCACGATCGTAATTGCACAATCCTCGATCGTAATTGCACAATCCTCGATCGTAATTGCACAATCCTCGATCGTAATTGCACAATCCTCGATCGTAATTGCACAATCCTCGATCGTAATTGCACAATCCTCGATCGTAATTGCACAATCCACGATCTAGTAGTGTAAAGCGGTTCCGATTTAGCTATGTTCTTGTGTGTTACTGCCAAATTGGAACGGGGAAGCAGACAGGCGTCGGGGAGTCCGGGGAGAAAAGGGGCGTAACTTTGCGCTCGGTTATCAGAACGGGTATTTTATGTCGTTTCGAAGGTCTCTTTGAGACGGGGCTATAGGCAGACCCGTAGGGCCTGTATGTTGGGGGGCCTCCCAAAAAAATCCGTTTAAGGCTTCAAAACCGCGTTTGAGTGTCCCAAACTGCGTAGTCAAGTCCCGTTTTGGAGCTTTCCATGCATCTGGGCTCGTCATGGCTCATTCTGTAGGTCCGTGTGGCGAACAGGCACTGTAGTTCCCGTCAAGACCTTTGAAATCAGTGGTCATAGTAATATGACTTTTGTTCAATTAAGACATGGATTTGACTCCTTCCAATGAATGTTGCTCCACGCAAACAAATTGACCATTGAGTTGAACAAATTTGACCATTGAGTTGAACAAATATTGATGAACAAATTGACCATAGAATTCAACACATTGACAATATAGTTGAACAAATATGAATGAACAAATTGACCATAGAGTTGTACAAATATGATCATTGAGTTGAACAAATTGACCATAAAGTTGAACAAATATGAATGAACAAATTGACCATAGAGTTGTACAAATGTGATCATTGAGTTGAACAAATTGACCATAGAATTGTACAAATATTGATGAACAAATTGACCATAGAATTCACACACATTGACAATAGAGTTGAACAAATATGAATGAACAAATTGACCATAGAGTTGTACACATGTGATCATTGAGTTGAACAAATTGACCATAGAGTTGTACAAATATTGATGAACAAATTGACCATAGAGTTGAACAAATTGGCAATAGAGTTGTACAAATTGCCAAAGCGAAATAAACTATACGAACTTCGACTGCTATAAAATATGACATGAATGCAAAATTGATCATAGAGTTGCACAAATAAGCAATAGAGTTGAACAAATATGGTTGCACAAATCGGCCATAGAGTTGAACAAATGAGCAATAGAGTTGAACAAATACGGTTGCACAAATCGGCCATAAAGTTGCACAAAGTCTGGACGCCCGTGCCGTTTTCCGAAAAATACGCCCGTGCCGTTTTTTTCCCTCTTTTTTCTTGAGCACTTGATCTCTCCTCATCCAATGGCTATGATTCATTCCTATTTCCTACCATAATAATCATAATAATCATTCCTACCGGATCCGGACCCTTTTTAAAATAATAGTACTATTTTTTAGAGACCCATCAAAATGATTTTCCCAATCCTATTTGGGTTTCTCATAAAATTTCTTTTTCTTTAAATATATTGTTATATGAATCAGATTACATATACATTATTAATATTATATAATTTTATATTGCTTTCATGATAAGTTTAAAAAAAATAAAAAATAATAGTATTTGTTATTCGTTTTAGACATGTAGCCTTCATGAATTTTTATGTTAAAAGCAATAAAGCTTAATCTATATTAACTATACACACATAAATATAATAATTTCATTCATACTTTATTTATAGAGGGAACATGCTAAATGACCTATAGGGAAATTCTAATGTGGTGGATGGGTTGTGGGAAAATAATGTGGTAACTAGGCGATTTTCCGAATTTACCACTGGCAAAAAAAATTACGGGTTGCCACCGCGTCCCACCCCATATCCAAAATTACGCGCGTGCCATTGCGTCCCACCGTCCATCCTGTCAGCTGTCACCGTTCATCTTGTCATCTATCACCGTTCATCCTGTCACCATTCATCACAAATTTTTGTCTATTATCAACCCTATCATCGCTTATTTTTTCGTCCTCTTGTCATCGCTTAAATTGTGGTTAAATGTTGTCATTCTTCATGTATGATAGCCTATTTTAATATCACCGAATTGTCATAAGCCTTGCCATCGGTTAAATAAATTGTCGTCAAATCTTGTCATAAGACTTGTCACCACGTACCCTAATTTATCAATATATACAAACACTTTGTCACCACGCACAAAAACTTGTCACCATGTATAAAAAATTTATTATCAAAAATTATTATTGAGCCTATGCGGGATTTGAACCCACATTACCGTACATTAATCACGTTGCTCTGCCATTTGAGCTAATAGGCTATAATTAAAATTAATGTATGAACAAATTAACCACAACCAGTAAACAAAAAAAACTATCATCGATAAAACCCACAAACAAAAAACCTTGTCACCGACAAAACCCATAAACAAAAAACACTTGTCACCGACAAAACCCATAAACCAAAAAAAACTTGTCACCTCATATAAAAACTTGTCACCACATACAAAAGTCTTGTCACCTCATATAAAAACTTGTCATTGTGTATAAAACTTGACATCACTTATAAAAATGTATCATCAAATACAAAACTTGTCATAGCTAGTACCAACTTATCTTACAAGTACAAAACTTTTCATAACTAGTACCAACTTATCTTACAAGTAAAAATTTGGTAGTAGTGAAAGTTGATCAGTAAAACCACAATTCAAGAGTAAGAAATATAATCACTAGATGAAAGCAGTCGTTATTCTAATCCTCAATTCAAAACCAGATCAATAACACTCCCAAATCAGAGCTCAAAACTAAAACTAAAAATTTTAATGCCTTGATAATTGATAAAAACAAGCTTTGAAATAGTGAAAGTACTGAATTTTAATGAGCGCACGCATCATTAGGAGTTCCCAGAAACTTAAAAGCAATTGAAATACAGAAATTGATATAGCAAAATGCTTATCATAAAAGCCAAGTGAACAACAACAAGATTCAATGAAGACGACCAAAAAGGAAACATGACAAGGTGGGTTCAAAAGCCATACAAATGTTTTGCCAGGGCGAGCTTATCCTGACCAGGAGTTGTGTCGTTGGAAACCGGTATCTCACCCGTCAACTGGTTGTCAGTTACATCAGCCAAACCAAATCCGAGAGCTTGCCTAGCGAACGCGATATACTTCCGTTGAAGTGATTGTTGTTTAGAAATCTATAGAGCTTGTATTTCCAAACTCTGTAGTGACATTTCCAATAACCCATTTCTTGGTGGAAGCCTTCCGGATAACATTGGGATTCTGGCTAATCTACCTGTAAGAAATATGTTTTGAGCAACTTTGATTATAGTGTAAGTAAATTGAATTTCACCTGAGTATTTTGGTGTTTTCTTCCCTTCAGTGCTCTAGTAGGTTGCAACTTCTCTGGCCCCATTCCAGACTCCATAGGATCTCTCACAAACTTGAAAAACTTGTAAGTTTCGATTGATATCATCATTAGTTTGACATCAGAGCGATATCAACCAAGTATACAAGTCTCTAGAATATGAGAGCTGACAGTATAAATTGTTGTGCGCACTATAAATCAGCCAAGTCTTCACAGGCTTATGTTAGCAGTGAAAAAAGACAAATTAAGGAAAAGTTACAAACCCTAACCCTAGAGCAAACCTGGTGATCGAGCGAAGGCTTCGGGGAGGTGACTGAAAACCTGGAGGAATTGGGACTTGATCTTGTCGAAGCGAAGGTGTGCCTCTTCGAGAGGAGAGTCGTCTCTATAGACGGGCTCCAGGGAGGAATAGACAGGGATCGGAAGCTCTTCTTGTTTGGCCATGGAAGCCCTAGATCTGGAGAGAAGCCCTAGATCTAGAAAATCCCCCATTCAAGCGAAACTATTCATCGAGTAACGAAATGGAAGTGAAAATCACAAAACCTAGCGCGTTCGATTGCATCATTCTTGTCCAATAGAGTCAACTTCATGGAGGGATCTTCAATGGCGGTTTTTCAGCGAGAGAGAAAGCAATGAGAGCGTACGATAAGAGAGAGGAGAGAGAGTGAGAGCGTGAAAAGTGGTTTTTGGGTCTTATAAACCGACTAGATAACACATTAATTATTTACAAAGCTCAATTACTGCGCCAAATTAGCCAAACCGGCCTCCCCACCCCTTCCCTCTTATTTATAGAGGGAAGGGGGTGGAGAGGTCTGTTTGGCTAATTTGGTGTCGTAATTGGGCTTTGTGAAAAATTAATGTACCATCTAGTCGGTTTATAAGGCCCAAAATTTAATGCACGCCCATTCTCGTCCACGTCCTTCATGATAGCTGATCGCCCCCGCTTCCGCTTCTTTAGATCTACGGGCTCCATTGGTGGATCAACGTCAACAGCCCCCACCAGAGGTGCCACATCTTCATAATCATCAACATGCAGATTCCCTACGGCCACGTCAGCGGCTGCAGGTGGTGCTGTTGATGTTGGTGGTGGAACCTCTTCGACGCTAGCAGCATGATCATCAACAGTTAAGGAGTCCTTCATATCTAGAACCGCCACCAGATCAAGAGCCACATCAGCAGAATGCAAATCTAGTTGTGCCACATCAACGACTACAGGTGGTGGTGGAACCTCCTCCTCGCTAGCATCAGCAACAACATGATTTTCAACAGTCGTGGAGTCCTCCAGATCTACAGCCGCCACTGGAGGAGCCACATCAATAGAATGCAATTCTACTACGACCACATCAGCGGTTGCAAGTGGTGATGGTGGTGGAACCTCCTCCACACTAGCAGCAGCAACAACATGATCATCGACAATCGTGGAGTCCTCCAGATCTACGACCACCACGTAATCAGGAGCGGGTGAAGCCACGTCACCAATCGGGGCTTCCATGTCCAGTGCCCGTGGCTTGGAGTTGTTATGATTAGAAGGCCTGGATTGACGAGAGTTTTCATGCTCCCACCAATCGCAGACCTCGGGTTCGATTTTTTTGAGGGTGTCTGACCAGAGTGGATCATTCTCCTCAAGACCGGAGCGGTGAATGTTGTTGTTGTTGTTGTTGTTGTGGCGGTGGTGTTGCATTTTGGTTGGGGTTGAGATTGAGAACTAGCGCTCGGGGTATATATTAGTTAGGTGAGCTAGTCATTGCGTGCATTATTGTAAATGGGTATGAGAAATAAAAGAACTAAAGCATTATAGGGCTCTTATTTATAGTCAAGCCCATCACAAAGAACCCAAGTTTAAAGGGCGGGTTGCTAAACCATGGCTTAGTTTGGTGGGGGTAGTACAATTGGTGGATGCACTAGACATTTGCTAATAATCCTACGATGGAGATATGCTCGACCAACAATATTTTAAAAATAAAAACAATAATTGAAAACCCATTAATCGTGATAACGTATCAACACTCAAGTAAATAAAAACTGTATGTGTGTATGCTGCTATTAAGTAGTAAATATTTTGATAAAAAATTAACTAGTGAATATAAATTAATAAAATTACATTGAATGCCTTTTACATGTTCATAAATAATTAATAAATGTATTCATTTTGAATGATGATTGGGAAAAAATAAGAAGATAAAGTACTTGAACTAGAGAAAGAAATCAAAACCAATTAATGTTAGATAAAGATTGATTTAAATTCTACAAAATCAAAATTTATTATAAGTGGTCGTCTGCATGTTTCTGATGTACATGCGCATGTATGAAGTCATATGAAATTGTAATTAAGGAGGTTTAACCAGTGATTGTTATATCAGACATTTTCACGGTCCCACCTACTATGACAATTGCAATGAACTGTAATTCATTCACAAAATCATTCGTACGAATAAAAAATATTTACACGAAACTTCATTGCCAAACTTCACTATTTTTTTTGTAGAAGGAGATGAGGTAATTTCCATGCCAAACTTCAATAACGAAATCTTACTTTATAAACATATGAGGATTAGCTATATAGGATAAATAATTAGCCAAATATCACACACACACACGCACACACACACACATATATACTATAGTTACGTTTCAAGGATTGCTAAGAGTTAAGGTCGAAAAAATAGGTTTTTCGAACCCGCATCCCAAACTATCGAAATGAATGCGTATTTAATTAGGGTTTCAAATTTAACAAACTTAGGCGTATACATGGCAGAAAGAACTAAACAAATTAAATGAACTCTTTGGAAAAATAGTGGACTAAGCAAACTTTTTTAAAACACAAACAACAACCGTAAGCAACAAACTAAACAAACTTATTTCCAACACAACCGACAACAACAAATAGCAAACTAAATAAACTCCTTTTAAACACAAAAAATAACGAACTATAAAACGACAAGAATAAATACGGAAACATAACAAACTCCTTTCAAACACAAGAGGTAGTAAAAAATAACAAACTAAACAAAATTCTTTTATACACAAACGACAATATAATAAATGAAGAATTAAACAATTTCCTTTCAAAAATAAACGACAAAAATAAATAAGGAACAACGTGAAATCATTTTAAACGCACACAACAATTATAAATAAGGCACTAATCCAGTCAAAGTCAAGAGACAAAAATAAATAACAAACTCAATGAAATTCTTTTAAACACAAACGGCAATAATAAATGACGCACTCAATGAAATCCAGTCAAACAAAAGTAACACAATAAATAACGAACTAAATGAAATCCTTTTAAGCACAAACGACAATAATAAATAACGCGCTAAATGAAATCCAATCAAATAGAAGCGACAAATATAAATATAGAACTAAATTAAATCCTTGTAAAAACAAGCGACATTAATAAATAACGAACTTAACCAAATCCTTTTAAACACAAACGACAATATAATAAATCGCAAACTTAACCAAATCCTTTTAGTTAACACAAACGACGACATTATAATAAATCACAAACTAAACAAACTCCTTTTAGAAATAAACGACAAAATAAGCAACAAACACGATATCCTTTTAAACACAAACGACAATATAATAAATCACGAACCAAACAAACTTCTTTTAAACACAACGGGTAAATGAACTCCTCTAATACTCGAATTGGACATATATGACAAAATCTTTCATTAGTTATCTACCCCTATAAATTTGATATAATTATTGTGTACTAATTTCTTATTGGACATGTTACGTGACCCTAAAATAAACTCAACAATGATGAAAAGTGATTTACCACTAAAAGATGGCATGGCTCCAATATACCATAGTCGCAGCATAAAGATTTCTAGTAGTATGTTAACGGTAGATATATCAAGGATTTGGATATATGGATTTAATAAATAAGACACAACTAGAGCTCATGAATAGAGACTAACGATAGATCTACTCAAACTAACTAGAGAGAGATGTATGATATGCATATCTTTCACATATTGTCAAAATATAAAAATAAAAACAAATGAAATTGGACATCGATGAATAATGGCCCAAACCAACTTGCATATTATTAACGTAAATAACACATAACCAGGGTACACTTAAAACATATGACAAGGAAGAAGAAAAAAAGCGTATGCAGGAGAAATCAAAAAAGACACTGGAACTTTTTACATCAAAGTACAAAATAAGCCCCAAATATAAAAGACCAATACAACAACAACAACACCGATGGAACAATTTTTTTTTGAAAGAAATACAACAAGTTATTTTTTTGATGAAAAAAAGAAATACAACAAGTTGGTAAACCCTCAATGAAACTTTACACAACCTCCTCTGCCACTTGGACCTTAGTAATATTTGTTAAAGGTGGATTTACCGATTGCAGAGTAAGGCGTGTCGGCGGGAATCCTGACCCTCTTGATCCCGGTCGGTGGCTTCATGTGGATCAATTGTTCCGCAACTTCGTAATCTTTCGAGTAGAACTTTGTGCGACGAGTATTTGCAACTGTCAATCCTGCTTCCGGGTCGTACCAAATCTTCAACTCTGGGACATCATACTCTATATCAACTGAATTAATCAACCAATTGATTAGTCAAATGATACAACATCCCTAAAAATAATGTTTTAATTAAAAAAAAATCACACCTAGTGTGTGGGTCATCTTTAGATTTGGAGGCCTCTTGACACCGGTGACCAGTTTGTAGAACAAATCTATCTTAGATCTGCACCTTGTGAGGTATGGACTGTAACAATATTGTTCACCAACGCAAAATAATAGTAATAGTCCTTAATATTCAAAAAAATGTTCAAATTTGATAGGTGATTAATTAAATACCACGTCGACATGGCCAACGCTCTTGCCGCTGACCCGAACGACTTTCCACATAAGCCAGTTAACCAGGAGCCACTCCGGTCGACGGTGGAACTCGATAGTCTCAAGGTCAACTCGGGTTTCATCTGGGTTTCTTTTGTTGCTCCTCTTTCTATTGGGTCCCAAGGGCACGCCTTCGCCAATCGGTTGCACGTCAAGCACGTAGGGAATCATTTGCAAATTTGACGGATCTGGCTTTTCGAGGATGATTTTCGAGCCCGACTTGTCCTCGTAGGCGGATTTGGTTGGATGATCAGCACCGACAGGTGGGTGTCAGATGATTTCCCATTTATATGAAGGTTTAGTAAAAATGTTCAAAGTTGCTATCTTAAAATGATTTGAGGTATAAACAATTTCTTAAGATTTTTATCCATTCATATGAAGGTTTAGTAAAATAATTTTCTATTAAAAGATGGAGAATTTATGAGATTTGTGTCACGAAATGGAAATAACCTACATCTAAAGCTTTGTTTATTATTTTAGACCTACACTTTATTGTGCCTAATATTTTAAAAAAAAACTTTTTTTTAGGTCAACTGTAATATATTTATGCCATTTGAATATGGTGAATAAATTACACGTTTAATTAAGCATTTTCAATAAAAGTGCATATTTAACAATAAGAAGTCTATGTATCTAAACGAAAAGTCTATAATTACACTAATGTGTTTGGTTACCTTTCAAAATCATGGAAACTAAAATAGCTAGAAATTGACTGTAGATATAAGTATTGTACACCAAAAACCTAAAAATTGAAATGAAACATTGAATGCACGCATGGTTACTAATTAGTCAATATGAATTAGTTATATTGCATTGAATGACTTACATATTTAAAAACCATTAATAAACATTCATTTTGAATGAAAACTAATTAGAAACATGATTTCATTTTGAATGACAACTAATTAGAATCATGATTTCGAACTAGTACCTTTCTTGAGGTTACGAAGTTTGTCTTTGATTTGGTGAATATGCCCCCTTGAGGGTTTGGCATAAGTATTCTGTAGGATCTTCCATGCCTCTTGTGATGTAGGAGCCATGGTGATAAGAGGGGCAACGCTGGAGGAGAGAGTTCCAACAAGAGCGCCAAATAAAAGTCGATCTTGACGTTGCCAAGTAGAGAACGCCGGATTTGGTGTGGAGAGAGAGGCGTCCAGGATGTTAGGAAGAGTGGCCGGTGGGGCTGGAAAAGTACCATCTAAAAATTTAAACAATCCATAACCTTCAAGAATGGATTGGATTTGAGCCTTCCATGTGATGTAATTGGTGGATGTGAGTTTTATGGCATTGTGGAATTGAACAAGGATAAAGGGTTTAGATGGATCAGCATCGTTGGGTATTGTGTGTGTTGAGTTTGTCGCCATGACAGGAGATCAGAACACGGTAAATTGCAGGGTTGAAAAAAAAAATTGATTTTGGGTGTGTATGGGATCAAGCTCTAATACCATGTAGAGATATTGTGAACTTATGTTTTATTGATTGGAAAAGTTCTCTATATATAGAGGGATACAGCCATAGCTTGTGCCACAAGATAACGTAACAAAGATAAATCTATCTATATCTAAGGATATAATATATCCATAATTAAACTAAACAATAATAACTAACTATTATCCTTAACATATTGAACCTTGAGAAAAAAAAACATTCAAATTTGGATAAAGGTTGATTAAGATTTAGACGTTACAAAATCAAATCTTACTACAAGTGGATGTGTTTATGATGTACATGCACATGTATGAAATCATATGAATTTGTAATTAAGGAGATTTAACCGGTGAATTTGCAAAAAGAACTAAACGAACTTAATGAACTCTTTGGAAAAAATAGATGACTAAGCAAACTCCTTTAAAACACAAACGACAACCGTAAGTAACGAACTAAACAAAATTCTTTCAAAAAACAAGCTTATTTCCTTATCTACTATAATACATTATAAAGTAGAACTCAAGTCTGTGTAAAAACTTGCGCCACATCATCATGCTTGAATATAATAATAATTTAATTTCTTTACATTAGATTTTTTTTAAAATAACCCTTATATCTACTTGATATCTTATACTCCGTATAATTTTCTTGTATATTTACTTGATATCTTATCCAATTTCCTAATATCTAATTGATATCGTATCCCATTTTCTATATCCTAAGATTTTTTCCTAACATGATTTTTGTAAAGTAATATCCTTACACGGATACAAAAAATTCAAGTGAAAATTTTGATATCTTAATCATTTTTTCTTATTAGTTAGTTTACATTCTATCATTATTAAAATCTTGAAGAATAGTGAAAAAAAATTCTCATGGTCAATTATATATTAAATAATAATATAAATATGAAAAATTGAATAGAATTATTTTAAAAAATCAACATTGTATTAATAAAAATACATATATATATATATGTCAATAGGTTCAGACTAGGGTGTATCGTATTTGGATTGTAAATTCTTGAGTTAAAAGCGATTTCGTGTCAAAATTCAATCTCGAATCAGTTAATCTGGCTTGTATTTATATTGCATGTACATGGTACGAGATTTGTACTAGTTATCATCATAACTATATACTAAAGCGGAGGTTAGATTTAACATTTAGCCTGACACGTGGCACTTCCTCATTGGACCGCGTCACCCATCTTTAATAAAACAATTCAATTTATTTGATTGGTTGAAATTTTATTGTAGACTCCACATTAGATTTTTTTTTTATCTACTAATTCCCATTTTAATTAAAATTTAATAAAACAAACTACTCTATGCTATAGAATTTATCCAAAAAAAAACAAATCCTAACTTACCAAATCTATTAGGAGTATGGTATTTTTTTTTTTAAAACAATCCTAACTACTCTATGCCGGCAATAGTACAAATATCTAGCCAATTTCAAAAAAAAAAAAAACCTATCTAATTTATTGCTATTAGTACCGTATGGTATTTTTTTTAAACCTATCTAACTTTTAGTATGGTATTGTCATTACCTTATGTTATACGCTATTGTTGCAGAAGCAAATTATATAAAATAATACAAGATTTTATAGAAAACTATTATTTTGAATAACGTTTTATAAAATTTAAGTAAGTGTTTAGTTAAATTAAATCGTACTTTTAAGGCACGGGAACTTATACTAGTTTAATTTAAAACACAGACAAAGGTAAGATAATTTACTATTTTAATGAGATGGGAACTATTAAAAGTTGATTGGGTTCTATGATTGTTAACCTATTACACAAAGTTGTTTTTCTAAAAAAAAACTTCAAATTTATATCTCTAAATCGAGAAATGTGATTAAATGTTAGAGAAAAAGGTAGAATATAATACTCATTGAAACATAGAGGACCGTGCATGCGTTACAAGTGAAGCAGAACCACTAATTAACATTAACCACTGAAACACGAGAACCGGCGTTTTACCCTCAACCATAATTGTCTTCTGGCATTTTTATTTTTTTTATAAGGTAATAATTGCCTTCTGGCATTTGATAATTGTCTTCTGGCAGAACCACTAATTGTCTTCTGGCATTGATTTGCTTGGCAATTGGTATGATCCAAATTTTGTGTACTACTACTATAAAACGTAACTGTTTTTTGTGCATTTTTTTCCCTAATTTTTCAATTGGCCAGATTTAGGCCTAATTTTGTTCACGAATAAGTTTTGCAGTTTCTACCAAAAATAAATAAATAAGTTTTGCAGTACTAATATTAAAATCTCTCGGTTCAACTCTTTTACTAAGAATCTCCTAAAAATTAATCAGTTTTATTGTCCATTGAAATATATCATTTGCATACATTATTTGGAGAGCAAATGATTTGTACAAGGCAAATTTCAATCCAAGGAGACCATATAAAACGAGTGGCATGGATATCGCAGAATATTTCACCGGAAGGCAATTTTTAGAGCACTCGTCACAACATAATTCCATATAATAGGTCGATCGAGATTCTGAACATTAAGATCTTATTCGAGACTAACTATCTAAGTAATTTTTGAGCACGTTAATATTCTAGTTCTTTCTCAAATTACCTATCATATGAATTTTTTTTTTTGGTCAAACCTATCATATGAATTTAGGTTGTGGTTCATTTCAAGCACCACTCTCAAGTTATCGCCTCAGACTACTTTATCACATGCATATACATAATACATATGGTTGATCGAGATACAATGTAAGTACATGCAAAATCATTCTACCAAAAAAAAGGACATGCAAAATCAAACATCAATAACAAATTAATCAGACAAACAAATCCATTTTTATTTTTTGGGAAGAAAACAAGGCCATATTCAAGCACCATTCGACAAACAATTAAGAGATACAACAATTTTTTTTTGAAAGAACTACGACAATTTGGTAAGGCCTTAATGAAACTTTGCACGACCTCATCTGCCACTTGGACCTTGGTAATATTTGTTAAAGGTGGATTTACCGATTGCAGAGTAAGGCGTGCCGGCAGGGATCCTGACCCTCTTGATTCCGGTCGGAGGTTTCATGTGGATCGATTGTTCTGCAACTTCGTAATCTTTCGGGTAGAACTTTGTGCGACGAGTATTTGCAACCGTCACACCTGCTGCCGGGCCGTGCCAGATCTCCAACTCCGGGACATCATACTCTATATCAACTGAATTAATCAACCAATTGATTAGTCAAATGATACAACATCCCCAATAATAATGTTTTAATTTAAACAAATTCACACCTGGTGTGTAGGTCATCTTCAGATTTGGAGGCCTCTTGACACCAGTGACCAGTTTGTAGAACAAATCTCCCTTAGATCTGCACCTTATGAGGTCTGGACTATAGTAGTACTGTTCATCAACGTAAAATAAAATTATTAGTCCTAAATATTCAAAAAAATGTTCAAATTCGAAAGGTTATTAACTGATTAATGAAATACCACGTCGACGTGGCCAACGCTCTTGCCGCTGACCCGAACCACTTTCCACATAAGCCAGTCAACTGGGAGCCACTCCGGTCGACGGTGGAACTCGATAGTCTCAAGGTCAGCTCGAGTCCCATCTGGGTTTCTTTTGCTGCTCCTCTTTCTATGGGGTTCTAAGGGCACGCCTTCGCCTATCGGTTGCACGTCGAGCACATAGGGCACGATTTGCAAATCCGACAAATCTAGCTTTTCAGGCACAGGCTCCGAGCCCGACTTGTCCTCGTAGGTGTTTTTGGTTGGGTGATTAGCACCGACGGGTGGGAGTCGGACGATTTCCCACCCGGACAGTTCTGGTGTCGATGGTGACATCATTTTTGAGAGATGGGCTCAATAAAAACAAGAAATTAAGTGAGAGGATGGATGGATGAAGGAGGCATTTGGAGGAGGTGGGGGTTTTATAGGGGCCTAGGGGGTAAGGGGTAGAAATTGTTCATAAGGCAAAATGCATGGTTTGCATGTCATTTATGACATTGCCTAACAACCTATTCTAAAAAATAATTGTCCATGGTATTTTAATATTTTTACCTTTTTTTTTTACTATCTTAAAATGATTTGAGGTATAGACAATTTCTTAGGATTTGCATTCACTTTTATGAAGGTCTAGTGAAATAATTTTCTATTAAAAGATGGAGATTTTATGAGATTTGTGTCACGAAACGGAGATAACCTACATTTAAAACTTTGTTTATTACTTTAGACCTACACTTTATTGTGGCAAATATTTTTAAAAAACTTTTTTCTTTAGTTCAAATGTAATAAAAAAAAGTAAAAAAAAACATTAAGTGCATGCATGGTTATTAATTAGTCAATATGAATTAATTATATTACATTGAATGACTTTTACATATTTAAAAATCATTAATAAACATTCATTTTGAATGCCAACTAATTAGAATCATGATTTTATTTTGAATGACAACTATTTAGAATCATGATTGGGAAAAAAAAATCAGAAGATAAAGTATTGATCCTTGAGAAAGAAAAAAAATCATTCAAATTTGGCTAAAGGTTGATTAAGAATTAGACGTTACAAAATCAAATCTTGTTACAAGTGGATGTGTGTTTCTAATGTACATGCACATGTATGACATTATATGAATACGTTGTACATAAGTTCATCTTATCACATTTGTGTGCATGAATCATGGAACAAGGGACTCGGTTGAATTGGTTCATCTAGTTACGTATGTACATTGAATACATTGTACATAGATTCATCTTATCACATTTGAGTGCATGGAACAGGGGACTCCGTCGGGTTAATCTAGTCACATGTGTACATTGAATACGTTGTACATAAGTTCTTATCACATTTGAGTGCATGGAACAAGGGACTCCGTCGGATTCATCTAGTCACGTGTGTACATTGCATACGTTGTACACAAGTTCTTCTTATCACATTTGAGTTCGTGGAACATGGAATAGGGGTTCCGTCAGACTCATCTAATTATGTATGTACATTGAATACATTGTACAAAAGTTCATCTTATCACATTTGAGCGCATATAACATTGAATAGGGGACTCAATCAGATTCATCTAGCTACGTAGGTACCTTGTTGTACCATGTACTAAAAAAAACTTTTTTCTTTTGGTTAAATATAATATACTGATATTGTTTGAATGTGGTGAATGAATGGGTTAAATTAAGCATTTATAATAAAAGTGCACGTAAGTATACGGAGCCTATGTATGAAAATTGAAAGTTCACAATTACACTATGTGTTTGGTTAATTACCTTTCAAAATCCTGAAAACTTAAAATACCTAAAAACATTTTATTATATCTATTTCACACTAAAATCCCAAGAAGTTAAATGAAACATTGTATGCATGGATGTATATTAATTAGAGAATATGAATAAATTATGATCGGGGAAAAATCAGAAGATAAAGTACTGAACCTGGAGAAAAATATCAAAATTATTCAAATTTGGATAAAGATTGATTACGATTTAGACGTTACAAAATACTCCGATCAAGCATGCACGTACATGGTACCATGTACTTCTGATGTACATGCATATGTATGAAATCATATGAAGTTGTAATTAAGGAGATTTAACCAGTGATTAATATCCGATCAAGCATGCACGTACATGGTACCATGTACTATGGTAATTGTAATTAACCGTAATTCATTCGATCACAATAAGAAGAAAAAACATTTGCACGAAACTTCATTGCCAAACTTCATTATTTGAAACAATATATTATGCATAAAAATATATGTTGTGAACTAACAAAATCATACTTTTTAAACATATGAGGATGAACAGTATGGGATAAATAATTATCTCAATACTATAATTACTTAAAATGATCCCTAAGAGGTAACGTCAAAAAACTAGGTTTTTGGAATCCGCAAGCGACAAAAATAAATAACGAACTAAACAAAATCCTTTTAAACATAAACGACAATAGTAAATAACACACTAAATGACATCCAGTCAAACACAAGCGACAACAATAAATAACGAACTAAACAAACTCTTTTTCAACACAAACAACAATGATAAATAACACACTAACTAAAATCCAGTTAAACACAAGTAACAAAAATGAATAACGAACTAAACGAAATCCTATTAAAACAAACGACAACTATAAATAACCCGCTATATGAAGTCCCGTCAAACAGAAGTGAGAAAAGTAAATAATGAACTAAACAAAATCCTTTTAAACACAAGCGACAATAAGAATAACGAACTAAACGAAATCCTCTAAGGAACATACGACATTAATAAATAACAAACTTAACCAAATCCTTTTAAATAGAAACAACAATATATAAATCACAAACTCAGCCAAATCTTTTTAAACACATACGACAATATAATAAATCACGAACTAAACAAACTCCTTTTAGAAATAAACAACAAAAACAAACAACGAACTAAACAAATTACCTTTAAACACAAATGACAACAATAAACATCGAACTAAACATACTCCTTTTAAACACAACGGGAAAATGAACTCCTCTAATACCCTTATTGAACATATATGACAAAATATTTCATTAGTTATCTACCCGTATAAATTTGATATAATTATTGTGTGACCTTAAAATAAACTCAACAATGATGAAAAGTGATCCACCATTAAAACATGGCATGGCACCAATATACCATAGTCACGGAATAACAAGTTCTAATTGTTGATACCAGGAACTGTCACCGTGTTGACGGCATAGAAAGTGGACCCCTCCAAAACAAAAGCTACCAAGTATCAAAACATGGCTCGAGACTTAGTTCTAGTTCACCGCGTTGAAGGTGGGAGCAAGTGGGCGACGTCCCATCCAGGTCAGAGACGTCCCATCCAGGCAAGTGGATGGGTAACAATGTCCCATTCATGCAAGTGGATGGGCGGCACCGCGACCGTCGCCCCAGCAGGCCAATAAGGCGTGACACGTACCTGGGCGGAGGCTATCCCACATCGACATTTAGCTGGGTCATAGCTTCGGGCTCGGCTATAAATAGCAAGCTCCGCACACTAAGTAAACGATCCGAAACCTGGTGAACTAGCACTAAGTCTCGAGCAAAGATCCTTGTAGTAACCCGATACACTAAACACGCTAAGAGAGTCGTACCACACTTGTAATCTTTTATCCTACCTGAAATACATCACCCTTTTATATTCATCGCGTTGACTGACAATAAAGCTCCACCTTGTCTCCTTGCTGTTGACTCGGTTTTATCTTATCTCATCACTCTCATCGCACTCTCAACACTTCGTGTTTTTGAGCTTCAACACTAATAGTACGTTAACGCTAGCTATATCAAAAGATTTGGATATACGGATATAATAAATAAGGGGACAGCTAGAGTTAATCAATAGAGACTAATGATAGATCTAGTGAAACTAGAAAGAGATAGATGTATGATCCATATATCTCTCACAAACTCTACTGTCAAAAAATAATAATAATAATAAAACAAGTGAAGTTGGACATCAATGAATAATGGCACAAACCAACTTGCATATTATTAACATAAATAGCACATAGTCAGGGTACACTTGAAACATATGACAAGGAAGAGAAAAAAGGGTACGCAGGAGATATCGAAAAAGACATTCGACTTTTTTACATCAAAGTGCAAAATAAGCCCCAAATACAAAAGACCAATACAACAACAACTGATACAACAATTTTTTTTTGAAAGAAATACAACAAGTTGGTAAACCCTCAATGAAAATTTGCACGATCTCTGCCACTTGGACCTTAGAATTTGTTGAAGGTGGATTTACCGATTGCATAGTACAGCGTGCCGGTGGAGATCCTGACCCTCTTAATCCCGGTCGGTGGCTTCATGTGAATCGATTGTTCTACATCTTCGTAGTCTTCCGGACATAGAACTTTTTGTGACGAGTAGTTACAACGGTCACTCCTGCTTCCGGACTATACCAGATCTCCAACTCTAGGACATCATACTCTACATCAACTAAATTAATCAACCAATCAGTTGGTCAAATGATACAACATCCCCAAAAATAATGTTTTAACTTAAAAAAATTCACACCCGATGTGTGGGTCATCTTTGGATTTGGAGACCTCTTGATACCGTTGACCAGTTTGTAGAATAAATCTTTGTTAGATCGACACCTTGTGAGGTCCGACTATAGTAATATTGTTCACTAATGCAAAAAAATATTATTAGTCCTTAAATACTCAAAAAAATGTTGAAATTCGAAAGGTTGTGAACTGATTAATTATATACCATGTCGACGTGGCCAACGCTCTTGCTGCTGACCTGAACAACTTTTCACATAAGCTAGTTAACCGCGAGCCACTCCGATCGAAGGTGGAATTCGATAGTCTCGAGGTTAGCTTGGATCCCATTGGAGTTTCTTTTGCTGCTCCTCTAGTTTTTTCAAATTCAAATATTAAATTATTTGATTTCATCATGAAATGAAAATAAGTGAATTTCGATCTTTTATATATAATATTTTAACTTTGTCATACACTTACTTAGAATTACAACAAAGTTTACTTCTTCCAAACTTGTCATACTTAATCATACTCTAACAATTTTATTTTGAATCTTAATAATCTTATAATTACTAAAGAATACAAGTATAAGATATAAGCTTTGTCCGTTGGACGGACGGGCTTAGCATTCTAGTACTTAAAATAGTTCTTTTCCTTTTAAATTAAATTCCCCCAACCCGATGTACATAAAATATTTTTAATGGATAAGGGTTGATATTATAATTTTAGATAAATTCCCATGAACTTCATTTCACATCAAACAAATTGTAGAATTTAATCAGTACAAAATCAATTGTAAGCAAACATATTTCACTAAATCATGTAAAATTCAATATGTGAAAATTTATTTCATGTGAATTAACTTCCTATAAATATCAATTCTTATATTTATATTACTACGGTCCGGGATCTAGTACTCATTTTTTGTTCGTTTCTCTATAGTACCACCCTTATGAGGAAATTGCATAAGGTTGTTTTGGAGTGACATTTGTCCGTGCAAAATTAGTCGAGGGCCTTGGTTTGCGCTCAATGAATTGGTTGTGTAGGGGGGACCCGGTATTTTCTAAATCCTTATGTAAGGTATTACAAAAAAAAATTATGTCAACACGAATTAGGAAGGATTGGTCGACGAAATATGAATTATAGACTGAACCTTAATATACATCAAAATAATATGCTTTTCTTACCACGAGATATATTGGCAGTTGCAGACCATTTGATTGGAATGGGTGCACTTGATGATATGAATCATTTGAAAAATAAACGGCTTCGTTCTGTGTTGGATCTCTTACAAGATCAATTTGGATTGGCTTTGGTTCGTTTAGAAAATGTGGTTCGAGGAACTATATGTGGATCAATTCGGCATAAATTAATATCGACTCCACAAAACTTGGTAACCCCAACCCATTAACAACCCTCGGGAATTTTGTTAGATTAGTAAGCTAGGTCTATAGAACTGCATTGGTAAACTAAACCCCTAGAATTGCCTGATCGTAGACCAACCTCTTTCCTAGCCTTGCTTTCACTAAATAGTACTTACTTGACTTCATTCTACAACGGCTCAGTAAGGTGTTGGTAGGAAAGCTTGGTTGGCATCCCCTGTTGAAATAGGTAAGAATTAGACGAGATCCCGTATGGGAACCGGTCTAGAACATCCAGACAGATGAGAACATTAAGTCCATGGTTGTTAAAATAGGTAAGAATTAGACGAGATCCCGTATGGAAACCGGTCTAGAACATCCAGACAGATGAGAACGTTAAGTCCATGGTTGTTGGTGACGTAGGAGAGACGTTGTAGTCCCGAAATTCAAGTTTCCTTTTTCTTGTTTTGAAAATCCAACGTCGGAAGCGATACGTCGTACGTGGCACGTACCAATTGAGATTGATATCAAACCCGGTAAGGGCACATGGGGTCTCAGATCAAATGTCTAATTTGGTGTATCTAAAAGATGCAAAACGCAAACGTTTTACACAATCGGTGCAATTGGAAAAGAAATAGTAGCACAACACCGTTTAAATTCATCTTGTAAGACTGGTCTAACTTCACCCATTTGGTACTTTGCTGGGAAGAGGAGGGCCTAGAATCCCTCAACAACCCATTCTTAAATTAAAATATCCAAACAGAGTAAGGTGGGTTCAATGTGACATGCCAAAGACACCTACATTCAGCAACAAATTCACACAAACACTCAACCACTGAAATCAAACTCACACGCACACAAAAAAATGTAACTCTTTCAGCATTTTCTGCGCATCATATTCTTCCTCTAACCACCAAATTCACTCCAATAAAGATAATAATTAATCAAATACTAATTCCAGTCCAAGTACGAAAATCCAACACGAAACACTGTTTAATCGGACCGACTAAATTGCCACTCTCACCAACACCAGTCACAGAACATTGTTGTCCATAGATTCGGGGTTTCAGAATCTACAATTTCAAATTACACTCGATCTCTTTTCTGCTTAAGCAAGAGGCTCAGTTTGGAGCGGACAGGGAAAGGGTAAAAGCGTCGGCAGACGGGGCAAGTAGCTTTCCGGTGAAGCCAAATGGAGACGCACACCTTGTGGAACCTGTGGCCGCAGAGGGGCAAAGTCGAGCAGCGCTCGCCGGCGTCGGCGTCGAGGGGGCCGGCGCAGATGGCGCACTCGGCGCAGGCCGCCGAAATCTCCTGGATTCGCTCGGGCGGAGGGAGCGGCGCCGAGGCGAGCTCCCAGCTCGGGGGCTCCGGGAGGCCCCGGGGGAGGCAGGGGAGGGCTCGCCCGAGCCGTGGCGGTGGAATTGGCGGCGCCGGTTGGGACTCGAGGGTGGACTCGACGTCGTAGTAGCAGAAGCAGTGCCAGAGGCGCTTGCGAGCCCAGCAGTAGAGGATGGTGAGGAAGATGAAGACGGGTAGGCCGATTGAGCCCATGTAGTAGTACGTCATGAGGAAGATTCGGCCTGCCTTGGTGGGGCAAGAGTAAGCCAGGGGAGGGCTCTGGTCGTCGGCCATGGATGCGGGTGGGTTTTTTTGACGGGGTTGAGGAATGCTCATATGGTGTTTGTTGTTTTGCGTGACAGAGGGAGGAGCTCGACTGATTGTACTCGTGTTTTGATCAGATGAAGAAGGGGGGTTGGAGTTGGGATTGGGATAAACACCAAAACAACTGCGCATTTTGTTGGGATTGGGTAAATACCATTTGAGCCCTTGTTTGGGCCTTCAGTTAAAGTTGGGCCGGCCCAAATACGGGTTTTCTTCTATTATTCCGCCGAGCGAACACCGCTTAACAACCGATATTGTTCCCGCAACAACCGAGCGTCGTCCTGAATCTCTCTTGCTTCGTGTAAGGATCGATCATAGATTAAAGGTTCGTCTCTCTTTCCATCTCTCCATAGCTTCGTTTCGATTTCGTTTATCAGTCTTGTCCTGTTATGCATGTTTCTTAACCGGATTCGGAAATCCTTTTTGATGAATTCGATTCATGGACGTGCGATTGTTAAGTTGTGATGACCGATGGTGATTAATTCATCAGAGGTGATGAAGATTCTTATAATCCGTACACATATTCGTAACAATCAATTCCTGGCGATTGATTTCGGAATGCAGAATGTACGACACAACAAACAATAAGATCCAGTTTCAGCTTCACTCTAATTTGTATAGAATCTCTCGGTTAACAGATCATGCTGGAAATGGTAGTTGTCGTTTCAAAACCCTAGCTTTTCAAATACATAAGTTAGGCGCTTGAGTTGTTATGGCTGATTTTGCTTATCTTCATTCATATTTGCTGCCAGATTTAGAGCATATAACAACGAAAGGGAAATTCAAAAATGCCAGCAACGGCAGGGAGAGTTCGCATGCCGGCGAACAACAGGGTGCATAGTAGCGCAGCCCTTCAAACCCACGGGATCTGGCAGAGTGCGATTGGATATGATCCCTACGCACCGAACAAGGACGAACCGAAGGCCTCGTCTTCTCATCATGACAACACTGCACCAGAGCCAGGGGGTGAGAATGCTTACATGAGCTTCCAGGGACTGCTTGAGCTCGCCAAGATAACGAACACCAACGATAACGAGTCCCGCGGATGCTGCAAGAAGTGCGGCCGCGTCGGCCATCTCACGTTCCAGTGTAAGAACTTTATTAGCGTGAAGGAGGAGATTAAGGATAAGGGGTTGGATTCTGTTCTGGGTGGTGGTGTGGTTAGGCTGGAGAAGAGTTGTAAGGTGAGAGGAGGCAAGGGTGTTGAGGAGAGTTCTGATGAGGAAAGTGAGAGCTCTGATTCGGGCTATGATTCGGAAATTGAGAGGGCGATAGCTAAGCGGTGTGGAAAGTCGGCTAGTAGTAAGGCTATGGATGGAAGGAAGAAGGACCGTGAGTCGGGTGGTGAGGATTCTGGATCCGGTGGGAGGAAGAAGAGGAAAAGGTCTGAGAATAGAACAAACAGGAAGGCGAAAGACAGTGATTCGGAGAGTGAGGTTGAAGATGGCAGAAGGAAGAGAAGGAAGGTGAAGTCCCGGAAGAGAGATAAATCGGGAGATGATGAGGAGCGTCGGCGTAGGAGGAGGAAAAGCAGGAAGGCGAAAAGGAGGACAAGTCGCCACCATTCGAAGGAGAAGAAGAGTTACAAACGCTCAGACTAGAAGAGATACAAAACACAATCAGGATGCATGATTTAGTATGAGTAGATTGATGATCAAGGTAACAACAGATCATGTGATGTTACAACTTTGTTTGCTTTTGTTATTTTGCATGGATACTGAATTTGAATTAAGCATCTCAACGCCCAAAACAAAATATTGTATATCTTGTCTGTTTGTGTTGGTAATTCATCAACGAGCAAGTAGGATCTCATCCAACAACTTATCAAGAATCGATCCTTCCACCTCCAAAGCTATGCATTCGCTTTCAATCTGCAGGCTCCTAACCAGTAACCACACATGCCCAGACTTCATCAAGAAGACATAGCCCTTTGGGAGTTGGAAATACATGGCAGCCGAAGGACAAAGCCTTTGGACACCACACATTCAGTCTCCCGGCCAGACTCATTTACATAGACAAGCGCCTCATTGATCATATCAAATACTATAAGTCTCCTAACTCGTTTGCCTTCCTCACTCTTGATTGAGCCTTTTTGTGGATCAAGACCACGACAACGCGTCTCTAGTGTTTCAAACGTATCAGGGCTAAGTGGCTGTTTCAGTGAGTACCTTGTATAAGGTTGTTTTTCCCTTGTGAGTTCTGATAGCTCCAAAACGTGCTTAACATAGTAAAGTACGGAATTATATCCTTCATCTGGTATTTCTGTTGGTGAAAACTGATCACATTCAGGAACTTGTACATTTTCAAGAATTTCTGCCTCCCAATCTCTAAAAGCAACACGTTCATCATATTGTATTAGATGTTAAAGCTGAAAAAACATACAATGATTGTAGATGATGAATGATTGATCGAAGATGTTACCTACTTAGAGCATGTGCAATGGTGAGGAGATGCAATCCTCTCTCACATTTCTCTCTCATTCTCTCCTTTTGACACATCACTTTCTCTTTCATCCACATCATTTTCCACTATCTTATTCCTCTTTCCTTTCCTCTTTCACTAATTTTCTCTACAACAAGGAGGATCCTCATCATCCCCTCTTTTCTACCTTTACATATACTATATTTTATCATATATTCTATATCATCATATATTTTCAAATAAGTTGTTTTAATTATAAATAATAAAATATATCCAATTTAATTTAGTTTGATTAATATAATCTCAAATTATTAATGAATATATATTAGCTACAAATTATCATCTCACACTAAAGATAAATATCACAATTATCATTGTGAGATGATTCATGATCTAAGGGGGAGAGAGGAAAATAAAAGGTATTTAAAAGTTCCAACAAGTTATAAGTTTTAACCATGATATAATTATTTGTGAGAGGCGGCCATATTTGATCATGATAAAATTATTTGTCAAAAATCTATATATTTTTTTCCTGAATTTAATCACTAAATAATTTTTAATTACCGTAGCACAAGAAAATGTCAATACAATTAATGTTCACAAAAATACCACTTGCACCGTAGCATAACATGGAATAAGAAGAGGGGAAAAAAAATTTATATAATAATAAGGTAAATTTGGACTCATTTTATAGACAAAAATAAATTATAAACAGTAACTAATTTTATAATTTGAAGATAATTTCACATTGATTCAATTTTTAGTTAGAAAACTAATAAGTGTAAATTGAAGTGAAATAAATAAAATAGATGAGTGTTTAAATTGACACATGTCAACATACCACTTGCACTTGTTTCCTCTTTGGCACAAGAGCCCATGTAGGAAATCCTCTACAGAAGGAGGATTGTGAACAATCCTCTTTGAAAGAGGATCCTCTTTACAAATTCTACAACAAAGAGGATGTCCTCTTTGGGGAAAAAGTGTACTAAGAGGAGGTTGATTCCTCACCATTGTACATGCTCTTACCTTCTAAAGTGAATACCGTTTTTTCATGTCTAGTATCATCTTCTATATCTGTTTCACCTGAATTATCAGAGATGAATTCTTCTGTATCCATATCTAACAGGAATGAATTGTACTCGAGTTCTGATAGTGACAATCCCCTTATAGATACACGCATTTTGAACCCCCTTTTACAACTGCTGGAATTTGATTTTTATAGGGAAATTAGCGTTGTCTGTATAAGTATTGATATTGCGCCAGTGATGATAAAAATTCATGTCTCCACTGTTCCTTTTCATGTTCTTTCGCTGTAAGAAAATTCCAGGAAAATGTTTGTCCATTATAAAAAAAAAAGCAAAGAAGATGCTAATTTCTGTTCCATAAACAACCAGAATCTGTTTCACAACCCATATTGTATGTACATCTTTTCACAGCTCAGATCCACTCCACAGGTGATGGACAGCTCTTCCAGGTGCGGCCTAATTTCCATCTAGTTGGGCTGGGCCCAGCCCATTTGTCAACTTTTGGGCTTATAATTAGTAAGCATCAACTTCTCTGCATATGAACACATCCGGTTTTATACATGACCTCATAATTCGTGAACGTATAAATCTGTATAGAATTTTGAGATAATTATACCAAGTATAATGAACACACCTGTCAAAAATCTAACATCTTTGACATCCAATATCCAGTACGTAAAGATTTGTTCCCTCCCTACATATATATTCTTATGTCAACACTCACAAATGAAAACACACCATTGTCTAAAATCTGGACAAGATATTACATAGAGTAGTGCTTGATCTTGAGGTACACAGGCTAGGTAAAAAGGTTTTAAGATCAAGGGGTAAAAATGGAGTAGCAAACAGTTAAAGGGAACTAGGGAAAGATAGTTCTTTGCCAAGTGGAGTCATTGTTAAAAGTCTAAAGAGATATGGATGAGAATGGGAGAAAATGAATGGAACTCAAGATTGTATTTCCCATCACAATTCCACTCCATATATACAGTAACAAAATTTGACAATGACAATGGTGGGCTAAGCAAATTAGGCCATGCAACCCACACAAAAAGCGTAAATTGTGTGTTGGGTAAATGGTCAACAATTCGTGTTTCCTCCCATTTTGAAAGAGCATGCATGCTCCATCTTTATTTCCCATAACCCTTGATGGCAACCTGTCTTTTCTAACTCCATTTGCCATTTTCCGATCAAGTTTTGCTGTGAATATAATATGGTACTATTGCACCATCATATACATTTAGGGTGTGTTTGGGTATATTAGACTCCCACATTTGCAATACAACAATATCATTTTGTATTCTGTGATCCAAGGTTCCAACTAATATTTTTAATTAGACTAGCCATGTAAGGCTCAGTTCAGCTGGACGGGTAGCATGCGGGAGCGAAAGAAGGAAAACACTAGTAAGATCCAGTCTTCTTAGGGGTACAAAGGTGCTATTGTTTGGAGAATTCTGTCTGCGTTAGCGGAACATGCTGTCTATTCCGCTAGTGACAAATGAAGTCAAAGTATGGGTAATTCAGAAGTAAGGGGTTGCAAATTAGGATTAGTGGAGTATTGGACATTAGGATCATGATTTATGCGAATTCCAATCAACATTAAATAAACGAGAACGTCATTTCTCTAGAAGCAAACCCTAGCTTGTCCAAAAGAATATGCAAATATATAAAGGGACATCTCATTTACATGCACACAATATATATATATATATATATTACGTTATTTTCTACGTACGTAGGACTGGTAGGAGTATCATTTTCACAACTACTACATCTGAAAAATTAATGCTTGGCTTTGTATACGTAGTTGCTTCGATCATTAAGCCTGACTTCGGTTTTTTAAATGAATCTAGCTAGAAATTCGTGTAAAATTAATATTAATCGATTAAACTTAATTATATGAACCGATTTATTCCTGGAAATGGGAGTAGAAAATTGCAACATCGTCATAATTTAAAGAACGACCATAAAATAAGAAAGAATAAATTAAGCTAGGAACAAACGATAAGACAATGGTGGGTTGAGTTGGTGTCTTTGTAAATTAATATACTATATATGAAAGAGTGGTGAGTATGGGTGCTTTGGAGATGGTGGTGGTGGCTTAGGATGGTTCTCCACTTTCGACATAATTTTTGATGAAACACTTTCGACATAATTAATCATTATATTATATATCGATCTTTCCTACATACATTTTTTAAAACGGAATGTACTATATATAATATACTACTAATATAATCGTCTCTCATCATTACGAAAAACTTAGTTCTTTCCCTTTTAGAATTACGGTATGGCTGTTCAACGGGTCGGGTCGGGTCGGGTCGGGTCAGGTCGAGGGTCGATCCGCAGAAAAAATTTAAAAGTGATCCGTGATTTGACCCGTGTATCAACCCGTGGGTTTGCGCCTTTGCGGGTTGGGTCGATCCTTGACCCGTTTGACTTGGTCAAACCGGTGTGTTTTATGCCATACGAAAATAAATTGTGAATCGACCCCAAATACGGTGAATTTTATATTAAAAAAATTATACTTTAATACTAATAAAATTATTAAAATGTATGTTTTTCTTAAAAATACATTTTAATACTAATAAAACAATAAAAGTATATCTTTTTTTTAAATATAAAACGGGTCGTTGATCGACTCGTAAATCCACGAGTTTAACCCAACCCAACCCATGACCTGCAAACTTAAAAAAATCGAAATAGCGATCCGATCCATTGAACGCCCCTAAATTATGCTTTCTTTTGAACAGTTTAGAACTTTAGAGGTCATCGTTCGATCAAGAACAGCTACATTGCATTAAACGATTTTGGTAGATTATCTATTTAAAGTTACAATAAACTCACAAATGTTGATACCCTTCTCGTGTATAATCTACATATGTATCGATCCAACATGAAAATGGAGCAAAACGGAATCGATGTAGAATTTTGGTATGCACTAGATCAAGATCTTGGCAAATCTTCATTGTTGTTGTATTTTTAATTAATGTACGGAGTATTATATTTCCTCTTTCTCACTATAGCATATTGACAAATGCATGCAATGAAATTAGTCTAGTATGACTTTAACTCGTTAGTCAGAGGATTAACACAAGCAAGCGTGTCCTTGCATCCAAGTCCAAGTTGACCAAATGTGTATCCACACCAACTACCCTTCTTTGTCAAGATTAGTTAATTACTATTCTTTCATCGAATTAAAAGGAGCTTAATTTAATCTGTAACTTAATCTCTCCAAATCACCTTCGACCCATAAAAACTTTCTCCAAATCACCACTTCCTCATTCATTACTTTTTTTTTATATATATAATTTATATGGTTTTTAATTGTGTTGATATATATTACATGCAATTGTGTACAATTAATGCATGTTTATCTTTCAATATGTGAAAACACTTAGGGTCCGTTTGGTATCCAACGGCGGAAACGGAAACGGAATGGAATGAAATGGACACGAACCTAGTCCACATTAGTTTCATGATACATGATGAGTCACCTGAATTTTCATTCAAAAACTACCGCAAACCCCCTCGCGGCACTCAATTTGATTCCCTAATCTAAGGGTGGGGTAACAAAACACCTCAATCATTCCCTTCATCCCTTCTCTAGACACACAAATTTCAAAGTTTCAAATTAAAATATTTTTTTCAATTAATGTATAGTGACCCATAATTGGACTAGGTACATTTTCATTTCATTCCATTCCGTTTTCGTTTCCGTCTTCGGATACCAAACGGGCCTTTAATGGGTACGTAAGTAACTAGGTATACATGCATGTTTTAACTTATTGGGCCGGCTAGCAAATCAATCCATCTATACAATTGACTACCAAATTAATCGAACCTTAATTTTCAGAACAACACTAATTCAAAGTTCAAAACTTACCACTCGGAGTCGAAGCATATAATATAGATTGGGTTTAATTTAATTTCTGCCCGTTTGATTAGTTCATATAGATGACTACGTACGTTTTAAATGTAATCAATCTTCTTGTACATGCATTTTAATATGGAAATTCTAGAACGTAAGAACACTAGCAAGTTATATATTTTTAGTCAAAACTAAACCTATAGTTGATCGAGCATTTTGGACGAGTAAGAACTAAGAAACATTGATTGATAAGTTACGTCATTGTTAAAGAATGAGACTTCGAGAACGAGCTTTCTCGATCATTTTGCTGTTTCTCCTATTTATGTCCCAAAGATCAGAGAGTGATATAAAATTGTCACCTTTTTTTTCGTAAAATAAAATCTACATTCTAAGAGTGAGTTTATTTTTCTTTTATTTTAAACAGTTTTATTGAAGTTATTATCATATACGGTGTATATGTTAGTTTGAAAAACTGAATCATTAATCATACAATTAAATCTACAATATAATATACTTGTGCAAACGCGTCAACGCCTCCCAAGTCGATCTATAGAGTAGTATGCACTTGGCCAAATTATTATACGTGTCATTTTCTAAATAAAAATCAAAAGCATATATAGAGTTATAGACGCAATTTTTTTCGGTCGAGTGTACTACTTATGAGAGTTAAACCAAAAACCTCTAGATATTACTCGATAAGTTTAATTGATTGACTAACGCATCTTAATGCTTCTAATTAAATACGGTTTATTGTTCTTCAAAAATAATTCCACGAGTTAGGATAACAACAGTACAATAAACATGTGAAACCACCTACTACGTACTGGATGAGCAGAGATTGATAAAGAACATGGAATTCTTCTCTCAAAAATAAAAATAAAAATAAAAATAAAGGACATGGAATTCAAAAACAAACAACGATAAAAATGTGAAATTCATGTGACGAGAGAGAGAAAGAACTAAGAAGCATGTAGATTGGAGAAACGACGAAGAGTTGAAAACTTAGAATAATGAAAGAATTGCCAAGTTTGTTGCTTCCAGTCAACTCTTAACGTGTACTCCTAATCCAACGGCGATCCCCCATTTGCACGTTAATCCACTCTTTTTCTAACACTTCATTTTTAATATTATTATTTAATTTTGGCTAAACTATACAAAAGTATATGTATATGTATATATGTTTGTTAACTTATAATAATAAAATAAATTGTCAATCGTCACCCACGAATTTTGTTTATTTAATTGTTTATCACGAAACATAAGACAGCTCCCATTTGATATTACGCCACCGGTGGTTAAAACTTCACCACTTTTCTTTATTAAAAAAAAAAGAAAAAAGAAGAGGAAATAGCAGACAAGTGATATTTTAACGATAAGCTTTGTTTTATGAGTAGTTGTTTTTGGAAAATTGCATGTACATAATAATCTAATTTGACCTAACTCGGATTTAACTATATCTATCACATTATTTTAATGCAGATGTATGCTTGGTTCATTGACTTTCTGGCCTCCAAAATCCCTTCTAGGGTAGGAATTCTTAATCCAGACGTCATATGCTGTTAGTGCTAGTCGTGAACCACTCACACACAGCTTTACAAAATATTTTTTTTAGCCTCCATTCGGCAAACTATATATTTAATTACATGAGTTAACGTTAAAATTATATTAGTTGATGTTGAAGTTAAAATTATTATAGTTGATGATGAAGTTGAAATTATTTTTAAATCGAGTGTTTAGTATGGGAACAAAAATAAATGGTAAAAAAATAAATAAGTTTTCATAGGCTTTCATAATGTTGGGAGAAACGCATTATTTTTTTGACAGGTTTAAACTTGTATAAGTTTCTGCAAGCTACGTTAAGCTAGTTTTGCCGAGTACATATTAACGAGCTTATATTTTTTCGGTATGCTTCGATAAGCTCTGATAAGCTTCCATAAGTATCATTTAAGTACTATCGAACGGAACTTTAATCAACTTGTTGAACTTATAATTGTCTTAGTTATTATAGTATATTTAGATACTAGGTTCCTCCATGGATTGTATATATGCTCGTATGTTTTAACCAAATGTTGCTTAGGAAAATCAATAACATATATCATGTTACATGTATAACATATAACCCTGATAAAATTAATAACGTTCACTACAACATTAGAAGCAATATATACACATGGCTATCCGTCCATCATTCTGATGTTTTTTAATAAACATTATCATGCTACACAATTTACATACCCATCCATAATCATTAATGCATAAACCCATCTAAGAGCATCCACAATGGAGAACAAAAAAATCTGACCAAAATCAGCTTTTACAAAAGAGATGTTAATTCTCTCTCCTCTTTTTACTCTTCTGCAAGAAATTTTAAGTGACATATAATAGATTTCTCCTGACAAATCTTTGACTTTAATTAATTGTTCTTTTTCTTTTCAAGTTAAGAAATTTACCCCATATCTCCATAGTGGATGCTCTAACACCACATAATATACGACTGTATTTGTCAGGCTGACTTATTTATACAATTAGAGCTAATTCAATTCAACAGTTCAAGTTTCCTCAACATTAATGACAAGTCATTACAAACAATTTGTGGCTTACATTTTTTCATGTACAAAACAAAGTCATTTATCTCTCGCGCTTAGCGTTTCAGCTCAATAGTTGAGCCTAATGGATATATCACGAGGTTTAAGGTTTGAAACTCTAAAACGACGGTTTACTATTATCTCTTAGGATTGATCAGTGACCCATTCGCATGGTAAGGTTTGTTGCTTTATTGATTAGGGTCCCTTTGTAAGTTATATCTTATACTTTAGTACAAATGGGATAATTCGGGTTTAAGCTAGTGGTAAAATTCTGTTGGGCCCAACCAAACCACAAAGAAAATTCGTTGGGCCCAATAAGTCCGTACGCGCATTGCACGCGTGACGCGCGTTTGTAAATTGTAAACCAACCCCTTTCTCTCTCTCTCATAATAACTAGAAAACGAAAAACAAAATAGTCAACCCTCTTCCCTCTACAAAATTGCCACAATAAAACAACAAACCTTACAAAGCTACGCAAAATACAAATTTACTTTCCCAGGCCAACCGATAAGGGCTTACAAAAAAAAAAAAGAGAGCTTAAAAAGCAATAAATGTTACCAAAATGAAAATTCAACTAACGAAAACAATTAAACAGATAAATTGGAAATCCACGCTCAAAACAAAAAGACAGCACCTCATTATTTCAAAGCCTTCATGGTCAACCCTCTCTCTTTCCCTGAACATCTCTCAGTTTATCATCTTCTTCTCATCTTCCCCACCTCTCTTATTTTCATCTCTATTTTGGTATCTGTTCTTTGAGCTTCGATCTGAGGACTAAAGATTCTACACTCCAAGACAGAAATTCCCCC
This sequence comes from Polygonum aviculare, assembly GCA_934048045.1. Classification (NCBI taxonomy): domain Eukaryota; kingdom Viridiplantae; phylum Streptophyta; class Magnoliopsida; order Caryophyllales; family Polygonaceae; genus Polygonum; species Polygonum aviculare. The sequence continues at coordinate 7,747,492 of OW204024.1, forward strand.
AATCTGCTTTAATTTCTTGTATGTCTGTTCAATTCTGATCCCCCAAGTAGAGATCTCAACAATCGGAGATGGGAAACGGTCTAGGAAAGATAGGAGTCTGTTTCACCGGCGCCGGAGAATCCGACTACCATCGCCGCCGCCGGAAAACCCAAGACGCCAGCTTCGTAATCACCGACCCCTACGACGAAGGCCTGGGCCACTCGTTCTGCTACGTGAGGCCCGACCCGGCCCGACCCAGCTGCCCGAAGCCCCAGGCGGAGGAGTCCACGGCGGCGGGAGCAGCTTCCACCGCCGTCTTCCGGTCAATCTCCGGCGCCTCCGTCTCCGCCAACACCTCCACGCCTCTCTCCACCACGTTCTTGGACTCCACCGCCAACAGCACCAGCATCTCCTCCGCCTTCGAGAGCTCCAACTCGTTCGCCTCCGTCCCACTCCAGCCCATCCCGCGGAACCCGCCCCTCTCGGGCCCGCTTTCCGGCCCGATTATCGAGCGCGGGTTCATGTCCGGGCCGATTGAGCGCGGGTTCATGTCCGGCCCGCTCGATCCGGACGGATCCTTGTTCTCGGGCCCCCTGGAGAGGGCTTTCTCGGGCTCAGCGTCCTTCAGAAGAAGCCTCTCGCAAAGCGGGTGGGCCGGGGTCGGGCCCCGGTCGAGGCGGAGATCGATAATCCGGGGCCTCCGGAGGGCGATCGGGAAGAAACTCTCACGGGGACAGGGATCGATCGTGGCTCCGATGAAGGGGGTTTCCACGCTCAAGTACCAGGACAGCTGGATCGTCGGCGGAAACAACGAGAATCTGACGGTCAGCAGTCTCAGTAGCCTGGAGGACTCCGAGTCGTTGGAAGGCCAGAACCTGCAATGGGCGCAGGGGAAGGCGGGCGAGGATCGGGTGCACGTCGTCGTTTCGGAGGACCACGGGTGGGTTTTCGTTGGGATTTACGACGGCTTCAACGGCCCTGATGCAACCGATTTTCTGTTATCCAACCTCTATTCGTTTGTCCATAAGGAGCTCAAAGGCCTACTCTGGGACGAGAAGCCTGAGTCTCAATCGTTTACTTCCTCTTCCTGGAGCAACACTTCCTCCGATTGCAGCCATTGGAGCTCCGAAACCGACTGTTCGAATGCTCCGCAGTGTTTCGAGCAGGAAAGCTACCCTTCTGTTAGTATGGAGTCGAATTCGAGGAGGAAAGGGGGTCGGGGTTCGAAGAGCAGCAAGTATAAAGGGGCGGCGAGGCGATGGAAGTACGAGTTCGATCGCGAGAGGATCGAGCTGGATCGGAGGTTGAAGGAGCAATTGAATCGAAATGGGTTGGATGGTTCGATCAATCATGTGGAGGTTCTGAAGGCGCTTTCTCAGGCTCTGACCAAGACGGAAGAGGCCTATTTTGATATTGCGGATAAGATGCTTGTGGAAAATCCTGAGTTGTCTTTGATGGGATCGTGTGTGCTTGTGATGTTGATGAAAGGGGAGGATGTGTATGTGATGAATGTGGGCGATAGCCGGGCTGTTCTTGGCCACAAACCGGAGCCTGATCTTCGGCTTGGCAAGATTGATCAGGATTTGGAGAGGATTAATGAGGAAAGTTTGTATGATGTTGAGGTCTGTGATGGTGTTAGGCCTACTCTTAGTGCTTTGCAGCTCAGTTTTGACCATAGTACTTGTGCGGATGAGGTGTTTTTTCTAGACTGATGTTGTTGATCTATATTTGGCTCTTTGTTTGGCTGATTGAATTGGTGCTTAGAAGAATTTGATTGTGTGTTTTCAGGAACTTCAAAGGATAAGAAGAGAACACTTGGATGATTCGTGCGCCATTGTGAATGATCGTGTCAAAGGGTCATTGAAAGTCACCCGAGCTTTTGGTGCCGGTTTTCTCAAACAGGTACTATACCAATTTCTGAACACTAAAGTGCTTTTGTAATAATATTTGGTAAGATATTGATGCCGTGCTTGATCCTGTTTTGATAATCAATAGACATGTTGATAATGACTATTGATCCTTGGAAGCATAACTTGCTCTGCAGTATCACTACTTGACGGTCAAATGTGGACACGATTTTTTTTTGCATTTTGCTTGATTATGTTCAACTTCTACAACTGACCATCAACCAAAGAAATCCTGCTGATAAGTTGCTTAAATCCGCAAAATGCAAAAGAAGCATTCTTCCAGATTTGTGTTGCTTTTTAGATTCTCATGCTGACACTATCGAATTTGAGTTTATGAATCTTGAATTTGTTGAATGACATTGCTAATTATGTTTCAGCCAAAATGGAACGATGCCCTTCTGGAGATGTTTAGGATAGACTATGTTGGAGCGTCGCCCTACATCAATTGCCTCCCACATCTTTGCCATCATAGATTAGGCCCCAAGGACAGATTCTTGGTACTGTCATCTGATGGCCTATACCAATATTTCACAAACGAGGAAGCCATTGCTGAAATTGAGCTCTTCATTTCGTTGTATCCTGATGGAGATCCAGCTCAGCATCTTGTTGAGGAAGTCTTGTTCCGGGCTGCAAAGAAAGCCGGTAAGTTGCACTACTAATCACTTAAGGCTCGTCTGATTCAGTTTTTAATTTCCAGTATAAGCAGATTTTTCAAAACACTTTTCTCTAATTTCCAAATTTGAGTTGCCAATTCAGAGAGTTGCTGACTCCTAGGATATAAGAGAATGAACATGTTTCCACACTAAAAACGGGAAGCGCATAGCTTGACCAAGGATACTTGTGTTCTTGAGCTATATGCAAATATCTGAACTCAGAACCATTTTGTTATATTGTGTAGGTATGGATTTCTATGAGCTGCTTGAGATTCCTCAAGGCGAAAGAAGAAGGTACCATGACGACGTCTCACTTATAGTCATTTCTTTTGAAGGAATGATATGGAGATCTTGCGTATGACCTGAAACTTGAGAGGTAGACTATATGTAGAGAAGATTAAAAAAAAAAGTTTATATAAGAGCTTCAGGCAATTTTCCATTGCTGTTTTTTGGTTGCTTCCGTCCACTCTCACGACACACTGAGGTCTGAGCTTTGCAATAGCAAAGCCAAATGCTGGTGAGTTGTCTTGTTCAATGGTGGCGGGAAATGTATAGCCTTACAAAGAAGAAAGCCATGAAGCTTATCTTCATTCAAAATTGTCATAAATACTTGTAATTCTTGAATAAATGAAATGAAACATTCTTTTTTCAACTCTTTCTTTGTTCATGACACGACGCCATATTCGCCTCCATGATCACACCCAAGTACACCAATCCGCAACAGAGGCATCAAGAATTTCTTTCTCAGCTTTGGATTTTGGCTTTGGTTTGTCATGGAAATAAGATTCAGTTTTTCAGTGGTCCTGTCAAGTGTCTAAAATGAACAGAGATTTGTTATGGTATATTCTCTCTTTAGAGGGATGAGTTTTCTTCTACTGATATTTGCACCAAATTGGAGTCCAACTGTTTGCTTTTGGCCAAACTTTTTTCCTGTTCTGGCAAATTGACCCTTTTGAAAAGGGGCCATTTTTCTGTTCACACACACGCTTTGGCAAATTGACTCAAAAACTTTGGCAAACTGATTTGTTTGTTTTGGAAGTTTGAAACGGCAGCCAAACTTTGCTGAACAGACAGCCCATTGATGGACTTTTTATACAATGCCCATCTACTGAAGTTGATGTAATGAGCTTGCAGAATTGCTGCTGATCAACACAGACATTGGAAAGCTAAAATCTGGTGGGTGTGGTGTAGATGATAACTAAAGAGCTTCAAAGTGTGATGTGGGTTGTGGATGATGACAGGTGTTGAAGCAAGAGTTGCTGACATGAAAGAGATGGAAGGAGCAGATTTTTTTTATATAATTTGTTTTTCAAAAAAAAAGTCTTCATCAGTCATCAGTTCATCATCCTCCATCTTCCAACTACCTGTGAATTTGGGTGAGATTCAATTTCTGTACTGCATTCTAAACCTGTACACCCCCTTGGCATTTAATTTTGTCTGACCCAAAATAAAATACAGTACTACAAATTATGGAAAAAAATGAAGGGAAATTGATGGAACATACATTTTGAGAAATGCCACATATCTATGATTATGATGATACAAGTAGCGTATGCAAACGGTGCCGAATTCATTGAAAACTTGGTGAAGAGATAAGATAAGAGAGATGGACAAATGGGTCTAAATCCAATCAAATAAATTCCATGTCTGTGCTTAAAAGGGATGGTATGGTATTGATAGTATCACTTCATGCAACTTATTTAATGGGTCCAAATCTAATCAAATAAATTCCATGTTTGTGTTTAGCTAATGGAATGGAAAGTTTTCCGTAGCAATGCGATCCATGATAGAATGTAGACGGTGGCATAAAAATGGCCACTAATTTCTCTGATGCATGTTACTCCTCTTCTTTGACAAATGTAAACTCTGACTTTTTTTTTCAACCAAAAAAATGAATGATTTGACTTTTTCAACAATTAAAACTCAACTACTACTAACTTAATGCAAAGTTATCCTTTCTTCTTATGTACGTACTTCAAAAAACCAGATCCATAAATGTGATGTCAATTGAGGAGATCAGATTTTAGATGTGGCCGTCCATGGCTCATACACTACTCCATCCGAATTTATTTATTTTTTGGTCATACTCCATCCGAATTATTTGAATGTCGATCAATTTAATAAGTAGTCTTAGTTTTTCTATGGGAATTATTTTATTTTTCTATGGGAATTATTTAAACGTGAGTCACAATATTCTTAATCAACACTTGTTTTACTAACCCAAACTCTTCATTAATAATAGTTATTTTAGATAGATCGGATGAAGACATGAAGTATTTCGTATCATAATTCATAGCTTGCCAACTACGTACATTATAGCTACGGTAGGTGCCTTTGGGCATTAAGTCAATTGGTTAAGGCTCTAAGGTAGTATCCAAAAGTTTCCGATTGGACTCTCATTGTTAGTACCCTCAGCAAAGAATTATGGTAGGTTATTGCAAAGTTAGCATTTGTACAAATGGTTATTACTTCCGGGCCACAACAATATAGAGATGGGCCTCAACGTTCGCTTGTTGAACTGGGCCCAGATTTTTTCTGTTAGAATTAGGATCCAACAAATGAATTGCATAACCTGAATTTAGGCCCATCGAACCATGATCTAGGCATGAAGATTCAAAATTTCAAAAACTGCGGATCCGAGCAGGGTCTGAATACCGACATCTTGACTTTGTCACCGTCCCCACCCCAAAATCTCCCCAATTCTCTTCTCTAATTTTAGTGCAGATTGTAGACGTCTTCATCTTTAACGATTGAAACGTTTCCTTGTTTCAACTTTCTAGTCTCCATCTCTGACCCAAAACCAATAAACAAGGCTCTTCCCTGATTCCAATTTCAAAAAAGGTAGGTCCTTTTCTGAACATTTCAACCCATCTACCATGCCTTGTATCATGTGTGACCTTGAATCTTGCCCTGAAGAGCGATTAATATTCTAAAAAAAACATTTCAATTTTCTGACCCACAATTATTATTTAAAATTCAGCCATAGATCATCAGATTTGTAAATGCTACTGTAGATGATGTGCAGGGTAGGTGTTCAAATAGGACTTGGATTAGTTGAGCTTGAGCTATCTGCTTATGTCAATCCCTCTGATCCATTATCACAGATTTTTTTAATTAACCCATGAAGATGATCTAGGCCACTCTCCTTTTTTTATCTTGGCACTTTGCATTTGTTTTCTTTCTCTCAAATCATCATCCTGAATTCATATATGGTAGAAGATGTCAATCTTGGGATTCAACAACAGCTCCAGCCACAGCAACAACAACATGATGAGCCAAAACAGCCACCCTTTTCTTAATGGGTTCAAGAAACAAGCCTCTTTTTACATCAGGGAGAAGATCAAGACTGCTAGATTGGCTCTCACTGATGTCACCCCTGCTCAACTGTGAGTTCTTCTTACATCTGAAATTATGTGTTCAGTGACTGATTTAATTGGTCTAGTGACTGATTTATGAGCTTCTTTTGAATACTATAAAAAAAATGGATCTGAAGTATGACAGAAGAGGCCACAAATGGGAATCCATGGGCTCCTGATGCCAAAACCATGAATTTAATATCAAGGGCTGCTTTTGAAGTTGATGATTATTGGCGGATTGTGGAGATCCTTCATCAAAGGTATTGATTCTTTCTTTGTTTGTCCTCTTCTGTGGTGATGAGAGGGACAGTGGATTTTCTTCTTTCCTTCATTTTTATTAATTTTTTTTGGATGGAGTCAGATTGACAAATTTTGATAAGAAGAACTGGAGACCCTCTTATAATGCACTGATACTGCTAGAGCATTTGATGACCCATGGTCCTGAGAGTGTTGCAAAGGAGTTTCAGGATGAGATGAGTTCAATCAGACAGATGCAGTGTTTTCATCATGTAGATGAAAAAGGGTACTTCAAATCTAACACTTGTCCATCATTTATTATTCTGTGATCTCTTATTACACTTTGTCTTGCAAGATAAAACATATGAGTAATTCAACTGAGCGAACCTGCCCATGATCTGCTAGGATTCACCTACAACAACTGCATAGAAACTTACTAAAACTCATGATTGCTGTGCAGATTCAATTGGGGTCTTGCAGTTAGGAAGAAATCCGAGAGAATTGTGGAACTACTAGAGAAAAAGCCTTTGCTCAAACAAGAGAGGAACCGAGCTCGCGAGGTGACAAGAGGGATACAAGGGTTTGGTAGCTTCTCCAAGAGAATCTCTTCATCAAAAGAAGGCATTCTTCAGGAATCAAAGACCACTAGCACCACTCATGAGATCTTTGGAAGAAGCCATTCCCAATTCAATGAGCATTCAAATCTTGCCAACGATGACGAAGACAACAGCAACATCTTACCATCAACTGAAAACAATCAAGCCAAAGGAAAAGTTAATGCAGTGGAGAGGCCACCATCAGTAGTGGTAGTAGTAAATGAAAGAGTGTCTTCAAAGGAGAACATGGCGCCTGTGAGATCTTATGAAGGCAGAGAAGAGTTTCATGGATGGAGCAGCTTGGAATCCGCGGAAATGAACTCTTTATTGAGTGGTGGAAGAAGTAATGCTGTAGATGAAGATCATCAGCACCCTTTCGGCGCCATTGAGAAGCAGAGTAAAATTTCTTTGCTTAGTGGTGAAGACGAGGATTGATGATGACTAAACAAGAAGTTGGATACAGCGTTTTCAAGTCCCTGATATTTGCTATCTTTGCAAATATATAATGTGGTTTTAGCTCTTTCATGAAACTATATGGTGTGTGACTGCTAATGTAATGTAATGTAACTCTGTGATACAGAGAAAAATAAGCAGAATGTAACTTAATATGCATGGGCTTCAATGCATTAATGGGCTCTTGACGATTTTCATAGTAGCCCATACATACTTGGGCCTGGATTCTTACAAAGATCTCGTTAGGCCCAAATGAAAATGAGTTAATTCCGGAAAACCAATGAAGAATACTCGAGAGAACTCAAGATGAATCCACAGCCCACAGGAAACTCGTAGAAAGCTCGTTCCAATTATTCAAAAATCGACTGACCAGAGCATTCCTGAAAATCCCAGAGACTCATTCCCCTTCGGCTATAAATGCCCGTGCCTTCTCTCCCAATTCGACATCAGAAGCAGAAATCAAAGCCTTCAAAGCAAATCAAAGCCCTCAAAATTTCCCCAAAGTTCTTCACTCACAATCAAAACCCTAGAAAAAAATGTCGCTGATCCCGAGCTTCTTCGGTGGGCGGAGAAACAGCGGGTTGGACCCGTTCTCGCTCGACCTCTGGGATCCATTCCAGTCCTTCCCGAGATCGGACGAGATGGCGCAATTCGCGAGCACGAGGATCGACTGGAAGGAGACGCCGGAGGCGCACGTGTTCAAGGCCGACCTCCCGGGGCTGAAGAAGGAGGAGGTCAAGGTGGAGGTTGAGGAAGGCAGGATCCTCCAGATCAGCGGCGAGCGGGCCAAGGAGCAGGAGGAGAAGACCGACACGTGGCACCGATCGGAGAGGAGCACCGGCAAGTTCCTCCGAAGGTTCAGGCTGCCGGAGAATGTGAAGTTGGAGGAGGTCAAGGCGGCTATGGAGAACGGAGTGCTGACTGTCACGGTTCCCAAGGTGGAGGAGAAGAAGCCTGAGGTCAAGAGCATTGACATCTCCGGTTAAGAAGAAGACCAGGACGAGTGAAATTAAGTGTTTTTGAATAATCGAGTTTGTGTTTCCGTTTGCGATTTCAGTCGTTTTGTTGATCTGTCAGTGAATGAGTTTCAGTTTCCGTGTATGTTTCGAGTCGTTTGTGAGAGATGTGTGTGTGCTTGGGTAGACCCAAAGGAAGTAAGGTGTAAGTTGTCTTGCATGTATCTTTTGTTTCATAATATAAATGGTAATTAAATTGTTTGTTCTATATAGTTACACGTATATTCTCTATTATAAACGATTATTTTGATCAAAAAAAATTATAAACGATTATGACATTGTGACATGAGAGCATTTGAATGTCCTCGTATGCATTTAACAAAACTTAATAGTGTAATAAAACTTTATCATCACTTTGTTCAAATTTAATAACAAAATTGTTCCATTAAATTAGACTATTAGAGAAATAAGATTTTTCAAGAGAGGACACCAACACTAACACATACACCGTCAAGAATTCACTAACACATGCACTGTCAAGAATTATGTCATGATAGCTATCCACCCGAACATCTTTACAAGTGGCTCCATTACTTGTTATTTTTTTCCAATCAGCCCCCTTATAAAATTGTTATTTTTTTCCAATTAGCTTCCTTGTAAAAAATGTTTGATTAGACCCCACTAATATGTTAACTTTTTCCTATTAAACACCTTCCGAGACTTTATCCATTACGTGTGTCAGACGTTCGCCGAGTTATCAGGTCTAATTTCCAACTAAACTTGGCATAGTAAAAAAACGAAAGTCAAGTGATGCTAATTAGACACCACATAAGCCTAATTATACCAAAATTATAAAATCTTATATTATAACATTATTTTCATATGGTCATTACATATGATTAAGCATATATGAATTTAAAGGAGAATAGAGAAAGTCACGAGTCTAAGCGCGCGCGAAAGGAGAGTAGTTTATGCAATACATGCTCATTCATGTAAACTTTAAGTGTTCAATAGGAAAAATTGAGCCTAGTATATGATTCTAAATCTAATTGAACATTTTTTTTTATAGGGGTCTAATAGAAAAAAAAATACAAATAGGAGATCTGTTGATGTATTAAGCCCTTTATAAATACCGAAACATCTTTACATCCATACTTGTTAAACCATCGATTCTTTCGGATTATCCTTTAGAACTTGAAGTTTCATACTTGTTAAACCCTCAATTCTTTGAGATTATCCTTTAAACCTTGACACTTCGTAGTCTTTTAAAATTGGAGACTTCTCCCTATGGTGACATAATATATGGAACTAATGGAAGCCTAGACCACGTATCATCCATGTACTCTTCTTCGTTGAATCATTGGAGACTGACATTTTGTTTTTGTCGTTAATATAGGCCTTGTTTCCTTCTCAACATGTTTCACTTGTGGTAAAAATGATTTTTTTTGGGGGAAACAACTGTATTGTGTCTTTTAAACCATAACAAGTGAAGACTAATACAGAAATTTTAAGCAAAAAAAGCGGGATGAAACTTAATTTTAAAAAGGTCACATTATATGGTCACTATCATATTTTTTAGGCTTTGTTCGGCTTGTAAAAAAAAACAATAGCTAGAGTTTTTTTGTAACGTTTTCCCCAAAAGTTACACCCTTAGGAGTAGGAGTTTTCTGAAAATGCTAAAAAAATTAGTAGGAGCTTTCCTTTTGCATTTTCAAAAAAAAAAACTATCCCCGAAGGGGTACCTTTTTGATAAAAAAAAAAACGGTACAAAAAAGCTCCAATTAGCGTCTTTTTTATAAACGGAACAGAGCGTTAATGAGAATCTATATTATCAACCCTAGGAGATAAAAATCATCATTTACCCTCTCTTTTTCGGCCATCAAAGTCTCCGCTCTTTAGATTTGGTTTACTAATAGCTAATTTTTACCCAAATCAATAATTCATTATGAGCAATATATATGAGCTTGTAGAATTGGATTTTGGAGTTCTCATTCCAACGTGTATTTTTGTTGGGTGGAAACTCCAATATATATATATATATATATATTAAAGTTCAATAGTGAACAACTAAATATGAGAGAACAAAAGAACATTTATGGGCCTTTGGATGATAATCAAATGGATGACTCGGATCACCTTTACAAAATGGTTACTATTTCAAAATTTAAAAAATCCCTTAATTGTAGGATGGGATGATTAAGTGTTGAATTTTAGAAAAAATAAAATAAAATCCGAATCGGTTGTATATTTTTTTTGGTAAATTTTCTAGCAGCACGTTTATTTTCTATCCTATTTCCTAATTTAACAATCTTAACAATTTAACACAATCCCTAAATTTTAGGAAGTGTTAATTATGTTTAGAATTTTAGAAAAAAAACGATCAGTTGTTTTCATTTTTGGGTAAACATTTTAGTAATTGATTTTATTTTTTATCCTATTCCCAAATTATACCGTAATAGTCGAACTCCCCCAAATTCTTTGCTCTCGTACAATTTCTCAAACTCCCCGCCCACGCCCAAATTTTCCAAATCTTATACCTGATTTTATTTCGTATATACATTTCTCAGGTTGTTATATACAATATACTATACATATATACATCTTATTTTGCAAGAATAGGTCACATAAACATTCCAACCACAATAAATTTCGTATATACATTCCTTAGGTTGTTATATACAATATTATTGTACATATATACAATAATTGGCAACATGGTGGGTCCGACGGGGCCTTCCAGCGCATTGGTGGTTCCGACGGCCGGCACAATGGTGGTTTGATGTGGCCGGCGCAATGGTGGTGGCCGACGAAGTGGTTATTCCGAGCGCAATGGTATATACATTCTTTAGATCGACATATGCATCTGTACTGTACATATATACAACTTTATATGAATAAATAGGTCACAAACACAATATATCCAAAAAAATTTGGTATATACATTCTTTAGGTCGGCATATACATGTTTAATATACATATATACATATTTATCTGTATGAACATCCCACATACACAATACAAGCACCAATAAATTCATATATACATTCCTTAGGTGGTCATATACATTTCCCCAATAGGTATATACATCTTCATCCCTAGGAATAGGTCACATAAACACTGTAACAACAAAAAAATTCGTATATACATACATCAGGCTGTAGCGTACATTATTATGATACATATGTACATCTTCATCTGTAGGAATAGGCCAAATAAACAATTTACACACGAGATAATGACATATACTAATTCAAAACACTCATATACACGATAAAAAAATTATATACACAGATACCTGATGCCATATTTATGCGACGTGGTGGTCTGTATGTATTCCGGCGGCTAATAGGTAGCCGGCGTAACTCCCGTAGCCACAAATAACTGAATTCACGATCAAAGATGAAGGTAGACGGTAAAATTTATAACAACAAATGAAAAACACAAAACTTGCGCAAGGGAGGACGGCGACTTTTTTATGAGGACTCGTGTTCGGTTCTGCGCAATGGAGGATGGTTATGCGCAATGGAGGACACCGAAATAACCCTCGTATATACTTGCAATGGTGGAAGCCGACTATGCAATGGAGGAAGCCGATTAATTGAATTTGCAATGCCGAAAATCGTTTGTGGCCGATTCTACAATGGCGAATCTGCAGCCATGGAGAATCTGTAACGATGGAGAATCTGCAGCGATGGAGAAAAATCTGCAATGGCGAAATCTGTAGCGATTTTGGGTTGAAGTCGATTCTACAATGGAGGAATATCGTTTCTGCGTGTTTTTTATTAGGATAATTTATGAATGGCAATTTTTAATTTTCCAAAATTATGGTGTTGGTGGTTACAAAATCATGGGAGAAAATCTCTCTAATTTTGGTTTTTTTTCCTATTTTCTTATTAATTGATAATAGAGACACTAATCCAGCCATCCATTACAAATCTCATCCTACGGATGAGATTTGTTCACTTGTTCTCTATAGAAGGTTGTTCACCATAGAACCTACCTCTCTCTCTCTCTCTCTCTATATATATATATATATATATATATATATATATTAAAGTTCAATAGTGAACAATTAAATATGAGTGAACAAGTGAATAATTATAGGCCTTTAGATGCTATTCCAATGGATGGTCCAGATTACATATCGAAATTTGACCCAAATTCAAATTTGAACGTTTTATCACCTTTTATTTATCCCGGTTCCGTGATAAAAAACTCTTTTATCCCGGTTCTTTTAATACCCGTGATAAAAAACACAAGCATAAACATATACTATCACGGTTGTTATAATACGGGATAAATAACTCTTATGATGATACGGCTGACAATCAATTATCACGGACGTATAAACGTGATTTTAAACTTGATAGTGGCTTCTTAAAATTTAATGTATCTTATTCCCAAAATAACCGTCCTCCCGGCCCCACTATTGATCTTCCTAATCCCTCTCGATCAAGTCTCTCGTATGTACTCTACTTGTTCAATCTCTCTACAACCCTAGCCTCGATACTCGGCAGCCGATATCCCGACGAGAATTCACGACGTGAAGGGAAATCCCTGACAATCCACGCTCCGTATCTCTCCCCGTCCAAGGTATTCTCTGTCCGTGTCTTTGGAAATCTTCAATTGTTGTGAAGTTGATGAAATTGGCTCCCGAAAACTAGGTCACTTTCATTGATAATGAAATCAATAATGGGTTTTGTAGAAAAATTGGCTCTTGAATTGCTAATCTTTCTTCCTAAAGTAGACATGGCTTACATTGCACCAACACTGTTTCAATTTTTGATTACAATAGCAGTTAAAGCTACAGCCCATATATGGAAGAAAAAAGGAGGATTCAATTCCAATCTGAACAACACCAATCATTAATTTGAGATGAGGATCCCACTTGATGAAGACACCTAAGCGAAGCCAAGCTGTCTAAAACTTTAGTAGTTATCAAGTTGATTATATGTTCAGTGCCTAATACTAGTGTATAAGCCATGGGCCCTTAAGGAATTTGGCATTAGGTCCTTCTCTCTTGATTATACGTGTTCTAAGTTCATTTTTCCAGATTTGGATCCAATATCTCTAAAGAAACTAATTTTGTTTATCTGGGTTTTCTATTTATGTTGCTTAGTGGGGATTTAAGCTTTAGATACCATCTAGGCTCACTTATTCAATAGCTAGTGGTGATCCTAATTAATTTCACTATGTTTTTGTTTTGAGTTAATTTGGAGTGTGTGTTTTGGTGAATTGGGGGAGAATTAGTATTATGGGAGAGGTAGATAGATATGAGCCCATGAAGGAATTGGGTTCTGACAAGTTTGGAGTGGCAAGGGTGGTCAATAATAAGCAGATTAATGATCCTTTTGCTGTCAAATACATTGAAAGAGGGAAAAAGGCATACAAAAATTACTTTCTTTTGTCCAGTTAATTAACGTGTGTGTTCATCCAGATCATTTGTATGATCTTTTATGTATATAGCTGTTTATTTTATAAGAAGGTGACTTCTAGCTGATTTAGTTTTTTTATTATCAACCTAATTTAATTTTTCTCAGAACATGTTATGCTATTTACTGATGTTTTAGTGAGTTGTTGATCAATAAAGATTGATGAGAGTTATTCTCAGAGCATGTTATGCTATTTACTGATGTTTTGGTGAGTTGTTGATCAATAAAGATTGATGAGAGTTATTCTACCATTTGAGCTTCATTTATAACCAGATAAAATGCATTGCAATTGAAATCTACACCAAGTCAGTGTGCCTCAAAAAAATATGGTTGCTGATGATGTTCCCGTTCACAAGTTTAAATTATCTTTCTGGCTGGCAGGTTTATCAGCCTACACTAGCTCGATTCTTGAAGAAAGGTGGTTTACTGGCAAGTTCTCCTATAGAAGCACCAAAAGGTACTAATTTTGACAAAAATGAGAGTTATTGTAGTACTGAATAGTTCCTATAAAAAACTAAATCTGATTAAAAAAATCACATATAATACACAATAGATAAAATATACACAGCAAAGCACTTTTTATGATTATAAGACATGATAGAATCTTCTTCAGGTTATATGGTCTTATTTCTTTCCTTTCATTCACTTGTAATATGAATTGTTTTTGTCTCATAGCATGCCTTGACCTTGATTAAACGCTTGGTGTGATCATTGGATATATTTTTAAGATAGTGTGCAGAGTGTATCTATTTTCCTTGATGCCTGTGATCATAAACTCAAAACTCCTAACTATTAATTCCTCCAGAGAATGGTGAACTGAATATTCAAGGGTGTTGTAGTCAGAGATGTTGTGAAGTTGATCATGGACACTCCAATATTTTTGTACTGGATTTAAATGACAATAAAATATTATTGAGCCCATAACTAGAATTGAGTTTTTTTGCTTATCTGTGTAACATATCATCTGGGAAAAAAGATCCCATTCACCATTACAGCTGCATCCGACTGTCATGAGTGAGTGGTATATATATTCTGCACTCCAAAGTGTTATTAGTCCATCTATATATATTTTCCTGATTTCCTTCATGAAAGTTCTAATGATTGCCTTTTATCTTGATAAATCAAAGCTAAATAGAATAAAATAAAGACCCTCTTGTTCGGCCCATGTACAACTTAGGCCCACTGAGAATCTTGTTCCAACTTGCCCCGCACATTTTGCATTTAATAAAAAAAAGACCCTCTTTGGCTAATTAAAAAAAAAAAGACCCATGCACCAACACTGTTTCAATTTTTAATCAGTTTGTGTTTTTCTTATAGGTCAAGGTATCGGATAAAACCCGAAAGACAACACAAAAATCAGACTTAAATGTTGTGACTAATGAGTCTATCATCCATCTTTCGCCCGGAATAGAAATGGTTGAGTCATACACCAAGAGAATGCCAAACTTTATTTGGTACCATCGTGCAATGGATAATACAATTCGCAATGTCAAATTGTCTGATGAAATCGTGGGCTATGAACACACGATTTGTGTTGGTAAGGCTGACATAGGGCAATTGTTGGGGCAAAATAAAATCACAACAGTCCACATGTCAATATATATCAAGTAAGTTGATTGAAAAAGTATTTATTAATTGCTTCTTTATTTTTACAAAATACTAAGTCAATTTTATTTTGTTTGTAGATACTTGTGGGACAAACATTGTCCGACGACCGTACATCATATGTATGGATTTCTATGTCCTTCAAGTGTGTCCCCGGGAGGATCTTATAAGTTATTGACTGACCGACAACAATATATTGCTAAATCAATAAGGGGAAACATTGAAATGAAGATGATATTAGCACCATACAATATTGGGTACCACTCTAATAATACCTTTTGTATTATATATATTTTCAATATTCATATATATATATATATACATATATAAGAGGCATATTCAATCATACATGAGGTATATATGTACAGTTCGCATTGGATATTACTAGCTATTAATGTCAAAGATGATACCGTCTACTATCTTGATCCACGTCGAGGAGAGATTTCTTCAGATGTTCAGATCTTTTTTGATACGTAAGTTGTATATTTCTTAACATCATTTTCGATGTATTTTACGGTATTATTTATTGAACAAATCTATAAAATAAATTGGATGGACAGGAGCTTAAGGATCTATTGGGCTGGTAAAGGTCGTAAGAAATCTCGTAAACAGACACGGTGGATTACGATAAAAGTAAAGATACTATCTCGCGTAGGTGTTTTTACTACTATATGCTTCTTTATCTACTAATGTGTTTGTATTTTTTGATAGTGTCCTCGTCAAGCCAAAAAAGATGATTGTGGGTATTATGTGCTACGCTTCATGCGGGAGATCGTTGAAAAACGATACACAAATCACATCTCCGAAGAGGTATTGATTCTATGATACGTATACATAGTATAATTTTTGAAGTTACTACTTGAATGGCTCGATCGAGGTTTATGTATGTGGATCATATGTTGTGGTTGTTATCAATACCTCTTTAGTTAGCCTTTTACTTGCTCAGTACTTGTGTGATATGATTGATTTCTTAATTTAGAGGAAAGCTTTTGTAGTCAAATAAAATGTGCATTGCTATGCTTGTAAGCGTGTTGTGTAGGCTGACATGATCAAGATATCATCATCAAGTTTACCAATTATATTTCATTTTGTTTTTGTATTGCAGTATTACACAAAAC
The DNA here is from genome assembly GCA_934048045.1 of Polygonum aviculare. Lineage (NCBI taxonomy): Eukaryota > Viridiplantae > Streptophyta > Magnoliopsida > Caryophyllales > Polygonaceae > Polygonum > Polygonum aviculare. Next base: position 7,763,784 of record OW204024.1, read on the forward strand.
AAGAAGCATACACCCAAGAAGAAATTGATCAGATTCGGGTGGAATGGCTTGAATTTTTTAGTGAAATTATTGACAATTAGGTAAAAGGATTTTCTTTCATTGTCAACCTACAATGATATTTTGCAAGTGTTAATGCATGAAAAGTATAGATTACTTGGATATAATGAATTATATTTAACGTGTATAAATATGTATATATGCTTTCTCTACTATACAGGTCATGATAGCTCAGTGGATTTGATCGAGTTTCATCTACCAAGTTCTTGTCGATTCCAATAGACTTAACTAGGTTTTTCCAACTATATAGCTAGAGATACTTTCTCATTAAACCATAGTGCTGTTATACTTTTGCTTCAGGTTCTTAAATGATTTAAATTTATGTATTCTAAATTATGAACTTGGTCATATCTATATATATATATATTTTATTTTGGTGTCTATGATTTAGTGTTTGATTTAATATAAAATTTTTGATATTCAATATGGATGAAATTTAATGGAATTACGTTACTGGTAATCATACAGGTTGATATAGCAATCAAATACATACAACAATACGACAAGAAAAATAAAAGATTTTATTTTATTTTGTTTTTATCACGGTTTTCTGGTATCCGAGATATTAAAAACTACTATTCGCGCGCAAATATTCATATTTATCACGGTTCATAACCGGGATAAATACCAAGATAATACGCGGGGAATAACGTTTGAACTGTTTATTCAGCCCCTTTATCCCGGTTCTTTAACCGGGATAAATAGCATAACCAATTATCACGGGTCAAAACCGTGATAATAGCATCACAGAGGACGCATCGACTCACATTTCATCCCGGTTTTTAGGCAATTTATCGCGGTTAAAGAACCGGGATAATAGCATACACCAATTATCACGGGTCAAAACCGTGATAAATACCTTCACAGAGGGCGTGTGAACTCACATTTCATCCCGGTTTTTATGCATATTATCACGGTTCGAGAACCGTGATAATTGGTGACCAATTATCACGGTTCCGTAACACTTGACCTTTTATCACGGGACTTATTATCACGGTTAAAAACCGTGATTAATGATGAAACGGAACCGTGATAAAACATAATGTTTGTACTGGCCTCATCCCTTAATTATAGGGAGTGTTAATTCATTTTCGGATTTATAGAAAAATCACAAAAAGAAATCCCTTAATTATAGCAAGTGTTACTTAATTTTCAAATTTCAACTCAATCTCGTAATTATAGCAAGTGTTAATTATATATTGGATATCCACACGTCTTGTACGAATTATTAAATATATATACATGTTATAGTCTTGTATATACATCCTGTGATCATTATATACACTATATTTACAATATTATTAAATATATATCTGTAGAATAGGTCACATAAACAATCCAACTACAAGAAATTTCGTATATACATGCCTTAGGTTGTCGTATACAATATTACTGTACATATATACATCTTCATCTATAGAAATAGGTTACATAAATAATCCAACCACAACAAATTTCGTATATACATTCATCAAGTCGTCATATACAATACTACTGTACATATATACAATAATTGGTAACGTGGTGTTAGTGGTGGCTTTGGCAACGTGGTGGTTCAATGTGGTGGTTCCGACGGCCGGCGCAATGGTGGTTCGAGGTGGCCGGCGCAATGGTGGTGGCCGGCGAAGTGGTTCCACTAGCGAAGTGGTTACTCCGAGCGCAATGGTGGTTCGATGTGGTGGTGAGATTAGTGTCCGGAACAATGGTGGTGGCCGGCGAAATACGGTTGAGGCCAACGAAGTGGTGGTTCTGCGAAGTGGTTACATCGGTGGCGAAGTTGTGGTTCGGCAAAATTCGTATACATATTAATCTGTATGAAAAGATCACTTAAACAATCCAACCACAACAAATTTCGCATATACATTCCTCAGGTTGTTATATACAAAATTACTGTACATATATACATCTTTATCTGTAGCAGTAGGTCACATGAACAATCCAGTCACAACAAATTTTGTATATACATTCCTTAGGTTATTATATACAAAATAACGGCACATATATACATCTTTATAGGTAGGAATAGGTCAAATAAAAAATCCAGCCACAACAAATTTTGTATATACATTCCTCATGTTTTCGTATACATTATTACTATACATATATACGTCTTGATCTATAGGAATGTCACATAAATAATCCAGCCACAACAAATTTCGTATATACGTTTATCAGATTGTCATATACATTATTAATGTACATATATACATCTTGATCTGTATGAATAGGTCAAATAAACAATTTACACATAAATTCACGACATATACAAAATCAAATCAATTATATACATAATAAAAAAATTATATACAAAAATTACCTGATGTCATATTTATACTATTAGTAATTCTCAACGTGGTGGTTCGATGTGGTGGTTTCAACGACTTGGTGTCTTCCAACGGTGAATGGCCGGCGCAAAGGAGGTGAACGGCGATACCTAGTGGTGGAGGCCGGCGAGTTGTTGGTGGCCGGTTTTTGACGGACGGTTTTTTCGATTTTTGAACGCCGACGATTTTGACGGCCGGTTTCCACGGTTTTTGAACGCCGGTTTGTGTTGTTGGTGGCCGGTTTCCAGCGAATTGATGGTTCCGACGGTGAATTGGTGGTTCCGACGATGCTGATTGAAGTGGTGGTTTGGCGGAGGATTCTCTCGTGGTGGTTTGCCGAAGGCTTGTCTCGTGGTGGCTCGCCGGAGGCTTGTCTCGTGGTGGCTCGCCGGAGGTTTATGGGATGGATTTCTGCACAACGTCAAAATCGACCAATTTGCACATCGTAGAATTGAAACTAACGTGAATTATGGGAGGTAGGTTATATCGCTGATTTTTCCAAAAATAAAAATAATTTAAATATGGTAGTTACAAATTAGGGAGTAAATCATGTTATTGTGGATGCAAATCAACCTATTTTGGATTTTTTTTGATATTTCCTATTTTTGTTAATTGGGATGTAAATCCCATCATCCATTACATCACTTGTTCTCTATAGAAGGTTGTTCACTATAAAACCTACCTCTATATATATATAATATATAGGGGTATGTTCAAATAAGGACCTGTTCGGTGACATATGCATTATCAAAAAAAGCAGCTTATTTTGGTGAGGAAGATTCTAGGTATACATGGAACCGGGCCGGGCTGGGCGAAGAAACTGTGGCCCAGGCCCGGCCCGGTAAATCACCGGGCTGGGCCGGGCCGGACCCCGGGCTGGGCTGGGCCGGTCGACATAGGCCCGGGCGGGATGGGAGCGGGCTGGTGCCGGGCCGGGCTGGCTCACACATACCGGGCTGGGCCGGGCCGGGCCGATAGTTCATTTTTAATAATTACTTATCAAATTTTTAATAATTAAGATGTATATGTAATTAATTTTAATAATTATAATGCATATTAATTTTAGTTTTGCACAAATATAATTTATAGAGTGCAAATAATTTTATTTTTACAAATATATAATCAATAGGGTGCATATTAATTCTATTTTTACAAAAACTAAAACTAATATGCACCGGGTCGGTCTGGGTTGGGCCGGGCTGGGCTGGGTCGGGCTCTTGGCCCGTTGACCAGCCCTGCCGGGCTGGGCTGGAAAACTCCGGCCCGGGCCCAGCCCATGGCCCGTCCGGGCTTGGCCCGTCTGGCCCGCGGGCTGGCCGGGCCGGGCCTTTTGGGCCCATGACACCGGGCCGGGCCGGGCCGGCCCGCACTGTTGGCCATCACTAATTCTAGACCAAACACCCTATGTTTAAGAGCCAATCAAATGTCAAAAAGGGCTTACTTTTTCTCACCTATCACATGAATTTATTTGACTTCTTTGGTTAGAAGAAGAGCTTTTAAAAAAAGCAGCTTATTGTGCATAAGCTGTTATGCACCGAACGGAGCCTAAAACAAGTATTATAGTGCTACAAAGTGAACAATTTTGAACCGTTAGATCTATATGCGTGATATAACAAGTTATATACATGATTTTAATAAAACAAGTTAGTTATCCATATATATACATGATATAACACGCCGTATGCATGATTTTAAGACACTATATGCATAATTATAAAGGTTATATGTGTGATGTTTTGTTAGTTATACACCAAATCACCAAATCCCAGAATTATAAATATTGAATACGTTACCTATATGCAAGATATAACACATCATATGCATCATTATAAATGTTACATGCCTGATGTTTTATGGCAGAATACATGTACGCCCCCCTGAACCTGTAACTTTTTCAACTAGACCCCTCAGCTAAAAAATGTTCTATTAAACCCTTGAACTTATAAATTTTGGTCGATTAGACCCTCATCACGCGCCATGTGACACATCAGTGCCACGTCACTGCCATGTATGGTTGTAAATTTCTCTCTCTATAATCTGACAAAATGAATAAAACGAAGATTCAAATCGTAAAAACTACAAACCGAAAAGAAAGAAGAATACAGTAGTAGAGCGAAACCTACTTCGTGTATGAAGACAACGAATCGAGTGTAGACAAGAAGGAAGTGAAAACAGTGAACGAAAACGCAAATCTCCATGAAAATGAGTTTTTGTTATATAAAAACCCAACTAGATTTCCTCTGTGAATTCGGAAGAGAACACGAAAATCGGAAGAGGAATCGGGATTAAAGAAATCAAATTGCGACTATAATTGGAAGAGGAATCTGGATTTGAATCTTCGAGTATTTTATGCATGATTGCATTGGACTTCCGGATCGCTCCCTTGTCATTGTTCGAGCTCTTCCAAATATTCCTAGGGCTAGTTTTGTTACGATTGAGCCACTGACGGAGGATGATTGGGAAGTTCTTGAGCTGAATGTTGATGCCGGTGAATCAGGGATCCACCCCATTTATCAGTTTCAATCCTGACCATTGATTTTGTTTTAATCCAACGTATCAGATTTGTCCACAGTGTATCACCTCAACCTATTGTATCACTTGAACCCAAACCTATATATGTGTGTGTGTGAACCATAAGTATTGGAGTCATTATATTCAATCACTTAAGATTTGATTACGTGTCATCTCTATAGTAAATCGTTTATGTGTCACTTTAAAGTATTTATGAGTTTTTTTATTACCAATAATATGGGTCTCAATTTATTTTAATAATTTAGTTTTATACTTATAAACCAACATCATCAATCTACTAAGGTTCCATCTTAACTTTGTTTAATTATTAATTAAGTTACCAATTTTTAAACATAAACGAACAAACAATTTTAATAAATTTATTTTAAAAGTATGAACTATTATTTTAAATTTATTTCATATTTATTTTTACATTCTAATGAATTTATACTTATATATTAAAGATGTATCTTTTTCAAGCCACCACATTTTATGTATATATATATATATCTGTAAGTCATATTATGTATACTTAAAATCGAATAAATTTTTTATTGGGACAAATTCTTTCTATAGATTAATTTTATGTTACTGTTTTATTAATAATCTTTATTTAAGTCATATTATACATAGTATCAATTTAAACATATTCTTTACATTAAATCACAATCTCGGATTAAAAAATATTACAATATCAATAATATTATCATGCTATATTTTATCAATTAAAATCAACGTTTGAAAAATATTGTTAATTGTGTTTTAATACAATAAGGAAAATCAACTAGCCTTTCTTTTATTTCAAGAGCTTACACTCTCTTGCATTGGAGATTCTAGCTCTTTGTTAGCCTTCCGCCCAGGCCCTCTTCTAGGTGACCCATTATTATAATTTGGGTCGAAATCTAGCCCGCCTTTTTAAAGGCTTCTACAGAAATATAATACTTTAGTTGAGTTTTGAATAAAACAATGGGTCCGTCCAGGCCAAGCAAGAAGACTCCAGTATGAGCTAGAAAGACTGATCTATACAACCGTAGAGGATCAACCCACTAAGTTATCTACATTTCTCTAGAATATTTCATGAAACAAAAACCCAATCACGCAATTACGTGAAACTCCTAGAAACCACTTTGCCAAGTCTATAAATAAACAACATTACCTCTTCTTCCCCTATCCCAATCACAACCTGCAAAGCAAAGCAAAAAATTCAATCAGCATACCCTGATCAAACTCTCACACATTTACCACAAACAATGTCGCTGATTCCAAGCTTCTTTAGTGGTCAAAGAACCAACGTCTTCGACCCCTTCTCACTCGACATATGGGACCCATTTGAAGGCCTCCTAACCCAACCCTTCCGAAGCTCTCCATCAGCAAGCGAGGCCTACCAGCTTGCAAACATGAGGATTGACTGGAAAGAGACCCCAGAAGCCCACGTGTTCAAAGCTGATCTTCCTGGGCTGAAGAAAGAAGAGGTGAAGGTGGAGGTGGAAGAAGGCCGAATCCTCCAGATCAGCGGTGAGCGCAACAGAGAGCAGGAGGAGAAAACTGACAAGTGGCACCGTTCTGAGAGGAGCAGTGGCAAGTTCCTTCGCAGGTTCAGGCTGCCAGAGGATTGTAAGCTGGAGGAAGTTAAGGCTTACATGGAGAATGGGGTGCTCAGTGTCATTGTACCGAAGGTGGAGGTGAAGAAGCCTGAGGTGAAGAGCATTGATATCTCTGCCTGAGAACTACAATGAAATTGTCAAGAACAATGTTACCCATGTGACTTTGATCTCTAGTTGGACGACTTTTAATAAATGTAGAAGCATTGTATGTACGTGTAACATGCATGTTTCATGATAATAAAACATCAATTTTGTTCTTGACAACCAACAGCAACAGCATGACTTCAGCTTCTCTGCAGAAATATATTGTATGCTACATTTGGTAGAGATGGGGAGATTCAAGACAATAGTACAGTACGTATTTGTTATATGCTACAGTTCCTTTTCCTACTTTGCAAATGAATTGAGTTTAATGTACAATACTCGTAGTGATCACAGCTTCATATATACGTCGCAGTCTCTGTGAACTAAAGGGTTAAAGTGATTAATTATATAGACCACAAGCTCAAGAATATCAAATCCTACTTCAATTTGACCTGGTTGGCTGAGTTGAATGTTCAATCAATAAGATGCAACGCAACGCAAACTCAATCTTGCAAAGAATAATGTATGAATGCGTTTCAAATTCTCACTTTGATGCAGATGTCGCAGGTTCAATGTCGGGTCAAAAGGAATTCTTTCAAGTTGTTGAGAATGCCCTTGTCATACGGGTTCGTGAATGCCACAGCACCTGAAGAACGATCTGAAGACACAGGAGAATTACCAATTTTAAGCACAAATGAAAAACATAGGTGCACATTGAATAACCGCCAAATTAGGGACTCACTCGTATGTCGGAACTCTGGGTATCTCTTCCAGTTTATCTGAAAAACATAGGTACACATTGAATAACCGCCAAATTAGGGTTTTAATACAATGGTTTACATCAAATACTTGTTAAGGCAGGAACATATGTTACCAGGTTAAAGCTCTGAATAATAAAAAGACTAGCATTAGTTTTTTAATAGAACTCACCCATTCATCAGTTCTGATATTAATGCAAATACAATACATATGCCAGGCCAAAAACACCGCCTGGAAATTCAATACGAGACATCAAACAAACTATATTTTACATGTTTACTGCTATAGATATAAGAGAGAGCTGAATTGTTAAAGAGCCAAACCTGCCATAGAACTTGCAGAAAGCAGAAGAATAATGCGCTTACAGCTAAATTTAGATCACTGATTATCTAGAAGCAAAACAAGAACAAAATAATCAATGAAGTAGATAAAGCGCATAGAGTCCCATACAAAGATAACCAAATATCCAGTAGCTAAAAAATATCAAAAGATCCACTCAACCAGTGAAGTAACAGAAAGCACATACCTGTGATCTGTTAATCCTCGGTATTTCGTATATTCCAGCAACTGAAATCCAGCCAACAATGAAGCTATTCAGACAATAAAGAAGACATAATAACTCTTATAGTCAGATGGAGAATACGAGAACCTCAGAAGGTAAGCAATTGGGACTTTAAGATTATAGCAATGAAAAATATCATTAGAAAAGGAATCGAGCTTACACTTATAAGAGCACATAATGTAAGCACCCTCCATGGTGATAAATCCAATTAAAAGTGCCATGAATAATATATGATTGTTTTCACCTATATAAAATTTTAAAAGAAAAATCAGTACTTCATATATAAAAGACATGAACACGTTTTGAAAGGAAGACAGTAATAGATTGCATTACCAATACAGTTTCCAAAAGCAGGGCAATGGTGGTCGAATCCTCTAACATAAAGTTTACATATCCCACAATACCGAACCCTCTTCATAGAAAATGAACCCTAGACATCAAAATCAAGAAAGTAAGAGCCTAAAGGAATTCCAATAGCAAGTGTTTTATTAAAATTCCTCTAGCATATTAACAATAACCACAGATCTGATAAAATGATCAATTTGACAAGACAGATCATGAAGAACATTCACCAAAGCAATAATAGAGTAAAACATGCAAGTGTGAGAAACCAAAGAAGTATGAGATATGACTGACAAACAAAGTACATACACTCATTATCTTGAAGAGTTACATAGTTATCAAAACAGTGAAATGGGTTATCATTACCCCTTCAAATGAGCTGTCACAACTCAGATTGTTGCATGAAGGCTGGAACTCCTGCACAAGGTTTGACATGAATATTATTACTTAACATATCTATGTCTAACTCCCACAACCACAGATCAGTTCCAGTTTCAACCTCCTCATGATTCACAGCTTCCGAATTTGAATCATGCACGAGTTCATCCAAATTGTAATCGTTGTTGCTAATCAAACCAGGATCACTGCCTATGATCCTGTTAGAAATCAGTAAATCTTAATTAGGACAAGGTGGAAATACCCACACAAACACAAGTAAGATAAACATCAACAACAGTGTCATCAGTATACATGATCTGAAGTTCTGAACTATTAAATTTTACTGCATCATGACAAATGGGGAGTACCAGTTGAGAGTATGAGCAGCATCTCACCTAAAGAAACCAAAGACAAGCAACACCATACCTCCATTGAACAAAATGCCTCGTGCGTGCAAAAGTGCTACCAAAAGAAACAGCAAATAAATTTAGGAGGTTATGAATAACTTGGTAATAACAGAGATCATGGTATTAAAAGCTCTTGCACCATCCAAATCAGATGTCAAATAATTAAAAGCTATTCCATGGAAATTTGCTTGAATCAACACGCAATCTTAGCAACAGAAAGTATCGGGCAATCCAGAATCAAAGTACAGTAGTGGATTGAGAAGGAAACCTTGCTGGACAGTAGCCAAGTAAACGATCCAAATATAGATTATATTACAGAAAACCAGAGCTGGAGCAGAAGCACGAAGATTGAACAGACGCTTGAAGGCCTTCGCCACAACGGCCAAAATCAAAAGCACTACACCTGCGTATTCCATCAAACTCAACCTCAATATCCAGAAAAACTCCCCTCTTTTCCCCCCGTTAGGGTTTGAAGATTAAAGAACGAGAAAAACAAAGAGAGAACCTGAGAAGAACAGATTGAAGATAAGAGATCGAGACGGAGAGAAGAAGGGGACAAGGAGTAGCGAGAACTGGGAGATCAATGTGACGATACATGATAAACTCCAACGGCCGATCGATTCCCGGAGTCCGATTGATCTCCGGCCGCCTAGTTCGCCTAATCCTTCCATCCCATCTCAGCGCGGGTGAAATTAGGGGTTCGCCGGGAAATTAATCGGAAATAAAACCCGGTCCAGTTATTTTAGTAAGAAACTTCTTAAAAAAATTGAAAATTAGGGTTTGGGCCGGGATTAAACCGACTTAAGAAGGCCCAGCCCAATTGTATCCGTATATCGAGGTGTGTTGAGTTCTGTCACCAGTTGGCTACTTGGACAGAGTTGAAGATAATTTGCCTCTCTCCACAAATTTCTCCCACGGAAATCGGAGAATCTGAGCTCAGAATTCTCCGACCATGGCGATGGCGAGAGTCCTGGTCTCGTATCCACCGCTTTCCGGCTCTCTTCTCCCTTCGACCTCCGGCCATAGCCTCTACATGCTTCCTCAGAGGAGCAGATTCGCGAGCACCACGAGAGTAAAGCTGAGCTTGAACGACATCAATTCTTCGGTTGATTTCGAGGCTCTTTATACTAAGGCCGAGGGCCTTCTGTACACGCTTGCTGACGCCGCCGTTGCTGCTTCTCCGGCTGCCGATGGCACCGCTTCCGGCGACGCCGTTGTGCAGAAGAGTGGGGGATGGTTTGGATTCATCTCTGATGCCATGGAAGTGGTGCTGAAGGTGAGCTGAGTTGAATTAAGTCGGTTGATTAGAAATTTGAAGTTCGTACTCTTAAATCCTAGTGTCCTCTTTCAATTTCAGCTTATGCTCAATCGTATATAGGTTTTCATCTGTCTATAAGCTTGTAATTCCATCTGATTTCATCATATGCGGCTGCCGTTCAAATTTCTTCTATTGAACTTTTTTCAAATTGGAGTTTAGTGGGGTTAAGGATATAGGAAATCAGCGGGCTTATACTGAAAAAAGAGTTGATTAAGAAATTTAGTATATGATTAGGGTTGATGTTGTTAATTAGGGTTGATGTGCTTGCAGATTTTAAAGGATTCGCTATCAGCTGTGCACGTGCCTTATGCGTATGGATTTGCGATCATATTGCTTACTCTCATTGTTAAGGCTGCAACGTACCCATTAACAAAGCAACAGGTGGATGCTTTCGACAATTTTATCCTTCGGTCGATGCTTTATATTCTTCCTTTCCATGTATCTCAGTTGATATATAGTGCTCGTACTATGCCTCTTTTGCTGCTTTCAGGTGGTCACATGTTTCTGAACTGTGGTTCTTGTATGTAGGTTGAATCCACATTAGCAATGCAGAATCTTCAGCCAAAAATCAAAGCCATACAAGAAAGATATGCTGGAAATCAGGTCTGCTGGTTTCTTATTGGGCTAATAGTGACTTTAGTCCTCGGACTGATGTTCTAGATCAGCTCTTGTATCTGTAGGGAGTTGAATAGTGATCTTATATGCATCTCAAATTAGTTGAAAGATCTTTCAAATATTTCTCTTGCTGGAATATCCATGTAACTTTATACGTATCTTATGCAAGGGTTTATGTTACCTCTGCAGGAAATGAGAGGGTGTCTTGTGTCTTAGTAAATATTCCAGAATCGGCTTCATAATATTGATCGCATCCATCATTTATGTAATTTGGGGTTGGGAAATCAAATCTTTTATAAATTTCCATGCCCAGGTTGTGTTCATTTTGAATTCACTTACAATCAGATGTAGGCATAAACACATAGAAGTAGGTTATGGCATCCTGATACATGATTTGGATTTTGACATGCATTTCATATGTTTCTTTTTCTAGGAAAGGATACAGCTGGAAACATCACGCCTGTACAAGCAGGCTGGGGTTAATCCTTTAGCAGGTAAAGTTCAGTTGTCATCTTCAGCTTGGTGGTTGCTGCTCTTTGTATCCAAATGTCTGTAGGTCCATTAGTTTATTTAATGTTGCAGTTTCTCGGCATTTAACATTTCTCAGAATTCTATTGTATTACAATAACAACAAGTATCTATAGTATGTTTCGTTTATGCTCTCAACAAACAGGATGTCTCCCTACTTTGGCTACAATACCAGTGTGGATAGGATTGTATCAAGCTCTTTCCAATGTTGCAAATGAGGTAGATGTTTGTTTTTTAATTTCCATTCTGAGAGCAATCCTCTTCTTTTGATCAAAATCTTATCGGCGGACTAAACTGTATGCTGTTGACACTTGATGTCTTCTACTTGTAGGGTCTCTTCACTGAAGGATTCTTCTGGATCCCATCGCTCGGAGGACCTACCACAATTGCTGCTAGACAAAGTGGATCTGGCATTTCGTGGCTATTTCCTTTTGTGGTAATGCCTAGTATAAAGAGAATGCTTACTTCCAGTCTAAAGATGCATACATTGACTACCTTAATTATGTCTTATATCAAAGCAATTTTCTGTTTCTCATCCAGGATGGGCAACCTCCACTCGGTTGGCATGATACAGCGTGCTATCTTGTACTACCGGTTCTACTTGTAGTTTCACAATATGTTTCTATGGAGCTTATGAAGCCTCCTCAGGTATTATGAGTGATCTACAATGGTGATGGGTTGTTTACTTGCATTTTCCAATTCCTGAAATGCGCTTACATGCCTTTATATTTCAGACTGATCCAGCTCAGAAGAATTCACTTCTTGTTCTTAAGTTCCTTCCACTGATGATTGGCTACTTCTCATTATCCGTACCATCAGGATTATCCATCTACTGGTTCGTCTTTGATTTTAATTCTCTGCTCCAGCTACTTTGAATGAATGTGAATTCGAAGATAAGTTGATTTCATAACCAAAAATCTTTCTTGCTGCTGTAGGTTTACGAATAACGTTCTGAGCACAGCACAACAAGTATGGCTACGCAGGTTAGGTGGTGCAAAATCTCCTGTAAGTGAAAACGCCAATAGTATTATTAGCGCTGGGCGTGCAAAACGTTTAGATTCTGCTCCTGAACGTACTGGTGCAAAACGTTTAGATTCCGCTCCTGAACGTACTGGTGAAAGGTTTGCATTCATTTCAGAGTAACCCTATGCAGATTCCTTTCCCTTTCACATCTGCCAAATTATTTAGTATCATCTTGAAATTTTTGGAAACAGATTTAAGAAATTGAAAGAAGTCGAGATGAGGAAAAAGTTGGTGAAAGCTGTACCAGATGACCAAATTCAAACGTCTACATCTGATTCAGATGATGAGGAGGAAGACTCCAATGAAGAGGTTGCAACAACAAACTCTATATTCCTTAATTCACTGACATATTTTTATCGTTTCTATGTATTATATTCTATCTTCTTTTATGTTGTAACATATATTCTGGATTCAGGACAATGTGGAAGAGTCATATGCACCAAATGGCAGCAAACCAATTCCACAAAATCCTACACCAAAAAGAAGCAAGAGATCAAAGCGGAAGCGCGTAGTCTGATGAATACAACATTTTAATATGATTGTAGTTTCTGGTTAGTCCTGTATATGTTTGATGAACACATCATTTCTAAAACTGAAGTGGCATATTTCACACGTTTATCTGTAATATGGGACCAACCATAATTTTTGTGCACGGAAAATAGCTCATAAAGAGTTAAATATCCCACCTTACTTTTATTGATTTTAGATGTGTGATGTGTCTGCTTGAAATTTACTGCATCTGATAACAAAAAGATACATTGCATGGCAAAAGATTCATTTAAGAGCATAGTGTTATAGCTCCATTGCATCTCTCTGTCAATGCTACACTACCAAGCATTTGCTAAGTCATTCATCACTTAAATGACCTTAGATTAACTGATCTATGCTTGAGCCTTCATGACAGGATCATGGTCTGGCATCTCTGCAAGCAAGAGACATGCAAAGACAAGGATCACTACATGACTCCTGCTCGTTCTGCTCCAAGTCCGGTTGAGCTTGAACCAAATGGATTTCGCAGTTATGGTCAGGTTCCTATCACTAGCGCTGCATATTTGAGTGATCATAGCATAGCCTTGAAAATATTTAAAGCCTGTTCTAGCTGTCTGGGTAGCCAATGCTTATTTACAGTGAGCAACTCAATGTGAATTGACTTCTTCCTGGTGATGATTGCTCTTCATGATATTCTCACTTTTATAATTTATTATAGGACCCACCGAATCACCTCCTGCTAATCTTGCTTTACTGCATTATGAGTTTATAATGCATTTAATGATGCCATTAGATCTCCTAGGTTTGCTTTGCAGTCTCTTGCATCATCCTTGTCAACTGACAAATCATTGCTTAGAATGATAGTAAGCACAATATGTGTCTTCCCTTGCTGGATTCTTTAGTATAGTTCATTGTCTTTCAGAAGGCATCTCATGATGTGGGTTTTGATTCTTTTGAACTCTAAAAAACTGCTACCCTTGAGTTTTGCTCTAGGCAGATGAACTGGTTAGAATAACCATACAAAACCACATGTAAAAGCTGGTAGTTGGGCTAGGAAATGGGCCGTTTTATTGGGCCAATTAGGTTGGGTGCTAGCTGGGCCATTGATCCAGAAAACTATCACATGCAAGATGCGTTCTATTCCTAATTGGCTTATTGCCTTTGCATCGACATGGCGCATCCTTGGGAACCTCGTCCCTGAAACTCGAGAGATGCTTTTCTATCCCTTGTGTAGATCGATATTCGCCTCTGTACTATGCTTCTGCGACCTTGTTCCCGCTACTTTCGTGCTTTTTACATGAGATTTGTACAAAGCTTTCTTTTCAAGACGTGGTGCGTGCTTTGGACACAGACTTTTCCCTGTCTTCGATATGTTGGGAAGAAAACGTAACCTCTTGATTTATTTTTTCCAACACTCCTTCATTTATTTATTTTGTCACTGTTTATGCCTTCTAATTTTATTTGGAGCTTCCCCTATATTGTCCGACATAGTTAGATGCCCAAAATGATCCTAGCCTTATGATGGATTTGTCTTGAAGTTTTTAAATTCTGGTGATTGCTAAAAACACAAAGAATACACCGAAGATCAATTGTATATTGTCTTCCCCTCCAAATCAACATTCATATCCTATTGCACCTATTTGGATGCAGTAATTGTGTGCGACACCGCGCCATGTTCAAGATGAACATTACCTGCAAGTGACCTACTCATCCAGAGAACCCGGCCCGAATGAATGGTTGCATCCATTCACAATCCGACCCATTTCCGTCCCTATACCATCTAGTCCTTCATTAATCCATAGGTTTCAGTGTAGATTTTCTGATAGGAATTTCAGCCGGCACCCACTGAACAGGTAAACCATTAGTAAACTACATAACCTGCTAATTGATTTTAAACAAAGGGATTCTCGCACGCCCAAGCCAAGACATTATTTTACGTTATAATGCTACAGCATCTCTTGTACACAGACTCCATCATCACCCTCTGAAATTGCCCAACTGTGTAACCTTGCACATCGATTCCCTTCCCGGAATCGATTCTCGCAACATAAGAGAAAAAGACATAATTACCCATCATCATACAATTATAGTAAACGCTAATAACATGTATCCCCTCCTAACCACTCACAGCCTCACACCATCCGACCTTCCCCCGCCTATAAATACAAAACTCCTCCCACACCAAAACCCACATCCCCCATCTCGAAACTTGCAAGAAACCCCCCCTTCCCAAAATGGCCCTGCCCATCCACTTGCTCCTCCTGGCAACCCTAACCCTGACCCTAACCCACCAAGCCCGGTCCTCCAACATGATCTTCACCCTGGTGAACAACTGCCCCTTCCCGGTCTGGCCCGCCATCCAGCCCAACACGGGCCACCCGGTCCTCGAGAAGGGCGGCTTCGCCCTCCCCTCCCAAACCCACCGCTCCTTCGCGGCCCCCGCCTCCCACTGGTCGGGCCGCATGTGGGCCCGCACCCACTGCTCCTACACCAACGGCCGCTTCTCCTGCGCCACGGGCGACTGCGCCAACCGCCTGGAGTGCAACGGCGCGGGCGGCGCCACCCCCGTCTCCCTCGCCGAGTTCTCCATCCACCACGGCGCCGACGACCGCTCCTCCTACGCCGTCAGCCTCGTGGACGGCTACAACGTGCCCCTGACCGTGACCCCGCACGAGGGCCGCGGGCAGTGCCCCGTGGTCGGGTGCCGCCCTGACCTGCTGCCCGGCTGCCCGGGCCCGCTCCAGCAGCGCCTCGGCACCCCGCACGGCTCCTACATCGTGGCCTGCAAGAGCGGCTGCGAGGCCTTCCGCACCGACGAGCTCTGCTGCACGGGCAGGTTCAACGACCCCCGCGCCTGCAAGGCCTCCCGCTACTCCGAGTACTTCAAGCACAGCTGCCCTTCCGCCATCACTTACGCCCACGACAGCCCTTCTCTCATGCACCAGTGCTCCGCCCCTCGCGAGCTTAAGATCATCTTCTGTCATTAGTGCCCTTTGATTAGTTAGTTAATTAAATAAGTGTTGGAGCTTTGGTCTAGTGACGGTCTTATTTATTCTACCAAAAAAAAAGTGACGGTCTTATTTGTGTGGTTTGGATGGAGTCTTTCTCTTATTTTAGTTGCAATTAATGTGTCTGTTTCTCCCCCCAAGTGTAATGGTGTAATGTTTAATGTGTAACGTGTAATGTGTTTAATACAATCTCTCATGTTGATTAAATATGGGTCTGCCCTTCTTTCTTCTTTTGGAATTTGGTGGGAACGTAATTGTGAAAGGAAATAAAATGTATCGAATTGTCATGCACACATGCTCCGATGCTCGTGACACGTTATACTTGAAGTGGCAAGGTTGTAGACTTGTACTCCCTCCGTCCCCGAAAGTTTGTCCGTCTTTCTTTTTCGGGCGTCCCGGAAAGTTTGTCCATCTCTACTTTATTTCCATTTATATCAATATGGTTTTACAATCTTATCCTTATACAATCTCATATATTACCCCCATTATCCAACTTTCCTCTCAACTTTATCACTTTTTCCTATAAAATTACAAATTATCCCCAACCAATCTTATAAATTACTCCTTTTTATACTCTTTCCATCAACTTTAACACATTTTCTCATCATTTATCAAACCTTTCTACTCCCTCCGTCCCATAATGTTTGTCCAAAAGGACGGTTTTTCCGGTTTTTAATGAGAGGTGTAAAGTGGTATTGGAAAGTGAAAAATTAGAATAAAGTGGGTAAAAGATATGATTGAATAGGGGTAATTTTGGAAATTTATAGGAGATAAAAGTTGAAAAGAGATAAAGTAGGTGGAAAAGTTGGATAATGGGGGTAAATGTAGAGATTGAATAGGGGTAAGATTGGAAAAAGTTATTGATATAAAAGGAAAGTGGACAAACATTTTGGGACGACGGAAAAGGAAAGTGGACAAACATTATGAGACGGAGGGAGTATTTTTCATTAATCCGCGTGCAAATGTGCTTTACGGACAAACTTTCGGGGACCGAGGGAGTTGTAGTGTAAGTAGAAATAAACTTTAAAATGGGTTGCTTTTGTACGCATCGTGTAGCAGTGAAACAATGAGAATCCCTGGCATCAAGTGGGGGCCAACTCTGCAAAAGGGGTCATGAATACGTCAGGACTCAGACTGCTTCGTGTTTTGTTTTCTCGGCTTTTCCTTGTCCTATCCCAATCCATCAATGATGCCCCTTTACTTTTTCGTTCTATTTTCATACTTGGATAGTGTAATAGATTGGCAAGAAAGAAAATACTTTACAACTTTCATGTCGGTACACGTCTATCTAACTTATGCTAGCTGATAATGTACTTTAAACATTCGAGTTTGAATATCTCTAGATAAAAAAAATCCATGAAGTGCTAAAGATTATAAATCGAACGTGACATGCTTAGTCACCTTAGTGCTAAGATATTAACAAATCCAATCCCATGACACCATTGGTTTCGTCCATTCTGTATAGAGAGCAGAATCATAACAGAGCAAATCATATGTCCCAATCATATCGCCTATCCCACCATAATCGATCACTAGCTAGATCCTTGGACCACTGTCTCCTACTGGCTTAGGACGTCGGCAATACTTGTTCTTTTCATTCCTACCCCTCTGTTACAGACAAACAACAACATTATCTCGCTTAATCCGGCCTCCCTCGAAACATTGGTGTTGCTCATTGCCTCCGTCACCACCAAGTAGTATTTCTTTTCTCTATCTCTCACTTATCTCTGCGACTACATTTCTAAAATCTGTAGTAGTGTTGTCAACATCTCTTCTTAACTTTATATACATGGGTTAAATATCGTTTTTAAATCCCGTATAATCTTTTAACCCGACTAGATTGTCGTATAACGTTAACCATTGAGAATATGGATGCAACAGAGTTACCATTGAGAATATGGCAACAACAACGACAACAACATTAACCCAATGAAATCCAGCTAACGCGGGATCTGAGGGGAAGGATAGGGAAATTCCAGACTTAGATGAAATGCACCCAATACATCCCAAAAAATATGAGCCAACCACATAACAACATACACAAAAAGCCTCAAACTCAACAAAGCCACCTAACTAAATCTAGAATGGAACAACTAAAGGCAAAAAGCAGACTAAAACTAACGGAAACTAGCCGCCTAAGCGAGCAAACCAACTACAAACACCTGAGAATCGGCTCCACCAATAAGTTGGCTAGCTATCTAACACTCTTATCTTCTCCCTCCAACCCTTCCTGCATTGAGCCAACTCCACAGAAATCCCTAACAAATTGATATCATGCTTTATGTTGTTCATCAATCACTTCTTTGGGCGACCTCTGCCCCTTCTGCAAACCCCTAAATTCAAACGCTCACACCTCCTAACTATAGCGTTTGGGCTCCGCCACTGCACATGACCAAACCAACTAAGTCTCTCTTCTCGGAGTGTGTCTCATATTCTAGTCACCCTCAATTTATCTTTGATCTCTTTAACCTTGTCCATCCCCGTGTGCCCACGCATCCATTAAAACATTCTCATTTCTGCGACTACAAGCTTCTGCTCTTGATCCCTCGTTATCGGCCAGCAATCTGCCCCATAGAGGACAACAAGCCTAATAACGGATCTATAAAACTTTCCCTTTAAGCTTGAGTAGAACCTTCTTGACGCATAGAACCCCTGAAGCAGCCCTCTACTTCTGCCAACCCCTCTGAATCCGAGACCTAATGTCCTCATCAATACACCCGTTGCTTTACAAAACGGATCCCAAATGCGTAAAAGTATCCTTCTTTGCAATGGATTCTAAAGTAAGGATGTGAAGACATTGTACAGATTTTACGTCTTGAAGAAGCTTACACCATTAATGTGCAAAGGGATCTTATTGGTTTGAATTTAGGGAAGAAAAGGGGGGATCTTATTAATTTTCACACAAAAATTGTTTGAATTTAGAAGGTTTCAAGAACAATATAGGCATATAAACCTCCCCAATCTCATGCGTGGTTTTGTTAAGTTTTTTTAACTTCAAATTGAACATTGAACATATAGCTAATTTTTTAACTTGACTAATTAATAATCATGTAAACAAAATACATGGATAAAATGATATCAATCAGTGGTCGAAATCGAAGTTATATGTAACAGACTTCACGTATAATTTTAACCATTGATCGATATCTCCGATCCAATAATCTACTTTTTGGACTTGTTCGGCAGTGTGCAACTTATGCAAAATAATAACTTTTTTTCAAAAGAGATTATTTCTACCGAACAACACTTATAAAATACAAATAAAAAAAGTGGACTTATTTATCTATATTTTAGTCTATCTTGTTTGGTCCATAAGTTTCTTCCTAAAAATAAGCCATTATGGTTTACACCTTTGCTTGTTAGAAAATATAAGGAAACAAGATCCATTGGATGACTTGAGATGGCCACTACCACGTTGCGTTGTTTTTGGCTAACCTAAGTGTGGTCACAAGTATGTTTTAGACTACTTACAAATTTACTATAAAGCCAAGTCCTTCAGTTTTAATCTAGCCAAAAAATGATTTGTGTGAATTAACAACTAACAAGCTAATATTTTTTATATGGTCCATCAAATAAGATTTATTGCTCCAACAACTTGCATCAACATATCAAGTCCTTTTTAAGTTGGCTCACAAACATTCTCATTAGGGTTGAGCATCGGTCCAAAACCGGACCGGACCGGACCGGACCGGGGACTGGATGTCTCTAAATATGTAGACCGGGGACTGGATGTCTCTAAATATGTGGACCGGACCGGAAAACTCCGGTCCGGTCCGGTCCCGGTCTCGGTCCGGTCCGGTTTTGGACCGGATTTTTATTTTTTTTAAAAAAATAATATTATTTGAAATAAAAATTAATTTTTTATTGAAAAAATTATAATTTATTTAGAGAAATTATATATAAGTAATGAAAAATATAATATTATTAAGTATATAATATAAACGTGAAACTTAAATATTAAAAATAAACTATAAAACATTAAAATTAATATAATTTTTATTTAAATTTAATTTAAATTTAATTTTTATAAAATATCCGGTCCGGACCGGAACCGAACCGGGGACCGGATTTCTCAAATTCATGAACCGAGGACCGGACCGGAAGTGCCCCGGTCCGGTCCGGACCGGATTTTGCTCAGCCCTAATTCTCATCACTAGAAGGTCATAACTTCAAATCTCTCAGCTTCCTTTATAATGACAATTATGAGTTTATGACATAGTGTATCCATGAAGAATAAAAAAAACTTGTATACATCAACACAAAAGATTTTATAGAGTTTCAATGAGTTATAGTAAAATAAAAGATTTATAACTTATAGGAAATCAAAATGTTTAAAGGTTTAATGGTTTCGTTTATACTTCATAGGCCGAATACATTAACGACCTCCCGAACTTATAACTTTTTTTCAACCAAAACCCCTCAACTCAAAAATATTTTATTAAACCCTCAAACTTACTAATTTTGTTCTATTAGTCTCATGTTGTTGACGTGGTATTGCGCGCGTGATACACGCCAATTTTGTGCGACTAAAATATTGTTAATACAATATTTTAATTAAATAATAATATTAATAATAAAATATCATTATTTCAATTATTTTAATAATAAGTATATTTATACATTCTTGAAATATACTAAGTCAATCAACCCAATGAGTTTCGAATTTCAATCTATTCGGATTTGGGTTAAAATATGTTCGGCTTATTTGGGTTTTTGGTTCAAATTTTTGGGATTCAACCCTAAATTTTTCGGTCGGTTTAGCGGGTTCGATCAAGTTTTGACTATTCTACTAATCAATCATTTAAGAGGAACCCTAACTCTGTTTGGTAGAAAAGTTAACTCTGTTTTGACTATTCTACGATTGAAAATATTATGAATATTTTAATCAAGTAATATTATTTGATACTAAAAGATGTCTTATTTTAATGATAAAATAGATTATACAAAAATTATGACGGAGTTGAATGTGTTATTGTGTGTATATTCCAGAACGAGTTGAATAAAAAATTATATATAAATTCAAAATAATAGTTTTTTTCAACAACGCCACATCAATTAGCATGTCAACACCACATGGCAGTGATGCGACACTAATGTCGTACATGGCGCGTGATGAGGATTTAATAGAACAACATTGACAAGTTAGGGTGTTAGTAGAATAGTATTGTATTTTTTTAGTTGAGAAGCGTGCTTGAAAAGAAGTTACAAGTTTGGGAGTTGTAGTATATTTGACCTTAGTTTATATCCATACATGATTCATGGTCTATCAAATCTCCTAATCATAATTAATTGTCACAAAACTTCCTTTTTTGGAAGGAAATTGCCTAAAAACTAGATATAAAACTGATTTAAATTCCTCGATTAGACAGATAGTAATGTTGTTTGATTAAAAAAACGAAAAAAGTATATTTTAATACCACATTTTCCCCGCTCACTCATTGGCCAACTTGAAAATCCACGGATCAGAGCCAATCTCCCCAAGACCGTTGATTAACCAAATCCAACGGTCCAAGATGGCCCCTTTCCTCCCCTCAGCAAACAAACAAAGAAGGCACCCCGCGCAGATCGGGAAACGCTATAAAAGTTGAGCCCCAAAGCAACCTCAAATCAAAAATTCGAATTCCCTCCAAACTCTCCAATTCGAAACTCAAAATCCAGACTTCCAACCAGAAAATGGATGCCACCACCAAGGGAAAGAAGGGATTCGCCGGAAGAAGAGGCGGCGGTCCCAAGAAGAAGCCGGTCTCCCGCTCCGTCAAGGCCGGCCTCCAGTTTCCGGTCGGACGTATCGGGCGGTTCCTGAAGAACGGAAGGTACTCTCAGCGTGTTGGATCCGGAGCTCCCATCTACATGGCCGCTGTTCTCGAGTACTTGGCTGCTGAGGTTTGTTTTATCATAAATCTCCCCCATCCTTTGTTTTACCCCTCAATTTCCGCTAGATCTGAAAATTTTCCGTGAATTTTATTCGGTTGCAGGTTTTGGAGTTGGCCGGGAATGCAGCCAGAGATAACAAGAAGAACAGGATCATTCCGAGACACGTTTTGTTGGCCGTGAGGAACGATGAGGAGCTCGGAAAGCTTCTGAACGGTGTGACCATCGCCCATGGTGGAGTGTTGCCCAACATCAACCCTGTGCTCTTGCCCAAGAAGGCTGCTGAGAAAGCCCCCAAGGAGCCCAAGTCCCCGTCCAAGGCTAAAAAGTCCCCCAAGAAGGCTTAGAATGTAAATTTTTAGAATTCTGCTGATGTGGAATGTTTGTGCTTTTTGCTTGAATGATGTTTCATCAAATGGAAGTATAGATGTTGAGATGTTTGTGTTAATGATCCAATCTGATGTTAGACAATTTCCATATATAAATGGCATCCAAAGCTGAGAGTTTAAAGTCTGCCCAGGAGTAGCATTCTTTCAGCATGGTCTCAGTTTATCCACAGCTCTGATTTTCAAAACAAACTTAGCAGATTTAGCCGAAGTGATCCCTGCAAGTCAGCAATTGAAAAATATGCTTCAATCAACTAATTTGGTTTCACAAGCGAAAATGATCGTGCTCTTGCAATTACACTCTGGTTAGCTGCCCTAGATGACTTGTATTTTTTTTCCCTTCAATTTTACACAAGCCATTTGCTATTAAACAAACAACTCCTATGCCACATTGTTATCAATCGAACAACTTCAATTTTACACAAGCCGATATTTTGCTGTTAAAGCAACAGCTTTTTCACCAATTTAACGAATTTGGATCTGAAGCAACCACACAATATGCAATTGGAAACGTAATACTTATCCAAATGTTATGAAATATGTAAATTAGTCAAAGAGTAAGTTAGTGAAATTTAATTCAGCTAACTATACTTGCTTACTATTGACAAGGAAAGGAAACGACTAAAGTTTTCTGGGAATATTATTCCAATTGATTAGATCTGTTCGCAATAGAAGGCAGTCCTCTTAGGCAAGAAGGGAAGATATTAAAAGGATTGTTTCTTATCTCCAAGGATTTAATATACAAACAGATCTACTCCACTGAAACTGTAATTTCATCCTTTCATTACTGATTACATGCATAAAACCTAAATTCAGATCTAGACGGTTAGAAACATATCCAGAACACAAAAGCAAATCTCCAGATTCATTCACAATTCCACATCTCCAAACCCTAGAAAGAGTACAGACAGCAAAATATCCAAACAAAGCAATAGGTGCACAGATCTAAGCACTAGTGAACTTGGTTACAGCCTTGGTACCCTCAGAGACGGCGTGCTTTGCAAGCTCACCGGGAAGAACAAGGCGAACAGCGGTCTGGATCTCCCGAGAAGTGATGGTGGGCTTCTTGTTGTAGCGAGCGAGCCTGGAAGACTCCTGAGCGAGCTTCTCGAAGATGTCGTTGATGAAGCTGTTCATGATCCCCATGGCCTTGCTAGAGATCCCGATGTCAGGGTGAACCTGCTTGAGAACCTTGAAGATGTAGATCTTGTAGGTCTCCACGCTCTTCTTCGTCCTCTTCTTCTTCTTGTCTGCGACGGCCGATCCACCTTCCTTGGGGAGCTTCTTGCCGGCCTTGGGCTTCTTCTCCGCCGGAGCCTTCTCGGCCTTCTTCTCTGCTGGCTTCTTCTCCGCCGGTTTCTTCTCCGCCTTAGGTGCCATTGATTAGAGCTTCAATTGATGAGAGGAAAAAGTCTGGAATTTAGGGTTTTTTTCTGTTGAGGAAAGAGATGAGTTATTTGCAAAAGGAAGTGAGGAGTTATTATATAGGAAGAGGGGTTTGGATTCTTATTGGTGTTCTGGCCTCGACCCGGATTAATGACGTGGCAAACGTTCTACGGCTAGGATTCGATTTTGGGTAATCGCTTCTGGGAAACAGGGAAAGGGCTCGTATTTGCGAAATTTGAAGTTCTGGGGCGCGCATTTTTTTCCCGGTTTAGTTCAGTGCGCGGGTAGCTAAGCATTTGGGCCAAACGAACCAGGCCCAATAAATGATGGTTTTAATTTCAAAAGCCCAAACGATCTCACTGTGAAGCGGAAGCTTAGGTAGCTATGATCATGGAGAAACGAAGAAGAAAGCAGGGAATTGAGAGAATTTTCTCTGAAATGAATTAGTGGTGTTAATCGTTCAACAAGCTACAGCTCACTATTTATACAACTGTCAGCTCTAACTAACTAAAGCTAACAACTAACTAACTCTAGTTAGTTTCTAACTCTAACTAACTCTAGCTAGTATATACACTTTACAACCCCCCCTAAGTTGGACTTGGAGGGAGCGAGACAAGTCTCAACTTGGAGACTAGAATCTTGTGTTGATCTTCACCTAAAGCCTTTGTGAAGATGTCTGCGAGTTGTAAGGAAGAGGAAACATGCTTTGTCTGGATGAACCCCTCTTGCACCTTCTCTCGGATGTAATGGCAGTCTATAATAAGATGCTTTGTCCTCTCATGGAAGATAGGATTTGCTGCAATGTGTTGGGCAGCCTTGTTGTCACAAAACATGACAGTAGGCCTGGGAACATGAATGCACATATCACTGAGCAATCCTTCAATCCAAACAACTTCTCTAGCAGCTTTTGACATTGATCTATACTCTGACTTGTCTGGGCTCTTGGAGACTGTTTTCTGCTTCTCATTTTCCAAGAAACCAAAGAAGAACCTAACGAGACACAATAACCGAAAAGTGACCTTGAACTAAATGCACATGTGGCCCAATCTGCATCAGTATAAGCATGAAGGACCAACTCTGTTGCAATAGGATAAAACAAACCAATATCCAAAGAGCTCTTTAAAGTATCTAACAACATGCATAGCAACAGCTAAAAGTGGCTCTCTAGGAGCACTAACAAACTGACTCAAATGATGTGTTGCATATGACAGGTCAAGACGTGTCATATTCAAATAAATCAACCTGCCTACTAGCCTGAGATAAACCTCAGGATCAGGAAGCAACTCTCCTTGATCAATAGACAATTTCAAGCCTTTAGATAAGGGAAAAGGTGCAGCTTTGCATCCAGACATCCCAGTATCTTTCAAAATGTCTATGATATACTTTCTCTGATTTAAAAGAGTGCTAGAGTCTAACCTTGCAACCTCAATACCAAGGAAGTACCTTATATCACCTAAATCCTTGATTGTAAGAGCAGAGTGTAAAGCAGCTTTTGTTGCATCAATCTCATCCAAAGAAGTTCCAGCCAACAACAAATCATCTATATACTAATGCAACTATTATATTGGCAGAATCAGTCTTGAAAAACATGGAATAATCTCTCTTAGACTGAATATAACCTTTGCTAAGAAGCAACTTAGTCAATTTAACATTCCATTGCCAAGAGGCTTGTTTAAGACCATAAAGAGATCTTTTAAGCTTGCAAACCTGATTAGGAGAGGAAACGTTATAACCTGGAGGAGGCTTCATGTAGACTTCTTCATCCAGGAAACCATGTAAGAAAGCATTGTTGATATCCAACTGCTTAATAAACCATTTCTGATAAGTGTATATACTAGAGTTATAACCTATAATAGTTTCAACTTCATATACATTGGTATTGAGGTTGCAAGGTCTATAATAGTTTCGGCCGAACGTTTTTTATTTCTCAAAGCTTAAAGTTTAAATATATCCAACAATTTGATTGTTTGGGTGAAATGCATCTCCCTTATAACCTTTTTTTTTTGAATAAAAAATCTCCCTTATAACCTTATCATATTGTCTGATTCAGTGGCGGATCCAGAGTTCCCGAGTAGGAGCGGTTGCTCTTAAGTGCCAATTAATTGTAGCCTCACAATTCATGTAATTAGTTGTAGCCTCACAATTCATGTTACCCTCGATTGATAGTCATATTTGTAAGACTCTCATTCTTGCAATTATGAATCACCGATAAACAGATATCCTTCTTGCCCAATTTTTTTTAATTTTGGAGTATTTTTTTAATTAAATTTTGTGTCAAAATGACGTTGTTTTGGTCCTAAATATTTTTAAAAAGTAATTCCAAAAGCGGGCTGATTAGGTTTAATCACATCGTCAAAGTGATCTTCTTTCTTATTAATTCGTCCTAAAATTTAAACTTGTTCTCACTTCAAGCTCGTAAAATTAAAAGTAACACGGCTTTTACACCTATAAAATAAAAAGTAAATAATACAATATTTTCATTTCTCATTGAATATTGAATATTATCAAGTAGTAAATAAACCAATTTTCCTAATGTCTCAAAATAACAAAATAGACAATAATCAAAATCCAATATTCTCAAAAAAAATCTCAATCATTAAATGACTAATTTGAGTTGAGTAATTCAGGATCAAATTATTACATATTTAAGTTCTTATGTGATTTTCTAGTTTAAACTATAGGATATATACTAGTGTAATCCCCATATCGTGTACGAGATTTGAATAAACTTTTAAATTTAATATTTTGTTAACTATAAGTAGTATATTGATCTCATATATAAATAAGATTTATATAACGAGCTATTAGGATACTAACTAGGATTTCCCTTATCCGTGCTCTGTATACATTTGCAATTGCAATTGGTGTTAATGATGTCAATTTAGATGGTGATTTGGATATTACTATATTAGTATGGGTGTTAATAGTCTTAATATCCATGTTAGTGTTGGTCAGTTTGATAATGTTGATTATAACATTAAAATAGATGATAACATTGATAATGTGTATGTCATTACGTTTGATAATGAGAATGGTGCTTTCAATTTTCATACATATGAATATGATCCAAGATACTGAGATGCTCCTAACTCTAAAATGATTGATGTTTTAGCAATAAATGGCCCTTGAATGAACTTGTTTGTTGAAAAGGGTCCTAAAGATGAATTTGTCTATTGAATTGTATGAATTAGCACATTATATTGGACGATCTTGCAAATTCTCCTGAATTTTACTTGTTTTGAAGAGGAAAGTATTGGAACTATAATATTTCTCTCTTCATTAAACATGTCATTTAAACTTTTGAGAAATGTAATTGCACAAAAAATGCACCGCACCTCATCTTCCTACTACTACATTTCTTCCACCTTTATATACAATACCCAATTGAGGATTTATTATTCATCATCATAATACTCAAGTTTGATTTAATTGGAAGAGGAATTACACTTCATTGGTACGTGACAAATGTGTCTCAAAAATATAAGAGGAGACCCGGAAGCCTTATCGTAAGTTTATATTTTTGCCGCTCTATATGGCTAGATCGACTCTATTTTTTATATCATGCAGCGTTAATGAATGCATCCGAGATATATCGACCTTTCAAACTACTCACAGACATTGCGTAATTAAGTGAATGATCAAGTCAAAAGTGGATGGCATGTGCTCTTTTCAAATTTTACTAACACTAATTGCTTGCTTTTTTGAGGAAAAGATCAACTTGAAGATTGATCAGCAGAATGACCTATACCATTCTGCGCTTAACGTACGGTGCGATCGATGTCCACTAGTGGAATTCCAAACTTATAAATGAGTTGCCGCCCTACGTCAAAAACCTCTTAATTAAGTACTCGACCAAGCATGTTCTTTTTCTTTTTGGGCTGCTTGCCCTAGAACCAAGTAATAAATATGAAAACTAATCCTCAATGGGTGCATTTCAAATGTGTAATTGACTAGTATATTCGAATGTGCACGCAGTTGTGCTTCCACTAGCTACCATGGTGTTTTTTTTCTTAAACTATAACTTTATATGTATATTGTCTTTATAGACTGTCTAAACAGTATGACCACCACATGATATATAAATTGTCCTTTGCTGATATCCTATACACATATATATATTGAGGTCCATATATATGAAGATCAAGCGATCAAAAAAAGGGTTCACCACTTTTTAACCGAACCTTCGATCTCAGATCGAGATGTACACATTTGGAATCCCTTAAGAACAAACAACGAATAATATAGTGTCGCGACTAGATCATTAATTCTAATTTTTACTCCGTTTTTCCGAATTAAGCAAGGAATTCGATATAATAGACATTTATGACAATCGGTAACCTAGTATACCGACATAGGAAAAACAAGAAGCGGAGAAGATGACGAAAAGCGTTGCTATATAACAATAAACATGATTGAATACATTGCACACCGTGAATTAGTCGCGATAAAATTAATAATAGTTATAGATGTCTATCTCCAATCTGGACGAACTCATGAAATGAGTTGTTTTCAAGTATCAATCACACATTCACGACACTTTCATACGGTCACCGCGCGTTGAACCGTTTATCCCGCAATTCACACCATATCTAATTCTTTAAACTTAGGATGTATGCCTGCAATCTTTAATGTACCTATATACTTACGGATCGTGTTTGAAATTGAAACCCTAGGCATGGTTGGCACCTTTTAATTAAATTTTACGCACTATAACTGTGGAGAATTGATATCCCACATCTGAAACAAAGAAAGAAACTGCCTAGTATATAAACCCTTGGGTTACTCCCCCTATTGCCAATTGGTTTTAGGGTGGAACCCATGAGCTTATATGTTAGGCCCATACACATATGTGTGGTCGTACCGACACGTCCCATTCTACCTTTCTATCGGGCCCACAGACTTTATTCATGGTATCAGAGCGGGTTTGGTCTTGGACCCATTATCTACCTTACTATCTACCTGGGTGTGCAAGCTGCCTTTCCCAGCTGCACCGTATCCTATCAAAGTCCAAGTGTCAACTGCCGTACCCAGTTGCACTTGAGGGGGCGTGTGGAGAATTGATATCCCACATCTGAAACAAAGAAAGAAACTGCCTTGGACTTAGCCAGTTTGCTATCCGCCCGTTATCTACCTACTGTGTGCAAGCTGCCTTTCCCAGCTGCACCGTATCCTATCAAAGTCCAAGTGTCAACGGCCGTACCCAGTTGCACTTGAGGGAGCGTGTGGAGAATTGATATCCCACATCTGAAACAAAGAAAGAAACTGCCTAGTATATAAACCCTTGGGTTACTCCCCCTATTGCCAATTGGTTTTAGGGTGGAACCCCATGAGCTTATATGTTAGGCCCATACACATATGTGTGGTCGTACCGACACGTCCCATTCTACCTTTCTATCGGGCCCACAGGCTTTCTTCAATAACTACTAAGACAAATAATGCATTTGCAAGCTAAACGTAATAGTATATCCTTGTTGCTCTCTATAAACTACCTAGGACTTGATCTTAATTAGTCAAGTTCACAAGTTTTAGCATTAAATTATGTTCTTAAGCCCATGTTTAATTTGTCATTTAACTGATTAATTATAATTAGAGTACGTCTTTACTATTGGTCTATTATGGGTTGATGCACATGCACATTGGTTAGTTGGTAGACATCATAGACATGATGTTGTGGGTTGTTGAGTTAGAAAGCCAGATTACCATCATTAACAAACCAGTCTTTTCAAATACGCAATAGCATATATATGTGGACGTAAAATGACAAATTAAACTTTAAATTCGAATTATTCTGGGCCCTGAAGTGTCCCTTAATGTTTGCTGTTGTCATAATTAATTCAATCTCTATAGTCATAGTTTTGGTGACCCTTCAGATTCTGAATATATAGAAGGTACAAAATGGATTACATAACAGATTCCACTTGGAGGACTGAGTGAATTGATCGATCTTCCAACTATGTATGAAAATTTTAGGTCATGACGAGAAAGCACAATTGCTAGTTTTCCAATTAAAATATACCACCTCGTTGCATTTGTACCATAAAAGTAAGAGATCTTGTGATGGTAGTTGGGACTTGAGAGGGAAAAAAACAAACAATTTAATTGCCTAGATCATCTTTCACCAACGTTACATT
This sequence comes from Polygonum aviculare, assembly GCA_934048045.1. Classification (NCBI taxonomy): domain Eukaryota; kingdom Viridiplantae; phylum Streptophyta; class Magnoliopsida; order Caryophyllales; family Polygonaceae; genus Polygonum; species Polygonum aviculare. The sequence goes on from OW204024.1 coordinate 7,793,567, forward strand.
ACAAGGTCTAGGTCATACGTCTTGTTTTGGGTTCCACAAAATAGTTGCAAATCAAGATTATATAATGTACAAAATCAACGTGGATGTCAACTATTTCGTTAGATATTTTTTAATTGGGTCCAAGATGATTTAATCATAGATTAACTATGAAATCACGGAGACGTTCATGTCTAAAAAACGTAAAGAAGATGGTTTATCTATATATACATGGTTTATCTATTTATCTATCTATCTATATATATAGAGAGAGAGGTAGGTTCTATAGTGAACAACCTTCTATAGAGAACAAGTGAACAAATCTCATCTGTAGGATGAAATTTGTAATGGATGGTGAGATATTAGTCCACAATATCCAAAATAAGAAAATCACAAAAAATCTAAAATAGGAGAGATTTTCTCCATCATCTACCAATTGTAACTACCATAAATACAATTCTGTAAAATCAGAATTTACGCTCCATTGTAGATCCAAAAGAGACGCTCCCAAAAATCGTCGGCCTCCATTGCAGCCTCCACCACGTCGCTGGCCACCATGTCGCCGGCCACCATGTCGCCGGCCACCATGTCGCCGGCCACCAGCATCCTCCATTGCGCAGGAAAACCTCTTGCCCTAGCGCAGATCCTCCATTGTCGGAAACCATTCGGAGAATTACGCAGATCCAGAATTACGCAGATCCTCCATCGTCGCTCAACCTCTCGCCCTAGCGCCACCACTCTCCTGGAGTATTCCGGCGACCACCCGTCGCCACCTGCCTTGTACCCCACCTGACCGGATCCCCCCTCTAGATCCGGGGTTTCGCCCGTCCCCCGGATTGCACCCCAGATCTGGTGCCCGACGCTGGTCGCTTCCTGATTCCGCCCGTCGCCGGTGCTCGTCCGTAGGTTTGGGTCCCCTCCCGCCGGCCTCTCGTAGCCCCCAGTCGAACCGCGCCGGAGTTTCGCCCCCCACCACGTTGCCAATTGTCAATCGTATAAATATGACATAAGGTAATTTTGTATATAATTTTTTCATTATGTATATGATTGATTTGATTTAGTATATGTCGTGAATTTATGTGTAAATTGTTTATATGACCTATATCTACAGATCAAGATGTATATATATAGTAATATTGTATATGCCAACCTGATGAATGTATATACAAAATTTGTTGTTGTTGGATTGCTTCTGTGACCTATTTCTACGGATGTATATATGTACAGTAGCATTGTATATGACAACCTGAGAGATGTATATACGAAATTTGTTCCGGTTGGATACTAATTGCATTATTGTATATATGTACAGTAATATTGTATATAACCACTTCGCCGGTGTAATCACTTCCCCGACCGCCATCATTACGCCAGCAACATCAAACCACCATTGCGCCGGCCGTCGGAACCACCAATTCGCTGGAAGACCCCGTCGGAACCACCACGTCGCCAAAGCCACCATGAACCACCACGTTGCCAATCATTGTATATATGTATAGTAATCGTGTATATGACAACCAAAGAAATGTATATACAAAATTTGTTGCGCCTGGATTGTTTATGTGACCTATTTCTACAAATCAAGATGTTTATATGTACAGTAATATTGTATATGACAACCTAAGACATGTATATACGAAATTTCTTGAGGTTGGATTGTTTATGTGACCTATTTCTACAGATCAAGATGTACATATGTTCAGTAATATTGTATATAACAACCTAAGGAATGTATATACGAAATTTGTTGTGGCTGAATTGTTTATGTGACCTATTCCTACAGAATAAGATGTATATATAGAGTTAGGTTCCGGTGAGGACTACTCTTATGGTAAGGACAACCCCTTACGGTAAGGAGTAACCTCATCCATTGGATTTACTTCCTTACCTTAAAATGAATGGTCCATATTATTTTAATTATTGTATTTTTCAAAAAATAAAATAAAAATTTAATTTTTTTATTAATTTTGATTAGTTTTTATTTTCGAAAAAATCGAAGAATATAAAAATTGAACTTACTTTAATAAAAATTGAACTAACACAAAGAAAAAATTGAACTTATTGTACAAAAAATTGAACCCGTACAAAACTACAAATTACAAAATTGAACTTCTAGTACACATAATTGAACTTTTAACATAATAAATTGAACACCTGTGTTGTAAAAAGTGAACTACCACATTCCAGGGTTGTAATCATTGTAATTGTGAAGAAAAGTATTTTTTATTTTTTTTATTTTTTTAGTTTTTATTTATGTATTATAGAAAAAAATATTTTTGAATTAATAAATTATTAAACTAAAACAAATTTATTTTTGTGAAAATTGAATTATACAAAAAATGAACTCAAAAGGTATAAAAGTTGAACTCATAGAACAAAAAATTGAACTAATAGGTTTAAAAAAATATCGTTTTTCGTAAAAAAAAACAAAAAAAACTCGATCCTGAAAATATATTTTTTAAAAAAAAATCTGGACCGTTCATTATATAATAAGGAGGTAAATCTAATGAATTAGATCACTCCTTATCATAAGGAGTAGTCCTTACCATAAGAGTAGTCCTCTGTATATGACGAGTGGGTGAGCGGAGGAAGTGAGAGGCCGAGCGAGGGGTGAGTTGTCGTCGGGTTCTTGGTGGCCGGCGGTGTCCAGGTTACAGATCTGGAACGAGAGGTAGAGAAGAGGGTGAGAGAGAGTGGTTTTTCCAAAATTCCTATAATTAAGTGGTTTAATTTTGAAATTCTAAAATTCCTATAATCAATCATCACTTCCTATAATTAAGGGATTGATTTTAATTTTGAATTTTGTTCAAATTTGGATATTTAATCTGAGCCTTCCATTGGCATATCATCCAAAGGCCCACAATTGTTTACTTGTTCACTAATACTTATGTGTCCACTATTGAACTTTAATCTATATATCTATATATATATATAGGTTTTGGTTCCGGTAGGGACCAACCTTATGGTAAGGAGAGGTGCTTATAGTAGGGACTAATCTCAGCCCTTAATTTTAGGTAATCAACGATCAAAATTTTCTTTGACGCGTCTCTTTCCCTGTGTGTTGCTTGTGCGGCACAATATTATTCTCCTCCAGTCCTGATCGATTTTTCTGCCTTCCTCCCCTCCTGATCGATCACAATCCCCTCCCCATTCCAATCCATGAAATTCACAGATTTGAGAATTAAAATCGAAATCAAAAGCTTGCAGTCCACGAAATTCAAAAGCTACGCTAGTTGAAATCAAAATCAATATCAAATTAAAGCTTCCAGTCTCCATTCAAATTACGTGAAATTCCGAGGGATGGTTGAAGGTTAGCAAATTAATTGACAATTAGGTGACATTGGATATCAATTCAGGATTAATTTGGAATTTGGAATTTTCTCTTCGATCATGCTGATGCGTTGCCTGTTGAATTACGTGAATTTATCTCTTGATTTGGGATGAATTATGTGAAATTCTTGTTGAACTACGTGAATTCATTGACTAAAAGTCTTGTTCTGATGGTGCTGATGTGTGTATTTGGGATGTGCTCTTCAAATTACGTGAAATTACTTTGTTGAATTTCTCTATTGATTGTAAATTAAGTGTGTTGCTGATGTGTTGCTCATGTGTTGTTGATGTGTTTGTTGATTTCTCTTGACAGTAGATTAAGTGTGTCGTTGATGTGTTCTTGACGTGTTTGCTGATTTTTCACTTGATTTTGTGATTTTTGTGTGCTGAATTTCACTTTGACAGCAAATTGCTTGTTGAATTTCTCTCTTGATAGTAGATTAAGTGTCTTGTTGATTTGTTGTTGATGTGTTTGCTGATTTTCACTTGATTTGTGATTTTTGTGTGCTAAATTTCATTTGACAGCACATTGCTTATTGAATTTCTCTTGAAAGTATATTAAGTGTGTGCATTGTTGATGTTCAAGTGTGATTTTTTTTGCTTTACTGATTTTGTTGACCTTCTTTTTTCATGTAACCTACCACCTGTTTGATGAAATGCTTGATCTAAGTCATGAACAATACATGTTGTGTTGCATTTCAATGCCAATTAGTAATTGCTATGATTCAAGCAAAAAAGCATCTTATACATGTTTGCTATGACAGTTTTCTGTATGTTGTCAAGTGTGATTTTATTTAGGTTCGTATGACATGCTTTGCTTTTATGCAAATTTTTTTGAACTCACTTTCACTAGTTTTTGAACTTATATCACTATTTTTTGAACTATGTGTTTGTCATTTATAGATATTAATCGAGGTCCATCAAGGGTCAATAACGATGACACGGTAGCGCTTCTCCCCAGTGATGGTATGAATTTCGTGTTGAATGTTAAGTGATTGTGCTGAGCTTGATTCTTATTTTGTATGTTCAATTTCACTTGACAACAAATTAAGTGTTGAATTGTTGTTGTGATCAAAAGTGCTTTTTTTGTTGAACCGATTTTATGCTCAATTTTGCTTTGTATGATCTGATTGTGTGATCAAATTGGCATGTTAGATTTAGATTTGCTGAATTTTGATCTTCTTCTTTCATGTAACCTACCAACTGTTTCAAATTGGACATGTTATATTTAGATTTGGCGAACTGATTATTTGCTTGATCTAAGTCATGAACATACATGTTTTGTGCCATTTCAATAATAATTTGTAATTGCTATGATTCGGACAAAAAATCAACTTATACATGTTTGGTATGGTAGTTTTCTGTATGTTGTTAAGTGTGATTTTATTTAGGTTCGTATGACATGCTCTGCTTTTATGTAACTTTTTTGAACTCATTTTCACTAGTTTTTGAACTTATATCACTATTTTCTGAACTATGTGTTTGTATTTTATAAACCACTTTTATAGATATTAATGGGGGTCCATCAAGGTCAATGGCGATGATTCAGAAATAAATCAATTGTCTAGTGCACCAAGCAAGGAAGATTTAGTTAAGAGCTTTATTGGGATAAGGGCTCTAAGTCAAGTTACTGTGCTGCCACCAGAATAGGCCAAAAATAATGGTAGTGGAAAGCGCATCAAAGGTGGTAAAGAGAAACCGGCGTCTTTGGGAACCCATAATTAACCAACTTTATTTTCTTTTCAAGTTGTGTAATTCATACAACAGTGTTGTCTTAATAGTTGTACAATGGAGGAATATGAATGATTAATTTGTGTACAGTGCCTTCCAATAATTGACATGATTTATTTTTTTTGGTTTGTTTACTCTTATGATTGATGAGGCCAAAAGCAGGTTGATTGCATGCCCTTTCTATTTTTCATTCAACTACACACCCATTAGTCCTCAAAGCTTGGATTGGTGGTGAGGAAGATTATATTGTAAGTATTTTGGAATTTACGTATAAGAGGTTGATGTATTTCAAATCCTAGTATCTTCTTAATTTGAATAGTGTATTTAAGTTGGGTTCTTGCGAATCCAGTTATGTGGTGCTAGTACTCAGTCTAGTTAAACAACAAAATGCATCAACACATGACAATCTTGTCTCCAACCAATGAGTACATTAAGCCAACTGAATTCCTATGCTATTACAAATGCAGTGTAGAAGCAGCAGTTTTATAGTTCTAACAATAAAGAGATGCAATCTATATATGCAGTTACAGAAACACCTACACAAGAAGCATGTTAGGTAGTTTTCATATGTTCGTTTCAGACGACACCCCAAAGCATGAACATGATTAGCAGGCTTTTGTTTCTCAGCAACAAACAAATGTGAGAGAGCTAATCAAATACACTAGTCTATATCAACCGCCTTGTCCTAGATAACATATCTACTCAAGTACTCATTCATCTACAATAGCATCTTCAAGCTCCTCAGCTTCATCCCCATATGAACTAGAATCTTCAGAGTGTTTTGGTTAAGGAACTTGCTTTTTGTTTCTCTTTCTGAGAATCATCTCAGCCAGCATTGTGTCATCTACATTAGTTAAAATTTGAACAATCAGAACAAATAATTGAACGTTTTTAGATATATTCTGAACTAGTCAAGCTTTAGCTACATTTTTACATACTCACCTTCATCACCAGATTGTCTTTTCCTTGGAGGCATTTTCGTTTAATGTACACCTGTTCAAGTATACACCTATTCAAGGAAAATTTGAACAAATAAAAATTTGAACTACTTATACAAAACATTGAACTATCAGTATAAAAATTTGAACTACTCTCAAAAAATGCAAGCAAAGAATGTAAGTTCATATGAAAATAAAAAAGAATGAGAAAGATAATCTCCACTAGCTCAACTAGAACTGCACAAAAATTAAATTTTTTTATCAACAACATTTTAGGATTATATTTACAATAGTACGATATTAATTTTTGAACAACATGTCATCTGATGAGAAGAACATGTCATCTGTCAATTTAATTCATCCATACAATAGTACGATATTTTTAATTTTTGTTATTGCAGTAGCTCAGGTTCATACAAAAATTTTCGTTTAGGAACTTGCACTAGCTCCAACCTCTCAACTGTAGACCACATCACAAGGACTGCACAAATCCTAAAAGCCAACAACTCAGCAACAACAAATGCAATTCCAGAAGCAAAATATCAATCTCTAATTCCAAAAGCATCTCATGGAATAGCAAAATGCTAGATTTTCTCCATTATCCCTATCCCCTAAGCTACAATTCAAGATCCAGATTCAAACACCAACTCAAGCAAATCTCGAGACACAAAAACATAACAAGCAAGCACTAGACTTAACCCCTAAACTGCCAAAAACCTAAGCATCCCACGCAGGAATCAATAGCAATTTTTTGAACTTCAACCCATAAAAATTTGAACTACTCACATAAAAATTTAAACTAGTCCCTCTTCAAAAATAAAGCATCTAATTATAACAAGCAAGCATCTAATTTGAACTAGGATCCTACCAAAGTGAATATAAAGCAGAGCACAAATTCAAAAATACGATCATCATCTAATTATAACCTCAATTCACACGCAGGCAATCTGCTCACACGCAGACAAAGACAGTCAAGCATACAAAGATAGTCAAACTCAGCAAACTCAACATACAAATTGAAAAATCATGTGCATGTTTAGAGATGATTTTAGAGGTTACCTTTGGGGTCTAAGCCTGGGCTAACTAAGTGTATAGTGCAAGATTCTTAGAGGTAAATTCAATAGCAGCTCATGTCCCAAAAAACTTTGTCTGCAATAGAGGAAAAGTACGGCTTAATCAAGGAATATAAGCTAAAAAGCAATGAATGATACACCTAGCTTGGATGCTAGAGGCAATAATGTAGATCATGAATAATGTAAATCAATTGAATAATGTAAATCATGAATAATGCAGAGACAATAAGGATATAGCAGTTTCTAAGAACGAAGCTTCATATCAAAGTCAAAAATACGATCTAATAAGAAACGAGCAAACAAACATGATATCAGCAACACAAATCTACAAAGGAGGTCAGAAGGTCGGAAGTAACAAGCAAGCACTAGATTTAACCCCTAAACTGCCAAAAACCTAAGCACCACAACAGGAATCAATAACAATTTTTTGAACTTCAATCCATAAAATTTTGAACTACTCACATAAAAATTTGAACAAGAGCAAGAGAACGAAAGAAAGAAATCCTAGGACAAATTTCACAGGACGATAGGAATGTTGATCATGACTTACGAGCACAGGAACACAAGAATACAGGAAAGAAAATGAACAAGAGAAATCTGAACAAGCTACCAACTAAAAGAAGGCGTGGCGTCGAAGATTAGAGCAACAAAATCAGTAAGAGAAATCACAAAATCAGTTAGAGAAATTAGAGCCCTAGGACAGGTCTACGTCTCATTCTAATACATCGCAACGACACAGAAATTCGCACAAATCAGCCTCAAATCGAAGCTGAAAATCAGTTACTAGAAATCGGCCTCAAATCCGCACAAAAATTCACACGAATCAGTCTCGAATCAGCCTCTAATGTATCGCATTTGATAGGTTTAGTTCGAAGAAATCGAAGCAAAAAAAAGAGAAGAAATCGAAACAAAAACAATTTTGCACAAACCCTAGGACACAAGACTTCACAATTTTGCACAAATCAGTAGTATAACATCAAATTGAAGCGAAATCGACGACTTCAAACGTAAAATCAGCAACAAAATTCAACAAAGGGGAGAAATCGCAACATCAAACGAAGAAATCGAAGAGCGAATCGAAAACCTAAAAAATCGAAGAAATCCAAGCAAAAAGCGAGCAGAATGCCGGATCAAAAAACGAAATCAGCATGAGCATCTACTTACTTGTTTGAATCAGCAAAGAACGGGAGCGAATCGAAGCCGGTTGTTGTGGAGGGTGGTCGAGAGCGAATGGAAGAACGAGAGGAAGAAGTGTGAGAGAGTTGAGAAGGGCTTGAGGCAAGGGATTGAAGAAGATGACAATACTTACAATTTTGCCACTAAAAAAATCCCAAATCTTGTACCAGCACGCACCATCTCCTCTAATCTCATCCGTCCATTCCCTATTATCAACGGTTATTATTAATCCTTACTATAAGCATTCTCCTTACTATAAGGTGGTCCCTACCCGAACCCAACTCTATATATATATATATATATACATACTAATAGAGAGGGTTCTACTAGTAGAGAGGGTTTATCTATCTATATATATATCATTAGGATCCATCCATCTTCATCGATCTATAGATAATCCATGTATATATAATTAACGCTCTAAGATTTGTTGGTAAGCACGTAATGTAATGTTATTGGCTATGAAAAGCATAAAATAAATAATTCAAGATAGTCATTATCGATCTATTTGTAAATTAGTCAAATCTAACGACCCCGTGAAAATATAAAATTGACGGTGAGGATGTAGTCAGTTTGGATATCTCATAACAAATATTATATATGTGCCATTTAATTCAAAACATGGTAAGTGAATGTTTTTCTGAAGCACAAATTATGAACCACCTCCAATAAGTAATGGGTAATTAAACATATTGACCGACTGACAAACTGTTTTTCAATCCAGAATTTGGGAGTTTAACATTATTGTACAATACATTATAACCTTATTGTGCAACACATATGACTACTTTGTTCATGAGATTATGCATGCATGTTATGTGCCTTCTCTTAATGGCTCTCCGTGCATTCTTATGATGGTTGTGTTTACGCACCACGTTATAGGTGTTTGAAAGGGAGTCATGTGCATGTTGCATTGTGCACATTTCATTCTATCGACTATGAACCTTTTATGTTGTATCTAGCTCTAATTCACATGTTACCGTAACTATACAATGAACCAATCTCAATCTATACTATACAAAAAAATATTGGCGTATGAAATAAGGTTCTGGTTTCAGCCTTTTTGAGGTCAGCCCACAAACACCCCAAAAAAAAAGGCAGTGTCTGCGCATATCGCGTTTGAATGCAATTTTTTCGTACCAAAGTTTTCTCACTAGCAAACACAAAAAGGGGGTGCTTAACTTTTAACACCCAACAAAGTATTCAGGAAAATCAAATTGAAATTACAAAAAAGGCGAGATTGGGAGCACCATCTTTGCTTTAACTAACTAATGAAGAATTAAGAAATGAAAAGTTGAGCTTAGCAAAAATAAGAATGGGGTAATTATGCATGGGGCCGGGGAATCGGCGTAGGCCGCTTCGTCGCACTCGAACTTTGACCCTTGCAGGCCCTCAAAGGATGAAACAAGTACGCCACTAGGACACACATCAGGTTAGTGGAAACACCTAAAAGAATCCACTAATTTGTTTGGATTAATTTAATTATTTTTTCTCGAGAAAAATCCATCTTAGATTTGCCCTATCAAATTCAATTCAGGCATTTTTGTGGATTTAATTAGGTTTTTCATATACAAAGTTGTACGGTGCAAGTAAAAATGTAAAAATGTTTTGTGCATTAATTGCCTTATCTTATACAAAAAAATAATGTAAAAATGTTTATCTCCATACAATGAACGTTTTTTTTTTTTTTGGGTTGAACCATACAATGAACGTTTTAGAAGATTATAAAATTCAAAAGTGGGATAACGCTAGGCTTGCATTTGATTGGTAATAATACTAAAGTTTCCGTCTAATCCTAAATAGCTTGCAGTTACATTTAATTTTCTATGAACAGTCCAGCTTTTTTATATACAAATTTAATTAGAAAAAGCATGCTCTAGATCTAATGTGAAAAGTTATGTGTATAATTAATTATAGATGGCATTTCTATGAGAAGAGGTTTATTAATTAGCAAGTTTCATCTAATAAGATTTGATTATTAAATTCTACCAAAAAATAGTTTAGTTATTAATTACGATAGTATTTTGTATAAGTCGGTGTAAGTATATGTACGTTTGCACATTTCCACTAAACAAGATGTCATTATTTCTTCATCAATTTACTACTTTTAGGCTCCATGCAAATGTCCTTACTTATGAGAGCTCCTATAAGTAAATATGTACTTAAAAGAGGACATAAAGTGTTTGCACAATTCGAACTAAAAAAAAGGTGTTTGCACAATTGCACGTACGATTCGTGCACACTGCACGCATAAATGGTTCTATTAGTGGCCACCACTTCCCTGTAATTATTCTTGTTATTGACTAATGACTACGCATGTATAAGTTTCCGACAATTGTATTTATATGTAATTGACTTAATAAGTCTAAATTAAAACGTCCAATTGTAAGCTTGTAAGCTTGTTCATCCGGTTACGCATCCTTAGAGAAAAACTGTATTAGTTAACTACTAATGCAGTTTATATCCCAGTGTCACTGATTCGTGTGTTCAAAAGCTGACTACAATTAGTCATTCACATTAACGAGTGCGATGCAAGAAGAAACAATGATACAATAAACAAATGAACCCTCTTGCCAAAATTAAATCATCTAATAATTTGCTACGTGTAGATTCCATGGGCATGCAAAGCAAGTTGGACATGCTAATTAGGTCCGAGTTATCATGTATAGATCTATTACTAGTTACTACTATTAATCAGCTCAAATTAGCACGTCATAAATAATTAACTATATAATATATGCATATTAACATACGCATACACATAAGTTGAAAACTTAGACTAATGTTTAAAATAATAACAAAAAAAATGAAAGGTAGATCCCAAGCCAAGCCATGCATCTCTTCGCTCAGCATCGAGCAAAGGATTTCGAGTGGCCCACCAAAGAATGTTATAGAGCATTGGAGCCACGCCTCCATCTCCACTACAAATACTCACTTTCCCCACTCTCCAAAATCCCACGTTAATCCCCACAACCAAAAACAAGACCAGCCAAACGAAACGCTTGAGCTAATCACTCGTCTTCAAACCACGATAATCATGGCCATCGACCAAGCAGCCAAGCAACGGTCAATATGGATGTGGAAGTCGTGCCTAAACGCCGCGTTTCGAACCGCCCTAGCGTGCACCATAGTCGGCCTGGCCACTTTCTACGGGCCCTCCGTCATCCGGACGGAGGTCGCCTTCCCGGCCTTCTCCTACGTCACCGTCATCCTTGTCATCACCAACGCCACCCTCGGGGACACCGTGAGGGGCTGCTGGCTGGCCGCGTACGCCACCGTGCAGGCCGTGTGCCCCTCCATATTGTGCTTATGGATAATAGGGCCCACTAGGCTAACCGCCGTCTCGACGTCTCTAGTCCTCGGGGTGAGCGCCTTCTTCATAGCCTTGCCCGAGTGGACCCACGTCGTTGCCAAGAGGATCGCGCTCGGGCAGCTCGTGATTGTGTACGTCGTCGGCTATATCAACGCCCCGAGCACGACGCCCGTGATGCATCCCGTGCATGTCGCCGCTAGCACCGCCCTTGGGGTGTTGGCTTGTGTCTTGGCCTTGCTCTTGCCCTTGCCTTATCTATCTTCATCTGAGGTACGTCCGCATATACATCCACAACGGTTTACTAACTAAGAGTCGTGCTTAGTTTTGCCGTCCAAACGACCGAGTTAGTTTTTTTGTTATCATTCGATCGTACAAGCTTAATTAATTGAAAAGAGTATGCTAATTTAAAACGAAAAACTTATGAGCATGCACTTGAATTTATTCTATTCTTAGGAAATTATATTCTTCCAATACCTCATATTTAAGTCGCTCGAAATCGTATGGCTATTCTTTCAAAAAAAAAAATTGATTAGACGTACTGACATATCACACTAATTGTCACTCTATGGCCTTAGGTGAGATTCCTTAGGGTGTTTTTGGAAATTATGAAGGGAATGTAGCTAGAAAGATGCGGCAATTTGTCCAAATGACTCTATATTTTTATCATTAGTACACAAATGATACACTTTGGCATTTCAAAGAATTTCTTCTCATCCCTATCTCGAATCAATGACGTTCAGAACTCGGAAGAGGTTCATTCCTTTGGAGCCATTGAACGTTGTTTTCTAAGATATAACCTGAAATATATATGTTGCTCCACAGTATAATAACATGCATGCAAGGAGAGCTAAAATTACTTTTTACCGTCAGTAATTATTACAAGCAAAACTTATCATAGGCTTTCCAAAATTTCAAGGCAGTGCCTCAAAAAAAAAAAAAATTTAAGGCAGTTGACATGGCCCTTAGCCCATCAAAACTTTGGGCCGAAAGCCCAATAGGATTAACAAAAAAAAAAACAGGTTAAACAGCTTCTCATAATTGTTCTTTTGGATCATTCAACGTTACAGGTGAAACAGAATTGCAAGATGTTCGCAGACAACGCTTCCGACAGGCTGAAGCTATTTACAAAGGCCTTCTGCGCCGAAGACAAACAGACTTCACTCTCACTCCTCTCTCAGGCTAAATCTCTTGCTTCTGCAGGCATAAAAATCCTCCAATGCATCAAGTCCAAACAAGTAAGCATGCACACACATTAACTAAAAGAGTACATAAAACAAAAACAATCAACATTTCCTAATCAAAGCCATCATTTTTTTCTCAGGAAAGCATGCAATGGGAAAGATTGCCAATCAAGTTCTTCAAACCCTTCTGCACGAACCCAGCCGACCGATTCCAGAAGCTCGAAACCCTCTTAAAAGGCATGGAAATGGCGCTAACAAGCTCATCATTCCCCATCACCACCCAATCCGTCTCGGAGGACTTCAAAAACGGGCTAAAAGTGGTGGAAGAGAGCATCAGCCTACACCTAAACCAAATCCGAACCGGGTTCAACGGCGGGTCAACCACCGTCCCGGAGTCAAACTCCGGACCCGGCCACGTCAGCACCGAGTTCCTCCAAACGCTTCAAACCACCACCACAAAACAAGACCTGCCCTCCCTTTTCTTCCTCTTCTGCCTAAACCTCCTCCACAGGGAATCCAAAACCATCCAATTCTGCTCCGACTCGGGCGGAAAACCGGACCCACCCCCGGTCAAACCAAAACAGGACCCGGGTCAGCAAACCGGGTTCTTGACCAGAGCCTCCGATTTCATCACCCTCGGCAAGAAAAGCCGGGTCATTTCAGCGCTAAAGCTCTCGCTCTCCCTAGGCCTAGCCGTCCTCTTCGGGCTCATCTACAGCAAAGAAAACGGGTTCTGGGCGGGCCTGCCCGTGGCGATCAGTCTGGCCGCCGGAAGGGAGGCCACTTTCAAGGTGGCGAACGTGAAGGCGCAGGGCACGGTCTTGGGGACAGTCTACGGAGTCCTCGGCTGCTTCGTCTTCGAAAGGTTCGTTCAAATCAGGTTCTTGGCTCTGCTCCCATGGTTCATCGTCACGAGCTTTCTTCAGCGGAGCAAGCTGTACGGCCAGGCGGGCGCGGTCTCCGCCGTCATAGGCGCTGTTCTGATTCTGGGCCGGAAGAATTTCGGGGCCCCGAGCGATTTCGCGATCGCCAGGATCGTCGAGACGTTTATCGGGCTGTCGTGCTCGATCGCCGTTGAGCTGGTTTTGCAGCCCACGAGAGCGGCCTCTCTTGCCAAGTCTCAGCTTTCGAGGAGCCTCGGTGGTCTAAGGAGATCGCTTGTGACGTCGATGAGTGTTGAGAGTAGACATGGTGGGCAGATAAGGCTTAAATCGGAGGTGGGTGAGCTCCGGAAGTTTGTGGAGGAGGCTGAGCAAGAGCCTAGCTTTTGGTTCTTGCCTTTCCACAGTGTTTGTTATAGGAGTCTGCTTGGCTCGCTGTCCAAAATGGCGGATCTCTTTCTCTTTGCGGATCATGCGATTAGGTCCTTTGAGGAGCAGATTGAGAGGCTTGATGAGGAGTGCAGAGATGGGTTGGTTGAGAAGATGAATGGGGATTTGGAGATGTTCAGGAAGTTGACCGGTAATTCGGTTAAGTGTTTCGAGGAGATAAGTTTGGTTAAGTCATTGTCAGAGCTTGAGAAGGAGGCTACTTGTGATTTGGAGATGGGGAAGGTTGGGAAACATGGGCTTGTGTTGGATTACGAAGGCGAGATGGAGAGGATTACGGGTTCCTTTCTCGATCATATACGAGAGGTGGTCGATTCGATCCAATCCGAGGAGCAAGAGGAAGACGGGGATGTTTGTAAGGGGCAAATGGTGTTGAGTTTGAGTGCAGTTGCGTTTTGCATGATCAAGCTGATGAATGAGACCAAGGAGATTGAGAGATCTCTCAAGGAGCTTGTTCAGTGGGAGAATCCCTCTAAACTTGTCAATTTGAACGAGATTTACTGTAAAATACACGCATTTGACAACTAATTTTAACTGGATTTTTGGTTGTGGAAAATAAACAGATGTATTTGTATCACAGTAAATAGCTGTAATGAACACTGATTATGCTGCCCACTCATGTGAAAAAACAAAGGAAAGGGTAATTTTTTTCCTGCATGATTGGCGCGGATTTATCAAGTGTCAAAAGGCTAAAAGGAGTTGATTATTTTTTTACTGAAGAGTTTGTCATATTATCTTTTGATGTTTACAAGTTTGTATCTTTATAGTTTACTATTACAAACCTCAAACCCAACTCAACAAATCACAAGCAATTAAACGTTTGATCATAAATGTTTGGCTGTTTGCTAGTAGTGCAGACGTGCAGAGGTTGAGGATGGGATGAGATAATATATTGAAAGGCTGGTTATATAAGATCGTGAAGGAAAATGGTGAGGAATTCCATCAAAATACCGATAATGCCCTCGATTTCATGAGACAAACCAGCATGTCGGCATAACATATCATCCTCTAGCCGCGACTAAACCAATTCCATTATTCGTTAGATGAATTATCTACTTCAGCATTGTATAGATTGCCACGAATTCAGTAAAATAAAGAATATGGAGACTGGATAAATAATGATTAGTTCCCTCTACAACTTAATGCCTTTCTTGACAATCCTAGCAATAGAGAAATGTAATCTTGCACTCACTATAAGACACCAGGTCACAGTGTTAAACGTTATATGAAACTCATTGGATATAACAAGAAAGTTGGCCAACCTTCCAAACTCCAAAGAATCCTCGATCTCTAGCTTAACTACAGACAGAACAGCACTCTCAATCTTCGAACCTTCTTCGAAGACTGATACTAACGCTACATCTCTGAAAATCAGAGTGTTGTAGAAAATCTCGTCCGTATATCACATTTTTCCTCTTCTTTCAGTTTGTCTAAGATCATGCTTTCTATGACAACTTCAACAGGCATGTGTGCTATAACTTTGAACTACTTTACTGATGTTAATGCCCAATGACCAGATTATTTTCAGTCACTCCGTCTGTCACAATTGCTACTCATGAGGACTTGCTTTTGAAGGATGTTTTCTAGCTTATGGGTTTCGCCACAATCTTCATGCAGCTCGCGCCAGAACTGGTTGGAGATTGAACTTGATTTCGCCATTTGTTCAACTCTTTTTATGTGTTGGTGGCAGGGCCCTTTGTGAGAACTCATGTCACTCACTTAAAACAACTAGGGCTTTCATGTTTTAGTCAATAGATCTTAAGAAACTCTCCTATGTGTTTCCCCTCATGAAAAGTTGGTTGTTCACTTGTTTGGCATTCTTTTTAGGCTTATGTTAGAGGAGGTTGGTCTCTATTTTCTATCACACTTACCACATGTCTCTTGCATTGTGGTGAGAGTTGGGATTCTGAGACCTCTGGTTTCCCCGAGGTCTTAACCACTAGACTGGTTCCTCGTCCTTGCATTGTCCGTATTTATTATCGAACAAAATATGCAATAAACAAGGCATCAAGACTATTCTGATGTTTAAATTTACACAAGTCATTATTTTTTCCCCATAAGAAGTGATCCATATCATAATTTGTAACCAAATCTTCTATCCAGATGAACCCATAATTTTTACTAATATTTAATGTTGTGCTTCTCCCTATCATGTTCACTTATTAATCTATCATTAAATATGGTGGGAATGTTACGTAAAAATAAATTCATCTAAACATTGGTTTGTTTTTTCTCCGTTAGGGAAGGATAATGATAAGATACCAAAGCATATCTCTTTCACCTTCCTAAATCTCAGTCATACTCAGATTCCGACTATATATTATATCCCTCCTCTTTTTCACCCCTCCACACCAAGTGAACAAACAATATCGAGACTTGATCTGAAAAAAATCCCATCTTTCACTTCAATTCGGTAAATTTCAACTCAGAGAAAGAAAAAGATTAAACCTTTGATTGAAAGCATAGTACGACTTTTGTGTGCCTCTGTAGTAGGGGTTTGGTGTTCTTCCGCTTTCCGATTTCGAGCTTCTGGTATCTTTAATCACTCAATTGTTTTCTTGATTTTGAAGACATCGAATTTTTTAATTCGGTAGCGTGTATATTTCCTCTATTTCTCTCTCTATCTACTCATGAGTTGGCATGGTTTGGTGTAGCAAGTTTCTGTCCCCAGATCGGTTAATTTTGCCTTTATTTTAAATTGGAATCAGCGACTATATATACTTCTGCTCCTTGATCTCTTGTTATCGTCGGTCGTCGCAAATTAGGGTTTTTTATTGTTAATTCTCTTGGTCTAGGAAAGGTTGGATTTGAGTGATTGCTTCGATCCTTTGAGCTAATGAGTTTATTCGATGATCCTTTCGTTGTGATTTGACTTGATCGTGTTCTCTATGCTTATGTTTGAAAATCTCTTTCTTGAACAGGATTTGGAATTTGGCAAGATCTGAGCAATGGCGACTAACGGAGAGCA
Source organism: Polygonum aviculare (assembly GCA_934048045.1). Lineage (NCBI taxonomy): Eukaryota > Viridiplantae > Streptophyta > Magnoliopsida > Caryophyllales > Polygonaceae > Polygonum > Polygonum aviculare. The sequence goes on from OW204024.1 coordinate 7,810,581, forward strand.
GACCTCCAAGGCGCCCCCTCCCCCATCGCCTTTGCGCAATTCCAAGTTCTTCCAGGTTAGATTTTTCTGCTCATCAGATTGAACTGTTTTTTGGGGATTTCACACTTGTGGGTGTCCAATTTGTTGCCCTTGAGCTAATCTGCTAGTTGAATTGGCCTAGATGCTGTTTTTTTTTTTGGGATACTCTTTATACTTTGCTTCTCATATAGGGTTTCTGGATCCAGAGAGAACTTCTAATCTTCATCTACTTGTTGTTATACTATGACGATTGACAATGTAGTATCCCATCATTGCAAATTTGCTTTACATAGATCTGTCCGGATTATGGTGACGATGAAGTTCTGATCTGTATTACCTGGATGGCATAGTCCATTGTTTACTTATTTTATTGATGAAAGCCTGAGTCTTTTTAGCTCTGTTTAGTTGTCCAGACTATTTAATTATACATATTGTTGGCTTAGATTGTAGGAATAAATGCAACAATACCCAAATGCCTTTTGGCCTCTATTTCTGGAATGTAAATAATTTATTATGATCTTTGATGGAAGATGAGTTGAAACCATTATTGTGATAGTGTTTGCATTCTTTAAGCATTCATCCATGAACTAGCCCAGCTGCCAGCAATACCTAAATCAACATCCACGTTTTTGTTAGGCAACTGTTTTCTGTTTATGAGTCCAAACCATTGGATGCAATTTTACCCTAGTAAATGGTTTTTATGCTATGCACCACTTCTACTCATTAGGTAGTAATTTCCTTTCTCGGGAATGACTAAGCCTAGTTTTGAGTGGAACAGTGACTGTGCATTCGTAAAATATATCTTGATCGGTAACATAATTTTTTTTGTGTGTGACAGTCTAACATGAGAATCTTGGTCACTGGAGGAGCTGGATTCATTGGTTCTCACCTAGTTGACAGATTGATGGAAAATGAAAAAAATGAGGTGAGAATGTTATAAGCATCCTCCTGTACAATATAATGTAGAATGGCTATGGTATTGTACTGTGTACACGTATGTTGATGATTTTTATTTTTCTATATGCAGGTGATTGTTGCTGACAACTACTTTACGGGCTCTAAAGACAATCTTAGGAAATGGATCGGTCACCCCAGATTTGAGCTTATCCGTCATGGTATGTGTCATCTATTTTGCTGCTTCTCTACACACTATATATCTATTAATTTTGTGGACTATTTTCTAATTTTTGGAAACAAATAGTGGCAATTTCAACAATATATTAAATTTGTAACTGCAGATGTCACAGAACCACTGTTGATTGAAGTTGATCAGATTTATCACCTTGCCTGTCCTGCTTCTCCTATTTTCTACAAGCACAACCCTGTAAAGGTGAGTATAGCAGCTGTATATTGTATATCACATATCTGTATAACTTGTGTATATATGTTTATATATGTATATAATGCTGCTGATCAAAGTTAAAGCTTGTTGCTGTCTTAAATCCGTGCTTTTTTTTTAGGCATGTCTTCATAACACTATCTTGCTATTTTCCAATCATGTTAAAGTGTTTTTTGTTCTGTATTTATTGCGGAAAACAGACTATCAAGACAAACGTGATGGGTACCTTGAACATGCTGGGTCTTGCTAAGCGAGTTGGAGCAAGGTCAGTTGCCAAGCATTCTTTCTCTCAGTTCATTCACTAGATGATAAAGTCTTTCTTTTTTCTGAAGTTTGTCTTTCATCGGCATTTTCAACAGGATTTTGCTTACATCAACTTCTGAGGTTTACGGTGATCCTCTTGTCCATCCCCAGCCTGAATCCTACTGGGGAAATGTGAATCCTATTGGTATGTTGTTCTGGACTTAACTTTGTACATTAATATACTACTTGCAAGTTGCGACTATGAAGTGTGATTTATTCTCAAGGCATCCTTCCATGAAGCTGTTAACTGTTAGGCTAATTGAATGAATTCACCATCCTTTCTCGTACAGGTGTTAGAAGTTGCTATGATGAAGGGAAGCGTGTTGCTGAAACTTTGATGTTTGATTACCACAGGCAGCATGGCATAGGTACAAAATTGTTCTTTATTACATTCCAGTTAAACCAAAAGCATAATTATTTTATTTTTATAATTCTTTATTGTCAACAATTGTGGAGCAGAGATTAGAGTAGCTCGAATTTTCAATACCTATGGGCCTCGCATGAACATTGACGATGGTCGTGTTGTCAGCAATTTCATTGCCCAGGCTCTTAGGTAATATCTTAATCTTCTATATTTTCTGCCACATCTCCTGCAATTTTAATTGAATTTAATATATGACACAGTTCTGCTGTGTAAAATTTTACTGGTCATTGGGATTTTCCTAACCAGTTGCTTGGTCATATTATCCTTCTTATATATTTTTTTGATGAGGTGGTACCTTTCCTAAAGGCGACTACGGGGAAAAGGGAAATCAAAAACAATATGGAGCTTGTTTCCTTGGCAAAATATATGTACTGCGTTTATGGGTTCATACTTATCAACTTGTATTGAAATTGTGTCTTATGTAGAGAAGAGCCCTTGACTGTTCAACTTCCTGGAACACAGACCCGCAGTTTCTGCTATGTATCTGACATGGTAATATGTTGCTCTACTCATCTTTAGAATCATCAAAGATTGTAAAAGAATTATCCAAATTTAAAATCAGATGATCAGCTGAGGAGAACTTTTATTTAATTAGGTTGATGGTCTCGTCCGACTGATGGAAGGAGAGCACACTGGACCTATCAACATTGGCAACCCAGGTAATTTGCAATTCTTTTTATATAATGGAGGTAAAATTGATCCATCTATGAACTTACTGATATTATTAAATTGCCATGTCAGGTGAATTCACAATGATTGAACTTGCTGAGACGGTGAAAGAGGTAGGTTCCTGCTATTAACAAGAATCAGCCCTGTGTCTAATAACCTTGTGGCTAATAAGTTATAAGCTGCATTCTCTGCTTATTCCTTGAGGAAATGTGTAAAATCATGTGATTGTAATAATCTGTTGCAGCTTATCAACCCGAAGGTGAAGATAGTGACAGTGGAAAACACTCCTGACGACCCGAGACAGAGGAAGCCAGACAACACAAAGGCAAAGGAGCTTCTTGGATGGGAACCTAAGGTCAAGTTAAGAGAAGGGCTTCCACTCATGGTGGAGGACTTTAGAAAGAGACTTGGAGTTCCCAAAACGAACTAAGAAGATGGCCTTGATTTGATCCTCTTTGAGTACTTTTACTGCATTTGCTTTGTTTTGAGTGGTGAGTAGAGGGAAGAGACCTGAGTTGTCGTCGAAAACTCAATCTTTACCCTTTCTTCTCCTGGTTTTTGGTGTGCTACTATTACTTAATAAACAGGGTTCAACCCGTAGGGTCTGTCTTTCTATTTAAACGATTTTTCTGTAACAGAATGCTATACATGTTTTTTTTTCATAGAATCAAAGTGTAATATTGGCAGTGTTCTCAAGTCTCAAGCTCATAAAGTGAGCAAATGTCTTCCTATTTTCAGTTGCATCATATTGATGAGTTCATGTCATGGTCTTCTTTGTTTTGGTTCAAAGTAGTCTCAGGACTGTCTTATTCTTGTACAAGAATTGAATTGCATATAGTCAACATCAATCTTTTTTAACATTACAGCTCTAGCAAAACGAATTGGATGTCATTGGGCCAGATCATGTTATGACCGATTATTCCAGAATACAAACAGCGAGAGTACTACATTGTCCGATCAGATTGCAGCGATAGACTTTGATTATGAAATTTGGCTACTTGCCCAAATTGAGCTTTCTTTGTCTCTCAATCTTTCAAAGCTTAATTAAGAAAATTCACATAAACTCAAGGATTCAATTCATCGCACTGGCAAAATGAGGAACGCACGCCAAATTGACACATAAAAAGTTCATCATCCAAGTGATGAATTTCCATTAGATTGCATAGACAGAAACAACAACAATTACAATAGACAAATTCCAAATTCTTCATACTGAGATCTACATAGCTGAAACTTCTAATATGTCATTAAACATCCCCAAATCGAAACCCTAGATTCAACAAAAATACAATTGACAGAAAACCTAGCCGCCGAAACCGTACAAGGTCCTTCCCTGCCTCTTGAGAGCATAGACGACATCCATGGCAGTGACAGTCTTCCTCCTGGCGTGCTCAGTGTAGGTGACAGCATCACGAATCACATTCTCCAAAAAGATCTTGAGAACGCCTCTGGTCTCCTCGTAGATGAGACCGCTGATACGCTTAACACCTCCTCTGCGAGCGAGACGACGGATGGCAGGCTTGGTGATTCCCTGGATGTTGTCCCTCAGAACTTTCCTGTGCCTCTTGGCTCCCCCCTTTCCCAATCCCTTTCCTCCCTTACCACGACCCGACATTTTTAGAGCAGAGAATGAAAACAAACGATAGAGAGGGAGAAGATGAAGTTGTGTTGTGATGTGTGGGGGATTAGAGAGGGAGGAGTATTTATTTGGTCTCGGATGTGGAGTTTTGAAGCGGGTGTACAGATGGACGGTTAAGATGGTGTTTGATCTGACGGATGAGAAGAACGATCCGTGCGCAAAGGGTGTACTGATTACTGACTGTTGATTATATGAGATCGACGGTAGATAGGCAATGACGTTAAAAGCGCGGATTTTAGAAGAAAGTGTTGAATGGGCCCGTCGTGGTGTGCAATCCCGCCTTTCAAATTTTTTAGCCCCGCGCGCGGGCCCTGCTTTATCTACTTAGCGCCCCTTGTCCGGTCCCAATTCTCAATTCTCAAATCTCAAATATGGTCTTCGTCTCATTCAAATAGGTCCCCCCAAAAATGTAATTACATATAATAACCTCCTATTTATTTATTTTTACATTCCATCACTGTAAGATAAACGCCAATTAGTAATTTCATTTGGCTATGCTTAAGTATAAGGTCATTCCCAACCCGGGGAGGGTATGCTCCATATCAACCCAAGATCAATGAGCTTGATTTTCACGTGGGTTGAGGTGGAACAGATCGAAATCGATCTTAAATAAAAAGGTAAAAGACCGGCCAGAGAGAAGGAGGAAAGACGTAGAAGCCTACTTCGCTTGACCCAAAACACAACGTTTTGACATATATAATAAAATCCCAAAATGCCATGTTTCACTTGCTAGTTGCTAGAGAAGGAAAAAATTAAATAAACCTTGCATAATTAATTTAATTAAATATTCGATTTGGGCACAATTTATATAAATAAATAAAAATAAATATATTTTAATCTATCTTTATGGTCTAACTTTACATAAGTTTGAATCCTTTTAAAATTAAATATATATTTTTTGGTATATTTTAAGGTTATGTAAACATATTTATATATTTTTAACATTACCTGTTGCTTTAATTAAAATATTATATCAAAGTTCATATTATTCTGTCATATATCTATTGTTAATCCAATGAACCCAACAACATGTAGTTTATTAAAACTAATAAATAAATATTGAGAAATATTTATAATTGTGGTTGGAGAAATACATAGGTATTGAAAAAAAAAAAAAAAAAAAAAAAACAAGATCATGGATTCATGGATAGGAAGTAAAAACAAAAAGAAGATCACAGATGAGATGAAATAAGGAATAATAGTGAATTATTGGGTTTTGGTGATCATGAAACCCATTATTGGTAGTGGCCTAATACGTTATTTACAAAAAAAAAAATCAATTGAAGAAAACTCTTTTGCAATTTATAGTTAATAGACCTATTTTTATATACTCTTGTTCAATTAAAATATGGTTATTTGTTCAATAAAATTCGACATGTTAGTTTTTGTGTATGAAAATTAAAAACTAAAGATACAAATACAAAAAATTTCTTATGATTTTTTAGCTCTAAATCACCCTTCTCATATGTGAATAAAACAATTATATAAATAATATGCACAAATTTCATTTAAAAAAATTAAAATGACATAATTAAGGGTTTGAATGGATTTTGACATAATTAGTAGTTGGCGAGCTATTTTGAGGTTTCTTCTAGTCGTTTGACCTCTGATTCAGAGGTTTTAAACATTCACGGTTAATCATCATGACACTCCAAAAAGATATATTCATATTAGTGTACGAAAGTGTGCTTTTATAGTTTGTTTTCTCAATCACTCGTAATATAATGAGGACTAACCATGGGGTTAGTTCATCTTGACTACCATTGTTGGTCTCCTCATCGTAGGCAAGATAGTTGATTCATTTAGCACCTCTTCTACAAGCGATATGACAACTCGCAAGCTCCGTGATTTCGTCGGATGTTATCCCTCAAAAGCTTTCTTAATCCCCTTCCTACATTATGTCTCTTTTCGCTATGTTTTTTATTTTTTTGAAAAGGTAAGAATTCGGAGTATCAAATAAATGGTAGTCCGATAGGTCGTTAAACGGCAGCCGAGAATGGCTAGGTGGATAAAAAAAAGACCCCACAAAGCAAGCAGAATGTACTAAGGATATATAGTACAAATTCTCAAAAAACAAGAGCAAAAAACATTGGAATCGGGGTGAGTCATACACTAAGGAAAACGTTGCGTCGCAGGCATCAAGTCGACCCATCCTGGGGTGTGCGAAATGGACAACTGACGTTCCCTCCACCAAAATGAAGGATCTTCAGAGGCCCCAAGCACCAAGCAACCTGGCCTAACACAACTCGATCCCAAAAATCCAACAAAACTCTTACTCTTAAAAAATTTATACTCAAATAAAATACAATTAAATCTGCCAAAATTTCCAAATCAAAAGATCAAGATTTCATATCATTTTAGATTTGACTTTATTTTTGCCCGGATCCAAAGGAAGTGGTAAATTTTTGAATCAGGAGAGCACCACCATTCAGGGTCTCCTCGACCATGGTATGCTCATGTTCACTTTGTTCAACAATGAGTTGTTAATCGAGAGTTGTTCACGGTATGTTGTCTTATCCCCTTTATTGTTAATCTTGGTAGGACTTCTCATCAGTGCAATGGTCGGATTTGAGAATTTTAGAAAATGAGGGTTTCTAGATGAAGATTGATAGGTGACTAGTGGTGGTCCAAGCCCCCACTAGTCTCACTACGTGTACATCAAATTTACTCAAAATGGGTTACACCGTTACACACTTACGCCTGTTGATCGTTGAGACGGGCTCCCTAACCGAGACCCGCCCTTCGAGATTCCATTATGCCAAGAAACATGACCGTAGTTTTTCCTTTTCTAATGCTAATTGAGCTTCTAAACCAAAGACTATAATTTGTCTGGTCATAACATACATACAATAGTTTTCACTAACAACATTGGTCATACGAGTTCAACAATACTTTTGTCATCTGTACAACCAAGATTTATTTTTCCAAGATCTTTGCTGATTTCAGCACAAATGCGTATGGTTTCTGCAACCTTCGAGATCTTTTGGGTCAGATGAACATCATCATTAATGGTCTCCTCGACCATGATGTGTTCTTGTTCAAATTGTTCAAGGAGTATGGTTCAACAAGGTGATTCATCTCGAGCTTCAAGCTCAAGGATTGCTCAGTAACTCTATCATCAATATGTTCTGCAATTTTCAGGTAACAGTTCACGGTTTTGCCAAAGTAAAAAAACACGTACAAATAGACAATATCAATAAACATGCATGTAGTTTTAGCGACACCGCCCTCCTCCTACAGAAGCCAATCGAAACAAGAAATTGCTCTCTCGCCTCCTCCCTTTGAAGCTTTTGCTGATTCGTAACTCTGCCATTGTTTTTTGAAAGAAAACCCCTTCAATCCACTTCTCCTTAGTTGGTTTTCTTGTTTTCTTTTCCTTTTTGGGCACTCAAAAGCCTTCAACTGAAGCCCTCCAACCCTTGTCGCTCGGGAATTTTGGTTCGAAATTCTAGGGTTTTTTCGTGTGCGGGTTCCTCCCTTATTTCGAAAGAAATTAGCCCGATTTCTGAAGCCATCGGTGTTGAGGGGCTCTTTGTTCACAATTTCCGGTGTGATTTCAAAGGAAATAGCTCAAACAAGGAGGATCTGAGAAAGGGGCAAGAGGAGCCTTGTCTCCATGATTGCCTCATTTTTTAATATTTTTTTATTTTTGATAAGGATAGGGATTATGATCGCCACAAGTACTACTTGGACGAACCTAAAATATCCACAAAGGATGAGGATGAGAACTGGTTACTAACCAACTCTAAAGATAATAGGGCAAACTGTCGCCCTGGAGTCTCGAACTCGAGACCTCATGGTACTAACATGGTTGCCTCATGACTTTTCACTATGTTTGACATAGTTGGGTATGGACAAAAAAAATGTATACAAACTCTAAGGTTATGTGATGCGAAATATGTGAAAGGTCACTTTTAAATTTCGGTGGTTATGAGAGCAAATTTTGCATTCCTGTCACTTTTCCCGTTCTGCCCCTACGCACTCTCTAGAAGAAACTCTGGATTTCTGCATCATTTTCCAACGGGAACGGAAAAAAGTTTTACTGGCACTTGAACTCCTCCCCATATCAACCGCCATCCAAACGCTCCGTTGACATTGCATCGTTTCCCGCCGATGGGTCTGGTTCCCGAAGACGACGCCGTTTCGATCCAAGAAGGGAAGAAGCCCGGGGAGCCCTGGGTTATCACCATCAATTGCCCTGACAAGACCGGCCTTGTCTGTGATATTTGCCGAACAATCCTCGATTTCGGCCTCTACATCACCAAAGGAGGTCTACTTCCTACTGAATCCTTTCCGTTTCTCTTATTCTTCCTTTCTGATTCGCTTTTGATATCGTGTTCAATTGCCTGCTGTTAGATTTCTCTCTATAATCTTCATCGATGGTATTGGTATATTCCAGCTGAATTCCTTGTACAGAATCCCGAAATAAGCAATCAATACAAATAATGAGCTCCTTTTACTTATTTGAGTTCGATAAGTATTTGCTTTCAACCGATCGATTTTTCAGATTCTCTTATCCAATTTGAATCTGATACTGGTTAGGGATGATCAGTGCTTATTTCTCCCCTTGTAAGGAGTGCTACAACATTGAACTTCTTTGCTCCAAGGCCAATTATATGTCTTAAATAGTGCTTTAGCATCTTTAGATCGCGTTAGTGTACTGTGATTCTGTATTTTCTATATGAGCAGATGTCTCAACAGATGGAAAGTGGTGCTACATACTGCTGTGGGTGGTTCCTCATACAAGTTCGCGTTTTGTTCGATGGTCAAGCTTAAGAGACCGTCTTCTTTCTGTTTGCCCGCCTTGCTCATTGCTGTTTTACCTCAATCAGCAGACAAATCCGCGCAAATCCCAACCCTTGTACTTGTTGACCTTTTGTTGCTCGGATCGAAGAGGGCTGTTGCACGGTAAGCATTTAATGGCCATGTTTCTGAAGAGTATAGATAAGCCAGATTAAACAAGTCTTGAGTTTAATTGTTGGTTAGCTGCTTGTTTTGTTCTTAGCATGTTAACCTACTCATTCTTAATATGACAGTAATGAATGGATAAGATGAGATATTTTCTAGCAGAATTGCCAGATCATAACAGTTTCTAAGATAAACAAGAGGATGTTTGATAGGAATTAATTAGATGGGATAGCTCAATGTGATTGTTATTAACAAACTTAATTCCACACTTCTGACAGATGTTCCGCATGCTCTCTCTGAGCTTGAGCTCTCGATAGAAAAGGTGAAGGTGACTACAACGCCAGATGGAAGGGTTTTAGACCTCTTCTTTATAACAGACAATATGTAAGCACTATCTTTCATGGTTGGTGGCAAATATCTTAGTGACTACTGACTAGTTGTTAACTAAATCAGCTCACTGCAGACTGGTTGTTAACAAAATCAGTTGACTAGTAACTAGTGACTATTTGGTAAAAAAAATCAGTTGAATGGTTCATTAGTCTTAACTTGTTGTAGCCCATTTTAGTATTGTATAAGTTCGACCTTTGCATTAAGACACATAGTAGCATAGCCAATTCTGTCAGTCCTGGATCAATTTTGAGTTAACTTTGAAGGTTGATATAAAAGTTTTTTTTTTTAAGTAATGCTTCTAGTCACAATAACTTCCTTGCTTTTATCTTTATATGTTCAGCGATCTTCTACACAAAAAGGAAAGACAAGAAGAAACATGTGAAAGATTGCGATATGTCCTGGGTGATTCTTGTCTCAGCTGTGAACTCCAATTGGCAAATTCTCATCATGAAAGTCAGCAAGGGGTCTCACTTTCTCCATCTGTCTCTGAAGAGCTACTTAGAAGTGTGTACTCAGAAAAAGAACACCATTCACAAGCCGTTACCCCTGAGCTATCCAGATTAAAGAAAGCTAATGTGGATATAGACAATTCACTGAGTCCAAGTCACACATTGCTTCAGATACAATGTGTGGATCATAAGGGTGTCCTTTATGACATCTTAAGAACCGTTAAAGACCATAATATTCAGGTGAAGCCTTAGCTTATGTTAACTTATTGCACACCTCAAGCTCAAGTACCAGTAAAAGCTACTTGCTTCTATTTCTGTGCATCAGTGGTGCTAAACCTGCTTAGTTGCTCAAAATTTTCTATTTAGACTGCATTCAGCATTTCAAGCTCATAGCCGAGCTGAACGTCACAAATTGCCTAGGGAAAATCAGCTGAAAATTGCATAAAAGCTCACATACCACCAATAGTCTTTCAAAATAACTTCATTGGTAGCTAAGCTAAGATTTCAGCTCATTAGATGCTAAACTTGTTTATCTTCAGTTTATATAGCCTTACTTTGGTGTCTAATCAAATGATTGGCTTACAACTACTTCCTCCTTGATTTCCAGATAGCATTTGGCCGCTTCTCTGAAGTGAAAAAGGGAGAACGTGTAATTGATCTCTTTGTCCATTGGAAGGACCAAAGAAAAATTGTGGATCCTGAGGAAGTATATCAACTATGTACTTGCCTGAAGATAGAGATGCTTCATCCTTTACGCGTGATGATTGCAAACCGTGGACCAGATACCGAATTACTGGTTGCAAACCCGGTTGAGCTATCGGGATTGGGGAGGCCTCGCATTTTCTATGATGTCACCCTTGCACTTAAAGCTCTTGGAATCTGCATTTTCTCAGTGAGTGGCGATTGCAACCTTATAAGCACAACTTCATTACAATAAAATATGTGCCATTCAAAGTTTTTTTTTCCCCTTTGGTGTGTCCACGCTCTGCAGGCTGAAATTGGACGGCATTCAGCAGCCGAACGTGAATGGGACATCTACAGGTTTCTTCTGGATGAGAATTGTGGGCATCAGTTGCTGTCTTCAGAAACCAGGAATCAGATTGTGGATAAAGTGAGAAGGATGCTGATGGGCTGGTGAGTTTACAACAGTTGCTTATTTTTTGGCCTTCTCTTGTGCAAAGCTACAAGGATGGGTTTCGGGAGATCATTTTGGCGTGTGTTCATATTGTTTTCTGGGTTTTGGCTACGTATTTCCGCAGTAGTGTGCCATTATTGGTTGTAAAGTAGCTTGTAATACCAGAAATTTTCATTTGTCATCACAAACGCTTTAAAAAAACGATATCTTCATATAATCAAACAGATACTAGCTAAAGTTACTAATACTCCAGATCACATTTTGGAAACTTCACAGCATTTCTAATTCCTGAGATAACAAACACCAAATCCTTCTACAGATATAAACCTAAACATTCTAAGCCTTCTTGGGGGACTTTTTAGCCTTGGACGGGGACTTGGGCTCCTTGGGGGCTTTCTCAGCAGTCTTCTTGGGCAAGAGCACAGGGTTGATGTTGGGCAACACTCCGCCATGGGCGATGGTCACACCGTTCAGAAGCTTTCCGAGCTCCTCATCGTTCCTCACGGCCAACAACACGTGTCTCGGAATGATCCTGTTCTTCTTGTTATCCCTGGCAGCGTTCCCGGCCAACTCCAAAACCTGAAACCAAAAAAATTGACCGAAAATTTCAGATCTAGCGGAAATTGAGGGGTAAAACAGAGGAAGACGGAGATTTATGATAAAACAGACCTCAGCAGCCAAGTACTCGAGAACAGCGGCCATGTAGATGGGAGCTCCGGATCCAACTCGCTGAGAGTACCTTCCGTTCTTCAGGAACCGCCCGATACGTCCGACCGGAAACTGGAGGCCGGCCTTGACGGAGCGGGAGACCGGCTTCTTCTTGGGACCGCCGCCTCTTCTTCCGGCGAATCCCTTCTTTCCCTTTGTGGTGGAATCCATTGAATTTGAGTGGGGGAGAAAATGGAGGGAAGTTGAAGTCTGAATGCGTATGGGCTGGGAATTTTGGTTGTAGATTTGCACTTGAATTCCCGTTGGTGATTGTGCTCCTTTATAAAGCGCTTCCCGATCTGAAAGGGTTTGGCTGTTTTTGATTTTAAGCCGTTGGATTTCCTTAATCGACGGTCTTAGTGCGATTCAGCCGCAATCCGTGTGTTTTCCAATTGGGCCAATCAGCGATCAGGATATATAGAATAACAAATTAACAATGTGTTTCCTTTTTCTTTTTTTTAACCAAACTTGAACACAAATCAGAAATGACAAAAAAATCCTCAAAACATATAGAATTATTAGAACTAAAAAAAAACATTGAACAACAGTTAAAAAAAACACTCTAGTATAGTCAAAGAATTTTATCAAAAAAAAAAAAGTAAAGTCAAAGAATCAATTCACCAATTATAAACGTAGAGACATTACAATGAGGAGGGTTCAAGTAAAACATCTTTTATAGTCAAACGGATGAATTAATAGTAGGCATCGGATTAGGATGAAATCAAATATCAAGATTAGGCTGAATTTTTAAATATATTGGCTGAATTATAGAAAAATCTCCATTAGTGGTATTTTTAAATGAACTTCCATAATTAGAGAAGTTAACCTGAATTCAAATTTTTATCAGATTCAAATCATACTCCATAAGAACATTCATGTAATCATCTTACAAATTCAGATTATGCTACCTAGAATTCAGGTTACTACATCAATTCAAAACATATACTCACAAACCATTGCATTAAAAAACCATACATTCATCATTCAAAACATACATAGCAACATTCAGGCTACTACATCATCAATTCAAATCATACTTCATAATATGCTATCTTCAAATAATTCATAAGAATATTCATTTGATTATCTTAAAAATTCATATTACGCTATCCAGAATTTAGGTAATTACATCAATTCAAAATATATATTGACAAACCATTACTTTCGAAAACCATATATTCACAATTCAAAACATACATAGCAATATTCATGCTACTATATGATCAATTTAAATCATACTTCATAATATGTTATATTCAAATAATTTATTAGAACATTTATGTGATTATCATAAAAATTCAGATTATGCTGCCTAGAATTTAGTTCTACATCAATTCAAAGCATATACTCACAAACCGGCCATTACATTCAAATACAGTATTACCTTTGTTTTGGACCTATTAATTGCTTAAACTTTCCATTCTTAGCCTATATATAGAGCACTTGATAACTCGGTGTGGATATGGGGGTGCAATGAACGCTCTTTTGAGCAAGCGAAGACTCGAAGTACTTTAACGTTTCAATGGCATGGAATTTCAGACCCCTCGTTTCTTTTATTTTTTTCTTCGAATCTTATTCTTCCTCACATTTACATTAGTCATCTCCCTCCAGTTCTCATTCCTTCTTCCATCAGGCTCGACCCTCACTTGATTTTCCTTCTCTCTTTTGCTTTTCCTTCTTTCGATTCTCACTCGGTGGTGTTGCACAAATTAACCAAACCACGCAGAAATCCTTTAATCCATCAACTTGCATATACCTCGACACAAAAAGCCATAAACGTCAATCGGATGAAAGAATGCAGCCTACAAGGCCTGGATTTTTGAACAGCACCCTAAAGCCCTTAAATTTCCAAATTATCTTACGGGATATGCAACAAAAACCCAAAATCCCCAAATACATAGAATCAAAGTCACACTAACCCTATCATAATTTGCAGTAGAAGAAATGTGAGGCCATAACGCTCCAGTCAAACTTATATTTTGTACTTGCAACAATATTCAAAAATGAATTTTTTTGCCACTTAGAACAAGAAATCCACTCACCTTTTATTAATATGGCAACGCTTCACAAGTGTCATCATATGAAGATCAAGTAAACTAGACATGTTATATTCTTTTCTTAGTTCATCCGAAGAAGATTATGAATGACATATTTGAGAGGCAATTTTTCTTGAAGATGAACGTTGAAGGGGAATGTGAAGAGGAATGAAAGGGGAGTATGTGGGAAAATTTTACTTCTAGATTTAAATAATCATTCCATTTAATTTTTTCCAAGTATGATTATAGAAGAAGAAGAGTGTGTGGTTTGTACTCTTACAACATAATCGAGATGGATTAAAAAGCTTACATCAAACCTAATTTTTATGGTCTATTTTACAAAGTGAACCACTCATGCATTTATGCTAAACCCCAATGTTATACCAATCCAAATGTTGTAAGAGTATAAACAGTGGTTGGCTAAACACATTGGCTTTCAAATTTTATAATTGTATTATTTTATTACATAAATTATATTTTATAAAAAATGTAATTGTACACTTGTCAAACTCCCATACAAAGACCCAAAAAAATTTAGTTATCATGATGGTAAAGCGGTGACCAAAACGTTTTATTTTAAGATAATTTATAATAAAAATATACTTTATTTCTTCTTTGACCAAAGTTTTGTTCTAAAAATATGTATATTCTAACAATGTACAATTGGTAGAATTTTAGAAAATAATTAGAGATAGATTCCTATGACGTCGTATGACCCTCATAATATATGAATCATGATGAAGTACGAAGCCAATTTACTAGAAGTGTCATTTTAGAGGTGTATCACTTTACTCGTTCCCTTGGCTTATGTTTTCCCTTCTGAAATCAGATGAGCCCTACTCACGAAATTGATGTTAGGGCAAATGGAAAGCAAGCGAGAGGTGACGGTATCCAAAAACTTGAGAAAAAATAAAAATATAAAGACTCCGCGCCATACGGAGCTTCAAATTTTGCAATCCGGGGACAAAATGCGATGATCCATCCAAAGCCAATCTTGGCCGTAGGATCATACGCCACGTCACTAATCCGAGTCGAAACTGAAACACCAATAAGAATCTCAGCCCCCTTTTCTATATATAATAACACCTCAACTCAATCCATCCGTATCATTCCCCAATTCCCCAAATCAACAAGAAAACCTCTTCTGAATACCTTTCCCTTCCCCAAATCAAAACTCTCGTCAATGGCACCCAAGGCAGAGAAGAAGCCGGCGGAGAAGAAGCCCGCAGAAGAGAAGAAGGCCGAGAAGGCCCCGGCGGAGAAGAAGCCCAAGGCCGGCAAGAAGCTCCCCAAGGAGGGCGGTTCTGTCGCCGGAGACAAGAAGAAGAAGAGGACGAAGAAGAGCGTGGAGACGTACAAGATCTACATCTTCAAGGTCCTCAAGCAGGTTCACCCCGACATCGGGATCTCCAGCAAGGCCATGGGGATCATGAACAGCTTCATCAACGACATCTTCGAGAAGCTTGCTCAGGAATCTTCGAGGCTCGCTCGCTACAACAAGAAGCCCACCATCACCTCTCGGGAGATCCAGACCGCTGTCCGCCTTGTTCTTCCCGGCGAGCTTGCAAAGCACGCCGTCTCTGAGGGTACCAAGGCCGTTACCAAGTTCACAAGCTCTTAGGGTTTGGACTATTTTTACATGTATTCTCTTTTGGATATGGCATGGCTAGGGTAATTAAGACCTGTTGATGTGTTTGAATGGATGTTCTAAAGGAAATTAGTTGTCTTTTGGTGCAATTGCTCGGAATTTCATGTAATATAGTTTGAACTGAATTAGTGGCCGTATTTCTGTCCTTGCATTCTCCCGGTTGTGTGTAATGGTGTCTGGCTCAAGTTTATTCCTGCTTTGTATGGTTTTTTGGTGTAGTTGGATATATGAGCTGCTGAATACTACCTAACCTGTTTCAGAGTTGCAAGATTGACTTGTTTATGAATGAATTGCACCAGTAGAAAAAGCGAAAATCCTCTAACCAGAAGATTGCAGTATGTGTAGATCATCTAACGGATTATAATTCAAGATTATGATCTGTAAGCATAATTGACTACGTTTTGGTAATGTTTGTTCATGGAGGTTAATGCATACCCTATGCAAGATTTTTGTCTTCATAGAAGCATCAAATTTACAAGGGGCATTGTAGTATGAAGCAACAAGAATTGGCTTCCAGCCTGCTACCTTAATTGTTGAAATTGAATTGGTGCCTTGATAGGTCTTGAGTACAAGTTCTCAGACCCTTTGCAGCCAAGGTTCTCTGTCAAGGGTTCTCAGCTATCATAGAGGTGGTTTAACTTTCTGATGGCTGAGAACACTGATGTTCATGAATCTGAATATATGTGGTTGCTTGACCAGATCTCTGAATCTCATTGTAGCAAGTGAGCAGAATTTTTTTGATGACCAGACAGATTTTAGTCTGAGGGTTAGCAAATAAGCAATTCACCATATGATTTTTCACCCCAAGATACAATCATATGCTTAGTCCGCTCTTTATGAGTTTTGTTGATTTGTGCAACTTTCTTGTTACCTGCTGAATCGTAGATCCGTTGATTTTTTGCAACAATTGCTTTCTTACTCTGCACTCTGTCAAGCTAAGCGCAAGGATGCTGGAACTGGTTTCACTCAACGTCTAATCACGAGGATACTGATTTTATGCACATGTGCAATCAACAACTGATCAAGATCTTTATAAAACTAAGCATTATGAAAGTGAAAACTGAAAAACATAGTAGTTTGATTACATTACATCTAGCGTACATCAAAGAAGGTAGCTAAAGAGCCTCAAAGTCAAGCTTATACCAAAACTTTAATTTTCCTATAAAAAATTAAACTGGTATAAGGAAAATAAGAGTTCTAATTTTCCTGTATAAAGTTATTTTCCCTTTCAGCGATATAAGATAAATTTTCAATGGCAAGTTACTGCCTTCTACTATAATAGTATAACTACTTGTCACAATCTGAACAAGTAATAATTCTATTTTACAAAATTTCAAACCATACAATTTATGGATGATCAAATTAAAATTGATAATTTTTGTAGATATAAATGCTTTTAACTACATGATGGGAAATATTCTGCAAATTAATATATCTTATATATAAAGGTATTAAAAAAAATCTATCAAATACGTGCAATCCTAGTTCAATTCTATCTCTAATGTTGCTTTCATTATATTTTCTGCAAACTGCAAATTCATCCTACATGATCATAGTCTTGATCAATCTCCTCCTCTTTCACGCATACTTGATTGTTTGATATGGAGAAAGAGCCCGGGAGAATGGGAGTGAAAATCTTTCTAGCTTTACGCAACAACGAGCCGATCGAAGGGCTGCTTACAGAAGAACAACAAAAGGCCTTGATAGAGCACGCGCGAGGTAATGGGTCAGCACTTGTCGACAGACCGAACCCAATCCCACTACGAGCAGCTGTACCACGGCCACCAGAGATCCAACATGATCAACCACTTCCTGTAGAGTACCGTGACTTCCTTATTGCGAAAGGAGCAACGGGAAACAACAGTGCGAAACTGATCTTCGTCAAGACACTTTTCAAAACTGATTTGCAACCAGGCCATACGCGGCTGACGATGCCAAATAAGCAAATAAGGCATAAGTTTTTGTCTGTTGAAGAGAAGCGGTTTTTTGAAGGCAGGGACGAGGATGGAAAGCCGAACAAGCTGCAGGTAATAGTGGTGGATCCATCGATGAAGGAGCAGACTCTGAACCTCGCCAAGTGGAACTCGGCTGACGGAAGGAGCTGGTCGTATGCGTTGAATCATGATTGGATGAACATTGTGAGAGGAAAAGATTTGTGTGTAGGTGACACAATTCAAGTTTGGGCGTTTCGAATCAAGAGGGACCATCACTCAAGGCTTGCGTTCATGATTTATAAGGAAAGAAGAGAAGATCGTGGAAGCACTAGTTGTTCATATATAACAGATTAAGAACGCTAAGAGACAAATTATTGAATTCCTTTAGCCAAAAGTAATAATATTTGTATGTAACAAGTAGGAAATTGTTTGAATAGTTAAACCGTGTTCAAATTTCAGACGCTCTAGTAACAACATAGTTATCAGCCAGGCTTACTTGAGCAATCGGTCTAAGCGTTCCAATCAGACAGTCCATGTGAACAAAGATCTAATATATGCCCTCCATGGAACCCGACCTTTGTTATGCGAGCATTTGCAATCAACCTCGATACTTCTATATCTACTGGCCGTCTAATAATTGCTCAGATATATATCTATGTAAAAACTGGTCAATTAGAGACATTAAAGATGATCCCTATTCTATCTCAAAACTGTATTTATAGAGCCCCAATAACTCAGGTATGTTTCCAGCATCGAATGGATCCATATCTTCTGTCCCATAAACCCATCCCCAAACCCGTCCATATCTTCTGTCCCATAAACCCATCCCCAAACCCGTCTCACTTGTTCTGCATCCAATACCTTCGATTGTTTAGGAAGGGAAATCAAAAAGCTGAGTAGTTATTTGTGTGTCGTACAAATAAACAGGCAATTCCTTTTCAGTGCTAATCTTTCAAAGAGATTATTAGAAAGCTAAGTTATGAAAAATATTAAGAGCAAAACTATGATCCAAGAACAATAGCATAACGGCTAATATGGTTTCAAAGAACCAAAATTTGCTATCCCTTGTCAATCGAAGAACAAAATCTCATCCTGTATATCACAACTTCATCCACTAAACACAATAGAGAACAATGATATGCCAAATTGTAACTCCACTGATTCATTACCAAAATACGAGCGCAAATCATTACAAAATAAAACCTAATTTACTACCACAGGCTTCAATTCATTCACAATTCACATCACATCACATCACCGAACCCTAGCAAAAGAACAATCAAGAACAACAGATCTGGATAGAGATAACATCAACACAATTAGCCGCTCGTAAACTTGGTAACGGCCTTGGTACCCTCAGAGACGGCGTGCTTTGCAAGCTCACCGGGGAGAACGAGGCGAACAGCGGTCTGGATCTCCCGAGAAGTGATTGTCGGTTTCTTGTTGTAGCGAGCGAGCCTCGAAGATTCCTGAGCAAGCTTCTCGAAGATGTCGTTGATGAAGCTGTTCATGATCCCCATGGCCTTGCTGGAGATCCCGATGTCGGGGTGAACCTGCTTGAGGACCTTGAAGATGTAGATCTTGTACGTCTCCACGCTCTTCTTCGTCCTCTTCTTCTTCTTGTCTCCGGCGGCCGAGCCACCTTCCTTCGGGAGCTTCTTGCCGGCCTTGGGCTTCTTCTCCGCCGGGGCCTTCTCGGCCTTCTTCTCTTCTGCGGGCTTCTTCTCCGCCGGCTTCTTTTCTGCCTTGGGCGCCATTTGAATCGAGAGAGGAAAGGAGGGAAATAAGGGTTGTGATTGGCGGGGAGAGAATTGGATTGTTCAGTAGTGTGATTGTGGTGAGATGTTGGGAAGGAGAGTTTTGATATTTATGGGCAAAGAAACTAGAATTTCATTGGTCCCTGAGAAGTAACACGGATCGTCGACGTGGTGTATTTCTATACGTTGGATTGACTCCTCAGCTTTGATTAATCGACGGCTGTAAGGGAGCAATGAAACTGGGGGAGCGATGAAATTGGATTAACACGCGGCATTCGTTAATTCGTCTTTGTCCAAAGACACGGATTGCTGATATGGCCAGTATTTGGGCGGTTCTATACAGGCGCGAAGTAGTTTAAACTTTAAAGTTTCTTGTACCATCGTGTCATATCTGACTTGTATTTTTAAATTTATTACTTTTTTTTTTTTTTGAAACAAAGGCTGCATTATATTAACAAAGATCCAAATTTACAAGAGCATTACAACCAAGAGGAAGATCCTCAACAAAGACCTGAGAAACCCCATTAAGGGAAACAATCCTAGTTAGAAAATGAGCAACAGCATTGCCCTTACGACCCACGTGAACACAATCAAAAAATTCAAAAGATGAGCCAATAGACTTGACATCATTAAACAAAAGGTGGTCATAAGAGAAAGAAGAATTTCCAGCTTTGATATTGTTGACAACGACCAAGGCATCGGATTCAAGAGTAACTTGAATATTTTCATGACAACGAGCTTCCCGAAGACCATAAAAAGCCGCCATGATCTCAGCAGTACGAGCACTCCAAGCCGCTTGAAAACGCCAAACTGCAGCCCAAAGAACAACCCTAGAAGAGTCACGCGCTACTGCACCCAGCCCAATCCAACCGTCAGAAGAAACTGATGCATCGGTATTGACTTTGATACGACCTAGAGGGGGGGGAGACCAAGTAGCCGTAGGAGTTAAGCCACTTTTAGAAGAAGAATTACTAAACCCCGATTGAGTAGAGAAATCCCGAATAAGGCGCATGAAGCCTTCTCTTAGAAGATCTTCGTTAGGGGGAATTGGCTGAAATAGAGCCTGATTCCGGATAGTCCAAGCAATCCAGGCATGAGCAAAGAAATCTAAAAGCCCTGAAAGCCCATCCGTAGAGTGCAAACCCACCAATAGGTCCTCCAAAGACAAGTGGGACAAACTCAAAGCTGATATATAAATAGAAGAGCCAGACCAAGCACTTCTAGCAAATGGACAGAGAAGGACAACATGCAAGATTGACTCCACATCAGCATTGCATCTAGAGCAAATAGGAGAAACCAGTGCATGACGCCTAAACAACAAATCAGCAACAGCGAGAGAGTTTGAGAGAACCCGAAAAGCAAATAGACGCACCTTAGGAAGTGTCTTCAACTTCCAGATCCAATTAAACAAGCCAGCTTGTGCACCAGTTAATACAGCATGCCAATTGGACTCATGCCCACAACAACCAAGCCAGTATGCAGTTTTAACTGAGTAAATGCCACTATGATCAAGAAACCAAATGCACTTGTCATCCGGCAGGAGAATACTAAGAGGAATGGACATGATTCGAGAAATATCAGCCTCACAGAAATTTGAGCCCAAAGCGTCAACACGCCACCGACAGTCCTGTTCATCAATGAGATCAGAAACCTGGAGATCAACATCAGAATATGATTGCAATATAGGGGGGTCAGCCCGACCCTCGCCAGGTAACCATCTATCATCCCAGACAGAAATACTCTTGCCATTTCCTACACGCCAGCCCAAACCTTCTAGAAGAAGTGGCTTAGCACCCCAAATACTGCGCCAAGAGTAGCTAGGAGTCGGACCCAAATACGAATCAAGAAAGGATCTACGCTTGAAATATTTACCTTGTAAAACACGAAAAACAAGGGAGTGATCATTTTGACATAATCGCCAACCTTTTTTTGCAAGCATAGCATCATTAAAAACTTGAAAATTCCTAAAGCCCATGCCGCCCTTCTGCTTGGGCCTGCAAAGTAACTCCCATCGCTGCCAATGGATTTTACGTTTAGAATCAGAAGAACCCCACCAGAATCTTGCTAACTGGCCATGGATATCAGAGATGATACTATCAGGAAGCTTAAAAACACTCATGACATATGTTGGGATACTCTGAAGGACAGATTTAATCAAGACTTCCTTGCCAGCTTGAGAAAGAAGTCTCTCCTTCCACCCTTGAGTTTTCTTCCAGATGCGATCTTTAATGCCTTCAAACACCACTCTTTTGGAGCGGCCAATGATTTTAGGGAGACCAAGATAACGGGCATGACGATCGACTACAGAAACACTCAAAAGAGATGCAGCCACCTGCTTTGCCTGAACTGAAGTATTTTTGCTAAAAGAGACTTCCGACTTGTCAAAATTAACCAATTGGCCCGATGCTCTTCTATAAAGACTGATCAAGTCAGCAATTTTAGAGCATTCCTGCGGAGTAGCTCTAGAAAATAGCAAACAGTCGTCGGCAAAAAACAAATGAGAGATCTTAGGAGCATCCCTAGCAATCGAGACACCATGAATAGAACCATCACGAACAGCCTTGTCAATGAGGCAAGAGAAAGCTTGAGCACATAAAATGAATAGAAACGGCGAGATGGGATCCCCTTGACGAAGACCACGAGTGGGAGAAACAAAACCACGGACCTGGCCATTAATCTTGAAAGAGAAAGAAGCGCTTGAGACACATTCCATAATTTTGTTGCACCAGAAATCAGAGAAACCCAACTTCCTCATAATGCTGTCAAGAAAAACCCACTCAATCCTATCAAAAGCCTTTCTCATATCAAGTTTCAGAGATAGAAAACCCATCTTACCAGCCCGCTTATTCTTGAAATGGTTGAATAACTCTAAAGCGATAAGTGCATTATCAATAATGCTTCTTTCAGCAACAAAAGCACTTTGTTCAAGAGAAATGATAGATGGTAATATTGCTTTCAAGCGGTTGGCAAGCATTATGGAAATAATCTTGTATGTGATGTTGCATAAGCTGATTGGACGGAAATCGGATACAGAATGTGGCTCTTTTACCTTTGGGATAAGAGAAATAACAGTATGATTAATACTATCAATCCTGCATTCCCCCCTCCACCAAGAACGGATCATCTCAGACACATCCTCGCCCACAATATCCCAAAATCGTTGGAAGAAGATAGCATGCATACCATCGGGTCCAGGCGCCTTTGTCGGGTGCATTGAGAATAAAACTTCTTTAACTTCATCAGCAGAGGGCAATCTTTGAAGACAAGAATTGGTTTCAGCTGTGACAGAAGAAGAAATACCTTCCAAAACCTCATCAACATCAAAACAGCCCTCAGAAGCAAACAAATCAGCAAAAAAGCCGACCACAGTATTTTCAATTTCCTGGTCAGAATCAATAAGATTACCATTAGCATCGAGAAGAGAAGTAATGGAATTGCGAGACCTCCTTTGAGAAGCTTTTCGATGAAAATAGGCAGTATTACGGTCACCATCATGCAGCTCATTCACTCTCCCTCTAACATGCCAAAAAGATTCTTCATCTTTCAAAAGACAGTCAAGCTCAGAAGAAATAAGCAAGCCCTTTTCCAAAACATCCCCGGAAGGAGGAAGAGATTGTAGAAGTTTCAGATTGTTTTCAAGATCAACAATACGCTTCCTTCGATGTTTGAATTCAAGACGAGCCCACGAAGAAAGTTCAGTAGCACAAGCTTGTAACTTTTCAGAAGGACCGCCAGCAATATAAGTCCATTGTTCTTGTACAATTTCCTTGCAACGCTCGTGATTTAGCCACAAGGTCTCAAATCTGAACGGCCGATTTCCCCTAGAAGAACGATGACGACCAGCGTTAGTGTCCAACAAGAGTAAGGAATGGTCAGAAACAGTCCGAGGAAAAACACTAACCCTGCCTTCAGGGAAAATAGAACACCAGGAAGATGAAGCAAGGAAACGATCAAGGCGTTCACGAATACAAGTCCTAGACTCCCTGCCTTTTTGCCATGTGAACTTAGAACCGACAAAACCTAAGTCACGAAGAGAGCAAAAGTCCATAACCTGGTGAAATGCATCTAAATCAGCCTGGCATCTAGGAACGCCTCCTTCTTTTTCATCTTGAGACAATATTTCATTGAAATCACCAAAAAGCAAAACAGAGTTGTTAGAAAGAAGAAAAACCTGCTTCAAAAGAGCCCAAGTTTTCTTTTTATCTTCCTTGCGAGGCCAACCATAAATACCAGCCAAATTCCACTGCTCGAGGGAAGGCGATTCAACTTGGACAAAAACATGATGGGCAGAATAAGAAACTACTATAATATCAACATCTCTCCACCAAAAACCAATACCACCTGAAGTCCCAATGCTGTCCAAACATAAGCCTTGCGTAAAGCCACAAGACCTCATAACTCTTTCAAGAGCCTTTCCAGCGATCATTGTTTCCATAAGAAAAACAACATCAGGGCGAAGTCTCCAGCACCAATCACGGAGTGCCCGAACAGACCGGGGATTGCCCAAACCCCGGCAGTTCCAACTAAAGATTTTCATTGATGTTCGCGGGGTTGGAGAGACCCAACGCCCGCTACTGAAATAAGTTCCGTATCAACCAAGGGAAGACAATTATCAAGCTTACGTCTCTGAGAAGGAGGGGAAGCAATCTCAAGATCCAATTCCAGATGAGTACTATCCAAATTGGTCCTCTTACCCAAGGTAACACAAGGGGAAGGAGAGAGAGAATCTTTCAAAGAAGAATCTCTCTGAATATGAACAAAGTGGCGCTTGTGACTCGAAGAGAACTGTTGGGCAGAAGCAGGAGAAGGCATCACTTCTGACATGGGCTCGTCAAATTCAGAACCATTAGCAACGTCAGATTGAACCGAAGGAAAACCCAAAGGAACCAGGCCAGTGCCACTGACAATAGTTTCAACAACAACATCAGATGAAGCATCAGAAGAGGGTGGGACGGGCACTGAAGAACGACTACGAAGATTATCAAACCATTCTTGCTCACGATCTTGTTCATCAACACCAAGACGAGATTTACCCCAAGACGGAGCTCCGCGCAACCAAGGACCGTACTGCCGAATACGATCCACAGAGCCAGATAGCTCCCCAGGAGTACAGTTGATAACAACATGACCAACCATGCCACAGAGAAAACAAAAAATAGGAAGGCGCTCATACTTAACCCCAAACCAAGTAGTCTTTCCCTGAATACGAAGATGCACTCCACGGACCAACGGCTTAGAAATGTCAACTGCCACTCTTATGCGCATCATGGCATCCAGGCCAAGAGAGTCAGAGTCATCAAACCCTAAAAAATATCCAATATGATTACCCATGGCAGTAGCGACCGATTTACAACACAGTCCAAGTGGAATATCCCCAACTTGGATCCAAAACGGGGCAGAACAGATGCGCACCTCAGAAGGTTTTTCGGACCCGTCAAATTCTTTCAGCAAGAGTAAGTGATCATTGAAGGACCAAGGACACCCATCAATCACTCTTTGACGATCATGTGAGCAGAAGAATTGGAAAATGAAGAGGTTTGAACCAATTTCTCTCACAGCTAAACCTTCTTTTGGCTTCCAAATTGATCTCATAGTATTACGAAGAGCACCAATATTAGGCTTCTTAGGGACAATAAACCTGCCAATTAAGCACAAACCGAACCGATCGACAGGCCAACCGTTGTTATCGATCACCGACTCAACAACCCGATGTTCTTTGGCGGTCAAGTTCAAGTTTTCACAAGCCTCCGACAAAGATTCCATAGCTAAGGAGAGCCAATTGCAGAAAGGAAGAAGAACGGAGGCGGAACAGAGGCGGAACAGGGGCAGAAACTCACTGGAAAGAGGTACTGTTCATACGGCAGACAGAACCCTAGAATCGCTCGGGACAAAGAAACTGGTCAAAAGCCAGACAGCATTTTTAATCGATAATCTTTTAAATTTATTACTTAATACTCCATAATAAATAAAATGTTAATATAAAATTTATAATAAAAGTTTTAAAATAATTTGGTTTCATCGATTATTATAAATTTTAATTGTTAAATGATTGATGGATAATATATTATTATGCAAATTACGGACTTATATTTTATAATAAATAAAATACATTGTTTTGCAAAATATCTTTAATTATAATTTAGTATGTAAAGCACCAACTTGATATACCAAAATTAAACATGTAGTTGTTTCAATCATAATATATAATGAATAACATTTTGCTTCTATATGTATAGACCAAAACCCAGGGATTAGACCAAAATCGAATCGTTTGGTCATTACCAAGAGCAAAGCACAACCCTTGCACTAAAGTATCAGCCACATAACTAAGGCCCTTCCAATTATGAAATGTTCCAACAGCGGGCTTAACGAAATCCAAAATTTGTTTATCATGACCACATTTGCCACGAACAACCCGACCCTAAATAGACTCATTATCGTTTAACAAGCGCCAACCCAATTTAACAAGAAGAGCCGAGTTCGTATTTCTCATACTACTGACATCTATTAAGACCAAAACGAAGAAGTCATGGAAGGAAAAACCAAAGAGTTCGAGAAGAAAAAGATTTCCTTTTCTTGACAGTGTAATTGGAATATCAAACGTTACAAAAGGAGGCTTAAAAGCGAGTAAGATCATACACAAGAAGACAAAGTATAAGTACAAAAATTGAAAAAGGGGTTTGGCCTACAAGTCTATACTTTGTAATCGAAGACCCCGAACTCCACGTCATATTAAAAATATAAAAAACATTAAAATATAAATAAGAAATTAAAAAAATTAAAGGGAAAAACAAAACCCCCCAAAACAATTCAAGACACTAAGCCGTTGCTCCTCCTGCTTCAACTCGCCGGCAAACTCCAGCCACCTCAACCACAACCACCACCATCAATCTGATCACCAGTGACCAGCTTGTACCAAACCCGCATTGGAATCTTCGCCCTAACGTGGTCCCACCACCTCACCGGCTCCGCCGTGGACCTCCACCTCCTCCCCAACCACCGCCTCCCCTTCTCGCCCTCTTCTTTTGGAAACTCCGCGGCTCCGACACCCTCCCCCTACCCTCCGGCGACACTGCCCTCCTCCTCTGGGATCTAACCCGGACCCGAACCCCAATTCGGGTTCCACATCTCCATCCACCTCGGATCTGAGACCTCCTCCACGTCGACGACCTCCACCCGGATCCCAAACCTGGGTCCGGATTTGAGTCGTCTCTGTTGGTTCGGAAGGACTTGGTCGATTTCGATCGAGTGCGACAGGTCTGACCCGGATCTGAGTCTTGGCCAGTCGTTTGGGGGCAACGGGGCAAGACCTGGTCGATCTCGATCAAGTGTGACGGGTCTGACCGGACCCTAGGCTTGTGATCTGGGTGGACGACAAGAAGGCCCTCCAAGTCAAGCACCACCAGTGGAAGTTCCGGGGCAGGGAGCGGATCGACGTCCACCTTCCACACACACCCGATCCTCTCTCCTCCGTCCACACCATACGCTCTTGTTAATAAAAGTCAATTTTTTCCTTTATTTTTTTTATTTTTAAAATTATTCTAATGAAATATTTATTTAAATATGACGTGGATTATAGGTGGACACATAGGTGGCTTTCATGTAGCAATTTTTATGTACACATCAACGATTATGTGTTTAATGAATTGAGGGGCCAAATTGACAAACTTTAAAGTTCACGGTTCTAAATGACTATTGGGCCCAAGTTCAGAGGCCTACATATGTATTTAGCCATAATATGTCAATTCCAACACCCCTCCTCAAAATGGAGGTGAATCAAACATCCCCGACTTGACAAGAGTCGATTGTAGCCGTGATCTTGGTAATGACGCCGTGAGAAAATCCGCCAGTTGAGACTTCGTTTGACCATGTGACAGCGTGATCAATCCTTCAAGCAACTTCTCTCTAGAAAAATGGCAATCCAACTCAATATGTTTTGTCCTTTCATGAAAGACGGGATTGCACGCAATGTAAATAGCAGCTTGATTGTCACGCTTAAACAAGCCAATTCTGCACAAATTCTTCTGATCGATCTATATTCAGCCTCAACTGATGAGAGTGAGACACTTTGCTACTTCTTGGACTTCAAATAGATTAAATTTCCTCCAAACAACACGACAAATCCGCTTATTGATCTCCTTGAATGAGGACATGTTGCCCAATCCGCATCACAATAAGTTGTAAGTTTCAAGTCTTGGTTATCGTTCAACAATATTGACTTGGGGTGTGTCCCTCTTAAGTATGACATAACCTAAAGGGTTGCTTCCATATGGGTATCTCGTGGAGCCTTGTTGAACTGGTTGAGCAGCTGCACAACAGAGGCATTTTTTGGTCGTGTGCTTGTGAGGAAGTTTAGCTTTCCAACCAGTTGTCTATAAGGAAGTGCATCTGAAAGTGGGTTCCCTTCTTCTGGTGAAAGTTTGATTCTCATATCAGCCGCTCAACTATTCTGACATGGAAAATTATTTACCATGTTTATAATGAGCTTGTGTTAGCTCATGAGAATTCCACCTTGAGTTTTGGTGAATTCCATATCTAAGAAGAAGTGCAATTCTCCCAGGTCCTTGATCTTGAATGTTGTATCAAAGAAGCAATTTCAACACTATCATCACCAGTTATGAGGATATCATCCACATTGATCACCACAAAAATCATGGAATGATTTGTTTTCTTGTTGAACAAAGCATAATCATTCATTGATTGAGAAAATTCTCTTGACCGCAATGAAGAAGACAATTTGGCATACCACTATCGTGATGCCTGTTTGAGGTCATACAAGGACTTCCCTAGTCTGCACACTTATTTGGTTTTATCAACGGCAAGCCCAAAAGGTGGCTTCATATACACTTCTTCATTCAAATCTCCATGCAAAAAGGCATTGTTCACGTCAAGTTGTAAAATTTGTCGGTTTCGTTTCAATGTCACATAGATAAGAAATCTCACCGTCGTCATCTTTATCACTAGGTCGAAAGTTTATGTGTAATCTATTACCTCTTTCTGTGTGAAACCTCTCACAACTAATGTGGCCTTGCATCTTTCTATACTCCCATTAGAGCATGTGCAATGGTAAGGATTGCAAATCCTCTTAGCACTCTCTTTCCTCTATGAGGATGTCCTCTTTGATGTAGAAATTATAAGAGGATCCTCTTTTGAAGGAGGAATGGAAGTAATCCTCCTTCTACAAAGGATTACTCACATTGGCTCTTGTGCCAAAGAGGATACAACTTCAAATTATATGTTGACATGTGTAAATCTAAGTACTTACTCATTTTATTTCTTCCACTTCAATTTACACTTAATATTTTCCTAACTAAAAATTAAATCAATATGAGATTATCTTAAAACTACAAAATTAGTTAGTGTTTCTATTTTTTTTTGTCTATAAAAAGAGTTCAAATTTACCTTATTTTTACACAATTCATTTTTTCCTTATTATTCCATGGATCATAATGTCTATAATAAATGTTATTTTTATTCTATACCTTTTAATACTTTAGAGTATTGCTTAAAGATATGTTTATATAAATCAAGAGCTATGTCTCAATAGTAATTCTTGTTTTTTATAATATCATAATTCTTTTGTAGATACTAAATTAGTTAAATAAATATAATTTGAGGAACTAAGTTAGTAGAATTGATTAATATATAAAACATATAATGGATATATATATATTTGAAAGTAAGAAAAGGACAAAATGAAATGAGGATCCTCTTTGTTGTGGGGGTAAATTGAGTAAGAGGAAAGGAAGGAGGAAAGGAAAAGTGAAAAATGAGTTGGATGAAAGAGAAAGTGATGTGTCAACTAGATAGAAGGAGAGAGAAATTCAAGAGAGGATTCAACATCCTCACCGTTGCATATGCTCTTATGACTTTCTCTTAATCTTGTAGACCCAGTTGCAAGTGATGACTTTCTTTCCCTTAGGCAATTGAACTATCATGGAAAATAATTCACGCTAATGTGGAATAGACACCAGAAAATAGAGTGAAGTTGTATAAGGATAAGTATCACTAAGTCATATATATGAAAATATGTTATAGATGATCGACTTTCGAAAATATGCCATAGATGATGGACTTATTGAAAGTTGTCACGACTATCAAAATTCACATATATATTAAAATAATTTATGCAAATGTATTTCTTTTGATCGAAATTGATGCAAATGTATATGTTTTCATGTTAGGAACTATGCATAACAACACAAGAAACCATACTAGATTATCAATACAAATGTTGTTTTTTGAAGTTACAACTCTTATTTTATCTTAATAGGATCTTTTGGCGATGATAATTGACAATCATCATAAAGTTGACTCATGGTATAGTTCATATAAAACTCAGATCGGATGGTCAATGACAATAGTGCAAGATTGCTCTTTCATAGGATATTAGGTAATTGAAGGGTGGATTCATTGATATCTACTTGGGAGATCTAAAAAGTTTATGCGGTTGATTGATCTCTGAAAAACTGAAACTCAAGTTTTCACGTGGATATATATTGACGGTCGAACTCGGATTAGTGGCATTAAATTGTTCTATCTTCTCTCATGAATTATGAAGAATAACACTTTGAATGCTTTATTTGCTTTGGTACAAACAATATGATCCCCAAAAGAGAGAATGCCTTAGTTAGACTGTCTATCTATAGAGAACTTGTTGTTCTTGAATGATTAGTGGAGTATTTAAACAAGGTACAATATAATTTATAAGAGAAAAAAGTGTTGTCATATGTTCTAGCACAACGATAAGAGTAAGATTGGGACTATGTTGCTGAATCATTCTGTCGTGTGTCGCCGACCACGTTAGTTGCTTATCTGGTCGTGAGGGACCTCATCCATAAGGATGTCCTAGAGTAGTTTCTTTGTTTTGGGACTAGTCTAATTCTTTTCATTATAAAAAAAATGTAAGATTGACTTTTAGCCCTTACTTTTGTGACATAAGAGAAAGAGTTTTTTACCAAGTCACCAACTAAAAATATTGATTGGTCGACTATTTTAACTATAAATAAATTTAGAAAATAACATTATTAATGAAATTGAAAATTAATTGAACAACGACAAACACTAGTTTAGGTGTGAAATGACACATAATTGATCAACACCAGCATGCCATAATTATCTTGTGCGATCACTTACTAGATTCAATCATAGATCCATGTATTTATAGCAGAACTCCAACTTTAGCAACGATAAGTATACTGGCAAGATTTCGTTCAACCACCGGAGTCCCCTTCCTTTTCGGTTGGGAAAAGCTTAGAAACCCAAGAATACATTGATCTGTTTCATTGGTTGACGACCGCTATGGTGAAATTGGTAGACACGCTGTGCTTAGGTAGTAGTCTGAGAGCGTCTCAGTTCGAGTCCTAGTAGTGGCATAGCCCAAGTTTCATAGTTTTGGATCTACTATCCTTATCATGATTTTTCTATCCCGAGAGGGATAGATCCTTCTAAAAGGGGAAGTTTATGGGTGGAATTGATCAACACCAATATGCCACGATTATATTGTACGATCACTTACTAGATTCAATCATAAATCAATTTAATTATGACATAACTCTAAATTTAGCAAAGATAAGTATGGTGATGTACTTTTTTACCCACGTTGTATGGTGAGAAAATGCTTACGTGACACTCTCGCAAAGCGACAAGGCAAACAACACACTTCCTCACCTCTCTCATGAATGCATTGGTTAAAAGTTAAAACTTTACGTGTTGATGACATGTGACTAGCTACTTATATGATTACCTCTGGTCTACTAAACAACATGATGTCCTTATTGAGTAACCACGTAAAAAATATAATTCGAGCAATGAACCTTTCTATCGCGATATTGCACGCTATTTTAGTCGACCCAAAACACTTACCCCACCGCGTGAAGACTCCATTGAGGAGTCAACCTATGTCATAAGGGAGATTAGTCACTACTGCGTTGGCAACCCTCCCACGTTGAAAAACCCCAACTTTCGTGCATCGTGACTTTGTACAAATAACGACCAAACCTAAAAAAAATGATCGAAACAACTTAAGAAAAGCACGACATAGTGCTAAAATAATACGGAGTATCGTATTGAAATATCGAGATAAACACACATGACTTGAAGTGAGGTTACAAAATACCTCATTATTCAGTGGTTTGTCCTTCAATAACCCCCTACTCTTCGAAAGTGTTCACATGTCATTGAGAATCTCACCTTAGAACATATTCAATGGTTAACCAAAAATATTGGGCATCCCATTATAAAAGTATCACTATGTCTAGTATTTTATTTGGTTAGTTGAAGAGAAAAATAAAATATTAATTAACTTTGCATTTGTTTTATTTGCACATAACTTTACATTTGGTAAAATACTTTTTTCTCCACGACCAATCAATTTTCTCTGCGACCAATCAATTGACCAACCACTACACATGCTTTTATTATCTAATCTAAATAACATAATACTGTATCTATCATCGGTATTTATATACACTATTTATAGGTTTTAATAAAATGATTAAACTTACGAATCTTCGATGAACAACCAAAGGCTCAGGAATGATTTTATAAATTAAGACAACTTCAAACATTGCATCTCAAAATTCACACGTAGGTGTACATTATTGGTGTACTTACCAATAGACGATTCAAACACACAAAGTAATGCTCCACGTCTAAAGTTGTATACTACCGAAAAAAGAAAATACACCATGTATATTTTAATAACAGCTTGGCACTCTCTGATTGGCCAATTTGAAGAACCACGGATCGATCTAAACTCTCGCAGCAACCGTCGATTAAGTCTAATCCAACGGTCCAAGGCCACCGCTCCGCCTCGACAAACAATTTAAGGAACCCCGCGAAGATCGCGAAACGCTATATAACCTCACCCGAAACTATCTCAATTCCATCCGCAAATCCTGATTTCGAATTCCGTCCAATTTCTCCTCTACACAAATCCAGACTCCCAACCACAAAATGGATTCCACCACCAAGGGAAAGAAGGGATTCGCCGGAAGAAGAGGCGGCGGTCCCAAGAAGAAGCCGGTCTCCCGCTCCGTCAAGGCCGGCCTCCAGTTTCCGGTCGGACGTATCGGGCGGTTCCTAAAGAACGGAAGGTACTCTCAGCGTGTTGGATCCGGAGCTCCCATCTACATGGCCGCTGTTCTCGAGTACTTGGCTGCTGAGGTTTGTTTTATCATAAATCTCCCCCATCCTTTGTTTTACCCCTCAATTTCCGCTAGATCTGAAATTTTCGGTGAATTTTATTCGGTTGCAGGTTTTGGAGTTGGCCGGGAATGCAGCCAGAGATAACAAGAAGAACAGGATCATTCCGAGACACGTGTTGTTGGCCGTGAGGAACGATGAGGAGCTTGGAAAGCTTCTGAACGGTGTGACCATCGCCCATGGCGGAGTGTTGCCCAACATCAACCCTGTGCTCTTGCCAAAGAAGACTGCCGAGAAAGCCCCCAAGGAGCCCAAGTCCCCATCCAAGGCTAAAAAGTCCCCCAAGAAGGCTTAGGAGTTGTAGAGTTAGAGTTGGTTTCTTTAGTAGTTTTAAGATTATGTTGATGTGGCGTGTTTGTATTATGCTGCGTTTGAAAGTTGGTTGGTTAATGCAAGTATAGTATTTGAAATGTTTATCATCAAGCAAATTTGGTGTTCTACAACCGAATAATATAAATTTGTCACGAGAAAGACAAGTAAGTGAATTAAAATTAAGCCCCAACTTAATTTAGAGTTAGTAATTCCACTGCTCAGAGCATTGCATCCATGCGGTTGGCCTAGTTTAGTGTGGCTTACGATGGTGTTGCAAATGGGGTTCAATCGTGCAGAGGAGACGATTGTGCACTTATTGAGAGATTGCCCGAAAGCGAGGGGGGTTGAGTTTCAGAGCAGTGACCTGATAAATTGGGCGGAAGAGCACTTGAGAGGGATGGGAGCCTTTTGTTACCCACGGAAGAAGGAGACGCTCTTCGCTACCATGGTGTGTTGGCTCTGGAAGTGGCGGAATCCAGAGGGTGTTTGGGGGAGCTGCTGCTCCGGAGGACCGCCCAAGCTTCCTGATTGGACAGGCCAAGCAAAATTTGAGAAGGCTTGGAGGAGAGGTCGGGGTATGTCGAGGGGTCGGAGGGAGGAGAGACTTATTAGCCGGGAGAAACCGGGTGAGGGGTGGTGGAAAGTCTACATTGATGGCTCCGTGGAGAGGGACAGTGGGGCAGCGGCTGCGGGCGGGGTTGCGCGGGATAAGGACGGTTAGTGGGTTGGGGGTTTCACCTGCAATCTTGGTGTGTGCAGGGTGCCAGCTTCGGAGTTGTGGGCTGCAAGTTGCTTGGGACCATGGGGTAGGAGGATCGTCCTTGAGTTCGACTCGCACCTGGC
Source organism: Polygonum aviculare (assembly GCA_934048045.1). Lineage (NCBI taxonomy): Eukaryota > Viridiplantae > Streptophyta > Magnoliopsida > Caryophyllales > Polygonaceae > Polygonum > Polygonum aviculare. The sequence goes on from OW204024.1 coordinate 7,844,299, forward strand.
AGTCAACTGGATTACTGCAGGGGTTCGCGCCTCGCACCCCCTAGCCAGCCTTGTTATCAAGTGATGTGGCTTCTTTTGTAGGGAGTGGCGGACCGATTGGCTGCCCAAGGACATAACGTCCCCACTGGTTTTCATGAGTTAGGCGAGGTTCCTTCTTGTATTTGCTGGAATTCATAGGGAGGCTGCTAGGGGAGTGGCATCCTCTGGAATATTATGAATAATAACTAAGAGCTTGGCTCTCTTTGCTGACCCAAAAAAACAATGGTGTTGCAAATTCGTGTTAAACAATAAACAAACAAGTACTTTTGCTTGTAGATTTTAGGGTGTTACAAATTCAATCTGATGAACACATGTCTGTACCTTCAACATTTGTACTAGATTGTCAATTGTCAATTGATGGCACATCCAAATAGCCAACAATCAGTCTAATATTGGAGTTGCTTTTATGATTTAGATCACTTTGATTTTTACATATGTTAGAGATATACCGATTTAAATTGGCACATCAATATGCTTGCGCTTATAAATTGAACCATTTCCTTAAACCATCCTAATTGGTGCACCTTACAAACATGAAAAATCAGTATGTCTTGTTCATATCCAATACAGCAACACTGTTCTAATTGAGTTGGAACATGGTTTCATTGTCTATGTATTCTCAGATGGGAGCAGTTCTTTCCTGGAAAATTCAGAGCGCAATCAAACAGCCAGATATACTTCGTTGCCAAATTATAACCCCTTCATTCACTATTACGAAAAAAGATTAATAAAACCTAAGCATTCAGACATAGCAGGCTAACCCTAGAAAGCATTGAAAAGAACACAACAACCACATTAAGCCAGAGATTTACAGATCTATGCACTAGTGAACTTGGTAACGGCCTTGGTACCCTCAGAAACGGCGTGCTTGGCGAGCTCGCCGGGAAGAACAAGGCGAACGGCGGTCTGGATCTCCCGAGAGGTGATGGTGGGCTTCTTGTTGTAGCGAGCGAGCCTCGAAGATTCCTGAGCAAGCTTCTCGAAGATGTCGTTGATGAAGCTGTTCATGATCCCCATGGCCTTGCTGGAGATCCCGATGTCGGGATGAACCTGCTTGAGGACCTTGAAGATGTAGATCTTGTACGTCTCCACGCTCTTCTTCGTCCTCTTCTTCTTCTTGTCTCCGGCGGCCGAGCCACCTTCCTTCGGGAGCTTCTTGCCGGCCTTGGGCTTCTTCTCCGCCGGAGCCTTCTCGGCCTTCTTCTCTTCTGCGGGCTTCTTCTCTGCCGGCTTCTTCTCCGCCTTGGGTGCCATTGATGAGGGGGTTACGGGGGCGTTGGGTTGAGAGAGAAAGAAGACTTTTTTTTGAGATGGGATAAGAAGAGGCGTGCGATGAAGGGATTGTTATTGACAAGTCATTATATATAGAATTGGTAACGTGCTCTTATTGGTGTTCAGGCTTCGGCTCGGATTCATGACGTGGCAGTTGATCCTACGGCCATCATTCGCTTGGGATGTAGAGTAATTGAAATTGAAATCTTGTACGGCGCGCACGGGTTTACAATTTTCGGACTCGTTCAATCACAAGATCATACTCCGTACCTTAGTAAAGTTACGGATTATTTCGGATCAGATTGTTTGGTTTGGTTCGGATCGGATGTCATTCGGTTCGGGTCTTCTTTGGATTGCTTCGAATCGGATTCGGCTGTTATTTAGATTCAATTTTTTGGGTGCATTGTGATGCTTCACGTTATTTCAGTTACTTTGGATTGACATTTTCTGAGGTTTTTTTATGATAAACATGGTTTATAATCTCTTACGGAGTATTATTGAAATTAAAATTTATATTGAAATCTTACAACATTTATACTATAATTTTAAAAAAAAAATAAACACTTAAAAAAACAGATATGAATTAAATAGCTATATTAATAAGTTCGATAAGTACGTTTATATTGAAAATTTATAGCATTTATACTATAATTTATATTGAGATCTTATATGTAGATTTATATTTGATGCTATATTAAGTTATTTTACGCATCATGTCATTTGTTGATCGAATGTATAGTTAGATACGTTGATAAATAATTTTAGTCGTACATATGTGATTAATAAATGACATTTTTAATAAGTTCAAATCTTTCATCGAGTATTTTATATTCTAATATGTGATATATTTATTTGTTATACTATATAAGTCTGTAATTATTAACTATTACTCCGTAGTTAATAGTGTGAATTTGGGTCCTTCCATCGAGTATTTTTCTTTTATTTGTAATAGTATATTTGATCTTAAGGTTTAATTAGGACGGTTTCGAATCATTTTAGATCGGGCGATTTTGGATCAGACTTGGTTCGGGTCGTTTCAGATCGGATCATTTCGAGTTATATTTAGTTCGGGTCATTCTGGATCGGGCCATTTCGGTTCGGATGATTTCGGATTATATTTTATTCGGGTCATTTCGTTTCATAATAATTTGGATCAGATTCATATCGGGTCTAGCTCATGTTCGGATTGTTCATTTTCCGTTTTTCGGATCCGATTTCGGATTTTGGATTCGGGTCACCTTTTACCGAGTCTACTTGTGAGTCCCCATATGGTTTAAGCATATGTGTTGAATTATTAATTGTTTTTAGATTTATTCGATCTTAATTGATATAATATAATGATATTGTTAATTTGTTGTGCTAGAGGGTTCAATTGGAAAAATAACGTTTGTAATATGAGTGCAGGAATGTTAAAGTCTCTTCTTCTCAAGAAAAATCTTGTTGTGTGACATTTGCAAATTTTTCAGTTGGATGACATGTAATGCGTTTTTGGATGCCCATCCAGAACTTTAACCAATTGTTCCTTATAGAAGAACCCGATGGTCATTGAAATGGATTTCACGTTTTCCACTTTTTCGTATTAAATTTGAACCTCACGGTGCCATTGTTCGGTTGTAGGGCCGTTCATCGGTTCAAAACCGAACCGAACCGATCAAAACCGAACCAAACCGAAATTGATATTTCCAAAATATGTGAACTAAAAACCGAACCGAATTTTTTTGGTTCGGTTTCTACCGGTTCGGTTCACATACAAACCGAAAAAAATCGAAGTTCAAAATCTGCATGTTTTTTCCCTGTAATCCTGTGTAGCCCAACAACTAAGCATGTACAAACAGTAATTAGTACAAAATTTAAACTACCAGTAACACTAACTATTGACTAATTAATTAATTAGATCCATTGATCTGAAGAAAGACAAACGCAACTAAAATTCAGATCCAAGCAAACACCACACGAAGCATACATACAAGCACCAAAAACAGCCAAATCAAGCACAAGAAAGGTCAGATCCAACAACTAAAATCAGATCCAAGCAAAAAAAAAGCCAGATCCACCCATATCTTGCAAGCAATCGCAACTCTCAGTGTAGTGGCGGCCGGCGACCCGACGACCCGGCGTAGATGTGACGGCCGGCGACCAGTTCAGCACATCGAGAACAACGTCGATCCACACATACCTTGTGTTAAATCTCGGTAGGCCATACATGACGTGAGGGGCTCACACGTCGGTTCGTGCGCATATGCGCGGTAAGCCCGACACATAACCACATGAGGTTCCACCCTAAAACCAATTGGCAATAGGGGGAGTAGCTCATGTACTTATATGGTGGGTGGTTTCACATTTGATTTCCAATGTGGGAAGCACATTCCTACTTCCACACGCTCCCTCAAGTGCAACTGCCTGGTCCCACAATATGCCAGCTGCGCTTGACGACTCATGCCTTAAGACCGGCTAGCCAAATAGACCAGGAAGTTGGGACCCGGACCGAACAAGCTCTGATACCATGTTAAATCTCGGTGGGCCATACATGACGTGGGGGGCTCACACGTCGGTTCGTGCGCATATGCGCGGTAAGCCCGACACATAAGCACATGAGGTTCCACCCAAAAACCAATTGGCAATAGGGGGAGTAGTTCATGTACTTATATGGTGGGTGGTTTCACATTTGATTTCCAATGTGGGAAGCACATTCCTACTTCCACAATAACCACATCGAGAACAGCGTCGATCAGTTCAGCACCTTCGGTGTAGTGACGGCCGTCGACCAGACGTGAACAACGGCGGCGAGAGGGCGACGGCGTCAGCGGGCCAGCGGCGAGAGGGCGAGAGAGAACTTGGATTGGGGCTGGCGAGTGGTGGCTGCGCTGTGTGTGGGAGAGCCTCGACTTAGGTTAGGTTTTCACCGAATGAAAGAAACCTAAGGCAGGCTTGGGAAAGTTCGGTTTAAACCGAACCGAACCGATAATAAACCGAACCGAAACCGATCTTTCAAAAATCAGTGGACCGAAAACCGAACCGAATCTTTTCGGTTTCGGTTGAGTTCGGTTCGGTCGGTTCGGCTAAAATCATCGGGTTTTGTCGGTTCATGAACAGCCCTATTCGGTTGCATGGAAAGTCATTTAGTAGAGGAGGTCTTATTAGACCCGGTAAAAAGTGACCGACTCCGAAATTCGAATCGAACCGAATCCGGAATTGGACCCGAACTAAATCTGACCTGAAACTAGACCCGCTAAAAAGTGACCCTAACCTGAAATCCGAACCGAACCGAATTCAAAATTAGACCCGAAAAATGAACAATCCCAACATGACCCAAACCCGATCTGAATCCGATCCGATCTGAAACTGACCCGAACCGAAATGACCTGAATATATAATATATAATCCACAACCATCCGAACTGAACTCACCCAAACTAAACCTGACCCGAAATCACCCGATCCAAAACGACCCGAACTAAACCTGACCCGATCCGAAATCATCTGAACTAAATCTTAAGAGTAGATGTACTATTAAAAATAAAAAAATAATGGTACAAAATATTAGAATGTGGTGCACATAAACAATGTTTAACAAAAGACCGAACATAGTAGTATACTAACTGACCCGATCTGAAATGAATTCAAATAACAACCGAATATTAGGAGTCTAGATTTTGGGGTTTAACATTTAAGGTCCATACTAGTATACTTTTGTACAAAAGAGATTTAATATTATTCCACGTTAAAAACTCACTGTTGCGGGTGGTCATATAATTCTACCAAAAATGAATCTAAATAACACCCGAATCCGAATTGACCCGATTGGAAGCAATCCGAAAAGGACCCAAACTGAACTAGACCCAAAACCGAACACCGTCCGATCCAAATTAATCCGATCCAAACTAATCCGAAATATTACGATCCGAAACGACCCGAACAACATCAGAACTCGAGTTGAACCGAACCGAACAAGACCCGAAATAACTGTTTGACCCGAATGACCCGATCCAAGCCAATCCGAGCGACTCGTTTTGCCAGGTCTAACCGAAATGACCCGATCCGAAATGACCCGAACTAAATCTGACCCGAAATCATCCGAATTAAATCTTAAGAATAGATATAGTATTAAAAAAATAAAAAAGTAATGAACAAAATAATATAATGGTGACACAAATAGCGTATAGCAAAAACCGAACAAATACATCTATACTTTTAATAACAACCGTGATGCGATCCCTTCCCTTACTCCCAAGGAAGAGGAAGACACCATGACAATGCGTTCGGACGGACCCATTACTCGAGCTCGCGCTAAAGCCATCGCCCGAGCAACGGCGTCATTTGTATGGCGAGCGTCTCAATCCATTAGCATAGTTCCTGAAGAACCAGCTACTTGGGTGATGAGCATCCTTGAGGACAGTTCTGGTGAAGAGGCCTTGGCGTCCCCATCCGGGGAAGGCTTCCTTCTGTCTAGGCCAACTCTAGGGACGATATAAGAAAGTCCCTATCCAGGGAAGACTTCCTCTTGCCATGGCGTCCCCATCACCAGCGTCCCTAGCTCTCAACCAGCGTCCTCACCTTTGCACCAGCGTCCCTAAGCAGCGTCCTCAACTTTGCACCAACGTCCTTCAGCAAAGTCCCTCAGCTCTTGATTAGAGTCCTCCAGCAGAGTCCCTCAACTCATGAGCAGAGTCCTCAACAGAGTCCTCAGCAGAGTCCTTAGGACTCCTTTGTTATTCTAAGTCTTTGTCTTTCCTTTTTCCTAGCTAGCTTATGGATAAGTATTACCTTTTGTAGTAAGAACAAGAATGTTAGGTCAGATTAGTTGTCTGGCCATTTATAGTATATTTAGGGATTTGGGCCAAGACTTGCATGTTTTTAGACTCAACCCATAAATGCTAGGTTTTCCTCTTTTGTGTTAAGAGTCTCCACTATATAAGGAGCACTCTCTTTTGTAATCCTTAAGTTTGCATTAAATGAGTTTTGGCTAAATCGAAATTGTCTCTTCCCCAAAACCGCTGACGTCACCCCTTCTAACCCTCTTCTCCGACGCCCTCCTTTCTCCGGCCAACGCCGACCTTCCTCAACCTCCGGCGAGTTCTTCCGTCCGTTGGAACTATTCACCCGTCCCTTACTCAGCTTCCACCCCGTTTACACTATAGTCCCCTCAATAGTAGGATAAAGCACAACTCGTAACCTAGATCCTTGGCCAAAGCGAGTCCTTATCGAGAGTCCCGAGAAGGAGATCGCATCAAACCGAATTGTGGAACAAAAACTTTACAGTGCATTCTCATTTTATTTTAAATTACATATACAGATACATATGTATATAGATTAAGAATAAATTATTATTACAAATTAAAATAGTTATTTATTGTATTACAAAGACCGAATAAATTATTATAACAAAATATAACAAAGACCAAATAAATTACTATTTTATATTAAAATTTTAAATCCTTAAACAAGATTAAAGATTATTGTTATTATATACATTATTTAATGAACTAATATTAAATTTGTAAAAATACTTCTGAAAGTATTTGACATAAAACCAAAATAGAAAAAGTGGTCTTAATACATCTCGTGAGATTTGAACTAAATTCGGCTAAAAGCGACCCGAATCCGAAATCCGAAATGAATCGACCCGAACCGAAATTGGACCCGAACAAAAAAACTGAACAATCCGAACATGACTTAGACCCGATCTGAATATGACCCGAATAAAATATAATCCAAAACCATCCAAACCGAACTAACCAGAACTAAATCTGATCCGAAATGACCCGATCCAAAAGGACCAGATCCGAAATGTCCCGAGATCATCCGAACAAAATCTTAAAAGTAAGATATACTATTAAAAAATAAAAATAAAATTAAAACGAAATGGTACAAAGTATTAGAATACCACACACAAACAATGTATAACAAAAGGCCGAACATATACCTCTACACAAAGCTTTATTATTAATGTAATATGGTCAATTAGTCACTACGGTGGGGCAAGAATAGACCTGGCAAAAAGTGACCCGAACCGAACCCGAAATTGGACCCGAACAATGAAAAATGAACCATCCGAACATGACCCAGACCCGATATGAATCCGATCCGATCCGAAACTCACCCGAACTGAAATGACCCGAATAAAATATAAACCGAACTGACCCGAACTAAACCCGATCCGAAATGACCCGATCCAAAACGACCCAAATTAATTCTGATCCGAAATGACCCGAAATCATCCAAACTAAATCTTAAGAGTAGATATACTATTAAAAATATAATTAAAAAGTAACGATATAAAATATTAGAATGGTGGTGCAAACAATTGATGTATAACAAAGGACGGAACAAGTACATTTACATTTTTATTAGCAATCATTTATGAAAGATGAAAACTTTAGGGTCCAATGACCCACACATTAAGAAAATTAAACAAATGAAAATTGAACAAGATAGAATAGTCGACCATTTACAACATTTCTAAACTCTACACCACCAAGTACGGGTGGGCAAACGGATTATCCGATCCGATCCGAAAAAGCGGATATTCGATTTTTTTGTCAAAATTCGCGATTTGTTATTAGCCGTATATCCAGTAAGAAATATTCGTTTGGATCGGATATCCGAGACCGGATATTTTGGATATCCAAATTATCCGATTTAACATTTTTGTTCAAATTATACTATTAAAAATAAGAAAATTAGTTATGAATAAAAAAATATATAACTATTCAAATTATCCGGATTTTATCGGATCGGATAAGCCGGATCGGATATTTTTGCTCACCCCTACCACCAAGCCAAGTTGTATCCCTAAATCTTACGTAAAACATTTGATATATAAGGGGCCCCGATTATTTGGGGGTCCTACTCCATCTAACCGGTTGAACCGGGTAATTATTCGGGCCTGACACTAATTAACATACTTAAATTGAGACGCGTGTTAAAAATATAGATATGCCTTGAATGTGTTAATAATATGTTATTCAATCTAATTAATGATTTACGATACAAGATAAGCCTGATAAATTATTTTACCGTATAAATAACATACATACACAAAAATGAAATAACACTATTTAGAATTTTAAATAACAATCATGTGTACCGGTTGATTGGGTTTTTGTAAATAACATCCGAATCTGAATTGACCCAATCCAAAATGATCCGATTCGCAGCAATCCGAAAAGGACCCGAATCGAACTAGACCCAAAACCGAACAACATCTGATCCGAAACGACCCGAATCCGAAAAATTACGATCCGAAACGACCCGAATCCGAATTAGACCCGAACAACATCCAAACCCGAACCGAACCGAATAAGACCCAAATAAATGTTATAAAAACAGTATTTTTATAAATCAGTATTTTTATAAATCAGTTATAAAAACCTCGATGCTCATTACTTAACATAGAGCTATTTTGTATTTTATAAATCAGTATTTTTTTTAGTTATATTGATTAGAATTTTATCACTTTATGGAGAGAATATTTTGAAAATGTTACAAAGGATACATCTGGAAAAATATGTACCTAAAATAGCATGTAATTAACTTAAACAAATATAATAACATCAAATATAACCGAACGGAGAGTATTAACTTAAACAAAGCATATAATAGCATCATAGCTAGTCTTTTCACTTATTTACAATCAATGTTTTGCATATAATAACATCATAGCTGGTCTTTTCAATTGCTTACAATCATTTTATTTTATAAGAGTGGGCCGCTTTGAGATCGATGTACAGGCCCAAATCAAAGGCCAGACCGACGACCTTCTGAATGAAAGGGATGCCTTGGCATAGAGCGCAAAATCCTAACTCTTTCATTCTCAACTCTCACCAGCGACAGCATCCTATTGTCGTCGGCTCTCATCTCTCTCGGGTAAATTCTCCTCCGTTTTTACTGCTGTTTTGTAATTCCGTAATCGATTGCACCTTGATAAAGAACGTTTCTCATGTGAATTGGATCGAAAGGGATAATTTCTCATAGACTGTAAATTGGTAATTCCTGGGCTATGCATCCGTTTAAGACTTGTGTTTCTTTTGTTATTGTAAGAGTTTGGTATACTTGCACTGGATCTTAGAGGGAAGTAGAGTTCTGGTGGTTTCATCTCACTTTGATTGTTTACCGTTGCACTTTTGATTGCTTTGTGAATAAGTGGGAAAATGTATCGACAATGTATTATTAAGACAAAGATGGCCTCTTGTTACTCGTTCTAGGTCGAGGCAGTTCCTATATTGATAGCTTTGTAGCTGTGTTAGGCTGATGCAAATGTCAAATATATTATTTTGTTTCCAGAAGTTTGACTTTGTGTTTCCAGCATAGTCGCTAGTGATTCTATCTTAGATAAGTTCATGAAAGATGATGCTTTGTGTATTTCATTATATGCCATTGATAGTTGGATTCTATGTGTTGTTTTCATGGCTTTGGCATTGTATACCTCTGAACTGAGATATCTATTATGGCTTTGCTATTGTATACCACTGGACTGATTTGCTTGTTATGGAATTCAGTGAGTTGCAACTGTAAAGATGGTGAGAGTGAGTGTTTTGAATGATGCTCTTAAGAGCATGTACAATGCTGAAAAGAGAGGAAAGAGACAGGTGTTGATCAGACCTTCTTCAAAAGTGATCATCAAGTTTTTCATTGTCATGCAAAAGCATGGTATTTTTATCTGATTTTACTTTTTAAAAAAATTCTAATTGATTGGTCTCTCTTTCTCTTGGGTGCATCTGTGAAGTAGTTGTTGTTCTCCCCTTCACAGAGTTAAACTCAACTCCTCTTTATTTTGTGTTATTGCAGGATACATTGGTGAATTTGAGTACGTTGATGATCACAGATCTGGTAAGATTGTTGTTGAGTTGAACGGAAGATTGAACAAGTGTGGAGTTATTAGTCCTCGATTCGATGTTGGTGTCAAAGAAATTGAGTCTTGGACTGCTAGGTTGCTTCCTTCTAGACAGGTAAATCTTGTGCAACTTGTGTTCTAAAGTTTTGAACTACTTCACTGTAGTACTATTAGTTATTTCATTGGGTTGGCATGTGAATCTGAAATGCACATTTGGTACTTAATTTTTGTAAATAATGTTCACTTGCCTAAATCATTTGCATTTGCCAGATATGAGATTATTCATGGGTGGGATTGAGCAGAATACACTTATCTTCTTTGATCAATCAATAACATACATTCTCAATCTTCATTTACCTCTTAAGTGTAAACATATGTTTGCAGATTTTTAGTAACAGACTATGGAAAGTTCATTAATGGATCAATGTTTTGATTGCAGTTTGGATACATTGTGCTAACCACATCTGCTGGCATCATGGATCACGAAGAGGCTAGGAGGAAGAACGTTGGTGGCAAAGTTCTCGCCTTCTTCTATTAATGCGTGACTTTCGAAACTTAAATCTTTCAAATTTCCCCTCAAATGCAGACTCCTCAAAGCTTTCACCTATTTTAGACATTCCCCTGTTTTGTTTTCCTTTGTAGTGCTATACATGACGTCGGTGAAAGTAGTGGCCAATTTTACCCTTTCTTTTAGTTCATTTTGTTTTCATTGTCAATGAGGCGATGTTACTTTAAACAAAAGATGCCAGGGATTTTATTGAAAGTGCAAAGCAAACTCAATTGGTTGATTGACTCAGCTATGAAAGATGTAGTACCTTCCTAGTATTTGGTTACTTATACCTGAAAACAAGCCATTTCTGAAATGGCGACGAAGTAATGTTTATTATGGCGCTTGGTGGAATGGCTAGAGTGCATTCAAAGCTAACTTTAACATTCTCGTAAATAAGGGCAATGTTGATTACATGAGGAAGTGGAAGTCATTTTCTAGCTATTGTCCCAGTGTATACAAATACACAATATATCAAACACAGTATTCATACAAGAATAAAAACATTGATTATAGCGGTTCCATAAGTGCGATTATTCAACAGCTCATAAATTAGTAAATCATCATGAGCATCTATCATACAATCATACAATCATACGTATGAAACTTCAATAATGTAACTCAAAAGTATCTCTATGCGTATTATATATAATTCAGTGACACCTTATACGTGGATAATATTCTTTATTTATTTATTCATTTAGTAGCAGTACATAACTTAAGGTTTTCTTTCAAATGACTAGATCCCTTTACAACTAATTGTGTCTTTGATTTGGTTTGTTCAATTGTAAGCTGCTCTTGGCCTGGATGAGTGCACCATTATTTACCTGAAATCCTGGGTCACAACAAATACATAATTCGATATTTGTTTAACCTAGGTTAAAAACCTCAAAAAGGAAATGTTTATAAGATTATGTTAATTATTTTGGTAGGTTTATTAGTTTTTATTGAGTGTTTTAATTTTCAAGAACAGCAACCTTAACATAATTTGCATGCTAGTTTTGTGGCAAAAGAAAAACAAAATTTGCATGCTAGGTCTCGTAAATAACATAAACCAATTCACTGACTATGTCAAACAAAAATAATTAATCACAAGTATTTGTCGGATAGTATTTCCCGAATTTATACAAAAACAAGCTAGCTAGACAAAGCATGTTGGATTCCATGTGCATGTTTCGTGAAGACCAAAAAGTTAACAAATACTGTATCAAAATGAAAGCACTTTCTAGTGTCTCGAGATATGGCATATATTAGTGTATCATGTCATAACTATAATATTTGGTATATATGTGTATTATACTTTAGGTAATCCGCTCTAAAGTATACAATTACATGGGTTTTGTAGGAGTATTATCTGTGACATATTTAACAACTTACCTACCTCCAAAATTATTGTTATTTTTATTCAATATATTCAAATAATAAGGTTCACTTTATGTGAAATAAATTCAAATACTTCGTATCATGTTATTGAAACTTTATACCAACTGTCATGTATAATAATTCCTCCATCATCTATAAATGCCAGTTCAGCCACAGCTATGTGCCACGTGGCAAACTCTAGTACCCGGAACAATATTTCCGATTTGGGGATTAATAAACCCAAGCGAGCCCGAACAAAGCACCCTCTCTCTTTCTTTAGGCTCCGTTTGGGTTGAGGTGGGAGAAGAAGAAGCAACAAACAAATCGGCGCGTTCGTAGAAGAGAAGGGGAAAAACAAAAGGTGGTGGAGAGAGATCATCGAGCCAGCGTCGCCTTCTTCCCGCCATTATCGGACCTTCGCAGGATTTCCAAAGCTCTGTGAACGGATCAAACACTCTCTCCCTCTCTCTTACGTCCTCAATTTGGTAAACAACCCCCCTTCTCGCATTCTATGTTGCATAGCACAAATCTAACTCCCTCTCTTGTTTAATCTCTTCCTGTTTTCGGACGAGTCAAGCTTTCAATAAATTTGTTGTGTAATCGTTTGTTCTATGATCGGATCCAGTACGCCTTTTGTTCCAATTTGTTTTTCTGCGTAGCAATTTGAGGTTGAGATTTGCCTCTGATTTGTGGATTAATTGTGTAGAGACCGCCTTTATAGATTCGCGAGCTCCGTTTTCAAGCTGAAAGTTATCTCCAATGGCCGCTCCACCTGCCAGAGCCCGAGCCGATTATGACTATCTCATCAAGCTTCTTCTAATTGGTGATAGCGGTATGTGGCTTCCTCCCCCCCCTCCCTGCAGTCTGTAATGATGTTGTCTGGTTGTTTGTTCGATGAATTTCGAATGAGATTACATGGCTTGAATTTCGAATTGGTTGCTGGTTGAATCTTAGGCTTAATTTCTGCGTCTTCTTGCTAATAATCGTACTGTCTTTGATTTTTTTTGTAAACTTTCCTGTCCGTCTGTGGATAGAGTATAGAGATTTGTGATCTGAAGTGTTGAGGTCAACGCATTAAGAATTCAGGCTCTTTGAGGATTCAGGACTTGATATCTTCTGATCAACAATCTGATTGAAGATGCCTGAAATCACGATATAAATAAAATGATGGACATATTTTTGTTTTTGATCTTTGAAGTTTCATGCACACCTTATTGCTACAAAATTTAGGTTTCCATAGTTTATACATTGAATTATTCTCCATTGAGTTTCTTGCAGGTGTGGGCAAGAGTTGCCTTCTGTTGCGTTTCTCAGATGGTTCCTTTACGACTAGTTTTATCACAACTATTGGGTATGTACTTTTCAGAATGTTTTTTTATCAAATGCTTGGTTTTGTGCTTTCAGAATGCCACAATAATGTTTCCAACTATAAGGGTCTTGATTGTGCAATTACATGTGTTGCAGTATTGACTTTAAGATCAGGACCATTGAGCTTGATGGTAAACGGATCAAGCTTCAGATTTGGGATACAGCTGGTCAAGAGCGGTTTAGAACCATCACAACCGGTAAGCTTATCTTCCCTTTTCTCTTCTGATGGATTTTACTTCTAAATCTTCCTGCAGGCAGATAAAAAAAAAGTAGGTCACAGACGGATGAATATATCCTCATTCTTATGTTTCTCTCTCAATTTCAGCTTATTATCGTGGAGCCATGGGGATCTTGCTGGTGTATGATGTTACAGACGAATCATCTTTTAACAGTATTAGTCTTACAATCCACCCAAATTCTCGTTTGTTACTTTATCCAAATGCTATCAGTGTCTATACATCATCAACCACCTTCTGTTGCTTTTGAAATTTGGAGTGCTATGCTTTTTTCAACAAAGTGTTTTTCAGTTTTCAAATGGTGGTTGGAAGAATTTATGGAATCTGAGATGCATCTGTTAGGCTTTGCACCTAATTTTTGACTGCTTAATTTCAGACATTCGAAACTGGATTCGCAACATTGAGCAACATGCTTCTGACAATGTAAACAAGATCTTGGTAGGGAACAAGGCTGATATGGATGAGAGCAAAAGGGTATGACATATATCTGTCCCTTCCTTCCTCTTGCAGAATTTTGCTTGTTCATGTTTCTTGGACTTGGGTTTTGCAATAATTGTCTTAATACTATTTTCATGACATTTTTTTTATTGAATTTATTTTAGGCTGTCCCCACTGCCAAAGGTCAAGCACTTGCTGATGAGTATGGGATTAAGTTCTTTGAAACTGTGAGTAAACATGTGATGTTCAAATGATGATAGTCGTTTTCTAGATCCCTACTAATATGACCTCGATGGGTAACCTTGTCTTACAGAGTGCTAAGACGAACCTAAACGTGGAAGAAGTCTTCTTTTCAATAGGCAGGGACATTAAGCAAAGACTTGCAGACACTGATACAAAATCAGAGGTAAATCAAATTTGTGTGCTGAGCTTACAAAAGGCAACCTGTGTGTGAAAACTAACCTTATCCAGCGGAAACAGACTTATTTTGATGAGACTAATGTTATATTGATGTTTGATAATGACTTCACCCAAACCTAAAAGCAATATACTTGATCGATAGCCTGTTAGCTCTTGCAAAGTTGATATATTATTGATGTTGCGGAGTATCCCAAGCTCTTGTATATGTGCATAAGAACTTTATACTAGGGAATCAACAAAAAGTGACCTAATGAGATACTAGACTGAAATCTGATTCAAGTCCTATATGAACTTCAGCACAATCTTAAGCCTCCTTGATCAACTCTGTTTTCACCTGTGTTTTGCTCACTTTATCAGCATATTGCCCATAAATTTGTACCAAATCTGTCATTTGTATACAGGCACCTTCAGCGATCAGCATTGGCAAAGGTGACCAAGCAGGCGCTGATCAAGCGGCCCAAAAGTCTGCTTGCTGTGGATAAGTTTTTTATTGGTTAAAAAAAAGCAAATGGTTATCTTGCTCTGTGATGTGTGGAGGTCTAACTGTGGTGATGGATGATTGTAATGTTTTACTTGCTGTCATTTTTTTTATTCAACTTGATTTTAGCCTGTGAGATTAGTTTTCATTATATGGAAAAGTGTTACAACTGTTTCCAGACATTTGCCCTCTTTATTCCTACTTGTATTTGTTCAGTAGTGTATATTTGATGGAATACCAGCTGAATTCCTTCTCGTTTAATGGACTTCCTTTCAGTGTCTTGTGAAGTTGCATGCCATGTATATCTCTGTTACAATTGTTTCTGGGCGCAGCTTGAAAAAATGATACAAATACATCCAAAATGAGCGAAAATAAGATTTCCACCTTTGCAGTCTTGAAATGTTTGATGTACAATACATATACAAAAATGTTGTTAGCTAGTCAAGTGCCATATTTCGTCTTGCTAATCTCCAAGCAAACTGTCAAATACACTGTAATAGCTTACATTATGTACCTAGATTAGTGAGTCAAATCCTCATTTAAACACTGGACGTATAAAGTCAAAGTAATATCTCCCGTCCTAAGTTTTTGGCGAATAATTAAGCAGCAATCACACCACCCTGATATATTTGTCAGTTGCCTATATAAGGCAACGTTCATGTGTACTACAGTACCAATCAACTGCCTATATAAGGACATACAACCGCTTTAAAGTTAAAAAACGCACTTAAAGGCGACGGTCCACATCAAATTCGAAAGCTGAATGACATGACATCAAAGAGATCGGTGAATATCCATGCAAAAATGGATCACAATTTCACAAATATGAAGATTGACTTTTGAGAGAGTAAGGTTGAATAAAAGCACGTGACGTGATACAAACCTCCGTTGTGCTTTTGGCGTTGATATTCAACGAATTGTGTGTCTTTCTAGTTGATTTGACGTATGGTAGTACGTCACGTCCTGGTCAACCATGGTCTTGATTTAAAATATTACCGGCCACCAGTCAACTAAACCCGCCCCAGCCAAGGGAGACCACGCATCAAAGTTCAATACTATTGAATTTCTACTACTACTATTTTGATATTTTTTTAGGGAGACATCACAATTTGTATTTGTACAATAATAATACTCCGTATGAAAAAGGAAAAACAGCAAGCATCTTACAACAAAATCTAGCATCAAACTGGGTCATAACTAGGGGTGTCCATAAAAAACCGAAACCGGAAAACCGAACCGATAAACCGGAAAACCGGCACATTCTTCGGTTAACCGAACCGACATTATTTAAAGTTTTGGTTTGGTTAACCGAACCGAGAATATTAACGGTTTTCGGTTCGGTTTCGGTTTATGATTTTTGTAATACCGGTTAACCGAAAAAACCGAAAATTATTATTTTTTATTTTTATATTAATATATAAGTTTGATTTACTTTAAACAATTCATTTTTCAAATGATGATGTTGTTCTATTGAGACATTATAAGTTCTCTTCTTATTGTGGCTTGTAATTTCAATTATTTACTTGTCAAATGTGTCATTGTACGTGTCCATATAAACACTTTAAATTGTTTATTAAATATGTTGTTTGAATGAAATACATACAATAACAGTTTAAAGTATCATTTGGCTATTATAACTATCAAGGCATATAAAATTAGTATATATTTTGAAGATCTAATCTAATTAGATTATATTGTTTAATCTCATTCGATAATTTTATTTATCTTTCATATCTATTATATTAATCTAAATCACATAAATGGTTATTGGTTAACCGATAAAACCGAACAGAAAAATTGGTTAACCGATCTCCGGTTAACCGAGATTAACGGTTCGGTTAAGGTTTGTGATTTTAGTAAACCGAAATAATGGTTAACCGAACTCCGGTTAACCGAAATTACGGTTAACCGGGTTTGGACACCCCTAGTCATAACGGCACTACATTCACCTTAATGCAGCATTTTTAATTCCAGAAAGTCAGCTTTAAACGGAGAATGGAACCAAATTCCACTCTATTTTCTAATTTCCAAACTTGCAGAACTTCTTATTGTACAACAAGTTAGTGATTTATGTATCATAATTAAGCTGTGCTTACGTAGTTATGTCCCTTATTAAAGTAATGCCCAAATTCTTTGTTGAAGTACAAGTTAGGGTAGACGAGCAGGGTCTGCCGTTTGTGTATGTCCTTGTTGTTTGGATGTGGATTGTGATCGACTTGGTTGTTGTCATTGTCGTCGACGTCGTCTTCGTCGATACTGTTACTCCAATCCGGCCGTCTCGAGTTTTCTTTGCCTATA
This sequence comes from Polygonum aviculare, assembly GCA_934048045.1. Lineage (NCBI taxonomy): Eukaryota > Viridiplantae > Streptophyta > Magnoliopsida > Caryophyllales > Polygonaceae > Polygonum > Polygonum aviculare. The sequence goes on from OW204024.1 coordinate 7,861,589, forward strand.
TGTAGGCTGTTATAACGATGGAACAAGATTGATCTCCATGCTCTTTAAGTGATCGGTGAAAGTCAATTTGGTTCAGATGTGACATGTTTTTCTTTGAAAAACTAACATTTTTTGGTCGAATCTTTGAAAAACTAAATGGCCGGTTGGCTATGTACATGGGTATTTTAATCTGGTTTGAATTCAAGAACTTGATATATATTGTACTTTGAATGTCCCATAACATCCAACTCGGCTGGCTAGAAGGATTAGAAAAATCAGTACATTGCTTTTGCAATTGTTTGAAAATCGATTATATCGATTGTTCAACTATTAAAAAATAACTCACGTTAATAAACAAGCAAATCCGTGAAGAATTCAATTCATGGAACATGCAACTAATTAAAATATCTGCCAACTGCTAATTCAGATTCAATGAATCGCTCTGATAAATCCCACATTATGTTACGGCCGAGTCATGTTTACATGTAAGTTTTGCATTGATCAATGAATCTAAACGCGTTAACAAAAAAAAAACCTAGTGAATCTAAATGTAAAAAATTAAACCCGATCAGTTAAACTGTAAAAAACATGCAGTATGCACTTTCTTGGCCTACCTAGAAAATCCTAAAAACTCAAAATCATGAAAAGCCATCTGTATACAAATCATCAGTCAATCTAGATTAGCTATCCAAAGCCGTTTCTTGATCTTGATCCACCGGTGGCAGGTTCAAATCCAGTAGCAAAATCCTCTCTTGAAACGACCCCGTTTTGACCTTACAATCGTCGCCCTCCGAATCCAAGGGCGTGCTAATAAAGAGCTGCTCCGTTTTGATCTTCTTCTCCGCCTGATCCACTTGCCCATCGTCTCGATCGTCGTGCTTGCGCTTGGCGCTCAAATCGAAGTGCCTCCTCATGTGGCCGCCCAAGGCTTGCCCCGTGGCAAACCTGACGTGGCACTGACCGCACTCGTGAAACTTGGGATCGTTCTTGGCCGGCGAATCCGCTCCAACAGCCTTCGTTGTGGTGGCATTGTACTTGTGGTCAAAGCTGTGCTTTGCGTGGCTCGACACGTGGCCGCCTAGGGCTTGGAAGGTTGCGAACACTTTCCCGCAAGTCTTGCACTTGAATCCGCCGGTCAACGGGGAATAGACGTTCCGGCGACCGACGGCGCCCATCGGTCCCAAGCTTAGGGCGGTGGTGGATTGGGCGGCTATGGTTGCGCAGTTTCGCCTCGCTAGGGTTTCGACCGGATCGATTTTGGCCATGGTGTTGTTCACTTTTCTTCTCTCTATCTCTAGAAGGGCAAGCAATGGAGTTGCAAAGACGGTTTTGTTGATTTAGACAAAAACGCAAAGAAATTAGTTGCTGAGGGCTTTTGAGAGTACCTGTGATAGGTATATATAGGTGTGGGTGGTGAAAAAGAGGGGCAAATCAATTTTGTATATTCGACTCTGACTAGGGCTTTTATGTTACGTAGTGTTATATTATATCCTTAATTAGAATAGTGCTTGGGAGGCAAGCAACTCAGAAGATTATTGGTTAATGGATATAATAAAATCCACGTTGGTAAGTTAATTAGTGGATTGGTAAGTGATGTACGTTGTATATTAATTAGTTGTGTAAAAATATTCTAATGATTTTGATAGTGGGTACTGGGTAAAGAATCGTAGAGATCAGAGTAGAAATCCTAACTATATCCAGTTTAATCTTGAGTGAATATATATTTATATAAATCTATATTATATATATATGGTTAGTACTCCATATTAGAACTGGATTTCTGGTTTATTAGATACAATCCAAGAGCAAGATCTATCTTTTAGGTAAGATAATTTATTTATATGATTAAGATGATATCCGTAATACCTCATTGCTTAGCTATATTTGGCTTGGCATGTTGCCAATCAAAACTCTATGCAATTGTTCGTGTCTCCAGCAACTTGCACGTCCCTTTCTACAAGATGCAGAGATTCTTTCTAATTTACTGTTGGGATAAAGTTGAATTTAGTCTTGGCCCACATAATGAAAAATCAAACATTCACTTAGGAATATCTTTGTACAGTACATTCTAAAATATGAGCTCAATTCTAACTGGACAATTATTTTTGGATGGAGTACCATATTACTCAATCATAATCATTAATCGAACAAGTCAGTAATAATACTAGTATGTTTTACAAATTTGGGCCTGAGATGGGCTCAAGATCTTGGGCTGGTCCGGCTAGACATCCTAAACAACCCGATTCAACGAAACAAACAAACAGGATCCGAAAACAAAGAAGAACCAAAAAGGACAAACCACCACCACCACCAAACTGCTAGAAACCTGAACTAGATTTCTCATAACATGCCTTCTAACACTCGACGATGATCAAAAAGATACAGTGCAAACAAGTACACAGATCTCACCTAACACCAGCGCCAAAAAAATAGAGCCCAGACCAAGAGTTGTAGTATGCCAGAACTACCTGACAGAACATTTACATGAAAGAGTATAAAAATGTCATTATCAATTCCAGCAAAATGGAACCAATGAAGAAGCCCACCTGCCACAGATTCACGACAATAGCTGCAACTTTTGTCTTGAAGAGGAAGAGATGGCATTCATATAAACTAATGACTAATGCAAAGCTTACATTAAGAATTTAAGATACTTCTAAACCATAACGATCATGTATGTACACCAAAAACTCCTTCCTTGCTTACCACAAACTCACAAGACGAGCTGGGCAAATGAGGAGCAAAAACCACATGAACATGCCTCTTGGCAACAAGCCCCTCACCCTGCTCCGTCCTCGACAAGAACAGGCGCGTATTTACACAATTGGCCCAGGCAAGTCCCAAGGCCGGACAAACCCGCCTTCCGGAAGAGACCAAACGCCCCAAATTCCCAATCCTGAGGGCCTCCTCCCCCATGACATCGGTCACCTGATTGGTGACCACAACGGCCAGCCCAAACTGGTTGGCCAGCCACCTCAGCCTGCCCGCGATCTTGAAGAAGAGGCAAGACCGTTTCTTGAGGTCGGCGGGCGTGTTGTCGAACTCCGACCTGAAGAGGGAGGCGATGGAGTCGATCACCACCAGCCTAATGGGCCACCTCTGCGTCGAGTTCCAGGCCACCAGCCGCGATTGCAGCCGAAGCATTTCGTCGAACAGGTGGTCGGCAGACTGCAGCGGCTGCACCAGGATCCGGTCCAGAGGGTCTCCGGTGGGGCCCAGTTGCCGGAGGCGCCGGAGGGGGAAGGGGAACTCCGAGTGCAAGTAGAGGGCGGCGCCCGAGAGCCCGCCGGCGGAGCGAGGCTTCTGTGAGGAGAGGAGGAGTTGGAGGCAGATTTGGGTCTTTCCGCACCCGCTCTCGCCCACGATCTCCGTCACCGAGTTACAGGGGATCCCGCCGCCCAGGAAGCTGTCGAGGACCGGGCAGTTCAGGCTCAACTTCTCGCCGGCGACTCGGTTCCGATCTAGCAAGTTTTCGGGTTGCATTTCTTATGGGTCCGTGGCCTTTGTTTTAGCCCCTGTGAAAACTCTGCCTATTTATATGCTGTGGCCTGTGAGGGTTTTTCTTATGTTAAGTGGGAAAAAAAGATCCAGTCTTTTGGCTTCATTGTGATCATCAGCAACAAAAAGTGTTCATTTTAAGCGTTGGTTTCCTCCTATATACAATTTGACGAGAGTTGAAACGTTTTTCCAAGAGAGTTGTGATCAGAAAGAAAGAAAAAAAGGCACAAGGGAAACAGGATAACAAATGAAGAGCTTAATAGTAGAGACTCCTGTGAACAGCAAAAAACTGAGGGAGCTAACATAACCAAATAAGAGAGGGATGATCAAATGAATAATAGCACATTTTAGTTTATTCCTCTAGGAATGAAGAGCAGATAGATAGAGAGCAAGGTTATCCCTCATATTGGAGGCTGTTTTGTCGACAGATTGGCACACCAGCTGGCGATAGCCCGAATCATGCAAGTGAGACAAAGAGACCTCATCTTGGACATCATCCTCCATATCGATCACAATGTTGTGAAGGATGCAACACACAAGAATGATGCTTGGTAGCCTGTGCTTATCTGGTCTCCACATGACACCATCAATGACCTTCCAAGTCTCCTTTAGCCGGTTCAAAGCCCTCAAAGCCACCATTCTCGTCGCAAAATGTCGCTTATTGAATTCCGCCTCGGCTTCTGAAAGATTTGTTCCATGGTAAGGAGTGAGAAGCCAAGGCAACAAGGGAAACCCGGAATCTCCAACAATGTACTCTCTTAATTCAACTCCTTCTGAGATTTCTTGGGTCTTCCCATTTAGCCTTTTCCCCTTCTCACACATCTTGAACAAAGTTGAGCTCTTGAGAACGAGGGAGTCGGTTATTTTACCAGGCCAGCCAGTCACGATGTCGATGAACCTCATGTCGGGGTCCACCACAGCTTGCAAGATCATGCTGTGGTTTCTCTCATGGTCAGACCAGACTTTTGTCGCAGGGTCCGCTATAGGCAGGCACATCAAGATATGGGTCGTTTCTATGGCTCCACAGCAGTTCGGCAAACCTTTTATTTTCTCGAATTTGGATTTAATTTCTAGCATTTCAGGCTCGGTTTTGGGCCATTTGAGGTGGCGGAGTGCCTTTTCTTCCATGACTTCAACGAAACGCCAGGTCACTTGGGATACGGTTGATTGATTGAGGCCAAACGTTTCTCCAACGTTTAGAAGTGAATCACCAGAGCTCAGTCTCCTCAGGGCAACAGCTACATGATCATTCAAGGACAACGGCTTGCCACTTGAGAAACTGAAGTTTCCTGGCTTGGATGTGAATTCATCTTCAACAAGCGAGCAAATGTAATGAAATGACTTCCTTGACAGCTTGAAAATAAATTCGAACATATCTAGTCCTTTTGTAGGCTTCAAACGACCTGGAAAAAACACGTAATGGGGCAGTTGAGGTCCTTCACATCTCTAAGAATACTCTACCAAGCAAAAAAAAAATCTTGAATTCAGCTTTCCAACATAACAAGGCAGTTGATGTTTTTACCTAAGCCTTGCATCTCCATAGAGAAAGAGAGACAAACACTAATGCAACCACCACATGGAAAGCAATTCCGCGGAAGCTTGATTGCACTTACAATTCAGTTAAGGGTGTTTCATTTGCAATATTTAGGAATGCTTGTTTACCAATATTATACACTGCATATCTAAGTTCTAATTTCCATTATAACTATAGGGATAACTAAATATGCATGAAAGACTTCATGTTTTCCAGAGGTTTACTGATTCAGTAGAACCCTTTTGTGAAAGCCTTAATCTTGTAGCATTCTTTTTGAATTAGATTAGCTACAAAAGCATAAGGACAATCAGCAATTTCCTAATCCTTTAACGAGCCAATTATTTTAACTTGTGCAAAAATACAGACTACAGCATCTGAAAAGGTTCCTATGACATGAGAGAAATAACAGCACTTGTCCATGCTCATAGTGCCAACTTCCAAATATCTCAGCTACTCACCAAACAACATCTTCACCGAGAATGGCGAGGAACAAGGCATAGTTTATAGTCTGCCTATTGAACAATGACCTATGATTTCACATCCTAAATTATTTGTATATCAAACACTGGAGCATCAACTATTCACTTATTGATGTCCATTTTCCACCATCAGACACCCTCAAAGATGCCAAAACAGATTAAACACCTGTTATCTTATACAAGTGCAGCTGATGCGGACTTAAGAGCCTAACAAAGACCCAAGCAGTAAAACTTCATATGGACAAAGTTGACTAGTTTAATCACCTAAACAATTGCCCTTCAAAGACCTGATTGCTTAACCCTAGAATCCTCCAATTCTGAGGAACACAATTTGCAAACTGAATTCAACATTAAATCTCAAACCCTAACATGATTACTTTCCCATGAGAATTTCAATATAGCATAAGAGAGTCCTTGTAGGAACAGCAAAAGCAGATGAAGAAACCTAAATACAACAGATGCAATGGGTGGTTCTGGTAAAAGGAAACAAAATCTTAGCAATTCAGCAATATTAGCAAAAATATAATCTTTATAACCCATATGCATTTGCAATATAACATTCATATACCAACCCATCAAAATCAAAATCACAACACACATCACCAAACCAATCGTACAAGAAAGAGTGATCAGGTAAACAGCAATTGAGTAACCAGAAATCCTACGCAAGTAGAAGCAGGAAAACAAACACTGTACACCCAGAAAGAAACATATACATAAGCGAAAGCAAAATGGACAGCTAATAATTTCGATTTAAAACCAAGGAAGGAAATCTTTTCTTTTACCATTAATCCTCTTGGAGAAGTCGACCCACCAATCCCCAGACTCTTCCATCTCAGAAAACCCGTTTGGCTCACCCTTCTTCTCAACCTTTCTTCTCTTCTTGAATCCTCCTCTTGCAGGGCCCATTTCAAGCAATCGAATCAAACCCACAACTAGGAACAACAAATAAGCGAAATTGTTAGCACTGAAATTCAAAGAGAGAGCAGATATTGTGATGGGTAAAAAAGGCAAGATCATGGAAATGGTGGAGGGTTCTCTGTGAAGCAAACCATGCAAAGTAAGATCCGGATGGGATTAGTGGTGTTGGTCTCAGGGGTATGTTAAAACATGCAAGCAACAAAGCTGTTTGAGATAGAAGAAGGAGCGGAAGGAAGGGGGGAAGGAGAGAAGAATTGTAAAAGCTAAAACATGTGGGTTCGTGTTGGTTTTAGACAATGTAGCCAACACAAGTAGGAGAATATCAACTCTTCAATTTGGGCCGAGACGTTTTGGGGAGAGATTGTTGCTTGTTTAGTATTGGCAGCGGAAAATCCTGTTCTTGGATTGTTGTGCATTATTCTTTATTTTTTTGTGTATGCATTCGAATGAAAGAGGGTAAACGTTTAACTTTTTTGGTCATCGAAGGCATAATGTGATATTGAAACTTTAATGTTAGCAACCAAATGAGAGAATTAAATTTCGTAGTTGAACCAAACAATATCTTATGTAATAGGAAACCCTTTTTTATTTGGTCATGAATGTATAATTTAGGGAACTTAAAGTAGGGATGAAAAGTACACATTGGTAGGTGATTGGACTCTGAGAATATGTATTCAAATACCCATACGAATTGCTGAGATATAATCAATCAAACTAGGCCTTAAAGTTTATAAAGTCGGACTTTTCTATTTTGTTTATTATTTCTGGTCTTTTTTTATTACATTATATAATATATTCTTGATTAAATTTCAAGGTATTTAACTATATGGTGATTAAATTTCAAGGTATTTAACTATATGTTATGTTTTTTTTAGTATGTTTAATACAATTTGAGATTTGAATTGCCTCAAGACATTTGATTTAGTAGTAGTTAAGGCTCCGGGTATTACTTTGAAATCACCATCTCTATCCTAGTATTCATGAGTTTGAAATCACCATCTCTATCCTAAAATTGTAAAAATATCTCTTATTTAAACATTACCCCGATCAATAATTACCCTAATCGCTAAAGAAGCAAAAATATAACATTACCCGATCAAAAATATACCCTTACGTACACGGGGGATTTAGGGTCATGGGGGTTGTGGTCGCCTGCCTGACGATGACATGGATGTAATGAAACCATGAAACTTTGATTCCATATCTTTGAAACGTCAAAAACGATTTAAAATAGCAAATCATACAACACATTAAATGGTATTAGAAAATTGCTGACCATATACTAGTGGACGCTGTTGGATGATTGATAATACTAGTATTTTTTGGGGCTTTAATTCATGACTTGAAAGGATTTTATAATTTTTGGTGAACTCTTCGTAAGTTTATAAATGAAGAAGTCAAAAGATGTACAGGTGAGGTCAGGAAACAGCATGTGTTCTTGCATCGGTAAGAGGCAGTTTTTCGTTTATAAAGTATTACTCCCCTCCTAAGTAATTGCTCTTGTGCCTGGAGCCCAATAGGTAACTTCTTATTGTCTGGATTAAATATGGGCCTATAAGCCCAATATAATTCTAAAGGGGCCCTTATGTGACAATAAGGAATTTTTGAAAAAGCTGACGAAGCCCACCGGCCCAATTTTTTGAAAATCGTATGAGTTGTTTTCACCAACTCCATACTTCGCAATCTTTTTGTCTAAGAAATGATCAAAATATTCACTACTACGCATCCTTGTTGTTATGCATATAGTCCAAGTGAATCATGCTCAACAATTGGTTCAAATACTAAGCAGTCGCATACTTTCTTACACACATGAGTAATTAATTTTCATTTATTCCTGGTAAAAAAGTATGCAATAAACATTTGAAAGGAATCAGAACTAGGGTTGGAGTAAAACATGGTACATCATGAGGTAATCAACCACGCAAGACGATAGATCCTAAGCAAGAATTGATCGAAACAGAAAGCCATAAATTCAGAGGACAAATGAATGTTTGAGCTCAAGCCCCAAAGCAAAGGAGAGAAGGTTCAAGTTCACAGCTTAACTGGTCCACTTCAACAACTAAAGCTGTGCAAATTTTTTAATCTAGAGTGAAAAAAGGAAAAGAACCCCTTTTACACCTTTCCAAACACTAAATTACCACACACATCCACACACTTTCACAATTTCAGGTGCTGATCGGAATTTGAGCGCCCTTCCACCTCGTGTGTTCAAAATTCCATGCAATTCTTGTTTGCTAACTTGTGTTAATTTCCTACCACATTCCACTACTTCTACTAGTCTTCCCCTACTACCATACAAACACATTCCACAAGGCACAATACATACTATTTTTTAATACTTTTCTAGACCTCCACGTTACAGTTGCTGCCATTAATGGCGGTTCACTCCTTGGACGGTGGCGGGTATGGCGCCCTTGCCCTCCTCGGTATGCACTTTGCTCGTACCCCGTCCATCTCTTGCATTCGTCTGCACAATTAATGAAAATGTTAAAATAACTTTTTGTTACTACGGATTTCTGTTTTGAGCTAGCATGACAAAAGAGACGAGTACTGGGAATCTCTGTCAGAAACCAGCGTGATAAATGGGTAAAGTCATGAGTTCACATATATAGCTTTCTTAAATTAAGCCCACTAGACTGCCATTTGCCAGTTCACATTTACTTTGTTTCTTGCCCTCCCATATCGTTCACCATGTGAGCTACGGAATCGTGTCAAACTCAACAAATTTATTGCACGTCGAAAAAACGAATTAAATTAAGAACAAGGAAAATTTGCGAAATGGAAGATTACCGATCAGCATTGTAGGAAGAGGATCGTTGGAGGGAAGGAATCTCGTCCTTTCTGGTCTCCACCAAGCTTCCACTGAAATACTCCTTATCTTCCAGCGCAATCTTCGCAAATCTGCTACTCTGAGCACTGCAAACGCTCTCCACTTCATCCGCCGTCTGATTCGCGCCACGTGGCAGCCTTGATCTGTAATGCGAGATCAGGGAAAATCCGTGGTCCTTCCCGCCGGTGGCTCCGCAATCCCTGAACGAAATCGAACCTCCGCATGAGATCAGGGACGCTAGAATCGACGACGGCTTCATCTTCCCGCCTCCGGGAGGCTGCTCGCCGGCCGTTCGGTTGGAGCTCCGATCGACGGTCTGGATCGACGAGGACGACGAAGGCAGAATCCTTCCGCCGTTCGCCTTCATCAACGATTCTAGCGTCTCCGGACTCGAATCTACCGGCGGAGGTGAAATCTCGGCTCTGCTTAACTCCGAACTCGGCTCCTCGTCTTGCATCTTGACCGGCTCTTCTTCCTCCACGATTTCGCTCTCCTTTATCGCCTGCCTTCTGCGGTGCCGTTTCTCGTCGGTCTGTGTTGAGGCGTTGGAGGCAGCCTTGCCGGCGAGCTCGCCGGAGAACTCGGACTTGTAGACTTTGTACTCGTGGAGGTTGATTGAGCTCCATGACTGGTTCCTCCGGCGATTTCTCATAGGAAATTCCGTCTCATCGACGTCAGCCTTCGCCGTAGGCTCGGTAAGCTTCCCGGAGCTTGAAGAGGAAGGCGATTCGGAGGAATTGGTGGATTCTTCTTGAATCTCAGAGCCTTTGAGAATGTACTCCTGTCCGCTCACAGGCTGGATGAAATCGTTCTCCTCCAAATCGTGCCAGACGTAACCGTTCTTGTAGCTTCTGGAAAACATGAGCACAAACACCAAAACAACCTTTTTGTTTTCAGTTACTTGAAACGGAGAAGTTTGTTATTGATAGAGAAACAGAAATTAGCGATTTGAACTAAAGAAGCGCACCGTTTTGCTGACCAGGAGTAGTGGTTGGCCATGCCTTTTCCACGCAGGAAGTTCAGCCTGTTAATCACATCTGGAAATGGAAAAGGAGACGATTGAATTTTACTCCATAGTCAGTACATTAAAACAAACAGAGATTGTGGACCACAAAGAAGCAATTACCTCTGAGGAAGAGGCCTTGGGAGGAGGAAAGAGGAACCTCCATGAAATGCGGATGCTCAAGCTGGCCATTCCTGGAAAGATAGTAAATAACAGGCACCGGAAAACACCTCCTCCCGCCATGGCTGTTAGTCTTGAGCTTGGAAGTAGGCTCAGTCCAGGCTTTGGCCCTTTCAGAACCGGAATCGTTATCTCTGTACTTGTTAGGCACGGCTTGCATCTGGAGCTGGTCGCTTGTCGTCCCTCTGGAAGATGGAGTCAACGCCATAGCCTTTGAACAGCAAGAACGAAAGCAGAACAGAGTGTAAAGCAGAGAATGGCTTTCGGTGACTTTAAGTAGGGCTACTGCAACTGCGTCATTTGTAGATGTGAACTTTTCGATTTCAAGGAAGAAAAGTGGGGGGTGCACGTACTATTATCAAGGCCCTGAAAATAGGGGTCAAGCCTTCTGGGTATATGTGAATCTGAAATGCTGTGAACGGTGAAAATCAGAGAGGTTTTTGCTTGTATGTGTATACACTATACAGAGATACAGCTTACAAGTAGAGTTTATATGTGCATAGTACGTATATGTATTATTGTATTCATTATTGTGTAGGAGTAGGAGGACTATAGATAATAAGTTAGATTGAAGGGAATTATTTAAGGCCGCGTTTGAAAGGGACGACTTTTGGGAGAGAGGTTTCAAATTAAAGGTACTGGGAAAAAGCTCATGTACGTCCAAGTCCAAGACAGTAGTCAAACCCAACCAACTAAACCTATACACAATCTACGCATAAGTCATTTTGACCAAAAAAAAAAATCTACGCATAAGTCATATATATAAACATATACTGTAGCTTAATAATGCTCGCAACTAAACTTATTTGACTATTACATATGGGAGCTGAGTTTGAAAGCGTGAGAGCATAATGTAGGAAGAAACTTTCGACCGGAAACAATAATGTAGGAAGAAATGAAAATTCTATATATTGTAGCTTGAATTTTAATCATTTATATATATTAGTCCTATGCGTACTTTGTCAGCTGTAAAGGTGTATTTGCAAGTGCAAAACGTTACTATGCGATTCCCTAACAATGTGGCTACTTTTTCATAACAAATTGGTCATATAAAGTGAGATTTTTTCTCACAGAACTAAAACAAAATGAACGATTTTATCATTACATCAATGTGAAAGTGAAGCAAATCAGTACGTCAACCAATACATCTTCAATGATTCCATACTACTGTATTACTCAACGAAGAATGAATTCACCGACAACCATATGGTTTGCAAAATAATTCGGATATCATATTTATATGTATGTTTCAAACATGTTTCTACGAGAGTTCAAAGCTAAGACCCCGTTTGCTGACTTTGAACAACGAACTAGTTTGACTCAAAGAGCAATCAATATTCAATAATGATAATTTCACCGACGATCAGAACTCAGACACCAAAACTCCAAACGACACGTGGCATGTCCGCAGTGACGTCTTTCCTCTCAAGATGCTGAGTCATCTGTCCTTGTTAGCTAGGCTCGCATGTCGCTAATTCGTAGACGACGTACTGCCAAATTTAAGTCCACCGTTCACGGGGCCATATGGACCGTCCATTTTGATCTGAGCCCAAGGAACGGTCAAGATCAAGCGGGCAGATGAGAGAATCATCGGTACGATCTGTGCCATTTATTTTGCAGCACAGCGTGATCTTTGGCGGATTCGAACGGGTGACCAGTCTACATTGGCATTTTGGTGTATAGATTCATTCGTACGACGTCGTTTACTGACGATGTGACGTGGCATGAAAACTTTCATGCTCTAGGGATCGAGGAGGGCCAGTTCAACGTAGGAGGTGTGTTGGAATGTAGTGCTAATAGTATGGGGAATGAATGAATGAATTATGAATGTATGTGTGTGGGGTGTATAGTAAGTAGCTTGGTGAATTGTGATTCTCTACGTCGGCAACTCCACGTGAATGCCATGGCATTTTGCTACCAACAAGGCTACAACTATCAATCATAATTTCAAAACATTTGTTCGTGATATGAATACAACGTTCTCGTTTCAACTAGCCACATCCACACATATTTTATTCCTTCTACTACAACGGTCAATAAAACATTAAAGGTATAAACCACAACATGTTTCTTACTGTTCATCGTCGAGTCGCCTAACTCGATTGGATAATGCCACTTTACATGAAGAGTAAGTACTTTGTGCTTTTGTGTTCTCAATCACTAGATTATATATGGTTAAATAGTCAAAAAACTTCGTAGACTGATCACTAGTTGGTCGAAACGAGATGAGATACTCGGTTCTAGTAAGTTTTTGGTGGACAATTGAGGTTCATGCTTCTATTACTCCGGAACAGTTTCATCAAAGGCCTACCATATTCGGACTAGATCGATTCTAGCCAATCGAACCGAGTTGAAAATTGAACAATAACTAGTACAAACCTCGTACCATGTACGGGTAATGAAAATATAAAACCGAATTAACCGATTTGAGATCGAATTTTGATAAGAATACACTTTTAACTCGGGAGCTTATAATCCAAATTCGATAGACCAAAGTCCGAACTTATTGACCTATATATGCACTTTTATTCATACAATTTTAATTCTAAAATATTCTTTTCAAATTTATATTATTAATGAATATACTATTGACACGTGTGGAATTTTTTCACTATTCTTCAACATTCAATAAAAATGTATATTAGTTAATAAAAAAAATTTGTAAAGAATATAAAAGAAAATCACTTGAACTTCCTTATTCGTATAAGGATATATAATTGAGTAAGATATTAAGTATGCATAAGGAAATCGGATAAGATATTAGAAGATATATAAGTTATTTTTTGAAAATCAATGAAAAAAATAAAATCATTATTTTATTCAGGTTGATGACATGGCGCAAATTCTAACAGAGACTTGGATTCTGCTTCATACTGTATTATACGGAGTAGTAGATAACAAAAACAGGTTTCATTTGTAAAGGACACAAATTTTTACATCATGAATTTACAAAGGCCTTGTTTCACTTTTCGGTGAAAAGTTGTTTTTAGTCAAAAAGTGATATTTTGTGGTGAAAATTTTGTGTTAAAAAACATGAAACTAGAAATGTGATATAAATATTATAAAAAAATAAAATAATTTTTTTGGAGGAAGCAGTTGTTTCTATCAAAGTGAACAAGGCCAAAATCTTCGTGGGTTGTCTTGTCTCCTCTTCGGTCCACATGCTGAGTGCAAAGGCCCAAAATCCAAATCACAGTATCCGCCGAAACATTAGACTCGAGTTATTAAGCTCAGCACAATTAGGTAGGGGAAAATTAGCATTGATGATCGGCACACACACAAGACACAATTCACACAACCATAAACCATGTACCTGCAACAAAATCCCTCACTGTCAATCTCTTATCCACTTGAACTGAAACCCTCGAAGATTTCAGGCTCCCCAAAATGCCCACACTCTCCAATTCCTACCTTTTCCTCTACAATGCCCTCCAATCACTCGGATGGTAAATTGGGGGTTTCTCCTCCCCTTCCAAAATTCCGCCAATTTAGTTCTTTATTTAGCAACTGAATTTGAAGATTTCCAATTTTTTGCAGGGCACTCGTGTTCTTTACAACTCTAGCGAGCTTGGCCTCCACCCGATCGCTCTCCTCCGCCTACCCGTCTGCTGGCGGGCTCGTCTGTAAAGTCTTTCATTTTCAGTAATTTCATGTAATTCACAAACTTGGATGTGCTGTATTTGTCTGTTTATTTATGGGTGTTGGTCTGTTTAAGGTCTGTTGCAAAGCATTGCGTTCTTGGAAGTCATCCATGGAGCTCTTGGTAGGTTCTGACTTTTACTCTTCTTTTTTTTGTTTGCAGTTTAAGTTCCCTTGGCTGTTTGTCAGAAATTGTGCTTTCGATTTGGCTATACAATTATGTTTTAGGTGGTTTAGTTGAAATTGATTGTGTATGATGCTTATTTATGTGTGTGAAAAATTCAGGGATTGTTCCAAGTGGAGCCCTGCTCCCACTAATGCAGTGGGGAGGAAGGACTCATTACCTTTTGGCAATCCTTTGTCAAATTCATGAGGTTCTCTTCCAAGCTGTTTTATCAAGTTAGTAGATAAAAGTTTTTCTTATGATGGTTTATGAGTTGGTAAAAGGTTGATTACTTTTCCTAGGTACAAGGGTCAGCATCTGTGTTTGTAACCTTTTCCATGTGGGGCTTAGGCGAAGTAAGTTGGCTATATGCATTTATCCATTGATTTTCGCTCTCAGGTATTAATGGAAACTTGTATGAAATATGATCTTGGACTAGGATGGTTTCAGTTATAATGTGCTTTAGGATTCAGTAAATGGATATTCAGGAGAATAACCTAAATTGTGCTTATGAATTTGCAGTCATTCAAAGGTTTGAGCAGTAATTCAAGCTTATCTTGCATAGTTTTTCGAAGGTCGCTGACCTGCGTTGTGATTTGCTACAACCTATAACTCTACAAGTGAAAACTTACCAAGATAATCGTTTGACAGAGAACCAATGAATATTGATGATGGAGAATTCTTTCTTTCCCTGAGACAGCATTGAGATTGGATATAGAGAGGACTTATCTAAGGGATATGGATGTCTTAGTCAATTAGTTGAACCAATTTTCCCCATTCTTATCCACCTAATTGCTCCAGTTGAACCAATTGCTGTATTGCTTAGTCCAACATGTATGTTTACATTCGTATGTAGATTGCTTGCAAAGTAGATTTATAACCAGGGAACCTCATTATAACAAATGTATTTTAAGTTTGATGGGCGCTCATTTTGGTCCTCTATTACTTTTGTTAGGTCCTAGGATTTGTAAGGGGTATAGTGTATTAACAACAAAAAATTTAGGCTATAGGGCCACCTCAGCAAATCCATGTTTTTTTGTATTGTGCTTTCTAGCATAAATTAATAACAATGTTCTAGTTCGGTACATCTGAATATCCTCCTTGTCTAGCTTTTGCTTGAATTAGTGTTGAATACTAAGTTTTCCTGGTAATTTAACATGTTACAGGTTATAAGGTATTCTCATTATGCACTAAATTGCACTGGTAGTTGCCCATATTGGATGACATATATCAGGTTTGTGGCTATACTCATTACAAGTTTACATAAAAAGGATGTAACTTGCCAAAAGTATACGATTTACTTTGCATATGACAGTAATTTGAATGCGCATTTATGATTGATCTTCTCTTATACCTAGGTACACTGCATTCATTCTGGTGTATCCAGCGGGGCTTTGTGGTGAAAGTAAGTTTGGTTTTCTGTTTACCTTTGTTTCTTCCTTGTGACTTACTTTCCTCAAAATTGCACATTTATATTAATTGTTAAATCTTTGGGATGCAGTGTGGCTCATGTATCACGCACTTCCGTTTATAAGGGAGAAGAACCTCTACGCAGATGCATTTGCTCATTTCCCCTTTAGCTATTACAACTTTGTCCAGGTGCACACCATTATTCAAACCCAATGATAGTATCCAACCCTTGAAAATATGAAATGCTTTGAATCAATACACAGACACTCATCAAAATCTTTAGATATATTACTGATCTTTAATATTACGCAAGCATAATTCATGAAAAATTGTGACTGTGGGCCACAGTCACGAATTACTGATCCAAATCTTGATTGTGAGCCTCTATGCAGACTGTGGCAGTTGTTGGCTCCTAGATCTACTTGATTAGGAATGTTTGATTATCAAATTGTTCTTTTTCCATTCCTGTTACTCGACATAAATATGTAGTTGCTTGGTTATGACAAGGAGAGCAGTTCACGAGAACTGCACATGTCTTCAGACAGCCTTCAGACATACAATGGAAGTTGTATCCTCATGCTCATTCATTTTTTTTCACTTGGAAAATGGCCTAGGCAGTGTGTTTGGATTCCTGTGCCTCAATACATGCATGCACTTTCACTATACTGCACAAAAGTAATCGCTAATTCGTTGACCTTGTTTCTTAGGTGTTGCTCCTGTTCTATCCATTTTTATGGTTGAAGCTTTACTTGCACTTGTTAAAACAACGCAAGACTAAACTGGGCAAGCATCATGAGAAGAAGAAAAAGTGAATGTCATTTGTCTTTCTCCATTGAACTGCACGGTAAAGTGAGTCGCTTTACGGAACCAATATTCCTTTCCAAACAAACATCTGTACTTACCTCATTTTATATGATTCATATTCAAATGAGCTAGAGCCAAGTGCCTGTATTATATAATCTTGGTACAAGTCAACTGTTAAATACTTAATATGAAATGGGGCCCATGAAAGTGACACTTAAATCTTAATTGTGAATATTCCACATTTTATGCTATTTCATGGAGTGAGTATCTTTATCTTGTCCACCTTGAAATTTGCATCATGTCTGCCCGTAAATGTATGGATTTTTTTTTTGGTTATTTTCTCTTGTTCTCATATTCTGCTTCTGAAAATTTTCAGTCCTAATTTGTTCTGTGTCATGTGATTCATCATACTGTAATTGATTATTGAAGTACCAGTGTACCACTTAACTCAAGAGTTTGTAAAGGACAGGAAATGAGACGTATCAGTATTATCCATCTTCCCCTGTACTCATTCAGATAAGCTTCACTTGCATTTTCTTTCACCACTTTTTTAAATATCATGAACCATATCACTATTACTTTAGACAGCACTTGTCTTTTATATTATCTTGTTCCACTATTTTATTTCTTGATTAGGTGGCAAATCAAGCCATCAACAGTTTGTCGCTATGTATAATTAAAGATTATGAGGCCGGTAGACATGCTAATTAAGTGTTACTTTCTATAAGAATTAATTATTAGTGTTTTTTTTGTTAGTTATGATTTTTACTTGGGAGGGAGTATATAGTTTGCACCGGATTAGGAAGTGCCATTAATTATTGGTAATATCATTACTCTTTCTCATGTTTTCTTTTCTTTTCTGGGCTTAATCATTGAGTCACACCGGAACTGAAACAAAAACAATTTCGTTGGATTTCACAATTACAAACGACCAGAAGCAACAACCAACGGAGAATGAAACACACACATTTGTTACAGCCAATAACCAAAAGGCTTTCAATCAAACAGAATATGTTCTTCTAGAGGGTACTTGGGAGCTCCTCGTAGTTGGCGGGTGTGATCATAAAGATGTCGTAAACAAGGGCAGCTATGGCAGACCCCACAAACGGCCCGAGCCAGTAGACCCAGTGGTTGTCCCAGCTCCAGCTGACTACAGCCGGTCCAAAGGACACAGCCGGGTTCATGGATGCACCATCGAAGGCACCACCAGCCAAGATGTTGGCACCCACAATGAAACCGATTGCAAGGGGAGCAATGATCCCGATGTTACCCTTCTTTGGGTCAACTGCTGTCGCGTAGACAGTGTAGACTAGGCCGAAGGTCATCACTATCTCGAACACCAGGGCGTTCCACACTGTAACCCCGGATGAAAGGGAGAATGCTGATGTTGTCTGCAAGATAACAACACAAGATACGTCAAATGGGATTCTAGTTATGATAAGTTTCGAATTGCTATCCATCAATTTCCAACGGACGAATTTAAAATGCTCCGTGCTTACCAAACCGCCAGTTGCAAACTTGAGGAGCAAGCAAGCGACGACAGAGCCAAGGCACTGAGCAATCCAGTAGAGAATGCTCCGTGCCACGGTGATATGGCCACCAAGAAGGGCACCGAATGTCACAGCCGGGTTAACGTGGCCACCTGAGATGTTTGCACCGACGGAAACCGCCACGAACAAACCAAACCCGTGAGCCAAGGCTGCAGCCACCAAGCCAGCTGGCGTGGTCGACCCATCATCAGTTAGCTTATCTGTAAAAGTTTAGAAGCACTCTTAGTTAGTCCCTGGGGAGAAAAAAACAACAAATTTGTAAAGATGAGGGACAAAACCCATCAAACTTACTAAATGCCATCCCGGAGCCTTCTCCTGCAAAGACGAAAATAAGCATGGAGATGAACTCTGCCAATGCCGCCTTCAAGGCGTCGGCTTGGCCATACTCGGCGGCGGATCCGATTGCGATTCTCGGCATTGTGCTGTGTAGTTGCACTTGTTGGAAATGCTTCTTGAGAGTGTGTTGCTGTTGTTGTACATTGCAATGCTGAGAGGGGTAGAGCTTATATAGTGGTTATGTGGAGTGAGGTCAAACCGGTTCATCTCGAGCCCGGTTCGGGTTCTATGCACATTGGACCCGCGTTCGGGTGCCTCGTGTTTTTTAATTTTGAATTCGAGTGGCCGGAGCCTCCAAAACGTTGCCAGGCCGCCACGTGTCATTGATTTGGACGTGCCGACGCATGATGGAAATCGGACGGTGGAGAGGACCCGCCGTAGACAATTAAATTGTGCATGGAAATACTTTTGCGGCCCAGGGCGGTGAGGGGAGGGACAGAAAAGGGGGGGCCCTCCGTGATTGGTTGAGCATTTGAGCTGGCTCCACCTGTTTTTCAAAGGAAAAAGGGAAATTAAAAATTATTTACATGTAGGACATTGAACTATGGCATTATATTTTTCTGTTCTCTTTAAATTATGTAAAACAAATTTAGCATTGCCTAACCAATCATTCAGATCAAAATGGATGGTCCTCAAAAGTGAGTTGTGACTTGTTAGCACAGAATAAATTAAATGAAAGTCGGCTCTACATAAGGATAGGACGACTAGGAGTGTAGATTCAAATCTCCTGTCACTTAGCACGTCCCGTTCCCGTGTTTCACCCTTCCTATTGGTCGAAACTATGGGTCCCCCCCTATATTTTCTCTTTAATTTTACCGAAATAAATAATATCGACCAATAGGAAGGAGTGGGACGTGCGGGTGGGACGTGCGGGGGGACAAAAGATTTTCGTCCAGTGTATTTATGGAGTAACAGTAAACGATTCCATGAATGAATAAAATTCCACATAAATTAATTTCTCTAATGTATGAAACAAACGTACCCAATGGCATTTTCATGATTATTGTTTTGTTCCTTACTAATATTGTAAGATTTTTTTGATCAAAACTAATATTGTAAGATGACGATAAGAGATAAAAAAAATGTAACTTATGCCCTTTGAATCTGATAATGGTTGACGATTAACCCATTAACTTTGTAAAGAAAGTTGTCATTGTTCTCCTCTCAATTTCATATATTATCCGATTATTTGTTTAATCACTGTCATTTGAATTAATTAATCTTATGGGGCTTATATGTGCAAGCTGAGCTAACGAGGACATAACTATACTAGGACTCTAGGAGGAATCTACACTAAACACCAACCCGAAAGACAAGAAATAGATGTTTATTATTTGGGTTAGGTGACGAACTGTTTCAAAATAAAATCAGTTTGAACAAGTCTAATCAATAAAATTCATCATTTAGACAAGGTTTTGGTTAAATTGGAAGTCATAATTAAACTGATAATTATTGTGCTCGTGGTTTTATTTTCTCTATAAAAATTGAATCGAACAATGGTTGACTAATCGATGTACTTTTTAACTATGTTGTTATCCAAGTGAAGAAACACATGTGATTGCTCTTTTTTTTTTGCGTGATGAACCTTTTTTGGCTTGTTTCACTTCTCTATCAAAAAAAATTTCCATCCAAAAAAATTCTTTTACCTTTTCCTATACTCATATTCTATCTCTATTTTTCACATTTCCCAGTAAAATTTTTTCATCCAAACCCATAGTTTTCTCCCCAAAACATCTTTTCTCCACAAAAAAGAACAAGGCCTTTGTCAATTTACAAAGTAAAGAAATACCAACACAGTTATTCTTCTTGTTGGTTGGTTGCTTGAGGAAAAAAATTGCATAAACCTTATAGGCCTTGGGCTGTGCATAAACTTGCAAGAATAATCTGGACGTATTTCCAGCCCAATACACAATAACGTTGGGCTCCAAAGCCCAACCCTAAGCTCGATCTTGGTATCAAACTATCCATGTGAAAGCTCGTAATCATAATCAATGTCGGTCATCATGTTTGGGTAGAATGAAATTAACGGGAAACAAGGACAAAATTAATAGCGAGTTGAGTCTAAACATTTTACAGTTTAGGCTAAACCTTAGCCGCAAGTTTCTGCAATTTGCAAAGATTGCTGTACTACTAAACTGCCACGAAGGGTAAAATAAAAATTGCTTTAGAGTCAGCAATATTCAACTTGCTGATGTGTCTTTTGTCAAGTGTACAGTTTATGAGAGTCGAACCGAAAACCTCTGAGTACTATACTAAAGACTTCCTATTGACTAAGCTAGATTCAACTCGCTGAAGTATTTAATGTGCCTTCTCCACCGTTAAATGCAAAATGTGGACTGGAGTAAAAATCACTAAACCAAATGGTCAGTATCATAACTATATATATAAAACTAGGAAGACAGGCCCGTGCTATCGCACGGGACACAAATTAAAGATGTATCTTGTTTATATGGGTGCTTTTCCTCGGCCAGCTGCTGTAATAAGAAATCTGGAGTTCTTGTTGTCCATGCTGCAGCTTGCCAACAAAGATGGTAGAATTGAAGAAGCGTCTCCATCTGGAAAAGATTTATTATCCCTTGGAAGAGGAAGTAGGCCTCTTGATGCATACATACATGCAATGCTTAAAAATACAAATCGTATTATTTTATATTGGTCATTGCTATTGTTCTTGAGTGCTATTGGAGAAGAAGGTCTTCTTTGCACTTTAGGCTTACTGAGTGAACCTAAAAGGGCTTCACCTCTGCACAAGAAGAAACATGGGTTGATATTTGTACAGTGCTGCAATTGTTAGATGCTCATATACGAATCATCTTTTGTCCAAGTAATCTTGATACGGATTTTAAAATCTTCAATATAGAATTAAAAGCGAAAAGAAAAATCTAGGTTCATCTTTCCAACATTTAAATCTTAAAAATTCCAAAAAAATTATATAAACAAAACAGACCTATCGAACCCTTGGATATCCAACTGGCTTTGTACTCCCCTGCACTGATGGCCTCACGAAACTGCTCATGATCCGACTCTCTGAAGCCAAAACCTGCCATATCATATCAATGATCAAGATAACATTTTCATCTGCCCTAAGAAAATCGAGCAGTAATATAGTAAGAACTCAAAAACTCGATCAAGTTCTTCATCAATCCAGAAAACAACCTATCTTCTAAGAAACCCACGTCCTTTTAAACAAAGCTAGTGAAATTATTTGATCTAATTGTAGGCTAAGCATGGGTAAAATGAAAGAATAAGAAGAATTGAAATAGAGGTCATGCATGCCGATTAAAATGGAGAATTAATCAAAACTATCTTCCTGCTTCTAAGCACCATCCACCTGCCATTAGCAATCATGACATGAACTAAAGCTAGTGAACTAAGCCACTTCCAAATTCAATTGATGGTTTTTCTCAATGAAAACAAAGAAAGTCTCCTTGATCATTGGATCTGAAAATCTCTTGAGCACAAAAGCATAAGAAAGTGTACGTATATTGACGTATAGGAAAAGAGAAGACTGATTATTAGGGCTTATTAGGGCAAAAGTGTAATTGTGTATTAGCTTGCTATCCAAGGCATATGTAATCTTGTATATATACCTAATTTGTCAATGAGAATATCAGAATTTTCCCTGCCCAAAATTATCTCTCCCGATCTTATCATGGTATCGGAGCCAAGATCCTAACCTACGCCAAAAATCTCGTTTTTTTTTCCGCCGCCGGTCGCCTTCGTCCGACGCGTTCTCCTTGTTCGCCGCCGTTATGGTGAACCCTACCGATCCACAGTCTTCCGCTGAAGCCCAGGCCGCTGCCGCCTCACAGCTGGCCGCCCTTCAACAACTTCTCTTGGCGGCTCAGACCACTTCGTCAGCCGCTCCGAAGTTCAACTCTCCGTACTATTTGCATCCGTCGGACCATCCCGGTTTGACGATATGCCCTATTGTTCTCAAAGGCGACAACTACCAAGAGTGGGTCACCGCTATGCGGAACGCCCTTAATGCTAAGAGAAAGCTCGGCTTCGTCGACGGCACTGTCACCAAACCCGCCGCTGACTCCGCCGACGCTGAATATTGGCTTCCCGTTAACTCTATGCTTGTCGGCTGGATCGTACAGTCCATGGACTCCTCTCTTCGGTCCTCTGTGACTTATTTCGAGACAGCCAAAGAACTTTGGGACGATCTCCGCCAGCGCTTTTGCATCGGAAACGGCCCGCGAATCTTACAACTTCGCTATGAGATTGCCAATTGTCGACAGAAAGGGCAGTCCGTAGTGGCTTATTTCGCTACACTTCGCAAACTTTGGGAGGAATTAGCCACATATGTTCCTCTACAGGTTTGTGATTGTGGCCAGTGCAAGTGTGAAATCACCAAGCGCCTCTCTGAGGCCCGGGAAGTCGAACATACTCATCAGTTTCTTATGGGACTTGACGACGACGCCTTCGGCACCGTCCGCTCCAATCTTATGGCTCAAGAGCCGCTGCTGCCTCTCAACAGGGTCTATGCTGTTGTCTATCAAGAAGAATGTCAGAAAGCTATGCTCAAGGATCGGGAGATGCAATCGCAATCTGATGCCCTAGCGTTTGCCGCTCGTTCTTCTACAACTCCTTCGTCTGGCTCGTCGGGGCGTCAACTCACACCCGAACAGAAGAAGCTCCTGCACTGCTCTCATTGTAACCGTTCGGGCCATGATCTGTCTATGTGCTTCAAGGTTCATGGTTTCCCGGATTGGTTCTACGAAAAACGCGGGGCTGGTAAGGGCAACGCGCAAGCTGAAAAGGGGCGCAACTCGAACAACGAGGCCGGCGGTGATCGTTCCTCCACTGGCCGAGGTCGGGGCTCGTCCGGCGTCGCCAACGCAGCCCAGCAGCCTGCACCGAACGCCTCTTCTGCCCTTCAACCGACTAGCAAGGATCGCCAGGCTTTCGGGCCGCACCTCACGAATGATCAATGGGCTTCGGTTATGCAGTTAATCTCCTCTCTAAATAGCTCTACTGCCTCTTCTAGTCTCTCTGGTAAGTCGTCTCGTGTTTGGATTCTTGACACAGGCGTTTCATATCATATGACTGGAGACATTGCGAGCTTGCAGGATCTGATCTCTATTGATCCCATTAATATTATGCTACCTAATGGTTCTATCTCTATAGCTACTCAAGAGGGCTCTCTATATTTTGGCTCGCTTTGTGTTCCACATGTGCTTTTTGTTCCGGGCATCACATGCAATTTATTATCCTTTGCTCAGCTTACAGGCGATCTCAATTGCATTGTTTTATTAACCAGTCGCATGTGCATCTTACAGGACCTAAGCTCGAGGACGGTGATTGGAGCGGGTGAGCAACGGGGCGGGGTCTACTGGCTGCATTGCTTCTCGGCTGATCGTGCTTGTGCCGCTTCTGCTGCTTCAGCTGCTTCGCCGGTCTTATGGCACCATCGTCTAGGGCATCCGGCCATGCCTCTATTGAAATCTCTTCCTATGTTGCGTACTGTTACTTTTGATTCTAGTCATGAACCGTGTGATATTTGTTTTAAGGCCAAACAGACTCGTACTTCTTTTCCTACAAGTGATAATAAAGCAGCAAATGTTTTTGATTTGATTCATTGTGATGTCTGGGGCCCTTACAGTACTGCTTCTACTTCTGGTGCATCTTATTTTCTGACTATTGTGGATGATTGCTCTCGTGCCGTTTGGGTATATTTGATGCATTCTAAGTCTGAAACCGCTAAGCTATTGGTGAATTTTTGTGCCATGGTGCAGACTCAATTCTCTAGTATGGTGAAATGTGCTCGAGCCGACAATGGCACGGAATTCTTGCCCCTGGTTCCTTTCTTTGCGGCCAAAGGGATTCGTTTTGAGCACTCTTGCACCTACACGCCCCAACAAAATGGTCGTGTGGAGCGCAAGCATAGACATCTACTTAATGTCGCTCGAGCACTTCGCTTTCAGGCAGGTCTTCCTCTCGAGTATTGGGGAGAATGTGTTCTCACTGCTTGCTACTTAATCAATCGGACTCCGTCCAAGATTTTGCAAGGGAAGACCCCTTATGAGCTCTTGTATGACCGGGCACCTAATTACTCTTATCTTCGAGTCTTTGGGTGTCTTTGCTTTGCATCTCAGCTGCCTAAGGACCGCAACAAATTCAATTCTCGGAGCAGGAAATGCCTCTTTTTGGGCTATCCTAACAGCCAATGGGGTTGGCGTTTGCTTGACTTAGACACTCGACAAATTTTTATTAGCCGTGATGTGATATTCTATGAGGATCGGTTTCCTCTACTTGAGGTTGTCGAGAGTCCGTCTATTTCTCCACAGCCTGCATCTCGGGATGCTCCCGCAATCTATGATGACGACGCTTCTTTGAGCGTGCCGTCCATATTACCGGCTTCGGCCCCTGCAGACGACAGGGGGAGTCCGGCGCCGTTAGTGCCTCGTCAGAGTTCCCGAGTACGTCGTCCACCGGCTCGTCTCCAGGATTATATTTGTAGCACAACACGAGCCATTGACCCCCCCCCATGCATCTACTTCGCCCGACTCCGTATCACCGCCCTCAGGTATGCCTTACCCTATTGCCGCTTATGTCTCATCTACTAATTTCTCGGTTCCTCATGCTAGGTTCTTGGCCGCCGTCTCATCGGGTCACGAGCCTACATCTTACTCCGAGGCTGCTCGTCACGTTGCATGGCGCGAGGCTATGGCTGCTGAAATAGCCGCGCTCGAACGCAATCGTACTTGGGTTCTCTCCGAGCTTCCGGAAGGCAAAACCGCCATCGGTTGCAAATGGGTATTTCGTATTAAATACCGCTCTGATGGTTCGATCGAGCGCCACAAAGCTCGACTCGTTGTGCTTGGCAATCGTCAAGTTGAGGGATTAGATTTTCATGAGACATTTGCTCCTTTGGCAAAGATGGTTACAGTTCGGGTATTTCTCTCAGTTGTTGCTATCAAGGGTTGGGAGCTTCACCAAATGGATGTTCATAATGCCTTTTTGCATGGTGATCTTGATGAGGAGGTTTACATGAAACCCCCTCCTGGTTTTTCTTCTACTCGTCCCGGTTTGGTCTGTCGCCTACAGAAGTCACTTTATGGTCTCCGGCAAGCTCCGCGCAATTGGTTTGCAAAGCTGGCCGCCGCTTTACGAGCCTTCGGGTTTCAGCAGAGCCATGCTGACTACTCACTATTTGTTTTCACTCGTGCCCATATTACTCTACATGTCTTGGTGTACGTGGATGACATTATTATTGCAGGAAATGACTCGGCTACCATCTCTCGCTTCAAGTCGTATCTCAGCTCTTGCTTTTACATGAAGGATCTCGGAATCCTGAAATATTTTTTGGGCATTGAGGTCTCTCGGTCGGCTAAGGGTATCTACTTGTCTCAGCGTAAGTATACTCTTGACATTCTATCTGAGACCGGCCTTCTAGCTAGTCGGACGTGTGATTTTCCCATGGAGCAGCACCAGGCCTTAGCCACGACCGAGAGTGAGCTCTTCTCTCAGCCGGATCGCTATCGTCGACTTGTAGGTCGGCTTATCTACTTGACTATCACTCGTCCGGAGATCAGCTTTTCGGTTCATACTCTGGCACAGTTTCTTCAGGCTCCACGGTTAGAGCATTGGCACGCCGCTATTCGTGTCTTGCGCTATCTGAAGAGTCATCCAGGCCAGGGTCTTCTATTATCTGCGTCGAGCTCTTTACAGGTTTTTGCTTATTGTGATTCAGATTGGGCCGCCTGTCCCATATCTCGTCGCTCTATCACCGGTTTCTTTATTACGCTAGGAGAATCGCCTATTTCATGGAAGACCAAGAAGCAGACTACCGTTTCTCGCTCTTCGGCCGAGGCCGAGTATCGTTCTATGGCATCTGCGTGTGCCGAGCTATTATGGCTGAAGTCACTCCTTCGCTCTCTTGGTATTTCACATGCTTCTCCTATGCGCCTCTACTGTGATAGTCAGTCCGCACTCCATATCGCTGCTAATCCGATATTTCATGAGCGGACGAAACATATCGAGATCGATTGTCATTTCATCCGGGATCAGATACAGAATGGCACTATTGCTACTGCGTACATTCGGACTACAGAGCAGCCTGCTGACATCTTCACCAAAGCTTTGGGTCGTCAGCAATTTCAGTTTCTTCTTCACAAGTTGGGCATTCTTGACTTACATGCTCCAACTTGAGGGGGAGTATTAGGGCTTATTAGGGCAAAAGTGTAATTGTGTATTAGCTTGCTATCCAAGGCATATGTAATCTTGTATATATACCTAATTTGTCAATGAGAATATCAGAATTTTCCCTGCCCAAAATTATCTCTCCCGATCTTATCACTGATTCCTCAGATGACAAAATGGCACTACAACATATCCATGCAAACAACTTCAATTGCATAAAATATACTAACTTTTGCTGGAATTGACAATATTTTTCGGACACAACTTCTCTATGTATATAAGATGCTTACCTGGAATATAATTTGAGAAGAAGGCTATTTGAGTAGTGAAAATAATTCTATTTCAACTTTGAAATAGCTAAATCAAGTCCCTGCAAGTATCCAACATTTAAACATGACCAGTCCATAAAACATTTGCCCCTGGCAACCAGGTAGAAGCACATCAAATGCACTGGGAGACACAAGAATTACCTTTTGATGAATCCCATCACCACGAGCAGCTGGAAAAACTTTAATTTCGAGGAAGGAAAAGCAGAGAGGTTTCATGAGAAAATGAAGGAAAGGGGGTGACGGGGTTTAATGGCCCTTTACATGGCTGAAATATAGTCTTCAATTTTTGCACAGTGTTAATGGTCATTTAGTGACACGTTAAAAAACTTCTTAACTCCTTTGACCAAATAAACAATTCCTTAACTCCTCCTGCGCCCTTAAACCAGTAATTTAGTACCCAATTCCAATTGTGCACATGTGTAACCTCATAACAGGCAAATTGAAGGCTTGAAGCCGAAGAGCTTCAGACGCAAAGGTATAACATCATCATCGGCAGTGTATACAAATTTGGATTCCTTGGGCTTTAATGTATCATGGAAAAATATAGAGATTACATAATAATGTGCGCATAATTTATTATGAAAAAAAAACATTCCTTATAGGTTTATAGATAGATAGATGGATAGATAGAAGATATACATATATATAATTCTATATATATATATTAAAATAAGTTATGATATTAATTGCTAAAAATGATTATCATTATATAAATGATTTACTGGAATTAATGTCAAAATTAGATTTTGTCCTAGGAAAAAAAAAACACAAATTTGCCAATAGGACTCGAACCATGGATCTAAATGACAAATGCAATGGTCTTAACCGCTATGCTATGGTGATGTTGTTGACAAATCATATATCTACTACAATATGAGTATAAGATTTGTCATGTGCATTAAATGCGTTTCGTACACGACTTTTTAATGTATTACGGAGCATATAGATATAGATTGTAACGTTAATGTACTCACACAGGTCACAAGAGTGTGTCACTCAACAAAAAAAAGACAAACCAAAAGATTGTGTAATTTAATCGGACATCAACAGGTGCGTGGCTCCTGCTCTGACACAATCGCCGAAAATATAGTTCCATAAATAAATTCACACAAAGGGTAGCTAAAAAAGAAAATTAGAAAAGGTACGTGGTAGTAGGCCCCACAGGCGCACCCACATCCGTCCGACGTGGCACATGCGCATAGTAGTACGTACTGTATTGTAGCCCCTTTCTTTCTAAGTCAAAAACTCCAAACCCACATCTGACTTCCCTCTCGAATCTCGATTCACAATCCCAGGGATCGGTTGATTTCCCCCGCCGTCTCCAAACATACGCAACCTCCATTAACGCCCTCTCTCTCAAACCATGTGTCGCGATCCAAATCTGTCTCGGTGTCTTTCAACTGTAATCCACCCGCTTTTCTGAATCCCTTGCGAGCCGATTTCGAAGAGCTGGATCTGATCTTTCTTGGCCGATTTGGCACAAGAAGGGGGGTTCTTTTAGGTTCCAAGGCTCCGGCGGAGAAATCGGCGAGGTTTATCAGTTGGAAGGGGGATCTTGATTTCCTTGGCCGGTGTACGGCACAATGTCGGAGTTTCCGGCGGTGGTCGTCAAGGAGAATAGCTTGTTGAAAGGTGTTTTCGCCGTCACCGGTATTCTGTCCACTCTTGTCGTCTATGGCGTCTTACAGGTAAAACTCTCTTTCCATGTCTTCTTACTTTAATTCGTTGTCGAAAGGGTCCAATTTCGGAAATCTGGTGAAGTTAGGGTTTCGACTTTTTAAATGGGGCTAAATGTCTTGTCTTGGGTTGGTGATTTTGAGCTGATTATTTGTGTTGACTTTCAAATAGTTATTCTTCATTAATGTACTTTCATGGGCCATTGCTTGGGGTTGGTTGTGGTTTATTTTCAAGAATTCCTGTACAAAAACTTGAGTAGAAAGCACAAATTTTGATTTGTTCAAATTGGATAGAGAATGAATAACTAATGGATTAGAGTCTGATCATCGAGAAAGTTACTAAGCTGAGCTTGTTAAGTAGTACTAATGGTGGATCCAGGACTTTGAAGCCATAAGAAAATAGAGGGTGGGCTATGGGGGAATAAAGGAATATGTTTGTTGTTGAGCAATGATTATGGAGTTTTCTTTGCTTCTTCCTCACTCGTTAGAGGGATCAATAAAGCCTGATAAAGATTGCAAGGAAAATTTCTGTAGAAGCTACATTTTAGTGCTTTCTGATTGTGTAAGCCATTTCAACAACTGGCTTCAATTTTATGTTAGCGCTTGGTTACATTGTAAAAGGCGCTGCAAATCTTGCCAAGTCTTGTAAAAGGCTATCTCACATTACCTTATCTGATGCTTCTGCCCAACACTTTTTTTTGCAGGAAAAGATTATGAGAGTTCCATATGGACTGAATAAAGAATATTTCAAGCACTCATTATTTCTAGTTTTTTGCAACCGGCTGGCTACATCAGCAGTCTCAGCCGCTTCCTTAGTGGTAATTTGTTATTTATAAGTAATTCTATTATTTTCTCAGTGACAACATTCTTAATACCTTGTTTGTTTATGCTAGATAATAATTTTAGCCATTGATACTTCTAGTGGTTTGATTTCTTCTACTTCTTCCTTTAGGCCAGTAAGAAGGCTTTGGATCCTGTTGCTCCAGTATACAAGTATTGTCTGGTATCAGTGACAAATATTCTTACTACTACTTGTCAATATGAGGTTAGTCAACACATGAGTGATAGCATGTTCTGAATAACTCACTTTTTCTTGACAATTGTATTCTTCTATGTTTGGTTTTGCTTATCTGTGATGGGGCTTTTATTCAGCAATTAAGTTGCCATTTTGATCTTTCAGGCTCTTAAGTATGTCAGTTTTCCTGTCCAAACTCTCGCAAAATGTGCAAAAATGATACCAGTTATGGTGAGTATCAAAAGTCTAAGTCAACATTTTTTTTTATCCAATTGTTTACTTGTCCAAATTATGGTACTGTTAATATTTTTATAGTTAGCTCTGAATCTGCTGTGTATCCTGGCTTCCCACTCTTTACACTTCTGAAGGTCAAGAACCTTCCTATAGAGCTTAGGAAATTAAGCTGCAAAACAAGCTAGCTCCCATGATTCCTGTTTGCTTAGCATTGTCTCTTACAACATCCTCAGTCATCTCTGTTGGCTCTAAATTGTTTGTTAGTCTTAATATGTAATTATTACTCAACATGGCCTGTGTAGGTTCTTTCCAATAAAGAATTAAGTTTGAATTTACTTATCATCAAGAAGTTTTTGTATCATTATACATGATAGATCCTTAACAAATAACTTACCAAAAGATTTCAAAAAAAAAAAAAAAAAGGGGGATACCAGGCAGACGACCTCATGCAAGAAATACAAATCAGAGAAATTAGAAAACAGATTTGAAGAGAGAATTGACCTAACTCTTTTTCCATTCCCACAGATTTGGGGCACTGTTATTATGCAGAAGAAGTACAAAGGGCTTGATTATATGTGGGCAGTGTTGGTGACTATTGGATGTTCCATTTTTATTCTTTATCCGGTAAGTATTATGATTGTTAGTTCCTTTGTCTAATATTAATATTCCAAATTTGTTAATTGAATGTCCTAAGAATTACATTGGTGGCTGTCTGGTGTATGCAAACCTCACTTTTTGAAGTACCTTAATTTTGGCTTGAAACGTTTTATGATTACACTGGACTGTTCTGAAGTTAAGTCTGAACTGTTTGAAAGTATTGAGAATCGAAGAAATGAACTACCATTTATCAAGTTATCCCAGATACTTATGACAGTTAATAAACAAAAGAAACCATCTGCAATGCTTATCCAGGTTCACTCATCTTTATCACTTCATGAAATACATGACTTTGCCTTTTGTAAGTATTTATTTAACCTCTTAGAGGGTGTGTTTGACAAGTTTTGTAATGTGTGTTGATGATAAGGCTTTGCATTATATCATCACCTTATCTACTATCTTATGTTTACCGTTTGTATTATAAGCATGAGTACCAAGCATACCTGTATACTACAGACTTTAGTATCCTTTTGCAGTCTTTCTTGCTCTGGCTACTAACTGTAGCCACTAATGCCCTCAGATATCCCTTTACTTGCAATTGCCGCTCTTTTATATCCGTCTCTTGCATATTTTGGGAAGTTTGACATTCTTTATGTTTGTTTATTAAATGCTGTCTTGTAAACCTGCAGAAACTTTGTTTTTGCAACATATGTGGTTTGTCTATTTGAAAAAAAGGTATATATTTGAATCCTTCTTATAATTCCGTATCTTTATGTTTCAGGCAGCAGGTGACAGTAGTCCTTACAATAGAGGAAAAGAAAGTACGATTTGGGGAGTCTCTCTTATGTTGGGTTATCTCGGGTATTGGTTTGAAACCTTACTTCTCCACATGTCTATTGTTGATAATTTCTCAAATAGATCGTATCAATTGGTTGACGTGCATTACATGGCTGTATTGACTTTCATCTGAATCATACCATCCTAATTTCCATGTGCATTACATTAGTAGTGTTAGTTGTATATTTTGCCAAATGATCAGGTGTATATTTTATCCTACAATCCAAACTTTCATAGTTAGGTTTGTTATTTGCATAGAATTATAATACAAGATTTCTTATCAGGTTTGATGGATTCACGAGTACTTTTCAAGATAAATTATTCAAAGGCTACAACATGGAAATTCATAACCAGATATTTTATACGACATTATGTTCCTGCATTCTCAGTTTCACTGGTGAGCTCTACCTTCCTCAGATTTTACTTTATTAAGCAGAACAAAGTTGTCTAGAATTACACAAAAAAGCAAACTGATTTTCATTTTTGCAGTAACTTAGCTGCACAAATTTAATCTCTTTGGATTTCTCTCTCTTCTTGGTCTTTTAGGTCTCATATTACAGAACCATCTTCTAGATGCAGTTGAGTTTGTCTATCGCCACAACGATTGTTTCTACGATATTGTGTTACTTTCTACTGTAAGTGATGCAACATTTTACTGGCTTCTTGAAGAAAATTCCCGTATTTCCTGAAAATTTCTAATCTACTAATGCTGTTTGTATTTTTATTTTCAGGTAGCTACAATCAGTCAATTCTTCATTTCCTACACAATACGGACCTTTGGTGCTCTCACATTTGCCACTGTGATGACCACAAGACAGGTAAGTATCAAAAACATCATATTTTCTTCTCCATATCTAAGTTTGCTCTAATTAATTATTTCTTTGCATTTCCCAGTTGGTGAGCATCCTTCTTTCTTGCTTGTGGTTTTCTCATCCCTTGAGTCCAGCACAATTGATCGGCGCTGTAAGTTTCTTTGCTATTTCCCTCCTCCGTTTTCTCCAAAAAAACTCTCTGGCTGATTCCAAATTGTTGACACCATGCCAATTTTTTTATCAGGTCATTGTGTTCGGTTCACTTTACGCAAAGAGCTTCATGCGGGTTAAAAGCCATCCGCCACCTAACAACTTAGTACAAGAAAGAGCTTTGAGTCCTCCGAGACTGCACATTGAAACCAAACCAACTGAAAACGTTTAGCAGAATATCCTTCCCATTAGAAATGATACGAAACAGTCAACAACCGCTGGTGGCAGTGCAGTGAACAAGGGCAGAGGAAGCATAGGTGTAGCAAAGTGAGTTCTTTCTACCTAACATGAAGAAGAATTTACACCGTTGGATCAAAATTTTGCCTTTTGTTTTCTCGGTTGATCCTTTCTCTTCACACATGAATTATGCAAGATATTATACAGCATCTCTGCCAAAGGGTGGAGTGGGGCCTATGGTGTAAAAATAGTGAACCCTGAAGGGAATATTTATGAAGATGAGAATACTAAGATGACATTTTCTAGGTCAGTAGCCACCTTGTTGGCTGTGTAGACACTGGTTTGTGTAATTTAGTGAGGGGCTAACAGACAAATAGTGGTACAAGAAAAATGTGTCCATTTTTAGTAATTTCCAGAATATGGTTCATACGAAATGGAAAACATAGATCAATTTTTTATGACCCATGTTGATCTGCATGGCCAAGGCCAAGATCATTGTTGCATCTTGCAAGTAACAGAGCTAGTACAGTTTTCCCTTATAGGGAAACGGCATCCTAGTCATGATAACCATGACGGGGGTCTTGAATTTGTCTTTCTCAATATCTGTATAGTATTGTGATAAACCCTGAAACCAAATCCACCTGAAATTCTTAAAGTATATATACCTTTCCATTTTGAGGTTTAGGCTTATATGTCTAAACCAAATACACGAACATAAACCACCGAGCTACTCCATCTCATGACTCCTTAGCCTTCCTATATAATGTAGCACAGATTGCCTAATCTCATAAGCAGAAACTCAAATCAAACCTTCCCTTCACATTCTTCACACTTCTATCAGAACAAATGGCAATTCGCAAATCATCCACTTCAACAGTCCAAACCCAAATCATCCTCTTTGTCATAGCTCTTGCAATCTCATGTGCTACGGCAACCCGGATCCTAAATGAGCTGCCCCCTCTTCCAACTAGCACGGACACAGGCACGCCAGCTGGCACTGATGCAACCACCTCAGGAGTTGGCACTGCTACGGTAGGTCCAGCTGGCAGCACAGCTGGACAAGCGCCGCTGGCAGAACACCCAACACTGACCTTCTTCATGCACGACATCCTAGGCGGGTCGAACCCGACAGCCAAGGCGGTCACCGGGATTGTAGCAAACCCTGCAATCAGCGGCCAAATCCCGTTCGCAAAACCAAACGGCGCTGTTTTGCCAACTAGCAACGGCATTCCTCAAAACAACGCCAACTCTGCCCTCATCAACAACAACAACCTTCCATTTCTTGTTGGCCTCAGTGGGAACACCCAAAACATTGGTCGAAGCAATAACAACAACATCTTTGGTGGGACCGCTGGGTTCCCCGTTGTCAATGGGGCCCAGCTCCAATCGGGGACTGCCCTCCAGAAGCTGATGTTCGGGACTTTGACTGCCATCGATGATGAGTTGACTGAGGGGCCTGAGCTCGGGTCGGGCACGGTTGGGAAGGCCCAGGGGCTTTATGTGGCCAGCTCAGTGGACGGGACGACCCAGGTGTTGGCGTTCACGGCTATGTTTGAGAGCGGCGGCTATTCTGATAGTCTCGTGTTTTTCGGGGTTCATAGGACGGTGGTTTCGCAGTCGCAGGTGGCGATCATGGGCGGGACTGGGAAGTATGTGAATGCCAAGGGGTTTGCGACGATGAAGGTCTTGCCGGCTGCTCAGCATCAGGTTATTACTGATGGGTTTGAGACTTTGGTTGAGTTTGATGTTTATCTCACTCACTAATATTTGTGCAATCCTTTGTCGGTTGTTTGTTTTGTATTGGGACACGATTGATTTACACGTTAAGGATGAATTGCCCGCCTTGTTTCATTCATTTCATCACATATATACAAGCCTGTAAGCACAAATTAAGGTGAACAAAGAGGTCATACAAAAGATATTTTATTCCATATCATAAACAAAGGTATACAATTAATACAAAGATGGAGAAAAACGCAAAGGAAAGATATTGTTTAGCAAATACTCCGTATATAACAATATCACACAAATCCATGAATCTTGGAGCATACAAGTCCTTGATCTTGATGCCCAATTTGCAAATGAAACGTTGAAATGAAGTCAGAGCCTAATGAAACGTTGGAATGATATTGTTTGGTGCACTCTTGGTAAACCAGAGTATTGGCAATATGGAGATCATTGTCTGTCACAAATGAGCTTTGATGGGTTTGAGAATAAGAGATACAGAGATCAACAATCACTACTTGTCAACGACTTTAGCTCACACATCATAGTGAACAGTTTGAGATAGCATAGTGGCCATGGATTTGATAGCGAATAGTTTACGTCTTCCCATGAACGATGCCAGCCTCTTTGTTTACCTGCGTGGATCAGGGTTCTCGCAGCGCAATCTCGGGTTCGACACGAGAGTGCATTGTGCAGCATTAACACACGCAGATAGGAGTGCCTGCCCTTGGCCCGGTCCGGGTTTGGATGAAGTGGTGTGTCCATGGCCTCCTCCTTTGGTGGTTTGGGATACGTTCGAGGTATTACGGGGCCAAGTTTGCGACTATAAAGAGGTTCTACAGATTAGTTAACTGCCTACATCGATGCTGACAAGGCTGGTTGCCTAGGCTCAAGATGCTGATAATTGTGTAATTCTAATTTTTATACGAGAAACAAAAAGCAACCTAGGCCAAGATCAGTGCTACAATTAACTTTACAAGTAGCAGGGCTAGGATGTACCAAAACGTATATAATTAGAATATTTATAATTTATCATAGTATATGTGTACATAATTATCATCATATGTATTAAGCAAGAATACATATATGGCCTTCAACCAAAAAAAAAGAATACATATATGGCCTACAGCTGAAACCAAATCCACCTGAAATTCTTAAAATAGGCTGGCTTTTCATTTTGAGGTTTAGGTTTAATTTGTGGTCTAAACCAAATACACCCACATAAAGCACGAAGCCACCATGAACTACTCCATCTCCTGACCCATTAGCCTCTGCCCTTATATAACTAAACATGGGATTAATTGCCTAAGCACGATCATAAGAAGAAGCTCAAAACAAACCTTCTCCTAAAAATTCTTCACTCCTATCACAACGTACAAATGGCAATTCTCAAGTCATCCACTTCACCATTCAAAGCCCAAATCATCCTCTTCGCCATATCTCTTATAATCTCATGCGCTACTCCAACCCGAGTTCTAGATGAACTACCCCCTCTTCCAACCGGCACAGGCGCGGGCACGGGCACACCAGCTGGCACAGCCGCAACGGCCCCAGGAGTTGGCGCTGCTACGACGGGTCCAGCTGGCGGCACAGCTGGACAAGCACCTCTACCAGACCAACCGCCCCTAGGAGAACACCCAACACTGACCTTCTTCATGCACGACATCCTAGGCGGGTCGAACCCCACGGCCAAGGCGGTCACGGGGATCGTAGCCAACCCTGCAGTCAGCGGCCAGATCCCGTTCGCGAAACCGAACGGCGCCGTTCTGCCAACGAGCAACGGCATTCCTCAAAACAACGCCAACTCGGCCCTCATCAACAACAACAACCTCCCTTTCCTCATCGGCCTCAGTGGCACCACCCAAAACATAGCCCAGAACAACAACAATAACAACAACAACAACAACATCTTCGGTGGCACCGGCGGGTTCCCCGTCGTAAACGGGGCCCAGCTCCAGTCGGGGACCGCCCTACAGAAGCTGATGTTCGGGACCTTGACCGCCATAGACGATGAGTTGACCGAGGGGCCCGAGCTCGGGTCAGGCACTGTCGGGAAGGCCCAGGGGCTCTACGTGGCCAGCTCGGTGGACGGGACCAGCCAGGTGCTCGCGTTCACGGCTATGTTCGAGAGCGGCGGCTATTCCGATAGTATCGTGTTTTTCGGGGTTCATAGGACGGTGGTTTCGCAGTCGCAGGTGGCGATCATGGGGGGGACCGGGAAGTATGCGAATGCTAAGGGGTTTGCGACCATGAAGGTCTTACCGGCTGCTCAGCATCAGGTTATTACCGATGGGTTTGAGACTTTGGTTGAGTTTAGTGTTTATCTTACTCACTAAAATCGTTCTGTGTAATTAATCTTTCTTTGGCCTGTTTGTACGTGTGGTTTGTAATATTGTTTCCCGGTTGTAACGCTTGAAATGTAACATCTTGTGCCATGTATGTAACTCGTGCTTCGGATTTCAAATACACTTAAAAGTTGTGGTCCAGATCGATTTTCTTGCTTCAAATTACTACTTACTTAATTAATCCTGTATCACGCGCGACGTAAATTTAAACTTAATTACGGGGATCAATGCAATTGAAGCATTATCATAACTTGCTATATACTGGTAGTCAATTAAACCGAAAGCTAAACATACTTAATTAATTAATTCTAAGAGAGATGAGGAGAAAAGGCTCCATACCCTCACAAGTGCAACTTTTGATGTAATTTTTTTGTAAAGTGATCGATTACGTACATGATTTTGAACTTAGCCACGGGGATCAATGCAAGATTAGTAGCTAAACTCAGATTTAGCTGAGACCGACGAAGACGAGGACGAGGAGGTGGACGAGGTGGTCGGAGAGGGCCAGAATTGTGCATTCTTCACCTTGGTAATGCTATTCAGCACGTACAAGGGAGTCACATTTCCGATCACCGTTACTTTCTTCGTCTCAAACTCTATATCGAACGATGTCACACCTATATACATATCACCGTTACGATATACTGTAATTGAATTTATTCCATTGATAAAAAAAAAGAGTAGAAAATTACAATAAAATAATTTTCTGACCTTCCATTTTGGAGAGGTGTTTCCTAAGCTTGCCCTCACAGCCTTTGCAATGTAGTGATACCCTCAGCACCACCACCTGCAACACCAGCAAATCAAGTCACACACACACTCCTTGCAAGCTAAATGACGATGGTTAATTAAGAAAATGTAAAATATGAAATTGAAATTAAAAGAGTTAATTAAGCGAAAGACCTGGTCCCCTGATGGAGCAGGTGGCGGTTTGACCGTCTGGGTCGACGACGTCACAACAATATCACGCTGATTAAATCCTGACCGTCCGTTGCCAGAGCCCGTTGACCGGTGTAACGGCGGTTTGACCGCCTCCGAAACAGCATTCTCAGTCCATTCCAACGCTAGCAAGTCGGTGTCCCTCCGCTCCACCGCCAACTCCTCCTTATCGATCAGCGAGTACCCTCCGGCGTGCTTTCGCCGGAGGACGTCTCTGACGTCGGCCGAGCTCCGGCGGAGCGCGTCTCTAACGTCCGCCGAACTCCGGCGGATGGCGTCCTTGACGTCCGCCGAGCTCTTCCGCCGGGGAGCCACGTAATCGCCGACGTCGGCCGAGGAGTGTCTCCGGGCGGGGACGTGTTGACGGTTGGCTGCGGCGTCGACGGAGAAGCGGCTTTTGAAGGAGAAGCTTTTCCGGTAGGCGGCGAGGCTCTTGGTTTGGTCGGAGAGATAGGAGTGGACGCGGTGGTGGAGGGGCCGGGGGGCGGCGGCGCCGGTGCAGATGGCGGTGGAGGATTGGGAGGCGCAGCCTGATCTCAGGCTTTTCAGAGAGAAGGGCATCTTTGTTTTGTTATGGACAAAAAAAGGAGGTTTTCTGTCTAGCGTTTTGTAAGGAATGGACAGTGAGAATGTGTGGACGTAGTAGTATTATAGTGATGGTTACTATGTAAGTTGAGTGTTGGACAGTGGGTTAGTGGGCGAGCTGAAACAACAAACTTAGATCTATTGATCAATTGTTGTGGGTTAGTGTTGTTGTAAAGCCTCTAATCTTACTAGCTAGAAGAAGATGCCACGCACGTAATTACGTACGCAAGTGTGTTTATACATGTACACAAAAGACTTTAATTAATCTTAGAAGAGTCTCCTATAATGAGAGTCTTGCTAGTATTTGTAATTCTTTAGAGTTTTAACTATATGTTAGCCCGTAAAAGACATATATAAACAAGGAAAAAACATAGCGGAAAGGTGGGGTTGGCTTTGGATAACCTTTTGTACAACATATATTATTACAACCACCATCCACCTTCGATCCACCTTCGAATGTTCAAAAGTTGTCATAAACTATATGATTGTTATAAAGTTACTAGGCGGATGGGACTAAAGTACTTGTTCTATATATATTTTTGTACGTGCTTGTAGCGTTCTTGAAAGTTGAATGTTGCACCAAATTTCTCTACCTTCGAACGTGTTGTGTTGCACCTAGCTTAGCTTGGCTTTTGCTTTCCGGAGCCGATAACCTATCGCCTAGCTAACCTATAGTATTCGTTTTGTTTAATATAAAGTTGTAATTATTGACGTATGATACGTAACATACTACGTGTATATGTTATAAAAGGCCCACCAAACAATGGTTTCATTTTTCCCTAGTATCTTAGACTA
Source organism: Polygonum aviculare (assembly GCA_934048045.1). Classification (NCBI taxonomy): domain Eukaryota; kingdom Viridiplantae; phylum Streptophyta; class Magnoliopsida; order Caryophyllales; family Polygonaceae; genus Polygonum; species Polygonum aviculare. Next base: position 7,900,336 of record OW204024.1, read on the forward strand.
GCTGAAACCATTCTATAGTCTATATATCAAGTACAATGAGAATAACTTGGAGTCCATTAGTATTAGTATTACCAGTGAGCTTGAACAGATATTAAAGAATATGCCATTTTTACAGTGATACTTATAGTATGTATGAGTTAACATCCCATGCTCGGTGTAATCTGCCGGCATGATTATGTACATATGCCTTCAGTCTTCATCTCTTATTCTCTTTTTATCAACAAAATAATTCTCTGGTGGCCATGCGTCTAAAGAATTGAAGCAGACGGTTCACATCTGGTCAAGCCTTGCTCGACCCGAACCCCTTTCCCTTTCTCTCTCCTGTGGCGATCGATATGGCGATTTTTAGAAACCCTAACTATTCAAGCCTCAGCCTGAAAATCCAGCCCCCCTCCCATCAATCCTTTAGATGGGCGTTGATCCTCCTCCTCCAAATCTCCTCTAGAAATCTTGCTTTTGACAAACCCGAACCTTTGTTCTTCGTTGCTCAAGTGAAAGCATGGAGACTTGTCTCCCCAAAATTACCCAATCTGATTTTATTCAAGAAGGGGGCTTATGATACATCAAAGATGCGCGTAGTTAACATCTGGTCAATCAATTGGAGGAGGAGACATAAAAATCAGCAAAATCAAGGGCCAAAATGGAGGAAACATTGCAACCTAACCCTAAGTGGCGAATCAGTACCCTCAAGCCGAAGAAGAAGGGGAGGTTTGGAGGGTGAACCACTTGATGGAAGGCTGGGAGCGAAGGAAGGAAGTCTGGGTACGAAGAGGGTGAGGGTGGGCGAGCTGGCTTCCCTCCCCAAATCCCACCACAACGAAGAAGGCGACCGGTATATCGTCGCCGGAAGAAATACAGTGGAACAAATCGTTCATCACACAAGGTATATTCACATGTTACACCCACTTTTGTTTACTTTGGTTGACGAACAAGGGATTATTTGTTTGATGACTACCCTTAAATGGAAACAAGCCGAGGAGGCAATCACCCAAGCCGAGGAGGCATCTAACTCAGCTGCAAAGGCAGTGCGCTGTCAAGAAAATTTCTATTCGAACAATATAAAATCTGCATCTAATAATATCGAATTGTCGCCCGATATATATACTTCTTGTGAACTAACAAATGCTTTTTGGCTTGAATCTTGGGACATTCTGATGGGAGGCTTGATAAGTGTAGACCTTATGAAAAAAAGGCAATTTATGAGCTCTAAGATGATGATGCTCCATGCCAAAACTTGTCCAATGACTTGCTGGAAACAACCTCAAAGTCCAAGGTGTATTATCTCCCCCTGTTCTACTTGCATCTTTAAATATAATGAAAAGGTTAACCTTATTATCAAATCTGTATATAAGTCGAACCCCTCTAGAAAAATGGTATATGAAAATTTCTATCCATCAAATGCACTGCAAGTGTTTGTTTTAAGTGTTCTGATAGCGTGTATGACAATATTTGCTTCAGTTTGGTGTGTTGATGATTCCATCATGAAGAAAGACAAATTTGGTATGAATGACCTCAACTCTGAAATGGTTTCCAGTAAGAAAACCTTTGTGGAACAATCGCTTCTAGCTAAAACACTTTTACAGACTGAACCCGAGCCCACTATGGTCGAGGAGACCACAAGTAGTGGTGTTTTAACAAACACATCAAAGAAGGCCGCTATGGTCGAAACTCTGACTACAACAACACCTTTGTACTGGTTTCCTATGACCAAATCTGCTACTAAGCATGCTGATGATAACTTGGTCTGGCTCTCCCTCGTCAAATCCTCGACTCCCTCCTTGGTAATTACTCAAAGAACTCAAGAACTACGAGTTTATTATGATAAACGAAGATGTGATGTAACGTGTGGTGAAAATCTACTTTTTGCTACAATTTTGGTTACGCTAGCTAAAAAGAGCATGACTCCAAGAACTTTGGGATTAAGCAGTGCTCCTATCACTACTACAATTTGGGTTACTTTTTGTTTGTGTATGACATTTTATCCTAAACTTATGCCTTGTATGATACTTATGAACCATGTGCATGGTAGTGCTTATGAAAGAAATTATTATGCTGTTAGCTCTTATTGTCCGAATCCTATGTATCATTGCATTAATTTGAACCTCTGTGTGCATAAGTTGAAATTTTGGAGAAGGCAGAAGCACAAAATAAGTGGATCTCTCCTAAAATGTGGTAGCAAAGCAACGTTCGTAGCATTAAGTATCAACATTCTGGAAAAAATTGAGAGGTTGGAGGATAAGCTCAGGACGAAATTAGTTAAATCCCTGATAATGATGGAAAAGGATTGGTCTAATGACATCAGCACACTCTTCCTAGCCATTGGTGTACAATCCTACCCGACCACCGAAAATACAAGGAGAACAACTTATAATATGAAACAAAAAAGAAACCAATGGGACAAGCCCATATGTCAAGGTAAAATAAAATCCAAATGAAAGTCGCTGTATGGAACTGTAGAGGTATGGGTCGGAAGTCGTTCTGGCCGGAAATTGACTCATTTTGTAAAATTGAGAAGATTCAGCTCATGGCTATTGTCGAAACAAAGACGGAAACACCACCAGAGGACTCCCAATGGCGCAGGGCTGGATTTGATAACCTCATTTGGACCCCGGCCAATGGAAGAGCAGGAGGGATAGGAGTAATGTGGAAAGATTACCAACTAACAAACGAACTGATTGAACCTCTAGCCCAGGAAGGAAGATTCACGATCCTAAAATATACAAACTTGTCAACCAACTATATAATAGCCATTTGCATCGCATATGCACCACCAAATGAAGCAGATAAAGACGAATTTTGGAACCTCATTACAAGCACCATCAACTACATAAATCTACCGACAATTGTAATGGGAGATCTCAATGAGATCCAAGATCCTAGTGAAAAAAAGGGAGGTGTTGAACCAAACCCATCAAGATTTAAAAGACTAACGGACTTCAAGAATGCGTGCGACCTTTATGAAATACCGACTCAAGGGAATGCCTTTACCTGGCGTAAAAATCGAACAGAAGTTAACAACACCTATGAAAAACTAGACCGAACCCTTGTCAGCAACCACATTCTGCAATGGTTCCCTTCCATTACAACGAAAAACTATGCATTCGCCGCCTCGGATCACTGCCAAATTGCAATTGAACTTACAAACTCAGAGATATACAAAGCAGCACCTTTCAAGTTTGAAAAAATGTGGATGCAACGAAAAGATTTTAGAAACATAGTAAAACAAGCCTGGCGAGTATCTTTTCCAGGGTCAAACATGTTTCAACTAGTTAAGAAAACACACCTCCTAAAGCTTCATGCTAAAAGATGGAATAAGTCAACCTTTGGGAACACATTTGAACAACTCAAAAATATAGAACAAAGTCTAATACAAATACAGAACCAAATCCAAATATCCCCCACCCCTCTGACAATTCAAAAACAAAACAGACTAATCCATAAGAAAGAATGTATCCTGAACTTCCACAAGACCTACTGGAAGCAAAGAGCAAAAATAAAACACGTAAAACTCGTGGACACAAATGCAGGATACTTCCACAAAATTGCAAATGGTAGAAGAAATAGGAAGATAATAAAGGAAATACGAACGACAGACGGTACACAAATTATTGGGGAAGCCAACATTCGAACAGAAATAAGAAGAGATTTTCAAATCCGATATAAAAAGGATCAGACCAACCAGACACTACTTGAACAACATCTTAGCCTCATCACTTCTGAAGTCTCCCCTGAAGACAATGAAAACTTAATACAACCAGTGACGAACCAGGAGATCAAAAATGCCATAATGCAAATAGGCACAGAGAAATCTCCGGGACCAGACGGGATGTCCTCTGGCTTCTATAAGAAATACTGGAGCATTGTCGGTCCTTCAGTAATCAAGGCTGTTAAAAGTTTTTTCCACTCAGGTAAAATTTTAAAACAGATAAACCATACTTTCATAACTTTACTACCCAAGAAAGATAATCCGGAATCAACAAACCACTATAGACCGATTAGTCTATGCTCAACAATTTATAAAGTCATCGCGAAAATTATAACGGAGAGATTAAAAGCGATAATGAACAAAATCACTCACCCACTACAAGGTGCATTTGTAGCAAAACGAGCGATACAGGATAATGTACTCATTGCACATGAAATATTCCATTCCTTTAGGGGGAAGAAAGGTAAAGAAGGATGGATGGCCATTAAGCTAGATATGGAAAAGGCTTATGATCGGGTAGACTGGGGTTATTTATTTACAGTCATGGAAAAATTTGGATTTTGCGAAAGATTCATGGGGTGGATAAAAGAATGTATAACGACGGTATCGTTCTCAGTGTTGGTAAACAATGGCACTACGGACCTCTTTCTCCCAGAAAAGGGCCTTCGACAAGGAGACCCACTCTCACCCTTCCTGTTCATCATTGGGACAGAGATACTAGCGAGAAGACTACAACAAATAAGTAACACATCACAAAACTCGATAGGCTTTGCTCTCTCTAGATCAGGGACAAAGATACCGTTCCTAGCATTCGCGGACGACATCATGATCTTTGCGAAAGCAACACATAATGCAGGATCAATCGTCAAACAAGTAATTGAGGAATACTGCGCGATTTCTGGCCAAAAGGTAAATTACAACAAATCAGCCTTTCAAGTGTCAAAAAATGTGAACAATCAGCGAAAACAGATGATCCAGCAAGTGCTTAACATTACGACAATGTCTAACCTTGAAAAATATCTAGGGTGCCCCATTATTGATGGGAAAGTCAACAAAGACACGTTTAAAGAAACTGTAGGAAAAACAAAGAACCAACTTGCAAAATGGAAAGCAAATACCCTCTCTCAAGAGGGAAGGACAACACTGATTCGGGCAAACTTAGCGACAAAACCTAACTACCTAATGCAGAGTTTCCTACTTCCAACTCACATACACAATGAACTAGACCAAGTACATAGAGGTTTCCTGTGGAACAAGGATGTTAACTACAAACCATTGGTTGGATGGGACAGAATCTGTAAGCCTAAGTCCCATGGAGGGCTAGGAATTAGAAAAGCAGAAAACATGAACAAAGCACTCCAAATGAAATTGCTGTGGAAACTTATTGCAGAACCTACAAACGTATGGGTTTATCTAATGAATGAAAAGTATATGAAAAATGAGCCACTCTTTTCGTATAAAAAACAATCGAACACATCGTGGCAATGGTCAAAACTTATGAGCCTACGCCCAGAGTTTGAAGAGGGTTTAAGATGGCAAGTTGGTGACGGGAAGACAATCAAGTTCTGGACTGATAGGTGGGCATTGCAAGAACCCTTGATTAAGTATGCGATAGATCCAATGACATGCAATAAACAAATGAGAGTATGTGATCTTATTACCACAGTGGATGAATGGAACACAAGCGAACTAACAAAAGTCCTCCCAATAGAACTAGTAGGATGCATTGCAGATATACCCATACCGTCAAAGGGTGTTAGGGATAGGCTCTATTGGGCACCAAGTAAAAATGGTTGGTTCTCAACTGCCTCTGCGGTTGAACTCCTTGAGAGAACACAATACCTAGACCCCAAACCGAACAATTGGATTTGGAAACTGGATACCTTTCCTAAAGTGAAAAACTTTTTATGGAAAATTGACGCTAATGGATTACCGACTAGAGCTAGACTGCGAGAAAAACACGTCCCAATCCCGTCAGGGTGCCTAATGTGTAATAGCCAAAATGAATGTTCAAACCACTTGATGGTGGAATGCCAACACACGCGCAGAATCACTTATAAAATTAACCCTGCTATAGGTAATGTCCTCCGAACTATAAACATAGACAATAAAACACCTGCTAATATCATAACTGAACTACGAAATACCCTAGGGTACAAGGACTTTACAACTTTAGCAATCATCTGGTGGTGTATCTGGCATCAACGAAACAAACTAGTATTCCAAAGTACACCAAACGATTACATCCAAGACCTTGACAAGTTCATTCGAACACAGATATCACAGTGGACTAAAGCAAAAGAATGGGATGAAGATGAGGAAACAAACTATAAACACAGAACGACGAGGACAAGAAAACAGAAACAACAAGCAAGATGGATCAAACCAGAGCATGAATGGGTGAAGTTGAATTTTGACGGGTCAAGGATAGAAACAGGTTCAGCATCTACAGGTTTCGTAATTAGGGATCACAGAGGCAAAGTCCTGAGAATTGGTTCGTCCATAAGCAAGCATAGCTCGGTCCTCCAAATAGAAGCCCGCGCCATTAGAGAGGGAATCCTAGAAGCGAAAAAGTCTGGTTTCCAAAAATTAGAAATTGAGGGTGACAACCTCATAGTCATAAACGCAACCCGGGGTCTTAGACAAAGTCCGTGGGAAATTGATATGATTATTGCAGACATTTGGATGCTCCTCCGTCATTTCTCGATGGTACGCATCCGACATGTGCATAGGGATGCTAATTACGTGGCCGATAAAATTGCAAAACTGGGCCACGATCACCCTATTGAGTGCATTACAGATAACTCAGAACTTAATGTTCTCATCCGTCAGGATGCCCTAGACCGACCCCCGTAAGGTGGGCCCGTCTAATCCTTTCCTAATCAAAAAAAAAAAAAAAAAAAAAAAATTGAAGCAGACGGTTCACTACTTCACTTATATATATGCGATATATAGTACTACTAGTATATATAGAAAATATATTAAGAGCGGCCCTGCTTGTTGTTGTGACACTTTAAACATGTGCTTTACTTGGCCTGCTCTGCTGTTTTCTCTTTTCATCTTTCTGGGCTTTCCATCATTTCATTGAGAGTACTGTTCTTATCATTTGGCAGTTCCTGCTTGTTCTATTCATGCTCAAAACAAAAACTATACATACGCTTTCCAAATAGTTCAATTATAGCGGCTTTTTATTGACTTTGAAAGTTTAAAATTTGCTCAAGTGTTGGAATGAAAATGATTTTGTTCTCTATAGACTATGCTTGTTTTTGTATATTGTAGTATCATCTTTTATGTCAAAATAGCCCAAAACCATGTGTTAGATAGATTATGACATGAACTTAATTATGTGATTACAAAAAAAGCTTTTTAAATTTCAACCAAAAAAAAAGCTTTTTAAATAGAAATGTAAAGAAAAGTATAATTTTACTGCGTAATGATTAGAATCACCACAAATACTAATTGATCGACCTCGAGATATTAACCTAAGGATTTAACGTCTTAAAAGGGTGTCAGAAGGCTCTATGAAATACTTCTTATTATTAGGGTCTCCACAAGTACCAGTGACAAACACAAGACTTTATTAAAAGTAAAAACCAGTGAACTGATGCGCCGATCCGGTCAAATACTTCTTAGTTCTTACGTGATTGAAAGGGAAATGCTTCTTTTTATTTTGGAAACGTAAAAACAAAAAATACAAAACGAACTTTCTCACAAGATGGACGCATCTCATGTGAATCTCAACCAGTATAGGCCTGTTATTCAAAACCTGGGCCCAGATAGTAAAGCCCATTCATATAATCCAATTGTAAAGGCCCGTCTCGGCTGACAAAAATTAGGGTTTTTCAGTCCCCGTTAAAGCCTCTTCGGCTTCACTTCGCTGCTCTTGTTCTTAATAGAGAGAAGAGGCAGTTGCCATCTAGCCGCGGATAGCAGGAAGATTTCAGCAATGGGTAAGAATTCCTCTACTCTCATCCTCTGCTCTCCCTTGTTCTTCCAATTTTAGGCCTTCTTTCATCCAATTACGTTCCAATCTGATTCGTTTCCGTTGATTTTGGGGGAACAGCGAGGATCAAGGTTCACGAGCTCAGGCAGAAGGCGAAGCCCGACCTTCTCGCTCAATTGAAGGATCTCAAGGCCGAGCTCGCTCTTCTCCGAGTCGCTAAGGTCACCGGCGGTGCCCCCAACAAGCTCTCCAAGATGTAAATTACTGTTTTCCGCCTCGTCTGGTTTCCTGCACATTTATATCTCTTCGAATTGTTGTTCGTTTGCTGAATTCGTATCTGCTCGTGTGTGTATTGGTCTGGTTGCGTAGTAAGGTGGTGAGGCTGCAAATCGCTCAGGTATTGACAGTGATTTCACAGAAGCAAAAGTCAGCATTGAGAGAAGCGTACAAGAACAAGAAGCTTTTGCCTCTTGATCTTCGCCCTAAGAAGACTAGAGCCATCCGTCGTCGTCTTACTAAGCACCAGGTAATGTTTTTCTCTGTTTCTTTTTCTATTATTTAGTGCATCCTCTATTCTTATCTTTGATACAGTTGCTCTTGCATTGCTGAACTTGGAGTATGAACGTTATTTTTGTGTGTTTTGTGGCTCTTGAATTCATGAATTCTGCCTAGTTGCTGGTTATCTGTATGGCTTAAGAAGTTGCCTTATAGCTTGTGCTAGGATTTTGAGTTTAGTTGGTATAGTCTAGCTGGAATATAGATCAAATGATTGAAATGGATTGGCACATCTGAACTGTACAAAATAATTTGAACTTTAGTTTTGTGATCCGTGTACACTCTAGCTGAAGTTATATTAATCTCACAATTTGGTGATCTTTCTTATCTCTGTGCTGTTTGGATTATTGTTTGGAGAACTAATGATTCAATTCCCACATTCTTGGTGTAAGATTGTAACAGTATGCAATAACTGGGTCATTATTTTTTAAACGTTTGTCTTTTGCCTTCCAATGTCATTCCTTTAATTGGTGTTAGTTTCATTGCAATTGTTACAAATCTATTGGGGCGTATTATTAAATCAGTAGGAGTTGTTGGCTAGAAATAAAAACACTTGTTTTGTGGTTTTTGCAGGCTAGTTTGAAAACCGAGCGTGAGAAGAAGAGAGAAATTTACTTCCCAGTGAGGAAATATGCCATCAAGGTGTAAGGAGAATTGTTTATGCTGTTCTTTAATCCGGTGTTAGTTTACAAACACAGCATTTTGTCCAAGTTTTGTTTGTTTCAGAACTCAAATCTAGTACTGAGGTTTTGCTGCTATTTGAATTCTTCAGCTTTTGGGCGTGATTGGAAACCGTTTCTAGACATGCATGGTTTTTATCTATAATGGCCTTATAGTTGTGTATTAATTTGGACTAAGGGACTAAACCTTTACCAGTAAATTCTAACCAAACCGCAAATCTATTTCAAAGGTCACAGCTTAACAGATGCCAAATCAGGTTTGATTAAGAATGAGATTGAACATATGGACTGAGCAATTGTTATAGATTTCTTGCCCTTGTTTGAGTGTTTCAGATTTGTTATCTGTTTGTTGGCACAGCAATGTTATCTTTCAGTATGGCCTATTCAGTTCACCAGTGATTTATGTAGTGACCACCCATCTTTTGTCATTCTTTGGGCTCGAAATTTGGCTTGTTAAGATCGATTTATGAGCTTAGAAATGGACAAGGAATTTGTCCTAATTCACAAACGGGACCTCTGCAGTATATGCAAGCTCAATGCTGGATGTGGTGTTGGTGTAAGTAATGTCAACCATCTTCAACAAATCTACAGCATCAATTGGTGAAAATCATTGCTAATAAAAAACAATCATACAGTAAATGCATTGCTGATGCATTAGATCAAATTAATCAATAACCTACAGGAATCAAGATACATGAATGACTAGAGACATTGTTTTGATGGAAAAAATTAACAATTCTCGGGGGGCATGGATAATGCGGAACAATCCTAGCCATCTCCTCTTCCTTCCCTATCCTTCGATCTACATTTGCATGACTAAACAAACGACTACATACAGCATGGTCGTAAATACCCTACTTCAGTGTCACAGTCTGTCTTTATTAGTGAGATTTGGTCTTCTGGGAAGCCTATCATTTACAAGATGCATGTGTGATTATAGTACCTTATTAGACTATTAGTGAGTATGTGTTTGCGTATAGCGCGCAATGCAGGGTCGAGAGAGACTAAAGTTCTTGAAGAATATACGTCTCACTTTTTGAGCTATTATGTCATCAAGTAGGAATACTCATAAAATGTTGAAATCTTGTTTGTTTGCTAGTACACTGAATATTGTTACCTTGTGCTTAGTTACCAGTGGTTATCTGTACTGTTTAAGCGTGCAGATGCCTTAGAGTTCGTGCTAGGAAGCAGAGTATAGTCTATACGGAGTATTTTTTTTGATCTTAAGAGTATAGTCTATATAATGTAGCTGAAGTTTGGAGCAAAGCATTGAGATGGATTGCCATACATATCTGCCATTCTTTTTTTGAGCAAAACAAGTGAACTTTGTGACCCAAATAGCCTTTAGTCTTTAGTCTTATGTATGTAGCTGGCCTTACCTCAATTGCTAGAGTCTACTATTATCTTCATTTTCCTTGATTTTCTTATTGTGAATGATGAACGATGGGAAGGAGAAATTCGATATCCGTGTGGGCCGAACTTTCACAAGGGCCCATGCAAATTGATCGAGTAGGGCCCACGTGTGCTACTATAATACTGCGCACGTTTGGATAGTTGTTGATGATTTGCGTGTTTATATTCTCTCTCCTTAACGTGCAACTGACTGTGCAACAACACCTAATTCCAATCGATCGAATATCAAATTACTTAGATATTCCGCTCGTTAATTATGAGTTGATGATATGCACAATAATACTGTTAAGTATGGGTGCATTTTCGAAGCTAGTGAACGTTCGAGTTATTACATGCCCAAGAAGAAATAACGTTATATATGAAAACGTACATGCAGATGTTGTTTTGTTTTCTATGTTGAATTACGATCTTAAAAATAAATAAATATCTATCTATCTATCGCAATCAATGGAAGCGTTCAATCATGGTGTGCAATATATATGTATATCACATGGCATCATGTATTTATCTGGAGATAATTACAAAAGAGAATGGAAAAATGGAAATTATTAACACTAAAAATGATAAAAGCAGAACAATTTGGTCGTCCTATTTTCATTAGAAAACTTTCTGGGTTGTCTCCATTTGTCGAGACAGGTCTTCCCAATATGCCGGTTTGTTTGCTTGGTATACAACTGAGGGATTTCTGGACTGTTGTTGGAGGCGGGATCGGAGTAATTGTTTGATGACATCGGATCTAATTATAGGTTATAACTGCGGTATAAAAATCACTAGGGTTATATTCTGCAGTAAAAAATCGACGCCTACTAAGTTGACATAATATGTGAGTAAGTATACCATACTTGATACGGATTTATTCAGTCATATATGACGACTGATCGACGACCCATATGAAAACTTTGTCCATATCCGGAATCAGAGTGATTTGCGAGATTGCTGATGGCGTGAACGCCACGTGGCAGCGCCTCCAAATTAGCTATCGGTGCTCGGCCCCACTTCCCCGCTGTCAATCCTCTTCTTGGTTAGTGTACGTAGTTTAACTTGCAAGTAATTTCAACTATAAAATGTGTTTCAACTTCAATTTCAAACTAATTCACCCCCCATTATTAAATCAACTAAGTTTCCGAGTAGTACTCCGTAGTATCTATTACTAAAAGAGATTCCGAGTTTGAGTCATTCCGAGTGACTTTCTTCCTAGCTTCAAACAAAAACGTCCCTCCAAGGACATAGCTAGAAATAGTCACTTGGAAGTATGGAAGAGTTATTTATGTTTTTTTTTCTTGGTATGACCAATATTTATTTTTATGTCGTAGGTACATGAGACCCTGAATCCATTGACCATGTATAGGTCAATGGTTTATGATGATTTTAATTAATATTAACATGATGATATTATATATTCAATGGGCAGCCACTCGATGTGGGATTGTGCCAAACGGATCATTCATGCTGCCCTTGACATATCTTGCACTGTACTAAATTTCTATGCTTTGAACCTTTTGTAAATTTCTTTCTTCATATTAATACATCTTACAAAATATCCAATAAAAAATCAACCCCTTACAACGAATATCCATATATATAATGGTATACATCATCATATCAAGAAAAGTATTTCGTTAACTTTGTAGGATTATGAAATCCGTCTGTATAGAAACTAAAAACAATGTCAAATTGCATATGGGCGAAAGCGAAAGTTTGATTGACGTTGATTGTTAATGGTCTTCTTAGTATTATATTTCCCTAATTCACATTTTGTACAACAAAGTATTGATATTAATTCAACTTAAGGAACACATCCTAGGCTCTGTTCGGTAAAACTAACTGAAATCAAGCTGAAATGGTAACTGAAGCTTTTTGTAACTGAAGCTTATATTTCTAGCTGAAATTCGTAACTGATTTTAAAGCTGACAATTTTTAGTAAGTTAACGGGTGTTCGGTAAAACAAGCTGATTGTTGATAAAATTAGAGGGTAAAATGACGAAAAGGGTATTGAGGAGGGAGAAGACATTAAGATGAGGGGTATGGACCCACCTATATAAATTTGGAGAAAATGGGAATAAGCTACCATAAGCTAGATAATCTACACATGAGGAACTTAAATTTATAGCAAAAAATAAGCTACTATAAGCTAGAATAAGTTATCATAATCTACTATTTCCGAACACCTCCTTGCAAGCTTATTTATTTCAATAAGCTATCATAAGCTCCAGTAAGCTCCAATAAGCTTTTGCCGAACACACACTTAAATGGCTAAATAATTGTAGCAATCAATATTACGGTGTAAATTAAAATCAATTAACAGTAGCAATTAAGTACAGTAGTAACACAGGTTGATCGAGGTAGTGGGTTTTACGCGCGTTGGTTCTGGTAATTCAGTTGGTAGGCCCCCATACCCACCCACCTCCACTGCCTTATTTTCTGGTTGGAATTTTTTTGCTTTTCTTTCTTCTATAATCCGATTTTGTAAAGAAGAGAATTTTCCGCCATTTTACGACCTTAATCAATAATAATATAAAGCAATTAATTGGAATCTTTGTTGCTGTATGACTTTTCTGATTTTTTGCGATTGAAAGAGGCTTTTTTGCACTGGTTGCTTACATGTGCTTCTCAATTGCTTTGCTCACTTTCAATTTTCAACCCTAATTGTTTTCTGTCGTTTTCATGCATTATTATTATCATTACTTTGTATTTACTGTTCTTCCCTTTTCTCTCCTCCATCCCCCCACTTTCTTCTCATTTTTGCGCCTCCCACTTGCGTTTCCAGAAAGCCTAACACCCCCCAAAGCCCCTCCCTCCATTACCACTTTCTAGTTTCTGTTCAAACCCATCAATCAATCTAACAACAAACCCTATCTCTTCCCAAATGGGTTTTATTGAAGTAGATGGAGGTGGGCAACAGTAGATTTTTCCTTCAATTCCAGGTATCATCTTTCTCTTCTTCTTTCCTCCCTGTTTTCTTACCGCAATTTCGATCCAGGAAGATGGAACTGATAACAGAAAAGGGCAAAATCATGAAGAAATTTCGAAAAAATTAGGTCGTCTGAGACCCACTATAAACCGTCGAATTTCGTCTCTGGCGATTTCAATTGGTTTGGGTTTTAAATTTACTATTCATGGTTTGATGCTGAGAAACCCTCCAATTTTGCATCTCTGAAGCTGAAACCTTGAAGATGAGCAACGAGGCACCAGCAGGAGAGCAGCCAAATGGCCACCAGAAGACGAAGAAGATGGTCAAACAGTTGACCGGAAAGCGTGACGACACCCCTTTGCATTCCGCAATCAGGGATGGGAGATTGGACGAGGTCATCGGCATACTCTCTGGTGCTCAAGATGCAGAGCTGAAAGAGCTTCTCTCAAAGCAAAATCAGTCTGGGGAAACCGCCTTTTATGTGGCTGCTGAGACTGGCCATGTGGACATCACCAAACAGCTCATCAAGTCCTATGATCCGGCCGTTGCCTGCATCAAGGCCCGTAACGGCTTCGACGCCTTCCTCATTGCCGCCAAGCAAGGGAATGTGGGTATGTTGCTTGATCCAATGTGTCAACTTCCAATTGTATAAGGTAGTCTGCTGACATGTTCCAGAATTCGAAACCTGTGATGTGCAGAGATTTTAAAGGTGCTGTTGGAGACTGACCCTAACATTTCCATGACCTATGACTCGACCAACACGACGGCTTTGCAGACGGCTGCAACGCAAGGACACATCGCGGTGGTGAATCTTCTGCTGGAGTCGGGATCTGGGCTCGCCATGATAAGCCGGAGTAATGGCAAGAACGCGTTGCATTCGGCTGCTAGAAACGGTCACTTGGAGGTTGTGAAGGCGCTTGTGGAGAAGGAGCCTGAGATTACTGTTAGGGTTGATAATAAGGGCCAAACTGCTCTTCACATGGCAGTTAAAGGCCAGAATGTGGAGATTGTGGATCAGCTGATTAAAGCTAATCCTTCATCTGTTAATTTGATGGATAACAAGGGCAATTCGGCTCTACATGTTGCTACCAGAAAGGGCAGATCTCAGGTATGTATGGTCTGATCTTCTCACTTTCTTACCAATTAGTGAAACCAAAGTCGTTATGCAGTTTTGAGTTTAGCATTTTAGCAGTTTTGGTCCTACAGAGAATTGATACGTATAGTAACTTCCTCTTTCAGACTGTTAGACGATTGCTAGCACAAGAAGAAATCGACAAAACCGTAGTTAACAAGGCAGGAGAATCCGCCTTCGACACAGCAAAGAAGGCGAAACACGATGAAATCCTGGCCATCCTTGAAGAGAATGGCGTCCAGAGCGCAAAACTGCTCAATAAGAACCCGACAAACCCGGCTAAACAGCTCAAACAAACGGTGAGCGACATAAAGCACGAGGTCCACGACCAGTTGGAGCACACTCGCAAGACGAGGAGACGGGTTCACGGCATAGCCAAGCGCATCAACAAGATGCACTCAGAAGGGCTAAACAACGCCATCAACTCCACCACGGTTGTAGCCGTCCTAATTGCGACCGTGGCATTCGCAGCCATTTTCCAGGTCCCTGGCCAATACGTGGACGACCCGAAAAGCATACCTCCCGGGGCCTCCCTGGGAGAGGCGAACATAGCTTCAAACCCGGCTTTCTTGATCTTCTTTGTGTTCGACTCGTTCGCACTCTTCATCTCCCTGGCGGTTGTGGTTGTCCAGACGTCTGTGGTGGTCGTGGAGAGCAAGGCAAAGAAGAAGATGATGGCGATCATAAACAAGCTTATGTGGCTGGCTTGTGTGCTCATCTCCGTCGCCTTTTTGGCGCTCTCGTTCGTGGTGGTGGGAGAGAAGGAGAGATGGCTAGCTATTAGTGTAACGATCATAGGGACGGTGATCATGGTGACGACTCTGGGGCTGATGTGCTATTGGGTGATTGAGCACCATGTAGAGGCTAAGAGTCGAAGCATTAGGAGGTCGTCCATGGACACTAAATCGCGCTCTTGGTCGATCTCGGTAGTGTCGGAGTCAGAGATGTTGAGCAATGAAAAGTACAAGAAAATGTATGCAATTTGAACAGGGAGAAAAGAGGCCGGCCGGTGTGCCTAGCCTTATTGTATCTTTCTTTTTGTATCTGAGGCATACCACTAAAGAAGTATAGTGATGTATATGATCATAATAAAGGTGGCATAGTATTAGTTCAACAACCAAATCCTCAAAAGTATAATGGGATGAACCGTTTAGCACACAAACTAATGAAAGTTTTTGACGGTTTTATTCAATGCACAAGAATTGCATCGCATATCAATTGTAGCGTTAGCAAAGTATTTGTTTCCTTTCTTATGTTATCTGAAACCACCCGCGTATAGTAATGTATCGTTTGCACCGTTCTGTACTTCGTCGTTTGGGGCTCTCTTCCTCGATCCGTTGGGGGGTGAAAATTACACAAACAGAAGAAAACATTAGACGGAACCAGGAATAAGAGAAATTCCTCTTCTCCAAACTACCGTTTGTGTAAAACCCTAGAAACCTTCTTCATCGTCCTTACAAGCGATCGATTGGAAGATATTGGATAGAGGAAATCAAGATCAATGGATGAAGAATTGCTCGAGTTGCAGAGACAGTTCGAGGTCGCGCAACAAGCTAAGTCGAGCATCCGATTGTCGGAGCGAAACGTTGTCGAATTGGTCCAGAAACTCCATGAACTTCAAATCATTGACTTCGATCTTCTTCACACTGTCTCCGGGAAGGAATATATCACTCCTGTAAGTTTCTCTCCCTCGCGATTAATTGACTTCTTTTATTTTCGGACAAATTGCCTTTAGCAATTGCGTTAAGCAGTCTGTGACTGCTGTTGAGATCAGGAGAAAGGTGATCATCGAAATTTAACTTCTGTATAGATTGTTCAAATTGGTACTGTGATTTCGCCCTTGGATTTGTATTGACTGAAAACCGTTTGTTTAATCACTTTGTGATATCTATGTGATTGATCCAACTCTAAATTTTGCTGGAACAGGAGCAACTTCGTCTTGAAATACTTGCAGAGATAAACAAAATAGGCCGTGTTTCATTGATTGATCTCGCAGATGTTACTGGTGTTGATTTGTATCATGTTGAGAAACAAGCCCAAGCCGTAGTATCTAATGACCCAGGACTTATGTTAATTCAAGGGGAAATAATATCAAATTCTTATTGGGATAATGTGGCTGAGGAAATTAATGAGAGGCTTCAAGAGTGTAGTCAAATTGCGCTTGCTGAGATTGCTGCACAGATACAAGTTGGTTCCCAGTTGATTGCTTCAGTGCTGGAATCCAGGATTGGGACTTTGGTATCATCTGTTTCCTTAATCAATCTACGGTGTTGGATTTGGATTCTTGTACAGCTTTTGAGGTCTGTGTTTACCTGTGTATGTAGATCAAAGGTAGATTAGAAGGTGGTCAACTATATACTCCGGCATATGTTGCCCGTGTGAATGCAATGGTTCGTGGTGCTGCAAGAGCTATAACTGTTCCTTCAAATTTGTCTGCTTTATGGAGCTCTTTGCAGCAGCTACTGCAGGAAATGAATGGAGCAACCGGGGTTGCAATGGATAATTCATTTTTTCAGTCACTTTTCAACAGTTTGGTGAAGGAAGGAGAAATCCTGGGGTCGGTTCGGGCCGGAGTTCATTGGACACCTGCTGTAAGATTCACTTGCTTTCTAGACTTATTTCATCCAGTGTAAAATTTTCCATTTTCCTCAGATTTGAAGTACTGTTAAGTATTTGGTTTTGACTTGATATACTAATTACATTGTCAATTTGTAAGTTGTACCTATATGGCTATATATATATATAATCATGATTGTTCTGATATGGCCTCATGTTTCTGAATCGATCCTATGCTGTCCAGGTTTTTGCCTCTGCTCAAAAGGAATGTGTGGATTCTTTCCTTTCTCAGGTTTGAAGCGTGTCTACAAAATATCCATTTTAAATAATTGTCATGTCAAATTTTTTGAAATATTTGCTCTACATTAATTTATATTCTGTAAACACTTCCATTCTTTTGATGTTGCAGAATTCCTTCATCACTTATGACACGCTACACAAACTAGGAATTCCACAACCTGTCCAGTACTTGCAGGTAGCTTGAGTCCTGATTTATAGTATACCTTATCGTTTTCTTCTCTCTCTTGACTCTTATCAAATTTGTATCTTGAACTCCTTAATGTAGTCCAGGTATCCTGATGGTATACCTTTGGTTACCTTATTTGTTCATTCATCAATCATTGATATGCTGGATGCAGCATTGGAGGATGCTGTTGAACGTGGAAGTTGGTGAGTCTTGAAATACCTTCATTTAAACATTACATTTTGGGTTTGCTACTTGCTAGTGAATCTTCTGTTATCCTGAAGCCCTTGTAGTCTTAAATCTAGATCTAACAATAACATTAGTTCTGGCATTTGTTATTTTATAACAATGTAAGCTGTAGTAATCAGCAACAAGCTTCTTATTGACCTGAACTATATTTGCATGCATCATGATTTCTCTCTATAATTGGTTTTAGCTGTATCAATAATTTCAGGTTACTTACCGTGTTTCTTAAAAGATCACTCTCTGATCTGCTGATATAGATTTTTTTCCCCCTTCATATATTTGTCTTTGCTTTGCTGCTTCACTCTTATATGTGTTGATTTATCAACTCTTGACTGCAGGTTCGATTCAATGTCTGTGTTGCCCTCATCATTAGGGACTCAAGATGCAGCTAAGATTCTGTCTTTGTGTCCCTCCATTCAGACAGCGCTTAAGGTCTTTTTGCTACAAATATTTATTTTTCAAAATAAAAGGCCTTAATGGGTGTTCTTTTTTCCATGGGTTTATCTTAATACGGTTGTAACACTGTTTTCAGACCAACAAAGCACTTGTCGTGGCAGATTCTTATGTGCTAAGCGAAGGCTTTATCAAGGTAAATATGAGGGTTTTTTATTGTTTGTTGATTGAGGAAAATAAAGACATACATAATGATTTTTGTTACTGAAATAAGAACTTGATTTCTGCTGAACTTCTTAATTAAATCGTTTTTCTGGATAATAGATTATTGGCATATTAATTGCATCTAGTGCTCTTCTTGTTTTATTAATCTGGCCAATTTCTGATTGGTAGTCATGCTGTGTCTTCTATAAACTATAACTGAATCTAGCAATTCTGAATCTGTGACAGTCTTGTATGTTTCCATCTTTCTTTCTTTTTTTTGTATAGGATATCTTCAATCGCATGGAAAAGGAAATGGATACATTCCATGTTCCTGGATCTTCAGCTGCCAGGCTAGACGATGACAAAATTTTGGCCAAAGAAAGTCAAGGGAATGATTCTAGCAGATTTTCTGATGCAAGTGAAACTGGTAGTCAGAGCGGCAATAGTAAATCAAGCATGGATAAAGGGTCAAAGAAGAAGAAAGGACGGTCTGCAGGAAGTGGGAGGGCTTTTACCGTTGACATTGATATTGACTTCCAAGATTCTGTTCCCACTAAATCCAAGAAAGGCCAGAAGAAAGGAAGGGATACATCTAGATCTTCTGATTCAAAAGCAGTAAAAGAAGAAAATCCTGGTGCACCCTCACAACAGTGGATGATGGAGAAAATTTTGGCCTTGGTGCCTGATTTTGATGAGCAAGGTTCACCATTTATGCTATGGACAAATCATTTACATTTATCTCTTATATTTGACTAATTTGAGCTGACTTCATATTTTTGAAACAAAATGATCCCTCTGTTGTTAGGTATTGATGATCCAGAGGTAATCCTTAGACCTTTAGCCAGTCATTTAAGACCACTGCTTCTGTCATCATGGAAGGAAAGAAGGAAGAGTGTATTTGCAGAAAATGCCAACAAAATGAAGCGCCTTCTTGATGATTTGCAGAAGAAATTTGACGAGGTTAGAACTAGCATTGCCTCGTGTCCTCTTGATTGAGTTTAGCCATGTAATTTTAACTATGTAGCACCCTGTCTACTGAAAAAGTACTTTGTAGCACTCTACTGCATTTGCATATGATCAAGTAGCGTTGTTCTCCTTAACTCCTAAAATCTGCTGGAAGAAAATAGGATAATTTATGAATTTTTTAGATTGCTGATTATGTTGGCTCATGGATGTATCTGTTCACATTTTTTACCTTTTCAGTGGTGACTTAAAATCTGTTCTTTGCTTTCAGTCTTTCTTGAAGATGCAGCTGTATGAGAAAGCGTTAGAGTTGTTTGAAGATGATCAATCAACTTCGGTACCTTCCTCTTCATGCTCCTTATTTCTTGATTTATGTCTGCTGTATGGAAACCAGTGATGATGTTTCTTCCTATTCACAGGTTGTATTGCACCGACATTTGCTAAGAACTACTGGGGCCTCCATTGTGGATATGCTCTTACATAAGTTGGTTGGCCATCTTTTGCACTTTCCATTGTTTTTCTGTGGCTTTAATTAGAAATCAGGCGCCAAATGTTACTATATTTCTGAATTTAGGATGAACACAACAAATTGAAGAATGGAGTTGAAGTTGAAGAATCTCCTACTGATGAGCCAGTTTCTCTTGATCCTAGTGAAAGAATCACAGTTGTATGTGACTTGATCTGAATGTGTTTATTCTCTCATTTCCATTTCTCCTTTGTTGCAATGTGCTCATGTGAGCTTGGCAGCTGTTTGCATCAAGAAAGAATACTGAGCTCACTTCCATAATTTTCTTTCTCATAGGCTAAAGGCTTGCATAGATCTCTTTCAACCAAGGCTAATACTTTAGTCGAATCCTTGGATGGAAAGGTTAGTATCTGAATATGCCGTTTATCATTTTTTATCTTTCGAGTCATCAGTGGTAGATGTTAGTGTTTTTTATACCTAAGAAACTATG
Organism: Polygonum aviculare; assembly: GCA_934048045.1. Classification (NCBI taxonomy): domain Eukaryota; kingdom Viridiplantae; phylum Streptophyta; class Magnoliopsida; order Caryophyllales; family Polygonaceae; genus Polygonum; species Polygonum aviculare. The sequence continues at coordinate 7,920,457 of OW204024.1, forward strand.
TGTTTATTTATTTTTTGTTCAGAGAAAATAAAATGCTATTGTACTATGGTATAAGTGTGGTGTTGTATTTTGTAGAGATGTGTGACATGCTACTAGTACTTCTGAAAAAAACTATGCTTTTTTGAAGTAGTGTATATAATTTCCACTTCGTTTTTACCTGCTAGCTTACAATCCTGTCCATGCATCACGCGTGTAAGGCTGCATCTTGCTTTCTAACTGATTTAACAAATATAAATTGCAGCGTGTGGACACGTTTATGACATATTTGGAAGACGTGGCAGAGGAAAGGTAGTATTGGATATTATAATGAATTAGCTGGCTGTTTCATTTGCAATTGAATTTCTATGGGAACTGATTAATTTGTTGTTTCTGCAGTGGACTACTTTTGAAGAAGCTTGATAAAAAATTGGAAAGAACATTATTGCATTCATATCGCAAGGTATGTGTGGCTACAATTTCCCATTATGCTTTCCTATATATCATGTGATCTTTTCATTGATTTTTTATGCCAAAAATGTTTGCCAACAGACATTTATAATTTTTTTATTGAAAGAAGTGTAGGATGGTTATAATGTTCATATTAAGAACCTGTGTAATCCATTATGATGTTATACTATTAAGTAATAAGACCATTCAAGATAATTTCTTTAACCTGACTGGATCTTAAGTGCGTGATATGCCAAAATATTAGTGGTGTTGTTAGTTATTATACAATCCTGCATGGCTATATTTAATTTGTCGGATGAAATTGCAAACACAAAACAGTAATTGGTCTGAATTTGATGTCATGGGAAGTTGGTGCATATCTGTATATGTATATGCATGTGTATACTGATAAGTTTGCATTTAAAACTTGCAAATGGTATAATGCATTATTGTGCTCTTATGTGGATTAATATCTATTACAAATATTACTTACCTTTATTTGCTCTAATATGCATGTCACGGTGCTTTCATCAGGATCTGATGTCACAAGTATCTTCAGAAACTGATCCAATCTCACTGCTGTCTAAAGTCGTTTCCTTGCTTTATTTGAAGGTTAGGCAAATTATCCTTTTCATCAATCTCTAATTCCCCATACTGTACCCAGGCGTACAGATCTACCCTTAGATTATTCTGCTGATCTTGGTCTGTGTTATTAGGCTTACAATAAGGCACTCCAGGCCCCAGGAAGGGCTATGTCTGCTGTTGTCTCTCGATTGAAGGTATGCTGTATTGGATCTACCTGCTACAATATATGCACTTATCGTTACAAAAGCTATCTACTTTTTGGTTCTATTAATCCTGATTTTCAGAGTAGCATGAAATCTTGGAATTTGAAATCTAGCAGTGGACACAGCATATTATGTTACACAAACTCTTCTCACAACTTACATTATTCACCCTTCTGTAAAACTTTGAAAAATCATATGCACAAGCAATTGACAACTATAGAAATATCCTGTAGTTAATATGAAAAGTGGTCAATGTACAAGAGTTGCACCAGGCATGATAAGCTTCAGTTAGAGAGTCCTTGCTCGAAGTATTTCACTCTTGCTCATTCTGTGCATTCATCTGTACTTGCGCATTCTGTGCATACGCCTGTACTCTTTCAAGAATGACCAATGCTATTGGTGACTACAGTTGGTTTTGTGGATATAGGACTTGAATTGTTGTCCAACATGTAAGATAAATCGTTTGGTCCACATTTCTTCAGGATAAATTAGACGAGTCAGCATACAAGATACTGTCAGACTACCATTCTGCAACAGTAAAGCTTCTCTCTTTGATGGCAGCTGCAACTAACAAGGTAACATAATCTTTCTTCCCTAAACATGTGAGTATTCACAGCTTCATAGTTTCTTCTTGAAATCCGCGAGCCCATTTCTCCTGCTACTTGTCTTGATCCACCGATAGAAAAATTGAGGCAAAGAAAAAAAAACTAAATGTAAAGGCCATCCGAATCAATTTGCCTCTGGTTGCAATCAGGTGTCTTGGCTTAAGTTTCGCTGTAATATTGCTCTCTTGTTTCCTAAATGTCTGTGAGTGTCTTCTGCTCAGGAGGATGATTGCTCTTCAGATAGGATTTTGTCAAAACGGGAGCTACTTGAGAGCCTAATGCCAACCTTGAAGGGTCTAGTTTTGGCATCTTCACAAACCCAGGAACAAAGCTGATCCTTTCCTTTAAAACTAGCAACTTCTTTTACTTGTGCCAATTGTCAAAGGTAACGTCTATCTGTACTATTATTAGGACAATCGCACAGGATGGCGTAGGGTAAAGCAATGGTTTTCGTCTTAATAGCTACAAAAAAGAGCACACTAGTTGCCTCTCCGTTTACCAAAGCTACCAAAGAACACACTAGTTGTCTGTTTTGTGAAGGCCTACTCACGCCTTAGAACTGTTTTTAGTACTTAGAGCATATGCAATGGTGAGGAGGTGCAATCCTCTCTCACATTTCTCTCTCTTTTTCTCCTTTTGACACATCACTTTCTCTTTCATCCACATCATTTTCAACTATCTAATTCCTCTTTCCTTTCCTCTTTTACTAATTTTCTCTACAACAAGGAGGATCCTCATCATCTCCTCTCTTCTACCTTTACATATACTATATTTTATCATATATTCTATATCATCATATATTTTCAAATAAGTTATTTAAATTATAAATAATAAAATATATTCAATTTAATTTAGTTTGATTAATATAATCTCAAATTATTAATGAATATATATTAGCTACTAATAATAATAATTTATTAACATCAAGATAACTTTAAGCACATCCAACTTAAAATAAAAACAACACTAAAGATAAATATCACAATGATCCATGATCTAGGGGGAGAGGAAAATAAAAGTTATTTAGAAATAGGCTAATATTGGATTCAACTTAAAGACAAATTTTTTTAATAATCAATAACATTAACTTTTTTAAAAAAATGTCACACTTTATTATTATTTTTGTTAAAAACTTATTAATGGTGGAATGGAATATATTAAATGAAAGTTGTAGAAAATTGATTGAACACATGGTGAGCTATGATTGGCTAAAATGTAGGAGGATGCACAAGAGCCCATGCTCACAATCCTCTACAGAAGGAGGATTTCACCCATTCCTCTTTCAAAGAGGATCCTCTTTCATATTTCTACAACAAAGAGGAGATCCTCTTAGAAGAGAGAGAGTGTAAAGAGGAGAGCTAATCCTCTCCATTGTACATGCTCTTATGGGTTTAAAACTGACTTAACTTGGCCCAATAGTATGATTACGATGTTTTCTCGTTCGGCCGTTTCTTCAGAGACTTTGAATGCTTATAACTATACAATCCATTTTTTTTAATGAAATCGGCATATATAATACTTGTTCCGTCGTTAAAAGTTTGTCCATATTTCCTTTTTCATCAACTTTATCATTTTTAATACAAAATTATACAATTATCTTCATCCAATCTTATATATTATCCTCCATTACCTAATTATCCCATCAATTTTTTAACTTTTTACTTCTATAAAATTATCCTCATTCAATCTCATATATTGTCTAAATTATCTAACTTTTACAATGGGTTTTCTTAAAATACCATGCAAACCGCCTTTTATGGACAAACTTTATGGGACAGATGGAGTACTTTGTTTCTCTGAAGTCTTACGTTCTTACATTGAAAAGAGCTTGAAGAATAGATTGTCCGGATATTATAAAGAATCTTTGTTTATACCTACATTCTAATTCAACTTGCCATTTTTGTTAAATCTACGTTTTTGCAGACTAAAAGTTTCAATCTTATTTTAGCATAGACAAATCTATATATATTGTCCTTATATTTCGCCACCTAATATTTTGACACATGTCGGCCTATCGCTGCTTAATGTCACTAGTATTTAATTTTCTAAAAAAGTAACATCATAAATATTTATCCATGTTATATAGAATTTTTTACCACATAAGATTTTATTAAGATATATTATGTCCATTTATTAATTCACATCACATCTATTTAGGTAAATGAGATTTTTTTTTCTACCAATTAAGTAAATATAGATATTATATATAAAGTCTTTTATTGTTTTAATTGTACCAATCAAAAAATAATCAACATATATTAAATAATTTATTTTCAAACAAAATTCAATTAAAATTGAACAAAATGAAAAATACACTCGTATGAATCTAAAATTCAGACATTAAAGCTGGCTATTTCCGTGTGGTTTTTTATATAGCTGAACTGAACCCATATACTCAACAATCAAATTTCCAAAATTTCTTACAAAGTTGACTTACAAGTGACAACAACAAAAGCTCAAAAGTTAGAGCATCCCCAACAGATGTGCTAAAAGTTTTTCTAAAATGGAGAAGAAAAAAACAATATTCTCCAAATTTTTTCTACTTCAACTCCAACAGCTTCTCCATTTTACAGAATATAACCTTTCTTATTTAAGTCCAACCACTTATCTATTTTGAAGAATTCAATGTTTATTAATTATTATTTTTATTTAACTGACAGAAATGAAAATATAATACAATCTTACTTTAAAGATACTTAAACTTTTATTTATATAATAAAGAAGTAATTATACTAAAGAATCATAATGTAAATAAGAAAATACATGCATTCACAGTAAGGTGTTGGAAAGATTATATATTATTGTTTAATGGTTTTAGGGTGGGTACCGATCGACTAAAATATTTATGACTTATATACACATAAACTCAATAAAATTAGGACTTATGTGAGCAAAAAGTTCATACATTCACGAGAAACTATAATAACTAAAAATATATATTTTATAATGTATATGATGAATTTGCATTATATATTTAACACTAAAGGGAAAACTTAAACTTTACACTCAATTTATATAAACCTTCTACTATTAGCATAAATACATTTTGAAGAAAAGAATAATTACCATAAATGTATTTTGGAGAATGAAGTGCAATTTTAGAGAATCCCCTAGATTTAGATAATGAAGTGCAATTTTTTTTCCCATCTCCATTATGGAGAATGAGATGGAGAAGCTGTTGGGGTAAAAAAATGAGCTATGATTCCCCAAATCCCTCATTTTCTCTATAATAGAGAAGCTGTTGGGAATGCTCTTAGAGGCCATACAATGAAAAATCTTCATATTTTAAACTTCATTGGCGACAGGCAACGCTCTAAAGATGCTACGTAGGTTGGTTCTTGTAAACCTTGAAAGAGATTCTGTATCCAGAGAAAATGGAGTAGAACTTTATTTTAAGCTATATAGTGAATGAGTAGACGTCCTACGACTGAGATTTAAGAGACACGCATGCTTGGTAAGTTTTTTTTTTTAAAATAAAAATAATAAGGTAAGGGATTAGGGTAGTCGCAAGTAATTACTCTCCTGCTTTGGTTTCACGTAATCGTGATTCACCTAAATACTCATCCCTAGTCATAAACCTTGCATTTATATATTATACAGTTGTATTGTAGTATTTTACAAAAAAAAGAAGCAAATTGTACATTGAAAGATACCTAACAAAATTAAATTGTTAGTGCAATGCCGACGGTTATAATGACAGATCAAGATCAAGGTCTCATCAATGCTATTCACCAAGTTTTTCCAAATGAACAAGTGAATCATCTATTGTGCTGGATGCACATTAAGTATAAAATTGAAGGATTTGCGCGTAAGTATTTATCTAAAGAGGAATACTTCATCTTATATGATCTACTGAATTTCGAGCGACTCCTACATTTACGTCGTGAATCTTAACTGATATTTTTATTGTAGGTGTAAGGGGTTCCATGGCACCGCGCGACCATTCAACTAGACTTCGACGAAGATCGGCTTGTGTCCAAATACTGAGAGGCATGTTGGAGTGTGGCGATCTCATTGAGTTGTATCACCCTGATCTTTTGTTGAGGCACTTCAGCCACAAACATACCATCCCACAACCTCCCATTAGGAGGACGAGGTGCGAACGGATGGATCATGTACGAGGATATAGGTTGAAGTTCGATCTGGATCATTGCACGTGGGATCATCGCTACGAGTATCTCATCGATTTACGTGAGGATGACATCGCATGACACAATTCGGAGTTCAATCAGGCATATATCGACTAGTTCCGCAATCAAACACATCCTTTTGTGGACCCTAGATCGGTGCATGGAGGTTTTCCGGACCCTCCCGCTCTAGCTCATCAACCGGCTACAGATCAGGGAGTGGTTCCTGATTAGGCAGCGGTTCACAGGGCCCAAATATGGCCCAATATTATTATGGTGCATGCGGTATGTATGTTCTGCTTAGGGATATCAATGGGGTGGGGATTCCCCATTCCCCGTGGGGAATCCCCGTCATGGGGATGGGGACGGGGGGATTCTAGTGGGGATGGGGATGAAATGGGGGGCGAAATAGATACCCGCATGGGTATGGGTACGGGTATGGGGATAGATGTCCCCACCCCATTCCCCAACCCGACCCGACCCGACCCTATCAGGGGAACCCATGGGGAATCCCCGTTGGGAGGCTCTGTGGGGAATTCCCCGGGCCTCCAGTAGGGATTTTATTTTTAGTTTGTCTATCTTGTTTTTATTTATTAGTTTGTTTTTAGTTCTTGGTAATTTGACTATTTTATTAGTTATTTTGTCTTATTTGATTTGCAATTAATGTTATTTTGTCTATGTTTTTATTAGTTAATTGTCACATATAACTAGTTGATTTGAAATATTATTTTGCTTTATTTTTTGTTGGAAGTTTTGTTACATGTTATATAAGCTAGATCGCGAATTGGTGTAGAATTAATATGATTAAATCAAAAGCCGTGTACAAACTATGAGGGCGGAAACCCATGGGGATTTTAAATGTGCAAAATTAAATGGGTATGGGGAATACCCGATGGGAACGGGGACCCGATGGGTATAAACATGGGTACAAATTTTATTACCCGATGGGTATGGGGATGGGAATGGGGGATAAAATTTTAGATGGGTATGGGGACGGGGAGGGTATCCCCCGACCCGAACCCGCCCCATTGACATCCCTAGTTCTGCTTTTGTACTTCTGTGAATTCCATATTGTTCCTTTCCCTTACTAATGTACCAACAAATTTCAATTTCAGCGCGTCAACACATGCCTCGACGAGATATTGGTCTGACTCGACAATCTTGAGATAGGCGATGATGAGAGGGCCTTCCTTACGCGCCTCGTCGATAGATTGACAAGCAAGATGCCAACCGTACCCGAGTTATTTCCACTGGCATCTCAGTGTCGACCCGAGTGAGAGGGGGGCAGGGCAGTGGCACTGCTAGACGACATGAGCTTTACGACGATGGTCGAGCCGATAGAGACACTTCTTAGACTTTTGTTTAGGGTCTATTCGTGATTTTTGATTGTGCCGTATTACAACGATTGTGTTACGATATTCTTAAGATTTTAGCACCATACTATTATTGTTTATTATTCTATATTCTTGTTCTCGTTTTATTTTACGCTTTAATTTAGTTTGGTTATATTTCATGCTTTTAACTTTTCGTCACTTGTTTTACGGCTCGCCGATTTACGTTAACTAGAAAACTTTTGTTAATACTAATCAACTAGTCAAACTAATCTCATACAAACATACATTAATCAATCAAAATTATCTATCATGAACCATTTTGCCATTTTGGTTAATATTTCAACCAAAAACGATTTGGTATCAAAATTATCTATCATGAACCATTTTGCCATTTTGGTTAATATTTCAACCAAAAACGATTTGGTTTAATATTTTCGATTGTCATATTGTCGATTCTTCCGGAAAACACGTCGGAAAAGACTTCAGAATCGTTTTTGTTAATTTTGTGATAGTTTGTATCGTTGGTGATAATTTTCAAACTTGAGATTATTTTTGGATAACGATTTGGTATCAAAATTATCTATCATGAACCATTTTGCCATTTTGGTTAATATTTCAACCAAAAACGATTTGGTTTAATATTTTCGATTGTCATATTGTCGATTCTTCCGGAAAACACGTCGGAAAAGACTTCAGAATCGTTTTTGTTAATTTTGTGATAGTTTGTATCGTTGGTGATAATTTTCAAACTTGAGATTATTTTTGGATAATTTTCAAACTTGAGATTATTTTTGGTTGAAACATATATATGAGTTTTCCTTGGATAAAGTCCCAATTAAAAAATTATTTAATTCAAAAAAAATCAAAAAATCATTATTTTGCAGATTCGGATTTCTACTTCATCAGAAAGTCATCACTACCGACTATGAAAATTTAGACAAAAATGATTGGTTTGTGAAGAAAAACATTCCCAGTTTCTACTACCGTCTAAAGTGACTAGAAAGCATTCTATACAAACCCTGCAAAATGAAGTACTAAAAGGTAGGAAAAGGCCCCAATAAAACTATCATCATGTAGCAAAAAGAAGGATGGTAAATAAATCTTGTCATATGAACAGATACAGCCTTATTAACTGCTATAACAACTCTCTCAAGACACTCAATTTCTTTTGTGCCTCTTTCCCTTTCTCCACTCTTCAAGACAACATTCACCTCAACTAAAATTGGTTCTCATCTTCTTTTTCCCTTTTTTAACCCACAACAATTCTTCAAAGCTCAAGCCTGGGGTGAGAATACCCTAATTTCCTCGTCAAATGGACCAGCAGTGGAGGAATCGTCCTTAATCATGGTCCTGAAAGAAATGGACCCGGGTTTAGTCGAGGCATCAGAATTCCTCCCAAGGCTAGTACCAGTGCTCATCTCAAGGCTTTGACTGGCTGGAGTGATGAGAGGAATAGGGTCATAACTGTAATTGTCCACAGCTGATGAGGTGGTGGCAGCGGGCACAAAAGGGCGCCTTGCCCCAGTCTCTGGATCCATCAGACTGCTTCTAAGGGCTAAAGAGTCCGAAACCGGTAAGTACACAAGCATAAAAATAGCCACTATGACACAAGACAAAAGAGCGAGGAAACCAGCAAAGGCAAGGGCTTCTAATAACAAAAAGTGGGCCCTAGCCAAAACCGAAAAGCCCAGAAAAATCACCCTAGAAGGAAGGAAACACGAGACCAGGAAGATCAGTATGCAAACCCTCCTCTGCAAGCTCTTGTTGATGACAGAGGAAACCATCCTTCTTCCCAGGAATAACAAGTATGCAATTAGAATGAAGGTGAACAGCCCATGAACTATTATACACAGCAAAGGGTAACAGCAGACTGAAATTACGTGCTGTCCATCGGTGTGCAGTATACGAGTTGTCCGGGTGAAAGACGGGGGTAACTTCAAGAGTTTACCTTTTGCAGGCCCAAACATGACAAAAATGACATCAAGAACAAAGATTGGCAAGCAACAGAGCAAAACATAGCCAGCTGTTCTGAAATTCCATCTTGGGCTCAGAATCCCTGAGCCCCTCCATTTCAAAGAGGCACGAAGGAGTAAGCTCATTGTTATGAACAGACACGGTTCTGCAATTCCAAGGTTTGCTAGTATATAATACTTGCACATGTCATCCTGCCATTTTTTGTCCAGTGAACCGAAAACACCACCCTTTTGTCTCAGGAATCCTAGGCGCACAATTTCACTGACACCCCACCATATCCCAAATAAAACAAAACAAATCCGGACTATCCAAGGCCCGTTAAAGTAGCCGAGTCGAATGAAGCCTGATTTCTGAATACGGTAGCAGAAGTATAGAGTGTAGATTATGCAGAAGAGGCCAATAAGTGCTAGCAGAACGACTAGACAAATGGTCACCACACCTAGTGCATCGACAGCAAGTCTGGTAAGGGGCATTACTCGAAGCACAAATTCCACGCATGCTCTCTAACAGTATAGAAACTTAGGAAGACCGTCCGGTAGAACAAAGGTTCCCTTGTGGATAGAATATGGAATAACCCTGGCAGCATCAAGTAGACTTAATCCTTCTTAATATCTCGCAGTTGAGTTCTAATTCACTAATGCCTGAAGTCAGATTATCTGCTCAAACAAACAAGATAAAATAAGGGATTGGAGACATAATACATGAAAAAACTACACAATGTGTAACTCAGCACTAAACCCTAATGTCAAATTTACCTGAAGAGCCTGCTTACAAGATTATAGGGTCATATTAACAGGTTAGGAATAGAATGGAAGAATGTAACTACCTAGACAAAAATGAGACATCTTTTCAACCAACAACAAAGATAGAGAGGCACACACATGACAAGCCATGTGGTATGCCTTGCAAGTGAAAGGAATAATCTAGTTGTGAATTGGTACCATTCCAAAACCAGAGCATATCCATTAATGGCCAAGGCAATGGAGATTCTTATCCAATCAGTTGCATGCCACCTTCACTTACATTCTGCACAATCTCACATTGCTATACTTAACTCATACTCTAATACATTAAGCCCTGACAGGACAACTTCAACAAATCCTAGACTAAGTGTGTCCAATCCCTGCATGTTTCTCCCATGGATGCCATCCTAATGTCCAAACTCCCAACGCTCAATTGAATCAAGCTAACACATTCTCAACCCACTCCTGGAGAGCGAAACCATTAGCAGAACACTCACGCGAGCAGAAACTGATTACACCGACATTATCTACACACCATCCTGATCTAGTTACCCTAACTTTCTGAAACAAAAATCACCAAAACCTCACAAATCCACTCAAAGCTCTCAACTTCCAAACCGGCGAACTTGCGGATCCAAAAAACATTGAAACGAAATCACACACACATAACAGTGGAGAAACCGCTCCACGACTCAGATCGAAACACAAAACGATCCAATCACTCAGAGAACAGGAACTAACAACAACAGAAACCCTAGCATCTCAAAAAAGAAAACTCCGTGCGAAAACGGATACAGAAACGAAGAGAAGTTGAGATTGTTATACCTCAAAACGGCGGAAACACCTTCCCGATCTCAGGCGCCGTCGGAATCCTTCCCCTTTTCCTCCGCCTCGTTCCCTATTCGTCGTCTCGGCCGCTGAAAACAGATTGCTCGCTCAGAGAGAGAGAGAAAGAGGAGAAAGAGTGAGACAACAGAACTGGACGACGAGAAAAAGGGGAGAGAGAAGATGGCTTGGTTGCTGACAGCCTGTCTCCAGCTGTTTTCTTCTTCAAGCCTACGTGGCTGATAAAACCCAGCCGGCTCGGCTCCGCTTGTACACGGCGCCTCTCTCTGTTATTCTATTTCCACGGCAGGGAATTTAATTCATTTGGCTCGGCTAAATGGCTGGCTTACAAGCCGGCTCGAGAGGAAAAGATTTTCTAGGGTGTAACTGTATACCTTTTTTTTTTCTTTTTATCCTTGCTCTAGTACATGGTATCTATTTCTATGCTGGTATAGTGGTATTATTATTATGTACTGTAAGTCTGTATATGATTTGGCAAATTTGCCAACTTGTAATGCGAAATTTACACTCTGATTTATTTCCTTAATAATTGGCCCCTTCTCTCTTTCATTATGGTGAAGGTTGATTGATTGAGTTACATTATTATATTGAATTTATTATGCCGTATATGTTAAAGCCGTTCATTATTTAATTGTTTATGAAAATATTTTTTCAAGAATATTTTTGGGTTTATACCTTAAAAATCTTACATGTGGACAAAATCAACAAACCGGAATTATTTGATATTTTTGTGTTATTTAAACTTATAAGATATTTTATGTCTGTAATGAATAATGATCATTAACAAAAATCTTATGGTTTTGCCCAACGTAAAGAAAGTTTCATTTTTTAAAGTCAAAAATAACTTATAATCAACTTGGAGTATATAACTCTATTTAACGCTAGGTTGATGCGATTTAAATTGAGTTCAAGGAAATTTATCGAAACTTAAAGAAATAAACTCGCGCATAATCATTCAACATGGGTAGACTGTAGTTGATAGAAGTTTATTCTGACTTATTAGCGTTAAAAAAAACGTCGCCTAAAATATGGTCAAATGATATAGCTTAGATTGGATTATAAAAATATTCATGGAAACTTTCATATACATTAGTACAACTCTAAAATAATCTTTTATTTAATTTGTTTTAATATGTCAACTTTAATCAGTTTTCTATACCCACCAAAAAACCATACCCACAAGAATAATCAAATTAAAAAAAAAAAAAAAGCAAACCTTAACGCGATGGCAAAACATTGAACTAGATGTTGCAAGCTGCAAACAGAGTTCAAACACACAAATCAATCCCTTTTTTTTATTATTGAATTAAAATATTCCCACCCAACTAAAGACAGCCCAGGTTCTCCAAATGGCAACCTCAGAAAATCCCCAATATTAAACTAACCAGAACAGCCCACAAAGAGGAGAAAGGGTATAAAGATCTTAAACCCTTTGCTCTTTTAGCTGGCACTGAAATCTTCATAAATCCAGCTAATAGTACACCCCTTTGTTTCCTTGCCTTCTAGCATGCACAAGAATCTATCTTATGCCAGAAAAATGGACTCCTCTGGAAGAATTGTACCAAAACACATTAAAGGGCTACAGTTCCAAAAGTACACATCCCTTCAGTGTGAGTCTGATAACTTACACAAAGTTTTTGATTGAATATGAAGGTTACATACAACAAACAAAAAAACCCAGATCTCAGCCTGGAAAAAAAAAATACTTCTAATTCCCCCTAATTAACCCCAAAAAAGTTGTCACCATATTCATTCTGTAAATAAATAAATGATTACCTTCTGCCAGCAGGTGTTTTGGATTTGCTCAAATCAGCAAGCTCCTGAACAAGCTTCCTCTCATCATCACTGAGCTTCTTTGGGATCTCAACCTGCACCCTCACCAGCTGATCCCCCCTCAACTTGGGCTTATTCAGCAATGGAACACCTTTCTTACCCATCACCAAGGTGGTCCCCGGTTGCGTCCCGGCCGGGATCTTCAAATCCACCACACCGTCCACAGTTGGGACCTTCAATGTAGTACCCAAGATAGCATCTACATAGGAAATTTTACAAGTGTAGAGAATGTTCGTGTCGTCCCGTTTCAGAACCGGGTCGGGCATGACATCTATGATCACAAAGAGGTCACCGGGGGCCCCGCCTCTTCGACCCGCGTTACCCTCTGACCGGACCCGCAACCTGCTGCCCGCGTCAACCCCGGGTGGGACTTTGAGGCTTATTCGTTTTGACTTTCTCACCCGACCATCTCCATTGCATGTGTTGCAAGGAGTGGAGGATTCACCGGCCCCGTTACAGGTTGAGCAAGTGCTGACTTGTTGAAAAACGCCAAGAGGAGTCCTTGCTGAGGAGATGACTTGGCCTTGACCGCCACATGTGCTGCATTTGGTTGGCCGGGTACCCGGTTTTGCACCCGATCCTTCACAGGTCCCACATGCCTCAAGCCGACTTATCTCAATTTCCTTTTCAACGCCAAAGATGGCTTCTTTAAAATCTAGGACTAGGTTGTAGCCTTGATCTTCACCATCCATGGCCCTATTTCTAGCATTTCTCCCACCCATGCCCCCCATTCCTCCCATCCCACCCATACCTCCCATGCCTTCGAATAAGGACTCAAATAGATCAAAAGGATTGCTGAAATCCTGTTGGACAATAATAACAATAATATATAAATAAGTTCAAAAACTTGGGTATAAAGACAGAAAGAGTGGTTACTGATGTATAGCTTGTGACTTACACCCGGTCCAGCACCAGCTCCTTTAAGCCCAGCTTCTCCATATCTGTCATATATGGAGCGCTTTTCATCGTCTGATAATACCTGCAATGTACATTTGTTCGCATGATGCACGGGGTTTGGAGTGACGAATGAGTGTTTGTGTGAATCTTATAGATAATGAACTAAACGAAGCAGAAATAACTGTTTACCTCATAAGCATTACTAATGTCCTTAAACTTCTGCTCAGCACCAGGCTCCCTGAAGTGTGAAAATAGAATAAAGAGTGAGAAATCGCTCTTGATTTAGTGCAAGTTGAGCACTTCAGCCAGAAATAAAGAGTTGACTTAAAAAACCCTCAAAATAATACGATAAAGAGTGGACTACAATTACTGCTATGCATGATCACTCACAAATAATTAATAACCGAGATCACAGACCACATATCAAGAGTAAAAATGTAGAAACAGAATTAGGAATGGAGCTACATAAGAACCAGGACCTATCATATTATGTTAAACAAACAATAGATAACACAGTAAACGTGTTTAAGGGGAGCAAAATGACAAGAATTACTTGTTAACAGTCAGAAAGATAGTTTATCCTGATCAGGGAGGGGAAAACATGCACTTACTTATTAACATCAGGATGGTAGCTCCTTGCAAGTTTCCGATAAGCTGAAAAAGTAGTACTAAAACAGTTAGACACTATAATCTAAAATGATTCAAGCTGACATATCTAGAATGAAACTCAAATTGTACACACACAGTACCAGTATACTATAGGTATAGCATAATTATTATAGATGTATCTTATTCAATAATCTGCTCAACAGTGGGCTGAGGTAGAAGCAAAATATCATGAGGGAATACTCAGATGCTGAGGGATTGGATCTGACAGTGCGCTTGAGGACTAAATTTCCACTTAGTAAATAGCTCGCACTGGCAAAGTTGTAGGACTAGGACCTCTATGAACCTATTTGTCTACTGATAGTGGAAGTGATCGCAGCAGAAAAAATCACACACTGCTTTTCTCAGCAGAGATCAGAAGGATTTGTAAATCATTTATTCGATAAGATATTACCTAAAGCCACTATGGTTATCAACTCCTATGAAATACTCGTCATCAGACGTAGCCGGCTACCATAAACCCAATCTATTCAGCATCTACATTAGCTAGAGAAAGATAGATCATATATCAATATTACATCATTTAGATAGAGAAAGCTATAAGCCATATCCTTGCCTACAGTGGGTGGAAACAATTCCATTAAGATCCTCTTTCTGCTCAGGCTAAATCTTGTTAGGGATTTGCCTATAGCTGAGACCCCCAAATTTATTGATGAGATAACAGAAATATCAAATGCCTTTTTTTCCTCATTTGATGGATATGGATAAACTTAAAAAAAACTGCTCACCGCTCTTTATTTCTGCTTTACTGGCACTTTTAGATACCCCAAGAACAGAATAAAAGTCCTGCACAAAGGAAATATACATTTAAATTCCTGCAAAGGCTGATTTGTACCAAAAAACTAGCAAAGGTAAGTACTTCTCATAAAAACAGTAGTCCTGATGAAAACATGATTGATAGTTTCTATCAAACACTTACAAAGTTCTTACAGAATGAATATTCAACAAATCCTTCAATAGGACGTTAAAAAAAAGTATTTCTGGCGAATAAAAAAATTGACGAGTATTAGAGTCATAAAATCCCTCAAAATAGTAAAAGAGTTTTCTGTTGCTGGATAGCTAAAAAATCACATATTGCTCAAGATTTCAAGTTAAACTTGTTGAAGACATTTGAAAAATATACTTCTTCAGCAGCCAATTGCCATCGCAGATAAGATATAAAATGTTCAGCTGTTCTATGCAACTAATTGTTGATTACATTTTCCCTTCAATCTCATAAGAAATATTGTGACTTGACGTCACTTGATTATGGGCACTTAAACTTAGTTTTGAAGGCATGAATGAAACCACATGATTATTCAATTAGTAAGGATCTCAAAGTCAGCTATCACTTTGCATTGCAGAGACCGAGCACATTATACTTACAGCACCAGCTCTGACAACAAAACGAGCCCGCCTTCTATGTGATACACCTTGAGATGATCCATTGAATAAAGCATGCAAGGACCCTTGTGAGAATATAGATGAGCTGACTGATTGCAGCGATCTTATCTTGGTCGAACCACTGTGAAAAAAGAAAAGAGGAACTGCTATTTCAGTGCTTCGTACATATCATCAATAATAGCCACTGCTCCAAAAATCTTTGGTACCCTAAAGTCCATTGCTTCAAGGATTTCAGTGAGTAAGAGGAATGAAAAACAGAAAATAAAGTTGAGGGCAATAAGAATAAACGGGATTCCAAACAAATCTTACAAAACCAAATTAAAACTGTACACCAGTTGTAAGGTTGAATGCAAAGAATTCATAGATTTGAGTGGGTTCTGCCTGAATGCAATGATTGAATGCACTAAACCAAACAACAACAGCTGCTATCTCTTTGTAAAATACCAAATCAAATTCAATGACTCAATGGTATAAAGCAAACAGCAACAGCTACTATCTCTTTGTAAAATACCAAATCAAATTCCATTTGAACATTCTAAGAGCGTTAGCAAGTAGGAAACCATGTTACCCGGTTTCCCTTTCCGACAAAAACACGGAAACTTAGAAACTCAAATCCCGAAGCTCATTTACAGTAAAAACATAAAAAACATGTGTTTCCCCGAAACCCTTAGTCATTGAATTCCAAATCAAATTCAATGACTAAGGTTGCACCACCAATTACCATTTGAAGATTTTAACAAGCACTTACCAACTCAAAGACATCAAGACCTTCCCTTTACATCTAGGCGTAATCTGTGGAAGAAGGCCCGATTGAGTTACCCATGTTGTACTAGGTATGATGGCCATCTGATAACACTCTGACAAGAAGAAATCCTCACAACTTCCTGCAAAAGTATTAGCAACAAACTAAATTTTCGCTTATAGACGGTATTGCAATGAAATTCGTCATAAACAAGGAAGAGAAGAAGAACGAATTGATGGAACCATTCTTATCATCGAGAAAACTCGAAAACTTCAAATCTATCACGCAATTGAACTATTAATTTCAGCAAATTTGGAACCACAACAGATTTAAACCACAGCAACAACAACAATAACAAAAGTGGAGTTATTGGGGAGAGAAAACGCAGTTGAAGATTAACCTTATGAAGAGCTTCAACGAGTGTGTCCTGAGCAGCGGAGGGGGATGGAACGAGAACAGCCCTAAACTGCAAGCGAAGAGGGAGGAGGAGAGAAAACGCTATCTCGTTAATTTGTAGGGCTGTACAAAGTACGGTCCGGACCGGAAAACCGGACCGAACCACATGGAAAAGACCGGGTCCAGAGATTTCGGTCCGGTTCTCAGTCTACAAAATATCAATTGTTCGGTTTGCGACCGGTTCGGTCTTCCTATATAAAAAAATACTTTTTTAAAGAAAAACAAGAAATTATCAAAATCAATTACTTTTGAAGATTTTAATGTAAAAAAGATATTAATAAAAAGTGTAGCAAGTCTTGTGTTAACTAGATTTTTTTAGATCCATAAGAGTATGGGCTTGTTCTTTTTTTGTTAAAAAAATCTTTCTATCAAAAAAATTCTTTCATCTCTCTCGAAATTCGTGCATTTTTTCTCTATTTTTTACATTTCTCAATAGAAATAAAAAACAATTTTTCACCCAAAAAATCTTTCACCCTACAAGTGAAACAAGCCCTATATATATCTAGTGTATGACCTTTCTATTCCTCTTTTTTTTTTGTTTTATGCTCTAGATATTTTTTTATTGTAAAAATTGGTATGATATCTTCTTAAAACATGGTTCTTTTAACCTAGATTCGTTCCATTATGTCATGATACACCGTGTTATAAGTTTTATTATGTCGGTCTATTGGTTGTTGCCGATTTAGAATAAAAATCACCAACTTCATAGGTATGATGTTGAAATAATGGGATCAATATTATATTCTAAGTAATTAACGTATTTATAAAGTTTTACCATTGTTTCTTTAAGAAACCGGTTAAAAGATTAATGATATAGATTCCACCGGTTCATAATCAAGGGATCGAACTGGTTTAGTCTATATAAAAACCGGGTTGAATTGGTTTATTTCGTTCCTGTCTTCAATCCATTCATAATTTCGATTCCAGCCTAAACCGGTTTCGGTTCGGTTTAAACCAGTGTACAACCCCACTAATTTGTTTACCCGGAATTGCCATCCGTACCATTTGCTCCTGACCAACCTTGAACCAAACGACGCGTTTCATGTTTCAAGTTGGTTTTAGACTTCGCTCAAACCTTCCAAGGTTGAACAAATGAACGGCAAATAAATTAACTTCATGGGGCCTTTTGACATTCCTGATTCCTCATTTCCTCTTCATCAATATCGAACCAAGAAATAGATCTGTAATTTTTTTTGGGTCAAAATATAAATCGGTTTAATGAGATATGTAAAAAAAATTAATACAATTTTTTGTCATTTTTTTAACTAATATATTTAAAAAAATAATACAATTTTTTAAACCAAGAAATATATTTTTTGGTCAAAATATATTTTTTGGTAATTGAAATATAAAATCTACTTTAAAAACTTACAATGTAAAATGTTACATTATATATTACGAAATTTTAGATAAAAAATTTTCATCTATTAAAAAACTTCCACCTATTCAAAAACCTTTTTAAAAAATCCATCGTCTCAAAAAACCTTAGTTGGGCGTGTATTAGACTACCCAAACATAGCTAGGCCAGCCCAGTCCGTTTAACAAAATGGCTTTGGGCTGAATTAGGCTAACTTGGGTCGGCCCACAAATGCCCCTATCATTTCTGCTTCTTCTTCATTTTTTTTTATCAGTCTTTTTCATTTTCTAAAGGAAAAATGACTTGGAATAATCCCAAGTATCAACATTCTACCAAAAATAATCTCATGTATTGATATTGCCTTTAGCAATCCGAACTATGTTAATATTAACCGAAATCGATATCGAAATCATTCCTACCGGATCCGGGCCCTTAATTAATTATTCAACCAAAAAATGAGGGGGCTCGGATATTGTTTTAATTTTTATTGTTTCAATTGCTAATTTGTGTGTTAATTTTTTTGATAATATGTTTGACATGGCAAATGAATATGATGTGTCATGTGTGACCTAAATCATAAAAATTTAATATAAAAAAAGTTCTTGCCACGTCACATTTCCGACCGTCATGTCATTAAACCCGCCGGAAAGTATACCGGAAAATCTTTCGATATCGATTTTGGTTAATATTAACATAGTTCGGATTGTTAAAAGCAATATCCATACATGAGATTATTTTTGGTTGAATGTTGATACTTGAGATTATTCCAAGTCATTTTTCCTTTTCTAAAACAATACTCCGTAGTATAAAAAAAATTAGACACAATTGTAAAATACGGCAGAGAGGGGAAGGGTATTTACCCGTGTGAGTATGAAACCACACTATTTGCAGGTTTGGCAAAATATAAAACCCATATTATAAGACCTCCTCATCCCACATTTTTTTTTTATCGGATCCTCCCAGATCTCTCTCCTCTCATCCTCTCCCTCTCTCGCGATTTCTGTCTCTCCGAGTTCCGACGAGCGACGGGCCGACGACATTCGATTTGGCCGCGGCTCCTCCATCGACCTCACCTATGCAACCGGAGAAGCAATCGACGCCGATTTCCTCGTCGTCGGGGAGGAGAGGCAGGGGCGACCTCACTTATTCTTCTCTTTGTACGCTCCTTCATCGCGCCCTTTTCCTGACCTAGGGTTTGAACTTTGAAGTTCGATTTCGCAAAGCTTGAGATTTGAACATGTCGCTAAGGCCGAACGCAAGGACCAAGGTTCGCCGGAACCGGTACAAGGTCGCCGTCGATGCGAACGAAGGCCGGAGGAGGAGAGAGGACAACATGGTGGAGATTCGGAAGAATAAGAGGGAGGAGAGCTTGCAGAAGAAGCGTCGCGAAGGTGCACATGCTTCTCAACAGTTCGCCGCTTCTGTTGCTCCTGGTTTTGGCCCGGAGAAAAAGGTTCCGATCTCCTTTTCTGTTTATCTCTGCTCTCTGTCGATTGGTCACTTGATAGTACTGAGTAGATCGGTTCTTATTTGCCTTGTTTTTTCTCGCGATTGATTGATTGTGCTTGCTGGAATTATGAACTAGTTTGATCTAGAGTTTTGATATTAGTATTTGCTATCGAGTAACTGGATTGTATTGATTTCGTTTCCATATAGATAGCATATCGTCTTTGGTGGCAAGTGTTCTTTCGAATGATCCTGCTGCTCAACTCGACGCCACTACTCAATTCAGGAAGCTCCTGTCCATAGGTATCTTGATTTCTTGACTTAAGTTGGATTAGCCACTACTTAAGTTGGATTAGCGTAAGTTGGATCAGGAAGCTCATACATAACCGACCTAGGTTCTGTTTTCTGGTTTTTTATCTTTGAATTGGAGAATCGTACGAATTATTTGTCCAACTATTCCATTAGATCAGAAGCATATATATTCTGATGAAGGAAAAGTCCACTAAGAGCAGAACGTGCTATGTGTATTCCTGACATACTTTCTATTCAGGTCCTGCTCAAGTAACTTGTTGATCTAGCAATTTGCTATTGAGATTTAGGTGTCACTTTGTGATGATAATTAGGTGTCACTTGTGATGACAATTAGGTATTACTTGTGGTGACAATTAGTGTGAATATTGTCACTTGTGTTGACAATTAGGTGTGAATATTGTCACTTGCGTTCACAATTAGGTGTGAAGATTGTCACTTTTGTTGACAATTAGGTGTGAATATTGTCACTTGTGATGACAATTAGTGTGAATATTGTCATGTGTTGACAATTAGGTGTGAATATTGTCACTTGTGGTGACAATTAAGTATGAATATTGTCACTTTGTGGTGACAATTAGGTGTGAATATTGTCACTTGTGGTGACAATTAGTGTGAATGTTGTCACTTGTGGTGACAATTAGTGTGAATATTGTCACTTGTGGTGACAATTAGTTTGAATATTGTCACTTGTGTTGACAATTATGTGTAAATATTGTCACTTGTGTTGACAATTATGTGTGAATATTGTCATTTGTATTGACAATTAGGTGTGAATATTGTCACTTGTGGTGACAATTAGGTGTGAATATTGTCACTTGTGGTGACAATTATGTGTGAATATTGTCACTTTGTGGTGACAATTAGGTGTGAATATTGTCACTTTGTGGTGACAATTGATGACAGTCAACGGTCGGTCAACGCCGGTCAACGGTCGGTCAACGTCGACCAACGCTGGTCAACGGCCGATCAACTAGTGGAGAGAGGGGTTATGCCATGTGTGCAAATATGCCATATTGTGGTATTAATGCCATATAGCCAAATCATTCAAAAAATTAACTCAAAAAGTAAAGATTTTTGCATATGATATGATGATAAAGGTTGATCCTACGTGGGAACAAGAGCCTAATGTTTAGGCTCCGTTCGGGTAATTAGCTGAAAGCTGGAACTGAAAGCTGAAAACTGGGACTGACAGCTTTTAGCTGGAACTGGCAGCTGAATCCGAAAGCTGGATTTACTAGCTGAATTGAGTAAAAATTGAAATGAGTGTTCGGTAAAGTACCTAGCTGAATCCCGAAAAGGATAATAAAAGATGACCAAAATACCCCCAAAAGTAAATATAAAAACAATTTCTTTACCCATTCACGTGATAGGCACGTGTTCTGCTAAGACCCACAATTTTGAACAATTTTACAAACCCTTTCCCCGTTAGCAGCACACCGGCGACGGCGAACGGCGAACGTATCGACTGGTCGGCATTCCCATCTCGGCCCGACGAGCAGTACACCGGCGCCGGACGAGCAGTACACCGACGAGCAGTACACGAGCAGTACACCGGCGCCGGACGAGCAGTACATGAGCAGTACACCGACGAGCAGTACACGAGCAATACACCGGCCCGACGAGCAGTACACCGAGCTTGTGTAGATTTGGATCGAGGGTCGCCAGATGAGGGGTAATGGGATTTTTGTTTGAAATTGTGGGAGGGGCATCGAGGAGACGCAAAGTACCAAATAGAGAGACGCTAATCGGAGACGCTCAACGAAAACGATGCAATCTGGGGGTGGGTAGGGTCTAGCGTCTAGCGGAATATCGCCCACCATCTAGCTCCACCCGCTACTACCGAACACGGTACCGAAGTAGCGTCTCGCGGCGGAGAAGCTTCATCTAGGTTTTAAACGCTATTGCCGAACGGGCCCTTATTCATTTGGAGACCAAATTAAAATGATCAAATCCAAATCCAAAATGACAAAATTCGTATTCAATTGAATCGACCCAGTTAACAAATCTAAATAGAGTTATGAGTTAAGCTGGTATATTCTCATTCCATTTAGTACATGATCTATTCAAAAACGTTATTCGATTGCTCTTCGTCTTGCTCTCATTAACTCACCTCCTCTAGAATTTTGAACATTCGGTTGGCTTCTACCTATTCTTTGTGTTTTTTTTAATGTAGATTTATTTTTTATTATCGATCTTCATCCACTTGATTTACCAAAGTATTTTTGTATACACAGTCTTCTTTTTCTTATGAAATGATCATTTACAGCAATAAATTCTAATTGGTGTCCAATTTCTTGTTTGTCCAGAGTGGATAGTCACAATCTTCTTAGCCGTCAACTCTAAGCTCCAAAGTCTAAAGTATGAACATACCTAATTAATCATTCGACCAAACAATTCTCTTTATCTCTCCACTTATTTTCTTCACTTTCCTCAAAATTATTGAAAAGAATTTCTCTTTTCGACCCATATTTTAGCACTTTATAAAACCCTATTGCCTAACTTCTCTATGCCTACCTACTTCTTGGTTGGAAAACATATTCCATAAATTATGCATTCTCTAGGGCTAAGATTAATGAAAGATTCACTTTTGGTTTTAGACTTTGTTCCTAACCTCTAATTGCGGGAGGATTTTTGGTTCCTTTATGAATAACAACGACGAGCAATTTTTTCGTACCAAACAACGTTGAATGTTTGCTTTAATGGAAGGGATTGTACAATCAATAGGTTCAACCAAGCAAACGTCAACTCGTTTTAGCTGTGTCAAACCATATTGATTTTTATCTCATCTGAGTGGATGCTCTAGGGCGGTTTTCGACTCGTTGAGTCGGCCCCCCGATCCCTTTCCTAATTAGAAAAACCACTGGTTTAGTTAATGGGTGGTGATGTTATAACCGATAGATCTCGAGTTTAAAAGCCTAAGGAAACAAAGCTACTATGTAAGTAACTTCTTTAAAAATACTAAATCGATTTAAATATGTAATCGACTATCTCTTTTAATTTGGTATGCATGGAAGCTAGGTCAATTTGATTTAACAAAATATAGAAAATAAAAATAGTGCATTCGTATTTTTTTACCATACCAAAGGACGAAATGAAATGACTAATTAATGAAGAAATGAGCTGAAAATAGCATTTATCTCTTGCTGTTCTTTAAGGGCCGGATATATGTACTTAAAAGTCTTTTTAACACTTGTAAAAGGCAATTAAAGAGTTAAACTGAGATGGATTGTGCTTTATACCAATACCATTAATCCATAACAAATCAAAAATTAGCTAAAACGTTATTTTTTTTTTAGGAAAAATATATCGATCAAAATATACAGATCACGTTTTTTCAAAAGTGCACTCAATGTAGTACTATGATAAGCCTATTTATATACATTTATTTGAGTAAAAGTGGTTAGGTCACATATTCACATGTCATTATCACACACTTGCACACTAAATTAGATAAACTTTTCTGATACTTTCATTCTAGCTGTTTTATTGGCCATATTGCTTCACACTGACATTTTGGTATCGGTCAAAACATTGGGTATTACCGAATATTATATATACACTAATTGTATTTTATATGGTCGTATCACGCTCCATGAATGATTAAAGGTGCATCGTGCATGTACCGTACATGGATAAATCTTGTGGGGCATAATTAGTGCATGTATGACAAGGATGATTAGCCATATAATATAAATTAAGATATCACCATATGAACCTTTCTTACTTTAAAGGTGGGTTTTAGTGTTTTTAAATTAGAATGTACCAGCAATCCACGGAAAATGGAGAAAGCAAAGGCCAAAGGATCATCACTTTTTGTACGTTATATATATCACGATAGTTTGGTTTGTTAATTGCTTTAAATAATCTATCTTGTCAAGGAACAGTGCCCACATTAGCTAAGACGAATCTTTAAAAAAATAGGAAATTCTTTTTTGTACCCTTATGATTTATACATTTTCCTTTTCATAGTCAAAACTCTATTTAAACCCATTTTTCATCCAAAAAAATATTTTTATTTAAAATTTAAATAAAAACGAATTTACTTTTGCTTGCAAAATATACAATTTGTAGACTATATAATATACAATTGGATGAAAGTTTTAAATGAAAACTTTCAACAACCCTAATTTTTGGGGATTAATTTGGACCATTCTCAATTTAATAAATTGTAAAAAATACTACTAAGCAAATTCACAAATCCCAAAACTTAATATATTTTTGGACCATTCTCAATATATTTTTGATAATGTGTATATGTGATATTAATAAATTACAAATCCCATAACTCATTAGTTTTAAATATTCAAAGTTCACAAGTTAATTTTTGGATGGAAAATATTTTTATTTAAATTTTAAATATTCAAATATTTTCATAGCAAATCCGTTTTTATGTAAAATTTAAATGAAAATTAATTTTTTTGGATGAAAAAGGGCTTAAATAGAGTTTTGACTATGAAAAGGAAAATGTATAAACCATAGAGGTACCAAAAGGAATAACTTTTTTCCTAGGATACCAAAAGTAATTGTCAAAACGACAAGGGTACCAAAAGGAATTTCCCTTAAGAAAAATGAAGTGAACCTTTCATTTGATAAAAGCAAAAAGGAAGAGAGGAAGGGAAGCACAAAAAAAAGCAAAGATACGGGAATCGATTAGATCGATATATTATGAAACTCGATTAAGAGACCGAGAGAAACTCGATAATTAAACAAATCGATAAGAAGATATCTTAAAAACAAAGCAATCAATATAAACACTATTATGAATCGTGGTTGGGATTGAGCATGACACGAAGCACGAATTAGAGAATTATAGCAATGAATGTACATCTTTACGTCGTTAGGAACCACGTTAGCATGACTCTCTTTAGAAGTGCGTTGAAAGAATATTCGGCTCATACTTCATCTTTGTGGTTGATCAATGCTCCGTTTGACACCCAAGATGAAACTGGAACTAAGAGTTGACTGAGTAGTGGAAACTGGAACTGACAACTGGATTTTTGTGATTAGCTGAGACTGAATTGGATAGCTGAATTAGGGACAAATCGTTTTGCATTCATTCAATGTGGATACGAGCTTGAGAGTTAGGCTCGAGTTATTCATCCGAAGTTCCGGATACAAAGGGTTTGTATAATTGTATTAATATTTGGATTGCTCATTTCAATATACGGAGTATTAGGTTTACGCACTCAAATGGACCCTTTCGGCTATGATGGACTACTTGCCTTTGTTTGGTCGTCATTGCACGCGAACAAGTTGTTTATATGGACCAAAATATGAGATTCTATTAGGACTATACGTAGTCTTGGTTCGATGGAACAACCTTACATAGATATATAATTACATATGGCTCTTTATTTGTGTGTGTGGAAACATAAATACGGCTTCTATTCATTTTGAAGGGTTTTATAGAGTGATAGTTGTTTAAATACGGCTTCTTTTTTTGTGGAAACATAAATACGGCTCTTTTATTCATTTTATTCGACCAAAAAAAGAGTGATAGTTGTGGAACTTTAACTCGTAACTTGGATCCACCAATCAATCTGAAACTGATTAGGGTTCGCATTTCATTTGACTTGTTTTTTCAGTTAGATCTTGTTCATTTGTTTGATTTAAACAATACACACACACACAAAAGTCACAAACTAAGAAGGGTTAGATTTAAACTAATCTTTTCTTATATATGCTGAAAGTACGTACGTACTGTAAATTGAAAACAATAGCAGCTAGTGGATAATGAAATGGTCAAACATTAGATTGAATTAGCTATACGATAGAAATTGGTTACAATAGAGATTGAATTGAAGTTTGTGGTCGACCTTATCCAGGAGCAATTGAGCCACTCCCACCCCCTCTAGGGTCCAAGGTTTTCTATTCCGGCGTTGGAATATATGTTCAAGTCTACCGTATCTTTAGGAAAGCGAACTCGGTCGTTGACTCCCTCACCACTCTTGCTTTTTTATATCCTATTGGTTTGTATTTTCTACTACTTTAAATTTGATTTCGGAGGATATTAGAGGGCGTTGTCGCCCTCCAAACATTTGTGTTTGTTCTTATTTTTGAACATTAGTGTTTGATCTATTTTTTGAATAAAGTCCTAGGCGTTGATTTTCCCCGAACAAAAAAAATGTTCTAATTAAGGAGATCCCAGAAAGTTTACATCAAAACTATATTTTCAAATAACATGTAATGAAATCTTTCTAATTTAGAATTTTTAAGGTATAACAGAACACTTATGCTTTTAGACATATATAGGTTAGAAAATACGTCTTAAGAAAATTATAATTATAAGCAAACTAAAGCATAAAAGTAATTTAATTAAAAGAATATTATTTATTATCTATATTATATATTAAAGTCGGAGAATTTCGAGCCTCCACGTTAATTCTGGCCCCACTTGATCAACAATTTTATATGTTTTATATGTTTTAACTTTATCTTTTTTCTTACCCATCAAATATCTATCTTTAAAGGCATATTATTTATCTTTAAAATTTCTTTAATTATCTAACCTTTAATTTTATCTTTTTCTTACTCATCTAATATCTATCTTTGAAACAATATTATCTATTTTTAAAATTTCCTTCTATAAAAGATACATATTAATTAACTTAACTTTTCAGTTTCCATTTTAATCTATTTATATATAAGAGTTAATATATAGTATAGATTATAGTAGTAGATACACAAATTAACGAAAAAAATGATCATTACCCGTACATGGTACGTGTCTTCAACTAGTTTTAATTATATGTAACTAATATAAGACATCGAGAGGTCAAAAAATTTGATAACCGAACTGTCTACATAATCAACATCACTTGTTTTAAACATAAAAGAAAAACACTCCAACAAAATAAAATATAATTAGAGATAACTCAGAGATGAAGTGAGTAAAACAAAATCGGGGATTCGAGGAAGAAAAGTCTAAATGAGTTGAAAATGAACGAGAATAAGAATGATTCGTTAGAAACGTAGGATCTACGTACATGGCATGAAACTATGATAATTAAAAACTTAAAAAGTATGTCAACTAATTACTGAGTGTCACTGAATGAAATAATTCCATTTTTATAAAGAATTGACCCCACTTATATATAAAAGAGTCAGAATTATACACTATGGGAAAAAATTTAGAACAAAATTATGGGAAATAAATGATGATGTGAAACATGAATAATCTTTTGCGTGCAACCATGAGCCGTCCCAAAAATGATGCCCCCTTTGTCAAAAATATGATCATCGTGGGACAACACTTTCATTAGCAATTTGGACCATTTATCTTTATATTAAGGACCCACCCCACTCCATAACCATACCCTTAAATTATAATAAATTACACAATCACTCCTAGTTAGGTCATTTTGCATAATTACGTAAGGTTTAAACGAAATAAAATGTAACATCTCTCATCAATATTTTTCAAAAAGTCAGCACTCCTAATACATTTTTCTTAAAACGTCACATAAATTAAATGTTAAGACAAACAACGAGTTGTGTGGTTATAAAATCTCTTAATTGCTAAATAGAGAAATATTTTGATGATAATCGACAACCAGATAAACTGAAAAGAGAGTAACACTCGGAGAAAGTGAAACTAGCAAGTAATAAAAGAAAAAACCTAACAGACGATTAAAAGTCAATACAACTACGGGTAGAGCTAATTACATTCGACGGCAGGGAAGGTGTGGAGTTTTACAATTTTTTTTAATTATTATTTTAGTATATAAATGTAAAATTTTAACTTTTTTGTTGTTGAATTTAGACAAATTTTGGGTTAATGGATGGAAAAAGGGTATTTTATTATATTTTTGTTGAAGATATTAATACTTTTGAATCAATTTTTCAAGATAAAATTTGTCAATTTTTCTTAAAAATCATTTTATCGTTTGTTAAGGTAAATCCAGCCCACACCCTAAGATTAAATCCTAGTTCTGTCTCTGTTTGAAGGTATATTATAAATTTATAAGCAACAATATGGTCGATGATTCATACATTTAAAAAATATGAGGGCTTAGAGTAAGAATATTAGTTTTCGTAACTAATTAAACCCTCTAAAAGAAAATTTATAGATCCTATTAACAAAAATGAAATGCTCCCGTACGCTACATTTCAACCTATCATTTTCAAACTTCTTAATTAACCTATATTTTAAGGGTATATATAAGTCTAAAAAAAATTATTTAAAAACTATTTTATAATCGTGTAGTTCACCTCTAGGCTCTAGACAATAACAAAAGGGCAGATAAAAAAACAAAAAAACAAAAAAACAAAGAGACACATCAAATATTCCGGATCCTACACAATAATTAAAAGAAAACTTTACTCATTACATCCCACTAAACACCTTGAATATTAAACAAAATAATGTCCAACAACTTGTTCTATATAAACACACATAAGGTTACCAAAACTAGCCCACAAGTGCTCCCTCTTTTTCACAAACTCTCACCAATTCAACAAGGATTTTGTCATTCAAAGATGTTGGAAGAGAAGAAGAAGATGAAGGTGAAGAAGGGATCTCTAGCCGTGCACGTCGGATTAGACGACGACGATCTACGAAAGTTCGCGATCCCGATCTCGCACTTGCACCACCACTCCTTCAAGGGTTTGTTGGAGAAGGCCCACGAGATGTATGGATACCACACGGCGGGCCCTCTCAGGCTACCGTGCTCCGTCGACGACTTCATGCACCTGAGGTGGACGATCGAGCGAGAAGGGAGTAGTGGTGGCGGTGGCAGTAGCCGGCACCACCATAGCAACCACCACCAAGAGTTCCATCATTCGTTGTCGTTTAAGAGTTGTTGATATGAGGCTTTACAAAGGCCAAGTGCTGTTAATTTTAGTGTAAGTTTTGTGAGGATGTTATATATATGTATACACTTTTTTTTGTTTTTGTTTTTGCCCTTTTCTCCTAAAGTGGAAGTGTAATTAGGTAATTAATTAGATCTGGGAGATTTGGGTTTGAGTCGAGCGTAATATAGGGGCATGAATGTTTGATAACAATGGAACATATTAGGATCTAACCATGTTACTAAGTGTGATGATATCTGTTAGTACACAAAATATGCCGTGTACAAGTTTCAACTCCTTCTTCAATGATCTTCAATGTTCTTTCACTCTACAAGCCTCTTTCCCTTCAATGACCTGCAAAATAATGGACCTAGGGGCGAGCGACCCCTAATCCACCTCCGATGCTTAAGTCAATAAGGGCAATGTCGAATAAAGGCGTCAGGCAGAGCGATAGCTTAGAACTTACCAGGCACATGAGCGAATACATGTGTATTTATAGAGGAAAGGGAGGGGGCGCGCCTCCCTATGGGCCGATCGGGCCTATCTAGGGTTAGGGCAAATATCTTGCTCCCCAAGTCAACCAATATCCTATCTCAAGCGAAGATAAGATCTTCCTCCATAAATATTATCCTAATCTAGAGTAACTACCCTATTAAAGGATAAAGCATAATAAATAAGATAGACATAATAAATAAGATAGAGAGAAATAAATGCTAACTAATTGATATGGAATCATGCCCGCCTACAATATCTGTGGTTGGTCTCATTGGTAAGTAGGTCTCTTCTTAAGTCTTGAAAAGTGTTGTCTCTCTTTATAAAATAAGCCTCTCTTTATATAATAAGCTTGATGATTAAACCCTAAACCATTTCTTTGATACAAAAAAAGAAGCTTAAGCCATTTCATTTAATCTGACAGCATTAGCGTCATTAAGCCATGGCCAAGCGTTAATCATGGTAATTAAAGGTCGGGCCACATACGCACTCGATCACCCACTAACCACTACCTCTCTTTTTTGAAAAATTAGAGGCAAATATCTTGCACATGTTGGTGATTTTAGTGTTATCACCTACTTTTACCTAGGGGTAACAGTGTCATTTGGTGTGGTCGGGATTCATACGACACTATGAAGGACTCACTTAGCTCTATCACGGGTTTGGGAGTGCGGAGTGCACACTCGTGTAAGCTTAGTTGAGATCTAGAGGCAGATATTAAGGAATTATGATGTTACCTATAGGGTAACAGGATGTTACTATAGGGTAACAGTGGAGCGATGTCTCTAAGACAAGAGTTAGACATGATGTTCAAGTTGATCTATAAGTGTTGTTACCTAGTATGGAACAACGACTTTGATGTCTAAGATGATTGACAAGTGTTGTTACCTGGGAGGTAACAATGACTTTATTGTCTTAGAAGGAACAAAGATGTGTCTGACAGATTGTTCTACTTGATGGAACAGTGATTGTTTCCCTGTGGATCAAATGGTGTAACCGTCATGTAACTGACGTGAAACCAATTTGTAACTTCCTTAATATGTTGTTAATTAATGGTGACGTGGACATTATTATGTCTTCCACGTGTGGCTGTTGGTAACCACCGATAACCACATGTAACCGCTAGTAACGGCTAGTAACTGTCATTAACCGTTCCGTGTAACTGCTCCCTTGCCTCTATATAAAGGTTGTAGGGACGATAGTGTTGTGGTTAGAAGTTTTGGTTCTTTTGGCATGATTGAACTTCAATGACGAGTCTAAAGTCCATTTTACATGAACTCTAAGGTTCGATCCATTACAAGAGCCTTGTATGGATTGGAGGGTTTGTCTTATCTCACTTCAAATTTCGTGGATTCCCTAAGGATCGAAAGGGGCGAAATATTGATTTCGAAAAGTGACTACACGATTCAAACCTATATCGGTACAGGTACATATGATTAGGGCTGAGCAAAATTATCCGATCCGCCGATCCGATCCGATATATCCGCCGATCCTATCCAAAAATATCCGTATCCAATGGATAGCTTAGTTTTATTATCCGTATCCGATCCGATCCGCTAATTTTTCCGGATATTTGGATCGGATACGGATAGGGCTTTTGAGTAAAATAGATATCCGAAAATATCCGAAAATATATATACTATATATATTTTAGAAAGAGAATATATACTCCACATATCATAGTTGATTAAAAAGGCCTTTTTAGATTAATATATGTACATATGAATATATGAAATGAATATCTCCTTTACCTTTCTTTTATTAACCAAATTTTCTTATTTCTACCACGCCGTTTCGATGCTTTTGAGCTTCAAAATTTGTTTTTAATTCCTAGCTAACTAATAATAACTAGGTAAGTCACTTACAACTTTACATAAAATTTTTTATAATGTTTTGTAACTTAATGTTTGGACATAAATTTTATTTAAATTGGTTTAACTATATTTTTTTCTTGAAAATGGATAGTTTGGATATCCGAGATATCCGGCTCTGGATATCCGATCCAAACGGATAATTTTACCGGATATCCGGCTAAAAAACGGATCGGATACGGATCGAGATATTTGGCAAATTTTTCGGATATCCGGGTTTTCGGATCGGATCGGATTATCCGAATGCTCACCCCTACATATGATTGATCTACTAAAGAAAGTTCATCTTCAACAACTTCCACGAAGAGGCATTCTACAACAACAACAGAGTACTGTTCCCTGGTTCGACAGAGTTGCTGTTAGAGGGGGAACAACGCCAGGCACCAGCAGATTGAAAATCTTCGGTGGGAACAACTGTTGTAGAGAGCTACAACACCAACATACGAGATCAAGACACCTACAATCGAAATCAATATTCCAACATTAGAAATCAATATTTTGAGATCAATCATATGGTGCTTCCGAGAAGACAACCGGTTTGAAGTTGATTGGAGATCAATGGAATTTTGGTCGTCCTTGAAAAGAACCCAAGATCCGATGGAAATTTGATCCATGTTTTCTCAAGATTGATCTTGAGAAATAAAGACGTTTGGTCTTGATATTGTTTTAAAGAATGATATGTAATGGTTGATTACAAGCCATGTGTGATCCTTTGGTCATGGAATAAGATAATCACATGTATGAAAGTGTTATGTACATAAGTCCATGTTTTCTTGTTACCTCGTAATGAGAAATGATATGTGTGATACCTAAGAGTGTTTTAATCATATAAAGAGATTAATGTATGATTATATAAGGCCAAATGGAATTTCAGATTAAACGAATTTCGGATGACTGTTTCCCTTGAAGGGATCAATGAACGTTTTTCTTTACAAGGGAATGTGTTTGTTTTGTTCTTTAAAACAGAACGAGTTCCTTCTATGGATATGTTAATCACTGGACAGTGATAAGACATGATTAATTTGCATTGAAATGATGTATGACTCCATGCAAGTCATAGGGTAACAATGATAGCGACTCACATATTGTTTCCTCGAAGGGAACTGATAGTTTATTGAATATAAACTGGAAGTGAGCAATATTCCTCGAAAGGGGGAGGTTTTTCAAATGAGTCTACTATACCTAGTGTGTAGATTACTCTCTTGAGTTTACTGGTTAAGACCCTACTGTGTTACACAGATTGGTTATTCGACTCTAATGTTTCCATACAGATTAGTCGGTTTCATTTCATTTTTCTAATGTATTATGTTTGAATGGTATAATTACATTTGAATGCAGGTTAATGAGGAAGGAGTTAAACAATGTTGCAATTTTCACTCATGTCAACGTTGTAGTTGGTTGGAGAGGTTGAACGTGACTGCTCCCTTCCTGAAATCCAATGTCCATTGGAAATGATTGAATGTCCTTGGAATTATGGTGAATGACACGTTACATACGTGGTATAAGTGAGAACTTATGAAAAGTATTCCTTCAGGACAATATTCCCATTAAGCGCTCTCCTTGAGAGTAGCACTGTTCCCTGGAATTATACTTGTTATGTGAAGGGAACAGTTGTATCCCTTGGTATGTACACACATAAGGTTCTAAGCAATAGAACAAGAATTTCCCAAATGAATTTGGTAGGAAAAAGATCAGACTTGATTCTTGTTGAGTTTGAGTCTGAAATGTCAAAAGACATGCATGAAAGAGGCTAATATTATCTTAGGGATTAAGATAAAAGGGGAGGAAAGATGAGTTTTATCTTTATCCCGGTCTCATTACACTGAGAAAGTGTTGGAAAACGAGGTTGAGGGATCAATGTCCTTAGATAGAACTAGAAACATGTTCTTTGGGATCAATGTCTTTTGACATGGATACTTGTTTCTTGTTTAGAAATGTATTCCTCAACATTCCTATTGACAATGTCATTATTTTCTTGGATATTAAGAAAATGTTGAATGCAAGTTGGATCGGTTAGAGAACTGTTACTCTAAAGGTGGATGTGTATTTCTACTAGGGATCAACATTTGTTCCTAGATGGTGGAAAACGATCTAGCATTCAAGTTTGATAATAGGATTGAGGCTGGTAGTGTTAGTTGTAGCCTGGATTGAGGTAACAGCTGTGGAAGCAAATCTACCATGTTTCGTGAAGACTAAGACTAATTTCAACTATGTGAGTATAGCAACTCTGGCCAAAGGGTAACGATCATGCATGCGGTACCAATGCACGTCTTTCATGTGAGATATAGCATGATTCAAGGATTCATTATACATAGTATGATTTTAGTAGTTTCCATTCGATGGAAAACAAGGTTGGATAATCACTTGACGAAGTGATTGGACTTGAGGGGATGAGAATGAAAGACCCGCATAGTTTTCTAGCGGTGGGACGCCCAATTCCTACCTAATGAAAATTAGGACAGAATTCAATGTGGAAAACCCATTCTTAGAAACTGTGAGCGCAACCGTAACAGCACACACTTCTTTTTTGAGCTAGTCACTCTATTTATATAATTGGAATTTGGAACTTGAGCGGAATGTATAGTTGGAATTGGAATTACGAGCTGAATTCAAAAATAGTGTTCGGTAGACAAGTAGGTGAAACGCGGATACGGAACGGACCCTTAGTGTGGCTTTTGAATTCGCACAAGTTTCGTTCGATAATTTTGTGTGGTATCCAGTATCGCACAAAAAAAATATAATGAATTTTTGTGCGGCATTTGATACCGCATAAAAGAGAATGCAAATCCGGGAAAAAGAAAGAAAAGAGTGCCGTTAAAATTCATCAGTGTGACATGGTTTTGCAACCATTTTGATATTCTCACCACATGAAAACACAAGCCTTTTGTTACAAAATGTTAGCCATGAAGCAGGACCAAGCTCTCCTTGTAGAGAGCGACACACTCTGCGAATTTAGGGCCCAACGTTTGGGGCAGAATCTTCTCGTCTCCAGTCTTGACGTTGTATGCCACCAATCCAGTTTTAGTGCAGCCAAACACAATATCGCCCTCGCTGTTCTTTGGACTTGGGTTGGTCAAATCTATAATTTGTGTACCGTCACATTTAAACGTGCACCCCTTTGCCCAGCTTACATAATTATCACTGTCCCCTTCTTGATGAATACTTCCAGATGGTACCCATACGGCTGAGGTTTCGCCTGGCCGGCAAGGGACCTGGAGCAAGGCCACCGAGCGTCCGCCATCGACCGCACCAATGAACAAGCTGCTCGTAGCGCTCGTGAGAGGAGGGGGTAGGTCATCGAACCGAAAAGCGTTCGTGCCCAGGTTGTAAGATCCGAGCTACTTCTTATGTAGGATGAAGTAGAAACGACCCTCGAAGCACGAGAGCTCTGCCCCGCCCTCGAATATCTTAATCGTGTCTTGACTCAATTCGAAACGCACAGCACTTGAGTTTCCTCCTCGTACACGAAACGGCCACGTTTCCCACGACTTCTTCCCGACGCTATACACCGCCACGGGTCGTTCCCAGTTGTTGAGCGAGAGAATGGCCACCTTATAGTCCTTGGTCGCAGGATCGAACCCGAGACCCATGACGTAATACCTCTTGCCAGCGCAAATGTAGCCCTGCAAAGTGGGGATCTGTTAGGATCGGTGTTAGTATACAAACACTATTACCTAGGGGGTAACAATGAACTGGGCAGCGGAAATAGTAAAACAATACTTACACAAGCAGGTAACAGTAGGTTGACACGATTACTTATAGTGGAAACCCTCAAACAAACAACTAGTTGTTCAAGAGAAAAACCACTCCCTCGTTAGAGGAGTTTGAACAATCACTTTTATTAATGCCAATTACAAGTTCCTTCAAGGCAAACAGGGACTTCAAGTAGTCTAATCCAATCCCAAGATTATGCACCTACAAACCCTAGTTTCTCAGCCTAAGAAACAAGTATAACAAAAACTAAGAGTGATTACCAAAAACCTTCAACGAAGCTTTTCTTCTTCTTTGCTCTTCTCGAGCACTTCTCTTCTTAAGCTCTTCTCTTCTCTGTAATCGGTCACAGTTTTCTCAACCTCAACTCAATCATATTTATAGTGTAAGCCCACGTGAGATATGATCCCATACTCATATATTCACGTGTGTTTATCCCATAAATAATCAGATTCTTCTTCAACAAACTCTATCATATCTTCTCTTGATCTTATCTTCTTCAACAACTCTATCATATCTTCTCTTGATCTTATCTTGTTCCCAAATCTTTTCATAGTTGTTGGATGTGATCTTCTTGATATTCCCACGTGTTTCCAGGCCCATAAAAGCCCATAAACACGGCTCATTAGGGTTTCCGTTGAATACCCTACGCGCTTACTAAGTATAGTAAGGCACTGCTCTGCAGACGCTGCTGTTCCCTCACGTTGTTCCCTCACAACAACTTTCTTTCTTCCTTGGTTATTTTTCCTGTAATCAATACACTCAAACACAAGGTTAAATAATAGAGAGTTTGTCATCGTCAAAACAAGAGAATGATGACGTTGAACGCATGGTAACAGTTAACTGTTTCCCCGGAGGTAACAGTGTAACTGTTTCCATGTTTCAAACGTCATCTTGTGGATAGTAATATTGTTGACTTGGTAACAGTCAAACTGTTCCCAATTACTGTTACCCATGAGAACAAATGACTATCCAACAGGATCTTTCTGCATTTTTTAATAGACGGGTTCCACAACATTAGCCAATATTGATCATTCCTCCTATGAGAGCCCTCTAGCTACACCAATCCATCGTATGTCAACTTAACAACCCATGAGTTGCAGCCTTCCGGAAAGGAGAAAGACGTCTCTAAGGTTTCGAATGTTTCGCTACACACGATTAAGCCATCGACCGGTGGGTTTTTGATACTTCCTTGCACGATAAGAAGGCGGTCGCGACTCGCGTTGTTCTTGAAGGCGTTAAAATGATGGTAGCAGAACTGAGGGTCGTCGATCATGGATCGCCATGGTTTCGAAACAGATCGGAGTCGAAGTAGGGCTTTTACTGGGAGCCTCATTAGTAGTTCCAAGTGTAACTCTTCTGGAATAGTAGCATGCTTTGACATACGTCGACTAAACAATCTTGTATTCTCCATCAAAGATGATTTCTTTGGTACCTATGACAATATTCACACGTTCAAAAACAAAAGTAATTACTCAAACTTACCAAAACATAATCAAATAAAAAACTAGCATCAAGCGAAAACCAGAAAAGCGTGAATGAACATTAACAATAATCACCAAGGCTAGGGCTTTGGGAATGGCTTTGGGGAAAACTTAATCTGATACAAAATCCTTCTCAAACACATGAGATTTAATTTGATACAGATAAACTGTATCTTAGAAAACAATCAAGAAGAATATATATTTGGGACTATTGTTCAATCAAAACAACACTCCACGTACACAATCCGCGGGCTTCCAATGATCAAGAATGGAAACCGGGCGCAATTGAGTTGTATTCATGAATAGAGATTATAGAGAGTAGGGAATTACAATCAAAGAGTTTCTGAATGAATGACAAATGTGAGACGCAGCTCACTTATAACCAATTCTAACAAAACTCTTTTCACCTTATTTACACAAAGAACCCAACTTCTTCCTATTTAACCAAGTGACCCTTTTCCTATATCAAATCCTCCCTGTCCAAACAACCTTGCCCACAAGGTTGTTAAAAAAAAAATGCAGCTCCCAGTTTGCATAACAAGTGAGTGCCACCTCCACCTAAGCAACTTTAAAATCTTCCAAATGCCCAGATAAGCACTTTTTGCAGCAAGTGGAATGCATCTTGAGCTGTACAACTGGAAATTGCAGCCTTCTCTCTGAATGTAATGGTAAAATGCAGCTTCTACATTTTGCAGATGGAAACTTTCAATCCTGGCTTTGAACGGCAAGATCTCAGCAACAGTTTTTTTCCTGGATCAAAAACCAATCCTTTGATCTTGAATGAAAAGTCAGAAGCTTTGTTTTCCCTATTACAAAGCACTGAAACATCCACAGAGGTTTCAAGATTAACCAAAAACAACAAACATGACCCTCCAGGATCAAAAATCTTAGTATGGGCATGTGAGTCAACGACAACTACATCAAATGGGCAAGCTGAAATTATGTGTGAATACACCCATGATTGATCCTTCTTCATACTTCCAAACTGATTTGGACCCACATCGCCATTCATGAACTTGACCTTACCCCTATCATAAGGCATCTGATTGGCAATATACCCCACAACACATGTAGCAGCATTTCTTCTTACTCCACATTCATCAACCTCAGCAATCAGCTCACTACACATTGCAACAGAACTTATAGTATTTAGTGAAGTGAAATCCCTCCTGAAACCCAAGTTACCATCATCATGTGTCTTCCCTACCCCATCAAACTCAGCAACTGACTTGTGCAAATCGCCTCCAGGATCAAAGCACTGTATCTTTGTTTCATCCACCGCCATTTTCTCGTGTGTGATCAGCTCATTCAACACCTCACAAGCTGATGAGTTGTCTTGTTCTCTAACCAGGTCTATAACTTCGATTTCATACTCAGGAGCAACTAACTCACCCTTCACTTTTACTAATTGAGCACATGTCTTCATTTGATAGCTCCCCGCTGCTCTCTGCATTTCATCGAACACGTGGCCTGCGTCCAAAAATATCTCTTTACCCACCTTCAATACTTCCTCTTCATCCTCAATCACTAGCTTCTTAACAGGTGACTCTTTAGTTGAATATTTTTTAGCTCCTTTGTCTTCTCCTGCATTCATATCACTGTCTAGCATTCTTGGATGGACAGATTCATACAATTTCCCTATAGTAAAACATTGCTTAATTGTATGTGGCTGGAACATTCGTACATTCTCCTGGGTATCAGTTCTCAATCCAGCAAGATAAATGCTCACCAATTCTTCTTCAGACAGCCTTACTCTAGTTCTAATCATATCAAATCTGTTGTGGTAATCCATAATTCCATCCGTTTCTTGCAAATTTTCCAACTCGGCTATAGCATTCTCAATTATGTCACCACTGAATCTATTGAAATCAAAGCAGGACGGACTACTATTCCCATAAAATCCAAGATTAGAGTTACCTCTCTTTGGTGTTGGATTCAATGGATTCTGAGAATGAAAGGAAGCTGGAGTTCGTTTCATACTCGAAGAACTCCACACCTCTTTGTGCTTCACGCCGTCCATTGTCGATGGCAGGCAACTGTTGCTTTCTTGAACTTGTAAAGGTTGGAGAAATGGTATTGATGCGGACGAACGTTCCCAAGCCATGTTATCAGTAAGCGAAGCACTTCGATCGTCGATTGAAATTGCAGAACCCAATTGCCATCCATTACTTGTAATTAGTCGAATCATCTCTGAAATCTCACCAAGCTTCCGATCTAATTTCTCACCAAACCTTGAAATCTTATCATTTAATTGTCTATCGAATTCCTCTTCAAGCAACTTTAATTTGCCCTCAATCATGTCGCTGCTTGCTGAAACCTTGGAATTGGGCTCTTTTTCCATTTCGCCCACGATTGCCCTCTTGATTACCCTCTGCGATTGAACTTCCACCATTGATGACTTCGTCGAGGACCGAATTGCCATGGATTCAATTGCAGCGTTTCTTCCATAGCCGAGGAAGGACTCGCTCTGATACCATTTGATACAGATAAACTGTATCTTAGAGAACAATCAAGAAGAATATAGATTTGGGACTATTGTTCAATCAAAACAACACTCCACGTACACAATCCGCGGGCTTCCAATGATCAAGAATGGAAACCGGGCGCAATTGAGTTGTATTCATGAATAGAGATTATAGAGAGTAGGGAATTGAGGGAAGGGGGCGGTGGGGACGTTTTTATCACATTCACAAACAAACTAGACCCCTCTTAAAAAAAATTACTCCGTACTAACTAATCGGTATAAAGGGGATAAAAACCCTAAACTTTCTCTCTCTTCTCTCTTTCCTCTCGCTTTCCTCTCACTCTCCCCCTCCCTCTCCCTATCAGATCTCCCTCCCACCCCATCTCCACCGACAGCCACCGCCCCAATCTCGGCATCCTCTCCGCCACTCTCCTCCTCCTCCGCCTCAATCGTCGTCGACGACGAGCAAAAGCTGATTCCGGCCTCCCCAGCGTCTCCTTCCTCGCTCCTCCCCATCGAGGCAGATCCGTCGCCATCGAGGCCGATCCGGCGCCATCGAGGCAGATCTGACGCCATCGAGGCAGATCCGGCGCCACCGAGGCAGATCCGGCGCCATCGAGGCAGATCCGGCGAAGCCATGGCTGTAGCCGTCGAATTCCTGGTTGCGAAGCCCGTCTTCGTCGAATTCCTGGCGCCCCCGGCCGGCAGAGCCCTGAGCGACTCCGATTCGTCGTCCGTCGTCGATCTCAACGGTCCAGATCTGAACAGGCGTTGCTCGAGCGCCGAAGATCTTTCACATCTCGTTCCTCCTTCGTACTTCGTATGAAGGTTTCTTCTCCAGCGCCGGCAACCGCTCCTCTCAGTTCCACCGCTCCAGAGCCCAGCCTAACAACCACAACACCACAATCGTCCGAAGAGGCGGACTCCGGCGGACGAATCGGCAAACTCTCAGCCGTCGTCGTCATTGCTGGTCGACTGGAACTCTTACGCGGCCACACAATCGTCCGAAGAGGCGGACTCCGGCTTGAGCTTCGATCTCGAAT
The DNA here is from genome assembly GCA_934048045.1 of Polygonum aviculare. NCBI lineage: Eukaryota > Viridiplantae > Streptophyta > Magnoliopsida > Caryophyllales > Polygonaceae > Polygonum > Polygonum aviculare. Next base: position 7,960,247 of record OW204024.1, read on the forward strand.
CCGCCTACAGATCTGCCAACGAATATGTCTTTGGCACCTTCAGTGTGTAAGCTTCTAATCTCGTTCGGTTCTCTTCCTTCCGATCTTTGTTTGCTTTTAGTTTTGTAAGTTTCTTAGGGTTGGAGCACGAGATCTGTAGTTGCCGCTCTAGTGAGGATTGAATTGGATCTGTGGATTTCAAAAGGACTTATTTTAAAATCGAAGAAAGGATTGTTAGAGTTGTGAACAAGGAATATAGTGGAAAAGGGAATGATGCCAAGTTTTAGTCTCCTTGATACTGCAGGCTTTATTGGATTAAGCTCTGCATTACTCTCAATCTAAAGAATGACCATGCTATTATCTTAAGTAGTTTCCTGCATTTGTTTTCAATTGCAACACCTTGATGTTGAACACTACATCTGCATTGGTAATATGTAAATAGCATAAGTTGAATTATAAATATACAAAGGTACGGTTGTAAATAGGATAAGTTGAATAAACAAATATACAATAGTATACTTGTGGATTGAAATTTTGTATTTGGTATGATTGTAATATATTGTTTTTATGTGCACCCGACATGTTTATAAGTAGTGTGATGAAGTTGAGAGAGACTGAGTTCTGCAGATACGAATCAAACAAGTAGTTTGTCTCGTCGGATAGGTTTTGGTGATGACAAGTCGGACGATGACAAGTTGGGTTTGTGGTGCATAATTTTAAAAATAATGACAAGTGTAAATGCGATGATTGGTTTATTTGCATTGTTAAATTTGTTTATATATTACTTTTAATTATGGCCTATTAGCTCAAATGGTAGAGCAACGTGCTTAACGCACAATAATGTGGGTTCAAATCCCACATAGGCATACTAATAAATTCTGATGACAAGTTGCATACGTGATGACAAGTTGGGTAATAACAAGTTTTGTATGTGATGATAAGGTTTTTGTAATTGACTATAAGTTGAGTGATGACAAGTTTTTGTACGCGACGACACGTTTTTGTACGCCATGACAAGTTTTTTGTACGTTATGACAAGTTTTTTGTACGCTATGACAAGTTTTTTTATAAGCGATGACAAGTTTTCTACGCGATGACAAGTTTTTCGTAAAAGATGACAAGTTTTCTACGCAATGACAAGTTTTTCTAAGCGATGACAAGTTTTTATGCATGGTGACAAGTTGTTTTCAATCTTCCGGTGATAGGAGTTTCGGATGACATGATTTCCGATGACAGGATTTCTGATGACAGGATTCCAGGTAGAACGCGGTGGCACGTGTGTAATTTTTTTTTTTGACCAGGGGTATTTTCGGAAAACCGACTAGATAACTCCTTTATTTTTGTCCCCGCCTATCCCCTCCACAAATCTCCCCAAATAGGCTACATACCAAATTTTCTCTAGGGAATTACAATCAAAGAGTTTCTGAATGAATGACAAATGTGAGACGCAGCTCACTTATAACCAATTCTAACAAAACTCTTTTCACCTTATTTACACAAAGAACCCAACTTCTTCCTATTTAACCAAGTGACCCTTTTCCTATATCATAATTTATACACACACAAACTAAACCTAATAGAAAGCAATATATATCTAGCGAATAGACGTTCGGCGGCGGCGACGGAGTTCATATGTCGAACATTTAATTTCTTTTCTAGACCCTTAATCAACGATTCATGACCGTTTAATCACATCATTACCAAGTATGAAAATTTTTTAATTTATTTTTTAACAAATATTAATTTATCAATTGATTAATATCTCTATAATATAATAAAATACCGAAAATATAAACTAGGAGTAACTTTTGAATGGTCTTCAACATATTTATCGACCTTAAGGGCTTAAGGCTAATAATACAACCATAGCTACCTTCATATATTGATTGACTCGTGGAACGGTGTTTGCTTGTTGCTTTTGAGAATTGGTTTATCCCGGCCATGTTGGAACTTTATATACATCTTTATCCATCTTAAATTCAGAGATTATTAATGTAGATAAAATCACAATTAAGCAACAAACATATGCTAATCTGAATGTTCAAAGTATGCATAGGTGGCTCCCAAGTAGCCAAGTCTCGACTAAAAGTAGTATGGCAGGCAGCAAAGTTATGCATCAGTCTGAGCGAATCTATAACATTACCTTATAACATAATTAGTGGATAAAAGTGAGGCTTAGGGAATTTATATGAATAAGCTAATACAAATTACGAGTAGTAAATATAATCATATCTAAAGCTAACATCCCAAAGGATGTTCCAAATCTATCCATTTTTATCTCCCGCTTAAAACTCTATAATGCTAGCTGCTAAGCAACCATCAGATGGAGATTTCAGCTCTCATGCAGAAAACAGTTCTAAAACCAGATTACTTAAATTTCTTATAGACATCCACCAAAAACTTCCCTTCAAAAGCAATCTTTGTACACCAGAAGCGTAAACCGGTACCAGTATATTCGTGAGAGGTCACGCGTCTTCAAAAGAAAGGTTCATCTGCAAACACCGATACAGTATGAAGAGTTTCGGTTAAAGAGCCTTCATTCAAAAGACACTTTAGGGCAAAGATCAAACCAAAGAAAAAAAGATTAGGGTATTTATTACCATCACCGTCGTCGTTGACATTGTAATCATCCTCATCGTCATCAAAATCCTCATTCTGCAAAACAAACAAACAAATATCATAAGCAGAATCTCTTGCTTTGTGTGGATATATTGAAAGAAGATCACACACACACACACACACACACACACACACACACACACCTGCTCATAATCACCCCCAGAACTGTAATCTTCTTCCTTTTCTTCATCATCTTCTTCTTCGTCCTCCTCTTCGTCCTCTCCCTTGTTCTCCTCTTTCTTTCCCTTAAGTATGAATGTATTTTAGAAAATCATTACTTGGAAAAAAAACTACACATATGAACTCCAGAATAAACATGATTTTATTGGAAAGTTAGTATTAAGTATTAACCAACAGCAACGCTTACATGATTCTTTTTCTGAAGCTTTGAAAATAGAGAGTCCAAATTATCGGTTTCTGTCAAAACATGCAAACGTATAAGAACCAACAAGTCAAAAAAAATTCAGCAATTCATGCAATTATCATGTCTTAACATACCTTCACTAGTATTCCACTTGGCCCTCTTTTGTTTACGAGTTTTCACTCCTGGAACATTTATTTTTGTAATTCAAGCAGTGAAATACACATACATAGACGATAAGAATGCTGGAGCAAGATTAAGACTCAAAATCTCCAAACATGTAGGTGGCACGACACGATTGGAGATTCCCCAAAATATATAAGGTTGATGATGACAAACCTTGAAGCAGTTCTGATGGAAAATAGCCAGGCTCAAGTATAATATACTCGGAAAGATGTCTTCGTTTCATCTTATTTCTGGGCTTTAAGGAGTCAGAGTATGTCTCAATATCGCAGCATCGGTTGTCTGAGATACATACAAAAAACAATAGACAACAACAAAATACGAAATACATTAAACAGGTCACAAATTAAGTAAGCTGAGAGCTAAAAGATAAAGATGCATATATTTTCACTTCTATTAGGGAAAAAGGATTGGAATAGTTACAAGTGCACCATGATTCTGTAATTCAACAGCATTTACTTTGCACAGAAAATGAAAATTTTGATCCTTCTATCCTTTTCCTACATGCTGCAAATACATCTACTTTACATGAAGTTACAAAATTCTATCATCCTTCACCAAAGCAAGAACTCTAAGTACTACCATCTTCTGAATGAAAACATGAGAATGCACTACATTATATTTGCTTAAAAACTAAGAGCAGAAGAATCACTTTAGGAATGTTATAACACATCAGCTTGATAGCAAAAGATTATATTGAATCTAACTCTTTGGATTAGTGTTTAGTAAGATAACAATATATCCAATGAAAAAGAGCCCTAACAACTCAACCCTAAGTTAGACATTCAGATGACATCAGAATGAACTTTCTCACTCCCTTTCTTAGAGCTCGATTACAACCACAAATTGATGATGTAAAGCGTCCGCCAACTTAGTTGGATTCTAGTGAACGATAACTGACTGGAACGGCTCAATTTCGTTATAGGTTAAACATATCATAGTTTCTACATAGAGCAAGCCACATAAGCTATCATCATAACAAGAAACAGCATAAAAACGGAACATGACCTACCTTGTGAGGCTGAGTCCTCAACGAAGTAGGGGGAGTTCTCAAAATATTGTTGCAGCTTGTTGTTCCACGTGTAAAAATCCTTATCCAGAGGCACACACTTTTTGTCAGGCAATGCAACATCCTCCTACAACAAACCAAAAACAAGAAATTCAAATGTAGACCAGAATTGACAATGAATTTGATGCTCTATACTCAATGTTGAATTTATAGCAACGTAACTTGGAAGAACAAAACAGAGCAAAACGTCAATTACAGGAAATAGAATGAAAGGCTCTTGCTTATCCTTGTTATGATGGCCAAATCGAAATCCACCTCGGCCTCCCCTAAATGCCATCTACATAGCACAGACACAGCCATAAATATGGAAAATATCAAAATAATCAGCAAATTTCACAATCAGAGGAATCTATACCAAAAACACTTAAACCCCGACATGAGCAGAACAACCACAATAATCAAAGTTGATCGATAAAGAAGAACTCTAGCAACGGGATTGGGAAATTGAGATCCTACTAAGATGAATTTGAGGAGTAATTGAGGGGCGTTTACCTGATCAAGACGGCGACGGACGGCGACGGAGCCTGGCCGGAGGTTAGGGCTAGCGACGGAGAGAATCACGAGAGTGTGGAAATTGTACTGATAATGGGGGGTTAGGTTGAAGGTGAAAATGATTTGTATAATTAAAACGTAAATATAATGGGCCGAAACAGGCCCAATGGCCCAATAACAAACATATTGGCCCATTTCAACGGCAGATCTTTCTCAGTTCGAACTGGAATTTTCTTCTGGCCACAAAGTACTTTGAAATTACGGAAAACTACCCAAAAGTTTCCAAAAGAGTACCAGCCACACAAGTTTAACCGTTTCCAGTTTCCACAAAACTCCCTCGTCTCCATCCAGTTCACATCAACAGTGGAGCGAGCAGATCACTAAGCACATCTCGATGATTACTTGCGAGGCTTCGAGCTCGATCTTCATATCTCTCTCTCCAAATCTCAATTCTCACAGAAATCCGAGCCATAGTTCCGTAATTTCTAGCAAGTTCGATGTTTTTCAGCGCAATTCCGAGGATTTGACAGCGTTTTTCGGCAGTAGCCTGAGACGGAACCCTAGAATTTGCTTCTCGAACGAAAAGGAGAATCGAAGTAAGAGGAGGATACCAAATGCGAAACATAATGGCGGTGGAGAGCAATCGAGGACTAAATACGTATCTGAGGAGCAGAGAGAGGTGTGGGGGAGGAGGAAAGTTGATTGCGAGGTGGAGGTGATTTCATGGCGAGAGCGAAGGATTCGAGGTGAAATCAATGTCAATGCTGATGTGGAGTCGGTGTGGAATGCTCTTACTGATTATGAGCGTCTCGCTGATTTCGTCCCCAATCTTGTCAGCAGGTGAGTGCAGTTCAAAAACCTTTCATGAAAATTCCTTCTTCATTTTGGCAGTAATGTAACTTGATTGAAATTGCAGTGGAAGAATACCTTGTCCTCATCCTGGAAGGATATGGCTAGAGCAAAGAGGTCTTCAAAGGGCGTTGTATTGGCACATTGAGGCTCGTGTTGTGTTGGATCTCAAGGAAGTGGTTAAATCAGTAAGCATCAGTTTTTCAATTTCTAAAATTAGTTCAAGAGGGATGTACTGCTGAAATTGCTCCTGACTATGGTGTGCTACCAATCTTATAGTAATAACTCCATTGTATGTGGTTCAGTCTAATGATCGTGAGCTTCAGTTTTCCATGGTTGATGGAGATTTCAAGAAGTTTGAAGGAAAATGGTCGGTTAAATCAAGTAAAAGGTACACTTGCTAGTAGTATATACCGTTAAAGAGGTCTAGTAATACACCATCAGCCAGTTTGATTCTCAAGCCTACAAGCTTCTCATTTGTTGTCTGTCCAGGTCTTCATCAGCTATATTATCTTATGAGGTGAATGTGATACCAAGGTTCAATTTCCCTGCAATTTTCTTGGAAAGAATAATCCAGTCAGATCTTCCTGTCAATCTTCGGGCCATCGCTTGCAGAGCTGAGTGTAGTTTTGAAGAGATCCCGAAAGCTTTTGTTACTGAAGGTTCATCAGCCGCAGCTTCCATACAATCTAGTGTTGGTACCGTATCACAAACACCAGATGTAAATGGTAAATGGGGAGTATTTGGGAGCGTATGCAGCCTGGATAAACCCTGCATGGTTGATGAAATTCATCTGCGCAGATTTGATGGCCTGTTGGTAATTGCTTGTCTGTGAATTTTGAGTTACTGGTTTTCCAATTCACCAATGTATTTCCCCTTGACTGTTGATTTTGTGTTGAAGGAAGATGGTGGTGTTCACCGCTGTGTTGTTGCTAGCATAACGATAAAGGCTCCTGTACGTGAAGTGTGGAATGTTTTGACTGCTTATGAGAGTCTCCCAGAGTGAGTGATGAGTTAATCAAGTTACCTGTTATTTACTTAAGTGATGTTTGCCATTCCTTTTCTTAACAAAAGCTACAAAATTCGCAGACTAGTTCCAAACTTGGCAATCAGTAAAGTTCTGTCACGGGACAACAATAAAGTTCGTATTCTTCAGGTAGACCCTCGAGACTCAAACATGTACGAATTTACAAGTAATTAGATGCTTTATCTCTGTAATGAACTGCTGCTTGTGATTCATCTATGTTTCCAGGAAGGATGCAAGGGTCTATTATATATGGTACTTCATGCACGAGTTGTAATGGATTTGTGCGAACAGCTGGAGCAAGAGGTTAGCTTTGAGCAGGTTGAGGGTGATTTTGACTCGTTTCAGGGAAAATGGCAGCTTGAACAGCTGGGAAATCATCATACAATGCTTAAATACTCTGTTGAATCAAAGATGCGTCAAGATACTTTCTTGTCCGAGGCAATCATGGAAGAGGTGACATTATCTTTGAACAAACATATGTGTTATTATGAACTTGGGTAACTTCATTCGTTAGTCCTTGGAAGTTTGATGGAAAATCTTACCTGTCTTTACCTTCTAGGTTATATATGAGGATCTTCCATCAAACTTATGCGCTATACGAGATTACATTGAGAAGAGGGCAGAAGAATGCTCTTCTGATATGTACAAGGAAACCGATCTGGATCAACCAAGCACTTCATCAGATGATGATAGGACAGATACTGAGCATAATGAGCAAGATTTTGAGGCTATAGACGCCAGCGTTCCAACTCCCTTAAGACAGAGGCCAAAGGTACCCGGATTGCAACACGACATTGAAGTTCTTAAATCTGAACTCCAAGCATTCATTTCAGAGTATGGGCAAGAAGGATTCATGCCTATGAGAAAGCAACTGCGTTTACATGGTAGAGTGGACATTGAGAAGGCAATCACTAGGATGGGCGGGTTCAGGAAGATCGCTTCACAAATGAACCTGTCCCTTGCTTACAAACAGCGCAAACCAAAAGGTTACTGGGATAACCTTGACAATTTGCAAGAAGAGGTAAAACTGTTTTGCATAGCTTTCTTTTATTTCTTTTTTTTTTACAACGTTCTGATTTCACTACTGAATAATTGTATTTTTTTTCTGTTGGATGCAGATTAACCGGTTTCAGAAAAGCTGGGGGATGGATCTAACATATATGCCCAGCAGAAAATCATTTGAACGTGCAGGTAACTTGAAAGTTACACTTACACCTGTAATACTTCAAAATCTCATCACTTCAGAGAAATTAGTTGAAAAACTCGAATGCATACATGCTTTTGGGTGTGTTTGTTGGACAGTAAAAACTAGCTGAAACAATGTTATTCATTATTTTTGAACCTGAACAGGATAAGCACTCGTATTCTCTCACAATTATTGATTCATCTGGTTTTGCAGGACGGTATGACATTGCGCGGGCGCTTGAAAAATGGGGTGGTGTGCATGAAGTTTCCCGGCTTCTGTCACTCAAACTACGACGTCGAAGCAAGCAGGGGAGTCCCATGAGGGAGAGGAGAAATGAAGTTCTGGTCTCGTATGGTAGTATAGAAGGTGAAGATAACACAAATCCATCTAAACCATACGTTTCACAAGATACTCAGAAGTGGCTCACTAAACTTAAGCAATTAGACATGAACTGGGCTGAGTAAGCATAGGACTACAATGTGTATCTTGCACTAGTGTGATATATCTAAGAAATTGTGTTCCAAATTGTAGAATGAGACTGGCCATATACCCATCATATCATATTTATACGTGTATATAATCGTTAAAACACATTGAGGGGCAAAACTCTTGTATGAATTTGTATGTTTTAGCCAACACCTATTAGTGAAGAAAATTACAAGTTTTATTATGCAACTTAACGGAACTTTTGCATGCATCAAATTATATAAAACTCCTGTATGATTATCCTGATTGCAAGAAAGGTCATTTTGTATTGATTTGTTTTTCCTTCTGCCAGATACTTTCCAATGAAGTTGGGGTATGTTCCTTAAATTCAACTGAAACTGGGGCTGAAATTGAATTTAGTGGTTGAAGTTAAATTCAAGCTGAAAGCCTGAAAGGATAATCTGAAGCTGAAATTGAGTTCGAGCTTAAAAGAACAGAAATACTGGGGTAACTGCTGAAATATTAATTATTGTGTATTTCTTAAAATGAAATTGAATTTGTTCAAATTAATGTACTGTTTATAATTTTCCTTTTACATTATTATCTCTTAAGAGCAACTTCATTTCTTGTTCAGAGAAAACCAGTTGAAAGAAAATACAGTAATTCTTCTATACAGAAAATCAATATGCAATTTATTGTACACAACAAGCTCATAGCTTTGCAGAGAGGGACATTTATACTACAAATCAAAATACGATTAAGCTTAACTTAATCTGATGCTTCAGAAAACATCTAATAAATTTACATATTTACCCTTTGGAACGATTCAAGTAAGACACCACTGCAATGCTTGCCACCACAGTTGCCCCTGCCAAAAACCCAGTGTGAAACAACCACTTGCTTCCCTTAACGGTTTCTGTAGCTAACTCGGGCTTTGCTTGCTGACTCGGGTGCGACTCAGGGAAATCCAAATGCAACCTCAGAATCTGGCCAAGACATTAAAACATTGGGTCATCCAAGCAAGGAATATAGAGGTCTTTTGTGAATAATAGAAGATAATGTAGCCACCTTTTGACCCAGTGATCTAACATGATTTACAGCCCCAGTTAGATCTCTGCTAGAAGTGAGCAACACTTTATCACCTTCATCATCTTCATACTGCATTACATATTAAAAAGGGGCATTTCAAAGTTTTATTCTGGAAATTGAGAAGAAAAAAGAATGTGTTTTAACTTACTAGAAGACGCGGACGTTGTTGATCATCATCAACTCCTATTCTTTGTACCACTGTAGCTATCAGTTCGTCTAAATTCTCAAAGCCTGAGAAAAATCTCCAAAAGAAAGTGTAACTATGTAGCAGATTGTAGATTAACACAACCTACTTATTGACATAAACTCACCGAAATCAAAACGATGAACTTGTCCTTTGTGGTCAACAAATTTATAAAAGAAAGAATTGCCAAGACGAGGAGAAGATAAATTTCCAAGACGAGGAGAAGTTCCAAGACGAGGAGATGCCTTCACTAAATCTGCTGCTTCTGCTGCCAGCATCATCGACATTTCACTGAAGAAGAGGATCAATTTGATCAGTTGAATAAATTTAATGACGTTAGTTGACACCATCAAAAATCAAAAACCAACCTCTGAGTATCAAAGTCATCTCCTTGCTCTGAGGCTAGCGCTGAATCCCAAAACTTCTGCATCATTACATTTGTCACACTATTCAGTGTTCCAGAGCTGTTTTCTACCTACAGAAAGGTTAGTTCACAACTTCAAATTAGTACATACATTGTTACAAGACGTGGTCTAAATATGACCTTGACAGGAACATATACTGTCACGGAAAAGCTTGTAAGAAAAAAATCAAGAGATCCATTGACAAGTGAGATCTGATAGATCTAGCACATAAGACTATAAGAGAACTAAAATTTAGGAGCACATTCAGATATTTACTGTACTTGCCATCGAAATTGCTGCATGCGTAAGGTGCAAAACATCAACGCAGGCCGCAACAGATCCATCTGTGCACATGAAATGAGTAATATATTGAGTAATGGTCAATATGTAATCATTGAAAATTAATTTAGTAGTCTAGACAAACTAAAAGATGATTACCTTTGTCCAAAACAGGAATATGCAGATACTTTCCATCATGCATTATATGCAATGCTTCAAGGATGGTTGTTTCAAATTTAGCACAATCTGGATTTGGAGTCATCACCTTGGGAAAGAGAAGAAAATTATGTGAAAACTACTAGTTCAGAAAATACTTAGGAACGAATAAAATTAAAGTTATATTTTCTAATTCCAGAACATGTAAGTAATATTGAATCTTGCAGTAAGATCAGAAAGTCAGAACCTTTCCAGCCAATGTCGTTTCAGGTGATAAATTTGCTGCAAGTACCTTCATAAGGATGTCTTTCGAACTGCAGTTTGATGGTTAAAAACATTAAGAAACCATAGCCTTTGGGTGTGTTTACATTCCAAATATAATGTATTAAAGTCCATCATATCTTGCATTAAAATATAGGAGTACAAAATCATGCATTATCCTTAGAGAACAAACACACAGCAAGTGGTGCAACAGTTAAAAGAACTACAAAGGAAAGATTACTCAAGTATAGACTTCTGACTTGACGTAGAAAAATAATAGGTTTGGTGGGAATTTTGTAACACGATACACAAATGATTTGCATTGTTTGACACAAAATGAATTAAGCCAAGTTAAGTTGTAAGGCTTTCCTTTAGAGAGGTCCACTTCGCAGAGTTTATACATGATATTTCTTCTCTTTGAATATTCCATATAGTCTTTGAGACTTGTGATAGAGGCATTAAATCATTTGACTACCTCAACATATAGAGATAACAGAAACATTGAAGTCTCCTAAGGATAGAACATTACGTCAGTATCCCCGTGATCTTGTTTTCTGACAATACAATCACACAATTAGTGTGTAATTCCTGCATTATCTTTGCAGCAACCTGAACTGAATCTGTTGGTGACACTGTTGCTAACCTGAAATGTATAAGAAGCAATAGATGAAGAAAACCAGAAACCAGCTCAACAAGAGACCAATGTAAGGCATATAATAAACAAGAAGGACAATGCATACGGGCTGTTTTCATCAATTATGCTAGACAAAGCAGGCTTGAGCATCCTTTCCTTTAGTGTTTCCAAAAATGCTTGTGGGGCTGCAAACATTACAAAAATGTAAACAATGAACTCATGCTGAATGATTATGTGTTTATATAAAATTATGCAAATCAGTGAACCTATGAACTGACCAGAAAAACCGCTTCCCAATTGACGCTCAACTCCTTCAACAGCAGCTGCAATTGCATTGCCATGTTCTGCAGCTTTTTCCACCTTGGAAATGGCATCATATAAGCACTTTGTGATATCCAACATGGCAATCACTTCACCATTGTCGACAACGGGAAGATGCCTAAACTTCCCTGTTAACAGAAATTTAACATACTATCTTAGTTCAAGACTAAGAATCCTTTTTCAGGCACATATATGACAACTACCTTGAACCATCTTTTGCAAGGCCTCAATTGCTAATGCATCTGCACTCACAAACGTTGGGTTCCTTGTCATGATTGTCGAAATTAATGTCTCCTCTGGCTTAAGATCCTCTGCTACAACCCTCATAGCAACGTCCTATTTACCAAAATCACTAGAGAAATTACGACAAAAATACTTTCACCAAAACTGAAACTATTTCCAATTGTTATTGCAATTTCAGTGAATTTAAGCAAGATGTCGTGGCTTCCTTTCTACCATAAACGGTGCAACAATGACAGCTAATCAATCAGGCAACAGATTAGCCTATTTTCGAATCCGAATTTCTGCAGGAAAGAAAACTTGAGAAGAAAGAAACCTTATCGGTAACGATGCCGGAGAGCATGGCGTTAGAATCGGTCAACAAGACGGCGTCGACACGGCGAGCGGCCATTCTCCGACAAGCCTCCGACACCGTAGTTTCCTCCGGAATCGTCAAAGCCCTAGACAATCTGAGCCTCTTCACCGTCCTGTCGCCGGTGGGCTGCGACCTACAATTCCACAACAAAAACCTTCAAAATCAAAATCCAAACACGGATAATCCAAAGGAATTAGGCTTAAAAACCGAAATCCGTTTACGAGGTGGGAGAAGTAGGCTTGGAAGTATTCGTGCTTCCGTTTTCCGACGCCGGAAATCGCTTGGAAGACGAGCGCTTATGGGAATTAATGGAGCTGGTTCGCCGGGGAGGCGGCGGTGGCGGGGTTTGGGAGCTCATCCCCGAATCGATTGGACGGCCGGAATCCAGGAGGGGCAAAATCGATCGAGAATTCTAGGGTTCGTTTCGATCGGAAGGGGGAGAGAGAGAGAGAGGGAGAGATGAGGAAATCGTTTTGCGCCAAGAAATGCGTGGGTGGAGCTCAGGAGGCTTTTGGCCTGAATCCGCTACACCCTGTGAGATATCAAATTTTGAATTTGACGGTCGCATTTTTTTTAGTATTTATTTTATGGGTCGGGTATTTTGCCGCTCTAATTAATGTAATTCTATTTACCCTTTTTTTTCTCCGTTGAAGGTAATGTTGAGTCAAATCGGTGATTTTTAATACCGATGATATTTTAAAATACATTTTTTTTTGGGGGGGTTGAAGGAGAGGCGGCACTCTCCGTACCCTCTAGGGGCGTTTTATTAATAATAAAAAGGGTTAAGTAGAACGCAAGCGGGGGATAACCCGACCCCTAACATCATCAGAAAGCAGAACAGAAACACCCTCGGGAGGGTCAAGCAATACATGAAAACCAATGTTAAAAGAGAAAGTTAAAGACGCTAAAAAATCCGCTACACGGTTTGCTTCCCGAAAAACATGACGGAACTGGACATCGCAGTTCCTACGAATAAAGCTTTGGCATTTGTGAACCAAGCTGGCTAATGGATGGTTACAATCCATAGGTCGACCTAAAAGAAGAATCACCAGCTGCGAATCCACTTCAAGAGACACCCTCCTGTAACCCTTGTTCCAAACAAGCTCAAGACCCTTAGCAACACCCCATAATTCCGCCATGGGAACCGAACATATCCCAATGTTATGGACAAATCCGAACATCCACCTTCCTGCTTCATCCCGGATAGCACCCGCCGCAGAAGCGAGGCCCCCATTCTTCACGGAGCCATCCGTATTGAGTTTCACCCATCCACTTCGAGGTCTTGTCCAAGCCACCTCCACACACTCAATACGTCTGGCCACGCTAGGTTTCAAGAGAGTCATGGCACCTTTATACTCTTTCGCGTAGCTTCGAACAAACGCTGCTCTGTCGCCATTGAAAGTAACCTGGTCAAACACGAAAAAGTTACGCCAACGCCAAATCCACCAAATGGTGGTAGCAAATAAACTCGCCCATGTGATGCCGCCATACACCAGCGTAGAGCAAGTAATATTAACTCGAATCCAAAAAGCAAAATCGGACTCGAAAAATACTTCCCTGGCAAGAGGAGGGTGAAGATCGACCCACAAGCGTTTAGTGATATCACAATCACGCAGTAGGTGAATCAACGACTCCTCCTCGGTAGAACACTTAGAGCAAAGGGCGTCAACAACTAAGTGTCGTCTCACCCGCTCTTGGTTTGTCAAGACAACACCTTTAATAGCCATCCAAAGGAAGAATTTCTGTCGCTCAGGAACATTGCAATGCCAAGCCGCACGGAACACCGTGCAATCCGGAAAAAGAAGAAACCGACTGCTGGAGACTAACACCATGGCGGACTTTACAGAATAAGCCCCGTCAAGCGACAGGCGCCAGCTCAGGATATCCGAATCTGCAGCAGAAGCACTTAGATTCAAAGCAGCCAGCTGAAGTAAAATAGTGTGCGGCAACAGATGATATTTTAAAATACATTTGAAGCCTAGTAAATTGAATGAATTTTATGACATCCTAAATCAAAATACCAATCCAACGTTACATGTATTTACCCATCAAATATAATTGTAGTTCGTTGCTAATATCATTTTTGTATTTTATTTTCTATATATAATATTTTTTGTTAGTAGCCAAACGTATACATTTATATTTTATAATACCATGTGTGATTCTTATCAAGCAAGTACGTGATATAAATATGCTGTCAATACTTGCAACTTTGCAAGCGATAATTCATTTTATAATCTATACTATATATTAAAACCGGAGAATTTCGACCCTCCATGTTAATTCTAGCCCCACTTTATTAACAATTTTATATATTTTATTTTTTCCTAATTATAGTATCTTTAACTTTATCTTTTTTCTTAACCATCAAATATCTATCTTTAAAGGCATATTATTTATCTTTAAATTTCTTTAATTATCTAACCTTTAATTTTATCCTTTTTCTTACTCATCTAATATCTATCTTTGAAACAATATTATCTATCTTTAAAATTTCCTTCTATAAAAGATACAGTACATATTAATTAACTTAACTTTTCAATTCCCATTTTAATCTATTTATATATAAGAATTAATATATAGTATAGATTATAGTAGATACACAAATTAACGAAAAAATGATCAATACCCGTACATGGTACGGGTCTTCAACTAGTTGATTTTAAGTTAAGGGTTATGTGACTTTTGCCATACAACTAGTACAAATCCCGTACCATGTACGGGTGATGTAAGTATAAATTTGATTTTATCGATCCTAAATTAAATTTAAAGCCGAGTCTATTTTTTACTCGTTAATTTATAACGCAAATCCGAACATATTGACCTATATATGTATTTATATTTTTTAAGTTAATTATATAGAATCTTCATAAAAGGGTAAAAGAAATCCTAAAATCAAAAACATTTTAATCATTTAAACTTTAAATTATGCATATCTTATAATCAATTGTATTGGAACAAACGTACTTATTACATGAAGCTAAATGAGAGCCTAGAAACAAGTTGAGCTCCCACACCTTTCTGAATGCAAAAACTCAACCTATGAAATACAACAGTTCCGCTCTTGGCATTGTTAGAGTGACTAATACAGAGAGACTTCATACGTGAAAGCAAGTCCAAGGCCTCCTTATCGAGCTCCCCAAATGTAGAGAAGGCAAAAGGGATAAACTTGTATCCATTCTCCTCACATTTGGATACATACTTCTTCCTTTTCCTCTCCACGGCATTGTGCAAGGCCACCCCAGGCGCCCAAGCACTCGCACCTCCACCACACCCTTATTTACAAAAAGTTGGATGGGAGTCGAGCAACTAATTGAGCTCCCACACCCTTATTCAAGGTAAAACATAACCTATATAAAATAAAAGGCCGAATGTAATTAATAGTAATCAAGAGCATATAAAGAAATTTTAAAAAAGGTACAATTTAAAAAATTATTATATTTTCTAATTTGTAATTAATAGTAATTACCCGTACATCTCATCAAAGTTGAATACTTTATATATCACGTACATAATTAATATGTTGTAACTAATAGTTACTTTATGATAAATATGCTTAATATTCTAACTACCTAATTGGTACGGTGCATATAGAATCAATTTCGGGATCATTCATAAACTGTCTAATTTATAATTATGTACAAAATAATTATGCAATTTTCTCCACGATAGTTATGTACGTATAAAATTGATCATTAAGATGTACAAATATATAAGCAATATTCTAACTACCTTATATAAGCAATTTCAAGATCATTCATGTTTTTTTCTACAATTTCGGAATCACTCATAAATACTTAATATTCTAACTTCCTAATTGGTGCAAATCAATTTTGGGATTATTCATATTTTTCGGTATTTTTTCCTACAACTGTTGAGGTGAAATTAATAACATTTTTTTATGCAGTGTCGATGAGGTGGCGCAATTTTTTCAACAGAGATGGGTTCTTCTTTATATTGTACTAGCAGATGACCCGTACCTTGTACGGGGGTGTTACTTATTTATTTATTGCTTTGTATATGAATTTACTATAACAATTGCAAATATTATCATATGCATACTTTGTTTTAAAACGACACTTATTTTTTGGATTATAAAATGACATCATTTTTTGTATACCATTATATATAAAAATAAGTTTTATTTATATATGTACTTTTTATACATATATAAGCATATATGTTTAAATAACTGAGGAAAAATGACATAAGATAAGATGCAATATAACATTTTATTAACAATTAATACAAATCTTTTGGCATTTAAATAAAATTATGTAAACTAACTTATATAATAAAACCAATAAGTTAAATAAAAACTCGGATTAATATGTTATAATATTAAAGATGTAGATAATATTTAGTAAGTTAAATAGAAAACCAAATTATCTCCTATATATGTTATTGATTTTTTTTAAAAAAATTAATTAAATAATAAATATGTAATGAAATATGTTAACAAATTATTATCCTAATTAAGAAATCTATCTTTTTTTCTTTCTAAAGCGTATTCAATATGCAATATTAGTGATATATACGGTAAAGATAACATCTACTTTTTTAATTGATATTTTAATATGATATGATAGTAAAAATTTATTTGACATATTATTTTAATATATTGAGTATTTTTATTAAATATAGTGGCAGAATTTGCTACCATTGATGATTTAAAAAAATATCATAATAAAATTACGAAAAATAATTTAAATTTAATATGATATTTAAGTAAATGGGTAAAATATTATGATTATGATTTATAGATTATGACGAAAAAAATATTTTTTCAAAATAAAAGGTTTATGAATTATGATAGATCTATGTATTAATTAAACGTGTATAACGATAAGATAGAGATTTATATATTTGGGTAAAATTATTAATTAAACAACTCAAATTCTAAGATAGAACTAATATCATAATTAAGTATGTATAAGATTATGATAAAATCAAGATTTAATAAGATAGATTTTTAAATAAGGGGGTGATGTGGCGCAATATGGTGACAGAATTTGCTTCCGCTTTAGTATATAGTAATAGATTATAGTAGATTTCGTAAGTAACAAATTTAATACACAATCAATAAAGCCAAAAAAATGGAGGATTTATAGAATTAGAAGTAGAAGTCATAGGCCCACCACGTAAGCACTTATCCTTGGTGGGTAATTTGGGCCAGGGAATCAAGGTCGAATACAAAACACACTATTTTGTTCCCATCATAGAAACTAACAAAACGTAAATGCGATATCGACATTAGGATTTGGCTTTTTTGGACGTTCTATCGATTCAGGTCGTGTTTAGATAACATTTCTGTGATTTTGCATTATATTTCTTATTTATTTTTCTACCATATTTAATAATATCATATTTATTTTGGTATTTTGATATTTTATCATCCTAGACAAATATTAATTTTGATATTATCAATATATGTCCAAACGATTTTTTGAGTGTTCGAGTTCATTTATGGCATGAAAGCGACTCGAAACTGGTGAAACCCCTATATTAAGATCGGACACAAGATTATAAAAGTTGGAAGTATGTTGGGAAGAAGAAAAAACAGACGAAGGTGATTTTATAATTACTGTGTGAACTGATAAAATCGTAATAATACAACATATATAGAAATATCAATAAGAAAACATAAACACATACCCTACGTATTGTTGGACCCTAAGTATTAAACTATGTTCCCCCTTAATTTTAGTCTATCCCATGAGAATCTTAGTGCAAATCAAGGTTTCTAAGGCTATCGCTAAAGACTATAGTCACATATAAAGCTTAGGTAGAAAGGCCCAACAAAAATCGACACTTGACGTTTCCAGCCGTTCAAACGAGATCCCTAGATCTCCGGAAACTACTTCATCAGATTTGACTGCGTTTTTCTCAACTTTTAAGAGCTATTTTTCAGGGAGAACAAGTCAAAGTTCTATTCAAAGGGATGACTTATTAGGGTGATTATTCTCACTCCCTCTATCTTGTATCTATATAAACAAGCAAAACATGTCATAAGGCATCAACCACGACTTGTAATTACTCCCCTCTCTTTTGTAGTTTATAGCCCTTGTAGCTAGGATCACCGATTACTAGCGTTGACGTCCAACAACTTTGTGAGCCTCAGGCCGAAGGCATTTGGATCCAAGATCCAACACTATCGATTGTAATTTGTCGATTATTTATAATAAAAAGGAGAAGTAATTTTCCTCATTTGTATTGTTGTTTGATTCGATTTATATTAAATTTCTATTGCTTTTGATTGTTATTTTCAATCAGATCTTTCGACAACCGAACCCGATCGTAAACCTTTAGCTATTGAACTCCATCAAATGATGTTTTAGAGGTTGTGCTGGAAGGGCAGGATGGAAAGAAATATGTTCAGAGAGTTGACTTTGAGTGGATTCCTTGGACATGTGCTCATTGTAATGAGTTTGGCCATTTATACAGGGATTGTAGTCATAATAAAGGAAAAGTTGATGCGCAAAAGCCTCAAAAAGCACCTATTAAGGCTTGGGTGAGGAAGGATAAATCAATTCTAGGCGAGGGGCCAAGTAAAGACAGGATTTCTGTGGAGACGAGTAAGGCTTCTGGTATAGCACAAGAACAGTCTCTATAAGCTAATGAGGTTGGTAGTACCTTGCAGGGATCTAGTGTTCAATTTGTTTCTGCTGTTGGAACTGGTGTGATGGAAAAGGATGATGTGATGGCTAATCAAAATGCGCGCTGCTGTTGTCATTGTTACTAATTCTCAGAGTTTAGCTGCCACTCAGCCTATTCAGGTCCATCAGGATGCTAGGTCTGGTCAGATTATAGACAAAGGAAAAGGTCTGGAGCTTGACTCTGATGAGGAGACATCTGAAGGTGAATGGATCCATTCTTCAAGAAGGAAACATAGATCTCATTCTCCCCCAGTTTATGGGCTAAGAATTCGAGGCAAGAAGCAAGAAGCTCCCCTAAGAATTCAGGCCAAGAAACCTAATGCTAAGAAGTCAGGTAAGGGTCCTAGCAGCCCTCAAGGCTTGTCCAATGACTGAGATTAAGGCTGGTTTTTGGAATCTTAGGGGCTGTAATAAAGCCTCTAAGATTAGCCTAGCTAACAGATTTGCTAGGAGAAATAACATTTCTATTATGGCTATAATTGAATCTAAAATTGATAAGAAGAATGAGGAGATTGTTGCTAGAAATTTATTGAGGAATTGGAAGTTTACTACTAACAGCTCTGATGATCATAAGGGCAGAATCTGGTTTGCTTGGAATGGTGATCTTTTGGACATTGATGTTTTGGAAGTTTGTAGACAGTTCATTCATTGTAAAGTCATTAGTAAGGATGGTCAGGTCAGTTTTTTCATTACAGCTGTCTATGCTTTTAACTCTGTTGATGGTAGGAAGGTTGCTTGGACTAATTTGATTCGTATTAAGAATCAAGTTTCTGAAGCTTGGTTGATCATGGGGGACTTTAATTGTATTCTTGATCTGTCTGAGAAATTATCTTTTCGAGGGAATGACTTTGGCTCAACAGAGGAGCTTGGGGCTCTTTGTGATCAGTTACAAGTTAGTGATATTCCTTACTCGGGTGCAAAGTATACTTGGAGTAATATGCAAGAGGGAAGGTTTAGGATTGCTTGTAAGCTGGATCGAGCCTTGTGCAATGATGTTTGGACTAGATCTTTCCCTATGAGTATTGCTTTCTTTGCAAATCCTGAATTATCTGATCACTCTCCTGGTATTGTGTTGATCAATCCTTCTTCTGTTGCTAAGAGAATCCCTTTTAGATTTCGGAATTACTGGACTATAGAACCTGATTATGATCATGTGATTGCTAGTGCTTGGAATCAAAGGAGAGAGGGTACAGCTCAGTATCAATTTATGCTTAAACTTCAGAATGTCAAAGCTTGTCTTAAGCATTGGCAGAGAGGGAAAATGTCAAGTTTAGAGCAGCAGGTTAAGAGGTGTGTCCAACTGTCATAATGAGCTACAACATGACATGTTCAATATTGTGAAACAAAGAGCTGTCAAGGAGGCTAAGGTGGCTCTTAACCTGAAGATGGATCAGCTTAATAGTTTCCTTGCTCAAAGGAGTAAAATTGACTGGATTAAGCTCGGTGAGGAGACTTCTCCTATGTTTTACAATGGGATTAGAAACAGAAGAGCTAGTAACAGCATTTATGTGCTTAAAGATGCGAATGGTACTGTTATGGAGAATAGAGACGATATTGAAAGGGAAATTATTTCTTTTTATAAGGGCCTTTTGGGTCAGGAAAATTCTCAAGCCAGAATCAACTTTCAAGGTGTTCATGGGAGAATTGTTCATCCTGACAGTGCTATTAGGTTGGTGTCTATTCCCTTTGAGATAGAAATTAGAAATGCTGTGTTTGATATTGGCAGTAATAAGAGTCCAGGGCCAGATGGTTTTGGGAGTCGTTTTTTCAAACATGGTTGGAATCTTATCAAAACTGATGTCGTGGCTGTTGTCCAAGAATTTTTTAGGCAGGGGAGAATGCTGAAACAGTTTAATGCCACTTTTATAAGCTTGATTCCAAAAGTTGAGAAACCTTTTCTTGTTAAGGAATTCAGGCCTATCTCTTGCTGTAATACCATCTTGAAGATTATTTCTAAGGTGTTAGTGCACAGAATCAGGCCTATGCTCGATGAGATTGTCGCTTGTAGCCAGGGGGCTTTTGTTCCTGGTAGAAGTATTGCCCATAATGTTGCTGTAGCTCATGAGTTAGTCAAGGGTTATGAAAGAAAAGGAATTTCTCCCCGTTGCATGATTCAAGTGGATATCCAAAAAGCTTATGACAGTGTTAGATGGAATTTCTTAGAAGAAGCTTTGATGTATTTTGGCTTTCCTGATAAGCTTATTCACTGGATAATGCAGTGTGTTAGTACCCCTTAGTACTCTATTATTGTCAATGGAGAACCTAAAGGTTTTTTCAAGGGTGAGAAGGGGTTAAGACAAGGAGATCCCCTTTCTCCTTTCTTGTTTGTTCTTATTATGAAGATGCTCAACAGAAAGTTGTATTTGACTAGCAGGAAGAGAGGTTTTAGCTATCATCCTAAATGCAAACAACTACAGCTTACTAATACTGCCTTTGCAGATGACCTCCTTATTTTTTGCAAGCCTAATGTTAGTACTCTGCAGCATATTAAGGCATGTCTTCTGGATTTCGGTCAGGAATCAGGTCTGTCAACTAATGCTTCTAAAAGTAAAGTTTTCTTTGGTGGCTTGAGAGCTGATGTGAAAGCTGAATGTGAGAACTTGCTTGGGATTGCTCCTGGTGAATTTCCCATACGTTATTTGGGTATTCCTTTACACTCTAGAAGGCTAAAGGTTAGTGAATACTTCCCTCTTCTAAACAGAATTATGTCTGTTATGCAAAGACAGACTATGTCCAAGCTTTCTTATATTGGAAGATATCAAGTGATTAGAGCTGTTATTGAAGGAATCATTTCTTTTTGGATGCAATCTATGATTTTACCTAGGAAGGTGGTGAATAAGATCATCAGCCTGTGTAGAGCCTTCCTGTGGTGAGGGTCTGTTGAAGGAAAAGGAATTTTAGTGGCCTGGATTAATGTTTGCAAGCCTTTTGAGGAGGGTGGTTTGAACTTCAAGGAATTATTATCTTGGAATAAAACCTTGCTGTTTAAGCTGGCTTTTGACTTAATCCTGGATAGAAAGAACTTATGGACAGACTGGGCTAAAAAGAACCTTCTTAAAGGCTCTGCTTTTTGGCTGATCAGGGGTTCTTCGAGTGATTCTTGGCTCTGGAAGTTCCTATTACAGACCAGGAATATATTAATTGAGAAGCTGAATTGCCAGGATGTGATACATAGAGATAATAATTTCACTCCTCTGAGATTGGTTGATAAGAGAGGTAAGATGAATAGCACTGAGG
Source organism: Polygonum aviculare (assembly GCA_934048045.1). NCBI lineage: Eukaryota > Viridiplantae > Streptophyta > Magnoliopsida > Caryophyllales > Polygonaceae > Polygonum > Polygonum aviculare. The sequence goes on from OW204024.1 coordinate 7,982,254, forward strand.
TCTATAGTTTGTTGAGGCATCATGCGAGTTTGAAGGATTGGAATGTGATGATTTGGAATGGTATTCACTCCCGCAGATGGAGCTTCCATGCCTGGCTTGTGTCCTTAAATAAGCTTCCAACTGCTGCTAGGATCCATGGGTATGGTCTTATTGATAGTGATGTGTGCTGTTTATGCAATGATGCTGTTGAAAATGAGGCTCACCTGTGGTTTGGATGCAGATTTGTTGAGCAAGTTTCAAATCCTGTCTTGAACTGGGTAGGTATTTCAGTGAGACTGGCTAGTGTTAAGGATTGGTGGACTTGGTTTATGCAGTGCAATAAGAAGAAATCAAATATTTTCCTTACCAAGTTGTTGGCTTTCATGGGCTTCCTATATTTTACTTGGAAGGCAAGGAATGATCTCATTTTTAGACAAATTCAGGCAAATGCTAATGTGGTTGCTCAGAACATTATCCAAGAATGTAAAATCAAAATCATAGTCAAGCTAACGATTGATGGTAGGAGGGGCACTACTTTGAGGAATAGACTGAGATTATAGCTTGGATGTTGGGCTGCAGGGTTTTTGGGGATTTTTCTTTGCTTTTTTGAGATGCTACTTCCTCTCTCTGTTCATGTTGAGTGGATGGACTGTTGTGGTCGTTCATGAGGAGGCATGGACAGGTTTGGCCTCCATTTATGCATCGTGATCTCTGGGTTATCTAGTGCAATGGCATTAAGATGATTTCCTTGGGGTCCTTGCAGGGTGTTCGAAGTAGTATCTCAGTTTTTGTGTCAGTTTTTTGCTCTGTTGAGCTTGAGTGTTTGTGTGTGGGTAGTTTGCTTGTATGGCTGGCCCCTCTCTCATTAGCTTTTGAGCAAGTTTTGCAGAGGCAAAAGTTGCAAGGATCTAGACTAATGGTTTGATCCACACAATTGCATCGTGGCTTGAAGGGTGGTGAGTGTGTTGACATCTGGACCCTCTCTTGAAGCCCTTGCTGGATGATCGGGCTAGTCCTAGGTGTGTTTGTATTTTGTTGTTTGGTTTTTGTTCTTGGGGCAACTTTGTCCCTCTCCTTCTCCCTTTAATAATATTTTTACCATTGGTAAAATGATGTTTTGAGTGCTTTGTGTATTTTTTTCGTCCATAACACATACAAGGGTCAAGAATGAATACACTTCACATGCATAACATGTGCCGCACATGTTGAGTATGAAGTATGATTCGATTAGGCGGGGAGAAGACGGAACGAGCCAAAGACCGAAGACGAGAAGAGAAGTCAAAGGAAGGACAAATCGGTTCGCGGTACGAAAACTCGGGCAGGGGAGGCCAACGATGCCATGTCGCGATTTGGCTGCAGCAGGCAAAGCGCGGGCATGGGCGAAAGCACCAGCGCGCCTTATCGGTGCTAGGCTACGCCTTGGAAACAAAGAACCAGAGCCCGGGACGTGGCCGCGTCTTGGGCGGTTAAGCCGCATTTTGGGCCATATCTACGAGATCTGTCCGAAAGATTTATCCTTTCCGGGGATAGATTGTTTCTTAGGAAAAAGACTATCTTAGGAAAAAAAAAGTTAAGCAAAAAGAAGAATATATTTTATTGCATTTTAAAATGTAAGAAGATACAGTATATAATACCTAAAAAAATGCTGACTTCTTCACTTTAAATAAATAAAAAATAATGGTTTTATGTAGTAATTATGTAATATATTGAGTATTTATAGGAGAAGTAGGTATTTTATCTTAATTGAGTTGATAAGATTGTCTTGTTTGTAAGGAAGGAAATTGCCCGATAAAAGCATCCATAATTGAGAAATTCATCCTACATTTCTTATGTATAAGAAAAAAAGTTAAATAAATAAAATAGGGGGATGTGTCAGTTTTTTACAAGGAAACATTTCTACTTTTCTAGGTTTTACTCTTATAGAAGAAATTTTCTCTGCACAGCTTCACAAAGATTGTTTATTTTTTTTATTTTTAATAGGTAAGTGTTGAAGTCCGAAAATCTCGAACTAACTACGGGACAAAATTATTAAACTCTCGGGCCCTTGGGCGCGCTAGAAACCGACTCGTCTTGCTTCGAGCTCTCCCACCCCCCGTGTATTATTTTATTCTCTTTTCGGAGGCTTATAAGACTTTTTAAGGTCTTTCCCGTAAAATAGTGCGAGCTCCTCGGAGACTCAAACACGTCGGGGCCCGTCCTTCGAGAACACGTCTCGGGACAGGCCTTTTCCGATCCCCTAAATTGCCACCATGCAATGCTATATATAGAAAGGGGGAGCTGCTTGCTTTCCTTGGTTTGGTCGATGTGGGATAGCATTATTTAGCAACACATGCTAATTACATGTGAAGCTGCCACATCACCACGATGCAAGTGGGTAATCTCCACTTGTTGCTTGCAATGACCCGTCAACGTGAAGCCTTGGCCTCAACGCGGTAAGGCGTGCATATATAATTTTCTCTCCGTTACAACTTTGCCTCCGTTACGCGTACGCTTATTCATTTTAGTTATTCGCGTATTTAGCGCGTTTAAAAATAGTGCTTTAGCGCGTTAAGAGTATGCTTAGCGCGTTAAAAGTGTGCTTAGCGCCTTAATCTTTTATGTCGTATTATCATCTCGTGCACCAACGCGGTGACAATTCCGGGTATCAACAGTAAGAAATGTTTATATTCTCTTGTGAAAACTTTAAGTGTATAACCAAGCCTGAAACTAGGCTCGCCCGAATATTAGTTTCTCTAATCACTTATCTAATCGCACTTCGATAATTTGGATCCTTTTTTAAAAAAATATGTACAAAATGCAATACCAAAATTTATCCAATGAAACACCATATGCATCTCAAATGTCCAATAAATAATGTGATTTCATTAAACAACACCCAATGATTTAAATATCTTTTGATAAAAAAATTGATTTAAATATCTAATGAAACCAAATGATTTATCATCACTAAGTATCCAATGGAGGCAATAAATCATTTGATTTATTCACACATAAAGCTCATATCTTAAGATTTTTATCAATTATGCGCATCTCAAATCACATTAACAAATTTCATCAAAAAAAAAATCACATTAACAAAGAAATTGAAAACTAAAATTTGAAGACATCGTTGAAGATGCTCATAGTTTATTGTAATATTACGGTATTTGATTTGAATAAGTTGTGTTATCTACTCAATTTGAAGAAGTTGTGTTAGTTCATTATAAAAGTTTCAAACAAGTATTATCAAGTCCCTTAATCACTTATTATCAAAAAAAAAGTCCCTTAATCACATTGTTAATGAAATTTACGATGACACTAAAAAAGTAGAAAAACTATCATCGTCAACCAAAAAAGAGAAAAACTATCATCGTTGTTCTTATGTATTTGTGGCCAATTAAAATCGGCCTATGGACTCAAAAGCGGTGGGTAAGCCCAATTTGAAAATCGACGACCCATGATAAAAATACTAGAGCAATTTTTTTTTTGATAGAAAGAACAATCATTCTTTTTTTTTTTGATTGCGGAGCTACTAGCTCGAACAAGCCAAAATAAGGCTACCTTTTAGTTACAAGGATAACCTAGATCATCACGTCGGATGATTTTTAAAAAATCAAGCAGCAAGGGTTGTTGACTCAACAAACACCTTGACTGTGTTACAGATAAATGTGAAAGCGATAAGGACGTAGGATGAAGCGGTAGAGCTGCATTGAGACTTTGAAGATTGATTTGTCTTCTTGCTAGGAAATCAGCAGCAGCATTTGATTCCCTGAAACAATGATAAAAAACCACCGAGGTAATAGTAGAGAGAATATTCCTAATGTCAGCTAAAATAGAATGTATTTCCCAAGGAACTTTCCAGGTTTGTTTTAAAGAATTAATTACAATCAAATTATCTCCTTCGATAATAAGATTGTTAATATTAGAACAGTCAATGCTTCTAAGGGCGTGGAGAAGGCTAGACGCTTCAGCTTGAACAATTGTCATGGGTGGAAGTTGATGACGACCTAAGGAAGTGATATAACCATTGTGGTCTCTAAGGATGAACCCAGCATGAGTTGATCCAATTGTAAGTCTGGATGCGTCAAAATTTAACTTGGACCATTGAGTTGGCGGTTTTTTCCAATTCATATTATTTTTCCTTTTTGGTCTATTTTTTATCTTCGTATTGGTATTTTGACACCCTTCCCATGCTAAAGCACCCGAGAAGGCTAAATCAGATGGAATTGTCTTTTTAGTAATTCTAGATGGGTCAAAATTTTTAGCATTTCTATGTGCCCAAATAAACCACCACAGAAAGGCAAGGAATGTTATATGGTGATATAATTTTGAAGTTGTAATTTAGTAATTTTTGCAATTTTAGTATCATTGACTTGGTAAACGGACAATGAAAAAGAGGTGGTTCAAGTTTTCATCCTGCATTTCACAAAGTGAGCACAAGTTTGGAACCGAGTTATAAAACCGATTAATTCTATCTGTTGTTGGAAGGCAATCTGCACAAGACTTCCAGAGGAAGTTTTTGATCTTTGGCGTTAGTTTAGATTTCCAAATCCAGTCAAAATCAAAGCTGAATGGATCCGAAATTGGCGTTAACAGAGACATAGTCGATAAGACCGAGAAGTTTTCATCTGTTGCAGGCAACCAGATGGGGCGGTCTGTTGTATTTGTACAGGGAATTCTAATTGTTGCTATAATATTGACTATTTGTGATGGTAATATTTATTGTAGTAGTTGAAAATCCCAGTTTTTATCTGGGCGGATAAAATTTGAAACAAGAGTATTGGGATTCGAATTATCAATAAAAGTTGATAGCTGTATGTCCGGAATCCAAGGATCCGTCCAAAATTTAATAGTTTCGCCATTTCCCAAAAGCCACCGGAGGCCTTTAGAAAATGTATTTCTCATGTTTAGTAGTCTACCAAATTGCCAGGAGCAATTATTTTTATTATAATCAAATAAGGAATCATTCTTGAGGTATTTTTCTGTAATAACTTGGACCCAAATATTTTGAGGTTGAGTAACAATTTTCCAAAGTAATTTCATTTGCAATGATATATTGATATTTTCAGCTGAGCGAAGACCGAGACCTCCATTTTGTTTGGAGGAGCAGATACGCTCCCAACTGATCAAGGGATGGTGATTCGGTGTGTATTTGTTCCAAAAGAAGGATTTACAAACAGCGTCAATCTGTTTGAGCACACCTTGTGGAAGCATAAAGCTTTGCATTAGATAGTTGACTTTGCTGAGGAGACATGATTGGATAAGGACGACCCTACCCGCTTGTGATTAGGGTTGTGCAAAATCCGGTCCGGACCGGATTTTTGGACCGGACCGGACCGGACCGGCATGGACCGGGACCGGACCGGAAGGTTCCCGGTCCGGTCCCCGGTCCATGATATTGGAGGTTCCCGGTCCCGGTCCGGTCCCGGCCCGGACCGGATTTTTGAAAAAAATAAAATTAAATAAAAAATATATTAATTTTAATGTTATATAATTTATTTTTAATATTTAAGTTTCATATTTATATTATATACTTAATAATAATATATTTTTCATTAATCATATATGATTTCTTTAACTATATTATAATTTTTTTATATAAAAAGAATATTTTTAAAAAAAAAAAATAAGAATCCGGTCCAATCCGGTCCTATCCGGTCCAAGACCGGACCGGACCGGGACCGGACCGGACCGGATTTTCCCGGTCCGGTCCCCGGTCCACACATTTTCACGTTCCCGGTCCCGGTCCGGTCCGGTCCTGAACCGGTGCCCAGCCCTACTTGATATTGAATTTGCTTTCCATTGAGAAAGTTGTTTTTTAAGGTTTGAAACGGCATCGGAGAACATAGATATTTGAACCCTCCCTTTAAGGATAGGAATTCCAAGATATTTTTCCATGGTAGACGTAATCTGAATGTTAAGTATACTGGCAAGGGTTGTTGCGGTTGGTTGTGAAATATTGGCTGAGGTTTGTAAAGAGCTTTTGTGATAGTTAATGGATAATCCCGATACAAGGGTAAATTTTTGTAGAATGGTCTTAATATATTCCATATTTTGTATAGTAGCATTTGCAAAAATTATTGTATCATCAGCAAAGCTAAGAAAAGGAATAACAGCCCCATTCTTAGTTAGCCTGATTCCTACATGGTTGGGGGTAAGACTTGCTTCTTGTTGAAGAGTACGAGTCAAATATTCCATACATAAAACAAATATGAATGGAGACATCGGGTCTCCTTGGCGGATACCACAAGAAGGGGTAAATTCAGACCCTGGTTCATTGTTGACTAAAACAGACGAAGAGGAAGTAGTAATACATGTCATAACAAGATGAATCCATTTTTGGTGAAATCCGAACTTAGTAAGCACAAGGTAAATAAAATTCCAATTGATTTTGTCATAAGCTTTTTCAAGATCTAGTTTGATGGCCATCCAACCAAGATGGCCTTTTTTCTTTTTGTGGAAGGAGTGAAAAATCTCATGAGCAATGAGTACATTATCTTGAATCAAACGACCTTTAACAAAGGCACTCTGTAATGGGTGAATAATCGAAGGCAGTATATGCTGAATTCTACTTAATAGAACCTTAGTAATAGCTTTATAAATGGTATTGCAAAGACTAATAGGTCTATAATGATTTATGGAGTTTGGTGTATCAGTTTTTGGGATTAAAGTGATGAAGGTTTTATTTGCCGCAGTCAGCATTGATCCCGAATGGAAAAAAGCAGCAACCGCGCGAACAACCGACGTACCAACAGTCGGCCAATAGTGTTGGAAAAATTCAGCTGTGAAACCATCAGGTCCTGGAGTTTTATTTAGAGCTAGGTCAAAGATAGCCGCTTTGATTTCAGATGGCGAAGGTTGTTTCGAAATTGAGATATTATCTTGGTCAGATATGAGGGAAGGAATGATGTCAAAATCTTGAGGACTGATAGACATATTTGAGTTGGAATGGAATTTGGAGGCTAGCTCCGAGGTAATGTTTGCGGATATTGAATCGTGATCTGAAAGAGTCAGCCCATCATGTGTTTGAAAACTCGAAATGTTTTGTTTGAATCTTCGAATTTTCGAAATAGTTTGGAAGTATTTTGTATTCATATCAACATTTTGTAAATGTGTTGTTTTGGCTCTTTGCTGCCAGAATTTATGATGAAAGTTCATTAAAGCATTATATTTGTTAAGATGTTGTTGTAGTTTGATGAGGATAGTTTGGTTATAAGGGTCACGGAGTAAGTCATTTTGTAACTTTTGCAGTTGTCTTTCAGAAGTCTTGAGTTGTTCGAAATTGTTATTAATGTAACGTTTGGACCAATCTTTAGAGTATTTTTTGAGCAATTGCATTTTCATTGAGACTTTGAACATAAAGGAGCCTGAAAGTTTATATTGCCAAATCTTTTTTACGAGTTGGGTATACGACGGTTTATCGTTCCAAGCATTTTCAAACCGAAAAGGATATTTACGGAATTTCTTTTTGATCCCTAAATCAAAAGAAATAAGACAATGATCAGATATTGTAAAGGGGTGATGGTGTATTTTGAGAGCGGGTAGAGATGTGACTAGGTCTGAGTGAATAAGAACTCGATCGAGTCGCTCAAAAGTATTATCTGTTGATGTTGTATTTCTCCTCCAAGTAAACGGGAAACCCGAGAAACTCGTGTTTAACGCATTCATTTTGTTTTGGAAGCCTCTAAGGCGATTGAATTTGCTTGGAGACGGGGTGACACCCCCGAATTTGTCCATGGGAGATTCAATTTCATTAAGGTCCCCTATTAAGAGGAACGGTAGTTGGTATTGGGTAATGTCAAATTCTAACGTGGTCCAGAAAGCAGATTTATTTTCTTCTCGAGAAGGTGCATAAACAAAGATGAGGAGGTATGGGTGGAACGGATTGTTAACTTTTATGATGATTTTATTAGTGGTTTGCATAACGAGGGTACATGATTTGGTAAATTCTGTTTGGTAAATGAACAAGGCCATACCTCCTTTGGTACCATCCGAAGGAGATGATATACATTCATGGAATCCGATTTTTTTAATAATGGCATCCGATGGTGGTGTATCTGATTTTGTTTCTACTAAGCATAAAAATTGTAATTTGTGTAATTTTCGTAGGAAGACAATTTCATCCCAGAAATTAGGCCTCCTAATCCCCCGCACATTCCAAAATGCACAGGTCATGAAAACGGTTTGAATCGTAACTGGTCATCCCAGAAACAAATTGTCATTATCCTTTTCAGGATTTGTGGGAGAGCCAAAGGATACACAATACAAAAAAAAAATAAAAAAAATAACAGAACAAAAACCCCCGCACTTAAGTATTTTGAAACCATGGAGTTATTAGCAGATTGTGTTGTATACAGCTCATACAAGGAAAATTGTTGAAGTAAGTTTATAGTATGAATAACAAGATGATGACTGTGAAGTGATGTCATTGAGCATAGAATTCCCTTATAGAAGAAATAATGAGCACGTTTAAGTGATACAGTAACAACAGCAAGTTGAAACTTATAAGGCAACATATGCATAACATGAAATATTGAGCTTATAGTTTTGCAAAATAGGGTACAAATTTGGTGTATGAACGAATGGCCATAGGATTACATGGCTGGATATATAGTTTGGATAAGCTGTATAGTCATGATGAAATTAATATTAGTTTTAAATTTACAAAACCAACATTGAAAAATGAGGGTACAAATATAGAAGTTTTGAAGCACAAGTGCAAGAGGAGGAGTACAGGCGGCTAACAAACAGCCCGCAACCATACAACCAATAACTCAGTCTAGGCATGATATTCATAGCAATGTTTATGCACAACAAGCAGTTAATACAGATGGCACAAAACAAGGTGTTAGGTCTGAACGACAGTATAACTGGGAGAAATAGATTGGAGAGTACATGCAGCTTCAACTTCAAAAGATAATAGAACTGAGAAGCACAATAGAAGCACCTGCAATAGATAGAGGGGAAACTGCATATGGACACAGAAGTGGTAAATTGACATTGAGATGCAAGAATATTATGAGTAGTAATATAAGCAATGGAAGAGAGAGTATTATTTAGACGACAAAAAGGGGGGAATTGATCATATTGGGTAACTATAACAATAATCAGCAACTGAAAATGAAGCATCTGCAAGTTGAATTGATACTTTAAATTGGTGATGAGCTGAGATTGAGAATTTATAAGATTCCAAATATTAGGATAAAGTAAATAGAGAATCCACAAAACAGTAGAAGTGTTACCCATAAGTTGATACATAATGGTCATAGAGCTAACAATAGTCGCGCGGGAGATGTCATACCAAGTTTCACACAGATCCAGAGGCAGTGTTGTGTAATTTGTAGTAATAGTTTTCATTGTCACAAGGACAAAGTAGCCAAGATAGTTTTCAATCACCCAAAGGGTGATAAGTTTGTGCAGAAAAGAAAGAGTAGCAATAAAACCAGAGCAAGAAGCGCCAGACTTACCCAGATGATGATGGATAATGTTCACAGAGCACAAAGTAATCATGAGAGAAATGTCATACCAAGTTTCACAGAGTTCATGAGAAGGTGTTGTGCAATTTGTAATGACAGTTTTCATTGTCACAAGGACAAAGGGGTCAAGAGAGTTTTCAATCACCCAGAGGGTGATAAAGTTGTACATAGAACTAAAAGCAATACCAGAGCTGGAAGGGCCAAAAACCCCACCAACATCCAGACACTGGCAAAAGGTGAGCAGCAAGACCACCAAGGAAGAAGGCCAGGCATTCCACCCAGCAGAAGAGAAGACAGGAACAACCTGTAGCAAAAACAACAAACCCAGCAGGCCCAACAAGCAACAAAAAGGATAAAAAGAAGAGCTAACAAGCAAGGCCTGAGGTAACACAAGGAGTATGGCAAACAAAGTGAAGACAATATGACAATACAGAAGGGAAAAAATTGACAGATCAAGAAAGGTAGATGCAAAAATTAAACAAAGACGACAATCAAACGGAAGAAACAAGTCAATCTTGAAACAGTAATGTTTGAATGAAATGATCCTGTTCCATTTAATGGAATGAATTTGATAGTAAATTTGGTAAAAATTGTTGCAGTAATGGTATTGAAGTTCAGTAAAGGAAAACATTTCTGAAAATTGGCATTGATTGTAATTATACTGATCCAATTTGAAAGTAAAGTTTGGAAGCATAGTGAAATTTGAATTGCATCTGTTAAATGCTGTGGAAATTAGCCAGTTTTCTAAAGATCTCAGAGGGCATTTTAGGAGATCCAAAAGTACCCAGCTTTCATCATTCGACATAGAGCTGAACCGCTGAGAGAACAATAGGAAAGCTACAACTCCAGGAACCTGAAGGAGCCTAGACCATTGAAACAACCCAACAATTCCAAACTGGCTTAGGTTGTAAATGTCATTTGTAAGTGTGTATTTTTCAGGCATCAAAGAATACAACTCCTCGACCCAAAGCCAGAGCACAAAGGCCTGCACATCAGGGAGCACTTATACCATTGAATTTAACATTTGAAGCTGAAGTTGTACCACAGATATAAATCTGTGTGAGTCGTAGTAGGGAATGATCATCACACTTTCATAGTAAGCTTCATCTCGAGTGTTCATATAATTTTGGAACAATATAGCAACACAGTGGTCATAACAAGGGTCAATCACCCTCAACCCACTACACCACAGGTCCTCAACTCGACTAAGATGCAGGAAAACATCATAGCAAAGGAAGACAAGTGAATGAAGAGAGAGGAGGGCAATAAGTTTGATAGAGTTGGAAGTGGTATAGAGAAATTCATACCAGAAGTAGTAGGTAAATAGTTGGAATGATTCCCAAAGGGAAGCAGGCTCATCAGAAGCCAGGCAATGAAGCCCCTGCACTAAACAAGAGAAGCACAACCACAGCTTCCAACAAAGATAAAACCAGCAGAAAATACAGAGAAAGGATCTCTTAAAAACAACCACAAGACTCAGATGCAAGCAGCAAAGTACAAGCAGGCAAAGGGAAAGACCCGAAATCAAACGACAGCAGGAGGAAGGAGGAAAAAAGACATAGCAGCAGAAGGAGATGCAAACAAGCTGAGCAGGGAAAAACAAACCAAAAGAAGAGCACAACTTGAAGCCATTAAGCAACCTAACACCAAGAGCAAGATCACTACCCCCGAAATAAAGGCAGTAAAGAGCTACCCACAACGCAGAGGACAGCAACACTAGCGCAGAGACAAGATTAAAACTAGAGCAATAATTTAAGAAATCATGCCAAGCAAAGGATTTACGGCAATAGATCTGCGAGGAGAGAGCACAGAACAAATTCGCACAAGTGGAGATAGGATTACTTACCTGGAGTTGGAGATAATAGATCTGAGCAGCATCCGACGGGCACCAGGACACCAGATCCAAGCTGAAACACCTCCAACCCCAAACAGCGATCAGAGATTGAAGAGGAGCCACACCACAACGAGCCACCGAAAGGAGGGAGCATCCCACCACCAGAAACGCCAGCCGAGCGGACAAGAGAAGGGCCAACGGAGAGAGGGAGGCACCATAGTTGGGGTTTGAAAGGGAGGTTGCAGGGGGAGAGGGGTCAGATCCTAACTCGACGGGATCGAAGCCAGGGCCAAGGTTCAGGGGAAGGGGAAGGTTGGAGGAAGAGAGGCGGCTGAGAAAGGGGCAAACCCTAGGGTTCCAAAACTGAAACAAAGGGGAAACGGGAAAATAGGAGAGAGAAGAGAGAGTTTTCATTTTTTTTACACACAAAAGTGACGTTGAATAGTTGGTTTTTAGAACAATCACTAGCTTAACCTTAACCTGTCGTGCCATGCACGACTACTTTACTTAAAAATATTAAAATAAAAGTATATATCTTATAATTAAATATTTGTATGAAAAATATTGTATAAGTTTTATTATATGGAGCATTTTTTAAAAAAGAGTGATATTTTTTTGAGGTTCATATAACACAAAAAATATATATAAGACATATTGTTTTCACTCATTTATATATTTTTATAAAACCTGATTATAAAAATATAAATTGATATTACTTACAATTTTTATCATATATTAATAACGACTATCATAAATGTAAATATAATTAAAAAAAATCATCAACTGATATATTGACAAAGTTTATAAAAATTTAATAGAAAATGTCGGAAACCACAAATTTACTTGTAATAAAGAAATAAGTTGAATCCAATATTCATAGATTTTTCTTAATTTGTTTGTGAAAGATTTTTCCCTATAATGCTTTAAGAATTAATAATTGACAAAAGATTTTTCTTATTAGTAGATAAGAAGAAATTCAATAGGAAAACCCTATATAATGCGAACAATAAAAATTAGGTTTTTTTATATATGAGGTAGAGTCAAATTTAATGTGGTGGTTAAAAAAAGACCATTTGTATGTTTGTATTAGAAAAATATGGGGCGTTTGTATAATTAGAGAAATATTGTGGGATTATTTTGTAAATAAGTAAAAATTATGGAAAAAAGTACTTTATCAAGATACAAATCCGAAATTATTATTTAGCTAAAAATCAAATTTTTTATCAAGATAGAAAAAAATAAAATACAATGGGTAAAAAAATATTTAACTTAAGCTTAAAAATGATAAATTTATTCAAGTAAATCAAATAATAACGTAAAAAAATTAGTCTTTCTACTAAAAAGTAATTCAAAATTTTATCTTAAAAATTCTAAATTTAATTAAGTAAATCAAATATAATTAGTTCATAGTAATTATATTTCGAAAATTCAAGATATATAATAGAACCATGTTTTTCAATTAAGTGATATTTTAAAAAGATAGAATACCTTACCAAAATTCAAAACTTTGAATATATCTTTAACATAAATAGATATGATAATTTTATCAAATTAATTGAAATACCACAAATAAATACTTTTTTTTTTAATCAAAAATACGGTGGGTCCAATATCAACTTTAGAAAAGATAAGTGATATATTAGAAAGATAGAATTTCGTACCAAAATTTGAAAATTTGATATCTTTCAGATAAATAGATAATAAGAAATATAATAAGATTAATTGAAATAACATAAATAAAAGCTATTTTTATCAAATATGTAGTGGGGCCAGAATCAACGTGGTGGCTCAAAAACGGTCAACCGACCCTTCTATAACATCCACCATCTAGCTCTGGGGTTTGAGTAATTCATAGTCATTAGAGCATCTAATAAAATCGAGAATGATGCATGTTTTTTGATAAAATAGGGAGAAATTAATAAGCAAATACAATTTGATAGAATTTGTCTGGACAAAAGAAATTTTCTAACTTTTCAATTTATTGATTTTTTTAATGTTTTGAGATGCATTTATAATCTTTTCATTGTAAATTCTCTAATAATCATGGTAAAATTGGTGCGTTAAAATATGACCAATTCATTATTAAAATTTGATACGTACCCATCTTTAATTATGTATCATGGAGGATTAAAATTTGATACGTACCCATCGTTAATTATGTATCATGGAGGTTTTCCTTATCTAGTATCTTTCAATATTTTATAACTATAAAAAATATAAGTAGATAGTATGGTTTTGAAGATAAAATTGAGAATTAGATAATTTAGAAAAATCAAAGATATAGAAAATTTAAGATAGATAGTATGGCTTTAAAGATAAAATTGAAGATTAGACAATTAAGGAAAATAAAAGATATAGAGTTGTTATTATCTATTTGAGTTGAAAAAAAAAAATTAAAATCAAGCGGGGCCAGAATCAACGTGGTGGCTCGAAAACGGTCGGCTTTTATAATATACTAGCAGATGACCCGTACCTTGTACGGGGGTGTTATTTATTTATTTCATTGCTTTGTATATGAATTTATTATAACAATTACAAATATTATCATATGTATACTTTGTTTTAAAACAACGCTTATTTTTTGGATTATAAAATGACATAATTCTTGTATATCAGCATATATATAAGTAAATTTTATTTATATATTTACTTTCAATACATATATAAATATATATTTAAATAATCGAGGAAAAATGACATAAGATAAGATGCATTATCACATTTTATTAACACTTAATACAAATCTTTTGGCATTTAAATAAAATTATGTAAACTAAAACTCGGATTAATATGATATAGATAATATTTAGTAAGTTAAATAGAAAACTAAATTATCTCGTATATATGTTATTGTTTGTTTATGAAAAAATAATTAAATAATAAATATATATAAATATGTAATGAAATAAGTTAACGAATGATTATTTTAATTAAGAAATCTATCTTTTCCTTTCTAAAGCGTAATCAATCAGCAATATTAGTGATATATATGGTAAATATTACATCTATTTTTTTATTGATACTTTAATATGATATGATAGTAAAAATTTATTTATATATTATTTTAACAGAATGAATATTTTTCTTAAATATAGTGGTAGAATTTGCTACTAATGATGATTTAAAAAATATCATAATAAAATTACGAAAAATAATTTAAAGTTAATATGATATTTAATTAAATGGGTAAAATATTATGATTATGGTTTATGGATTATGACGAAAAAAAAATTTAAATAAAAGGTTTATGATAGATCTATGTAATAATTAAACGTGTATAATGATAAGATATAGATTTATATATTTGGATAGAGTTATTGATTTAACAACTCAAATTCTAAGATAGAACTAATATCTTAATTAAGTATGTATAAGATTTAATAAGATAGATTTTTTAATAGGGGGTGATGTGGCGCAATATGGTGGCAGAATTTGCTTCCGCTTTAGTATATAGTAATAGATATTGATGATTGATTGATTCTTTTGATTGCAGTTTCATGTATCAAGAGTTCAAGACATTCTGTGAATCAAGTGGACTATTAATGATATTTAATACGCTTAATCATTAACAATTTTAACATATTTAATCATTATTATCACTAATTGTTATCCACTAGAGCATCTGTCAAGTCTGCAATCAGACTCAATTCTTCTTCTAACACTACATTGAAACTATATTCTTTTAGAAAAAAGTACAAACTCTAAGCCTTAGTTTTTCTTAATAAATAATTAAATCCTGAAATCATAGATTCTTCTAGTTTGAAATCCTCCATTCGGAATCAGGTTAAAATTTGAAAATTGTTTAGTTCCATAATTCCTAAGATATCTTGAACCAGGACCATAATCAATGGAGGTTATTTTCGGATCCAGATCGATTACGGTGGTTTTTGCCGGTTTCGGTTGCACCATAGTTCGAACCTAACCGGTCAGGCCATGTGTAAGGAGACAAAATATTCAAGGCGTGTAAGCGTGTTGAACTATTTCCTTAGCCAAATTAATGTGGGTCCAAAAAATAACAACTAGGGTGTAGCTAGCCATTGCGGGAATATCGCGGGAATATCTCAAGCGAGCTTAATGTCTTTACTCCACTCACATATTTTTTTTGTTTGTATTTTTATTCGACCCGGTAAGAATTAGGGTAGTCTAGATCATCCGTAATTGAGTGAGAATGAAAAATATGACATTATAAGAGATACCATGAAGCCCTAAACCACCACTCTAAAGACTCGAACGGGTGAGAACTAGTATTTTTTTTAGTTTGTATTTTATATCTCCTTAGTAGTATACTACAGTAGGTAACTTCTGTCTAAAAAATTTAAACTTTAATTATTTCAATCATGAAAATAAATGTAATGGCAATCATTATAAATTTGGTGGTTCTAATTTGTCTATCTTGAATTATTTGAAGTTGTTTAAGGAATAATCAACTTTCATTACTCTTAATGATTAATATGAATTTTATATTAGTAATTAAAAAAATAGATCTAGATTGATACTCCTTCAACGTACAATCTAATATTAGGATTTGTTTAATTTAGTCTTAATGATAGAGTGTTCTATACCATTTAGGTGTATCATTATTGTGGGTAGGGGTTTTGTAAATAGTTCCCAAAACTATCAAACAATAACAATGGACAAAAGTTCTTAAATGAATACAAGAAATCGATTATTTGCAAAAATAAAAACCAGCATGAACCCGGGAAAAAAGGGGCCAAATAAATTGACCTATTTTGCACATTTTTGTGATCCTAATTCTAATAGAGTTGTAGAGAGAAAGAGACATGGAGCTGTGGAAGGCATGTGGAATTGATATTCTCCTACATTAGTGGGCGGGAATTTCGCCATAGACATTTGAATAGAAACAGTCACCTATATATTCTTACACTTTCCTTTCCTATGCCTCGGTTACACATTATCATAGTTACAGCGATCGTGGTAAAGTCATCTCAACAAAAAGATCATTGTTGGGAATTTGTTGCAAATTGCAATGACTATGGCCGTTTACTCAATGCTTATTGCTTAAACAATTCTGAGTGAAACACTAAGCATTATCCTTTTCATTTATAACTTGCTAGGGTTTTGCTTGCTGCCTTTCTTATTTACGACCAACATAGTTTAACTAAACTAGACCCAAAAGACACGGTTTAAAAACCCATAAAATGAACTTGAAGCATTCTTTAGTACCAATGAAATGAGTTTCTTTTAAGTTTTTGAAGGAAAAATTTCTTATACACAATGACTTTATTTTTTTTGAGCAACAATGACTTTATTAAAAAGGTAAGAACACATGGATATCCAAACTAAAATTAAATATTATGATAATACTTTCAAACTAGACATAAACCCTTATAATAATTTATCCGAAAATATAATGATAATAATCCGATCTGATCCGAATATATCTATGGTCTTATACTCTTATTATCCATTTTTTGTTTTCCGAACGCAATTCCGATTTGTATAAAATGGCCAAACCCAAATTACCCGACAATTATTTTGTCCCAATTCCCCGTTTCTTCCTCCCTTTCTTCTATTCTCTGCCAGAGCAAAAGTGGGAAACTAACTTCTGATAAAAGTCTGCCATTTTCGATTTTACAGGAAAAATTGTCCGTCTCCTTCCTCCCCCATCTCTCTCATGAGAGTCTCCCTCACACATGAGTTGGCTTTACACGATCCTCTTCAGATTTCTCCTCTTATCTCTACCCCGAATTAGACACTAATAATAAGGTAAAATATCAACATCTTCATTTCAAGTTTGACAAAAACCCTTTGCCTTCTTCCTCTGAGCTCTGCCATTATCACATTCTTTGTGATCTTCCCACAGCCTTTTTTTCCCTCAAAGCTTTCAACTTTTCATTGTTTTTTAATGGGTACATGATCAACCTTGGGATTAGCGACGTTTATTTGCTTGTTCTAGCTTCTGGGTTCAATCCAATTTTTCTTGGTTTGTCAATTTCTGAAACAATTCCCCCATTTGGAATAATGGGTAATTAGAGTTTTCTGGGCTAAACCCTTTTGTGCCCTATGATTTTTTCCTCCATCTGAAGCTTCGGTTTTTCCCATGATTTGATACTGTAGGAGTTTGGTAAAGAATTGGTGGGGTGAGTAGATTACACGCAATGTTCTGGCTTTTCTGTCATATCACTGAATCCCACTTGACAATGCTACACTCACCTTCTTCATCATCTTTTTTATGTATGCTTGCTTGCACAAACCCCAAATTTGAAATCTTTTCTCCTTTTTAACTTATGGGTACTGAATTTTATCTGCCTTTTGTTTGATACAGGCAGGAACTCAGGCTTAATTTATGATTAGGGTTTGAAAGCTCTATGTGATCACATTTGAATTTTGTTAATGGACCGGCGTAGTTGGCTATGGCGGAGGAAATCTTCTGAGAAGACTCCGGGTGACACCGAGAGTTCAGGGACGTCCATATCTTCACCTTCTGAGAGGTTTTCAGATGAACAGGTTGATTTTCTAATCTTTTGATCTTGTTGATTTTCTAACCTTTTCAAGCTGTTATATTCATAAGCAAAAAAAAATGCAGTTTCTTTTCAGGTTTATGGAATTTTTGTATGAGCTTGATTAAGCATGTTTATCACTTATAGTCAGTTCAGTTGAAGCTCATTCTTCTATTATGGCACTAAAAATCCTGTTGAAGAGACAATTTTCTCAGAGTTTTGTGTTAGTTGTGATCTTGCTTTGGTAGTTATCAGCTGCTGATTTGTGTGTTTTAGTTAAAATTTTGAAATCTCATGAAGGACCTAATAAGGTCTGTTCTTATTGAGTATGAACATAGCATTTCCAATGAGGATCCTCTGGACTCATAAATCTCACAAAGATTAGTGCTTATAAATTATGTTGTAAACAGTTTATGAAGAAACCTGATGATGGGCTACATTATACTTACTGTGGCAGTTGATTTCAAGTCACAGTAAACATTCACCTGAAGTAACTTCCAAAGCTGCACCCAATGAAGACCAAACTGAAAAAATCAAAACGTTAACCGAGAAGCTATCGGCTGCTTTGTTGAACATCAATGCCAAGGAAGAGCTGGTGAAACAGCACGCAAAGGTTGCCGAAGAAGCTGTAACAGGTAAAAAAGAAATGCAGAATTTGCCAAGATACAAGTTTCTTGTTTCTCTTAGGGATTCACATTAATGTTTTGATTCCGTTATAGGATGGGAAAAGGCTGAGAGAGAAGTATCAGCTTTAAAAGCACAGCTTGATGCCACTCTAAAGAAGAATTCCGCACTTGAGGACCGAGTTAGCCATCTAGATGGCGCCCTGAAGGAGTGCGTGAGGCAGCTGAGACAAGCAAGGGAAGAGCAAGAGGAAGTTATAGCTCAGAAAGCAAGTGAATGGGCTTCAAAAAAGTCTGAGTTGGAGAGTAAAGTCGCCGAGCTCAGTTCTCAACTCGAAGCTGTCAAATCAGAGGCAGCCGCTTCAATTGATGAAACTAAAAAGGAGAATAAGTTTCTCAGGCTTGAGCTTGGTGCATTGTCACATAAGTTGGAGGTTACGACTCTTGAGAGGGATTTCAGCACAAAGACCGCTGAATCCGCTAGTAAGCAACGTTTGGAGAGTATTAAGAAAGTTGCTAAGCTTGAAGCTGAGTGTCGTATGCTTAGATCAAGACCACGTAAAGATTTGATCTCTGATAATCCATCACAAAGTAAAATTAGAGAGGCTGAGTTATGCAAACCGGATTTAAGAGCGTCTTCGTCTGAGATTGTTTCGATGGATGATTTCCTTGAGATGGAAATGCTAGCTGCATTGCCAGAGAAAGGAAATGGAACCGTCTCTCAGAATGCGTTAAAATCTGAAGATGAAGCAGTGATCAATCGAACAGCTGATCTTGAAGATAAGATAGAAAAGCTGGAAGCTGAAAAGGGGGGATTACAAATGGAATTAAGCGATTCAAAGCAACAGATGCAGGAAACAAAGGAAAAGTTGTTAGAACTAGAAAGTCACCTGAGTGATTGTCAGGCTAAATTTAAGACTGATTTAATGAGGGTACAAAGTGAGTTGATTGAGTGTCAAGATCAGCTGAAGACATCACAAGCCAAGTTAAACGCTGCAGAGAACGAGTTGATGGAGCTACAGACTCGGTTGATTGGACGCGAGGATCAGCTTAATTCATCAGAAATAAACTTGGAAGAAGTGAAAATGCAGTTAATCGAGCGAGAGAGCAAGATCAAGGAATCTCAAGAGCAGGTAAAGGAAATGGAGGCTCAATTGAGGGAGATGCGAAAACAGCTAAGTGATTACCAGGAAAAGATTAAGGCGTCAGAAGGACAAATAGAAGACGCTAATAACATGATCATGGATCTTCGATCTCAGTTAGCTTTGACAAACAAACTAAAACAGGACTTCGAAAGAGAACTTCGGGTAAAGACTGCTGAAAGAGAAGAACTTGAATCAGAGACAAGCTCTTTGATGGCTAGAGTTAACTCCTTGGTAGATGAAACCGAGAAGGAGCGGGCTTTATCTGCAAAAGCAATGGCTAAATGTCAAAGGTTGGAAGATGAACTTTCCAAAAGGGATCTTCAAGTTGATCCTCATTTCCAGTTCCCAGTTAGCTTCAAAGCTGAAAGGAAGGCTGAACAGGTTTGTTCATTCTTTATCTCCAACTCAAGCTGTAACTTTTTTCCCCTTGTGTTTACCTAATAGTTTTATGTTGATAATTAAGCAGGAAAGGGAGCTTGCCATGGCAGCTGGTAAATTGGCAGATTGTCAGAAGACAATTGCATCTCTTGGAAAGCAACTGAAATCCCTTGCAACATTTGATGACTTTCTAGTTGACTCAGATAACCCTTTGGAGTTCTCCAAAGAGCCATCAGTCTTTTTCAGAACAAGTGAACTGAAAAAAGTGCCTTGTGTTGATTGTCAATGATCATTCAGCCTTGCTCAAAAGCATCCATGTAAGTGGGGAAAAAATAACCATCAACTCTGATCAGACAATAGCAATGAATCACTTTGTTGTTCATACCAGATGCTCAGAAACCGCCATGATTAAGTGGGGAATAAAGCAATTGATCTGACCAATTATACACACCGAGTACATAATCTGTGTATAGTGGATTGTATCAAAATTATGTATCTGTTGCCTTCAGTTCAATACTCATTGGAAGAGGAAGGTTATTACTTATCATACTGTACCCATTTTTTTTCCTTCTTAAAAGAGTTATGAAAGACACTGCCATTTTGTCAAAGGCAGTCCAATTCAAACTTCCAAGAAACTTATAGAGGAAAATAGCTTCTTTTTTTTCTTCAGTTATTGAACCCATACAACAAGATAAACAGGTTTAAGATATGTAGACTAGAACACACAATGAACCTAAAACATTGCTGCTATTATGACATAAAAATTCTGATGTTCATGGAGCAGGAATGGATTCAAACTTCAAGTATGCATATGAAACTCTTCATCTTCTGCATGAACTCTTCAATATGGATCAGGCCATCACCTGCAAATTTAAAATTCAAACCCATCAGATTTTTTTTCTTCTAGCACCAATTAGTAACAGACTAACAGTGAAGCTCATTGCAAACATAGTTATATTTAGCCTTACTTCGTCGATCTGCTTCTTCAATCATGTCGCGTATCTCACGCTCAGTGAAGAACTCGCTTAGCTCTTCCTTAACGCTCTCAATGTCAGCTGCAGATATCTTTCCCTGAAGATGTTCACAAAACAATGAAACAGAATCATTTTGGCAATAATGACAATTGAATTAACACAAGCAGCTAGTGAGTACATCATTGTCTTTGTCCATTAAGCTGAAAGCTCGCGTAATCTGTTGCTTGGTCTCTCTTTCTATGCTCTGTGCAGTCATAATGTAGCAAAACTCATCAAAGTCAAGAAGACCGTTGCCATCATCATCTGCATCTGCAATCAGTTGATTGATTTGCTGCAATAACAAATCAAATTTGTAAGGCTTCAATCTCTTACAAAATTATATTACTACCCTCACCAAAAAAAAAAAAAATTATATTACTAATAACCTAAAAGTCACACTAGTTTTTACCTCTTCTGTCATCTCAGTACCCAAAGCCCTGTTCAAATGAAATGGTTTTCTTTTAGTACAGAAACAAAGAGATCAAAAACTGTGATGGAAATTCTGTTCAATTTAAGTAACCAAACCTCATAGCAACGTGCAACTCCTTAGCATCTATATAGCCTATGACATTGGAATATCAAGAGAGAAAACGGTTCATAATTTAGCAAGAACCATACAGAAAAAACAAGTAAAAGAAGTTGCACCAATATTTACCAGAATTATCTGTGTCATAAAGCTGAAATGCATCCTTTATCTCTTGTAGCCTCTGGTGGGTTAAGCCATAGCTGTAGGACATCGGTTTCGTTCCCGCTGTTTCCTGCTCGACGAATTCAGAGGGACAAGACAAAGTGCTTAAAGAACATAATTAACATGTATGGATTGAAGCACAGAAGATCCTTGTTTATGAACATAATTAACATCCCGTATATTAGAACAAGATGGATCATTCATGATCTGCGATAGCAAAGCTTTTTCATTTCAAAAATACATTTTCCTTTTGATCTGTTCTTGTGATCACACAAAAGGCTAAACATGAATGATGGGTACAAAAGGAATGAACAAAAAATGATCAGAAGGAGAGATAATGGTACCATTGTGTTCGTTATCGATTCGAACGAACGGGTATTGGACGATGAGCCTCAAAATGCTCAACAAAATGGTATATCTCTTTGTCCCTGTGATAAACTAATAGCCAAGATGTGATCTCAGGATCCGAGAGCAAATGTGTACTATGAAAAATTCATAATGAACCCAAGAAAAAAAGAATGCCCTTGTAAATCGTAATGCAAACGACTAACATTCTTCCAAGAAGGAACAAATCATTAATTAAATGGAGGATTTGTGAGGAGGATGTTGACAGGGGAAACGTGGTAGAGTAGTGTTGCTGATTTTTATCACGGACCCGATTCCTTCAGTTATGCGCATATCATGGGAAATGAATGTTCTATAGATCAAATTAATGCTAACAGAAAAACGGATTTAAATTTTATCATGAGGATTAATTGTACAAAATTGGTAGGTGATATAATCAGCAATAATTCTGTAACCTCTCCTGTGTGTTGCAGGATTCATCCGAGTTTCGTTCTCCAACTACGCATCACACGACGGCGTTTAACCTGGAGGATCAATTTTCGCGTGTAAAGGCAAATTTTCATGGGCCAACACAAAATTGTGACCCCTACGAATGTATTGTTATTTTACAATCAAGAAGTAGACAAAAACGGTTCTATGGTGTAGTGGTTAGCACTCTGGACTTTGAATCCAGCGACCTGGGTTCGACTCCCGGTAGGACCTCTTTTTTTTTGTCATTAGTAACTTTCTTAGATAGTTCGACCTTTTTTCATCAAAAAAAGAAAGCTCGACCTTTTCTTCATCCGAAACTATAAATTTAGCTTTATTCTAGTAGTTTATTACCTTCATAATCATGTTAACAATTACTAAATCATAGTGGTGCATCTCATAAGTGATTTAAAAAATTGAGAGGATGTGATATAAATTATAATGACAATTATTGAATATCATTCTTCATAGAGCAAATGACTACCGTATTATACTTATCATTGCTTTAGAGGAGGGGAGATTGAATCATGTAGTGGTCGTTGGATGTACTCTTATTCACGGATTAGATTAAACTGTATTTTAAAGCATTAAAAATGTACTCTTAATTTGAATACAGTTTTGACGGTTTACTATGAATGTTTGATGATTTACAATACATCGTAACAGTACTAATTAGTAGCAACATCCTTTTGATGTTTTTTCTGTATGCTTTTAATATTTTTATAACACATTTTTACTTTGTGTATATTAGCATAATATATTTGTTTCATACGAGATTCAAACTCTTCGATGAGGAATTCGACCAAAAAAAAAACTCTTCGATGAGGAATTGACTAAACAATTTCATCGCATCAATAAACCATAACATAATATCAAGCCTCTTCGACCAAACAAAAATAATATCAAGCCTCATCATTCAAATTAGTAGGTAATGTCATTAGTGAATATTATATCCCGAGATTAACTTCTCCCTCTACGGACTAAAAAATCCTCAACATGAAACTTATTTCAAAAGCAACTATATTTAGAACTTGAGAATCATAACAGAAATCCAACAGCCTTTAATGGTGGAATTCCATTTAGATTGTTTAGAATTTGTCTTATACTCCCTCCGTTCAAGAATATTTATAGTTTAAGCCGGATTCTCTTGTTCAATAATATTTGTCATTTAACATATTTTACCACAATTTTTTCAATATTATCCCCATTGATTAAAAACAATTACATAAATATATATTAAAAGGAAAAAGATCTTCAAAAGATTGAGAATGGTTTAGAAAAATCATATAGTTCCTTAATTTTAGAGAGAAATCCTAAAACGATAGATATTCTTGAACGGAGGTAATATCTAAAATAAAAAAAGACCTTTGTAATAAAGTGTTCTTCGTACGTAGATGAATAGATCTCACTATGAAGATTCTCTGTACTATACCTCCTGTCTTCTGGTGCACTACTACCTCTAATTTTTCTATTGATACTCCGTATTAACTAATTAAAGATTTACATTTGACCATGAAGGATGCTCGAGTCAAGGATTCTTGACAACCTATTCTTGTTCACACGATCACACTTACCTACTTCATCTTTTGCCTAACAGAAATAATAAATTCTCTGTCTTTTCCCGAAAGATATATTATACTAAAGTTTTAAATGCATTGAAACCATCGCAATCGAAACCTAAACCGGATAAATTCCAAACCAATTGACCCGATTCCACATTTATTTTACTTAACGAAGAAAATAACGTTTTTAATCAAAATGGGTGGTTAAATGCACAAGTTTACAAATAAGGGGTGGTTAAGTATAGAAAAAAAATATAAAGGGTGGTTAATTGCAACAAATATAAAATAAAGGGTGGTTAAATGCAAATTTCCCTAAACAAAAATGAACAAAATGTGGGCTGATTTTTTTACATATAGACTTAGAATCGGAGAAACTTCCGGCTTAAAGTCCTTCAATCCTCGAACCGAAACCTAAACCATGACAATCAACCAACTAGTTTTGATTTTAATCCGGCTCGGTTCAGTTGCAATTAATATGAACGCCCACATTGGGCCAGGCCATGCACATGGGAAGGTAAATTTCTAAGGAATATTATATACACCTTCGTAGAAATTGCAAAATGTGAACTTTATACCATTGACTTGAAACTTAATAAGTCATTTGACCGGGTGAGCTAGCTAAGCTACCCATGTAACACGCCAAGAGCTAGTATAAATAGACGGTGAATTGGTCATGTGTTTGCAACACTAACCCAACTTATTTCACATTCTATCCCTCCATAAACAAAGAGATAGGCTAGAGAGAGCAATGGCCCCAAAGAAGCTTTATCTTGCCCTTGTCCTCCTCGTCATCGTCCTCCTCACATTCAGCTACTCCTCAGGTACATATTTTTTGTTATAGCTTCTATAATATGCAAACTTAGACTCGGGCAAATCCGGAATAATCAACCATATATCGACTACAAATGATGTTCATGTGCCAAACTTTAATTTCGAACCAAGTTCAACACTCGATCTTTTGCATATCTCTATATAAGTTATATTGACCGATTGACATATCAAGTTATGAATATATGGATTCTGCAGAGGCGAAGAGTTGCAAGTACTTGGGGGCATGCAGCACGCAAGCGCAGTGCTCGTACATGTGCAACGGCGCTGGTTTCAACCCTCACGCCATCTATTGCGATCTTAGCAAGGCGGGTGGACCTCAATGTTGTTGTGTCCAGTCCTAACGAATTGATCAAGTCTACTAGTTCTGCCTTGAAGTTGCTCCAACTTACTTTATAAGACTAGCTTATACGATAATCTCAGGCATGTTGTATGTATTTTGCATTTAGTACTAAGTATGGCATACAAGTTACTTGTATTTTCATCTCTTAAACCCATATGTATAACGTAAGTTATGTATTTTGCATTTAGATGTAAGATGGCAATATATGCCCCTACTACAAAACATGTCTGAACTTTAATAATGAAGATTCATGTAATATATACCAGTGTGCTACTATACTATTACATTGCAGGCTTTACTTTATATGCTTTGTTCTTGCCTTTGTACGTAGAAGTTGAAAATTTCAATTATTTTTTTGATTGATTGACCAATAACAAAGACAAATAGTGTCGGAAGTGTCTAAGGGTTTCGGGTTCGACTCTAGTAGCTAGGAAATACTCTCAACTAAAAAACAGTGTCAAAGTTGATGCTCTTATATCTTAATTACATAGAAGCAAGCAAATTAATAAGAGCAAAGAATTAACAATCATACTTTTGCTTCACGGTAACGTTTAATGCTATAAACATTTTAATGTTTGTGAAAAGTTTATAAACACTTTATTACTTGTAAAGTATCGTGAATTAATAAGTAGTAGCTACTTTGACAAATTTCAAGGATATTTGTAAGTGATTAAGAAAACAAAGCCTAGCATTAACAACTTTTTGTCATTACTCTTCGAGTCTTCGTCTCCTATTGGTCATGTCAATTTCATCTAATCAAGTACCTTAAGCTTAATTAAGCTTGAAAGGCTATCACTCTCAAGACCTCTATCTACTATCTAAATCCTAGCACTAATTATTAGATAGAGATTTCAGAATATCCTTTAGTTGTACGATATCTTATTGTGCAAGATATTCCTACATACTAGGGTTTAGTATTGTATGCTACTTAAGCAACTTCCTTCATTGAATACAATTACGTAACATGTCATATCATCTATATGGTATCAGAGCAGGCGGTCTGGGTCCGTTTCTTCAAGTGTCAACTGGGACGGTCCAGTTGCACTTGAGGGGGCGTGTTGGGATACAAAACAATCCCACATCGAAAGTTGGGCAACAAAACTGCCTAGTACATAAGACGGTGGGCTACTCCTCCTATTGCCAATTGGTTTTAGGATGGAACCCCACCGGCCTTTTATCTGGGTCACCCACACGTCTAATATGGTATCAGCCTAACCGATTTTGGACCTCTTTTCTCCCACCACTCAACCCTAATTTTCTTCGTTCATCACCATGACTGAATCTTCATTGATTCTTCCCAACCCGTTCCAAGCGGATCAACCCTTTGTGGTTGTTCAGTTTGGTAATATCATCAAACTTACCTCAACCAATTACCTTGCATGGAAGTCTCAAATTGAGGCGACTTTGCGTGGCTTTGGGCTCTACAAATTCATTGATGGCTCGCTCCCACCACCGGCCAAAACTGTCCCTGGCGCCAATGCTCTTCAAGTGCCGAACCCTGCGTTTCAAACGTGGGAACGACAAGACCAAATCCTGTATGGCGCTCTTCTTGGCTCGCTCACTACTCCGGTGGCCAACTTAGTCACTCAGGCGACTAACTCCAAGGCCATGTGGGACATGCTCCGTCAAACCTATGCCACGGCCTCCCGTGGTCACAAGAAACAAATTAAGGCGAAACTTACGTCCATGAAGAAAGGTGCTCTTTCGATTGCTGACTATATGCAATCTATCAAAGCTTCCGCTGACCTTCTGGCGTCTCTTCAAGCACCGGTCAATCAAGAAGATCTCACCGACTACATCCTCAAAGGTCTCGATGAGTCTTACAAACCCATTATTGACGGTGTTAACATGCGAGATTCTCCAATCTCGTTCGAAGAGTTACATGAAAAACTCATCATTCAGGAGATGAATCTCAAGGCTGTGGTCTCCAGCGATGCTCCGGCTACGGCTTTGGTGGCTCAATCCAAACCAAACAAGAAAAACAAGGCAACTTCGGCTCCTATGCAATGGCACACGCCACCACCTCCTCCCCAACACTGGTATGCTTCTAATCCTGCCTTTCGCCCCCCACCTCCTCAAAACTACCATCCTCAGCCACACAACCCTGTCCCTAACGCCAACCCTAATCACCAACCGAAGCCTTTCAAGGGTCGTTGCCAATGCTGTAGGGCCGTAGGTCATGTAGTTTCCCAATGCCCAGACTTTAACGTGACTATCCTAATGTTCGCCTCCCTACCTCCGCCCGGTTTCCAGCCCAAGCCAACGTAGTCACCCATACCCAACCCGGCCAGCCCTGGATCGTGGACAGTGGGGCCACCCACCACGTCACCAATGACCTCAACAACCTCGCTCTTCACTACCCGTACCCTGGACCGGATGAGTTGTACGTTGGAGATGGCTCAGGTTTGTTCATATCTCACTCTGGCTCTCTTTCATTAAAAGGCTCAACTCAAAACTTTAAACTTACAAATGTGCTTTGTGTTCCAAAAATGACCAAAAACATACTTTCTGTATCTCAGTTTTGTGCTCAAAATCAATGTGGTATTGTTTTCTTACACGATCGGTTTTTTGTGAAGGTGTTATCAACGGGCAAAACAATTCTTGAAGGACCTTGTCAAGATGGAGTTTACGTGTGGCCAAGTCGTACTCCGACCGTCAATACCGTTAGCCTTCATCCTCAAGCTCTTCTTCACCACAAGTTCGGTCATCCATCAACCACCACCATGGATTTTCTTCATAAAACCCTTAATCTGAATTTTCGTTTTTCTCAAGCGAGTTGCATCTCGTGTCAAATAAGTAAGAGCCATAAGCTCCCTTTTCATGATTCGACTATTAAGTCTAGTTATCCTTTGGAATTTGTGTTTTCCGATGTATGGACTTCTCCTATTTATTCATATGATGGATTTAAGTACTACGTGATATTTGTTGATCATTTCTCTCAGTATACTTGGCTTTATCCTCTTAAGAAAAAATCGGACACTGCATCTTTTTTCATGAAATTCAAAGCGTTAACCGAAAATTTTTTCAAAACAAAAATCAAAGTGTTATACAGTGACAATGGTGGAGAATTTATTGCATTAAAATCGTTTCTTGGGTCACATGGAATCACGCATCTCACTACACCACCTCATACACCGGAACACAATGGCGTTTCCGAAAGAAAACACCGTCACATAGTTGAAACCGGTCTCTCGTTATTGAATTTTTCGAAATTACCACTTGAACTTTGGCCACATGCCTTGCTCACGGCAGTTTACCTAATCAATAGACTTCCAACAATGGTTTTACAAAACAAAACACCTTACTTTGTTACAAAAATTGAGCCTAATTACATGAAATTGAGAAGCTTTGGGTGTTTATGTTTTCCTTGGCTCCGTCCCTATACTACTCATAAGCTTGATGATCGATCCACACCTTGTGTTTTCATTGGCTATTCCACCTCTCAAAGTGCCTACCTTTGCCTAGACCCATCGACCCATCGCATCTATACCTCTAGACATGTTAAGTTCCTAGAAACCGAATTTCCCTACCAAACCCTAGCCAAAACCAAACCGAAGGAAGTGTCTCTTGGTAGCGAGTGGGGTTCAATCTCGCTTCCATTAACACCTACTTCCCCTACCAACAACAACATACCAGCCAACTCATTGGAAGAGGCATGGGATTCAATTGCCTCCTCTTTTGGCGCAAACCCTAGCTCATCGGCCAGCCCGCCACATTCAGCTTCTCACCCTAATATGTCGCCCCAATCTTTTGCAAATCCTCACACCTACCATATCCTAACAGCCTGAACCCACCACCCTCCCAAACACATCCCGAAATAACCACCCACGCGCCCCCACTCGCCCCTCATAACCCACACCCTAATTTCACTCTACCAAACCCTAATCTCCCTTCCACGTCTCACCTGCCTGGCACACAACCTTCCAGCCCAACTCTCTCATCCAACACACCTTCCCAGTCTTCTACGTCTCAAAACTCCCCTTCATCTACGCCAAATCCATCCCCACCCCCTCCGGTACCAAACCAAGACCACCAACGTCAACATGGGATGGTTACTCGGTCTCAAAATAACATCATTAAACCTGTGCACAAACTCAACCTTCATTCTCATCTCTCCCCCCACAAAGAACCTCAAAACATTACCCAAGCCCTCAAAGACCCAGATTGGCGTAGTGCTATGCAAAACGAGTTCGATGCCCTTTGTTCGAACAACACTTGGTCGCTTGTTCCACCAAATCCGAGTCAGAACCTTGTTGGATGCAAATGGGTTTTTCGCATCAAGTACAAACCCGACGGCTCTATTGAACGCTACAAAGCCAGGCTTGTTGCCAAGGGCTTTCATCAACGCCCCGGCTTCGACTATCACGAGACATTCAGCCCGGTTATCAAGCCAGTCACGGTCCGTGTGGTTCTCTCTATTGCGGTTTCTCGTGGCTGGCCGCTACACCAACTTGATGTCAATAATGCGTTCTTGCAAGGCACCCTACATGAAGATGTGTTTATGACCCAACCTCCCGGTTTTGTTAACAAGGCGTAACCATCGCATGTTTGCAAACTCCGGAAGGCGATCTACGGGCTCAAACAGGCTCCACGCGCATGGTACAATGAGCTTCGCCAACATCTCTTACGCCGTGGCTTCCGCAACTCCATCGCTGACACGTCCTTGTTCATCTACAAGCGTGGGCCTCATGTGGTCTACCTTGTGGTATATGTGGACGACATCATTATTACAGGGAGCAGTCCGGCTGTCATCAACGAGCTCATTCGTGACCTTGGCACCACTTTCTCGATCAAGGATCTTGGGGCTCTTTCGTACTTCTTGGGCGTTGAAGTCCTGCCTACTCCTGAAGGCGTATTTCTAAGTCAGCGTAAGTACATCACTAACCTCTTACACAAAGCAGGTATGGATCACACAAAACCAACATCTACTCCTCTCTCAGCCTCGGTTTCCTTGCAAAAGGGTGTAGGCGAGCCACTGGATTCACCCACCGACTATCGTGCTCTAGTTGGAAGTCTGCAATACTTATGCATTACTAGACTTGACATTGCCTATAGTGTCAACAAATTATCTCAGTTCATGCAGGCGCCTACTTCGGAACACTGGTCGGCCCTCAAGAGACTCCTCAGGTACCTTGCAGGCTCAATTGATCTTGGCATTCCGATATCTTCCAAGTCGCCCCTCAATCTTCATGCATTCTCCGATGCTGATTGGGCGGGTGACAAGGATGATTACATCTCCACCACAGGCTACATCGTTTACTTTGGGAGCACACCGATCTCTTGGAGTTCACGCAAGCAGAGATCCATAGCCCGCTCGTCCACCGAAGCCGAGTACAAGGCCCTTGCCGAGACAGCTTCTGAGCTTATTTGGGTCCTATCCTTGCTTCGAGAGCTTGACGTCTCCAGCTCAACACCACCGGTCATCTACTGCGACAATCTTGGCGCCACTTACTTGAGTGCCAACCCGGTTTTTCACTCCCGAATGAAGCACATAGCTCTTGCCTACCACTTTGTTCGTGAACACGTTACTCAGGGTCACTTTCGGGTGTCTTTTGTTCCCACTGCTGATCAACTTGCAGATGCACTCACAAAGCCTCTACACAAATCCAGATTTGCGCAGCTCCTAGCCCAGCTTGGTCTCACTAGATAGCGTCAAGATTGAGGGGGTATATTGGTAGATAATATTGTATAGGATTGGTTTCCATATCTTAACATATATTGTTGCCTTTATTATTAGATAGAGATTTCAGAATATCCTTTAGTTGTACGATATCTTATTGTGCAAGATATTCCTACATACTAGGGTTTAGTATTGTATGCTACTTAAGCAACTTCCTTCATTGAATACAATTACGTAACATTTCATATCATCTATATTCGTCTCCTATTGGTCATGTCAATTTCATCTAATCAAGTACCTTAAGCTTAATTAAGCTTGAAAGGCTATCACTCTCAAGACCTCTATCTACTATCTAAATCCTAGCACTAATTATCTTGCATTATAGTACTCCTTAAATCGGGTCTAATAGCATAATAATCCCAAAAATCAATATCCAAACCGGGTCTGGCCGGGGCCAATGAAAAAAATACAGGTATTTATTGACCAACGGTGCCATTTTTCTGGCTCATTCAAAGTTCAAACCTAACTCTACGGCGGAACCCTAGAGGCGGAGCTCAGGCGGCGACGTCGGACTTCCATGGCATCATCTGACCTCCGGCCACCCAACCACAAGACAATCCGGAAGAAGAAAACCAGAGAATTGCCAAACCTGACCGATTGCCACGCCTGTAAACGCCGAACCAACACCACAAACCCTAGCGACCGGATTCGGATCCTAAATAGCCATTGGCGAATCGTCCTCCTCTGCAAATCCTGCTACAATCTCGTCGACTCCTCCAAATTGTGCTCCTATTGCTTGGCCGATCTGCCGGCGTGGGAGGATTCAGGCGAATCCGTTCATCAGTGTAAAAAATGTCTTCGCCAGGTGCACAGAGATTGTATTTCCTCCTACTCTCGCTTCGCTCCGTTTTCCTTTTCGAGGTCCGATGGCGGTTCAGGTAAGCCTGAATTTTCTGTTTGTGTCGACTGTTGGTTGCCGAGATTGCTGGATAGCAAGCTGAGAGGTGCTGGTTCGAAGGGGATGATTAAGGCGGTGTCGGATTCGTGTTCGCCGGGGATTTCTAGGGTTTCTGATTGTCACGAGAGGCCGAGGTCGGCTGAGGAGGTGGGGAACGATGCCAATTGTGTGGCGCAGAAGAAATCCTCAATTGCAGATGCCACAATGGAGAAGGCTATGGTGGAGAGGGAAGCTTTGGAGTTGGCTAATGGCGTCCTTGATATGGCTGTTGTTGATAGGGAGGGAGGGCAAGATGAGAAGTCTTCTGATGATTGTGGTTTGGTGGATGATTGTGATGAGAAATTGGCACTTAGGCTACACAGAGCTATGAATAGCTCTCCAAGGATAACAGGAGGCTTGCATTTGACAAGTAAAAGCTGTGCGAAATCGAGTGTGGTGTTGGAGATTGATGTTGATGATGATTCTTCGTCTGGGAAGATGTCCGGGTTAGACCATAATTTGGACAAATCAGAATCACAGGAGCCCATGGAAACAAGTTCGATGAATGCTGGTTCTGAAGGTAATAGTGTGAGTGTGGAGTCTCAGTCTTGTGAAAAGGAGTGTGTGGTGGTATGTGGTTTAGAAGGACGTAATGGACGGCCTCAGCCGGAGTGTGATCGCTTCTTTTTGAAGTATAGAAGGAGAGCGTCTTCAAAGAGTTTCCGATGCAAAACTGTTAACATTGATTAAAAGCATGTTCTGATGCTTGTCTAAGTACTTTAACTTGGAACTACACATGAAAGATCCTGCTTATATGTGATCTTGCCTGCAATGCTGTTTCTTGACGGGTTAAGACTTTAATGAGCATAAGATGTGCCCTAGCTAAGCCATGCTGACAATTAAGAAATGGTGAGAGATTTATGGTTTCTCTGCCAATTATATTTAGATTGTGCTTTTGTAAAGTTGCCTGTGTGATATTATCATCTTAATAGTTCATGTATAAAACATATGATCATATTCCTAGAAATGGAAATGCATTGTCAAAGGTTCTTCTGATTGTTCTGATGTGTGAAGTTCTTGTAGTATGTCTGTCCCTCTGTTTGAATGAATATAAGCTGCAGAGTTAGATTGATGGAGTACGAAGCTATATGAAAATGTTTCATTATGCATACTTCTGTGGTGGCATAATTTGGAAATGAACGTGTTCTTCCACTAGACAAAATTCAATGGAAGGGTATGGTCAATTTTTTTGTATATGAACTTAGCACATGTACTTTGGTTGAAAATGATTGGCCAGGAAAGTTTGATTCTTATTCTTCTAATGTTTTAAAGCCAGTATGTTCTTGGGTTATACAGCGTTTCCTAATTCCTTGTTCATGCAATCTTAATGAGGTTGTGCATTAGGCATCTGCAACAAGTAGTTAGGAGGTCTATCTTGGATGATATGTTAAAAGCAGTCATGACTTGGGACCAATGCCAACTCCCATCTTATTTATCCTTGTCACTTGTCTGAAGCAAGCATAAATTCAAGAATCCAACAAGTGCAACAACAGACAATTACACATTTCACAAGCACAAGGGTTACAACAACTAAATGCTAATAATATGATCAGTCGACAGACAATTGCATTTCGCAAGGTGTTCATTGTTAGAGTAGTAGCACAGCTCTTTCTGTAAAGACACCATGCCATAATCAGAGTTAAATAAGCTGGGACACATGTTGTACCTAAAACTGTTGATATCTTTTAAATTCATTAGGAAATCGCCGTGATAATTGCTTGAACAATCATAATCTACCACATTATGAAAGACTTCTAATCTGTCTAGTGAAAACCTTATGTTTGTGCTACTTTTTTCCAAGAAGTAACACAATGTAATAGACAGGAAGAGATGAGACCAGAGGTAGCTTATAGGCATTTGGAGTGAGAACTAATCATAATTCCTCGTATGACAACTAATTCAAAAGTTTGATACTAACTAAGCTTGGTTACCAAACAAGTCTTCAACCGAACACAGCCATACAAGACTAAGGTAATGCAAATTAACAAGTCAAGATATTTTATATAACTAAGCATGTGGCATCATAGCAAATATTCATGAGCTTGAAGTTAAGATAAATCATATACTACTAGAGTGCTAGGCATTGAAAATGTTCTCAAACTTCAAGTTAAGATATTAGTAATGCTAGGCATAGCAAATGTTCATAAGCTTCATGTTAAGATAACTAATAATACTAGGCACAGAAAATGTTCATGAGCTTTAAAAGCACAGCTTCTGGTGTATGCTTCTGCGAAAGGTGACCATACGCCACGCGTTCTTGGGAGTGTCTTGACGCAACCTCTCATCAGGCTGTCAATTTGGTTGGAGGATTAACCACATCCACCACTCTGAAAATGGTGACCTCAAACGTCACAGATCCGTCATTCTCCTGGCTGACAAGCTTAAACAGGCACGCATCAGATTCTTCCAAGTAGTTATCCAGACCAAACTCGTTCCATCCAGTCCCAAGTCTTTTATTGTCATAGGTGAACTTGGTTGTTCACAGCTTCTCTCCCACACGCAGAATTACTTCTTGGGTTGTATATCCAAGATGAGTGCTCGCAAACCTACTCGGGATTTCCTAGCAAATGACAATGTACATCAAAAAGAGTCATATGAGAAACAAAGAGAAGAAAAGTTGCGAGCAAATGGGGGGAAAAGTACCATGAAAAAGCCTTTGTAGCAGTTGTGGAATTGCATTGCAGCGAAGAAACTGTTTTCAGATAGTCCTGAAGTGGCCTTTGCCAAGGCCTCTGTCTTTTCTTGGTTGGTTACTGGCCTTCTGTTTGAAACATACTTAACTGCAAGAGGGGAAAACAAAAGTATTAATAATCATGAATGACAATGCTTGGAGCTTCATTGAAGGGTAATAACATATGGAGGCTTACCAGCAGGGGACACTGTTATCTTAGGACCTAAACTCTTTCTTTGAGGACTTTGTCGAACAAGCTCAGTTTCAGCTGTAATTGACACTGTAGAGTTAGAGCGTAAACTCCTTCTTGTTCTAGGTCTTGTTTCAGGCGCGGCAACCTTTTCGGGTGGAGCAATAGTTAGAGTATTTCCGGAAACTTCTAGAGGGTCTTCAACTGCAGAAGGCACTTCTTTGTTTGCTTGGCCATCTTGCTCAGTTTGCTTAGCATGTTCAGTTTCAGCTGAAATTGACACTAAGAACATTAATGAATTCTTACAAAAAAGAAACAGAATTTCTGTCTTAAACTAAATACAACAAAACATACCCTGAGAGGCTCCCATAGATGATCTTTCTGCAGCTTTGTTTCTTACAGTGTTTATAG
Organism: Polygonum aviculare; assembly: GCA_934048045.1. Lineage (NCBI taxonomy): Eukaryota > Viridiplantae > Streptophyta > Magnoliopsida > Caryophyllales > Polygonaceae > Polygonum > Polygonum aviculare. The sequence goes on from OW204024.1 coordinate 8,017,265, forward strand.
CCGGTTGAACAAGTTTACGGTGAGACAGCGACTTCTTAGAGTTTCTGGTGCAATGTCTTAGGCCGTCTCGTTGAGTTCCAGCCTCCTTGCGAAATTTCTTAGCGACACTAGAAATCTCGTTGTCCTCATCACATACAACCTGATTTACTACCCTTTTCTTGTGGTTCTCGACAATAGGATTCACATGCTCACATTTCTTGACAAAGTATGCAGATACTTTCTCATATTCTCCATCAAAGATCATGACATTGAAGGTTGAGTCCCGGTCATACTCAAACAATAGGAGGTCATTTTCTTGAAGGGAGTGGGCATTGACAAATTCTTCCCACCCATGTTGGAGAAAGAAGCCATCCACACTAATGAGCAGGTACACTTCCCATGACACACCACTTGGGCCTCTTAGAGTCAGTTTTGGATTGATGAAGTTGGATCTTATATTTTCTGCAATCTTCTCGGGTATTGGCTGAGTGAATCATAGCAACAAAGACAAATACCTTGTCAATGGTCAGTATTGGATGTAAGGTTAACACTAAGTGAAAACCAATATTTCACAAGCCAAACCCAACTGGATGTAGATCATGCCCTCATTATTTCAAACACAAGAAAGAATAATATAACATGAAGAGATAAGAAAAACATTTATGCTGCTGAAAGATCTTTCAAGATCCATAATCTTCACCAAATGTACAGCTTATAAGACCTTTCCAGATCCATAATCATATACAGAAGCCAAACCCACAAAGGTGGTGACTTTTTTTATCATACTTTCAGCTAGCCTCCTTAACCAAACCTCTCAGAAGCCAAGACACAATAAGAGCCCCATTGTCAATGATTTCAGGGCCAAAACTTGTAGGAAGTGAAAACCCACCCATTTTTCCCAAGCCAAAATCACATTTTTCTGGACTAGCAACTTCAACACCAACACCTTCTTTCTACTTAAGAACTAAGAGAAACGAAAATGCAAGAAAAAGAAGAGAGAAAGAAGAGACTCTTACAAGCTGTTGATGAAACTCAGAACAAAATGGAACACAGAACCGGATACACTTGTGATGATTAGCTCCTCTTCCATACACTTGCAACCTCCACATCGTTCTCCTACCTCCCTTGCTTCCATTTTTTCCTGAATCTTTGAGAGAGTTTTCTTAGGAAAGTCACAGACTTTAAATTTTGTAGTTGGAAGGACCAATAGGAATGAAGGGGGAAATGCTCTTATGGGTTCCTTTCAAAGATGCTTGAGTAGCAGTGTAGCACCAATGATTTTAATTTTTTTTTTTATCGGAAACCAATGATTTTAATTACTCCCTCCGTTTCAAAATACATGACCATTTGGACTTTGCACATATTTAAAGAAAAAAGTGTTATTCCTATATTATCCCAGAGTTAATCATTTGTTTAAAGAAATATGAAAAAGTGTAATGATTATGATAAAGATAATTATTAGGGGTATAAATGGAAAAATATGGGTAAAAAATGTGAAATGGTATTATGAAACAAGAAAAAATATCTAAAAGGTCATGTATTTTGAAACGGAGGGAGTATTTGCCGTAAATAACCTTAATTTTCAAAAGTGTGCTTTTTTATTTTTTGAAATGTTTTCCTAAATATAGCATGCAATCAGTATTCTTGCAGGCTTGCATCAATCAAAATTTTACATAGTAAAGTAACCTACCATCCAAATTTGTTTGTATAAGTGTGGTCCATATGTATAGTGCACTTTCGAGTTTTTTTTCATAAGTAATGCTAGTGAGTGAAAGCATTATCTTCATTGCAAGGAGGTTTTTTTGTTCCTTTTGGTCAAGAAGTGCAAGGAAGTTTTATTCTTATTCTGTTAATTAGTCATATACACATTCTTTCAGCAAAAGTTTGTTAGGTTAGACTTCTAATTCTTGGGTGCAGATTAATTAGTAAGTTACCAAGTTTGGTGTAAAAAGTTTGGTACTTAATAAGCTTGGTTACCAAACAAATCTTCAATCGAATAAGAACATACAAGCTCAAGGTATACCAAGTCAAGATAATTTATATAACTAGGCATGAGACATCATAGCAAATGTTCATGAGCTTACAGTTAAGATAGTTAGAATACTAGGCATAGGAAATGCTCATTCATGAGCTTCAGGCTAAGCTATTTGTGATACTAGGCATAGCAAAATGTTCATGAGCTCCAGATGTAGAAACCACAGATCCACCCCTGTTTGCGGGAGCGTCTTGAAACAACTTCTCAACAGGCTGCTAAAAGAGTTGGAGGGTTAACCACATCTTCCACCACTCTAAAAATGGTGACATCAAACACCACAGGTTCAGTATTCTCTCGGCTGACAAGCGTAAACAGGCACACGTCGGATTCTTCCAAGTAGTTATCCAGAGCAAACTCTTTCCATCCAATCCCAATTCTCACATTGCCGAAGATGAACTGGGTTGTCCACTGCTTCTCTCCCACGCGCAGAATTACTTCTTGGTTCTTAATTAGCTCACGGTGAGTGCTTGCGAACCTACGAGGGATTGTCTAGCAAAATGACAATGTTAAACGTACATCAGAAAAGAGTCATGAGAAACAAAAAGAGAAGGGAAGCTGCAAATACCATGTAAAAGCCTTTGTAGCAGTTGTGAGACTGCATTGTAGACAAGAAGCTGTAGTCATTTAGTCCTCTAGCCGCCTTTACCATGGCCTGTGTCTTTTCGTGGTCCGTTACCGGTCTTCTCTTTGACATATACTCAACTGCAAGAGAAAAAAGAATACATTGGCAATCATGAATGACTATATTTGCAGCTACCTTGAAGGATGATTTATGTATGGATGCTTACCAGCAGGGGACGCCGGTATCTTAGGACATAAGCTCTTCCTTCGAGGACTTTCTGTAACAAGTTCAGGTCTAATAAGTCTTGTTTCAGGTAAGGTAACCTTCTCAGATGGATCACCAGAAACAACATGTTCAGTAGCTTCAGGAGGGTTCTGATCAGCAGCAGCTACTTCTTTGTTTGGTTGGCCATTTTGCTCAGTTTGCTTAGCATGCTCAGTTTCAGCTGAAATTGACACTAAGAACATTAATGGATCCTTCCAAAAAAAAAGAAAATTTCTTTTTTAAACTATATACAACTATACAAGAAAGCATACCTTGAGTGGCTCCCATAGATGATCTTTCTGCAGCTCTCTTTCTTACAATGTTTATAGCCGATTGAACAAGTTTACGATGAGGCAGCGACTTCTTAGAGCTCCTGGTGCAATGTCTTAGGCCGTCTCGTTGAGTTCCAACCTCCTTACGAGATTTCCTAGCGACACTACAACTCTCGTTGTCCTCATCACATACAACCTCATTTACTACCCTTTTCTTGTGGTTCTTGACAGCAGGATTCATGTGCCTAAATGTCCTGACAAAGAATGCAGACACTTTCTCACATTTCCCATCAAAGATCTTCACATCAAAGGCAGAGTTCCGGTCATACTCGAAGAACAGGATGTCGTTTTCTTCAAGGGAGTGGGCAATGACAAACTCTTCCCATCCATGGTGGAGAAAGAAGCCATCCACACTCATGAGCAGGTCCACTTCCCATGAGGCACCACTTGGGCCTCTAAGAGTCAGTTTTGGGTTGAAGAAATTGGGTCTCATATTTTCTACAAATTTCTTGGGTAGTTGCTGATTGAATCATAACAACAACAACAACAACAACAAAAACAAAAACAGCCTGTCAATGGTCAATTTAAAGCCAAACTCCATTAGATGAGGATCATGCACTTATCACAGAAGAGTTGTTTTAATTTCCAAGTTTACCTACAAGGCTACAAGCTTCAGCAAATGTATAGTTTCTGAGACTTTTCCTCATCAATAATCAGAAACAGAACAAAAACTCCATTGTCAAGGATTCAAGGCCAAAATTAGCAAGTGATTTTCCCAAGCCATTACATGTGGGGTTTGACTCATTTCACCCCAAAACACAACTTTCAGGGGGGGGGGGGGTGAAAAGCAAGAAAGGTTGTGAATTTTCATCATAATTTTCAGTACAGCTTGCTAAACAAACCTCTCAACAGCCAAAACACAAGAAAAAGCTCCATCTCGAGGATTTCAAGGCCAAAACAGCAAAACTCCCATTTTTTCCAATCCAAACTCAAGTTTTTTACTTGGCATTACATGTGGGTTTTGGAGTTTTCACTTCAAACAGAAAGAATGCAAGAGAAAATACACATTACTTATCTGGGTGAGAGTGGAAACCCAGAAAAAAGATAGGAACTTTTTCGAAGCTTCTTGCTTTTCTGGGCTAGCAAATTCTACACCAACATCTGATTTCTACTAAGAAGCACTGCAAGCGTAGAAAGAAGTGATTCTTACAAGCTTTTGATGAAACTCAGGACAAAATGCAACACAAAACCGAATACACTTGAGATGATTCCAATAAAGCTCCTCTTCCATACACTTGCAACCTCTACATCGTTCTTCTACCTCCCTTGGCTCCATTTTTTTTGTGTCTTTGAGAAAGTGCTCTTAGTAAAGACACAGACCTGAAATTTTAAAGTTGGGAACTTGGGAGGAATAAGGACCAAGGGGAAATGGTACTAAATAACCTTCAGTTTAAAAAAGTTACTTCTTCCATGATTCGCCAATTTTGAAAATTTGCCCTGAATGTAGTATGCATCCAATATTCTTGCAGACTTGCATCATTCAATATATTATATCCTATTTGACCACAAAAGAAGATCAATTATAAACCTACCATCAAAATGACAAAATCTGTTTTAGTGTCACTTGTTGGGTGAGTACTGAACAGGTCACTTATTGGTTCCATTTACTAGTTCACTTTCGAGTTCCATTTAGTAGTAATATTTAGTGGTTATGTTTCTAATGTAATGCTAGTGAGGGCATTATTTATATTGCAGGGGAGTTTTGTTCTTATGCTAGTCATATACTACTTTAGCTTAGAAAATATTGTTTTATTGAGACTTCTGATTTTCTTACTATGTAATTTTTCTGTACTAATCGGTTGTGGATACTTAGTAGTTATAATAAAATTTAGTTTAACTAGAGTACCACGATAAAAGTAAAAGCTTTACTAATTCTAATAATCATTATAACTTAAAAATACTCCCTCCGTCTACTTCTATTTGTCCATATAGCCAAAAAATCTTGTCTACTTCTAATTGTCCATATAGTCTATTTTGTTCATTGACTTCCAAATTTACCCCTCATTAATATGTTAGTTGAAGTCTTGGAAATTGTAAAGTTAATAGTATGTGAGGAGGATTAATTGTATTAGTGATGATTTAATAAGGGTATATTTGTAAAGATAAGATTGTCTTAATAATTGTGCAAATTTTTACATGGACAAGTAGAAGTAGACAGAGGGAGTATCATTTTAATATGTAAGTGAATTTGAGGTAATTTTACATTAGTTATTATCACATTTAATGCATTTTCACCGACCTTTGTAAATGAGGGAATCCAACACCACCTTTAGTTGGAAACAAGTACATGAATGCTTTACTATCTACTTTAATTACTAAATGCACATAAGTATGAATTGTATCTAGAATTCTAGATGGCTACTTGACTATACAGTACACACGTAAGCAGATTGAAAGGTAATGATCATGGGTTGGTCAGCAACAAATTGTGTAGGTGTGAATACAAAACCCAAAAAATGATATCCTCATAAACTTCTTGAAGGAAAAAAATCAATCTTTCTGAAACTTATATACCTAGACATGGTAATGGATTGTAAGAGGGAAGGTTTTTCTAATTTTTCTTGTATAAAATTCCTAATACACTGTCTTTCCATCTGAGTTAATGTATGTTAAAGGTTTTAGGTTCATGAAAACTTGTTTGGTTCCAATGTTTTCTTCTATGGCCACGCCTAGTTTGGATAGGAATGTGTCCTTCCATTAGACCAAGTTGAAGATGTAAGTATGTAACCCTGTCAAGTTGAAGATGTACTCAAATTTTAAAAGGGGTCAAGACCAATTTGCCCTTGTCTTACAGAAGATCAAGAACTCAACAATAACACAAGGGGCTCAAGCTAATAACTTGATCAGTCAACAGATAATTGCATTTCAAAAAGATGGTCAACACAGTAACAACATTTTTTTGGCATCATGCCATAATCAGAGCACACTCATTAGCATACCTAGTTTATAGGATTAGAAAAAGGCATCTAGCCTTGACAAGCTTTGGTTATATTAGATGTGCTTACTTGCACAACTTCTGATGTATGCTTCCAAAAAGGTGACTTTGCATAACACCAGCATCAGTCTACTGAATTATAGTCTAGGAGACATCAACAGAGTTGGAGGTACTACCACATCTTCCACTACTCGAAAAATGGTGACGTCGAGCATCACAGTTTCGCCACTCTCCTGGCTGACTAGCTTGAACAGGCACGCATCGGACTCTTCCAAGTTATTCTCCAATGCAAACTTCTTCCATCCAGGGCCAAGTCCACCTCTGCTGAAGCTGAACTTGGTCTTCCATTTCTTCGCTCCCATACGCAGAATCACTTCCTGGTTCCTAAGACCCAGATGAGTAGATGCAAATCTAGCTGGGATTGTCTAGCAAATGCAAAGCACTTCATCAAAATGAGTCACGGGAAAGGCCAAAAAAATTAATCTGCAACTGCAACAATTAATCTTTACCACAAAAAAGCCTTTGTAGCAGGCGGTGAAGGGCAATGCAGCAAAGAAACTATTGTCAGTTAGTTCTAAAGCGGCTTTTCTTAAGGCATCATCCTTCTCTTGATCAGTAACCGGCCTTCTGTTTGAAGCGTACTCATCTGCAAAAGCCAAAAAAAACATTTAACAATCATGAAATACAACATTTGCAGCTTAAGCAGTTACATTAGCCTACCAGGAAGGGGCTTCTTTTTCATAGAACGAGAGCCCATTGTTGATCTAGGCCTTGTCCTGGGCAAGACAACATTCTCAAAACCAGGAGGAGGAGCTTTTTCAGGTGCTTCTGGAGGGTTTTGATCTGCAGATGGTACTTCCTTGCTTGTCGAGCCATTTTGAGCAGGCGCTTCTGGAGGGTTTTGATCTGCAGAAGGTACTTCTTTGCTTGTTGAGCCATTTTCGGCAGGTACTTCCTTGTCGGGAGGGCCATTTTTTTGAGGTGGGATAGCAGATTCAGTTTCAGCTGAAATTGACATTTGTGAGGATTCAAGAGAATGTTACGAAAGAAAAATGCTTTACACTTTTAAGAGCAAGTTCATACCCTGAGAGCCTCCCCCTTGTTTATCCATTGATGATCTTGACATGCATTTCTTTCTTACATAATTTACAGCAAATTGAACACGTTTTCGCTGAGACCATATCTTATCCGTGGTCTTAATACACGGCTTTAAGCGAGCCCCTTGGTGTTTGCGGTTAACTGAAGAAGGCCCAGCACAAACCTCAACATCACTGCCATCATCGCCATTATCATCGTCGTCGTCATCACTCTCCATAATCTCAGCTAAACCTCTTTTCTTGCAGCTCTTGACAGAAGGGGAAACATGCTCACATTTCTTCACAAAGTATGCATCTACCTTCTCACATTCTCCATCAAAGATCTTGACATCGAAGGACGATCTCCGGTCATAGGTGAAAAGCAGTGTGTCATTTTCTTGAATGGAGTAAGCATTCACAAACTCCTCCCACCCACCTTGGAGGAAGTGACCATCCACGCTCTTGATCACATCCACTTCCCATGAAGCCCCACTTGGGCCTTTAACTCTCAGTTTTTCAAGTAAGATGTTTGGTACTACATTGTCTGCAAATCTCTTGGGTATTTTCTGGATACATCACAACAACCAAAAAGCATTGTCATTGGTCAAATTTTGGAGAAAGACTACAAAAGTGGAAGCCTAAATTTCTCAAGCAAAATCCAGATTGTGGGTATACAAGGCAAATATATCCTAGTAGTTTTCAGTGGATGCCCAACTTGTAAAACCTCTCAAAATCCCTAATCATATACAGAAGAAGAAGAGCTCCGTTGCCAAAGGTGAAAGGTTTCAACTTTAAAGCCAAAAAACCCAGAAAGGAGGCAACTTTTTTCAGTTTTTCTTGCCTCTGCTCTTCTGGGTTGCCAGCAAATGCTACACTACCACATGCATTCTATACACAGAATCAGGAAAGTAAAGGGAACAAAAGGTGTAGACAGAAGAGGTTCTTACAAGCATTTGATGGAAATCAGAGCGAAAGGAAACGAAGAAGCAGATAGGGTTTATATGCCTCCAGTAAATCTCCTCTTCCATAGACTTGCAAGCTCCACATCCACCATCTCTCTCTTTGGCTTCCTTCATCTTTCGAGGGGAAATGAAAAGGCAAAATCCCCCAGATACCCAGAAGAAAGATTGAGAGTCTTTTGGGAGAGTGGGCCTTTAAGAAAGTGAAAGACTTTTTGCAGTTTGCCTTAATTACCATTGGGAAGGAAAGAGGGGATCTGTAATTTTCACCTTGTACAGAATTGCCCTAAATAACATCAATTTTAAGGTTCAAGTTACATCTATACTTAATGCTATACTATACTAAAATTGTAATTTTTTATTTTTTTTAATATGCATAGTAAATATGTGTCCTTCCTATCATCAGAATTTGATTTTAAGCGAGAGGAAGAAACTTTATAAAGTGCAATGGAGTTTGGTTCTTTTTTTTTTATTTTTGACATGTCGCTCGATAATGCTCAGGCCCCGTTGCATGGATCAAAAGATGCTCTGAGCATCAGGGTCTAATGGTCAATGAAGACATTATTTCAAATGGAACAATGTTTTATCCTCTAAATGAGCATAAAATGAGAATGAATAGGACGGGTGGTATGGAACATTTCATTAAAAAAGGTCACAATGAATAGTACAGGGAAGTTTTTGTCAAAATAATACTAGTACTTGACTTGCGTGAATTCATATCTAATGAGTCTGGTGTATTAGCTCAAAAGTAAGTTGAGCCGTATGGAAATACCATAAGCCATGGGGTCTTTAGATTCGAACCTCAATGGTGACAGCTTGTCCTTTTCGCTCGTACTAATGTCACGCTCCGCGTTCCTTCGGCAAAATTAGGCACGGGCCAAGTCACCTAGGCGCGGAGCCTAGGTGATTCTAGAGGCTTCCGGGGCCTTCGGGACTAATCCGGGCCGCTCCGGATCCTCCTAGGGGCCGACGCGCCTCAAGCGGGTCAAGGCGTGCCAAGGCCGGCACTTCTAGAGACATCTAGGAAGGCCGTGCCTCATGTGGAGCATGGCGGGCTCTTCTAGAGAATTCTAGGAGAGTCGTGCCACACTCGGAAAGGAGACACGCCCAAGCGGGACGCTTCCGGAAGCTTCCAGAGGCGCCCAGAGAATACCGGGCGTAGGCGCGCGCGGGGGCGCCTTCCGGAGAATCCCGGAGGGGCCGTGCCCCATCTAGAGGGCGCTAGGGGCCGGGGCGGGCCGGCGCCCGAATGGGACATTCCGGAGAGTTCTAGCGCGGGCTAGAATTCACCCTAGGGGCTTTGCATAGGCTAACTTTTGTAGGAGAGCTCTAGAAGGGTCTAGGGCCACATGTATCTAGAATTTTCCGATGTAAGGGGCGGCCACCATTATAAATAGGCCATAGCCCTCATTTGGCAAGGCATCCTCAAATCCAACTTAGCCCACAAAGCACACTTGTAAAAGCACTCTTGTGTAATAAAGTCCTCTTTTCCACAAACACCATCTCTTGCTCACTTAAAGCTTTCGGGGGAATAGGCCTGACTTAGCACAATCCGAGGGACTAGAGTAGCTAAGGGCCGCACGAGTTAGGGAACAAGTCTCGACCCGTGTCACTAAGACATGGATCAATTTTTTTTAACCACATATATGCAAATGTCAAGCCCTTAATTATTATTTTTGCCTTAGTTGTGCTTCGGTTTAAGTCTAACTTGTACACACAACTTTCTTTCGTGGTATGCATACACAGCATACATTTGTGCAATTGTGCATAAGAGAAAAGTCATCTATATCTTTTGAAACTCACGTGCTTGGTATAGACTTTTTGAAAAATTGTACACGGGCGACGGGCCTTTTGTCAAACACATTAGCGTGCATACATTGTATGTATAAAGAAAATGTTCAGATAAAAAAAAATGTGATTCCCATCTCACTAATGTGTTTGACAAAAAAAAAGTGCAAGCCATATATCACTTTAGTGAAGAGTTCATGCGTACATCATAACCTGTTTACCAAATTATAGTTCCTTTAACACGAGGTGAACAACAAAGATCGATAGAACTTGAAGGGTGAAAAGAACCCTTATAGAGAACCAAATTACCCACTACGTAACGCCATTTAAAAGAATCAATTTAGCCAACTCCGGGGACCAAAGCTTGAAGAATTTATGTTTCAGATGATTTGCTACACTTGTAACGTGTGCCATAGAAAGATTGTACATGTCAATTTTTACATGGTTGTCGGCTAAGATTTAAGAGAATCTTACCAAAAACAAAAAGGAACCATTAGATGTTTCATGAAGATAATAGACCCTTTTCATCTAACAAATAAATATCATTACATTTTCAGATGCATCCAAAAATTGTTCTACAACTCTACAAGCTTCATATTCTCTACCTACCAAACTGAAACTCCCAACACAATCCATATTAACGTGACTAAACGGAACAAGCTATCATCATCAGTTCAATGAAAGAATTAATTCCCTTGACCCCATTCCAAATGGGCCTTTCGGCCCATTCCCCCGTCTTCGGCCCACGAACCAGGTGGCACGTGGCAGCGTTTGATTCATCAATACATGAACATGTCTTGCAAGGGCGAGAGCTGATCGTGCTGAAACCCGGCCGGTTGGCTAAACGGGTCGGCAGAAAACGAATCCATGTAACCGAACCCGAAATTCAGTGGCTCGTTCCACTTGGGCTGGCTCTGGACCTCCCGGCCCCACGTGCCCTCAGGCGAGAGCACGTGATCTGACCCGCTCGAGTCCGTGGTGTGACACCTCGGCACCGAGTCCGAAACGTCGTAATGCAGTAAATCGTTCTCGAATTTCTCCGGTTTAGCCTGAACCAAACCGACCGGTCCAGATCCCAAATTATCCGCTTTCCGGTCCGGAAAATCGGTTCGCTTCAGCGCCTTCTGGTCGATGGTGAATTCCTTCCCTAAGCTCCCCTTCTTGTTGTAAATCCGGCACAAAACCCAATCGTCCAGCTGTCAATAGTAACACAAACAGAATCCAGATTTAGGACACAAATTGGATGAATTTTGAATTTGAATTCGAAATCGAGCAAAGTTTGTTGAGATTAATTACCCTGAGATTGGATCCTTTTCCAGCCGATCGATCGACGTTGGCGAGACGATACTCGTGCATGATCCAGTTGGTCTTGACGCCCTTGGGGGCCTTGCCGGCGTAGAAAACGAGCGCCTTCTTGATTCCGAGCGTTTTCGGCTTTCCGATAGGCTTATCGGCGCCGGTGGCCTTCCAATATCCGGTTCCGGCGGCCCGGTTCGGCCTCGAACCGTTCGGATATTTCCGGTCCCGAGGCGAGAAGAAATACCACTCTTTCTCCCCGTATAGCGCCATCTCTGTAATCCCAAACAGAACAAAAATTCAAATTCAAATATCAGAAACCTCGAATCCGTGAGATTGAGAGTCTAGATCTGGACGAATTCAATTTCAAAACTCCGCTTCCGATTCGGGAAACAACGGAGGATTTAGAATGCTAGGGTTTTAAGCGGATTTGTGTACGGACCTGGAAGCTGCCATGGATCGAACTTGTAGAGGTCGATTTCGGCGATTATCGGAACGGAGATCGGCTGAGCTGCGCATTTCCGGCAGAGGTAGTGGAGCACCAACTCGTCGTCGGTGGGGTGGAATCGGAAGCCTGGGGGTAATTGCAATTCTCCGCTCATCATCGATCTTGCAATTTGAAACCTGGCTGTGGATAGATTCCTCTGTGTTTCTTCCTCCTATTCTTCTTCTTCTTGTGGTTTCAGAGATCGTTGAATTTGACGGAAAGCCTGATGAATGCAGTAATCCTTGAGCGGCCTCAGCATCTTTATAAATACAGGCACGTAAAATTAAATTAATAAATTATTATTCAAGAAAAAGAAATATCGTCGCGGGCCCGGCGCGTGCAAGATCACGCGCGAAATTGCAAGGTAAGTGATCTTGCGATGTGTATGCTCAGATGACACTGGTTCTGAATGTACCTGACCTGATTTACTTATCTAGTTATCTCTATATGTATAAAATTATTAATTATCCAGATCAAAAAAAAACAAATTACTCGTATTAATTAAATACTTGGGAGATAAACTGCTGGGATTAAACTAACCCATAAGATTAAGATAGGTAACGCTATTAATACTCCGTAGTATTAAATGGGGTTTAGGTGGTACTGTAAAGAGAAGGGGCATGCCGGTGACTAAGTGGGGGCCCATGAAGACTGCGGGAAAATCACACGTGTTAATGCAGCGTATGGAAGGACACGTAAGCACAGTGGAAATAAGGGGAAAGGGGAGTGTGTGATGATGTCATGGCATGCGTCATGAGTTTTGTCGATATTTGTGGGGGAAAGTAGGATAGGCTAGCGTCGTTGGGGAGGCTGGCGATTTGGCGCCAACGTTGACCGTGTAATATAGGTCGTGACTATTTGCTCGGCGTCGGAGCGGTTTGATTTGGACCTTTGTAATTCGCGCAATGAGGCTCTGCCACGTGTTAAGCTTTTGCCACCGCTGGTCAATAGTCACCACTAATGTTGACATGTGTATTTCATTTTTCATTTCTATTTTCATTTTCATTCCCCCATGTGAAGATCTTTACAACAGTAGGTATGAAGTAAGAAAGGATGGTATGTAATATTCTCCGTTTTTTAGGCCGTCCGATTGAATTTTGAAGTAGGAAATAGTTTTTTTTTTTCGATCAATGAAGTAGGAAATAGTTAAGCATAGATGGACTTTGGTCCAGTTCCGTTGGAATCGGGTCGGAATAAGCTAGAATCGGAATCGGTTTAGCTGCTCCGATTCCGAGGACAATTACTATTTTGATCCAAATTTTTGGTTTTTCTTCCATTTTACAAGAAAATATAAATAATTACATCTAACTTATAAAAAAACAAATCAAGCTTTAAATATTTATATATAATAATTACAATCAAATTCACAAGTAAAAAGAGGTTAAATATACCTTAATTTACAACAATCATTTTTTAAAATAAAATAAAAACAATATTTGTTTATTTGCTGGTTCCGGACCCTAAATCGGGTAGTACCGAAACAGAAAAATCAGCTAAGGATTAGTTTCGGTTCTACGAAATGTGAAACCTGAAACCGGACCCAGGTCTATTCATATATGATTATATGGTATGATATTTATCATGTATAATATGAAATATATCGGTGGTTATATTGAATTTAATCTCATGTCTATCAAAATTTAAAATGTATATTTTATAGGTGATTTATACTACACATCAACAATGTTTTAGTGGTACAACTTTTAATGTTTTACAATGTACTTTTATAACTCAACGACACAATTTTATTTGTCAAGTACTCGTACAAATATTTATTCCACGCGAAATTCATATAGAATTTTATGAAAGGCTATTTTGCAAAAAAGAAGTAATTTGGGTAAATAAGTTCTAATAAAAACTAGTTTATGTTAGTTCCGTGCTTATCATGGGATAAGCTTGAATAATTTTAATCTATTGTAAATGATTAATAATAATTTTTGGGAAATTCTGTTTGGTACCCTCGAAATTTTGGCTTTCCGGATGGTACCCAAGTAAAAAACTCATTCCGGGAAATACCCCTGAACTCGTGCAAAAGTTCAGCTCGTGTCCTTACTTAGAATTTTTCTCTTATATTTCACTATATTTCGTTTATTTTCTATAAAACAAATACATACTTTTGTTTTTTTTAGGTTAAAATTCAATTATAAGATAAAAAAATTTAAATAAGTTTAAAGTTTACTCTATAAAATTACTATATAAGTTATGTTTTCAATTGAATTTTTGTTATGTTTATAAAATTAAAACCAAACTTATCATAACTATATACTAAAGCGGAGGTTAGAAATATTATTTAGCACGACACGTGTCAACTTCTCATTGAACCGCATCACCCATCTTCATTAAAACAATTTAATTGGTTAATTTGGAATATAGACCCCACATGTATGTAAAATATGAAATAATATATATCATTGAGATTGTACTTATAAGTTTTTCTTAAATATATAACTAATTAATCTTACCATATACTCGATTGGAAATTAAAATATAATATAGGAAAACATATGTCAATTCCAACTATAGATACATAATTAAAATTATAATCCATAAACATTAAAATAAATCCTATAAATCTTAGTAGTATTCAATTCCTATACAAAAACTATAACTCAACAAATCTTTATTCGATTAAAAGAATATATTATAATAGAAATATCGTATCATTAAAATAAATCTCAAGAAACAAATCAAATAAAACGATACAAAATTTTATATCAAACTATTTTTTGAGTAACTTTATATCAAATTTAAACTAAGTATTTAGTTAAATCAAATTCGTGCCTTCAAGGCACGGGATTAATACTAGTTTAAATACTTATAGTAACATAATATATTATATAATAGAAATTTATCATGAAATTTTACATAGTAAGTTTTGACAATTTTTAATATCAATTCAGTATCTATAAATATGTATATATGTTGATAAAATATATGAATTTTCATTTCTTAAATGATAGGAGAAAATAAAAAATATTGTTCAACAATAGTAAATGACCTTTCCATATATATACATACATATATGTATTCACAATATAAAAAATGATGACTTGGTGAAATGAGAGCCGTTGGATTTTTTTTGTGGTTGAAATGAGAGTCGTTGGATTTACCTTCTTGATCTTCTTCCTTTGTATTTTATTTGCCAATTACAAAGTAATCCGATCTATGAATGTGTTTGTGACTTTGTGTGCTCGTTGCGGTTCGTTTGTATAATTGTATTCGTGTGTTTTAGTATCATCGAGCAAGGGTTATGCTACCGAATAAGCCATGAGCATGAGTTAATAATTATAACTAGTATAACCCGCCACACTTACGTGGCTTTAGTAAAAATATTCCTTTCATTATACAAGTGGAATTGGACACATACCATAATATAAATATACAAAAGACGATAAGTACAGAGAAGATTGCACACATATAAATATACAAAAGACGGCGAAAAATGATTGTGAATTTGCCACCATAGATTGGCGTGCGAGACGAGTGGTTGAGGTCGGGAAGAAATTAGAAGTTTTTTTTGGTCGAAAGAAATTAGCAGTTATGATGGTGAGGTAGGATATTGAACTGCATAAATGGCTCAAAGCATATACAGACACACGAACTTGTCCGTTTTGGTCATTTGGACACCCGACCTTTGAAACAGACCTATTGAGCACCCTAACTTGTCAAAGCCTACCTATTAAACACCCCGCCCCTAATTACGGAGTGCAATTTTACACAAGCGCTATTACATGAACATGATCAAGCATAAAAAAGGTCACATGATGCCAAATAAGGCCTCCTCGTTTAATTAACTGTGACATAAACCCGTCATTATACACACGTGCTAGGTGTTTAATAGGTAGCCTTTGACAAGTTGGGGTGCTCAATAGGTCCGTTTGACAAGTTGGAGTGCTCAATAGGTCCACTCTAGAGATCAGGTGTTCAAATGACCAAAATGGACAAGTTCAGGTGTCTATATATATTTTGAGCCCTGCATAAATTGAGAAATAAAAGAAGAAATTGGGGTAAAATTAATTTCTGGAATTAAAATAGAAAATAATCAAAGCATTTAACTCCAAAATTATTGGGTCATATGTCATGTAGATAGGATGCCACATAGCGTATTCCTTTCTACAGACATTGCTACCAAATTACTCCATATAGATAGGGAGATGTCTTTTAGGGTTAAAAAAATTCATAATGTTATTTTACGTTTTTTGCTTGTATTTGCCGTATTTTGTTGAGAAATGTTTATTAATCTATACTACCTATAGTATAAAGCGGAAACAATGTCTTCACAAAAATTTGCGCCACGTGTCATTTCAATAATTAAATATTCAGTCGGACCCTCCTTTATACAAATTAGATAGTTAGAATCTCATATAATCTTATCCCGTAAAAATTGATTAAAATTTACCAAAAATTATGAATTATCCTGAAAATTATAAATTATCACTTACCAAGAATTAGTTATAATCTTCCCATGAATATTACTATTTAATAAAACGTGATATTTATCATAAAGTAATTTTTAAACAAATCCAACTTATTTATATTATGAGATGATTTACTATTGATAAAAAAAACTAATCATAATACGAAGATAAATATATATGATCCTATAATTTTAACATGATCATTGACATTACTTATCTATATTAAATTGGATTTATAATCACGTTATCCGTACATGATACGGGGGTTAAACTAGTTTGGACTTATAGTTGATTTCTTTTTCGCATAAAACGGAAAAATCCCCGTGAGACTTAGTTTTAATTATTTTAAAAACTTAGTTTTACCAGGAATGGGCTACATACTGAGCTATAGTTGATGCCTTCAAGATAAATTTTTAGACTTTTTTTAAGATCGTGTTCACAATTACAGTACTAATTTTTTCTGCAAACTTCTCTTTATTCATTAATCAATTTGAAGTCTAAGAAAAGCTATAAATAATGATCATTCAATCGAGTCTTTTAATACTACAGAAACTAAATTCTTTGTCTCACTTAAACGATCCAAAAACACTTTTCCACCAAAAATAACATCTCTAAACTCCTAGAATATATATGTAGATTACCTATAATATTTTACATATGTCAAGAAATAAAATTAAAGTTTCACTCAAAATATATTAGATTCCGATGGACCAAAAAAACAGGAGTGTGTCGAGTTTATTATAACCACTTTGCATATAGGGTCGAGAAACTCAAGATCTACATTATAAGTCAATAGGTAAAAAAAATCCCTCTCTTATATATTCCGTAGTAGTGGGTATTTTGTCCACATACTCACTTGGGAACAACTTTGATCTAGCATGCAAAAATAAACCAAGACCTAAAACACTACAGCATTTGAAATCGTACGTAGAATAATGCATTCTTGTGCGTAAACTTATTCCGATCAGATGCATCGAATTAATGGAGTCCAGAAATCAACGGCGGGTTTGACTATTTTAGAATTTAGGAACTTCCCCTCCGGTGATGACGTATGCAGTTACGCCGCCAATTTTTAATTAAATACTGTACTAGTGATTAGGGCTTATAATTAGCGGTTTATTCCGTGATTTGAGAATATGCGGCTTTCCATGGGCTGGACAAACTACACCCACTTGGTGCTTGGATTAACGTTTACTTTGAATAAAAATTACAGCACCATTCACTTTCAACCTTGTAAGACTTTCAAAAAAAGCTTTATGGAATAACAATGTCATCGCCCTTTCACACTTAAATCTAATAATTAAACGCCTTGGGGTGTTTGGTTCGGCGGTTAAGACTTCGGGGTATCACCGTTCCCAATCTCATCGACGATAATTTACCCTTTTCTAATTCCTAGTGGATGTTCCAGACGAACCCATGTCAATATAAGGTAAAGCCATATTCCTTAAGTATCCTATTAAAAAACCTAATAATTTATCAATTTAACATCTGTTTTGTACGAGTATTCTATTTTATTTTTTACACTTACAATCCAAATGCATGACAATGGCTGTTAAATTGAGATCGTGCCAATCAAGCCCAGTAATTAACACAAGTGAGAGATTAAATATTAGATGTCGCGATGTTAATTAATTAATTATTAGGTGTACTGCATTTTTGGGTGTGAACACAAAGAGTTTTGTACTGCACTAAGATGATTCTTCCACTATTTGAAGTATAAAAATGAGAGCGATATCCACAATTAAATTATTACTTTTGTAAGGTTTATATTATACGGAGTAGTAGATTTTAAATAAGGTGTGATGGATAATGCCATGCACAAACACTTGTGGAACTTTTCTCGACAGCACTCCCCTCTTGTAGGCCCACATTTTGTTTTCTTCTTGTTCATGAATCATGATCGTGAATTTGTGATCGATCGAGCACTATTTTATTTATGTAGTTAATCATTACAAAAATATATACATTCCAATGAAAATCTTACCTTTATGTGTCGACATAGTGACTTACATACATATTAATCATTTATCAAACGGATTTGCGTTCTTTTAGAGACTTATGGTCAGTTTGGTATCGAACGGCGGAAACGTAAACATAATGAAAACGAGCCTAGTCCACATTAATATCACCATAAATGAGTTATCTCAATTTTCATACAAAAACTACCGCAAGTTTCTTTGTGCCACTCAACTTATTTCCCTGATCTAAAGGTGGAGTAACAAACCACCTCAATCATTATCTTCATTTTTTCTCTAGACGCACAAATTTCAAAGTTTGAAATTAAAATATTTTTTTCAATTAATGTATAGTGACACATAGTTGGACTAGGTTCGTTTTCATTCCGGTTACGTTTCCGCCGTTAGATACCAAACAAGCCCTTAAAGTATAGGTTCGAGTCAATTGGGTTATCGGTCAAATCGAGTAAGTTACGACGGTCTATCATATGGATTTGACTTGTCTAAAGAGTTGATAATATCATTTAAAATAATATTTCGCCATTAATTTATTTTAAATTGTTGCATAACAATACAAATATTTAAGCATAAAAAAAATGTATTCAAAAAATAATAAGAATAATTTTTCACATTTACATATGTACCAGACCCGCTAGAGGAACTCTTCTCGGCTACATCGAACGCGGTGGACAAAATATCACTAGTATATAAGGGAACGTGAAACTATATTCACTGACTTAAGTTTTTTAGGTTAGAAGATAGATATATGAAATGGTTAAATTTACCCGACACGTCATGCAGTTCTCTCGGCCCATCCAATTTTCACAAGACCGATCAATCTAGTTAACATCGTATATTATTCTGACAAGAAGTTTGATGAAGTAAACTGCCCGAGAAGCATTGAGAACTAAAATTGTCGACGATCCGAGTTCAATAAGACAGGGATGGTTTTTTTTTTTTTTGATGAACAAGACAGGGATAGGGTTGAACCCATGAGAACGCTATTAATTGTGATTTTTTTTTTGCGCACTTAATTGTGATTATTGAACGAGGACATGTTGATCAATTTATATTACTAATATAATATATATAAGTGGTGCATTTCATAATTAGTTATGTCATGCATGACGCATAAAACGTGTACGGAAAGGCGGGAAAGTGACATAAAAAAACAAGGTACACAACCGATTTTTAGAGTCAATTGAAAACAAATACTTTGATGGATTTGAAGGATTAAGTGTTGGGAAATAACCTATTTTACATTTTTATTAAGAATAGAAATAATTGTATATGCTATATAAGCACATGAAGTCATCATCTATTGTCAATTGATTTTAAGATATGGATCCTATATTTAGTGGCGGAGCGGAGGGGGGGCGAAGGGGGACGATCGTCCCCTCTTGCTCCAGTTTGAACATATATTAAATGTAGTGAATTCTCCTAATAAGCACTTAAACCACCTGATAACTAGTTTTTTACTATTTATTATTTGAGCTAAATCTTCTATCTAGTACTTTTAAATTTAGTTTTTAAATTTTCTTTTATCTGACAAAATGAATCATTTACTATTTATCATTTATATTATCTTTACAAATGTGTACATTTACATATAATTTAATTATTTATAAAAAAATTTAATCGTCGTCGATCCGCTTTCGATTGCAATTTAGTATGCCTCCTCT
The DNA here is from genome assembly GCA_934048045.1 of Polygonum aviculare. NCBI lineage: Eukaryota > Viridiplantae > Streptophyta > Magnoliopsida > Caryophyllales > Polygonaceae > Polygonum > Polygonum aviculare. The sequence continues at coordinate 8,037,033 of OW204024.1, forward strand.
TTCAATTTCGTCTGGCTCCGCCACTGCCTATATATTAGGCTCATATGTACATGTATATTCGTAATAATTCGTCCCCGACTAACTATCTTGCCATGAACTTTCTTTATTAAGACAGGGTTAGACCTACCAGTTTCTAAAAAACACTTGATGGACTCCATTGAAGAATTAGTTATTTATATTCCTACACAATTCACGATTTTAAAGCTCATTTAAAACTCTTTTCTGTTGAAATAAGAGATTGGACTCAATTTTTTTAATAATTACGAATGTTAGCAACAATCACGTGAATAATTAATTTTATGTAACACTTCAGAAATCTACTGAGATTAAACCTTCAAAAATAAATAAGTTCGACTCGATGTATAAGAGGTGAGTGTCCTCGAGCAGAAAAATTATTATAGTGAAGCACTTACGCTGTTACGCACGTACTTATCTAATTAGAGACTAGGCACACGCCATAAAGCACGTACAAATCCACGATATAATAATAGAAGCTCCGTACGGAGCCGTACTTTGATGTGTGAGCATAGGACTTGTGTACGTGGTTGACAGCGACAAAATTGTCCGAGATTCTAGAATATGCTTCTCGGTAAGGTAAAAGTAAAGCATCTTTGTCCATACACGTGTCAAGCATCCGTGATTCGGGATAAGGATCGGGAAGCTTCTTCGTTGGTTCCTCTCTTTTCTCTGGTCAATTTCATATTAGCCGTCTCTTTCGATTAATGCTTGGCTACCACGCAAATTATAAATCTCCATTCGTATGCGATGTAACTTTCTTTCCTTGGGTAAGAGGTTAATCTTCTGCCTTGGCCTTATCTCTATTCAACGACAATTTAATTCAAACACGTGGGTCCCAGTCGTATTTACATCACGTGCATATATGATAGGACTATGTAGTTGGTCTAGTGACAAGCTAGCTAGACAGCTAATTCTTAGTCAAAAAATAAAATAAAATCGAATTCTAGTTTTGAATAGCAATTAGTCAATTTTGCACGAATTGGGAGTGTAAGCAACCATTATTTTTGCGGATACAAAATAGAGTAGTATAGTTTTTGGTCAATTGGTAACTGACCCAACATTTTGCTAGCTTGAACGAGAACAAGCAGCTGCTAGTTATATAAATGTCTTAAAATAATACTTCAAGTATCAACTTTTAAATAAAAACAACTTGACATTTGAAAACAACCTTCAACAATACGAATTTTTGTAGTATTTATAAACAAAGGAAAATCAATTTCCGACGAGTATTTCGGTGAAATCAATGATGTATTGATCGTCAGTCTAACATAAGAATTTACTATTTTAGGGCATGTTCGGTATTAGGCTGAATGGAGCTTTATGGAGTTTTTTTTTGCTCAACTTATTTGTGTGTTCGGTAGTTTTTGTTGAGACGAGCTTAGCTAGTTTAATGAGGCTAAATTAAGCTATGAAAATTCATCTAGGCCCCCAACGAAATCAACCTCACCTTGGAACCTCATTGAGGTCGCTTAAGAACCAAATCGAGGCCGGCAAAAGGTTAATCGATGTCACTAGATCTGGGTTTGCGGATGATGAATCTACCTTCACCGGACCTAAGCTCGCGAGTGGTGAATCAACCTTCGCCAGATCTAGACGTGCAAGAATCAACCTTTGTCCTATCCAGCGTTGTAGGAATCATATTTGGGAGGAGGGTGGTGCAGGAGGATCCATGGAGGAGGACGAAAACGGAATTGTTAGTCGATGAAGGCGGGCAGATGGTCGCCGATGTTAGACACCTAGTGGAAGACTTCGAACATGGAGTATGAGATGACATATTTAATTTGTTACGATATATCAATTTGGAATAATATATATTAATTAATTAAATTTCTATACCCTTTTGGTAATTTTACACTTTTTTCAGTTGGAATCAGTTTTGTATACCGAACACTCAAATCAATAAATTCAGTTTCAGTTTCAGCTATATATTCAGTTTCAATTCCAACTTCACCTCGTTTCACTGACTTTAGATTACCTGACGGCTATGAATAATGAATTGCAATTGGATTTATACGTTAAAATTCCTTGATAGGAGCGACTCTTCCAATTTAACCTCATCGACACAAGAATTTGGAAGGATCTAAGTTTTCGGAGATATTGTTAGACCAATGCAAATTTCTTTGAACCTGTCCCTTTCGCATATTATATTTCAGCCGACTTGCAAACTTTTTCCAGACCCATGAATGCTCAAGTTGCATGATTCATCGCCCCTGTCCACAAGCCGACATCGCGGGCCCGTGATTGTTGGGCCTAGCATTAAACTTTAGTGCACATTTCTCTCCATTTCTCTAGTCTTTTCATTTGTGCATGTTGTTAGAAAAAGGCAACGTTCGTGCTTTGTCAGTTTGTCTTTTTCTTACTTGTGATTTGTTTGTGATCGAGATTTGTCTTGAAAGTTATTATACGTCGGACAAATTTAGGTGGCATCTTCATACGAAACTCCCTTTCTTGATACCCATCATTGCTCAAATGGGCCGCCTCTCACAAATTGGGCCGATCGGATAAACAAGTAAAAGCCCATTCAGGCCCAACAGTTGATATACATTTGGTTAGAAAGTGTGTTCCAAATTGGTCCATAAAAATTGGTATGAGTGTGCTTAGGGCTTGTTTCACTTGTACCAAAAAAAAAATTTCCACCCAAAAATATTTTTTTACCTTTTTCTACGTAAATTTCTCATCTCTACTTTTCACATTTCCCAATAAAATTTTCCCACCCAAACCTCCATTTTATCCTCAAAAAGATCTTTCACCCACAAAAAAGAACAAGCCCTTAGACTTTACATGCTTACTTTTGGTTTTGAACTTTTGATGATTACAAGCCAAGGTTGATAACATTGAAAGGAAACGAATTTAGTTCAAAATTCGAAAGTGTCGACGAAGTCGGTATAGTTGTATAGAGGTTTTTGAACGTAGGGTCGGTCAAGAAAGCTTGGATTCTTCGCGATTAGGGCTTAAAATATATGGTAACATAGATTACTCAAGATTCATATGAACTTTTTTCGCTTGAGATGGGTTATTGTACTTTGCACCTCGTATGGGAGTATAACTTTCTTTCATATCGATACTCATCGTCGTATAAAAAATCCCATCCTCATTCCTATTATGTTTAAAATGTGTTTGTATAGTGGGTGTCTATGAAAATTTTATGGGAGAGGAATGGTGGGAACGGAGAATCATTTTTAATAAGTGTTTGTTTTAGGCTCCAACTTTTTGCACATCAAAAAACGACTTTTTGCACCACGCCATTAGGAGGCGTCGCTTTCGAAAGGCGCCCCGTAAAATAATAATAAACAAATACGAAAAACGAACAAAAGTCGTCGCACGACGCCGTCGACCGCCGTCGCCGTTGGAAGGCGTTGAGACACGCCATTGAAAGGTGTCAGCACACGCCGTTCGGAGGCGTCGGGTCACGCCGTTGGAAGGCGCCGCGGGCCTACCGGAAGGCGAACCGTCGTCTTCGTCTATAACCCTAATTCGCGCCCCTGCTTGCCGTCATTCGTTCACACGCGTTTAATCAAAACAAAAACACGAGGCAGACCGGTTGACGACAACAATGGAGAATCGTGGGCGAGGAGGCGGTGATCGTCAACGCAAAATCGGCGGTGCAGGCGGTTACTATCCGTCCGGCGCCGGTACGCAACCTGGTAGGCGCGGGGGTGGCCGTGGGCGTGGAGGCAGGGCGCCGATCGGACCAGCGGGGGCTGAGGGCGACGCCAGAGAAACGGATCGAGCAGCATGGGTGGTTGGCAATCAGGAAACCAGGACACCGGCGGGGCAGAGGAGGTTGCCGATCGGAGCAGCGGGGGCTGTAGCCGGAGATCGAGCAGGGGAAGGGGTGGCCGGCGATCGAGCAGGGGATGTGGGTGGCAGTGGCGGTGATGGGGTGGCCGGCGATCGAGCAGGGGTTGGTTTCCGTACGCCGGCGGTGGTCCCTCCCGGGACGAGTTTCGGTCACACGACAACGGTATTTCAAAAAAATTATATTTCTATTTATTATATTTTATTATTGGTATTGTTGTTAAATTTGTATAAATTTCAGACTTATTTTATCTTATATAAATGCTATTTAGGATTAATTTAGCTCATTTACAATTTATTGTAGGAATATTTTAATGATTTATTTAAAATTTTCGAATTAACGAATTTTAAAACGCTCTATGAATACGAATGATGTACGAGGATGTTTTAGAGAGTTATTATAATTGAAATCATTAATTATTAAATTTTAGAGAAGTTTTGAAGTTTTAAAGATTGAAATCAATATTATTAAGTATGAGGACGTTTTAGATAAGTAATGATTTTTTAATATATAAAATTCTAGAGAAATTATTAAAATTGAAATTGTTAATTGTTAAGTTTTAGAGAAATTTTGAAGTTTTAAAGATTGAAATCAATATTATTAAGTATGAGGGCGTTTTAGATAACTAACGATTTTTTAATATATAAAATTCTAGAGAAATTATTAAAATTGAAATCGTTAGAGAAATTTCTTGATAAACCGTTAACATGAAATATCGATGTGGATTTAGGCCGTTAGGGATCGTCTTGTTATTAATAATAATTCTAGAGAAATTATTATAATTGAAATCGTTAATTGTTAAGTTATTAATAATAATCATAATTTCGATCTAGGTCAATATTAAAATTCAATGATAAATTACAAAATCTTTTTTAATATATAAAGTTAAAAACAATTTAAGATAATTAAAATAAGTTATTAGGCGATATGAAATATTAAAATATGTACAAATTACGGCTATTAGATAATATGAAATATCGATGTGGATTTAGGCCGTTAGAGATCGTCTTGAGAATGCTCGGAAGGAGAAGAGGAAAGAGCGTCCTGCGATCTCTCCCATTCATAGGAACGTTCGCGCCGAGTTCAGCGCGGCTGCCGTAGGCACTAGTGATTCTTCAACGCCGATATCGGCGACCATCCCGCCACGGCCTGTAGATATTCCAGTTGTTCCGACTTCGGGTCGTTCGAGACCGTCTACATTAGTCCCACCAGAGGACCACCACATAGAGGATGAGGGCGACGCCTCTCCAGCACTGCATGTGTATGGCGGTGGGCCGACGATCACGGACCTTCTGGTGAGTTACGGGACTCACCGGTCGATCCATGTATGGGAGGAGATTAGTAGGGAGAGAGAGAGAGAGAGCACAACGTGCAGGCGAGGAGTTCGACTCTGATAGATTGGTTAGTAGCCTCGAAATCATAGTATTTTTTAGGTGATTAGGGCAAAAATATATAATTTGCTAGTAACTCAATGAAACATATATATTTTCTTTCAGGAACTTAAGGCGTTGAAATCATACACCCGTAGTGCCAATCACCATAAGCGTTTGATAGACATTTATTCTCCGCCATATCCGCATGAGGATGAGGAGGGTTGGCTTGACATCGCCAGACAGAGCGGTCTTGTTTCCTTGGAGGAGATGGATTGGGGGCGGATAGACCATCCATTGGTTCAGGCTTTCGTCGAGCGTTGGTTTCCTAAAACCAACTCTTTCCACTTTAGCTGGGGAGAGATCACTATTATGCTTCATGACGTATTCGAGATAGTGTCCCTTCAGATCGACGGTGTTGGCGTATCCAACGTCGCATCTTCTGCCTCTCGCATGGCCAAAGTTGCCCGGGTTCTAGGTGTTAGCGAGGATTATGCCTCTCGTCTGAGGAAGGGTTCCGAGTGGATTGTTACTTCCCAAATTTGTGGATATTACGAGAAATCGGAGGAAACTGGGGAGCAGCAGTGGGTCCAGGGTGAGATCGAGCGGCTGATTGATGATAGAAAGGATCCGTCTAGGATTGCCACCCTCTTTCTCTTCGTGCTTACCGGCAACACATTGTTCGTCGACAAGTCGACGAATAGTATTCGGGATTGGATCCTTCCCTATCTCGAGACGCCAGAGACGGCCGGTCGATTTGCTTGGGGGGTTGCAGTACTTGCGTACTTGTATCGAGAGTTAGGTATAGCCTCTCGAGGTGACACCACGACTATGTCTGGTGCAGTCGGACTTCTACAGGTACATAATCTTACTCAATCGTAAAATTGTTTACGAATCGGGTTGGTTAATGTAGAATTTAATTTTTTTTTTGTTTTGTAGGATTGGATATGGAAGTACTTTCCTACCTTCCACGGCCATTCAGCTGATGCGGCGTCTAGTCGGGCCGACCCTAGAGCCGCCAAGCACAGCAGGCGACTTCGAGGGGATCGCGACTATAGTAGATTGATGGAGATTCGGGCAGAGCTAGATGCATATAGCGCCGATACGGTGAGTATTTGTTTTGATGAATATTTTATCTAATCTATTTTTGTTTTGGTGAATATTTTATCTAATCTATGTGATACTACATGGAAGTTTTAATTTTTTTTTTGTGTATTTTACGTATCATCTTATTGTGTCTATATGTATTATGTTTATTGACAGAGGAACCGATTGACCTCTGCCTCCATGCGTGCAAGGCTTGAGATGCCAGGGCTAGGGGAGGACGAGCGACGATTTATTACGGAGTGGATCGGCATGTTGAGACTTGAGCGGTATCGTCCCGGTCAATGCGCCGTCGCTTCCACGTGCCTCACAGAGACAACCTGATCAGGGTCAGAGTAGCCAGACCCAGACGAGTGTAGAGCTCAGCGACGATCGTGTCCCATAGTTTGTCTTGTTTGCTATTGTTGGGATTTTTTGTAGTTGATGGATGTTTTTTGTCTTCGTACGAATTTAACTATTTTGGTACATTCTTCCACGTTTTGTAGACATTTAGCTTGATTTCATAATGTATTTTCTTTGCAAAATTATTGTGTTTAGTAAATCACAATTATTAAAACAGGGTTAATCGAAATCACAAATGAGAATAGTTTTCGTACATCAAATGATCTAAACATACAAGAAAGGTTGAGATCCTTGCTTGCTACGAAGTGAAAAATATGCCTCAAATCTATCTCTAAAGGGCAAGTCCCATCCGTCCACGCTAGGAGCATGGTGATTCTTCCAGATCACCGGCGGGGGAGGCATTGGTGCATCATCGGACAACCACACCTATAATACAAATAAACATCAAATTAGTAAATAAAAGACGAACAATGTTGTTTTATGACTATTACTCGAAGGGACGTACCGGTACGAAGTGTGTTCCATGCCGAACATGCGCAATCGCGAAAATATTGGTTGGAGGAGTGTACACGCCTCCACCTGTCGTCATTGGTAGGCACGTGTGCGGTTGGCTTGTTGACAAGCACACGAGCGCAACTTGGAAACACGTTGCGAACACCAAACCGACTATTGGTATCTCCATCCAACACTCAAAGGGAGCCGGACTCTCGTGGCAACTGACGCGTGGGATTAAAACGTCCAGCTCATTGAACATCGATGCAAGCTCGTATATTCCTCGGTTTGTTTTCAACTCGTTCGCCAAGAGTGATCTCATATATCTCCATTGGTCCTCCTCCCAACCCAGGACACAGGCGAGCGCACGATAGCCGCAGTTCCCATCTGAACATACATCCCTAACGCCCCCAATGAAATTGTACATAAAGGAATCTACGGCTTTTGGCCCAAAGTAAACTCACAAGTGGATCACGTCCTCCGTCTCAGTGGGCATCCATAACAATCTCGTGAAAATCTCGTGAATTGCATTTATTAGTGCTTGTTCTCGATCCATCATAATGGCCGTCGACATCACACCCATTTCTTCATATAGTTTTCTCAAGTGACCTAAAACCCATGCGAAATGTGGTTGATCTTCCTTAGACATGAATGCGAAACCTATATTGAATGTGTGATTCGTGCAGGTCATACCAACTATCTCCAGCAAAAACATGTTATACCTACACATTATTGAAACATTTAATTCAATGGGTAAAAATATTCAAAAAACTTTATTTAGATTGAATAAATGGGAGGAAACAAACCTGTTTGTCTTGTAAGTGGTATCCATAACAATCAAGTAAGGGAACAACTTCATCAGGTGGAGTGAATCCGGGTGGACAAAGAACAAGATATCTAACTCGTTCGTTTCCGATTTAGTTAATGTCCGCACTCTATATCCCTTGTTGTGCAAGAACACCAATGTTTGTTGACATACCGTCAAATTGCCACGATCCCTCAGTAATACCTTATACTTGAAGTTTGAAATTTGCTTTCTAGAAGTCACATTTTTCGGATTATTCTTCACCAACATTTGTGAAATCTCCTTCGGTTTTTTGAACACTCCGCATGCAATGACACTCTCCTTTTCCTTGGGGGTCAAGCGACCAAGATACGGATGTCCAAGCGAGGTTGTTCCAATCTCATGATTGTGCATGCCGAACTTCACCTTCAAAGTCCATTTTACAAACCTCGATCGACGACCGACAAACTCAAAAGGACATTCACACTTCCTTGACCCTCCTTTATTCACTATAGCTCTAGACACTCCGCCTTGATCGCATATTAGTTTGACATATCTATCATTTGAGTTACTAATGAGGATTGCAATATTGAAAGGTCGACCGATTTCTCTAGCCCACTCAATCATCTCTTTCATGTCATCCCACTCATATTCATTTGCAAATTCGGATGTGAAATCTCGACCAAATGGCTATACAAACATTAAAATCGTATCAAATTAAGATTAAATATAAAGATTACTCCTTATTCCTAAAACACTATGTTACATTCTAAACAACTACGAAAATGACATAAGTAATCGAGTTCAAAGAGAATGCATGATACTTACCCGTAGCCATTTGCTTGGTTGAAACCGTCTATTTGCATTTTCTTGCTCTTCTACTAATTCCTCTCCTTGCAATTCTGGCGACTCTTCGTACTCATCATTTAGCTCGTCTTCCCAACCATAATACAAATTTTGACCAGTATACGACATTGTTTGATTGAGATAGTTTCAAGTTGGTACAAGTATTGACAAAATGAATGAAAAACCGAGCATTTTATAAGGCAAATAATATAGCCGTTGATATAGCCGTTGGTCCAACGGTCAAATTTTCAAATTAATAGTCGACACCGCCACGCCACCTGCAGGCGTCCCGCCACGCCACCTGCCGGCGTCCCGCCACGCCACCTGCCGGCGTCCCGCCACGCCACCAGCCGGCGTACCACCACGCCTTCGGACGACGTCCCGCCACGCCTCGTTTTTTTCGCGTTTCTGTTTTTCTCAAGTTTTATTAATATAATATTCGTACGCCTTTAAACGGCGACGCCTTTGAATGGCGTGGTGCAAAAAGTCAAAAATTGGTGTGCAAAAAGCCGGGGCGTTGTTTTAGTTTTATCATGTAGTTAAGTGAGGCTTTGTAAGAAAATTTAAGCAGAAAAGATGGGAAAATGAATCTCACCAATTTGGTGGAAAGAAAAATATACACTTTCCAATGAAAAAAGTAAAATAAAAATTTATTTACAATTTTCCATCAAAACCTATCTTTATCATAACACGAGAAACGTACATTCTCATATATAATAATTTCCCATCATTTCTCTTCTCTTCCTTTCTCATCTGCCACTCCTCTTTTTTACGATCAATTCTCAAGTGCCAAACACGCGGTAAATAAAATTACCGTCATCCTTTCATTTTAACGATCATCCAATATAGCACGAAAGATGTGATTTAAAATCTGTTATGTACTTTTTTTTTAAATAAGGTTAATTTGCTTTGCTCTTTATACCACTTCAAAAATACTCCCTCCGTTAAGTAATACTTGTCGTGTTATATATCTTGATTGAGTTAGTAAGAAAAAATTTAATTATAGATATTTTGATGCACATTTTCAATATTATCCTCACTAGTTGAACAAAATCACCTAAATCTATAATAGAAAATAAAAAATCTTTATAAGATTGAAGGTATTTAAGTCAAATCATTTGATTTATGATTTTTTAACACAAACCCAAAAGCAACATGTATTTCTTAACTAAGGAAGTACACATTTAGTATTTTTTTGCCTTCATTACAGTTTTTCTAATGTGTCCAAGCTAACTTTAGAAAACTATTCTATACTATTCCCTAAAACTATTCTATATTATTTGACAAACAATTCTCAAAATTTCTAAATTTGGTCATCATTTTTTAGAAAAGTATTCTAAATTTGGGCATATTAATGTGTGCACATGAAAACCAATCTAGCTTCATGTAATAAGTATCTATACTGTCTATAGTATAAAGCGGAGACAAAATCTTCAAAAAAAATTGCGCTACGTGTCATATCTTTAATAAAATAATCAACCGAGCCTTGCGTATATATAAAAAATTAATCACAATAGAAAGATAAATATATTTAATCTGATAAAAAATAATCAGCTGGGCTGGACCCTTCTCTATTTAAATTAGGTAGTTAGAATCTCATATAATCTTATCCCGTAAAAATTGCCGAAAATTATGAATTATCCCGAAAATTATGAATTATATGAATTATTCCAAAAATTATGAATGATCTCTTACCAAGAATTAGTTGTAATCTTCAAATAAATATTATTATTTAATAAAACGTGATATTTATCGTAAATTAATTTTTGAACAAATCCAACTTATATATATTATGAGTTGATTTACTATTGGTAAAAAACACTAATCATAACACGAAGATGCATATATATGTTCCTATATTTTCAACGTGATCATTGACGTTACATATCTAATTAAACTGAGTATATAATCACATTACCCGTACATGGTACGGAGGTTAAACTAGTTATTTGTTTAATTGGTTGAATATTTGCCTAAAACCAATAGAAAACCCCTTATGAAAAAATATTAGTTGAAGCTTAACGGGGAAACGTTTTTTAAACCGTTGTAGATTGAAATTCCTCTTGTACACTCGTTCTCCCCCACTTGAAGTTGAAACACAGATACAACAAGAACAACACACTGGCCTAGTGGCCTCTGCCGCCGAAAACGAAGCCACCAAAAATATCTCACCATCAAATCACTCCACAAGAATTCCTCTCAAATCCCTGAAACCCTAATTCCCAAAAATTCCTTCCATGGCTTCCTCATCCGGTTTACTCTCCCACAATTACCTCCCAAAGACCTCCAAAACCCTATCCCCATTCCCCTTACCCTTCTCCAATTTCAGCCCCTTCTCTATCAACTCGTCCAGATTCCGATCCGTCTCGTGCTCGGCGGCGAAGCAACAGCGAACGGGGTCCGTCAAGTCGAACCAGAAGAGGAGGAAGAAGAAAGGAGGCAGCACCCCTCCCAAGGAGCTGGGATTAGGGTTTGGGGATTTTGAGGTCACGGAAGAGAGGGAAAACGGCGGGTTTGAGGACGAGGAAGAAGAGAGGAATTCGAGGTCGGAAGGATATGTGCCTCCTCCATTGCCCAAGCCTCCCGCCGGATTCGTGGTTGATGAGCAAGGAAGAGTTCTCATGGCTTCCTCCAAACGGATTGTCACTGTTGTATGTCTCTAGCTCTAGCCTATGCTTGTGAATTTTTCAGCAATTGGAGTAGGACCTTGAGTGATTATAGAAATGTGCTTAAGCAAGATAAGATAATGTTCTTGTCTTGATTGACTTGAAGAATCTGAATTTGATGATTAGATAAAGACACTAATCAATGAGTTTGCTGAGCTTGTTGAATTTGAAATTTGTCATTCAATTCTTTATCTTATTTGAGGGGACTCTTGTGTTTATGTTATTGGGTGTTTGCTTTGAAAAGCTCATGGTGGCATCGATCCATTTTACTGTCAATCATTGTTATCAGGAGGTTGTTAATTAGACTCTTAAAACATACTCCTTCCGCTTAATGTTAGTTTTAGTCACATGAGTGAATAAACTCACGAGTTGTTGTCTCTGTTCAGGTTGATCCTACCAATAATCTCCCACTTGAGTGTACTATAAGGAGAATCTTTACAAGCTCTAAAGGCGCCGAGTGTATGCTTCTTTGCCCGGTTGATATGTAAGGGTGGAACTATTGTAGCTTCATATCACCACCTTTCTCTCACAATCACTCATATTCATCTTCTACTCTTTTCTTTTCAGGCCTGTTGAAATTGTGAAAAATACGAGTGATGGATGGGCCGCTGTATGTCTCTCTGTTACTTCCGTTTTTCGATTGATTTTGGCCTAGTACAGGACATAAGCATGAAAACTGTTCTTAGGTTTTGCAAATTGCATGTCTAGGTGCCTGATGAAGAAATAGAAGCAATCCTTCCTACTGCCGATTATGCTCTTGCCAGGATACACATGCACTTGCTGCATAGTGGGTAGGTTACATTCAATTTGTTAGCTCCTAGTTTATCATTTGTTGTGAAAATATCTGAAAAAATGATTCATGTTTCATGTCTCCCCAAACAGATTTTGTTTTACAGCACGCGGAGGCTTTTGCTACTCAGAAGATAGCATTATGGAGTTCGTAACAGGTAATTGATTTCTCTTAGCCAATTCAACCATAAAAGTAGTGAACATATTAAAGAAGTGTTCTGAAATAGTCAAGCAATGCATTTCTGTATTCTCCAGAAGGGGAAACAATGGAAGGGATGACAACGGAGGGTGTAGAAATCACCTGCTTTCATCTGGTAAGCTGCAGCTATGTGATTTTTGAACATATTACTTATTCATAATTGTAAGCAAACCACCCCCCTCCTCTATTTGGAGTTGTGAATCTACAAAATTGTTTCTAAACGAATAGAAAGTTTTGAAAGCAGGCTTTGTATGGGAATATATTTTGTTTACCGAGGCTCTACTTTTATCTATGCTTCATTTCAGACATTGTGTTTTTTAACTTATTCCTTTTTCTCCATCAGGATGGTAGCCACTACATGATGTATACGCCATCCGATCCTCTTCTATTTGTTGCAGTGAAGGTACTCTAGTTGATTGAAGAAACCTGCTTTAATGCTTCTGATCATTCGCTTTAGCTACAACTTTTACTTGAACCCTTAATACCTTGTCAGGAATACTTTGCAGCATAGTTATATCTCCAGTGGCTGTTACTGAGAATATTCTGTTCTTACAACATTGATACTTGTATAATTTGGTTGCAGGATGAGGATGGCCACCTTCAAATTATCGATGATGTAAGCAGTCTTAGCTTTGCATTTCTGTGTATCATCGTGAACACTCATACCTCATCACGTTATATTCTTTCAGAGTCAATATTATCTTATCCACCATATTGTATACATTTTCATTCTTTTAGTTATCTTTTTCAGCAATTGACATACACCGTGTGCTTATTGATGCTTTTATTTCCCCTATGATAGGAACTTTTAGACGACCCGAACATCGTAAGCGCTATAGATGAGGAGACGGAATTCAATGCCTTTGTGGTATGTATGCATGCCCTTTCCCTTTCGTAAAACAACTCAAGTACCCAAATATGAGAAGAAGGTCTTTGTTTGGATACTCAAAGTAATTGGTGTGTTTTCTGTTTGTATTTGCAGGAAGAGGAGATTGCTCTCCTGGAATCACTGCTTGGAGAAAGATGATTTTTCCAGTGTTTGTCTATGCATACTTTCAACAGGCTGTATCTTAGGACCTTGCATCTTGTCTTTGATTATTGTGAAATGTCGTTATTCCTCCTTTGTGTAAATATTCAATTTTGTTTCTTCATTTCAAGGAAATCTCAATCTTCAATTCAAAGCATTATTTTGATGTTCAGATGAATTCACAAGTGTTCTCTTGATAGCATATGGGAGTGGAAGTTGCATTTGAATTATGATCCTATGAAAAATCAAGTATTTTTTTGTTAGACTTTCTTTGTGGGAGGCGAGGAATACTTTATTAAAAGAAGGAAAAATAACTTCAAATAATACCAAGTATTCACCTTGAACTAAAAATAATACCAACTTTGAAAATAACAAAAGTGTATACAAACTATGACAATATATACCAAAAACAATACCATGGTGATTTTGACTTTTCTAGGTAACCCTATAACATGTCAATCGGAAAGACGATAAAGATTAAAAAAGATTGACACTTCATGTTCCTTTATATTACACATCACCCTTGTATAAATTAAATAAAAAACATCAATCAATCATCAATCATCAATCAATCATCAATCATCAATCAATCAATCAATCAATAATCAATAATCAATAATCAATCAATAATCAATAATCATCAATAATAATAAACCTATAAAGAAAGGTTTTGGACGTAATTAATGCCACGCATTTTATACAAATCCCGGATCAACCACTTTATTGTAATGTAACGCCTATCATGAAGAAAGGTTGTTAATGAGGTGTGAAAAAATACGCTCGGGTCTCCGTTACTCTTTTCACGCCCCCTTCCTCCCCCCCCTCTCCAAAATCACAATCCCTCCTCCTTTCCGTCTTAATGCTGGGAATCAATCCCCATTTCCACCATACCCACCACCTCGACCATGCCAATCATCCCCTCAATTTCGACTGTGCTTCATCTGAATCGGAATCTCATTCCCCACGGCCGGCCCGGATCTAGGCGAAGTGGAACCCCAAGCTGGTCTCCTTCCTCCTACAAGCTATATGGATGTGGTCATCTTCTCCAGGTCCGTTCTCTGTATTGGTGTTTTCCAATCAATCGTGTTTTCTACTGTGTAATTCCTTCTTTCATTTTCTGTTGTTTACTGATTTCGACTTCAAATTAGCGGCGAATCCGAACTGATTAGGAGGTTTCCGGTGGTTGTCCGACTCGGTCGGCGGCGCCCTCCACCGCCGATTCCGGACCCGCCCCCACGACGACCACTCCGGCCTCTCCCCCGACGATATCCGAGCCCTCCCTCGCTTCAAACTCCGCCACCAGAGGCCCCCCGAGCTCTGCGCCATCTGCCTCGACCCGATCCCGCTCCGGCCGCCAGGTACTATTCCTTTCTGCTTGTAATTGCACTGTTTCGTATTTCTCCCTGTGTTTCTCTCTCCTAGGGCACCAGAAATGAAAACTTTTTGGACAGCTGAGTGTGAAGCATATGTGCATCGGATCTGTACATCAAACGTTTTGGATTTAAGTCGGAGTCAATGAATGTTATCCTATAGATTAACCGGTCTATAAGCTGGAAGTATTGGATATTCAGATTCTGTTTCGTTAGTTTATTTTGTTTGTACTGAATTTTCTTTCAGCTTTATTATATTTTGTATGTAGGATCAACGACAAAAGAGAGCAGCAGAAATGAAAACTCCTCAGACTGCTGCAGAAGCAATTCACCAAATTTTGACTCGGAAGGTACTGCCAACAATAAACTTACATCAATATGTGCCGAATTTCACCATTTTTTCATCCGTCTTTTAAAATTGACATGCAAAAAACAGATGCTACAAGATTTGTCTTTTTAAAGTTTGATGTACAGATCCGACCGCTGTAGGTGGGATCCGCCGTCCGAGTCGGACAACAAGGATGGCGGCAATGGCAGCGGGGCCGGTGGGAGGAAGACCCCACGCCTGTGATTCAGTTGTTGGATTTCATGGGAGGTATTGAATTTGATCCTCAGATTCAACCGCTTAATAGCAGGCTTCTTGAATTGCTATAGATGAAATTATCTCAATCCTAATGGTTATTGAAGTCCTTGGTCTACTTAATATATAGGATTCTACTTACCATTGGAAAAGTATGTAGTCTATGAAGTATCACAATAAAATTCTCTTATGGTATGTTGAATGTCCCTTCTCATGGGCCATGGTTAATGCAGGGGTAGAAGGTTAGGACTATATGGGGATTCGATACGAGTGAGGACCTTGCTCGGCAACTTCAAAGTCAATTTGATTTGGAAGATGAGGTGAGATCCATCGCATTGTGCTAGGATAGTTTGGGGTTTTTCCTGGAATCATCAACTTTGTTTATATGAACTCTCTGAATGGTAAAGATGCTGAGTTGGTGTTTTTGGGGCAACAGAACCTGATAATCTGGTTGGCATGAGAACTAGACTAATGGTTTAGGGTTAAAAAATGCTAATATAACATTTGTAGTCCTAACCTCTTTGATCACACATCCCTTCAGATTCTAGACCTAAATTTAGTATCTTTAGGGGCTCATCTGGACAAAAAACAGATTGTAAACTAATGCACTAGAGAACTTTTAATTGGTAGGTTGATTCTGGATAAATGGAAATCATTCAAGAGTTGAATCCATGCCTCTTTCCTGCACTTTAGTGTCCCATAATTTTTAGTTTGCTTTTCCATTGTAGTAAAGCTTTTACCTTCTTTTTTATAAATGAAATTCTATTTTTCTGCATAAAAATTGTTGTCACTTTGATCTGCATCTTTAATATGTTGTCTATTTAGCCAATTGATATTTCAATTTGCTCTCTTTGACAGGTGGAGATCTAGAAAAGCTTGCCAGAGAAACAGAGGGCGAATGGATCTTTATACTATAGGTATCCTCTATTGCAATGGCAATCAGTCTGGCCATAGTTTCTACAGCATTTTATGCAGAGGTTTGCTTCTGTTCTAATATATGCTAACTCCGGGCAAACAAAATACTGTGTGCTCAGTTTCTGATGTGCCATTTTATTCATAGGCGGCTATATCAGAAGACTCTAACCTTTATAGTGTGATGGGTTGTTACTTAGCTGTAGCATGCGTTGTAGTATCATATTTTGAACTGCATTCCACACAATTTTCTAACCATGTATCTGCTTCCCTAATTCTATTAAGTATTGGTAATATCTTGCCAGGGTATGGCGATTGGCTTTTCTCTCGAACTTGGACCGGTGTTGTAGCTTATAATGTCAAAGGTACAACTTGAATAAGCAATTTCACATTCAAGGACATGCTTAGAACTCAAGCCTGTTCTTTGTTATTTGTTTGCATTGCTAATTAAGAATATGTTTTGCACAACATTTTACATATTAATTTATCTTTCACAGTTGTGATTCTGGCTTTCTTTTTGTAACCAGATTCTGCCGGTGAATATAAAGGGTCTTGGTGGTAGTGCAGCTACTATGACCAATTTCTTGATGTCATAGATTATTACATTGACTGCCAATACGATGCTAGATTGGAGCGAAGGAGGTAAACTCTGTTTCATTACTTTTGTCCATGGCTTGAAAGTCTTCCTTGACGCCTAATAGACCAGTCTGCTTTATAGTTAGCTCATGGAAATAGCCATTTCCTATTCAAAATGAGGCCAAAATTTGAAACTATTTACACAGTGTTTGTTGTCTTGACTAGAGTACTAGCAAGCACTATTTACACATTTTCTGCTCTTCAAGGCTTTTCATTCTTAATTTTCTTAGCTATAACATTATATTACCATATAATATTTAGGTGTGGTATCCTATATGGCTCTTTCTCCAATTTTTATGTCTATTGGAAAAATAGTGTTGGTTTCTTAGTTAATTTTGTTAATGTTGGTTGTATGTTCTTGAAATCACAGAAATTCCAGCTAGGTAAAGCAAAAAACATGTGGACTGAAATGATTCAGCAGAGAAAGGACTTTGGTGCTGACACTATCACAGAGGTAATGCTACAATGCTTTATTAACTATTCAAGCTAAGTTGTTGTGTATTAGGCTGGAACATTTTCTTACTACATGTAATTTTGTATATTATTTTCTATACATATATCTGAGGCTTGATCTTCTACCGCGGCATCAGGATTTCGAGTTCATGACATTTTCTTACTACATGTAATTTTGTATATTATTTTCTATACATATATCTGAGGCCTGATCTTCTATTGCGGCATCAGGATTTCGAGTTCAGGAAGTAGATGAGGTCCATAACTACTACCCGCACGGCTATCGATCGTGGTGTTGATAAGGAGGGAAGACCTGTTTATATTGAACGGCTGGGAAAAGTTGATCCTGTCAAGCTTATGCAGGTGACAACCATGGATCGCTATATTAGATACCACATTTGTGAGTTTAAGAAAGCCTTTTTTTTCTATTAAGTTTCCTGCCTTCGCTTAGGAACAAAATCAAATATATTATTGAGATCATGAATCTCTTTCATTTGCTTTGGGTTTGTGTAGTAAAATCAGATACCAACAGTTTGTAACAACTTAAGATATTTGAAAGGCTCGGTAAATTTATTGGTGGTATCTATTATTGTTATGATAAGATAATCCAAAGCTTGAAAAAGTTCCAAACGTCACTTACCAGTAATAAACTTATACTTTGCTCAAAAAAAATTATACTAATTACTCATCCACAAATACTTGGGATTAGTTTTGTGAGGATGTGAGAATGATTTTTCAGAGGAAAACATGGGTGTATATAAAAGAGGAAAACATGAAATTTAAATCTAAAAAGGTAGTTTCCTAAAATAATGGGTTTGAATAAAAAAATCTTAACATAATATAAGATATGATTTTTGGCCGATCAGTAATATTTTTTCAATATATGGGTAGTTTCCTAGATTATTGCCCGTACCCTGTATGGGACACGATCAGTAATATTTTTTCAATGTATTATTCAATTGATAAAGGAATGTATAATAATATTATTAGAAATTAGACATTGATATCGTCTTTTTTATTCAAAATCATTACAATATTTTGTTAATTCAAAATCGTGATTTGATGTTAAAAATAAATTTGAATTTGAATTTTATATAATATGAATTAAATAAAAATATCGATAAAATACTACAGTATTATTTTATTTCAAAATATATTTGATCAATTAAAAAATCATATGTGATACTATATGAAATCTCAAGTGAAATATTTTATCATTATCGAAAATTGCTTACGGTGCTACATACTTTCTTACTTATATATCCGAACAAATTCTCAGTAAAATAATGAGTACATGCAAGGTACCCGTTGACCCGTTAGTTATTATTTTTGAATGGCTTCATACATACATATAATGTACCGTAATAAGAAAGGCTCAAGAGTTAAGACGCACTATAACTCTATCAAATATTTTTCTACATTTAAATCGAATTACATGAAGGCCGTATAAAAAGAACGTTGCCCCCTGCCGTAGGCAGGGGCCGGAAATACTAGTTAATTAATAAAGAAAAGTATTTGCAAAGATATCAGAAGTGGGTTGAGGCTTAAGAGCATCTCCAACAGATCAACATTTTCTTGAAAACTTCAAATTTGGAGATTTGTGAGTGTTTTTAAGCCCCACCAGATTCTCCATATACTTCTCCAAAATGGGGAAAATCTTCAACATAAGAGTGACATTCCCCAAATTTGGGGATATCTCCAAATTTCTCCAAAGCTATTCATTGACTGTATTTTTATTTATTTTTTCTTTTGAAAGAAATGTAGGCTTTTGATTGGAGAATGTAAATGTAGTATTCTCCATAATAGGGAAATTGTTGGAACTTGATCAATATTCTTTTGAAGAATATGTCTCTTGTTTCCCGATTTTGGAGAAAGTTTTAAAGAAACTCATGTGGTTGCTCTAACACGTCCATTCACCGGCTAACCTCGTCCACCGGCTCCTTCTACCGTCGATTATAAATCTTCTACCTCGACCACCGACTCACTCGGCCTCACCTGCCTCCGGGTATTGATCAAACATTTCCTTAATCTGCCTCACTCGCTCTCGTCTTCTTCTTCGTCGTCGTCGGAATCCGAGTTTGCCGTTTCTCTTGGAAACTCGTGCCGCGCCGTCCCCGACGAACTATACTACAAAGGGCAGCTCCTCCCTCTCCCCCGCCTCCGTAACATCTTTCATGAACCGATCCCTCCTCCTCTGCCGATTCCTTCTCCTCCGACCTTGCCGCTGGAACCGACTCCGCCGTCGCTGATGATGACTCCCTCGGCAGAGATGCGATACCCACATCCCCTGTCCCCATATGGCCATATCCATTACCCATTCCCAATTGGTAATTAGCTAGATCTGAAATCTAGAGTTAATTCTATCAATTGATAATCCCCACTAATTTTAAATTTGTTTGATAAATTGGTACTAGATGCTCTGTGATTAGTAATCTCTTTAGATCTAAATTTTGTAAATTATTGATAACGACTATGAGGCAGAGATGAGACAATGGTCGTATGTAGATCTGGGTCCGGTTCCAATGGAACCGGGCAACCAGAGGTTTTGGAACCGGGTCAAAACCGGCCAAAACCGGAACCGTACGGAACCAGAACCTGACCGGCGGTTTCGGTTCCAGGGGTGATTACGGCTCCGGTTCCCCTTCTTCCGGAACCGGGGAATCGACAGTTCCATCCGGTTCAAACCATCGGTTCGGAACCGCCGGTTCCAAACTGTCCCAAACCGTCGGTTTCTCCTCTTTTCAATAATAAAATATAAATAAATTATACCAAACATATTAAAAAAATACAAATCAAGCATTAAATATTTATACATAATAATTAAAACCAAATTTATAAGTCAAAAGAGGTTAAATATACCCAAATTTGACAGCATTTACTTTTTAAAATAAAAAATAAAAAATAATTTCTCAAAAATTTAATTTTTAACCGGTTCCAAAACCAGAACCGGGTGGAACCGGCCTCGGAATCGTCTGGAACTTGAACCAGCCATGGATCGGAACCGGAACCGGAACGGGGAAACCTGCCATGGATCGATTTTGGTTCCGGTTCCACGAAACTTGAAACCGGGAGCCGGCGGTTTTGGAACCAGACCCACGTCTAGTCATATGATGGTGTTCTAAGATGGCCACTACACAATTTGTTTCCACGTTCTATTTTTTTTCTCTTTGTTTCACTTTTTACTTTTATTTCATTAAAGCTTGAAAGATGAAGATAATGTGTTTCTTTTAATCTATCAAAACAACGAGGTGTAATATAAATTTTTGATATGTCATTTTTCAAACAGCCACATAAGCACAGTTGCCGGAAACTTTGTCGGAAATTGGTTTTGTGTTATTTTTGGTATATACTGTCATAGTTTGTATACACTTTTGTTATTTTCAAAGTTCGTATTATTTTTAGTTCAAGAGGAATACTTGGTATTATTTGAAGTTATTTTTCCTTAAAAGAATGCAGTTTTAAAGAATACATGTGAGAATGTCTTTTATTTCTCGATAAGATAAGATGTATAGCTCATGTAATCCGTTCAGACCAATTAACTAGTCAACTATGCTTACATAGTTGTTCTTTGAATCAACTTCTTTTTCAAAGCTTTCTGAAACCCTTTGTATTGGTCAAAGAATTAAAGACATGGCAGCGACGATCCTCTTTGATTTTTCCAAGTTTCTCATCTTCAAGCTGAGCTCCATCATCTTCGACGAGCTTGTAGAACAAGAATGATCATTCAAAGATTGTTTATAGCCTCTATTTCTTAGGACACTAGACAATTTTGCATACCACTCTCGTGATGCTTGTTTGAGGCCGTACAATGGTTTATGAGTTTGCAGACCATATTCTTTCCCTCAATTGATACCATGTTAGATTCCGGTGGGCCGTGTTTAGATGGGTGACGTGTCGGGTAAATTTAGGCACTTCGTATATACGGTCGAAATTCACCATTTAACCCAAAAGCTTAAGCCAATGGGTAGGGTTTCTCCTTTCCTTATATACTAGTAAACATTTTGCTCATGTTTTCAATGTGGGAAGTTTTATATCTCCAACACGCCCCCCTCAAGTGGTAACTAGCATGGTCTAGTTAGCACTTGACAATTTTTAATTTTTAATTTTTCGGTGGGTCTAGCATTCTCAATTTCTTTATAGCTAGCCTGATTTGATTTTTGACTTTCGGTTTAGACGGGTTATTAACATCTCATTCTCTTTTTAGCTATATACCCGGGCTTTTGAAATTCTTACAAGGAAAATCGGACTCGATCTAGACCTTCTTTGATACCATGTTAGATTTGAGAGAAAGGTTGTTTTCATTATCTGAATTTGTTACAATACCTTGATGCTATATATACAAAGTCAAAGCAAAAGCATGAGCAATAAGAAGCTCTGTAACAAACTAATACAAGAAATAATACGCAACTCATATTACCGAAATGCTCTATATGCTCACTTGCATACTATCAGAAGTCGCATTTGGGAGTGGAACACGAACTAGACAAGGTCAAGAGCAACCTGTCTACAAGTAGTTCTTCGAGATGCCAAGAAGCAGCAAACCACCAGTGAGTCCGTCGCGAACTGGATGGAAAATCTCCGGGATGTGATGTACAACATTGGCGATTTGCTTGACGAGATCGCAACCGAGGTGGTGATTCGAAACAAGAACAAGGGTCAATGGCGTAAACAGGTCAGCTCATTCTTCTCTCGCTCCAATTTTGTTGTGCTCTGCCAAGTTTGGTCTCACTAGATTAAGATTGTTTGTAAGAAGCATGATATGGTTGCAAATCAGAGGAAGAATTTTGTTCTGCTCTCTGATTCTGGTGACTCCTCAAAATCAAGATTGAGAGAAACACACTCAAATGTAAACGAATCGGAGATTCTTAGAAGGGATCTGGATAAAGAAGTTGTTGTTAACTTCTTGTGGGGATTGTGAAAGCAAATATGTCTTGCCAATTGTAGAGCTTAGAGGGATTGGGAAAACAACACTTGTGCGCTAAATTGGTGTACAATGACAGAAGGATCACCAACAACTTTGGCACAAAGTTGTGGGTGTATGTCTCTGAGAAATTCAACGTGAAGAAAATACTTAGGCATATCTTAAGCATGGTCACTCGGGAAAGCTTGGGTCAGCTGACCTAAAGGATAACAAGTATTGTCTCGTGCTAGATGACACGTGGGATACATACTCCATTGAATGGAGGATGTTGAAGGAATTATTGGATGTCGGCACGAAAGGAAGTGTGGTGATTGTGACCACTCGCGACTTAGTGGTTGCTTTGGTGGTTAGAGTGTTGAGCAGTACAAGCTAAGTGCGCTCTCTAGGGAAAAATGCTTGAAGATATTTATACAGCTGACATTCAAGGATTGTGAACCCTATATGTATGTAAAATAAAAGTTATCACAACATGTGTCAGCTTCACATTGGACCACATCACTCATCTTTTTTAAAATAATTTAATTGATTGATTTTGATTGTAAGCCATATATGTATGTAAAATATGAAAGAATATATATTATTAAAACTGTATCCATAATTTTTCCTTAAAAAAAAATTAATTAATCTTACTATATACTCCCTCCGTTCAAAAATATATGTTGTTTAAGCATGATTATCTTGTTTAACAATATTTGTCATTTAACATATTTTACCATAATTTTTCCGATATTATCCCCATTGATTATAAACAATTACATAAATATACACGAAAAGGAAAAAGATCTTCAAAAGATTGAGGATAGTTTAGGAAAATCATATACTTCCTTAATTTTAGAGACAAACCCTAAAACGACAAATAATTTTAAACGGAGGTAGTACATAATTAGAGATTGAAATAATAATAATAATATAGAAAAGCACATGTCAACTGCAATTAAATATATTATTAAAATTATAATCCATAAAAATTAAAATTAATCCTAAAATTCTTAGGAGTATTCCTCCTTATACAAAAATTATAATCCTACAAATCTTTATTCGATTAAAAGAATATATTATAGCAGAGATACTATATCATTGAATAAATCTTATAAGAAACAAACTAAATAAACTAATACAAGATTTTATATCAAAGTATTCTTTTGAATAACTTTATATAAAATTTAATCTAAGATTTTTGTTAAATCACATTCGTGCCTTCAAGGCACGGGATTGATACTAGTTACTGATACAGAATTGTGATTAGTTAGATTTGGCGCATGGGTCATGATCATTCATTGCAAGACTTGAATAGGCTAAGGTTGCTTGCAATCCGTGGACTTCCAAGATTTTGACAATTGTCGATTGGTGTGACCGGCCTTCCATTAACGTCCTTACACTCTCTTCTCATTCTTGATTGTGAAGGCTTGACTGAAATAGCAGATTGGATTGAGCACCTGACCTCTCTCAAAACCCTTCTGATTCAAAACTGTCCCAATCTTATGATATCGCCACAAGAATTCAACATGCTCGTGAGGGTGGAAATTTTGCGGATTGAGGGGTGTGTGATAACACCGATTGAAACACAGCAAAGTGTAACTATCCTTTGAAATTTTGCTTTTATATTTTGGTCTGATATCTGAATGAAAGATCTCAATATTTGAAGTGTAAAACTGTAAATGGCATGTAGCCGTTTAGTTTTGGTTCACGACAGTTTATGGATATCAACAAGCCTTTATGTTCATTCCATTCTCGTAACGTAAAACCTAGCTCACATAATTAAGCGACTGACTTTCACATTTAACCCTTTTGACACCGCATCGACAACTTTATATATAGTATCTCTTGACTCTTTTGCACGAGGGTCGGAGTTTGCATATGAAACTTATCCAAACTTTAACGCGCGTACAAGCATTTCTTTTAATTTTTTAGGTTTTCCTAATGATTGATCATTTCGTTATTCCAACAATTCTTTTGTTCTCACGTTTATCATCACTCTATTGGAATCAAATATCATTCTAGTTAAGTAGGATTTCTATTTTACTAGATAAAATTTAAAGGCAATAAATATAAATAAAAAAACAATATGCATTGAAACTAGAACATGATGTCACTGAAAATTGATCAACTTTTATATCGATTAGTATAAATCTCGTATCATGTAGTACCAAAGTAAATTAAAACCCGAACTATGGGTTTGAGATTGAACTTTGACACGAATACACTTTTAGAGTTTGGTTCTGGTAAGATTAATGCTTATAGTGTAAAATGAGAAACAACCTCTACCGTTAGATCCAAAGGACTCGACCATCTAGGGTCGATCACGACCCTCCCAGGGGATCCTGAGGGTTGTTATTCCGCGTCCGCCGGTTTCCTTGTTTAGCTTGCGTTCCAAGTCGTTTCCTTCTATTGTTATCAAACTATTTCCATATTTTAGATTTCTAGATTTGTAATTATTATTATGAGATATTCTTTATATCTTATGATAATAATTTAGCGTTTCTTTTTCTAGGGTAGAATAAATACTTGAGTTTTCCCTTTATTTGTTTTTTCATCGTATTTTGAGAAGAGAACTTGGTTTCTCTTCTTGCGCCCTTTTGTTGACCTGCGTACATTGAGACTCGAGTTGATTTATGCAAGTATTGCTTTGGTTTGATCAAGTGTTGTTCTCGTGAGATTTTTGATTGTGGTTACGATACGAGACGTTCGAGGCTTATACTTGGTGCAAGGTCTAGATCCGTTTCCGTTCGCGATTGTGTGACGTCCAGGACCCCTGTTGAAGGGTTTCTTGAACAAATAAATTTGTAGTCAAGACCCCGCTGCGTATAGCGGAGTCAGGATCGTCCACGGGAGTGAGAATAGTGCTAAGTTTAGTCGAACAAACTACGAAAAGCAAAGAAAACGAGAGCAAATCAACTCAGGCTCGACCCAAAGAGGGTCGATCTCGACCCTAGGGGGGTCGATCCTGAGGGTAGAAACACACGAAACACACGCAATCACTATCAAAAGCTCGAGCACGACCTAGGGGAGGTCGAGATCAAGGCAAAATCACGAGTTTCAATCAATATAAAGGGCAAATCCTAGGGCTAGGGCTACCACAACAACAACCATACATGCTTTTGACAAGAATTCACAACTATCATGCAATCTAAATCATAGAAAAGTTAACTTTCGCAAACAATTCAAGTTATTCAATCAACTTTCGCAAATCAAACAACTTTCTACCTATCCTTCAACCTAGGAATATCAACTTTCGCAAATAATCCTATTAGAACTAATCAAGCAATCAACTTTTCACTTTCGCTATGGTTAATCACAAGACATGCCTCAACTTTCGCAAAGGATTAAGCACAAGATAGGTTAGATATGATCATCAAGCATTCAAGTCATGAATTCAAGTTTTAAACATGCATGATTGTGTTGGGTTTTTTTTGCCCAACCCTAGAACTTAAGAAGACTACTCACACATAGCAAAGAAGAACGAGGAAGGAGAAGAAGAAGACATGATCAAACCAAACTAAAATTCAACTAAAAACAAAGAACAAATCTTACAAACCTCAAACTTGTTCTCCAAGTCTTCTCCCTACTCTCCAAGTCTTGATGATCAATTGATTGAATTAAATCAATGAATAAATACTATAGGTTCAACCTCCTTTTATAGACAAAAAGGAGTCCTAATCTAGCTAGGAAACACAAACAAACAACCTTCCTTAAATACAAACTAGGAAATTCAACATGTAAATCCGGATAGGAGGAAGTCGGTCACGAGGCTCGACCCCCATAGGGTCGATATCGACCCCTTTAGGGTCGATCTCGACCCCCCTCAAGGTCGATCCTGAGGCTCGTTTTCCTTGCGCTCCAAGTTTTGCGATGTGGCTCGAGCTCGACCTTCTTGGGCTCGATCTTGGGACTTTTTCCTTGACTCTTCCTCTTGCTTTGGCTTCTCTTTAGGTGTTCTTCTTGACTCTTCCACTTGAAATTTTCCTCCTAGCTCGTCCATCCTCTCCTAGCCTCGCTCCAAACTCGTCTTCAAGCTTCAAAACACCTACAAAACGACACAAATATGCGTAGTTTCCGAATCTCAAGGAAATACGAAAACTCATGCAAAAAGACTCAAAAACACAAGACTCATGCACGAAACACAACTCAAACTAACCTATCTAAACCCTAAAAATCTACCTAAAACACGGACATCAACCCCCTTTGTCATACATCAATGTGTATATTAGCCATGCTTCTTCTGTAATGGAATTCAGCAATTTAGAAATACAAAACTAAAACTCCAAAACTCTCTCTTCCTTTTTTGTCTTCTTATGCAAAGTTCCAAAAACCCTAAACTCTCAAAAACTAATATGGTATCAGAGCAGTTTGGAGTTAGGCTGGAAGGTTGTTCATTGATAGAAGTTAGTGGCGAGAAAGGGTCTGGCAGGTTAGTGATTACAATGGGTAAGGAGATTTCAGAATTGATGCAAGAGGGGTTCTTGATTGCAAAGGGGAATACATGCTCATGAAATTGGACATCCCTGGATATAAAAACGTGGTGATCTTCAATGGACATGAGTTTGTAGCCTTTGGTTCCTACATGATAACCTAGAAAAATGCAAGGAGTGCTTCTAGAGTCAAACTTATGACGGTTTCTTTTTATTGTGATAGCAAAACACAAGCACCCAAATGGCTTCAAGTGGTCATAGGTAGGGACTTTATTGTGAAGTTTTTCATAAGGAGTTTTGAGGGCTATAGAAGTCAGGGGAAACTTATTGATTAAGTGTGTGGGATGTAAAATGCATTCCCCCCATAATTTGATGGGAACTTTGGATTGAAAGAGAAGGGCTCTCGCCGTTTCAAGGAGGTGTTTGTGCTTCCTTTCAACTATCCCGTTTTGTTGAGGAGTTTCCACACATGAGGTTTGGTGCGTTATTCCCTTTTGAGTATAGAAAAGTTTGGCTTCCTTGCTACAAAACTCAGATCCATTGTCACTACGAACCAATTGGCTTCCAAACACATTGAAATCGACTGTCACTTTACATGAGAGAAGGTCATGAATGGATTACTTGAACTGTCATATCTTCCTACTTCCAACCAATTGGCTGATGTTCTTACCAAGATCCTTCCATCGCATCAGCATCGGGAACTTCTTCTCAAGCTGGGCATGACATTCGATGCTCCAGCTTGTGGGGGGATGATAAGGACTGATTTATGTCAAAATGTTTGTCCAGGGGTCACTTAATTAATATTGTGTAGAATTGTGGGATCCTCCATGTAAATAATGTACTTTTCTTTTGTTGTTTTCTCGGTCCCTGAGCATGTGTATATTAGCCATGCTTCTTCTGTAACGGAATTCAGCAATTCAGAAATACAAAACTGAAACTCCAAAACTCTCTCTTCCTTTTTTGTCTTCTTATGCAAAGTTCCAAAAACCCTAAACTCTCAAAAACTAATATTAAGGCATGTTGGTTGAGGCATTTTGTCGAACGCATGGTAGGCAATCAGGCAAACGTACATAATCAGCTTCTATGTTCAATCGAAAACTTCAAAATCACTTTCTAATGTAATCAAATCATGTAAACACCAATCATACACCCAAATCTTATCTCAAATTCACAAGTTCTCACTTAACTTACTCAAGGAAAACCTAAAAACAAGCAAAACATAAGTTCTCACTTTCAAAAATCCCAAATCGTTACCTATATCCATAAAAGCAATTGAACAAGAGCCAAAAAAAGAAAATACAATTGAAAAGAACAAGAGAGCCGAAGAAGGATGTGGAATGAATAAGAGAGCCGAAGAAGGATGTGGAATGAATAAGAGACCCGAAGAGATTTGCGAAAGAGCTGAAGAGATTTGCATGGAGGGCCTGAAGGCTCTGTGCGATCAATTGGGAAGAAGGATGAAGAGTGCAGAGGCGTAAAAAGACGAAAATACCTCTAGCAGTTAAAAAGCCTTTAAAATTCGCGTGTACATCCGACCGTTAATTTTCCCAGATCCAACGAGCATGATATGTTCGCATTTTACACCCTAACAAGCGATCTCACCTGATCGCAAATCTACACTTTTAACTCAAGAATGTACAATCTAGATCCGATAGATTTGAGTTCGAACCAATTTACATATATATATATATACGTATTTTTATTAATATATTAATATACTTTCATTTTTTAAATAATAAAATTCAAACTTAAAATTCGAATTATTATTTAATACATTATTGACATATGAGAAAGTTTATCACTATATTTCAAGATTTAATAAAGACAAAAAATATACTAATTGATAATGACAAAATTTTAAAATATAAAAAAAGCATTTGAAATTGCAAAGCATTCACGTAACGATACCACATTAGAAAAAATTCAAATCAAGAAAAGAATCTTAAGATATCAAAGTTAGATAATATATCATTATCAAGCGGATACAAGAGTTATTTTTAGAGAATTTATTTGAAAAAAATAAAATCATTATTTTATTCAGCTAGATGACATGACATAAATTTTAACAAAGAGATGAGTTATCCTTTATACTACTCCATATTATAGTAGATATTTGATTTGTAAGTGTATTTAAAAAATATAAAAATAGTAAACTGAGGATTATTCTAAACAAAAGTAGGAAGATAAATAAGACTTAAAAGCATCTATTTACCGTAATTATACAAGTTTGTAGAAGGTATCGGGTTGTTCGGAATGATGCAAAATGCTCGATTTTTATGTCAATCATTCATCAAAAATATAGTCACTTCATCCCCTTTCTATTGCCACTAAAACATCTTGCCTATTTGTATCCCCAAACTATCCCGTAAAAAATCAAACCTATTTATAAGGATGAATCCAAAAATAGAAATCCTTCTGTAATTAGAGATTTAATCCCCGCGTTCGCAAATTATTCATTAGCAAAAATTATATAACACTACTTAACTTTACCCTGCTATCCTTCTATATTTAGCCCGTGTAGTATTATCATAGAAGGAGAAAAATCTTTTGCTTTTCTTCGACAAAATTTTAAAGGATATTATTGTAAATTCTTTTGAAAATATGTGAAACGACAAGTATTGTTGAAAAAGACTACAAGTATTATAAACGACAAGTATTTTTGAACATAAGGAGCATTATATAAACTGACAACAACCCGAGATATTACACACGACTCTACACAAACCAAAACCATGAAGGCCAACCTTGTTCTAGCTTTCGCTCTCGTCTTTACATTCTCCTTTGCATCATGCAACGGCGCGCCCCAATCGGACCCAAACGCCGGGATCAGGAAGATTCTTCAAAAAGTGGCCTTCAACATGATCAACGACGCCAAAAACAATGCCCACTCCACAATGACATTCATCAACGAGAAAGAAAAAACCGAGAAGCGCAACAAAGATGTTGTGAGCATTCTCAAGGCATGCAAGAGTGGCTTCAAGGCTGCCAAATCCGAGCTCAGATTCGATCGCGCCACTCTACAAACCGAAAGGGGGAGATCCGACGTCATCTCGACGTTGGGCACTATGGACGATGAGGTGACGTATGATTGTGGGTGGCAAACTCCCACCCATGAGCGATGGGTTTTGACGCAGCTTGCCAAAAGGGTTCAGCACTTCTCGGACCTGATGGGTACCGCTATAAGCATTTTGCACTTGATTGATCAATATACATAGATTGAACCCATTGAAGGAGAGATGAACATTTGAATAAATGTACTCATTCATGTATGAATGTAGGAGGATTGATGATGTGATTTCAAGAGGTATATTTAGAGAATTTCTATTCCTAATGTCTTGAGTTTCCTTTAGTAAAAAAAATCGATATATACTTGTAGAAGAATCAATAAATTGCAATTTTGTTACTGATAAAAGCCTTTTCAAAAAAGATACTACTGCCTTTCAACAATTCTTACATGGTTTATTACCCGTATTATTATGCATAAGAATTATAAAGTTTTTTTAAGTAAGATCCAGGTAACAAAATTATATCTTATAAAATCTCTAACACGACCATTATTTTTCTACAAATACTGTTTATATAGAATTCTTTTATTCATGTATCACATACGGAGTATATTATTTTATCGTTAGCTCTATATGCTTTAGATTTATCAATCTAAGTTATAAACCATTATACTTTTTAGAGATCGGATCCTCTAAGAATGGTATCTAAATGTAGAAATGTACGACTACTTGTCTAATTCTTTAGTGCCTACTTTAATTGTTACTGATTGTACCTCATTATGATGGTCAATGTGCATTCTTTTTACTAGGCTGAAAACATATACAAACACTTGAACTTATCCATATTGGTCATTTGAACACCTGGCCTTTAAAACGGACCTATTGAGCACCCCAACTTGTCAAAACCTACCTAGTAAACCCTTAGTCTGATGAAAATGAACATTGAAAAGTGAAGAATTGGGTGCTTGATTTGGCGGAGGTTAGAAAAAGTTTGGTTAGATTGATAGTTGGAGAAGAGTTGCCCTTTATGTTTGTTGAGAAACCTTTTTTTAAAGACTTTGTTGCATCCATGTGCCCTACATTTAAGATACCTTCATGATGGACGATTGCATGTGATTGTCACAAATTGTTTGTAGATGAACAAGTTAAGTTAAAAACTTACTTGCAACAAAATTGTCAAAGAGTGAGTGTGACTACTGACTACCGATACATAGACTTCATTGCAAAGAGTGAATTATATGAGTTTGACCATTCAATTCAATGATTATGAGTGGAATTTGCAAAAAAGAATTCTGAATTTTTGTCCAATTAGTGATCATAAGGGAGATGATGTTGAACGTTGTATGAGAAGTTGGTGTTTGTGTGAGAAGATTTACATTGTGAACATTGTGACAATAGATAATGCTAGTGCTAACGACTCTGCTTGCAAAGATTTGAAAGAAATTGTGTGTGCAACTGGTAAGAGCATTTGTGGAGCCAAGTATTTACATATGCTGTGTACAACCCATATTTGTAATTTGATTGTTCAAGCTGGATTGAATGCGCATATTGATTGTATTGAGAAGGTTAGGGTTGTTGTGAAGTTCATAAGAAGCTCTCCTACTAGGCAAAATAGTTTTAAGGAAGAGCTTAAAACTATGGGTATAGAGTTTACTTCCTCATTGATTCTTGATGTGCCCACAAGATGGAATTCAACTTACAAGTTGTTAGAAGTTGCCTTAAAGTATAAACGAGTGTTTAATCAGTTAGAGACTCCAAGAGATTCAGAAGGGTTTACTTAGGACGTATAACTACATAAGAGTGGGCTGCAGTTGAGGGTATTGTGAGCTTTTTGAAGTACTTTTATGACTTCACAAACTTGGTATCGGGTTCATCGTTTGTGACAGTGAGTAATGTGTTTTTATCCATTAGTGAGATTATGGTACTGTTGAAGCAATGGGCTGAAAGTAATGATCTGATTTGTCGTTCAATGGGAAACCCTATGAAAGAGAAATGTGAGAAGGATTGGGGCAATTTGAGAAGATGAATATGTTCATGTTTGTGGCTACTAAACTTGATCCTAAGTATAAGTTTGAAGGATTAAAGTTGACATTGAAAGAGACTTATGGTGATGAAGAAGGACAAAAGTCAGCTACATTTGTGAAGAATGCTACAAAATCATAATTTGAGGAATATGTCAAAATTCATGCTCCGAAATCCTCTCCAAGGCAAATGACATCAAAATTGCTCAATCTGAAGGGACGAGTCTTGGAGGTCGAATTGGTTTTGTAAGAAATGTGACTTCTAAATTGGACAAACTGAACGAGTCTGATGGTGCATTATTCCCAAATGAGTTTGATCGATACTTTGATGAAAAGAGGCGTCGAGATAGTGATGCATTGGTTTGGTGGAAATTCAATGGGAATAGGATTCCCAATTCTTGCATGGTTCGCTCGCGATGTATTAGCCATTCCGGTCTCCATAGTGCCATCAGAATCCGCCTTTTGCACGGGAGGGCGTACTCTTGATCAATTCCAAAGCTCCTTGTCTCCTAAGGTGAGATAACTTTACATTTCCAATATTTTTCAGCTTGGGGAGGATTATCATACAACTAAATTCTAAAGGTAGCGGGTCGAGCACGGTTGGCTAGAGCGTCCGCCACCCGATTCCCTTCCCGATATACATGTTGTAGCTGGACGAGCCACGCTCGTTTAAGGAAGCCTTGGCAGTTTAGTACCAGGCTAGCTAGAAAGAGGGCGTCTTGGTTCAACGCCTTTCTTGAGGATGCTCACCACGACCTCCGAGTCTACATCCACTTGGAGTCGTTGAATCCCTTTATCCCAGGCCACGTTCAGTCCCTACAGAACTCCCCACAATTTTGCTTCTAGGGCAGTTACGATCCCCAGATTGACGGTGAACCTACACACCCATTCTCCCTCGTCGTTCCTAATCACTCCGCCTGCCGCCGACGGCCATGGCTGCCCTGTCGCAATTCAACTTCACCCATCCAGTCGCAGGCGGTAACCACCCAATCCATCTTACCTCTCTATCGGGTCGTCTTTGTTGGCCTCTCCCTCTTTCGAAGGCCTGGTGTTGCTTCGTCAAGATACCCTTGACATACTTCGTTTTATTTGGATGGTGTCCTCTCCTCTAAATACCCTCTGGTTTCTCCATTTCCAGGCCAACCATATATTATCGTGGCGAAAGCCTCGCTCTATTTTCTGCAATTACTGTCCAGACTTCTCGACTGCAAATTCACCTCGACCCATCCATGGAGCTCCAGGCCGAAAAACTCAGCTTGTTGCTATGGTTGAACCAAGTTTCTCCACACCGGTTTGATCCACTTGTAATCCCGAAGGGCATGGATTAAGCTCTCCTCCGCCTGTTCGCAAGAGCTGCACAAGCTGTCGTCGGCGATCCTCCTTCTGACCCGCTCCAAGTTTGTAAGAACTTTGCCTCTATACACAATCTAGACAAAGGTTATTATCCTTTAAGCGACCTCAAGTTTCTAATTGCACTTTGCTGGTTGTTTTTGCATTTCTGTTATGTTGTTGAACTTTGTTATTCTCCTAATTATTGAAATTTTGCTGGAATGTATTTTGTAGACATTAGATGATTGTTGATTTATTTTGCTAATTAGCCTACTTTGACAACTTTGCTAATGTCGGAATTGCTCAATTAATTTTGTCTGCTTAAGTGCTCACCAACTGCACAGGTTGTTTAATTTTTTTGCACAAGTAACTGGTTTCGGTTTTTTGCTGTAGTGCTAACAGAAGTAGATAACGGACTTCGGTTTTTTCGATTCTTTTTCGGTTTAAAAATTTTGTTTTTTTTTCGGTTCAATCGGTTCGGTCATACAAAATAGGAAAACCTGCGTTTTTTCGGTTATAACCTAAACTGAACCGACAATAACCGAAACCGAACCAACGTATTTCGGTTCGGTTCGGTTTTGAGTCGATGCTCGGCCATCGAACTAGCCGAACTGAGCCATAAAACGGAGATTAAAATACACGTATAACCGTTTAAAATACGCGTTTCATATGGACGGGGTCTATTGCGCGTTCCCAAACTGGGTTTTTCTCTTCGCAAACGAAGAACAACTCCAGACCAAAAGCCCTAATACAGGCATTCCCAGAGACTCACCCCCTTTCTTCGGAGGAATTCGACAATGTCTGCTCTCGAAATCGAAGCTGGAGAGTAAGCACAGTTCAAGAATCCCCTATGTTAGTTTTGATGGCCTTTCATTTTCTTTCTCTAGGTCTCAAAATTCAAATTCAATCTCGTTTTGGTACTGTTTTTGCAGTGTGATAAAGATCGTACTCCAATTCTGCAAGGAGAATTCATTGCAACAGACGTTCCAGACTCTGCAGAACGAATGCCAGGTCTCCCTCAACACCGTCGACAGCCTCGAGACGTTTATCGCCGATATTAACAGTGGGAGGTGGGACTCCATCTTGCCACAGGTGGCTCAGCTCAAGCTTCCGAGGAAGAAGCTAGAGGATTTATACGAGCAGGTTTTTTGTTTGCAAACCCTAACTTTGAGAGTTGCTAATTGGTTTCTGCCCCCTTTGTGATGTTTGAGTTTAAAATTTGGGTTATACTAGATTGTTCTAGAGATGATCGAGCTACGTGAGCTGGACACTGCACGTGCGATTTTGAGGCAGACTCAGGTGATGGGAGTGATGAAGCAAGAGCAGCCGGAACGATACCTCCGTTTGGAGCATCTCCTTGTTCGGACATATTTCGATCCACATGAGGTTCTGATGCTGATACTCGCTATTTGTGTTAAAGAAATACTAATGGAAAGCTTATAAAACTGTATGCATTTATGAATGAATATGCAAAGGGCCTTGATCAGTAACCATAGAACAGAGCGGGAAGGGGTAGGAAGGTGGTTTAGATCCTTTTATTATCACCTTGATGAAGCTTTTGTGATTCATGACTCTCAATTTGCTGATGTTTGGCTGCATGTAGACAAATTAGAGCCTCTGGATTTTTTTTGAAATTTGAGCAATGTCTCTTCAGCACATGTGAATTTAGGCAGTGAGACCAACTTAGATGAAGTACAGTACAGTAGCCGAAAGCTGTTTCCACTTGTGGGGACTGGGGATAGTATCTAGGAACCCTTTTAGATGGTAAACTTCGTATGGCTAATGTCTGTAAAATTGAAACTCAACAAGTAATGGCTCCATAGATTAACAATGAGTTCTTGCTGAGATTTGTGGCTGCCAGATGGTTAATTTTGTTTTTGTTTCTATTGAACAGGCTTATCAAGATTCTACAAAAGAAAAGCGTCGATCACAGATTGCCCAAGGTGTACTGCTGTTTCTTTTCCACTTTATTGGACAACAAAGCACACATGGGTGTATTGATGCTCTGGAACTTACAAATGCATGGTCTTTCTTTGTTGTGGACAGCCCTAGCTGCAGAAGTCAATGTGGTGCCACCATCACGGCTAATGGCTCTAATCGGACAGGCCTTGAAGTGGCAGCAGCACCAAGGTGAACTTTGAACCTTACTACTTGACTCTATCTTTATTATAATTCAGAAATTCTTCCTTAGGAACTGTATGTCCTAGCACGACAGTCTTTTTTATGTTGTGTATCCATTTTAGAAAAGTGTTCTTTTTGTATAAGTTGTCGTAGAATACATATAGCTGCATATTTAATAGATTAGTCGCATATAATGGAAGTGAATAAATTGTTTGCTTGCCTTCTTTTTCCAGTTTGGAGCCATTTTTTTTATGATCGTGGAACCCTTTCTCTCCCTTCTTTTTAGGTGCTAATGAAACTCGCACAGACACTTAAGCAGTTAGTGTAGTGAATTTTAGTTGGAGTATGTTGTGGAGAATACTTATGGTAGGGACTATGTGCTTGTAGAGGTTGCTTAGTCTTGATCTGCAACACTCCTGTTTGGTTGTTTCAGGATTACTTCCACCTGGAACACAGTTTGACTTATTTCGAGGAACTGCTGCAATGAAACAAGATGTGGAAGATATGTATCCCACCACTATTACCCATACTATTAAGGTGAGCTATCATAGCATGTGTAGTTTATAGTTAATGTTTTATTTTACCAGTTCTAATGGGAACTACTAGATATCAAAAAGAAAAGGGTACTACTGTGGGCTTGTTTTTGATTAAATACTCTTCAAGTTTTTGTTAGTGCACTCTCATTGACAAATTTACTTTTGAAAATCATCTACTCCAACTAGAAATGTTATAGAACTTATCCTCCTAAAAAAAAGTTCGGAACAATATGGCACTACAAGCTCTAGCCTGGTCAAATAGCTAGTGGTAGCTACTGACTAGATTGTAGTGTCGTTGCTGGATATCCCCCTTCGCTTTAGTTTTTCCTGCCTGATGCCACATCCTTTTGCTGCAGTTTGGGAAGAAGTGTCACCCAGAATGTGCTAGGTTTTCACCAGATGGACAATTTCTTGTTTCATCTTCTGTAGACGGACTCATTGAGGTGAGTAGAAGCACGCTCTTTGTTGGCTGATCTTTTAATTGATATTCACCTTACTCTTTTTTTTTGTTTGAATATTCCAGGTGTGGGATCATGTTAGTGGGAAGCTGAAGAAAGATCTTCAGTACCAAGCAGATGTTAGTGATTTTAACTTATTTGTATTCTTCTAGCACTTGTATATGTTGTTTCCTGTCATACAGTCCCCTTCATTTGCCTTGAGTGGTTCTTGTCTTTCATTACAAAGTTCGAAGTTCATGTACAAGTATAGCTCCATTTTTATATAGTGAGGGCTGCTAGAAGCCTAGAAGCAGGTCCCATGAGGTGGAGAGACCTCCCTATGGATGTAAACCTGACCTACTAGTCGAAGTTTAGGCAACCCTTTGCCTAAATCAGGAAAATGTTTGAATTAATAGGGTTTCTGTAGAATGTAATGTTGTGTATGCAATTGCTTGTTTTTCTGAGGCTATGTTCTCCCCTCCTCCTCATTATTATGTGTCTTTCCTTTTCTCCCAAGCTATTAATGTTTTTTTAAGAATATTTGTGCCGCAACCTCTCAAGATTTTCTTATTCATGTTGCTTTCCACTCGGTATCCATTTCTTCCGATTTCTATTAATGTTTCAGTGTAGTATATTTGTACCTTAACTACTTTACAGTCATCTTTCTCGCGCTTTTGCTAAAATGTTATGCATTTGCAGGAGTCTTTTATGATGCACGATGAGGCTGTGCTTTGTGTGGAGTTCAGCAGAGATTCTGAAATGGTTGCTTCTGGCTCTCAAGATGGAAAGATCAAAGTAAGCAAGCCTTGGCATGTTCACCCTTTTAAGAAGATTTAGTTGGTTTATTCTTTTGACAACCGTGTTCATTATTCATTAGGAATCTTGCTGAAATTTCTAGTTGCCAATATTTCTATTTATGCATACCCTTCTGTAATGTTATCAGCTAATTTATTATTTGTATTTATGCACATCTGCCTACAATGTCATCATTAATTTCTCAGCAAACTAGTACTAATGTACTACTAATAGAATGGTTTGATATTATAAAATTTTGTCTCAGTTTAAAATCTGCAAACGAATTTCTAACTTGTGAGAAATCGTTTCAGGTATGGCGTATTAGGACTGCTCAATGCTTGCGACGCTTTGAAAGAGCACATGCTCAGGGTGTCACAAGTCTTGTATTTTCTCGTGATGGAAGTCAGATATTGAGTACATCTTTTGACAGCACAGCAAGGTCAAAAATTTTCATCATGGCTTTTCTGTCTTCTCATGTTCGCAGACTATTTCAGGCCATGAATGAACGGCGTTTTTATAGTCACATACAATTTGTGGTGCAGCTATATTTGTTTTTCATTATAGAAGTTGGTATTGGGGGTTAGTCATGACATGATGACATATAATGAGTTTTGTGGCTATAATACAGAATTCATGGACTGAAGTCTGGAAAGTTGATCAAAGAATTCCGAGGCCACACATCTTATGTGAACAATGCTATATTTTCTCATGATGGTAGTCGTATAATTACCGCTTCTAGTGATTGCACTGTCAAGGCAAGTATTCTCAAGATCTGCTTCCTATAAATGCAAACCCCTTCTTCTTAGGTTTGATTAAATTGGCAGTGCATTTGACAGGTCTGGGATGCCAAAACTACAGACTGTCTACAAACATTCAAACCACCTCCTCCTTTGAGGGTAATTTTCTATTTATGTTACTTAAAGCTTATGTTTAATAGAAAAGTGCTAATTGTCTGTTCTTCTTTGTACTCATTGACCCATTTGAGATATTTGCAGGGCGGCGATGCATCTGTGAATTCAGTTCATCTCTTTTCGAAAAATATGGATCATATTGTTGTTTGCAACAGGACATCATCAATATACATAATGACCCTTCAAGGCCAGGTATAATATTCTCAAGACAAATACGAATAATATCATCCTACTAGCAAGCACTAAGCATTCATCTGTTTCATTGTTTGGATGTACGATCACAGGTGGTGAAGAGTTTCTCGTCTGGTAAGAGAGAAGGCGGAGATTTCATTGCAGCCTGTCTATCACCTAAAGGGGAATGGATTTACTGCGTCGGGGAAGACAGGTTTGCCATAAACAAACCGACAACCATATCATCTGTTTATGTATCTCATTTCCACCACCTAAACAACAAAGTAATCTTTCTGGTGCAGGAATCTGTACTGTTTCAGTTACCAATCTGGAAAATTGGAGCATCTAATGAAGGTATCCCTTATTTCAGGTTCGCATTCTAGAATTGAAGCCATTTATGCAGTATGCGAACCTTTTGGTGTTCTTTGTTCTGTGCAGGTACATGAGAAGGATGTGATAGGGGTAACTCATCACCCCC
This sequence comes from Polygonum aviculare, assembly GCA_934048045.1. Taxonomy (NCBI): domain Eukaryota; kingdom Viridiplantae; phylum Streptophyta; class Magnoliopsida; order Caryophyllales; family Polygonaceae; genus Polygonum; species Polygonum aviculare. The sequence continues at coordinate 8,075,554 of OW204024.1, forward strand.
ACATAAATCTGGTTGCTACTTACGCAGAAGATTGCACTCTGAAATTATGGAAGCCATGAGGGAGGGTCTCTTGCACTTGTTTTTTAGGCTGTTGTAATTTTCTTTCTTAATGGTGTAAATCTTATGATGAGATTGATACATTTGTAACTTACGGAAAAGAACTTACGTGAGGTTTGATTTATTCAGCTCTTAGGCAGGTAAAGACCATAATGGATGATTACCCAAATCACAGGATGCTTTTTTCTGCTCTTTCTTTTCACTAACTATTTCTGAACCATCATTCAACCAAAAAAAAAACTATTTCTGAACCATCAAAGTTCAGGAATCACAATCAACTCGAAACCCACCACCATACAACCGTAACTTTCTCCTCCTTTCACCCCTCCCCTATTTACAGCCACAGTCGGCTGCAACACCAGCCTCCAGTAGCTCGAGGGTGCGTGCCACCGGCAGGAATTCCGAGCCAAAGGAGCCCCCAACAAGGTGAAGACAACCTGTCTCTAGACAAGAATGTAGGAGAATTGGCAAGACAGCTCAAAACAAAGCCATCTGCTTTCAGCATATCATTTTGTAACGAGAGATGGTCAGATACTTTCAACATTGTAATGAGAAATGAACAAATCCTTATTGGTACTAGTATAGACAAAACAAAACAATTTGTGAGCAATAGTACTAGCTAGTCATATATAACTTGTAGTATCAATAGTCCAACAACCTGCAACTTGCTAGTCCTCTCTATTGTGATGAGCGCTTCACTCTGATCTCACACAAACCCAAAACAATGGTGGGACTCCAAACCCTCAAATCCTCCCTCCTCTTCTTCTTCCTGCTCTTCCTCTGCATCCCCGTCCTCTCATGGAAGAAAGACGAGTTCCGCAATTGCGACCAAACCCCCTTCTGCAAGCGCGCTCGCTCTCGGAAACCTAATTCCTGCTCTCTCATCGCCGTCGACGTCTCCCTCTCCTCCGGCGACCTCACCGCCAAATTGCTCCCCAAAACCCCACCCGGAGAAACCCTAGACCACCAATCGTCCGAATCCAAGCCCAATCTAGAAGGATCCGAGCAACCAGAGCCTGAGGAGCCCCCAAAGCCACTCGTTTTGAGAATCTCGGCTTACCAAGGCGGAATCCTACGCCTCAAGATCGACGAAGACCCCTCGCTCAACCCCCCGAAGAAGCGGTTCGAGGTCCCCGATGTTGTCGAATCGGAGTTCCTGAGCAAGAAGCTATGGCTACAGAGGCTCTCGGAGGAAGTCCTCGGTGGCGACACAGCACCTTCTTCGATCGTCTATCTCGCCGACGGATACGAAGCGGTTCTCCGCCACGATCCGTTTGAGGTCTTTGTCAGGGAGAAGAAGGGAGGTAAGCGCCTGGTTTCGATTAACTCCCATGGATTGTTTGATTTCGAGCAATTGAGGAAGAAGAGAGATGGGGAAGACTGGGGGGAGCATTTCAAGGGGCATATTGATTCGAGACCCTATGGTCCTCAGTCTATTAGCTTTGATGTCTCGTTTCATGGTGCTGATTTCGTTTATGGTATACCTGAGCACGCCACAAGCCTCGCATTGAAGCCGACTAAAGGCCCCGGAGTGGAATTCTCTGAGCCATATCGGTTGTTTAACTTGGATGTTTTCGAGTACCTTCACGAGTCGCCTTTCGGGCTGTACGGTTCCATCCCGCTCATGATTTCGCATGGGAAGGAGCATGGAGCGTCCGGGTTCTTTTGGATGAATGCTGCTGAGATGCAGATTGATGTTCTTGGGGAGGGCTGGGATGCGGGGGAGTCGAAGCTTTCGCTCCCTTCGGAGCATAAGAGGATCGATACGTTCTGGATGAGCGAAGCTGGGATAGTCGATGCGTTTTTCTTTGTTGGTCCGAAACCGAAGGATGTGGTTAAGCAGTATGTGAGTGTGACTGGTAAGCCTGCAATGCCTCAGCAGTTTGCCACAGGGTATCACCAATGTAGGTGGAATTACCGTGATGAGGAGGATGTTTACCATGTTGATTCGAAGTTTGATGAGTATGATATACCGTATGATGTGCTTTGGCTCGATATTGAGCACACTGATGGGAAGAAGTATTTCACATGGGATTATTCGCTTTTCCCTCATCCGGAAGAGATGCAGAAGAAATTAGCAGGAAAAGGTAGACATATGGTCAATATCGTGGATCCTCATATCAAGAGAGAGGACTCGTACTATATACACAAGGAAGCTACAGAGAAGGGGCATTATGTGAAGGACGCTTCTGGGAAGGATTATGATGGTTGGTGTTGGCCTGGATCATCTTCGTACCTGGATGTGTTGAGTCCTGAAGTGAGAGCATGGTGGGCTGACAAGTTTTCTTATAAAAACTATGTTGGATCGACACCATCTTTATACATTTGGAATGACATGAATGAGCCATCTGTCTTCAATGGACCTGAGGTAGGTTACTAAACTTTGTACATAAATTTAGCAATGCCTGTGGAAGGATTGTAATGTTCAGCTAGGTTTTTTACTGATTCAGTAGATTTTAGTTTTGATGCATTATTTGTTGTGTTACTGCTTGTTATGCTTAACTAATTGTCTAAATGTGCTTGTCCTTCGTTTTGTACAAGATTTCAATGCCTAGAGATGCTTTGCATGTTGGTGGTGTGGAACATCGGGAATTACATAATGCATATGGGTACTATTTTCACATGGGTACATATGGTGGACTTGTGAAGCGGGGTGAGGGAAACGATAGGCCTTTTGTCCTATCAAGGGCATTCTTTGCTGGAACCCAAAGGTATGGTGCTGTTTGGACAGGAGACAACACAGCAGAGTGGGAACAGCTTAGGGTTTCAATTCCGATGGTTTTGACTATGGGGCTCACTGGGATGCCTTTTGTAGGTAAGCTTAGGTTTCTTAAAAGGTCTATGTCAACTATGTTTCTTATGTTTTACATCTGCTAATTACGGGTCCTGATTCCTGGCCAGGTGCTGATATTGGTGGATTCTTTGGAAATCCTGAACCTGAGCTTTTGGTACGTTGGTATCAAGTGGGTGCCTACTATCCTTTCTTTAGAGGACATGCTCATCATGATACCAAAAGACGGGAACCATGGCTATTTGGGTAAACTTTCCGCTCTTTTTTTGAAGCATTGTTAACTAGTTAAACCCAATTCTGTTAAGATCCTGATAAATATTTAGACGTTTATTTTGATGAAACCAGTGAAGTTTTAAGAGCAATAGTTGTTATATTCTCATTTGTTTACTTTGTTGCTTCCAATCAAAGGAAGAATGTGTTGATCCTACCGAAAGAATAAATGTTTTATTTTTGCACATTTGTTCTGTTTCTTTACATGTGCACTCTAAATGTAAGCAATGCTATGAAATCAAAGTTGTTTACTCTATTTGTTTATCCAGATGATCAATAATGTCATTTAATCTTCTGCTTTAAGGATCTTGCATAATTCACCGATACATTACGTACTCTCGACAAGTTGAGAGGTTAATAATCATCAAATTTGCTTTCTTGATATGTATAAAGGTGCCTTTTTGTCTTGACTACAGGGAACGGAACACCGAGCTGATAAGAGATGCTATTCGTACCCGTTACATGTACCTGCCATATTTCTATACTCTCTTCAGGGAGGCAAACACTACTGGTATTCCTGTAATGCGTCCACTTTGGATGGAATTTCCTACCGATGAAGCCACTTTCGGCAACGATGAGGCATTTATGGTTGGAAACAGTCTTTTAGTCCAAGGGATTTACACTGAGGTATGCTAGTATCATTTTACACTTTTCCTACTCTCTTGTGATTTCTCCAAATGTCTCAAAATTGTATCTTACTTTCTTCCAGAAAGCAAAGCACGTGTCGGTTTACTTGCCTGGACAAGAGTCCTGGTATGATCTTAGAACCGGGGCTACATACAAGGGCGGGGTGACCCACAAGTTTGAAGCATTAGAAGAAAGCATCCCTGCTTTCCAGAGAGCCGGTACAATCATCCCAAGGAAAGACCGTTCTCGTCGAAGCTCCACACAAATGGCAAATGATCCTTACACTTTGGTAAGCTGGTTGTATGGTTCGGTTCTTGTTTCACACTTATTATATTTTCAGTTTACACTTTTGTTTGATCCGAGTTTTTTTAATCATAATATAAAAACAGTTTTTTTCTAGGTTAAGTATCCATTTTTTAGATTTATTTATGCTCGATAATTTACACAGGAGTTTTAAAAAGAAATTATAGGGTTCAACTTTCGGTATTTAGGCATTATGTTTCAAATCAGGATCATGGGATAAAAACCATAATTCCATGACACCTCTGAAGATCATATTACCCTTCTGAGTTCTGAGTTTTGACAAGCTCTTTCCACATGTTTCAGGTGATTGCTCTTAATAGCACTAAAGAAGCAGAAGGCGAGCTCTACATAGACGATGGCAAGAGCTTTGAGTTTCAAGGCGGAGCTTACATCCACCGGCGCTTCACCTTCGCCAATGGGAAGCTGACGTCTGTAAACCTGGCTCCCAAACACAATGGAGGAAAGCAGTTCTCAACAGATTGTGTGGTAGAAAGAATCATTCTTCTCGGCCACTCATCTGGACCCAAAACCGCGGCCATTGAGCCTGCAAATCAGGAAACAACAGTTGAATTGGCCCCACTTCGGCTTCAAGGGCATGAACATGGCCCTTCGGTACTGACTATTCGCAAGCCGAACGTTCGCGTTTCAGACGACTGGACAATTAAACTGTTGTAAGCTTTCTTCAGAGGCCTTTGCTCAAGTCTTCATTCCTAATAGGAGCAGTGTTACCCAGATTACGGATTATGATCTGCTTAATAGAAATTAGTGCCGGAGAATTTTCAAGCATGAAAGCTGCTTTGCTCCTATTTTCTTCCTTTTTGGCAATTCAAGCTTTTGAGAACAGGAAATTCGACTATAGTGAAGTTTTTCTAAAACTTTTAGCAGGTGTACTTTAAGGTTTATCAAGCAGTGACTAGATCCACTCACGTTGCAGTAACTTAATGATTGAAATGAGTTTTTTTTCTCGTTCTTTGTTTCATGACTCAGTCTACATTCATCAGTTTCCTCATTAATCAATTTCGTGGACTTTATCTGGTGTAAATACGTTCAAGAATTAATACCAAACAGACTTAGTTTATCTGATTAGCAGAATATACAATAAGATAACATTTTACTTGATAGCCAATAATAATAGTTTTATAAGGGCACTAGAAAAGGTTATTACATGTTCTGACCTATGAAATTTAGCAACAAGCTTACACATGGATACACTCTTAAGCCCAAACACAAGGATACTAAATCCCAGTGTTCTATTAGTTATTATTAACTGCAAAAGGGTTTCTCTCAATACACAAGATGCCAACACCAACAGAAATTGACTTACAACACACACAACTCAGCCACAAACACAGAGCTTCAGACTCTTCTTCCCCAATCAGCATTACCAAACTCAACATATCCGGATCCGCTTGCCATCATTCTCTGGCACGCTTGCATCTCCACCATCAACATCCAATGGAACCGAGACATGGCCCTGCATAAAGTTACATCCATCAGCAACTGATTATTATGAAAGCAGGTCACAAGAATGATTCTTTACATCAACCACAACCGGACAGTTAACAGACTAGATAGGATTCTTACAGTTTCATCAGGAACAATCGCGTATCTGTCTAATGGTGGAGCCCGGCTTTTCCCTGGTCATTTGAAGCAATAAAACATCAAACTTTAAGTTAGAAGTTAAAAAGGTAAAGGATAGGGGGAAAGAGAACAAAAACTTTAAGGCACCTGATAATGGATCACTGCTTGAGGACTCTATTTGTTGTCCACTTGATCCATCCTTGCTCAAGGCCTCTATTATTGTCGGTTGGTTCCTGCGAATGTATAATGTATACCCTTAAGATCTCACAGTAGGGAGAAGCTTGTAGTTTGAGATAATATTATATTATGCAGACCCTTCAACACACTAGATGATCTTTCCCTAAGAAGATAGACTCATCCAAATTATTATCATCAGTTCAAATCCTCAATCTACATTTCGCCAGTATGTATGGACCGTATGGTATCTTACTTTATACTGCAATATGCGATAGAATCATGCTTCTCTGAGGTAAGCTTTGATGAAAATGATTGAAATGGGCAATCATGGTTTCAAAACAAAAGGCTAAAATTACCGGTCTCTAGAGTCTCTGTGGCCAAGCTGTCCATTTGTACCTCTTCCCCAAGAATACAAATTGCACTTATCAGTAACGGCAAGTGTGTGCCTCCATCCACAGCATATCTGGGTTACTTTCTGTCATCATCAACAAAAATGTGACATCATTACCTTGTTTAAGTACATGCTTTGAAGGAAATGCCTTCAGAAATGAATCCAAGTAATGTAATACAGTGAAAATTTAAAGTTTAAGGAAGAATGGGGAATTGCCTGATTATTAGGTAACACAACTTGTACTGGAGAGCAGCGATCATTATTGTCGCCTACACCTAATTGTCCAAACTGTAGAAGAGAAGATCTAATCTTTCAGTTTTCCAGTTTTCCAGTAAGGCTACACACCCAATTCACTTAATACAAAAGCCATTGAAAGAGAGAAGAAAAAGAAGTATATCCAATGTTTCAAGAATGGAGTGAGACAGAACCTTATTCCATCCCCATGCATATAGGGTTCCATCAGAAGTGACTGCCATTGTGTGCCTCCATCCACCTGAAATCTGAAAGATACGACACCAAAGATCAGTCAAAATTAAGTATTCAAAGGTACAGGCCTTCTTGAAGAAAGGAACAAGACAATTTGGAAGTATATTAAGACCTGAGAAACACACTGATTACTCAGTTCCTCCAATCTGTGAGGAATAAGGTGATCTTCATTGTCTCCATGACCAAGTTGACCATATTTACTCCACCCGTATGTATACAAGACACCGGCTGTGTTGACTGATATCGTATGACGCCACCCACATGCAACGAGTGTCATCTTTTGGTCCTGCGATGTTAACAAAATTAACAGCTCAAGACAAACAACAAAACCCAACTTCTACAGAATCGAAGAACTAAATAGGTTTTGACATACATCAGCGGAAGACAGGACTTTCTCAGGAAATAGGCGATCCTTTCTGTCGCCTAGCCCCAAGTTTCCATACCGACCCCATCCCCAACCATACAAATGACCGTCTTCTGTAACAGCAGCACTATGCTCAGCACCAGCAGCCACCATCTTCACAGGTATGCCCTGACAGATAAATGTGACAAGGAAAGTACAAATATTAACACCAAAAACAAAAACAAGTCATATGGTTAGAAAAATGTTTGGAATGGCAAAAACACCTCAAAAGCATGAAGCATCTGAGGAACAAGAACATCTTCAGTCGTTCCAAGACCAAGCTGACCATTTTGGTTACGCCCCCAGCTTCACAAAAAAAAGCAATAGCAAGAGCAAAGCCCAACTATTAGTTAAGTCACCGAGTTCTTTATCGAACATCATGGAATGTTAAATGTTGATTTAAGGGTAAGGAGTGAAGTTAACAATGATAAAGACCCATATGAATAAATTGCCTACCTAGCAACCTGTCCTTCCATAGTTACTGCCAAACAGTGACTGTCACCAGAAGCAATTTGTCTGATTTTCACTCCACCTAATGCTTTGATGGGATGAGGGATAAACAAGTCACTGGAATTTCCATGACCTAATCTCCCAAAATCACCCCTGCAGAAGTTGCAAGACATTCATTACCAAACACCACAGAAGGAGAGCACAGCATGTACATATGCTAATAACTTGATGCCCATTTCAAATCTAAAATTGCTCCATGTAAGAATGTGCACATACAATGCCAATGGATAGCCTGATAGGGAAATAGAAATGAAAGCATATGAAGAACATACCATCCCCAACTATAGACTTGCATACGGGAATCAGAGTAAGCCATGGTATGATCAGCCCCACAAATGAGAGAACTAACTTGATGCCCATCTAGTGCACTCACTTGGATCGGCGAATACCGATCTTCCGCATCCCCAAGCCCTAATTGCCCATCTTCTCCTCTTCCCCATGAACAGATAATATCTCCAGCTACAAAATTGGAGTTCAAAAGATCACTCATAAGCAAGAGCTTTGCATAAAGGAATGAACTTTATGCCTAAAACCCTAGTGCTACTGAAAACCCATCTTCAGTATAATCATAACAAGCCATTAGACCTAGATGATCGGCAAATTAGACCAAAAGATCTTACAGAGGAGGGCAACAGAGTGGCTGGCACCAGCAGAGATGAGGAGGACTCGACGGAATTGGGGTTTTTCAGGATGGCTCGTTTCTTCCTCAGCCACCATCTGATTCTGATCTTTCTCTTCAGGCTCCATCTTTCTTCTTCTGTTTCTGCCACACACACACAAACTCACTAGAGATTGAAATGTGAGGGAGTTGAAAAATGTTAAAACTGGGATTTATAGTGAAAGAGACTGCACATGGAGAAACCCCTCACTCCTTTTAACTTACCATTTTTCCCAATCTTTCGTTCTTCTTCTTATCAGAGAGCAATTACTACGTCGACATTGATGGCAAGACAGGGGACCCCTTTGCCTACTTTGCTCTCCACCGCTCGTTTTTGGGTTCGAATTTCCGCCTTTTTATTTATTTATTTGTTTTTGGTGATGAAAACCCATAGCGGAGAAGCTCGTAGAAAAGAAGACTAGAGTTGAACAAAAAAAAGAAAAGAAGACTAGAAGAGGGTCATGTGCAAACTGTAAAGTTGGCCAACTCGGAGGCAAAAAAAAAGTCCTTTGCTTGCTCATCAATTTGGCCTTGTATTCATTTTTCTCTCTCTCTTTTGTCTATAGTGATCTAAGTATTTTCTTTTACTTCGTGGAATTTAATCACCAGTTGTTGCATTTTTTATTGGTTGATTCGGAAATCGAGGGATTCTAGCACTTTTAGCAAAATAACATAAATAAAGAAAAGAAATAGACAATAATAATTTTATAATAAAGATTTTTTTGTAGTGTGTCCTAATGGCATATTATAAATCAATCATAACTATATACTAAAGCGGAGGTTAGAAATAATATTTAGTCCGACACGTGTCACCTTCTCATTGGACCGCATCATTCATCTTTAATAAAACAATTTAATTTGTTTAATTGGTTGAAATTTTATTGTAGACCCCACACAAGGTTTCTTCTTATCTATTGATTTTTATTTTTATTATTTTTTTAAAAAAATAAACTAAATATGCTAAAACAATTATCAAGAGATTTTTTTATTACGTAAATCATATTAAAAGTTATGTGTAATTCCAAATCTTAAATATTTAGATAAACCTTAATTTTTAAAAGAGATAAACCTTAATTTCTCTCTTTTTTTTATTATTTAACGTAATTAAAACCAAAAAAATATAAATATTTAGATATTTCCTTATTATTAAATATAATTATCCAAACCTTAAAACAAAACTATTCAAATCTTTAAAAAAATCTATCCAAAATAGTACACATATTGAAATCCACACTTTATAATTACAACTAATATACTAAATATACTAAAACAAGGATTTCAGATCAGTCTCTAAAGCCATTAATTGCCGAAAAATATATTAAATTTCAACATATCAAAAATTAGCATTAATAAACATAATTTATCCAAAAAAAATATATATACTAAATTTCAACATATAGACGAAAAAATATACTAGATTTTATATCTACAAAAAAGTCGTGCCTTGAAGGCACGGGTACTGCCACTAGTACTCTCTCTGTTTCAAAATACATAACCATGTGCTCACTTTCTCTTGTTTCATAATACTTGACCATTTCACATTTTTTTCTATCTCTTTCCATTTATACCCCTAATAATTATCTTTTTTTTGGTTGACCCTTAATAATTATCTTTATCATAATCATTACACTTTTTCATATTTCTCCAAGCAAATAATTAACTCTACTTTTGATAGGGATAATATAGGAATAACATTTTTTTCTTAATATATGTGCAATGTCCAAATAGTCATGTATTTTGAAACGGATGGAGTATTATAAAAAATTGGTAAATCTTAAAAAGTTGGATTTTTAATCTTTTTTTATGACAGGTTCTCTATTTTCTCTTTAGGGTTTAGTTTCCTTATTTAGTATGTTTATAATATACCATTAAGGCATACAGTAAAAAAAACGGTTTATAATAAGTGATGACAGGATGAGGGATGAATAGTGAGTTGCGTTAGATTGGATTGGTTTGTCAATATAGAATCTAAACGCACGAAGAATAAGCATAGATGCCCACGAAGCATAACACTAACTCAAACATAAGGTGGAAGTAAATGAACACATAAGCTAAGCAAAGATAATTAGATCAAATACATCCAAAAACAAATAAGCAAACATACATACATACATGCATGAACACGGTATAAAACTTGTGTTTCGTTATTACAAAGAGTTATTTATAAAACAAAACTAATTAAAATGATTACATTATCGGTGTCATTTCATCCAACTAGTTTTTCTCAACTAAGAGCATCCACAATGAAGACTACTTGCATTTTTTATGGTTTTAAAAAAATGAAAATTCAGTAAAATTCAGATTTGTGTCAGAAAAACATTTCTTATTTGTGTGAGAAATCTCTTGCTGAAAAAATGGATCCTGACACATATCTCCGTAGAATTTTATTTTGGCTAATGAAAAAGAGAGAGAAAGGTAAAAAGTATTTTATGAAATTTTAGGAGGCATTCTCCATAATAGATGCTCTAAGATATGAAATTATACATTGCTCATTCATTTCATGTAGCTAGTTGGTCGGTATTGGGTAAACATCTATTCACACGTCACATAGAGAGGAACGGTCTCTATGAATTAGGATTTATTAATGTGTCAAAATATTTATCTAAACTAATGTCTAGTGGTAGAGGCATGAAAGATTTTGATAGGTTTTGACTTATCCCATTTCACATTGGTGATTTAACATGTCACATCTATCTTTCTTACCATAGATTAGGGTCAATCGTGATAATTTGCGAATTTCACGTACAAAAAAATGTATCAAAGTACTTTAGACTCGAGTAAAAATGTCACGAGGTGAAAAATAAAAAATGTAGAATACGGCCAAATTGCATAAAGTGAAGAATAGTGTTTTTTCTTGATGTGTCAAATCCATGCACATGGAAAAAGCAGTGGAAAAGTGATAATTTGGTGACATTAAAACTGGCAACTTTCAGACTGCTGAGCCTGAATTGAGGTAAGAAAAATTAACGGTACTCCATATATTGTTGGATGTGTGTGTTTCTTCAGGCCAAACACGTGCCCAATTTCCTTATTTGTACTGTTTTTCCATTCTTATCATAACCAACTTAGGGTTACGGGTAAACTTGGATCTGAGTACATTTGTAATTTACAGTCAAATAGCGGATTCGTGATTCGGGTCGTATTAAATGTTAATGGTTGTACCCGCTACCAACCGACCCATATTTGCGGTGGCAACAAATAGGCACAGTGCAATATAAGGAAACTAATTTTCAACTTGGTTTAGCCAAATGGGCAAGCTGGAAAAAAAAAGGGGGAAAAAGTGAGAAGATCAAAGATTAGGGTTTGAAATTTGAAAATGAGCTTGCTTCTTAATTTCTACCAACATGTCAACATGGCGATTTCAAGAGTTAAAAATGACGAGTTGATATTCAACGAATGGGTGGTTAGATGCGTTGTAAGTATCCGTTCATGCACCACAAATGTCTGTTTCATAATACAGTATATGTTAATGTACAATTAAGAATGAATCAAGAGAACTAGAATGTACTTAAGTACTCGAAAGTCGAAACTACTAGCACTCCTCTAATTCAAGTTTGATTTTGTTTAACGGATTTACAAGAGGAGACTCGTACTTTACTGGGGGGTACTATACGTCTATGGTCTATACCCAAGGTTGGAATGAACGGAGCCCCACACATGCATACGTTGCGAATTGTTTGATTGTCCACTCGTGATAAATATACAGTACCTCTAAAGGCTCCCACCAACAAGGTTCGCATAGAGGATCTCATCTTACAAACTATTAATATTGGCAAATCTAGCATTGTCCAAAAGTGGGATGGGCTTTAAACAGACCACACCGGTGACCCATGCCTTCGCTCCGCCTCGGACAATCTAGTAAAGCAGATTTTGAAATTTTTCTTCGTTTTTCCGCCCCCATGTAAAAATCCATCACTCCTTTGTCGAATGTGGGGGCGGACACCCTTATTCACAAGTCACACCCCTAGATCCGCCTATGAATCGCAATATGTTAATCATTGTCTAAAACTCCAAACTCTAAACACCTTTTCATTCATAAGGGGCTTGTTCAGTCTCGATGACGGAACTTTGGGGCGTAATAGAATGAAGTTAGCTTGGGAGAATGGGTACCGTAAAGTTCTTCTGGAGTTGGACTCTCAATTGGTTATCCACCTTTTAAGTTTCAGAGTGAAGCAGAATCACTCGCTCTTTAGCCTGGTTTCATCTTGCCAAGACTTAATTAGTAGGGACTAGTCCGTCCAGCTCCAACAAGTGCATCGAGAGGCAAACTCCGTTGCTAATAGCCTCACATGCATCTAGTGTCTTTTTTATCCCTTCAGGTCTTCATGTATTGAGTGTCCCGCATGAGGGGATTTATTTACCGTTGTTTGACGATGTAAGAGCTCAGACTATCCCCCGTTTGCTGACTACTTTATCCATTTTTTTGTTGGGGAAATTTCTGCGGAAGCCCGGATCGTTCCTGCAAATCGATGGATAGTAAGCGAACCAAGACAAAGACACGAGCAATTGTTGACCCAGTTCGTCCCAAGGACTACGTCTAGGGGCACTACCAAGCCAGGGATTCTCCACTAGATTAGAGGACTCAAGGGTTACAAGGACACTGATCTTCAGATCTACCCTGATCAAGATCTTCCTAAGCCTAACCTCTCAATCTCGCTTTCAGGATTTTCTCTCCATGGTAAAGCACCCCAATTACAATAATCAAGTTGGGTATATATATAACCTAGATCCTTAAAGATATATTTTTCCTTCCAAAAAAGATATCCTACCAGACAAAAGATAGAAATCCTAGAAACTCCTTTACTTGTACTTCAAGTAATTTCCTTCTCTCTATCTTTCCTAAATCAGGCTCTATAACCCAACAATCTCCCACCTAGAGACTGATTCCAATTGCAATTGACATCTTCTTCACGCTCAACAAACTCCCACCTGAGGAATGCTTTAGAGCGCCCACATCGTCTGCTTGACGATCCTCCCTTCTGGTAGTGGTAGTGCCAACCCTTAAGCTTACGTGCTTAGGCCATCAGAAGCCCCGCCCGGCTTCCATTCTTCCAGCCTGTCAGCAAGGTTTTCTCCCACCATACTCGGCGCCTGTCGTACGGTCTTCTCCTTGCAAGCCAGATCCTTTTCGCTCCCACCGGATCTCAAGACACTTGGATGATCGTCAAACCTCCACATCACATACTCTGCGACTGTATCTTCTGACTCATCCTCCGTCTCCTCTCTGATCGTGTGGTGCACGACGTCTCCGGACAACGATGCGCTAATCGTCACTCTGTCCAACGTCCTCCGCTCGTTGTCCTCCATGCCTCCTCCTCTCCAAAACCCGAAGTTCGCATCTTTGAACTTCTCAATGGAGAACTTACTGACATTCATCTCCAATTTCAGGAACCCTGCGCTTTGATATCAGTTGTTGGGGAAATTTCTACGGAAGCCCGGATCGTTCCTGCAAATCGATGGATAGTAAGCGAACCAAGACAAGACAAAGACACGAGCAATTGTTGACCCAGTTCGTCCCAAGGACTACGTTTGGGGGCACTACCAAGCCAGGGAGATCTTCCTAAGCCTAACCTCTCAATCTCACTTTCAGGATTTTCTCTCAATGGTAAAGCACTTCAATTACAATAATCAAGTTGGGTATATATAGAACCTAGATCCTTAAAGATATATTTTTTCCTTCCAAAAAAAAGATATCCTACCAGACAAAAGATAGAAATTCTAGAAACTTCTTTACTTGTACTTCAAGTAATTTCCTTCTCTCCATCTCTTTCCTAAATCAGGCTCTATAATCCAACATTTTTTTGTGAGTAGTCCATTACCTTTTATGAATTAATAAAACGTTCATTTGAGGTACCGAAGATTCCCGCCTTTTTTTCAACTAAAAAAACAAGAATTAAGTGTTGAGATGACTGCTTATTTTCCATAATGTACGGAGGCCGGGTAGGGTAATAATGCGATTCCTTGTATGTATACAGATTTGATAATGATGAAAGTTGTAACCAATTGCCCAATAACAAGTGGTAACTTGCATTGATAACCGGATTCCGGACTTGCAATGAAGACAATGAGGTAGTCCAAATTATACTTTAACCATATATGTGACAAACTGACAATGTTACTATGTTAGGCAAAACGTATAATCAAGAAATAGTCTTGTAATAATTACTCTAGTGGTGTCCGTGGGTAATGAGATCGATTATGTCGCTCTTTGTCTTGTCCTTACATTTTCACCAAACACGTTGAAATTTAAAAAAATGGACGGGTTATTAACTCCAAAGGAGATAATCATGTCAATGTTTTAAGTTCAAACAGCAATTGTGATTTTAAAGTTAGAGTTTGATTAGACATAGGTTGTCAAACTTTGCAAAATTAAACCTTTTTTTATTCATTTTATTAAAGATAGATCATCCAAACTAGTTTGCAACTCAATATTTTCTTGTCTTTCTGGTTTTATCACATTTATTTTTTACAACCGATGTTTTAAAAAACGATAGGCGGTCTCTAGGCGGTTCCTCTCCGCCTAGCGCCTAGCACCTAGGCACCCAATATGGTTTGCCTAGGCGGCCTAGACAGACTCATAGGCACCGCTTAGACAGGTTAAAATGCTTGGTGCATAAGGACTGATTAGCCTCTAGGCGGGACCTAAAAGTGATTTTTAGTTCAAAAGACGACACCTACGCACCGCTTAGACAGACCCTTTACCTTATCCAAAAAGATGTGTTTAAGACTTTGAGTTCATTTATTTAGGATTTTTTTTACTTTACTGAATAGTCTGAATTGTATCATTTTCTTCTTAGCTTGATTGCCCTTTAATCCTTTATGCCTCTAGGAGTAGTTTGATCATGGCAAAAAAAAAATTGAAATTGAAGTTGAAATTGAAGGGTTCCACTAAGTTCAAACATCAATTGTGAATTTAAAGTTAGATTTTGATTTTTTGGTCGATAAAGTTAGATTTTGATTAGACATAGGCTGTCAAACTTTGCCAAATTAAACCTTTTTTTATTATTTTATTAAAGATAGAAGAGCTAAACTAGTTTGCAACTCAATATTATCCTGTCTCTCTGGTTTTATCACCTTCATTTTTCATAACACAGACCCTTTACCCTTATCCAAGATTCCAAAGATGTGTTTAAGACTTTGAGTTCATTTATTTAGGATTATTTTATTATTTTATTGAATTGTATGATTTTCTTCTTAGCTTAATTGCCCTGTATGCCTCTACTCCTCTAGGAGTAGTTTGATCATGGCAAAAAAAAATAATTTTGAAATTGAAGTTGAATCTAGTTGTTATCACTTTTGTCAAAGGGATTTGACATTTTCTTTGAAAAACCATGATTAACAATCATTGATATTCTTACGCACTTAAAATCAATGCAGACTGTTCAAATCTCACATGTTTCGGGTTCATATTTGCAGGCTCAAGGCTTGATATAATTTGGTCTTGTGAGATTCAGTAACCGCAAAAGAACTCCACCAAAGACGATGAGTGAACCATGAAATAGTTTGGTGTAAATTCAGTTTGCAGGCAACAAAATTTTCACAAACAATGCACAAAAACAACCAAGCTGTTTGTGCAGAAAGTATCATATGTGATCCCCTCTCCACATGACACACTTGTATGGGAGAAAAAAAAAATCCCCTATACCCTGAAAATATGCAACTTCCACATCCCACAACAACAATTGTACAAAAGCTTCCCTGTTTCACAAATCTTCATGCAGACTTGGATCAGAGCTCTCTGAATTCGACGAGCTTTCGAATGGCTGGCGAGAAAGCCTTGACAGTATAAGCCGAGATATGTTTTCAGCTGAGACAGCGCTGGTCTCCATTGTAGAAGCCGCACTCTCAAATGCATTCACATAATACAAGTGCAATCCATCCAGCACAAATGGTGCAAACGACTCGGGTGCGTTGTAATGAGGGTACGCTGCCCAGTCTATCTTGATCGTCTCCTTCCTCACACTGTACAAAATCACACACACACACACAACAAAAACAACAATCAGAAATCCTAGCTTTCCTCTATTTTTCACCTTGATCTGACATGAACAATCAGTGCAGTATTACACTACCTGAATATCTGATCCAGCAACGAATCATCAAGCGGGCTACGAGAGAACACCTTGTAAGAGAAATCGTCCTTGCCATGTTTCTTCAGAACAGAAATACTCGAAAATGGTATCCTTGGATCCTCGAGAGTGCCTACTAACACAGGAATCTCAGAAACAGCTGCTAATCCGAAATACGCCTGCATCATACAATGTCCCGAAGTCAGAACAGATATAAAACCAGGGAATAAATGAAGCAATGAACACAATGTGGTTATTTATCAACACTCACAGGATTCAGAAGCCCTCTTATAAATGTAGTGAAAGTGTGCTGCATCTTTCTTTCCGGGATTGAAACAGGAGGATTGAATTGGATGTTGAGTTCATCCAATGGAGTCGCAACGACTACAACGTCACACGCGTAGCTGTTTCCTGCAACGGAATCAAGCTCATAAAACCTTCCAACATGGGAGATGGCAGATATCTCTTCATTCAGATGCAAAGAAACATCTGATGTATCGATAAGTCCGGCAGCCATTTGCCAGTTGCCACCTTCAACCGCCCATAAACCGCCATCAGAACCAGCCATGGAAACTGCTCCTGCCAATCCACTGATTTGAACACTTTGGCCGTAATTAATGCGAGTAATCACCTGACAATGTATAGTAATTACAAAAGTGAGACTTTCATGTTTTGAATCATCTGGTATGAGAAAGGGAAAAGCAGTTTCTCACAGTGACAAGCTCTTGAATAAGCAATGGCGATAATCCAGCTTGGAGCAACTCCTCCTCTAAAGCCCGGCCTGTGAGATTGTACAATCCCGACCACTCAAGCATGTCCCTCACCGTCTCAAACACTGGCCGGACATCAGGATTTTCGTAGTACTTCAAGAATTTGTCAACAGTATTCTGCACAATTTGATCGATTGCTCAGGAACAAGTTTTCTAAACGACTAGACAGAGCTCCCAAATTCACCATCGAATGATCTAAACACTTGAATTCGAAAACTGAATCATCTCAACACTCGAGGCCGAAAATTGGATCATCTAAACACTCGAATTCGAGAAATGAATCATCTAAACACTGGAATTCGAATGTTGAATCATCTAACCACTCGAGTTCGAAAATCTAATCATCTCAACACTCGAATTCGAATACTGAATCATCTGAACACTCGAATTCCAGAAGTGAGTCATCTAAACACTAGAATTCGAAAATTGAATCATCTAAACTCTCGAGTTCGAAAATCTAATCATCTCAACACTCGAATTCCAAAATTGAACCATATGAACACTCGAATTCGACAAGTGAATCATCTAAACACTAGAATTCGAAAATTGAATCACCTGAACTCTCGAATTCGGAAAAAGTGATGAGAAGAAATAGGGGATTCGGAAACTGACCTCGACGAAGGTGTCCATTCGGAGGAGGGAGACGCCGTAACGCCAGAACAGCCTGAGGGAGTTGATCTGATTGACAAGCTTCTGCAAGATCGGATACTTCCAATTGTCAACAGTTAGGGTTTTGAAGGCGAAATTCGTCCCGTCCCAAATCCCTAGGGACAAACCGTCGTCGCTCCCGCTCTTCAGCTTAGGCCTCAAACCTAGCAATCGAGTGAAATTGGCGGCGTGGTAGTTCTTAGGGTGGAGGATAGAGGCGCCGGCCTCGTAAATATCTCCGGCGAGGTTGACGGTTTCCATACGACCTCCGACGACGTCGTTTCGCTCGAAGATGTGGATGGTGCCGATCGGGGAAGGGGATTGGTTGGGAGGGGAGTAGGTGCGGAGGAAATGGGCGACTGAAGAGCCGCCGATTCCGCTTCCGATGATGCAGACGGTGGCCGGAGGTGGTGGGGAGGAGAGAGAAGGGGAAAGAGAGAGGAGGAAGAGGAAGGAGAGGAGGCGGAAAGTGGGCGGCGACATGGTGGCGGAACTGGTGGTTGCTAAAATGAGCGGGTAAGTGCAGAGGTTGGAGTACACTGTGTGTATATATAGGTCCAGAGAAACAAATAATTTTGGTTTTTTAATAATTATAAAATTGACAATAAGATGAATAATTTACGTGTTTAAGTTTAATGGTAAATAATTAAATTCTACGCTAAATAGTTTTTGTTGGTCATAGATCTTTTTCAAAATTTCCTCGAGTTAAAATTAAACGAAGTTGATGGAAATTTAGAAACAAGTTGGATTCCCACACCCTTCTGAATGCAAAAACTTAACCGATGAAAAATAAAAGTATCACCTCTTAACATTGTTAGAGTGACTAATATCAAGAGACTTAATCCGAGAAAGCGTGTCCAATGCCTCTTTCTCGAATTCACCAAATGTAGAAAAAATAAAGGGGATAAATTTGTATTCGTGTTCTTCGCATTTGGACTAGTACTTCCTTCTTTTTCTCAATTGAAATTTTGATTAGCATGTGCCCTATAATTTTGATTAGCATGTAGTCATCATGTACTCCATTATCAAGATTTGCTCAAAATGTTCATACTTTTTCAGTTGATACGGCCAATATTGAAATTTTGGCATCAATATTTGTGAACATTTCTCATGAAATACTAGACTAAATGGATTAACATATTTTTCATCTCTGTAATCAGTGAGGCCTGAAAATGACAAAATATTTGAATAATATAGGAATGTTTTGGTTCATGTAGGATTCATTATTAATCCATCGTGGCAACCAATGGCTATAGTTTTAGTCAATAGATGGATAACTCAAACAAACGTGGAGAATGGCATGCCATTCCTCTATTAGTTGTGATCAAATTAAAATAATTAGCATAGAAAAAACGAAAAACACTCGTTCAATTAAGTACCAAAATTAAGATTTCTTTATATGGTTAATTAAGCTAATCTTTTTACAAATTAACAAGTCACCCTCACCAGATATGTCAATAACACGTAACAACTGCCAAAACGGTTTTTGCCCTTTTGAATTTATCCACAGAAAGTCATTGCTAAAATACGGCGTGACCACCAGCTCGATCATCTTGAAGTTAATTAAGCGCACGATTAAAACATTTAAATCCAACTTGATTTAAACAATCCTTAAATTGATCCGATCAGATCCTTAATTACTTAGAACCCCTGCACTGCCCCTTGCACGTTCTGCAACCGAGTCGAACAAATTCTTATTAAATATTGACTATTAATTAATAGATCAATGAGAAATCAAATTATTTAGGGACAACCACAAAAAACACGTTAAGCAATATTTGTTATCCCTAAACATGATTGATCCGAATATTGAAGAAAGCTTTTATGCATAAGGTGCATTCTAGTGTACGTCCCAAATCACATTATTAAATGAAGTCTCAACTTCATAACCCAACAAAAATGGAATATTGAGCAACGAGACATAGGTGCCAAGAAACAAACAAGAATCAAGAATCACTTTGGCCAAAAGCAACGGATTCCTTGCACTTTCAATCCATACGCATATTTCCACGCCAACACAAAACTAAAACAACGGCATTAATTAGCTGCAATTCGTACTCAACGTACTAATCATAACAGAATTGGCTCTCAAACATGAAACTGAAGACCCAAAACGACAGCGTTTCAGGCTCCGAGAGAGGCGTCGGCCAGAAGGTGGTGGTGGTTGGAGTGAAGCTAGAGCGACGGAGCAGAGATCTTCTCACTTGGACCCTCATGAAGATTGCTCAACCGGGAGATCTCGTTATCGCTCTTCACGTCGTTCTTCATGATTCGTGTGGTAGTTAATTTCTTGAGCCTTACGTTAATGCATAAACTGTGAAAAAAGCGTGCTGAGTTCGAGGCTGTGCAGGGGAGAGATCGTCGCTTGTATCTCTTGTGAAGACGTTCGATTCCGCACTTGCTGTTTATGAAGGATTCTGCCACTTGAAACAGGTCTTTTAAGTCTTTTTGATCAAAAATGATGGTCAGAGGTGGTTATGGTTGTGGATGTACTAAAACTAACTCTTTGTTTAGGTGGATTTGAAGCTGAAGGTGGCGAAAGGATCATCTGTGCGTAAGGCGTTAATCGAAGAAGCGAAGTTGTATCATGGAGCTACTGTGATTGTAGGGACTCCTAAGAACCATCACTCCATTCTGTTGCCAACTTCTATTGCCAAGCATTGTGCGAGAAAGTTGTCGCGGAACTTTTCGGTTTTAGCTGTTCATAATGGCAAGATTGTGTTCCAAAGGAGAGCAACCGTTATGAATCCTGGTAAATTCCTTAAAACTTGCTACCAAATCACTTCTTTTCTGATTGAGGAGGCAGCATATAAGTGGATTCTTGCTGTTTTGGAGCAGGCATTTGTGGAAATCATACATCAAGTGAAGATTATTTGGCACTGAGTGATGTGATCAGAAAGGGCGTCGAATATTACATGGACAATGCGAATAGTTTGAGCAAGCAATTCTCAAGTCCTAGAACTATAATTCTAAGAAGATACTTCGGGTGTGGACCGACGTCGAAATGGTCAAGTTACCCTCCTGAGCTACCAAAATCAAAGTCCTGCATTCAACTTGGCTCAGAAACGAGGCGATTCACCAAAGAGTTAGATAGGTTTCGCACAAAGTACTCGTCCGTGTGTAAGTTGTTCAAGTACAAGGAGCTCTTCTTTGCAACATCAGGCTTTCTACCTGGTTTGTTTTCTCTAATCTTTGTTAGGAGTTTCATTAAGTAGCTTCATTTACATAACTTCTAACTACCGTTTAATGACATTGTCGCGTAATCAGAGAGAGTGATCGGGAGAGGTGGCAGCAGCCGCGTTTTCAAGGGACGGCTTTCTGATGGAAGGGAAATAGCAGTGAAAATCTTGAAGTCATCAGAGGAAGTGCTGAAAGAGTTAAATGCTGAGATTGAGATTGTTACATCAGTTAGGCACAAGAACATAATTTCCCTTCTTGGCTTTTGCATTGACTATGAGACTCCAATTCTTGTTTACAACCTTCTACCAAGAGGAAGTCTAGAGCAAAATCTCCACGCGAAAGACGCAACTGCATTTGGATGGGAGGCAAGATACAAGGCTGCGCTAGGCGTAGCCGAGGCACTATGTCATCTACACAATGGAAGTTCCAAGTCTGTGATCATTCATAGAGACATAAAATCGTCAAACATCCTTCTTGCTGAAGATTTTGAGCCTCAGGTGATTATGATACCACTTCTTGAAGACATTTTTAGCATAGGAAAGCTGGCTTAATGTTTTGAGCTTTGGATTTGCAGCTAGCAGACTTTGGACTTGCAACGCAGGCGTCAACCGCTTCTTTCACCACTACTTGCACTGATGTTGCAGGGACATTTGGATACCTTGCTCCTGAGTATTTCATGAATGGGAAGGTGACCGAGAAAATCGACGTGTATGCTTTTGGCGTCGTGCTCCTTGAGCTTCTCTCTGGAAGAAGGCCAATCGATAATCGAAATCCACTAGGCCACAAGAGCCTGATTATGTGGGTAAGATGGCTACATTAAGTTAATATTCATCTTGCTAAATGTTGACATTGTTATTTGATATGTGTTCATTGTGTACTTAGGCAACTCCAATTCTGAAAGCTGGAAAGATATCACAATTGGTAGATGCCAGCTTGGGAAATGACCATTATGTGATAGAAAGAATGGCCTTGGCTGCAGCCCTTTGCGTAAAGAGGGCGCCTTTGCTTCGACCGAGAACCAGCATTGTGAGTAGTTGTTTTCTTGCGCGATTCGCTGTCTAGAACAAACCTTTTGGTGTGGTAAATTCTTTGTTCTTAGGTCCTTAAGATCCTACGAGGTGACCCTGGAGTAACCAAGTGGGCAACTCGGCAGATAGAGTCATGTACTGAGCTCGACGTCTTGGATGGCGAAGCTTCCTCGAAAGATATGCAGTCTCATCTCAACACTGCCTTTCTTGATGTGGAAGATGGCACGTTTCATACAACCAGAACCGAGGCAAGTGTGTTGGTGGACGGTTATTCGAAAGGGAGATGGAGTCACTTTCCAGGCTTTGGCTGAAAGGATTGAGTGCTGTTTTTCGGTTCGATGGATTTCACAAGGCATGCCATTGATGCAGCTGGGAAATGAGTTCTAGCTTAATCATATAGAGGTTTAATAGGCTAAGATGGAGATTTTTTGACGAAGAAGATTCTTGATTCGATCACGAAACCGAAACAAATGTATGGAAAGGATTCAAGACTTTTGAATAATGACTAGCCAACATGGCTATGTTTGTTGACATTTGGGACCTTGAGTTGTCTAGGTCGTAGAAGAGTCAAATTGTGGAAGAACTAAATTGAGTTACAAACTTGTGAGTTTTTAATTTAATGTACAAAGATGTAATCTATCACAACAATTCAGATGAACTATAGATGAAAATTTTTCAGATCAAAGAGTAAAAAATCCACTTCCGTTTATTTATCTCAAGTTTTTTTTGTCAAAAATTCACAAATCTCTGCAAAGTATACACCTATGACTTACATCAACCTTGCCCGCGAAATTCATCAGTGGTCTCGTTTCTTCAGGAGTTGCATTTGATCAATCCGATCGCATACCTCAAAACGGTTTCTTCCTCCAACAAAAATGGCGCCTAGCTGACTTTGCAATGTGGATTTCAAAAAACTTTCATCGATTTACAATTTCCGGACCGATCGATCGTCGAATCAGGCAGCCGCGGAGTATCTCAGAGGCGCCTGGCTCTCATGAGACGGCCTAGCCGGAGACGAGTCCCTCGTGTCAGGAGATCCGGTGGCAGCACCGGCTTCCGCCTCCGTCATCTGGTCAGTGGATCCTACCACGGCTGCGGTTGTAGGCAGGGACTCGTCGGAGGCGCCCCAGCAGGCCATACGGAAGCCGAACCGGCGAGAGAGGAGGCGGTAAAGGATAGTCAGGAGCCAGAACAGCCATGGGAGACAGACGAGCGAAATGCCAGCGGTCGGGTACCAGGACGAGGACTCAGGCTGGCTTATGTAGATGGCGAGGAAGGCTCCGCCACCGGCAGTGCAGACGAAGAGGAAGGTTGTGATCAAGCATATGAAGCAGGAGCCTGACTTCTGATTCACCTCAGGCATTTCTCAGCCAAAAAAAACAGAGACAAATCTGATTTTTTTGAACGATCTGAATTAGGGAGGAATCTGGAATGTGATTGTTAATTTGGTCTTGGGGAGAAATGGAATTCGTGGTGGCATCGTCTTGTTCAACTGGCTGCTGGCGAGTTTGACTATTGAGACATTGCAATGATTTTACAGGATTTTTTTAATAGGGTTTGGTTCTTGAGTGGCTGAGATTTTGGAGAATCTAGCACGACGACGACATGTATGCAGCTCAACATTTACCTAATCACATTATGTATTGTCCAAGCATGTCAAAGCTAGCCTACATGTGGTCAAATGGACATTGGATTGGGCATTTGGACCTAGACATTTTCTGATCGGTGTGCGGTTTATACTACCGTGGTACGGCCTAAACTTTTGAGGACTATTCTTATGGGTTTTACATTTGCTATCGACCCGGCAGAAGCCGATCTGACATTCGAATGTGACCACCAAATTGCGGCTGGGAGCAAGTGATGGTGGTGGTATTTGGCCTTTCTCATTACACAATAGAGTGATGGTTAGTGAATCTCCAAGCCAAAAGTCAGTGTCCAAATCATTATCAATCTTCTTGATTGTGTACAAGAATTCCGAATCAATATCGATCTTCTCAATGCTAGTATAGCCTTAGCATTAACTGTGATTAGTAAACATGCTTGGATGTGGCCAAAACAAGCACACACAGGAAGGAGTGATAGCATAACAAAATCGGCATAGTGTATAGTCTTTCAAAATCCAAGTATGGAACAAAGTGGTTCTCATCTAGGGATGAAGAGTTACTTGAACTATATATTCCATTCAGTTTCCATTTCCACTACCATTTGAAAACTAAAACCACTTATCTCCACATCCTCCAACAACCGTTGCCCTCAGACATGCTTCCTCCTCAACTTGCCCTTGCCATGGTGACCCTTTTTCTTGGCAATCTTGAGCTTCTTCTTCATCCTCTTCCCCATGGGCTTCAAGGCAGCCTTCTTCTGGCTGGCATCTTCCATCTCGACATCTTTCAACACAACACCAAAACGCCATATTAGCTTGCAGATTTTACCACATAAGAGTAGATGCAATCTCAAGTAAAACCTAATTGAACTACTATTAAACTCACAATACTAAGCTCAGAAGCTTGAATTTGCAAAACCTAATTCACAGAGCCAACCCCAACCTAGCAATTAGGACTTGAAACAAAAAGGAAAAGATGAAGAGCCATGAGGAATCACATACCGGCACCTTCAATAGCGATATCGGGCGTAGAGGCGGCGGCGTCCATGGAATTGGCTCCGGGAACGCGAACGGGCAACTTAGGAGCGGCGAGCGCAAGCTCCAAGGCGGTCTGCTTAGCGGCCTCCTTCTTCTCATAGATTGGATCCACCATCTCCCTCCTTATCGCTCTCAGCCTCTTCTCCTTCTTCGACCTCAAGGATTTCGCCATTGTCGCCTTCTCTTCTCTTCTCTGCCGCCTGATTAGGGTTTTACTAGTTCGCAAAGAGGGAAAGTGGAGTAAAAGGGCGTTTCCCTCGTTTCTTTCTGGTATTTATACTCTTCCATTTTCTAGGCTTTAATAAGCCCATTACATTTTACTTGGGCCTGTCTCTAAATAGGCCCAATCTCATTCAAGTGATAAACAACGACGGACTTCGGAGAAAGAATTCCTCATCGCCGGCGTCTGCTCTTAAACTCCGCTCCGAAATCGATTGGTTTGAGCTTGTCCTTTTCGATTGAATTTGGTTTCGTTGTGTATTTTCTTTCAATTGCGATTCTTGGTTCTCAATTGCGAAAGATCCGAATTCTTTTTCACTTGTTTTGTGCCACTTGCGCCTGATTGTGCAGAGCAAGGTATAGAGGAGAGATGACAACAATACGTAGGTTTTGCTGTAACGATCTTCTTCGATTTGCTTCTGTGAATCTCGACCATCTCACTGAAACTGTAACCCCTTCTTCCTCCTCATCTTTGCTTCTAATCTTTTGGTCTTAAACTGTGATGGAAATTTCAAAATGAAATGTGCAGTTCAACATGTCATTCTACATGACTTACTTGGCTCGGTGGCCTGATTATTTCCATGTTGCTGAAGCTCCTGGCAATCAGATTATGGGATACAGTAAGTGGTTTTTCTTGGTATCATTGTTATTGTTGTTGTTGTTTTGTACCATGTGTGATGTTAGAATTTCGTTGTATGGAAATGACTGATTCTGTGTATGAATCTCACACAATGGAAAGATAGAATACTCTGATATGCTATGTTTCTTGTTCTTCAGTTATGGGAAAAGTAGAGGGTCAGGGCGAGTCATGGCATGGCCATGTTACAGCAGTGACTGTTGCACCAGAATTTCGCCGCCAACAATTGGCTAAAAAGTTGATGCATATCTTGGAGGACATTAGTGATAAGATGTAAGTTCTATATAGCAAAGGACCTATAGGGTCTTGTCAGAGTTAGCTGTATAATTCTACAAGGCTTTCATTTGTTTTGTGTTACTCTTCATCCTATATTCTGTTAATTGTATGTTAACCATCTGAATTCCACAAAGGCTTGGACTGTGTGTTTTCTATAGTGATGGTTTCAGAAATAGGCTATTAAATGTAATTTGCTTTGTTTTGGATTTTCTTCGTTACGTTTCTATTACTTTTCCTCCTTTCATGTTTCTCATGGCTAATATGTAAACTTCTGCTGTGTCCAGTGATAAGGCATACTTTGTGGATCTTTTTGTTAGAGCATCAAACATACCAGCAATAAAGATGTATGAAAAGGTAACATTATTCTCCGTTTATTTGAATTGCTGCTACTGATGGTTTGTGTGAATAAGTGATCTTCAGTGATCGACATTTTTCACTATCGGCTTTCAGTCTTTCTTCATTGTAAATTGTTTTTCTGTTATGAGATATACGTTTACAGATCTTATACAACCTATTCTCTTTAAAATTGATCAGATTTTACAATGGGGTAGTTTGTAGATACACCACGTCCAGTTACTAGTGCTAGTAAGGTTGACAAGGAAAATGATTCTAAACATGCTTGCTACTAACTTCTGTTCACCTTAGTACATTTACCTACCTGTTTATTGTTTATAGGCTATGTAGTTCATTGCAAGATATGATTTATTGCTTCAAGGAAAAATGAAACATGATTAAAATGCTCCTTGAAATCTGCAAACTGATGCCAGCATCACTCATTATTAAGAATTTCCCCTCCGTTGAGCCAAGCCACGTGTGATACCATGAATCCTTGATATTCAGAAAAGGATAAATCAGCCACTTTTGATGCATCATCAGTCTTATGGCAAGCAATAAACCAAGAACGTGTGATAAATTCTTTTTGGTGCCATCTGTCAACTTTGCTGGCTCTTTGAACTGGGTGGTGATTTGAAAGGCAGTCAGCAGCTACAGCTGTTGGATTGATTATGCCTTTTCTGTATGCTGGGTTACCGTCAATTCTAGAGCTAGGGTAGATGTTTAAGAGTTTTTAGTTTGAGTGAGTGGGACTGTGAGTTTGGGGATGGGAGAGGGTCAAGGATTCTGTTTGGGTCCGACATTTGTTGCTGTTGTGTTTTTATCAACCTTTACTACTGCTGGATATTCTACTAGTACTACTTAATTCAGGGTTAGAGGCGGGCTGAGGATGAACTCAACAATGAGAATGAAGATGTGGAGAGTTTATCTGCCAGTGTATTAGAATCTTTTCTTTTTGGGGAATTTCATTTCTCTCCCCCCTCACCAAGCTTCTACATATAAACCATTCTCATACGAATGGTACTTTGGTAACTGCAAATTAATGACAAATGAGGGTATTTTATTGATCTATAACAGTTGCCATTATGTTAACTAGTTTGATAAACTAGCATATTTGGGTTACTGAGTTTATAAGGCAAACACAGGGTGTTCAGGTGGATGACTCACAAAGAAACCAACATATTATTTATAAAGTCGTTTCCAGGCCGTGTCCATGCTCTATGTTTTTAGGATTGCTACTTCTCCATTCGTATTGTGTCTGTATCCATGCCCTATTTCCTTTCTGTGCTGCATTGGTATTATGTTTCCACATGATAGATCCATCAAATCAATATGGTTATCAGGTCTCGTGTACCTGTTTGATTGAGCCCTATGTATGATTTTACTGTTTAATTGAACGATTCAGCCCTATGCATGTATGATTCCTTTAATCTTCGCAATAGATTGCAAAACTGTTGCCTGATAATGCATTCAAATCCTAGTGTAATTGTTTCGCCTTTAGATATATCTTATTTCTTAAGATTAGCTACATTTCTGTGTAAGCTATGTTCCCATATTATGTGGACAAATCTGGTAGTGGATTCAGACTGATCCTGGCATTTTTAATGAGTTTCTAGTTGCTTGTTGCGAATGAGTCATATCTTAGATATCACACTAAAGCCTTTCCAAACAATTTGTTCTGCTTTCCCAGCTTGGCTATGTGGTTTATAGGCGGGTGCTGCGTTACTACTCTGGGGAAGAAGATGGTTTAGGTAAGTCCTTCATCAACAATGTGAAGTTGCTTTTTTGTGCAAATTATGCATCACTCTCTTACCTATCGCTTCTTCTTTTTTTGAATTCAGATATGAGAAAAGCGTTATCACAAGACGTTGAGAAGAAGTCTGTGATTCCCTTGAAGAGGCCAATAACGCCAGATGAATTGGAATTTGATTAGGTAACTAACATCGTGATATCTGTTGCTCCCTTGAGCATATTTTCCATCTGAGCTATGGAGCTTAATATTGTAAAATGCAAAGTATGGAACAAGATGCTGGACCTCATTTTCTTCGGTGTGTCTCTGCAATGTCAACGAGGTTTGCCTCTAGACAAGGGTTTCCAATGTTTTGATCATTCATACATTCGATTGTTACAAGTCAGCACATCATCATTTAACCGGATAATTTTTTTGGTATTGTTTTGGATAAATATCTAATAATTAGTATACAATTTAGTGTTTTTAAAGTTCATATTCTAATCTGGTCAAAATGGATATTTCATATTATTATAAGTTAATTTTCTTTTTCTGTAGTGTATTTATCAACAATGGTCAAAAAGTATGAGCATATATTATGTGGTCCGAACGAGCCCATGGCATGTATATGGACTAGGACTTTGCCCCGTGGATATTGAGTTCTGTCGTTTTGCTATGGTTGTGATTTGTGAATCATCTCCTTTAAAGATCCCAAAATTTGGACCGTCTTTATGAAACGATCAAAATTTGGTGTCCAAATCATTATTAGCTTTTCAAGTATAGACTAGACTTTGATTGCTAACTAATCCAGCATTACTTTGATTTCTTACCTCACATCTGAAGTTTCTGTTAGTTAACCAAACTTAGGATTAAGGACTCTAATCAAACCCTAAACAGAACACAACCAAACAAAAAAGAAAGAAAATTGTTGTATGGTTTCTTTTGCCTCTTAGAAACAATGAATGGTTGGGGTCATGAGCTGTGCGTTATGACATAACATTCCATTGCCATTAACCTGACTTTTATGCTTGCTACTTGTCTGCTGTTCTAAGAACTTTGGAATGAAAAAAATACTAACAATCAAGCAAGAGAAAGCCATTTCTTTATATATTCAACAAACATAGTTAAACCATTATGCATGTGTTGTGTTCCCAATTATAATTGGATGTGTATCCTGGGCTAATCATGGGCATCTTATTCTTTGGTTTGTTGTTCAGAATAAACGGCAAGTAAGCATTTTTTAGGTCTATTTTAACATCGTGTATGTGATCAGGATTTTGTACACAACTGTGTTTCTTAAGAGACAAGTAATTAGGAATCAACCAACAGATATCCAATTCCAAACAGGAAGTATGATCACACAAGCTTCTTGTCCTTTTTTCTTCTTCTGTGATAAAGAAAGAGATTGAGAGGAAAATCGATTGACATCCTCGTTATATTAGGATGAAAAACTACTTCTACAACTCAATGTCTCTGAGACACCCATGAGGTCCAAAACGATAATCTCAAGATGCTATTTTTAGACCTTAACCGTTGAACCAAATCTCTAAAGGTTGCTGTGCGGTCGAGAGGTTACTGTTCATGACAACTTTTCAGGACAACTGATGAAGATGAATGAACCTGACAACTTTTCATGGACAACTCCAAAGTCTACAAAAAATCATTTAGTAATCAACTAGCATCTTGTCCTTGATTAGGCTTTCAACTTTAGATAAAGGACAAGACTTAAAATCTCATATGCAAGAGTAACATAAAGAAAGTTTACAATAATACAGCACTTGCTAAAAGCATTTATCTTTTTCCCCTCTCACAAGTGCGATTCATTTTTTCATCTTACACATCCACAAAACACAAGTTATTCGTATTCGTATTCATGTTGTTCATATTCTGGCCTATCTACTCTCCCACTTACCACATCAAATCAAATCATTTCTCTTTATGTTCAAGCACAGAAACCCACATATCACAAAACCCTTTTTCTTGATTTCTCATTTTCACCCTTTTTCTCATTGAATTGAAATGGGTTCTTGGACTCATGGTGGAGGGACCCATACACTATCACCACTAAAAACCACTGTAAAAATTCACATCCTCACACTTGTTCTTTGATAATCATTACCTGCGTGTATTGCTCTTCTTAGTGTTAGTATGCTAGTTTCATCCTGATTAGTTGCAAGGGCCATGGCTTCCGTACCAAGTAAGTGAAAACAATGGCAAATTCCACTCTTCATTGGTCTTCTAGTTTAATTCATTTCTCTCAATCTGATTCATTCTGCATATCTGGGTTCTTGATTTTTCCTCTTGTTTGGGTTTGAATTGATCAGTTCTGTCTCTCTTTAGCAGAAAGATTGTTGCTTTGTGTGTGTTCAGCAGTATTGATGGATTATATGTCTCTTAATTCAGTTAAAAATCCAGGCATGTATCATGTATGAATGGAAAAACAGTGAAATCACCCATAATAATTGATAGGAATCATTAATTTTTTTAAACATTTTTCATGGTGTTTTAACTTTTAACCTTGACTAGTTCAAAAGTGTGGGTTCTATGATGATTTTAAGTGCTGACTGATCATCTGTGGGTAGTTTGTAATTAATTTACTCACCACAGACTTATTCTTCTGTATGTTGTTGATTTGTTAATCTTCTGCCTGAAGCCATTTTCTCCAAAGGTATGCTCATGATTTTTGTTTGTTCTTAGTTCTTACATTTATGATCATGATTTCTTGGGCATACTTGTTCAGATGTCAACTGCAACTATTCATTCGGATCTCCTTCAAACTGTAACACCCGAATGAAGACGACAATTCGCTGTCTCGTTCTGATTTGTCTGCTAAGGGTTGGACAGTCAACCAATCCACCTGATGAACGTAAAGATTCATCATTTCACCTTCTCATTGTTAGCGTTTAAACTTCAGCTAGATATGATGCAGGTTTTTAAGTTATGTTTTCTCTGTTCAATTTACAGGTTCGGCTTTGATAGATCTCCGGTTCGCCCTCAATGACTCCCAAAAGTCTTTAGCAGATTGGAACATTTTCCTAGTGAGCCCTTGCTACAGCTGGCCTAAGGTCACTTGTCGAAATGGACGCGTTGTGGCCTTGTAAGCTGTCCATATTCAATCCAATTGTCTAACACTCTTTAACTAATTCATCTATTTTATCTAATCCTCTCTATAATCTACAGAAGCCTTTCCTCATGTGGGTTTACAGGAACTCTTTCACCTTCCATCACTAAGCTGAAGTTTCTGGAAAATCTGTAAGTCTCTTGTATGATTTAATGTTCATTGTTCATCTAAACTTGATAATAATGCTGACTCAGTTCCTTCACCAGGGAATTGCAAGATAACAATCTCAAAGGCCCATTGCCTGATTACCTTGGCAGCTTAATGAACTTGAAAAATCTAAATCTTGCGCGAAATGCTTTTACCGGTTCCATACCGAAAACTTGGGATCAGTTTGGTGCCCATCTTAACAATCTGTAAGCCCCTCTTCACCAAATGATACATGGATCAATTTATTTTCAATTGCTGTTTTGTTCATAACACTTTTGTTTTTGCAGGGATCTCTCATCCAATAACTTGAACGGAAGAATACCTTCACAACTGTTTGATGTTGCAACATTCAAGTACTTTCCTAGTTTTTATTTCTCATAATGCATTAATTGCTTTATTAGTTAAGGGTTAAAACAATCTCATATTAGAAAGTTTTTTTTTCCAGCTTCACAGGGAATCACCTTATATGTGGTAAAAGTGGACACCAACCTTGTGTTTCAAACTCCTTGACCTCGGGTGCGTCCTGTGTTTGAGTTTCTTGACTTGTTTTCTTCCTGTACCACCAGGCTGATTTTTTACATTTCAATCCACAGGCTCAGCTAAAAAATCAAGTGTGGAGGTTTTCATGATTGGTGCAAGTATTAGTGCCTTTGTTCTCCTCTTACTTGGGGCCATCTTTACCTACCATTATAACCGCCGTCACAAGTACAAAAACGAAAACTTTGTCGACGTTACAGGTATTCCTTTACAATATCCCCTTTCTACTGCTTTTAAACTCGTCGGTTTCTCTTACATTTCCAGCTCCTCCCAGGTGAAGATGACCGGAAGATCTCTTTCGGCCAAGTGAAGAGATTCTCATGGCGCGAGATTCAGCTCGCTACAAACAACTTCAGCGAGACCAACATCATTGGACAAGGCGGTTTTGGGAAGGTCTACAAGGGTGTTTTGATGGATGGAACCAAAGTCGCGGTGAAAAGGCTCATGGACTATAATAATCCAGGAGGAGAGGCAGCATTCCTAAGGGAAGTTCAGCTTATAAGTGTTGCAGTTCACAAGAATCTCCTTAGGCTCATTGGCTTTTGCACAACTTCATGGGAAAGAATCCTTGTCTACCCTTTCATGCAAAATCTCAGCGTCGCCTATCGCCTGAGAGGTTCAAAACTAAAAACTGGAAACTTATACAAGCCCACATTTTCAGATTCCCATGTTGAGAGCTTGTTTTATGTGACAGATTTGAAGCCGGGTCAGAAGGGTTTGGATTGGGAGACGAGGAAACGAATAGCGCTTGGCACAGCACACGGGTTGGAGTACTTACACGAGCATTGCAACCCGAAGATCATACACCGTGATCTAAAGGCTGCAAACATTCTTCTTGATGAGAACTTTGATGCAGTTCTTGGAGATTTCGGGCTAGCAAAGGTGGTGGACACGAAGCTAACGCATGTCACGACACAAGTCAGAGGCACCATGGGCCACATTGCCCCTGAGTATCTCTCCACTGGCAAATCCTCTGAAAAGACCGATGTGTTTGGATACGGTATCACACTCCTGGAGCTCGTGACCGGTCAACGAGCCATTGACTTCTCGCGTCTGGAGGAGGAAGAGGATGTTTTGCTTCTTGATCATGTATGTTCAGCATCCTCATCATGTACATCTGTTTTTAACTAGCTGTGTTCATAGTTCGTACCCATGAAATTTAGTGTTCTTGTGCTCAGATCAAGAAGTTGTTGAGCCAGAACAGGATTCATGACATAGTGGACAGCAACCTGAAGGCATTTGACTCCAAGGAAGCCAAGACAATGCTACAAGTGGCGTTACTATGCACACAGAACGCACCTGAGCGTCGACCAAGGATGGAGGAGGTCGTAAAGATGCTATGTGGGGCCGGACTGGAGGAAAGATGGGCCCAATGGGAGGCGGGCGAGGAGGAGAGGAGGAACCAGGAGGCAACGCAGATGGCTGACCGGTTTCCATGGGCCGCCGATGAGTCCATGGATGATCAAGAAGCTGTGCAACTGTCATCAGCCAGGTGATTTCAGCCTTGGTTCTGCAAAAATGACTTATGTGAAATGTTGTAAGAGAATGATATGCGTTGGGCTGTAAAAAAACTAAAAAAGATGTAGGTTTGAGACTTGAGAGTATAAATTAAGGTTGGTGGATCCAGTTTTGTATTACGAAACAAAAAAGTCTGTTTGATTTTGACAGGCTTCATATATATAGGGACATTTGTAAGCAGAATTTGTAACTGATGAGCATGTATTAATCTGATAATGCGATTTTTAACAATTCCATATCACATGTGTAATGTAGACCTTCCACGCAAATAAAATCACATAACAACCTTATCATTTTTTTTTATTTCGAATTTCTATCTTAAAAACTCTTACCCTTTTTAAAATTCAATTTACTCAGTTTTTATATATCAATATATTTAAATAATTAATTAATGATCTTATTATCTTCCCAAATTCTTATCTGTATATTTTAGATTTTTCGGTCAATGCATTTTTTTTTATCAATCTATTTATATAGGTAATCAATTAATAAGATTCTTATTAGCTTTTCTCACTTAGCTATTACAAACGTTCATGAATAATAATTTAAATAACATTTATCAAACGTATCAAAGTAATTTAAATATATCAAAATACTTTAGTATAAGGGTAGGGTTTGGGCTTTAGCGCGGGAAGTCTTGGCTATCGAATTCTTATCTCTCACACTTTTCCCGCTACTCCCCTCTCTCTCTCTCTCTCTCTGAACTCAGCGATGAATCGCGGCGGCAACAAAAAGCGATCGGCGGCGAGCCAGAAGCCGTCGCCGACACCGTCACCCGCTGCTAAGCACCAGGCTACAATGGAGGAAGAGGAGTTCGACGAGGACGTTTTTCTTGCCGAAACCCTAATTGACAACGAACACTCAGAGGAGTCTATGGTGCTCCGAGACATTGAGAAACACGAGTCTCTTACCTCTCGTCTCTCCAAATGGGCCCGCCCTCCGCTCTCCCAATCCTACTCCTCGCAATCGATGAATATCGGTAAGTTCGTCGCGAACTGTGCTTTAATTTTGAATTTTCGGTCAATTGAGTAAATTCTAGGGTTTGATTTGTGCTTTTTGTGCTGTGTGCACGAGAATTGTGTTCAACGCGAGTTTTTAGGGTTTAATTTCTGGCTTGCATTGTCTAACTTCGTGTTTTTTCCCCTTTCGTAGTTTTCCAGCAGTTGGATATTGATTATGTGATCGGAGACTGTCATAAGGAACTGTTGCCTAAAAGGACGGGACCTGCTGCTATTATTCGAATGTTCGGTGTGACTCGTGAAGGTGATATCTCACTCTCTCAGTGTCTTTTGTTTCTTGACATACTACTTTGGCTTCACATACTTTGTATGTGCATTAATTAGGTCACAGTGTCTGTTGCAACGTCCATGGGTTCGAGCCGTATTTCTACATCAACTGCCCAGCAGGGATGGGACCCGATGATATTTCTCGATTTCATCAGATCCTGGAGGTAATTTGTACAGTCCAAAATTCCAATTCTCCATATATAGTTTATCATAATAGTTAGAATTTTAAGAACCATCTGATGCAGAATAAAGGTATAATATGTGAGTTCTTGAAGTTCAATGATAGTCTTGTTTGTGGCACTGACTTTCCATTGTCACCTTGTATTTTAGGGCAAGATGAAAGATGCAAACAGAAATAATAAGGTTTCTCAATGTGTCAGACACATTGAATTGGTACAAAGAAGGAGCATAATGTATTATCAAAGGGAGAAGTCTCATCCTTTCCTAAAAATTGTGGTTGCGTTACCTACTATGGTTGCAACTTGCCGTGGTAATTATTTTCATATACTAACTTAATTTCCAACTTTGAACCGCCCATTGCTGATTATATTAACAACTACCTAATAGTGTGTTCTGTTTATTCTTATAAAATTTTCTTTGATGCATCTTGTTTTTTTTTGCTTGTTGTAGAAGATAAATCATTAAAAAGTCAGTTACTTCCAATATGATACCATATGCTAATTTATCTGCAAAATTCTAAAAACTTAATACAGGCATCCTTGAAAGAGGCATCCAGATTGAAGGTCTTGGTATGAGGAACTTCATGACATATGATAGCAACGTTCTCTTTGCCCTTCGTTTCATGATTGATTGCAGCATTGTTGGTGGCAATTGGGTTGAAGTTCCTGCTGGAAAATATAAGTTGGTTCCTAAGAACTTGTCTTCTTGTCAGTTGGAATTTGACTGCTTGTATCCATACCACATAAAATTCTCTTTTTTGTCCTTTTGGTTTGTATATTATGACAGTTTATGGAATTTGTTTTGCTGACAACCTAATAGATACTCCAGTCGTATCTTCATTAAGTTTCTTTCATTCAGTCACCTTCATTATTTTGCTTATCTTTTAACTCGCTCTTAGATATGAAAACTTGGTTAGCCATGCTCCAGAAGGAGATTTTTCTAAGATGGCTCCATTTCGTATCCTGAGTTTTGACATTGAATGTGCTGGTCGCAAAGGTCATTTTCCCGATGCAAAGCATGATCCTGTAATCCAGGTCTTTCTCTTTCCTTTTGATGATTGGTGATATTCAAAATTAAACTCATCTTTTATATGTAAGATAACATATACCTGCCCTATAATAACATTGGTGGGAAGAGTTAGTGATGTGCATTTTGTCCCCTTGTGTTATCAGGTAGCCAACCTTGTGACTTTGCAAGGTGAGGATCAGCCATTTGTGAGAAATGTCATGACACTTAAGTCATGCTCTCCAATTGTGGGTGCTGATGTGATGTCCTTTGAAAATGAAAGAGATGTTTTGCTAGCATGGAGGGTAAAATTCACCCCCAGTTCTTATATAATATTTGTTGGTTTCATTTGTGTTAAATGATTGCTCCAAGTTGTTATGATTGTTTCTGTTAACTCTAGAGGGGAGAGTAATGTATACCTTCTTTTTGGCCTAGTAGGATTCCTTCGCGTAATTTATGTCATTGCTTGCTGCTTTAAGCTGTAGATTTCGCCTTCAATTGTAATATAAGGAGTACTAGGTTTATCTGTTCTGAACAGAAAGGTGTATATAAAGTTTATAGGGAGGGTCTTATTATACAGTTGCTTTTCATATCTACTATTTAGTAGCAGATAGTAGTGATTTGAGATCTAATATGTAATACTGTGAAGCTTTTGCAGCGCTGTTGCATTTTTAATATCTGATAAGTCTATGATTTCGTCGATTAATCCTTTCGATGAGATGAGGCGCAAGCTCATTAGTGTGATAATTTCTCATTATTGGTTATTACAAATGCTGTATAACAATTTTGGGTGCTGTTTCTGATTTAAGAATTACTTGCAGGAACTTATACGTGAAGTAGATCCTGACATCATTATTGGTTATAACATATGCAACTTTGATTTGCCATATCTTATTCAGGTAGATTCCTAAACCTTTGAGCACACAGCTTTACTTTTTGCCTTAAACTGAGATATTTATCATAGTTTACCTTCTAGTGCACCTTTTGATTTACCATATCTTACTCACCTAATTCTTTGAAAAGACTATTTTATTAATATAACAATAATCTGCCTTCTGTGCATATCAGCATACATATTAGTTGCTGAAGTTAGATTTGTGCTCGAGTTTTGCCTTGTTTTCTCAGAATTGTACTGTTTTTGTCTAACGCTTTCATTTATATTTCCCTTGAGACAGAGAGCAGATACATTGGGTATATCAGAGTTTCCTTTCCTGGGGCGCATAAAGTCCAGCAGGGTTCGCATGAAGGATGCGACATTTTCCTCAAGGTAATAAATACAAAATAGTAGCAGAAACTGCTGAACTCAGATTTCAATAACTCTCTATGACATGAACCTTAAGATTGACATGAGTTAGGAGTAGTCCCCAAATGCTGTATTTCTTTTTTCACTTATTTTCCTTCACCACAGTCAATGATAGGACATAAGATGAAATAATCCTAAACAATTTAGCTTAAGGAGGTGCTTGATATTACTTTTTATTCGTTTTGCCTATAAAGGAAATCTTTTCTGCAATAATCTTTTTGAAACTGCAGAATGAGTGAAATTTGGAATTAGTTAACTATCATTGCATTCTGATAATGTCTTACTGTCCATGCTCAAGCTATGTAAGGAAATTGCATATTAAGATTTCTTTTTATATCCAGTAAAGAATTTGCTTGCTAATAGAACGTGGTAATGCAGACAGTATGGAACCAGAGAAAGCAAGGAAATTGCAATTGAGGGAAGGGTTCAATTTGATCTGCTCCAGGTTACTACATGTCCTTATTCAATTGCTTTCGGGCTACCAATAGAGAAGATTGTAAGTTGTAACTGTTGCTGTATGTGCTTCCCATGCAGGTTATGCAAAGAGACTATAAATTGAGTTCATATTCTCTAAATTCAGTTTCAGCACATTTCCTTGGTGAGCAGGTAAGCCGTAATATCTCTCTCTCTTTGCATTATGATTTAGCTTTATTTTCGGGCAATGACTGCCATCTTCATACTGTAGGGCAAATAGGTTCTACTATCCTCTTTCAGATTGTATCTCTTATTCAATTATTCCAAAGTATAATTAATCTTTGTGCTCCACATTTAAGCCTATATAAACAGTGAAGTTTTGGTAATTAGATGAAAAAGTTGTATTCCTTGATTGCAGTATTGTTTCTTTTTGATTGATGTTCACCTTCATCGTTGTATATCCTGCTAATTGTAGTACGTAACTCAGCTTCAAATTCTCATGATTGATATGTGGAGAAGATCATTGAACTGTAAAGGCCTTTTGAATTGATATTTTCTGGATGCGTTTTTTTTTTCTGTTACTGTGTGCTACTGTGCTCTTATGCAAGAATCATATGGCCTATGTTCATGGACATGCTCTTAAAGTTAGGGCAAAGAATCTCCTGTTATTTTGTCGGATAGTGGCTGTAAAGTAAACTTCTTATTTGGTTACCTTGCTCACTCTATTCCAGAAAGAAGACGTGCACCATTCAATAATATCTGATTTGCAAAATGGGGATGCTGAAACTAGAAGGCGTCTAGCTGTATACTGCTTAAAGGTATGTAATGTTGCCTCTGTCATGGGTGGCTGATTTATGGTATACGCCTTTTGCAATCCTGTTATTGGGACTTCCTAGTTTGTGGCGGTGTATGATACTTAGCATTGAAACTTGAAGATGATAAACCTTGTACTTGCCTTCTTTTGTGTTTGTATTCTCTAGAAATAACGCTACCCCGGCATGAGTTTTATTGCTTGCATGTCTATTGGACATTGAATTTTATGAAAGATTATCTTCACTGCTATACAATTTTAATATAATGGGTGGAGTTTGCTACTTTATAACCCTTGCTGTTATTGTATAGTGAGCTGACTTTGCTACATCAATGGTTTTCAGGATGCTTACCTTCCTCAGCGCCTCCTTGACAAGCTGATGTTTATCTATAATTATGTCGAGATGGCACGTGTAACAGGTGTTCCGGTGTCATTTCTCCTATCAAGGGGGCAAAGTATTAAGGTTAATCTGAATGATCTGGGCTCAGAAATTGTAATCTGTGGAGAATAATTTTATTCAGGCAGTATTGATCTTCTTGCAGGTACTTTCTCAACTTCTTAGGAAGGCAAGACAAAAGAACCTTGTCATTCCTAATGTTCAAAAAGGTGGATCTGACCAAACGTATGAAGGTGCAACTGTAAGTTGTATTGTTGTGACTTTATCTTGTTTTCATTTGTAGTGTTCCCTCTGCAGGACCTTTAATCAGTGGCACACATATACTTGAATAATGTGATATGGACATGCTCTGAATTATATTGGATTGATTACAATATTATTTTCTTCTAAAAGAGATAGTGCACAGCCCTGAGTGGTGATTGCCATTGCAAAGATCTGACTTGAAATCTGTGAATGCACCTAATCTTGTATTCTTATAAAAGAAATTGCCTTGTGATGTTAAATTATTCTATTATGGCTACTTGGTAGGCTTTATTTTCATTTTTTGCATAATGTCGAATGTTCAGTTTACCTTCATGATTATTAGTGTCTTTTTTTTAACCTACTTGTAATCCTATATCACAAGTAACTCTTAAAAGTTAGCATATGAGGTGAAGTATCTTGCTCCTGCCCATTGTTTACCTTTGTTGAACCTTTTACGGCTAAGTAGCTGTTCTTTGTCTGCTTTTTATTTTCTTACCCGTCTACATATATTTGTTTGGTGTTGTTATTAGTATTTTGGATTGATTTGGATATTTAGTATTTTGTTTATATGCAATGCAGGTTTTGGAGGCCAGGGCAGGGTTCTATGAAAAGCCAATAGCAACCCTAGATTTTGCATCTTTATATCCATCAATCATGATGGCATATAACTTGTGTTATTGCACATTGGTAAGTATGCTTTCCCAGAACCAACCATGATCTGTGTCAAAACCGAGACAGTTACTTTATCATAATAAAATAAGTTATTGACTTCTAACTCTATACTGGTTAGAGAGAAGGGATTTAATTGGTAGCACATCAAGCTACTGCAATATCATTGGCTAATAGAAGTATTTAATACACATTTCTTGTACTCCAGCTTTTGTGTAAATAATAATAATAATAATTTATTGCTAGCCTTTTAACATTCTGTCAAAAATTATAATGCTTCTATAGTCATGTAAAATCCCTTAATATTTCTGAAGGTAACTCCTGAAGAAGCTCGCAAGCTGAATCTACCTCCAGAATGTGTTTATAGAACTCCATCTGGTGAAACCTTTGTGAAACCAGAGCTTCAGAAGGTATAACATTACATTAAATTGCGTGTGACAATTTCTATCTTCTTCTGTAAGCTGATTGATTTTATATTGAATATGTTTCCAGGGAATACTTCCAGAAATTCTCGAGGAGCTCATAACTGCTCGTAAAAGAGCCAAAGCCGATTTAAAGGTTCACTCAGTTTTTTTTATTCTTTTATTTTCTTTGCTACATTATTTATCTGACTATGGATCTCTATCTTGGCCTCTTTCTGAAAACTTAACACTACATCATCTGAATGCAGGAAGCAAAGGATCCTCTTGAAAAGGCTGTTCTAGATGGACGTCAACTAGCCTTAAAGGTGTTCTTGCATTGTGGGCTACCTTTTTCCATCTAATTACTTTTGGGAGATCATAATGTTTTGAGATCGGAATATTTAACTTTAGTGGTGCCCCATCCTTCTGCATCTATCACTAGCTTCAATATCACCTTTATTGCTGTTTCTGGTGTGCTTTCAGGTCAGTGCAAACTCTGTTTATGGATTTACGGGAGCCACAGTTGGCCAGTTGCCTTGTCTAGAGATATCATCAAGCGTCACAAGCTACGGTAATTATTCTTTTGCTTATTTTCTTTCACATGTCTCTTAATCGCCACTCTGGGTACATAATAGGTTGCTCAAGAATGGTTTTACTTGCATCAAAGATTCAAAGCTCCATTCTGTTTTTAATGGGTTTTATTATATTTCTTAATTCTTTTGTTGTGCTTATCTTATTCTCTTGCCTTTTTTTAAAGGTCGACAGATGATTGAACACACGAAGAAACTTGTAGAAGATAGGTTTACTACAGCTGGAGGCTATGAACATACTGCCGAGGTAAAAAAAATCTGCACTTTTACATTAACCTACATACTCTCCTCCCTTTGTACTTTCAAGTTTTAGGTCCTGTGAACATGCTTCAATATGTTAACTGTGTGGTTACTGCTTAGGGTATCCATCATATTGTTTATGTTGTTGTCTTTTTCGTGCTTGTGTTTACTCTTTTTGGCATGCTTCTGTAAAAAAGTATTCCATGTATGCTTACTGTACATTAGTAATGCATGAATGGTTTAATACGAGTACAGATCGTCTGAAGGTGTTCTTTGGCATCACTTATTTGACTTTTTATTTCTGCACCAATGACATACACATGATTCTTGTATTTAGGTTATATATGGTGATACAGATTCGGTTATGGTGCAATTTGGGGTATCTACTGTTGAAGAAGCAATGAAATTGGGAAAGGAAGCTGCAGACTACATAAGTGGCACATTTACTAAGGTAAATTAGCTGTTCTACAAATTCATTTAAACTCCTCAGTCACTCAGTCAGAACATCAATGTTACTGCAGCTTGAGTATATTTCTGTTGCACTAGAATAATGCAGTTGTCCTGAACTACCATGTTTTACCACTAAACTGTACGATATCTTTGTTTATGTATCATGGAAGCCCATCAAACTTGAGTTTGAGAAGGTGTATTTTCCTTATCTGCTTATAAGCAAGAAGAGATATGCGGGACTCTACTGGACAAACCCGGTCAAACATGACAAAATGGACACTAAAGGTGGAACACTGTAATAGAATATGTTTTCCTTTATAATCCCTTTCTATTTGTCTATGTTAGGCCTCATTATTAGTTACTTCACAGGCATTGAAACAGTTCGAAGGGACAACTGTCTTTTAGTCAAGAACTTGATCACCGAATGCCTTCACAAAATTCTTATTGATAGAGATATCCCTGGTGCCGTACAGTATGTCAAGGATACCATATCAGATCTACTAATGAACCGGTTGGATTTGTCTCTTCTAGTCATCACAAAGGTTGGAATTTGTACTTGAAATTTTCTATGTTTGCTCTTCGAAGCTTTTATGTCTAACATGGTGGTACGTCCTCTTGAAATATGATGCTCTTATGCTGACATATCTCTTTGTCAGGGTTTGACTAAAACCGGAAGTGATTATGAAGTAAAGGCGGC
The DNA here is from genome assembly GCA_934048045.1 of Polygonum aviculare. NCBI lineage: Eukaryota > Viridiplantae > Streptophyta > Magnoliopsida > Caryophyllales > Polygonaceae > Polygonum > Polygonum aviculare. Next base: position 8,117,347 of record OW204024.1, read on the forward strand.
ACATGTTGAATTGGCGGAACGTATGCGCAAGGTTTGTTATTCTATTTACTCTCTTTGGATGATGTGGCAATTCAGCATGTTTAATATGTAATTTTTATTTGATTTTTTTGTCAAAAAGTCAATCAGGCTGTAATGCTTACAAATTTTGATATGACTGATCATGTCATTTGGTTTATCTGTGTTATACACACCATTTACTTCTAATGTTGTGATCCCTTTCGTATGATTTAAAGGATTCAAGTAGAGTAATATTCATCTATCTTGACGTCCATGAAACAAAATGAGTACTAACAGGCCTTTTTAGAGGTGTGATGGTGTTCTTCCCGAGTTTTACTACATCTGACTCTGATATTCTCTGTGACCCTGTGAAAGGCTACATGAATATATCATGCATGTAAAGTATTGACATTTACATATATAGCTTACATGGCTTATATCAATATTTTGTTGGAGATGATAGTTATTGCAGCTTTTCTATTGTTAAACATCTATATTGTTTTCTCGGTGCTTGAGTGAGTTCTCTAAATCGCAACTGAAAATGAAGCACAGTGACTGAGGAAAACTAATCATATTAATGTGTCCATCTACAGCGAGATGCTGCTACTGCTCCTAGTGTAGGCGATAGAGTACCCTATGTTATAATTCAAGCTATCAAAGGTGCAAAGGTAGTATTCTGATTCTTGTTCTTTTAATTCCTTAATCTAGTACTTGAGCTTTGAGGTTGATGTCTGAATGGTCAACAGGCATATGAGAAGTCAGAGGATCCTATCTATGTTTTGGAAAACAACATACCAATTGATGCACAATATTACCTTGAAAATCAAATCAGTAAAGTAAGCTTCCTCACCTCCACAAATTATGTTTGCACTCTTTTGTTTGCCCATTGACAGAATTGCTCTTGCTGCAGCCACTTTTGAGGATTTTTGAGCCAATTCTGAAAAATGCAAGCAGTGAACTGCTAAAAGGAAGTCACACTCGAGCCATTTTTAAATCTACTCCCTCAACCGGTGGCATCATGAAATTTGCGCAGAAACAGCAGACTTGCGTTGGATGCAGAACAGTAATTAAGTATTGATCAAATATATTCCCCCTCTGGATTCCATTGCTATGTAATTTGCATCAGTTTTGATTGAATGGCTGACGTCTTATTACGATTAAACCAGGGGAAGTGATGCGCTTCTGTGTGAACACTGTAAAGCAAGAGAAGCTGAATTCTACTGCATGTCTATTGCTAAGGGTAAATTTCTTGTGTAATGTTAATTTGAACAAGAAATTATTCATCTGAAGCAACTAAACAAACATGGGATTGAATTTCAGTGGCTGATTTGGAGGAACTTTTTGGGAGGCTATGGACACAGTGCCAGGAGTGCCAAGGGTCACTTCATCAAGATGTTCTCTGTACTAGGTTTGAACTCTGTCCTTGTTCTTTCTATATGTTTTATTTGAAAGGACTCATCAATCAACTCTCTTTGTCACGTGTCGTAATGTGATGGGTTCGTCTTGTGACTTCCAGCCGAGATTGCCCCATATTTTATCGGAGGAAGAAAGCACAGAAGGATATGGCAGAAGCCAAGGTTCAGTTGGACAGATGGAGCTTCTAAGGCTTGTTTGACGCGTTCATTGCGTCTCGTTCCACTCAGTTGAACCTGCCAAGGTGTATTCTTCAATGATCGCTTCAGATCAGCAAGTTCCTCTTTGGCTTAGTGGAAGTTTGTACATGGGAAGAATTAATCCGCGAGTTCTTTTTTGGCTTGGTGCATGAAAATCATGTTTTCACATGTGAGTGGATGTAAGCTTTTGGCTATAAACCTTGTTTCTAGTCTAGGAATTATTTATAAAAACATCTTAAAAAGGAACTAGAAATGTATGAAAAGTAGATGTAAGGTGATTAGTGATTCTCATTTTTCTTATTCGAATTTACATGTGCACATTGCAACGTTCCATAAAAATGAAATTCAAGAAGCTTTTGACCAACTAGACAAGCTATAGAGTGATGCAATTGATGATCGAACAAATAAACTTTTGGGCGCTATTTACATTCTCAATCATACACTTACAGCTGTTGAACTCAATATGAGCCTTCACTGGTTTGAACACAAGATCAAAAGTGTGATGCAACTGATGATCCAAGAAGTATAATACACAAGATGATGAGTGTTTCAAGTGTACAATCTAATCCTCGTCTTGATGAGTTCTCTGCACAACGGGCATATCGAAACCGTTTCGCCACATTCCTTGCACGTCTAGTAACACCAACAGAATCATTTGTCAATTGATCTTAAGCAAAATTGTGTGCTGTTGACTATGTCAGAGAAAAATAGCCATGTTGAAATGCTTGCTTACCGTATGACCACATTGAAATGCCATGTTCTTTGGATTTGTCAAGCATATGGGGCAAGCCTATAAAACACCATAAACAAAAACAACATCATCTCAATAATTGTAATTAAAGGGATTATATATTATAAGTTATGCAATCACTTGAAATTATATGTTCTAACCTGTTCTGTAGAGGTTGATGTTTCAGTTCTTGACTCAAAACTTGTTGCCTTAGATGCTGGTTTAATGCGATCGATCGCCTCGCAAGGTGGCGGAAGTGGCCTAGTTCGTCGACCTTGCTTAACTTTCCTGCAGGATTTTTTAATATCAAAATTTACAACTCACTGTTTAGCCAACTATCTAAAATTTGTATAAAACTACTTATAAAGTTGATCAAAAATCTAAGCGCTAAACGTAGATGTATTACGGGTTGAGCTGAATGTTTTGAGTGGCAATGTATTGGAATGGGATCTCCATCAAAGCGGCTAGAGCAAAGGCTGCTTCTTTTTTGTGTATTTCATTGTTGTCGGACATGATCTTTGTGAAATTGACAAACTGCAAAATTAAAGTTTGATCACAAAACAAACAAATAAGATTGAGATTGTTACGTAATGAGTACTAGTATTTTAATTTACAGGACGAGTTTAATTAAGATAATGAACCTGGAAGTTGTCGAAATCACGTTGAGAAATGTTGTCGTCGAATTGTTGCATGGCATCCCATGGCCCATCTCCAACTCCCACGAAAACAATTGATAGAGGATAATGGCTATAATAAATAATAACATTTTTGTAAAAAAATTAATAAAATTACAACTTAGTGAAAAATCAAATTTAGATGGATTAATAATTAATTAGTTAATTAACCTGGCAGCAATGATTGAATTTATTGTGGCTTGCTCTTGTGGGCTGAATCTCCCAGGTGGTATTTCAGGACTCCTGGTAACCTAGCAAGATCAATGAACATATTAGTTAATGATTGAAAAGTTGTTCCTTAATTATAATGCTATAAAAATCTCTTTTAGGCTCTGGCTATACATTAAACGGTTACTGTTCGCCTAGCATTCGAACCCAACAATACCAAGGTGTCCGTTTAGCCGCTAAGACAATCGTATAAGCTACCTAGGCGGCTAGGTGCTAGGCGGTTTTTCTCCACCTGGAACCCTCCTAGTGTTTTTTACAACAGTAAAATAAATTAAATAAATTAAATTTACCCACCTGGCCGTCAGCGATTATAACAAGGACGTGATATTGGCCATTGTTTTCCTCCACAATGTCAATTGCTGCATCAATAATCGGAGCAAAAGAGGTCGGACCTGTAATTATTATAAGAAAATTCACTAATTAATGGCACTACTTTGGAATTCTAATTAGAACTTAAGTTAATTTGTGTTACCTAATTTGTTATACTAATAAGTTTAGGTGCTTACAAACAACTACACGGCAAGATTTCTGCTGAATTAAATCATTCAAAATTAATTGATGAGTTGGGAGAATTAGAAGGTGAGAGATGGATTTATTCGGTACTTACACATATATAGTCGGGATTTATTTTCTAACCCAAAAGCTTATTTCACCCCTATATATATGCTAGCGGTTTTATGCCTTGTCGATCCAGGTAAGAAGTGCATTTTGTATTCCAACAATTACTAAGTACTAACAGCCTAGCTAGTAACAATCAATATAATTAGCATATTTGTCCAATCATTGTTAACTTAGCATGTTAATTAATTCAACTTGAAGAAAAAACAAATCTTTGAAGCACATTGAACGGTTCCTAGGCTATACAGGAGTAAAAAATGAAGAACGTACCTGATAACTTGACATGAGGAAGCATTTCTTTGTAGCGTACAAGTGCTTCTTCGAAGCCATTACAAGGACGGTGATCATGGTAAAAGCTGAATACATGTTCATCTCTTGTTGTAACTACAAAAGTAACAAAAAAATAAGGGCAATTCACAATGACACCCATATATGGGTAACTAATGGAAAGTAAGCAAACAACTCACCATCGCCGAATCCAAAACAAGGAATCAAGTTGTCATCATCAAAGGGAGACAGGGTGCGTCCGATAATCGAAATCGCTTGCTCGTATGGATTCGGCTCGACTCCCATGGCGTGTAAGCTTCTTCGGTGGAATGAGTATTTCCCTTCACAATATCATACATACGTACCAAATCCGCAACAAATCAGTTAATTAATGAATTAGATAGCCTACTACTTACTAAAAATAGCATAAAATTAATTAAAGTAAATGACAATCAAGGCTTACCTGTCCACTCATTACTTTTTGTGAAATCAACTCCAAGGATTAGGTTTGATGACTCAAGTCCAGCTTCTCTTAAGGCATCAATAACCTAATAAATCAAAACTCCTTAATTAATCCTTACAAGATAACTACGCCAAGAAATGTCAAAGCACCAAAATGTGATACTTAAGCAATGAAAAACCTGTTCCAATGAGCTGAAGTTATCGGGTATGGAAGCGGGTCGTCGCTCGATTCGTCGGGTTTGAGGCATTGAAGGAGTTGCATTATATGAGGTCGATTGAGCATAGAAACTTTCTGAAGTATCATCAAAATTTGATTCTGAATTCCCCATCAGATCAGCAGCAAGTTGTAAGACAAATCAGATGAATTAAGATCCTGTATGAAAAATATGTTAGTTCATCTCACTCAAGAAACGGAATAGTACAGAGGTTTCTGTTTCATAACTTGTAAAATGCCCACTATCTAATTTCAGAGCAACAAGAAAAAATCATACAAATTATTCTAGAAAATAACCCAAATAAATCAATACCCATATATGACTTTAAACAGAAATTAAAGGAAATTAATCAACAAAACAGTAGGCATGTATACATACAAAAGTGGGGCAGAGAAGAGGAAAAATGAGGCGTCTTGTTTCTTGAGAGTTAAAGCTCCGCACTTTTTTTTTTCTTATGGGTGCAAAAGCTCGGAATTGAGGTTTAAGAAGAAAACACAGGAGGAAGAGAAAGAAAATTCAACAAGCTAGAATTTTCCAAGTCATTAATGACGACCGTTGGAATATGATGTGTAAAAGATAAGAATTATATAATGCACTAATGCTGGCCTAGTTTTCATGTTCATATTTCATTATTTTTAGTTATAGTTGAAATATGTCTCAAAGTGAATAAAACAAAGGGTTGGGATCAAAGTTGGTTTAATGTAAATATTATAAAATATGGCGAAAAAACGTGTGGACTACTAGAAATGAAACAATGCACAACTTGGTGGCCAGTAAGTAATAACTTCCACAAGTAAAGTTTTTTTTTTGGTCGAAACTTCCACAAGTAAAGTTGGTTTGCTATGTTTTTTTATATTTTTGTTATGATTTTGAAAGGAATTGAATTGGTTTGATTGCTAATGACCAAAATAAGAATGTTGGTTTTGCTTAGGTAAGAAAGATCAAAGTGGAGTGGTTGTGTTTAGGCGATTGAGATTCGTACACGTGTCAATAAGGGTTATGCACTTCTCATGGCGGCGGTTGCGTGGCAACTCCACGTGTTAATTTCATTATTTACTTTTTATAAAAAAAATCTAAACACCTGAATTTTTCTATCCAAACGGAGCACTAGGCCACTAGCCGTCTTCCGTTTTGGTTTGACAAGGCTACCAGTCCTGCCACGTCATTGTAGGCAGGGCGTTAGTCAGCACGCGCCTCGGATGACGTTGGTGTGAACCCTGATTAATGCAGTATTGATTTTTGAAGACATTGCCACGTTGTGTATACTGTACTGTTCGATCTAGAAGCATTTTGCCAATAATGAACTACTAATACAACTCTTCGAAAGCGATTGTTCTTTTTGAATGTTAAGGGTAAACGAAAGCGAATGTTAAGGGAAGCCGCCCACTTCCCTATCTAGACTACTCTACTGAGTTTTAAGTTTTTATTGTTCTATTCATAGGCCACGTACATTTGGGTAATCCTTTTTCGGCTAGAGTTTCGATTCTCAGATTGATCCATATTCAGCAATCCTAGTCTTTTGGATTCGGATATTCCGGGGAAATTTCCTCAAGTAACTATATACAGTCACGTAGGATTGAGCACGGTTTGATCGAATCGAACCGGAGTTCGGTTATCTATTTAATAACTTTGGATTTCGATTTCAGTTACTTTTTGGTTCGGTTCAATTTTTTCAAAAAAAAAACCTTAGATTTATTGAAAACCAAGCCAAACCAAAAGTTTACGGTTCAATTTCGCTTCGTTTCGATTTTGAACTGATGCTCGGCCCTATGGTCAGGTCTTAATTAGGTTCAAGTCGTTTTTGCCTGCAATCAAGCGAGCTGTCACATACTCATATAGTCACATCACATGTGACCAAGGAGGCCAAACCAACAAAACTAATGAACTGTGTCACCTAGTTCTGCTATGACTCATGAATTACTACATTAAATTTTTTTTAAATCAATCAAAATGCATGGGCACTGTCATTTGGAGCATCCATAATGTCTGCTATAATATCGCTGTTCGAATATGACTTAACTATACTAAACTACAATAGGCAACCCAAACACTAATACTATATACTACTAGTACTAATTCAGGCTAAGAAGAAAGACATCATATTCACCCTGTGCTCAAGCCCAACATAATGATGATTTCATGATTTGCAGATAGACCAAAACAAACGAATGAATTGGGGTAAACTCAGCTCAAATGGCATATTGCAAGATCTCGGATTCGCTAGGTCGCCACATCGTCTTCTGTGCACACAGCAATCCTTCTTTGTCCTTGGAATAGGTCATCCGGATCTCCCATTTCATGGACCGAAAGATGGTCTCCAGCTCAGTGATCGTCTCAACGGTGTCGCGGATTATTATATTTCCTTCTGGCCTTAGGATTCGGTCGACCTCACTGACTAGACCAAGGAAGCTGCATCTGTTGCACCCAAAATCCATTACAATACATAACACATGCATTATACAGAGTTTTTTATGCACTCTAACGCTAAGAATTTTAATACAATTAGCGTGAATTTCTTACGCTGCATGACATCTAAACAAATTTGGAATCAGGAATTTGAAAAGATGTAATATAGCAGTATGGTCACAGGCAAAATGACTTACTTCTTTCTTATTATGGAGAAGAGATGATCTGCATGGAGGAGATCGTAGGATCTTGGGTAGGTGTTGAATGATTCGCACCAGTCGTGGTATATTCCAAAAAGGCCACGCTCGTAGATAATAGGTAGAGTATCAGGAGAATCTATGGACACCACATTCATGACCCAAATGTTCTTTTCTCTCAAAGCTGCAGCAAATCTGCAGGGTAATAATATATGAACAGTTAGAAAAAACAAAGATTAAACATAGAGTCTAGTATATAAACATTCAATTCTGTGATTGCTTACCCTCCGTAGATAGCTCTCATGTCCATTACATTCCTTACCCTAGACCAGTTGATTCCAATCCCTGAGAGATAAGACTGGCTGACCACATTCTTCCAGTGCTTATAGTCAAATGTGAAATCTTCTGGTGCAGGCTTGCCATATGCACCGATTTGAGAGCTTTTTAACCAGTATGGTGGTTTCCCAACCCTAGCAGGCCATTGCTCTGGCCACTGAGCTCCACGTTCTGAATCATCTTCAGGCACTCTGTGAATGCAGGGTTTCAACGGAACATTCCTGCGGATTGAAGAGAAAAAAGGATTGATTATACTAGGCCCCTTTCATAGTATTTTAGACAAGATTTAATCCACATAAGTGCTTCAGAAGTTGCTTCCATTTTTCACCATATACTGCATTTCAAATCACCATTCTCAGCTCCTCCTTTTCCTTCTTATTCTTATTAAGTGGGTTGTAACTTCCATAATTGATCTACTTAAAGCAGTACTATGCAGTTGTATGAGTAATCAAACCCAAAGTTTGACAACAAAGCAGTAGGTTATTATCAGAAGAAGCAACTAAGAAAGGAAGAGGTACCAGGCTGCATTGAGATCATCAGATGGAGGGCACATTGGGGGGGCACTTTCCGACCTCTTCTCATAGCATGTGTTGTTGGATGGTTTCCTAAATATTGCCACACCTACTTTATTCACTGGATCTCTTTCCCTTGCAACAAGTTCCCAGCACATTGATTTTGTCAGCTGGGACATGGCTGTAGATTAAAGAAAGAATTAGCATTTAAGAAAGCAATAAAGAAACTAGACAATGACAGATAACAGACATGCACACACCTGCCCATATTTGTTTATCCTCATCCAGCTTCAGATAAACAGGAGTAGCAGACCAGATGAAGAAACCACCAGGCCGAAGCACACGATTCAGTTCCAAAAGAAGCTTTCCACCTATCATACATTTGTTTGAAAAAATTTAACTCCTGGTTCAAAGTTTCCAATACATATCAATATGCACCACATAACAATCACTGAGCTTGACTCAACCATTAAGAACACCACATGATATTATGAAGGATGATTTATGATTACCTTCTATATGCCATGGAACTCTACAACGAGCACAATGGACAACATCAAAGACTATGCCAGGGAAGGGAAGTCTAAGTGTGCCCATTACAGCTGATATAGCAGGAATGCCTCGTTCAAGAGCAAACTGCACTTGTGCTTCATGTTCATCTTTCGGGGCAAGGGACATGGTTAGTACATCCTTGTCAAATAGAAAGCCTCCAAAACTGGCAACTCCACATCCAACATCCAGCACAACACGAGGACTCCTTCCCCATGCAAATTCTATGTTGTGTGCATGGGCCATCTGCGATAGCCATAAGCAAGCCACATATATCAATATGTGAGTCAACTAAACCTAGCAAAACCATGCATCATAGCATATATCCAAATATTGAGTACTAATCATAGAAGACAAATTCATTGTGATGATGAAAAAATCTTTTCTGCAAAGTTCATGACAACATGCTAAATTAGATTAAAATATTTTAGAGTGATTAAGGTAGAAGACTCACGCTTTCTATGAACTCAATGTAATGAGGAGCACCGCGCTTGAACTGGGTTCCACCACCAGGGAAAGTAAGATAGTCACCATCAACTTTGACCCAATTTTGGTGTCCTTTGATTTGTGCGAGCTTTGTGTGGGGAACATTATAGTACCAAATCTGCAGATGCAACTTTTTATCAGCCTTACAAACAAAAAAGTGGAAAAGCGATTGATTTCATCATTGTATTGAGCTACAAAATAATCATGATTCAAACCTTTTCTCTGCTTTTTGGCCACTCAATGGAACGCCTGTACCCATCAGGAAGAGGAACAAGACAAGTAGGAGGTTCTTCAGGACAATGCCTCTCCCGATGTTCATAGTGCTTGGTAGTCCTGAGGTGTCTAATTGCATTCAAGTTGTCAAGGCAAGGAATGAAATCTGGCCCAGCAGTGGTGTTGCAGAGCTTAAAACTGTAGACATCCTGCTTTGGTTCAAAAGATGTGTCACTTTCCTTTGCATTTTTCGATTCAGATGCCTGTGTTGAAAAAGACCCATTTTGTATAGTTGTCTCGTTTAGGATCTCCGACTGAGCCCCGGAAGGGAATACCTCTTTTGATGAATCCTGACCATTCGTTTTACCATCCTCCTTCCCTGAGCTTTCATCTGACTCATCTTTCGTACTCTCTTCTATTTTCTCTTCCTCCTTTGTTTCACTCGAACTCTCTCCAGAAGTTTCTGGGACTTCTGAATTGCTGCTATCAAACTCAGTCTTTGCATCATCGGATTGCTCCTCATTTCTAGACTCAAAATCTTTTGTTGTGTTTTTGGTTGTGTCCTCCAAACTTCCTTCATCAACTGGCTTTTCTTCACCTTTCTCCTCTTGCTTTTCTTCAGTCACGTCACCAGGTGTATCCTCAAACTGTGTGGTGTTGCTCCCACCAGACTCCTTCAGATCTTTCACATCACTCCTTTGATTTTCAGCCAGCAAATCCACATTCTGCATTGGACTGACTGACGATGATGACAACATCCATAGACCTACAAGGCAAAAGCCAACAAAAACGACAATGGAAACTGTCGAACAGAGACTGGAAGACGACTTTCTCCCATCAACTCTGGCGTACTTCCCCAAGGCCATGACTTGTTTATGCAGCTCAACTCCAAAACCGCTAACTCCTGCATCACAAACAATACAATTACACGTCCATAATCAAACCCTCACCTGGACTCCACCTAACCATACACATCACTTTGAAGACATTAATAGGCATTATAATCATGAGTTCATGACTTCACATCGCATGCTTGTAACTTTTTTGTAAGATTGTACAGGATATTACTTCAGGCCAGTTGACTGACCATCACTGAAGCATAGACTACCTAGATAATGCCAGAATGAGAACTGCACATCCATTCTCAAACCCATACACATAACTTTAAAGATATAATGTACATTATAGCCATGAGATAGTGAATCTTCATCCCAATCCCATGCATTGTTACTTTGTAAGTTAAGTTTGTACAGATAAACATACTACTTTTAAACTTACTAATCACAGACTACCTAGAAAATGCCAGAATGAGGACAAGTATATATGCAGTAGGTGAACTGATCTGCTTTTATAGGTAAGACGGGAACAATGACAAGTCAACAACCAAAGCACAAAAAAAAAGAAAAGAAAGCCACAGAGAGTGAAAGTAATCAGCACTTTTTGAGCAAGAATACGACAAATCAACTCTGCAGAAATCAAGCGCACTGCCGCCGAACAAACAACAGATTCGCCACACGTTCATATCGAGAGCCCCTAACTAGGACAGAGTAAAACGAAAAACCGACACAGACTTTTCGCAAGCAACAAATCAAACTCGTCCAATCTCGATCTCTCATTCGAGATCGAGAGCGGAATAGCAATGCGCGAAGCTCGAATCGATCGTGAAACGAACAGCAATCGATTAGCGCAAAATATCAACATCAATAGTCAAAATTGCAATCGTAGAACTAACAGCAATCTATTAGCGCAAAATCTCAACATCAATAGTCAAAATTGCAAGAGGAGAAGGATGAAGAGATGAATACCGCGATCTCGGAGTCCAGATCTGGGAGGCGCAGGTTGATTTTGCAACCGCCGTTCCGTTCACGGAACGGAATGAAGAACGAGGCGGAAACCTAGCGAGTGCGAATGGCGGCTGGAGGGAGCAAGAAGAATAGAGCTTAGTGATGGAAGGTTTTGGTGAAACTGAGCTTTTGTGGTGTGTTGTTGAAATTTTGGAGAAGAAGAAGGGAGATTAGATATGGAGAGAGAAGGAAGGGAAGATAAGCGAGGAGGAATCAACGGGATGGGCGTCAAATGAGAGCGCTGGTGAAACCCGTAATTCCGGAAAGGAGGAAAATCATTAAAAGCCGTAAGCGGGACCCGGGTTGTTTTGAAACCATGACTGGGCAGATTTTTTGTGACACTTATGCCCTCGTGTTCTGATGACCGTGCGCCTAAGCAAGGCGTACGTTAGGGAAGAGTACGCTTGAGCAGAGGCGGAACTTAAAAAAAAAAGATTTGGCATTTGCAAAAACCCTCATCATCGACGACGCTCACCCAAACGTCGAGCCCCCAATCCTGTCCGTCTTGCGCCTTGCTGCTGCTCGCCACCGACCGGAAGTCCACAATCGAATCCTCCAATTACGCCTTGCTGCTACTCGCCGCCTGCAACTCTGCCTTGATGGGATTGCTGCTGCTCCAAATCCTCCAATTTTAGCTTTGATTTTTGAAGATATGATATTCAAACTGTGAATTTGTCCACAAAGCATAGGGTTTCATCTTGATTATTGTTCTTGACATGTACATGAATTTGTTTAACTTTTAGTGATTCAACTTGTCCTATTGAAAGTCCAAGAGAATACCCTCCTCTGCTGTGCACTGCGCCTATAAAGGTGTAAAAATACTACTTTGGCTCTTCAATTTTCCAACTGTATGCTAAGAAACATATTTGATGCTGAAAATTACTACTCATGTGCTGTTTTGCGGTTTCAATTTGCAAATTATTCCAGTCCAGGCTACACTCGTACCGGAAGAGGAAGATTGAAATTTCAGTTGATCAACCAGAGATCAGACTTCTCATTTGCACTATATTATGGTGGAGTATTAAATGTAAGCTCCCTTATACTGCAAGAAAAAAAATATTTTCATACCATTTTGCTTTGTATTACAAGTGATATTGTTAATTTGTTACTCTACTATTTTGTATATGATTCTTATGATTCTCTGTTTTTTATCCACGACAGCCAAATTTAGTATTTTCCAAGTTTTCTAATATGCTATTTCTTCTAGGTACTTGGATGAATATAACTTGGACAAGTGGATATGGGATCAATGAAGCCAAAACCGTTATTGAATGGGGTGTTGACGGAGGAGAGAAAAAGATTCAATCACCAAATTGATGTAAGAAACAGATTAATGTAATTTCAAGTATTTTTTATATTTAGCCCCCTTTGACCCAAAATCCTGGTTCCGCCCCTGCGCTTGATCAAGGCGTACTACTGCGTGCCACTAACGTTCATATTTTGCGCACTAACGGTCATATTTTTTGAACAGCTAAATTTGTTCCTATAAATACCGATTACGAGGCTTCTTCATCCGAAACACAGCACCTCTCCATCTCTCGTTATATTCATCATCATGCATCAAATTTGTGAGGATAGTGACGAGGAAAATGATTGGATTCCAAGTGAAGAAGAAGAAGAAGAAGACGATAGTTGGATGGACGGTTGCGATTTGGTTCAAAGTCCCGAGGTTGAGTTCGGTGATTGTAGTCCAAACGACACATTTGTGGTTAGTATTAAATTAATTTTATTTGAAATTATAGTATTCATATTAAATTAGTAGGAGAATAAGTAGTAGACAAATTTTTGTTTTAGCTTTGTTCGGTGATTTTTTTTGGTCGAGAGCTTTGTTCGGTGATTTGATTAGTATAAGTTATCATATTCGTATTACTTTTTTTGCATGGTACAACATATGAATTATGCGTTTTTAAATCATTCTTGTACTCGATTCTTATGAAACTTAATTAGTAGGTCATATTTACTTAGATTCTCATAATTTCTTTAATTTCATTATTTCTTCAAGTGGGGTGATTGGATGAAGACCCCAAAAGAAATTGATAGCAAATTGAGAAACAAATTTCCGGGGAGTGTTACAAAAAGGAAGCAGGTTGCCTACTTATTGCACAAGTTGCAATATGAGGATCGCGGAGAACTGTGACGCAGTGGTCTATCTACTTTTTGAAGGACAATGGGTATTTAGTCTATCCCATTAGGGACAGGAGAACGAATGAGGTGCAAATCCTTTTTTTTGCTAATAAGGAGTCGTTGCGTCTTTTGAAGAAGTTCCCGTATATGGTTTTTATTGATGCTACTTACAAGACGAACAAGTGAGTTTTGGTTATTTATTTTGTATTGATTTTTTACTTATAAAAAAATTAGTCATCATTGTTAATTATTTGTCCATAGGTATGATATGCCGTTGGTGGAGATAGTCGGTTTCACATGCACGCACTTGACATTCAACATTGCGTATGCATTTACTAGAGGAGATGCCACGAACATTCACTACGCGTGGATAATGAAAAAGCTTCAAACTTTGTTTCAAGATTTGGGAGTGATGCCAAGGACAATAATGACAGACTGTGAAAAGGCCCTCATCAATGAAATCCAAAATGTTTTTGGAAATGAAATTCAACACCTTTTGTGTTGGGTGCATATTAAACATGACATCGAGTTACATGCGTCCAAAACCTTGAAGAATAAGGCAAAGATCGAGGAGTTTGTAGGACAATGTTGGGGACTTTTTTGCTCAACCACAGAAGAAAGCTACGAAAGAAAGCTCGAAAGTTTGAGGTTATCGTGGAGCACAGATCTTGTTGGGTATGTGGAGAGAGAATGGCTTACTCCCTATAAAAGAAGCATAGTAAGAGTATGGACGGATCGTCATCAACACTTTTTCACAAGGACATCAGACAGGTATAATTTGGATAATGTGTAGTTAATTATTATTAATATGTATAAATGTCATATGAACTTAATTGTTTTGACAGGGTTGAGGGGATGCAAAGAGTGTTAAAAGATATCATTGGCTCTAACATAGGGGGTTTCAATAGGGTGGTTGTGAGGATCCATCATGCGATCATCACACAAATCGATGAGATTAAGGCGAGTATGGATCTTTCGTTATCCAAACGACCAACTGATTCCGATAATTCATGGATGCTGTATTTGTTTTCAAGCTTATTCTACAAAGTGTCGGATAGGTGCTTTGACATGTTGTTGGCCTCGTATGATAAGATTATAAAGGGGGATTACCAACAAGAGTGTGCTGATTATTGGATGAGAGATTGTCTTGGCTTGCCATGTGTCCACGATATGGTAAGGGCCATCATTACAAAAACAGCGTTCGTTCCAAATGACATTCATGACTTTTGGAAAACATTGTCATGGGAAGATATTGCATCAACAAGTGTTCTTACTAATGACAATGTCCGAATGGTCGATTCAGAGATGAGACTTCGAGAAATGTTTGCCAAGTTGGAAATTGAGACATTGAGGCAAGGCACTACATGCGCGATAGCTGAGTCCTACGAGTTGGAGAATTCAGAACCCGTTGAGGCCATGGTACATATGGGTGTGAATTTCGGGATTGAAAATGTTGATGATTTCTGGATTCCGTACATCAAATATGTCATGGATGTACGTGCCGATGGACATTGTGGATATCGGTCACTAGCCGTGCTTCTTGGGATGCCGGAGAAGGATTATTGGAAGGTCCGACATGAGCTGGTTGTAGAGTTGATTGAAAACAAAGAACTATATGAGCCTATACGGTGTAGACTCCGAGAAGGAGCTTGGTTCGACTTGGTTCGACAAGTTAACTACATCAAAAGTCCTTGCTCTGTAGATTATTGGTTTCACATGCCATTAATGGGTTTGGTGTTTGCTACACGCTATCAAGTTGGGCTCGTCTTATTGACTTGGTGTTCTCCAACATTGTGCTTACCTTTAAGGTGGAGGAGCTCAAAGCCAGGTCCTCCGAGGGTGGAGTTGGGGATAGCCCACGTAGGAGTTCAAGACCACTATGTGCCGGTAAATCCTTATACCAACTTTGTTATGTATATTGATATTGCATATATTGTTGTATCTAATATAAGAGTCTATGTAGGTCAAGCTAAGGGATGAATCTCCATTACCTCAAACTCCAACATTGTGGAATGATCATGCAGATCCAAGCATTAAATGGTGGGCATCACAGTTTGCACCAAAGGTGGAGATGTATCGGGAGTATCGCATTGTAAATGGTCGAAACCCAAATTCATTTACATAGTTGCAAAACCGTTTTAATGTAATTTAGAGAAGTTTAGATGAATGTTGTGTTTGAAGTTATTTACAATGTAAGTTTAGATGAATGAGGGATTTGAAGTCATTTACGATCATAAGTCATTTGGTCGTAACAACTCGTTTCAGTTGTGTCATAACGGCTCATTGTCATTTGTCTTTAACGACTTTAGAGTGCGCTATTATGAAACCCCTTGTATTGTTATATTTTTTGGATTTTTTTGATAATATAAGACTTCGAGTTTACCTATTAAATTTTGTATTTCAAAAGGTTTAGTGACCGTAGAAAAAAAAGACATGAGAGACAAAACATTGCCAATAATATTATAAATGAACTAGTTAGGGATAGATTACAAGATCAATTAAATGGGGTAGCAATGTATGACTTAGATCTGATATATCAAGAGACCAATTTATTATTAGCAATCGATTACATTTTTTAATATTTGATGGACTGGTTTAAATCAAGAGACCAATTTAGTAAAAGAGGGATTTTACGATTTTAAATCTAGGGAATAAAGCAAACATTTGGGGCAAGTAAATCTAGATTGTTATCAAACCGAGGAAAACAAGTTCATTCACACAAATCCACCTTTGATTAGTTTATTTGATCATTGAGTTTTCATCAAATTCCTTAATTTTCAATGTTGAATTCAATCCTGATCATAAGAAATCACAAGTCTATGAGTCAAACAATTCTTAATATTGAACGAAACAATTAAATTCAATATTAGCATTAAGAGAATAAGAGCAAGCATTATCATGAATACATGCAATTATAATCACAACGAGCTAATCATAAAAGCATATAAACAACTTTCTTTCTCAATACTTTAGTCCAACGAGTCCTGGAACATGAAGTTTACTATAAAGATAAAGCTTTTCAACGAGAAAACCTAAATGTAGCAATAGAATACCGTCAATCTCAATGTGTTGACCAGACAAGAAAAAATTAAGCCCCATTTGTAATCAATAAGCACAAGAGAGTTGACGTTAACCAAATAAGAAGAATTTAATTCAAAGTCTCACAAACTTACAAGTCAAAAGGTTAACTAGTGATAGGAGAAAGAAATGTCAAAGATGTCAAAGCTCTCTAAATCCAAAATAGTTTCAAAGATTGAAGTTCAATCTGATAAAGATATCTTACAAAACTATAAATACTTACCTAAAAATCAGACTAAAGATAAGAGAAAGAAATTAAAAGATCTAAAACATAAAAGGAAATCGCATCGGAGAGCTTTGACAGTGGCCATGGTTGTGGCCCGAGTAGCCGGGATTGTGGATTCCCGCTTGTAATTCCGACTCTCAGAAAAGAAACTGTGGTCATGGTTATTCCAGTTGCAGTCTCGACCTTGATTGTAGCATCACTTTCGGTGGCTATTTTGACTATCTTAGGGTTGGAATTTGGACTCAAAGTAAAAACATTAAATGTAACCCTTCAAGTTACCTTTCAAATGACACCAAAATCACATCAGTTCGACAATCGTAGCTCCCAAATGAAAATCATAAATTAGAGCTGTCAAAACAATGCCTCCAATGCAAATGGCCTGAAATAACACAAACACTCGTGTAGGTTTCGGTTCCTCTAGGAAACTAATAATATTGGTAAAACTAACTAAAATGTGCAAAATAATCTATCTAACAATTATAAAAACATTGTACATTCACATCCTAATTGCATGCTATCAATACCCTAATCAGAAATCAACATTCTATTATCAATAATAACACTCTTCCTTTTTTCCCCTTTTCCACATTAATGATAATTATAAGAATAAATTGAAAATTGGAGGCTTTAAATAATATAATGAATATCATTTATAGAAAATTCAAAAGACTAATATAAATATTGAGATTTGGAGGGAATAATATTGCTATTATTTATTTAATATATCTCCTTGAAATTACTATGAATCTATGTTTAACTTAGGTCTAGTGGAATATAGAGAAAGATTGATATTTGAAGAATCCCCCTTAAAATTAAGCCACAATATGTTCGACTCAGACGTAGAGAGGTAATGGTCGGTTGAATGAGGTGAGCCAAAGGCAAAGATTGAAAAAACACTTATTTGAAGTCTTTGTAATACTTATTTGAATCAAAGCTAGTTAAACGAACAATCAAATTAGGTGAGAACTAGTTATAATCCGGGCCTTGCCCGGGGATTTTTTAAATAAACGTTTAAATATATTAATTTATACTTTCCTTTTCGGTCGTCTCTAATAGTTTGTCCGACTCTATTTTTTTCCATTTATATCACTATGTTTTAACAATCTTACCCTCATACAATCTCATATATTACACACATTATCCAACTTTTCCCTGGCTCATGGTGTGGGACTTGGGGTGCATTGTCTGGATAACCCACCGGGAGAGGTGGTGAGGCTTTTGTATGAGGATGTTATGGATGTTCTTCAATTATGCATTAAAAATTATGAGTACAATTGTATGGCTTAAATAGAAAAGAAACTAGGCTAAATCTAATTTAGGAAAGTGAATTCTATCTTATGTAAAAGATAGAGTTTTCTCATAAAATAAAGCAATCAAGTAAAAGGAAAGAAACAAGATATGCGATTTTACTAACAATAAGCCTAAATCGTATATCTTCAAAATCCAAAATAAAATTAAGGAAAATATTATATCTAACTAACTAAGATATATATGTGGCACGGGCCGTGGGCTGGAACGTGGGCCAAGGCCGGGCTGAGACGCGCCAAGAAGCATTGGGTCAAGGCTTAGGCTGTGACACCCTCACACCCCTATATTGTATGCTAGAAATAACTTCCTTATCATATAAGCATATAATTCGTATAACAACTGTGAGACATCGGGTCTCATTAAATATATATATATATATATAAATAATAATGATAATGATAGCTTAAAAATAAAATGTGTATAAACATATATACGTGTGGATATGTATACAACTAGAGATATATATCATTGGAGGTCGGACTTGGCAAAAACCATGTAATGGGCTATACAAGATCAATGTAGATGGATCTAGTTTAGTAGATGGTCGGGCAACCACTGGCTCTATAATAAGAGGAAACCGAGCAGAGGTTATTGACATAGCAACAACCAAATACCACAAGGCATCGGCATTAAAAACGGAAGCCTTAGCACTACGAGATGGAATTAGGAGAGCCAAGGAACTCAGACTAAAGAAAATTGAAATTGAAGGGGATAACCTAGCAGTAATTAAAGCTGTTCAGAATAAAGGGACATGTCCGTGGGAAATAGAAATGTTGAGATCCGATATTATGGTCTCGTTACTAAGCTTCGAATATGTTAAGATTTCTCATGTCAGTAGGTGTTGTAATACTGTGGCCGACTTCATTGCAAAAATGGGTCATAGTCTCCCAAGCACTATCATCTCGACATTGTCAGAACTTCGTGTTCTCATCCGAAAGGATGCTCTAGGACGCCCCCCATAAAGGGAGGTCTCCTAATCTTTACCTTGTCAAAAAAAAAAATATCATTGGAGGTCGGCTTCTTATTCTTAAACATTAAGTCTTCGTATTTCAATTTCAATCTGATCAAACATAGTTCTCCTTTGTTGTAAGCTAGAGAGATCTCCTTCATTCTTCCTCCGTATCCCGTGCCTTTTCCATCTTCTTGCTCCCCGTTCCTTGTTCTTCTACCCCTCTTTTCTTCTGTCTTGCTCTTCCAGTCGCTAGTAGCAAACGTCCACGCCGCCGAGTGCAGTTCCGTTTCCGACGCCATCCTCCTCCGGACGACCATCGGATTCGTCGGTGTTCCTCTGTTTTGTCTATCGTCGTCGGTAAGCTTCGGCTCTCTTTCCGGGTTTCTCTTATTGTTCCTTATCGTCGGGTGAGGGCGGGTCTCAGTCGGGGTTAGGTCAGGGCGATCGTATCCGTCAGCGTCAGGGCGTGGGTTGCAGGAGTCGGAGTTCGAGGCAGGGTAGCGGGGGCTGAGTGAGGTGAGTCCGGGCAAGGGCGGGCGACCGGGCAGGTGCGGGAGAGCTCCCTCGGGCTGGAGTTCGGAGGCTGTAGCGTGGTGGTGGGAGTCGACGTTTGGCTGGTTGGGTCGATGTGGATTGGAGCCGAGTCGTTGTGGTTGTCGGTTGAGTCACTGTCGTGGTAAAGTACCGTAGGTGTGTTGATATCTATAGGTAGTGGGATGTCGATTGTTAATGTTAGAGTCTTACAATTATGTACGTAGGAAGAGTGGGTGGTGGGGAATTGTGCAGAGGGTGATGTGGATTGTGAAAATGGGAGGGAGTTGATAAAAGTTGGTCAAAGTTGATCACTCGGTCAAGGCCAAATTATGGGTGAGAATAGAAGTGTATATATATGCTTGTATTAGATCGGTGAAGGAGGAATTTGGAGTTGGTAAATGTTAACTAGTTAGGTTTGGTTTGGGTTTCAGCGAGAGTGATCAAATTCAGGTGTCCTAATTCTTCATTAATAAATCTTATTCAGGAATTCCGCGCTCTTGGATCAATAGCCTCTAGTAATCCAGAAATTCGTAATTTGCAAGGTAAGTCGATGTTCGACTTGCTCAGTTCCGTTCTAGCCTGTTAGGATTGCATGGTAGTTATGAGATTGGTTTTGGGAACTAGTCCCGATCGATCTTTGAAAATGTTTTGGATATGTGTGCTATGTGTAAATCATTTTGAAAACTTGTTTTAAAAGTTAGTATGTATATAGTTGTGTGTCGGTTTTCTCTGTGTTGGGCAAGCGCTCCAGGGGAGGCTTAATGTGGAAGTGAGTTGTGATGGATGGTTCTGTTGAGATGGATGGTTTGTGTTGAGATGGATGGTTGTGTTGGAATGGACGGTTGGATTGAGGATGGATGGTTATGAGATGACTCGTCTCTGAGTCCGGCGTGGGATTGATACGCCGTTGTCGCATGCAATGTTGATGCAGGTTTGCATAGCCTAGGTAGCGTAAAAGTATGCGATGTTGATGCAGTTTCGCATATCACAGGTAGAGGTTCTGATTGCGTGTCTAATGTGGAATTGATTGAGTGACTAACTGGACCTAGGATTGGATTAGAGATATGTGTGTGGTTGTGGACTTGTTTGCTGATCTTAGAAAAACTGTTTTGAAACGTCTTGTAGTTGTTGTGTTGATTCTGACTTGTTAGGATAGGAGCTGACCCTTCGGGGAATTTATTTTTCATTCCAGGTAATCAGGACGCCGTGATCGAGCCTCGGCGAAACGGTGGTGCAGTGCAATAGTGTGTCACAGTAGTTAGTTATCGGGGTGTTGTTTCTTTTGTTGGGGCTTAATGTTTGATTTTCGATATATTGTCAAGCAAGTATCAGTTTGTGTGGTTTGTAGGTTAAGAGTTCTTGTTAAGTAAAGTACTGGTTAGCGTTTGTTTCTGGTGTGGTTCTTGGGGTTGGTTCATGACATCTCGGTTTGTAAAACTATAAATCTTATTTCCTTTCTTGTACGAGTTGGATGTTTTCTTGTTTTCTCGCCGTGCCCGCGTTGTAAGATCCAATTGTTCAGTTGTCAAACTAGTTTGGTAGTACCTCGTGAGGTCTACTACTGAGTAACTCCTTGTCGGTTAGACGAGGTATTACAACAACCATGACTTAAAACACACATTCATACACACATCTGTATCCAGTTGCTTCTTATACTAATACATCTCTCTGACTTCTATTGCAAAACACATGTCTAGGAAGCAAAATAAGGAGGAGAAGGTTGCATAAGGCATTAGCCGGCCGACCTGTGCATATGTAACATCTAAGAGATATCAACTAGTAAAACTAGCTAAACCTGAAAAATAGGTTTACGATTTATGTGAGTCGCATACTCAGTGAGTATAAACTAAAGCTTTTTACAAAAAACCACCCGTTAAATAACCCATATTACTAATAACCACCCGTTATTCGCAAATTTATTTTAAACCACCCACTAAATCAAAATCGTTAACAAATAGCCACCCAAACACTGTTCCGTCAATAAAATCCGTTAAGTCGTGCACTTTTACCATTTTGCCCTCAACTATTCACAAAAACTTAAAAAAAAACCAAAATTAATCCTCAACCATTTGGCCGGGATTGGTATTCATGGGGATGACCATCACAAGCCAGCTGGCGGTGAGCAGATCTTGAACCTTCCAGTCGCCTTCTCCGGTTAGGATGGCGGCCTGAACAGCGGCCCCGTAGGCGCCTCGTCCGGACACCCCATGTATTTGGAGGTCTGCTGGTGTTGACGACCGAGCTCAGATCTGGCCGCGGATGCCGTTTCCGGAGGAGCACGACCACCATCACCACGGCGAGATCTTCTCCGGTAGGAAGTTCGACGGACCGAGGCTCCACGAGGTAGATCCGGCGAGATTCTCCGACGGCGATGGGAGGATGATCAGCGAGTTCAAGCAGGCCACCACCACGGCCATCACCATGTCGAGGACGAGGATCGGTTCCGCCATGGCGATAAGGAGGATATGGAGCACTACCACAGGCACAGGAGAGGCCACGGGTTCTGGAAGACGGTCCGGAAGTTCTTCGGCCATTTCCATTTCTTCGCGGATGCAGATCAGTCGAGGGACGGAAATTGGGGTTTCTAGGAGATTTGGTAGGACGGTGGGTTGATTGTGAACGATCGGTCGAAGATCGAGGTTAGGGATTTGGGGAAATTCGCGATTCGTTCCATAGTGAGTGGATTCAGGTGATGAATTCGATGATTGTGGGCTTGATTGGGGGTTGATTTTGAGAAATTGCGATTCTAGGGTCAGGGATGTTGGATCGTAAGTCGTTAGAATGGGCGTCCTTAACTGGGTTAAGGGCGTCCTTAAGTGCAGCGGAAAATAGACTTAACAGGAAACAAGATAAGAGAATAGACACGAGTATTTATAGAGGAACCCCACTAAGACCAACTAGTCTTATGGGTAAACCTCTACCTCCGTTGGAGGATTTTCAATAGCCGTCCCTTATCTTATTAAGAGCGAGTCCTTACAACTTAGGCGAGTCGTTACACTTCTCTGAGCTAAGCGTCCGTCCTTAGCCTCACTAGTAACACTCCTTTCCACCTAACAAGTAACCTAACTCTCTTAGCTATAAGGAAGCTATCACTCACGTCTCTCACGGTTCGTTGTGAGAGACAAACTACAACTCTAACTATTTTGTGGTTTGATTTGGATTTGATTTGGTTGGACTTTCTTTCTCTTGCTTCAAGCTCACTTGATCTCCTTGTTCTTCGTTCTTGAACTTGAATGCTTCGGGAGAGCTTAAGAGAAAGTCTTCAAAGTCCACACCGCTATGCATACCCCTTGGAGGGTATTTATAGCGGAAGTGGTTCTTGTCCTCTAGCGTCCTCTGAAACTTTGCCGGATACTTGATCTTCCATCAACGGTGCGATGAGCTCCTTGAGGAAGTCAACTCTGTTGACGCTTGGGAAGCCTTCGCGTGGGTAGGGGACCATTGCTGGGAAACGACATCTTTGGAGTTGTCTACACGTGCCCAGACAAGGGAAGCTTCCTTCTGAGGACTACGGCCGAACGTGATGTAATCATGTTGGGGCGACCTTGATTTGAATTTGAACCTCGTCCGTATTTTGGCGCGCGTCCCTTCTTGATGAGGACGCCGTCCTATCTGCGCAGGAACTTCGCCAATTACGTTCAGCTTTGGAGGTTCTGATGACGTGCGTCCCTACAGCTTAGGGACTGCCGTTCACTTGTTGTCCTTTTCGCTCATGTGCGTCCTCTGGACTTACCTGAGATTAACACTTGGACAACGTATTAAATACCTTTGAGTTTGTCATTATCAAAACAAGGGACGATCATTATTGGTTTAGATATTAATGACTGCCGTCCTTAATATCGTCCCAACAATTTCCCCCTTTTTGATGATGACAAACTCCTTTAAACAATGCATGCGGAAGTAAAGCTTTTAGCATGATGGACTACACTTGGATTTTCCTTTTCAGCTTAGGTTGACATGCAACACATTCTTTTTAAGTGCGTCTTATTTTATTCTTAACTAGCGTCCTTTGGACTTGGCCGAAATTCCCCCTAAACACATGCTTTTTATGACAACTTAAGAAACAATCGCATCTCTGCAAAACTATACTTCCCCCTTTTGGCATCATCGAAAAGGAGAACAAGTTGAAAAGCATGCATGCGCAAAGTCATAACTAGAGAAAGGAACGCTTAGACAAAATGAATCACAAATGTAATGAACTGCATTCAAGAAGTTAGAGTACGATTATTACAAACAGTCAAACAAATTGTTCCAAAAGGGGACATCGTCCCAAAGTCTTAGCAAAAAGAAACAACAAAAGTTAAACTTTTTCAGGAGTTGGAAGGGGAGGAGTGATCATTTGCGGGGACGCTTGCCGAGAGCCTTGAGATTTTGCTCCTGAAGGTAGTTATTCTGGGCAAGGAGCTCGTTGTTGCGTTCAAGAAGTTCTGTGTGTTGATGGAGAGTGTCATGGACAGTGTTCTAAAAAACGTTAGGCGGAAGTTGGGCGGTGGGATAGGGCCTAGCGCCTAGGCGGATAGGCGGAGCCTAGGCGGATTTGTAATTTATTGGAAATATAAGATTATTATTATTATTTGGTAAGAATATAGAAAAAAGAACAATCTCATCTTAATATTTATGTATAAATTGGCACTTAAAGCCCTATCTAGCCTCAACATAGACCCGCCCAGCCCGCCTAGGAGGTCGTCTAGGCCGCCTAGACCGCCTAACCAACTAGCCCAGCCGCCTAGGGGCCCATCTAGACCGCCTAACCAACTATCCCAACCGCCTAAGCGCTTGCCTAGACTGCTTAGGCGGCCACCTAGACCGCCTAGGCGCCCGCCTAGACAGCCTAGGTGCTCGCTTAGCCAACTTAGGCGGCCAGCCAACCGCCTAGGACCTAGTCGGGACGGTGGGGCACCGCCTAGCGCCTAGGCGGGGCCTAGGCAGGCGCCTAGACCGATTTTTAGAACACTGGTCATGGACTTGTTGGATGAGATCGATCATCATGCACTGATTCTCAATCATCATTCCAAGTAGATACTTGTGTGAATGCTTCTCAGCCTCGATCATGAGGGACGCTCATGCCATCAAGTTCATCTTCTTCAGCTTCAGCATCGGCGTCCTCAACTGGCGTCCCAACTACTTGCACATTTTCAGCCTCAGGATTACCTTCCACAGTCTTAGCAGCAGCAGCAGCGGCCTTAGCTCTGCGTTCAGCCTCATTCTTTTCCTTGGCCAGTTGCCTCTTTACGGAAGGAAGCGGCTCATCAAATCTCATCTTGCCGACCGGAGGAGCTGTTATCTGCCTAACGTCTCAATGAATTCCGAAAGACTGTTCTGTTTTGGGGACGTAGAGGCCTTGCTGCTTTAGAATCTGCTTGACCAAACCCGGGAAGGGGAGAGAGTGGCGTCCTCCTGTGCACTTGCCCATGTGCTCCAAGATAACCCGCGGCAAGTTGATGTGCTTGCGCTGTAAGAAGGCGTCCAATATGATATTGTCGGTGATCTGGACGATGGACTTCTTCTCCTGGCGGGGGACGACCATGCGCACTATGAAGTGATGCGCAAGGACGCCTGTCTTGGAAAGACAATGGGCAACCCTGTCCCTAGCAACTGGCTGTCTCCCGTTGAATATGTTGTTGAAGATCTCTTCCTGGGAGAAACGGCCAAAGTTCATGTTGGGCAGGTCATGAAGAGCATCCGGAGGAGAAGGACGCAAGCCGAGCATATTACGGACGGTACCCTCAGCAATTGAGTACTCGTTCCCATCAATTTCGAACGTCCCTTGAGGCTTCCCTTTTACTTCAGATATTTCGAATTTTGAGTAAAAGCGGAGAACCTGTTCGGGGTCTACCTCGGCAGCTTCAGCACCCAAGTGCGTCCAACCCTAGAGCTCAAGTAGTTCCAAAAACTCTAAGCGTTGGTTTTCTTCCAAAAACTGAGCTGTAAACAGGAGCGGCGACAGAATTTTCTTCAGCCTTTTCTGCTTGCTGCCGTTGCTCACTATTACCTCATCACCAGCGTCTTCTTCTTCTCCGTCTCCCTCCTCTTCCTCATGATCCTCATCCTGGTGAGGAGCATCTTCTTCGTCTGAGGCCTCGTCCCCTTGATCATGGGACTCGGCCATCTCTTCATCCTCAGCAGTGGACGCCTGTGTTGGAGGAGGCGCGTCCACAGCTGGAGTCCCTGCCAAGAACTCGATGGGGACTTCAACAGAAGTCGTCCCCTGGACTTGAGCAGTTTCCTCGACGGCCGGAGCTGGCGGAGGAGGGAGAGTTGAGGCTCTGGGAGGAGAGGTAGTAGGGGTTCTTATCTTGGCCTTGGGGGCGGGAGCAGAGGAGGAGCTAGGCGGAGCCACAGAAATAGGCTTGACTTTGAGCGGAGCAGGGGGGGAGGCGGCTGCTTAGCGGGGGAGTCCTCTAGAGTGATGACTTTGGGTACAGCGTCCTTGGCCAGGACCTGTACTTGAGGAGCTCCCTTTTGGACCTTTGGCATAGGCTTTGCCAGGTCCGCCTCAATTTCCGCTTCCAGCGGATCCTTGATAGTCACAGGAGCAGGAGTCGCGTCCACTACCCTTGGAGGAGGTGGAGGGAGCAGAGGGACTTCCTGCAGGCTCTTCTGGATCGCCTCAGCAATGGCGTCCTTTTCCGCTTGCTCTTGGCGCGCCTTCTCCTCTTTCTCTATTTGGATCTCAGAGAGGCGGATGGCGGCCATTTGTTGTTCAGTGACGCCTTCCAGCTCTGCAGACGTCTTGAGCCTTCTCTTTGGGGCGGGTGGCGGGGAGGAAGGAATTGGTTTGGGTTGAGAGGAGGAGGAGCCTTTAATTTTGAGCTTTGGAGAGGGGAGAGGGGAAGAAGGCCTCTTTCTCTTCTGGGATGGGACGGAGCCATCAGGAGCCACGATGAACTCCATGATATTCGGGAGCAGCTTGGCGAGCTCATCCACCGTCCCACCAAAAGAGTCAGATATAATACCTAGCCCCATGAAAGGAGGATTGGTATGGTTGGTTTCTTTTAGGCGTGGCTGGACATAGGTGACCATAAAGTAGTGAATGAGGCGTTGGATTTTTGGAGGATGGCCATGAGCAGATGCCCTTAGGCAAATATTGGCCAGCGTCCTTAGCTCTTTTTCAAGCCAGTCCTCAATAAGTGGGTCAAGAGGAGGACGGCGGTTAGGCTGGGCTGGGAGTCTAAAGACAGAGCCTTTTGTAGGGCTCCCTTCCTCTGGCTCAGGGTGAAAAGGCTTCTCCATGAATTGGAAGCGTTTTTGTGAGGGTTTGGATTGGGATCGGGAAGATTGGGATTTTTATGGAGGAGGTTGGGATTTGTGTGGCTTAGGCGGGGTAGTGGAAGGGCGGCGATGTGTTGATTGAGAGGAGTGCTGGTGGCGAGAGGGGTCTTGGCGGCCAGCGGGTCGACTTCGTGAGTCCATTAAGGACCGACCTTTCACCGGAGTGATGGATCTTGCTGGGTTTGGTTTCTTCGCCGCCGACGAAGACGGAGAGGGTTTTGAGGAGGTGGTGTTTCTTGTGTTGGCCATGGATGTGAGAGGGTTTTATAGAAGAAATTTGGGTTGGGGAGAGGTGATTTTGAGATCTGTAAAGGAAGATTTGGGTGGATTTTGAGAGTGTTTTCCAGATTTGGGCAAACAACAAAGGAATCGGAAAGGTTTTTCAGGTTCCACAGGTGCGCATTTCTAGGAAGAAGACGAAGTTGGAAGGGCAGGGGTAACAGGGTCTTTACACTTGGCTTCCTCCACCCGCGTTCCAACACGTGGCTTTCTTCTTTGCTAAGAAACACAGCTGTTGAGCACTGTTTGTGCAAATCCCGAGATTTTTGCCCAAAATCCCCGCGGCGGTTCACCTTCCCACTTTCAAATTTTAAACTTTTCACAACTGTAAAGAACTCTGACTCGGCGTTCTTTCAACACACAACACTGCTTTAGTCTGAACTGAACCACGACGTCCCAAACACTTATCACATCCTCTGACTCTTAGAACTCTGCCGCGACGTCCTTCAGACTTAAACAAGCGTCCCTTTGATCACTTAGAACCATTTTTGAAAATCAGGCAAGTACGTCCCGTAAAGATAAAACAAAGAACACTCATAGGACGCGTTTGCAAGATTCTCGGCTTAGGTAAGCTTAGAGTTCCCATCATTTCGGCTTGTAATGAGGGTAGGGTGATCAGGGATACTCTTGAGATGAAAAGCGAAAAGAATAGCGTTCAAACCATAAGCAAAACAAATGTCTTAGACTAGCGTCCTTTAAAGATGACTTTAAATGCATGACACGCTTTAAAACAAGTTCTCAACAAGACATAGCCAATCATAGAGGGAATAATAGAACGGGAATTGATCATTTAAAAGTTATCATTCCCAAAAGCAACCTGAGGTGCTCGTAGGGACGTCTATCAAGTGCTTTTGTGAAAATATCGGCCACTTGGTCCTCAGTCCTAACATGATCCAATCTAATTAATCCAAGTTCAACATTATCACGAAGGAAATGATGTCTTATATGAATATGCTTCGTTCTAGAATGATGAACAAGATTCTTGGCAATACTTATAGCACTGGTGTTATCACACAGGATAGGAACTGTGTTGAGGAACGTACCATAATCTTCAAGTTGGTACTTGATCCATAGGAATTGTGAGCAGCACGAAGCAGCAGCAACGTACTCAGCTTCCGCGGTTGAGAGAGCCACAGAGTTTTGCTTTTTGGATCCCCAAGATACAAGGCAAGAGCCCAGGAATTGAGCCATTCCTGAGGTGCTCTTCCTATCCACCACATGGCCAGCGTAATCTGCATCAAAGTACGCTACCAGGTTTAGGGACGTCCTTCTGGGATACCATAGACATAGGTCATCCCGTCCTTTGAGGGATCTGAAGATTCTTTTGACCTCTTGTATGTGGGACTCCTTTGGATTTGCTTGGAAGCGGGCGCACAAACACACAACGAACATGATGTCGGGACGACTTGCCGTTAGGTATAGCAAGGACCCTATCATTCCTCTGTAGAGCTTTTGATCTACACTCTTGCCTTCTTCATCAGCATAAAGGCGAGTGTTGGGGGAGATGGGAGTATCAATGGACTTTGACGAGTTCATCCCATACTTCTTGAGCATTTCACGAATGTATTTCTGTTGGTGAATGCGCGTCCCATCCTTGATCTAAGTGATTTGGAGTCCTAAGAAGAAGTTGAGTTCTCCTATGAGGGACATCTCAAACTCACTACTCATCAAGTTCCTGAATTCCTCTACAAGTTTCATGTTAGTGCTTCCAAATACTATGTCATCGACATAGACTTGGACAATCAAAACATCTTTAAGGACTTTCTTTAAGAATAGGGTTTTGTCAATGTTACCTCGTGTATACCCATTGGACAACAGAAAGGACGCAAACCTATCGTACCAGGCACGAGGGGCTTGCTTGAGTCCATAGAGTGCTTTGTCCAAGAAGTACACATGATCAGGATGATCAGCGTCCTCAAAGCCTGGAGGTTGAGCGACATAGACTTCTTCCTTGAGCTTTCCATTGAGGAAGGCTGTCTTGACGTCCATTTGAAAAATCTTGAACCCTTTGTGAGCGGCAATGGCGATGAGGAGGCGAATGGCTTCAATTCTGGCGACAGGAGCGAAGGTCTCATCATAATCGATTCCTTCCTCTTGCCTATAGCCTTGAGCCACAAGCCTTGCTTTGTTTCTTGAAACGCGACCACTCTCATCAAGCTTGTTCCTGTAGACCCACCTCGTCCCTATTATGTTTTTGTTTCTCGGACGAGGGACGAGGGTCCAAACCTTGTTTCTCTCAAATTGATTGAGTTCTTCTTGCATGGCTTGGATCCAATCAGCGTCCTGAAGTGCCTCCTTTATGTTCTTAGGTTCAATTAAGGACACAAAGGCGTTGAATGCACAGAACGCTATGTTGGCGTTATGTGACTGATTCATAGCTGATCTTGTTTGGACTCCTTTTGAGATGTCTGAGATGATTTGATTTGTTGAATGAAGTCTTGAAAGGTTGGATCCCCTATGAGTAGCGTCCCTTGCAGGAGTACACCTAGGGTCCATCCAATCAGACTCATCGGAGTCAAAGCCATCGTCTTCATTGATAGGCTCAGTGTGTTCCCCCTCAGGTTGAGCGTCCACACCTTGACGTTGCTCGCCTTGTTGACTTGATTCAGCCATATCTTGTTGAACTTGTGATTCACTTTGAGAGGGGACTCCCTAAGCAAAGCTAGGAGCGTCCACTGAGACTTCTTCAGGATTTGGTGTAGCGTCCTTAAGAACATAGTATTTTCCAGAGGACCTATCTTCAACTTCGTCTTCAGAGTCGTCCTGCTGTTGCGAAGAAGAACGTTCTTTCTTACTTGATTTTTCTTTGTGAGAAGAACTTTCTTTGAACACAACATGAATACTCTCCTCAAGCTTTAGAGTCCTTTTGTTGAAAACTCTATATGCTTTGCTGGTGAGAGAGTACCCAAGGAATATGGCTTCATCACTTCATGCATCAAAATTTTCAAGTCTTTCTTTGTCGTTGTTGTGAACAAAACACTTGCACCCAAAAACTCTGAGGTAGTCGATGCGAGGCTTCCTTCCGTTCAACAGTTCATATGACGTCTTCTTTAGAAGAGGACGGATCATGGCACGATTGATAATGTAGCAAGCTGTAGCAATAGCTTCCGCCCAGAAGTACTTGGGGACGCTATTTGCTAGAAGCATAGTCCTTGCTGTTAGAAAATCTGTGTGTGTGTTTTGATGGTTCCAAACAGGTTGGTGAGAAGAAGTCGCCGACGTCACAAAGATAAAGTCAGAAGTCGCCGACCACCTCGACAACCTGGTTGCCCAGAAATCCGGAGCCGAGCGGAACGCTATAAAAGGCAAAGCGCGTAGCAGTTTTAAGGAAAGCACGGCAGAAGGATTCTGGAGGTTCGTTTAAGGCAAGAAGAAGCTCGTACATGCCGAAAATCTTCATGGGTTATTCCGAGATAATTAAGAAGATTTTATTGTGTTTTAAGGAGTTGATTAGGAAAGTTTTGTAAGGATTGTGTCTAATTCGTTCCTTGGACAGAAAGGATGAATTATGCCACAATCTCCGTAGTCTATATATTATGTTCGGCGTTCTGAGAATGAGAAGGAACAAGGAGAGAACGGCGCAGAACTAAGGGAGAGTTTCTGTGGGTACGGGTTTCTGAGAGAGGTTCCTGTACTGTGAGCGAGTGTTGCTGAGAGTAGAAGACAGGTTCGTGTGACTCGAGTCTGTGGACGGGAGAGTACGAGAAGAGTTGTATTGGGTGAGGGTAGAGTACATAGGCAGAGTACTTGCAAGAGGGCGTGGGATTCGCATCTTGGAGTAGGAGAACCTTTGTAAGCCCGAGAAATCAATATAACGAGTCGAAGTGCTCTTCAAGTCCTACCAAGTGAGAAGCTTGGGAGGCAAGTGGTTTTTCCCGAGACAAACTAGTTGGCTTGTGGAGGGTTTCCACTCTAAATACCTGTGTTCAGTTCCGGTAACTTAAAGTCTTTCTTGTGTTTGAATTTCCGCTGCACAACCTACAGGTTGTTAACTCTGGTCGACGACATCGTAGGTGTCGACGACCTCTGAAGTACTAACGTAGATCCTACAATTGGTATCAGAGCCTTGGCTCTAGATTTTTCTATTACTTTGCAGGAAAGATGTCTACCACCAACACCGCTATCAATGAATCCTTCTGGAAACCTCCAGTACTCAAGCCCGGAGAGTACGATTGGTGGGTGAAACAAATGCAAACCCACATCTGTTCTCTGGATGGACAACTTTGGAAAGTGATTTCCATTGGTCCTAAGACGTTCCTTAAGACTGATGGAAAGACAAAGGAAGTCACGGAGTATGACGACGCTGACTTTAAAAAGCTTGAGAAGAATGAGCGTGCTAAGAAGGTCCTCCATCACGCTTTGACTAGCAGTGAGATCAAGAAGGTCATAGGTTATGACACTGCTAAGGAGATTTGGGATGCTCTCAAACGTCTCCATCAAGGCAATGATGATGTCAAAAAGGACAGAATCATAACCCTTAAAAGAGAATATGAGAACCTATTCCAAGGGAAGAATGAGTCCCTCCACGACTACCACTCCAGGTTTCAGTCCGTGGTCAATCAGCTAGAGTTCCTTGGAGAAAAGCTTCCTCAATGGAAGCAAACCAACAAGCTGATTTCGGGTCTCAACAAGAAGTGTGACAGCATGGCGACTTCTCTCTTGTCCCAAAAGGACACGAAGTCGATGACCGTGGAGGATGTGATTGGTCAACTGACCATGCTTGGAGGTATCCAACAGAGAAGGGAGGACAGGTTTGATTCTGAAAAGGTCAAGAACATTGCTCTGAAAGTCGAAAAGGCTTTCGACATCGCTCAAGGACAGGATGATGAAGAGGTCGATGACGACGACGTTGCCCTCATCTCAAAAGCGATGAAGAGACTTTGGAATCGCAACAAAGCTCCAGCCAAAACCCCCGAAGCTGCAAGAGATATGAAGGGAGTGATATGCTATCACTGCCAAGACAAAGGGCATTTTGCTAAACAATGTCCGAAGAGGGAGGTTGGCAAGAGCATGATGGCGACTTGGGACATGTCTGATGAAGAAGAAGATAGGTCGCCGACCAAAGAACACTGCTTTATGGCCTTGAGTGATGACTCCTCAAGTGAGGTAAAAGATGCTGAACTTTCTTCTCTTTTAGCTAAAAAGACACGTGAACAACTTTGTGGTATCATTGAAAAACTTGGTCTTCAAGTTTTGGAACTAAGTGAAGAAATTGATGAAAAAGATGAGAAAATTGCCAATTTGATTGATGATAACAAAGTTTGGTCTTCTAAAGCTATAGATCTAGAAAAGAAAAGTGTTTCTAAACCTGTTGATTGCACTAAATGTCCTAATCTTGAGTCTCAGGTTGTTGATTTACAGAAACAGGTTGACGACCTAGAAAAACAGGTGTCTAGTCTTGAAGGAGAGAAACTCATGCTGAAACTTGGAAATGCTAAGTTGTCTAGTGATCTTGAAAATCTGAAGATAGACGATGAGGCTAAGAAACAGAAATGGAAAGATGAGTTTGTCGCCGACAAGGTCCAAGAAGTCAGGGGAGACTTCGGAAGGAGATTCGTGAAGGTTGATGACCGACCTGGTCTCGGTTATGGGAAAAGCCAGAATGAAAAGGGGAACGCTTCTAACTCTCAGACATCCAAAGGAAAATCCCCTATGCATGGTCACAACGCAAGTTGTTCATCGCATGTGGCGGACCCCAAGGGTAAAGGGAAGCAGAAGTGGTACCCTAATCAAAAGGTTCGTACCATGTGGGAAAACCAAGTCCAGAACGCTGGTCCCTCACGGATTGACTTCCAGGCCCGGATCGACAACAAACCTGTCTATCCAGGGTATAGTAAGTATGTAGGGTTGAAATCTCACATCAAATGCTGGTATTGTGGCAAAGGAGGCCATTACCAACATGAGTGTTTCAAAAGGACTAGGGATTCTGAAAATGCTAGGAAGTCGAGGACTGCTAGGAAGAAGTCTAAGGTCACCAACTCTGTCAAGAACCCTAGGAAGAAACCTAATCTCACCAACTCTGTCAAGGATCCAAAACCTGCTAATACTGATGTTTCTGATGATACTGTGAAATCTGTTGCTCGACCCAGAGGAGTTGTAAAACAACTCTGGGTTCGTAAAAACTAATCTTGTTTGTGCAGGTTGAAGTGAGTGTCGACGACCCCTGGTTCATCAACAGTGCGTGCTCAGCTCATATGACTGGAAAATCTGAAGATTTTGTCTCACTTCAACAACACAAAGGAGGTAGCATTACCTTCGGAAACAGTAGCAAAGGTGTGGTTTTTGGTATTGGAAAGGTGAAGATCTCAAGTAAGGTTTCAATTTCTGATGTTAGCTTGGTCGACAACCTTGGTTTTAATTTGTTGAGTGTAGCTCAATTGTGTGCTAACGGTAAAAATCAAGTTGTCTTTGATCATGAGCAGTGCCAGGTGATTGAAATTAGTACAGGTAGGACGCTTCTGAAGGGATTATGCAGAAACAATGTTTACAAGGTTGATCCCAGCTTCCAATCTGAAGAAAGTTTGTGCTTGAAGTCTGGTACAGAGGTCGCCGACCTCTGGCACAGTCGGTTCTGTCATGCTAGCCAGCAGTTGTTGATCAAATTGCATAAAGAGGAGCTAGTTCGTGGTTTGCCCAAGATTGAGGCTTCTAAGTCTGGAATCTGTGATGCGTGTGTGAAGGGTAAGCAAGTAAGGTCCTCTTTTAAGTCCAAGAAGGAGGTAAGCACCTCAAAGCCCCTTGAGTTGATTCACATGGACTTGTGCGGACCTATGCGTGTGCAGAGTAGAGGAGGAAACAGATATGTTTATGTTATTGTTGATGACTACTCACGCTATACTTGGACTATCTTCCTTGCTTCTAAAGATCAGGTTTTCGAGGAGTTCGAGACATGGGCAAAAGCTGTTGAAAGAAAACTTGGTAATTCCCTGGTGGCTATCCGGTCTGATCATGGGATAGAGTTTGAGAACTCTGAGTTTCTGGAGTTTTGTAAGAAGACTGGAGTCAGCCACAACTTCTCGGCGCCAAGAACCCCACAGCAGAATGGCGTAGTTGAGAGGAAGAATCGAGCACTAGAGGAGATGTCGCGAACCTTGCTTATCTCTAGTGGTCTCCCAAGGAATTTCTGGGGAGAAGCAATTCATGCAGCCTGCTATGTGATGAACAGGGCTATGCTGCGTCCACTACTTGGAAAGACTCCGTATGAGCTGTTGAGAGGAATCAAGCCCAATGTCGCCCACCTTCACGTTTTCGGCTGTAAATGCTATATTCATAACAATGGGAAGGACAGCCTGGGCAAGTTCGATCCAAGAAGTGATGTTGGCACCTTTGTTGGCTACTCTCCAACAAGCAAAGCTTACAAGGTGTACAACAAGAGGACCAAGAAGATTGAAGAAAGTGTTCATGTGGTGTTCGATGAAAGCACCATGGCAGGTTCTCTGATTCAGGATCGTGATGATGGTGATCTAGGTTACTTCTTATGTCTTGAAGATGTCTCTGACAGAGACAGTGCTGAAAGTCCATCTGGGGTCGCCAACCTTGACAGTGTCGTCGACTCAGATCAGAATGCAGAGGCAGATCAGAATCAAAATCAGGATCAGAATGCAGATGTTGTGCAGGATCAAGGTATTTCTGAGGATAGGGAAGCAGATCAAGCAGGTCAAAGTTCAGATCAAGCAGTTCAAAGATCAGTTCCAGGTAGCTCGTCTCAGGTTCCTCAGGTCGACGACCTGACTCAACTTCCTATCAGGAACTATCAGCAGAAGGATGCTCATCCGGTCACCAACATCATCACTGATTATTCGAAGGGTGTACAGACGAGGTCCTCACTTAACCTCTTTGCATTCAATGCCTTCATTTCTATGTTGGAGCCGAAGAACGTTGAGGAAGCGTTGAGGGACCCGGACTGGGTCAATGCCATGCAGGAAGAACTTCATCAGTTGGAGCGTAATAAGGTGTGGCACTTGGTCCCTAGGCCGAAGGGAAGAACAGTGATTGGAACACGTTGGGTGTTCAGGAACAAGCTGGATGATGAAGGAAACGTGGTCAGGAACAAGGCCAGGCTTGTAGTGAAAGGTTACAATCAACAAGAGGGAATTGACTATGATGAAACCTTTGCCCCCGTAGCTCGTCTTGAGGCAATAAGGTTGTTGATTGCTTATTCTGCCTTTCATGGTTTCAAATTGCAGCAAATGGATGTCAAGACCGCATTTCTCAATGGGTACTTGAAGGAAGAAGTCTATGTTGAGCAAACTCCAGGTTTTGAAGATGTCGCCAACCCAGATCATGTTTACAAGCTTGATAAGGCTCTCTATGGGTTGAAGCAGGCTCCTCGTGCGTGGTATGATAGGCTATCGCAGTTCTTAATCCAGAATGGATATGTTCGAGGAGAGATTGACAAGACCTTATTCTTGTTGAGGAAAGGGAATCACACTCTGGTGGTTCAGGTCTATGTCGACGACATCATCTTTGGCTCAACAGACCCTGAGTTAGTGAAGAAGTTCGCCAACCTCATGTCGAGTGAGTTTGAAATGAGCATGGTTGGTGAACTCAAGTTCTTTTTAGGACTTCAGGTTGTGCAGGATGAGGAAGGTACCAAGATCCATCAACAAAAGTACCTTAGGGAGTGCGTGAAGAAGTTTGGTCTTGAGAGCTCTCGCTCTTTTGACACTCCCATGTCGACGACCACTTCACTGGGAAAAGATGAGAAGGATCCAAAGGTGAATGTTACTTTGTATCGAGGTATGATTGGATCTCTCTTATATCTTACAGCTAGTAGGCCGGACATTGTCTTTGCTGTGTGTCTTTGTGCAAGATTTCAGGCCAATCCAAGAGAATCTCATCTAAAGGCTGTTAAGAGGATCATTCGTTACCTTAAGGGTAGTGACAACTTGTGTCTGTGGTATCCGAGGGTCAGCGACTTTGACCTGGTCGGCTACACTGATGCAGACTTCGCAGGGAACCGTGTTGACAGGAAGAGTACATCCGGGATGGCTCAGTTTCTGGGGTCTTGCTTAGTTTCTTGGGGTTCGAAAAAGCAGAATTCAGTCGCTTTATCTACAGCTGAAGCCGAGTATGTCGCAGCCGCTGCATGTTGTTCACAACTTCTCTGGATCAAACAACAACTCAGTGACTATGGAGTCAAGTGTGGGTCAGTTCCCATACTCTGCGACAACACAAGCGCCATAGATATCTCCAAGAACCCGGTGCAACATTCAAAGACAAAGCATATTGAGATAAGGCACCATTTTCTTCGAGATTGTGTGGAGAAAGGGATGGTCTCCATGGAGTTTTGCAAGACGGATGAACAAAGGGCGGACATTTTCACCAAAGCTTTAAATCGGGAACCCTTTGAACGACTTCGCATGGAGCTAGGTATGATCTCTCTTGGTTAACTTGTTACCTTACATGCTACCCCTCGATGACTGGCTGAAATCAGATTGTCTATCATGAGAATAACATGCTTATGTGGTGTAAGTCTAATAGGGTATTCATGCTTTGATTGATGATTCACTTTGCTTGTGTGTGCATGTCGACGACCTCCTGCTTATTGTGATTATGCTTGCAATTATGTTGAACTTTTTCTTTGAGCCCAAAAGAATCAACCTGATGACCCTTGAACCCTCATTATAAGCCCAAATGATGGTTGATTCTACTGCCGTCCCCGACCTATCATGCTTGAGAGTCTCTATGAGCCCATATTGTTTGTTTGTGTCATTTAAACTGAGACTTATCAACATGATCGACAAATTTCACAAAATATTATTTTTTATGCTTGGGTTGCTTTGACACCACCCGGTGTGACCCAACCCCCAAGCTACTCCAGGTGGTAATTGTCATAGTGCATTCAGTCTGATGATTATATTCAGAAGTATGAGTACAGGTACAGGTCGACAACTTCTCATGTGTGTCAGTTGAGGTCGACGACTTATCAGGTTATCTCAGGTATGTGCTCAGAAAAAGTGAAGTGATGAGAAGAAATGGAGAAAACTGTTGTGAAGTCAACGACATCACTGTTGTCGCCGACTTCTCAGTGCGAAAGCGCACGTGTTACTTTTGGAGGAAGTCTCTGACAGGTATTGTAGTTCCAAAACTTTGGAAAGGGGAGATTTGTCTGACCAATAGTGCACTTGAGTAGATTGCAGTTGTCTTGTCGAAAGAGAGGGTAGTCCAAAAGATGTTGGACTCGTTTGAAGAAGTTGAAAAGAAAAAAAAAGAGGGAGAAAAGAAAAATGATGCGAAAAAAAAGAAGAGAGAAAAAAAGAAAAAAGAAAAAGATGGTTGAGTAGGGAAGCTAAGAGTGAATTTGCTTAAGTCAGGAAGTTCTGGAGCAGAGTTGGCAACTCTGAATGCAAGGCTGGATGAATTGGAGAATCAGAATCTTGAGCTAGCAAAGGGTATTGCACAGGTGCTTAAGAGGATGGTGGAGGTTGGTGAAGATGTTGACGACATCAAGGAAATACTGAAAGCTATGAACTAAGTCGTCGACTAATGCACTATTGACTCTATCACTATCCTGCTTTCTATCCCTACCGCATTATTCCTTCCACTAAAACTTTTCTTAAGTTCGATATGGTTGTAAGATATTAATACTCTTGCTGTGTGTGCTCTGTTTGACATTGCCATGCTTGCGTGGTTGTTGACTTGGTCTCTGCATGCTTTTGCCTATATTAGCTAATATGTTTGCCTTGCTTATTTCTCCATGTTTTACGATCTTTTTGATGATGCCAAAAGGGGGAAATAGCTGAGGGTTGCATGCTTAATTTAAGGGGATATGCTGAATTTCAAGTGAATGTTGAACTTAGGGGGGACTTTTGAAAAGTTAAGGGGGAAATTGTTTGAGATGATTTCTTGATGCTCTGATATGATGCTCTGATGCAATAGATTGCCTTTTTGAGATGTTTGGACAGATTGCAGAAGACCCCTTCCAGTGCAGATTAAAGATCGGTGTTTGTCACCATCAAAAAGGGGGAATTTGTTAGAAAATCTGTGTGTGTGTTTTGATGGTTCCAAACAGGTTGCTGAGAAGAAGTCGCCGACGTCACAAAGATAAAGTCAGAAGTCGCCGACCACCTCGACAACCTGGTTGCCCAGAAATCCGGAGCCGAGCGGAACGCTATAAAAGGCAAAGCGCGTAGCAGTTTTAAGGAAAGCACGACAGAAGGATTCTGGAGGTTCGTTTAAGGCAAGAAGAAGCTCGTACATGCCGAAAATCTTCATGGGTTATTCTGAGATAATTAAGAAGATTTTATTGTGTTTTAAGGAGCTGATTAGGAAAGTTTTGTAAGGATTGTGTCTAATTCGTTCCTTGGACAGAAAGGATGAATTATGCCACAATCTCCGTAGTCTATATATTATGTTCGGCGTTCTGAGAATGAGAAGGAACAAGGAGAGAACGGCGCAGAACTAAGGGAGAGTTTCTGTGGGTATGGGTTTCTGAGAGAGGTTCTTGTACTGTGAGCGAGTGTTGTTGAGAGTAGAAGACAGGTTCGTGTGACTCGAGTCTGTGGACGGGAGAGTACGAGAAGAGTTGTATTGGGTGAGGGTAGAGTACATAGGCAGAGTACTTGCAAGAGGGCGTGGGATTCGCATCTTGGAGTAGGAGAACCTTTGTAAGCCCGAGAAATCAATATAACGAGTCGAAGTGCTCTTCAAGTCCTACCAAGTGAGAAGCTTGGGAGGCAAGTGGTTTTTCCCGAGACAAACTAGTTGGCTTGTGGAGGGTTTCCACTCTAAATACCTGTGTTCAGTTCCGGTAACTTAAAGTCTTTCTTGTGTTTGAATTTCCGCTGCACAACCTACAGGTTGTTAACTCTGGTCGACGACATCGTAGGTGTCGACGACCTCTGAAGTACTAACGTAGATCCTACACTTGCCATATCCTTAAGCGTCCTATTCTTTCTTTCCACAACTCCATTTTGCTGAGGAGTCCTTGGGGCTAAGAAGTTGTGCGAGACGCCATGTTGATCACAGTAGGCCAGGAACTCTGAGTTTTGGAACTCCGTTCCATGGTCTGATCTTATGGCTTTGAGAGGCGTCTCAAGAGCAACTTCCACTTGTTTGATGAAGACTTTGAACGCGTTGAAGCAATCTGTTTTTTACACCAAGAAGAGAACCCAAGTGAATCGAGAAAAATCATCCACAATAACATACATGTACCTCTTTCCACCGAAGCTCAGCGTCTTCATTGGTCCGCAAAGATCCATATGGAGAAGTTCCAACGGCTTCTTTGTAGTGACTTCGTTTTTGGACTTGAAGGACGTTCTTGTTTGCTTCCCTTTGATACAGGCTTCGCACTGTTCAATTTTCTCAGGATCAATTTGGGGAAGTCCTTTCACAAGATTTCTTTGATGTAGCTTAAGGATTGTGCTTGGTCCAGCATGGCCAAGTCGGCGATGCTAGAGGTCAGCGTCCTCCTTTGAAACAGATAGGCACAACTCAGATTTAGGCTTGAACTCTTGGTTGAAGATGTAGACATTGTTCTTGCGGACTCCTTTGAGAACCACTTTGTTTGATTTCTTGTTGATAACGAGGCACTCCTTTGAGTCAAATGTGACTAGATTTTCACCTTGATCACACATTTGAGAGACGCTTAGGAGATTGAAACCAAGTCCTTCAACAAGGCTAATGTTTGTTGCTTTGATGGATGGATTGAGAATGGCAGTTCCCGTCCCTTTGATCTTTCCCTTGCCCTTGTTGCCAAACGAGACAGTTCCTCCCGTGGCACTACTTTGGATAGAAGTGAGATGGATCTGGCTTCCTGTCATGTGATTTGAGGCGCCACTATCAATGATCCATGGGCGTCCCCTCACTTCCACCTGCCAAAACAAAGTTAGTTTTTGGCGACCCAGGCAAGGTGTTCCTTATCTGGTTCGTTACAGAAATAGAATTCTGGTTTTGGCATATAGTCATTTATATTCACATCATTTGAAATAGCATGCTTTCGGAAAGAACTCCTAGAACGTCTGGGACGCCTAGAGTTAGCTTTAGGGATGGACTTTTCATTTTCAATGTTAGTCCTAGCAGCTTTTCCACTTTCGATGTCTTCCTTCAGTTTTAAACATTCATATTTAAAGTGATCTCCTTGTCCACAGTACCAACACGTCCTATAGTAAGTACCAAGGTAGTACTTCTTGTTGGGACGTTGGATTTTGTTCTCTTTCATCCTTTGTGGGTTACAGACTTTAGAACCTTCCCCCTTAGCAATTTTCTTATAAATCCTATGACTGGTG
Organism: Polygonum aviculare; assembly: GCA_934048045.1. Lineage (NCBI taxonomy): Eukaryota > Viridiplantae > Streptophyta > Magnoliopsida > Caryophyllales > Polygonaceae > Polygonum > Polygonum aviculare. The sequence continues at coordinate 8,157,696 of OW204024.1, forward strand.
GAGTTAGTGTAATAGTCCTCTTGACCTTTCTCTCCACTCTCTAGGACTCTAATTCTTTCAAGAAGATTCTTGGTCTTCTCCCTTTCCAGTTCAAGTTATGAAGTTTTGCTTGCCTCAAAGTCGCTAGGGAGGGAGTTCCTAGTGTTAGACTCATAACCTAGTCCTCTCTTGGCTGGAACAAACACCATTGGTTGGACTTCCTCAATGGTTGGGTTCTTTCCTAACACTTTCACCTCTTCCCTAAGCTTAGCGTTCTCTAGTTTAAGACACATGACTTCAGTTTTCAGGGATTTGATTTCGTCACATGAGGACTCTAGTTGTAATGACACTATAGCACAGTTCTTACATTCAACTAAAATATTTTCATTTTCAAGTTCAAGTTCATCCATTCTATGTTGCATGACTACGCTTTCTTCCATGATTCTATTAATGAGTTTAATAAGCTTGGATTTAGAACACTTCTCTAAGGAACTCATCATAGATTCACGTGTTACCTCTTGTTCCTTTTCAGAGGCGTCCTTTTCAACAACTGGGGCGTCCTCCACAGCCATGTACGCCACTTGTTCATCATCTGAGGCGTCCTCGATAGCTATGTACGCCGCCGGTCCTTCAGGTTCTTCCTCATCAGAACTCACATTATCCCAAGCAGCTTCACACGCTCCCAAGAGGGCCTTCATCTTCATTTCTTTTAAGTTCAGTCCCGTAGTACACTTTTTGGCAAAGTGTCCTTTCTTGTTACATTTGTAGCAAGTAAGTTCCTTCATCGCTGCCTCTGTGTACTTAAGACTCTCCTTTTTGTAAGGCATCTTGTATTTCTTGAACTCTTTGGTCCTTTTACCCCATAAGCGAACAGCCTTGTGTAGAAGGGCAAGTTCTTCCTCTTCTTCAAGTTGTTCCTTAGTCTTGCCTTCCTTCTCTCTTAACGCTTGAACGCGCATTTTTTCACGATTCTCATTTTTATTGGCTTCCACCATTAACGCAAACTCTCTTTAGTGACGCAGATACTCAGCGTACTCTGGTGTTGTTGTCATCAAAGCAAGATCTGTCTGAGGGTTCCGAGCCAACTCAGCCATATCGGCGTCCCTTCTTGCTTCATAACCTCTCAGCTTCCCGTAGATCTCTTCCATATCCAGAGTCTTGTTAGCTGTATTCTCCTTGAACGTAGTCCTATCAAAGTTCCATTTCCCTGTAAGTCCATCAATGACCACTTGAACTCTGTTCCTCATTGAGATTTCAGCTTCTGGGATGCCCAAATTCCTCATCTTGGTGACAAGAGCTTCAAAACGGTATGAGTAGTCCTTGACCATTTCATTGGGCAACATTCTGAAGGCATAGAACTCTCTTTTGATTTCAAGCTGAACGTCCTCCTTCATCTCGGTTGTACCCACGTGGTACTTTTCGAGAGCTTCCCACTGTAGTTTGGTTGTTGCCAGATTGCTAACTCAGGTGGCGTCCCTCTCGCAAAGGGACGCTTGAAGGAAGCATATTGCCTTAGCATTTGTTTCCATGAGCTTGAATTCATCGGGACCCCACTCGTCCTCTTTATCTTTCTTGTCAGCAGGAACGGTAAGGTCACCTTTCATGATCACTCTCCAGCATTGATAGTTCTGACTTCTGCAAAAGTTTTCAAATCGGATCTTCCAGCGGTTGAATTTGTCGTCTGTCAGGCGCGGAGGCTTCACGAAAGAGATTCCAATAGGTTCCATATCCATCTTGTACCTGCAACTCAACAAAATCTAGAGGGGACCATTGCTGGGAAAGCGACATCTTTGGAGTTGTCTACACATGCCCAGACAAGGGAAGCTTCCTTCTGAGGACTACGGCCGAACGTGATGTAATCATGTTGGGGCGGCCTTGATTTGAATTTGAACCTCGTCCGTATTTTGGCGCGCGTCCCTTCTTGATGAGGACGCCGTCCTATCTGCGCAGGAACTTCGCCAATTACGTTCAGCTTTGGAGGTTCTGATGACGTGCGTCCCTACAGCTTAGGGACTGCCGTTCACTTGTTGTCCTTTTCGCTCATGTGCGTCCTCTGGACTTACCTGAGATTAACACTTGGACAACGTATTAAATACCTTTGAGTTTGTCATTATCAAAACAAGGGACGATCATTATTGGTTTAGATATTAATGACTGCCGTCCTTAATATTGTCCCAACAAGGGATTTCGGGGAATTGAATTAAACCGAAGAATTGCCGAATCGATGGAGGAATTGAGGTGGAATTTGGGGTTTTGGGAGTTGAACTGAGAGGCTTTTTGCAGTTTTTCTTCGTCGGAATTGGATTTGAGGAAGAAGATGAATTAGAAAATAAGAAACTCTATAGATTCCAGAATTTGAACAAGAGCAATAGTATTAAGAATTTTGTTGTTTTATTTTGTCTGAAACCGTATAGATGGAATGGAAATGCTTCAAATTATCTAATCTATGATGATTTGTGTTCAACAAGATTTCAATGATTTGTGTTCAACAAGATTCAAAATCAGAAAGATGGAGTGGAAAGGAAACTCAGATCTGGGCAAAAGTGGAAGAAGATGAACAGTTGATCAAGGGCAAAAGTGTCAAAGGGATGAATAGTTGAGGGAAAAAGTGTCAAAGCACAACATTTTAACGGATTTTTTTTGACGGAACAGTGTTTGGGTGGCTATTTGTTAACGATTTTGATTTAGTGGGTGGTTTAAAATAAATTTGCGAATAACGGATGGTTATTAGTACTATGGGGTATTTAACGGGTGTTTTTTTGTAAAAAGCTCTATAAACTATCATCAATTATTTCGCTCATAGGCAAACCATTAATCCTTGTACATATACATATATATATTCCATATGAATAAACTTATGCGTATGCAAATGCTAATGTGCCGAATTATTATTTTGTGAACTGTGCAAGCCTGAATTTGCCCCGGGTTTCCTGTGAATGAACTCCTTTGGTCCCATGTGATTTAGACTTGTAGGTCTCATATGAATTGGCCTTTTAGGCCTCCTGTGATATGACCTTATAGGTCCCATGTGTTTAGACCTTTTTTTTTAAGTCTCCTGTGATTACAAATTCATGGCAAGACAGCCACAGAGCCTTTAATCTCATGCCAATGTGATATGCTCAAATGCATCATATATCATGTATCATTTGCAATTGTAATATCACAGTTTATGCAAATAATCATAGATATTCCAAAGAAAACATATATCACACACATATATCCATATAGTATCTATAGCACATAGCATACATATACACATCGTAGCACATCATATAACACATAAGATTGAATCTCCAGTCTATACTCACCTCTAAGAAAGATATCTTGCCTCTGACTCCTTCTCCTGATCACGACTTACCCCTCGTGCTCCTATATAATATCCCAATGCAATCTTATCCTATAAACTCTTACAAACTCTAACCCTAAATGCTATGAAATGCCAGTATGCGTTATAACTTTCACCATGAAGTTTTACCAGCACATACTATGCATATATACGAACATCTTTCTAGTAGAAAACCTTTTGAAAATCTTGACCGAAGGCCACCGAAATATTATTACAACGAAACCCTTAAACCATTATTAAATCTTTAACAAACTATATAACCGTTATTGAAAACGCCCACTGACAATTATAAACCAACTGATTTTCAAATCTAGATCTTGAAACAAAATAAACCCAAATAAACGAATAACAAGTTAAATCTCATAAACTTACTAATTAAAACTTACCAGATAGTAATATTGTACTTCAAAACCAAATAATTAAAATCGCACAACCTGATGGATCAAAATCAAATCAAAGGAGTTGTGAGCTTCTTCTTTCGCCCCGTTCTCCTCTCTTTCTTTCTTTCAAATGAAACTGATAGGTTGCAGTAACACGTATCAAAACTTCGACGTGTGATCTCTAACCTTAAAAAACAATTATCTCATTGGAAAGCAAATTCCATATCACAAGCAGGAAGGGTAGTCCTTATCCAGTCTTGTTTATTAAGTAAAGTTAACTACCTAATGTAGAGTTTCATGTTACCTCAAGGTATCCTTAAACAGATTGACAATGTCAGCAAAGCCTTCTTTTGGAAAAAAATTGTCCCCAATCACCATCCACTTATCAGTTGGGATAAGATTTGCTCTCCAAAACACGAAGGAGGCTTAGGTCTCCGAGGCTGAAAACATCAACCTATCACTTCAAATGAAACTTCTCTGGAAATTACATACTCAGCCTTCCAATGTATGGGTGAAAGTTATTACAGAAAAATACCTTCGTACGGACTCCATCCTTGATTACCATAAAAATAACTGCTCTTGGCAGTTTGGTCGCCTTCTCAACATTAGAGATACATTTTCCAAAGGCCTTAGGTTGCTTGTTGGAGACGGGCACACTATTAACTTTTAGAAGGACCATTGGGTCCCTGATGTTGACTTGTTGCCATTTCTTGATACAGTTGATCCCAATCTCCGGGTATCAAACTTTATACTACCTAATCGCTCCTGGAATATTGTGTTCCTTCAGCAATTGCTGCCAAGTCAGATTGTTACCATCATTTCCGCAATTAGAATTCCAGCCACTTATCAGGATGATCGCCTCATCTGGCTTCCGTTTGCGGATGGGGAGTTCTCTGTCCAATCAGCAACATCAATAATAACCTCTCCAATTTCTACCAACATCGACGAATGTTCGTGGATTTGGAAATCTAAATTACCACCAAAAATAAAAAACTTCCTCTGGAAGGCATCTGCGGATTGTCTTTCTACTACAAACCGGATTAATAGATTCCATAACCCTGTTCCAAATCTTTGCTCTCTATGCGAACTACAAAATGGAAACCTTAACCATCTATTCTTTGAGTGCCCTTTTACAAAAGCGATGATTGCCAATTTGGGGAAACTTCTAAATCATGATTTCACCTTATCTACGGGAGACACGTTTCAACATAATATTCAAAATACGTTAGCAAATAAAAAATTCAATACCCAACTCTGCTTCCTTTGGTGGTTCATCTGGGCTCATAGGAATGCTAAAATCTTTGACCCTGCAAGGATCAACCAAAAAATACTACCGTTTCATCTCGCCTTTTCGGATGCGCTTGATAAGGAGAGTATTTTTTTTTTGGTCAGAATGATAAGGAGAGTATTAACAACCCTATTAGAAAGGTTTATAACGCTGGACCCAAAAGGAAAAATAACTCTGTTTGGAGAAAACCGCCTACCCACTAGTCTAAGCTAAATTTTGATGCATCAAAATTTAAAAATGGTGTAGCTCATGCCGGGTTCATCCTCCGTAATTATTCTAGGGTTATTGAGTCGATTGGTCGCAGCCAGCGACCGTCTATGTCAATAGTCCAGACCGAAGCCTCTGCCCTTTTACACGCCCTTAGAAATATTAACTACTCATAAATAAATAAATTAATCATTGAAGGTGATAATTTAGTTGTAATTAATTCATTAAAACGCCAATGAAAAGTCTCTTGGGAAATACATTCAATTATGTTTTATAAGGAGAGTATTAACAACCCTTGTGTTTTATTTTATCATTGTTTCAAGGAATCTAACGCTGCTGCTGATTTCCTTGCTAGAACACCAGTCAACCTTCAAAGTCTTAATGTAATCATCCACCTGTCATCTTCTTCTTTTTCCGCTTCTAATTTGTTTGTAACTCAGTCAAGGTGTTTGTTGAGTCAACAACCCTTGCTGTTTAATTTTTAAAGATCGTCTATCGTGATGATTTAGGTTATAATTATAATAGATAGGTGACTTTATTTTACCTTGTTCGAGCTAGTAGCTCCTCAATCAAAAAAAAAACTTCAACGTGTGTGCTTGAATATGTATCCAATTACAATTCAACGTCGGCAATTGATAAAGCTTTTGGAAAATCACGATTTCCACCCTTAAATTTCTTTTATTATAAATATTACCCAAAAACTTTAATTAATTAACTTTATTGTTAAGAACTTTTAAAACGTAAATAACTTTAGCTTATAAACCCGTATTAATTTTATAAAAAAATCCCCATATGCTATGGAAATATGCTATGCTTATGCAATGAATGCACAATGACGTATGCACTTTGGTAGGGGATGTTACATGGGGCACAAGGCACACGGGATGCGGAGAGAGGACAAAGTCGGGACGCGTCTTGGACACGGGATGGACACAACCTAGTGGAGTGGGCCGCACAACACACAGAATGCAGACAAGGAGGCCTGGGCTAGGCCTCAGAACGCGTGAGACTCCTTGGGAAGCAAGGTATCGGCCGCGGGCGCGGCCTGGGGAGTGCTGGAACACGGACAGAGGTGCGATGGGGCACGGTTGCAGAACATGACCAGGCCGGGTCGGTCCGCGAGCTGGGACGGAGCGATGGGGTCAACCTCCAATCTTGGAACGTCGTCTTCATGAAGATAGGTGATGGTGATGTCCTTGGAGATGTTGATGGATCCTATGCTCGCCATAACTCGGGTGATGATGGAATGGGTGGCGTGGGCCACTTGTTTGGCATGACTCTGTGTGATGGGGCCGTTGGAGCGAACTTGTAGGGCGTCCTCCTCGTCCTTGGCCGACATGGTGGGTGTGAGCGCATCAGCAGGCTAATAGGAGAAGGTCTCAAGGAGACGATGGACAAGACCCACGACCGCAGAAAAGGGGAAGGTTGGTGGGAAGAGGTGTTTACACAGATCCTGCATCTGGATTCACTATCTTAAATGTAAGTTTTTCCATTTTATTTTTCCCACTATACGGTTTGGTGTATTTCTAAATTTGGCTTGCTTGATTGCCACAGCCAGGACATGAATCTAGCAAGATATTAAGGACTCCACAACCACTTAAGGATGCAAGCGCAAGTGTTGGACTTTTCAAGCCAAACCAAGGGCCTGAAATGGCAGGGTAAACAAGCTATCATGAGGAGGCAAATTTCAAGCAACACTAACCATACTGCCAAACAAGTCCCATTTAGTAGCCAAACTAGTTCAAACATGCCATAGTTCCCACGTTGCTTATAATTCTGTGTTACATATTTTGCACAACTTTTGTAAGAGCAACAACCTTATTTTATCTAGCTTTTAGGGAAAGCATATGCATATTATGAATCTGTCTTACGTATTTTACACAGCTTTTGTAAGAACATCTTTTATGGGTTTAAGCTTCATCAATTTGTAATTTGCAGTTTAATGGAACTGCGTTTTTGTACTACAACACTATGTTTTAAATATAACATTGACATGTTGATTGGATCAATGTTGTTGTCATGTTGTTTGGATCAATGTTATTGTCATGTTTGGATCAATGATGTTGTCATGTTGTTTGGAACAATGTTGTTGTCATGTTGTTTGGATTTGGATGAATGTTGTCATGTTGTTTGGATTTCGATCAGTGGTGTCATGTTGTTTGGAACAATGTTGTTGACATGTTTTGAACACTACTGTTAAGCATGTTTTGCTGTCATATGACTAAACTAGGTTTGCCAACATAGTGTGAATCCTCAAGTATGAAATGGCTTTGCTTACATTCTCGAAGAAATTTACAAACACAGATTCAAATCTGATTACAAAGTGTGAATCTTGGTTCAAACACACCTTCATTTAACATTGCACTAGTTATCTAAAATCAAGCATACACAAATTTTGCTTAATTATTGAAGTTCTTGCACATTCCAAAACTATAAGCTTGGTGCATTACTACTAAGACATGAAGAAGCTAATGAAGTGAGCTACTACAATCACTACGACAACAATCAACAAAAAAAATTCTCGCTTTCTTGCATTATCCATCGCAACCTCTATCTCCTTCACATGTCGAAGCAATCCAGAGATGACATCGTTAAGTTGTTCCGACAATGGAGGATTCAACCATCTAAAGAAACCACAAGCCTCCATTTTCTGCAACTCAAATACAGAATCAATTGAAGTAGGAACTAAGAAATTGAGCGAAAATGGCAAAAATTTCACTTAGAACCCTACAAATTAAAAGTTTATGGCTTTTTGCATACTTCACTCAATCTGACTTGCCTCGTAGTATGGGCAACCAAAGAAGCACATCCCCGGATTTTCAGTTGCTCGTGAGTGCTTGAGGACCGCCACGACTCCACACCTACACCTCGAAACCACCATCGGAGGTTGTTGATCTATGCGGGAAAACAGAGTACAGGAAGAAGACGACATGCCGCACATACTCTTCAATAGCCAAGAAAGAATTCGATTGAAGGGTGGAAGAGAGTGTTTTTTGCAAGAGAGGGGGGGGGGTTACTTTTCTTATAATTGAAGGAGGAAAGGGGTGACCCTTGGGAAAGGAGGGGGGAGTGTTTTTTTTAACACAATTTCCACATAAGTAGAGAGTGAGGGAGTTTGTGGTATTTGAGGTACATGCTCGTGCCATGTAATGCCATGTCAGCATACAAGGTATCCAAGTGGTCAGAAAATGTTGAGTACACGTGTCTAAATGACAACCCGATGAATTAGGGTGTTAAACTGACTAATGTGTACAAGTTTAGGTGGTCGTGTATGTTTTAGGCCCTTCTTTAATATGAACTATTACAAATCTTGTACCATGCGGGTAATGTGAGTATAAATCTGATTTATTCGATTCTAGATTAAATTTAAACCCGAGCCTATTACTAGATAATGTTTAACCCAAATCCAAACATATTGACCTATATATATATTTCAACTTTTTTTATAATTTAAATTATGAAATATATTATTTTAATTAATTATATAGAATCTTTATAAAAGTGTAAAAAGCATATTTTACCTAAAATGAAAATCATTTTAATAATTTAAGTGAAAATTATACTTTCTTCATATATCAAAACTAGGTAAGATATCAAAAATTAGATAAGATATCAAGAGCATATAAAGATAATTTTTATAAGGGATTTTCCTTTTGGTGCCCCTGAGGTTTGGACTTTTCCTCTTGGTGCCTAGAAAAAAAAAGTTATTCCTTTTAGTGCCCCCAAAGTTTTTAAAAAATCCTAATTGTAACCTAAATTACACCTAAACCCAAACTCCATCCATTTTACACAAATCTCCGTTTAAGATTAAAAAAAGAAAAAGAAAAATCAAAGTCGGAGAACTTCGAGCCTCCATGTTAATTCTGGCCCCACCACATGTTAAATTCATTATAAATCAATTATCTATCCTTATTAATTTTACAAATTAAAAATTATCATATGTATCTATCTATTTACCATATATTGATATATCAAAATAATATTTATATCCATAATCTATTAAAATAATGAAAACGATAGTAATTAAACTTCACAAAATATCAAGTTAGGAAGTGATACAAGTTAATATATGATCCCGTTAAACAAATCTATACTATATTTTAAAGCCGGAGAATTTCGAGCCTCCACGTTAATTCTAGCCCCACCACTGTTAAATTCATTATATATCAATTATCTATTCTCATATGTATCTATCTATTTACCATATATTGACATATCAGAATAATATCTATATCCATAATCTATCAAAATAATTTTTTGATATTAAACTATCTACTCAAAATAACTCCATACGTTATTAACGTGCATATGGTAACTATCTATCTATCTATTTTTACCACGTGGATAATTTTATCATACGTTATTAACGTATGCTAATATTTTAATATCAAAAACAATCCAATCAATATTATTCTAATAACGTACACTAACGTATATATGCTAATATCAAAAATAATAACGTACACTAACGTATGCCAATCAATATCTATCTATTTTAATATTATTCTAATATTTTTGATATTTTTTAATAATAACGTATGCTAATAACGCTATGCTAATATTATGCTAATATACGTTATTATATGTTTAGATAGTTACCATATGCTAATATTTTTGACAGGTAATAATATCTATATAGTTTAATGTCCATGTGAATAGATATGCTAATAGATAATATTTTGCTGACAATGAAATCCGGCTTTATATGTGTTATTTTACCATACATTGATATATCAAAATAATATCTATATCTATAATCCTTATTAATTTATAAATAAAAAATTCTCATATATATATCTATCTAATTACCATATATTGATATATCAGAATAATAATCTCTATATCCATAATTTATCAAAATAATATCTTATATCCATATTAAAAATTATTGATCGAATCATTAACCATGCTGATTCGAATCTCGTGGTATGTCATATTGCACTCTATTTCGTTCATGCTTCACTTCATGAAGTATAAGTATCTTTTGAAATTTATATCCTATGCATGATGCAATAATCGATGATTATGGAACATTGAAAAATAATTCATGATAAACTTAAATGGGCATAGTTAGGGTTTATTTTGTTGATTCCACGTACGTGCGTGATTCGATTCCGGCCAAAATATAAGAAATCAAATTAAAAATCAATTTATAATGACCTATGGTGACACATTAAGAGCAAATTAAATGATTCGACCAAAAACAAGAGCAAATTAAATGAGTTACATGCATTATGCATACTAGATTATTGCCCGTATCCTGTACTGGACACGATCAATAACATTGTTTTTGACGTATCGTTTATCTAATAAAAGAATGCATAATAATATTATTAGAAATTAGATATTGACATCATATTTTTTATCCGAAATCGTTACAACATTTTATACAAAATCGTATTTTGATGTTAAGAATAAACTTAAATTTTATAATTCATATAATATGACTTAAATATAAAATATAGATAAAATACTATCATAATATATCACAATATATTTGATTAATTAAAAAATCATATGTGATATGGTATGAAATTTCAAGCGAAATATTTTATCAACTTATATATGTTTATAATTAATAAGATTTATAGAAATAAAAAATTAAGTTAATTATGACTTATTTAAATAAATATTTTAGAAAAATAACCAATAATAATATTTTTTAAAATAAAATGAATATTTTAATTGAACTTATAAAATTATAATTAATTTAATAATAACAGATTTGTAGATCAATATGATTTATAAATGAATATTATACAAAAATTTAGTTTATATATTTTAAAGATATTTTTCAAAGATATTTTATTTGTAGCTTAAATTATAAATTTACTTTACTTTATAACCCAGTGGAGTTCCCCTTCCGGAGAATCTGGGGGGTCAGGATGGGGGCACCCCTGGCTTACGCAAAGGGGGTGCGCCCGAAAGACCCAAAGAAAAGAAAAGAAAACTGAAACTCAGTTATGTACCAATCATAACTGAAACTCAGTTATGTACCAATCATAACTGAATTTGGTTAAAATGCACCAAAATTGATGTAGGGGTCATATCCAACTCAAAGGCACTATAACAGCCAAAGAGGATGAGGATTAGGCCCCATGCTTAAATTATAAATTTATGGTACAAAAAAGATTGACAAAGAAAAATGGTGAATGTATATGATTATAAAAACACAATAAAAACAAAAATTCAGAGTGACAAATAAGTTTAACAGTTTAATTATAATTTTGATTTACAAAAAAAGAATGTCTAAGCAAATAGTTGAAAAAGATAAAAATTAGGTAAAAAAGATAGAAATTAGGTGAAAATATTGAAATTAGAAAAAGAAAAGGATAGATGATATACAATTAATAAAAATAATTAGACATTAAAATTATTTTTCTAAATTTAAATTTTTTGAATGGAGTGGGACCAGAATTAGCATGGAGGTATTAACACATGAATGCATAAAGAGAAGTGAAAAATGTACATAATAAACTATCCAAATTTTATCTATCTATACAATCTAGATTCATCCTAAGAGTCCATAAATATTACCACATGAATGGATTGTAAATTGAAAATCACGTAAAGAGAAATGAAAAGACTAAAAAGAGAAAATATATCAACTTCAACCCAATCAAGTTGTTTTTTTAGGATTACGGGCACATACATAGAAGTTACATGTGAATTGATATATGAGCAAACCCAAATCCTTACTCCTTCCGTTTCAAAATACATGACCATTTGAGGATTGCACATATATTAAGAAAAACATGTTATTCCTATATTACCCCTATAGAATGTAGACTCAATTATTTGTTTAGAGAAACATGAAAAAGTGTAATGATTATGATAAAGTTAATTATTAGGGGTATAAATGGAAAGAGGAGGGAAAAAATATAAAATGGTCATGTATTTTGAAACAACCTAAATTGTCTAAAAGACCATGTTAGGATTCCGGGACATAAACCCAAATCTTGATTAATTATATGTAGGGTTACGCAGGGTATCAAAACATCTTATACAGAGTACGGGTACCTCTGCGATGCATCTTATAATTCCTATTAAACGGTCAAAAACCCGTACAGGGTACGGGTATAAAACTAGTTATTATATCGTCAATATAATTAATAATTTAGTATCAAGTTAATATCGTTTAATTGGACGAAGGTACGTATATGATCCCGTTCTAATCATACGAGGTAAACTAATACAGTACATGTTAATCAAATTAAACGGATAATATTCATTTATATACGAATTGGAGGTAGGAAGTGATTTTAAAGGTTTATAATTATTAGAACTTATAAAATAAGGTTTATAAAATAAGAATTGCACTAGTACAAACATGGTGTTTTATCACCTTCTTTTTATACCGGTTCCCTGTAGTAGCGTCTTAAAAAATAATTTTCCCTCTATTATCACGGTTGGATAGATACCCGTGTTCAATTATTAATTAAGTGTCCGCTTTACAAAATCATTTTATCCCGGTTATTTCAAACCGGTATAAAACCTATGTTAATTTTTAATTAAAAAAAACTGTGTGTGGGTGTACGCTTTCGCATTAGATCCAACTCTCTGGAACCCTTCTTTTGGCAGCCGTTCTTCTCGAGCACCCTCTACAAACCCTCGCTGCTTGAGCACCCTCGATCAGATTGCATCTCGCTCTCTCACTGGCGGCGGTTCATCTCGATCAGATTGCACTACTCTCGCTCTCTCGCTCGCTGTGTTGCTTTCCTACCGTTCACTTCCTCATCCTCGTTGTCGTCTTCTTCCTCCGACGGCGAAGATCTGCATTCCGATTGACGACAATTGGCCGCTTCTGACTCGTACGATTCGTTCCACCCTTTCCCTTTTTCCTATGTATGTGTTATTCTGTAGCAATCGTGGCTTGATTGCGTATTACAGCCAATCGATCGATGGATTGGTGCGATTTAGGTTTAGCTTAGGGAATGTGTTCAAATTAGGGATTGCATCTCAATCTGCAACATTTGTTCACGTCTGGAATTTTCGGAATGTTTCTGGTCAGATTGATTGTGAATAGCTCTTGATTCCACCAAACTTCATATGATATTTTACTTGTCAGATGCTTCTCTCTATGCAGGAATAGAGTTTTCACAAGGATTTAGTGTTCGTTTTTATGAGAATACCTGGATCAACAGCTGATGTAGTTGCAAACATAAGAGTTGAGTCATGGAGGAAAATCTGTTAGAATAGTGACTATACTTCATTCAAATCCTGTGTTAATTTGCATCTTTCAGCTGAGTGTAGAAACGATTGATAGTGTTGACACTTGTAAGCTATATTTGGTTGTACCTTCTTTTTTTCACTCTGTTCAATCTCTGCATGAGGTAAGTCTTTGAACATTCTAGTGCTTAGGAAAGATGCACAATTGATATGCAGTGCTTTTAGATAATTTTTTGTTGCTATATAATGCATGAAAAGTATGTTTTGCTTTTAGATATGCAGGGTTTTGGGAGATTAGGGTTTAATTTGTGTGGTTAAGTTATGGTTATAGGCTAATACTATGTGATAATGTTATACTCCGTATTAGTCTAGCTAAAAGCAAAGAGGACTGAGTCTTTGACTTGATTACTTGAATGGCTAACTATGTAATTAAATAGATGTGATTGATGTGAGTTATGATCAGTTTTGCACTTCCTTTTGACTACTTATGGTCGAGTTAATGTCCAAGTAAAGTAGTGCAAGTTTGCTAGTGTTGTTTTCTCAAGTTAGGTTAGTTGCCCTTGATTTTTTGTTACTATTGTGGTTTACGTTGTTAGGGTCATCCATCATAGTTAACAATTAAGCAAAAGTACTTGTTCTGATCATTTTGACAACTGCATTTATGCCTTAAAGTGGCTCGATCAAATCATGTCTTAGTTCAACATTGGGCTCGGTGTTTTACCGGAGTTAGTTCGTTACATTACTGTTGAGTGTGTGGATGTATGTGTATGCAAATTTGTTCATAATAAGAACAAGGGAAAGGGGATGTTAATTAGGGTCCAGATGAAGATATCTTGTGCCCTTTTTTCATTGTTTGAACTTATGTAGAGTAGGGTCCAAAGTAGTTCTACTAATTGGTAGGTTATATTTTATTGAACTTATTTCGGCGACACTTTTCTTGAACTTATTTCTAGCCGTTTTCTTTGCTCATCTACTGCCCACTATCGTCATCGCTCATGGTATGCGACTGATCTTAAATTGTTTTGTTGAAAGCCTTGTGTGGGTATATAAGTTTATTGGTTGGGTTTTGTTATAGTTTTGTATTTTTCCATGATTTCTTACTCTCAATAATATGTATCTCTTAATATCGTAGCAATTTTATAGTGTTTTGATTTAAATTACCGCTTGATTGATTAAAGCATGTACTTATTTGTTTTGCTTGAGGAGTCATGATCGAGAGATGTTCAAGATTGGTTGAAGCGTATGCATGGAAAGCTAGAAGTTGACGAAGCTGTTCGATTACCAGCGGTATAGCTCGCCATTTAAGCGTGGCGACTAGTACTTTTACTTCCACAACTCCGGGCTTCAGGCTCAAAGCGTGCTATACGTTCAGGTTTTGATCCTCCCGCTATGCTTCAGTTCCGTGCTTAGCTTTACCAAAGAGAAATCGAAAGAAGTGTAATAGATCTAGTGTATTGACCGGGAACTTGAAGAGGATTAAGAACTGCAATGTGATCGTCTATCGGGTGCTACTTGATGAGACATTAATACTGTCAGATTTGTTGGTTTCCTGCATTATGATATTGAATGTAGGCAGTTAAACTTTCAAATTTTGATAGTGGTTGTTGATCGACTTAGTGGAAGAATAACTTATTGAAGAATGTACAATGCTAATATTGTTATATGATTATGCTTCCAATTGATGGAATCGGATACCTTGTAATTTAGGATTATAAAAAGCATGAGCAGATGTTTTAGAGCTTCTAATTGGTCATTAAGCTATTCCGGTTCTTTTGAGAACCGGCCGACTATTTTTTTTTTAAAAATAACTACTTTTTATCACGGTTCTTTGAAGAACTGGGATAAAAAGCACAATAAAATATAACGGTTCTAACCGTGATAAAAAACCCAAGTATGCCGCAACATAGTATTATTTATACCTGTATTTAAACGTTTTTATCCCGGTTCTAGAACCGTGATAAAATGTTAGCAATTATCACGGTTGTGTACCTTTAAGTTTTTATACCGGAACAAAACATCCCGGTTCATAACCGTGATAAAATGTGACACGGAACCGGGATAAAATCCATTTTTTGTACTAGTGTTGCAATGCCGGGAATGGACGATACCCTCCAATTTCTGCTGGAATCAAATTAGCCTGGAGACTTGGAATGAGTCATTCCTGGGAATGAAAGCGATTCCAGATATTTCTCTGCCAAACAGGATACTGGAATCAGTCATTCCTGATTCTCATTCCTCATTCCCAGGGAATCGTACCAAACGGGGCCTTAGGGTACCCGGCAAAACATCTTAAAAATATATAAGCTAATAAACTAAATTTGTGTATAATATTCATTTATAGATTATATTGATCTATAACTCTACTGTTATTGAATTAACTAAAATTTTATAAGATCTATTAAAATATTATTACTAATACAAGTTTATTTTTCTAAAAAGTGTATTTAAATAAGTCATAAGTAACTTAATTTTTTATTTCAATCATCATATAAAAATCTTATTAACTATAAAAATGAATAAGTTGATATATTTCACTTGAGATTTCGGATCGTATCACATACGATTTTTTTAAATTAATCAAATATATTTTAAAATAATATGATAGTATTTTATCTATACTTTTATTAAGTCATATTATACAAATTTTAAATTTTAATTTATTCTTAGTATCAAATCACGACTTTGGATTAACAAAATACTGGAAGGATTTCGGATAAAAAAAATTATATCAATATCTAATTCCTAATAATACTATTATGCATTCTTCCTTTGTAATTGAATAATATGTCAAAAAAATGATTATCGATCGTGTCCCGTACAAGGTACGGACAATAATCTAGTTAATAATAATATTATCGATGGAATTTGGTTATATATAGCTTGTGTATATTTTTCTGTTCCATTCCGTTCGGCTCAGAAAATTACGGATCGGAAACTGGGAACTGGAAACGGATTTTCCCGATCCGGTTCGGTCTAATATTCCGGTCCAACCCCGTTCCGAAGACCATAGTGCTCAAACCACTTTCTGAAACCCAATTTTAATTACTCCGTAATAAACTCCCCCGGCGACGTTTCCCAAACGTTCGCCATCTTCGATCTTTCTCGCCCAAAATCACCATCTTCCGTCGATCGGGGTTTCGGAACGGCGTCGGTCTTCGTCGTCGTGCCAAGAAATTCCAGACTATTCCTTGCGCCAGATCCACCTCAGGTTCGTATTCAAATTTGATTTTTTTTCTTCGTCTTTTCAGGTGATTTGATGGCAATTTCATCGCATCTCGTTCGGTTACCGGCTAGGTCTTTCACACTTTTGGTTCCGTTTTTGGAATCTTGGTGGACTGTACAGAATGCGCTGCGCAGCTTGATTCGTGCCTGAAACTTGTTGTTTTTGTTCATCTTGTTTCCTTCCCCCTTAGGTTCGCTGACAATTGCAGTTTTGATTATTTTATTTTTTAAAATTTCTTCGTAGCTAGATTCTGCAATTTCGGCAGGTTCTAGTGTTCCATTTACTGTTGGATGTGGTAACTTCGAAGCTTGTTCTAGTTAGTGTTTAGAGATAGATGTTTCCGTGGTAGTGTTTAGAGATAGATGTTCTTAATGTTGCAATTACTTGATCTGTAAGAGATGAGAAGGCTAGCCTTTTGTTTTTGTTCCCTTTAATAGTTGCTTTGATTGTGAAGCAGCTTTGCATTGTAGCAGGATTGTGTTTCCGTTTTTGGACATGTTTTATGGTTTATAGTTTTAGCTTTGGAGTATTGTCACTGTTTCATAGTTCTGCTTAGATAGGTTTTTGTAATCCCAATTTTTCTATGCTTGTTAAATATCTTGAGAATGACATTACTGTGGGCTAGACTTGGTATTGGCAATAATGATCTTTGCCTGTCTTCTTTTGATTTGGTCAAATGATTGTTTGCATCTTTATTGATCCAAGTAGAGTGTTGTAACTCATTTCCTCTTCCTTCAGACAACTCTATATAGAAGTGATCGATAAACTGATCTGGGATTGTTGATTCAAGACATAAGAGAGAAGATGTTATCTGGCTCTGAGTAGTATGCAATCTGTGCTCTGAATTTAACTGCAGAGATGAAAGGTGGAAACACGTATAGGACGAGGGGAAGACAGTTCTCTGTGCTGATTTTTCTTGTACTTGTCTCTATTTTTATTTGGTCTATTGAGAGGAAGCCACCATCCATAGCTCTGTATTCATTTCCAGGACATCTTGACTTGCCTGGTTCAGGTTTGTCATTTTCTTCTTTTTAGATTTGTTCTCCAACTGAACAAAGCCAAAAGAACCTAATTTTGGAAATCTTATCCACATGTCTTTGTGAGACTTGTGTAGCTATAGTGTCAAAGATTAATACATAGCAAGAAGACTTCTCTATAAGTATGCTTGAAAAAGAATGTTTTCATAAATAAAGGAGATACTCTAGGGCACAAGATTAACCTACCAGCAGATATTTCGCAACAAGGGATGCCTAATGTAGTGAACATATTCACTCTTTCATGTAGGGGTATAAATAGCTGTCTTTCTTTTCTACGCAGCCACTAAATTCTATATGGTGACATGCATAAGTCTTAGCATTATTCTGAAAAGCAGCAGAGGACACTGTTTCCAGTAAAGTTCCATTATCATGGTCTAATATAGCTAAGCTTATTGTCAGTACATTGTCTCTATATAAGATATTCTTCTTATCGTTTTGTCAACTACTTGTATCGGTTCAGATGTAACCTTTGGAGCTACAGATATAAAGGAACCAAAATATCACACCGTGCTAGAAGACAGTCATTTACATGAAGATGATTCAACATCCGTCCTTGATAGTAATGAAAACAAGGAGGCTCACTCAAAGGCAGATGTGGACCCTGAGCTATCTGACAATGATAGAGGTAGCACTTCTGAAAATGTTACTTTCTGATCTGTCTCTTTTAGTTTCTCTCTTCACTTTCATTAATATGTTGAAACAGGAACTGAATCTGAAATACATAGTTTTGGTGATTCTGATGCTGATTCTAGTCAAAAGAATGAAAGTGGTTCAACATCTTCTGTTGAAAATAATGACATGAAGGAAAAACGGAAGAAAGTAGATTACTCTGATGAGGATAGAGGTAGATTAATCTTCCTTCTCTCTTTTTTTTTTTTTTTATGAAAGGTAAATTGTAGCTATTCACTCTTATAGTCTTGGTGACAGGAACTCTATTTGAAACCTCTACTGTTGGTGTTTCTGATTCTACTCCAGTAATATCTTCCAGAACTGAAGATAGTATAAGAGGCTCAAAGTCCTCTCTCGACACAAAAGGCAAGGAGGAGGCTTACCAAAAAGATAACAAGAGTTCTGTGCTGCCCACTCAGAGCACAGGTAGATTATGCAAAATGTTAAGGTTACCTTTATAAGTTATAACTTGGATTTCATCCAGTATATGTTACGTTCCTCTATTTTGATGTCTCATACATGCATACTCGAATGGCATCATTCCCCCCTCCATCAATGAATCAACATATGAAAAATACAGTGTTTGAGCAGATCACCAAGACACTCTTTCTAGTTTGTTCGAGTGACTTGTGTGTCCTCCAATGCACTGTATTCGTCTCCACCTTTTCTTATGGTGGTCCTTCCAGATGCAAGAATGGACATAAGAGCATGTTACATTAAATCTATGATTCTGTTTAAAGGTCTTGGAATTAAATTCTTTTTGGGCATAACCCAGTGGTCCTATCACCCTACCCCTCCCAAAAAAAAAGTGAAAATAAAAAAACGTCATTATCTTTTGGTGTGAAGCTGGTCCTAATTTTTTTTGTTTTCCTTTTTCATCTCAGTGTGTAACTATGCCAAAGGTAGATGGGTAGTAGACAAAAGGAGGCCTTTATACTCTGGCTTAAAATGTAAGCTTTGGTTGTCAGACATGTGGGCATGCAGATTGACTGCGCGTCCGGATTTCTCTTATGAATCCTATCAGTGGCAGCCAGAAAATTGTGAAATGCCAATGTTTGATCGGTCAGAGTTTTTGGCAAGGTATGCTTTTCTTTCTTTGATGTCCTGGTGATTCCTTCTAGTTACTAACTACTGAAAAGAAAATCACAATTCCGAGGAACTAGCGAACCTAATACTTTATATGATATAACTGATCAATTTGCTTTGTATTGTGTACTACAGGAGAAATTTAATGCAGAAACACTAAGAATAGATTCTTTTTCTGATGCAATGTGCTCGTTTTCAGGATGCAGGATAAAACCATAGCTTTTATAGGAGATTCTCTAGGCAGGCAACAATTCCAATCGCTTATGTGTATGGTCACAGGAGGTGAAGAGGATCTTGAAGTTCAAGACATTGGAAATAGGTACGGTTTTGTCTTAGAACCGGGAGCAGTTCGTCCCAACGGTTGGGCATTTAGGTTCCCAGAAACCAACACCACAATTCTCTACTATTGGTCTGCATGCCTCTGTGGTTTGGAGCCCCTAAACTCAACCGACCCGACAACTCAAGTCGCCATGCACTTAGACCGACCCCCGTCTTTCTTGCAAAAATTTCTCCCTCAATTCGACGTTATAGTCCTCAACACAGGCCATCATTGGAACCGAGGAAAAGTGAACGCAAATAGGTGGGTAATGTACGCTGGTGGAAAACCCGTCAAGGACAGAAAGCTTGCTATGGTCGGAAATGCAAAGCATTTCACTATTCGCAGTGTCACAAGATGGCTTGACAATGAACTGAAACACCACCCACAAGTTAAAGCCTTTTTCAGAACAATTTCTCCAAGGCATTTCTTTAATGGGGATTGGAACACTGGAGGGAGTTGTGAGAACACTACTCCATTGGCCAAGGGGAGTGCAGTTTTACAAGACGAGTCAAGTGATCCGGTAGTTGCCGGTGCAGTTAAGGGAACTAGGGTGAGGTTATTGGATATAACGGCGCTTTCAACTCTGAGAGATGAAGGCCACATATCTCGTTACAGTATCAAGTCATCTCAAGGGATTCAAGATTGCCTTCATTGGTGCTTGCCCGGGATTCCTGACACATGGAACGAAATCGTTGCAGCGCAGGTATAGGCTCTTGAGAATTTGGGTCCCACAATGGCTTCTTATAGGTTTGTGAGTATGATGCTAGTAGAAAACTATACTTGTCATCAATGTCATACCATTATATACATTAGTCTTCAAGTTTCATGACCCATGTTTTGAATGCGATGATGAGAGGTTTGTATGCATCTAAGACGCGAACCTACACGGTTCCTTTTACCCCCTCCTTTCTGGTGATCATGAACATTTTATTTTGTTTGCTTGTTGCATTTGGTATTTGCCTATTTGGTGCTTTGGATGTCTCAGGCTTGGTGTGAAAGCAAAGGAGACATTATTTCCATTCCCCTTCTAATGACTTGGTAGGTACTGAAAGTTTGACATGTTCAGAGTTGTACAAGTTCTATACCAATTGGTGTCATTATTTCAATTGTTCTAACCTAACTAGCAATAAATATAGTAAAAGAATTAATGACACTTTACCTCACAAGGGCAGTTAAGAAGTCAGCTAATGAGGACAAATAACACTTCCAGGAAGTGGAATCAATCATTCACCAAACTTGTCTAGCACAGGGAAACAAAATCTTCAATCCATCTTGTTTTGACAAAATGTTATCTATAGAAACTTATGTCCAGGATAATACTACTGCCGTGGATGGTCAGTCATATGTTAAGTACTTTTCACTTAAGTTTATATGCTTTTGTGAAAAAAAAAAGAAAGATAGAAATGTATTATTAATTTAACTACTTATATTATTATGAATTTTTTTACCTGTACGTATTTTCAAAATCTCACTCTTCAACCAAAAGGGGGTTGGCTCGGGTGGTAAGCGACTTGCCCCACAAGGCCACAACCACAAGATCGGGTAGATCAAGAGAGTGATAGAAATGGATAATAAGTGAGCTGAACACTACAAAGAGAGCTACAAAGAGAAGTATAATTCAAAAACAAGTCAACAATCCTCGAGTGAACTCCTTGACTCCTCAGGTGACATCGTCCTAATTAAACTAGGGATTTTCGAAAGCCTCGATCAAAATAACTCAGAATTAGCCCCTCGTCCACAAAAAGAATATCTAAGTGAGCTTAAAATGGGTCTAGTTTTGAATTTGGCTTCAGTTTTGAATTGAACTTTCTCTTTTGGTTAATCAAGGTTTGCTGGCAGAAATTATACAAATAATACATTACTTTTT
The DNA here is from genome assembly GCA_934048045.1 of Polygonum aviculare. NCBI lineage: Eukaryota > Viridiplantae > Streptophyta > Magnoliopsida > Caryophyllales > Polygonaceae > Polygonum > Polygonum aviculare. Next base: position 8,179,266 of record OW204024.1, read on the forward strand.
TCATATAGTCTTGATAGTTTTAATTTAAAACAAATAAATTAAACACGTCCCCTGATTCAAACAAAAAGGAGAAGAGAAAACACGGCTTGTACGCGACTTATTAAAAAATTATTTAAAAAACTTTTCAATTAATCTGCACTACTAGCCTTATGTTACACCCCGTTCTTCCAAATTCCTCCATGTCTGACGAAGTTCAAATTCTTCATCCTCATCTCTTCACACTCTATTCTTCATCTTCCTCTTCTTCAACGACGACGAAGGCAGTGGCAACAACGAACTCAGTTGGCGGGAAACTGAGCTTAAGGCGTCAAAGGACTTCGGCGTGATCTACTACTTCACTCCTTTTTTGTAAGATTGATTCAATTCTACTCCATCTCTGATCAATCCAAGCTAATTCAAGCGAAATATCTCTTCTTTGTTGGTATCCACCACTAGGCAGGTCAAATTCGCCCCGAAGTCCCACGATCAATCGGACTTGGTGGAGAGTTTGGTTGAGCACAAGTGTGCAATTAGGGTTTAATTTCCAGGGTTGACGTTTCATAGGGCTCTGAAATTTGCTTGTGGATGGAGAATGGCGAAGTTAGTTTGTGAATTTGTGTGCTTTGTGGTTCTTCGAAATTCTCGATGATTTAGGGTTTATCTTGGTAAGACTGCTGATCTGAGAATGGTTCGGTTGCTGGGGATTACTATCGGGGAACCGGATGATCAGCCTAGGGAGATTATTAAGACTAACCCGATCAGTGAGAGTATAGGTGAGAATGGCTGGCTCATCAGGTTCTTTGACTCGGCTTTCTTCTGTGAGTGGATTGCAGTCAGCTACTTGTACAAACATGATCATGCTGGTGTTAGGGATTACCTTTGCAATAGAATGTATACACTTCCCTTGTCAGGGATTGAGAGCTACTTGTTCCAGATTTGCTACATGATGGTGCATAAGCCAAGCCCTTCACTAGATAAGTTTGTGATCGATATCTGCTCCAGCTCGCTTAAGATAGCACTCAAAGTGCATTGGTTCTTGATGGCAGAGATTGAAGATTGTGATGATAATGAGGGGATCAGTAGGATTCAAGAGAAATGCCAGATTTCTGCCACCCTTATGGGCGAGTGGCCTCCATTGATTAGACCGCAAAGTGAACCGGCTAGTGCTGGGGGTAAGAATCCAGTTCTTAACAAGTTGCTCTCGTCGAAGCAACGTCTGCTGTCCTTCACTTCTTCTCCACCTACACCAAGGTCGCTTTCCTTTTCGCCATCCTCTGCATCCAACACAGGAGATGAGGGCGGAAAGTTGTCTCCCGATGAAAATAAGATTTTCAAGAAATTTATTCCCAGCCCTAAAGTGAGGGATGCATTGATGTTTAGGAAAAGTTCAGAGAAAAATGAGGATGGCTCGGAGAAGGATGGATTTTTTCGTCGACTGTTAAAGGACAAGAAAGACGACGATGATGAGTTAGCATCTAATTCAGAAGGTTTCCTTAAGCGGTTATTTCGCGACAGTAAGAATGATTCTGATGAAAAATCAGCTTTACGATCTACTGAAGATGATTCTAGAGAAGGAATTTTTAAAAAGATTTTCAAAGAAAAGTCTGCTGATAAAAGAGAAGAAATAAATGGTGAAACAGATGGAGATGCCGTGTCTAAAAGATCTGTTGAAGATGAAGATAAGCAAGGCTTCTTTAAAAAGTTATTCAGTGAGAAGTTTGATGATAAGAAGGATGGGACTGAAAGGATTGATGGTGATAAAGTTGGTTCCAAGTCGTTTAAAGACGATGACAGGGAAGGGTTTTTTAGGAAGCTTTTCAAGGAAAAATTTGAGGACAAGAAGGACATGAATGATAAGCGTGATCATGAAGATGATGTTAAAGATGGATCTGTCAGGAAATTTTTTAAAGAAATCTTTGAAGACAAGAAAGATGCAAATGATACCGTGGTTGGTGATAAGAACATTGTCAATGGCGAGGAAGGAGAATCTTTAGATACTCCCCTTTTCCGACGATTATTTCGTGTGCATCCTGAAGAAGCGAAGCCTTCAACATCAGGTGGAAATCTGAATGATGGAAGTCCTGGTACAGAAAACTTCATTCGCAAATTGTTCCGTGATCGTGATCGATCTATTGAGGATTCAGAGCTTTTTGGTTTGAAGGAGGAGGTTAGTTCAACATTAGTGCTGGCTTTACTATGTATGAATCTTGTTTATTCAGTTCCTGACTAATTCACATCAATAAGTTAGGCTGACAGGTAGGAGATAGAATTCATTTTCTATCAGAACATGTGATGAGATGTGACATCTTTATGCCTTTTTGTTTGTCTAGCCTGCTTTTTGACACATGCTTATATATCTTATCCAACATGTAACAGAATCAACCTGGTGCATCTAAAAAGCAGAAGGAGAAGGGCAATACTAAACCACCTCTGCCAAACAATGCTGCTGCACAGTTTCGCAAGGGTGCATATCATGATTCTTTGGACTTTGTACAGTCACTTTGTGACACATCCTACGGATTAGTTGATGTATTTCCTGTAGAAGACCGGAAAAGTGCACTTTGTGAGGTTTGTCATCTGATCATGCTTCCTTTTGTTTTGCCATTGTCACTTGGGATGCTTATGTTAGCTTTGTAATGGTTACTAATTGCTATATTTCTGTTGTCAGTCCCTTGCAGAGATCAATGCTCGTGTAACTGAATCACAAAATAATGGAGGTATCACAACTCACCGTACCCTTGTTGAATATTCAATAGAGTGATGTAATACCATGCAGCAATAGTTTGCTTATGTGGATTACATTTTTTTTGAAGTACAGTAAGAAAACTTGAGTACCTTAAGAAAATTTGAGATTTTTTATCCTCATGCTAGCTGACCTATTTACATGCCTTGATATCTTCAAGTGAGGAGTCATTTCACGGTTTTAAAAATTGCTTAGTAGTTTTAAGATTGTTCTGCATCCTTGATGAGTTTTTGTTTTGTAGGATTGTGCTTTCCGATGGGTAGAGGAATTTATCGTGTACTTAATATACCAGAAGATGAGGCAGTCCTTCTAAATTCTAGAGAAAAAGCACCTTACATGATTTGTGTGGAGGTTTTGAAATGTGAAACTCAAAGGTAATAACATGTATACTATACCTGTGATTGATTTATTATGCCGAGAGCGTGCTGGCATATTTTTTTATGACAACTTCCACAATTTCATTTGTGTTTAGTAATGCAAAGGATTCATTCAACAACCAAAAGCTATCTAGAGGAGGAATTCCTTTAGCCAATGGTGATGCACTACTGCCAAAGCCACCTCCTTGGGCATACCCTCTTGGGACAGCACATGGGGGCTCTCACAATGATAGCAGAATGTCAGGATCTGCTTCCCAAGCAATTGACCGGGCAATGGATCATATGTGGGAAACTAAAGCTAAGTTTGTTGATGTTAATCTCACAGTGGAGGAGCGGTGTTACAACTGCTCTCACTGTCCAGGGGTTGATTCATTTAGAGGGGATCATAATGTTGACCTTGGCCGGGTCAGAGTAGTGTTGACAGCTGATCCTGGTTTGAGCTTAGAAGACATTGAAGATCAAGAACCACCACAACATAGGAAAGAGCATCGTCGTGTTCCAAGCACCATTGCCATGGAAGAAGTGAAGGTGTGGATTCAGTTAAAAAAATTGCTCCTGTTTATACAATTACTAATATATGTGACTCAATGCCTGAAAAAAAAGTGAAGCATTTAAGTTAGGAAGACAACTTTGCCTTAAACTGAAAAGCATTTTGTTAAAGCATTTCTGGTTTTCTCATATCTACATCTCTCTAGATGTTAAGCTGTATCTAATTGATATATATAGCTATGGTTTTACTGCTAGAGGTGAAATGGTTACAGAATGTTCTTTCCTTTTCCCCTGGCAATTATTTTCTTCCCCATTTGCACTCTTCTATTCAGATGCGTGAACTGCTACTTCTTCTCTTCCCAGGCAGCTGCTGCTAAAGGAGAAGCCCCTCCTGGATTGTCTCTGAAAGGTGCTGGTAGTGGGCGAGATTCATCAGATTCACAACCTAAGGTTGGTGTCTTGCTAGTTGCTACATTTTGTCATGTTGTTTTGCCCAAGTACAAACTGAAGTTTCGACTTGTACAGGTTGGTGGGTCTCCCAAGCCCTCTGATGCTTTGTGTGGTGAACTTTGGGAAGAAAAGAAGGAGAGGATCCGAGAAGCATCAATTTATGGAAAATTAGCTGGTTGGGATTTGCGCTCAGTAAGTAACTTTTTCTCTTGACATATAGAAACTCAAAGCATTATGCTAATTTTGCAGCTGTCTCTCTTTTTTTTTTTTATGTTCAAGGCACTCCTTTTTACACTGCTAATGGTTTTGGGCAAAATTTCCTTATTCGAATTCAAGTGTCATAACACCTCTCGTAAGTCTGCACTGGGAAATAAAGGGTATGTATTAGATTGCAGCGGGATTTGGTAAAGAGGCTTGATGAGGAGGAAGAGTATTCTGCAGTGTTAAATGAAGGAACTAGCTGGGTGGGTTGGATAAATTGATTATGCTTTTTGAGACTTGCCTTTTCTCTAAATAGTGAACTAATATATAGAAGACACACTTAATTGTATCTTCGTATGAAAATTTTCGTGTATTACATTCCATCATGATTTATAGACATTTTTGGCACGTTGCTTCTCTTTTGTTATTTTCTTTCAAAGATCACTCGTGTAATTTCTTTTCTTTTTCTATGGTTCTGTTAAAGATCATTTGCGTAGAGCTATGGACACACATGAATGCAAACCTTGACAAGAATTACTTTTACATGATCCATGCCTCTTTGTTCATTCTTTTTGCGTGAGCATCTTCTTTTCATGAATCAAGCAAAGCACACACTGTGGCTCTCTAGCTTCTATTGTGCATATGGTTGTTGCTTGATGTCTTTTCCATTGTGATACATATGCTGTATGTCCTGCGCAACTTTTTTCTGTTTTTGGTTTAGTTGTTGTTCAGTGATAGATGTCTCTTGCTCTCCTGCAGATGATTGTGAAGAGTGGTGATGATTGCAGGCAGGAACATCTAGCTGTGCAACTAATTGCTCACTTTTATGGTATGTTTTTGAGCTTCTGCAGAGTTACTGCTCCCTTCTTTTGCTGAATAAGAAAGTAATTTGGAAGGAAAATGAAGAGCACCTTGAGTTGTGGAATCATTCTTTCAACAAGTGATCACTGGTCACTACAGTGAAGTCAAATGTCTCAATTTGATGAATAATGGATATTTTGTACTTATATGCGTTTAATTTGCTTCTATACATGTAGCTTCTTACAGAACTATTCAAATTGTTTCTTGTAATTTTATTTTATTTTTTCAGATATTTTCCAGGAAGCTGGCCTGCCCCTCTGGTTGCGCCCCTATGAGGTCCTGGTAACCTCATCATATACAGCTCTAATTGAAACAATCCCAGATACCGTAATTCTCTAATTCACCACCTATACTACTTCATCTATATATTGGTCAAAAGCTCTCACTTTTTTTCTACTAGAAGATGCCCATCTAACATAGATATGTTGTTTTCTAGGCCTCAATTCATTCTATCAAAAACAGATATGCTAATATCTCAAGCTTGCGCGAATTCTTCAATGCCAAGTATCAGGAAACCTCCCCAACTTTTAAACTTGCTCAGGTAATTTTCTAAGACTAGCACATTTTCTCGAATCTATTGCATTTGGTCATTTGGAGCATACACTTTCTGACTGCCATTTAATCATTTCTTTTGGTATTGTAAGTAATGCTGACTTGCTGATAGAGGGAATTACTTTAAGAGATGAAGGTTGTGATATCTCAACTTGTGACTTGTGATGCTGTACAACTACCCCTTTAAAATCTAGTTGGTTGCATGACTGTATATCAAATTTTCAAGATGAATGGATTCAAGATAAATCTGAACAACCTTGTATGCTAGTGTGCTGTGAATATGATCTTTTCAAATCACTGTAATCAATGCTCGTGTTAATAACTGGCTGTTGTACATCAAATAAGAATAATAATCGTCTTTATTGTGCAGAGGAACTTTGTTGAGAGTATGGCTGGATACTCACTAGTCTGCTACCTTCTACAAGTAAGTTAGCTTCCAGTTACTCCTCAAGATCTTGAATGCACTAGGTTTAATCGGCTAGTTTCTACCAATTATATATTATTAATCCAGTCTGTTATCTTATCATCTGTTTTTCTGGAACACTTTAAATTCACACCTTTGGATAACTAACTTCATCTTTCACTATTTTTCCCTTCAACTTTTTTGATCTTTGTGTTCAGATATTGTTGTTTGAGATTGTTATATGCTGTACAGATCAAGGATAGACACAATGGTAACCTTTTGTTGGATGAAGAGGGTCATATCATACACATTGACTTTGGTTTCATGCTTTCAAATTCTCCTGGAGGTGTGAATTTTGAAAGTGCACCATTCAAGTTGACACGTGAACTTCTTGAGGTAGGGGTTATTTCTTTCCACATCATTGAATTCATATGTGAACTACAAATGCTATGTTAACTTCCCTAATTTGAGAGTAATAAAATATGTGTCCTGCCAGGTTATGGATTCTGATGCTGAGGGAGTTCCTAGCGAGTTCTTTGATTACTATAAAGTATTGATCCCCTTCCTTTATATTTCTTAAGCATTTTCATAATTTACTAACAAACCGAACCATGAATGACACTCTGTTTTTCTATGGTTTCAGGTTCTCTTGATTCAAGGTTTCCTTACTTGTCGTAAGCATGCCGAACGGATAATTCTCCTTGTTGAAATGCTTCAGGTAGAAGTTTCAAATACGTTTTTGTTGCGACGTTTAACATCTATGCTGTTTTTCTTGCTTCCTCATTCACCTTTAATCCCAAAAGGCCCCGGAGATTAAAAATTTGCATTTCAATCTCTTAAATATACTAAATCACTTTTTGCAAATAGAAGTGTAAATGCAATGTCTCAGAGATCAAATATACTATAAAGAAAAGTGAACTTTGAGGGACATAAGATTTTCCCCTGAGCATAGATACAATAATATTGGGTTATTTACTTGATCAAAGGGCGAGATTCTCCATGGAACTGACACTAGTTGTACTGAATCAGGATTCTGGTTTTCCGTGCTTCAAAGGTGGCCCTCGGACAATTCAGAATCTGAGGAAACGGTTCCAGCTGAGTCTGACGGAAGAGGTCTGACATTTGTCTTAATCATACTCTACCCTTGGAAAATATTCCCACTTTTATTGAATATTTTCCATGTTATAATGTGTTTGCAGCAATGTGTGTCTTTGGTTCTTTCCCTGATTAGCAGCAGCTTAGACGCATGGAGAACTCGTCAATACGATTATTACCAGAGGGTATTGAATGGAATATTATGACCCAAAACTATGTTTTTCTGCCACTGTGATTGCAATTGCAATTACCACCAAAGAACTTTTTGACTCAGTTGTGGAAGAACCCTGACGACGGTTCGCCTGATATTTTGGTCACCATCTCCCTTGTTCATCCTGCCATGGATGTTAACTGTACATAGCAATTGCAGAGGGAGGCTGCGTAGCCATTGGCAATCATTTACTAGTTCTTTTATTTAAGTTTCACACCAGAAAGATACAAAGAATGGGTCAATTTCCATGTACTGATCAGGGTAAAAAGGAGCTTGACCCACCAAATCTCCTTCCTTTTGGAAGAAATCTAATCAGATTTTGAAGCGTGGCATTTTTTTTCTCAGGTTTGAATTGATATGTTGTGTGGTTCGTTATGTAATGTGTGATTCTGGATAAGATAACATGTTTGGTGTTCATATATAGTATTTTTGACAGCTTGAGTTGTACTGCCTGGCTGTCTTCCATTGGAGGATAAAAGACAACATTTTTTTTCCTTCTATTTCTTTTTGTTTGTTTGTTATTGTCTTTATTGATGTAATTGATTGTTCTTGCTACTAATGACATATGTCCAACATGAAATGTGTGTTTCTTATATGATTTGATTACTACAAGAATGATGAGAATTAGGTAGGAGGGTCTAACACTCCATGATTGGTAGTGTATAAACTTCGCTTTCTGTTTGGATTCTGGGATGTACAAGTGTCAAACTAGAGGTTATACAACAGTCAAATGGCCAATCAATTAATTAGATTATAATAAGCAACATTAGTTTTGGATTAGGCAGGCAAATAACTAATGTTAGAGTGCTTTTATTATATTATCCTTAAAAAAAGCAGGTAATGCAAGTGGTGGATTCCATTAATAATTGGCTCTATAAGTGCCCATATTTCAGCTTTTTGCATGTAATATGATTCAACATATCCACCTAGTTTAGTTTGGTAAAATTTAGGAGGACTAAATCTGTTAATCTTTAGAGGAGCTATGCCCACACCGACACATTGCATCCCCTTGATGTATAAAATGAATATATGATTCAACATATATACCTACCTACACAACAACATGTGGATGCATTACACCCTACCTAAGTTAGGCATTTAGTTCTCCATTTTAATTATGTTATTCTTAATCTTTCGTATGATTATACAATGATTGGTGCTTTGGCCTTTGGTTCAACGGTTGAGGTATTTGGGTCCTGCTATGAGAACATCATTCGAATCCGGGGTGGTTGCCTTGTTTCTTATTACTAAGCCGCAAAAGCAACTCTTATCCGGCCGTTTCAAATCCTAGGAGCGATGATGTACCCTATCTCTCAATCACAAGCCGTGAAAATATTTCTCGTTTAACGATTTTAAATCCTACGAGTGCAACTTTGCTTTGTTTCTCAGCTGCAATCTGCAATACATGAAAGTAGCTCTCATTCATCCATTTCAAATTCCACAAGCTGGGATTTCTCAATCGTAAATCATGAATATAACTCTTTTCATCCACTTTAAGGGCCCGTTTGGTATCCAACAGCGGAAACGTAAACGGAATGAAATTGAATGAAAATGAACTTAGTCTACCATTAGTATCATGATACATGATGAGTCACCTCAATTTTTGATAAGATCGAGAGAGATAATTTTGGGCAGAGAAAATTGTGTTATTCTCATTGACAAATTAGGTATATATACAAGATTACATATGACTTGGATAGCAAGCTAATACATAATTACACTATTGCCCTAATAAGCCCTAATACTCCCCCTCAAGTTGGAGCATGTAAGTCGAGAATGCCCAACTTGCGAAGAAGAAACTGCAATTGTTGTCGACCCAAAGCTTTGGTAAAGATGTCGGCAGGCTGCTCTGTAGTCCGAATATGCGATGTAGCAATAGTGTCATTCTGTATCTGATCCCGGATGAAATGACAATCAATCTCAATATGCTCTGTCCGCTCATGAAAGACAGGATTGGCAGCAATGTGAAGAGCGGGCTGACTATCACAGTAGAGACGCATAGGAGAAGCATGAGAAACACCAAGAGAGCAAAGCAGCGATTTCAGCCATAACAGTTCGGCACACGCAGATGCCATAGAGCGATATTCGGCCTCAGCCGAAGAGCGAGAAACGGTAGTCTGCTTCTTGGTCTTCCATGAAATAGGCGATTCTCCTAGCGTGATGAAAAATCCAGTGATAGAGCGACGAGATATGGGACAGGCGGCCCAATCAGAATCACAATAAGCAAAGACCTGTAAAGAACTCGACGCAGATAGTAGAAGACCCTGGCCTGGATGACTCTTGAGATAGCGCAAGACACGAATAGCGGCGTGCCAATGCTCTAACCGCGGAGCCTGAAGGAACTGTGCCAAAGTATGAACCAAAAAACTGATCTCCGGGCGAGTAATAGTCAAGTAGATAAGACGACCTACAAGTCGACGATAGCGATCCGGCTGAGAGAAGAGCTCACTCTCGGTCGTGGCCAAGGATTGGTGCTGCTCCATAGGAAAATCACACGGTCGACTAGCGAGAAGACCAGTCTCAGAGAGAATATCAAGAGTATACTTTCGCTGAGACAAATAGATACCCTTAGCCGAACGAGAGACCTCAATGCCCAAGAAATATTTCAGGATTCCGAGATCCTTCATATAAAAATATGAGTTGAGATACGACTTGAAACGAGAGATCGTGGCCGAGTCGTTCCCTGCAATAATCATGTCATCAACGTATACCAAGACAAGAAGAGTAATATGAGCACGAGTAAAAACAAATAGTGAATAATCAGCATGGCTCTGCTGAAACCCAAAAGCTCGTAAAGCGGCGGCCAGTTTCGCGAACCAATTCCGCGGAGCTTGCCGGAGACCATAGAGAGACTTCTGTAGGCGACATACCAACCCGGGACAAGTAGAAGAAAAGCCAAGAGGGGGTTTCATGTAAACCTCCTCATCAAGATCACCATGCAGAAATGCATTATGAACATCCATCTGGTGAAGCTCCCAACCCTTGATAGCAGCAACTGAGAGAAATACCCGAACTGTAACCATCTTTGCCACTGGAGCAAAGGTCTCATGAAAATCCAAGCCCTCAACTTGACGATTGCCAAGCACAACAAGACGAGCTTTGTGACGCTCTATAGATCTATCGGAGCGGTATTTAATTCGAAATACCCATTTGCAACCGATGACGGTTTTGCCTGCTGGAAGCTCGGTAAGGACCCAAGTGCGATTGCGCTCAAGCGCGGCTATTTCAGCAGCCATAGCTTCACGCCACGCAACATGTCGAGCAGCCTCGGAATAAGATGTAGGCTCGTGACCCGATGAGACCGCGGCCAAGAACCTAGCATGAGGAACCGAGAAGTTAGTAGAGGAGACATAAGCTGCAATAGGATAAGGCATACCTGAGGGCGGTGATACAGAGTCGGGCGAAGACGATGCAAGGGGGGGGGGGTCAATGGCGCGAGCTGTGCTACAGATATAATCCTGCATACGAACCGGTGGACGACGGACTCTAGAGCTTTGTCGAGTAGCTATCGGCTGAGGACTCCCCCTGTCGTCTGCAGGGGCCGAAGCCGGTAATGTGGACGGTATGCTCAAAGGAGCATCGTCATCATATAGAGCTGGAGTATCTCGAACTGCAAGTTATGTAGATGGAGATGGACGCTCGACGTCCTCAAGAAACGGAAACCGATCTTCATAGAATATCACATCTCGACTAATAAAGATCTGTCGAGTATCCAAATCAAGCAAACGCCAACCCCGTTGGCTGTTGGGATAGCCCAAGAATATGCATTTCCGGCTGCGAGAATTGAACTTATTGCGGTCCTTAGGCAACTGAGACGCAAAACAAAGGCACCCAAACACTCGAAGATAGGAGTAATTGGGCGACCGGTCATATAGGAGCTCATAAGGCGTCTTGCCTTGCAAAATCTTGGACGGAGTCCGATTGATTAAATAACAAGCTGTGAGAACACATTCTCCCCAATACTCAAGAGGAAGACCTGCCTGAAAGCGAAGTGCTCGAGCGACATTGAGAAGATGTCTATGCTTGCGCTCCACACGACCATTTTGCTGAGGTGTGTAGGTGCAAGAATGCTCAAAACGAATCCCTTTGGCCGCAAAGAAGGGAACCAGGGGCAGGAATTTCGTGCCATTGTCGGCCCGAGCACATTTCACCATACTAGAGAATTGAGTCTGCACCATGGAACAAAAATTGACCAATAGCTTAGCGGTTTCAGACTTAGAATGCATCAAATATACCCAAACAGCGCGAGAGCAATCATCCACAATAGTGAGAAAATAAGATGCACCAGAAGTAGAAGGAGTACTGTAAGGACCCCAGACATCACAATGGATCAAATCAAAAACACTTGCTGCTTTATTATTGCTTGCAGGAAAAGAAGTACGAGTTTGTTTGGCCTTAAAACAAATATCACACGGTTCATGACTAGAATCAAAAGTAACAGTACGCAACATAGGAAGTGATTTCAATAGAGGCATGGTTGGATGCCCTAGACGACGATGCCATAAGACCGGCGAAGCGGCTGAAGCAGCGGATGCGGCACAAGCACGATCAGCCGAGAAGCAATGCAGCCAGTAGACCCCGCCCCGTTGCTCACCCGCTCCAATCACCGTCCTCGAGCTTAGGTCCTGTAAGATGCACATGCGACTGGTTAACAAAACAATGCAATTGAGATCGCCTATAAGCTGAGCAAAAGATAATAAGTTGCATGTGATGCCCGGAACAAATAGCACATGTGGTACGCATAGCAAACCAAAATATAGAGAACCCTCTTGAGTAGCTGTAGAGATAGAGCCATTAGGAAGCATAATAGAAATAGGATCAATAGAGGTCAAATCCTGCAAACTCGCAATGTCTCCGGTCATATGATATGAAGCGCTTGTGTCAAGAATCCAAACACGAGACGACTTACCAGAGAGACTAGAAGAGGTAGGAGAACTATTGAGAGAAGAGAATAACTGCATAACCGAAGCCCATTGATCATTGGTCAGGTTCGGTCTGAAAGCCTGGCGATCCTTGCCGTCCGGCTGAAGAGTAGAGGAGGCGTTTGGTGCAGGTTGATGGGATGCGTTGGCGACGCCGGAAGAGCCCCGACCTCGACCAGTGGAGGAGCGGTCGGCGCTGGCCTCGTTGTGAGAGGATTTGCCTTTGTCAGATTGAGCAGCGCCCTTTCCAGCCCCGCGTTTTTCATAGAACCAATCCGGGAAACCATGAACCTTGAAGCATATGGACAGGTCATGGCCCGATCGGTTACAGTGAGAGCAATGCAAGAGCTTCTTCTATTCGGGTGTGAGTTGACGCCCCGACGAGCCAGACGAAGGAGCTGTAGAGGAACGAGCGGCAAACGCTAGGGCATCAGATTGCGAGTGCATCTCCCGATCCTTGAGCATAGCTTTTTGACATTCTTCTTGGTAGACAACAGCATAGACCCTGTTAAGAGGTAGCAGCGGCTCTTGAGCCATGAGGTTGGAGCGGACGGTGTCGTAGGCGGCGGCGTCGAGCCCCATAAGAAACTGGTGAGTGTGTTCAACTTCCCGGGCCTCGGAGAGGCGTTTGGTGATGTTACACTTGCACTGACTACAATCACAAACCTCCAGAGGAACGTAGGTGGATAGTTCCTCCCAAAGCTTGCGAAGTGTAGCGAAATAAGCCAGTACGGACTGCCCTTTCTGACGGCAATTGGCAATCTCATAGCGGAGTTGAAGAATTCGCGGGCCGTTCCCGATGCAAAAGCGCTGACGGAGATCGTCCCAAAGCTCTTTGGTTGTCTCAAAGTAAGTCACGGAGGACCGAAGAGACGGGTCCATGGACTGTACGAGCCAGCCGACTAGCATAGAGTTAACGGGAATCCAATACTCGGCATCATTGGAGTCGGCAGCCGGTTTGGTAAGGGTGTCGTCGATGAAGCAGAGCTTTCTCTTAGCATTGAGGGCGTTCCGCATAGCGGTGACCCACTCTTGGTAGTTGTCGCCTTTGAGAACCATAGGGCATATCGTCAAACCGGGGTGGTCCGACGGATGCAAATAATAGGGTGAGTTGAATTTTGGAGCGGCTGGAGAAGCGGTTTGGGCAGCCAGAAGCAACTGTTGAAGGGCAACCAATTGAGAGGCGGTGGCCTGAGCATCAGCGGCGGAAGACTGTGGATCGGTAGGGTTCACCATGATGGCGGCGAACGAGGAAGAAAGCGCGTCGGACAAGGGCGACCGGCGGCCGGGAAAAAAAAATCGAGATTTTTTTAGGCGTAGGTTAGGATCTTGGCTCCGATACCATGATAAGATCGGGAGAGATAATTTTGGGCAGAGAAAATTGTGTTATTCTCATTGACAAATTAGGTATATATACAAGATTACATATGACTTGGATAGCAAGCTAATACATAATTACACTATTGCCTTAATAAGCCCTAATAATTTTCATTCAAAACTACCGCAAGCCTCCTCGCGCCACTCAATTTGTTTCCCTAATCTAAGAATGGGGTAACAAAACACCTTAATCATTCCCTTCATCCTTTCTCTAGACACACAAATTTCAAAGTTTCAAATTAAAATACTTTTTTCAATTAATGTATAGTGACTCATAATTGGACTAGATTCATTTCCATTCCGTTTTCGTTTCCGCCGTTGGATACCAAACGAACCCTAAATTACAAGTGCTATTCTACCCTATTTCTCAAGGATCCATATCTTCCGTCCCACAAAGCCGTCCCTAAACCCGTCCCATGAGTTTTGATTGGCACAAAGTTGCAAATTAGGCCTTTTTTTGGGTTTTCTGAAGTTGCAAATTGAGAATTTGACCAATTAAAACTCATAGAAGGGGTTTAGAGACGGCCTTTTGGGACGGAAGAGTTGAGTGAATTTCTCAATCACACCTCCTGAAAAGAACTCTCGAGCTCATCAATGTTATAACATTCCGATAAAGTAAGAGAATTGGATTTGGCTTGGCGTAAGGCCATCGGGTCGGGTCGGGTCGTGTGCAAGAGTTGCTATTCTATACCCTATTTCTCAATCACAAGTTGTGAAAAGAACTCTCAAGCTACCATCAACGTTATAACATTCCGATAAAGTAAGATAATTGGATTTGGGCTTGGCCTAAGGCCATCGGGTCGGGTCGGGTGCAAGAGTTGCGTAGCCTTGTCTACCAAAATATTCATCCATCATCCACGATGAGCTCTCAAAATCAGTTACGTACTTACGTTCAGAGACCACCACCATGCAACACAATCCGAGCCGTCCACGTGTCCCTCGTCAGAAACCGACTTAGAGCATCCACTATGGAGAGAGTGAAATGAATTTCTTAAATTGCCTTTTTTACCTTCTCTCTCCACCACATAAGATTAAGAAATTTTTCTAAAGTTTATCTACAATAGAGAAATCTATTTATCAATTTCTTAAATTGAAGTGGGGACCAAAGTAGATGATTTTTGTGTTTTAATTTTAAAAAATTGAAATAGAGAGAGGGTCACATCAGATTTTTGGCAGGAGAGAGTGTCAGAGTGTTATTCTTGCAGTAACAATATTTTGGTTGCAGGCTGAAATTTCTCTGCCACAATTTCTGACTTTTCCTGACTTTTACATTTTTTTTTAATGTTAAGAAATGGAGGTAGTCTCAATTGTGGATGCTCTTACTCTCAATCAATCCACTATACACACACGTCAAATTCAGAGCTCCTCCAAAACTTGGAAATGAATACCGGCGAAAAAGAAAATCAACATAAACAATACTCTTAATTTTAAAATATAATATACTAATACTTATAATGTTTCCCACGTCCACCTTCGAAGAGCTCGAAAAAGATTTTTTATTCTGTCAGCAAGAAACGTGACGTGCTAAGGCCACGTGGCCAGTCAAGCCGCCTAATATGCCACGTGTCCGCTCGACTGTGGCCACGCTAACCACCAAAACCGCAATCCCCTGCCTGTATAAATACGCACAAACTAGAACTTGCTGAAATCTGCAACTTTCTTATCATCATCGGAGCAGAAAACGGAAAACGAGAACGGAATTCAGAAAAGGACAGATCGATCGAAAGCGAGAAATCGAACATGGCAGGAGGCGGATCGTCATGTGTAGGAATCGACAGAACGTCTTCCATCGAATTCGAGCCTCGAACGCTCGACATACAACAGATCCGATTCGCTAGGGTTTGTACTTTCTTCGATCGGGTTTGATTAATTTCTCCTATTTTTGTTATGCTGATTTTGGCTTACGATTTTCGATCGATTGTGTAGGAGGCGGCGATGTTCGTGCTGAACACGAAATCCATGGAGGAAGCCTTCCAGATCTTCACTCAGGTACGCGATTGCTCAACATTTTCGATCAATTCTCGTCAAATTCGTTTTACGGAAAGTGTTAATTGGTGGAAATCGACAGGGATTGGAGCCGGTGACGAGTGTTGCGAGTAACGTCGACGACGACGGATCGGAAATTGAAGTCGAGGAATCTGGAGCAGAGGAAGAGGACGACGAGATCGAAGATGTGCGCGTTTTCGGTAACCAGATCTTTCGAACGACGAAAGTCTCGAAACGAAGGAGTAAGGACGTTTCAACGGCGCCGTTTTAGAAGTGCTCGTCTGTTGCTTGTGAAGATGAGATAAAAAAAAGTGGTTGCTATGCTTGTGGATAGTTTTGTAAGGTTGGGTTTGATGAAAGCTTGTAAATGAAAACACATGGTGGTTAGGCAGAGCCTACTTTTGACATGTCAGAGTTTTACTTGCGGGATGTATATATTATGCCCTACCCCTGAAACCAAGGGAGTTTTTGCTTCGTCTTCTTGTATCATCATCATCATCATCATCATCATTATCAATATCATCACATGTCAAGTTTCCGGAAATGGGGAACTTGCTTCCGCAAAAAAACAAATGGGCTGTGTCTTATGGTGGCGGCCCAATGAGTTTGGGCTTTTCACATGGGCCACATATGATTTCGTGTTTTATGCCATTTGACTTGATAAGGTAGTCAGATACTGTACTATAGGGCTGTCCAAATGTAGACCGGACCGAATTACTTCGGTCCGGTCCGGTCCACGGTCCAAGTATTACAAAATTTACGGTCCATCGGTCCGGACTGGGACCGTACATGACGGTCCGATCCAGATCTGTTGAACAACCCTACTATACTAAGCTGCAAGTTTTTCTAATGAGAAGCTTAGATGTGTCATCTAAATCCGGTGTCATTTTGATTTTCAAACGTTGTTGCTATATTCCAACGGACTCATCTAAAATATGGAGACACAATATTGCTTAGGACATACACACAAATGTATGTGTACCATGGTCCAAAAAAGGACTTCACACTATATAGACTAATAAGACCGTTCATATGTATTGATTCAAGATGCATGAATATTAGATTTGAATATCTAGAGAAATAACACTTATGATGACCTTAACTATGGACACACAGTTTTGTATAAAGTGTGCGATATGATGCCATTTTATACGGAAGAATATTATCCAATTTTAAGCCACCTAATATTCTCCCGTAACTTATAAGTTTGGGTGACAAGACGGATATTTTGTAGCCCAAAAGGTCAAGCCCATGCTCAAGAAAAAAAATATCGCTCCATTCCAAATGTTTTACTTTGTTTTTAAAGTATCAATTATTCCTATTTTTTTAATTATTACTATGTGCTTGTAGTGATCTTTCAAGGCAGAATACATCAACATACTCCCGTACTTACAACTTTTTTTTCCTATTGGACCCCTGTACAAAAAATTGTTCAAACAGACCCCTGTACTGCCCCCGATTTTGCCTATTGAACACAAATGGGTTCTGACATCGTTACGTGATTCATACGCGCGCTGACGTAGCAAAATTAATTGCCACATAGACGCCACATTAGATGCCACATAAGCAATTTTATTAACCTCTATAATTTCAAAAAAAAATATTTTTTCACAAAACCCTTGAATTGGCCACCACTCAGGGCAAGAATTGTTCGGGGACCATCTTTCCGGATCTCGTTCGAGTGCCCCCGCCAGGCCGCCGCTTTCGGGCTACGGACCCTCGTCTGCATCCCCACGTCCACCGGCGTCGTCGAGCTGGGGTCCACCGATCCGATCCCCAACAACCCGACTCTTATTAGCAAGGTCAGGGCTCTCTTCCATTTCGGATCCGCGGCTGCTCGGCCGCCCACTCCACCGACTCCGGCACCAACTCATTGGGAGGACCGATCTGCCATCCCCAAGTCGACTCTCATAGCTCCACCGGGACGAGACCCAATTCGCGTCGAACGCCGCCCACTTCGTCGGCCCTGTCGTGAACCCTACCGGATCTCTGGCGGCAAATCCGAACAACGCCTGGGTCGTCCCACACCAGGTCGCTGCCGCCACTCCATTCCAGAAACGTCACGCAAACCCTAGTGCGGACGCCGTCGCCGTTCCGTTCCAGATCCGGCCGAGTCCTACAGTGACGGCTCCAGTCGTGACCGTTCGCACCACACCCGGCCTGCCGCCACCACAACAGCCGCCGCTGTCGCACGGTCCCACCATCCCTCCGGGCCTACCACCACCACAACTCGGATTGTTAAACTCGGATTCGGAATTTGGAGTTCAAAGATGGTGTTTCAGAATACAAAGCCCTCGCAAGGAGCCACTGGAGAACGGAACAACAAGGCAAGAATGGTGGATCCAAGTTCTGAAATAGTCAATTCACAACAAATCCAGGAAAGAAAAGCAACAATGGAGGTCTAATTAACAAGTCTGCAAAGTAAAAAGCATTTGTAGAAGAAATGCGTGAACTTGAGATTTGAAGAAAGAAAAGCAAAATCTAATAAAGAAGAAAAGAAAAAGTATTTTTTTAAATCATTTAACACGTCTGCAAAGTAAATCAAAACAATGGCAATACAAGCGTTTAGTTTACACGCGTTTGTCCACGTCGGATAGAGGCAAAAATTGAGGTAGTACAGGGGCCAATGGGAAAAAAAGTGTAAGTATTACGCCGATCTTTCAACCGATGAACATGCTAAATTGCTACCTACCCATGTAATTGTGCCTTCTGTAGACTGTAGTTCTGTCGGATTCAAAAAAAAAAAAGGCCTGACACCCATTTTGGGCAAGAAGTATACAATGAACAAGGCAGCAAGTTGTGATTTGAACAAGTCCAGATCGGTTGGCGCTTACCTATTTTATTCACACCAACAAGTTAAGCCTACTAATTAGTCAGAGTTTTGGGAGATAGTGGAATGTGCTTCCACCACAACGCCCAAGTTGGGCAAATGAAGTCCATTATTGTCTTTATCCATCGGCTTAAACTTTTGAGTTAATGGTTAGACTCCGATCTTACATGCATAAATGGTCGAACCCAATGTAACACCGCTCATCGCTATCCGGATCGTCTTCTAATCCAAAAAGTGATAATAGGTAGAGTTTCATATTTTCTTATATATTAGTATTTATTTATTTTCGTCGAGGTGAGACAATCTCGTGTCTCTACCAACAACCTATAATACCCTACACGACACGGCCCTCAAGGAATTTTAAGGTCATCCATCATCCATTATAGTCCTATTCATACACCTGTATATATATGAACGTACAATCAATATAATAAACCCAGGTTTGTTTCATCGATTTCTTCCATTCTTGAAGATCACTAAGAAACCAAATGGAGAGAATTCTTAGATTTTGTGTGTTGTTAGTGTTTTGGGCCAAGTGTGCTCATGGAATCAATCTCGCAAATGTGACCCAAGCTCAAGCTGTAGCTCAGCCTTTGATGATTCCTCTTACCCTTATTCATGGAGCTGATTCCAAAGGCGCTGGTACTAGACTTTGCTTACTTGTTCACATCCATCTAATTTCTTACATTATAGCCTAAACATGGGCTTAAAACTATCTTGCCTTTTGCTACCTTGTCTGTAGTTTGTTTGGACGGAAGTTTACCCGGTTATCATATTCACCGTGGATCCGGTTCAGGAGCAAATAGTTGGCTCATTTTCTTGGAGGTAAATTCAGCATACAAATTAAATGTGTTTGAATTGAGTGTGCAAAGTGGGTTATTCAATGGTGTAAGCTAGTTTTGAGTATTGCCCACTTGCCAAAATGTATAATAAAGGATTTGTCTAACCAAGTTAGTGCTGATTAATGTTGGTGCTAGGGAGGAGGATGGTGTGATACAACTAGTGATTGTGTTAACCGCAAAACATATGACCTTGGTTCATCTAAGTTCATGGCAAAATCCGTTGCATTTATAGGAATTTTGAGTGAAAAGCCTGAGGAAAATCCAGGTCCTTTTTTCAATTAAGGAACACACTTCTTTTGTTTTCCTTTTAACACGCACTTTTATATCCTTGTCATTCACACATTGTCCTTCTCATTCTCCTTAAATGTGGACTATGCTCGTTTCGCAGGCTTTTATAACTGGAACAGGGTCAAGGTTCGTTATTGCGACGGTGCTTCGTTTGCTGGAGAAGGCTATGACAAGGTCGTTAACTTCATTGCTATTTTTGTCTTCATTTTTTTCGTATATAAGCCCACTAGCGCTTTATCCTAAAATCAATCGGCAATAGGATTAGTAATCCATCAAGTTCATATACTAGGCAATTTTAGTCTTTTAACTGCTCCATGTGGGAAACTAACATGCCAACATCGTCACAACTGAAAAATTAACCGAATTTGAATCGGGTTGCTCTACGAGTTTCCAGGCGAACAACATGTATTTTAGAGGGCAATGGATATGGTTAGCTGTAATGGACGAGTTGATGTCCAAGGGAATGCGAAATGCGGACCAGGTTAGCCATCATAATACATTGTACTTTTGTTCTTGTCTATTTGAGGCACTTGTGACTCTTTTGTATTGCATTATAGGCTTTACTTTCAGGATGTTCAGCTGGGGGTCTAGCTTCTATACTACATTGTGATGAATACCGAGGCTTGTTTCCTCACACGACGAAGGTCAAGTGCTTGAGCGACGCTGGCCTTTTTCTCGACGCGTAAATCTTCCAAGCAACTTGTGCTTTTACCATATTATCATGTAGTACACCTTGATCTTATAGTGACAAAATATTCTTTGGCATTACAGAGTGGATGTATCAAATGGACGTACAATGAGGAGTATTTTCCATGGTGTAGTTACTCTGCAGGTAACTTGCATCAAATTCTACATATATTTGAACTAATCTACCTTGCCTCATTACCTCTTACACATTTCTTGTCGAAACCTGTTGTGTTCATCGTAGAACGTTTCGAAGAATCTACCTCCTTATTGCACTAGCCATCTTGATCCAACTTCGGTACTCATCCTTTCCTTCCATCTTTCCTTCTCATGTAATAGTATTTACTAGCTAGCTCTTTGGTCAGTTGGAGTAGTGCATATGCGCGCTCATATGGACACGTTCCTAATCTACTTACGGGCTCAGGAACTACAACATGGTCGGACTAATTTGTGGTGTATGTTTTCACTATAGTGTTTCCTCCCTCAAAACATAATCAATGGTGTTAGAACCCCTATGTTCCTTCTAAACTCAGCCTACGATTCGTGGCAGGTAAATCACTAATCCCTAAAACTCGCACAACTTTTAATTTTTTTCCATCGAAGTCGCACAACTTTTAACTTGCAAACTTACTTACATATTAGCACATTCACGTGGTCTGGGAGGTCAAGATGTAGACACCCTTATTAAAAGTTCTTTTTGTGTTGCGAAAATTTCAGGTTGGGAATAGTTTAGCTCCGTGGGCTGCTGATCCTCATGGACAATGGTCCAACTGCACAATGAACTTGGCGGATTGCTCTGCATCACAGATTCATTTCTTACAAGGCAAGTAACTTTTTCATTTGTCCTAAAACAGATTCAACATATTCTTCTGGCCTTTCTTGGTACACAAGTAAACTATTCGGGCGCGCCTTTCTTGTGCCAATAACAGGATTCAGGAAGCAGATGCTCGATTCGGTAAAAGACTTCGCGAGATCCAAGCAAAATGGTCTGTTCATCAACTCCTGCTTTGTACATTGCCAATCAATTTACCAAGAGACATGGCTTGCTAATCATTCTCCTACTCTTCATGGCAAGGTACACAGAACTCATCATGATTTCAAACTCATTTTTCTTGCAATTTTTCTTCTTTTTAGTTCCGGATTTACAAAGAATGTGGTGTCCTATACATGAATGCAGCCTGTGGCGATCGCAATTGGGGATTGGTACTTCGACAGAAGAATAACTAAGCTAGTTGATTGCCCGTACCCTTGTGACAACACTTGTTAGGACGAGGGTTTTCGGATAAGACAAGATTGGTTAAACTCAGACTCTTATACAATTCAGTTTTGGGAAGACCAAAAAACTTATGTTACTATTCAGATCTAAGTCTTGACAACAAAATGGATTTTAGCAAGTACTCTTAAAATAAGATGTAACCCAGAGCTGCTATAAAGCTGGCTTCAATAGACAAGGCCTTGAGATTTGAGAGCTTAATTAATTTATACAATGAATTTTTGTATTAGTTTTTTGTGTGGGACAGAGGTTTTCTTGGATTCAAGCTAAATTTAGCTGATCAGTTGGTATCAAACTATGATATATATAACATGAATCACATGATGAAGGCCAAAGTATATATGCTACGTACATTATGGTATGATATTTCTAGTAACCAGGTTTCTACATGAACAATGTTTTTTTTTTACCTTCACTATTGGAATGTAATCCATTTCCTAAGAACTTAATTAATGTTCCAAGGACATGGCATCATCATATGGGCTATATTATTCACTTGTGGGGTGTGTGGCCATTTATTCAAGAAGAACATGCATGAACATTATTAAGTGATGACATATAGTACAATTTGAGATTTGGCTGTTTGCTTTTAATCAAATCTCAAAAACTAAAATACTTCATAAAATACATGGCTTAGAATCCTAGATCCGTACCTCCCGAAACCGGCCAGATCAAACCAGAAGAAACAAGACAAAAAAGTCATGTCATCTATTTCTCGTGTTTACATCATTCATGCCAAATCTATAATGGATCGATCGGTAGCTTTATCTGTTTTGTGGAGTACGTATTGCTCTTTACTTCTATGCAAAATTTCACAATAATAACGTGAAGGTTAAACCTTATTTGAAAAGTTAGCTTATGTTTGACGTATTTGACAATTTCTAAAACAAATCTAAGTAATAGTCAATGGAAAAATATTCTTAAATATATATATATGCTTAGGGTATAGATTTAATTAGAGAAACAGTGATCTCTTTGAATTTGACTTCGTTTTCTACGAGGTAAAGATTCAAGACCAGCAAGTCAAGAAATCGAGAGACACGTAAAGATTTTACGCATCTCGGAATTTTGCTTCATTTTTATTACAGAATGAAAATGTTGAAAAAAACGACCCTAACATACGTATCATTTTATACAAAAATAAATAAATTATGTACCCTTTTATGCATCCCTTATCTACTATAATACAGTATAAAGCAGAACCCATCTATGTTGAAAAAATTGCGCCACCTCATCAACCCTGCATAAAAAAATGTTATTAATTCCACCTCAACTATTGCAGGAAAAAATACTATAAAAAATATGCATGATTCCGAAATTGCAAAAAAAAAATAATAATAAATGTATTGCAAGTCGTATACTAAAAAGCAGGTTATTTTTTCCTTCAATAGTTAAAACCCATAATATTGTCGTATACTAAAAAACAGGTTATTTTTTCCTTATATATTTTTATACTTTTGTTTTGAGAGAGAAGATATATTTTTATACTATTACTACGTATTCATTAACAAGATACCATAAAATAAGAGTAGTAAACAATTAATTACGTACTAGACTATATATATGATGATATATTATCTTTGATCGATTGAATATATAAAGACTAAGAAAACCCTACACTTGAAATATGAATGATTTTGAAATTGCTTATATATGCACTAATTAGGTAGTTAGAATATTGCATATATATATTTGTAAATCTCAAAAATCAATTTTATATGTACATAATTATTGTGGAGAAAATTGCATAATTATTTGTACATATTACAAAATTATGTACATAATTATTTAGATAGAAACGTACATAATTATGTACATGTGGAAGATATTGTCCAAACACTTCCCTTAAACAATGGATACGGACATGTAGTTAGAATATTGCCCCATTGTGGAGAAAATTGCATAATTATTTTGTACATATATATAAAAATGCATAATCTATACTACCGTACTATAGTATAAAGCGGAGACAATGTCTTCACAAACATTTACGGCACATGTCATTTATACAATAAAATAATCAACCGAGCCCTCCTTTATACAAATTAGGTAGTTAGAGTCTCATATAATCTAGCTTATCCTGTAAAAATAGCTTAAAATTTACCAAAAATTATGAATTATCACTTACTAAGAATTAGTTATAATCTTTGATAAATATTATTATTTAATAAAACATGATATTTATCGTAAAGTAATTTTTGAACAAATCCAACTTATTTATATTATGAGTTAATTTACTATTGGTAAAAAACACTAATCACAATACGAAGATAAAGTATCTATGACCCTATAATTTTAACATGATCATTGACATTACATATCTATATTTTATTGGATTTATAATCACATTACCCGTACATGGTACGGGGGTTAAACTAGTTTATATATTTTCTAGCATTAGAACACTAGCAAGTTGAATTAAGGTGGTAAAAATCCGGATGCTTAGGCGCCTTAACGGGTCATGCAAGAAGCCCGACTTTCCACAAAATTGTGCATCTTTTTGCGCTCATTACTCCAACGCATGACAAACAAACACTTTACTTAATTTCCTTTTGTTGTTTGCTAAATCCCATGCTAAAACTCGATTAGTCTGAAAATCAGTCAGAATAATTAATTACCCACTCAGGGATGTTCATGTCCGAATCTAACCCCGTAGATTATGGTTTACGTAGAGGTGGCGTAATCTAGTACGTGCGCGACCATTGTAACGTTTCAATGGGGTCAACCGGTCAACGTCAATTTCAAAGATCAGTCATCCCGTGATAAACGGCTGTGATCATGACTTTCGTCGGTGCTCGAATAACCAGCTTTTCTTTCGCCGAAATTCCTAGCGTGTTCATTTTGGATTCCTATTAGTATTATTATTATCATTTATTTTATTTTTTTGCAAGAAATTCCTAGCATGTTATTGTTAGATCCGTCTTCAAGCCCTCCTTCCTAAACAATTTAATAAAGGAACCATCTTTTTGGTTATTAAATTTCACATTTTTCTCTCTGTTGGGTTTTTGTCATATAAACAACAAATTCAAATGCCAGGGTTTCTGTAGCTTCTCACAATACAAAGAAAGCTCAAATCTTGTCCCCCTTTCTCTCTAGGAAGTCTCAGCTTTTTTGGGTTCTTCCAAGAGGGGGAAGGCGAAAATGGAGAGGGTGCTGAGATTTTGGGTGGTTTGGGTGGTTTTGAGCAAATGGGTTCATGGATTTGAGTATTCAAATGTGACCCACATTGATTTTTTGGAGGGTTACATGTACAAGGAATCCCAAGCTGTAGCTCAGCCTTTGATGGTTCCGCTCACCCTAATTCAAGGAGCTGATTCCAAAGGCGCTGGTACTGATTTCCTTGATTCCTCTCTCTCTCTCTCTCTCTGAAATTTGCTTTCTGTGGTGTGATGATTGTGTGGAATGTGCTATCATTGCTAGCTTTTTCTAGGCGAATTTGTGTGAGTTTGGGAGTCTAATTGCTAGTGAGTGCTTTGTTGCCTGTTTATGCTCCGCATTTGGTGTTTGAAAGCTCTTCTGGTTCCTGAATTTGTGTAGAGTTTGATTTGTTGTTTGAATTTACTTGTTTTTTTTATTACTTTGGGTTGGATGAAGTTATTGCTTATTCTTAAAGTTTAGATCTTTGTCCATACCCTTCGGAATTGACAGGCTTTGTCAAGAATTGTTGTGTGCTATTTATTGCAAATCCAGTTTTTGTGGGGATTTTCCCCTCTTTTTTTTATTGTCTATTGTCCATTTTCTGCTACTCTTTTCCTCTCCGGAAGACATGACAATGTTGTTCTTGGCTTTCCATTTCTGACATTTCAGTGAGATTCACATGTGAAAATTGAATTCTTTCTTCTGTTTGATTCATGCAATTTGTGACCAAATCCTAAATCCTGTTTGTGCTAGCTATTTTTTTTTTTTTTGGTCGGATGTTTGTGCTAGCTATGGTACTCTACTAAACTGAATAGTTCCAGACTGTTGCCTGCACTTGGGTTTGAACAAGTCCTTTGCTTTTCCTCGTTGTAGTTTGTTTGGATGGAACTTTACCCGGATATCATATTCACCGTGGATCCGGTTCAGGAGCAAATAGCTGGCTCATTCAATTGGAGGTAAAAATTGCTCCAAACTGCAATTTTATTTGTCTTAGTGTTCAAAATGGGTGATTCATTATTGTCTTGAGCATTACCCATTTGCCAAAATATCAGATTTGTCTAACTGAATTCGTGCCAATGTGTTTTAGGGAGGAGGATGGTGTAATTCAGTTAGAGCATGTGTTTACCGCAAAACGACTCGCCGTGGATCATCCAAGTTCATGGAGAAGTCTATTCCATTCACAGGACTATTGAGCGAAAAACCCGAGGAAAATCCAGGTCCTTTTTATTCCATAAACTGATTCTTTCTTCTTGCTGTGTGCTTTTGTTTCCGATTTTCATGCTAGTCTTTATGCCGGTTTGCAGATTTTTATAACTGGAACAGGGTCAAGGTTCGTTACTGCGACGGTGCTTCTTTTGCAGGCGAAGGATATGACAAGGTTAATAAGATTGTTGTTCTCCTCTTCACTCATTATCTTCAAAGCTGAATTTAAACTACAAAGACAAAAAGCTCAAACAATCTAGTGTGTGTTTATAGGCACATGACATGTATTATAGAGGGCAGCGGATTTGGTCAGCTGCAATGGACGAGTTGATGTCTAAAGGAATGCGAACTGCCAAACAGGTTCGTCACCATAGATATACATCATTCACATAATTTAGCAATTTTGTTGTTGTTCATATGAGGCAATTGTGACTTTTCTGTATTGCATTACAGGCTTTACTTTCAGGGTGCTCAGCTGGGGGTCTAGCTTCTATCCTACATTGTGATGAATACCGAGGCCTATTTTCTCAAAGGACGAAAGTCAAATGCTTGAGTGATGCTGGCCTTTTCCTTGACGCGTAATTGTTCCAAGCAACTTGTTCTTCTAGTATATCAACATTTAGTATCTTCATATCTTTTCTTCAGTATTAGAAGTTGATCGTATAGTGACAAAAATACTGTTTGGCATTGCAGAGCGGATGTATCTAACGGGCACACCATGAGGAATTTTTTCGAAGGCGTAGTTACTGTGCAGGTAAGTCATATCAAATTGTGCATTTAACCTAGGTTGGCTCATTACCCATTTCTTGCTGAAAATGGTTTTGATCATTGCAGAATGCAGCAAAGAATCTGCCTCATTATTGCACTAGCCGTCTTGATCCAACTTTGGTAATCCTTTTCTCAAATCTCAATCACTTTACACTGAAATAGCACTCTTTACAGTCTGTCTAATTTGCTGTGCTTTCTGTCATTGCAGTGTTTCTTCCCTCAAAACATAATTAATGGTATCAGAACCCCTCTATTCATTCTCAACGCCGCCTACGATTCGTGGCAGGTAATCACCAGACCTAAAAAAAATAAAAGTAGCACATCCTTGGCTTGCAAACACTGTAATTTATACAACAGTATCCTTTTGCATTAAACAAATTTCAGGTTCAAGCCAGTTTAGCTCCACCGGCTGCTGATCCTCACGGGCAATGGCACGATTGCAAGATGAACCACGCGCATTGCACTGCATCACAGATCCAATTCTTACAACGTACCTTAACTTCTCCTCTTCTATTACAAACTTAGTATGGCCTTACATGATAAATAACCAATCTCGGCGTGCTTTTTCTTGTGTCAATAACAGGATTTAGGAATCAAATGCTCAATTCGGTAAAAGGCTTCTCAAGATCCAAGCAAAACGGTCTCTTCATCAACTCGTGCTTCGCACATTGCCAGTCAGAAAGGCAGGACACATGGTTTGCTGATGACTCTCCTGTTCTTCATGGCAAGGTACATAAAAATCCAACCTTTCTAAACTCAACTTTCTGTTTGATTCCCGGGTTTACTGAAAACTTGGTGTGATGGTATATACATAATGCAGCCTGTGGCGATAGCGATAGGGGATTGGTACTTTGACAGAACAGGATCTAAGCTCATTGACTGTTCTTACCCCTGTGACAACACTTGCCATAACTTGGTGTTCAGATAGGCCAACATTGATTAAACTCAGATTCTTATACAACTCAGGTTTGGGAAGATAAAAAAGACTTCATTACTATTCAAATGTAATTCTTGTCAACTAGACAAATAATGTTTGTAGCAGTTCAGTATAACCCAAATTGAGTGGGTTATAATGTTGATCATCATGTATTGTAATTTTAATTCGGTTGCCCGTCGCGTGCAACCAAGTCTTACTACAAAGTTGTTTCAACAGAAAAAGCCCTTGAGATTTGTGAGCATAGTTTATTGTATTGAGTTTGCATTGTGTAACTGATTTGAGCTGATCAGTGAGATTAAAATAAAATTTTAAGATTTAAACATTGTTAACAAATTGATGTAAAGAGCATGCAAAAGAATGGCCACACTTAATGTGCAATATTATTAAGGCAATTTCATATTGACTGTGTTGCATGAGATTGATGGTTTGTTTGCGCGATAAGATAAAATAAGAGTTAAAAGTCGAATATTCGACAATAGTATTGTTAATTGATTTTACGATGAAACTAAGAGTTAAAAGTTAAAACTCGAATATTCGACGACAGGTACTGTTAATTGATTTTACAATGAAACTAATCTAGCCTTGTATGCTGAGTTTTTGGCAATATTTCATCAAGGCATTTTTATAAATGATCAATGTCAAATTCAAATAATCAGAAGATATTGTAAACAACAAGAATTGACATGGGTGGTGCAATCATATGATGTGATGAGTGGATTTTAGAAAGGGAAAATAAAAATGATGATAGATATGTCAAATTGTGAGCTGCCAAAGCCAAGAAAAGGCCATAAGAAATGCATATTGCAATCAAAAATTGCCATTAAATTGTGAAAAAAAAATGGTCCTCTTGAACAATGGCTTTTTAAACCCTCCAATAATTTCTGGGTCACATCACATGTGCACGTCTGCCTCTCTCGATCATACACAAATGTACAAAACGTAGATGTGGGTCTTATGACAGTGTCTCAACCACAAAACTATATACTCCGTCGGTCTCATAATGTTTGTTCCTTTTCTTTTGTAATTTGTGAAGGAAAAGGGACAAAAATTATAGGACAGAAGGAGTATATAATAATACTAATAGAATCTCCGTGATAATAAACTTTATGAAAAAAAGTGCTTACAAGTTCAATTTTAACATTATAATACGGTATATTCATGATATGTAAATATTATTAAACATATACTGTATAGTTTACATTTATTAGGAAACGTAATATCCACGATATCTTAGTATTAAATAATATAACTTAATGCTTAAATTAGCTTAATTATTATAAATAAAATTGATCCTGAATCCGTCATAATAATTTGATTTCATTGAATAAATTTTAACAATCCAAATTAGTACAATACTCAACTTGAGTTTGATGTGATCTAATTTTGTCGGGCCGACTTATCTGACATGTGTCGTCACCATGGAATATCATTAAGAATATAGTATAATAACTTAATAAGTGTACAAATTCAAGTATTTTTTCCAACTTTTAGTAGTATATTATCCAAAAATAGGTTGGGTTGTTTTAAAATAATTTCAATTGTTTAGATAAAGCTGAAATTTTATATAAAAAATAGGACGGATTTGTTGGTGGTGAGTTGATGGTGAATGTGTGTGCACGTGGGCATAGCCCACAAGGTACCGAAGACTCCATGTCAGCATTGATTATTTGAAAACGACGTCGTTTGGTGCTTAAGTCCTGTATGACTTATTACGTGTTGAGTGAGCGGCTATGTAATTGCCGATTTTCCACAAATTATGTAGGAATTAAGGGATTGGTCATTGTTCACTAGTCCCTTTATATTAACTAGTTTATTTCGTGCATCATTTTCGGATTTTTACTTAAATTGTCATTATTATTTTGGTTAATTATATAACTATTTGTCAAAAGATATTACATGACATAGGATAAAGATTGTTAGGATATGAGATTTTAATTGGAAGGAATTCTTTAAAATAGAATGTAATAAATAAATAAAATAATATAGTATAAATAATTTTTAAGTTGTCAAATGTAAGGTGGGGTCAAAAATAACATGGTAATTAGAAAAGGAACAACTTTAATATATACTAGATTATTGCATGTATCTTGTACGGGACACGATTGATAATAATTTTTTGAAGTATTATTCCATTAATAAAGGAATGCATAATAATATTATTAGGAATTAGATATTGATGTCGTTTTTATATCCAAAATCGTTACAACATTTTGTTAATCCAAAATCGTAATTTGATGTTAAGGATAAACTTAAATTTGAATTTTATATAGTATGACTTACATAAAAAGTATAGATAAAATACGATCATTTTATTTCAAAATATATTTGATTAACTAAAAAATCATATGTGATATGATATGAAATCTCAAGTGAAACATTTCATCAACATTTATGTTTTTCTAATTAATAAGATTTTTTATATGATGATAGAAATCAAAATCTAGCTTAATTAGGACTTATTTAAATAAATCTTTTAGAAAAATAGACTTGTATATCTAATAATATTTTTCGATCTAAATTGAATATTTTAATAGATCATATAAAATTATAATTAATTTAATAATAGATAAATTATAGATCATTATAATTATAAGTGAATATTATAACACAAGTTTAGTTTATATATTTTTAAGATACTTTTCAAATATATTTTTAGATATCTGTAGCTTAATTAGAAATTTATGGGAGATAAAAAAAATGACAAAATAGTATGGCAAATGTATATGATTACAAAAGTACAATAAAAAACAAAAAGTTGAGAGTGACAAATAAGTTTACAAATTTAGTTATAACCATATTATTGCCCATATCTTGTATAGGACACGATAAATAACATTTTTCTGACGTATTATTTTTTTAATAAAAGAATGCATATAATATTATTAGGAATTAGATATTGATATCATATTTTTACCCAAAATCGTTACAATATTTTGTCGATCCAAAATCATGATTTGATGTTAAGAATAAATTTAAATTTAAAATTTATATGATATGACTTAAATAAAAATCATCCGAAGTCAAATAATACGGAGCAGATTAAATACTATCATTTTATTCCAAAATATATTTGATTAATTAAAAAAAATCATATGTGACATGATATTGAATCTCACTTGAAATATTTTATCATCATATATATTTTCATAATTAATAAGATTTTTATATGATGATAGAAATAAAAAAAATTAAGTTAATGATGACTTACTTACATAAATCTTATAGAAAAATAGATTTTTATCTGTAATAACATTTTTTAAAATAAAATGAATATTTTAATCAATCTTATAAAAGTATAATTAATCTAATGATAGTAGAATTATAGATCAGAAGTAACGTAGAAGCTCGAAAGGTCTCAATTTTAATTTATAGTATAGATTAGATAATGTGTAATGTATTATGTAATCATTTCCAGCCCCAATTAGAAGAGATCTATAGTAAAAGGACTACCGATATGAAACTCTAGATTTAATGAGCTTTTTACCAATATGGTACGGTTAAAAACAATTTAATTCACAATGTAGGTAAAATTAATAACGTAATCCTAAAAATACAAATTGATTGGGTTGAAGTTGATACATTTTCTCTTTTTAGTCTTTTATCTTCTCTTCATGTGATTTTCAATTACAATCCATTCATGTTTAATATTTATAGACTCTTAAGATAATTCTAGATTGTAAAGATGGATAAAATTTGGATAGTTTATAAGTATAGGATATTATTTTGATAGATAAAATTTAATAAGGATTATAGATATAGATATTATTCTGATATATCAATATATGGTAAATAGATAGATACATATGAGAAGTTTTAATTTGTAAAATTAATAGAGAAAGAGTCATGTAAGAACACTTTTTAGGGTAGGAAATGAGAATGATTCTCGCTCGTTAGATTATACTGCTATGTACGGTTCAGATCATCCCCTCAAAAGAATTGGAAAAAACCGAAAAAGGCAAAAAGCGGCATATCGCAGGCCTCTCCCTCAAACTCCTCTCCTCCCTCTCCCTCATCAACGTTGTTCGCTCGAATGACTCCGTCGGAACCGCCGTCGTCCTCCAATAGCTCGCCATCTTCGCTCCCTTCGTCGTCTTCACCTTCCTCAGCCTCTTCTCCAACCTTGACTTCGGTCGGATCTGGCGGAGGGCGTGGAGAGGCGGCTCGATTGCCCGTCGTCGGCTTCAACGGCCCGATTCCGGCCAAAATCCTCAGCCGCATCTCTGTTTGTTGAAAGATTGTCTCCAATCCCTAATACTGTCTTCGGCGATTTGCCTCCGGATTCGACTCTTATCAAGGTCTCGGGGTACCGGAATCCGCTTCCGTTGAAGTTGTGGCTGGTGATGCTACTCAACAAGGACGCCTCTGCTCTCATATTGCGAAACGTCGGACGGTATCGCTCCACCAACGTTTTCGTGTACTCGTTCGCAGATCTGGAGTCGGAGATTCTCCGATCCAAATCGGAAAACGAGCGGAATCCTCTTGTCTACACCGCCGGCCCCGTTCTAGGGCTGATTCTTTCGGTCTCTGTGGTTCTATCTGTCGCCGGTGATGAATTCTCCGTGTCTCTGGTTTCGCCTTTCAGAAACTTCCGAGCAACGCCATTCTTCTCTCCAACTGCTTTCAGTGATTGTATGAATTGCATGCTGAATTTGATTTCCGGATCCGAGGCTTTGCTTGTGTTGAAGATGAGCGTTAATTCGTCGCCGTTCTGGCCGACGACGATTCGGCGGCTATCATCCTCCCTCCTCTCGGCGTCTTCTTCCGCCATGGATGCTGCAGGGTAAGCTTTCCGCCTCAATTTCATTCATGGATCCAGTTTTCATAAAGCTCGCCAACTTTCTAAGTCGTTTGTACATGTAGAATCATTGAGTACGAGAAAGGATTTTGATATTTTGCCTTTAGCTGTTGGTTAAAAGACTTTGAAGTATGGAGTGGGATACTGGTTTCCATGAATGATGTGTTGGACCGTATCCACGTTGCATTAGGCAGGTTGGCTCGTTGAAAAAGATAGAAATTATGTGTAAGGGATAGAAATTAGAAAAAAAAAAAGAAGATAGATGATAGACAATTAATAAGAATAAAAAAGACTTTAAAATTTTTTTTCTATATTTTATTTTTTAAAATGGACTGAGGCTAGAATTAACGTGAATGTTCAAAAAGTCTTAGCTTTAATATATAGTATAAATAGTGTAAATTATCTTTTCATATGAAATAAAAGCAAATAAACCAAACATTAAGTTATAATAGTATTCGTAGATAATATTTAATACATATAACGTTAATATTTAATAAAAAAAAACTTTAATCATCTTATAAGTTTAATATTTGTAGACAATATTTTGACAAACATTAAGTTACTTACTTCTCCGATTTATCAAACTCACTTTATAGTTCAGTTTAGATACAAGCATATGACTCGCACCTTATATGATGTGTTATTTGTTTTATTTTGTATATGAATTCGCTATAGTAATTATAAATATTATTATATGTCTAATTTCCTTTAAAATGACTTCTATCTTTTAGAATATAAAATAATATAATTCTCGTATACCATCAAATATTTATATAGAAATATTTTATTTATATATTACCTTTTATTTGACATACATAAACATTGATAAAATTGAGAAATTTAATTTAAATTGCATAAATAAATTATATAAATTAAATAATAATTTAAAATAAAAAAATGGACTAATATATTATTATATTTAAAAATATGGAGACTATTTAATAAGACAAGAAAAACAAATGATATTTTATATTTTTTATTATGTTGTAACACAATAATTAAATAAGAAGTATATGAATATCATATGAAAGTAGTAACAAACCATATGAATTCTATCTTTTATCTAAAACGTAATCGATATATAACATTATAAATATATTTAAGGTAAATATATCACTTAATCTTTTTATTATTATTTTTATTGGATTTCAATAAGGTATGATAGAAAGAACAAATATTTTAATAACAAAATACATGGCATAATAAAGTGAGGATAAATCTATTTATGAACTAAATAGGTAATCATATAATGATAAGATTGAGATTTATATATTAGAATAGAATATTATTTAAGCAACTCAAAATTAAAAATAGAGCTAATATTTTAATTAAATATGTATAAGATTAAGATTATATATTATGATAAAACTAAGATTTGATCAGATAATTTATTTTAAAAAGGGGGTGATGTGGCGCAATATGGTGGCAAAATTTGCTTCCGCTTTAGTATATAGTACCTAGTATTAGTCCCTCTACATTGAAGACACGATTTGATTTAACTAAAAACTTACTTAAATTCTATATAAAGTTATTTAAAAGAATAGTTTGATATAAAAGCTTGTATTATTTTATATAATTTACTTCTTTTAGGATTTATTTTAATGATACATTATTTATGTCATAATACATTCTTTTAATCGAACAAAGACATGTAGTATTAAAATTTTGTCATAAGGAATGAATACTTTTTTTATCTATAAGTTCCTTTATTTTATAATTAATATTTTTATTCTATAGTTATTTTGGAAAAAAACAAATAAAAATCATATGTATATTTATATGGATAATCTACAATAAACTTTTTAACCAATAAACAATAAGTCAATTAGCTGTAAATAAATCAAATTAATTTGATAAAATAGTTACGTGGTTGGATTTGTTGAAAATTAAGATTTTTTTAGTAAAATAATCTAATTGTGGCTAATGAGGCATTGAATTGAAATTAAGATTTTGATCAAGGTACGATTTTATTAAAAAAACTAAGATTTAGTTGAAATTAGAATTAGTAAATAAGAAGAATTCTAGAAAACTTTATGTATAAAACTTCAATTTAATTATTTTAGAAAAAAAAAAGTAAAATAGAAATTAGTAGATAAGAAGATTTCTAGAAAAATTATGCATAAAATTTTTAATTTTTTTATTTTGAAAAAAACAAAGATGGAAATCAATAGATAAGAGAAAATTTCTCATGTGAGAGCACTATCGAAATTTCAACCAATTAAATTGTTTTATTAAAGATGGGTTATGCGATTCAACGAGGAGTTGACGCATGTCATAATAATTATTATTTTTAACATCCGCTTTAATATATAGTTAGGATAGATTAGACTAGTATTAGTCCCATCGTGCCTTCAAGGCACGATTTTGATTTGACGAAAAGTTTACTTTAAATTTCATAGAAAGTTAATTCAAACGAATAGTTTGACATAAAATATTGTATTATTGTATTTATTTTTCTTCTTATTTGATTTCTTTTAATGATACATTATTTTTGTTAAAGTATATTATTTTAATCGAACAAAAATTTGTAGGGTTATAATTTTTGTATAAGGATTGAATAATTATTTTTATCAATAAATTTCTTTATTTTATAATTATAATGATTATTTTATAGTTATTTTGGAAAACAAGAAAAAAATAATCTAAATCACATGTATATATATAATTTTTATATATGTAGAATGCACAATTTACTTTTAACTAGTAAAAAATAAGTCAATTAAATATCAATCAATCAAATTGATTTTATAAAATGGTTACGTGGCTTATTATATCTTTAATATATCACTATTAATTTAATTATATATTTATCTATAGTTGAAATATGTTGTCCTATATTATTATTTTAATTTCCAATTAAGATACTTGAATAAAGATAACTAGATAAGTGATGTGGTTCAACATGAATTCGACAAGTGTAGTGATATTTATTATTTTTAACCTCTATTTTAGTATATAGTTGTGATGATGATTTTTATAGTTAATTAGCAATTATTGTATAAATCTATATATATAAGTCAAAGGTTTAGATCCAACACATAGAGACACGTAGGATTTTTCCATGTGTCATCCGCACTCCTCACATTTCATCATCTAGGATTTTGACACGTGTCGGTCTATCGTTAGTCCATGTCACATATTATTTAATTTTATTAAGCCATATCACATCTATCTTTCCATGTCATATATATATATATAGCCACATCATATCCATTTATTAAGTCATATTTATTTAAGTAAATGAGATTTTTTCCTACTACAAAGGATATAGACTTTTTTTTATAAAATGTTTTATTTTTGTAGTTGTACAAATCTTATCTGTGAGATATTAATTAAGGAAGAAAAGATTTTGATAATTATATATCGGTCAATAGATATTCTTATCAAAGAGTCAAAATCTTTCATTTCTTAATTAATATGTTAAATAATCTTTTATTTCTTAATTAAAGATTTGATGGCATGTATACAATTTATCTTCTTAATTCTTTATATGATCATAATCTTTATTTAAAAAATGGGTATATAAATGAATATGATCATAATTTCTCAAAAATTCCTAATTATGTATTTTATAGAAATATTAGTTGTATATAAATTTTATTTATATATGATATCAATATACTATTTATTGTTAAAAAAATATGAAATTCACATTTTTATTCAAATCTCGTACAAGATACGAGGATTACGCTAGTTATGTCCTATGAGATGAAACTAGAGTTATCAAAACCTAACCCGATCCGAAAAAACGATCTGAACCGACTGAAAATTTTAGGGTTAAAAGCCGAATCCGAATAGTAGCGAGCAAAGGAAAAAATCAAACCCGAACCCGACCCGACCGACCTGATTTTTTTGTATATGTAGAGTAAATATATCTTCTTTTGAATGTTATAATATATTTTAGTATAAAAACAATTAAAAATAATATTTTATTATTAAATATTATATTTTAATCATAATATTATTTTAATAATCATTACAAAACAAATTCTTGACTAGATAGGTCGATCCGAACCTGCACAATAACCTGTCAAGACCTGACCCGACTTGACCGGTAATCCGATTGGCTCGAAGCCGCACAATCCGCACTCAATCCGAATCCGAAAAGACCGAACCCAAACCCACCCGAAACGACCCGTTTGACTTTTGACACCTCTAGATGAAACCCTTCATTGATAGATGGACAAAATTTGAACAAAAGATAAACCAAAACCGTTAACTTGAATTTTAAGTTACGCAATAATTTTGAGATCTTTAGCCCGATTTGAACAGTCAAAGTAGGTTGGACTAAAAGTTATGTGGCCTAGTTAGGAAATAGGCCCGCTCACTCATAAATGACCCTATGCTATAGTATTAAGGAAATCAAAAACTTGAATCTCTTAGGATATATATAAGTATAGAACCTAGCACAACATTCGAGTCCTTAGACCAATTTGTGATTTGTTAACGTTCGGTTAGACTCGCTACTCCTAAAACGTAACTCGAGTGATGAAACAAAGGTAGGGTTCAGGCCAATCGATCCTATTTTGATTATATGACTACTTTCTAAACAAAAGAGGAAGAAGTATTCGAGAAATCAAAATTCAAGTATTTCTATTCCATATATTGAAGAAATGAGAATTCTTCAAGGTTATAGGTTTTTGGTATCGAGCATATAACTAACTAACT
Organism: Polygonum aviculare; assembly: GCA_934048045.1. Taxonomy (NCBI): domain Eukaryota; kingdom Viridiplantae; phylum Streptophyta; class Magnoliopsida; order Caryophyllales; family Polygonaceae; genus Polygonum; species Polygonum aviculare. Next base: position 8,216,338 of record OW204024.1, read on the forward strand.
ATTGGTAACATTTTTTAGGCCAATGAGTATAAAATGGTTCATTCTATGATATCATTTACATTTGAGTAGTTCGAACCATACACACAAGACCAAAGAAAAACAATTGGACAAAGTAAGGTCTATGACAATAAATGCACGTAGCTAGCTAGTATGAAAACCTTGCATTATTTTTGTATCATTATCCGCTTTTGTGGAAGCATATATGGTACGTTTTTATGTTAAACCCCACCTTAATTATTGAAAACTTGAATTGATTTATCAAGCCAATATTTACGTTGAAAATCTTATGAAAAAGAGATCGTTGTCATTTTGGGACTCTCTAGATACAGCTTCACATGGGTTTGTAACCTCTACTTGGCTACTTGTCCCAAAGTAAGAAGAGTATAGCATATGCAATATATATCTCTTTGTAGCCTCTACAAATGGCTTGGCATGAGCCTATCAATATGACTGATCACTAGAGAAAAATGAATGATTTATAACACAAAAATGGTATATAACATTGTATATATAGTTTTTTTATCACATAATAAATAAATATTGCTTATTTTGTAAAACAAATGATGGGTTTTAGGCTGGTTACTAGGTCTGTGTATTATCGTGTAAATAATAAATGTGTCTTTAGACATGTATTCGAACGATCGATTATGCTTTTAGAGTAGCATTTTGAGGTGTCGTTTCGAATCTCACGAGCGGTTTGCATTAGAATTGGTTGGTGTTGTATTTAACCAACTTTAAGCAGTTATTGACGTAATCGGGTTTAAATCGTATTCTATTAAAGTATATATATATATGATAAATTTATATCAAAAATTCCTAAAAATCTCTATTTTATTGATATTGTTGAAGTGGGCCCTGTTTTTGCTGTCTAATAATACTCACACGGGCATGTGTTTTGTGCTGCATTCAATTTGTAGGTTTTCTTTGAACCAAATTTTTTTTGGTGGTTTTCTTTCTTTGCTCTGGCTCAAAAGTCTCAAAGTAATCAATCTTCCATTTGTACGTGGCAATTAATTGCAAATAAGTAAAAATTTTGATGGTTATTAAATGAATAACCTTATTGATAGTACGTAAAATAACTCAAACTTGTAAGATGTGTTAAACAATTATCTCTGAGGTAAATTTTCCGATCATTATCGATGACTTGACACCGAATAAATGAGATGGCGCACAAGTCTCATTTCCCTTTTCTCTTCAATTGTCTGATTTATGTGTTGCAACATGTTCACAAATGTACGTGGCAATTAATTGGAATATCTATTCTTCAACTTTGAAATGAGCTTACAAAAAAACATAATGAATTAATTTATAAGATAAGGTATTTTCGATTCTTATAAAGAAAGCATGAATTTTGTAGTTTCATTTTTCATAACCTCTTTCTACAAGGGGTTTTATTTTCCAATTTCATATTCTTATTCTATTTTAAAACAGTGTTCTAAAAAACACTAGGTAAAGCGGCCTCTGGATCGAGAAGGATCGTCTAGCGTCTAAACAGCCTATACGGTTACCTAAACGGCTCAAATGGACACTTAGACACCGTCTAGACAGGTTAAAAGGTTAGACGGATGAAGACCATTTGGAATTCTTAGAACCTCCGTTTACAGAACGTAGCTAGAAAAAGCTATGGTTGTTGTGAAAATAATAGGTCTCATTTCCATCCTTAATTAGAAATGACGTGAACTCGTGAATGCGGTTGACCCATCTCTTTAATTAGCTATTGTAGGCGCCTTTGATTGCTCAACTTTCTGCTGTGTGTTTTGGTCCTGAATTCCATGTTTGTCCCTGTTCAATGAGCTGTCCACCTCTTAACTCTAACGATCAAGCCCCTATTATTGTTGTTATTATTATCTTCCTCTATGATTTACACAAGGCTTGTTTTGCAAAGACAAATTTGGCTTTGTTGAGAGTATTTTATATGGAAAAATTCGGACTCAATTATATAGCATATTGGTTCATGAGTTATGACTTATGAGGTATCTATACTACCTATAGTATAAAGCGGAGACCATGTCTTCACAAAAAATTGCGTCATGTGTCATTTCAATAATAAAATATTCAATCGGGCCCTCCTTTATACAAATTAGGTAGTTAGAAACTCATATAATCTTATCCCGTAAAAATTGAAATTTATCAAAAATTATGAATTATCCCGATAATTATAAACTATCACTTACCCATAATTATTTATAATCTTCCCATAAATATTATAATTTAATAAAATGTCATATATATATCATAAAGTAATTTCTAAACAAATCCAACTTATTTATATTGTGAGTTGATTTAGTATTGATAAAAAAACATTAATCATAATACGAAGATAAGTATATGATCCTATCATTTTAACATGATCATTGACATTACAAATCTATATTAAACTGGATTTATAATCACATTACCCGTACATGGTACAGGGGTTAAACTAGTTATTAATAACATTACTAACGTATGCATCTCGGTTTATTGACTCATCGGACTCTCACAACCTTATACGCCATAATTATCCTCACGGATTTGAGAAGTATAGTGTGGTTTATAATTTATAAAAACAATATTTCTTATTAAGCTTCTCAAATCTTGTGAGTACGTAATGGTACTGACTACTGAGTATATAATCCGTCTTTCGAATTTTAATATCAATAATACAAATTAGTAAATTATAAAAATCAGTCTAAGAGCTTTCGGCCATTTAGTCAAAACGGTTAAGCCTCTAAGGGTAGTATCCAGAGGTCACCGGTTCGACTCTCATGGACAGTGTCCTCAACCAAAAAAAAATCAGTCTAAGAACATATGATAAGAACCTGAATTTAAAAACTATAATAGCTAAATTTAAAAGCATAAATCCCATAAAAAAATAATTTAATAAATTCCAACCAAAAAATTCATAAAATCTTTCTAAACTTGAATTCTTTAATGCTTTAAGGCGCATTAGACAAAAAATTTGTACCATAATTTGCTAAAGTATACATTGACGTGCAGCCAGTTGTCAAAGGAAAAGTGATAGCAATGCATCTTCAATTCTTCATCTATCTAAGCTAGAAAAAGGACACTTGATGGGCACCCATTTAAGGTACACTCTCCTTTAACATTTCAACGAGACATATGCACATTGCTTTACATGACTTCATAAGAGCACTTGTAATGGGACTTTAAAAATCCATAAAATATACGAATTAAGTTTTATAGAATATGTATATTTTTAAGGTTTCATACAATAAAGTATTGTGGGAGAAAACAAATCCCAGGCCAATAAAGCGACCACAAAAAATCTCACTAATATATGAGGATAGGTTAAATATTACCCATTGATTTAAACTTTGGATATTAAAAGGTGGATTCCGACCTTATATCCAAAATAGGTCCAAAAATCTAACACGTCATCTGTCTAATCTCGACTTACAAGAATTTCACGAATACGTACCCATATTAAATGGCGAACTCTTCTTCTATCCTTTCCTCGTCCTAAAATACGACGCCGTTTCATATTTAGGCTAGAACGTGCGATCGCAACCAAGCACTCCAAACCGGCCCTAATAAGAGCTGTCCTTTTCTTAGACATTTCAATTCAGTCATTTCAGTGTATGTATTTTTGTCGATGGATTGGAATGGTAATATTTCTTACCATTTGTCAGATTGTTTTTAGGGGAAAAAAAATAGTAATTCCACCCTCATTGTAATCCATTACCCTAGTCAATGTCAGTTTTGTACTCGAATGTTAAGTGATCCGTTAGGCCTGGTCACCTCACCTAGGGTCAATATAAACTACTGTAGTAATATTTGGGCGTAGCTTGGCTTGTATAAAATGTAGTTCCGTGATTGGCGTATTAGCTCACTAGCTGAGTACTCATAGGTGTATCATGAGGTCTTGGGTTTGAGACTCCAAGACGGTTATCTGATTCTTTAGACGAGTTCAAGTTGTACTTATGACGATCCTAACCCCTTTCCTGATCAAAAATAAATAAATAATGTACTTCCAAAATTTTTATGAGTTAGATGAATGAATTCAACAAAAATGATATTTATTTCTAAGTAATCAAGTCGTCCAAGGCATTACTGTATATTCATATATAAGTGTTTGCTATGTCCGTTACAGTTGATAATCAAACGGTTAAAGCTCTAAAAGTGGTATTAAGAAATCACCGAATTATGTTATAGGGAGTATATGCTATATATCTACCATATGATACACGTGTGACCTCCATGCTAATTCAGCAAAGTGTGACATACTTGGTCCATGATAATTTGTTTCACCTATTAACTTTAAAGATTGAATTTATATACCACTTTATTGTTTAAGAGATTAAGAAGTAGGCACACTACAATACTTTATAGTTTCTACAATAATTCACACGTACAAAAGATTTTTCACCACAAATTATCAACCGAGTAAAAAATGTGCAAAGCTAGCTAGAGAGACAAATCCTCTGCATGTATTGGACGGACCCCTCCTATGTACAACAATTACATCAGATCAAAAATCAAAGTACAAAAAAATAAAAAAGAAAGGAAAATCTCTATCACCAATCAAATTCTCACTCGTTGAAACACACACACAGGAAGGAAAAAAAAAGAGCACCATGCATCCTTTTCAAAGTTAACATCAACTAAGAATATTCCTATGATGAAAACTCTTAAAAGATCTGTCCAAATGCCTCAGCAAGTCTCTGAAGATCTTGCTGCTGGGTATTGTAAATCTCTGGCTTGATCTCATCATACATTGCCGTTTGCGGGAACAAGGGCGCGTTAATGTATTGTGACCATTTGGTATCCTCGGAATTACTCGCGGGTAATTTCCAGCCCCACGAAAAGCTCTGGCTGTTGTTAGAAAACGAGCCAGAGCTTTGGAGTGGATAGTCGTTGTTGTTGGCGGCTTCCAGTTGCTGGAAAGCCGCCGCATAAGGTAAAGGGGAAGGAGAAGGAGAAGAAGAAGAAGGCATAAAAGGGAAGGCACTTGATGAAGTACTAAACTCTGGGGTCATTGAGTTGAAGGAAATTAGGGTATTATTGGTATTATTGTTGTTGTTATTTGTTGTTGTTGTTGAGGTTGTAGTATTGTGATTTGGGTTTTTTGAGAGGCCTATATTTAGGCCATACCCACCAAAGGAAAAATGGTCACTTTCTAATGGATTTGGATTTGAAGTGTTGTTGTTGCTTGTGGAGGGCTCATAGGAAGGCAAGATCAAGGTGTCTCTAAAGAACTCATGGGTGCTAGGAGCATGCAAGTTGTTGTGATCACTACTTACCCCATTATTCATTTGGGCAACCAATTGATCAAGGGTGCTTGAAGAGTAATTCTGTGGTGAAAGGTTTGTTGTGTCTTGTACCGACATGTGGCTTAGTTGGTTCGAGCTCCCCTCAATCGCCAAATGCTCTGATCCCGACGTTGCTGTTGTGGCTGTCGGTGTCGCCATTGGAGATGATAATTTGTTGTTGTTGTTGTTGTTGTTGTTGTTGTTGTTGTTGTTGTTGTTGTTGTTGTTGTTGTTGTTGTTGTTGTTTTCAAGGTCAGAGAGAGGCTTGTGTGTGTTTGGGTCAATGCCTCTTTGCCTTAGTTTTTTCTTAAGGCAAGAATTCCAAAGATTCTTTATCTCATTATCTGTCCTTCCTGGAAGTTGTGCTGCTATTTGTGACCACCTAAGTTTGAATAATAAACACAATTAATCATATGAAACAATCAACTCAAATTAGCAGGAGGCAAGTAATTAATAATTAAGAAATACCCATGTGGGGGAAACTTTGATGGTGGCAAGAACAAGTTGTAAAATGAGGAAAAAATGATTTTTTGTATGTACAACCAATAGGAAATGGGTAAAACTAGAAGAACCCAAAAGACTAGTACTATAAGATAAGATTTTTGTGTTGAAAAAGGACAAGCAAAACCAAGAAGAAGAAGAAGAAATAAGGAAAAAAAAAGGGGGGGCAGATTTCTCTCTTTGTCTAATGTAATGGTTCAAGTGTTTCCTATGCCATAAAGGAAAAACAAACCTGTTGCCAAGAACTGCATGGAGCTCAATTATGAGGCTTTCTTCCTCTTGAGAGAATGCACCTCTCTTCAAATCAGGCCTTAGGTAATTTATCCATCTTAGCCTGCAACTTTTCCCACATCTTTGCAACCCTGCAAACATACATAATTGTTTTTGTTTTGGGTTATTATACACATATATAGTTCCTAGCTATAGCTTGTTCTGCATTGATACTAAAGAAACTAGCCAAAAAAGGACATGGTTTGTTTTTTGAATGTAACTAAATATAGGGACCTGCAAGTTTGGGGACAGAGCTCCAACAGCCATGGCCATATTGAGTAATATGCCTTAGAAGCTTCTCATCTTCTTCAGGTGACCAAAGCCCTTTTCTGAGCTTCTGCTTGTAGCAACAGGAGTGTCTTCCCATGTGAATATTGATGATGGATTGGATGGATCTAATTAAAGATTGAATCTTTATTCCTCCCTCTTCCTTTTTAGCAAAAACCCACAAAGACCCAGGAACAGAAATGATGAAATTTGATCAAGATTTGTATACCGCCTGCAAAATAGAAGGTGGTGGCAGAAAGTTCTGATCAGCGAAATGGGAGAAAGATACAAATGGGTTTGCAGAATTCTATGTAGAGAACTGTCACTAACAGGGGGGAATTGAATTGAAATGAATTGAATTGAGTGAGTGGGTGCATATGAAAATGAAATTTAATGGGGATTGGGGAATGAAAGTTTTGGGTTTTTCTTTCTTTCTTTCTTTTGGAGGAGGTGTGGAAAGGGAGAGAAAAGAGGGAGGATGACTAGGTTGAGAAAATGAAGGGGCAGCTTGGTAGGGAATCTTGGTTTATAAGAGAACAACTTCACAAGGAAAGTCACAGTCCCAATGTATGATTGAATACCTCTTAGACTCATTTTTTGGGTAGAAATTACACATATAAGGTAGGTTCGGTAAGCCTTGTTTCACTTGTTGGTAGAAAGTAGTTTTTGGGTAGAAAGTTGTTTTGTGTGTCTTGAAAAACGAAAAAGTAGAGAGGAGTACGGATTTCAAGAAAGATGAAAATAGTTTTTGGGCTAAAAATAATTTTTGGATACAAAGAGAACAAGGCGTAAGTTTTTATCGGTTATGGTGTTGCCGGTGTTGAAATTTATAGGTAAGAAAAATTTGGTACTTATTTTTCATTTAAGGTTATGGAGTTTTCGGTAAGACTTCTTTATGGGTGCTGAAATCGCGGATATTTTTGTGAAAGAATTGGTACGTCGATAAACTCATGGATGTTGATTAGCTTAGTGTTCGATAAGTGGATAAGTTTGATAAGCTTGGTATTCACACAGAAAAAGGAAAAGCTTTGAATATCACGAAGCACATTATTTCCATTTTTGTTTTACCCTATGACTCACTCAATTTAATTAGTCATTGTTGCTCTACGTATAAAGAGATCAGAACTATGTCACATATAAGCATGTGTCCATTGGGACATTAGACAAAAGTTTAGATGGTACTTTCTAATGTTATTTTCTCCCAATTTTAGACGTGAGATTACTATTTTTTGCACGTCCTTCAAGTGATAAATGTTTAATCATTTTAATTATCTACTGACGTTATGCTTTAAGACTGGTAAAACTCGATAGGGCATTATATATAATCGATAAGTTTGATAGTGCTTTAAGGTTGGCCTTAATGTATACTACTCCTATTATATAAACAATTAATAGGGGTGTTCATTTATGCGCACACTTACGCAATTAGCCTAGTTAATCGTAAGCCTAGTAAATGTCAAATTCTTTAAGGCATTCTATACAAAATCAGTCTTTTTTAGCTCAATTGATAAGCTTGACGTAATTTGAATATCGTCGGCCTAGGACGGTATTGTGTATTTAAATTGTGTTTAGAATATTGGACTCCTTATATGATATAGAGTTATTTTTAGGATAATGATAGAGTTAATTAATCATAATTTGATTGATTTTTTAAATGAATATATCATAAACCATGATCAACTATCAAGTGCATTAATTGTCTTTTGACACCTAGTTTAACGGTTAAGTTCTTGGAATAGTATCCTGAAATTACTCTTTTGAATCCCATGAACAATGATTTGCCCTTTCATATTAAAATTGGTTAGTAATCAATGGACCAACAAAATTTTATTATTGAAAGGCAACAACCTCTTCTTAATTTCGATAAAAAAAATACAATTTTTGGCCAGTTTGTGCAGCTATGGATACGAAATTATTAATATCTCTTCATTATTAATATCTTTTGAACGAAAATAACCGAAAAATAAATAAACTGTAATCGAATCGATGAAATTATGAATAATTCACCATTTATAGAGGGGAGTGTCAAGAGATTGTTTTTGTGATCTCTTGCTTTTGAATATGGCTTTACCATGACATATGTGTTCTTACCAATTTCCCATAACCATAATTTTTTTGGTAATTTCTTTTACTAGGTGAGAATTAGAATACCATTCTTAAGGAGACACCCTAAAACACCCCGGTGAATGAGATCTAAGAGCTCATTGTTATTCCAAATTTCTTCCTACCGGAGTCTATGATCCAAACTCGCAATTTTATCTACAATAACATTGTACGTATTGTTTACCCACACAAGAAATTCATACCATCTCGAATCCCTGAAGTTATATCAAGTTTTTTGTCTGAATTAAATTAGATACAATAATTTACAGAGTTTTATAGCATTTGAAGTTTTACATTGTACAAATTTCTTACGTATTACATTGTATGAATAGTCAAATTTCTTACGTAACTACGTATGTGAATATATAGGTAGGGACAAGAACAATAATGTCGATGTCGTGGACTGAATTTTCCCCAACAGTTTAGAACAGGGACGGATTTGGAAGGATTTATGCAGTGCAATGGAAAATGACATTTGTATTTTTTTTTGGTACGAACCTTTTTTTTTTTTTTGTATATAGATGACAAGGTTTTTATGATCTATTTTATAGGATTATAGTTTTGTGGTCGAAATATAGGATTATAGTTTTTAAACCACATAAGAACATGTGTTAAGAAAAAGGTAGTTGAAATTGGAATACTTTTCTTTTTTTTTTGGTCGAAATTGGAATACTTTTCATTTGTGCGCTTAAAAATGTAAGCATCGATCTTCATGTGTGAAAAAAGGTAGTTGAAGCTGAAATAATTTTCATTGACTACAATTTATAAAATGTATCGTATTGATTGAGGTGTTAAATGCCGATTCGAAAAATTAATAAGTAACTTGCATCATAACTAATTTGAACACGATTGGGTTAAAACCTAAAATTTATTGAGTTGACCTAACTTATTGTTTTTAATTAAACAATAAAATTTTCATTTTTTAAATTAAAATAATTTTTATTATAAAAAATAATATATTATCATCTAGTAAATTGACGCTCAATCTTGATTCTATAAGTGAATGAAACCTACAACGACCAAACTCTTTCGAATCGTAAATTTTGAGGGTCTGAGCTATCGGGTCAAGATTGAGCGTCAATTTATTAGATATTTGCAAACCCTCAAGATCACCACGCGAAATTTATCAAATAGTTTTATTTAGTCACTAATTTGCTATGATTTTTTTAGTTAATGGGTGTTTTGTGGTGGGGGTGGACCTTGGTTCGGTTCCCCTGGAACCGGGAAACTGATGGTTTCATCCAGTTCTGAACTGCTGGTTTCTCCTCTATAAAAAAATATAACTAGATTCTAACAAATTACAAAAAAATATAAACCAATCTCTTATGTATATATAATAACCGAAATCAAATTTATACGTCTAAAGAGATCAAATATACCCGAATTCAACAAAAAAATCTTTTTTATAATAACAAATCTACAAAACCGGAAAATTGACCGAGGATCGGTTGCAGAATCGAACCCACATCTAGGTGGGGGAAGAAGGTAAGAATTGGGGATAAAAAAAAGTTAAATACACAAAATTAATTGAAGAGGGAAAAAAAACTTAAATTAAAGAACTCAACAAAAAACCTCCTTTCTAACTAGTACGAGTGAAAGAAAAAAAGATGCCAAAGGTAAAAGGACAGGCATGGGCGGGGAAAACATCCAAATTCCAAAGCCCAGAATGAATAAACTTTATGCACATTAAATAATTTGCCGCTATAATAAGTCCAACATTTCAAATTTAATTAATCAATAAATCAAGAATCATTTCAATAATTATCTTATCAATCTATTTGAGTAACGTATTAGGCTAGCATTAGCTGTCTCTCCTTGGCCACACACGAAGGTCCCCTTTTGTGATAATATTTTACTACATATTTCAATGTATTATACTCCGTATATTATTAATTAATCATACGTAAATTATACTATTTTTTTGTCAATTATTTAAATATATAAAAAAAGGTTTTGATATGCCCCACTAATCAGCTGATGATTACATGGGCTACTTGTTATAATTCCACATTTCCACCCTTCAAGTCCATTTTAAACTATGCATCTTTATTCTCCAATTTTGTTGTTATTTAGCTTAATCATATCATTATAAGCCGTTAATGATTTTCAATAGTTAATCAAGAAACAGAAAATTAAAAGATTTTTAATGTCGTCGGTCTATTAATCTGATTTTGTCTCCATTTTTTCTAAAGTTAATATCAGCATACTACGTGATAGTTTATTTGTTTATATGTGTAATAAAAGATAGAGGTGATTAAAAAACTACCCCGATCAACAAAAATGGATATTCTAACACTTCAATTTTGATTAATTTCTGTGTAATTTCAGGTTTTCCTAGATAATTTCTTTTGATGAAAAGAATAAAAACCCACACCTTTTTTTATTATATTCAGACTTCTCCATCGTTGTTTAGAATGATAATGTAAAATTAATTAACTTGGAATAAAGTTTGAACAAAAAACTTAAATATTTTTAAGTTTATATAATAAAATTCTAAATAATATGCCAAAAGCTAAAATAACAAATATGATTGATTGGAGAGATAATGACTTTCATTTATACCAAAGTCTATCTTTACAATTTCTCATTATGCAATGGTCTCAAATTAAAAGAGTATGTAAAATGTTCTTAAAAATAAAAAGGATCATGCCTTCATATTCTCGGAGAAGAATGTCTTATTAAGGATTGTAACATCATGCTAAATAAAAAAGTCAAAAAAAACATCATGTTAAATGATCTAACATGTTTCATTTTATTCCCTAGAAAAATATTACTCTTATTAGCTTTGTTGCCGGCGAGTTTTCCGCTGCGGCCTTCGGGATTACAAGGTGGTAGTGACCGCGGTGTTGGATTATACTGTATATAAGATGATAAAATTTTCAATTCTGAAAATTAAAATCCTAAAATAAAATATGTAAATTGGTTTATCAAAGAAGATCTAATCCTTAACTAAATTAAATAAAAGTGTTTCTATCTTAAAATGTTTATCATATATATATACCATTAGATTTTGTAATTAATTTTCATAAAATGATACTCCCTCCGTCCCATAATGTTTGTCCAAAAGGACGGTTTTTGCGGTTTTTAATGAGAGGTGTAAAGTGGTATTGGAAAGTGAAAAAGTAGAATAAAGTGGGTAGAAGATATGATTGAATAGGGATACTTTTGGAAATTTATAGGGGTAAAAAGTTGAAAAGAGATAAAGTAGGTGGAAAAGTTGGATAATGGGGGTAAATGTAGAGATTGAATAGGGGTAAGATTGGAAAAAGTTATTGATATAAAAGGAAAGTGGACAAACATTTTGGGACGACGGAAAAGGAAAGTGGACAAACATTATGGGACGGAGGGAGTACTAATTTATCTAATTCGATTTTGGATTTTTCTATTGTTTGCCCTTAAGGCATACACAATAAGCAGCTAATAATAGAAATATTTGATAAATATTAAATTATTTATTTCTTAATCTTTTTTGTAACGGGTTCACTCTTTTCTTTTTAGGGTTTTAATTTCTGTTTTTTGTATATTTATCATGTGTCTTTAGGCCATACAAATGTACAGTACAATAGAAAAACCGATCAATTTTAGTACTCTACTATAGTGCACAATGATTAACAATCATATGGCTCAGAAAAAGCAAATTAGTTATTAGAAACAATATATTTTTGGATCCGATTTTATATTCCCATATACGGAGTATGTTTTAAAACGCCAATAATCTTGTATTCTTTCATTTTCGTTGACCAAAAGCACATGCAAAGAAGGCAAGTCTTCTATGATGTAATAAGCATGCATGTACGTAAAATGATGTATACATTGCAAGTATTTAGTTTTTGATTTGTGTATCTTATATGATATTATGGACCATTGAGTTTGTCAAACAGCTAGCTAATACTTACGGAGTATTATGTAAGAATCGTTTCAATTATACCTTTATTTAATGTACCAAATTTTCATCATTTATATCTTATCTTCATTAAATTAAACTTTCACGTACCATGCCTCTTTGTTTTTGTTTTTTTTTGTTTCCTACTTTTGGGATCATATAGCATGCCTTTAATTGTAACAAAATTTGATAGATTTTAAATCTGTAATTATATAAGCATTGTCGATTAAGAATAAAGAAATAAGTGCACCGAATAGCAAAATGCCGATGAATTTGTTATCCACGAAGTTTTCGCCTTTAGGTGAGTAATACACATGTCTGGTAAAAAGCAATTGAAAGTTATAAGTTTATTAAATGATATTTTATTTTAAAGAGTGAATTAATTAATTGTCCCCCGATGAATTTATGCATTTTCTTATAACCTTTTTGTTTTCAAAATTAGAAGGCTTATAATTCCCACTACTACATTTAAAGCCTTTAGTGGCGGTCAAAAACCGCCACCAAATGATCTAAAAGCGCCACTAAAGGCCTAAGGTGGCGGTTGAGCAACCGCCCCATCTGCTGCCGCTGCTATAGGTCTATAGTGGCGGTTTTGATAGCTAAGGTGGCGGTTTTGTTTTGTAAAATAAAACCGCCGTAATAGATTATACAGCCGCCATTGTATCCTCTAAGGTGGCGGTTTTTTCCCTACCTATTGCAGCGGTTAATTTGACTTATTCTGGCGGTTTTTAGACAATAGTAGCGGTTGTCAAAGGCTATTGCGGCGGTTTTTTGGCCAATTGCAGCTGCTTCAAAGGCTATTGCGGCGGTGTACTAGTCATTTGTGGCGGTTTTATTGGTCAATTGCATTTTAATATAATATGAAATGCTTATTTTGTATATATACCTGTTAAATTATATATGATACCATATTTTTACATATACATACAAAAGCAAAAAACTCAAAAACTAATAATAAGATGTCATTTGTATTAATATTAAACAATCATCAAATACAATGAGAATGTTAGCAACTTAAATTGCTTTTCAGCCAATTGTTCACCAAATATACAAGCAAGCATATCCTAACGAGCATGAAGGATTAAATCTCCAAATATGGAAGACCAAAAACAAACTAAAGGATGCCCGATTACCAAGTTGAAAAACTGTAGCAGGTTTTTATGTGTTCCACCCTGCTCTTCATCACCACATGCATGGCCAATTTGAATCAAAATATCGAACACTGGATTTCTTATTTTCTTATCAGCCTGCAAGAAAAGTCAGAACAAGGATAAAAAGCTTATGAGTCCCATATTGAAGTAGGATATTTGAATCAAAGCCTTTAGTGAGTTGGGAAAAGGTCCATTATCCTACTTTAATATGAAAAACATTTTTCATACATACAACAGTCCATAAAAGAATGAGCTATAATACTAGCATTTCTAGGGGCCTTTCTAAAAGCCAGGACTGTTGGAATACAATCAAGAGTTCTATCACTATATAGGGTTACATACTTACATACCTCACATTGAGCACTTTATGGGACTCTCCCATATTTGCTGCAGCTGGCTGTCGTCTGCAATGGAACGCCGCCCTTTTCCTTAGGCATCGCAATGCATCAACCAACTTCAAAGTCATTCGCCACCAAAAAAACGTTGGCCTTGGCTCCTTCAACCAGCTAGATTTTAGAGTCCCAATCTGAGGATCAAAGTAAAAGAAGAAACTAAGCATAAGGAAGATAAACAGCAGACTCGTGCTATCAATGAAGACATTAATTCAGCACAAACGATAGAGACACCAGAAGTAATAGCTCAAACACACAACCTTTTTCATATTACATTTCTCAGTGACATGGGAAAAAGAAATATAAGAAATCTAATTTACAAAACGCATGTTGGTGACATATCATGGTTTGTCAACTTAACCTAGCACAAACGAGTACCTGTAGAAGAAATCTAATTTACAAAAGCTTAGCATGGAAATATATTTTCTAGAAAAATATAGGATGAACACAGCTTTCAGTAAATAGCAAGTCATTTTCTTTCAATGACGTAATGGATAAAATCACCCTATAAATTAACTATCACAAGCGTAATGGATAAAATTCAATAATTTTATTCATAATACTTAGTTACTTAAATAATGCAAATCCTTTCTTACAAAAACAAAATGCAAAAGCTGATTAAGCTCTTTGATCTTTAGCTGCGTCATTTCTCCTCTTGAAAAATCAAAGACCTCTTCACTTAATACCTGGCATAACAATGCAGAGTGTTACCCACATTCAAATAGACAATCCTTAACTAAATAGTTAAAAAAGGAGGGGTCATTAAGATATACTTTTAATATAACCATGCAATTTTCACATATAGTTTCACTTGTTTTGGCAGCTGCAAAAACGTCATGGATGAAGCTCTGCCACTTAGCTGGCCAGTCATGCTTCAAGATCTGGCGAATGCAAAAAAAAATCTTGAGTATGAAAGAATATAACAACATGAATTATACCACATAGAAAGAACAATCAGTTAGATACGAAAATAAAAACCTTCCACACAATCCTTTAAATTTCCGTAAAAAAACAATAGTTTATTAAAAGAAAATAAACTGTACTGGAAATTTTGGAATCAACGTTCAGTAATAAATTAACAATCTAGTCATTTTTCAATATGGTGGAGACAGACAGAGGTGAGGTTTAACTTTTGATTTGATATCAGTATACTTATACCATCCCTAGTAAACAACTTTTTTTTTTTGGTCGAGCCTAGTAAACAACTTATCTCATTTGAATACTTGTACCATCCCTACCAGAATAAATTAACATTTAGGAAGACATATATAGAAAATGGGTTGACATACCTGGACGAGTATATATATAACATTTAGCTTGTTAACATAAAAGCTATGCAATTATAATCAAACAAAGACTGTTTCAGATTAGGAAAACAAAAATATCAGACTACTGCAAGAGAATAGAAGGCCAAGCTGTTAGCAAAATCAGTATGTCCAAACATGTACAATGACCTCAAAGATGTAATTCCTCATTCCATCTCTCTGGGCAATAGGCAGTGCATTCCACCGATACTTAATGACACCATGACATACTAGAATATCAAATTAAGACTTGATCCATGCTCATCTAGCCCTCTATAGCTTTTCTGACGTTTAGTTACATCCACCACATCATTTAGAGCCAACAAGGAAAGCTAAAACAGAGAATGAATCCTATGCACAGCGCTTTATTAGTTCAACCAACACCATACCGATCACAAAAATAGGTTCTACAGAAGCATCCCTAGAAATCCATCAATAGCAAGCCCTAAAAATACTAGAACAACTTAATTTTGGAATCCAAAAGAAACTTGTATTAAATTAAAAATTCAAGTGCGGAATGGGGAAATCAGCAAACGAAGAACAGAAGCCAAATACTTACTGAATCCGGATGGCCCGCCGTTCATCTTTGAAGCGAAGAAAACAATCAACATCACTTCTCTGCTTTCCCTCTCTCCGTCTAACTCCCGTTTGGGAGCGAATTTGTGATTTCTCTCTGGTCCTCTTCTCTATAAATCTCCTTTGGTGAAATCGAAAAAATCGAGCACAATACATCGAAGAAGCCAAAAAAAATTGGATTATATTTGAGAAGGAATCGAGAAATTGGATTATATTGTAATTGAGTGAATTTCATGTAACTGTGCAAGGAGATGGGGAAGATTCCAGAACATTAAGAGATTTGGAGGAAGGCGGGCTCGGTGAGGTCGAAGTGCTGGAGTGGAGGGTTGCACCAGCCGTTGGAGAAGACGAAGTTGGGCGAGCAGAATTTGGGCGAGCAGAAGTTGGCCGCGACTTTCCTCGACCTCTACCTTCCTCGAACGGCTAAACGACGCCGAGCCGACTCGAGACCTGGAGCCGACACTCTCGCTGTGAGCTTGACCACCCCATCGATTACAGGGCTTGTGTTTCTCGATCCGGTCCGGCTTCGTGGCCGGGGAAGGCGGGGGGAATCGGGGCTTCTCAAGGCGGCGACTTCGGAGGTGAAGGTAGCCGAGCCCAGCGTTTCGCTGAAGAGCGATTTGCAGTTGAGAAAGCGATTTGCAGTTGAGAAAGCGATTTGCCTCCTCGCTCTCTCTCTAACCCTAATTCTAAATTTGCCCCGCATGTTAAAATTTTGGCTCCCCCACTTTACATTAAAATCCCGCTTTTTTTCATCCTTCCAAAACCGTCCCTATAGATTAAAAAACCGCCGCAATATCTACAAAATAAAAAACCGCCCCCAAAACCCGCCCCTATAGCTTAAACCGCCCCCAAAACCCGCCTCTATAGCTTAAACCGCCCCCAAAACCGCCACATTTGCACAACCGCCACATTTGCACAACCGCCACCACAACCCACCACAAACCGCCACATTTGTGATCTTCCACGTGTTTTTCATTTTTTCATACCTTTTGGATTCATCATAAATACTATCCACTTTTTTTTTGGGTGCAAAAAGTTTAGGGGGGGACAATGTTTCATTTCCGGATAGTTAATACCCAAGAGCTACTCAAGAAGACTTGTGGATAATCGAAGTTACGAAATGCCAGACCGATGCCCTGTCTTACTCAATTAGACCAATCCCTTAAGGTTAAATACGATCGACTTTAGAGTGGAAACGTATATTTGTATCTTTAGAGACAAATCACATGTCGTAGATTTCTTGCAAATTTAGAACTATCAAAATATCTCTTCGAGCAGCTTCTATTTAAATATTAATCTTGAGTAATTATTAACATTAATAAGCATGTTATCGTTATATGAAATTAATACAGTACTTAAATAGTTTGTATTTGTATCCCAATCCCATATTAATATAGGTACGGTGTACATGTCAACTGTCGGTCACCCGAACAACTGTATTCGTACTAGTACTCCACTTCATAATCCTACCGATCGACTTGAGAATTTTCTATTTTTCTGGTTTCTCTATTATTAGTTTTGTTTTGATTATTAAATGCTATCACAACAAAATGTCATAATAAAATACTCCCTCAATTCGGAATTACTTGTCATTTCATTCTGCTTGTCTTGCTCAATAATATTGACGTATTTTTTTTTATCCAAAACATCTTTAGAAATCTAATAAGTATATAAAATCGATACTTGCATGTATTGGTACTAATGTATTTTCGATTCACGTAATATTATTAGGTAGTTAATTTCTTAGTTTTTCTTTTGTTGATTGTAAGTGGTGTTACCATGCTGGGTTTTGCTTGAATGAAGTTGGTCTATCAAAAAAAATAAAAAAATAAAAGATTGCCTTAACCTGGCCAATTAATATATTTGTTTGATCAATCATATTAAGAAAAGGCATTATCAATATATGCCTTTTACACATTTTCTTTATATGTTGTGTGCTAAATTGAATTGGTACACGTACATATAAGACATTAGTCCATTATAAAGGCTATGGTTTCTTACTTAGCTGCACCAATCTACAAGTTTGTTTGTTAGGTGACTACATGACATGCATATTTTCTTCTTATATCGTACACATTTTGCTGTTTAATTAAGAAAGTGATTAGAGATAAGCGTCTACATGTGGATTAAAGAAAAAAGAGAGACATACAAGTGTACATGTGTGAATATAAATTAAAGCATGAGGGACCATTTGCAAGCTAGCTAGCAATGTGTGGTGAACAAGAGCTACTTATTATGTAACGTAACACAAGAAAGGTAGGATTCTTTATAAAAATGCAACGTTGATAGGGCCCCCTGTCCTTTCCAAAAATTTATGACCAAGTCATAAAGCCAAACGCCCATTTCCATAAACGTTAACATAGCTCATTAGTTGTAACTTATACAGTATAAGACTTTTCTTCTTCACCATGAACTATCATGATCAAGTGTGTTTTGTATTTGACAATTTGCTCTATTTATTCACCGCCTTCAAAAGACAACTAGATTTAAATTTCCGCTTTTTATTTAGTTTTTTTTTTCGGTTCAATTCGATTTAGTGTTGATACATACTCTCATAGTCTCAACCGTCTCTCTTTGTTGCTAAAATATACATATTGTTTGTTAATTCAAAATTTTTTAATTATCCTTTTATATGTTTTTACAAATTTACCCGTTATTAACTTGTTATATATTACTCTTTTCCATTCGAGTTTTTTTTAGAAAAAATTATCCTAGAGCATTCAATAGGATGAAAACTGGTTATTAACTGCTATTAAGGTTAGAAACGCTGATATTGAAGTAATACCCTAAGGACTTAACCTCTGAACCAACTAGGTACGGTGCAGAAGCCAACTTGCTTCTTTAGTTGCTTACCTACAGAGAAACAAATATAAGGGGTAAAATTGATAAAATTTAAGTGATATAATTGTACGATCTAGCACTATATATAGTTTGTTACTTGTTTGCCTTCATTCTTTTTGATATAATTGTGGCTTATATATAAGAAAATTTTTATTATGTGCCTAAAACACACACTATAAAATGCTAATATTAAAAAAAAATAGAATAAATAATTCTGGGGAAAAAAAACCATGTAAAACCGAGGGAAATGAAGGACATACAAGTCCTTAAACCATTATATGTGATAACGTCATTCTAGCATAAGCATGTATCACCAATACCCAAAACACGACTAATTGTATTATTTAGATATCTAGATGGATGAAATGATGCTTAATTAGGGACCTGATCATTATTGATTTGGGTATGATCGATATGAAGCGAACATGATCATGAAGAGTCTTAATCTTGGCCTTTCTCTTTCGATCATCTTTAATATCACCTCCTAAACCCTTTTCAAGATTCTTTTAATTAATGTAAACCTTCACATTTCACAACAGTAATATTCTCTTTGAATTGCTCAAAAAAAAAAAATTCTCTTTGAAATTATTACGGAGTAAATCATATCATGTCATGTAATAGTTTGTGTATGTAAGTAACAATCATTAATTACATTAATGGAATAAATGCAGTACTCTGCACACATTCTGCATGCATGCAACATGCACACATCCGCTAAAATTAATAAGTTTACATTGTACGGAGTATAAGAAAACAAAATATGCTATGCATGCACACACACTATATATAAGTCTAATCACATCACTTATAGATGACTCGCTAATTTGAGTGGATCCAAATCAACTTCTTAAATAAGACGTATTCAATATGACGATGATAATAAGTAATAGTATAAGATTTAGGTTCAAGTAAGAAGGTTTATATGTACAAAAAATCAATACTTTTGCTTACCTACACACGGCAAACTCTTTAAACAAAGATCAATACGGGGCCGGGGGCCCTCGTCGACCCAAAATCGATACTAATGAATAAGGGTGGGCACGGACGGGAAACCGGAAATTCGGTGAACCGGATATTCGGTTACTAAATTATGATAACCATTATCGAACCGTTAAGTAACGGTTAACCGACATCGGTTAACCATGAAAACCGGTACAGTTAATCGGTTAACCATTATTTGAAAGTGAAATTATTCATTTTAAATACATGCATTTTGACCGATAAATATCGAAATATATATATATATATATATATAATCAAAACATGTAGTCGAATACATTGTTGAAACACATATCAAAGGCATCGATCGAATTACATAATTCATAGAGTTTCACAAATACAAAATAAGATCAAACAACTTGTTCAGTGAAATCACTAAGATCAAAATACATAACTCAATCCCAAAACACTAATTCATATTTCTTCATTCTTCCATAGCCTCATCAATTTCAATTGACGGTTGCTCTAACATCAACTTTCTCATGCCTAAAAGTTATAAACAATAACACAACAAAATAGTGAGTTAGACCATATAAACAAGAAAAAAAAGCAAGATGTAATACACGGACCTTCTTCCAAAGCCATAGCCTCTAATTTAAGTAGGTTCTCCTCGACTGGAAAATGAGTATGCGAAGTACGGATCCAATCTTGACCACAAACTACAGCCTCAACCATTTCAGGCGTCAGAGAAGTTCGAAAAAAATCAAACACAAGGCCGGTCTCCGGTACTAAACGCCGACTCTGAAGCAACACTTGTATTTGGTATTGCAAACACATCTCGAGAAATCATTGCAAGAACAGGGTATCCCTTTTGGAAGATATTAATATTAAGTAGTTGTAATTAATTGTATTTGAATTTTAGAATAAATCTCTTATTAAAAAAGCCTAATACTATCAAATTAGCTTATTTATATTATTTTCTTTCTAAAAATATATATATTAATATTTTTTTAATTGGTTTATCGGTTAACCGATTGAAAAAATATGATTAACTATTACCGAACCGTTAAACCGTTTAAAAAACCGGTCGGTTAACCATAACCGGTTTTCCGGTTTTTCTCGTCACGATTAACCTGAAAAAACTTTCAGGTACCGATTTAACGGTTACAGTTTTTTTTGCGAAGCTGTACTAATGAAGTCATGTCTTGTTGAATTAAAGATTTTTAAATTTTTTTTATAGGTTTAACTACGAATATAGTGTTAATGTTGATACTTACAAAGTTACAATGTAAGTTTATTTAAGGACCACACAAATATATATAGTTGACGAATGATACATAAAGAAGGGGTCTTGATGGGCATAATCAAGTGTGTCGTTTTGATGTGAAATTTAATTTGACAAGTGGAATTCTCGAGGATAAGCATGTTTAATTAGATTAGTTGATTGTGAACATAGTAACTTGGAAAATAGATGGGCATAAGAATAATTAGAGGAGACATAATCCATGTGTCATTGAAATTTGAACATGCCTGGTCTATTATACTTCCCCCCTTCTCGACTTAATTATGATAAGAAAGAGCAACTAATCACCCAAATTGGATATCGGTATATTATCGATTTCTCTATTGTGTGCCTTAAGGACACATTATAAGCATACTAAACAAGAAAATTAAACAAAAATAGTAC
Organism: Polygonum aviculare; assembly: GCA_934048045.1. Taxonomy (NCBI): domain Eukaryota; kingdom Viridiplantae; phylum Streptophyta; class Magnoliopsida; order Caryophyllales; family Polygonaceae; genus Polygonum; species Polygonum aviculare. The sequence goes on from OW204024.1 coordinate 8,237,507, forward strand.
CAAATTTTAAGATTTATAAAAACTTTCTAATATTAGCATCTTATAGCGTGCCCTTAGTGCACATAATAGAAAAATCCGTATATTATTTGGAAGAATTTATTTAAGATAGAAATATTGTCTTTATATTCATATTAATTGTTATCTTGCTATCTCTAGGTAAGATATTGTCTTTTATATTATGTTAGTTAACTAGATCAGACTAGTCTGACCTAGTTAACACTTGACAATTTTATTTTTTTAATAGGTCTAGCATTCTCAATCTCTTTATAGTTAGATCTGATACCATAACAAAGATAATATAAAAATATTCTCTTAAATATATTTATATCCTAATCATATTTATAATTAGGAGGGAAATCTTATCAATGGTCTTAATTTTTAATTATGTGGATCTTTATTTTAAAATAAATTTCATAGGTTTTTAAATGTTTTAAAGGCTAATCATTCGTATATTTATGGATAAAGAACGTGCAATATAATTATAGAATTTCAATGACACAACCTCAACATAAGAAGAAGAAAGTACGCCTTTGATTGTATGTTTGTGTTCATCTTAATATTATTGGTTGGGTTTGCATGTTACTAACAAAAATTGACATATATATCTACCTCAACCGTGTAATATACGTACGACGGGTTCGAGGAATGTCATTTTCCATATAAATCGCTCGATTTACCTCTAGGCTCGCTCGAGTTCAAGATATCATTAGATGGGACGGTTCTCTTTCAGCCGTGATTAAAAAATGTTTGACAAATCAAAACAAAACTTATATATAATATGTATATGTAGATATGTAGGTGTGTGATATAAACAAATGGTTTCTAAGTTAATGTTAGCATAGGACATAGTAGCTATGTTTTTGGTGAATTAGTAATTAATTACTAATTAATCTATACTATATATTAAAGCCGGAGAATTTCGAGCCTCCACGTTAATTCTGGCCCCACTGGATTAACAATTTTACATGTTTTATTTTTCCTAATTATCTAATCTTTAACTTTATCTTTTTTCTTACCCATCAAATATCTATCTTTAAAGACATATTATTTATCTTTAAAATTTCTTTAATTGTCTAACCTTTAATTTTATCCTTTTTCTTACTCATGTAATATCTATCTTTGAAACAATATTATCTATCTTTAAAATTTTATTCTATAAAAGATACATATTAATTAACTTAACTTTTCAATTCTCATTCTAATCTATTTATATATAAGAATTAATATATAGTATAGATTATAGTAGATACACAAATTAACGAAAAAAATGATCATTACCCGTACATGGTACGGATCTTCGACTAGTTATAATTAAGAAGAAAGAACAAATCTTTGTCTGAGGGGTTCGAAATAATAACTGATCGATCTCGGACTAATATCATAAGGACTAGTGTACTCGTTGAACCAGATTTGTGAAGCCTCCGAGAGTAATAGTAGTAGTACATACGAGGGAAGCCCTTAAGGAACTTAATTATTGCATAAACTATGTATACCTCTTTTCGAATTTGACCTCAAATAACGAGGGCTTTAAAAAAGCAAGGGGACCAAAAAATGAACAAAGCTTTCCGCTGAAATTCAAAAGCGCCCGTACAATTAAAGCATTTCGTCCACACCCTTTTGTGGTTGAGGCCTTGTATTGTGAATTCGTGAGCAATGATCCAATGATGAAAGAAATTAACGGCTCGTTTGGTATCCAACGGCAGAAACGTAAACGGAATGGAAACGAACCTAGTCCACATTAACATCATGATACATGATGAATCACCTCAATTCTCATACAAAAGTACCGCAAGCCCCCTCGCGCACTCAACTTGTTTTCCTAATATAAGAGTAGGGTAACAAATCACCTCAATCATTCTCTTCCTCCCTTCTCTAGACACATAAATTTCAAAGTTTCCAATTAAAAGTTTTTCTTTCAATTAATGTATAGCGACACATAATTGGACTAAGTTCGTTTTCATTCCGTTTACGTTTTCGTCGTTGGATACCAAACGGGCCCTAAATGTTTTAGAGGCTGAATTTATTTTGTTAGGAGAAATTTACTCTAGTTTCCACTTATTAAATATTAAAATTTCATTTGATAGATTAAAACTATTTTGGTTTTCACTAACGTAATATTAGTATTTTTCTAAATCATCAGACCGCGTTGAATGGAAATGAAAACCAAGCCAAAACCGAATTTCAATGCATCAAAAAACACGGAATTCACTTAGTTCGATTTCGAGGAAGAGTTTTGCTCATAAAAAATCACGTTGAACCAAATTAATGGCCAACATTCTAGTTTTGAATTGGCTTTTTGATCCGGTTCACCTAGTAACTTCTTTTTGTAATTCGGTTTAAACTGAAATGCTTTAATCAACTGAAATCCAAAACCTGAGAAAAATAAACCAGCCTAATTGGACTTAGTGATCACAAATGGTGAAAAAACAAGCATCGGGTGTAGTAACCTGAGATTTTTTAAAACTAGTTTAACCCCTTAACCATGTACGGGTAATGTGATTATAAATTCAGTTTAATATAGATATGTAATGTCAATGATCATGTTAAAATTATAGGATCATATATATTTATCTTCGTATTATGATTAGTTTTTTATCAATAGTAAATCATCTCATAATATAAATAAGTTTGATCTGTTTAAAAATTACTTTATGATAAATATCACGTTTTATTAAATAGCAATATTTATGGGAAGATTATAACTAATTCTTGTAAGTGATAATTTATAATTCTCAGGATAATTCATAATTTTTGGTAAATTTTAATCAATTTTTATGGAATAAGATTATATGAGATTCTAACTACCTAATTTGTATAAAGGAGGGCCCAACTGAATATTTTATTATTGAAATGACACGTAGCGCAAATTTTTGTGAAGACATTGTCTCCACTTTATACTACAGGTAGTATAGATTAAAAAGGGCTTATTATATCCATTTCTACATTTAGTTTTAAATTAAGCATTCTTATAGTAGGTTCTTAGGACAAACTATAAATGAAACCATTTATAATTTCTAAAGGAACTTATTAGTAAGTGAATTCAAATAGATTAGAGAACACATTTTATGTAACAATTACAACAGTCAAGTAGTATGGTATATCGACTCAGTGATCAGGAATCTTATGGTATATCACGAGGCCACAGGTTCGCCTCTTCAAAGCGACGATTTAGCCGTCTTCAATCAAGTAGCCCAGAACAAAAAATTTCAAGAAAAATATTAGATTTTTTGCCTTTGGGATATGGTGTCACTTTTGAAATGACCCTTTCACTTGAGATTGTCCTATTAATTGACCCATAGAAGATAATGAAGTTTTGAGACATTATCACATGGTTGGCCTCATTAATATACAAGTTAAATCACATATTAATCATAAATCCCTTTTGTCTTGTCAATTTGAACCGTTGGGAAAAAAATAGCACCGATCGAAACGTGAAAAGAAGAAGAAATTATCTGCTAAAATCTGAAAAAGAGGTAAGAAACAAGAATCTTTATGTCCATTATTATTGTTCTCCACTTATTACGCCAATTACTCTGTATAAAATACAAAAACCGACTAATATATTTGGAAAAAATGATTTAGTTTTATTTTCAAAATATAGTTTTTGAAAAATATTTTATATAAGTAAGATAATGTAAATTTCTTCATTTAAAAAAAATTTGTATATAAAACAATAATCAATTTTAAATCACAATATTGTACATAAAACGGATCATCATCGAACTTTACACTAAAATTGCAAACCAAATCTTCTATCCTCTAAACACATCCCTAACTTGTAACCCCCCTCACCCCATCTGACACAAGCTATATACACTAGCTTGCTCACCAAATAACCAAACAAACAATGACTTAGAAGGCAAGGAGGGGAGATTTACTTAGAGAAGAAAGAAGGAGGAGTGAAGAAGAGTAGAGAAGTAGAGAGGAGACACCATAGGGATAGAGAGAGGCATAGAAGATTAGGTCAAAGACTATTTTCTTGTTATTGATAAAAAATAATTAGAACAAGGTATTTCACTAAGCCCTAATTAACCTTAACGGTTCAAGAAAAGTGTCCCGGGAAAGAACCGTAAAGAAAACCCGATAAGATAATTATAAAATTCTAACTTGAAATTACAATAATAGTAATACTAAATAAATACTTACGAATAATTAATAATCTCGAAATCGAATCGGAGGCTTGCATTCCCGAGTAGGTCGCGGGTTTGGGCCTAGTTGCGCACTTGTTTGCATACCGCGATCCAAATCTTCTGTCATGTAAATATGTCCTCAACTTGTGTCCGCCCTCGCCGATTTGGATGGCTAAAACTGTTCAGTTTGTTTCGTGTACTATTTTTTTGTGAATGGCCTAAATTTCACTAGGACCAGGAAAACTTAATATTCAATTAATACATTCAACTTGTTTTAGGTGAAGCATCATTCAAAACGCTTTTCTAATTATTTTTAATTGACAAAATACCTTTATTTTTTTAAAGACCGTTAATTCACCTCCATATTATATACTTATATATAATTCCTGACTTAGCAAAATATATAAAAACACAAATTCATATTTGGGGTCAAGCAAAACATTGGAATGAAGATGAAGATTCTCAAAGAAACAAGAATGCACAACCACAACGACGACAAAAGAATAATAAGATTTGACAAAGACCAGGAAATGGATTCTGTAAGCTGAATGTGGATGGATCAAGGCTAACTGATGGAACGGCGACATCTGGTTCTATAATAATGGGAACTCAAGGAGAGGTTATTGATATAGCAACAACCAAGTATCAAAATGTATCGACATTAAAAATTGAAACACTTGCGCTACGAGACGGACTTAGGAGAGCCATACAACTCAGAATAAAGAAACTCGAGTTAGAAGGCGACAACCTAACAGTAATCCAAGCTGTGAAAAATATAGGGCGATGCCCTTGGGAAATAGAAATGTTAAGATCCGATATAATGGTCTCGTTGCTTAACTTCGAAACCGTTAAGATCTCTCATGTGAGTAGGTGCTGTAACACTGTGGCCGACCTTATTGCAAAAATGGGCCATAGTCTCCCAAGCACTACCATTTCAACACTTCCAGAACTTCTCGTTCTCATCCGAAGGGATGCTCTAGGGCGCCCCCCGTAAGGGGCGGTCCCCTAATCATTACCTTTTAAAAAAAAAATATATACTTATATATAATTTTTTTTAATTGATGAAAATAAATTAAAGAAAACATGTGGTAAATGTAGGTGGGCAAAATTCCACATCAATTAGTTAGCATTTATTTCTCTATCTTATTTATTTTGCTATCCATATTTATTATGCTTTATCCTTTATTAGGGTAGTTACTCTAGTTAGGATATTATTTATGGAGGAGAACCTTATCTTCGCCTGAGATAAGATATTTGATTGACTTGGGGAGCAAGATATCGCGAAACCCTAGCCCTAGTGGACCGATCTACCTAGGGGCACGCGCCTCTCCCTCCTGTCCCTCTCCTCTATAAATACACATGCATTCATGTGCCTGGTAAGTCAAGTTCTAAGCTATCGCTCTGTCTGACGCCTTTATTCAACATTGCCCTTACTGACTTAAGCAACGGAGGTGGATTCGGGGTCGCTCGCCCCTTGGTCCATTGTTTTGCAGGTCATTGAAGGGAAAGAGGCTTGTAGAGTGGAAGAACATTGAAGATCATTGAAGAAGGAGCGGAAACTTGTACACGACATATTTTGTGTACTAACAGTAAAATATAGTATTTAATAAAAATTCAACTATTTAACAAACACAATAATTTAGAATGACAACTACTATTCAATAAATTCTAGAAATGAAGAGGGCAAGCCGTCGTTTTGGAGATTCGAATATGTGACCTCGTGACCGGTTAAACTGATATGCCGTGACTAGTATGGTTTTATGCCTTCACAATTTGCAACACTTTTTCTAAACCACTTATAACAAAAATCAACGGAAGATATAGAAAAAATAGGCATGATGATGATGACCAACAAATCCTTCATTCTCTGTCACATCCTTGCTTTCCATATGCGGAAACTTTCAATCTCGTTATCATAATTTGCTATAGATCTCCACAATATTTATTATTTAATGTCCACTTTGCACCATTTTATTGGCTGTTTTTTTCTTTTTAATAAAAAACCAAAATAATTTATCTCGACAAGTAACCTTTTCCTATGGAATGTGGTGTCGATTGTAGAGGCTTCTTCTATTTTAAGACTGTTTGAGTCCTTATTAACTACAGTTGTTGAGTAATTATTCCACCATTAATTCATGGCTACGTGGGAACTCAAATTTATAAAAATTAGAATGCTTTGTCCGTCCCACAAAGCTTATATCCTATATTTATATTCTTTAATAATTATAAGGTTATTAGGATACAAAATAAAGTTAAATATGACAATTTGAAAAGAATTAAACTTTGTTGTAATTCTAAGTAAGTGTATGTCAAAATTACAATATTATATATAAAAAATTGAAATTCACTTATTTTAATTTCATGATGATATCAAATAATTTAGTATTTGAATTTGAAAAATATAGAATGAGCAAATTAAACTTATGAAATTTATGGAGTCCTAGAATGAGAAAAACAAATCCAAAAAAGGACATTTCAAATTACAAAATAAAACTAAAAAAATGGACATTTCGTTTAGTTTGAGGAAAAGATCAATAACTTTTAAAGATTCTATTTTCTTAAAAAAAACAAAGCATTTATATGGTAAGAGGGATCAATTTTCATGTACTTTTTAATTTTTAATAATTCGAATAATTATGCTATTTTTTTTAAATAAAGCATTTAGTTGTATGAACATTTATGGGGCAAAAGTGTACCATCTTTCAAATTGTTTAGATGAACTTGATGTAAACATACTACGAACTGTATATATATAATATAACCCACTGAAGTGTATTATGAGTATTAATTTTTATCTATAATTTATGACTATATTATTCAATTTCAATATAAATTGGATGTTGAAGTTTGACAAATTTTATATGGTTAATAAACCAGCAAAACTTTATCTAAGCAGATGGAGTATTATTTAATCAATGGGATTTGCCGCCATTCAAACTTTTGATTCCCATAATTACAAATGTTTGAAAGTTTGACATAGCTACGCAGGCATAATTAGTTCCATTAATTAGTAGATTCTCTTTGGATAGTTAACAATAATGCAGATATAAGAGAAAGATCAAATGTATGGTACGGGGTTGGATGATTAATTTAAGAGTATGTTTGGATCACACGAATAATGTGTTACAGGTATATAAGCTAAGGGCCCGTTTGGTATCCAAAGGCGGAATCGAAAACGGAATGAAATGGAATGGAAACGAACCTAGTCCACTTTAGCATCATTCCCTAATTTAAGGGTGGGGTAACAAAACATCTCAATCATTCCCTTCATCCCTTCTCTAGACACACAAATTTCAAAGTTTAAAATTAAAATATTTTTTTCAATTAATGTATAGTGACCCATAATTGGACTAGGTTCATTTCCATTCCATTCCGTTTTCGATTCCGCCTTTGGATACCAAACGGGCCCTAAGAGTAGAGCCACTCCCAAAAGTTAGTCAATAGGGATGGGGTACTTCCCACTTATATACCACACATTGAAGGTCAGAAACCCCCCGATTATTCGTTGGTGGTCCACTTCTATTCATCATCTGCCTTGGAGAGTGGTGGTCAAATTCTCCCCTAGAAGCAATAATAGAGTAGTTGATTATTTTGCTAAGTATAATTTTTCTCTTAGTTCTGATTTTGTTTTGTTTGATGCTCCCCCCAAGACATTGTTGTTGTTATTTTTGATGAATTATTGGAATAAAATTTGGGCTGATTAGCCCTCGTTATTGATAATAAAAAGAAGCCCCCATATAACGATTTGCTACAACAAATCACCCCATGCACGTACTAAGTGCCAACATCCTCGGCGGCACAGTTATAGGAATCCAGGCACCAGGGTTTGCACCAGGTGCCCTGGCCTCAGTCGGCCCTTAATCCGCCGGGGTCAGTCCACACTAGGTGCCGACTACCCACCACCCCTGTAACTACTGCCAAGGAGTGAGACCGGCGTTCCCGACAGGTACTCACTAGGGAACTGGACTTCTCCTTGCCGCTTACGTTTCGGCAATGGTACCACACGACCCCTATCGATGTGCGCTCAGGCTACAACGGAAGGCATCGTGTCAGAAGGCCGGTCCTAGCTCTGATACCATTGTTACAGGTATATAAGTTGGAGTAGAACCACTCCCAAAAGCTAGCCAATAGGGATGGAGATCTTCCCAATTACATACTACACATTGGAGGTCGTGTGGGAAATCCCCAATAACAATTTCCTATAACATAATGGCACCAATGTCATTTGATCGCATTTCAACGGGATGTAAGAGTGTAGTTAGTTTCATTTAAATGATAAATAACATTACTGTATTCATTTTATCTATGTGAAAAACAAAATTTTTATTATTGAACTTAAATAATAACAGATAAAAGTACATAATTGTGTCGAGTTAGGGTTTTCGAATTAAATTTTAAAGGAGATCATCTCAAGCTAGTTTCTTGATGACGATACGAAGAGTTCAAGGAGTTCTATGTGGGAGGGTGTTATGTTACGAGTTGATATGTTCTTTTATCTTAGATATTTTAAAATGTACCAGATTCAGAGGTAGTACGTAGTATACATCTTACAGATTAAGGACAATCTTAACGTTTACGTCTTACACTTTAAGGACAATCTTAACGTTGCAAATGCTAAAAACCGATAAGATCGACGTATGTATCGGAGTTTTGGGTAAATAGTTAAGAAAATTTATCATCCTATATTCCTGCACAACCGATGATTAGATAAAGTAAGATGTGTTAGATCTCATGATTTTCGTTTTACCAACTTAACAAATTAAAGAATGACTTTGAAATTAATTAACCTTGATAAGTACTCCGTAGTAGCAAGTGGAAAGTGTTGACTTATGTGAAAAAGGTGATCACCCTTTTTTACCCTCTTTAGAATGGAACATACTGTATTATTAATAGAGTCTTTATTTAATCTTTTCCCCCACTGCCATCGAGTATTTACTGTCCTGTCGATCTGGATCAAGAATTGAAAGCCCTCTTTTTGTCCCCCCACCCTACCCCAATCTTCAATCATAATGCATCACGCTTTTTTACCCTTAATAAACTCAGTTTAACTCAAATGTATCTTGCTTAAATTGAAGTGTATTTATTTTTTACAAGCACATATTCAAACGGGCATTTTCAAAAAAAAAAATCTTCTTCTACTAAACATAGATTCCTAGGTTACATTAAGTGTCTGTTCGGTCAAATATTAATGTTCTCACGGTGATGGAAGAACGTTTTCAAAGACACCACTTCTAAATTTAGCAGGAGAATAATGGAATTTCAGCTCCACGCTAGTGTACATTTTTACCGGTGCCGAACAAAGCCTAAGAATGATTTTTTTTTGTTGTTGTTGTGTGCATGTGTGACTCTTTGTATATTAGTGTTGGATTTGGTAAACCTTGCACACTCAAATTATATATGAACGTAAAACATTTTACGATCTGCATATATTACCAAACTAGTGAACATGTATTCTTAAGTAATAATCAACGCCAAGGGCGGAGCTACGTTGGGGCTGGTGCCCCCCAATCCAATCTTTTTTACCCTATACTACTCCTCTTTTTCGGAATTTCGATTTGATATATTGTATATCCTGATCCGATATCTAAACAAAAAGTTATGAATATTTGAAGATTGAGCATTTGTAAACCAATTTTAAGTCATTTACTTAGTATAAGTAGTGTTATCTTTTACTAAATTTTATACATTCATACTATTATTCAAGAGTTTTAATGTAATATGTTATGGTTAATATATCTTAAATCATATAAATCGTTTATTAGATCGAAAACTTTGGTTTGAAATATTATTTTTAGTTGTATAGATTTAATAGTAACACATTTAGTATGTTTAAGATTTACGAGGAGTCTTTATCAACCTCATTTTTGTAAACTAATTGTATTATTTAAAAACGTTGGTGTCTTTTGTCTTTTCAATAAAATATGTTATTTTAAAGATGCTATATACAGATGATAAATGAATGGTGTTATATTTTAGGCTTACATATTAGATACTGTTAAGAAAGGAAACTATTATGTTTAATTTAGAGGAAGAAGAATGTATTTTGATTTATTATATTTTAGGATATTTTTTATTTTATCTAGATATTCAAGCATTTTCTTATTTTTACTTGCCTTGGGGTGCAAGTAAGGTTAGGAGCAGTCTTTTTTTCTATGAATACCTATCAGATCTGTCTGGGAAATTATCGAGAATATTGGGAGTAGAATTTCGGGAATAGCCTTGGGCTCTTGGAAGGGTTGTCACTTGTCTTCCTTGAGAATTTCTCTTTATCTTCTATATAATAAAAGTACTTTCTTTGGGTTTTATTGTTTTGCATCAATCCTACGTCTAAACCTTCTTGGCTCATTCTTCTTATCCAACAGATATGATAATAATTATGGTCTTAAGTCCTAACTAACATCAAATCAAGATCTTTTTTATTTACAATATAATAGGCTTTTTTTCAGAAATACAATATAATAGGTTTTAAAAAACTATTAGGAGATTAATAGAGTTAAGGATGTTAAATTTTCATTATAGTATATATAAATATAATAAACTAAGTTTTATGATCATAGTATAAGTTGTAAATTTATTATGTTTAATTAAAATATTCGACCCCCCTTATTACTTGTATCCCGGCTCCGTCCCTGATCAACGCACTTATAGTAAAAATGGCATAGACTTTTTGCACACAAGTTTTTGACTTTTTGCACCACGCGCGCCGTTTAACGGCGACGCCGTTTAAAGGCGTCCAATATAATAATAATAAAATTTGAGTCGGAAAATTGTAATGCCGTGGCCGGACGTTGTGGAAAGGCGTCGGGTGTTATATTTAATTAATAGTATATAAATTATCACATGTGTTTATTAGCACAATTGGTAAGTGACCTTACATGTGTACAACCTAGGAGGTCCTTTAAAAGAAGTGAGTAATTGCCAACTGGACTAAATAGACTTTATGTATTAAGGGGGTTCTCTAAAAATATATTTTAAACATAGATACCATTAATGGCGCCGTCCACCGGCGTCCGGTGGCGCCGTTCACCGGCGTCGTGTGACGCGAGCAAATTTTCGGTACTTCTATTTTCCTACAATTTAATTAATATAATAATTAGACGCCTTTAAATGGCGACGCCTTTTAATGGCGTGGTGCAAAAAGTAAAAAAACAGTGTGCAAAAAGCCGGGGCGAGTAAAAATTGATGCACATGTTATAAAAATAATATGCACATATATTCAAAAGTTAAGCAAACAAGTTAAACACCAGTTACATTTTAATAAAAAAAATGAATGATGTAAATATTTTCCACTATGATTGAGAGTAGCATTTTACAGATCAGAAGGTGTTGTCTAGTCATTTCGATGAGAAAAAGAATGAGATCGATTAGTCAATGCTTAATGATACAGTTTTCCACTTAATTTTAAGCTCTAGTGAATGGCCCCCTGGCTAGCTAACTTAATTGTTATGGAGATCACTAGATCACACAAGTGAAGGTCTAACTTACAATTTATCGCTTACATGATTTCACATCATTTGGTTGTGGAAAACATAATTAATATACTTGCTAAACCTAACGTGAAAAACGTAGGATTTATTTTGAAATTTTGAAATTTTGGGATCGAAGAAACGTACAATATTATCTTTTGTTGCATATCGTGGTATGCCCGAAAATGTACTATACTCACTCCGTTCAAAAATATTTATCATTCTAGCCTCATTTATTTGTTCAATAATATATATCATTTTGTTCTAATAGGGTTTTGTTATTTATTGTCCCGGGACGATAAACAAAATTACAAAAATAGAATTGTATCTTATTAGAGATTATAGATCTAGATTTTCAGGTATTGAAAACAAATGTTTTCTTAGCTATCATATTTAATTCTAATTAATTAATTGTTATTAAGATTTGGTTCATTTTACAAGTTTGATTGTAGGTGATATATTTATTTTAAAAACTTCCATTAAAAATAAAACAAAAAAGTCCATGATATTATGTACGTAACTAAGAATAAAAAAAATCATTGTTACTTTATCCATAGTAGAAGTAAGTATTTCCGACCAAAAAAAGTAGAAGTAAGTATTCACTAATAAAAATGCGAGGGTGGAAATAAATATGTCACCTACAATCAAATATAGTAGCTACTTATAGTGCCCTTATGGCACATAGTAGAAAAATCCTTATTAACTAGTCAAAATTTAGATATGATAATCGGTTATTACTTATTAGGCTACCTAAACAATTAAACATCAAGATTTGTAATCTTTAATAAGATATACTTCTATTTTTGGGATTTTATTTGTCATCCTGGAGGCGACTAGCAAAACCCATTTTAATAAGATTTATCAATTTGATCCTTTCAAAATACACTTAAAAAGGTAATTTTTGTTGCCTTTTTCAACCACACGAGTAGTCTATTATATATATTTAAAACCATTAAGGATTAAAGTCTTCTCATTGCTTCAGCTTTTTCCACATGGCGTTCGTGCATTACGTCACCTTGGATTTTTCCATATGTCACGTTTTTCGTTAAGCCATCATATCATTTTTCACATGTCATTTGCAACTGAGATATGATTGGCGACTCATTTTAATTTATTGGTCGAATTAGATATGCTCTGCGTCTTTTCCATAAGTAGTTAATGATAAAATAAGGTTGATTGGAATCAAATCTCAATTTCATATTCCGTCAAAATTATTTCCTTTTATGCTAAATCTATTATGTATATCTAAAAACAATATGGATATATTTTTCATATTTTGTCAAAACTATTTTCTTTGACAAACAATATCTTCTTGCTATGGTATGTTGTTTACTACGTACTCAAATACATACCTAAACATCTTAACAATATCCTTTTTATAATTTATATTTCACAAATGTGTCATATTTCTTTGGAAAAAAAACTAACTTTAGAAATATGTTATTTTTCTTTGCAATTATAAGTTAATGTTTCGAGTAATTTTTTTTCAAATCCATAACAAAACCTAATCTTATCTTAAGCGGATTAACCGAATTAACAAAATAGCATAGTATAAATTAACAAAATCAACTCATAGATTATTGAGTAAATTGTAATAGGGAAAGATAATTGATTTCTTTTGGTGAGGTGAGAGGGAAAGATAATTGATTGCTTTTTGGATAAACATTTTTTTGTCAAAATCAATCAATAAAAGATATTATAGTAATCACATACAAATGTTTTCCATATCTTTTTTTATTTCCTTTCCATATCTTTTTTTTATTTCCTTTTTTCTTGATCCATATTCTTTCATTTCTTCCTCGTTTCTTTAGGGTTTTGTTTTTCATGTTAGTATCGTTGCTCCATTTCACATATTATTTTTTTTATTAAGCCACATCATATCCATTTATTAAGTCATACCATATTTATCTAAGTAAAGAAAAAAATTTCCTACAAAAAAGGTAAATGTAGAGATTTTTATAAAATATTTTATTTTTTTATAGTTTTATAAATATTATGTATAATAAATTAATTAAGAAACGAAATATTGTGATAATTATACATATGTAAATAGATATTCTTATCAAATAGTCAAAATCTTTTATTTGTTAATTTATATGTTAATTAGTCCTTTCTTTCTTAATTAAAGATTTGATTGTATATAGCTTATATATCTCTTTAAATCTTATCAAATAGTCAAAAAATTTATTTCTTAATTGATATGTTAATTAGTCTTTTATTTATTAATTAAAGATTTGATTGTATATAGTTTATCCATTTAATTCTATATATGATCATAATCTTTATTTTAAAAAGTTACTATATAAATGAATATGATTATAATTTTTCAAAAATCCTAATTATGTATTTTATAATACTATTAGTTATACATAAACTTTATTTATACATGAGATCAATATATTATGTATAGTTAAAAAAAAATTGGAGCTATATATTGTAACGAGTTTTTATCAATTAGGTGTCTATATTTAATGTTGAGTGAGAAAGAAGGTGAACTAATCTTTGTTCCTTTTCTAAAAATAGAAGCTATATGTTGTAACGAGTTTTTATCATGTCAATATTGTTTTGAATTTTTCATAACTCCAACTCATCTACTATATAGTACATTATAAAGCGGAACCCAAAATTTTGTTAAAATCTGCGTCACTTCATCAAACCTGAATAAAATAATAATTTTATTTTCTTACATTAAAATTTTAAAATAATCCTTATATCTACTTGATATCTTATCTAGTTTTCTTATATTTACTTGATATCTTATCTAGTTTTCTTATATTTACTTGATATCGTATCCAATTTTTGATATCTTAAGATTTTTTTAAAGTTATATCCTTATATGAATAAAAAAATTCAAGTGGTTTTCTTGAAATCTTGACAAATTTTCCTTATTAATTAGTATGTATTTTGTTATTATTAGATCTTGAAGAAGAGTGAAAAAACTTTCTCAGGTATCAATAGTATATCAAATAATAATATAAATATAAAAAATGAATAGAATTATTTTAGAATTAACATTGCACTAATAAAAATACATATATAGGTCAATAAGTTCGGACTTGGATCTATCGGGGTTGGATTGTAATTTTTCAAGTTAGAAACGGATTCGTGTCAAATTTCGATCTCGAATTGGTTAATTCGGCTTTATATTTACGTTACATGTATATGGTACACGATTTGTACTAGTTCCCATCTAAATAACAACTACCATTCTAATTTCCATTATAGCTAGTTAAACGGACAAAGAACTGATATGCCCACTAAATGAAGACAAAATAACACTTCGTTTATGTGCGAATAAGTTTTAATCGAGCTAAGCTTTGAGTTGCTTCGGCTTGATCGGTTCAATCAAGGATAGGTGAGTTTGAGCTCGAATTTAGTTCAAGCATAAAATTTTGTTTGAGCTCAGTTCTTTAAAAGGCTCACTGAGCTCGAGCTCGACTCATGGGCCGCACATTTAGTTTGTTTGTAAGACAAGCTTGTGAACAACTTGTTTACCTAATAATCTATCTAAGCAAAAGAAAGTAAAAATTAAACTAGACAGTTTGTGGGAGATCACCTCAACTATACAGTTCTCTTCAAATTATGTATCACATATGTCGGAACTTGTTCGTGAACATATAACCGAACTTGTTTGTTCAAAAACATGCCAAAGTTTTGTGTGCTCAAGCTCGGCTCATGTACAATCCAAGTGCGAAAAGTTCCTTTAATAAACGGCTTAAAACGTATGTAGCCCCCTGAACTTGCACAAATTTATCTCTTAGACACCCTATCTTTAATTTGAACCTATTGAGTACTTGAACTTCTGATTTTTTACCTATTAAACCCTAGTCGATGAAATTTTCTAGGATTGTTTCCATAAGACTTGTACAAACCCGGGTTTAGGGGCTGCGTTCGGGCCGGGTTTTGAACAAAAACCATGCCCATTTATTTGGACGGGCCCGAGACAATCGGTACATTCGGGTTGACAAGGTTGTCCAGATCCGCCCGGACATCCGGACCCGAACAACCGATCGGGTTCCAGGCACAATCATACAACAAAGTTATTGTCATCAGTAGATTTTAATTTACCGTGGGCATCAGCGTTATTTTCTGTAATATGATCTTAATGCCTGATGGTGTGAGATAATAGTGATGAAACAGAGATTTGAATATTGTATCTGGAGGCCCAATAGATCCTAACTTGGATTTAGAGCCCAAGACATAAATAATGTAGTATATTGCCATTAAAACTTATTTGAAAGTGTTTATATTTTTAAATATATTTATATAAATATAAGTTTTCATTTTATATTAAAAATGATTCGGGTATTTGGGTGGGTTATCCGGGATATTCGGGTTAGGATTATTGTCCACGTCCCGCCCATGAATTCGGGCGGGCCGGGCTTATTTATTCGGATGGGCGGGTAGGATTGGGCGGGTTGTCCATGTTTGTACAGGTCTTCCATACAATCCTAAAAAAATAAAATTCTTTCCATAATTTCTAAACCTCCAAGTTCCAAAATTCCAAAATTTTCAAATTCATCTTTAAATATTGATTTTCTTTATCTTTTTAAAAAGTATATTACATGTCATTAAGACGGGTTACTTACGTGGGATAAGTGGCAAATTAAGCCTAATGACGTATAACTGAGTTAGCGCGTGTAACGTAGGATATTCCCTCGACAAAGGTTCAAGAGGGCTAGATATATTTTAAGCCTTTCAAAAACGGGCAGGAGACAAAAATGGTTAAATGGGTTTGTCCTTACTCCTTAGATATAAGAAGAGACGGCCATTCGGATTCAACAAGCTCAAGTTGGGCTTGTATATGGGCCATTGTGATTTTTGGGCCCTGAACTTGAAACACAGCCATGATTGGGCTCAGATTGGGCTGGAAAAGCAGCTGGCATTTTGTAATTTATAATTGTCTGCAAAGAGTTTTAACGTTCGTCTTTTATTCATTCCTTATGATTTTGTAATTGTCCGACATTTTTGTTCATTACTAAATTTTCATAACCGTGAAAAAAGCCCAGCTTTTATACTTTGCTTGTGAGCAGATCTCTTAAGGAATTTCTTGACTAATTATCTTATTTTTAATTGAGGTTTTGGAGCTCAACTTTGATTACTCTGATTTAATTGAGTTTTATATAAGTAGGCATTCAACAGATACATTATTCTGATGTGGGAGTAGGACTATAGGACAGCAACTTTTACCTGGAAAGGAAACTATATAATAATAAAAAAATTAACTAAAAAAATTTTCAACAATATCTCTTTTTATAATAAAGAATGAATCCATCATTTGAACTGGCAACAACCTGGCTTGACCAGGAGGGACCAAAAGCCACTGCTCCACTTGACATTTATATCTTTTTTTTTCCTCCACCAAAAAAAAATATTTATTTTTGTTTTTCAAAATTTTAGCTTATGATATAAGAATTCATATTAAACAAACCAAAGAAGAAAAACCAATAACAGACAGAAGGTAAATGAGAAATGTGCTGGATATATTTGGACAAATATATGAATTATTGGTTGGGCTCTCCAAAATGTGCAGAAATTAGGGCATTGTGACTTATTTTCCTGCAATTTTCTAAAGTTGAGTGGTGTGCCAAAGCATCAAATCAAATTGTAAAAAGCTTTGTTGCAAAAGCATAATGGTCCCTTTGCCTAAAGTTTGTCCCTTTACATATTTTTCTCCCTGATTGAACCCAGAAAATGAACTCAATAACTTTAGTTTATTAAGAAATGAGTAGAGAGATTAAGAAACTTGATTGGCAATACAAGCCACTGCTGTGTGCTGTCACACACACTTGCTCCAATCTTTTTCCCTAACAGCAAACCATGTTAGCTAGTGACCCCTATTTCTTAGTTTTCTGTTTTTTTGTTGCTTAACTTTTTTTGATAAAAGGATAAAAACCAAGTCCCATCGTCGTCTTGAAGACGACCGCTTTAGATCAGCTTTACGGATGAGATCTTAGTTCTATACAACGACGAGCTTGTGGGCATCTGATGAACAACCGAGTTTGATCAATGAGTTCGTTATCCGATTACTTCCTTGCGAATATGCGAAATTTAACAAGTCATAAACGGTTTGGAGTGAACAAGAAGGTTAACTTTGATCATCTCAATCTCCCACGGACAATTCGACACGTACAATAAGGCTTCCGAGACTAAGTTTGTCGCCTTCAATCATAATTATTACTTTTGACTAAAAAAAAGAAAAGAAAAAGTAGTTTCATTTGATCAGGGTTTCTCTTATCTGTCTGACCCTTAGTTTATTATTTTTTCTGTTTGTTCTTATGTTTACATTATTCTCTCTGGCTGCTCAACTCAACTTGAATCTTCTAATTCTAGGTTGGCAGCCATATTTCTCACTTTACTCTTTGCTTCTTCTGTCTAGGGAAAAGAAAAAAGGAAAACAAACAGAGAGGCCTGCTTTTTTCTTCCTCTTTAAACCTCTCTTCTTTATACAGAACTGAACCCAAGAATTCTCACTCTTTGTTTCCTTTTTCTGCCCAAGAACAATTCCATGGCTACTGAAGCTGGTGCTCCTGAAAACTTAACTGTTTCAGCTCCTTCAGAGGTATACTAAAATCACCTGCCTTTTCTTTTCTGTTTATTATAGCTTCCTCTTTGCTGTTTTAACTATTTATGTAAACCTTATGTTTCATATGTAGAGTAGCATAGTGTTTCATGTCTTTTCATAACTAAATCTTATATCATATGATAGATTTGTGCTACTTTCTTTTTAGTTGAAGAATCCTTTGTTAGCAAATAAGGTATTGTTCTTAGGTTCTTAAGGAATGATTTCAGATGATTCTGTTTGGTTATAGTTAGAGTTGTTTCAAGAATCTTGATTGCTTGTTTTTGTTGTCTTCCTGATTTGTGAAACAAAGACAAGGACAGATAGAATAAGATTCTTTGCTTGATCTTGAATCTTACAAAAGTAGGCTCTAATCAAAACTCTATTACAGAAAATAGAAGAGCAGACAGAGCACCTTGAAGTGTCCAAACAAGAAAACATTGATTGTGTACCAAAGGAGGAGGTGAAAGAAGTGAAGATGGCCGAACCCGAGGAGTTGTCGTCGAAATCGCAGGACCAGCAAGAGGAGAAGAAGGCTGATTCTCCAATAGAGCCCAAGGAGGATGCGAAGCTCGACACACCGGCTCTTGAGGTTGAGCTTCAAGAGGAAGAGAAGAAAGACGAGACGGATAAGCATGAAGGTGAGCCTGATCCGGACGATTCGGTTTCTGAAGAGAAGGTGAAGGTGGAGATTGTTGAGGAAAAGGCAGCTGAAGTTGCAGAGAAAGCTGATGAGCAAGAGCCATTAGTAGCTGAGGAGAAGAAGGAAACACTGGAAGCTAGTACTCTTGTGGAAGAAGATGTTAAGACACAAGTGGTGGAAGAAAAGGAGGTCTCTAAGGAAGTAGCCATAGAAGATGAGAAGCCAAAAGAAGAGATCATAGAAGGTGCTAAAGTGGAGGAGCCAGAGAAAGCATCAGAAGAAGTTGAATCTGTTGAGGAAGTGGTAGAGCAGAAGCCAGAATCTTCTTCTCAAGACGAAAAGCCAACTGAGGAATGCAAGGCTCCGGTGGTTGTCGATGAGCCGGAAGCCTTGGCTGAGGGAGAAAAGACTGAACTGAAAGAAACGGTTGAGGACAAGCAAGTGGAAGTGGTTGAGAAGAAGGAAGATTCTCAAGCTAAAGAAGAAGTGGCAGATTTGAAGGAAGCAGAATCAAATGGAGAGCCGGAATTTGTTGAGGAGGCGATAGAGGAGATTAAGCCGAGGGAGAGCCTTGGAGCTCTAATGAAGAAGGAGGTCACTGAAGAGAAGACTGATGAGAGTTCGGAGAAAGTTGAGATCATTGATAAAGAAGTGCAAGTTGAGGAAAAAGATGTCAAGCAAGAATGTGAGACTGAGGTTGTAGGTAATGGAGCTGAGGAGAAGAGTAAAGAGGTTGAAGAGGTCAAAGAAGCTGAAGAAAAGATTGAAACGAAAGAGCAAAGCGCTGAAGGAGCCGAGCTCAAGGAGGAGGAGGATGCAACAAAGGGTCCAATTCAAGAAACAGAAGAAGCTAAAGTTGCTGAGGAGCCAGCAGAGGAAAAGCTCGTAAAGACCGAGCAGAGCGTTGAAGAAGATGAGCTTAAAAAGGATCCTGTGACAAATGAATCAGTTCAACAAGCAGAAGAAGCTGAAGTTATTGAAAAGTCAGTGGAGGAGGAAAAATGTGTTAGCAAGGATGTTGAGGTTGTTTCAGAAAAGAAGGCTGAAGAGGAAAAACAGGAGATTGAGAAACCAAAAGAAGAGAGTAAGGATTCAGAGACCAAAGAGGAGATCAAGGAACCAAAGGAAGAGGGTAAGAAGGATTCCGAAACCAAAGAGGAGAACCCAAAAACTCCTAGCGAGACGATAAAGGATAGGGAAGTTAAAGAAGTGGTGAAAGTTGAAGAGAAGAGTACCAAAGATGCAGAGGAGGCAAAAGATGCACAAGATCAGCCAAAAGAAGCTCCAGCTAAACCTTCTACAAAGCAATCCAATAACATCATATCAAAGGTGAAAAACTCTTTGGTAAAAGCAAAGAAGGCGATCATAGGGAAGTCGCCGAGCTCGAAAACAATTTCTACTGATGATATTAAGGTCAAGTAGAGCAGTGTGGAATCTTGCAAAAGCAAGCTCTATGCTTGGGTGATATAGCTATATTGCATTGTATTCACATGTAATCTGCTGAAGTCTGAAGTTTTTGTGTGTGTGTGTGTGTGCGCGCTTTTATGTTTTTGGTTTGATTGTTGGATTTGTAGCACAGGTGTGCATAAAAGGTGTGGTTTTGAGTCTCTATAAGACATTTAAATTTGTTTTCATTCATTATTCATTCAAGGAGTTGTGTTCATCATGTGCATGATTTACTTCATTATTCTCTACTCTCAGTACATGACAGCTCTTACACTTCACATCTAGTGATTATCTTAATCCGTATAAGTTCATCTGTAATGGAAGCAATCAAACAAGGCCATATTTTAACAGACACAATTGATAGGCAACTATTGATTTCAGCCAAAAAAAAAAAAAAGATCAGACCAAATTGTTCATGTACAAATTTGAAAAGATAACAAATTGTAAACAGAAAGATCCAAACCCTCCTCCAAATGCAATATCAGCTGTATTCGTTGAATAAAATCTCTGTGATCACAGTTAGGGCAGTTATGTTTGTTGATGTTTGGTCTTCAAAGATAGAAACATCCTCTCCAACATAACTAAGAATAACTACGTTGTGATTAACCTGCAATGTAGGTATCACATACTAGTTATACGCTGATACCTTATTTAGGAAATAAAAACAGCAAGATTATCAGGTTGTCATTCACTCACAAAGCTCTAACTAGCAGTTGTGCTTGATGTCCAAGAACTTCAGGGCTAGAGTTCGCTCCTTTACCTCTGTATGCCAAACAATTAGTTCATGTTAAGCACATTATACAATGTCGATCAATACGATCATGTTCAAAATTATTCTCAAGGGAAAAGGGAAAAAAAAAATCTCTTACCCTTTCAGACTGGTTATGCACATCTGCAGCTTGGCTTCTCTTTGAACCAGAGAGATTAAAAGATTTCTTTCCACACCAATTGATTCTTCTTCAGCATTCCGACTCGGACCTTCAGAATCTCGTCTCAAAACATTTTCTTTTCAGACTACTTGGAGGATTTTGAATCTCTCTATAAGCTGTTTCCTGAACAAACTAAAGAAGGTGCAACTGCTGGCTCAACTGCCTTTGCACCCGGTTCTCGACATCTAGCTGGAAATTTTGGCATTGGAGCCTGATTCTTGATGAGAAAAACCAACACTTGAGTTCACAGATATTGATTCCATGTGCTTGTGACTACTCAAACAGCTTCCATTTTTTTTCAAGGCCACTAAATTCTTCACAAACCGTGCAAAATAAGAAAAATCCATTACCCTGAAGAGTTATTAGGCTGTCCATTAAACTTTTGCAACTTGATCCCTGCAGAGTTTGGCAAAGCCTTGCTATTCCCAAGTCTGCTAAGTTTAGCTGCGGAATTATTAGACAGACCAAAATGACGTACGTTGTGAAGAAGATTTACCAGGGGCAGCAGTAGCACCAGCTTTGCTCATCAAAAAAGGTTTTTTGCTGGCCTTCCCCATACCGTTTGCGAGTAACCAACGGGACCCAGATTGCTGCTGGGTTGCGCTACCCCACAACTTCTTCTTCCCTAATTCAGGCTTCAGACCTGCAACATGCACTTCTGCCACTTTAAACTGAGGAATCAAGTCCTCTTCATGGACTTTGCCTTCCTTTTTATCTTCCTCCAAGTCCAATGTGGGAGTTGTAACGGTCTCCTGATCTTCTTCTTCTTCATCATCGGTCTTCCTTGGCTCGGAAACCGTGCTGTATACCTTGGGCTTTGGTGGCACAAACACTCTCTCCACTTGGATGAGAGCAAGCATTGGCATACCAACTGGCTCGTAGTCTCTCAACGGGTCTCGTAGTTGTACCATTAAAGCAACAGTAAAGTTATTCCCAAACAAACCACATTTCCCAGAATGCCCTTTGCTGCTTTTCCTGTCCCCTTTTCTCCCTAAGAACGTCAAGTCTGCACTGGATGCGTGGTGAGCAGCAAGAATCTTTGAAGTCCTTTCATTCTTCATTTCATCTTCATCAATTTCACCGGAATCCATTCTCATCCACTCATTCAGTGTCAAGGACAGGCCCATTAATCCATCAACTGTGGCACTGTTGTCCTTAACATCTAACAATTGCAAGCCCACCGCTCCCTCCACACCCAATGACTTTGGCCTAATACTTGAGGGCGCTTCCTCCTCTGACATCCCAGACTGTATTTTCAACCCCTCAATTGATACTGCTTCAATCTTATCCATAGCAAGTGGCGCCAGGTCTTCCAAATTTACATATTCCGAGGAGCTTGAGCTGCTTGCACGGGATCTTAATCTAGATGATCGCCTTTTGCTTTTCTTGTGGCCACCAGTAGCAACTGGACCTGGATCTGATTCAGGCCCGAGTAAATCTTGCCTGCAAGATGATAGAGTATAAAATAAACATTGGGTAATGATCACTCAGATTACAGCTAACAAGTAATGAAAGAAGTTTTCGACCTGTCATTAGATTCCAATAGCTGGGCAGCCTCCCATGACATTTGTTGCATGGTTTGCCCTGTAACATCTTCGAGAGGCATTAGCTTACTAGCCTGTGCAGACAGCTTCTCCAACCCAAGTGCAGCCAAGTTCTCTAACATCTCAGTTACCCCAGTGCCCATTTCTGCAGGAACCACCACGGGGCTGGAAACCTGCATGATCAATCTCCCACCGCTCTTTGAATTTCTAAACAGATCAGGATTCATAGAACGCAGAAATCCTCCATTCTTTGTTTGAACCAATGGACCTAAGTCTTCTCCTAGAGCAGGCAGCATATGAGGATCTTGATGTGTGAGCTCAGATGAGCATCCCAAAGCAGCAGCGCTATCTGGTGGAGAGCTTTCAAAACTCTTCTCATTCAGGCCCCATTCTCGCATTAATGCCTCAGACTCCAAATCTTCTAAGACCTTGGCTCTTGGACGCCATCCAGCTGCTTGACTAGTAGACTCGTGATCCTCAATCATCTCACCAACTGATGGTGACTCAAAATCATCAGCAAAATTTTCCATTCTAGATGTAGAAGCATTGCAACTACCCAATTGACTTGCACTGTAATGCTCCTCCCTTAGCTCAATGGTTGATGGTACTTCAAAATAATCTGATATATTTTCCCATTCCCGTATTCTTGGAGCATTATACTCTTCCTCTTCCTCTTCCTCTTCTACTTCATCTTCAACAAAACTTCCAAACAAAGGATAGCCATTAACTTCAGCCTCCCTCTCAAATTCCCTCAGCAAGCGTTCTCTAGGAGACTCAGGGTCACCCTCACACCTAAAATCAATAGGGGAGACTTTAACCCCCAACAAGTATTCTCTAGGAGACTCAGGGTCACCCTCATGCATATAGTCAATCGGGGTATCTTCAACCTCCAACAAGCGTTCTCTAGGAGACCCGGGGTCGCCCTCACACATAAAGTCAATTGGGGAATCTTCAACCCCCAACAAGCTTAAGAACTCATTTTCAGCAGATTCCAGATCCTCTAAGCTGAGCGACATGTCAACACTGTTTAGTTTACCTTCCGCATAGTTTTCTGGATCACCCAGCTCACTTTTTGCCTCTGGAGTGTCTAGTCCTTCCTTCTCAAGTTCCACAACATCATTGAAAGCAAATTCTAGCTCTTCCAGAATTGATTCCTTGGTGCATGCATCTTTTTGTATAGAGTTTCCATCATACATTGTGGACTCTCTGGTGTTACTACCCAGCGACGTTTGCAGATGAGAAATAGGTTCATCGGTAGCTGTAGAAATAACACGACCTTCAACCTCAGAATCATCAGTAGCTGTTGTGAGCTCATTACATGGTATTGGTGCCTTTTCCTCAATAGAGCTTTCTAACACCGAAGAGGAGTCGGCATTTCCACATACAGCATTTTCTTTAAACGAATCAGTGCGGCGAAAAGACAATTCAGCAGGCTCAGACTGATCTACATTGATATCAACGCCAGGCTCATCATTAAAAGACAGATCCAACTTCTCCTTTTCCAACATCATGTCCAACTTATTCAAAGAATCAGATAGGTCAGTACTAGTGGCAGGCACAACCTCATGAAGAACTCTGATATTATCCACCGACCTAGTGGTTGCATGATCATATGGTTTTTTATCCTGAGGCAAGCTTTCGGATCGGGGAATCCTACTCCAGCGATCACTAACTTTGTTCTGCTTTGAGCTCAAAAGCTCTAAAACATGCTTGTTAGTAGGAGGCATAGAAGGATTATCACCCAACAGCACATACCCAAAACTAACATTCATAACACCACCAGCAGCCTTACCCTGGAGATTGTAACTGGTAGTCCACTTTCCCGAGCTCTTCTCCTCCTCCAACTCCTCAAATGTAAGAGGAAGCAGCTTAGTGACATCAATTCCATGCTTCCCCAAATCAAGCTCCACATGACCATCCACAGAAACATATATCCAAAAGTGTTTGGCAGAGTACTTGGCAGAGTGGCGAGGGCCGTTCCTGGTGGCGTGGACTGGACAAGTATGAGCCATTTTCTCTTCGAACTCGGCAACACCTTCGAAAACCTTAACCGGGCCAGCCACCAACTCCCCATCACTCCTCTTCCAGTGAACAAACAAGGCCGAACCATCGAACACTGAAGGCAAACCCTCAATTGTGTGCACTTGTAGGGTAAAACAACAGTTAAATCTTCGGCTTCGAGCCTGGGAAAGCGCCTTCAAGGGCTTCGTCCACCAATTCGACTTCTTGTCCTTGGC
Source organism: Polygonum aviculare (assembly GCA_934048045.1). Lineage (NCBI taxonomy): Eukaryota > Viridiplantae > Streptophyta > Magnoliopsida > Caryophyllales > Polygonaceae > Polygonum > Polygonum aviculare. The sequence continues at coordinate 8,262,464 of OW204024.1, forward strand.
CGTATGTTCAAAATCTCCCCCAATCCCATGGTGTTTCGGCTTTGAAACCGAATGTAATCGATCAGAACCCCCAATTGATTTCTTCCTAGCGAGTGTGCTAGCAGAGGAGGAAGAAGAAGAAGAGACAGAACTCCTTGTAGGGTTTTTCTCAGAATAGAGTGCCTTGCTTATGGTGCCAACTTCATCCATCAACCTACCCTTGTCTGAATCGTTCCTACCCTTCTTCCCAGCTTCCGTTCTCGATGTCATCTTTGCGCAACAAAACCCCCAATCCAAAACCAAAACGGACTCAAATTAGAAATTAAAGTTGAATACAATCATCCGCAAACAAGCATCTTGACAACAACCAAGGTAGCATATAATCAATTACAAGGTTTTGGGAAGCGAAAGAGACATGGAAATCAAAGTCAAATGTGCAAAAGGGGGGCGATAGAAGAGAAGGGACGATAAAACAGTAAGTCGAGAGGCCAATTGAGCTTACCGTGAATCAGAATCCGGAATAAGATCGGGGAGCGATATTCTTGGCGTTTGAATTTGAAGAGATTGGGCGGAGTTGAACAGCAGGCCAACGGAGAAAATGGAATAGCGTGTTTGTTGGGGATGAAATGAAATCCCTTTGTTTATGACGACAGTCTGACAGAGTCACGGAGAAAGGTATGTGTTTATGTATGTCTGAGAGCGATTGCTTGCAACGCGCTGGGAGAGAAACGTGATCTTATTGATTTATTCAATCATATCACAATTCAAATTCAATTTCAAATTGAGATGCCAATTTTATGCCTTTTGTCTGCATCGGTCCAAAACCGAATCGGAGTAGACCCGGAACCGATTTTCCGGTCCGGTCTTAGTCTCGGGCCGATTTTCAGGTATGGCCTGTCTCAGTTCGATTTTACAAAAGGAAGAAAATTAACACCTGAACTTGAAGTTGAAGTGTCTTCATCAGATATTCTATGGCCTCGTCAAGCATTGATGCTTTATCCGCCTTATAAAGAGCTGCAAGTTGGGTCAGCCAATCAAAGAGACAGAGATCTTATAGACAAAGTCTTCATTTTACGCAAGAAGTTAGCTACAGATGAAATATATTGAACAGGAAATAGCCTTACCTTGTTAGAGTTTGGTATAAGCTCTTGCAGTGCGCGCATTTTCTCATTAATTCGCGCTCTCCGTCTCTGAACTGGGCTTCCTTGAGCACTGGGGAAAAGCGTGGTGGTTCTGATGACTCATTATTAATTCCTGGGAGATTTGGCTGCTGATGTAAATGATAGCTTGCTGCTTGAAACGTTGGCGGGCAAATATCCTTGTGTTAAGGCTGCCAAGGTTGTGATCGATGTGAGATGAAAGGGTTATGGATTTGTTAGGTTTACATAATTAATTTTGGGTTTCACGGACATAATTAAGTTGGGTTGGTGATTTAGGATATAAACTTCATTTGACAATAAATGTCTTCATGACAGGCTAGTACCCTCTCAAAACATCTTCGCATTTTAACAGTACACGGGGCCGTTTACTAGTATAATAATAACAGTGTCATCGTTCAACATCTCCTCTATAAGCTTTTACCAAATAAACAATGAGCAAACCAAGTTGACTTGGTCAATGCAATACAACTCATAGTAATCAAATGTCAATAGAGAAAGGAGGATCCATTTGGCACTTGAATGAGCTCCCACAAGTCCATTACTGTATTTTTAGTTTACAAGTAGATGTCCAAGCTCACCATTAAAACCCATCATTGCTTGGTAATTGGAAATCCACCTACCTCAATTCATTACCGGCCTTGTGGTTTCAACCTTGTGTGGCATACTGATTCTGGGGGCAGCACCCATTTTCAGATCAAACAAACTGCAGGGCTGACCCAAATTCCACAACCTCAAAAGTAAGAGATTAGGTAAGCCTAATCCCTATCACAGAATGCATGGTTTAGTTGATTGACCAAATGGAAGCTTATGTGCCTAACCCACTACAACTAAACTCTTATATATAGACGCACACACCACATGCAAGCCTATATAGACCGGTAGTAGTACTACAACACCATGGAAGAGCAACAAAGAAAAGATACCGATAACAAGAAGCGAATCTTACAGCAGATTTCGGTCCCCTTCCTTTGGGAGGACAAGCCAGGGATCCCCAAGAAAGAGTGGTCGCCGTCCACCGCACCTCAGCTGCAGACGATCGCTCCACCATGGAGCACGAGCCCTGTGGGAAGCTCCTTCTTGGAACAGCTCTTCCCACTCTATACTCCCAAGCCTGATTCTCCAAGAGTTAAGGGTTTAAGAGGCGCAGATGAGCGTAGCATTGTAACCAGAAGGCCGCAGATGCTTGGAGATTTGATCATGTTGAGCCGAAGACGTAGCTACCTGCACAAGGCCGTCATCATGAGGAAGAACACCGTCTCAAAGGTAACATATGTATATATATATACATATAGTCATATATGTACTTGTAAGAAGGAATGACATGACATGGCCAATTGAACAGGAACTCGACGATCCAAATGCCAATGGATGCTGCATGTTTGGATCTGGGCATGGCGGAATAGCAAAACTCTTGGGAGGGAAGGGTCTCTTGACCTTGAATTTTGCTTAGGAGAAACACTTTTCAGTTTTCACTTGTGCTTTCTTTCTTCAAGTGTTCTTGTACCAGTGTATAGTATACTAGTATGATATATGAATGTCCAGTTTGTGTATCAATCTCGTTGTATATGGATGCCTAATAAAAGCCAAGAAATCTGCAACTTTATTTCTACATAGCTTCTAGCCTCCAAATCCGGCAAAGTGACACCAAACTCAATCCTACATCTTTGGCCTGACCTGTTAAAATGTGCATTTACTAATGTAATCAAGGATCGAGATCTCAACCTAAAAGGACAACAACCATATGTTACAAACTTGAGAGTTGAAAACTGTATAAGGAAATCTGTGAGCTTGTAATGCCTCCATGAGAAGATCCACAGCTTGAGGTTCAGCACTGTGCTGAGATGCAACTGAGAATAGAAAAGTCAGAATATTCAAATTAAATCATGGATTAAACTGCATCATTTGACTCTTTAAATCCAAGGGTCATACCTGCATGTGAAATGCAAGTCTTATCTGAGATTTAACATGTAATTCAAGAACCACTCACCTTCCTTTTGGACATGGGGCTGGAAACCTGCATGATCAATCTCCCACATCTCTTTGAATTCTAAACAGATCAGGATTCATAGAACGTAGAAATCCTCCGTTCTTTGTTTGAACCAATGGACCTAAGTCTTCTCCTAGAGCAGGCAACATACGAGGATCTTGATGTGTGAGCTCAGATGAGCATCCCAAAGCAGCAGCAGCGCTATCTGGTGGAGAGCTTTCAAAACTCTTCTCATTCAGGCCCCATTCTCGCATTAATGCCTCTGCTCCTCCATATGCCTTTTTCTATTTTCTAAGGTGGGCATCGGTCCAAAATCGAATCGGAGCAGAGTTCTGGGTTTGGTCTGGTCTCATTCTCGGTCCAGTCCGGTTTTCGAGCTGCCATCAAAGTCAAGTAGATTAGTAGATTCTTGGAGTTTGTGTGTGATTTTTTTTGTTTATGGTTTGATGGTTGTTGGATTTGTAGCACAGGTGTGAGTTATAGTCCCTTGAAGACACACTTGTTTCATTCCTTATTCATTCAAGGAGTTGTGTTCATTGTGTGCATGATTAATTTCATTACTCTCTACTACAGATCAATATAAGACACTATTGACATCTCTTAGACTTGACATCTAATGATAGCTTAATCTCTTTAAAGTTCATCTGTATCCTTGAGTGATCAAAGAATGGAGGCAATCAAACAAGGCCATTTAATTTAACAGAAGCAATTGTTAGGCAAATATTGGCCATTTCAGCCAAGAAGAAGCTCAGACCACCTTAAAGGCATCAAATTTCTAACAAAGCTTTATTCTTGAAAAGAGTAAGAAATTATACATCTTCAAATGGAATGAAAATTTTCACTTTTTAGAGGGGGACTCAATCTTGTGACATCTAACTGCAGTGTGCACTAAATCATTTGTACAATTGTAAACAGAAAGATGCAGACCCTCCTCCAAATGCAATATCAGCTGTACTCCTTCATTAGAATCTCAGTGATCATAGTTAGGGCTTTTATATTTGTTGATGTTTGATCTTCAAAGATGGAAACATCCTCTTCAACATAATTAAAAACAACCGTGCTGCCATTAACCAACCTGCAAAGTAGGTTTAACATACTAATTATACACTGGAACTTCTATTAAAAAAACAAAAAAAGGCAGCAGCAGCAAGATCAACATTAAAGGTTGTCATTCACTCACAAAGCTCTAACTAGCAGCTGTGCTTGGTGTTGCTCAACCCAGTAGCGTTTTCGGCCTCATTGTGGACCATGGTTTCCTGGTGTTGACCAGAAAACAGAAACCTTAGCAATTGATCTTCTGATTTCAAAGAGATTAAGACATGTTAAGAGTATAAAAGTACCTGATTTGGTCCCTGGTTCAGTGAGTTGTTTGCTAGAGGCATGCCAGAAACATTTTGCACGGGCAACCTCATTCCGTGACCGAGATGTCCGAGAACTTGAGGGCTAGAGTTTGCTCCATTAAAGCCAGAGGGCCCAGAGACAGGAAAAGATGGAGGCATTTGCATCATGCTGTTCACATCAGGCATGTTCATGCCAAATCCGTATGTCGCGCCCATCCCGAGTCCCATTGGTGAAAACTGAGACATTTGAGCTCTGTACATGTGTTGCATTGCAGCTGGTAACATCATTTGTGACATGTACATCCCAGTTCCCATTGATAAAATCTGAGAAACATAACATAGAATGCAGTTGAAGTACCTGAAATGCCCAGATAAATGAGATTTTACAAAAGGAAGAAAATTTACACCTGAACTTGAAGTTGAAGTGTCTTCAGATATTCTATGGCCTCGTCAAGCATTGATGCTTTGTCCACCTTATAATGGCCACAAATTGAGTCAGTCGATTAAAGAGACAGAGATCTTATAGACAAAGTCTTCATTTTACTCAAGAAGTTAGCTACAGATGAAATATATTCAACAGAAATAGCCTTACCTTGTTACAGTTTGGTATAAGCTCTTGCAGTGCGCGCATTTTTTCATTAATTCGCTCTCTCCGTCTCTGTATGCCAAAAGATTAGTTCATGTTAGGTGCATAACACAGTGTGGATCAATATGAACATGTTCAAAATAAAAAAATCTCTCACCCTTTCAGACTGGTTATGCACTTCAGCAGCTCGGCTTCGCTTTGAACCAGAGCGATTAAAAGCATTCTTTCGGACACCAACTGATTCATCTTCAGCTTCATCACTAGGGCCTTCAGAATCTCCCGTATCGAAACCTTTTCTTTTCAAACTAGTTGGAGGATTATTTGAATCCCTCTCTAAGCTATTTCCTGAACAAACAGAAGAAGATGCAACTGCTGGCTCAACTGCCTTTCCATCCGGTTCTCGACATCCAGCTACAGAATGCTCTGGAAGAATTGAATCTGTTTTAGAAGGCAAAACGGTTGTTTTGACATTGGAGCCTGATTCTTGATGGGAAAACCCAACACTTGAGTTCACAAATGTTGATTCCATGTGATTGTGACTACTTGAAGCGCTTCCCTTGTTCTCAATGACGTTCGTCTGCTTACAATTCGAAGAAAACCGTGCAAAATACGAAAAGTTCATTAACGCAGAAGAGTTATTAGCCTGTCCTGCATTATTGTTCTTTTGCAAGTTGAACCCTGTGGAGGTCGACGAAGCCTGTCTGTCTCCAAGCCTAGTAAGTTTTGCTGTGGAATTATTAGACTGAGGAAACTCATTTGTAGTGACTCCAAAGGACTCTGGCATTATGTCAGGACTGTATACATTATTGAAAGGCTCCACCACTGGACAGCTGACCCAAGGGACCGTGTTGTCGTCTTCATCAAAATTTATGTCACAAGGTGGGGCAGATAATGGGAAATCATTCAGCACTGAGTCCATTGAGCTGAACTTGAGCTTTGAGCTCTTAGCATCTTGAGGCTTGGAGATGGTTGAAGGCAAATTGTTCGACAAAGAGCCTTTTCTTTCTCTATTAGCCTGATTACGCATAGTCACTTGTCCTTGATCCCAGACTAGTTCACAAGCACCACTATGATCTCTGCATAAATACCCATAAACAGAAACATTAGTAGTTGATTTTGCATTTACCAAATAAAACCTGTAGAAGAACTGAAATGGAACTTACTGAAATGAGAGATCAGAAGGAAGATTGGATGTTCTTTGTTGGGTAGAATCAGCTTTCCCCTTGGAAAACATGAGGAGTTCAGAGAAAGGCATGTTCTTCAGCTGATGTGGAGTTGCTTTCAGAAGATCTAAAGCAAATCAAGTGCTACCATCCATTAGCAACAATTCTTATACCACATAGAAAGATGCAAAAGTCTGTTGTGCACTAGCAAAAATCTTCCACATAGAAAATTTGAAACAGAAGCAAAAGAATACATGAGCACCAGTTTCAAAATACTGGGAACTGACAATTGTGCCTTTTTCTACACAGCTCAACTATAAAGTTGCAGAAGTAGTTTGAATTAAAAATTAAAGGATGAGGAGGAGCTGCTTTTGATAATAAAATGCCAAGAATAATAAATTCCTAACTAAATCATGTCCTAATCACTCATCACAGGGATAACCCTAATAAATTAGTAGTATAGTATATTAGTCATTAGTCAAACTAATAGTTTAATCAAGCAGAGAAATCAGAGGATTATCTCCACCTGTAGCATAAAAAATTGGATCTTTTTGACACTTGGGGATTATAATAAAGATTCTACCTAAAACCCACTTCAGGATTTCCATTTAAGGATGATTTAGAGGATGAAGAAGACCTAAATCTAGCCAAACCCACATAGAGAATCAAGATTTAGTACTAGATTAACAGCTCTTGGGAACAGAAACCTCATCAAAAAAAGAACTCACCTTTTTGCACAAACCCAAGAGCCCGGACGGATTAAAGACGGCAAGTTGAGCACAAATTGAGATATACTGTATAAGAAAACTAGCAATCCCAATCAACTATGAAAGATGCAATCAATTTTCCTGGGAAAACTGAAAGCTACCATTTCAAGTCGCTTTCCTTGCTAACTTCAATGAGTTTCAGCTGCTCAGATCCTTTGTAATCACCAAAGAGAAAGAAACCAAGCTACCACATTCAGAGGATTGGAAGAAGAAGAAGAAGAAGATCCAAGTGTGATTGTTAGAAGAGTGCAAAAGGGGGCTTCTTTTTCTTCTTCTTCTTCTTGCTTGTGAATTTGGGGACCTGAAAGATTTGGTTGGCCTAAAATAATAGATGTGGAAAAGTGATTGAAACCTCTGAAATCTGTGTATATTGTCTTTGACCTAACCCTTGTAAGTTGTAAGGAGCTAACCAGGGTTAAACTTGATCAGCAAAGAGAGCTTGTCTGCTGAAGAAGATGGCTTTACACTCATATACATTTGTTGGGTGGGTCCATATGTTAATGATGCTTCCGAAATTCAGCCGTTGATTCGTGAATATGTCACATCAGACGGTTCATAGTTGTGTTATTTTAGCACTTTGCAAAGTGTGTTTATCTTTTGGCTTTGTTGGGTGGTTCATGGTTGAATGGAAACTTCAGCCATTCATCATGGGGTAACTAAGTGTAGAGTTAACTAGAAGTACAGCTTAATCATTGTCATAAAATGAAGTGATTATTTGTTCTAATCTAAAAAAGATGTGACAAATTAGTCAAGAGTCTCAAGACATACTTTTGGGCATGGTGTGATCAAAACACCGCGATTATCCTCCAAGATGTGAAAGAATTATAAGAAAAGGTAGACAATTATAGAAACACGATATCGCTTAGAAAAAATATTAGCACAAATAATTTTGTTTTCATGACAAGCCCCCATCGTATATTACATGCATGCTTATCGCTTTTATTTTGCTGCCAAATATTAATATGTTCCTTACTAGCTACATTTTGTATTTTTTGGTTGATACTAGCTACATTTTGTTATGGGCACTAGAACTTTAAAAATAAATAAATCATATCACAGTTTTAGTAATCATAAAATACAAATTAGGTTCGAAAAGAAATTAATAATTACCTAATATGAGAGTATCTAAACTGATGGTTTAGGCCATCTATAGTGAAAAAATATGGATAAGTAAAACTTGAATAAAAATATGGATAAGATAAATGAGTCGAGTTTGAGCACAAGAAACCCGATTTGTTCCTATGCTTATATCTATTTTACGGTTATATCTTCATTTTTGTTAAAAGGAAAGAAGGATCGTTATAAGTACTGTTTGAGCTCGGCTAGAACATAGAACGGTATTATGAGTGTTGAACTAATGAACTAATTAATGCGCCAAACGCACTCTTATATCTTCATGAACAAGTAGTTCCACTAACTATAATTTATGTAAAACAACGAAGTTATGATGGTCTACCTCAAACTTATTATAGTTCCATTTGTTTGGATTAATGATAAGATAACACGACAATTAAGGCAATCAAAATGGCAAGTGCACCAATTGGCGAAATGGGTAATTGTACACGTGGACCCACAACAGGCCAGTAAGAGATTTGGACAGTCAAAAATTTTGGACCCCATAGTCTTTGTCATCTTTTTCTGTGATCCCAATCACAACCTAACCTACTTTGTTTTTAAGAAAAAAGAAAGAAACAATCTTTTTCTTGGAGGTGACACGTGGAGGGCTCCAGAGGGCCCCACAGCACCTGAACCCTGCACTATTGGTGTTTTTTAAAGAGGTGGGAGGCGTGAACTTCACGTGGAATCCTTGTCACTATGTGAGTTGTCCCGTGTGGAATTTGCCCACCTGGCATTTTCTTTTTCCCTTTTTCCTGTGCATTTTTGCTATTCTTACAGGATAAGTATTTTTTATATTTTGTTTGATACTGAAAAAAAAAAGTTTGCTTTCTTCTTCTTCTTCTTGACTTCTTTCACACGTATATATCATCTTAGTTTGATTAGGCTAATGAATTATGTATGATGATAGATGCGGACTTAACCTAGCATCTTTCAATCTAATGATCATGATCGGCCATAGCTTGAGAAAACCATGCATACAAACAGAGCCTAACCAATTGAGCCTCTTCAACCCTAGCTAGTTGTTGGAAATCTAGTGTTTCCATGGGAACAGTGGAATTGTTGCCATAGAAATAGTAGTAGACCGTTCCTTGTGTTTTGATGATAACAAACGTCATGGGACTGGATGATTTGAGTGTTTCTTGAGTGTTTTAGGTGAAACAAGTATAACAGGGAACAAGAGAAGTCATTAAGAGAGGGAAACAGTGAGGGTAACAGTGTGAGGTGACAACATTGTTACCATGTCAAGAAATGATGTGAACGACATTGTCGCAGAATGAGGGAACAATGTAAAGGAACAACACTGTTACCGCTGAGGGAACAGTTTCAGAGAACAACACTGTTACTGTTGAGGGAAACAGTGACAGGGAACAACAGCGTCTGCGCGAGAATGGTTGCTAAATAAGGAAAGCGAAGAAGCGTGTATCCCATTGACGCGTTTTAACAGCTGACTTAGGTTGTTATTATCTCTAGAAGGAAGATAATATCTTAGAGGATCAAATCATATCAAATCGGAGCCCAAGGAGAGATGGATCGGTTACAGCTACAAGATAAGATTGTGTTTGTGAATTGGTTGTGTAAATCTGTTTGTATATGGATAGTTACGTGGAAAGATATTATTTTGTGTGAGAAAAATAATATCATATCAGACCTAATTGTCCATTATAAATAGGATTAGACTCTAGGGTTCTAGAGTGTCTTTCGTCGTCTTTCGTTGTCGTCGGAGAGGGCCCCTTGGAGTGCTTCTACTAAGGAGAAAAGGAGACTTCATTGTAGAGAAATAGTTGCGACATTAAGGAGCAAATGGAGGTTTCTTAATAGTCCATTAGAGAAGAAAGAAGCAGTCGTTCGAGCTCTAAGCGTAGATCTTCAAGGTGATTGCGTACGGGAACGATGGTTGCAGCAGAGGCGTTGTTACTATGCGAACTTTTGAAGCTTGGTAAGAGGTCATGTTTCTAAGGTAACTTAGGTTGGATTTTTTTGTACTTGAATTGTTTATATGTTCTAGAGGACAATGAGGTTAGGAGAGTATTCTAGGAAGAGAGTACGTTGGTATCTTGACATGCCGTGTGTGGTTCGTGATAATCAATAACAGTAGTACGTGATTCAAAATCCTTCCAAGGAAGGTAGAGGTTTTACTAGAGTAACTAGTTGGTTGCTTTAGCTTTCCTCTCTAAATACCGTGTCTTGTTTTTTAGTTGTATTTCTGTTGCGTGAAGGACTGTTACCCCTAGGGTAACAGTGTTTGCTCTGTTACTAACAAATACACCCCCGATCCAACACTAGCTCACATATGACTACATGAGCAACAGATTTGTTAGACAATGTTATACTTCAATTTCCACGTAAAAGAAGAAAAGAATTCTGGATTAGAAGGTGTATTCCAACCTTATATATGTAACCGTGTAAGAATATGTTAGTACACTGTGAAATTCCGATAGGCCGACTGAACTGGGTGATGTGTCAGGGTAAATTTTAACCATTTTGCACATAAGATTGGGATCCACCCAAAGCTTAAGTCAATGGGTATGAGTTTTAACTTATTTATATACTAGTGGACTTTGCTAGCTATGTCCAATGTGGGACACAATTTTCTATCCAACATACACAATAACTCGTGGTGTACAAGTTTCAACTCATTCTTCAATGGTCTTCCTAAAAACACCTTCTTCATCTTCAAAGACCTGCAAAACAATGGATAAGGGGGTGAGGGTCCCCCTAATCCACCCCCGGTGCTTAAGTTAACAAGGGAAACTGTCGAAAAGCGTTCCGGTAGAGCGATGTAGGCTAGACTTACCTGCACATGGCGATGACATGTGTATTTATAATGGAAGGCGAGGGCACAGGGTCGAGAACCCCTAGAGGGCCGATCGGATGGGTTATTGGGTCCGAGCAAGTCGATTACGTGCTCCCGAATCCATCCAAAGATTTATCCTTCTTTCTTTGTGATAGAATCTTTCACCGTAAATATCCTAATCTAGAGTAACGAAATATATGGTGTCCTAGTTCCAATCTAACTTCACCACATTGTACCAAACAAAGTCGATTGGTGCCTCCGGACAGACAAGGTCATGTGTGGAATCGAATGCGCAATATCGTAAACCAATCCATGGTGATATATACGATCGATATGATTCGGAATTTATGCTCTATCTTTCAAAGCTAAGATCCGAACACAAAAAGACACGTACAAGAAGGGAAAAGAATACAAGAGAAGATCTATGTATATAGTATAGTAAGTAAATGAAGAAGAGGAATGAATTAAGGTGGTTGGAGCTAGGAGGCTGAAAAATGTATGGGGCTCACCTTAGTTAGTAGAATCAATGCCTTGTTGATATGCAATGTATATATGTTTCTCCTTCCTGCAAATCTCTGCACATGCCCACTAGCTATATCAATGAGTTCAAGCTGGACCGACAATTTTTAATGCCAATTGTACGTTGTATGATAATGCTAAATATATATATGAACCCGTATATGTATATATCTTTCTATTCTACCCTGAAATTTCATTATATATATTCTGATGCTTTGTTTCTCCTAATTTGCAAATTTTACCATCTTACTGTTAATCTGTTATTAATTTTGACCGTGTCAAGATTGTTTTGTTTCTTTCTTGGGTTTAATCATCTCAAGCTTGTTTGTTGTTTCACTGGCATGAGGGGTTCTGAAATAGAATATTATATGCCCTAGGGAAATAATATACTCAAAATTCATTATCATATTTGCTAATGGATAAGTGTCATTTTAGCATCATTATTTTGTTCAATTAAATATAACATTTATTTTACATATTTTGGCAACTTTTTTCAAATACTTGGCAATTTTACACATATCAAAAAAGACATGATGTTTCTTATATTACTCCTATAAATGTATAGTTAATTATTATAATATAAAGAAACATGAAAAGTTATAATGGTTATGATAGAGATAATTATTAAGGGTATAAATGGAAAAAGATGAGAAAAAAAATGTGAAGTAGACAAGTACTAGCAAATGACTCACACCTTGTACGAGAGTGTTTTTTTGTTTTTATTATCTTGTATATGAATTTCACTATAATAATTACAAATACTATCATATGTCTACTTTATTTTAAAATGGATCGTATCTTTTAGATTATATTAATAACATAATTCTCGTATATTATCAAATATTTATATTTAAATATTATATTTATATATTCATTTTTTTATACATACATAAACATATAAATTAAATCAGGGAAGAGTGCAATAAGATGAGACATTTTATTAAATTTTTTTATAAAACATGATTTTTTTGAAATTTAAATCAAATTTAGACGAAAATGGGTATATGGGCTATGGGCAAGCAAAAATGAAGTAAATAGGCTACAAAGAAAAATAATGAGGTCCCATAGGCTTTTTTCCAATTTTGCCCCTACCTTTTCTTTTAAATTTACAGGATGACGTCATCATAGGCATATGATGATGTCAGCACCCCTTATCACCATCAAGCGTTGACCGGCGTTGACCAGCGTTGACCGACGTGGCATTAGTGATGACAAGTGACGTGTCATCAGATGACAAGCTACTTGTCATCAGTCCACGTACAAAAACTTGTCATCAGTGATGACCAGTTTAGATAAAACGCAGCATTCACGACCTCAACTTGTCATCAGATGACAAGTTGAGATAAAACCCATCATTCACGTAAAAACCTTGTCATCAGTGATGACCAGTTCAGAAATTGACCTATGTGGGATTTGAACCCACATTATTGTGCATCAAGCACATTGCTCTACCATTTGAGCTAATAGGCCATAATTATAAGTAATATATATACATATTTAACAATGCAAAATAAAACATGTCATCACCCTAACTCGTAAAACAAACTTGTCATCACCCAAAAACCATAAAAAATATCTTGGCATCACCTCAAATCATAAAATCGTCCCAAAAACCCTAAAATGAACTTGTCATCAAAAAAATCCACAAACTCAAAACCCCTAAACCCACAACAAAACTTGTCATCACTTAAATCCGAAATACAAACTTGTCATCCAAAAAATCCAAAAACATACCCAAACCCATAAAATCATCCAAAAAACCTTAAAACAAACCTGTCATCACCTCCAGAACCGTAAAACCACTTGTCATCACCAAAATACATTAAAAAGGACTTGTCATCGCCAAAACCCATAAAAACGAACTTGTCATCACCCAGACCCATATAAAACAACTTGTCATCACCCAGAACCTTAAAACGCACTTGTCATCAGTCAGATCCATAGACCAAACTTAAATTGCTCAAAACTCATAAAAAGTCACTTGTCATCACCCCAAATCATAAAATCGTCCCAAAAACCCTAAAATCAACTTGTCATCCAAAAAACCCACAGACTCAAAACCCCTAAACCCACAAAAAAACTTGTCATTACTTAAATCCGAAAAACAAACTTGTCATCCAAAAAATCCAAAAACCTCAAAAATCAAAAAACCCAAAAATCTAACCGGTTGGATCCGGCTCGTACGAGCCCAGATCCGGCTAGATCTCGCTCGTACGGGCCTAGATCCGGCTAGATGTCGCTCGTACGAGCCTAGATCTGGCTAGATCCGGCTGGTACGAGCCCAAATCCGGCTAGATCCGGCTCGTACGTGCCTAGATCCGGCTCGTACGAGCCCAGATCCGGCCCGTACGAGCCAAGATACGGCTAGATCAGGCTCGTACAAGCCCAGATCCGGTTAGATCCGGCTCATACGAGCCCACATCCAGGAGAGAGGGAGGAGAGGGAGAGAAAGAGAGGGCGACGAACCTGAAATTGACGGCAGACGGCGGTGGTGGCGGTGGCGGCGACGGCGGACGAGCCGGATCTCCCCAGACGTCGGTGGCGGCGATGGCGGACGCATATGTGGTCGGAGAGGGCGGTGAGATTGGGAGTGGGAGAGGAAAGAAAATGGAGAGGAGAGGGAGGAGAGAGTGAGGAGAGGAGAGAGGGAGGAGAGAAAAAATGAGGAGGAGAGAGAGAAAGTGGGAGGAATTTGAGTTTTTATATGTGGAGGAAAGACTATCTACCCAATTGATTTTTAAGAGAACCTAACCTCTTCAAAATCACTCCCCATTCACCCTCCCCACCCCAATCCCTCTCAAATTTATTAGCTAAATATGTAACCATATAATGATAAGATTGAGTTGTATACATTATGATAGAATCACTTAAGCAACTCAAAATTTAAGATATAATTAATATTTTAATTAAATACGTATAAGATTAAAATCATATGCATGTTGCGATAAAACTAAGATTGATAAAAATAACTTTTTAATAAAGGGTGATGTGGTGTAATATGATGACGGATTTTACTTCCACTTTAGTATATATTAATAGATTAATAGATAGATTGCGAAATAAGGAAATATAGTCATATGGACAACTATTTTGAAACGGATGGAATATTGACTATATCATATAATAAAATGTTATGTTTTCATATGAGCATTTTTAGGGCATCATTTTGAGCCATGAACATTCATGCATCTTACAACAAAAAATGAAAGCAGCTAGCTAGCTAGAAGAAACTAGTTCAATGAATGTGAAAAATACGAGTAGTTGGGTAAGAATATCGACTATCTTGAGAAGTGTAACGCCCGTACACGTATGTATCGAATAATGGCAGAGAAGATAAAGGAAAGTCCTCTCATGCACATGGTAAAAAGATACTATTATTGTGTTGTGCCCATACCTTAGCTAGCTAGCTTGACTTTGCGATAATATATGAGCCACGGCACCAAAAAAAAAGAAAAAGAATCTTCACTAGATTATTTAGTGAAACGGATAGTTCAATTATACGAGTATGTTTTTCGATAGAATATAGTTCAATTATATTTGTGTGTCAATGTTTTTGGTATAATGATATGACATATCTCTTGTTTTTATTTATTTATTCATTTTGTTTTAGGATTATAGTTTTTAAATTCAACATGCTTATTGTGCTAGCTAGGAAAATAACTTAACTAGGATGATGGAAAGAAAAGAATATTGAAGACAAAGACAACACAAGAATTTGTTCAACCAATTTGCCTTTAATTATATGTCTGGGGTACAACTAAATCAGGGATTTTCACACATATTACGTGAATGCAATTACAATAATCAGTACTTATATAAAATTAGGATTGAAATTATCGATTGTATCCCAAGTAAAAAATAATATATATCCAGAATTCGTCGGTCGATATGCTCGAAACAACAGGCAAGCGCACCCGTGATGCAGGTGAGTTGCAACCCCCGATCTAGGGCATTTTGTGTCCAAGGCACTGCCACGCTTTGGCATCGTGGTCGTGGTTTGTCAAATGTGGTCGCAATTTGTCCACATCTTTCTCTGAATGCCTCTATCGTAGAGACGAGGGTTGTGGATCCATAACGCAGACGCGCAATTCTGCATCACCTTTCATTGAGCTCCATACTCCGCCTATTGTATGTCCTTGGGGAAAGACCGAATAATGTTATAGCTTATATTGTAAACCGAGTTATTAAAACAAATAACCGGTTCAATAATCAATATGAGTGTGTACAAACGGAAGTAAGATAGTATCTAAGCCTAACTTTCACGTTGTAACACATGTGAAATATCAAAACAATCTTTCCTCTTCCTCTCTATACCTCTAGTATGTTATCTTTACTCTCCTTACGACAAATTTCTTAGTATATTCAAAGCTCCCTTGGCCACCACATATTACATAAGAATTTCATCACTTTAAGCTATATATAAGGCATTAATCTTTTATCTAGGTTAGGCCCCTTTAGTATACAAATATGAAAAGAAAAAGGAAAGGGGATTTTTTTTGATGGACAAATGATATTGATCTTTTATCTAGGTTATAAGAGGGAACCCTAAATGGATGCAAACCCTAATGGAATAATTGGTCGTGATTCATATATCGTAAAATAGAATAAATTGTTGGGAACCCTATCCCACATCGGGATTCCTAATCTAAACAGCCTACCATATAAGTACATGGGTTACTCCTCCTATTGTCAATTGGTTTTAGGATGGAACCCCATGAGCTTATGTGGTCAGGCCCATTCGCGCATGTGTGCAAGACGGTCGCCCCCTCCGTCATCTTCTCTCCGGTATCGGGCCCACCGGATTCCGACATGGTATCAGAGCCTTGTTCGTTCATGGGTCTCCTGGGTTTGATCGGGTTTCGGGCCAGGTTGTCCCCCCCGTTGTTGTCTTGTCTTGTCAAGTGCCAACTGGGCCAGGCCAGTTGCCACTTGAGGGGGCGTGTTGGGAACCCTATCCCACATCGGGATTCCTAATCTAAACAGCCTACCATATAAGTACATGGGTTACTCCTCCTATTGCCAATTGGTTTTAGGATGGAACCCCATGGGCTTATGTGGTCAGGCCCATTCGCGCATGTGCGCACGACGGTCGCCCCCTCCGTCATCATCTCTCCGGTATCGGGCCCACCGGATTCCGACATAAATAGTCCTAGCTAGCTATATGCATGCATGCACAATTCGTAAAAGGAATGCGACTCAACTGCTATACCTAATGCAAAGTTGCAACTTGAACAAATCGTTATATGACACGTTACAATATGAAAACGTGACATCCATCAGGAACCCTAACTCAAAGCTTCTTTGTGTATTTAGAGTAAGAGAACTCTATATATAAAACCCTAGGAAGTTCTCTAATCATCTTGACTTATCTAGAAACTTTCATATGGTCAAATTATTTTCGGTACTTCCGAAATTTTCTAGATACTCCCGAATGCATCCAATGGCATCCGAAAAACTCCGTAATCGACCATATATAGCCAAAACCAAGTGTCGACTTGATCATCGGAGCCTGAATATGTCCCAAGCACACATATATATATATATATAGAAGTAGGTTCTATAGTGAACAATGTTCTATAGAGAACAAGAGAACAAATCTCATCCGTAGGATGAGATTTGTTATGGATGGTGAGATTAGCTATGACAATATCCAAAAAAAGAAAATAGCAAAAAATCAAAAATAGGAGAGATTTTCTCCCATCATCTACCAATTGTAACTACCATAATTATAATTCTATAAAATCAAAAATTAGGTTCCATTGTAGATCCAGAGAGACGCTCCATTGCAGCCTCCAGAAAATCGTCGGCTCCCATTGCAGCCTCCACCACTTTGCCGCCCTACCGTCGCCGATCAACCTCTCGCCCTAGCGCCTCCCCTCTCCAGGGAGTTTTCCGGAGACCACCCGTCACCACTTGCCCTGCACCCCGCCCAACCGGATCCCCCCTCCAGACCTGGGGTTTTGCCCGTCCCCCGGATTCCGCCCTAGATCTGGTGCCCGACGTTGGTCGCTTCCCGATTCTACCCGTTGTCGGTGCTCGTCCGTAGGTTCGGGTCCCCTCCCGCCGGCCTCTCGTAGCCCCTAGTCGAACCGCATCGGAGTTTCACCCCCATTACTGTCCGTCGAGCTTCGTTTGGGTCCCCTTTCTCCGTCGGAGTTTCGCCCCCAAGATGTATATATGTACAGTAATATTGTATATGCCAACATGAGGAATGTATATACGAAATTTGTTTTTGCTGGATTGTTTTTGTAATCTATTTCTATGGATCAAGATGTATATATGTACAGTAATATTGTATATGCCAACATGAAGAATGTATATACGAAATTTGTTTTTGTTGGATTGTTTATGTGACCTATTTCTATGGATCAAGATGTATATATGTACAATAACGTTGTATATGCCAACATGAGGAATGTATATACGAAATTTTGTTTTTGTTATACGAAATTTGTTGTGGCTGGATTGTATTCATATGTTTAATCATACAACCAATTCTGCCGGAATACTGTAATATAGTGTATATAATGATCCCAGGATGTATATACAAGACTATAACATGTATATATAGTTAATAATTCGTACAAGACGTGTGGATATCCAATATATAATTAACACTTGCTATAATTACGAGATTGAGTTGAAATTTGAAAATTAATTAACATTTGCTATAATTAAGGGATTCTTTTTTGTGATTTTTCTATAAATCCGAAAATTAATTAACAGTTGCTATAATTAAGGGATGTGGTTCAAATTTGAATTTGGGTCAAATTTTGATATGTAATCTGGACCATCCATTGAAATAGCATCTAAAGGCCTACAATTGTTCACTTGTTCACTCATATTTAACTGTTCACTATTGAACTTTAATCTATATATATATATGTGGAACAAGATTTGAATTAGGAGTATTGGATTGTTGGATTGCTCTTTTCTTCCATGGAAAATGCAAGCATGGGTAGTGGCGTAGTGCACTGTAAGGAGTAAGGAAGCCCATGTCCACATCACCACAGAATGCATTCACGGGCTTTTTCATACCCACTAACTCAATAGAAAAGCCCAATAAGGCCCAAGCTTACACAGCCGAATCACATAGTACATGGTATCGGAATTGTTTAAGGCTCTGCTCCCAACGAATCATGCGCTTTTCACGTGCTCCTTTTCACTTGAATTTGAAAAACGAGTCATTATTTTAGCGTTGACATAACCGTCCAAAACCAAAATGGGGCGAGTGGGCTGGCGTTTGTTAGCGCAGAACCGTTACGGTGCACGTGGTCCAGCCAAAAAGCACAACACGCCAACGCACACCACGTGTCAACTCGCACGTGATTCCATGTACCGTTACTTCACAATCACATGGTGAGCTGTCTCCGTTCATCTAATCCCAACTTTTACCGTAACCACAATCCATCGATTCACTTTTTATCTGTCCACATTCTACGGCCAATTCTATATGTCGGCTGCTTCAAAAATACTCCGTAATTAATTAAACCGTAGTTTTAATCCCATTAATACTACTATACTAGTTGTATTAAAAAATCACTCTTCAATTTGCAACTATTTGTATTGTATGATTTCTTTCAATAAAAGAGCATACCTAGTCATGAAAAATACATTTTGGTTCTTTAGTGATTATCTTTTTTTGAGAAAGGTTCTTTAGTGATTATCACTTAACTTGGTTATTAAGAAAGTAAAGTTATTTAATTCGAATAATCCAATCCAGATATTACTAATAAGCGTGTGAATCAGGGGGGTGGCCCACACCACGCACCGACCCAATCGCTGGCCTCCGCGTGGCATTATGTGTAATCTACACGCTTCCTTCCACCCACTCACTGACTCACAGATGGGACGGATTCTCAAAATAAGACATTAAAAATGAAAGATTTTCGAGAATTTAATATCAGAAAAATAATGCATTAATGTGGGGCCCATTCCAGACCGCCTCTCTATATAAAATCGTCTTCACCGGTTGAAGATTTTTACACACAACTCACAAAGAACTCAAACCAGAGCCACGAGTGAGAGAAAAGCTAGGGTTTTACAGAAGAAGAAGAAATGGCCGATCAACAGACTATGACCTGCGTTGAGATCCTGCTCGCCATCATCCTGCCTCCTCTAGGAGTCTTCCTGAAGTACGAATGCAAGGTAAGAACACAGATCCCTCTAATTCTTCCGGTTTCCTACGGTTTGAATTTGAATTTGAATTTTCCTTGATTTCAAATTTGTGCGGGAGGTTTGATTCTGTGAATTGGCTGTTTGCGTTGTTGTTTTGACTTTTGAAGGTCGAGTTCTGGATCTGTGTACTGTTGACTCTGTTCGGATGGTTGCCTGGCATCATCTACGCTATTTGGGTGCTCACCAAGTGAATTCGCTGAATTCCTCCCTCTTCGATCGTCTTCCATGTATGTGTTCATTTTGTTTCTCGTTGTGATTGTGAAATCTGATTGTAATTTCCGAGCCATCTGTGTCGCCTCTTTTAAAGTTCAGACGATGTGGCAAATTCCTCCTGTGAACTGTATTTCACCAATTACGGATTTCTGTTTTGCAATTCCGATGTCTATTGTTTGATTTGATTGATTCTGTAATTCAATTGCTCATATGTGCTAAGGGATTAGGGTTTGACTAATTAGTTAGTGTCCTCGCACTAATAGTGGACAGCTAGAAGAGTTCTGGATTGGATTGATTAATAGGCAACTTTAAACACAATAAAATACATGCCACATGGTGATTATTGTTGACTTGTTCACTCTTAATGACAAATCAATTGTACATGGCCGAAGTTTGATTGGAATTGTTGCCGTGTTGAGCAGGTGAGCTGGCATCGTTGGGGAGTGTTAATGGCGTCGACAACAGCTTAATTGTCTTAGTGATCTGCAAATTCTTTGTTCACCTTTTGTGTTCATGTGTTGATTAAATTGAGCTACTCTTGTGTGTTTGAAGTTTATTGGAAAGTCGTGTAATTTGAAGGCTGTAAAATTGGTGGGTTCATTGGTTTCGCTCCCCATTTGTTTGTGCGCTTGTGCAAATATCATCTTCAATCAATAACAGCTACGTTTGTGGATCCCGTTATATATGTATGTATCGTATGTATTCAATCCATAACACTAGTCAATTGCACCGGTGAAATTAAAGAAATGACAACTAATTATCACCAACAATGATATGATATTCGCTCATTAGGCGTCCTTTTGATACTATCCCAAAAATCGGGTTGGAACGATGAATTGAGTTCAGAATGAGATTTTTTCATTCCTAAAATCTAGCGTTTTAGTACTTGGCCTATAGGAAATTAGGAATTGATAACCGTTGTAGAAACCCAAGTTGTGGCCCCTATCTTCAAGCAACAAAAGATCAACCCCTGTGGGGCAGGGATACTTGTCCGTAAACTCAGCCAGACGAGCGAGATAGCCTTGTGCGACCAACTACTCGAATTGTTTTTCGCGGTCCTAATTGCGCTTTTTCTTTCTTTGCAAGACAATTTGCTGCCATGTTTGCAGCTCTAGCAATTTGCTCAACTTTCATAGGAGTTCTCAGCCGGTACCTCTTCCGTTATGGTTGCATTCCTGACTAGATCTTCTCATCACTGAACTCTCTAGCCATTTTTCGCACATTCGTGTGCCTTGGAATATGATTTATCTCCGAATTGCCAAATATGCGAACGTCAGTACGTCACCACCAAACCCCGATCGGCGATCGCAAATATTCAAGATTCGCGCATGGTATGTACACTAGACTAATTGAAATACTGTATAAGATAGTTCAAGCTAAACAATCATGATTCAAAATTTTTTGACTATCTCTGTACAAAAATGGCGCAAAAGACAATTAATCGAGAATTTATAATTTGATTGAACGTCAGCTAAATGGGTCGATTCTGATAGGCCGATCACATTTATAGTACGTACATATTATTCTTACTTTCTTACGGTGATAAGAATCCCAAATATAAGGACTAAAATTTGAAGTTACAAACTTATGACCGCTGTTTTTTCTTTTGTAAATATAACGGAAATTTCACGTGGTACCCTCGAGTTTAAGGCAATTTCACATGGTACCCAATTAGTTTAAAATTTTCACGTGGCGCCCCTCACATTTGAACAAATTTTGCCCCATGCCCTCTTGAAAGTTAAAACCTGTTTTTCATTTGTTTTTGTTTTTTTGGGATAAAAACATAAAATTTGGTTTTAAAATAATGTTAAGTCTTCACTCTTTCTTACGGAGTATCAATTATTTTTTAATGATAATTCTATTTTTTTGTTATCATTATGCTAATTGAAAATTTATTTATTTTTTTGTTTTTGGATAAAAACATAAATTTTGCTTTTAAAATAAAGATTACTTTTCACTCTTTCTTATCAACTCTTCTCTTCAAAATTTTGCTTTTAAAATAATTATAAAAACATAATGATAACTTTTCACTCTTTTTTTGTTATAAAATAATCATAATTTATTTTTATTGTTTTTGTTTTTGGATAAATACATAAATTTTGGTTTTAAAATAATGATAACTTTTCACTTTTTTTTGTTATAAAATAATGATTATTTTATTTTATTTTTTATTTGTTTTTCGATAAAAACATAAATTTTGGTTTTAAAATAATGATAAAAACATAATGATAACTTTTACCTCTTTTTTGTTTTAAAATAATGATAGTTTTATTTTTTTTGTTTTTGGATAAAAACATAATTTTTTATATGTTTTTATCCAAAAACAAAAAAAAACAAAATTTAAGTTTAATTAACAAGATGGGCATGAGGCAAAATTTGTTTAAATGTGAGGGGCACCACACAAAAATTTAAAACTGGTTGGGTACCATGCGAAATTGTCTTAAACTTGAGGGTACCACGTGAAATTTCCGTAAATATAAAGTGCACGTTTTGTTTTAAAAGGAAGATTGAAAAAAGTGTGAGTTTATGTACATGACTCTTTCAGGGAAAATTAAAAGCATATGTGAAACAGTGTCAATTATCTTTTCATTTCTTTACAGCTTGAGAGCAACTGCATAATCCATATATTTAAGGGAGCTTGAAGGTGGTCGAATAATGTCACATTGTTTGCCTAAAGGGAAAAAGTACACGTAATTAGACACTAAATTTTGATTGTTGTCTAAGAATTGAATCAAATGGTGGAATCTTATGCACAAGTTGACAAACTTTTTTCTCAGCTTAAAATGTCACATAATTCATCAACCATTTGAAATTTCGATCATATGTTAAATCGGCTTTTCATTGATATTCGGTGTTTAGGTGAATGTTTTGCTTGAACCGCGCAATAGAGTCATTTCTTGAAGCGGTGGACCTGATTTTGAGAATCGAACCGGATCCGGAGAAATCGATCATCATCCTCCGGTTCATTATTTCTCAAAATTGGTGAATTACGGTTCTAAACTGGAAAAACCGCTAGTTCAGCTATCTTTTATAAAAAAATATATTGGAAAAGAACCTTGGTATTGGCCTCATTTTCTTTTTTCAAAAAATGGGTTGAAAAGGAACCGACTTGGAACTAGAACTGGAAGTAGGGCTGGGAAAAATCCGGTCGGACCGAATTTTTTGAACGGATCGGACCGATCTGGTCCTCGGTCCATGAAAATGGAAAAGCTGGTCCCGGTCCAGACCGGATTTTTATAAAATGTAATAAAAAATTAATTTAAATAAAAACTATATTAATTTTAATGTTATAAATTTTATTTTTAATATTTAAGTTTCACATTTATATTATATACTTAAATATTTTTTTTTCATTAATCATATATGATTTCTCTAACTATATTATATTTTTTATATAAAAAAATCTTTTTTCTTTAAATTTTTTTTTTAAATAAAAATCCGGTCCCCGATCCATAAGATTTGGCCAATTCGGTCCCAGTCGTCCGGTCCGCTTTTGGACCAATGCCCACCCTTAACTTGAAGAACATATTACATCCGGTCCGCTTTTGGACCAATGCCCACCCTTAACTTGAAGAACATATTACATCCCAGTTTCGGATTCCGGGAAACCAGAATTGTCGACTCCGAAGCCGGATCCATGATCAGTTCTTTGTTTTTTTTAGAGGCCGCCGCGGGTGTTAAAAGGTCGTTTCCACTCATTTACTCTTTTATACTTTGTAGATTATTCCGCTTAATGATACTCATTTACTTTTGTCTTAAAGGAAGTTGTTTTGGTTTCACTTTAGACTCTCCAAAGCTAGCTAGTTGTTTTAGTTATACTCCATCAGTTTTAAGATTCCATTTGCATAACGTTATGCACGTTCCAAAATGATTACGAGATGCTTATATATAGGTAATCAAAGGGGGACAAGCCAGCTAGATCAAGCTAGATTGCATACTATAGAGAATATGTAACTAAGCAATAGTGCCTTAATTTGAATATCAAATTAAAGGCCGGTTCAAAACCATTTGAGTTGAGTTCAGTAAAGAAAACCCATAGAAAACCCGTACACTTTCTTAATTAGGAAAAATAGGTGATACGTCTACATGATGCTTAATTGGCAACTTTTACCGTCCGTTTGGCAACTGTAAATTGTAAAAAAAAAATTCTTTTTCTTTTTTCTTTTGAAAATGTTTATTCTACTTTCCCATCAAATTGGTGGGATTCATTTTCCCATCCTTTCTACTCAAATTTTCCAACAGAATCTCACTCAATCTTATCAAACAATTAAACCAAACACCAGAAAATGATTTTCACCATTCCCCTCCTATTAAAATCCCATGAATCCCCACCATCCAAACATACTGTTAGGGTTCTATTTTTTAGCATTAAACGGATATGCTTACTCATGGGAAAACGACAAATTAAGACTTGCTTTTTACTTAAAATTTAAGGCAATAGATCGATCTATTAATTTCGACGGTTCGGGTTCGGGTTCGGCAATTGTAATTGTAAGTGCGAGTTGACTATGAACTTGAATGGTTAATTAATACTCCGTATTTGTTAGTTAGTGATTTTTAGATTTTAATCCACTTGAGTTTGGGTTATTCGCATTTGAATATTTTTGTGATCAAGCGAGTTTTGATAGGGGTAGAACGGAGTAGTGGCTTCTCTCATTTTAGGGATTATTTAAAATATTTATAGTTGTTAGAGCATCTGTAATGGTTGACCAATGAATTTGGTCACCAAATTTTAAAATAACTAGTTTAGTCCCCGTACCATATACGGGTAACGTGATTATAAATCCAATTTAATATAGATATGTAATGTCAATGATCATTTTAAAATTATAGGATTATATATATATATCTTCGTATTATGATTAGTAGGGCTGTGCAAAATCCGGTCCGGACCGGATTTTTGGACCGGACCGGACCGGACCGGCACGGACCGGGACCGGACCGGGAGGTTTCCGGTCCGGTCCCCGGTCCAGTATATTAGAGGTTCCCGGTCCCGGTCCGGTCCCGGTCCCGGTCCGGTCCGGTCCCGGTCCGGACCGGATTTTTAAAAAATAAAAATAAAAAATAAATTTAAATAAAAATTATATTAATTTTAATGTTATATAATTTATTTTTAATATTTAAGTTTCATATTTATATTATATGCTTATTAATAATATATTTTTCATTAATTATATATGATTTCTTTAACTATATTATAATTTTTTTATATAAAAAAATATTTTTTTAAAAAAAAATAAGTTTCCGGTCCAATCCGGTCCTATCCGGTCCAGGACCGGACCGGACCGGGACCGGGACCGGACCGGACCGGATTTTCCCGGTCCGGTCCCCGGTCCACAGATTTTCATTTTCCCGGTCCCGGTCCGGTCCGGTCCCGGTCCGGTCCGGTCCGGTCCTGGACCGGTGCCCAGCCCTAATGATTAGTGTTTTTTACCAATAGTAAATCAACTCATAATATAAATAAATTGGATTTGTTTAAAAATTACTTTATGATAAATATCACGTTTTATTAAATAGTAATATTTATGGGAAGATTATAACTAATTCTTGGTAAGTGATAATTTACAATTTTTGGGATAATTCATAATTTTTGGTAAATTTTAATCAATTTTTACGGGATAAGATTATATGAGATTCTAACTACTTAATTTGTATAAAGGAGGGCCCGACTGGGCGATTGATTATTTTATTATTGAAATGACACGTGGCGCAAATTTTTGTGAAGACATTGTCTCCGCTTTATACTATACGTAGTATAGATAATAGCTTTCTTTTTTTATTTTGTTTTTACTTACTTTTAGTTTCATTTTTTTTCCCTCTACACTTGTCATTGCACCAAGTTAAAATGTCTTTATTAGAGTAGTTTACACTTTACAGTCACATCATCATTTTTTACCGGATATAGTAAACTTTCGAGTAGACGGTGTTTAGCTTGCGTTATTGTTTATAGCCGCTATCAGTTGTTATTACATCATACTCCAAAATGTTTTTGGTCTCACTATCGATCGCAGTTGTTACAATTGTTTGATCATGCAATTAAGTAAAAACTAGATCAAAATAAGATCAAGGCTACGGAGTAATATATATAATCAAATTCTCCAAAATGGTTTGATATTATTCATGACATGATTACAACGTACACACATGCAACGTAACATGAAATATTTTGTATGTGTTCGTCACAAGTTTAACTATTATTCACTAGATCTCTTAGAAACTTAATAAACATATGCATGGGAGCTAGCTAGCTACAGCTAGCTAGTACGTACAACAATTTCCACTTAGACGAAGCAACACATTAATTAAATCAAAACAAATAGCTAAGATTTATATTAGTCATTTCATGCATAAGTTTGGTGGAGATGAGACTCGGATGATCTAGCTTCATGGAACTTGGCAATGAAGACGGAGGCTCGTCTGTCGATCCCGGGCTCAGCCACCGGCCAATATCCGGCTCTGTCATAGTCGCTAGGGTACACCTTTCGTCTCGGCGTATCGGGATCTTCCCATGAACTCCTCTTAGCCACCTTTGCCTTTGTAAACCATGAAAACATGGAGAATGATTGCTTCTTTTGCCCTTTGTTGTTTCTTTTGCCTCCCATTTTTCTCGCTCTCTATATACCCTAAATTGTGTATGTTATAAAAAGAACAAGAAAAGTTGGAATAATGTGTGTTTTCAAGTACTATATGTATGAATGGTGTGCAATTGTGCATGGCACTTGGGTGTGTACCTATTTATAAGCACAAGAGAGAAAGTGTTAAGTGCTTCTAATTTGTTTTCTTGTGGGATGAGAATCTTGCAATGTGGGCCGTTGGATTGAGTAATTAAAACTCCATTATTAATCCCCCATGGTTTTAATTAGGGTGTTGCTAATCAATTAAAGTACGGCTGTTTTCCACCCACTACACTCCATATTGCAAATAGGGGTATTGGGGTACTATTATTTCAAGTTTATTATTAAAAAAGAATTACAGGAATTTTGCTAACCGTTGCATAGGTTTAATTACAAGTTATAATGAGCATTATTCCAACTTTATGTTGTTACGCGGAGAAAGAGATTAGGTGGGTAATACTTTGAAAAATACTGCAAATATATGGATTGAAGCTTACATTCATAATGCCATTCTCCCAAAATAATCATATGCATGACACACATTATAATGCTTAAAATGTACGAGATGTATTTTAATCATGTCCACCACTTCATCTTAATTTTTCGATTTAAGCAGCTTCAGCAAACCCTATCTTAAGCTTTCTAGCATCAAACACTGTATGATATGCCTCCATGAAAATTTCTCCTAAGACCCTGCATGCAAAAAACAACCACCATTCATCTTTGTTACTCGTAATTATAAGCTCAACCAAACAACCATCAATGATCAACACATTGGAAACGTGACGTTACCACGAAGCGTCGCTTGGCGGAGGCGCATCCAGCACAGTGAAGCCGCTCAAACAAACTTTGGCGTCGCCATCTCCAACTTTAAGGACATACTGTAACAAATTATTGAACGGTCGTTATATTACGATAAAGATTGTGATATTTTATTTTAAAATCAATTGATAATAAGACGCGAAGTACTGATACCTGTTCCGGTGTCAGACTAAAAGGTTTATCACCAATGGTGAAGGTGACGTTTGGCATGTGCGACATTAGCCCACAATCGAGCACCGACTGTTCCATTGGACCCGGCAAGCTATCACAAAGCTGTTGATAAAATGCGCGTTATAATATAGGCTAGGCTTTGAGCTAAGGCAAACTTTGAAGTACATGAACAAGGGTAATAAAGTTGTTGTTGTCTTAAATACCTTACTAACATATTCAATCACTCTCTCTTTGATCATTTCATGTTTCAACTGGTTTCGAATCCAAATCACTACCATCTTACACATTGTGCATGCAAATTGCTCGTCGGATCCAGCTAGCGAACCGCGATTGTCTTGATCTTCAACTAGGGTTCTAATGGCGGCGTTGGATATGCACAATCCCGCTTGAGTGCAAGCTCTATCAGGTTCCACCCCTGACATCAATATATCCCATATGACATCTCCATAATGTGCAACCATTTCTCTGCATTTAATGCTTGGCAATCCCGATGCCCCAATCGCGTGGTTAATCTCGGCTATCATCGCCTGCATTTTTAACATGATCTCGTTTATATTCTAAAAAGCGATAGACGGTCCACACAGATGCCTAGACGGGCTATAATTTGAGAATAGCACAATATATCACAAGAAGTACCGGTGGACCCGAAATTAACGGTGTGGTTGAGTCTATAACAACTCCACATCCAACCTCACACATGCCTGAAATTAGTTAACTTAACTTAATGAATAACATAAGAATCCAACATAGGAAGTTTAATTGAGTTTTGATCAAAGTTTATGTTACCAGTTGAGTAATCTCCAATCAGAAAATCTCCCATTTCAAACTGAAAGCAAAGTAAACATAAAAAGAAGTTAGCTTAGGCATAAATTTGTTCATGTGTTACTTGAGTTTTTAACTTATTGACCAACCCGCCAATAGCCTTTCTTTGTTACAGGAACATAAGTATGCTTTCCTTGATAATGATTTGGATCAACACCACCAAAAACCACTTCTCCACCAAGCTTAGAAGATGAATCTTTGTTAAGCCACAACGAGAAGACGTCGTCTTTTACGAGTCCTTGTTGCTTCATGTTATACCTAATCATTCAAGAACCATTAAGCAAGTCTTCTTGTGATCACAATTCACAAGCCATGGAAATGCATGAAGTTCTTCCATTCATGGTGTTACCATATTGGAGGAAAGTTGCCCATTGAACTATCCTGAAAGCCAAGCCCTATGGCGCCGTCGAACTTGCCCATGATGAACCTTGGGCTACCTTCTCTTGTTGCCTCTATGAAAGTCTAAACCTCCATCAAAAGCAAAATCTTAGTACAAATGTTACCATTAGAGTGGAATTTGAGATTTGGAGAGCACAATTTAACCTGATTCTTGACAATAAGACCTCCAAGATTAATATTATCCTGGCTGCAGAATCCAGAGATTGACCCAGACCCATAATCCAAGTAACAAGAATCTCCTGATTTGGAAACTTCATATTCAAAACACAAACTTGTAAATGGTAAATTAATCCAGCTACAATGAAACAACATACTATTACCATTCTCAATGTATGTAGATGATTTGGTTGACCAGTATCTTGGATGCAAGTAACACGCACTCTGTGTATAAACACATATTCAAATTTAAAAGATATGTTGCATTGAGTTACATGTAGCAACACTTTTATAGCACTAGGGACTTACAGAAAGATAGCATTTGGATGAGGGTACCCAAAGATTGGAGCTACCGGTGTCGAAAACGACGTTGAACTTTTGAGGTGGAGAGCCAATTCCGATCTCGGCGTAGTACTGAGCACCCAAGTAGTTCTTCAAGTAGACGATTTCGCCCTTCGAATCGTGGACATTGCGCCTCATGTAGATCCCCAACTTCCTGGAGATTCCGATACCATTCAAAGATTCAAGATCGTGGGTTCGTCGTCTTAGATTAACTCTGGCTAGCCGTTTGGAGGAAGTAGGGAGTGTAGAGGTCACCAAAACCCAAAGACAGAAAACTATGAGGAGGTCGTTCTTGTAAGCCATTTTGGAAGTGGTGTAAAAATAAGCTATAAAATGTGCAAGATATGGAAGAACTTAGGCTCTTTGCTCTCTATATATATTCACTCCAAATTTAAGCTAGTACATGCTGAATATGATGATCACCTTGAAAAAGAAATCAAGAAAAACTTGAGTAACAAGCTGCTACTTATGTATGGTTTCACTTCTTGACAGGATTTAGTACTTATGGACAATTATGTAAGAAAATACCATGAAATTTCCTTAGCTTGATCTTCATCTTCACCACATATATACATATGTAACATGACAAATTTTTTGACATTGATATTGAACAGTAGGTGCTCCACATATGTTCAATGGATGAATGCTGCAATTTCCTGCATTATGTTATACCTTTTTGTCACAACATTCACAAGAACGTAACACTCTTCTTATAATAGATGCCCATCCAACCTCCCACATTCCTAAAATTAGTTAAATCAATAGCATAAAAAAATTCCAGTTTGAGAGCGAGTTATTAGAGTCTGGATTAAAGTCTATGAAGCCTGATTCAGAATGAAGCAGAATAAAGACGGAACAAGCGGAGGGTTGGACGCCAAATTTTAAAGTATTCATAACTTTTTACTTTTTTTTTTTTTGGTCGAATCATAACTTTTTACTTGAGCGCGCGTCAAAATTGAGATTATAATATATCAAATCAAAGGTGTAAATATAATATAAATTTTAAAAAAATCTGGTAAAAAAAATCACGCTTCATAAAGCGTCACAAATCATATAACGTGAGTTTTTACCCCTCATTTTTCATTATATTAGGTACTTATGTTGATGACTCACATCATGAAGCTAAACATAGCGTAAATCGTGAGACTTTGTATATGACAAAATATTTTTTTGTCAAAAAATAGACTGAAGGGTAAAAAATGGTCAAGTTCCTAGCAAAAAATTAACTGGAAATCGGCAAAAATGTTGTTCTGTCAAAACTTTCTTCAACGGCAATGGACTCCTCCAAAGGGGCAACGATTTCTGCATTGAAAACAAGAGAATGAGACGAGTACTCGCCTTCAAAATTCACAATCTCATCTCCATTCCATTACAACTCCACTCTTCTCCCTTCCCCTTCCCTTCCAAATCTCTCTCCAATTTCCCCCTCTTCAACCCTCCCAAAACCCTAGTCTTCTGCTCCTCGTCCCCCCGCCGTCATCTCACCGCCGTTTCCGCCATGAGAACTTCGGTGGCTTCCCCTCCTCCCTCCGTTCATGTCAAAGACGAGATCGACCTCACCGATAAGGAGTCTCAGATCTTCAATCGCCTTCTCGAGGTTCTCCGTCACTTTAGCCTCGATACTCAGCTCCGTGTCGCCGGTGGTTGGGTTCGCGATAAGGTCCAGCTTCATTCCCCTTTTCGAATTCTGTCTATATGCTTTATGAGTATCAGTCGAAAAGAGGATTATGCTGATTTCATCACTCTATTTTGTTCCAATTTCAGCAAATTATTTTGATGTTTAGTTTGTTTTGAGTATGAGGTCATATCTCGTTCATTTATTCATGTAGTCCCACTCATGTTGGTTTTCCTGGTGCAGCTACTGGGGAAAGATTGTTATGATATTGATATTGCAATTGACAATATGATGGGTAAAGAGTTCTGTGAGAAGGTTAATGAGTATCTGTCCAGTACTGGACAGGAGGTGCAAGGCGTTCATGTCATTCAGAGGTACTTGCCCATTTTACTTTTCTTATGTCGTGTTTCTGATGGGATGCCACATCTTTATTAAGGAGCTCATGTCATTTTGAGAAGGTTAATGAATACCTGGGTTCACCTATCTGAATTAAGTAGTGTGTGTGATTTTACCTATACCATCTATCTGAGGAAAATGGTCTTGGGTTTATATATTGTGGTCCAATTCTTCTTGATGTAATCTGAAGATGCATAATGTTGTTCCTGGTTTAGGAAGAGCTCGTGGTAGTTATTTTCCTTCCTCATTACAGATATTATTTCATGATATTGTTTGCAGTCCCCTATCCTCTACTCCATGCCTGCTGACATCAAAACATGAACTCTGTGGCATTGGTCTAGCTAGCTGTTGTAGTTGGTGTTGGGATGTCTTCTAACTTGCTAATCCCTGATCCAACAGTAATTCTCGTTTTTTTTTTCAGCAATCCTGAACAATCAAAGCACTTGGAAACTGCACGGATGAAATTGTTTGACATGTGGGTTGACTTTGTGAATTTGCGGTCTGAGGAATATTGTGAGACAAGTCGAATCCCCACAATGGTATTTTTTACCATCTGCATTCACTCCCTTGTGCTTTTCCTTTTTGGCTCGGGTATCTTCAGTTGCAGATGAAGCGATTGGTGTTTTGTATGCTTATTTTCAGAGATTTGGCACTGCTAAAGAAGATGCTTATAGGAGGGACCTAACTATAAACAGGTAACATATCATGCAACTTACCTCCTGTGCTTTTCATTGTTGTTAATATTGGAAAGAAGGATAGAGGTTGCCAAGTTCTATTTTGGGTGCAATTTCTTACATAGTTTATACCTTGTGCATCTTTTTTTATGCATAATTCTTCCCTTGGTAATTCAAATCACTTCGGTACAGGTGGATTAATTGAGTTTTGTTTTTAGGTGGCTTAATAATTATTTGTTTCTCACGGTAGATTTTCTTTTCTCTGACAGTTTATTTTACAATATCAACACAAATTCTGTGGAAGATCTTACTGCAAGAGGTTTGTTTAGCTCATGCACCCAAATTGAATATTATCATCCCGAATCTTATTTTAAACGGTGTGTCTATTAACTTTTCTTTTCATAACAGGCATTACTGATCTGAAATCTGGAAAGATAGTGACTCCTTTGCCACCAAAAGAGACATTTTTGGATGATCCATTGCGTGTTCTTCGAGCAATTCGTTTTGGTAGTTGTCTCCTTCTGAATGAATCTGTTTGAATCAATTATTTGCAGTCTATCGTATATTAATCAATAAGTTGTGCATCTTAGGGGCAAGGTTTGATTTTGTTTTGGATGAAGCTCTCAAGGAGGCTGGTGCCTCCAGTGAAGTTAAAACAGCAATGGCTGACAAAATAAGCAGGGAACGTATAGGACATGAAGTATGTCAGGCCTTCTGCATGTTCCTGTTTCCTGCATTTACATCAGAAGAAATGTCATAGAATTCTTGTATCTGATTTCTCCTCCTGATTTGCTCGCTTTCTCAGATTGATCTCATGATATCTGGAAACCATCCAGTGAAGGCAGTGCATTATATCTGTGATTTGCAATTATTTTGGGTTGTCTTCAGTCTTCCTACATCTGTGCAGCCTTCAATCCCAGAGGAATGTGAAAGGTTTGTGTTTTTGCCACTCTTCTAGTCTAATGCATGCTTCATTTTGTCACCTGCCACTCGTGTTTAAGTAAAGCATTTCATCACCATATAAGTTATCGTAGTACGTTGTTCTTGGAAAGTTAAATTATTACTGAATAGCCATATGCAAACGATTGCCTCATTTTTTTCATGTGTAAAATGTGGTGAAAGAGCTTGTCAATTTGAGCATCCATGGTTAATAGGCTGATAGCTTGGAGATTATGCTATTTTTCAGAAATTATATTTGATGGTCTTGATAAGGTAGTTAGCTGTTTATATGCAGTTTCCCCTCTCAAGTTATGGGCTGTTTAATTATCTAATAATTTAATAGATAATAAGTAGTGGATTGAAAATGAACCAAGAATCTCAATTTGCTTTTGTTTACAGTCTATGATGGCAGTTTAGTATTTCGACCAGCCATCTAGTAGATGCATCTCTGTGATCCTTTTCTGGGAAATTGAAATGATTGCTGAAAATTCTGGATTTTATTGTGATAAAATGTGGCTAAATGTTATTAGGTTTTTGGTGGCAGTCTATGTATGATATTGTTATACACGGACATACAAAGGGGTGTAACTAGTTTTATATTTTACTCTTACAATTATTGCTGTGTACTTTTGTCAGGATCTGTGTAAACTATACTGATGCAGCATGGAACCTCATTCAGTCAGTTGGAGCTCAAACCTTTAACGTGAGTCCTGAGATAAAGCAGGCCTTTTATCAAATTATTATCACGCTTATGTACCAAAAAAAGCTTCTGGATTCCTGTGGTTCATTTGTTTTACTTGGGTCTTCTTGTGGAAATGTGGTTGCCTGAAGTATGTTTAATTCTATAGAAGTCCTTATGCTCATTATTTTTATAGCAAGTTTTGTGGTGTCCCTTGCATCTGTACGCTGACTTAAAATAGCCCAAATTATGTTAGCATATTGAAAATCCTGGTGATCTTGGTTGAATATCTGTTTTAAGTTTTGTCTAGATTAAAAAGCTGACCTTCATCTTTCACATATGGTAGGATGATCAGAAGCGCATCTCCTTGTATGCTTCGTTGTTTCTCCCATTGAGGAAAACAGTATACAAAGAATCCAAGAAGAAGACGGTAAGATTTATTTCTGTTGCCTTTCTCAGCTGCTTTCCATGTCTCTAAACAATCAATCTATTATTGATGGATAACAAAATTTCATGGTAGAAAAGCTACTCAGAAGATATCTGTACCTTTCCAAATGCTTTCCTTTGTTAAACTGCACTGATTTTAAAACTTAGAGGGCTGTCCTTGGAAGGTTTTTTTTTTGGAAATTTAAGTGCTATTGAATATGTGTTCACTAAATATGTAAACCTGTCCTATGTTCACAGCTCCCTAAAATGAAAAGAATGATATGTAGTGTACTAATTTCATTCAGTTTCTGTTCAAATGTAACAGGTTCCTGCTGTTGATTTTATCATCCGTAGTTCTCTGAAACTCAAGGCTAAAGATGCTGAAAATGTGAGCAGGATACCTTGTTCCATAAATTCAGTCTTATTATGCTAAAAAACCCAACTATTCTAGATCTAGCCTGTTTCATATAATCTTTGTCTAAATTTGGATGATACAAATGTCCTTTGTAGGTTATAAACATACACCGTGCTTCAGAGAAATTTACAGAATTGATTCCTTTGGTTGAATCAAATAAGGACGCAGAAATCTCCGATCTCAGTTGGCCCAAGATTCATATAGAAGTACCGACAAATTTAAAACTCCGAATTGTTGCAGGTGCATGCTTTTGCTACTTTATATGTTGCATCCTCTTCTATTCATTAGCTAACCTCATTCATTTCCTTTAGGTTTACTTTTGAGAGAAATCAAGGAGTACTGGCGAGTTGCGCTTCTTGTATCTACTTTGTTATACCCAGAGGTAACTGAAACCGAAGTTTCAAACGTGAAGATTGACAACATAGACAACAGACAACAAGTCTTCAAATTAGTAGAGAGTGCTATTGTTGATCTAGGCACGTGAAATTCTTCCCTTGTTGATCTCACTTCTTAATAGTTATGTTGGCATCCATTCCAGAATCATTCTTAGTTTTTTTTACAGGGTTAGACAATATTTGGGAAGTGAAGCCACTGATCAATGGGAAAGACATCATGGATGTAATGCACCTCAAACCGGGGCCAGATGTGAAGGAATGGGTAAAGTTTAAGTTTAAATACTCTGATTTTATAACACCTTATAAGTAATTTCATTTACCTTGAAACACTAGAAAATTTCGGTATTTCAAGGAAAATAAAAGTACAATTTCGTTACGGGTATGTTGAACCTAGTTCGTTGGTGCAGACACAGAAGGTGGTGGAATGGCAGCTTGCACATCCTGATGGAAAAGCCGACGAGTGCATGGAATGGTTGCGGGATTGTGGATCAAAGCGAGTTAGGATGGAATAGTTTGTACATGATTTTTGTTAGACAAGTAGCTGAGAAATTTAGATCATAGGGAAATTGATAGGATAACCCTGCTGCGAGGCAGTCTTTGGAAAAGTCAAGTGGTAGCAGTGAAGTGTTGTTTGACACTTACATGGACTTGTTTTCCTCCTCATCTGTATTGCGATCAAACCACCTTAAGTAGTCATGTTAACTTGTTAAGGACAAATTCGCACTTATACAATGTTTACCCCTTGGTTTTCACCTAAGTTGCACAAATCATCTTCAAAAAATCAAAAGCAATAAATTGCTGAAAAGAACCTTACTTTTGGGAATATACCATAAATTTTCCATGGTTTTGTAAAATAGTGGTGTGAGTTGCACCCTCACCCGACAATTACCCGAACATGACCCGAAGGTGCTCTGGGTTGTCCCCTTAAGGTGGGGCCTCCTCAATGTTACCTGTATCAACAAAAAAATCCGAATACAACCAACCCAAGACTCGAATTACCCGAACATGACCCAATGATGCTCTAGGCCATCCCTCGCCCGGCAGCAAGGCCATCGACGAGTCATCATCGAATCGGACTCCCAGCTGACCGTCTCCCTCCTCAACTCCGACCCGCCTCCGTCCCACCCCCTCTCCAGCCTCGCACTCCAGTGTCGAAGCTTCCTCCGTAGGAACTGGGTTCTCCAATTCCGCCACACCCTCCGGTAAGCCAACAAGGCGGCCGATGCAATGGCAAAGCACGCCTCAAGTTTCCCTCCCGGCTTCCACGCCATCTCTACCCCTTTTGCTGATGTTTTTTCGGTTATTTCTTCGGATGTACGGGGAAGGGCCTCCCCTAGACTTATTTCTCAGCCCACTTAATTAATTGAATCGCGATCTCTCGCTTTTGACCAAAAAAAAATGCTCTAGGACATCCCCTATAGGTAGGACCTCATATTTTCATGTATTAACAAAAAAAAAAAACACAACAAACCCAAGACCCGAATTACCCGACCATAACCTGACCTGATGATGCTCTAGGTCATCTCCTATAAAGGGGACCTCCTCATTTTTACATGTATCAACAAAAAAAAACCGCACACAACTAACCCAAGACCCGACCCGAGAATTACCCGAACACCGACCACACCTTTTTTTAATCTATTTACATATATAAGTCATAAGGTTTAGAGTCACCACATTTTACCACGTAGGATTTTTTCACGTGTCGTCCTCACATTTCGCCACCTAGGATTTTGACACGTGTCGGTCTATCGTTGCTCCATGTTACATAATTATTTAATTTTTTATTAAGCCACATCATATATATTTTTCAACATAAGATTTTATCATGCCACATCGTATCCATTTAGGTAAATGAGATACCCAAAAAAGGCAAATATAGAGATTGTTTATAAAAATATTATTTTTAATAGTTGTACAAATCTTATCTATAAAATATTAATTAAGATACTAGTTTAAAATGAAAGATTTTGATAATTATATATCGGTCAAAAGATATCCTTAGCAAATTGTCAAAATCTTTCATTTCTTGATTAATATGTTAATAGTTGAAGACCCGTACAATGTAGGGGTAATGATAATTTTTCCCCATATTCATATAAATTATATGAGGATTATTTTAATAACTTAAGATATAAATTATACACAATCCCTTCAATCCTAATTATGTGTGTAAAATATGTAGAGAGATTCAAGCTAATATAGTTTTCCATTTTGATATGTGATCTAATTATAGTACACAATCCTATTAATTTTGGGTTAATAATTTTATTTTGGTAATAATTGTTAAAATAAAAATCTTATTTTATTCAAGGTTGATGAGGTGGCGCAATTTTCAACAAAGACATAGGTTCCGCTTTATACTGTATTATAGTAGATTACTAAAAAAGTCTTCTTTTTCTTAACTAAATATTTAATTGTATATATTTTATCTCTTTGATTCTTTATATGATCGTTAACTTTATTTTAAAAATGACTATATAAATGAATATGATCATGATTTTGCAAAAATCCTAATTATATTTGTATTGCACTATTAATCATACATAGATTTTAGTATATACGAGGTTAATATGCAATCTATAATTAAAAGTTACTCCGTATTAAATTTTAGCTTTAATTCAAATCCGGTAAGGCTAAGGGGATTAGGCTAGTGTTCCTATGGTTAGCAGATGATGCCGTCATCACTCATCAGTCATCAACACCTCAGCACTAAGCCGTATCACGTGACACTCACGTGACTCAGCCCTTCCCTCTCTCTCAGTTTTCCCAATTTCTCCTCACCCCCTCTCTCTTTCTCTCTGTTGGGTAATTTTGGACCGATGCGAATTGCGACTCAAAAATCCGAATTAATCGGCCACCGCCGCTCTATGGCTTCCTCTCTTCTGCACTGATCTCCTTCTGAGTTTCAGCATTCAGCCTTACTTCTTCGAATTCAATCCCCAAAACCCTAAAGGTACAATCTTTCCTATTCTCCCACCAATCCGTTGCTCAAGTTTTGCTTAATTTACGTCTTTGTTGAAGTTTGAGTGACAGAATTCGTGTTAATTGCTCACGAATTCCCCCGGATTCCCAATATCTGATCTTTCAATTTCTAGGTTTAATATACTAATCGAAGTAAATTCAATGCCTTTTTAGCTATTTTTCCCTGTATTTATTGCCTTGCCATTTGCTGTTGCTACTTGTAGTTTGGTTGTTGGATATGTGTTTTCCTTGTTGTTGATTTGCCCTCTTTCTGTGGGTCTTTTTTCTGTCTGGGTCCTTACTATATGCGCTTTGGGGCAATTTGGTGTGTACCCTTTTGTGGGTCTTATTTTGGGCAGTGCTATAATGTAGGTGGGAGTCATTAGAATCGATTCCTTTTCCCTTTGTAGTTAACAGATGATTTATTGGTACTTGTTGGGATTTGTTGATTAGGCTTCACATGGCTGGGAAGAGCATAATTGCGATTTGCCAATCAGGTGGCGAGTTTAAGACCGATAAGAATGGTGCAGTGACATATGTAGGTGGTGATGCTCATGCTATAGATGTGGATGATCAGATGAAGTTCAGTGATTTCAAGGCTGAGATCACCGAAATGTTCAGTTTCGGGCTGAATTCGTTGTCGATCAAGTACTTCCTTCCTGGAAACAAGAAGACCCTGATCACCATTTCGAATGATAAGGACTTGCAGCGAATGGTGAAGTTCCATGGCGAATGTGCATCCGTTGATGTTTATGTCATTTTGGAAGAAATGACCATGCCTGACGTCTCTAACATGCCTGCTAGTAGGTAGGAAATATAAATTTGAAACAATAATTATTACATTTCTTGGCTTTATTAGTATGAAATATTGGATGAACTGCAAATATGCAGGTCTAGCAGGACAACTTTATCTGAGGCGGTGATTCCGCTTGGTGCGTCTCTTGATGTGGTAGAGGACACGAATGTTGTCGATCCCTTTGTTGGGCTCGGTATTGTGAATGATACTGCCAATGAAGATGTCCAATTTAGCCTTCCTTGTGAGACCATCCCTCCAATTTTACCCTTGTGTTCAAGTGATGAGAAACAACACATCAAAGCCACGGAACAATGGCAGTACAATATCACAGGGGTCGGTCAAAGATTCAACAATGTCACTGAATTCCGGGAATCATTGCGTAAATACGCTATTGCCCATCAGTTTGCTTTCAAGTACAAGAAGAATGATAGCCACAGGGTTACTGTAAAATGCAAGGAAGAAGGCTGTCCATGGAGAATTCATGCATCAAGGCTGTCAACCACACAGTTAATCTGTATCAAGAAAATGAATCCTAATCATACTTGCGAAGGCGCTGCTGTTACATCAGGATACCAGGCAACAAGAAACTGGGTGGCGAGTATAATCAAGGAGAAACTTAAGGTTCACCCTAATTACAAGCCTAAGGATATTGTGAATGATATTAAGGAAGAATATGGAATTCAGCTGAACTATTTTCAAGCTTGGCGTGGAAAAGAGGTTGCCAGAGAACAACTTCAAGGCTCGTATAAAGAGGCATACGGTTTATTGCCTGTTTTTTGTGAGAAAATAATGGAGTCAAATCGAGGTAGTCTTGCTACTTTCACAACAAAAGACGATTCAAGCTTTCACCGTCTTTTTGTTTCGTTCCATGCCTCTCTCTATGGGTTTCTTCAAGGATGCAGGCCTTTGCTTTTTCTTGACAGTGTCAGTTTAAAGTCAAAATACCAAGGGATGCTGTTAGCCGCCACAGCTGCTGATGCAGATGATAATGTCTTCCCTGTTGCCTTTGCTGTTGTAGATGCAGAGACAGATGATAACTGGAGATGGTTTTTGGTTCAGTTGAAATCTGCTCTTTTGACTTCTGCCCCTTTAACGTTTGTCGCGGATAGACAAAAGGGCATAAAAGAGTCGATTGCAGAGATCTTTGGAAACTCTTTCCATGGTTATTGTCTCAGATACCTTTCAGAGGAGCTCATAACAGCTTTAAAGGGCCAGTTCTCTCACGAAGTAAAGCGAATGTTGATCGAGGATTTGTACGCTGCCGCTTATGCCTCTAAGCGTGAAACCTTTAAGGTGTCAGTTGAAAGAATCAAGACAATTTCACCAGAGGCTTATAACTGGGTCATCCAAAGCAACCCTGAGAATTGGGCAAATGTGTTCTTCAGAGGTGCAAGATATAATCATCTAACCTCGGACTTTGGAGAGATCCTGTACACCTGGGCGTCCGACGCAAATGAACTCCCCATCACACAAATGGTTAATCTAATACGCGGAAAAATCATGGAATTGATCAATTCAAGAAGGCTAGAGTCGGAGCAATGGCTAACTAGGCTCACTCCATCCATGGAACAAAAACTCGAGAAAGAAACCCTCAAAGCTCGGTCTCTTCAAGTTCTACTCTCAGCCGGAAGCTCGTTTGAAGTGCGTGGGGATTCTGTCGAGAATGTGAACATCGACCAGTTAACTTGCAGCTGTACAGCCTGGCAATTGAACGGCCTTCCTTGCTGTCACGCGTTAGCCGTGATCGGGTGCTTAGGCCAGATCCCGTATGACTATTGTTCTAGATACTTCACAACCGAGAGCTACAGATTGACTTACTCCGAATCGGTACATCCCTTGCCTAGCATTGAGTTGCCATTAGAGAACAACTCGTCTTCCTCGTCCCAAATGGTGGTGACCGTGACTCCGCCTCCTACGAGGCGGCCACCTGGGCGGCCCACGAAGAAACGCTGTAGCTCACAGGAGGTTACTAAACGCCAGCTTCTTTGCAGTAGATGCAAGGGCTCTGGCCATAACAAGTCATCTTGTAAAGAAATGTCAGCTGGGCCATAAAAGAGTTGGGAAAAATGTTACTAATTTACGGTCGTGTGGTATAACCTCATTGCTTTAAGTAGGTAATCACAAATTTACATGAACT
The DNA here is from genome assembly GCA_934048045.1 of Polygonum aviculare. Classification (NCBI taxonomy): domain Eukaryota; kingdom Viridiplantae; phylum Streptophyta; class Magnoliopsida; order Caryophyllales; family Polygonaceae; genus Polygonum; species Polygonum aviculare. The sequence continues at coordinate 8,303,031 of OW204024.1, forward strand.
CTATTTTTTTTCCTCTAGTTGATCGCCCTTTATGGGCTTTGTATATAGATAGTATTTGGTGGTCATTGTGATCTCATAAAGATTATTATGTTCTTGGGTATCTGTACTAATTTGTCCACCCACTAATTGTATTTTACCCAACATGCTTTTTCTCGATAGTTCAGGATAATGCAAGTTTGTAAATAACCCACAAACTTGGCATAATAACAAAATAGGATTTTGAATCAAATTTAAAATATTCTTATCATGTAAAGAGTGAACAATAAATAAAAATAGGTGAACATAAAATAGAAATCTTTGAATGCCGAAAAGACATTTGTAGTCCCTACTTAAAAATGTTTTGGAATGGTGTTATTAAATGTTTTAATTCGATGAATTTGAATCAAATGAAGATATCTTTTATGTGCACATATGTACTCCTATTATTCATATTTTACGGTTTACATGATAAAAGATATACTCACCGGAATTAACCTTAACAATACAAGAGTCCTATAGAAAAATAAAAGACCTATAAAAATTGTGATCGTCAAAAAGTTAGTTCAATTTATGGTTATCAACAAAAAAAAAATTGGAGCTCAAAAAAAACAAAAAAAAATTGACCAAAAATGTATGAGTTATAGTATCTTTTATCAACATAGTAATGTACTTAGTACAGTACTTTCTTATAGAGTGGATGCCCTAATTTAGCTAAACTAAACCAGTAAAATTGACCAGTAAGGTTTTGACTTTGGGACAGTTTCTTCTCAATCTTCCGCACAATACGGAAATTTGGAAGGAACCCTTTTGAATAAATTAATTTAGTTAGAGAAAAAAAAAACATAAGGAATCATTGAAAAACAGGAAAAAAAAATCTGTGGGGTCCACGGCGTCCGCCCCTATATAAACAGATCAGCTAGGCCCGATACAGACCCGAGCCCGAAATCCCACCCCTGAAAAAACCCTCTGGAACCCAAACAACTCCCCCCGAAACCCTAATTCTCCCATGGTTCCGGGCGTCCCGTCCGACACCGCGGTCGCGATGCATCCAGACCCGGCCGGAGCTCCGGTCTGCGGGCACTGCAAGTCGGACGACCGGTGGATCCTCCACCAGGTCCACCACCGCAAGATCTTCCGCCTCCTCTGCACGGCCTGCGTCCTCAAGCTGCACACCACCGCCTTCTGCCCGATCTGCTTCTCCCTCCACCAGCGCCACCGGAAGTCCCCCTCCCCGGCGCCGCCGCCCCTCCCGGACATCCGAGGCACGCTGGTCTGCTTCAAGTGCAACTCCCCCTCCCACGCCAACTGCGTGGCCCTCAACACCCCCAAATCGCCCTACCTCTGCCCCACCTGCTTAAACCCTAGCTCCAAGCTCTTCGATCTCTGCAGATCCGACAGCCCCAGGGCCCCGCCGACCCGCTCCATCGATCTCCGCATGGCCAAGGCCCTCCGCACCGCCGCCTTGATCGCCGCCAATTCGCTTAACGACGCCTCCGAGCAGGCACGGGCCGAGGCCGAGAGGAAGGCGAAGGAGGCGGTTTCTGCCAGGAAGAGGTCCAAGGACGCCTTGGCGAGAGTTGCCGACGTTTGGCTCAAGGAATCGGAGAGGATTAGGCTCAGAGAAGGCGCTGATGAGGCTGTCGTGGCTCCGGGGAATGGATTGCTAGGGTTCAATAATGGCGGTCTGGCTGTCAGTAAGGTGATGAATGGCTTCCCTTCTACCTCTCAGCATTTGCAGAAGAATAAGTAGTGTGGTGGAGCTCTAGTGGTTTTCTGTTTATAGTGTTTTCTTTTTGGCTTAGTAGGCGTGTGTCTGGTTTTGAGAGTGTCACTGGATTTTGCGCTTGGATTAGTCAAGTTTCAAGTCCATTGATGAATGGGAATGTACAAGGACTAGACTTTTGACTTTTTTCCTCATGGATTGATCCTCAAGACTGAAACTTTGTGAACCCTTGAAGCCAGATTCTCAGTAGTGAAAGGCAGTTTATGTGTATAGTGTTGTTTGCTAGTTATTATGATGAGTTCTGGTGTCAAATGTATGTTGGAAGATACAAGTACAACTCAAGTTTTGCTGCTGTTGTTGTATGAGGAGGTAGGACGGTGGTGGTATCTGTCCCAATGACTGCTTTTTTTTCTCAAAGAAGTTTCATGGGGTTGGAAATTTGGTTCTGTTTTTCCAATTTGATTCTTCAAGTTGCAAACACAAAAACTACCTTATTTCTCCCACAGCACTGAGGGTTGAGAATCCTCTGTCCCGTTTACTTGTCTCATCAAATCTCAAATCTCATCGGCTTGGATAGGTGGCTAGTTGCCGCCCCACCCTTTAGCGCAGAAGGAGAACGAAAGGTGACCCGTCGGTACAATCAATGGATCCCTACTAAGACAATTTTCGTAAGCCAAAAAAGACATTAAAAGACCCCTAGGCAAAGGCTCATCCAAGCTTGTTGTAGCTGCCCATAAAAGCACCCTCGACAGACGGATAGAAACTAGGCGCCAGCTCCCGCAGCATGGATAGGCACTAGGCACCAACACCAGCAGTGCGAACTGAGGCCAATCATCCACAAGGATCGAACCGCAGCATCCAAGCTTTGCTGTTTTGTTCTGCTAGTCTTGTGATGAGTTTGGTGCAAAATGTAAGTTTTGCTGTTGTTTTGTGACGAAGGGGTGGTATATGACCTAATGAGTGCTTTTTCGTCAAAGAAGTTTCATGGTGCTGGAAATTTGGTTTATGTTTTTCCAATATTCTTCCTGATTTTCCGTGCATACGGTTATAATTATCTTTTTTTTTTAATAATTGATCAAATATTGCACGTTAAAATTACTACTCCCTCCGTTTTTTAATGTTTGATGTTTTAGCCCATTAGGCTTATCTATACTATCTATAGTATAAAGCGGAGACAATGTCTTCACAAAAATTTGCGCCACGAGTCATTTCTATAATAAAATAATCAATCGGGCCCTCCTTTATACAAATTAGGTAGTTAGAATCTCATATAATCTTATCCCGTAAAAATTGCTTAAAATTTACCAAAAATTATGAACTATCCATAAAAGTATGAATTATCACTTATACCAAGAATTAGTTATAATCTTTTGATCAATATTATTACGGAGTATTTAATAAAACGTGATATTTATTGTAAAGTAATTTTTGAACAAATCCAACTTATTTATATTATGAGTTGATTTACTATTGGTAAAAAACACTAATCACAATACAAAGATAAATATATATGATGCTATAATTTTAATGTGAACATTGTCATTACATATTTATATTAAATTAGATTTATAATTACATTATCCGTACATGGTACGGGGGTTGATGTTTAAGTTGCTCATAATCTGGTTAATAATGATGTTATTTGCGGTTGTCGAATGTTCCAACGGATCGGGTTACCTTGTCGTCATATGTTTGTGGTTTTCAAGAACCTCGGTTTGGAATCAATTCCCGCAAATTTCATCCTTTCACGTTGGACAAAAGCTGCAACAATTCAACCGGTTTTTACTATTGATGGTACCATTGTTGACCAGTGTGCTGCTATGGAAGAAACACAAACCTTAACTAGTTTAGTGATATTAGATTTTTATAGTTGCTTGGGTATCTTAGAAGACCGTCCTCAATTGCTACATGAGTTTTCCCGTGCTTTTAAGGAGCAAAAAGAGAAACTTGTGGCTGGTAGTAGTTCTTCATACAGTGAGAAATAAGTGAACGCTAAGAGTGTTGAGTCCTTAGCCGGTATTAGTGTACCCAGCGAGATTCATGTGCACCAACCCAAACAAGCTAAGAACAATGGTTCCGGTAAGCGAATGTTGGGTGGTAGAGAGAGTGCAATGTCATCAAGTGCGGCAGGAAAAAAGGCAATGCGGCAAATGTTGGAAAACAGATAGTCATAATATCCGCACATGTGTTGGGAATTGAATTGTCTTCTATGTTCCACAATTCATCATTGAATTTTTTTATTTTTCCCAAGTGTTTACACAATTTTCGCGTTTTGTCATACATGAACCAAATGATTCAAATTCATGAATCATCGCGTAGAAGATAATGAACCCTATACTTGTCTTTTTTAAGTAGTTGTTATGTGTTTTTGAGGATTAAGTTGTCTTATATGCAGTTTCACAATAAATGAACCGAATGACTAAAGTTCATGAACCGACAAGTTGAACCCAATGAACCAAACACCTGTCGTTTATGAACCGATTGATATGAACTTCAAGAAAAGTTGAACGCACCTTTCGTTTATGGACCAATTTATTAAGTTTAATGAACCGACAAGTTAAACACAATGAACCAAACACATTTTCGATTACAAAAGTTTTGCATTTTGTCATACATGAACATTTTGTCATTTATGAACCGAGTGATTCAAATCCATGAACCGAGTGATTCAAATTCATGAACCGAAAAAATAAACTTCATGAACCTACAAACAATTGAACTCTATTCTTTCTTTTACATGATTTACGCGCTTTCCAACGCTTAAGGGTTTTTATAGAGAATTGAACTTGTCAGCTTGGTCTTACTAATGGAGCACAATGAACCTACAAGTGTAATACAATGTACTTTCAGACCTAACAAAATGAACCTTCCATTCCTTACATAAGGTTTTTCAAAATAGACCACAATTTCTAGTTAGGTATTGCTTACAAAAGATCTTTCATAGTTTCTAGTCAATTTGTCCAACATTCCAAAAAAAACCCTTGTTTTCTTCTACTACTTTTTAGCGACTTTCATATGTTTCTTCACTTCCATCATCACAGTCTTGTTCATTGCATTCATAGGTGAGGTGAGGAGAGCATGCATGTAGTTCTTCTTTAGAATGTCAACACAACCCTTCATACTCTTTTGCTTGAGTTCATTGCACTCCCATTCCTCAGTGGCTACCCCCATATAGGCCTCTAAGTGTCTCATTACAAAAAGCCCAGAGTATGCTTTTTCACTGGATTCTATCCATGGAATCTGAACTTTTGTTATCGTTGCTTCGGTGATACTTTTTGCTTTCTTACGCAGTGAGTTTGTGCTTAGAAAAGTTACCACTATTGTCCTATGAAATACAAAACAAACAAGAAAAAATAAGATCAAGCATTAGAGTATTACATACGAACTAGTAGGGCACTGCATATGAACCATGATGTCATATTTTATGAACCTTAAATTTAATACAAAAAATAGCACTTACCAGCTTGTTTGGAGTTTCTCCATAGATTTCTCGACCGTTTCTTCACTGGTCACAATATCTAGTATTTCAACAGCTGACAGCTTCAAACTAAAGATCATGACGTAGTAATGTCGATCAGAATCTCTGACCGGGATAAGAATCTACAATTGTTGGGCTTCAACATGAGCAAAGTTATTATAAGCTATGCATAAAACCCAAATCTTATTAATACTAGTTCAATTGAAAAACACATTAAACTTAACAGACCATATCATGAACCTTATCAAACAATGGCATGAACACAAGTTTTTATATTGGATTGAATCATCACACTTACTAGCTCAATCTGTTTAAGTTTCCTTCCCCGTACCACATTCACAGCTTTATTTAAGCCTACCATGTATTCAACTTTTTGTTTGTCATCCTCCTACAAACATAGGCCATCAAAGATTATGATGAGAGGATTGAAATGATGCATCTAAATCTGAAATCATATTGCTTTAAAAAAATTCTTTCAAGTTTAAATACATACCTCTTGAAAAACTCTAGCAGATAGTTTAGCAGGTTTCAATTTACTCTTGTTCTCTTCTAAACGATTGAGGTGTATTGTCAATGCAGTCATAATCTCAGGATCCGGATCGTAATCCATAGACATGAGGTTGATCCGATAAAGTCTTACCTTCGTCCACTCGAACAATATTTCTAGGTGACTAATAAACAAACAGTCGTCAACAAACGCTTTCATGTTCCAACACAGAATACTAAAAAAGAACTTTGATTGTTTTAATATAGAACGTACTTTGGATTCAAAGATCTTAACACCACGTAGCTCAAGACTGCCTTTTGTTCTTCATTTAATCTCTCTTGTATTTTGGCATTCGTGTTCCCACCATATCTTGTTATTCTATTATCACCATGCACTTCCTCATTTTGGTTGTGTGATGGTACCACTGATTCTGCCTCCACCTTCCCTTTTTTCTAGGTAAGAATAAACCAAATAGTGCAACAAACATCATGAACCATGAACTTGCAGATCATGAACTCTAAATGTCTAATTTATGAACCAACTAACATTCAAGTTTCAGTCACTAACTTTTCCCTTTTGTTTTTCGAGATGCACATCACATTGATTTTCTGCTGGTCTTTTTCCTTTATCCTAGAAAAGAAACATGTGTTTTTTCTAGGTAAGAATAAACCAATGATAATTTTAAGTTAACGATTCCACATATAATCTACAAAAAACAATGTGTTATATAAATAAGTCGGATGCATGTTACCTTGAAAATTTTGAACAAATTCATAGCTTCTTTAATGGTTCGATCACCATAAAACCATATATTAATCTTTTTCTTTTCTTCTTCGGCTTCATTTTGACAAATCTATAAGAAAAACAACAAAATATATGTCAAACAATAAACCTTAAATTGCGCATAAGTCATAACCCAAAACATTTTATCAACTACGGAATTACAAAACAGCAATAGAAAAACGTAGGAGAATTTACCCGAGAAAAATGAGAGCCGACGACAATAGAATGTTGTCGTTGGCGAGAGTAGAGAATGAAAGAGTTAGGGTTTTGCGCTCTATGCCAAAGCATTCATTTCATTCAGAAGGTGGTCAGTTTGGGCTTTAATTTGGGCCTGTACATCAAACTCAAAGCGGCCCACCGTAACTTTTATGATCTTGGAAAAATAAACACCTCGATGGTCAGATATTGGCAAATGGCCACTCCGAGCACATATTTATTTAGGATCTTATTAAAAAAATGATTGTAAACAATTGAAAAGACTAGCTATGATGTTACTATATGCAAAAAAGTTGATTGTAAACAAGTGAAAAGACTAGCTATGATGTTATTATATGCTTTATTAAGTTAATACTCTCTCTGTTTGATTATATTTGATGTTTTAATTTATTGTACTTATTAAAAGTATTTAATATTCTACAATTTAAGATATATTTTTTGAAATTTACCCCTTATAAATTTCTCGAAATATTCTCTCCATAAAACTATAATCAATATAATATAATTAAAAGAAATAATATTGGTGGACCGCAGTGTTGTCTACTATGGCTACTGAAATGGGTCTCTTTCTTTTTAGTATTAAACTAGATTATTGCCCGTATAATGTACGGGGAACGATCAATAAAAAAGAATTGACGTATTATTCAATTGATAAAAAAGAGTGCATAGTAATATTATTACGATATCCCTTTTCAATAGACATCGTCACAATATTTTGTTGATCTAAAATTGTGATTTGATGTTAAGAATAATTTTAAAATTAAAATTTATATAATATGAATTAATTAATAATCATAAATAATATACTATCATTATATATTCAAATATATTTGATTAATGAAAAAAGTCATATGTGATATGATATGAAATCTCAAGTGAAATATTTTATCATATATATTTTTATAATTAATAAGATTTTTATATGATGGTAGAAATAAAAAAAACTAAGTTAATTATGACTTATTTACACGAATATTTTATAAAAATAGACTTGTATAAGTAATAATATTTTTTGAAATAAAATGAATATTTTAATAGATCTTATAAATTATAAGTAATTTCATAATAGTAGAGTCATAAATCAATACAATTTATAAATGAATAGCATAACCCAAATTTAGCTTATATATGTTGAAGTAATTAAATCATGCGGCAGGGTTGAGGGGTCAATTTATCAAATTAAGCCATCATAGCCGCTATTTGCAGAGATGGCATTAGAAAAAAAAATAAAAAAAATATATAAACAGTCAGGCCAATCCTCTCTTCTCCTCCGTGGACTTCCGCCCAATGCCGATTCTTCTCCCTTTTCTCCCCTCCTCCATGGATGTACTTCTCCCGAAGACTCCAGCCACGCACACCGACATTCTCGTCAGGTATCAGGGCTCCTTGCCCGATCTGTTCAGGGAGGGCCTTTCCGGCGAGATCCGCCGAGATTCATCAGAGGCCGGTGGTGGTGTGATGGCGAAGGAGTTAACGGCCGAGGTGAGACCATACGTGTTGAGCGAAGATGTCCGGCGATGGCCTTTTCACGTCTCTGCCGATTAGTCAATATCTCTCTGCCCCGACAACAGCCACCGTCTTCCTGTTGACGACATCGTGAGCGATCGAGAGGTCTGGGATGAGATCTACCTAGAAGGACATCATCGCGATCTTCTCTAATCTAGGTTTGGCTCTCAGACACTTTGTTACTTTCCAATTTGCTGATATGTATTGCTTTGGTTGCGATTTTGAACGGTTAATTGGAGTTTTCACCAATCGTGCAGAGCTGCTGCTTGATTTCTTGAATTATGGGGTCTGTTGATAATTATCAATGTGCTAATTAGCCAATGATGTGATTTCAATAATTATTTATTTAATGTCTAAACCTTAAAGGCCAATTTGTAAGATGCTTCCTCAGGTGATTCTAATTGATGGAAGAAGGAATGCTAGTTTAGTTGTTGGATGAACTTTTGCCATCAATGACGCTTGGCTAATTTGCTATTAGTACTTAGTCAAACTAGCTACTACGGAATAGTATATTCAAGTTTAGTGCAACTTATTAGTGATTTGCTGAAACAAGTATAAACTATTAAATGTGGTAGGATACTTAATTTGTGGTGATTGTGGTTTCAGCTTACCGTGCTATATATTTGGATGATTTGTGATGACATAGCATACTTAATTTCATTTGTCGTTGATTGTAATTTTGGATTACATTGTATTTGAGTGGTTAGAATAATTAATTGTCACTTGTGATGATAAAATAATTAATTTTGAATCACATTGTTTTCGTTGATTGAATGACTTTTCTTGCTTATACAATTTACATATATAGTCACTTGTGACATATATTGTCACTTGTGATGATAATTTGGAGTTGTGTGCATAAGTCTTGTTTTAACTATACTTATTCGGTGTGATTACTATAATCTTCTAGTTACTTGTTGAATATTGTCACTTGTGATGATAATTAGGTGTCACTTGTGATGATAATTAGGTGTCACTTGTGGTAACAATTAGGTGTGAATATTGTCACTTGTGGTGACAATTAGTGTGAATATTGTCATTTGTGTTGACAATTAGGTGTGAATATTGTCATTTGTGTTGACAATTATGTGTGAATATTGTCACTTTTGTTGACAATTAATATGAATATTGTCACTAGTGGTGACAATTAAGTGTGAATATTGTCACTTTGAAGTGACAATTAGGTGTGAATATTGTCACTTTGTGGTGACAATTTGGTGTGAATAGTGTCACTTTGTGGTGATAATTGTTGACAGTCAACGGCAGTCAACGATCGGTCAACTCTGGTCAACGGTCGGTCAACGGTCGGTCAATGACGGTCAACGGTCGGTCAACTGGTGGAGAGAGGGGTTATGCTATGTATGCAAATTTGACATATTGTGGTATTTTCATGCTATATGGCATTTTCCAAATGCCATATAGCCAAATCCTTCATATATGTTTTAAATATTTTACAAATATATTTTTAGATATTTGTTGCTTAAATTGTAAATATATGGGACAAAAAAGAAATTGACATAAAATATGGCACCTCTAAATAATTTAGATATTTTGGGAAGAAGATTGAATAAATATATAAAGCAATAAATTATTGATAAATGATTTGTGCTATAATATAGTCATAAAGCAATAATAAGGCAATTGCACAGTAATCTTAATTATATATGCTTTAAACATAATATTATTTTAATAATCATTAAAAATTCAAATTCTTGACCTGTTAGATCGACCCGAACCTCCACAATAACTTCTCAAAACCTGATTTCGTATTTCATTTCACATGAAAATCGGTGGTCCAGTTCGAGAAAGTGAAATCGAAAAAGAGAGCGAATGGCTACACTAAGCGAATTGGATCCTCTGTTGAAGGATCTGAGCGAGAGGAAGCAAAGCTTCCGGAGAAACGTGGTGTCCTTGGCGGCCGAGTTGAAGGAGGTCCGTGGCCGTCTCGCCCTGCACGAGCGCTCGTCTGCAAAAGAAACCCTAACTAGACAGGTCTGAGAGATTTGGAGTTTGCATGTTGTTCTTTTGTTTGAATTGTGAATCTGTAACTTCAATTGGATTGTGTTGAGTTCGATTAGATTTTGGTGGTGGTTAACAGGAAGTTGAAGCCAAGGCTAAGAGCATGGCTGAAGAGATTTGTGTGTTGCAGAGGAGTTTGGAGGAGAAAAATGGCCAATTGCAAGAATCAAGTTCTGTTGCTCAAAAGGTTTCACTCTTTTGCTATCCTTTTTGAAAAAAAATCATCATTCGTGTTTGAGTTGTCTGTTGAAATTGTTTGGAATACGTTTGGTAGTGGCCATTTGAAATTTGAATCATTTCTTTTGTTCTAGGTCTAGGCCCCTTTTAGGGTTTTCTTGTTTGTTTGTGTGTGCAGACAAACTGAGCATCATATGCCCATGTTAGTGGCATAATGATAGTATATACTTTATTAATGGCTTCAATTGCTCAAGATGTCCTTTTCTTGTTTCCTACAACAAATGCATATTGAGCTTTCCAATGCTTGGACTGGTTTTCCCGCATTCCCTACTTTTTGAAAATTTTATCTTTTCGCCTCACCATCTGAGGAGTCACAACAACTAACAAATTTACTATTGACATTGAATAGTTATTATGGAAGTTGGATGGTCCAAATGTTGAGCATTGCCTTAATTTTGATCGTCCATTGTAAAATTTGATCTGAAACTCTTGTGGGATCCATTCCTTGGCTCCAAAAACATATAAACTATATCATTCTCTTCAATTTTATGTCCATCATAAACAATTGGCTGAAGCTATTACAAAATCAATGGGAATGGTTACCATTGGAAATATCTGTTATAAATACCTACATCTTTTCTTTGCATATGCAGTACTTGACGGATTTGGACGATCTCGGATCTCAGCTCACACGTGCTCAAGCGACTGCAGAAGCTAGTGCTGCTTCAGCCGAATCAACGGAGTTTCAGTGTTCAGCTCTCCTTAAGGAGCTAGACGCGAAGAACATGTCCTTAAAAGAACAGGAGGATCACGTCAAAAGGGTGGAAGAGCAATTGGGCAGTCTGCAAAACGAACTTCAATCGAGGGAGTTCTCGCAGAAGCAACTCAAAGACGAGGTTGTGAGATTCGAGCATGACATTATGCAAGCTCTTGCCAAGGTTGGAGAAAACAAAGACTGTGAACTGAGGAAATTGTTAAATGAGGTTTCTCCGAAGAATCTTGACCAATTGAATAAGCTTATGACAGAAAAGGATGAGGAAATTGGCCGACTCAGAGACGAGATAAAGATTTTGTCTGCGCATTGGAGATTTAAAACAAAGGAATTGGAATCCCAGGTACCACTACATTCCCCTTAAGCTCTTTTGCAGTCTTAATGATGTTGCGATTTACAACGATTTTGTTTAAGAAAGAAAGTGAAAAAACAGAGACTAAAACAAACAGAATTTGATCTTGATCCGTTTATGCTGAGCAGTTTGAGAAGCAAAAGACAATTAATCAGGAGCTGAAGAAGAGGGTACTGAAACTGGATTTCTGCCTCCAGGAAACTCGGTCTCAGGCAAGAAAGCTCGCAAGGGTAATGCATTCCGTCAAATGACACTCTTTGCATCAATCCATTACCTTTGCTTATGCCTCGCGAATTTCTGTTGCAGATGGGGGAGCGAAGAGACGAGGCAATCAAAGAACTCCAGGATCAGCTGGCCATGAAGCAACAAAAACCGGCTTCTGGATGCTGCGAGAAACCGAGTTTCTGGGAGAGCTCTAGCTTCAAAGCTATGGTTTCCATGTCCATGGTAATGTTGGTGGTTTTCTCTAAGAGGTAAACCATTCGTAGCCGAGCCAGTAATATCTCGTTGCGACGGTTAAGTAGGAAGACTCCCTCCTAGGCTATGCAGAAGTTGTGTTGTTGTAGTTTTTAGATTCTCAGGACTTTGTACAAAGGATTCTAGTAGCTCTAGAAAACCTTAGTTCATATGTATCAGGGTGACAACCCTAATTTTCTTCGCTAGTGTAGTTTCTAGGATGGCAACTATAAATGATGAGCAATCATTGTTTAACTTCCCTTCGCTCCAATCAAGCTACATTTTACTTCCCTGCAACAGTTTGGTATTTTCTTTAGTCAGATTTAGATTCTATTATCATTATATTAACATCAACTTAAAACAGTAACAAAGATTGGCGGGCGTTAGAAAATACTCCCTCCGTCCCTGAAAGTTTGTCCGCTTTTCCTTTTCGGGCGTCCCGGAAAGTTTGTCCATCTCTACTTTATTTCCATTTATATCACTATGACAATCTTACCCTCATACAATCTCATATATTACTCCCATTATCCAATTTTCCTCTCAACTTTATCACTTTTTCCTATAAAATTACAAAATTATCCTCAATCAATCTTATAAATTACTCCCTCCGTCCCAATAAGTTAGTCCATCTTTCCTAATCGGGCGTCCCGAAAAGTTTGTCCACCTTTTCATTCTTTCCATTTTCATCCATACTTTTTCACACTTACCAACTTCTTCTACCCAACTAATCTCTCTCCATCAATCTAATCAACAAATTCATTACACTTAAACAATTCATAAGTTAAAAAAACCACAAAATTAGAATAAAATTAAATAACCAAAAATTTTCTTTTTTTTTTTTGAACAAAATGACACCCGATTTATAGGGGTTTGGACAAATTTTTTTGGCCTCCATTTGGACCTCCATACCTTTGTGTGGACAATTTGGGTGGAAAAGTGCAAATTATTTTTGGCTCCATTTGGACTGCATAAAATACAGTGCCAAACCCAAAAATGGACTAACTTATTGGGACGGAGGGAGTATTTCTTTTTATACCTTTTCCATCAACTTTAACACTTTTCCCATCACTTATCAAACTTTTCTAATTTTCATTAATCCGCGTGCAAACGTGCTTTATGGACAAACTTTCCGGGACGGAGGGAGTATGTTACAAATAGTACACAAAATAGTTTTATGTTTCTCTCTCATTTTGGGCGTTGATGATGGTTGAACATCCAAATTCTTGATATCCTTTTTGAAACCTCTTTCCCACTTTGTAAATTGTATTTGGCTGTCAACAAAATCTGGCTCAAACCATACTCATATATAAGCTGTTGCACATACAACTCTATATGATAAACTAGTTAAGACCTCAGGTACAAATAAACTATTATACATGTCTCATTCCGTCTAAACCTGATCTTTCTACTTCTATCAAAGCAAATGATCATGAAAATCAACGGAGAGGATTCATAATCAAAATCTAGTACCTAAAAATCGTACTTTTTTCACATCCATGTCTTTTACACCTAAACTCAAAGCCTTGTACAATCGGAGCCGAACCCGGATCTAGACAGTAGACACTGCAACACATTTTTCTACACCAACAGATAAACTCACCACTAATCTTCATGTACAAAGATTGCAAGACAGCAATCAGTTGTTAGACTCTCTAGCCTCTGTCTGATTTTCTACATGCCCAGAAGTAGTGTCATGTATAGTGAAGTTGTCAACAATACGAAACCAAAGAACGGTAGCACACCAGCTGAACAGCCTGAACCTGATGGAGGTGTAGTTAGAAAAGGAGGGCTTCCATCACCATATCCTATCGAAGAGCCAGGAGTTGGACCGGTGCTTGTATTCAACACCGGAGGAGGTGATCCATAACTGCATTAAGTGATTCATATAGTAAGACATCAAATTTTTATCGGTACCAAGTATAAAATCAAACACTCAGTACTTATGGGCTCATACTCCTGAATTTGTTGATCATGAGTTTTCAAAGCCTTTTCTTTTCACGGTCTATCTTTATATATTAGGTTCATAGTATTTAATCCAGATACAACATGGGTTAGAAAGACCATAAGAATCAATTATGTTGAATTAAGCATTACCTTGACCCCGTCCCCATCCCCATCCCCGTCCCTCCGGATGTGGAAGCTGTTGTTGCCGGCGGTACCGTGGATGGCGCTGTAGTTGTTGCTGAAGAAGGGTATATGCAAGTACCAGAACCTATACAATTCAACACAAATGGTTAAAGTTTCCTAGAAATTCTCTAACGTATGCATATAAAGTCTTAATTCAAAAACTATTTCCTGCTTACTTGGATTAGTGTTTACTACAACAGCAGTTCCTCCAAAGTCACAGCTAGTAGCCCCGGGATTCTTCTGAAAGTAGCTGTTGAACGCATACGAAGCATGATTCTCAAGAGTATTAGGATTATAACAGCTAGCTCCTTCTTGAATAGTCGAGCAATCTGCTCCCCCGATCCCACAAGCATAATCCAAAGCCGACTGGAGCGCGGTTTCTGCAGCCCCGGTCTTTGCTATACACCACGTCTGTCCCGGAACTACAGGAGCATTTCCAGCAGCAGGAGATGTCACAGGGGTAGTAACAGGACTCGTTGTTGATGGAACACCGCCGCCTACTGATGAAGGAGGTGGATAGGTAGTCACTGGATTCGTGACAGGATTTGTCACAGGGTTGGTCACAGGCTGAGTTCCTGGATCGGTAACCGGTGCAACTGGGTTTGTGCTAGGGGTTGTTGGGGGTATGGAGACGGGTGTGGTAGACGGGACGGGATTTGCATCGGGCAATGCAGGGGTTTCGGAACCGGGGTTTGTAGCGGGGACAGTGACAATGGTTGGAGTGGGATTGTATGGAGGAAGAGTGGTTGGGGATGTAGGATTTGTGATTGGAGTTGTTGGATTTGTAATTGGAGTTGTAGGAAAGGTTGTTGTGGGTGGATCAAATGAGTCATGATCGAAACCGTTTAGTAGTTCCCGGCGTAAAGAAGGCAGGTGAGTTGGGTGAAATTCTAACAGTATGGAGGTTAGTGTGCTAAGGAGTTGAGGATAGGTTTTCAAGGATGATTGGATTTTTCTAGTGAGAGCAGATGATTGTGAAGGTTTGGCAAATACCGAGGTCTTAAAAGAGAGAACAATGGGCAGATTAGCATGTGAAAGAAGGGAAATGGCTAGATTTGATCTGTTGATAATTGACTGAGCTAGGTCATCTGGGTCATTCCATTCTCCATCAACAGAGTCCTCTACAATAAGAAAGGATTTTGTTTTCCTTATGTAATGAAGAACATCATCCACATGGCCTTTCTGTTCCATGTTCAAGCTGTTCAATACGGAAAGTGGCAATGCTACTGAAACTTGTACAGGCTTTTCTAGATGAAGGTGATTGAGAAGTGAGTTGGTAGACCTCAAAACGGGCAAAAGCATTAGCAAATCATTTCTATCAGGAAAGTGGGCAAGGCCACCACAGTTTACAACAACACTTGGGATCTGAGGTTTTGTTATGTGAGATCTGTGATGGGTTTTGGATCCTGAAACTAAAACCTCTTCATAACGAGTCTGTTTCAAGTAGAAATAAGCTGACCCACCAGTGTTGGACAGACTCTTCACAACACCATGATCAGAAACCAAGACTTGAAAGTGAAAAGCAAAGCCCTTAACTTGCATATGAGTAGACAATGCCCTTACAATGGAAGAAATGGTAGATTTGCTAGTAGTACCTGGAAGATATATATATATTTACAAAATAAGAACACAGACACAATATCACACAACCCAGAAAGCAAACAGACTAACCATTTCACACTCTTTGTGACATTTCAGCAAACAGATAGTGAGCACAGATCTACACAAGACATCAAACACATGCAAGCTCATTTGGCTGCTTACCAGAGCAGAAGATGGCGAGAGAAGAGAGCTGGAAGATGAGTAAACACAAGAGCAGTAAGCACTTGGAAGAGTTTTCCGCCATTATTATTCAGGGGTTTTGGGGTTAGAGAGACAACAAGTGGTTTCTGGGTTTTGTGTTGGGTACTCTGCAAAACCCAAGATTCGTTCAAATAAGAGGGGTTTAAAGAGAGAATCAAATTGGCAGATAAGCGCAGAGAAAGTGGGATTGGTGGTGGGGGGGAGAGGAAGTGGGGCTGCCAAAACCATGTTGTGTTGAAGAAAAGGGGAATGAAGAAGATGGGAATCTAAAGCACTAGGGAAAAATAAAGCATTTTTCATGGGTAGTGTGAATTTGATCCGAATTGTATAAAGGAAAAGGGGTTTGCTTTGTCATCAAGACTGTGATTTGCATGTTCAGCTGATCAGCATTTTCCGATTCGCACATACTCAATTTGATCATCATTTCCCTCTTTTTTGTCATCTTTATTATTCTTACAGAAATCCGTGTACTTAGCAAAAGTGTCATGTGTGAGGTTTAGATATTGGTGAAAATTCAGAGGCGGAGGCAGGGGGTCTGGGGTTCCATTGCCCCCTCTTCCCCCCATGTTAACTACAATATATAAATTGTACTCCAATATAAGTTCGAATTTTAAAACGGTTCGGTTGGCGTTGGCTAGGCTTGGTGTGCGACTAGCCCGACCACAATCTTCCGATTAACATGTATGATCGGCTTATACACCCGGAATTACAAGTTCTCATTCGACGATATCCTTGTGATCGGGTCACAATCTCCCATTTAAAATACATGATCAGCTTACACCCGAAACTACAAGTTCTCATTCGATGACATATCTTTGACCGGGGTTTATTTTCGATAAATATCCGGTCAAACTATAACGAAAAACAAAAATGATAGGTATACAATATGGGGTTGTACATAAGGGAATTTTTTTAGTTAATTAGTCGATCGCTTAGTAAAGTATTTTTCATTGAAATCATATATCATGCAATAATATGCATGGGTGTACGTAAATTTAAGCGGGGTCCGATTAATTGCATTGCATGCAGTAGTGCATTCCTCCGTCCCCATCTGCAATTTCTTTTTTCAGAGTTTGTAGCCTGTTGATGTTACATTTCAAAGAACACTAGTTTTCACTTATCACAATCAACTTGATCGTCCACATAATGCCAAACTGAACATGATCTTGCATTCTCTCTTTGTTGCATCCTTATCCAATGTGTACTAAACACTAAACCCTATAACCATTTACTCTCTTGAATAAAAAAGCTCTCACGTCATGAAACTAATTAAAGACCCTTTATCTTGCTCTAATCTCATACATATTTTATTCATTCTCTTTAGTTTGTATTGTGAAAGCCTTAATCTATCTTTTTAAGTTTGACGTTTTTAGATTGCTGAGTTTGAATCGTATCATGCTAACATGTGTCTAATTATGGTCTTGCATGCACGTTTAAAAACAACAAGCAAGTATTAAAGTTTTTATTTTGAATATGCAATAACACTTGAAAATTCAGATTTTTCAGTTTTGGGTGCATTTGGTTTGGATTGTATTATTATTTTTGCATTATAATATACAGTATAATTAAATGCAATTCGTCCAAAAGAATGAGGATTAAGGGGAGAAGAACATTGGGGGAGGAGTCTTTCAAAATACGATTTAGTATTCTATTTTGCGTGATTCGAAACTAGACATAGCTTATTGCTCAAAAAAAGATACACAACTTATAATTTTTTTTAATAATTAATGTTTAGAGTAACATCAAATATAACTTAAAGGCCAATTTGAATCATGCACATGAAAGAAAACCTATCAATTCTGAATTTGGTTTTAGAAAACCTATTATTCGTGAAATTCGAACCAACAACCTCTAATTTGGTGAGAGCGAGTGCAATTTTTCAACTAAGTTTTCGTCTATTTGCCCCTCTCTCATCACCTTAATTACTCTTGATTGCATGACGACTGACATTCAACATCTTGGCCGTCCGTGCACCACCCTAGCAGTGGTGAGACGACACTAAGAGCACTTTTACCGGTTAGCCAAAACAATTTGGTCATCGCATTAAAAAATAGTATCCTTTTCTCCCATATGGAATTGAAATAAATTTTTTAATACTTTATTGACACTTGTCAATTGGTGGTAGAAAGACCAAAACAAGAATTGGTCATAGCTATGACCGGCCTTCATCCCACCTAACCCATTTTTTTCATTTTTATTAATTTTTTATTGTGAAAACCAACAAATGGCCAACCGTTGTTGGTACTCTAATATCACTACGATCGACAATAGCTTATATGCACCGTCGCATGGCCGACTCTCACCTCCCATCCTACCTAAAGATTTAACCGCTCGAATACATGTTCGAAGATCATTATTCTTTTTCCATAGTGTTTTTTTGTTCTTGTGCAATTTTATTGGTTCGGTGTGATTATTTTCATTGTCATAGCTTGCTGTTTGTTGTCAAAAGTGTGTCAAGAAAAAAGCAAGAATTCGGCAAAAGGCAAAAAGCAAAGAGCAACTTCTGCATAAAGGCAGGTATAAAAAAGAAACCCCAACAGGCCACGACGCATTTGCTTCTAAAGGCTCAACATCCAATTAAGGCAAATCCTATCAAAGTTTATTAAAGAATAATATATACATCGTATTAAGACTAATTAATCCAACAAATATTAAATATAAAAAAAGCAAAGAAATAAAAGTAAAAGTTGGTAAAAGAAAAGATCAGATCCACCGAGCAGCAAAACAGAGTGATGGGCATTTTTTAAAAATTTTCTTAGGCCATATTCTAAGAACAAAGAATGTGCTTATTGCTTATATATTCGTATGTCGGAAAGCCCGAAATTTGATATAGGGCTTGCTATACTTGTTGGGTAAAAGTACTTTTTATGTGAAAGTATACTTTTTTGGTCTCGAAATTCGTGAAATCTAGTTATATTTTGCTAATTTCGAGGTAGAGAAAGTATACTTTTTGGAGAAAAGTACTTTTTGGGTGGAAGTATAGCAAACCCATAAAAAGAGTCAAATGGTGAAGTCATTATTATGAACGTTATTACTTTCGAAAAAAAAAAGTATTTATGATGGAGAAACTGTGGAGATTTATTAACTTAAAAAAAATTAAAATAGAGTAAATAAAATCTATAAATCAGAATCGTGCAATTTTTACTACAAGAAATAAAGTAGGAGTCTATCTTACAAACATCCTCAAATATGTTCTTTTATTTATTTTTAATCAAATCTTAAGAAATAGAAAAACAATTTTCTATTATGGATGCTCATAGAAATATAATAAATGCTTAATACAAAATACATGTATAATAATATAATTAGTTCAAAAGTTGTGCACATTTAGACAAAAATTCTGCGCACTTCATTCCAAAATGTGTTTGTGAGCAAGGTTGTTAGAATCGGGATCCTTGGACCGGATCAAAATGGGGTAGCAGGATCGGATCGTAGAATCGGATTGTTAGGATCGTAAGATCCTACATTATAACTAAAAAATATACGATAACTTCATATATTGTATATTTTCTTATATATAAACTCTGAAATTTTATAAACATTATTAATTTGATGATTAAAAATATTTTGATATGAATCGGGTTAATAATTTAATGGAAAAGAGACATAAACTTTGAGCTTAGTAATAATATATAAATATAATAGTGATTGTTTGGGATCGAATGATTTGCTTGTAGGGTCGTTAGAATCATTGTAGAATCGTTAGAATCGTGTGTAAAATCAAAATTCAATTAGAATTTTATTTTAAATCGTTTAAGATCCTACTTTAATAAGATCATACTTAGGATCGTGGATCGATTTATGACTTTTGGGTCGTAGAATCGTAAGATCGAGTCGGAATTCTGATAACATTGTTTGTGAGCAACTCCATATTTACCTCCGTTAAGTGCGTTCATCATGTTCGGCTTGATCAGTGAACGTGTTGAG
The DNA here is from genome assembly GCA_934048045.1 of Polygonum aviculare. Classification (NCBI taxonomy): domain Eukaryota; kingdom Viridiplantae; phylum Streptophyta; class Magnoliopsida; order Caryophyllales; family Polygonaceae; genus Polygonum; species Polygonum aviculare. The sequence goes on from OW204024.1 coordinate 8,322,836, forward strand.
CTTGAGCATAAATTTAAGGCTTCATAGAACAATAATTGATTCGACCTTGATCATAAGCAAACTCGACTTGTTTGTCTATGAGTATGTCGTATGTGCGATTAATAAGAACAAGCTCAGTCATCTCGAACTTGGCAGTGTATTTCGAACTTCGTACCTTAGCTTCTTATGTTTTCACTCGGTTACATTGTTGATTAAGTAAACGAGTTATTCAGAATCATTTTTCGTGAACAAACTAAACGAGTGGCTGATAAGCTTAGCTCGAACTTGTTAAACCTACATACAAACTGAGCTGAAACTCACCTAGTGTTATCTAACTCGAATTAAATGGAGTCTGCCAGAGCAATCCATGATATCTTTCGCTGAATTTTATTAAAGCCTACGTGCATTTATTTCTTAGTCCTATGTATTGTTTTGGTTGAGGGGTACAGGAGAGTCGAACTGGTGACCTCTGGGTACTATCCTTAGAGGCTTAACCGTTTGACTAGATGTCCGAATACCTAAAGTCCTATGTATTTGTTATCACAACAACAACAACAACATATACCCAGGGAATTCCGCACAAGCAGGATCTGGGGGTCAGGGTGGGGGCATTCCAGACCTAGATGGAATGCGCCCTATACGACCCAAAGTAAAAAGACCGGAACACTCAACAAACTACTACAAACGGCTAATGGATAGAAAAAAGGAAAAGGAGGAACGAAAAAGAAAAAGAAGGGAAAAACTAAGCTAAACAGAAACAAGCCCACTACGCGGCAAACCGACGACTCCCTGTCTTAGAAAAGGATCCCCCAACTCTACTTAGAGATGGAAATTATCCATGGGTGTCCGAATTACCCGATCACCCGTCCCGAATATACGGACGAAAACCCGAAGAAAGGTGGATGAAATGCGGGTGCATGGGTGTGCGGGTGTGCAAATGGGTCGGGTTTGGGTGAAGAGCCATCCGATCCGCCACCCGATTCATGACCCGTTCATCCATCCGACCCATTTAACCCGAATGCATACTTCTTTTGAACTTGAGTATAAATTTCAATTTCCATGTTTTTAATCTTGCAATTAGGATAATATATCGCACTTTCTTTTGTACTATACTATTAGTTTTGTTGTTTTGTATTGGACCTTATAAATTAGTACATTTTTATATGATTTATGTGTGATAATTATGTGAAAGTATAACTTTAGCATAGAATCTTGGTAGGTTTTGCGGATACCCAACCCACCCGATTACCCGATGGATGATGGACGGGGTGGATGTGGGTGAAGAATTTTATGGGTGGTGGATGGATCGGGCGGAGTATTTTTTTCATGGACCGGGTGATGGAAATGGCTCATCCACCCATGACCCGATCCATTTCCATTCCTAACTCTACTAGGCATCACCAACACGCTGACTATCTGTCTAACACGCTGATCTTCTCCCTCCAACTCTCCCTGCACTGTGTCAACTCCTCTGAAATCCCTAAAAGTCTGAGATCCTGACTAATGTTGTCCATCCATCGCTTTTTCGGACGGCCTCTATCCCACGCAGTATTCCCCTAAAACCAACCGCTCGCATCTCCTCACTGTTGCGTCTGGGCTCCGTCTCCGAACATGTCCGAACCAACGCAGTATCACATTGTGCTCAATTAATTATATTATATTTTTTTATGACAGGAGTCGATAGATAATCGGATAAACTAGAGACTTTATATCCCACTTTTGGATTTGCACAATATTTTCTTGCAAGTTTTGCATGTGGATGTTCAAGTCAACTTTTTTTTTTTTGTAGAATATCGTAATGTTTTCCTTTTAATTAGTCAGGAAAGAGGATAACTAAAACTAAACAAAAACTTACCATAAAGTTGTGCATCACAACCTTATCTTTGTGACTAGGCTGTCTTTCGAAATCGGCAGCTTTATGACGACGGCTGCAAAATCTCTATATTTTCAAATCTTGGAACTAAGATTTTACAGTTTGCAATTCTAAAATTTTCAAATGGGTCATATCTGACGTCTCATACTAGCATACACTAATATATATATACAAAGATAGATTTTCTATTCATTTTTTCACGTCATTTTTAAGGATGGGTTTTTCCCAAAGTTATTACTCATTTACATTTTCAAAGTACAATAACACATAGTAACCTTGAAATAATAAATTATAGCCAACATTTAATCTAGAAAAAGAAGCACAAAATGCATAAAACCATCCAAATTGCTTCCATCATACAGTATCAATTAATGGAAGAAGGCCATGCATGAATTGGCCAACCTGATTTTCAAGCTTCAGTGAAATCTGAGCTTGCAATTTCAGCTGCCATGGTTGACTAACTCTGCAAAGAAGGCGTCCGAGATCGCCTCCTTAGCCGAACTATAGCTGTTCAAATGCTTCTTAAAGGAGCGCATTTCTCGTTCGTGCTTTGGAGAGCGTTTCTGTCATACCATATTTAGTTCAGTTGTTAACAACTTGCAAAAAAATTCTCTTAGGCAAATTTATGCACATGTGTTTAAGGTGGCCATAGAGCAACTTACAAATGATTTCTTAAGAAGAAGCACATCTACCAAATACTGAAGCCACACCACATTTGTCTTTGGAAAACTGCAACGAGAAGGCGACACACACATATAGTCTAGGAACTTGAATGTGGCTGAAGCCTCTTTTTTTTGTCGCAAGAATTTGAAATTTTAGACTAACCTTCCTTCCCAGCATTCATCTGTCACATCTCTCATCCTTCTGTAGGTCTCCGCCTGCACAATGATGTGAGTAAATTTTCAGTTGGCTGGTTGATTTTAGAAGATACTAACTTATCAAGTACCAAAATCTGAAGGCTTGATTTTTAGATTTTACTAACTTGTTTATCCCCTTTTTGACCTTCAAAGAGTTCAGGGTCTGTGGAAAGGTCCAAATACAGTATGATGCTACCTGCATTTCAAAGGAGGATTACTGAGAACAACTATCATGCTGAAGCAACAAACGGATGTATGTTAGTGAGTTGGATTTTGATTTTACTTACCAGTATTGAGTCTTGAGAGAGTAAAATCTATTATGGAAACCGATAAGCCAGATGTTTTAATGGAATGCTGCTTTCCTTCAAGGGTGAATTGCAACTCAGGAGTCTCTTTTCTACTTAATAGAACATTTCCCCTGAGAAAAGATAGGCAATACATCTGATAAAATCACAAGGAAAAGTCATGGCGGACATTCTATGCCTATAGTTTGGAGGTACTAACCAATGCAAATCCCGGTGTTCGAATTCAAATGCTGCTTCAGCTACGGCTAGGCCAGCTGTTACCTGCAATTCATGTAGTCAATAACAATTAGGCAGCACATAAGTGAACAAACTCAGCAAAAATGCAGGGACTAGTTTCCTTTTTCCTCTTTCTACCTGAGCAAGCATGCTTTTGGCTTCGTCATAGTCTGATAGAACAAAGCTTTCCAAGTCTCTTCCACCATGCTCGAGCACAAACACAACATAGCACTGCAGGCAAATGATCCAACAGATTACTCAGAAGTTTTGAGCCAGATATTATGCATCGACCAATTTTGTTGAGGTGGAGGAACTTTATCATACATCATGACAGAAATTAACTTCAATAACAGACGAATGACAAACCTGATGCTCGGGGAATTGATTAGGGTGATCATTTTCTGAACTATTCTTAGCATCCCAAGCCTCCCAAGCTTGAATGAGGGCAGGATCATAACGTCCTTGGCATACTCGCAAGCTGGTAGTTTAAAAAATATTATCTCAGATAAGCATTCAAACAAACCGCATTAATGAGAATGGAACTTATCATATTGCAAGTGTGCCACGCTTCGATTTTCCAAAATGAACCCACAATAGGCAGTGACCTTTCACTCAGCACAAAACTCTTTTTTAAAAAATAAACAAGAAAATGGCAACCTACAGTTTTGTTTCTATGAATGTTGAGGTAGCATTGTGTATCTGAGCTTCACCACCTCTTAACCGATTGAGAGTCAGTGATAGTAAAACTTCCTCAAGCAATTCAATTGATCTCTGCAAAGTTAAACCACACAAACAAGAAATTAGTAACATCCAAAAAAGACTCAAGATTGATTCACAGATGAGAAAAAGAGAAGCATGTGGGCTTAATAACTAGAAGCTGATATAGTGGCAGTTATTTCTTTGAGGTTAATAAATGGATATGATTATATGAGAACACCAATATACCTTTTGAACTTCCCCATTGACTCGAAAATCACCATCAATAGGAACGATTTTGCAAACATTGTCACCTGCGATAAAAGCTTCTCCATATGTACCCTCACCAATCTTAACAATGTTTTGGCAGTCACTGGTTGCAACAAAGATAACTTCTATCACAATACTTGAAAGAGTTACAGAATGGTGTAGGATGCATGAAACTAATTTCTGCATATTTCAGAAAATGAACATATACTGACCAAAACTTAGAAAAAACTTCTGTGAAACTGAGAGGGACTGACTGTCCACATTCCATCAACAATTGCAAAAATGGATCCTTTTGGACATCTTCTAGTTTTTCAGACGGATCTGATAAAGATAGTCTTTGGATGCCAGTTTCAACACCTCCTAAGTCCGCTTCAGCTACACTTGTGAGCTCTAAACTGGCCTTTCCTGATCGTGACTGGACACTCCGGACAGAACCCAGACTAGCATTTCTACGCGGAATCGATAACTTGGTAGTACTTGTATAGGCTCCTTTATAAGGAATTGGATCAAAACGATTTGCAGGAGTTTCTAGTATTATAGATAGACAGTTTGATGGCAAATAACTTTCTCTCTTGGCATGAAGCCACCTCTCTAGCCTTGTGCATATGGTAGGTAGAGATTCATTGTCAATTTGGTTATCAATGACCCACGAAAACTTCTTAGGAGAAGGACTTTCTTCCAGCAACTCAAATGTATCGAGTTCTTGAAAGTATGCTCGCTCCTTCTCAAAGTTTGGAGGTTCTGCTACTTTTCCCTGTTTGATAATTACCAAAAAGGACATACAACATAAGACTTTGTATTTTTTATCATTCAGAAAAAACAGAAGTGTTTTAACTTTCAAGTAGCAAGACATTTTCATACTTTAGGCTTAGGAATCGCAGGCCTGGGCTTCCTCCTAGGTCCTTGTTGCTGTGGTAGTTCAGCCACATAAGAAGTGGTTGCTATACTGAGCCTCCCTCTATTTATAAAAAGAACATCATTTGAGACCACTATTCAGCATAAATTTATTAACAGGACGAGAGCTTCAACCAGGAACTTTCGTGAATGGCATCACTTAAGCATGGACAAGAAAGCAGAAGGGCATAAGCTGTGCAAGAGATTTGAGATAACATTAACTATCTTGCATTAGCTATCAGTGGTTTTGGAGTGATTAGACTTTCTGCCACTAGAGAGTGACAAATTTTACTAGTGTTTAAACTGTGTGTTCAATTCAAAGGTTACAGCTTGAATTCCCCAAAGCAAAGTTTACACCTTTTCAAACAAATTGCCATGTACGAATAACAATTTGGAATTTGAAGGCCTCAATGCCACTCAACCGCGAATAAGCTATCAACAGCAAAAAAAAATTGAAATTGGGATTTTAGGGCGAAACAAGACCTGGTAGAAAGAGAACGATTCCAGCTGACTCGCTTAGTATTCGGAACGCCAAAACTCACCCGAACCTCATTATTGGAGCTTGAATTCGAACCAGTCGACTGAGACGAACTAGTAGTAGCACTGAAAATTCGAAATCAACGATTAGAGTTATATGGCGGTGTTCCAATTCGAAACGAGACAAGAGCAACAACTCCTGAAATCAGTAACAGAAATTACTTTATTGGAGGACAACGAGGAGCGCAAGGCTTACGACGCTGATACTTGACGGCGATTTGTTGCTGATTATCCCGATTGGAGTCTCGATTTTGATTGGTGGAGGCGTCTTCGGCGACGATTTGCGACCATAGATCTTCGGTGCTCATAGCGTGAGAGATTGAACAAGTTCTGTGCTTTTTAGGGCAAGTTCGGTTACAGAACAGTTTAATTTGAAATGGCTGGAGAGGTGTTCTTGAAGAAGCTTCAAATGTCTGAGCGGGAAAATGGTGGCATTTCGAGCAAAACAGCGTCGGGATTACGGGAGGAGAAGAAAGACGAAACGGCGTCGCTTTGACTGCAAAGTGGGCCCGTTATTCTTGGGCTGGAGTTGTGAAAATGGATATTACTCCGTATTATCTTAGGCCCAAGTCTAAGGACTGTTCAAATTGTTGACAAATAGTTTGAATTTATAAAAAAAGAGTTTATGCGGTGAGCGTGGATCGAACACGCGACCTTCAGATCTTCAGTCTGACGCTCTCCCAACTGAGCTATCCCCGCGAATGAAATGTTTTGACCTTGTATATTTTCATAAATCTATACTATATATTAAAGCCGGAGAATTTCGAGTCTCCACGTTAATTCTGGCCCCGTTTGATTTTAATTTTTTTTTTCAACTCAAATAGATAATAAAAACCCTATATATCTTTTTATTTTCCTTAATTATATATTTAAGTTTCAACTTTATCTTTAAAGTCATACTATCTATCTTTAATTTTATATTCCTTAAATAATTTTATCTTCAATTTTCTTCTATAAAAGATACCGAATATGCGTTCACATATACCATTGTTTGATTTTCTGCTACGTTATAAGTTACTCATAATATCACGTACAGATGTACAATAGGACTGAAAAAACAAGTATCACATACAATACAATACATAAACAATAATATTTAATTTCTATGACTTCATGGTCCAACATTAGATAAGAATTAATTGTGGTAAAGTATATTTTATATTTTAATGTAAACAATATATTTTTATCTTGAAAGGCGGATTTTAAGATTAGATAAAAATATTATCTATTTATCTTGATCATCCAATGTGGTTTTTAAGTTTTTTAATATAAAATATATTTTATATTGTAATAAGAATTAACATTTCAAATTTTAATTTAGATATTTCTATAATTGATCGAATATCTTGATTGTTGAAAATATATTATATATTAATAAGATATTTTTTTGGTTTATTCATTAAATATTATTTTTTTGGTTTAATTTAGATATTTTTTTGGTTTATTCACGCATATAGAGACAACAAATTATTCATTAAATATTATGAATAAAACAACTACATGTTTAATTTGATTATATCAAGTTGGTGATTAGCATACTAAAATATAAGTAAATATAATTTGCAAAATAATGTATATTATTGACTATAAAATATAAGTGCATGATTTGCATAGCAATATACTCTTAATCGATTATATAAAAATTAAAGACTTCTAATATTCAATGAATTTAAATTATGTCAATTTTTTATTATACGTTATCACACTACGATTCTATTTATGATTTATTCAAAAATTTACAAAACCACGAGTCGTGCATTTTTTTTTTTTGGTCGGAAACCACGAGTCGTGCATGACACCACGGGTACAACTAGTTTAATAAAAGTGTGACTACGCTGAACAAATTTTGGATTGATCCCAATTCGATCTAGTAGTATGTGTACATGGCGGCGTACAGCAATATCCCTCGACGTTTCATCACATTTTCGTTAATGCAATTCAAAATTCACAGAGCCCGATCGAACGTGCATATCAAAATCACTCAATTAGAACAGGGGAAAAAAGAAAAGAAAACAAACATTCATATTCTCCTAATAGGTAAAAAGTTACATGATACGGCATTAACATAATTATTTATTTTATTAATTATTGTAATTTTATTGAAATTGGTACGGATCGATGTGATCCGTACCGGGATAAGCAATACGATCTCGATGTGAGATCGTACCGAACCCTTGTTGGTCAAGGGGGTGAGACGAACCCGGTGTGGGAACGGCTCGGATAAACGCGATTGGTAGTCGCGGAGTGAAGAGGCTTGTAGCCTTGGAGGGAGAGTGACGGTAGAATTGAGGGAGGATAGACAATTAGGGTAAACTTTGTTATTGATTGATTGATTTCTTGATTGATTCTCCAAATACCAGGATTACAATATATATAGCGCTGAATCATAAAACCCTAATGGTAACCTTAATCTTAACCTAACGGTTCAATAAAAGGCGTCCCGGGAAAAAAACCGTAAAGAAACCCGAGAAGAGATAATTATACCTAACAATAAATTTTTTTTTTGGTTGAATACCTAACAATAAAATTACAATAATTAATAAAATAAATAATTATGTTAATGCCGTATCATTACAAGTATCATAACTCTTGCAATAAGTCGGATCAATAACAAAGACTTTTGATCACTTGAATCGAGCAACTCCTTCGAGCTTGCCGTTTGTCTTGTTAATTAACTCACAGGTATCATCGACATCGATCTTCCGATAAATGGTAACAAACAAGCAAAAGAAATACAAATTCAATCAAACAAAAAGCAGGAGAAACTAAATACACAATTATAATTATTTCAACCAATCTGTTTATAAACTACTCAACAGCTTCTTTAGTTGATGATCCTGCAGTTCTTCCTGATCTCACCTTGAGAGCCAGTCTTAACCTGGATGGACCCCATCTTGACCATGGCCTTGGCGAACTCGTTCGCCCAAGCTCCGCCCTGCTTCCCGAACCTCTGCACCATATTCGCGGTCGACGGGCTCGAGAGGAGCGTCTGGTCAGACGAGAACAGCACCCTATGACCCATCACGTTCTTGTAGTACTGGTTATCGAGCCGGTTCGGGGTCACGTCATCCAAGTCCACACGCGGGTTCGGAGTGTTGTTGGCGCTAGGGCACTTCCTCTTCAAAGAAGCCGCGAAACCGGATGGAAGCGCCGGGTCCTGGACCGTGGTGGTGTTGAAGGAGTAGAGCCTGGGGGAGAAGGAGGAGCAGTGGGAGCCGCCGATGGAGTGGGCTCCAGAGAGCGTCACGATGTCGGCGGTCGACATTCCTTTCTTGGAGAAGAATGACTGGAGCTGCTTGAGGTTGAGGCTCGGGCCCGGGAGGTTCGTGAGGGTCTCGGAGTTGAGGGAGACGCGCCCGTCGCGACGCCCCGAGGGGACCGGGTACGAGATGCCCCCCAGGAGGGAGGCGGAGTCGCGGGCTGCGAAGGCCAGGACGTCCGCGCACGAGACGGTCTCGGGGCAGGCTGCCTCGAGGGCGGATTTGGCCGCGTCGATGACTTGGAAGCCACGCAGGCTCGGGTTGTTGGCCACGCTGTCCTTCTCGGCCGAGTTGCCCGGTGTCGAGTCTATTAGTATCGACGCATCGCATCCCTACGCAAGGTAATAAATAAGTTCATTAGATTTTCATCACACGCAGGATAGATTTAAGGTCGTGCATATGTAAGCCCAATATATAAAGTAAAGGTGGACGTTATGAATTGGGGTTTACCCTAACAAAGCAGTCGTGGAAGTGCATCCTAATAAGGCCGCCTCCGAGCCCGGGAGTTTGCTTCACGAACTTGTCGACGGTCTTCCTGACGATCGCCTCCGCCGACGGACACGTTTTGTGATAGAACCCTACTTGAAGAGAAGCCGACGAGACGTGCATGGTTGATGCGACGACGAGGGAGAAGAGAAAGCAAAGGACAATCGATTTCGCGGCCATTTTGGGCGATTGGTCGATCGAGATTTGAATGTAGGAATGTTGATGAAGTGATTGAGATTGGTGAAGAGAATGGAGAGGGGAGATGCAGTTTATATAGGGATGACAAACGTGGTAGGTGTGTTAAAAGAGGCCAGTGGCCAGAGTTGAACGATGTCGTGGAATTAGTTGGAAAAGGTTTAAAACAAAATTGGAGTGTAATTATGATTCTCAACTTTAGAATGACAGAATGCACATATATGCCCGCGGTCTAATTATAGTTAGTTTAATCATCATTGACTGCTTTTGTTTTGGTCGGAATCATCATTTAATTACTTGGATATTGGAAATTAGGCGATAACTTGACATTAGAGTCGCTAGCTAAAAAAATCTACTGCTGAAATTGGATGTATTAATGAATAAGTCACACTATAATCAGAATTCGACTAGGATTTGATTGAAATCCGAACTCCCATGGGTTGAGCCATTTCATTGCATTTAGCTAAAATATATATACAATTAATACAATATATAGTTGATGCTTTTGTCGTGTTTGTCGATTGGTATGGACATAAGACGTATAATAATGACGCAATTCGATTGGCCTATAAATTTTGATAACCCGATTTCGAACTCAACCGGTAAGTGAAATGACTCGATACAAACCCGGCCAAACTAACTCGATGCAGGCTCATTGCACTTAATTCCATCAGTCATTAATGTTTTTTCACGATTCATAGTAAAAATTAATCCTTCACGACATTGCAACCAATTCGAGAGATTGACGTTTCCGGGTTACTTCCTCGTTGCTCACTTTGCTCATACATTCCACACCTAATCTCTCGAGGCTCCTTCTTTGATTATGACTTTCAAGAGTCTCATTAATTACAATGGCTGCATTAACTAACTAAACACGTTAGTCATTAATTACACTGACCCACACATACAAGTTTCCGATGACTTGCCTTTTTACTTGATTAGTTATCTACTTTCCATTCATAATCAAAAGGCAGTGTAGCTTTTCGTTAAATTATTGGACTAGTTGCATTTGGAATAAAAACTTTATTATAAAGAATCTAAAGCGTTACATACATGTGTACCTTTAACTTGGCTTTCAGTCTACGTACGTAGCATCCTTGACGGCTATGGCTTTGAAATTGAAGGAATTTATCACACAAAGACAAATCTTATTAAAGTGTTTAATTAACACGTGCAAATTCCCAACTTGCAAGCCTAGCTACCTAGTAGCTACAAATACATGAATTCTCACGAATTTATACCCAGGCCTTCAAGATTCTGTTAAGTGGGAGTAATAATTCGAAGATAGTATTCTAATTAGGCATGGCCATTCGACCAGCAGCGTCCGATGAGTATTCGACTAATCCGCCTCGAAAAAAATGGACCTAAAAACCGAAAAATTACGCGTTGAAACGGGTTATGGGTTATGGATTGGGTTCGGTTTCGGGTTACCATATTCCAACCCAACCCACCGACCCAACCCATCAACCCGATTCATCAACCCTACCCAACTACCCGTTATATTTTAAAATATATACAGTTTTTTTCTTCTTCTAATCCTACACTAATTGATTCTTCTTATCTTTGGTTTGTTTCTAAATCTTGGCTGGTTTTTATACTATATAATTGTGTTCGGATTTTGCTAAATTTGAGTTTCAAATGGTTTTGACTGAGTGAAATTTTCCCTTGCTTTGGTGTTGTTTTTTTCGCTCAATTTGTACGACATATTTGTGTTATAATTTATTTTAATTGCAATAAGTTTTAAATGATCTAGATTTTAAAAGATATTTATAATCAATATAAGAGATCAGGCACCTGAACAATAACCAGATCCGACCTGAAAACCGATGATCTTTTGGTGGTTTGGTGTAGGGGTCAACACCATCGGTTTATGAGTCGGGTCGGATTTGCGATTTCAAAGTCGGGTCGGGTTGTGGATCTACTCCAACTCGCCCCACCCCGACTCATTCCCATCCCTAATTCTAATGTTGCCTCTTCGATTTTGGTCGATCATGATGTCTCGTCTTCCAATGTACGTTATGCGATCGACATTGGTTCCTCGAGCGAATTGCGACCCATATCAGATCGGGTTGCTCACACTAACCCCTTCCCATAATTAATGTTCGAGCTAGCTCTCTAAAAAAGTAAAAAAAAAAAGAAAAAGAAAACCACTATTTGCTAGATCGAGAAAAGTAGAAGTCTTGAACAAACTTAGCATATAAATATATATGACCGATTGACCGAAAACCACCCGTATAATAGGCATATTGCCCTAAACCACCCCTTCTATACATATTTACCGAAAACCACCCGTATGAACCCTTCCGTTCAAAAACAACCACCTCAGCTCCCCACTCAGTTAACTGACTGTTTACCCGCGCGTGTAACGCGTATTTCTCTACCTATTTTTATTTTCTTTATTTTTTCCTTTTTGTGGCCCCTACCACATCCTTTCTTCACCACCCAAATCTCCGACTTCTCATCCCGATTAATCTCCGACGAGGGCGGCGACCAACGGTGTCGACAACCTTGGTCTGTTGACGACGACCCCGCCTCCCGCCGCTCCAAGTTCAAATCTGAGGCGTTGGGGAAGGAAGGAGTCGAAGCAAGGAGGGGTGAGGGGTTTCGGTCGGGGAGCAAGGCCGGGGTTTCGGTCGGGTGTGAGGGTAAAGGAGGCGAGCGATAGAGAAGCCGTTGGGTCGGGCGCCAACTTCTACAACCCGAGGAAGGCCGGTGCTCAGATTTGGGCAAAAAGGAAGAGGGAGATCGGAGCTTGGACAAAGCCGACCAAGCGGACGGCGTTCTTGTCCGGTGAGGTCGAGCGAGGAGGCCAGAGAGGCGAGCGAGCGCGGAGGCAGAGGAGTCCGATGTCGAGTGGGCAGAGCCGGTGAGAGCAAGAGAGAGGGCGGGGCTAAGGAGGCGGAAGTTGAGGTCGGCCGAGAACCGGGGGCCAGATCTCGGATCCGTAGAAGAAAGAGGAAGCCAAAGAAGAAAGAAGGAAAATTGGGAGAAAGAGGGAGCTGAGTTGGCAGGGAGAGATTGGCCAAAATGGTCAAAATTTGACTTTGGCATTATTTAGATGGATTAAGTTTGGAGAGATAAAGATGGAAAAGGTAAAAAAAAATATTGAAGTTTAAATACGCGTCTCACGCACGCGTTAACGGATTTTTAACGGGGAAACCATATATGGTGGTTGTTTTTTGACGGAATGGTTCATACGGGTGGTTTTCAGTAAATATGTATAGAAAGAGTGGTTTAGGGCAATATGACCTATTATAAGGGTGGTTTTCGGTCAATCGGCCAATATATAATTAACAAATTAAATTTTACATCAAACACAAAAAATATGCAAATATCTTTTTTTTTCTTAACAAAGCAACAACACGTTTATCTCATTTCTCCCGAAAAACGACAACCCTTCAATATCTAACCATTACCGACCAATCAGTTTATGTACTACGATCTATAAAACAATAGCCAAGGTACTAACAGAAAGGTTGAAAGGGGTGATGCCTAAGATCATTCACCCATTGCAAGGAGCGTTTGCAGTAGGTTGTGCAATACAAGACAATGTACTTATTGCACATGAAAATTTTCACTCTTTTAGAGGAAGCCAAGCAAGAGATGGATGGATGGCTGTTAAATTAGATATGGAAAAAGCATATGATAGGGTCGATTGGGAATACTTGTTTCGAGTCCTTGATCGGTTCGGTTTTCATAAGAAATTTATTGAGTGGATCCGTGAGTGTGTTTGTACAGTATCACTATCAGTACTAGTAAATAATGGGCCCACTGCCCCATTTATACCAGAAAGAGGAATTAGACAAGGTGACCCGTTGTCACCATACTTATTTGTGATTGGAGCGGAAATCCTTGCTCGAAAACTTCAAATTGTGAGTGAAAACACGAAACCATTAATTGGATTCCCAATAGCAAGGGGAGGAACAAGGATACCGTTTCTGGCCTTTGCAGATGACATCATAATCTTCGCTAAAGGAACTCAAAATTCGTGGAATCAAATGAGGAAAACTATTGAGGAGTATTGTGCAGTTTCTGGTCAAAAAGTGAACTACCATAAGTCAGAATTTCACACTTCGAAGAAGGTAAATAACCAACAGAAACAAATCATCACACAAGCGCTAGGGATTAACACTATGACAAATTTGGAAAAATATTTGGGGTGAACGATCATCAATGGCAAAGTAAATAAGGAAGTGTTTAAAGACACAATTGGAAATGCACAACGACAATTGACTAAATGGAAAGCTAGCACATTATCCCAAGAAGGACGATCGGTACTAATAAGATCAAATTTGGCTACGAAACCAAATTACCTAATGCAAAGCTTTATGCTACCAAAAGATGTACATGACGAAATTGATGCCATAAATAGAAGCTTCTTTTGGAATAAGGATAGACAATATAAACCGCTGGTAGGCTGGGACAGAATATGCAAACCAAAGGCATATGGGGGTCTAGGTATTAGAAAAGCAGGGGATATGAACAAAGCCCTACAAATGAAACTTTTATGGAAAGTACTCACCCAACAAGATAATGTCTGGGTTAGAGTCGTTAATGAGAAATACTTAAGGGGAAACATGCTTGCAACGTATAAAGTTAAGCCTAACGCATCTTGGCAATGGAAACAATTGATGAAACTAAAATCGGAGTTTGAGAAAGGCCTCAGATGGCAGATAGGTAATGGAAAATCGATAAAGTTTTGGACGGATAAATGGGTATTACAAGAACCGTTGCAAGACTATGCCACAACAAGTCCTACAAAAAGCGAGGAAGTTAAGGTCGAACACTTCATTTCGACGGACAAAAAATGGAAAATAAACGAGCTCAAATAACTTGTTCCTAGGGACATAGTAGAGAAAATAACGACAATTCCAATCCCAGTAAATGATATTGAGGATAGACTTGTATGGGCCCAAAGCAAGAATGGTTGGTTCTCCACAAGCTCAGCGATAAGCCTAGTAACTAGGGAAGATGCGTTGAACCCTAACCCTAATAGCTGGATTTGGAATCTAGACACTTACCCAAAAGTGAAGAATTTCTTATGGAAAATTGACATGAACGGACTTCCAACAAAACAAAGGCTCAGAGAAAAACATGTTGCAATCCCTCAAGGATGTTTAATGTGTAATAGCGTTCATGAAGACTCCATACATCTAATGATCAAATGTCCACACACGCTGAAAATCACAAAAAGCATAAATGTAAATACGGAGCGAATTATCCGATCCTATGTAGCCCCTTGTCAGAACCCACGGAATGTCCTATCTGACATCAAAAATAAGTTAGGGAAAGTTGAATTCACTGAACTGGCAGTAATTTGGTGGAGCATTTGACATCAAAGGAATAAACTAGCATTTATACAAACACCTAATGATTTCATACAAGACCTTAGCATGCACATATGCACACAATTACAGCAATGGGAACATGCCAAACGTTGGCAAGAAGATGAAGAAATGACGCTAAAAAATAGCTCTATTAGATGTGATGCAAGAAGGAAAAAAGTCGGACAAGTGGAGAAAACCCAGTCAAGGATTTTTTAAACTAAAATTTGATGGGTCAAAATTAAATAATGGAAATGCGTCAGGAGGATCGATCATAAGGGATGCCAACGGAAGTCCTATAAGTGGGACAGTCAAAAAATATGGTAACATCTCGATACTGATGGCTGAGGCCCTAGCCTTGTGGGACAGAGTAGCTGAGGCAAAACAGAACAAAATACGCAATCTAGAAATAGAAGGCGATAATGTGACAGTTACAAAAGCCATGAAGGAGCAAGTTAATTGTCCGTGGGAAATAGAAAGAATTATTGCAGACATTCTCGTGTCCCTTAGGGGGTTCGAGTCAGTTCGTATCTCTCATGAGAACAGAAAGTGTAATTCTGTGGCCGATAAAATTGCAAGTTTGGGCCACAGTCTCTCATGGGAAGCAATCCGGAACCACCACGAGCTTTTAGCTCTCATCCATATGGATGTTCTAGGATACCCTCCTTGAGGCGGGATCCTAATCCTCACCGAGTCAAAAAACAAACAAACAAACATTAACACCCATCATGTACCACAGAAAGAGGAAAGGGAATAATAACAAACCTTCAGGTCCTTTACAGAACCAAGGCTCCTCGTTAATGAGATATATAGGATTTATTTCCACAAAAACATTGTTTAGGGGGGAATAAAAGGACAAACCTCCACAAGTTGGTTACTCTGTCCTTGTCCTGCTTTAACAGCTCCTAAAGCTTTCTGATGTCACACTGCCGGTTTAGAGATAAGAAGAGGATGATTGGGACTCAAGTTGTACGTGTACATACTCCTTAGAGCTCCTGTAATATCCGGCCCCGTAGCGGTTCCGCTTCGTAACTCGCAAATAATGTACCAGGGATAGATTTGGGTTGATAATTAATGGAAATTAATAAATTCCAAGATAGATTAATTAGCCTTAACCCTAGCCAATTATTTAAAAGGCCGGTCAAATCCCTTTCCTTGGAGAAAACCCAAATCCTGCGACTTTTTCTTCTTCGTGTGCAAGAGCCGAGACATCGTCATCTTCCTTCTCGTCCGATCGTGTGCCGCCATCAGCAAGTTCTTGCCCTTTCAATTCGATTGCTGGAGTTCGTAGTGATTTTGGTCGGGTTCTCGGATTTAGCTGGAAGTTCTTCTGCTTTGAGGTATTCAGGTAGTCCGTGAAGGAGACTTGGCAGGTTGGTGGTGTGAAGCAGCGACACGTGTCATAGTTGGTGTGGGATCTAGGAAGTGTTGTTGTTTGCTGAGCTTCATGTTAATGTTTGAATTATCTTGTATAGTCTTATAACATAAGTTATTAGTTGATGTGCATGGGGTTTGGGAAAGTTCGTATTTGTTAGTCTTGTATAGGGTGGAATCATGAATTGTGTTGTAAAAGTTTTACTTTGTAATACAAGTTGGATGTTTTCAATGTTTTCTCGCCGTGCCCACGTTGCAAGATCCGAATGTTCAGTTGTCGAACCAGCTTGGTAGCGCCTCGTGAGGTCTACTACCGAGTAACGCCTTGTCAGGAAGACGGGGTGTTACAAATTGGTATCAGAGCGAGGTTGGCAACAAGGGCACAAGGAACTGACCAACGAGTGTACACGAGGTCCAACTTGAAACTAAAACCGGCCGGTGTTTGCAAATGTTTTTATTGGGTAGTCATGTGCATTTAGGAGGGGTAGGTGACACGTCACGCTTCCCCCACTATCAACCGAAGGATCTCACGTAGTTAGTAAGTTAATTGTCGATTCAAGTTCGTTGTAGTTTCTGACTGTGAGTTTCCGATTATAGATGGCACCACAAACTCGTGCTGTTGATGCTGGAGGTAGGGGTAGAGGCCGGGGTAGAGGTCGGGGTCGTGGTAGAGGCCGAGCTGCAGGCCAAGGAGATGCTCCTCCTCAGGAAGAAGTTGCTGAGAGTGTTGGGCCGATAGGGAATGACCAACCTGATGTTGAGGATTCAGTTGTAGGCGGAGGGCCCCCTGCTGTAGGGGCTAACGCAGGAGCTGGGGGTGGAGTCTGGGGTGCATCTGCAGCACCGCCGTTGAACATGACCCCTGAGATGGTTGCGGCTATTCGAGTTGACCCGGTGGCATTCTTGGAGCGGGTAGGGGTTCCGCCAGAGCAGAGCATGGCAGCAGTGCAACAAATGTCTAGGGCAGGGGCATCAGGCCCTAGAGGTGCGAGGTCTGCCCAGACCGTTGAGGAGCCTAGGAAGGAACTCCGCGGCCCCCAGCCTGACAAATGGCTCGCGGAGTATAATAAGATGAAGCCGCCAGACTTCAAGGGCGAGGAGAAGGAGGATGTGGAGCAGTGGCTCAGGCAGGTAACCTTTGCGCTGGAGGCGATCGGAGCGCCGGAAGAGCGGCAGGTGTCTTTGGCGCAGACCTCCTTGAAGGTGGATGCATTCGACTGGTGGAGCGTCTATCGCCAAAATGGGATGACCTTCAAGGAGTTCAAGAAGAAGATTCGGGATTTTTATAATCCCCGAGCCCTCAGGATTGCTAAAGAAGCTGCTTTTCGGGATGCTGGGCCCGAGAACATCACTGTGGCTGAGGCTATCACTAAGTTTCAGCACGGGTTTGCAACAGTACCCGATGCTTGCCCCACAGAGGAGCTGCGAATCGCAACCTTTCTGAAGCGGTTGCAACCTAATCTTCGAGCCTACGTCGCTGGATTTCGGCACGAGACTTTGATGGATGTTCAGCAGGCTGCCTTGGCATACTCGTCAGCCAATATCGCACCTGGGGTGGGAGATGTGCAGTCAGGGGGAGCGAAGAGGCAGCGAGTGGCGACTTTTAACGAGTTTAGGAAGGATAGCAGGCCTGATCAGATTTTGCAGAGTAGCTCTCAGTCCCAGCCACAAGGTCATCAGGAGCAGTTGCAACATAGTCATGACTTTGGGAGTCAGAAAAGGTGTCATAATTGCGCGGGTGTAGGTCATTTAAAGTATAACTGCCCGAGACCGTTACTCGATTGTTTTTCATGTGGTAAACAAGGACATCGTTCTACCTTCTGTCCAAACAGGGAAGTGGTCTCGTATCAAGGATCCTCACCTAGACCGGGCACTATTAGTAACCACCATGCACCTCCAACTGGGCAAGTTCAACCACAAGCAACAAGGAATGGAAGAGGTCATGGTAATCCAACTAGAAACACAGAGACTATTCCGCCAAGAGTACATGAAATGAGGGGTCGTGACGAGCAGGAAGCCCCTCCTTCAGAGGATTTAACTTGAGAGTTGCTTCGGCATTCCGCAGCTAGGGTCTAATAAGTAGCACATTGGTTTTCCTTTAGCTAGAGTTTATGATTCATGGTGATTGAGTGCACTTCGTTGTGGATTTGAGTTTCATTTTTTTGACGTTGTTTGATTTTGCTTTACCTTCGTAGTTTACGAGTTTTATGTGTGTGTGATGTTAGGATTGTGTTTCGTTGTTGCCGCTAGATTTAGGTTCGAGGACGAACCTCTTTAAGGAGGAGAGGTTGTGAAACCTCGGGTCTCGGGTCGATTCCATTTCCGAATTCCGCTAATTCTCGTTCGTTCTTTGGGTAAGTCTTGGAGAAGTTTCGGGACGAAACTTTTCTTAAGGGGGGTAGTATGTAATATCCGGCCCCGTAGCGGTTCCGCTTCGTAACTCGCAAATAATGTACCAGGGATAGATTTGGGTTGATAATTAATGGAAATTAATAAATTCCAAGATAGATTAATTAGCCTTAACCCTAGCCAATTATTTAAAAGGCCTGTCAAATCCCTTTCCTTGGAGAAAACCCAAATCCTGCGACTTTTTCTTCTTCGTGTGCAAGAGCCGAGACATCGTCATCTTCCTTCTCGTCCGATCGTGTGCCGCCATCCGCAAGTTCTTGCCCTTTCAATTCGATTGCTGGAGTTCGTAGTGATTTTGGTCGGGTTCTCGGATTTAGCTGGAAGTTCTTCTGCTTTGAGGTATTCAGGTAGTCCGTGAAGGAGACTTGGCAGGTTGGTGGTGTGAAGCAGCGACACGTGTCATAGTTGGTGTGGGATCTAGGAAGTGTTGTTGTTTGCTGAGCTTCATGTTAATGTTTGAATTATCTTGTATAGTCTTATAACATAAGTTATTAGTTGATGTGCATGGGGTTTGGGAAAGTTCGTATTTGTTAGTCTTGTATAGGGTGGAATCATGAATTGTGTTGTAAAAGTTTTACTTTGTAATACAAGTTGGATGTTTTCAATGTTTTCTCGCCGTGCCCGCGTTGCAAGATCCGAATGTTCAGTTGTCGAACCAGCTTGGTAGCGCCTCGTGAGGTCTACTACCGAGTAACGCCTTGTCAGGAAGACGGGGTGTTACAGCTCCAGTCTTAGTTAAGGCCAGAACTTAAGGTAATGTCATTAATTATGTGAACAAAAGTTTAACGCAGAAGACAAACCAAATTTGTGTTGCTGAAATCCTCAAGTCTCTAACGGCCATTGTGCCAGACAATTCCGGCCATCGTTCATGGGTGCCCTTAATTCGTCGGCTTGATCGGTGCGTTTTAGTCTTTGATTGGTTGGTCTTTCTTCACATGCTGAATTTATTCTTACAACTTATTTTTGTTTTGCTGTTTAATCCTATGTTGTGGGCATGCACTTGTGACATTGTATCTACCAATTACCCTTGTTGTATATTGATTACTTGTAGTTTGTTCTGTTATAGGATATAACTTGTGGAGAAATACTTGTGTACGTATTCTAGATGGGTAGGAAGAACAACCACATTTTGGCCGACGATGATAAGGCGAATTCAAAAGGGATGCAACCAAAAGACGAGGAAGAGGATGAAGCTAAAAAGACTGGCTTTGTTGGGAAGAAAAAATCAAAAGGTAAAAAGTGTGGGAATGCTAAAAATGTGAGCTTTGAGTTGTTAGAAGAAGATGGTGATCAGGTTTAGCTATCCTTGAAGAAGAAGAGCATGATGATGATCTTATAGAATGAGTCCAAAAGGGTCATGAGCCCAAGGTTTCTACTTCCAAGTGTAAGAAGGGGAAAAGAAGGGTGGAAGAGCTGAGCAAGAAGAGGGTGAATTGGGCAAGATTCTGGTTGAGGTGGGAGAAGGGCCTTCAACATCAAACTCATCATCTCAAGAAGAGAAAGTTGTGATTGAGGTTGAACATGTTGTTGTGGATGAAGCAGATGATGTTGATGGAGGAGGAGGAGGAGGAGGAGGAGGAGGAGGAGGAGGAGGAGAAGACGAAGGAGAAGCCCAATGAGAAGAAGAAGGTTTCTAAGGCGAGTGAGGAAAATGCAGGAGGAAATGGCTAGGCGTGATGAAGCTAATGCAAGAAAGGAAAGGGAGGAAGCAAACAAGGTAAGAAAGGAAGAGGAGGAGCTTAGTAAGTAAGCGGAACGCGAAAGGCAAGAAGAGGAAGCGAGGCAACGAAAGAAGGATAGGGAGAAGGAGAGACGTCTGAGAAAAAAACAGGAAGGTAAGCTCTTGACTCTGAAGCAAAAGGAAGACGAGCGACTGTGAGAGGTGGAAAGGAACCAGTTCCTTTCTAGTAAGGGAGTTTCCCTGCCAAATGACAGTGGCATTCTAGCAAAACGACCCGTTTACGCAACGAAGAAAGGTAAGGGACAAACAAACTATCTTTAAGCATGTATTTTGAATAGTAAAACACTCATTTACAATGACAGTGGCATTCTAGCAAAACAACCCGTTTACGCAGCGAAGAAAGCTAAGGGACAAACATACTATCATTAAGCATGTATTTTGAATAGTAAAACACCCATTTACAATGACAGTGGCATTCTAGCAAAACGACCCGTTTACGCAGCGAAGAAAGCTAAGGGACAAACAGACTACCATTAAGCATGTATTTTGAATAGTAAAACACCCATTTACAATGACAGTGGCATTCTAGCAAACTAGCTAATGGTCCTCAACCTAGAGTCATTCATTCTCCTGTTTGAAAGAGACTATGTTTCTTGAAATGAAAGACACAGCTCAGAATATTCAAGAATACTAGACATTAGTTTGTGCAGACTATATTTCTTTTTCACCTCTTGGGGCAAGGTCCAAAAGATGAGGATGCTTTGTTCTAAAATGTTTCTCCAAGCAGTAAGTATTGGGCCTCAAATAGCTCATGCTACAGATTGTGTAGTGGTATCTTATGGTGTAAAGGGCCCTGATAGGAAAATTGGAGATTGGGCCTTCAACTTTGAAGTGATCTGTTAATCCAAATATCTACAATCAAGGATTAATATAAAGAGAAACACATTACTACATACAATCTACCTTTAAACACTCTCACAAAAGAAGCAGAGGGATTAAATGAATCTTGATAAGGGACTGAATACATATACACATAAATGAGTAGTTTTCATTAAAAGAAAGGCAAAACATGACACAAAACAAGTGCCATGAGCATTGTATGTATACCTTGGAGGTCAACAATGTTGAGTTGACAATCACCTTCTTGTCCCTCAACAGTTGACAATAAAGTTGGAACAGCGACTCCTGTGAAAATATCTGAAGTTTTTGATATCTTAATCTAATAGACGTTGTCAATTTAGCAATCGCTAAAACATTGTAAATTTTCACTCTTTCTAATTTAACTTTTCACTCTTTTTCATATTAATATTCTATTATCAAAATGTCTGAAGTTTTTGATATCTTAATCTAATAGAGGTTATCAATTTAGCAATCGCTAAAACATTGTAATTTTTTACTCTTTCGAATTTAGTTTATGATCATCATTATCAATTTATAATAGAAATTGTAAGTGAAATATCAACTTAAGAACATTGTGGGAGAGAATTTTGTGCTAGAACTTTCCAATTTCTGTTACGCGGTGTTTCGCTTGATTCTGGTAGATATGATGATATATTATGCTGCTATCTTATTGGGGGCTTGTTCTTTTTGTTGGGTAAAAGATGTTTTTGGGTGGAAAGTATGGGTTTAGGTGAAATTGTTTTATTGGGAAGTGTGAAAAGTAGAGATAAGATGTTTGTATAGAAAAAGGTAAAAGAAATTTTTTGGGTGGAAAATTTTTTTGGTGGAGAAGTGAAACATGCCCTAGAACCCACATATATATATATATATATATTTATTTATTTATTTAAAACCACTAAGGATTAAGCCCTCCACATTGCACCGCATATGACTAGTCCACATGGCACTCCTACATTAATTTTACCACATGTCAATCTCTTTGTAATTCTCATAATTTATAGCTTATAAATATATTGCCATGTCATATGCCTTTTGGAAATATTTTTTCCATAATTTACATGTGTAAATCAATATAAATCAAAGTATTAATATAAATCGAACTTTCCTTTTCTACCAAAAGAAGAAATAATAAGGCTGCAAGTAAAGGAAAATTATAAAATAAGAAAACTTACTACTATTATTATTTTTATTATTATTTTTATTATTACTATTATTATTATTATTATTATTATTATTATTATTATTATTATTATTATTAGAGATTGATTCCGGTGAAAACTTTTTTTATCCTATAAACTAAAAACGTGAACAAAATACATAAATATATGAACAATAGGAAGAAATATGTGAACAAAATCATATTTTTATTATGGATAGTATTATATGGAATAACAATATTTCTCCAAATCATTCGTTATGGATCAGATTACTACACATAATAACATATAAAACAAAATCACATACATTTTTAGAGTTCGCGTATTTCATGTTTTGTGTTCACGTATATCTAGTTCATGTTTACGTATATCTATTTTATGTTCATGGTTTTTAGTTTATAGGTTAAGAAAAATTTTCATTTGATTCAAACTGTTAGTATAATTAATGTTATTATTATTACTACTACTATCTTAACACATGATTCTTTCATTTCCACCCAACAAGTATAAAATTATGAATAAAAGAAGCAACTTTAAAAATAAATAAGGAAATTTGATGATAACATACTTATTACCTATCCATTATGTTATCAAATTATGCTATTTTTTCTACCAAAAAATATACTCCCTCGACCCTCTGTTTCAAAATAGTTGTTCATTTGTGCATTTCACACATATTAAAAAAGAATCGTTTTTCCTTTATTATCTCTATAGATGTAGAGTTAATGATTAGTGTAAGGAAAGATGAAAAAGTATAATGATTGTTAGGCCCAACCGAAGTTCTCCCATGGGCCGGCCCATCACCAGCGGAGCAAGGAAGCCAACAGGCCCAAATGCATAAAAGCCCACCAACAAGCCTATCAACCAAAAACCCTTTGTAACACCCCGTCTTTTTGACAAGGCATTACTCGGTAGTAGACCTCACGAGGCACTACCAAGCTGGTTCGACAACAGACATTCAAATCTTGCAACGCGGGCACGGCGAGAAAACATAAAAAACATCCAACTTGTATTTCGATGAAATAACAATTAAAATTTAAAACAAGTTAACATGTACTAATCCCCAAGAACAAATCCAAATTCAAATACTCAAATTCCACAACTTATCCTAAAAGACAAACATCTACAAGTTCACTAAATATAATCCAAAGTCAAATAATGATAGAAACGAACAATAATAATAATAACACCCAACCCCAACGCTATGACACGCGCTACTACTCCGTACCACCATTGCGTCAAGGCTCGGTCACGAGATCCTGATTACCTGGAATGAAAAATAGTTCCTCGAGGGGTCAGATCCTATCCTAACCAGTCAGAATCAACATGGAAGTTACAAGACGTTTCAAAACAGTTTTACTAAGGTCAGCAACAAGTCCACAATCACACACATATCTCTAGTCCAGTCCTAGGTCCAATTAGTCACTCAGATATCATCACATACGACTCGCAATCATAAACTCTACCTATGGTATGCAGCACTGCCCCTATAACACTGCATATTATTACACTACCTAGGCTATGCGGCACTGCCCCTATAACACCACATGCCATGACAACGGCGTATCGATCCCACGCCGGACTCAGAGACGGGCCATCTCGTAACCATCCATCCTCAATCCAACCGTCCATCTCATCACAACCATCCATCTCATCACAACCATCCACAATAAGCCTCCACTGGAGCGCTGCCCATCACAGAGAAAACGACGACGAAAATATGCGCATATAGATAACAACTTTCAAAGCGGGTTTCCAAATTCATTTACACATAGCACACATATCAAAACACTTTAAAAGATCGATCGGGACTAGTTCCCAAAACCAATCCCATAACTACCACGCAACTCTAACAGGCTAGAACAGGACTGAGCAAGTCGAAAATCGACTTACCTCGAATACGACGAGTCCTTAATACTTTATGAGAATCACTCCGAACCCCTGAATATTTTAATAGCGAGATTATGGCTTAACGATTGACAAAATTGACTCAAAGGCTATATATTATAATACGAACCAACCCCCGAACCAAACCCGAAACCGGACCCTACCCCGATTAGTGTAACCAAGCTACGTACCTATAGTAGAAATACTATTACTAATAAATAAAAACGAAAAAGACCACCTTCTCATAGCTAATTAGTCCACTCCACCACCCAATTTGGTCAACACTCCCACCTCCAAACCGATCGTCTCTACATTCTTTTTCTTTTTCTTGATTTTCTTTTCCTTTTTCTCTCACACACTAAACTTCCTTTGTCTCCCACATGCATGCTACTGTATTACTAATTGGTACGTTTTGCAGAGGACTCCTCGGCTCTACCCACCAGCCCATCCCCAAGTCCCGGCTGCCCTCTCTCTCCCACGACTAAACCCACACTCAACTGTACTCCCGATCTCACTTCCCTCGAATGCACTCCCTGACGATGCGAAGAACCCACTGCCGTTGCCGACTCCTACGGGGACGCCCGACTCGAATCGACGATCGAACTAAGAAAGAACTAGGAGAAGGAAAAGCTTACCGGCGAGAAAAATATACTGACGACGGCGACAATCGGTGGGGCGACGGGCCAGGTTCTGCATACCATAGGTAGAGTTTACGATTGCGAGTCGTATGTGATGATATCTGAGTGACTAACTGGACCTAGGACTGGACTAGAGATATGTGTGTGATTGTGGACTTGTTGCTGACCTTAGTAAAACTGTTTTGAAATGTCTTGTAACTTCCATGTTGATTCTGACTTGTTAGGATAGGATCTGACCCTTCGGGGAACTATTTTTCATTCCAGGTAATCAGGATCTCGTGACCGAGCCTTGACGCAATGGTGGTACGGAGTAGTAGCGCGTGTCATAGCGTTGGGCTTGGGTGTTATTATTATTATTGTTCGTTTCTATCATTATTTGACTTTGGATTATATTTAGTGAACTTGTAGATGTTT
Source organism: Polygonum aviculare (assembly GCA_934048045.1). Taxonomy (NCBI): domain Eukaryota; kingdom Viridiplantae; phylum Streptophyta; class Magnoliopsida; order Caryophyllales; family Polygonaceae; genus Polygonum; species Polygonum aviculare. Next base: position 8,348,188 of record OW204024.1, read on the forward strand.
GTCTTTTAGGATAAGTTGTGGAATTTGAGTATTTGAACTTGGATTTGTTCTTGGGGATTAGTACATGTTAACTTGTTTTAAATTTTAATTGTTATTTCATCGAAATACAAGTTGGATGTTTTCTATGTTTTCTCGCCGTGCCCGCGTTGCAAGATCCGAATGTCTGTTGTCGAACCAGCTTGGTAGTGCCTCGTGAGGTCTACTACTGAGTAATGCCTTGTCAAAAAGACGGGGTGTTACAAATTGGTATCAGAGCCAGGTTCTGCATACCATAGGTAGAGTTTATGATTGCGAGTCGTATGTGATGATATCTGAGTGACTAACTGGACCTAGGACTGGACTAGAGATATGTGTGTGATTGTGGACTTGTTGCTGACCTTAGTAAAACTGTTTTGAAATGTCTTGTAATTTCCATGTTGATTCTGACTTGTTAGGATAGGATCTGACCCCTCGGGGAACTATTTTTCATTCCAGGTAATCAGGATCTCGTGACCGAGCCTTGACGCAATGGTGGTACGGAGTAGTAGCGCGTGTCATAGCATTGGGGTTGGGTGTTATTATTATTATTGTTCGTTTCTATCATTATTTGACTTTGGATTATATTTAGTGAACCTGTAGATGTTTGTCTTTTAGGATAAGTTGTGGAATTTGAGTATTTGAATTTGGATTTGTTCTTGGGGATTAGTACATGTTAACTTGTTTTAAATTTTAATTGTTATTTCATCGAAATACAAGTTGGATGTTTTCTATGTTTTCTCGCCGTGCCCGCGTTGCAAGATCCGAATGTCTGTTGTCGAACCAGCTTGGTAGTGCCTCGTGAGGTCTAATACCGAGTAATGCCTTGTCAAAAAGACGGGGTGTTACACCCTTCAGCTGAAGCAATAAGAGAAGAAAAACAAAGTGGACCCCATGATGAAGAGCAAGGGCTGAATAAACGGTAGAAGGAGAAGTTAATTAGCTTAATTAAACAATCCTTATAATGGGATTGGATTTTGTAACGTAAGGGGGGGTTTTAGGATAAAGGAAGGGGGAAGCCATTGTAAAGGGGGATCATTTCACGATCAAAGAAAGCCAACAAATGAACTCTCTTTGTAACCACTGACCGGAGATTAGCAAGCCCGATCAAGCTAAATAAAGTTCCTTTACTTGAACGGAATTTAGCCCAAACAATGATTATAATATAAATAACTATTAGGGATATAAATGGAAAGAGATAGTAAAAAAATTGTGAAATGAAAAAGTATTGTGAAATGAAAAGATATTGTGCAACAAGAAAAAATTGTCATACGGACAACTACTTTGAAACGGATGGAGTACTATTTTTAAGTATTTTTACCAAATCGTTTACTAATGTATAGTATGTTGCGATTCAATATCTTTTGTTTCCAACTTTATATAGATTTTACACGAAAAGAATTTGTAGTCAATTGATCTCAATCTACACCAAATTTATTATTTAGAAAGGATAATATAGAATATTTGTATAACAAAAAGTAGGAAGAATTAGATTTGTCCCACATGGCCGCTTTGCATGCCTAGTTTACATAATAGTATAAAGTGTAAACTAATTAATTATTTGATTCAATATCCAATGGCCTACCTATTATTTAAATTAATAATACAATATTTCTATACCTAAGTTCTTTCATTAACATTTATTGGAAAAAACTCATGCACAAGAAAGATTTACTATTAGTTTCTATTTGAAGTTTTAGTTCCTTTTATTAATAAGCTGATTTTTTGGTTTGCATCGAATGCTTTTTATTTACTTTTTTTTTTATCCATGCGTTTTATTTACTTTAGCACGTTTAAACATACAAGAGATTTATGAGTTCTATCTAGGTTTAATTTTGTTCTAATGGAAGTTCAATCCGGAGTTTTTCTGGTTTACACTCTTAACCAATATTGAAAGGTTCACTTAAGAAGTACAGAACTAATTCAAGCTTCCACTAATTCAAGTATTCAACTACAATCCACTTTTTTTCTTTTTTTGTCAAGAAGAAGGCCATATCCCGGAATTTATTCAATCAAGTCATTATACAAAACAGTAAGAAGAAAATGAGGAGCATCCTCAAAAACATGAAAATCACTATCTAAATCTAGGGAGAAATTCGCCAACAGGTCAACAGCTTTATTTGTGGATGTTGGAGAAAATTGAACTACCGCCTTCCAATTCGAATCATGAATTAGCTAGCGGCAGTGGAACATCAACGCGTAGTCTGGATGGGTCGTTGGATGAGAGCCAACGAAAAGTTTCACCACAGAAGTGGAGTCTGATTCAATGATTGCCTGGGTGATGGAGTAGTGTGTGAGCAGTTGAATTCCATGTTGTGTCTTCAACATTGAACAGATTGACAAGTAGTTGTCGCCAAGCATCCAGGGTCCCTGGGTAAGGACATGATCATAGTCGGCTTTGTTGGCAAAGCGGGTCCTTTGTCAAAGAGCTTAACGATCAGGGTGTCCTTCCATGGCCTTCTCAACCTTATTGTGAGGGTGATTGTTGGACAAGCCATATCATCTTCCTGAGGAGCTATGTCATTATAAGAGAGTTTGATTCTGTGCTTCGGGCTCTTTTTTTGGAGTTGTGGTCTATGTCCATTCCCTCCTTTCCCCTATCCGAATATAAACACCAACCAACACTATGATGCATCAAACGTGTGAAGAAAATAATGGTATTTTGAACTAGCATAGTAGCATTTTCATAGAGAAATTTATTCCTCCGAGAAGCATGGAACTACTAATTGTTAATATGTCAATATTGTTAGCATAATATTTGTTAGCGTGATTTCATGTAACAGCTTCCTATGCTAGCTTATCTTGTTAAGATTGCATTAGGGTTTATTTACACAATCTGATCCTTTGTAATCAAGGCTATAAAAGCCCCTCTTTATCTCATTAATAAAGCACGACTGTTTACTAAACTCTATTATGGTATCAGCCTAAATTCTTGGACTCTCTTTCTTTTACCTACGCATCAGCACAAACCTACAGAACCCTACACATGGCGGCTGAATTTCCCTCTGTTCTTCCGAACCCTTATCAAACTGACAGCCCTTTCCTACTCGTACAGCTTCCGCATATCCACAAACTCACTTCCACAAACTATCTTGCCTGGAGCACCCAAGTTACTTTAGCGCTTGAAGGTTACGATTTATTTTCGTATCTTAATGGCGCTATGATTACTCCTCCGGCTGAAGTGGTTCGTGACAACAGAAGCGTGGCTAATCCTGCTTATCTTGCATGGAAACGCCAAGATCGCCTCATCCACAGCGCGCTAGTTGGAACTCTCTCGGCTAGTGTTTCGTCTCTAGTCACACAAGCAGGTTCCTCTAAGGCTGTTTGGGATCTCTTGAAGTCCACCTATGCTACGGCTTCTCGGGGTCACAAGCAACAACTCAAGGCCAAGCTACGCACCGCTACAAAAGGCTCTAGATCCATCTCTGAATTCATGCGTGGCATGAAAGTCGATGCCGACTCGCTGGCCTCTCTCGGTGCACCTCTCTCTCAAGAGGATTTTACAGACTACATTCTCCGAGGCCTTGACGAAAGCTTTCAGTCAGTCATCGATGGTGTTCAAAACCGGGATACTCCTATTTCTTTTGAAGAACTCCATGAGAAGCTGATTGTTAAAGAGCTTGCATTGACACACGTTGGATCCAAGGACACCTCTCCGGTCACCGCTCTACATGCGTCCAAGGGAAAAGGTAACAAATTCAAAAACTCTTCTCCTATGCATTGGCAGCCCTCCTATCCTCCACCACCTCCACAAAACTGGACTACCCAAAACAATCCACAACAGCCCAACAATTACAAACCAACCTCGTCCTTTCCTCCAAGACCTACGAACCCATCCTCATACAACCAACAAAAACCTTTTAAGGGTAGATGCCAATACTGTGTTGGCCTTGGCCATGTAGTGAACCATTGCCCCAAATTTAAGGAAGACCATCCAACCTTTGTCTGGCCATCCACCACTCGATTCCCTACCCAGCCTCAACCACAAGCTCACACTCTTACCACCACCACCGCTCCTCAATGGCTAGTTGACAGTGGCGCAACCCATCATGTCACCAACGACCTTCAAAACATGGCTTATCATCAACCATACTCCGGACCCGATGAACTTTACGTTGGCAATGGTACGGGCTTATCCATCTCTCATTCAGGTTCTCTTGTTTTAAACTCAGTGAATCCTCCTTTTAAACTCAACAACGTTCTTTGTGTTCCTCATATGACTAAAAATGTGATTTCCGTTTCCAAATTTTGTCAACAAACCGGTCATGAAATTGTTTTCTCATCCGACTCTTTTTTTGTGAAGGACAAGATGGGCACCACCATGCTTAACGGACCTTGTGTCGACGGCATTTATATGTGGCCTTCCACCTCTCCACAAGTTCACACTGCCAGCACCATTTCTCCACAATATTTGCACCATCGATTTGGTCACCCCTCCACAGCAACGTTCAAACAACTTCAACATTTGTTTCCTCATTCAACTAGGTCTTTTGCAATGATAGATTGTCATGATTGTCAACTTCATAAGAGCCATAGGCTCCCTTTCTTTTCTTCTAGTATCGTAGCAACTCAACCGCTTGAGGTTATTTTTTCCGACGTCTGGACATCTCCATGTTTATCGTATGATGGCTATAAGTATTATGTTATTTTTGTGGATCATTTTACAAGGTATATTTGGCTTTATCCATTAAGAAAAAAATCAGATACCCATGCTACGTTTGTCAAATACAAAGCTCTTGTTGAAAATTTCTTTAACTCAAAAATCAAAACCTTATTTTCGGATAATGGTGGAGAATATATTTCACTCAAACAATTTCTTGCTACAAATGGAATCACTCATCTCACCTCCCCACCCCACACTCCACAACACAATGGTATTTCGGAACGACGTCATCGTCACATTGTTGAAACGGGTTTAAGTCTCTTAAGTTTTTCGGGTATGCCTTTGGATCATTGGCCTTTCGCCATGTCCACTGCAGTATATCTCATCAATCGACTTCCAACTCCGGTCTTATAAAATGATTCACCATTTTTTAAACTCTTGAGAAAACAACCTGATTACACTAAGCTCAAATGCTTCGGATGCCTATGCTACCCTTGCCTGCGTCCCTACACTACAAACAAACTCCAACCCAAATCTGTTGCCTGCGTACTCGTTGGCTATTCTACCACTCAATCGGCCTATTTATGTCTTGAACCTCGTACCAAGCGTATTTACGCCTCCCGTCATGTTCAATTTCTTGAGACGCAATTTCCCTACAAAACACCTACACCCTCGGTTCATGGTCAAGCAAGTGTCGGTGAGGAATGGGGTTCAATTTCCTTGCCCATCTTGCAACAACATGTTCCAGCCATACCGCCCAATCCCAATCAAATGCCCCTGTCAGCTAATGCTTCTCCTGTCACTCCACCAAACCCAAACCCATTACCTGCCGCCACACATTCATCCCACTCAACGTCCCATGCAAATCCTAACCCTCCTATATCTTCACCTCATGCAAATCATATCTTACCAGAATCTCCTATATCCCACCCAACTCCTACTCCACTATCTAGCTCTCACTCGTCCCCATCATCCACCAACAATAACTCCCCAGCCACATCACCCTCTCCTCCGCAGCCACACCAACAACCAAATCCTAATCCTCCGCCTGGCATTATCACTAGATCTAGAAACAATATTTACAAACCCATTCACAAACTAAACCTTGCCTCAACCAAAGCCACCCCAGCCGAACCAACCAATATAACCCAAGCCCTCAAAAGTCCCGAATGGCGCGCTGCCATGCAAAAAGAGTATGAGGCCCTTTGTTCCAATCGTACCTGGACTCTTGTTCCGCAAACTACAGGGCAGAATCGAATTGGTTGTAAATGGGTCTTTCGTACTAAATACAAGCCTGACGGTAGTGTGGAACGTCTCAAAGCGCGCCTCGTCGCTAAAGGCTTCCATCAACGTTCCGGTCTTGATTACTCGGAAACATTCAGCCCCGTAGTCAAGCCGGTCACGGTCCGTCTCATTCTCTCTATTGCTGTCTCCAACAAATGGCCCCTTAAACAGCTAGATGTGAACAATGCATTCTTGCAAGGCACGCTCAATGAGGATGTCTATATGCTTCAACCTCCTGGCTTTATAGACGCCTCTCAACCGACTCATGTTTGCAAACTACAACGAGCTATCTATGGTCTCAAACAAGCACCGAGAGCGTGGTACAATGAGTTGAAGACGTATCTACTCACACTCGGCTTTCAAAACTCAGTTGCTGACACTTCGTTATTTCATCTTCAACGACAAGGTACAATACTCTATTTGCTTGTCTATGTTGATGATATTATCATTACCGGCAATCAACCGATGCATGTACAGCAACTACTTCAGGCTCTTTCTTCACGTTTTTCACTCAAGGATCTTGGAGATCTCTCCTACTTCCTTGGTGTCGAAGTCCTACCTACACCGAAAGGTCTCTTCCTTTCTCAAAAGAAGTATGTTCTTGACTTGCTTGAAACTGCCGGCATGCAGACCGCCAAACCAGTTCCTACACCAGCAATTGACACCATTCAGCACCAATCCACTGGGGTCGAAGCACTATCCAGTCCTACAGACTACAGATCCCTCATTGGTAGTCTACAATATCTTGCTCACACAAGGCCTGATGTTGCTTACACCGTCAACAAACTTGCACAGGCTATGCAACGGCCAACACTAGCTCACTGGAACTCCTTGAAACGCCTGCTTCGCTATCTTGCCGGAACAACAGACCACGGTATTCTGATCTCTTCTTCCTCTCCATTAGCACTCCACGCCTTCTCGGATGCTGATTGGGCAGGTGACAAGTCGGATTATCGCTCCACCACAGGTTATATTCTTTATCATGATTCCACTCCAATCTCTTGGTCATCTCGCAAACAGAAAACAGTAGCAAGATCATCAACTGAAGCTGAATACAAAGCCATCGCAGATACAGCAGCTGAATTACTCTGGGTTATATCTCTCTTACAAGAAATCGGTGTCCAGCTACAACAACAGCCGGTTCTTTACTGTGACAATCTCGGTGCTATGTACCTCAGTTCCAATCCCGTTTTTCACTCAAGAATGAAACACATCGCCTTGGCGTTTCACTTTGTTCGTGAGCAAGTTCAAAATGGCACCCTACGAGTCACTCATGTTCCAACTGCAGACCAATTGGCTGATGTGCTCACCAAGCCTTTGACACGTTCAAGATTCACAAGCATACTCGCCAAACTCGGACTAGCTCGTAGGCCAGCTCATCTTGCGGGGGAATGTTAATATGTCAATATTGTTAGCATAATATTTGTTAGCGTGATTTCATGTAACAGCTTCCTATGCTAGCTTATCTTGTTAAGATTGCATTAGGGTTTATTTACACAATCTGATCCTTTGTAATCAAGGCTATAAAAGCCCCTCTTTATCTCATTAATAAAGCACGGCTGTTTACTAAACTCTATTACTAATATCATGAAATGTTTTAACTTTTGAAACAACTAGTTGAAGACCCGTACCATGTACGGGTAATGATTATTTTTTTCGTTAATTTGTGTATCTACTATATATAATCTATACTATATATAATCTATACTATATACTAACTCTTATATATAAATAGATTAAAATAGGAATTGAAAAGCTAAGTTAATTAACATGTATCTTTTATAGAAGGAAAATTTAAAGATAGAAAATATTGTTTCAAAGATAGATATTAGATGAGTAAGAAAAAGAATAAAATTAAAGATTAGATAATTAAAGAAATTTTAAAGATAGATAATATGCCTTTAAAGATAGATAATATGCCTTAAAGATAGATATTTGATGGGTAAGAAAAAAATGATAAAGTTAAAGATTAGATAATTAGGAAAAATAAAACATATAAAATTGTTAATAAAGTGGGGCCAGAATTAACGTGGAAGCTCAAAATTCTCCGACTTTAATATATAGTATAGATTCGTACATTTTTCTCGGTTTGCAGATACATTTTGAGAGCATCGTTTTGCAGAACAACGTTCCAGACGTTTGGGTCAGCAGCAATTGAAGCAACAACAGTCTGAGGAAAGTAGTGAATTTGATAAAATTCAATCACAACGGCATCGAGACAGAAAAGCTAAAAGCATATACAATCTTGACAAATGAATTAACAGGTTTAAAGCAAAGAATGGAAAGTTTCAAAGTGTGTTGATTCTGAATTAGAATCAGTGATCATCTCCATGAATGCATATGGAACTTCCACAGCTAGCTAACAATCGGTCTAGCGCAACCAAATGATAAATCTGTACACCTTCAAATATATTTCTGTTTTGTATTGAGGGTGTTGGGGAGAAGTGAAACCTAAGCAGCTGCATTTTCTCTAAGGAAACTGAATGCTTGTAAGGCATGATTTGGAGCTGGCGAAACGATGTAATTCTGATCGAAAGCACAGTTGTTGGTATCTGCGTGCGGAGTCTTGGACTCCGACACCACGCTATGCTCGTCGATTTCGGAAACAGAACCAGAGCTCCCGCCTAAATCAGACTTTTTTGGAGAGAAGTAGATCGTGGAAATTCAATTGACAGCTATTCCGTAAGAGTTTTAGACAATAGTTTGGATTTTCAGAAACTATTATGCAAGGCATCATTAGCCTAAGCTCATGCATCATTATATTGCTTTTCTCATTGATAGGCAAAACACACCTCCGGTTTCAGAGATTGCAACACTTTCTGATTGCTAACAAGTATCAACAATTTCATACTCTCAAACACTGGCGGAGCCAGAGAAATCTCGGTGGGGGTCACATTGTCCAATTACGAAACAAAGATGAGCAATCGATTATTATTATTATTGTTATTATGATCGGAAAACAAACCCGAAAGGTTTTACATAAAATTAGTGGGAAGCCGAGATAAGTACAATAAATATTAATGAAACTTAATTACATAATTACAATAAAATGTAGGGGGGCGCCCCTATGGGCCGATCGGCCTGGGCTAGGGTTAGGGCAAGTTAATTGCTTGCTCCCCAAGTCACCTTATATCTTATCCCATCTAAGGATAAGATCTTCCTCCATAAATATCTCTAATCTTAAATAACTACCCTAATAAATAAATGAAAGGATAAACCATAATAAATATGGATAGGCATAATATATAAGATATGGCATTTAATAAGATATACTAACTAATTGATATCGGAATCAATACCCGCCTACACCATTCATCATCCTTTTCTCCAACAATTCCAGTTGTACGTAGTTTCATCCTTTTCCTCCTCATCTATTGCAACAGGCCCCTCTTCTTCCACCATTTTATCCTTGGCTCTTTGTCCCTTAGCCTTCTTCGCTGCGTAAATGGTTTGGCTGGAGCTCCACTGTCATCGGTCAGAGAAACTCCTTTACTAGAAAGGAACCGGTTCCTTGCCACATAAGCAGAGGGTGAGGGGGCTTTGTGGCGTGTCGGATACACACTCATGCCAAGTCACGCCATGTTAGCATACAAGTGTCCAGGTGGTCAGAAAATATTGAGTACACGTGTCTATCTGACAACCCGATAAATTCAGGTTCTAAAGTGACCAATGTGTTCAAGTTTAGGTGGCCGTGTATGTTTTAAGCCTATTTTTAACCTCCGATTTAGTATATAACTAGCAGATGACCCGTACCTTGTACTGGGGTGTTATTTATTTATTGCTTTGTGTATGTATTTACTATAACAATTACAAATATTATCATATGTATACGTTATTTTAAAACGACACTTATTTTTTGGATTACAAAATGACATAATTCTTATATATCGTCATATATATATAAATAAATTTTATTTATATATTTAATTTTTATACATACATAAACATATATTTAAATAATTGAGAAAGAATGAAATAAGATAAGATGCATTATCACATTTTATTAACAATTGATACAATTCTTTTGGCATTTAAATTAAATTACGTAAACTAACTTATATAATAAAATCAATAAGTTTAAATAAAATTCGGATTAATATATTATATATTAAATATATAGATAATACTTAATAAGTTAAATATAAAATCAAATTATCTTGTATATATGTTATTGTTTTTCGAAAAATTAGTTAAATAATAAATATATACATATGTAATGAAAATGTGAACGAATTATTATCTTGATTAGGAGATCTATCTTTTTCTTTTTCTAAAGTGTAATCATTATGATATATTAGTGATATGCATGTTAAATATAACATCTACTTTTTTTTATTGATATTTTAATATGATATGATAGTAAAAATGTATTTAATATATTATTTTAATAGAATGAACATTTGTATTAAATATAGTGGATTAGTGGTAGAATTTGCTACCGTTGATGATTTTTAAAAATACCATAATAAAATCATGAAAAATAATTTAAATTTAATATGACATTTAATTAAATGGGTAAAATATTATGATTATGCTTTATAGATTGTGGCAAAAAAAAATATTTTTTTAAATAAAAGGTTTATGATATATAGATCTATGTATTAATTAAATGTGTATAATGATAAGATAGATATTTATATATTTTGATAAAATTATGATTTAAACAACACAAACTCTAATATAGAACTAACATTTTAATTAAGTATCTATAAGATTATGATAAACTCAAGATGTAATAAGATGGATTTTTAAAAAAAGGGGTGATGTGACACAATATGGTGGCAGAATTTGCTTTAACTTTAGTATATAGTAATAGATAGATTATGACGATGATAGTATAGGTAAAGCCTTCATTTTTTATAATAATAAAAAAAAAAACCACACTTATTTTTATCAAAAAAAAGCCTTCGTTCATTTCCATTTCAACTCAAATACAAAAAGAATCAAACTTTACATTTGACGATCAATATACAAACTTATTTATTTGAATCTATCACACTTGAAAGTTCAAACACCCAAAACAAATTTCAACCAAAAAAAACACACAGAACAAACTTCGAATTAACTAGTAAACAACCCTGCAATCCCTCCTGACCTGGCCTTGAGAGCCGGTCAAGACCCCAATGGACCCCATTCTAACCATGGCCCCACCAAACTCCTTAGCCCAAACCCGGTTATGGCTAGCATACTCCTTCACCAAACCCGCCGTCGAGACGCTATTCATCAGCACCTGATCCGACGTCAACACTCCCCTCCTCTTCCTCAAGTCCTTATAGTACCCATTATCCAACCTATTAGGCGTCTCGACATCGAGTGACACGGTAGTCGAGGCAGGGCCGTTAGCCGGGCACTTGGCCTCGAGCGTCATGGCGAACCTTGGGTCCATGGTGGGATCGATCGGGTTGAGCCGGTTCGAGAAAGACGAGCAGTGGGCCACCCCGACTGAGTGGGCCCCGGATAGCGTCACTAGGTCTTCCCACGAGAGCCCCTTCTTGGAGAAGCTTTCCTTGAGCTTTTCGAGGGGCAAGAAGGGCGCGGGGAGGTTTTTTATGGCCTCGGATCCCGGGGAGACGACTCCGTCTCGTCTTCCCGAGGGGACGTCGTAGCCGACACGGCCCAGCTTGAGGGCGCTGTCGCGGGCCGCGAAGGCAAGGATATCCGCACATGAGACGGTGTGGGGGCAGGCGGACTCGAGCTCGGCTTTGATGGCGTCGATGACTTGGAAGCCACGAAGGCTTCCTTTGTTGGGGATGCTGTCTTTTTCTGCTACGTTGTGTGGGGTGGAGTCTAGGAGAACCGATGCATCACATCCCTAGATTTAATTATTGACAAACAAGAAATGAAAACGTAAGTGATGATGATTAATATAATTAACTACAAGCTAGAAAACTATAGAGTTAGATTGATATATACGAACGTACCCTAACGAAGCAGTCGTGGAAATGGAGTCGAATGAGACCGGCTCCTAGGCCAGGATTCTCGGACACGAACCGGTTAACCACTCTTCGGACGATTGCCTCCGCGGAGGGGCAACTTGAGTGGTAAAATCCGACCCGGAGAGGATGGTGGTGGTGATGGTACTCGTAGGAGGCTCGAGTAAGGCTGGCGGAGGCGACGAGGAAGGTGGCCAAGCAAATGAGAACGTTGGTCATCATAGTTAGATAGGGTAAGGTAACTAGTACTGATTTGGTTTTGGTTTTGGTGAGTGTTTAATTGTTTGATGGAGATGGATGTTGATGAGGAGTATTGAAGAGCGAGCTAGGTTTTATAGATCTTCTTAATTCCTCTCTGAGAGGAATTAAGAAGATTGAACTGACCTAAAGGATGCATGTGTGTAAAAATGTACAATATAACTAATGTCTACTAGGGTACGCGATGGCTCTAAGTAATTAAAAGCAAGTGGGAAATAATGGCGGCGGGCAGTCAAGCTTAAACTAAGGATGGGCTGGCGGTAGACTTTGTAATTTAGCATATATAGTTTGATTAGTCAAAAGCTTGTTCAATAGGACTACGTTACCATGCAAAGCAGCCCATGCATAATTAGATTGGACCCATTTGGCATATGGGGAGTGTTTGGCCGGGCCATATCCATGCTATCAGATGGTCTCTTCCATCGAGATGAGGGATCTTTTAGGAGCTTCGAGCATGACTATAAACGAGTTTGATCTTCGGCTTTGTCAATGTGACTATCGATCGATCACTTCCTTTGAAACACCTCGATCGGTCGATATGCTGAGTTGTAAATTCATGATAACCGTTTGTGAACATGAGCACTGCTTAATTCATTTACCACACGTAGATTTTAGATACATTTTTATGAGTAGAGCATATGGTTAACACTTAACACTAATTTTGAATTAAACACACATGGAATTATGGATAATGGATGCGGGAAGCAATTGAATGCGCTAGTTCCATATAACATTAATCATTAAGAGCATCTTTATCAATAGCATCTCTAGCATCCCACTTTTTCTCCATTTTCCCTTTTCTCTCTCTGCCACATCATCTAAGCATCCCATATCATTTTACCATTTTATCAATAGCATCTTTAGCACTCCAAAATTTACTTTGTTTTTCTTTATATTTAATTATAAATAATACTTCTTCATTTTATAATAAACTTTTACTTTATTTAATTTATATACATAACTTGTACTTTTAATTACCAAAATACTCAAAAAAAAATATTTTCGGAGGTAAATATACCCAGAATATACAAATGTTTTTGAAATAAGTCAAATATAGTCAAAATGGATATCCACATGTAGTATAAAAAAAATCTAGAGTTATGGAAAAAATATTTTTTACTATTTAATTAAGTGTATGCACACAAAATTACATTTTATTAATACTAGTTAACCCAATTATTTATACCCAAAAAATTAACCTTTATCAATACCCAATTATATTTTGACACGTGTAAGGGGAATCTCATTGCTTGAAGGCTAGCACCGATGCTTCATTTTACAAATGAAGCATCGATGCCATGTGATGCTGCTCCAATTGGAATTAAAATATTATTATATAGTAGCATCGGTGCTACTAAAGGACACCGATAAAGCAATTCAAATCTTCTATCCCCTTAGCACGTCCCACTCCCGTGTCCCTTCCTTCCTATTGGTCGAAATTATGAGTCCCCCTATATTTTTCCTTTAATTCTACCGAAATAAATAACATCGACCAATAGGAAGGAGTGGGACGTGCGGGTGGGACGTACGGGGAGACAGAGATTTTCGTCCCCGATAAAGGTGCTCTAACAATTTTGTCGTTGTGTCATAAATTCCTTTCAATTCAAACCTTCAGCCGTCAAGGGCCCATCCTACCAACCACAGAGGAAAGTTCAAGGCATGTACTACCTTTAAGCACACATGATTGCGAAGCATGTTGCTTAAGTTGGACTAAATTCTTATTACTTAGATAAATAGCACGGATTAAAGAAAATCCAATATTTTAATTTTGTTTTTTTGGTCGAAAATCCAATATTTTGATTAAGTATGAAGTATATATATATTTCGTGCATGAACCACGTATTGGGAAGAGTAGATAGAAATAATTTAAGTAGTAAATGGAGTTTCGACCAAAAAAAAGTAGTAAATGGAGTTAAAAAAATAAACGCACGTATCGGTCAACGTCATGATTCTGACCTTAATTTGTATATTGTTTTTTGGTCGAAACCTTAATTTGTATATTCAAAAAGGCGTACGAATTGTAGTAGTATAATTTCACTGCAAATAGTTTTCTATGTATTAATCGTGTAAAACCAATAAGTTTAATGGCTTAACTCATATAAATTGAAAGAACATGTATCACAAACTTCCCAACAATGTACAGTACGTTAACTAATCCTAATTAAACTAATAATTAGTCCGCGTGCATATACGCATGAAAAGTGTCATTAGAAAGTTGAAACGCTGGCCATGGCGTCCTTCCTTAACTACCTTTTTAACTTGATGAATATTCATTCACCTACCACGTTAATCAAACTTGGCTCTTCTTAATCCCTATATAAACTCCATCTCATCTCTCCATTGTCTCCACCAATCTCAATCACTTCATCTACATTGCACGAACACACATCGATCACCTTCGTTGCTCAGTGCATGAATTGTTTTCTTGACCGTGCAAAATGTCAAGCTCGATCGTCCTTTGTGTGCTCTTCTCTCTCGTCATCATGTCAGATTTGCACGTCTCGTCAGCTTCTCTTCAAGTAGGGTTCTATCACAAGACGTGTCCGTCGGCGGAGGCGATTGTCAGAAACGCCGTCAACAAGTTCGTGAAGCAAACTCCCGGGCTCGGAGGCGGTCTTATTAGAATGCACTTCCACGACTGTTTTGTTAGGGTAACGCAATTCATACATTCACTTTTACTTTATGTACTCGGCTTACATATGGACGACTTACGATCCATTAAATCGCAATAAATATTTAATGACCTTATTTATTACCTTGTGCAGGGATGCGATGCCTCCATACTAATAGACTCAACACCCGGAAACGCGGCCGAGAAAGACAACGTAGCCAACAACCCGAGCCTGCGTGGATTCCAAGTCATCGACGCGGCCAAATCCGCCCTCGAGTCAGCCTGCCCCGAGACCGTCTCATGCGCTGACATCCTGGCCTTCGCAGCCCGCGACTCCGCCTCCCTCCTGGGGGGAATCTCGTACCCGGTCCCCTCAGGGCGTCGCGACGGGCGCATCTCCCTCAAATCCGAGCCTCTCCAGAACCTTCCTGGCCCTAGCTTCAACCTCACGCAACTCCAATCATCCTTCTCCAAGAAAGGAATGTCGACGGCCGACATGGTGACGCTCTCGGGGGCCCACTCCATCGGCGGCTCCCACTGCTCCTCCTTCTCCCCCAGGCTCTACTCCTTCAGCACCACCACGGTTCAGGACCCGTCGCTTTCCTCCGGTTTCGCGGCTTCTTTGAGGAAGAAGTGCCCTAGCGCCAACAACACTCCCAACCCGCGTGTGGACTTGGATGTTGTGACCCCGAACCGGCTCGATAATCAGTATTACAGGAACGTGATGGGTCATAGGGTCCTGTTCACGTCGGACCAGACGCTTCTATCGAGCTCGTCGACCGCGAATATGGTGCAGAGGTTCGGGAAGCAAGGCGGAGCTTGGGCGAACGAGTTCGCCAAGGCCATGGTCAAGATGGGATCCATTCAGGTTAAGACCGGCTCTCAAGGTGAGATCAGGAAGAACTGCAGGATCATCAACTGAAGAAGTTGTTCAGTGCGTTGTGTTTTAGTGTTTAAACGGTTTGAGTGGGATAATTGTATTTATAAGTTTCTCGTGCCTTTTTGTTTGATTGTTTTTGTATTTCGTTCGTTTGTCTGCTTGGATTTTGCCGGAAGATATGATGAATGATCAGAGAAATGTTGCTACTAATAAGAAATGGTAATCGACTTAATTCTTTTTGCCATTGTTACCGAATGATTAATTATGAATCCTTGACCTTAGCGATTGGTCACAAATTTGCAATTTGCATAGTTTTTGATCATTTGTGATATCACGAATAGTACGGTGTGGCTGAATTGAAAATTGGCCTCCATTTTCATCACAATAAACGAAGAAATTGGCAATTGCGGATCTAAATGAGAAATTATCAAACGGATTTGAGTATCCTCGAGTCGTGTGTAGGCATGAATTATCTCCTGAAATGGATATGGAACCGTCAACCTTCTGACTCGAGTCTCGGGTGGAGACCTTTTTTTTCTTTATCAAATGATAGCATATACATTCTGTTCTGCATTTGTAACACGTGCACAAAGCTCTCTAGGAGTTTGTTAGTGAGCTGTAATGTGCAATATAAAAGCTGTATTCCTGCTTGTAACAACTCATTCAATACAATTCATTCTCATCAGAATTTCTTTCTCTCCTTTGTTCTAAATCTGTCATGGTATCAGTTAGGTATTCTTCTTCTTCCGCACGCAAACTCCATTGATGGCCACCGATTCTTCCAATTCTTCGCCAACTCCACCTCCACCTCCATCTCCATCTTCCTCAGTTCTTCATCCTTCCACGGATCCTTCAAATCCGCTCTATTTGCATCCTTCAGACCATCCTGGTTTAATCCTGGTCTCGAAATCCTTTGATGGCACAAGTTTTTTGCGATTGGAAGAGATCGATGAGGCGCGCATTGTCAGCGAAGAACAAGTGGTCGTTCGTCAATGGATCTACACCAAAACCAGTAGCAGGTCATGATAATTTTTCTATTTGGGAACGATGCAACGACATGGTGGTCGCTTGGATTCTCAATTGCCTCTCTGCAGAAATCCGGAGCTCGGTCAATTATCAAGACCTAGCGAAGGATATTTGGGAGGAACTAGAGAGTCGATTTGGCCAATTTAATGGCGCGCAGCTGTTCTCGCTCAAGAAAGATCTCCTTTCTTTGTCACAAGGTTCTGATGTGATTTCTTCGTACTTCACCAAGCTGAAGACGATTTTCGAAGAAATTGCAAGCATGAGGCATCTTCCTTCCTGTTCCTGTGGAGCTACGAAGGCAATTCTTGAGTATGAGGATAACCAGAAACTCTTACATTTTCTCATGGGGCTTAGCGATGAATATCTCACTGCTCGTGGTAACATCCTCATGATGAATCCTCTGCCAAGCCTCAACACCGCTTATGGAATTCTTTTGCAAGAAGAGAAGCAATGACAACTTCAAAGTTCTTCTCAAATTCTTGTCAATTCCTCTGCGATGCACACCAAAACCTCAAATTCTGGATATTCTGATAAGAAGCCCTCTGGAGCATCATCAAACAAAAAGGCGTCCATTTCAGGTTCGAATTCTTCACCAAATCAAGGATCAAATTCTGGATCTGAGAGTCGCTATTGTACAAACTGCAAGAAGACGAATCACAACGTCGATCGCTGCTATTTCCTCATTGGATTTCCAGAGAATTACAAATCTCGTTCCAAGAAATCAAATGAGAAGCCAAGTGTAGGTTCTTCCAAGGAATTCGCTGGCCAAGCTGATTGTGAATCTTCCACAAAGCCACCAGTCTTATCCCAAACTCAATACAACAAACTCATGGCTTTGATTGTTGACAAATCAACTAGTAAAGGTGTGTTTGATGAAAATCAGTTTTTTGCTTTTGCTGGTAAGACTTTGCACTCTTCTTCTATCACTTGGATTTTAGATAGTGGTGCTAGCAATCATATGTGTGGTAATTTGTCTTTGCTGCATGAAATTGTTGATATCAATTTGTCTTTGCTGCATGAAATTGTTGATATCAACCGCTTATGGAATTCTTTTGCAAGAAGAGAAGCAATGACAACTTCAAAGTTCTTCTCAAATTCTTGTCAATTCCTCTGCGATGCACACCAAAACCTCAAATTCTGGATATTCTGATAAGAAGCCCTCTGGAGCATCATCAAACAAAAAGGCGTCCATTTCAGGTTCGAATTCTTCACCAAATCAAGGATCAAATTCTGGATCTGAGAGTCGCTATTGTACAAACTGCAAGAAGACGAATCACAACGTCGATCGCTGCTATTTCCTCATTGGATTTCCAGAGAATTACAAATCTCGTTCCAAGAAATCAAATGAGAAGCCAAGTGTAGGTTCTTCCAAGGAATTCGCTGGCCAAGCTGATTGTGAATCTTCCACAAAGCCACCAGTCTTATCCCAAACTCAATACAACAAACTCATGGCTTTGATTGTTGACAAATCAACTAGTAAAGGTGTGTTTGATGAAAATCAGTTTTTTGCTTTTGCTGGTAAGACTTTGCACTCTTCTTCTATCACTTGGATTTTAGATAGTGGTGCTAGCAATCATATGTGTGGTAATTTGTCTTTGCTGCATGAAATTGTTGATATCAATCGTGTGATCTCTGTCACTTTGCCGAATGGTCATGTTGTCAATGTCACTTTGCCGAATGGTCATCTGATAATCTGGTGCTCCGAAATGTTCTTTATGTGCCGACATTTACTTGCAACTTGATCTCCATAGCTAAGTTGGTCTCAGATATGAATAGCAGAGTTATCTTCTCACCTGATGAGTGTATGTTACAGGACTCAGTCTCCAAGAAGAGTTTGATGATTGGTAAAGCTACACAGGGCCTGTATCTGCTGCACAAGCCTGCTGATGTTTCTGCTGTCTCTGAGATTCATAGTTCATCTGTTGATTCAGTTGTTGATGTTTCATTTGTTAATAATAGCATCTCTTATGATGTATTACATGCTAGATTTGGTCATTTGAATTTTTCCAAGCTTAAGCAATTAGGTTGCAAGGATACTGTTGTCAATTCTCATGACAAACCTTGTACTGTTTGTGCTAAAGCAAGAATGAAAAGGTTACCTTTTCCTATTAGTCAAATTTCTACTGAGAGACCGTTTCAGTTGATTCATCTTGATGTTTGGGGTCCTTACAATCATTCTACTTATGATGGTTTCAAATATTTTTTGACCATAGTAGATGATTTTACAAGAACCACTTGGGTTCACTTGTTATCCACCAAAGGCAGTGCATTCAATCATATCAAGTCTTTTATTGCTTGGGTTGAAAGACAGTTTTCTCATAAGGTTCAGATTATAAGAGTTGATAATGCTCTAGAACTTGGTTCAGGCAAGACAGCTCGGGAATTTCTTACTTCTCAGGGTATTGATCTTCAAACTAGTTGTACTGCCACTCCCCAGCAAAATGGAGTTGCTGAACGAAAGCATCAGCATATTCTTGAAACTACTAGAGCCTTATTATTTCATTCTAGGCTTCCTATTCACTTCTGGGGAGAAGCTGTGTTAACATCAGTGCACGTTATCAACCGCCTGCCTACACCAGTCTTACATCATAGAACTCCTTATGAAGTTCTTTATGGCAAGAAACCTGATTATTCACATCTCAGAATCTTTGGTTCATTATGTTTTGTGTCTACTCTCAAACAAGGCCGAGACAAGTTACAAGCTAGAGCAAATCCTGGTGTATTCTTGGGCTATCCTCTGGGGAAGAAAGCTTACAAGGTATTTCTTCTTGACAGCTCTAAGATCATTGTTTCCAGGGATGTTGTGTTTCATGAGACCGTCTTTCCTTTTCAAGATAAAGCCCATATTTCAGACTGGCCACCACAAGCTCCTTGTTTTGATGAGCTTCCCTCTATTTCTCAACCTCTTTCTTTACCATCTTCACCTGTTTTACCATCTTCTTCACCCTCTTCTTCACCTTCACCATTTCCACCACCTCTAAGGAGGTCTACTAGACCTCATCAGCCACCTTCATATCTTCAAAACTATGTCTGTCAAGTAACAGCTCAAGACAATCAACCTCATTTTTGTTGTCATACTTTAACTTCCACTGTTTATTTTCCTACCATTTCTTTTCCTCAGTCTCATCCACCAACCACTGAACCTTTTTCCTACAAACAAGCCATTTTACACAAAGAATGGCAAGATGCTATGTCTGCTAAATTTGATGCTCTGCAGGCTAATGACACTTGGGAAATTGTTCCTCTACCAATGGGTAAGAAACCCATAAGTTGCAAGTGGGTCTATAAAGTGAAGCACAACTCAGATGGCTCTATTGAGAGATACAAGGCCCGTCTACTAGTTAGAGGCTTCACTCAAAAACATGGTGTTGATTACACCGAGACTTTTTCTCCTGTAGTCAAGATGACTACTGTGAGGAGTTTGATCTGTGTTGCTGTGAAAAAAAGGCTGGGCATTACATCAGTTAGATGTCAATAATGCCTTTCTACATGGGGATCTTCATGAAGAGGTTTATATGAGGCTTCCACTTGGTCTTGCAGTTTCTGGTCATAACATGGTTTGCAAATTGAAGAAAAGTTTGTATGGCCTTAAACAAGCTTCTAGGCAGTGGTATGCCAAGCTCTCTTCAGCTCTTCGCTTCAAAGGGTATGTGCAATCTCAGAATGATCATTCCCTTTTCCATAAGAAATCTGAGTCTTCATCTGTTTTTGTTGTCATATATGTTGATGACATATTGTTAACTGGCACTGATGAAAAAGAGATAGCTGCATTGAAAACATATCTCAATGATACTTTTAAAATCAAAGATCTTGGCTACTTGCATTATTTCCTGGGGTTGCAATTCACTCGTGTTGATGGTGGTCTGCTTATGAGCCAACAGAGAAATATATTATATTTCAGAGTTGCTAACTGAATATAATCTTCAGGATTCTTCATCTGTTGTCAGTCCACTTGAACTCAACACCAAATTGTTGCTTAAATCAGGTGATCCTTTGGAAAATCCGACTGTCTATAGAAAGCTTGTTGGGAAACTGAATTTTTTAGTCCATAGTCGTCCTGATTTGGCCTATACAATTCAGTTTCTAAGTCAGTTTTTGCAAGACCCTCGTACAGTTCATATGGATGCGGCTCTACATACTTTGAGGTATTTGAAGGGCACTAGTAAGCAAGCCTTATTGTTCAGCTCTTCTCCTTCATTAAAGTTACAAGCTTTCTGTGATACCGACTGGGCATCCTGTCCTAATACTCGTCGTTCAGTAAGTGGGTATGTTATTTTTCTGGGAGATACATTGGTCTCATGGAAGAGTAAAAAGCAACAAACAGTTTCTCTATCTTCTGCAGAGGCAGAGTATCGTTCCATGAGAAATGTGACTACAGAGTTGGCATGGCTGAGCAGATTATTTGCTGAGTTTGGAGTTAATAATCTCAGGCCAATTCCTTTGAAGTGTGACAATCAATCAGCCATTTTTATTGCCCGTAATCCTGTGTTCCATGAACGCACAAAACACATCGACTTGGATTGTCACCTAGTTCGGGAAAAACTACTTGAAGGCCTCATTGCAGTTAGCCATATCTCAACATCTGAGCAGCCAGCAGATCTATTAACTAAGCCTATTCCTGGTTACAAATTGCAAAGTTTTCTACACAAATTAGGCATGATAAATGTCAATCCTGCCCAATTTGAGGGGGGATGATAGCATATACATTCTGTTCTACATCTGTAACACGTGCACAAAGCTCTCTAGGAGTTTGTTAGTGAGCTGTAATGTGCAATATAAAAGCTGTATTCCTGCTTGTAACAACTCATTCAATACAATTCATTCTCATCAGAATTTCTTTCTCTCCTTTGTTCTAAATCTGTCATCAAAGCCGAGGAGACCTCAACAGGGGGCGACCTAGGCTCTCGCAAGGCGAGTGTAGGACCGACCCGAAATATCATCCGAAATAAAAGACAAAAGAGCCAACATGCGGCTCGGAAAGGAAATGCAAACCAAAGGTCACATTCCCCTCCTTTGTCCTAGTCGCGTGTCCGCTCCGAATGCAACCTTAAGCGTAGGAAAGACGGTATTACGTACATTGAGACCGCGAAGGAGGTTATTGCTTGAGTGCCGTTTCAAGGGACGCCGTCGCTTAGGTGGGTGCGATCGATCTGTTTAGCATCACATTGGTCGGTGACGAGAAAAACCAATCTCATTGGGCATTGGCCACAATAGCGGCTCAAGAATTACTCATGTCATTGCCATTGGCAAGCAAGACATGTATCGTCCTAAATGAATCATTCTCTTGACTCCATCGGTGTCTATTAATTAACAATACAAGTCCAAACTCGTTATATAGCTTGAACGTAAAACGTATATCATAACAAATTTCTGATCACATTACTTGACCAACTCCTTTTTGAGATAGCCTTCATCTTTATTAATGAAATAAATCGGATCACATTCACATCTTACATATATATCAAAAAGAATTGGGGGCAAAAATAATAGGAATCCAATCAAACAATACACACGCACAAAATCGATCAATGACTACTTAATGAGAATTTGCATGACCGGTTAATTGATAAGTCTGCAGTTCTTCCTGATCTCACCCTGAGAACCAGTGAGCACCTGAATCGAGCCCATCTTCACCATCGCCTTCGCGAACTGGCTTCCCCAGGCTCCACCTTGCTTCGCAAAACTACTTATCATATTCGCGGTTGATGAGCTTGAGATAAGAGTTTGATCCGACGTAAACAACACCCTATGACTCATCACATTCCTATAGTATTGACTATCGAGACGATTCGGAGTCACAACATCGAGAGCCACGGTAGGACTCTGGGTGTTGGAGCTCGGGCATCGCTTCTTCAAGGAGGCGGCGAATGCGGGAGAGATCGAAGGATCCTGAGGAGTCGCAGAGTTGAAGGAGTAAAGTCGAGAGGAGAACGAGGAGCAATGGGAGACGCCGATGGAGTGGGCGCCTGAGAGAGTGACCATGTCAGCAAGAGACATTCCTTTTTTGGCGAAACTCGATTGGAGTTGTTGGAGGTTGAAGTTCGGGCCCGGGAGGTTCTGGATGGGCTCGGATTGTAGTGAGACACGACCATCGCGTCTACCTGAGGGGACGGAGTAGGTGATTCCCCCGAGGAGGGAGGCTGAGTCACGAGCTGCAAAGGCGAGGGCGTCCGCGCATGAGACGGTCTTGGGGCATGCAGATTCGAGGGCGGTCTTGATGGCGTCGATGACTTGGAAGCCACGGAGGCTCGGGTTGTTGACACCACTATCTTTCTCGGCGGAGTTGCTTTTCGTTGAGTCGATCAATACCGATCCATCACAACCCTACATGAGACCATTAGGTTAAATTGCTACTCTGCTTAGAAATACTTGTCATTCTATTACGTATTAATTAAGACAAAGACGATGATGAATAACTATGAATTGCGAGCTAGCTATTTTACCCTGACGAAGCAGTCGTGGAAATGCATTCTGATAAGACCCGCACCCAGTCCGGGATTCTGCGCCACGAACTTGTTAACCGTCTTCTTAACAATTGCCTCGGCCGATGGGCATGTTTTGCTATAGAACCCTACTTGAAGAGAAGCTGAGGACGATATAGCAAGGAATGAAAATAACACACAAAGAATGATCGCTTTGGCCATCTATAGTTAGGCTAATATGACACACGAATATTGGTGATGTTGAGTTTGAGTGTGTTTTGAAGGGTCGAACTTTAGCTTGATGAAGCTATTGAGATTTGATGGAACAATGGAAAGGCGAGACTGAGTTTATATAGGGACGAGAAAGGGGCAAGTTGAATGTGTCAGGTGTAGTTTATGTATACAATAATCTTCAAAGAAGGCAACCAACGACAACCTTGCAACAATTTTTGAACGACAGCTTTCGCGCACTTATATGTGCACGCGGTCTATCGATTAGTTTATTTGCAATACTTGTACGTTGGAAATTTCCTCAAGGGGATATAAATTAATCAAGGTGTTAATTATAAAGTTTAAGATACCCATGTGAAATATGATCGAGGGAAAAAGAAAAGAAGCTATTTTTTTTTTTGAATAAAAAGGTAAAATATATTAACCAAAAGAGGGGTTTTACAAAAATGCTAACTAGGCTAGCTATTTACAACATGATCATGCTCTAATCTCTCCAAAAACCATAAGGTTTCTCTCGTATTCACTGATTACACACTTTTGTGGGATTAGCTATGAGTCGGTGAATTTTCATCAAAGCACTTTAGCTATTTAATTTAGTTTAGAGATTTGTGAAATTTCAGTTGTCCGAGAGAACGGATGACGTGTCAGGTAAATTTAACCACTTAGACATATAAGGTCAGGATCTACCTTCTAAACCAAAAACTTAAGCTAAAGGGTAGAGTTTTCCCCTCTTGCATAAATTATATGCTAGTGGATTTTCTTTCACTTAACCAATGCGGTAAGATCATGTGTGCTTGGGTGAAATACTAAAGTTTGGTGGGTCAATGGATAGAGGCACGATGTTCGTCCGTTTGTAATAAGAAATTACCTTCGTTGTCTCTGCGTTCCAAATTCTCGCATATCTACAAATAGCGATATGCATCATTACTCGAAGCATATGGAAAAAGTTTCTACATCGCCTCATCATTCTCAAAAACCTTTTATCTTCACATATCATATTGTCCCAATCTTTCTACAACCCTTTGATGATGGTAGTATTTCACCTAAGTAGAGATTTCGACATTGACCCTTTGAGAGGTTAATGTCGTCCTCAATCTAAGTATAGAGATTTCTTACTTGGTCTTCCACTAGCCAAACTTCGTTCTACTAGAGAAAGGAGGTTGAATTATGCATAACAATTTATTGTCGAGGGACATTGCCCCATTGACAATGTTATTTCTTCTATTATTGGGTCTATTATAATTCATTTGGGTGAGTAAAAATAATAATGTACTCTATTTCTCTACCCACGAGCATAACTAACGCAACTCTAGTGAATCACGTAAATCTTTATCTTATTCTTGCTTTTATTGTTCTACACTTTGATTATGTTACAACAAATTAATTACAAGTTATATACTTGGTATAGTATATATCCAGGTTACGTCCTTCGACGTGCCTCATAAAATTCACTTAATTATTTGTGCTCTTCGTTTGATTTTGACGTTCAACATTCTCATTGGCGGCCTGAACTTACTACAGTATTTTATTCGAAGGCCGGTCAACATAAAGGCATTGACCAACACGTTTTCTCTCTCACTAGCTAGTCATTTCAAATGAACCCTGTCTGTATTCTATCATGTTTTTTTTTTTGAGTTTATAATTAATAAATCTAACTACCTTTTCTCTTTGAACTCATTCTTGATAATGACAGTGATTGCCATAAGGTATTATATCAAGGGACGTAAACCCATAAAAAGTAGTAGTATTGAACTTTCGTGTGTACCTACGTGGTTGGTGGCATCTTTGAATTGAAAGGTATTAATCACATACAGACAAACGTAATAATTGAACGGAATTAAACAACTAATTAAGTACCATTAATTTCGTTATCCATATGTATATAATGTTGTGTATTGTTTTGTTTTGGTCAATAATGAGGGATCGAATTGTGATTTGTAACTTACGTGTGCATATCATGCACATATATAATGTAATTGCATGCAAGCACGGTAAAATGCATGTTCAGAATCCGACAGCTCAAGCCGCCGCCCTAGCTAGCCATCCTTAATTTACTACCTCATGTGTTTCGACCCATTCTCTTATGTCTATTTCACTATTTGTGTCTATAAATACTACTAGCTCTTCAAATCTCTCCATAAATTTCCATCTCTTACAAACAATTACTACACCAATTCAAACTACTTACTTCAACTCTAGGTTGAGCTTGAAGCGTCCATTGATCCATCGTTAAAATGATGATAAGAGGCACACTCATGAGCAACATGCTTGTGACCTTGTTGTCCTTATTTCTCGCCTCTAGTACTATTATCGTACACGCTTCCTCCGTCGCACATGATCATCACCATTCTCTTCGGATCGGGTTTTACCATTCGCGTTGCCCGTCCGCGGAGGCAATTGTCAGAAGAGTGGTGAACCGGTTCGTATCCGAGAATCCTGGCCTAGGAGCCGGCCTCATTAGACTTCATTTCCACGACTGCTTCGTTAGGGTTCGTATTTATAATTAATCCTCTATAGTTTTCGTATGATTATGGATACTTTTTTCTTACATGTTCAATGCTTTTCTTTGTAAATCCAGGGATGTGATGCATCAGTTCTCCTAGACTCGACCCCAAGCAACGTAGCGGAGAAAGACAGCGTCCCGAACAAAGGAAGCCTCCGCGGCTTCGAAGTCATAGATGCTATCAAATCCGAGCTCGAAGCTTCCTGCCCCCACACCGTCTCTTGTGCTGACGTCCTTGCCTTCGCGGCTCGCGACAGTGCCCTGAAGCTGGGCCGCGTTGGCTACAACGTCCTTTCTGGCAGACGAGACGGAGTTGTCTCTCCTGGGTCCGAGGCCATATTGAACCTCCCCGCGCCTTTCTTCACACTCCAACAACTCAAAGACAACTTCTCCAAGAAGGGACTCTCGTGGGAAGACATGGTGACGCTATCTGGGGCCCACTCAGTTGGGGTGGCTCATTGCTCGTCTTTCTCGAACCGGTTTGACCCACGCGACCCCACTATGGACCCGAACTTCGCAAGGATGCTCGAGGCCAAGTGCCCGACCAATGCCCCTAGCTCGACCGTTGTGGCACTCGACGTGGAGACGCCTAATAGGCTAGACAACAGGTACTATAGGGACTTGAGAAAGAGCAGGGGCTTGTTGACATCGGACCAAGTGTTGATGAATAGCGCATCGACCGCGGGTTTGGTGAAGGAGTACGCGAACCACAAGAAGGTTTGGGGTTTGGAGTTCGGTGGGGCCATGGTTCGGATGGGTTCGATTGGGGTTTTGACCGGGTCTCAAGGCCAAGTCAGGAAGAATTGCAGGATTGTCAATTAGAGATTTCATTCATTGTTTTTTTTTCATAAGTTTTGTGTGTGCTATGATTGTGCTTAAGCATATGGTTCTTTATGTTTTTCAAAGTGGGGGTGTATATTGACCAAATGTAAAGTTTGATTCTTTTATATGTACTAAAGGGAAATGCATGAATAAAGTTTTAATGCTCATTGAATTGAATTAACCACTACTATATATAAATCATCGTATATATTGCAAAAATTCAAGAAAGTATGCAATATGCAAAATTAAATTTGTGCACCAACACACACTTTAGCTTAGTCTTCCATATGATAATCCAATTTTGGTGATAAATGCTCATCTCAAAACGATGAAGTTGGCTCATGAGGTACTTATGGGCCTCCGCCTGACAAGGATTTGCCCGTTAATGACTTTTGGAACTGCTGATCACTCAGCTAAGTTTCGTTAATGACGTGCTACGAGCTTTGCACTGAATTCACATATGGGCCGATTTTCCATGGGCCGAAAGAAAAACGGCCCAAACATGTGCAGTCGGTTTTGCTATCGTTTTCCCCCCTTATAAAAACCCCAATGGCGCACCAAATAATTTCTATTTTCCATTTTCCCCCTTTTCAGCTCCACTAGGAAAAATTTGCCCTCCCTTTCTCCCCGCCCAAGCTCATCAGTTTCCCCCAAAAATTTTCAAACCCTAACCCTAGCACGACACCTTTCTCCTCGTCGCCATCTCGCGATTGCGAAGCTCCCATTCGCCATCGTTCCATAGCCTTCACCTCCAATGCCGGAGGCGCGGACCACGAACGGCCAACCGCCAGCTGGCAAGGGCGGAGCCACCGGTGGCGGCTACGAAATCAATCTCAAAAGCTTCTCGGAGCGATTGAAGTCTCTGTACTCACACTGGGAGGACCACAAGTCGGATTTATGGAACGGCGCCGACGTTCTCTCCGTCGGGACACCGCCGGCCTCCGATGACCTCCGGTATCTCAAATCCTCGGCGCTCAACATGTGGCTTTTCGGCTACGAGTTCCCGGAAACTGTCATGGTGTTCGCCAGAAAGCAGATCCACTTTCTTTGTACTCAGAAGAAGGCTTCTTTGCTCGATGTGGTGAAGAAATCGGCCAGGGAGGCGGTCGGAGCCGAGGTCGTCACCCATGTTAAGGCGAAAGGCGACGACGGGACCGGCCAAATGGATTCGATTATCAAGAGCTTTCGGGGTGATGGTGTTGCTGTGGGATTTCTGGCAAAAGAGGCTCCGGAGGGGAAGCTGTTGGAGGCTTGGGATGGCAAGCTCAAGGGCTCTGATTTGTCGCTTGTTGATATCACGAATGGGTTGGCTGATCTGTTCGCTTCGAAGGATAGGGAAGAGATTATCAATATCAAGAAGGCGTCTGTTTTGTCAGCTGCTGTGATCAAGAATTTCGTTGTTCCGAAGCTTGAGAAGATCATAGACGATGAAAAGAAGGTAACTCACGCTGCCTTGATGGACGATACTGAGAAGGCTGTACTGGAGCCAACCAAGATCAAGGTGAAATTGAAGGCTGAGAATGTTGATATTTGCTATCCACCGATCTTTCAGAGCGGTGGGCAGTTCGATCTCAGGCCGAGTGCTTCGAGCAACGATGAGCATTTGTACTATGAGTCTGCTAGTGTGATTATCTGCGCTGTTGGGGCTCGGTATAATAACTATTGCTCCAACGTTGGTAGGACGTTTTTGATTGATGCCACATCGATGCAGAGCAAGGCCTATGAAGTTCTATTGAAGGCACACCAAGCGGCCATAGGTGCTTTGAGGCCTGGGAAAAAGGCTAGTGCAGCTTACTCAGCAGCTATGGCTGTTGTTCAGAAGGAGGCTCCTGAGTTGGTAGGGAATTTGACGAAATCGGCCGGTACAGGAATTGGCCTTGAGTTTAGGGAATCTGGGTCGAGCTTAAATGCTAAAAATGAACTTTCACTGAGGCCGGGGATGGCGTTTAATGTTCTGCTTGGATTTCAGAATTTGCAAGCTCAGACAAGCAATCCAAAGAGCCGTAACTTTTCTTTGCTGCTAGCTGATACAGTTCTTGTGACTGAGAATGGTCCCGAAGTTGCCACCAGGGAGAGCTCAAAGGATCTTAAGGATGTTGCCTATTCGTTTAATGAAGGGGATGAAGAGGAGGAAGAAGAACTACCCAAGGTGAGGACACCAATTTACTACCCAAGACTTCTTTATTTATTTATTTTTTCTAGTACATTGATCGGCATTTGTAGATTGTTAATATAGGATTTGGATATTGAAGTCTGATGGATACTCAATGGATAGGCATTCATAGGATATGGGTCTTGCTTTATGGGCAATAGCAGATAAAACTAGGTTTATAAGGAGTACAATGTGTATTGACTAGTGACTACTAGCCTTTCATGTCTTGTCACCACCTGCATAGTTAAATGACTTGTCTTCATCCCAGAGAGATTGATTATTAACACGCTTAGTATTTTTCCTCGTAATCCCTGGGTATCTCAGTTGTTTTGAGCTGGTAACTTATTATTTATAACCAACTTTTTTGGAGTATTTGCTTCATAGCATATATTCTATATTGATAAGTGCACTTATATCTGACGTTAATAACCTGTACGAATTTGAAGTCACAATCTGATTTTTCTTCATCTCTTTGAGAATTCGAATTATTTAATGGTGTAGCATAGAATAAGAAAGCAATATACATGTGTGAGTGGTGATGTTATGATGTATGTGTAGGCAGGCATGGGGTCTTCTTTATGACTGTCTTCCATACACAGACTCTTTTGTGATGTAGCATGTACTTCCTGTATTTTTCTTGATCACTTTGTTAATTGCACAGGCAAAACCACAGACTAACGGGGCTGAAGCATTTTCAAAAACTAGTCTTCGATCTGACCATGGTGAGATCAACAGAGAAGAGCTCAGAAGGCAGCATCAAGCCGAGCTTGCCCGCCAAAAGAATGAAGAAACTGCTCGACGCCTTGCGGGCACAGGCTCTGGAGCTGGTGATAATCGTAACTCATCACGTCCTTCATCTGAGTTGGTGGCTTACAAGAATGTGAATGATATGCCTCCTCCAAGAGGTGAAATGATGATTCAGATAGACCAGAAGAATGAGGCAATTCTCTTGCCTATGCATGGAGGCATTTGTGCATTCCATGTTGCTATGATTAAGACGGTCAACAGTCAGTCAGACACCAACAGGAATTCATATGTGAGGATTCAGTTCACTGTTCCCGGTGCTCCTTTTGCTCAACATGATGCCAACACTTTGAAAAATCAATCAGCTATATATGTGAGAGAAATTTCTTTTCGCTCCAAAGACTCCAGGCATATCAATGAAGTTGTGGCACAGATTAAGACGCTGAGAAGACAAGTTGCTGCTAGGGAGTCTGAGCGAGCTGAGAGGGCGACGCTTGTCACCCAGGAGAAACTTGTGCTTTCTGGGAACAAATTTAAGCCAATTCGACTTTCTGATCTATGGATCCGGCCTGTTTTTGGCGGACGTGGAAGGAAGTTACCTGGTTCCTTAGAATGCCATTCAAATGGTTTTAGGTATTCCACTTCCAGGCCTGAGGAGCGTGTTGATGTCTTATTTGGAAATATCAAGCATGCTTTCTTCCAGCCTGCAGAAAATGAAATGATAACTCTGCTTCACTTTCACCTGCACAACCATATTATGGTGGGAAACAAGAAGACTAAAGATGTACAGTTCTATGTTGAGGTGATGGAAGTGGTTCAAACTCTTGGGGGTAGCAAAAGATCTGCTTATGACCCAGATGAGATCGAGGAAGAACAGCGTGAGCGAGATAGGAAAAACAAGATTAACATGGATTTCCAGAGCTTTGTGAACCGGGTTAATGATTTATGGACACAACCTCAATTTAAAGGGTTTGATCTGGAGTTTGATCAACCTCTGAGGGAGCTTGGATTCCATGGGGTACCTCACAAGGCGACAGCTTTCATCGTCCCGACTTCAAGCTGCCTGGTAGAGCTGATAGAGAATCCTTTCTTGGTGATCACTTTAAGCGAGATCGAGATTGTGAATCTGGAGAGAGTTGGTTTTGGGCAGAAGAATTTCGACATGGCAATTGTTTTCAAAGATTTTAAGAAAGACGTTTTCAGAATTGACTCTGTACCCACCACCTCTCTTGAGAGCATCAAGGAATGGCTGGACACAACCGACATCAAGTACTATGAGAGCAGAATGAATCTGAACTGGCGACCCATTTTGAAGACCATCACTGATGATCCATCGAAGTTCATTGAAGATGGCGGCTGGGAGTTTCTGAACATGGACGCCAGTGACTCGGACTCTGGCTCAGCGGATTCTGACAAAGGTTACGAGCCTTCGGACATGGAGGCAGAGTCTGAATCAGAAGAGGAGGCCTCTGAGAGTGAATCACTGGTGGATACTGAGGACGAGGAGGAGGAGGAAGATTCCGAGCAAGAATCCGAGGAAGAGAAAGGAAAGACGTGGGAAGAGCTAGAGCGAGAAGCCAGCAATGCTGACCGGGAGAGAGGGGACGAGTCTGATAGTGAGGAAGAGAGGAGGAGGAAGAAGATGAAGGGGTACAGACCGGGTCCTAGCGGTGGTGGGGGCCTGTCTAAGCGTCCTAAGTTAAGGTAGACATTATGTCTGATCCATGTCTTTATTGTTGCAGAAGTCTTTTTGTGGTTAGCAATTAGAAATGGCACTACTTTAGTAGCTTAAATCTCTGCCGTGTTCCGTGAATCTATTTTAAGTTAGAATTTGCATTACTGGGAAAGAGCTGAAGTGTTTCATGTAAAGCATTGGCGTAGTTTCGTTTCTTTCAGTATTGTGTATGCCTTCGTTTGAGGCTGTTAGAGAACACCGATGTGGCTTTGGTCAGCTGTTACCTTACTACGTGCCCTCGTGCAATATTTTGGATGTCCATAAAGTGGATTTGCTTATAGTTCTCCTTGGAATATTCTTTTGATGGGTGGTACCATGATTCCTCAGTAAATGTTACTACTGTCTAAGCAATTTTTGACTGAAGAGTTGGATTAGACTGTAATTTCTGGGTTTACCCATTAAATGTAACGGAACGGTTTAGCAACGGTCGGGTCTTCGAATGTAAACTATTCAAGGTCGGTTTTCCTTTTTTGTTCTTGCAACTCTTATGAAAACGGTTCGTTTAGAGTCTGATTCGGATTTGGATTGTACACGGACTGTGAAAGCTAGAGCCTAGAGGTGTAGGTCGGAGTGACGGCTTAAGTAGCTTTGAAAAGGTTGCCATAAATTCCAAAACGGAGTCCGTGGACTTCGCAACTGTATCAGTCCTAGACAGGACCATAAGTTAGTACCACGAAAGAAAAAACTACAAAATCCGATTCGATTTATCTTCCATTGTCGCTATTCACCATTCCAACTGACATCATGCTCCATTGTCTTACGCCATGGCAAGCACAACCCTCGCGTTTAGTTGACATTGTTGAGTTGGGTAACCCTTTACACCGAAACGCGGGTTGCTTCTTTTTTTTCCGCATCGCACCAACCTAGCTCTTGTTACATGGCCTGTTTTCTAAGTTAAGAGTGCCTTTATCGATTCGATGGGATGCCTTTGAATAGTCCAAACTTGATTGAGAATCTGTGAGACTTAGCTATGATGACTCTATGAACAACGTAAGATTATACAAGAGTTTGTCAACGATCCCCATTCTTTCACAAGGTCCAATATCATGCGTTCGTTTGTGCGAATGTATTGATTGCAACGAGAATGAATGAAAGCCACAATTTCCTTAGTGAAGCTTTCATGTTCTTGGACTTCAACACAACCAAAGATCATGTCATTTAAATAAATGGGAAGAATGATAGGATGAACGACTTTTGTTGTATTAAATTGTGATTATGCAATTCATAATTTGAATCCACTTGTTCCTACCAAGTAAAAACGCCACTAGGTTTAGATAAGTCATTTACACTTGCAAAAGAAATTTGAAGAAGTCACTAGTACTGATTGTGTGGTATGGTGCATTTTTTCCTTTCCGATATCTTAAGAACCACTTTACTACCGATTGCATGCTTGCATGCTTTCGGTTGGACTAGAGTGATGATGTAGTGGGTTTGATTACTTTGATTGAAAGCTCAAGAGAAAAGGGTTAATTAAATTAATGAAGGGTTAAATCTTAAGAGCCACTAGTCTGATTTTTTTTCATTTAAAAATAATTGTAGTTTTTGCATATTTTGACAACCTTTTTTGCAATATTGTCATTATTGACTATGTATGGCACTTATCATATCACATTAGTCATTAGTCATGTTTCACTGGTCTCACTTGTAGGCAGTGACATCTATAACCACTACGCCACGAGTTCGAATCTCCCTTCCTCGTTTATTGCAATGATCTAAGTGTGTTTTATAACCTAAACAAACTGAAATGATGAATAAATGACGATATTTGAGTCAAATTGCATCATTTCTCTATATATGGGGCCACACTTCTCTTTAGCTCGTGAGCTAATATTCTAGGTCGCAAGGTCCACCTGAAAGGAGTGAGTTCAGAGACACAATCGTACAACTGAGCAAACGTGACCGACGTAGGATTAATCAAATGCTAATAGACTCAGATACACACGATGAATGCAAACACAAAGACTAAAATGATAACTATTTTCCAACATATTGAACATATGATTTTGGTTCAAGTGAGTACTAGTCTTATGGTAAGACAACTCCTTGCAGTGAGGATTAATCTCATCGATCTATTGAATTTACCTCATTACCATGTAATAGACAGTCTTGATTTTTTTCTTTATATTTTCGACATTATTTTCTTTTTGAAAATATTGTTAAAACACTTAAGTACGATAGCTCAATTTTTATACACAAAAGGTTCAAATGATATACTAAAAGGTTCATCTATTGAATTTACCTCATTACTAAAACACTTTTGTAGTGGGGAGTAATCTCATCTATTGAATTTACCTCATTACCATGTAATAGGCAATCTTGATTTTTTTCTTCATATTTTCGACATTATTTTCTTTTTGAAGATATTGTTAAAACACTTAAGTACGATTGCTAAATTTTTATATACAAAAGGTTCAAATGATATACTAAAAGTTCGTTTTATAGATACTATGATTCAATTCTCTATATTATATGGGTTCATCTTTTTACTATTAGTTTATTTTTTTCTCTATGAGTTCAATTCTTTATATCTTTCGAGTTCATTTTTTTATATAATTTGATTTTCACAAAAATAAAATTATTTTAGTTTGATATTTTATTAATTCAAAATTCTTCTTTGCTACAAAATAACGATTATAGTATGTAAACAAGACAATATATATTTTCTTTACAAAGAGCTCAACTTTTAATTATAGAACTTCTTTTTATATACACTGTTAGTTCAATTTTTCATTTTGTACGAGTTCATTTTTTCCCAACAAGTTTAATTTTTATATTATTCATTTTTTATGAAAGATTAAAAAAAATATAAAAAGCTTAGAAAAAAATTAAAAAAGATAAATAAAAAATTTTTAGAAAAAAAACGACTATAATCCTTAAATGTGGTAGTTCAATTTTTATAAACCAAAAGTTTATTTTTAATATGGTAAAAGTTCAATTTAGGTGTATTAGAAGTTCAATTTTGTAATTTTTACGGTTGTAACTTTTGTACAATAATTTCACTTTTTCCTAATGTTAGATCATTTTTTGTTTATTATAAGTTCAATTTTTATATTATTCTATTTTTTGATGAAAATAAATCAAATTTTTTAATAAATAACACAAATAAAACACAAGCACAAAATTTTGATTTTTTTTAAAATAAAAAATTTAAAGTAATCTTAACCATTTATTATATGGTAAGGATGTGAATCCAAAGGATTTCCTCACCACAAAGGTTATCCTCACCGGAACCTACCTCTTGAACATAGTCCTTGAGACTTAGGATCACATGAAACACATTCATAAGGTGCAAAATGAGGAAAAATCATGTCCATCCCACGGTAGGAATGGGTGGTTAAGATCAAAGTAGAGAAAAGGCACGCGGTGGCATAAATAGGCATAAGTTCTATCTATGCAAAAATGCACGGTCAAGTAAAAAAGTGCATTCTTAAGTCGAAAAATGCACTTTTAAGTCGAAAATTGCGAGAAGAAATCGAGTTACCAATGCACTTTTGAGAGCTAGAGATGCACTTTTACAATACTTGATAGCAGTGCACTTTTCCGGGTTACCATTGCAATTTTACGAGTCACATGTGCACTTTTCACCTAGTAGTGCACCGTGAGAAACTTCCACTTATTTACGATTATGCCCTCGTGTGGATTTTTCTCCCCTTGTGATCTGACCATCCATTTTTCTCCATGAGATCTTCCCCTATTTTGCACCTTAGGAATGTGTTTGATGTGATGTGAAGTCCTTGAAGATATTATAATCTATACTCTTTCTAAAGAAAAGGTGTACTTACTTTGAAGTAACCTTAGCTTTTGTATTTATTTTGACAGTATTGTTCTTATTGTACATGAACAAGTTTATATTGGCCGGTATTTTTGACTTTATTTGGTATAGCATTATAATACTTCTATAAAATTATGCTATGAGCCAAAACCTTTATTGTCAAGTTAAAGCAGGTCCAAGTAGATCAACAACTTATTCTTTCTGGAGAAAGTGCAAACGTACAACTTCCTTGCAAATTGCAATGAAAACCCTAGAGAAATCGAAAGAAACAAATTTTTGTATCAAACATGCGCTAAGATGATCGATCTCTCAAATGGGCACACATCTAGATTAGTAGATCAAGCTTGTGACCACACTAAGTTATCACAAGTAGAAACATTAGTCCATGCCATTTGCTTTATCTAAGTTTGACCCAAATATCAGCCAATAGCTAGCTAGCACATAGATAATGAAATCTTCAACTAGTCACAAAATTCAGTGGATTTATTACACAACGTACATGTTTCTACCACCATGTTTATGCAACTATGCAAGTGCACTAGCTGTGAAGAAGATGCTACGCATGTTTGTAGACTTGGATGTAATGGTATATGCGAATAATCTATCCAAAATGTTTTATACTTTTATGGGGTATTTGTTTTTCCTTTCATGATATATTTTGTTCTTTTGGAGCCTAAGTTTGACATGTTGATGGACAAGTAACAAGAATTCTAGGCTGAATTTTGTTGGATCGAAGATCGTTAGCACAAGTAAAGAGCAATAAGGGAATTGTATATTAGGTAGCGGAATAATAAAAATAAGCAAGTAACAAAGACGCAACTCCTTATATAGGAACCCCACAACAACCAAGTAAAATAGTTTGTTGCTTGCTTGTGCTAATGATCTTCAATATATCCAACAAACCTGAATGAGGAAAATGAATTTGTACTAACTTAGGATTCGTTTGGATAGTCAATAAATTGCATTTAAGATTTAACCTGTACCATTATTATATATTAACATAATATAATGACAATGTATTAAATTTTGCTATCCAAACAAACCTCTAGGTTTTTTCATATTTTTATGCATGCAAATGAATAGATTTTTTTCACATTAGCCTAAAATTATATCCTTAATAATACCATCTTAACTCTTGAATATCAAAACTCAAAATTAATGTAAAACATTCAAATTGTTTGCTTGAAGTATGTATGATTGATATCTTGACTATGTATGGTAGAGCACTTGTGTTGTATCATGAGTCATGACCAAACAAATTAAAGAACTACAGTATTAAAAATGCATGTCATCATTTTTCCATCTTTGTCGTTCCACATATTAAAACCATTTCGTCTCCTTGACACTCTAATTCAATTTTGATTGGTCGATTCTAGAAATTACTAACTTAATTATTCATCAGAACACAAACTTATAAAGTCACTACCTAACAACCACACAAAAAACATCGTAAACCTAAAAACAGAAAACAAACACAAACATTAAAAACCTTATCAATGCACATTAACAGCAAAACCCAACACTAAATTACTAAAATAGTCTAGTGACCAAGAATAGAGCTTGTGCATTTTTTCAATTTTTTAAAAATACTCTTATCAAAAAAGTGTAAAGAGAAGGGCATTTTTTAACTCTTAGAAAAATACCCATCGCATGCTGATAATGGAAACTTTGCAATTCTGCACCACTAGTTTTTGCCCAAAAAAAACAGCCCCTTTTAACTACCTTTCCCGCCGACTTGTTCCACTCTTATTAGGCAGTGGGCTTGGTCGGTTTTCACTATTAACCCAATCCACAATGCACTACATAAACCGCCCATTTCCAAAGCTAGCCTCCCCACTAAGTTTTTCTTCCTTTGTTTTTTTCCAATGTATTATTCCATACTTGTATGTTTTTTAGGATATCAAAAAAATATGGGATTTTGCAAGATTTTCTGAAAGCTTTGATCCACTCCAAATTGTGCCATGCCACTATAGGCTTACTACTACCATTTGTGGGCATTCACCTATAAAAACCCTTAAGGTTCATCTCTTCACTTCCAACTACGTGGGATGGTCTAAAGTTTCCTATTGCATGCCTATTTCATATACATTTTCATCTCATTTGTTCTGAGGTTCTTTGAATGTGGGTGGCGTTATCTTGTTCTTTCTCACTTCAATCACTTCCCTTAGCTTTGCTATAAGTAGCTCCCAACTCGATCTCCTTGTGTACTTTCTATCTAGACTTAACCCATGGATTCATCAATGAGATTTGTCTTGTTTTGTTCTCTTATGCTCACAAGTTTCCTACTTTTATCATCATCTCCAATTGAAGCTAGATCCCTACACCACCACCAGGGCAAGCATACCCCGAAAGTGTATTCTCGGATTTCGCTTCCTCCTGCCGAGGCCCCTAGCTATGCTTATAACCCTAGCCATTACAATGCACCCCCACCCGTTCCTTCATCACCGCCAACTCCCCGGGTTCTTAGCGTTCTTTCCTATGGAGCCGTTGGGGATGGAACGACTGATGACACCTCAGCGTTCAAGTCAGCATGGGACGAAGCATGTGCCATGGACGAACCTTCCACGGTTCTTGCACCCGTCGGCTATACCTTCATGATCCAACCTACAATCTTCACCGGACCCTGCAAGGCCAAGCTTGTCTTACAGGTACCTATTGTTAGGATTCTTCGAGTTTTGATGTTAAGTAATGTCATCACGAAGCGTGAGAAGATGTACTTCTTGTACTCATAGCTAAGTATGATTGGTTTTGTGTAGGTTCAAGGAACCATTGCGCCACCAGACGGTCCAGAGTCATGGCCAAAGAGCATTAGCAAAAGGCAATGGCTCATCTTTTACAGGACTCATGGGCTGACAATGCAAGGAGGTGGCCTCATTGATGGAAGAGGAGAGAAATGGTGGAATCTTCCATGTAAACCTCATAAGGTGAATCTTTGTCCTTACACATTTATGACCACAAAAAAGCTTCTGAACTTTTTTTTCTATGGAAAGCTTCTGAACTTTTGACTTATAAGTAGTACGTTGTTTTGAAACAGGGGATCAATGGAACAACTCTGCCTGGCCCCTGTGACAGCCCAGTGGTAAGCACTAAGAAAACGTCGAAAAACGCCACATAAATTTTTTCCCTTTTCGTTGCATTAAGCAAACATGATCCTCATTTTTGTGCAGGCTATAAGATTCTTTGGCGGCTCAAACTTGACATTGCAAGGGCTCAAGTTCATCAACAGCCCTGAGTTCCACATTCGGTTCGACGGCTGTCAATCCGTCCATGTCAACTCTCTTGTCATAAAATCGCCTGGCAATAGCCCCAACACCGACGGAATTCATGTAGAGAACACCAACGACGTTACAATACACAACTCTGTTATCTCCAATGGTAAAACCTTTTTCACCTTTTCCACCTCTCACCACACATATTCCTCCTCACTTTCTCACTTTCAGCACCCCATCATTCATCCTTCTGATTTTTCTCTGCAGGTGATGATTGTATTTCAATAGGTTCAGGTACTCATAACATGGAAATAAAGAACGTCACTTGTGGACCCAGCCATGGCATAAGGTAAGAAAACAGAATTCATGATAACTGACAAACTTTCACTAACATTACCCATCATATGGAATTTTGATGCCAATTTCTACATTCTATGGCTCTGTAGCATTGGAAGCCTTGGTGTCCACAACTCAAAAGCCTGTGTGTCCAACATAACGGTGACCGACGCAACCATCAGGCACTCAGACAACGGTGTTCGGATCAAGACATGGCAAGGCGGATCCGGGTCAGTTTCCAAGATCACATTCAACAACATCCACATGGACACAGTCAAGAACCCAATCATGATAGATCAGTACTACTGCCTGAGCAAGAGCTGCCCTAACATGACATCAGCCCTGATGATCTCAGACGTCTTGTACTCCAACATTCGTGGGACCTACGACACGCGGGCCCCACCCGTGCGCCTGGCCTGCAGTGACACCATCCCCTGCACGAACCTCACGCTAACTAACGTGGAGCTGGCCCCTGCGGTTACCGGTCAGGATGAAGGGAAGGTACAGCATAAGTGGATGCAACCTTTTTGCTGGAATGCATATGGAACTTTGGAGGTTGATTCTGTGCTTCCGCCGGTTTATTGCTTGTTAGAAGGAATGCCATTTTCTTTGCCTTTGACTGATCTTTCTCAGTGCTGATAACAAGAAGATAATGGTGCTTGAGTAAGGCTTGTAGACTATGTATGATAGATAAAAAAGAAGAGGTTGAAAGTTTTAGACAACCTTTCTATGTATTGTGGGGTAGTACCATATAACCAGCAAATGTAAAATTTCTAATCTTTCTACCTTATTGTCTTCGCTTTAACCAGTTCATAGATATGAATGATTTCACCATTAGTCTCTTATAAATGTACAAGTGACAACAAAAATAATTACAAGCATTACTTCAAAATCACCAGTAATCTCTACAAGAACAGAAAGTGATTGAATCTGCTTGTATCTCTTAATACAATCTCTTGACCAGTAACCTTCGCTATCAGCTTAATAGTGAGTGTTAATCACCATAAAATCTTAAATTCTTCATTACCCTAATCGGCATACCTTCTAACAGCTTCAGAAGGCCATAGGCCATAGCAAGCTTCTCACTGTGGTAAACTAAATTATTAGCCTTATCATCTGTATCCAAATCATGCAACACTTTACTATTGTCATATAAACCACTTCTCTTAGTCTCCCACCTAGCTTCTCCAACATTCTTACAATCATTTGCAGATCAAGATGAGTTTGATTCATGTTCTCCTCCACTGAAAACATGCACTTTCTCTCTACCTCAATCCAGCTAACCCAATGATTTGCTCACTTTTGTACCTTCCATTTTTCTTCTTACCTTGGAAGAAATCACACAGACTGCCTTTCATTGCATATTTATTTGATAGCAATGTATAATATCAAGAAATTTTCGGGTTCAAGGTTGACAAGTTCCTTTGCCAAATCTGTGTTCATGTGGACTTTGCAGAAACCTAATAAAGCACCCCAAATAGCAGCATCTGGGTTTATTGGCATATTGTTTATCAAATCCATTGCTTCGTTGAAAAGGCCTGCTCTACCAAGAAGGCCAATCGTGCACGTATAATGCTCAGCTCCTGGCTCAATGTGGTATCTTGAATTCATTGAGTTAAAAATCTTTCGCCCTTCTTTCACCATTCCTGAGTAGCTATACGCTGAGAGAATTCCTACAAAAGTCACATCATCTGGAGAAAACCCGATGGAACACATAGTTGCAAGGACTCGGATCCTAATCCATGTTGTCCATAGCCGGTAATCAAAGAATTCCACATGAAAACATCTTTTAAATCAAATCTGTCAAAAACTAGCTTTGCCTTTGGAAGATCACCACATTTCATGTACATTGTTCTCAAAGCAGAGAAGACAAAGACATCGTCATCAAATTGTAGCCTCACTAACTTGGCATGAATCTGTCTACCACGATCAAGTGTAGCCAAGCTTGCACAGACAGAAAGAATGCTGATCACAGAAGATGGAGTGGGCTTAATGGTTAACTCTTGCATCAAGGTAAACATTCTTAAGCCTCCAACTCAAACCCATGCCTTTCATAGAGCTTAACAATTGACCTCCACGTCCATTCATCCATTCCCTGAATATCATCAACTGTCTGCTTTGCCTTGGCCAGTTCTCCATTTTGACCAAAGCCAAAGATCTCATTCCATTACAAATGCCGATAGTCTTCTCCGGGATTGCATTAAAAAAGCTGTGACGCTTACTCCATTCGTCCTCATCGAACATAACCCATCAGCAATTCAGCATTGTTGACCAGGACACCTCATTCTTCTCTGGCATGACTTCAAAAGCCTTTCTAGCAAGATTAATTTTTTGATTCTGAGCATACACATTGGTCATTGTAGTCCAAGATATAACATTCCTCTCGTGCATCTCATCAAAGAGATTTCTAGCTTCATCCAACCTACCCACCTGACAATACCCAGACATCATATTGGTCCTAACAAGTAACAACCACATCTTTCTCAGGTATAGCGTCGAAAACGCTCCTCGCCTTATTGATCTGTCCAGCTTCAACCAGGCCTCCTACCATTACAGCCCAGGAAATTGAATTCTTCTCCGGCATTTGATCAAATAAAGATTGCACCTCAGAAAGCATGCTCTTCTGCATATACCCTCTAAGCATTGAAGTACATGAAACTACATTCCTCTCAGGCATTTTATCAAACACCTTTCGGGCATCATCCAGCATCCTGTTTCCCACATACCCGGACAACAAATTATTCCAGGAAACCTGCAATCATGGAGTTCCATGAACTGGTAGTTTTATGGGGCATTTTATCGAACAGCTGACGTGCAAGTTCGTGCAGAATGATCTGTGTAGGCGTCTATATTTGACCGCCCAGAATCTCCCATCTTGCAACATTTTTGTAGTAGCGTTCAGATAATAAGGGTATTATAGTAATTGCGTCATCTTTGACCTTTATTGACCGGTTAGGGTTACATGTAGATCCACCGAAAACCAAGTTACATTTGGTGGGTCTATAAATATCACGTGATTGC
Organism: Polygonum aviculare; assembly: GCA_934048045.1. Taxonomy (NCBI): domain Eukaryota; kingdom Viridiplantae; phylum Streptophyta; class Magnoliopsida; order Caryophyllales; family Polygonaceae; genus Polygonum; species Polygonum aviculare. The sequence goes on from OW204024.1 coordinate 8,389,745, forward strand.
CACAGAAACTAGATCGCCGAATTTCCTCCGTCTCTGACCTCGAGCATTTCGCATCTTCCATGTGAGCGTTCCCTTACTCCTCTCGATCTATCGATCTGCTTGCTTGCTCTTTCGATTTGAGTTTGTTATTGCGATCTCGCGAATCATACTAGGACTTGCAAGATGTATGTTTGCTTAGGTTTTCGAAATCGATGAAAATTGAGTAGATCTGATCAGATCTGGATTTATTGTTGCTATTTTCATACCAATGGACACAGATGCAGTTATGTTTAATGTCTTCGTAGTTCTTTGCTTTTGTTTGAGTTACATCGGTCAAGGAATGGTCCGATCGAACGGCTAATTCTGTTTTCCTGACGAGTTATTAAGATCTGCAATGTTGTCGAGATAGATATAGTTAGATCTATGCTGTTCTGTTGAATCTGTGAGCCTTACCGATTGATTTTGCTCTGTTGTTTTAGCAAAATGGGGTTATCCTTCACGAAGCTCTTCAGTAGGCTTTTCGCCAAGAGGGAGATGCGAATTCTCATGGTCGGTCTCGATGCCGCTGGTAAGACTACCATTCTGTACAAGCTGAAGCTCGGAGAGATTGTCACAACTATTCCTACCATCGGTAAGTTTCTGAACTAGGATAATTATAGTAACGTGTCTGTATAAATCATGATGTTGAGTTAGTGTTTTATGTGATTTGAGACTATTTAAGAGTGCTGATCTTGTGATTTTAATTTCTGTGCAGGATTTAATGTTGAAACTGTGGAATACAAAAACATTAGTTTCACTGTTTGGGATGTTGGGGGTCAGGACAAGGTATGTGTAGTGAGGTGTCCAATGGGCATATTTGTTTGTATCAAGCTTCTTGAATGTTTACTACTTGTTAACATGTATTGGTAACCTATCCATGGAACATTTCTATCTTAAAAGTTGTTGATATAGTGATGCTTTGGTTCGAGATTGATGTGCTTATTGACGGTCTTGTGCTGATTAGATAATAACCATTAGCACTTAACATAATCATAAGCTAGAACTACTTGCTATGATGTCTTTCAACTTTCTCTTGGTTACATGAAGAGAGAGTATCCAAGCTGTAGCATACATACATCCCTAAAGATAAATGTGCTCATTTTTGACGGTCTTTTGCTGATTAGATATTGCCCCATTTGCACCAAACATTATCATAAACTATAGAACTACTTTCACTTCAATTGCATTAAATAGTGCTTAGGGACGGTCAAGTGCTGACAAGTACTCCCATCAGTACTTAACATTAAACCTAAGCTACATTTTGGCACTACTTTCAACAAGCTTTCCTTCATTCATTATGAGGGACTGCACAAAATGCTGCCTACAGTTAGATATTCTCTTTAATAGTTGTGTTGAACAAGCTTATTGGTCCAGTGCTGATTTAGTTTGCTAGAGTCAGCACTCTACATTTTCTTAAGCGAAATTATTTATGAGCTCTATTTGTTAATTATGTTGCTTTTGATTGTGCGATTAATGAATTTGCATAGCGGGCTCACATTGCTGATTGAACTACTGATCCTTTTTCTTTGAATTGTAACTGTAGTCATACTAAGGTTGAATGTTGTCTCTTGGTTTGTTCTGATTTTTGCACGTTAATGCTTGGTTGGATTTCTCCTAATGGTTTTCTGTTTGTAAACCCAGATCCGTCCATTGTGGAGGCACTACTTCCAGAACACTCAGGGGCTAATCTTTGTGGTGGACAGCAACGATCGTGACCGTGTTGTTGAAGCCAGAGATGAACTGCATAGGATGTTGAATGAAGTAAGCTCATCTTACCCTGTTATGTAATGTTGAATATTGCTATAATATTTGTCTTACCGATTTTTCTTACAAAACTCTCTTCATTTTGCTTTGAGTAGGATGAGTTGAGGGATGCAGTGCTACTTGTGTTTGCCAACAAGCAAGATCTTCCAAATGCAATGAATGCAGCTGAGATTACTGACAAGCTTGGTCTCCATTCACTTCGTCAACGCCATTGGTAAATCAGACCCCCTTTTGCTTCTACGTTAATACCCATTTCTGTTGTATACCCATTTCTGTTGTGTTGGTAGTACAATAACACTATATGGGTTATGTTGCTTTTGTAGGTACATTCAGAGCACATGTGCCACCTCTGGAGAAGGTCTTTATGAAGGGCTGGACTGGCTCTCGAACAACATCGCTAACAAGGTAATTTCTTGACGATAAGACATTTACTCTAATTTAACGTTAATGTATTGACTTGGTACTCATACAATCTTTACCTTCCTTGGCAGGCATGAAAACAGGGAACTTGAAGGGGAAGGAATTGGCTGAACTTTGCTCATAGGGATAAAAGAGTAAACGACCCTTGCTATGTCTGTGCAAGGCTTTGCCCAGTAATGGGGTTATCAGCTGGATTTTATGAGAACTATTGGCGCTAGATGGAAATTGTAAAGCTTCGACTTTGTCTGTATTATCAACGTTTTACATTACTTACTGGCTTTTTTTACTGTTGAGAAATTGTTTGAGTGATGTTGTCACTTTGTCTAGAATTAGTGATTACGTGTCACCTGTTTTCTTGATCAAATAAACTGCTTACGTTCCATTCACAAATATTCCATCATCTTTCTCAGCACTTGCATTACTAAAAAGACTAATTTTTTACAAGTTCGATCCATCAAGTATGTGCCTCCCCTGTTTTTATGATTTAAATACCGACAAAGTGGGTGCTCTAGTCCTAAAGAGCATATATTTGTGGTACGTCAAAAGGTTCATAAAATTCTTTAAGACTTTATAGACATGTATACTAATGGAACAGTGATGGCAAAGTTTATTACATTATAGTAAATTTGCTTCTCTGAAATCAAACATCTCATTTTATTCCAAATCATACATCAAAATTCTTCAAGTGACCAAATAACTCTCGGCAAGCACAACCATGGCGATCAGAATCTTGACTTCCCTACTCCTTTCATGAACCGGTTGCTGATCAAACGGCGCCTCACTGAAACTCTCATAACACCTGCTTTGCTCGGTCAACATCGATGGCCCGTACACCTTCATCCCTGAATAATCCCGAGCATTGAACGCTGCGAACGCCCTCTTTAGGCTATACTCCACCGTGTTATACCCGTCCTGGCAATTCTTGAGGCGTTCGAGCACTCCCGGATTCTTCTCCTTAGGGATGCTCTCCGTAACGAACCTCAACGTGTCAGTGACGTTTCCCAACGCTTGTGTCAGCGCCAGCTCGTTCAAATCGGTGATCGTTGTCGGATGGCTAGGCTGGTTTTGATGGAGTGCGGATGAGCAGAAGTTGAAGTCATCGGTTTGTTGGCATATTTCTGTTATCACTTGACGGATTTGATCATCGGCTCTTGATGAGAGTAACAGGACTGATATTGTCAAAGAAGCAATTAGGGTGAAATGGGTAGAGTTCATTTTTGTTGAGTTTTAGAGAATTGGAGAAAGAAAAGGAGGATGTTATAGGACTTGTAGGAAATGATCATATGACTCATTTATCTACGAATCATGATCGATGCTTTGCATTTACCCATTTATGGTAAATAGTCTTGAAAAGGAATTGTGCTAAAGTGGTATAAATTGATTGGTCCTGTAAATTGGGCCTTCTAGTATTAGGCCCAATAAGCCCATTATTGGCCCAAACTACTTTCGACCCGGTAAACAAATCGGGTATCCGACTTTACCTTCAGGTAGATTAGGAGGGGGAGATCGAGAGAACTGAGCTCAGGAGGGGAGAAGAAGAAAACGAGGAGATTTCGGTTTTCAGTTAGGCGACGTTGAATTGCTCGTCCAATTCTCTGATTTGTTTCTTCTTCGACGATGGATCCGATTCCGATCCAAGTAAGTGATTTCATCACCTTCTGAACCAGATTTCATAGGGCTGATTGCACTGAGCCTGGTACTTGGATTTATCTTGCAATGCTGTAATGCACATGTACGATCTGTTTCTGAAATGATTCAATTTATTTTGTGGATCTAAATGTGTGTGTATGATGTCTGTTCTTTGGCGATTTTTTATCGTTCCGATTTCCGCGAGAATTCGCCTTTAATTGTCGGTGATGAGTTGAGTTGGACCTTGATAGGTAAAGGAAAATCGATGGCGTAGTTGCAACTTGCAAATGATGATATTTTCTGTTCTACTTGGAATCTTAATGTATTGCATCTGTTGGAGTGCAAATGGAAACAGCTTAGGAAATGTCAGTCTCGGTTAAATCTTAATGAGTGATGCAGCCATGAGTGCTTAGGGACGTTCAAGTGCTGACAAGTATTCAATCAGTATTTGAAGTTAAAACCTAAGCTAGATTTTATGTCATGTATAATTTTTATCGTTCTGGTTTCTGCTGAGTCCACCATTAACCACCAATGTTGCTTTGAGTTGGACCTTGTTGGATAAGGGAAAATCGAGCGCTTAATGTTAATCTCTGTTTGGCTGTTGCATTATTTGGCCATGGTCATGGACTTGGAACTACGGCATTTCGCTGGAAAGGGTGATATTTTTCTGTTCTACACAGCAGTTTAATGTATTACATCTGTTCTAATGCAGAAAACAGATTTAGGAAATTTACCGTGTGAGGTTTTTCAGGAATGGAATAATACATCATCTCATGTCGGTATAGGTGATAAGATTGGCTCCTGGATATTCATAGATTTTAGGCAGTGACACCAATTAAATGCTAGATCTTGTTATGGACATTATGTATTGGGGATTTTTGAATGACAATTTGCTTTCCTTGGACTTTAATAGCTCTTTGATACCTGTTTGGATCATAACTGATGTTGTCTTATACTCTTACCTCCAGGTACAACCGCCAGGAGAGAACTATGCAAATCCAAGGACATGTTTCTTTCATGTGCTCTTTAAGGTTTGTTCTTGGTCTTCCATGAACTTGAGATGAGAGTTTTGATATATATGTTCACCGAGTCAAGTTGTGATAGCAAAAATGCTTTGCCCTTTGCAGGCTGGAGCTTTGGCGTTTTACATACTGTCGACTCTTTTTATCTCGAATTTTGTCATTATATTTGTGGTCACTGTCTTCCTTTCCGCCCTTGACTTCTGGGTTGTCAAGAACGTCAGTGGGAGAATTTTAGTCGGTTTGAGGTGGTGGAATGAAATAAATGATCTTGGTGAAAGTGTTTGGAAGTTTGAATCACTTGATCAAGAGGTTAGTAAGCTACATTAGACATTGACTGCTCACTTTAATGCTAAGCTGTTGAGAAGGCATGTATTGCCTTGTTGATTAACTTCATTTTTTCCTTGCAATTGTAACTTTTTAGTCCTTGGCTCGCATGAATAAAAAGGATTCATGGCTGTTTTGGTGGACTCTTTATCTGACGGTTAGTGAATTTCACTTGTTTACAAATAAGTATCTCCTGAACTTCTCTTCTACCACACACACTACTCTGTGTTTAAATTAGCTTCCCTATTTAAATTTGTGGGAGTTTTTTTGTAACTCTGTTTCATATGGCTTGTAGGCTGCTGCATGGATTATCCTAGCTATATTTTCTCTGATAAGATTACAGGCAGATTACCTACTTGTTGTGGCAGTTTGTGTGTCCCTCAGTATCGCCAATATTGTTGGTTTTACTAAATGTCGCAAAGGTGAGTTCTTATATCCTTTATTTAAGTCTCTAAGTAAATGAAATATTGTGGTAGAATACGGGTTCTGAATTAATGACATGTTAATTAAAATCATTTTTCATGCTTAGTATGATCACCTTGTACTAGGGCTATGATTTGCATTTTAAGTTGTGTTTGTACCATAGAATGTAGTATGCCTCATCTTTGTCGATGCATAGCATAGTATGAATTAGACAAATGAAATAAGTTCTATGTAGTAGCTCATGCATCATAATTTATACTCACAGTAAGAATTGATCTGCTTTATAAAACTTCATGAAAACGATGAGGATCAGATAGATTCACTGGACCAGCGGGCATTCGTCGCCCTATAGCCCTGTGTCATGTTATTATGTTTTGTACTGAAAGTCTTTTCTACTTTTTTTTTCTACAGATGCTAAGAAACAGCTTCAACAATTTGCAACTCAAACAATTACATCCGGATTCACATCCTCCTTGCAGTCTGCATTTAGTGTTGTCTGATCAATGCTGATGAGTATGAGCACACTGGTTTATTTGTACATGAGAAAGTTCCAAAGATTTATACGGACAGCAGTTGTTAGAGCAAGAAGTTGGGTCAATCTGTTGCACTTCTATTCACTTGTTTGAGCCAGAAGTTGTGCTTTTGGGTTTTCACTTCTTTTAATACCATGATTTTGTATAAGCAATAGATGTATGAAGAACTGACCTTCCCTCAATTCATCCTCTGCCGTTTTTATTCAAATAATGGCTGATAAATCTGGTTATCATCTTCCTTTCATTTGCTCTCTTGTTAGCTAATAAACAAAAGCACTAGCATTCTTCCACCAACAGTACAGTACAGCATAAATAAGGAAGGACAAAAATGATTAATAATAAATCAACTAAGAATTCATTGGACAAATCATACACCTTGTATCAGCAATAGCTCAGAAACAGCACCAGGTTGCAACAAAACTGGTACATTGCACAATATAACAACTATACAGTGACCGTGTTTACTCTGAATGAATCCATTACTCGGCGGATATCGTCTTCCGCTCCCTTGAAAACACTCTCTGGAACTTGTATTCTCAGCTGGTACAACTGGTTGTTCTCCACCCCGAGCACTGCTAGATAACGCCTGTCCCACTCCATGCGCACCACTCGATCTTGTGGCATCACAGCCAACTCATTGTTGCTTGCATATGACTTGATGTTTGCCTAAATCACAACACCAAGACACTAAACCGTCAACACAAAAGACAAGGCCCAGTCTTACGAGCTCGTTTGGCTCACCTTACAATGACCCAGATCAAAGCTAAACCAAACTAAGCTAAAGGGAACAGGATTTTGTGAGCTCACCTCAACTTGATAGTACATTCTTCCATCATCAGCAACTCTAGAGCTGGTGGTCAAGACCTTCGATTCTCTACGAACACCGAGCCTGGTGGACATAAACTCAGTCAGATACTGCTTCAAGACTCTATTCCCGGCTTCCTGCGGAGACCCTAGATCCTCAACACTCTTGTAACTCGAAGACGACGGGGACGAGATGTCCACCATTAGATTCTCGTCGAGGACGAAAGGGTCTCTGAAGAATATGTCTGCACCGGCACCTTTTACTTGGATCCAGTTCTTAGGGTACAAGAATGAGTAGCCATCAAAGGAGTCAATGTACTCTCTGAAAACAACAGATGGCTGAGCAGATGCAATCAGGTCCAGAGGAAACTGGGATGCAATGCAGCCTGATGATAGGATTGTGGTGATTACATCCCTCCTTGAAACTGCAAAAGCTGTAGTCTGATTATGTGGGAGCAAATGTTACTTCATAGAAAATCACAATGTTCACAAATCAACATAGCAAAAACTATTTGATAATAAAAAGGCTCCAAATAGCATCAAAAGTAGGATTTCTGTTCTCATTCAACATCAAATTTATCTTCTGCCATGGGAATTATGAACCAAGCAGCATAAGTACTAGGGTTTCTAATTTTTCAGCAGCGAAGGACCAAATTACAGCCAAATTACAAATTTTGTGTGATTAGAATGACGAATAGTTTGCAGAATTAGGCATTTCAAAGCAGGAGGAAGCAGAATTCCAAGGGAAAGACTGTTACCGGTTGGACTTGGACGCCATTGCTGAGGTTTGAGGCGGCGAGTGGAGAATGAGAGCGTGGAAGAAGATTGACGGGCGAAAACGACGAAGTTCGGCAAGGGAAAGGAACGGCTTGAAGGTAATCGAAAATGGCGACCATTTCAGTAGAGAATCGGAGGTAGCTGATGAAAAAGATGAGATGAAGCTTGGGCAGTGGATAACGAGGGGATGGTTTGATAGGTGGGGATTGGCATCCTTGCCGTTGATAGTGTGGGCCATCATAACCAGAAAGATCGAGGTTATAGCAAATACTAATAATAATTATAGGAGTAATAAATTTACTTCCATTAATGGAATTTATTTTAAATGCTTTTCAAAAAGTTTCTAAATTCTAGAAATAAAGTCAAAAAATTAGTTTTTCAATGAAAAATATTTTTCTGATATAAACATTGTATTTTTGTTTTAAAATAAGGAAATTTTAATGTTTTCTTTTTGTTTATAAAGAAGTATTAAAATTTAGATAAAATGTAATTTTTGTCTTAGACTATATAGAATAACGGTTTTTCTATTGTGTTCCCTTAAAATCCATAGAATAATAGGATGTTGAACTTTTTCTTGAGCAATGAGTTTATATTTAAATTTTGAAAAATATAGCTACAAACAATTCACTAAACTTTCTAGCATAAACGCTAAACTTTCTTGCGAGCTTATGGGAGGACCAAGCTACGTAGCTGGAGAAAAAAATTAAGCTACAATCAGCTCTTTGAAGCTGATACCGAATGGAGCCTAAAGCTATACTGTATTTGTTATCATTCCATCTTCTCACTTAATACTAGGATTAGCCTCAGGCCGGGCCGCCTCTAGACGGAAAGGGACCGCCTAGTGCCTAGGCAGCCTAGACAAACATCTTGACACCTAACGCCTAGACGGAACATAGAAGAGATTTTTAGAACACTGGTGATAATTACAAGGAAACATTTCGGGTTCATAATATCACATTATTTCCAATGTACATTACATTTATGTTCCTCCAATCTTCTACGTATAAAAATTATTTTTGTATAAAGAGGTACCTGAATATTCATTTCCTTGAAAACTAGCTCAAAGAAAAATCAATTGATGAAACTACAAATTTGTTGATTTATAGCTACATAAAGATTCAACCAAGCTCCAACCAGGAGTCTTTTCTACTCCCTCCCTATTCATCTTCCCTCTAATCTCACTCACATCACTCCAATCCCCTTTTGCAGCATGTATATTAGACAAAAGCACATGAAACCCATCATGATTAGGCTTCATCTGGATCAACTTCCTTCCAATCCTCTCTCCCATTTCATGGTTTCCATGGTTCCTACAGCCTTCTAACAATGCGCCCCAAGTAGCGACGTCAGGCTCCATTGGCATGCTCATAATAAGCTCCTCTGCTTCTTCCAACAAACCCGCTTTCCCGAGAAGATCAACCATACATCCATAATGCTTAACATTAGGCTGTATGTTGTGTTCCTTAACCATGGAATCAAAGTGTAGTTTACCCTCTTTGACTAAACCCATCAGCTTACAAGCACCGAGAACGCCAATGAAGGTTATCTCATTAGGAATGACTCCACAGTCTTTCATCTTGGTGAAAAATTGGAGCGAGTTCTCATTTAGGCCGTTCGTCGCCAGGCCTGAGATGACAGAGTTCCATGCTGAAACCCCTTTCTCCTCCATTCCATTGAAAACCTCCATTGCATCTTCAACACAGCTGCATTTCATGTACATATCTATCAGAGTTGTGCCGAGAATTGGATTGATTGTCAATCCGTTGTCTTTGATGTAGGCATGAGCCTGTCGGCCTAGGTCCAATGCAGCTAAGTGAGTGCAAGCCGAGATCACAGAAACCAATGTGGCCTCATCGGGCGTGATTCTACTAATCTGCATCTCTTGGAAAAGGTCCAAGGCGTCGGAGAAATAACCATACTGTTTGTAGCCTGAAATCATTGCACTCCAGGACACAACGTCTCTCTCTGGCATTGAATCAAAAAGTCTCTTAGCACTGTCTATGAACCCACACTTCAAGTACCCGGAGATCATCGAGTTCCACGAGATCAAATCCAATCGCATGCTGGTATTGAAGAGTTTCTCAGCAGAATCCATGTCATCACATTTCGTGTACATGTCAATGCAAGCATTTTGAAGATTGACATAACAATCAATACCAGACTTTATAGCTAATCCGTGCACGCTCTTGCCTTCGACAAGCGCCAAGAGACGGGTACACGCAGAAAGAACGCTGACGATCACTACCCCGTCTATCCATCTTTCACAACCAAACATCTCCTTGAAAACTACCAAAGCCTCTGAACACATCTCATTCTGTTCATAACACGATACAAGAGCGCTCCACGAAACCATATCTTTCTCAGGCATTTCATCAAACAGCTTTCGGGCATCAGCCACGAGCCCCAACTTTCCGAACAGATCGATCATAGAATTCGAAGCAATCGAGTTCCGTTCAGGCATCTGAGCATATATCGATTTCGCCTCATGGGCATTTCTCACGTGAACATACCCAGCCAAAATGGAGTTCCAAGAAACAGAGTCCAAAACAGGACTTTCGTCGAACACCTTGCGTGCATCACACATCTCCCCACAAACCCAGTACATGTTTATCAGAGTGTTGGCCACGTACACATCAGATCCAAACCCAAACTTAATCACATGATCATGAACCTGTTTCCCACCAAAAAGGGAAAACCAAAGAGCACAAGATTGAACCAGAATGGGAAACGTGTGATAATCAGGAACGGCAAAATTGCTCAGCATTAGTCTGTATATACACATTACTTCATTGGGAGAATTCGCGCGTATATGGGCCTTCATCATGGTGTTCCAAGTGAACTCGTTAGGGCTCTCAATGCAACCGAAGATTCGGCGCGAATAATCGAGGCTGACGAAACGGGAATCCGTTGAGAATTTGATCAGTCTGCTGGCTGCGTAAGTGTCACTGATGAACCCAGACGAGATCATTTGAGAGAGAATCTGCTTAAACTTGGAGAAGCCATGGCAATGGAGAAGAAGATTGTCTAGGATTGACACGTTTATGGTTTTGGGTAGAGAGCTTAGAGTTGATTTCATGGCAGGGAACCCATTTCTTGCCAAATTCATAGCCGTTGTGATTAGAAAGATTGAAGCCTTGGTGAGTTCGCCGTAGAAATGTGGAAAAGTTTTACGCTTCGGCTTAGGGCCGATTGGACCAGACCGGACGTCTATAATCTTTAAAAACTCGGTTCCCGGTCCGATCTGGTACAAAACTGGTCTAGTCCGTTATCAACTTGTAAATAGGAATGGAAATGGATCGGGTTATGGGTGGATGAGCCATTTCCATCACCCGATCCATGAAAAAAATACTCCACCCGATCCATCCACTACCCATAAAAATCATCATCCACATCCACCCCGTCCATCATCCGTTGGGTAATCGGGTGGGTCGGGTCTCCGCGAAACCTATTAAGATTCTAAGTTAAATTTTTAATTTCACATAATTATCATGTATAAAGTATGTAAAACTTACTAATTTGTAAGGTCTAATACAAATCAACAAAACTAATAGTCTAGTACAAAAAAAAAGTGCAATATATGATTCAAATTGCAAGATAAAAAATGTGTAAATTGAAATACATTCTCAAATTCAAAAGAAGTATGCATTCGGGTTAAATGGGTCGGATGGATGAATGGGTCATGAATCGGGTGACGGTTCGGATGGCTCTCCACCCAAACCCGACCCATCAACACACCCGCACACCCACCCACCCGCATTTCATCCACTTTTCTTCGGGTTTTCGTCCATATATTCGGGTCGGGTGATCGGATAAAGCGGACACCCATATATAATTTCCATCTCTACTTGTAAAAAGTTATAAACAAATTTATATTAATTTTTATATAATAAGGTTTGTTTATGGAGTAATATATAAGTTTTTACTTTCATATGCTATACTTAATAATATTATTTTTTATAAATCATATAAAATTTAATTAAATTATAATCTTTCATAAAAAAGAGTTTTTCTTAAAAATATATTAACTTTTTCAAAAAAATAAAAATCCGTTCTAAAACCAAACCGGACCGGAACCAAGAAACTTTGATCCGGTCCCCAATCAACTGATTTCCAATCCACTAATTTAGGGGAATCCGGTCCCGGCCGATCCGGTTTGCTTTTGGACTGTTGCTTCAGCCCTACTTTGGCCCTAATGAAAGCATGCAGGTTTGTAATACGGAGTAACTTTTTAATGTTTTAAACATAGCATATTTTGATTTGTTTAATTTAGGCTCCGTTCGGATAGATTAGCTGAAGCTTTCTCCTGACTGAAAAAAGTAGCTGAAACTGGAAAAAGTAGCTGAATTATGACAGAAGCTGAAACAGAATTTACTAGTTGATGTTCATAGCAAGTGTTCGGTAAGACGAGCTGAGGAAAATAGATTGGTTTGTAAAATGACCATAAAGGGCTTATATATCTAAGTAAAAAGACCAAAAAGGGCTTGAAAGTGTACAAAATTTCCACACTTCAAGTGGCATCATGTGCGAATCACGTGATCAAAATACGCTAGAGAACTCGATAGATTACACGAACATTGGTCACTTTGCTGAAACCCTAAGCCCTTTCTTCCGATGTTTTAGGGTTCCGGCGAATCTGGTTTGAACCCTAGATCTGTCAATGTTCGTAGGTGTTGAGTGTGCGACGGGGGTGCTGGCGAGCCATCGTTCGTAGTTGGTGGTCGAGGTTCGGAGGGTGCGACGGAGGTTGTGGCGAGCAGGCATTAGGAGTCCGTGGTCGAGCTTCGCAAGTGTTGAGGGTGCGGCGGAGGTTCAGGCGACTGGTCCGTGGTTCGATTTCACGTCGTTGACAAGTTCCATCTCTCTTTCCTCGTCCATATAGTGTCTTGTATAATATTTCGGTGTTTCTTTTGCATAAATGAGGTCGATTTGAATGTTTCTTCTTGTGCGGTCGCCTAGATAATGCCCATTGCTGAATGAAGTACCCCTTGTGTGTTCTGCTCATATGTGAATTGAATTGTATTGCTATGGAAATTTGTCTCAGCATATGCATCAAATTTAATGGAGGCCATTGTTGTTTGTAATCTTTGGTGTTTTGTTTAGTGGTGTCATCCACCTTATGACTTCCATGGAAATTTTGTTTCAACTGAATGGGGTTGATTGATAATATTAGGAAATGGTTGAGTGGGAGAACAAGAGTAATATGCATTCGTGAAATTATGTGAACTTATATGCTGGGTAGGTTAGTTACTACTGCTAGTTAGTGGTACGTTTGACCACTTTATTACTGTGTTACACGTAATATTGCTTCTTTGATTAGCTTTGTCCCGCTCAAGGGCTAACTCAACAATGTGGGCCTCCTGTGCATCCAGTGTTTCCTCCAGCTCTTTTATCTCACCGTCCAACCTTGAAACAACTGCTCTCTCCCTATCCAACACATTCTGGAGGTACATGGCACGGTGCTTGAATCGCAACGCAACTCGTTGAAGGCGCCTAATAGAAGGACACTCGGAGACCTCGTACATGAGCTCTTCATCAGTCTGCATTCCAACCAAAAATAGGTCAATCTATTATAACAATACATCGTTTTCCAATATACTTTTTATAAGGGGGAAGTATCTTTCAACGAAATCAGTTTGTAATCATCATGTGTATATTGTGCAACAATATTCAGCTATATAACATCATTGTAGAAGCAACAGATGCTGGAGAAAATTGTTAACAGCAACAGATGCTGGAGAAAATTGTTAACAGTTCAAAATACACAACATTTTCTACACAAGCCCAAATAATCAACCAAAAACAAACCCTAAACCAACCAATAACCAACAATAAAACCAACCAAAAACACAAGATCTCCATTCCAACCAAGAACCAACCTCATCGGGGGACACATCACCTCTCTCTGGTGTACGTGGAATGGCATCATCGGACTCCCAAACATATGGATAGTCAGGGAGCATGCCATCCTCTTCTCGTAAAGAACCTGGTTGATTCGGTCTATTTTGTATGGGTTAACTCTTAGATTTTAGGATATTATTGAGAGTGTTTATGTTAGATTTGAGCATTATTGTAATACGAAGACCGAAGACACGAGATGTGAAGAATCAAGAGTTCTTGGAGCTTAATTGAAGACAAGTTCGCCACTGCATGGATTGCGCGGTCGCGTTGTCTATGACGCGGTCGCGGTGGTGTAAGACGACGATGATGAAGACCCGCGAAGGCCGCAGGCGTGTTGTCTATGACGCGGGTGCGGTAGCAGCCGACTCAACCAAGCCAAGGATAGACCGCCACGGGCGCGGTGCGTGCCAGATCCGAGACGGACGAAATCCTGTCTTTTCTATCTTGTTTCCTTTCTTATCTTTTCGCTTCTTTTCTTATCTATCTCGAAGAGCTTGTTCTTTGGGCTATTTAAGGAGGAGTTTCTTTAGGTTTCAAAGACATCTTATCTCATACTTGTCACTTGGTAATCAATTGTTCTTTCAATAAAGAATTGTGCTTTCTTTGTAATGGATAACTAATCTCCTTTCGAGTTTATTCAATCAAGAAAGCTTTGTTATGAAGTTGTGAAATTTTGGTAGCTTCTTTATCCCTAGGTCTTTATTGATACTCGTGTGCTTCATCCCATGATCTTTGTTTGATTATATGAGCCTGAACAACTTGTTTAATTAGCTTAGATCTATTGTTTAATTTAGGATTGGTTGTTGTTTATGCATCTTTCCTATTTCTCGAAACAACTCTATTCTAGGACCGTGGACTAGTTTAGGGAAGAGTATTCAATGGTTAATTTGTGCATGAGACTCGTAGCTTGATTGCATGATTTGATTTCCTAAATATCCTTGAGTGTATTGCATGATTTGAATTAAGCGTCCTTGTTCATATCATAGTTTTGCTAGGACCGTGGACTAGCGAATAATCAAGATAAGGATTGGAATTGACCTAGGCATATAAAGAAGTGGATGAATTCATGATCAACGGATTAATAAAGTAGAATTGATTGAATGAACTCTGCTTGCTAAACTTTGATTGAAATCTCTCTCAAAACCCCCCCTTTGGTTACTTTGCATGAAAACCATTAAAATCTAATTAAGAAATTGATTCATTTGGGTTCGACCCCGTACTTGCTTACTATACTTGTGTGTGTGCATGTTTGGGTTTTATCTTTGATTTTGGCACAACGACTTTAGTCGAGTCACTTGCGAAACCATTGACCTTAACCTTTGCAAAAACACATTGCCAACAACCCGTTAGTCAAATGGCAGGGAAAACTAGACCGTCAAGCAAAGGAGATTAGTATTCTGTACAATATAGCAAGCAACACCTATATATAACTTTCAACTATCAAATTTTGAAGGAGAGTATTATAGATGGCAGATTACTATACTCAAGCAGATTACAACAAACATTGTACTTGTTTCTCAATAAACAGAATAACAAAGCAGTGTTCTTATGAAGTCACTATCAACATATAGACAGAGCTAAACTCGAGCAAGTACTGGTTCATCTCATATTTCGATCTAATAATTCAATGTCAAAACGAAACCCTAGATCTCAAGATTATAACAGTTCAAAACGGGGCAGCTGCGAAAATCGAACCCTAGAACTTCGAATAACAGTTGAAAACGAAACCCCCCTATACTTCGAATCACGAACAATTTGAAGCCCTAATAGGAATCATGAACAATTTGCAACCCTAATAGGAGCTTGCAATGGGAGAAATACTCACCTCGCAATCGACGACACCACTTCCCTCGGAACTGAAGATGAAAGGGCGCGGAGGAGAGCTCCACTTTCGGGGATGGAGGTCGACGAGAACGATGAAGGTCGCAGAGAGAACGATGAACCGAGTGAGAGAGAGAGATGGAGAATTAAAGTGAAATGGGAGAAGGAAGCGAGGGTTGCGAAAGGAGGCGAGGGTATCGGGGGTAAATTGTAGGGCAGAGCATCGGTCCAATCCCGGACCGGACCGGGACCGGATGTTTGAAAAACCTTGGACCGAGGACCGGACCGGACTTTCCGGTCCGGGTTTTGGACCGGATTTGGACCAACCTTGATTTTTTTTTTAAATGATTTTTTTATATTAAAATTTGTAATATAATTAAAAAGATCATATATGAAAAATATAATATTATTAAATATATAATATAAATGTGAAACTTAAATATTAGAAATAAATATCCGGTCCAGACCGGAACCGGACCGGGGACTGGCATTCCTAATTTCATGGACCGGGGACCGGCATTCCTAATTTCATGGACCGGGGACCGGACCGGTAATCCCTCGGTCTGATCCCGGTCGGTACCGGTCCGGTCCGGTCCAAAAATCCGGTCCGGACCAGTTTTTGCTCAGTCCTAGTAAATTGTGATAGCCGATCGATGTTCAGCTCTTGAAAGCTCCTTCAAAAAACGGGTTTTTCTCAGCTTCATTAAGCTACACGGGCCCAATATAGCTCCCAATTCAGCCCGTTTCACCAAACATATATTTTGGGCTTAAAAAACCCGCTTCAGCTACATTAAGCCACATTAAGCCACGGTAAACTCCCAACCGAACGGAGCCTTAGTGAGATTTTGGATGCGAACCAACAGTCTAGCTGACAGCTACAAGCAACGCAAAATAAGATCTTGGGGCCAAAATGTTCTGTAGAATTATACGAAGCATAATGTTCAGCAACAGGGTTTTGGGAGGATGGCCGTCTGTTGTCAGCAATGGAAGTTCAATTGAATGAACTTAAATTAACAAGACACGGCCGTGACTAATACAATGGGATTGTGGGCAAAAAATAGGATACAACACAGGAGTAACCTATACACCAAGCAACAATTTCAGCTTTCAGCTAAAGAAAGGCGATCCGGATACGGCTGCTCTCAGCGAAGGGTTGTGGTAGTTGTTTAGTATGGATTCAAGGTGGTTAATTTCTTTGGGCACTGATCCAGTGAGCACCTATAACCGATGAGAAAAGAAACATGAGTACGAATGTCCGGAGTGTAGCTGCTATTATGTTCATAGATCAAAATAACTTTCGACCTATAAAGACCAATTGAGAATCCATTCATGTCGTGTGTACCTCATGACCTGTCTCGGTTATAAGAACTTCATCTTCAATCCTTATTCCTACGCCTGCATACCTGCAAGAAATATGAAGTCCAAGTGAGAAGGCTTGAATATATTCTGAAGTAAGACATTGAGCATTTCTTGTTAGAAACCGAATGTTTACCTCTTAGGCACGTCGTAGAAAGATGGAATATAAACTCCTGGTTCAATGGTTATAATCTGCAGTCAGCAGAAACAAAAATAGGGATCAATTTGCAGGTTGCAATGGCATGTCAAGGTTTGCATTAATGCAAAGCGTTTTCTTTTCTCTCTTGTTCAGTAAAATTTGATTTTGAGGAAAAATGAACTTACTACACCGGGCATCAGAGGACGGTTATTGCTGATTTTAGAGCAATCATGAACGTCCATTCCTAGGTAATGTCCTGAGCACCACAATGAATAGAACAGATGTAAGCACCAAAGGAGAGATTACATTTACCAGAAATATAATAATAAAATGCAAAGGAATAAGAAGACAAACCTATGCTAGTTGGATTCAACTGGTGATACAACTGCCTACTTTTGCGGTCGTCTTTCAAAATTCCAAGCTCTTTGAATCCTTTGAGAAGCATCTCAACCTGCACAGCTACTGAAGATGAACAAATTGTTTCTGATATCAAAGAGAAACTCCATGCTGAAAAAGTTACATAAACTTTAGAATCGTACCGAATAGTTATGTATCTCCTGAAGGCTTATACCAGGCTTGCACAGCTTTGTGCATTCTTTGTTTGTCTCTAAAAGAAGACTATAGAGCTCAGCCTGAACCAAGAGCAAGTGGAAAGCATAGCTTGTCAATGTGAAAGACAAATTTCCATCTAAGACACAGCATGTACAGTTGATGACAAGACAGAGCTAATAAGCATTGTGCATAGATAGCTGATGGATGGATGCTGGCATTCTAATATCAAACTCCAAAATGGTTTATCTCATTCAGTCCATCAACTGAACATAAAGTACAAAGCCCATATATAAAAATGTAACAGCTGAAGCTATAGTCTGAGGATTTACTTCAGCTACTTTTTTTGTGTGTGTTTTGGGAAGTCAGGGCAGAAGGAAGGTAGACATGAAATAACTCAGGAACATAAAGCTATAAACTTCGTGATAGTGTTAGCCACAAGACTAAGAAACATAATTGTCCTAGAAAAAGTGAATTGGTGAGACATTTCTTGCTGATGCACTGCATTCCGGAGTTAAATTTCCAACATCAAGCCATCGGCTGCAACTAAATCTCTAAACACTATGCCAAACAATAATTTAAAAAAAAAACAGTAAATCTCTAACCACCGTAGTTCTGGAAAAGCAAGATGATGCTTACATGAGCAGGTGAAAATCTACCAGATGGAGGCCAGGTTCGCGTCAGGTCACTAACATAACCGTGCAATTCACATCCAGTGTCCAACAATACAAGATCACCATCATTAACCTATAAATTGAACATGTGAAATCAGGAGAATAAGTTCCTTGATCATCGCAGCAAGAAAATTTGATTACGAGCAACACGAGAAATGAACTCACTTTCTGATCATTGCGAGAATAATGTATCACACTGGCATTAGGACCACCACCAACCACAGGATTGAATCTATTTCAAGAAAAACATGAAGTCATTCCTCATTGAGATGTGACAAATGAAGTGTAACAACTTCAATTATCCAACTAAATAGCAACTAAATCTATCATTTGCCATATAAATTTTCAATTGATACTTCAATGTCAAACAATAAGGACACAAAAGCGGCAAATAAGGTACATGTTGCAGTAACAAGGCATAAAGGCAGGATCAATACTACCATCTTGTAAAAATTAACAAAAGTCTCCTTTGTTTTAGAGAAGAAGAACTTACGACATTCTTTGCGCACCTCGCATTTTGCACTCATATTCAACCTTAGCTGATAGCTTACCCTCATGTGGATATGATGTTGAATGAAACATTGTTTGCAAGAGAGCCTGTCAAAAGAAAATTGAAGTCACAACTAAACTGTCCCCCAACTTCTGCAAAATATAAGTAATATACAGTGGAAGATAAACCTCAACATTTCAGCATATATTTATAAGACATACCTGGCTACCAATTGAAGCAGCCTCTCTCATCAAGTTGAGTTCAGCTGGTGATTTAATCCACCGCAACTCATGTGTGTAAGTAGAAAGATCCTTGACTTTGCCGTTTCCAAATGCTTTTTGAAAGGGTTCCAAGTCCGTATACGTTGAAGTTGCTGTTTTAATATTGTGGAATAATTGAGATGACCCTTTGATCATGCCTGGAAGGATCTGTATAGTTATCACTTGGGATTACACAGTTGAAAGAGGATCACTTTGCATATAATATATAAGAGAAAGCATGTGCTGTACATATTAAACCTATCGAAGTTTATGGCTATGGTAGATGATAAGTACAAGCTATCTTTATTAGTGAAGATGATATGGCATTCAAAGATTTCCTTATTTTCTAGGAGAGATTTTTATTAAGGTAATAAACCCATCATCAAATGTACCACATATTTCGTCAAATGTATTGTTTCAATGGCCAGCATAAAAAATAATGGACCTTCATGTTCTGAACTTATGGCATACACTCTCCAAAAACAAATCCCAAAATTTAATCAGAGAGTAGCACGCAAACTTGACGACAAGAGGTGCATTACAAGACCAACACCACTTAAAAAGAATAAAAAAGAATGCTACATCTTTTTTATGATAAGAAAATGGAAAATAATCATCAACCATTCAAGATGACAAGATGTTCCCAGCTAATCTGGAATAACTATTACAGCGAAAAACCAACAAACCTTTTGAACATAGTAACTGTAGATCAGATATTTACTAACTGTTAAGCTTACCTCATGGAGCTTACGCATTGAAAATGCTTGTTCAGCCTTGAACGTATCGAGTGCCTCAGGTATCCCAGCAATTTGTCCTTGCCAAGTGACATCCTAAAGCAGAAAAGAGAGCATTCTACAATCAAATAACTTCCAGCACCATCCTACAAAAGCTCGACTAAGCAGAAATTGATCTTAGGGTGCCACCATTAACTAGTAACATCCAAATGTAAATTCTTTTGACTATACAAAATTCAGCAGGAAATATAAAGCGTCTTTGAAACCAGTAACTTCCTGGTAGGGAAACGTCAATTACATGAAGGCTCGCCTCAGGCATGAACATGCATAAACCAAAATCATGACCTAAAACGGCCACACCACCTGGTTGCTGGCACCCAGTGATGTACAAATAGTCCGAATCCTGTCGGAAAGTATATGGTACAACATCCGTCATCATCTTAACAGGCGCCGATGCAATGATGGCAACGCTCTTCTCCGGAAGAAGCTCCAACAATCTTTTCCTTCTCAATATGTACTCCTCACTTGTTATACCTGGAGTCATCTCCCCTTCTTTCATCAGCTACAACAACACACCACACCTCAATCAGGCCAATTTCTTGTTTATAAAGAAAAGAAACCGACGCATTAAAGGTTCCTAAGTTAAGTAGCAATACCCATGGATAAGTTGCTGCACTCGGCTGCCCAACATCAGAACTCCTCAAACTCGAATACAAGCGGCGTCTAGATGCCTAAAAAATGTAAAAATTCAACCATAAATCCATCAGTTCAATCTGAAAATTCCCATTTGAGAAAACATCCATTATCAACCAGGAAATTGGCTAACTCCTATATTTACATTGCACAGACTACTTCTCCAGACAGAGATGAACAAACTAGAGGAGCATAAATCAAACAGCGAAATATAAGATGAAAGGCCCAAATCGGGAATCAAATTTGAACACCCTGGTGCGAAAATTAAATTAAGGTGAAAGATAACGAACTCGGAATAAGGAGAGAGAGATGAAAAGTTACAAACTTGATTGACTGAGACTGAAAACCCACGAAGTAGGGTTCTTCCAAACATCATCATCGTTTTTAGGCGAAATCGAAATCTATTCCCGCGAAGAAGGCGATTGTGAATCTGTGATTTCCGTCAAACGAATGCTATTGCTCTCTGATTATTGGTACTTCTGGGGAAAAACCCTACTACGAAAATTCGACTTCCTAAACCCCCGAATCTGTGTCAAAATTGCAGGGTTTATGAAACGTATTTAAATTCTGAAGTACCTTGAGAAGAAGAAAAAACGTTTCTGAAATCCTTAAGAAAGTGGTTTGTATAATAAGTAGGTCAATTAAACCCAATAAACAAAAGTCCACGACAAATTTTGTTTGAAATTAGGCAGGAATTAGGAATGGAAGTATTCTCAGAACTGGGCAGTGATTTGGTGGAGGTGTGGAGCATGTGGTTCCAACAAAATAAATGGGTCTTCCAAAATGACCCTATCAGATCTTACCTTATATATACGAACTCAATTGCAATTATGGGAACGCTCTAAACGATGGAAAGAAGAAGAGGAAGACAATATGGTGATAAGTCAATCCTTCAAATAGAAACACTGGCCCTCCGATATGGTATTCACGAACCGGTAAACAAGAATATTCGAAAACTGTTTATTGAAGGTGATAATATCACGGTTATTCAGGCAGCACATGGATCAAGACAATGTTCTTGGGAAATTGAAAGGATCATCTCTGATCTTCTCGTATCCTTACAAGGATTCGAATTCGTCCACCTTTCTCACGTGTGTAGGCTCTGTAATACTTTGGCCGACAAAATAGCGAAAATGGGTCACAATCTCCCAGGAGAAGTTATCATTAATCATCAAGAACTCCGTGTTCTCATCCGACGGAATGCTCTAGGGCGACCTCTATAGTTGGAGGGTAGGGCTGGACCGGATTTTTGGACCGGACCGGACCGGTACCGACCGGGCACTTCCGGTCCGGTCCTCGGTCCATGAATTTTAGAAATCCGGTCCCCGGTTCGGTCCGGACCGGATATTTGTAAAAATTAAGAAAAAATTAAATTTAAATAAAAATTGTATTAATTTTAATGTTTTTATAGTTTATTTTTAATATTTAAGTTTCACATTTACATTATATACTTAATAATATTATATTTTTCATAGTTTATATATAATTTCTCTAAATAAATTATAATTTTTTCAATAAAAAATAAAAATAATATTATTTTTATAAAAATAAAAATTCGGTCCAAAACCGGACCGGACCGGACCGGGACCGGGACTCCGGTCCGGTCTCCGGTCCATATATTTAGGGGCATCCGGTCCCCGGTCCGGTTTTGGACCGGTGCTCAACCCTATTGGAGGGTGTCCTAATTCTCACCGGTTCAAAAAAAAAAGTTCAATTAAAAGTATTTATTTGATCAAATTAATCAATGATCACCTCAATAAAACAATTGTAAAAGTCGTTTGTTATGTAGGTCAATAAAAATCTTATTTGTTAAAATAATGCAATGATCCCCAAAGTATCACTTATGAACGTCATTAGTACAAGTAGGCCAATTTATATGTCTTATTTGCTAAATTAAAGTGATGATCGCCTGATAAATAAAATACGAAGTATTATATTAATATAATACAAATCATGTATTTCGTAGATGATTTTTCTAACATAATCTCTAAATTTTTATCAAATAAATAAATAAACTCTCATTTAATCTAAGCGTATTTTTTATGAAATTTTTTTTGGTTTATAACGTTGTTAATAGAAGTATGGTGTATATATTAGAAAGATGAATTATTACCGATTGTTTAAATCTTTCAAGACAATTGAAACCTTACATTGCTTTTGTAATTTGATGGTTTTTAAGTACTCTTTTTAAAAGCGAATCGTCTAATTAGATCATGTGAGGTGAAATCCTATACATCTTTTAGACACAAATATGATAGTCAATAAAATTACTAAATGGACCCTTATAAGGTATGCAGTTATGCACCATTTAGACTCTATTTAAACCATATTATTGTCGGCAAAGTATATTTTAGACATCCTTATCATATTAAACTCGTAAATAAAAACAAAAACTACCACTTTAACATACTCTTTCAAAGTTATACTCCCTCCGTTTCACAATAAGTGTCGTTTTAACACTTAAAATTTGTTTCATAATATGTGTCGTTTTAGGTTTTTAAAGTGATTTATTAGGGGTGAATAATGATATTTTTTATTGGAATGTGTATTTGTTGACTAAAGTTGTTTATTCATTGGACAAAAAAATGTAATGAGTGGTAAGATTAAGAAAAAGTTGTAAGTTTTAAAGTGAATGATTGCTTTTCTTAAAAACTGTGCTAAGAGCTAAAACGACACTTATTGTGAAACGGAGGGAATATAAAATTACTCTGCAAAGCAATTTTTCCTTGGAAAAAAGTCAAACAAAGGCCTAGAAAAAGAGTCCAACACACAAACCAAAGTACACCGAAAGAGACTTTGTCACAATTAGCACATTTTTTTAATAGTTATGCCATTACAACAATAGAGGAGATTTTAAAACTTTCATAAAGAATCGCATAAGACATGCCTAATCACAAATCACGTACCCAATGCAATTAAATTTCTGCTATTCACCAAAAGAAAAATCCGTTACAAAAAGCACGTGCCACAACACTGAACATTATAGAGGTCCACGCTGATTCTACATGCCTAATCACGTGACATCCACGCATTCACCGATCAACGGCCCAGATCCATGGAATATTTGATCACAATCAAAAACCAAAAAATTCCCCTTCCTTTCCAAACAAAATATCACATTCCTATAAATTCCAAAATTCGATCAAAATCAGGAAAAAGAAGCGTTTCATCTTCTTCTTCATCCTCAACCAACCACTTCCTCCTAGAACAACCGAGCTCTCTCCTCCGAAGAACTCCGATCGGCGTTCATGGCGGCGGTTCAGTGGTGTCTCTCGGCGGCGACGAGGTGGCTGGTCGACGGCATCTCCTACCTGATTCCGCGGATTTCGCGGTGGTCTGATTTAGGCGTGAGCGTCCTTTCCTTCTTCTCCGTCAGCGAGGAGTCTCTGAGCCTTCTCCGGTGGCCGGAGGGGCTCCGGCCGAGCTTCTCGCTGGTCGACGACGTCTATTGGTCGATCGTCACCGCTTTCGAGTCGATCGCGCTCGTCTCTATGCTCTGCTGCTTCTTCCTCTTCTGTGGATGTACTCTCTGATCGGACGGAGATCGGACAATCGGAAAATCGGTGGCTGATGTGTCGACGGCGGAAGATGTATCCGCCGGAGAAGGAGAGGACTGGTAGGAAATCGAGCGGATGGAAGCACGTGGAGTTGCACTATTGATTTGTTCTTTTCTGGAAATATCTGGTTTTGTCTTGTGCCTACTGATTTTATCTGTTCAGTAATGAATGGGGTTTCTGGCTCTGGCTTTTCTGCGTTTGGATCTGCTGTGTTTGTTGTTAACTTGAGACCTTCTGTTCTTATGCAAAGTGGAAATCGTGTTTTCTTATGCAATTAGCGGTAGATGAGCTAACTTAACTATGACATTTTGCTTTACAATTTGCCATACAAGTTTCAATTTTGATCTGCCTGGGTAAAAAATCTGGCGTAAACTGTAAATAGTAAAACCCCAATTATGCAGGAGAGAGATCCGAAAGCTGATTTTGACAACTTGTAGTGCAAATTTGCCACCACTACATGATTTTTCCGAGACAAACTCACCAATCACACAATTACTAGCTAACTAGTCAATTAACACGGGATTTGGTAGTTGACGACAATTAAAAGGAGCAATGCTTTCAGAAATGCCCTGAAGAGTGCAATTAATCAAATTGGATTGAAAGACGCTTGCAAGATGAACTACAACTCAGAGAAGACAATATGTTGACCCTATTGTCTTGCAAGCCACAATAAGCACATCTCTTTGCAGTAAGAACTGCAATGATATAAACCTGTGGATCATGTTTGCTCCAACATTTGCATTGAAAGCACGACGGCGACTAATTTCTCTACCAAAGCAATTGTGTTCTACAAGCCTATGCTCTTCACAATAGCCTACTCAGTGATTTGATAAGAAGCTTGAGATTCTTCCTTGTGGCCTCGTCGCCGGTGAACCCCATTATGTCAGAGCTGATGTTCTGAGCCAATGCAAGAAGTAGTTTAGAGAGTTTTTTCATGAAACAGCTGGAAAAGAAGATCGGAAAACTCTTCAAAGGCATCCTACCTCGATGTTTTTCAAGGTGAATATCAGCATGTAAATCGACTTATGGATCATTTCAGTGTTCTCAGGTGTCAAAATGGATGATTGCACCTTCCTGCAGTCGAGAGATTCATTGCTTACGATTCAGATATTGTAGCACTTGAATGAATATCCTCTCTTAAATTAAGAGAAATTAGGAGAATCCAAAGAGATCATAATAAGTTTGTTGAGTTCACATTTAACATGAACTCATGCAGCAAAGTCTGCCTAGATTGAAAGAAGTTGAAGAACCCTTTCAGGCATTTGCCTTCACATGTTAGACTAGCTAATTAGTAATGCAACAAAACACAGTATGTGCAAAAAAGATTCTATTTAAAGTTGACCTCATTTATATCCATGGGTACAAGATCAAGAAGACGCTAATGTTTGGAGTTTAATTTAGTTATAAAAATTGTGTTCTTAAAGAGGATGAGGAAATAGCATGCATGTAATACAGAAAGATATCATGATTTGAAAGGATACTAGCCTCAATTCCTCGGTGGTTTGTGTAAGGCTTTTTGTCAAACTTTCAACTTCACTGAGCAAACCGCTGTCACGAACCTCAGACAATAGAGGTTGAACATCTTCAGACATGGCCTTAACCTGAAAGTCACTACACCGAAAGTGAAGTAACACGTGAGAATGTATGCTGCAATATGCTTCCTTTAGTGGTTTTATACCAACAAGCCATTCACAGCAAACAGAAGATTCCAACTAGTAACGCTAGCTTCACATAGTCTTGATTAAGAATTCATTAGCACGAACAAAAAACTGAGGATTTGAAACAAGTCCTCCTCGAAGGCCTGGAAGAGTTCCATGCATTTGACAAGTTCCATTTTTATCATTCTAAATGAACCAATAATATCAAAAATAATCAACAAAGGCCATACCAAAGCATTAAAAGTCGAAATGGATAGGATCAGACCTTTTCCAGCAAGGGCCTTGCTTCCTCAATCACAGCTGCAACTCGTTGAGCCAGTGAATAACCATTGGCAACACCAATCTCTTCCACCCCACGTCCAAGACGGGTACATATTCCAACCAGTGCATCTAGACTCACACCCTGGTACGCCTTGATCTTTTGCCTATCACATACAATAAGGCCTTCTTCCTCACACTCAGGATCAAGAGGCCCAATTGAGGGCGATGGGATTGGATCTCGTGGGGTGATATCAATTATAGTCTCCATCAGAAGACCAGATTGGTTCACTTCAATCAATGAGTTTCTAGGAATAATAATTTTATCATCATCAACCTGCGACCACAGATGGCATTATCAAGAAAACTAAAATTCAGCAAATCTACAAACACAACACGAACAACACGGAGGGCGAAATACCTCTACAACAGCTTCTATGTTTCTCAGGGATGGATTCACCCGAATCACATTACCAACATTAACACCTCTGATTCTCACAGGCGTGCCAGTGGAGATACCACAAGCCTGAGAAAACTCAAAGACGGTCAAATACTTCCTAAACTTCGACCGTAACTGGAAACCCCTCATCCAAGCCAAGCAAAGTGCAAGGAGCACTGTGCCTGACACAAGAAACAAGCCAACTCCGCCTTCCCAGATGCTCCTCTTACCGAAACCAAAGTCACCCAGCGGGTGCAATGCCCGCCTCCAAATACTACGGGGAACATCAAGAATGGGTTCAAATGGAGACTTCGCTTCTGAAGAAGAATTTGGCTGGTTTTGCTCAGCATTAGCTGAAATAGACTTGGCCAAGACTGCCTTTTTCTGATGCCTAGAAGGCAGACAAGGCCTGAAGCCACTAGAATTTCGACGGAACTCAAGTATTGGTGCTGAAAGTCTTGCTGTGTATGCTGAAGCTTGTAGAGGAGAACTACCAACCATCTTTTCAAACTTGATTGGGGAAACAATTCCAAAAGACTCTGCTCACAACACAATGGTTAAATTGATAGCCTCATGTCTATTTTTTCACATCAATAATCTTCAAAGGAACAGAAAAAAGCGTTATCACAAGGCCTACCTAACTGCCTTTCAGCTGCTTACATAGAAAAGATGAAATGTGGAGACGAAGCAAAGAATCCCCAAACAAGATGCTATTTCTGCATTGGGAAAGAGAGCAATTTACCTAGTACGACAATTGATGATATGAAGAATAAACAAATTCTAGGGTACACAAAACCCAAACGATCATCCCGAGCAATCCCTAATTTTTTGAAATTGGCATCCGAAAAATGAACCCTAATCCTCAAATCGAAGCGTCGACTGGTACAAATTGGAAACAATCCGACTAATTCGCCGGAAAGAGGGGAGAAGAGATCGGAGAACTGGTCGGAAAGAGAAGGACTCACCGGCGAGGAGTAGCTTCTGGGGTCAAGACAGAGAGCATGCTCAAGCGTTGACCGGCTCGCTGCCTCACATCACACACCCCCTCGCTCACGAGCTCTCATTCACTATCACGGAGTATCACTCTTCTTTGTTCCTTTTTTATTCTTTTTTTATTCTTGTAGCATATGTTAAGTCATTTTATGGTAAAGCTATAAGTATATCAAGATTAATTAATTAATTTATAATATAGTGTTTATAGTTAATCAACTTTAACCTAGAAAATGTTTCTGTTGTCATTTACCAATTTAGATGTAACAAGTTGTGTTCACAACACTAAAAAGACCAAGTATGAATAGATCATGTAATAATGTAATTCATGTGAGGTATAGACTTGAGTGAGTCCTCTTAAAATATTGGTGTGTATTTAAGTTATCGAATGGTTTGTCATAATGCTCTTTTGGGTAGACATTAAATGTATATCAGTGTGAATTTGTGATTCACCACCTTATATTTATACCAATTGTCAAATAAACACAATCTAACTATTGTTTCTTGCTTTATTTAGACTAAGGTACACCAAAATTCTTTTAGCCAGCTTAAACCAATAATTAATCATATGCACCAGAGGCTATAGTAGCAAGAGTCTGGTATAATTTTCGCAATTCCATGTTTACCCTTGGCATGGGCGAATACAAATTTCACATAAATAGCCCTCTGAAAGTTGCTCAAACGGCCCGCAAGTAGCTTCTTGTACCAAGGGGTCATCGATATTTTCAGATCGAACCGGACAAACCCGCGAGCCCGATCTATCATAAACTATGCCAAAGCGTCGTCGTTCAGGAGCTGGATCGGCGAGAAAAGCCGCAATTGGAACTCCAACCGGTTACCCGGTCCCCCGAACCGGGAGAAATCCGGTTCGGCCACATGGGACACGGCAAGATGGTCCAAGTGGTTGTATCCGGCGGTGGAGTCGACGGCGACGACGACATCGGTGTAGGAGTAGTAGCTTCCGCCCGGGGGTTCGAGACGGCAAAGGTGGCGTTCCAACCGCTGGAGATCTCAGAGCCAGTGAGGGAGTCGAGGTGGAACTCGGCGACCACAAGTTTGACGTGTGTCGGCCAATGGAAGTAGGTCATGCAAATGAAGACGTCGATCCCGAAGAAAATTAGGGTTAGTTTGAGGACGATCCATAGCTAGGCTCGGGAATCGAGAACCGGACGTCGGAGGAGTCGATGTTCAAGGCTCGGTCGGAGGGGCTAGGCAATGGGCGGTACGTGAGAGGCATTGTCAGAGGGGGGAATTCGTAGTAGCACCTGCTCATGCTTTGGGTTTTTTAGGGTTTGAGTTGATGGTGTGAACTGTAAAGGTGCCCAACAATTAACCATATGCCACAGAGGGTATAATTTTCACAATTCCATGTTTACCCTTGGCATGAGCGAATAAAAAATTGACATATGGACAAATAGCCCTCTCAATAGGTGCTCAAACGGCCCACAAGTACTTCTTATACCAAGTGGTCATCGATATCTTCAGCTCGAATTGGACAAACCCGCGAGCCCCCACTTCTCCTCTTGATCTACCTCCACAAAAGCATCTGTATGCGGAATCCGCATTGAGATAATTAATAAAGTTATTTTTGGGTGGAATTTACATGGTAAATAGGAAGAAATCTCTTGAAAATATAAGAACATTTAAAGTGTACATGAATTGAAAATTTTCCGCATTGGATAGAGATACTAGTTTTTAAAAAAAAAATATTTTGATATTCTAAATCTAGAATATGAAATTTATTATCCTAAGTCAAAGTATGATTTCAACGAAATGTTGTGAAGTATATCCTATTTCTTAGTACTTTTCAAGCACATTTGTTTGACCAATTGTATGAGCGAATAAAATACATACAAAACATACCTTTTGTACAAATTCATAGCTTCCTTAGTAACCCTCCTGCTCAAAATATCGAATCTTTCTATCAGGATCCACTTTATCATAGTTTCCTGATAAGAAATCCTCAAAATGCCTCCAAAAACTGAAAAAACACGTAATAATCTCAATTGAGTTACAAATAATTATTTTTCAAAAGGAATCATTCAAGGCAGTAGATAAGATTATAAGTTGAAAGAATACAAGGCAAATCAAAATTGATATAACACTTCAATTCAAGAATTTCTAATATGAAGCATGTTATTGTTTCTCGATGCTTGATTTGAGATGTGATATTTGTCATCATAAATCTAATTAAAATAAAAGTCTGAATACATACCTCTATTTCTTAACAAAGAAGAGAGTGGCGATCTAAGAGCAATAAGATTTTACTGAATACTTATTACTATGAAACCATGCGAAGACATTGAAGTAGAAGTATTAGAAACCCAATAAGATCGAGGGTACTTGTAACAATAAGAAAATTGAGGTGACGGCGGTAATATAAAACGGGAGATCCTAAGAGCTTTATTAGGGTTGAGACCTAGAGTTGAGCAAAATTGGGCCAACCCATCTAGCTTGGATATTTCTTTTTGTAAACAATACCCAAACCACTAATCTTTTTTTTTTTTGGTCGAACCCAAACCACTAATCTTTAGTTGGCTTATCCACAACACACATTACAATATGTCTATCCATATAAAAAAAAATTAAAAAGTAGGTTATAGATATTAACCAGAATTTTATGTATTCCCCCACATAACAAAATTGTTCTATAATTTTTTAATATATCCGGTCATGAAGCTAGACATCGTCAAATTTTAGTTTGTTCCACATAGTTTCATGGTACTAAAATAATCATTTAACCAATTCTAAATGTTACAATTTTGAGATTTAATACTTATCCGATTTAAATAAATTATATATTCAATTTATAATATTATTATCATATGCAAATTAACATATTTTAAATTTTATTTGAAAAAACCCCGAGCAAGGCCTGGGTTATAACTAGTTAGTATATATAGATGTTATAATGGCGTAATGTTAGTCTGACCGAATAAACCTTATATGTTAGAATGTGTTGTTTTAATGGTTCCAAACCAAGTCCAGGACATGAGGTTGGATTCAAAAGTGCACAACTTGGATGGTACATCACAAGTTGAAGACATGAAGAACACTAGCACACGTCATGTACATCAAAATCGTAGTGAACCTCTATTTAAGGAAAGTGTGTTGGAACTTTTGATTTTATTAGCATAGCTGCTAAACTTCACATCATATTTTTTTTTCCTTCACACTTTACCAATTTTTTTACCATAAAACCCTTGATCTAATTTTGGAAAAAATCATTTAGTGTACTACTATAAAAACATATGGAAATCTATCTAATATTTACCTATAGAAATTATAACTTACCTTCAATAAAACATATATATCTTATATATGACTTAGTTTATTATCTTTATGTTTATTACATAGGGTTTAATTAGCAGCTATGCAATTTAGCTATAAAATTTTACTTTGAAAAACTTACGTACATTAGAAGGGTTATAAAATGTTGCTTTGAAGAACTTATGTATGTTGAAGAAGGATTACTTTTGAGTACTTTGAGATAGTGGTATGTGGATTCAACTTGTTTTATATTTTTCTTAATCGTTATAATGATATGTGTGATGATTGTTCTTTTTTTTTCAGATTATTATTAAGTGTGCTTCTTGTTTTATTCTTATGTTTTAAGAGTTAAAAGTACATTGTTAGAAAGATTAAGTTAAATTACTTGAAATTATTATTTTATAAATCAATTCAGTTTTTTTATTTCCCAAATATGGTTGATATGGTGAAGTTTAGTGAATATATTCATTAATAACAAGAATCTTATAAGATAATCTTAATACACTATCTTTTCTAATATTTGTTATTTTAAGAAAAAAGGGTATTGAAGTAATTTCATAGTGTGATGTTTAGTAAAATGATGTGATGTATAGCAGCCCCCTTTTATTAGTTCCACAACTCAAGAGGAGTCGATGACAAGAATGTTGCATGGTGAGTCAACGACATCAAGTTCTCATGAAGAAGTCATCGACAAGGGCAACTGTAAAAAAAACTTTCTTTGGAATGAACATGCCGATCTTATTCAGACCAGTTCTAAAGAATGTGTATGAATATTGTGTGATTTTCCTTTGAGCACATATGTTGATTATTTTTGTTGTTCATCCCATGTTTATGTAAAGTCATTGATTTCACACGAATCTACGATTCCTTAAGTAAGAATGATCCTACATTAAATTAATTTGGTTATGCCATAAAAATGATCAATGGAATATGTCTATATAGTACTGTATGTTAATGTAAGGAGATATGAGACCTTCAAAACACACTTGCACAATCTCATACTCTTATTTCATAAATCAAGTCAAGACAGAAAATACTCTCTCTCTCTCGAGCAACTAGTATCGCCAATTGGGCTTTGTAGCAACTATGCAATATACAAATGGGTCACACCCACTACTAAATCAACTTGTACCAAGGTCAAGGCCCATCAATAGTTTTAACTATGATTTGTTTTTTCTTTAGAATGAAACAAGAACATCATACTCCTATCATTCCTACTATTAGGGAGTATTTAATAATTACATCATGAGATAAACTTAAGCCGGAACACGTACTTATCAAACAAGTAATCAAGGTGTCTTACACAAACTTATATCCTCAAGCATTTTTGTGCGTTATTATTAAAACAAATAGAGTTGCATATTACATTGATCTTTGTTTTTGATGTTGATCTTTTACTACCATATAATAACGCAAATATAATATTACCCCGTTATGTTACATGTTAGACAGCAAGATCAGAGTGAGAGAGTACGGACAATAAAAATCCGTCCTTTATATTTTGTCGCATGCCTCAAGAAGCCACGTGTGATCATTTATGGGTGGTGCCTCGTGTGATGTTGATCGCATCTTCTTCAAGAGCGACTTCACTATGTTATCTAGCATTCAATTCCACACACATATATAATATGAAGTGTTTTTTTTTCCAATTATTAGATACTGTTTTTTCCTACTTGATGATGTATAGTTTTTGAAATAATTTTAAGACTGAAAAATGTCATGCTTTGCAAAACGGTTTATTGAAAATTTCAGAGGTCCGTCCATTGTCTATATCACAAAATATTAGGTGTGTATCAGTATTGTGATATTCGATATAATTTTGATAGAGATGTAAAATGGTATCTAGTATTTAACTAATGTAGTATTTGACCGTTTATTTATATCTCAATGAAAAATAGTTACACCAAAAACCACATGCATTCATATCCATTTTAATACTACTTGATATTTGATAGTACATACACTTATATTTTAAAATCTCATATTTAAATATATATATATATATATATCAAGGCACCTATATTTTGATTTTTTTTGGTTGAAAGTACAGTTTATCGAAAATATCCATCTATCTCAAGCCTAAAGTATAAGCCCTATTTGTTTTAACGGAATTTATAATGGCATATGACAAAGTATCTTATTTTAAACATATTTAGGAATTTTATTATTTAGGAATTTAGATCCTTTTTTGAATAGATTTATACACTTTTTAGAGTTTTGGTTTCAGAATCGAGAAAGTTATGCTAAAAACAGGTTTTAAAAAAACCGTTATTTTAATACGGAAAAAATATAAGTAAATATTAAGTCTAATCTCTTTTGTTTCACCTTCACACAAAGTAACTATAGTTTGACATTGTTATATATCCAAAGAAAGATTCAAAACCATGCATATATAGAACAGCAAAAAGCTTGACCAATAAAACTAGCCTTTGAAACAACTCTTACGTGGTAAGAGGGAAACCATTTATACACAATATGCATGCCATTGAAAAAAAAACTTTAAGCACATGGTGTGCCGGGTTAAAGCACATGTAAGGCAAAAATATGTAGTTGATAAATTCAATGTAATGTTATTAATATAAATAAATTATCAAGGGTAGAACGTACACAAAATACAAAACTATAGTACAGCACTTGCAATATCTATTTTATTTTACAATAATAATCGTTATAACATGGTGCAGAAAATCTGGAGCATAAAAGAAAACATTTCCAGCTTTGTGCCCACATGGTTTGTGCCTTTGTGGGTCATGGCTGTCCCGGACCTTGTGTCCTGTCTCCATGATCACATAATAACCTGAAAAATAATTACCAAGTTTGAAAATTAGCTGTTTTTCTACTTTCCTTTAAAATACTAAATGACCCAAAAACAAAATTACTAATGGCAGTAAATATGAAGATATCTCTTTTTTATCGAGTAAGATTTAGGTTAGTTCGAATAGTGCTTGGAGTAACCTAGGACATCCATCATCGAGCGAGAATTGATTATTAATCAATTTTAGGAACGAAAGTAAAATTACCGAGCGACGTCTTGAACACTCGAACCGTACCATAAACGTTAAGATCTCTTTACCACAAAAGACAATTTGCACTAATCCTGTTTTTTTTTTTTCCTTTTATCTCTATGCATACGGAAAAGTTAAAGTTGTACATACTTTGTTGCAAAATAGGGTATATTGTAATTTCTGGGGTACAACTATTTTTGAACAATGTAATTATTAGTACAAAACAATTAAAAGAAAAGGAAGGGTTTTTTGATAGAGTATTTGGTTTTTTTGCCCTCTTTTTTTGCGGGTATATTAAATTTTTGGTTTGAGGTTAAATGCAGGCACATGGGCGCATGTGATGGTATTAGTGTTATCTGTAGGGGGGGCTGTGTTGCACATGGCAGAACCAGTAAAGAAGCTCCCAATTTAGGGGCTTTTTTGATTTCGTCTTTCATCTTCACACACTGTTTTTATATGGAGTATTTTTTTTTGTGGGACATATTTGGTATCCCACGCCAATTCCCGGGGCCAATTTCGCAATTACACCACAATTTCATACTTGTTGTTGCTCATAGCGTTGGACAAAATTGGAGATGAAAAATGGTTTAGCTATAATGTGTCCAAACGTTTTTACTCCGCCAGATTGAAGAAACTTAACCTAGATCCAATTGATAGTGAATAATGAGTAAATTAGTCTTAACTATTGGAAACTAGTGTAGTCCCCGTGCCTTGCACGGAAATTATATAATTTCATTTTTATTATAGATGTTTAACGTTGAAAAGCCAAAAATTATGATGATACATTTTTACCATCTATAGAGTATCTTTACTTTCCTTTTTTAGTTTGTTTTTGGCCATGAATATTTTCTTGGATATGTTGAGATATGGGGATATGACTATACGTGTGTAACAATAAAAATTTCTCTTAATTGATTATTTTGAATAAGATTTCACAACAAAACTATCCATTTTAATAATATTTGATAGAATTTATTTAAGCAGTTAGTTTAAAAACATTTGATTAAATTTGGTTTGAAAATTAATTTATATGAATAGAATTTTTTTTGATCAAATCTAATAACAACGTAGAGATCTGATTCGAAACGACTTAATATATTGTAAGTTTGGTGATGTGAAAGATTTAGTATGAGTACCAATGATATTAAACTAAAAGAAAAAATACTGCTTTCTGGCTTTCTGCCTCTATATTACCGGATTTACCGTACATTCGTTAACTAAGAGATTAGTTTCGTTTTGGATAGAAATATGACAACTTCCTCAATCTAATAAACATAGACAAATTGAATCAAATTGGATAGTATAATATAAATTTTTTTAGTCACAACATTCATGTTTAGATTTGACTATCGTATACACCACTAACAACTTGATTGTAGTCTACACTGTCAGATTTTTGACAATAAGATTTGATGTATAAGATATCGAGAGACGGCGATGAAGATAAACTTTTTGGGGTGATAGCTCCTTCTCATGTGGCCAAGTGGATTTACACATGAGTGATGTGAAAATAAGGTATATAATCAATGAGAAATTTGTAAATGACTTTTATTAGTATATTTCTATTTTTTTATAACAGATTTTAAATAAGATTTATAAGTAATATGAAAATGTATGTACACATGAGATTGACATGTGGCAAAATCATAGATGATTTAACTAAGGAAATATCCATTTTAGAAATAATCTTTGGTTGATTTTCTCATGTAAAGGATAAAGTAAAAAAAATAGGTAAGAAAACAAAATATACTGACCAAAATCTGGGATTTATTGAATATATGATTCGTTTTTTAAAATTTGAAAAACAATTGTTAGAAGCTCACGATTTTAAATTTTGAATACATAAGATTTAAATATGAATAAAATTATTCAAATTAGATTAATTTTTTCCTCCGCAGATTGAAGAAACTTAACCTAGATCCAATTGATAGTGAATAATGAGTAAATTAGTCTTAACTATTGGAAATTGTATTAAACAGCCAAGATCTAACTAGAGTTTTTGTTTCTCTAAACTTTACCATAATTGAGACTGTTTTTGATTCGAATGAAATAAAAAAAAACGCAAGAAGAAACAATATCGAGTGTAAAGCATAGGACATAACATGTTTTTGTTGGAATGAATTTTGACCAAATGTAAAGTTTTTGATGGGAAAAAAAAGTTATGTAATGTTGCATCTAAATTAGGGCCACCTCCTCCATATGAAACTACTTTTAATTTACAATTTTGTAAGGTGTTGTCACGTGGAGGGCACTCCCAAATCTGTAGGGCCACACTTGCACATGGAGATAGCAAGAGTGGGGCCCAAATTTAATGGGCCCTTTTTAATTTGTCCATCCCAAGTTTGTAGCTTGTTCATCCCTACTTTGGTTTGATATGATTTTTTTTCTTTTCCATTTCCTATATTTTTAATTTTAAGTATTATATAATAATGTCTAATGCAAATGCAAGATAGTTTCATTAATTTAGGCCCTTTTTTAATTTCATATGCTTCTATATTCTACCTTTCTTGTGTTTTTTATCACGAAAAAACTACTTTTCGGTGGTAAATTCTGAATTTGTAATTCATCCGACAATAACCATGAACAATTATAGCATTTGTGCTAATTTTTTTTTATAATCCAAGGCTACTATTATTGGAATGTTATTTAGACTATAGCTAACAATTTACCTAATTATGGATAATGGGATAGTAAACGGTCCACATTGTTCTCCTTAAAATGCAAAAATATGGGAAATAATCTTGATTATTATGTGACAACTAAAACTTGAGTTTTTCCCTTTTGATGATTAAAGGTTTGAGACAAATTTAAAGAGATTGACATTAATTTTGACAACAATAGTTGAAGAAGGAGATAGGTAGAAATTGACAAGCATGAAACGAGTGATGGTCACCACAATTAAGCGACACATGTGAAGAATCTGGCGGGTTTATTATCCTCAAAGCTAACCCAACAAGGAAACATCTTACACCCATAGCTCTATTCTATTCATTCATTCATCAAATCATGAATAAAACACATTACACGTGTTCAACACATACTGGTAGTTGCTTCAATCGAATAAAGCGTTTGTATCTTGTAAATTAAACTAGTTATGTTAATTAATATTTATTGGGTCATATAAATTTAGGATAAGAGACGATGTCCGAGTTGAAAGTTAGGAAAGACAACATATATTTCACCTCAAACAAACTAGTGAGGGATCAAACTTGCAACTTCTCAGACGATATGTCATTTAATTTAAGGACTTGCAAGAAAAAACGGAGTGTACTTTGTTAAATTTGTTATAGTCAAAATTCCAAGTTTTTCTTGAATTTGTTATAGTCAAAATTCAAGTTAGTTGAGAAACGGATATTTGATGACAAACTCTTATGGTTGAGTTATTGAGATGTCTCATTTGATGACAAACTCTTATGGTTGAGTTATTGAGATGTCTCAATTGGTACTATACAACTATCGCAAGAAATAATTCTCCTACACATCTATGGATTTACATATTGCTTTTAGCTATTTTTACCGAATAGAACATGAATGGAGTCCCGAGACTTCAATGATAGAGTGGAGTTAATGGAAATTATTCGTCCATAGTATTCACTCCTAATAAAATGATTGATACCGGAAGTTGCGGACGAGCATATTCACGAAGTGGATTTTCGGTTTAGGAAGTTTTAATCTTTTAACCCGGAAATTATATTTTACCCGATTTACTCTAAAAAAATACATTGAATTAATAAACCAAAAAAGGTAAAAATAATACAAACAAAAAAAAAGGAAGCGAAAACTTTGCAGAGCTGGCATGACTCTGTCAAGTCAGATCAGGCCGATCGGAGTTGCTTGCGCGGGCGCCGGCGCCGGTGAGGAGTTCGGCAAGAGCGGACATGGCTCGGACCTGCATTTCCAGAGCCGATATGTAATCCGTGGTTTCTTCGAGAAGGTTCGGAAACGACAATTTCCGGCAACCGGGAACCAATTGGCTGAGGACGCGAAGGCGCCGCTCTAAAGGCGGAAGCCTCTTCGTCTCGGCGCCGGTATCGAGGCTATTCAACCGGCTATTACCGGTACTAGCCGCCGGAGTTGACTTTGACTTGCTCGGTTTGGCCGCTTTCTTGTGGCTTTTGAGCTGCCGTTTGAGGCGGTTAGCGAGGATGGCTCGGCTCCACCTGGACCGGCCTCTGGCGGCGATGGCGAGGATTTTGTCGGCGGTCTCGCGGACGGCGCGACTCCGCGAGGAGACAGTGGACGACGCCGACGAGGAGGCGGCGGAGGAGCGGCGGACGCGGCGGAGCGCTTCTACGAGCTTCGAGGAATACGTGATTTGCTCCGCCGACGATCTCCATCTGATCTTCTTCTCCGTCGATTGATCCTGAGCGTCGACGGACTCGTCTCTTCTCCTCTTCTTCCGCTTCGACTCGCGCGATCGATCGGAGTTCGAGACTATTGAATTCGAATCCATCGGCGAGCACGCCGGTCAGAATCGAGACAGATGCAAGCGAATTGCAGAAATTCCGCTCAGGAGAAGAAGAAACAGATTCAGATCCGCTCAAACACAAACACAACAGAAACCGATTGCCTCTGGTGTGAGGAGCAGAACAGAGATCTGTAGAAAAACGAACACAGAGAACACGCTCGTCAGATGCAAACAACGCGACCAGATTTCAAACGGAATTAATTAGATCAAAACAGATTTCAACAGAGATTCACGGATTAGCACATGCGAGGAAACTGAATCGGCGGAAATCGCGAGGAGGAAGCGTACCTTTGAGCTCTGGATGTGCGTTGTGAATGGCGAAGTGGAGATTGATGGGAGGAGAGATTTGAGACGGAAAGAGGGAGAGGGGAAATGGGAAGGGAAAAAGGGTTTGGGGAGTTTTTAAATACTCTCGAAGCAAAGGCGAAGGAAGGAGGAACAAGAGAGAGGGGGCCAATAAATGTGATCAAAGAAACGCCGCGTAGGTCTTTTTGCCTCTTCTCTCTACACAACCCCGTTTTCATGCGTCGAGCTCCTCACCCTTTCTCTCTCTACTTTTTTTTTCCATGTATGAATAATTTTTGTAGTTTTGTAATAGGGAAAAAATATTAAAAACTTTATACTATAAAAATACAATTAGCATGTCATTAGAGTTAGGATCAGGCCGCAGTTTACATCCTCCTAGTCTTATAACCCACTTAAGCGACGTCTAGGTGTCCGTTTAGACCGTTCAGGTAATATAAGTCGCCTAAGCGCTAGCTGGATTCTAGGCATTCCCTTTCCGCCTAAAATCCGCGTAATGTTTTTCAGAAAACTGGTTAGGATATCACGATATAGGAGAATTGGAATATCCTTTCATAATGAAAAAATTAGTTCTAGATGATTCATAATATATTTAGAAGGGAGGTTGTAACGTGCCACTAACCTCACTCCATAAAAGTTACATAAAACATATCTAATATAATATAAGAGACTAATAAATCTAGTGTACATTTTAAAAAAAATCTTAACCTCAAAGCCCTAAGAAAAAAGGGGTAAAAGACCTAAAAACACTTTGATGAGACATGAAAATAGAATATAATGAACCGAAATATCAATACTTTATTCCCCACAAAAATGAAATATGATGAACCAAAATATAAATGTTTCAATATACTCATCATCGTCAAATTAGTGACCTTTGAATATTATCATTGGAGGTTTAACTAGTTGACTAGATGTTTGACGAATTTGGCCACTTTGTTATCAATACATTATTATTAACCTAGTTTTTCTAGACATAAGATGAAAATTTGAATTTGAAAGATAAGAGTTTTGTATGATAATCTATACATTATTATTATCCTAGTTCAATTTTTAGAATAAAGTTTTAGTTACATTATAAGATCTTACCATGATATAATAAACTTATAATATCGTATATTCTAAAAACTAATATTCACTATTAATAATAAGCATGATGATTTAAATAGTTCTTGTAATGTTAGAGGAGGTGGAGACAATGATAAATGGTGGATCTGGACCATCTGGTGGTGACAACAATATTTGGTGGTAGAAGTGGTGGTGGAGTTGGTTGTTGTGGCAAAGACATTACTGGTGGAGATAACATCGGGGAATAATAGTAGTGGAGACAACATGTGTTAATAAGTGGTGATGGAGATGACGGCGGTGAAATCAAGGCTGCCACTACCAGGCGCGTCTACACTATTTGACGGACCACTCACCCGAGCTCGAACTAAGAAGTTACAAAACGAGATGCATGGAATCGGGTACACCATGACTAAGGAGGCTACACACATCAAGGAACCATTGTCAAAAACAATATGTCTTGTGGGCATCGCAAGTGCCCCTTGCTAAGCGACCTCTCCCGGGCAATCTTTCCAAAGTGTGGCATGTGCCTTACTTGACTTGTATTGAGTTGGTGTTAAAAGATCGGACATCCTACGACCAACCCCGTACCAGATGGTGACAAGGGTGGTGGTGGTGGTGAGAGGGGGTGATGGTATGTGAACAGAGTGGTGGTGATGGTGGAGGTGGTGGCAGTGGTGACGTTTTTGTAAAGGTAGTGGGGGAAGCTGGTCATGTCTAGAGTGACAGAGGCGAAAATTGTGTGGTGGCAACATGCGAGCGATTGGTGCTTGAGATGACACTAGCGACGGTAATGGTAGAGTACGTAATAGTAGAGGTGAATGTGTCTTTAACTTTTAAAAGTAATACGGAGTAGTTTATGTTCTGCTCTCTAAATGTCGAGTGTTTAAAATACAATAGGTCTTTCGTTTTGGTACCGAATCTCTTCGATAAACTTTGTGTTGTTTTTTGCTTTTCTAAGCTAAAAACTACAAGCTCGTTATTAAGGACCAAACCTTAATACTTCTAAGAAGTTGGCATGTTTCTGAGGCATCAAAAATAACTTAAATAATCCTATAAAATGAAATGTGCTGATTTTTTCTTCTAAACAATGGGTCTTTCACTCTTAACTCTTGACGTATGACAAAGGCCATATATACTAGAAGAAAAACTGCGTTTGATGTCTTAATTGAATAAATAATACTCTTTTCAATATAAGCAAGCATTTAATTACATGTGATCAAGCAAGGATTAGTATGCCTACCTAACCACCCTTATAGGTTTTGGCAAGCTATCTAGCGTGTTAACAACCTCTAGGTTATAAGTAAAACAAACCCTTTTTTTGGAAAAATAACATCATTCATACAATCATACCCATTTTTTTGTGTTAATTCGGACAAACCGCTCCATTTTTTTTGTCGGGTCTACTTTTATACTGTATAACTCTATTGATCGATGAACTTATTTCAATATTAACTAGTTTAACCCCCGTACTATGTACGGGTAATGGGATTATAAATTCAATTTAATATCTATATGTAATGTCAATGATCATGTTAAAATTATAGGATCATATATATTTATCTTCATTTTATAATTAGTGTTTTTTTACCAATAGTAAATCAACTCATAATATAAATAAGTTGGATTTGTTTAAAAATTACTTTATGATAATTATCATGTTTTATTAAATAGTAATATAATAACTAATTCTTGGCAAGTGACAATTTATAATTTTCGGGATAATTCATAATTTTTGGTAAATTTTAATCAATTTTTACGGGATAAGACTATATGAGATTTTAACTTCCTGATTTGTATAAAAGAGGGCCCGACTGATTATTTTATTATTGAAATGACACATGGCGTAAATTTTGTGAAGACATTGTCTCCGCTTTATACTATAGGTACGATAGATTGTCGAACAGAGTTGTACCGAGAATTAGAAGTGGATAGTTTTAAAGGCCATGATAAGCGTGAAATCTTCATCCGAAATTATTATTTCGTCATTTGCTAAGAAACGGTCAGTTGGAGTTTTTATAACTTTACTAGTGAAGTTTTCCGCGCCCAGCGCAGATTTTTAATTTTTTTTATTTCTCTTAGTTCCGTGGTAACGTGTTTATTTGGATCATTTTTCTTCAAACATTATATAATACATTACGAATTTATTTTTTCTTTGAAAGTAGGATATAATTATGACTTGGATGGTAAAATAGAATAGATATTGTATTTGTAAATAGGATGTTTGAATTATTTTTCTTCTTAGATTTCCACATACAAATCACACAAACTTCTTGTACATGTTTCGACTCGAAATAATATATTTGTTATAATGCATCTTGTTAGATCTCGTTTAATAAATTTACATTTTATAAATGCTATTTCCCACCTATTGCCTTAAGACATATGATAAGTTTCCCGTTTTTAGTAACTAAAATCATAAAAAGAAAATGTATAAACCCGTCATGAAAAAGATTTAAGTCTTTAAATTAAAAAAAGTAACTTTTTTTTTCTATTTTAAGATGA
Source organism: Polygonum aviculare (assembly GCA_934048045.1). Taxonomy (NCBI): domain Eukaryota; kingdom Viridiplantae; phylum Streptophyta; class Magnoliopsida; order Caryophyllales; family Polygonaceae; genus Polygonum; species Polygonum aviculare. The sequence goes on from OW204024.1 coordinate 8,431,591, forward strand.
TTTTTTTTTGGTCGAATTCTATTTTAAGATGATTGTTCTATGCTTATATATGGGAAGGGATGTCACACTTACATGAGGATTGAAAAATGCTCGGTCCCGAGACTTGTTCTCGAAGACGGGCCTTGACATGCTTGATTATCCGAGGAGATCACATTGTTTACGGGAAGAACCTAAAAAAACCTTATAAACCTCTGAAAAAAGAATACATTTCATCCGGATTTTGAGTCGATTTTAAAGTCGGTTTTTGGTGCTAAGAGGCCCAATAGTTTGTAAAGATTCCATCCCGTACCTAGTGGTAATTTTCGGTCCTCAACAGTGCATGGAAAAAATAAAAATGAGTATTTAACGTGAAAACAAAAATGAATGAAGGTGTCTCTAAACTCTAATCCAAGAAAAAGTAAAATAGAAGTAGAGATAGAAAATAAAATCAAATATACATTACATATATTTCCCAATTAAACAAAATATTGACATGGATAAACCATTACTCGTAATATATAGTTATTTCTATATGTATAAATTATGAATGATTTATTCCTACGTACATTAAAGAATGCATATACATGATATAAATGATCTGTTGTAAATGACTAAATGACATTGTAAAATATCTAATTCAAACTAAAAAAATTGATAATGATAACAAAATTTTGGGAAAATTATTAAAATATCTCCCAAATCGATCTCCGTTCTTGTAGAAAATTTTGTTTTAAGATCTTTTCTTATTTAAATTAGGATGGGTTTTCGGTAACAATACAATTGGATAAGTTTTACTTATTATGTTTTCTTGGTTTGGTAACAATTGTTAGAAAAGATCAGGCCAAAAGTAATTTTTGTTAGAAAAGATTGGATGTACGTGGTTATCCTTTTTGCAAATTTAAAAGATTGCTAAACTTTTTAATGTATTACTATTATTTAAGGAAAATATTTTTATAAGATTGATCATAAGAATAATATAAGATCAGTTTCAATGTACTATTATTTAAGAAAGATATTTTTATGAGATTGATCATAAGAATAATATAAGATCAGTTTTAATGTACTAGTACTATTTAAGGAAGATATTTTTAGAGATTGATCATAAGAATAATATAAGATCAATGAAACTAAAAAAATATTCAAAAAAACAATAAGTCTAAGAAAAAATACTACTCCCTCCGTCCCATAATGTTTGTCCAAAAGGACGGTTTTTGCGGTTTTTAATGAGAGGTGTAAAGTGGTATTGGAAAGTGAAAAAGTAGAATAAAGTGGGTAAATGATATGATTGAATAGGGGTATTTTTGGAAATTTATAGGGAATAAAAGTTGAAAAGAGATAAAGTAGGTGGAAAAATTGGATAATGGGGGTAATTGTAGAGATTGAATGAGGGTAAGATTGGAAAAAGTTATTGATATAAAAGGAAAGTGGACAAACATTTTGGGACGACGGAAAAGGAAAGTGGACAAACATTATGGGACGGAGGGAGTACATACTACGTACAGATGTTTACGTGTGAGTGTGAACAAATAAAATACTTATTTGCAATATTTTTGTATCCAAATGGGAAAGATTATGTAATGTGTTAAAATCTCTAATTAAATCCCGAATACATGGCAATACATTTTTGTCAAGTTACCTTAAACAATAGATTTTTTAACGGCTTACTGAATATTTGTCCAATTTGTTGAGATTTTCTAAATCACAAAATTTGTTAATGAATAATATCATAACTTTCAACATTTATCCTCATTCGTACAATTTACTAACAAAATCTAATGCAAAATCAATTAATTTGAAAAAAAATAGATCTGCTAGTGCTACACGTGAAAGGACAAGCCAAAAGACACAATTCATCAAATTTGAGGATCAAATGATACAAAAGAAATCGAAGAGCAATAGTTAGCTTGAAGACAACCCGAAAGGAGGAGGGCTTATAAGGTAGATCATGAATGGATAGATGATTTCTCGACATATAGTTCTCCTTCCCTAGATTGTGGGATGGCGGAGATATATTAAGATGCAACCTTCGTGTATAACCCAGACGAATATAAGTACATATGTGAATTTTAATCGTAAGGAAGATAAAGAGTACAAATTGATCATTGAAGTGCAACCATATATAAATCGGTAGTCATTTCAATGAAGAATCGGTAAATCTATTGGAAGAGTAACAACTCGGGAAGATGAAGATGAAAATCAGGAACAAATATTTAAAGAACCCAAAATTATTATTAAGTATTTTTAAAGCAATTTAGAGTTGAAGTATTTATTATGTTATGATTGTAGTTAAATATGACATGTAAATAATAAAGAAAAAAATAATATTACGTGGCATATGACATGTGAAAAATGATATGACATGGCTTAACGAAAACACGACATGTGGCAAAATCCGATGTGGCGTAATGTATGAACGCCATGTGGAAAAAGCTGAGGTGGCGCAATGAAAAGGCTTTAATCCTTAGTGGTTTTAAATATATATAATAGATTCCATAAAAAAATATCCAATGTTTTTTTTTGGTAGAAAACAATTATCCAATGTTTTGCAAAAATGTTAACATGACCAATTTATAAGTGTAAAAAATTCTTGTTGAATAAAAAGAAGTGAATACATGGAGAAAATGGAAGTATAACGTACTAGTGAAGTCCATTTTTTTCTTTCTTCATATGAAAAAATAGATTTTCTATAGTAGATAATAATTGAAGGGTTTATCTAAATTCTAAATTAGGTCAATTGATAATATTTATTAAAATTATAGATATTGAATGTATAATAAGTGGTTTTACATTCATGCACATTAACAATACCAAGCTTAATTAGTGATAAGTATGAATATTGTTTGTTACAGTAATTTATTAGTATCTTTTTAGGAAGCAAATTAAAGTGGGTTGATATGTAAGTTGCAAATAATATTTTTTTTAATAGGTTAGTACGCATGAGAGTCGAAACGAAAACCTTTAGATTCTACTCTTGTAGCTTAATTGATTGAATAAATGTCGGAAGACAACTGTTGCAAAATATAAGACCCCAAGATATGATATATAAAAAAAAGAAGTCTTATGATATATCATATATAGTTGAAATATCATATTCAATTATATATATATGGTCCTGCTAAAGTGCTAAATATGGATGACACAGTTGTATTTGATAATTAAGTTGGCACACGAGTAATATCTTAGACAGGTAACTTATAGTTATTTGTCATTCTTCTCTTCTTCATCCATTGGTCAATAAGATTTCAGCCATTGCATCCTAACTTAATTCACTGTTCAATTTTCTTCGGATATTTTTGGATAAATGTCGGAAGGCAATTTGTGCAAAATAGAAGACCCCAAGATATGATTAAAAAAATATAAAAAAAAGGTCTTGTGAAGATGAAATATCATATTCAAACTAGCTATATATATGGTCCTGCTAAATATGGATGACACAGTTGTATTTGATAATTAAGTTAGCACACGAGTACATATCTTAGACAGGTAACTTATAGTTATTTGTCATTCTTCTCTTCTTCATCCATTGGTCGATAAGATTTCAGCCATTACATCCTAACTTAATTTACTGTTCAGTTTTCTTCGGACTTTATTTATGGATAATGTTGTTCTTTTTGTGTGTTGTTTTCTCCAAACTTTACTCTTTATAGTTGGTGGCGCCATGGTGATGTCTATAACCTATTTCTAGAAACCATACTAATTAAAATGAAAAGTATATGTTAAAAAAAGTGTAGCTTTGATAGGCAAGATATATGATAAATCATGAATTTAATGGTTCTTGCTCTCTAGAAAATAGAAATATATAAAATGGAGTACTAATTAAGTATGTTTGGAGTTGTTTAGAGTTGGGACGGGAATTATTTTGGAGAATATGTGTCTGATTTTTCTCTATTTTGAAGAAAAAAATTTAGGAATATCATTAGATATGCTCTTAACCATGCTTAAAATTTTAAAAAAAATCTACATATTAATTATTTTGAAAATTTAAATAGCTTTTTACAAGTTTATGCTTTCATAATTAGGATAACAATTATCACAAAAAAAATCTTGAAGTATATCCTCAAACTTAAATTATAACTTAGAAAGACCGAAGAACTATATACAAATTCTTTTCATATATTAATACAAGGTATATTTCTAAAAATAATGAAAATTATACTCCATACGTGAATAAAAGTAGATAAAGAGAAAATAACAATCATAATTTACATGAAATCGTGATTACTATATGAAATGATGAAATAATGATTTCTAATCCATGAGATGCTCACATCATAATCCTAGCCTAATGAAAACCTAAAATCACTTTTTTGTAGAGAAAATAATTAAAAAAAAAGAGAGAGAAAAAACCGGAAGAGAACATGCATCCCTAACGTGTCTTAGCTTGTAAGGTCAGTAATAGTATTAGCTTTGTCTCGTATTTTATTAATCAGCACTTTAGATGAAATTAAATAATTAATAATTAGTCAAAATGATTGAAGCCATAAACCAGATTTGTATAACATTGAGATTTTTATAACGAAGCTAGCGTTTGGCGATTTAATTAAGGGGGGTGATTGAATAAAATGCAGGTGGCCAAATGTATAGCTATTTAGGTTGTTGGATTCCACTGGGTTTGTCGTTTTGTGCCTGCTTTTCTGGTTGTGTTTTTGTTTTCATTCCCCTCAATCATATTGTGGGTTTATGGACACAAATTTCTCCCTAATTTAACAAAAAAATTTAGTACATTTTCCTTAGAAAAATTATAGTAATACTCCGTATTTTGTGAAAATCAGAAGAATCTCAACCAAGGGTAAATATTCACGAGAAAATTCATAAAAATCAATGGGTGAATATATGTTTATCCAGGCATGGTACATTAGTACTTCCTCCGTCCCCGGAAGTTTGTCCATGAAGCACATTTGCACGCGGAATGAAAAGTATATAAGTTTGACCATTGATGGAAAAGTTGATGAATTTAACGGCAAAGTTGGATAAGGAGGTTAATATATAAGATTAAACGATGATAATTTTGTAATTTTATAAGAAAAAATTATAAAGTTGATAAAAAAAGTTAAATAATGGGTGTAAAATATGAGATTGTATGATGGTAAGATTGTAAAAGTACAATGATATAAATAGAAAGTATGACAACATAAACACAGTTTCGGGGGCGCTCGAAAAGGAAAGATGCATGAAACTTTGAAATATATTCCCTCCAATACAAAATAGGTCTTTTTTGCTTAAAATTAAAACATTCAAATATAAAATTGATCCATTCTATTATTTAACTTTGTAAATTTCAATGAATCTCTTTCTTAGTACCAACCCATCACATTGTATCTAGCTGGTCTTTACTGAAAAAATAGAGCATTACTTAATCGGTTTAACTTTTTTTATTAAACACACATTTTAAATCATTAGATTTTCTAAGGAAGTAAATTGATACCACCTTTAATTTGAACTGTTGCCAATGCCTCTCTATATATTAATGTATATTTAAAAAAATATTAATTGGAAATTTGCTAAACCAATTCAAATCACTCCAATTCTTCAATATCTCTTGTAGATCTTTGTAAGTTAAGCTATTATATAATTTATATAATAACTTTATAAAATAAGTGCATGCCAAGTCACATATGTCAACTCAATTGATATTGTAGGGTAGATGATAATATGTAAATTAGTGGTTATTAGAAGGTCCATGTTGAGGATATATTTTCATGCCCCAATCAATATTTTACCACATGTTTGACACACCAAAATGCTTGTGTGGGGCGTCTATAAAGCCAGTGGATTATTATTATTATTTTCAAAAAAAAAAAACAATGCATCAAAAGTAAAAATATATAACTTCAGAAATTACTGTTATTCTTTAAATATATTACTCCGTATTATTATGAGTATATTCAAAAGAAAAAAAAATAAAGATGATGGTGAGTTTGGGCCAAAAGGACATGCCAGAGAGGCTTTGCCTCCTGGGGTGAGACACACCATTTCACTGCCCACTTGCTTCTAGGCTCAAACAGATGTACCAGATTTAAAAATAAATAAATTATAATAGTATTTGTGGTGATAAACATCAAAATCTCCACCACAGACCCTAAGTTATAGTACATGTTCACACATGATAGTTAGATGGAGGATTCTTCGGACCAATTTACCAGACCATTCAATTACTAGTATTAAGGATTAAGAAGAGCCATCTTGTATAACGTTTTAAGTTTGATCGGTCGATTAAAAATGGTGTAGTTCGTTTATACGAACATGTGTGTAATAAGCAATGTATAGTTCAATGAATGATGTAGCTCACTTACATTGTAAATTAAGGCTATGAAGGATCCAAAATGTTAAAAATGTAGAATACAAATTCTGGTCCAAACCCAAATGATAATGAATAGAAAAGTTCGCAAATTTTATTCGCAGACTCTATTTATCGGAAGTAACTTTGAATGCTAGATTTTTATTTTAACAGGACCGTGGCGAGGTAAGAAAAAGTTAGATGCTCAAGAAAACAACAGATCAAGGATCGATCTAATATTAATATTGTACTATCAATAAGTAAGAATTGTGAGGAAAAACACTATAATTATATGATTATATGTGATCTAAATTAACTGATCCATATCTCATTGTGGGGGTGGTCAGATGGGGACAAAGGTACAATTTTTGTAGATTCTCTGCAGAGGTTGAACCTGCTATAGTGGAGTAGATCTCACTAGTTATTGACTTTGCTATTCATTTAATCATCTCATTTACTCCCTCCGTCCCATTGAGTTTGTCTCAAAGGACAAATTTTGCGGTTTTTAAGAAAGTGATAAAGTAGGTATTGGGATATGGGAAAGTGGGTAAAAGTTGAAATTGAATGGGGGTAGTATTGTAATTTTATATGTGTAAAAAGTTGAAAAGTGATAAAGTAGAAAGAAAAGTTTGATTTTGGGTGTAAAAAGTGAGTTTGAATATAATGTTGTAAGAAATTGTTGATATAAAAGGAAAGAGGACAAACTTAAGGGGACGTCTAAAATGGAAACGAGACAAACTCAATGGGACGGAGGGAGTAATTTTTAATGTGTCTGTGATTGTGTGATATGAATGAGTTAATGGTTCAGGTTTTACTGACCAACCTGTAAAGTGTTTATTCAGATATTAATATCCACAACAAGTGAAAATGACTTCTCCTAAAAAAAGCTCCTTTGGATTGTGATTTGAGGAGGGTAACAAAAAATCTTAGGGGAAATTGCATTTAACCACCCTTTATTTTGTATAAGTTACAATCAACCACCCTTTATAAATTTTTTGGCAGAAAACCACCCTTTGTTTGTAAAAACCAACATTTTACCACCCTTTAACGGGTAAGAGTTACTTTCTCCGCTAAATTTTTTCTTGATTACGTTAACAAAAAGAAAAAGAAAAAAAAAACCTCCATAAGGAAGATAAGAATGCAGAATGTCAAGAGACTAGAGATCTTCATCTCACCTACACCTTCATCTTCACTTTTACAAGTAGCAGGTCCATCACTCAGAAATTAAAGACCCATTTTCGTCCCCAGGTCCATCCTAAAATCGCCTCTTTTTCAACTATAATTGAAAGAATCAACACCCAAAAAATACGATTAAATCAATTTCGAATTTCCCCAAATGTAAAGTATGAGAAACATGAATAAGGTACCCCAGTAATGGGGTTTTGATTTGCTCTGGCTTTCTGAATTCCAACCACTCCCAATTGATCAATTTGGGCACATGTTTGATTTAACTATAACTATGAACTTGAAACGTCAATTTGGGGAGAAACTCTTTCAATCCTACACTTTTCATGATTTAGGGTTTTTTGTTTGGAATTAGATGCGAAAAAATTCCCAGGTTGGATTAATAGATTTAGGTCTTTTTATGTTTAATTTGGGTTTAGAGAGACGGATTTCTTGGTAATTAGATGATAAAGTTGGGTTCTTGTTGTGCAAATCAATAAGGATGATAAGATTAGGGTTTGCATTCATCAATTTTGAGTTCCAGAATTTTGACACGAGGAGGAAGGATTTATTTCGCTGTGTAATTTCATCCCAGGTTGAACAAGTAACGTTGTAAATTTGTCAAAGGGTGGTGAAGTGTTTGATATTTGTAAATAAGGGTGGTTTTCTGCCAAAAAAATTATAAAGGGTGGTTTTCTGCCAAAAAAATTATAAAGGGTGGTTGATTGTAACTTATACAAAATAAAGGGTGGTTAAATGTAATTTTCCCAAAATCTTATCCAAAATGATTGTTAATTCAATTGCTATGTACGGAGTACGTTTCAAGTACAGTTTATACAATTAAAATCTCATTTGAATATTACAAGTTGGGTAATGTTTGTATGAGAACTAATGACGAGTCGCTTGTTTTAAGGTTAATTGGATCGTCCTTGGTTGGAGTAAGAACCCAATCACCTTGAAACTCGAATCGCACGAATCCCAAATCGATCCTTAGAAAAACTTACAATCAAACTTGTCGAGTTGAATATTAGAAAAGCTTGTCGAGTTGAATCTTACAATCAAACTTGCAATCCAAATTTCGACTAATCCTATAACGTGCCTCGCGAACTAGAATCAATCTCGACACTTCTCACGATCTTTAGTTGAAAGTTTATTTTGCTCTGTAACATGAAAGTGTAATTTCTGAATAAATTGATCTACAATCTCTAGGGTTTCTGTTAACCTTAATAGAAGAAAAAAATCCATACAATTATACTATCCTAAATTAGAACAAAGCTTACATAAAAGGAAATTAATAAATGTCTTAGCAAAAAACAAAAACGTCTTCAATGCGTGTCGCACGACTCATGAACATCAACCGAGAGCAACCACAGCCGTGTCACGACTCGTGACGTTCTCCTAATCCATCACGACTCGTGTCAAGAACAATGCCATGAAAAAGAACTACGACACCGTCGAATCTTAGAAAAATGGAGTTGAAAAGGAAGAATCGAAAATTTATTAACGATTGAAGATCTAGATCATCCGTTCATTCGAATGAAAAAATATAGACATACGGGATTGCTTACTCCTAACAAATTTCAGCTATAATTCACTCGCTGTTTATAAAACTCGGTTAAAAACAGTGAAATGCAATTAAGTTTTAAAATATATCTCACTTATGTGACAAAGCCTAATGACTTATGACTTATGACATACATGTTTGTGACAATGAATTTTAATCTGGTAGTGAAACGAAGTAAATTGGATACTTAAAAATTCTCTTGGTCCGTTCGATATTCAAAATGTCATTACAGAAACTAATCACTCGGTTCTTGAAAGGTTCCTTTTAGCTCATGAAAGGATAAGAGCATCCACAACTGAGAAATGTTGAACATTTTTTTCCACAAATAAATAAAAAGAAAATTAAAAAATTCAGCTTTTGTCAGAGTTTTTCAGGGAAACATTTCTTATTTCTGAGGAGAAATTTCTCCTGCAAGAAATAACCTCTGAAAAATAAGAAATTTCTTCTTCCTTTTCCCGACACATAAATAATTTTCTTTTTCTTAATTTGTTAAGAAATTGCCACAAATCTCTTCATTGTGGATTCTCTAACACTAATCTTACTTTATCACATAGCATATTTTTTTAAAAAAACTAGCTTGTGTAGCATTACCTCTTTTTTGAACATCACTAATAATGAAAGTAGTTACCATTTTGAATAGTAAAGGTTATATGGGCCTATGGCAGCCCAATGAACAAGTCTTTCACATTTTCTGATTTGGGTAGAAAACCATTAAATTCTTCAACCGAAAAAAAAGAGAAGAAAACCATTAAATTCTTCACCAATTTTTTTTATTCAAGCAATCAATATTACCAAGAATTCTTCATGGAATGTCAAATTTCACTCCAAAATTTTAAGCAAACCCAAGTAATTAATACAATAACAATATTTAGTTCGAGAACTGTGATCTAGGGTCAGGACGGAGACATTCTAGATCTAAATGAAATGTGCCTGATTATTCTAGACATAATATTTTCAATATATAAGGTGATATTCAAATAAATTGCAGGCGTATTTCCATCCATGATTCAAAGTATACGTAAATTGTGAGATTTTATTCCAGTTGTTTTTGGTATTAGAAAATGACCAATTGAAGCTTAATTGCGATTGAAACGGACCATGTGAGTTCACAAGTTAGTATTCAATTTTGATCATGGAATTTTCGATAACACTATAAATAGTTAATAATGGAAAGATTTGATAAATTTTAAATTTTGAGTTTTTAAATATTTTTAATGACGAATTCACTATTTACTTTTTATGGTTTTAGTTTCTAATTCTTTTGTTTAGAATGTGTCATTACGGCACACGATAGAATGTTTCATTATACATATTGTACTTATATATTACGTGGTCAGATTTCAAATACCATAAAAGGCGAAAACAACACATAAAATCGGATTTAAGCACCGTCAAAGATATACATTTTTTTTAACAGAACATAAAAAGAAAAAGAGTTGAAGCAAAACATGCAAGAGTGCTAGCTAATTAATTATAGCTAAAATTGCTTAAGGGAGGAACATGTATGCTTAATCAAGTTTTCAAACGGTTTAATGAATTCCCCCCTTGATTTCAGCCACTTAAAAGGCATGTGCACACGAGGCCTTGCATGCCTAATTAATGCAAGAATACAAGTAATCATTGTCATTAACAGCAAAAAATTTCACAGTCATATGCCTAATTTTTTTAATTTAAAAAGGAGTGCATGATAATTATACCGCCAGGTCAGCAAAAAACAAGTACATTGAACTTGATCTGAGAACTATTTTTCTTTTAATTTTGTGTGGGAAAATTAGAAGGGCAACAACAATTAATGTTTTTGACACTAAAAAGATGAGAATATTTTTTTGTCAGCAGAAGAGACAAACAAAGCCCAAAAACATTGCTAGTTAATCGGGACATTAACTTAATTTTAAAACCACCCTAAATTGCTCTATTTGGATTCACCTTAATTGGAGCCTTCTATAATCAAACAGACAAATACTAGAAAAGGAATAAGAATTTGTTCTTTAGACCACATAATTTGAATACATTAATATACAATATCAACAAAAGATCATGATCATGCATGGACTAACTTCAATAGTACAGACAATCCAGAGTTGGGAAATCATAATTGATGCCATGCATTGTCGATAATTGAAGGTTTATATATATGCTTATGTGCAACTTAACACTATATGAAGTTCTATTACAAATTTTCTATCTTATGTGTGTAAGAACGTCCTTATCTCAGGAATTTCCTACATTTAATTTATTTGATTTTTTTCATTAACCCGATCAATAATATGCTAGATAGTATTTGTTTAAGAATTTTTGGATTTTTTCTCACATGACATTTTCATAAGAATTCGGTTTGTGGAATACAGTTATCTCAAAAGGAAAAAAGAAAAACTCATTACAAAATCTAAAAATTTGTTATAAAAAATAAAATCAAACATAGTGCTTATAATGTCTCCTCATAATTAAAGGTTTAGAGAATATATTCTTGGAAAACAGGTTAGAAATACCAATAAAAAAATATTGGTGAAAAGTGAAAACATTAAAAAAAAAACTTTGTTTTAATTTCTCACTATTAATGTATCAAAGTAGAGTACTTGCAAAAAGCTTACACATGAAAGTGAGACATGAACTTGGAAAAACTTGACATATATATGTTGTTCAGTGATAGCATTGAGCTTTAATGGCTAGATGCAGAGCTCAGAGCTGCCTTCATTCTACGTAAATCAGTTTTGTAACTTCTCAGAAGAGTCTAGAGTTTCTGGCACAAAACATACGTCATCTTCTTTGCAAGAATGGTCATATGCTCAATATGATTTGCTTATGAAACCAAAGATCCAACAAAAATACTTATTTCTTAACACCGTTAAGCTGAATTAATTTGATGAACTAGATTGCAAAACCACATTTTAGTACTGCTAACTTAAAGGAGAAATAAGGGTTGGTGTTTTTGAACTTAAGGGTATTTTGGTTGGTGTTTGTTTTTTAAATTTATTTAATAACTTTTCTACGGTTAGTGCCCTCGAGCTTTTTGGGGTTTTATTTATTCGGAAACCTTGGTCGGGGAGGGGTCTTTGTAACGCTCCAGCATGCTTCAAATACGCTCGTTTAGGTGTGGCTCGACTCACAAGATGTCAAGAAACCATACATTGTATGATTGTTGAATGGTAGGAGCTAGGTGGCAAGAAGGCGAAGGAAGAAAGTGCTCTAGTAATTATTTCACATGCGCGGTCTTTTATCACATAAAAATGGGAGATTGTTTAGAAATTTCAAATCGGAAAATTAGGGTGTTTTGAGAGGTGAAATCCTCGTAATTTGATTTCTAGTGCATCAATCATAAAACTCAAAACCTTAAGGAGTCGACCGAAAAAATAGCAATACCCTTAACTTAATAATTATAACACCAACCAAATTTTCTTAACTCAAAAGTTATTCAAGACTTTGCTTGGCTTGTTATATTCTGTGAAGTCAGTACAAGATCTTACTATAAGCAAGCACATACACATACACACACTTGACAAAAGTAGAGCAGCATATGCTGTATGCAAAGAATACCACGTCAGTTTAACACATATCAGTACAAAGGACAAATCCATGGATGATGAAGCAGAGCTCCTGCAATTTCATGATAAAGAAGGGTAAAATGAAGATGTAGCAGTGATCACATACAGACAAGAATATTACCCTCTTGGTAGAAAATCATGTTTTTGAAGGAAGCAATTTTAAAAGGTATCACAAACATGAGCACAAAAGAATTCCATGTGTAGATTGTGGACTCCCAAAAGGCCTTAAAGGGAAAAGCTGGGGAAAGGAAACCCATATAATGCACTAGTAGTCTAGTACTAGTAGTAGTTGTTGTTCTTACACATCCATTAAATGCCTTTGTTCATAGGAGTATACATCAATGGAGTTTCGACCAAAAAAAAATATATACTTCAATGGATTATATATATATATACATAGCTTAATTTGATAACCAGAAGTTTGGGTTTGTGTGGTTGTTTTAAATGTTTAGGTTTCAGTTACTTTTGCCAAAAATGCTTAGATTTCAGTTATTTAATTGTTTAAAATTAAGGTGCCTCTTAATTTATAGCATATTATGAAATAATCATTTTTAAAATTTTGAAGAATAAAAAATGTTTCACAATAAAAATTGAAAATCCTAATGTTTTTTAATGTTTTTTAATAACAAGCGACCGGCCATAACTATGGAAGAAAAAGGAGTTGATTCGAGTTTCATGATAGGTAGGAGGCGGCAAGAAGTCTCTACTGTCCAGCGCTTAGGCGGGACTTAGAAAGGTTTTTTAGAGCATCGATCGGAACTATACTTCACAAAATTTTAGCACCTATCACGTTAAAGTGAATATTTGCAACTAAGGTTTTTTTGGTTGAGACCAGTGCCCATGAGAGTCGAATTGGCCGGTGAGCTCTGTGTACTATCCCTGAGGTTTGTTGTTAGTATGTTGTACTTAATTGCCTACTTGCCTAGATTATTGCACGTTCGATCAAATCTTAATGTGTGGTCTTGGTTGTCTTGTTGTATACTCGAGAGTCTTGAGACTTGACTAGATATGAACCGGAGCATGTGCTTGGCCACCCGCATTTGGAGGGTGGATCAACTTTTTTAGCATATACATAAAGCCAAGATGAGACAATTAATACATGGTGCACCAAAACATGAAATGACTCGTCTATATGTATAGATATATATGGACTTGACATGCTAGTATTTATGTTTGATTTAAATGGTTCGGCATCTAGTAGGATGATCTAACATTTCAGTAGCAACTAGCAACTCATACTTGTAGTTCGTATGAAAATTTCTGTTACTATTAGCTAGCAGTTTATCACTTCAGTTTTATTTATTTGTTTTTGTTGGAGTGACATATTTGTGTATGTTTGTGGGAAGGTGGTTATCCATGGGTTACTCCTCCCACAATTGGTTTTAAGACGTAAACTTATGGACTTATGTGTTGCTAGGTTCATTCACGTATATACGCATGACGGTCACTTTCTCTGTTATTATCGGTTCGGTGACGACCCGTTTGATTTTGACCCCCTTCCAAATCGTGAAGAACCTGTATTGAGAAGTTGGGACTTAAAGCTAGGTTTTTAAGCGTAGATAAGTGTGTCATAATCAAGATGAGCTCCACTACTTTATATTTTTCCATTCATATATATCTTTAGATTGCCTTCGATATGCATAGATTTGTAGGTGTTGTGGATCTAATGAGTTATGTTTTTCACAATGCTCTAACGTTTCAAAACTGAATCGACCTACTCATGACACTTGTAGGCGATTCTCTTATCCATGCTCCTAGAAGTTGAGCAACATATGTGCACATTTATATGATCATAATAGGAACTGTTTTCAAACATCTAGTCAAAACGGTTAAGCCTCTAAGGGTAGTATCTAGAGGTCACCGGTTCGACTCTCATGGGCAGTGCCCTCAACCAAAAACAATGATCATAATAGGAACTATTTCATATTTGATGTACTTAAGTTGGTTTTAAATGGTTATTCTTAAAGTGTTTTATTAAACACGAATTAAATCTTGATACCTATTCACCATCTCATCCCGCCCCGACTAATATGAACCCTATTTGTTTGGGCTTGTCGAGCCTAATACATTATTGAGATAGAGATAATATAATGACCGATTAAAGAGGCATGCCAGGTGTGGGAATATTATAGTCCCACACTAGGCCCATTGTTAATTGGTCTTAGGTTGAGCCATAAGTATGGTGTGATCTTATTCATTTATGCTTAAATACCTCCTCCTTTCTCTCAAGAGCACTAGAATTAGAATCTCCTCATCATGCAAACAAACAAACGAAAGAGGTGAGCATTCTTTTGAGTGTTCTAGGAATAGTGACATGTCGAGTTAACATAGGGTGACAAGACAACAGTAGGTTGTGAAAGTGTGAATAGACTCTTGTTCTCACTATTTGTTGTGCAAGACAAATCCTTGCAAGTTGGTGTCCATGTACGTATCTGCCTTCTATTGGTTGTGGTGATCATGTTCCTTTTCAACTTTGGATATGAGCTTTCAACTCTGGGCCTCCTAGGATGGTTAAGTATGAAATCCGGGCCCACCAAACAGTTTACAGCTCATAAGACATAAATATGATCATTATTATTGGGCCGTGCTACATTAAGCCCAAATCTTTGTTAGGATGTTTTTTCATTTTTTTTTGCAATGTCAAACTTCATTTTCTCTAAACTGTCTTTTCACATATGTGATGGTACTATTTTGTGGCAACATGAAACTTTTATAAGGAGTAGTTGAATGATATGTAACCTTTCAAAACACAAACATTCCATTGTACATGCGAGTATGTGATGGTATTCTTTTGTGCGTTGATACAACTTTTTTTTACCCTTTGATGATGGGAAGTTATAATAAATTCAATGAGTATACACAACAACAACAATAACCCAGTGTAATTCCCCTTACGGGGAATCTAGGGGTCAAGATGGGGACACCCCTGGCTAGACGCTGAGGGAGGCGTCCAAAAGACCCAACGGAAATCGGAACTCTTCAAACACACAAAACAAAGCAAAAGACACAACAACAGCACAAAAACAAAACCAAACAAAACAAGACAAAACCAAACGCAACACAACCAGACAGAACTAAAAACCAAAACTAGACAGTCTGATCTGGGGCCAAAAAAGTCACGTTGAAATATGACATCTGGGCCTCCTAGGATGGTTAATATCTCTCGGGCTAAAAACGTTATCAACCCTTGTTTGGTTCAACGAAAGATTAATTTGTAAGATCGAGATAGAAGGATATGTTCCTACTATAAAACTTTTAACTAAGATATTCTAGCTTGCTATAAGTCACGTTGAAATATGACATAATAAAGTCCGATGACTAAACTAACGGGGATAACTATTTGTACATACGTGACTAGCGTGAGCAACAAAATAGTCATATTGACACTTACTAGAGGCGTATGATTTCTCCAGAAGAGAGCAATCGTAACGGTCTTCCATGGACCGACCTGAACCCTTAATTAGTGAATCAAAATTAAGATCTATGATATTGGATCTTATTTGATTCGTCTCGTCTATCTATCTTTCGGAGGATAAGTTTGAATACAATACGGCCAATTGACACTCAAATCTATATATATATATATAAAAGCCGTAAGGATTGGAGCCTCCACGTTGCGCCACGTCAGCTTTGTCCACGTGTCGATCCGAGAATGCGCCACATCAGATTTTGCCACGTGTCATCGTTTCCTTAAGCCATGTCATTTAATTTATTTTTTGATTGCCGAAAAAAATGCTAAAAATTAACCTCTTCATTTGATTTTATCCTTATTTAGCTTTAAATGGAAAAACGTAATTATAAAAGATTAATTTATTTTTTGATTGCCGAAAAAAATGCTAAAAATCTAAAAATTAACCTCCTCATTTGATTTTATCCTTATTTAGCTTTAAATGGAAAAACGTAATTATAAAAGATTAATTCATTTTTTGATTGCCGAAAAAATGCTAAAAATCTAAAAATTAACCTCCTCATTTGATTTTATCCTTATTTAGCTTTAAATGGAAAAAAATGGTACAATATCTTTTATTAACAAATTTCAGTTTACCAAATCTTTGGTTAATAAAAGATATGGTACCAATTATTGTATTCGATTTTTTTAGAATGGATTTTCCACATAATATGACCATCTATTAGGAGTTCCATATCTTTTATTAACAAAATTCTGTTTATCAAATCTTTCGTTATCAAAATATAATCTTTTTATGCAAAAAACTTTTCCTTAGAAAATTAAGATATGTGTACGTAATTATCCTTCAAAAAAAATTAGATACGTGAGCTTAACGTTGCTAACTAACAATATTTTTAAGGAAATTTTGTTTCATTGTTTTCCATATATTTTGTACTAAATGAAGTGTGCTGTACTTACCAAAACAAAAACTTACCATTGATAAAAATCTCATTTGTCTCTTAATCCGAAAATAAAATCTTTCTTATCTTTTGTGATTTGTTCCAACTTTTTTACCAATTCATTTTAATTAAACTGGGTTAGTTTGGTTAATTCAAGATTTCAAGTAAAAAAATAAACTTTTACAAAAAAATATATTATTCATTCTACCTATATGTAAAATATTTTAAACCAAATAAATGAAGGAAATGTATTTGAAATAATATTCATCCTATATGTAAAATATTTAGCCATGTATTTGAAATAAATGAAGGGAATTTTATAAAAAATATATTATTTATCCTATATTAAAATATTTTTCCATGTATATGAAATAAATGAAGGAAATTTTGTTTGATTGATTTCTATATATTTCGTACTAAATCAAGTGTGATGTACTTTACTTACCATTGCTATTCTACCAAAAACAAAAACTTACCATTCATAAAAATCTCTTTTGTCTCTTTACCCGGAAATAAAATCTTTCTTATCTTTTGTGATTTGTTCAAACTTTTTTTTAAAATTCATTTTAATTAAACTGGGTTAGTTTGGTCGATTCAAGATTTCAAGTACAGAATAAAATTTTATAAGAAATATATTATTCAGCCCACCTATATGTAAAATATTTAGCCGTGTTTTTGAAACAAATGAAGGAAATTTTATAAAAGATATATTATTCATCCTATATGTAAAATATTTAGCCATATATTTGAAATCCAATAAGTATGAATATTGAAATAAATTATTGAAATATTGTTTATTTTTGGGTTTATGAGATTTTATTTGTAATGTATTTGATGGAGATGATTGGATGGAGAGAGAAATGAAAAAGAAAAGTAAGTAAAAAGTAGAAGGTATAAGGTTAAAAGTGTAAAAAAAATAGTGATATAAATGGAAAGAATAGAATTGTGGATAAGACGACGAAAACGGAAATATGGACAAAAATATAGGGACGGAGGGAGTATTAACTAAAATATAGGGACGGGTATTAGACTAGTGACTAGTTCTAAGGTGGTAATTTTAATTTATCCTCTACATTCGTAACATCCATGGTTTTGAAAAAATTAAAAAAATAAAAGATAATGAATATATATCCTGTAAATAAATGTAAACAGCTCATATAATAAGTAAAATATGAACAGAGACAGCATAGGGTACATGAAGAAATCATGACGAAGTGTGAGAGGGATTACCCACGGAACAAAAACGGGCGATGTCTATATTTCATAAAAATTTAGACGGTCAAAATTAATTTCCAAAAAGCTAGGGCTACAGTGTTATTTTTCAAAACCCAGATTTCAACTAAAAAAATCAATGAATAGATCAAGTATTTGTAATGGACCTAATGGTAACAAGCACTACATACATTGGATTGACGCAAATTAGCCTATGCTGCCAAAAATGCTCAAAACCAACCCTATATTTTCATACACATCATTTCTTTCCCACGAACCCCACTAAGCATCATCATTTTGAAGCTAGACATTTTCGACAAGGAAAAGAAATGCATTGATCGATATTCTATTCTTATGGGAAAAAATACACTGACATAGTGATAAACATATAATTGTCCTAGAATTATCGCATGAATATAGATAACATATATAATCAGAGCTGGACATAATTAAGTTATTCCTCATTAACTATGAGTTTTTTTGCACTTTTTTGGGTCAAAATGGTTTTTAGCACTTCACGTCATCACATGTGTTATCAAGATTTTTATAAAAAAATATGCTTAAATATTTTTATATCTATAAAAAAAACAAGTGATATTAAACACCCCACCCTCCTATCGTACGCAATGTGGTTGAAAGTCCATGTGGGTTAAGTGAAGTTATGCACAATCTTTATTCAGGTTTCGAGTTTGAATTTCTTTGGTGTTATATATGAATGACTTTGAATGTTCATCGTATAAAAAGATTCGGTACTTCTTAACTTGCATTTTAACTATTCGGATCGGATGAGAGATTTATATTAAACGAAACGGGAAGTTTTGAGTGGACAAGCCAAAAATTATTACTCAAATTGGTCGATAAGTTTAAATTTAATCACATAAACTTAAATAAGAAAAAGGGTATATACAATGGTTACTCATTACTATCGTCAAACACCTAATTAAACCATCTATATATATATATATATATATATATATATAAAAGCCATAAGGATTGGAGCCACCACATTGTGTCACGTCAGCTTTTTCCACATGTCGATCCCACATTACGTCACCGAGGATTTTGCCACGTGTCATCGTATTATTAAGCCACATCATATAATTTTTATTTACTAATTAAGCCATGTCATATAGATTTGTACACATCATATTCATGATTTTTTTTTTAAATCCATGTCATATTTGTCTAATTTTCTAAAAATATATCTTACCATTTTAATACCAAATCTTATTTATTTTCTATAAAAATTACATTTCGAAATTAAAAAAATAGTGTAGTGATGAAGATTAGTTTCCATAAATTGTGAGATCTTTATGATAAATACTAGACAATTTGATATCATATTAGGTTAGAATAAATATGTATGATTTATTTGGGAAGATTGACCTAATATCAATATTTTTAAATACAAAATTTATATTTAATTATAATAAAATCTGCATTTTAAAATCATAATATATGTAATGTGAATATATGTTATTTTGTTGTGATTCCTTCACTATATGACCTAACTCTAATTAAATCAAATATTTTTTATAGTCAAAATTTAGCAACAAAACTTTTTTTTTTTTTTGAGGAACAAAACTTTTTTTTGATTCCGTGTTTTTAATCAACTAGTTGAAGACCCGTACCAGGTACGGGTAATGTTCATTTTTTTCGTTAATTTGTGTATCTACTATAATCTATACTATATATTATTTCTTATATATAAATAGATTAAAATGGAAAATGAAAAGTTAAGTTAATTAATATGTCTCTTTTATAGAAAGAAATTTAAAAATAGATAATATTGTTTCAAAGATAGATATTAGATGAGTAAGAAAAAGGATAAAATCAAAGATTAAATAATTAAAGAAATTTTAAAGATAAATAATATGCCTTTAAAGATAGATATTTGATGGGTAAGAAAAAAGATAAAGTTAAAGATTAGATAATTAGGATAAATAAAACATATAAAATTGTTAAAAAAGTGGGGGCCAGAATTAACGTGGAGGCTCGAAATTCTCCGGCTTTAATATATAGTATAGATTTGGATATTCCATATCTCAGCTACAATCAGTTTTGATTTGATTTGATTTCCAAAAAAAATTAGTTACTAGTACTACTTTGAATTTTGAAGTTGAATTTTGAATTTTGAAGTTGAGCTACGTAGTTACGTTTTGCTTTGATTTTATTTTATTTTATTTTGAATTTTGAAGTTGGGGGTGATAGTTACGTAGAATTTTGAAGTTGAGCTAACCATATCCATTAATATTGTTATTTAGTTGATTACGTCCTCTTTCTTTCCTATTTTGAATATTTGCTTTTTGTAAAGTATCTATTGAACAATAAATTATCATCCCCAAATATTTTTTAAAAAACTTTACAACATAAAATTATTTTTGAGAAGTCCAATTAACCAAAATAAAACTCCAACTTTTTAGGCATTTCAACATATCAATATCACAGATAATATTGATTAGTGATTCCAAATAATACAAACAAATGAAAAATTAAATTGATGAAAAAGTATTACATTAATAGTAAAGACTCACTTTTCTGATCATAGTAATGTTAAAGAACATAGTTGTTAAACTTCACATAATTTTTTTTTATCGTCAAACCCTATATATCTTGATTGATTGATTGATTCCCTATCTTCTTATAGTTGTACATTAAATGATTTTTTCTAAAATTAGATTATAAAACGCGATCGTTTTCGAGCTATAAAGTTTATTTTCGCCCCACTTTATTAACAATTTTATATCTTATATTTTTCTTAATTATCTAATTTTTTATTTTATCGTTTTCTTACTTATCTAATATCTATCTTTAAAGTCATACTATGTACCTTTAAAATTTTCTTAATTGTCTAATCTTTAATTTTATCATTTTCTTACTCATCTATTATCCATCTTTGAAGCAATATTATCTATCTTTACAATTTGTCTCTATAAAAGATACATATTAATTACATTGTCTTTTTAATTATGTTTTAAATCTATTTATGTGAGAAGTAATTTACAAATTTCGAATTTAAAAAATAATTAAAAAATAATTATCATTTTAAATCTTTACAATATTATCGTTTTTAAATCTATTTATGTGAGAAGTGAAATTTTTATTTACTAAACTATTTTATAATTAAAATATACTCTATAATCTGGTACATGTAAGTACAAATCTGAAAAATATTCTTTTTTGTCTAGAAACAAAAAATAACATTTTCATACCCTAAAATTTTCATTATATATTTTCGCTTATTAATATTTTAATTATAATAAAAATAATTACAAATTATGAGATGTAAGTCATAGTCGTGCAAGGCACGACGGGTACCGCTAGTTAAGATTCTAAAAATACTATACATTTTTTAAAATTTTAATCAACTCTAATGAACATTGAACATTACCGTCGGGACAAAAAAAGGTCACTTAGCACTACTACGTACATGTAGTAGCTATAGTAGCATATAAATTTACCCAAAATTTTAAAAGCTTATAAAACCCTAAAGTTTTCGTGCACCACGAGTGATCTTTAGTGACCTGTTGTGATGTTATTTTATTGTTGGTTGCCACAGTGACCAGTGGACATGAAAGCACCCATCTTTTCATGTCCATTTCTCATTTGACATTTGATAGTTTGATAGATAGGCATCACTCAACCTTGCATTGTTCTTCCTCAAATGCTCCCTCTATTTTTTTTGACCCTTTTAACCCCTCCCTCCATTTTTCTACTTCATCTCATTTCTTCATCTTCATCCTTTCATAAGTCTTACCCTCTCCTCCATTTTTTGTTGACACAAGAAAATTGAAGCTCTTCAATGATGGGTTCTTTAGGAGGAGAATTTGCTACGAAAGCAATGTGGTTATCCCCTAAGATTTCTGGCTTCATTCCTCCTGAACGATGGGGTCATTCTGCCTGTTTTTCTCATGGCCTTGTTTATGTATATGGGGTAATTTTTATGTATTTTTTCTTATATTTTTGCTCTTCCAACTCTGATCTCGCATGTTTTCTAGATCTTATTACTTATGTACGGAGTAATTTTTTTTAAGGATTTATGTTAATATATTCTTTCATATGATGATGATTCTTCAAGCAAAATTTAATTTGATAGGTCTTTAGGGATTTTATGATATTTTATGAGTGCTTTGTTTTGATATAGTACACAAGGGACATGGGCTTTTGTTAGATACCATAGAGTTTTCCCATCTATGGATTCTAAATACGAAATTAGCAGATTGAATTACACCTCTAATTTAAAAGCTTAGAATTTTAGTTTGAATTTTCATGAAAATATAGAGCCACATGACATAATAAATTACTTAAACTACAATTCTCGAAGGGCATATATACTTTCTGCATGCCATAAAAGAGATATAATTATGATCTTGTATTGCCCTTAACTATCCCATCCTTATCTTTGATCAGGAAAAAAAAGAGGGATTTTCTTCAGTATAAGTGTATAACCATGGAAATGTACTTTCTGTACTTTTTAGGCCTTGATCATTTGTTTGGGCAAAAATAATTTTTTTTGGAGTTTCTAATTATTCTTCAGTACAAGAATTTTTTGGAGAATAATACTCTTGGGCGAAAGTGAGATAAAACCTTAATTGTCATGGAAATGTTGATTTATGTCAACCCGCCAAATGAAATTCATGTTTTTAAGTGATGTTTTTAAGCATTCTGTTTTTAAGTGAGCAAATTTTGATTTGTTGTTTCAACAATTGAGCCTAGGGTTGTTGTGGAGGTCTGCACTTCAGTGATGTTCTTGTACTAAACCTCAACACAACGTCATGGAGCATACTCACCACAAAGGGTAAAAGTCCGGGTCCTAGAGACAGCCACAGTGTCGCCCTCTGGGGCGAAAAAATGCTCGTCTTTGGTGGAACGAACGGTTCCAAGAAGCTCAATGATCTCTACATTTTGGATCTCGTATCGAACGAGTGGACACAGCCACTTTGTATAGGGAATCCGCCTTGCCCTCGCGAAAGCCACACTTCTACTCTTGTTGGTGAGGACAAATTGGTCATTTTCGGCGGGAGTGGGGAAGGCATTGGCAACTATTTGAATGATTTGCATGTTCTTGACTTGAAATCAATGACTTGGAGCTCTACTAATGATCATTTGAAGGGCGAGTCGCCTTCTCCTAGGGATAGTCATGCAGCCGCTGTTGTTGGAGACGAGTTGTTTGTGTTTGGTGGAGATTCGGGTGATCGGTATCATGGGGAAGTTCATAGGTTTGATACAAAAGCTATGACTTGGATGAAGGTATAGTTAGTTTTTTGTATATGACTATTGTACAAGATGTTAGCAGTGATTTTACATTAAGCTTAGTTTCTAATGAATATGCCATTTGTTCTATATACAGTTGGCGGTTGAAGGATCTTCTCCGAGTGCGCGAGCTGGCCATGCTATTGTGGGCATAGGTCACAAGGTGGTTGGTCTTCACATCGAACATTTTGTCTTATGGCTTTTCGATTGGACATGTTCGATCATAGCTTAAAGGTTTTTTTAATCACATCTTATACAAGTTCTTGTTTTGTAGATTTATGTCATAGGCGGAGTTGGGGACAAAGAATACCACGACGACGCATGGAGCCTTGACACAAAAACGTGTTCTTGGTCTAAGCTCGAAATCTGTGGCCCATCACCTCAAGGACGGTTTTCTCATACCGCCATTGTTGCAGGATCTGACATTGTCATCTATGGAGGGTGAGATCAATTGATAGGTTTCAGAGACTTCTTTTGATCATTCTAGTTAGTACCCAGATCATAGCATGGACTCTTTTCAACATCACTTGTGGTTCAATCTCAATATAGGTGTGGAGAGGATGAACGCCCTCTAAGGGAAGTCGTCGTACTACACCTAAGGAACCATAACGAATGGCTCAACGTTTCTCCTTCCGACGGCCTTGGAAGTCATCATTGGATCCGTGGGAAGAGACGGTCTAACAAAAAATACAAGAATTTGGTAAGCTTTGTTTGTTTTTTAACGACCCTTCATTCAAATCACTAGTTATGCTACAATTACGAATGCTTTTATTACATGAGCTTCTATTTTATCATGACAGAAAGCGATGTTTCTTGGCAATGTCATCCAGACAGAGCCACATTCGAAGAGAAGAAGAGCCGAAAGCAACACAAAGCCATTCGATATAAGGCGACTGAAAGAGGATTTGGTTTCGGTCTCTCAACACTCCTCTCCAGTACAATCCGATCAAGAACAAACCACAATCGGAACACCAGCAATGTCTTTGTTCCAATCTCCAACGAGTAGCGAAAAAACGGGCAGTTTTGATCGTCCGACCTGCCTACCAATAGCAGAGGAGAGACCGGCAGTGCAAGAACGGCCACGCTCGAGCCTGGTAAAACCGTCGAACCCCTTACATAATTCTCACATCTAAGTCCCCTAATCGAAACCGAGCATCATAACTTAGCCTTATTGTATTGAATCCATGGACTACAGATCGGAGCAGACGTGCAGGGGAAAGTCGATGGATCATTCGACTCGGGCTATCTAATGACTGCTTACATCAATGGTCGAGTTTTTCGCGGCGTTCTGTTCGCTCCCGTAAGCTCCCTATCATACTCTCCTTACACCAACATAAAAAGAATCACGTACGACTTTGTTACAATAAAGAGATTGAGTCGTTTATGTTTTTTGTGTGTGAGATCAGGTCCCTGGCATTGTGCACAGAAGAGGAGGAACTCTGGCTCTGCATCAAAGCCAGACACCAATGAAAAACGCTGTTGATCCTTGTGAGCCGGGCTTTGGTCCGAGCCCGGGCAGGCACATTTTGCAGCCGTTGAGAATGACGGCTTCGGATTCCGGTGGGCTGGCGGAAATGGGCGAGCCACCCTCGACCAAAGGCGAGGCAATGATGTCCGGTCCAGGCGGGCTCGAAGACGTGGTGTTGTCGCTCGGAGTGCCGGGCAACGGGCCATGATGTCTAGTGTA
This sequence comes from Polygonum aviculare, assembly GCA_934048045.1. Taxonomy (NCBI): domain Eukaryota; kingdom Viridiplantae; phylum Streptophyta; class Magnoliopsida; order Caryophyllales; family Polygonaceae; genus Polygonum; species Polygonum aviculare. Next base: position 8,456,616 of record OW204024.1, read on the forward strand.
GATATCTCTCAGTTTTCCTTTTTAGGGCTGCATTCTTGATTTTGGAATAAGAAGTGAACTCTTGAGTTATTATAGTAGTATATAGTATATATGAATGTGTAGGTAACTTAAGTGGGACGTTGGATACAATTGTTTTCTGTTTGATTATCTCGCGGAATGATTATTATATTATATAGTAATGAATTGCGGTTATGATTGAATATATATCTTTGTAGTTCGTTTACGTCTTTGGATATTTGATTGGGCGAATAAGACTTCAAAATAGTACTACGACATTCCCGTTTTAATCGAATAAAGTCTGGATCTTAACCTTATTGTAAGATCCTGTAAAACTGGATCGTAGTCAATCCGGTTCGGGAACGAGTTGGAACCTACCAATTCGACTCGGGTTTACGGGCCGAACCCACGTTGCCCATTTCTAGTAGTAATCATCATATCATGTAAGTACTGCGTACATAAGTTAGTACCCATAAAGTAATTAACACGTCTAATGTGTTTTTAGGTAACATGACATTCAAAATCTGAATTTTAAGTAAGGTCTTACGCAATGCTTTTATGGCCAAACTAAAATTCAAGCAACAAACAAATGCATAAAACACTACCCTATTAATCAGATTAGACTATCATTAGACTTAGACAACCATCTCTAGTCATTGCGTGCACTAACGCAAACGTTAGTCAGCATATGTGACATTGTTTGACAAGATATGATGGCTGGATTAGACCCGTTTTTGACGCAGGTACTTGACCACTTTTACTTTGCATTGAAAAAGAAAATTCACTGTAGTGGGCTCTTGTTTTTTTTACCCCGTGGGTCCCGTAACATGAAGCCAGTAAACAGGTTAAAAAAGAACCCGCCCTTCACGCGCGATTGCTTGTCCTAGGCTCCTGCAGCCGTCGCTGTCAGCCGTCCGATCTGTCTCTTCCTTTTTTTAAAAAAAAGAAATTCTCAAATCAATCGCATCAAGCAATAACGTCTCGTCTCATGAACTGAGTCCTTTTCTGACGCTGCTGACGTCACCCACGTAGCCTCCGATTCCCAACCCCATCTCTTGGGCCTGTTTTGGGCCGATCCAAGGCCCAATTGTGCAAAGCCCAATTGTGCAAGAATCTCTAGACTCTTCTCAGTTCTCTCGACTCTTTTCTTTTTACTCCCATGGCGATCAACGTCAGGTTCTTCTCCGCTGTCGCCGAACCGGAAAGGCTCTGAATCGGGCGAAGGAAGTGGAGGAGCTGGGCAATATTCGTACGACTTTAATAGGTGTTCTTCTTGCTGAGCCCTTGCCACAACGATGGTAAGTGAGCTCCGCTCATTGCTTTTCCGCCAATTTCTGTTGTAGTTTCGGTTGACCTTTGCAATGCTTTTTCTCCGAATTTGGTTTCTCGATGTTTACTAGCAGTTTTGATTTTCGTTTTTTGGTGGTGGAGTCGAAATTTGGGGTGCCAATGCTAGTTGTGTGCTGAACTTATAGGATTAGGGTTTATTGATCATCCTGATTGTACCTGTTTCTCTATCTGTGCAACTTTAAGTTTCAAATGTATTACGTTATAGGATTTTAACATGATGAATTCTATGAGCTTGGGATGGCTAAGACTTGCGGTTGTTATTGGCGTTGGAGTGTTCAATGGGTTATTCATGATGCTTTTGATGTCACAAAATATGGTTGAATCTTGGGATGGTATTCAGGAGTGTGGCTAACATGTACTGCAAGGCAATTGAAATGGTGTATTTCCAGTGCAAAATGGTATTTCATATGCATTGCATGCTGTTTTCTTCGATTTGCAAATTGGTGTAGGACAAGGTTGTAGTATGCAGCATCTATGGCATCAATCCTCGGGGTGACCGTCTGAAATAGTATTGCTTTTTTGTAAATCTGCTCTTTCCCGTTTAATGGAATAAGTCAATGTTTGATAAGTTTTTGCTTGTGTTTCTAGAATTTTCAGGGGGTTTTGAGTGACCTGCAAGATTGGGAACTTTCTCTGAAAGATAAAGATAAAAATAAGAAGGTGAAATCTCAGGCTTCTGGAAAGGGGAAATCGGTAATCCTCTTGAACTGTTTTGCTATCTTAGACTCCTAGTCATGCTATAAAATGGATAGAATAAAATGTGCACTTAATTTGTGGTCCCTTTGAACTTGTTATAATATCTGAGTCCTGCTATAAAATAAGTAATTCCCTTTAACCTTTTATAAACATCTGAGTTCTGCTGTCATCAACTTTAGGTTAGGAAAAAAATCTACCATCCATGCCATGTTCAGTGATTCCAAACCTTTTTATTTTGGCTAACGATGGTCAAAATGTGAACCAGTTGACATCAAATGTTGATTTCGTTGTTCCATTTTGAAAAGCATGGCCTGACTCAAGCTTAATGGTGATCCGATTTGTGTTTTTATTCTTGTTTCTGCTATGTGATAGCCGAATCAGGTTGTTCCCTGGTATGCTATGGATGAAATTAATCCCCTTTTGAGCTGTACTCCTATTTTAATCATGAAATGTACATGGTAGGTAGTATTGCACTGTAACAAACAGTTGAACTCACTTCGGCCTTGTATAAGGCAGAAACAGACTGAACTGGATGCCTACCCTCTCCAATGTGGCTTAAAATATTTGTTCCTATTTTTATGTTCAAAAATTCTGAGTGCGTGCTGCCATGAATCCCATGAGTTAAGAATGGGGTAATCCTATAGGAGCAATCACTGGATAAGAGTTGAGAGGCAGGATAAGTAAATTAACATCCTCATGTTCTTACTGATTGCTCAGTATGATAGACAAAACCTCTAAAAGGCGCGTCTCCCTTGGCCATACTATGTTTTGGTTCTGAATTCTGTTTCCTTGGATCCTGTTCTCTGATAAAGAACAGTCCTAAAAATGCTGCTTATGCTGACTTGCATGTGTTTCCATGTAAATGTTTATGCATGTATCAGATCTTTTTCTTTGCTTAATGTTCCAGTGCTGACTTTTAAATCTTGCTTACAGTGGCTTGTTCTAACAACGTTGTTTTGTTTTTTCTTACTCAGATTGGTGAGACACCTTCTGTGAGCAGAAGTGCAGCTGAGTATCTGAGTGATAATGATAAATACAAGCCAAGTTATGGTGGAAGGAGTAAATTTTCAAGCAACTATAAGATGGAAGAGACCTTTGTTGATGCTAACTCAGAAAAAGAACAGGTATGTATCTTCCATTTTCATGTAATATTTTATTGGATAATTTGTTCTAATGAAATTTACATTTGAATATGTATTTTTTACAGGGTAATGTGTACTTTAAGCAAAAGAAATTTAATGAAGCTGTTGACTGTTATTCCAGAAGCATTGCTTTATCTCCAACAGCTGTAGCTTATGCAAATAGAGCAATGGCATATCTGAAAGTTAAAAGGCAAGTTTAAAAGCTACAGCCCCTATATGTTATATATGCAGTGTATTGATAGTCACAATGTATTTATACTTTTCGTGCTCCTTATATGTTTGTTTCGATGAAAGGTGTACTTGAGTTCGGTTGTAATTCTGTATTACTTTTGGTTGATGTAGGTTTAGAGAAGCAGAAGCTGACTGTACAGAGGCCCTAAATTTAGATGATCGCTACATAAAAGCATATTCGCGTCGAGCAACAGCAAGGAAAGAGCTTGGAAATCTTAAGGAAGCCCTGGATGGTACTTTACACCACTAAATCAAGCGTTCTTTTAAAATTGGGAAGTATATGTTAACCGACTAGGCCATTGTCCTTCTTTGTTTATTTTTATTCTTAATAGATGTTCAGTTTGCCCTAAGGCTGGAGCCTAGTAACCAAGATATCAAGAAGCAGAGTGCTGAAATCAAATCATTGCTTGAAAAGGTAATGCTGGTTTTTGAATTGATCTTCCAACAAACTCTTAGCTGTAAAGTAGTCTTCATGTTGATTTAACAGCCATGCTAAAACTGGCTTCTTAAGTTTTTTAATTTACCGTCAAAAAGTGGAAAGTTAGTTGCATGCCCTGAATTAGGGCATGTTTGGATTACCCAACATGATGCAGTTTGAACACATTATTTGAGGTAATCTGAACACTGTAACACCCCTATAATCTATTTTGCTGATTTAAGAGCTGATATTGTCTACCGCTTTGCTTCCTCTGTGTGATTTAAATGTTACTGAAATCGTGGTTGCGTTTTGTGATAATTGCGGTATTCATGGTTTTTATATTGTGTATAATTTATCTAGGTCATTCTCCAGAAAACATCTGGTTCGGGTAAAAGCTCTTCACAGACTTTGAAAGTTACTAAAGACAAAGCTGACTCGAATGGACATGCAAAGGGTATTCAGCAAGTCCCAGATGGCCGTAAAAAGGAAGGTGTGGCTGAGATAGTTGATACTAAAATGGTAAAGACTAAAGAGTACTAAAACTGATCTTTTTTTTGAACTTCTAATCGTCAATAAAAACAAGAAAGCAGCATGTCTTATTTATAACTGAAATAATCTGAAAATTTTCTATGATGGCATTACTTCGTGACAACAGAGCTATTCACCACTAGAGAAGTATCATCTTTTATTGCTTTGAATATCTTTTTGGGCTTTACAATGATCAGGCTACCTCTAAGGGTTCTGTTGGCATTGAGGAAATAGATGAACCAAACAAGGTAGTTGGAAGAACGACTGATCCTGGCTTACAAATGGTATGTTAAATATATTATTTTCTTTCTTTATTTGAACCAAAAATATGACATTACAACATTAGTATGAAAGCTGGAACTGTTTAGATATAAAAGCAGTTTGTATGCTTAAAAATATGGAATTTATAATTCCTACCTTTCTAATGTGAATAAAGTAGAGATATTGAGTAGCTTGGGACATCCAATGCTTAACTTGTCAAACTTGAATATGTCTCTCATAACTTAGCTTGGTTGCTTTAAGTAATGAGGTGTTTTATATCCTCTAATACATGTATAATAAACATGTTTTCTTGTACAGACACTTGATCGAGATTAAAATAAATAAATGCCCAAAATAAATACTGTTACAAAATGTTGTTTTGGCCTTGTACAAGGCCTTGTTGTTTAAAGTTGCTCATGTTTTATTGCTGTCAATGGCAGAGGATAGTGAAACCTAAAAAACAAGAACTAGCTACATCTGTGCATGAGCTTGCCTCCCGTGCCGCATCCCGAGCTATGACCGAAGCTGCAAAAAACATTAGCCCCCCAACATCAGCATATCAGTTTGAGGTGTCCTGGAAAGGATTTTGTGGTGACCTCTCTCTACAGACTCAGCTTCTAAAGGTTTTAGTTTCGTTGCGACATTTTGTTCCCGTATTGTAGTGTTTTATTCTAGCACACATGCAACTGTAATTTTTTCTACTCTTTCTTCTGTGTCTAACACTGATGGAGACAATCTACATTTTGATTGATTAGGTTACACCCCCTGAAGCTTTGCCTCAGATTTTCAAGAATTCCTTGTCTGTTCCCATATTGATGGACATAATCAAGTGTCTGGCATCCATTTTCATGTATGAAAACCCGTCTCTGTTAGTTTAGTGCGTGATTGGAGCTATAAATCCTCTCTTTAATTGTTTATTGGCTTATATTTTGCAGTGATGAACCCGAGTTATCAGTCAAGTATCTGAAAAACCTAACAAAAATCTCAAGATTTGATATGCTCATCTTGTGCCTTCCTGCAGCAGAGAAAGCTGGTATGTATTATGCATCGTTTTACTCTTCACCTCGATTACTAAATAACCCTGAATTACGTTTTACGAGATTCGATGTGTGTTGTACACACAAAATTCAATCCTTTTAGGGTTCTAATCCCGTCTTAATAAAACAGATCTTCACAAAACATGGGATGAAGTATTTCTTAGCAAAGCAGCTTCCATTGAACATGCAGAGATGCTCAGTGAATTACGACCCAAGTATTGTCCTGGACGATGATAAGAACACCATTCTGTAATGTAGGTGTACACTGATTCAACTGAATTTAAATTATTTATATATATATCAAGTTTTTCTTGGTCATTACTCAACGTTCTATCTGCTCTACTTTGTCATGGTATGGTATTTTGTTTATTTCTGCCTCACCAAAAAGGTCAATAGAAGGTCTAGTTTGCACTTTGCACATAAATTACTTCTCTTGTATGGATCTGAATCTTTTTGGGCCGGGTTTTCTTGTTGAGTGCTTTGACTTTTGATGGAAGAATTCAACATGGTAAAAACAAAATTAATATTGGAGGATTTGGGTATGTGGCCCGCTAGGGCCACATTCGGAGGCAAGAAGGCAGCCGGCAAATTAAATTTGCTATGAGGCCGTTTTTCCCATTATACCCCCATCCCAATTAATTCCCTAATTCCCCCATTTAATGTGAAACCCCCTGGCCTCCCGTGTCATCTTCCCCGCTCTTCGAAAAACGGCGCTCGTGCGCTCTTACTTTTCGCTGCTCCCTCCTCCATCTCTCTGGTTCGCCGGCAAACGGAGGTGCGAACGCGGGGGGCGTCACACGACTCGAAGCCAGTAGGGGACTCCGTCGACCGGACCTCGCACGGTTTGTCACACACATTTGCGCACGGTGCTCAGTTATTTCGAAGGAGAAATTACCACGTTCAAGTTTGGAAGATTTGACAGCCGATTTATGTGCAAAACAGGTATATGAACTCGAACACATTAAACCAAGGGTTTGAGGAGTGTTTGTGTTGGATTGGAAACACAAACGCAATGACCATGTGTTTGGATGTGTTGGTCAGGAATCACGTATGACATGGTTTATGTGTGACAAACTGTGGACGTTGATGAACATTGAATGTGTATGGGGTGCATCCAACTCTATGCTGAAAAATCCATACGTAAAAGGGAAATTGTATGACAGTGTTTTCGTGTGACAACAACTAACGAGAATAACGTTACGTATGACAGTTCGTTGTCTGTGTGACACGTTAGTATGAACTTAAAGTGGATGAAATGAATGACACGTTTGTGGGTGACGTTATTCTCAGTGCTTTTGTATGTTTTTGTATGATTTTGTGTGACATGGTTGTTTTGAAGATTATGTGTGAAATGTTTGTTTTCCAGTGTGTGTGACAGTTTTGTTTGATCACAGTTTTTGTTTGGAAAGTTATGTGTGACACGGTTGTTTGTTAGATGACATGCTTGTTGTTCACATGCTGTATGTTTCTCATGTATGACATCCATTGTTTTGAATGAGTGACAGTCTTGTTTGAGGTCATACATGACAGGATTGTTTTATAATGTGTTACAGGGTTGTACAAATGAAGATCCTCACTATTTCGTATGGTGGAATGTGGACCTCTGATTGTGAGTATGTAGGTGACATATCATCCAATGCCGTCTTACTAAATGATGATATCAGCTTAGAGGAGTTGAAAAGCACAATCAACCAAAGGTGCAACATCCTGTCACCAGCTAAGAATATGATGTTGTCACACCTCCATCCATTTCAGAAATTGAAGAACCCTTTCAAAGTGGAGAACGAAGAGGATTTGAGTTGATTCCTACATATCAATGCAGCTCCAGGAGTTGATTGGAAAATGCCTCTGTATGTGAGTTTGAATGAGAACAAGGTAATGCCCCTGTATGTGAGTTCGTTAAACTGTCATTAAGTGTCATACATTCATTAACACCATTCTCATGTTGGTTCTGTGACAGGATGTAGTGTGTGTGACATCTCAAACTGCAGTGATACAGTGTGTGACACCTCAAACTGCAACTGTTGCACCTATTCAGCTTCTAGATGAACCTATTCTGGCAGCACTTCCAACTATTGAACCTCCCGTTGCAGCTATTGAGGATGAATACCAACCAATACATGTTGATGTGGAGATGACAAGAGCTCATGAAGATATGGATGACATTTCTGATACAGATATGGATGAAGAGGGCTATTGTGGTGAAAGGTTTATTGCCAGTGGAGATTTCATAGAGGTTGGGAAAGTGTACCAGTCCAAGAAACATCTGCAAGATGCTGTGGAGAACACTGCTTCTCATAAGAGCTATGGGTATCGTGTAAGAAAATCAAACAAAGAGAGATACAAAGTGAAGTGCGTGGATCCTCAATGTGCATGGCAAATGATGGCTTCAATAATTAAAGGAACAAACAACTTTGTGGTTAGAAAGATCACAGACAAGCATACTTGTGCATTCGACATCAGATTTAAAAAAAACATAAGCCATCATACATAAGTATTGCTGACAAGATCAAAACAAGGTGAGTCAAGTTTTGCACTATCCTGCAACTACATTTAAAGTGTTTGTGAGATTGTTTAGGCATGTATGATAGGCTGTGTATGTATGACAGGCTTGTCTTGTGAGATTGTGTATGTATGACAGACTGGTGTTGTGTATATATGCAGGTATGAAGGTGTGAAAAATGGGCCAGATGCAGCTCAAATAAGGAATGATGTCCAGAAGGAGTACCGTGCATCAATCAGCATATGGAAGGCTAGGAAAGCAAGGGAGCGAGCTCAGAATTTGATAAGGGGAACACCTGATGAAAACTATGCTCTTCTCCCATCATATTGCCACATGCTGAAGCAAGTGAATGAGGGGACATATTACAAGCTTGTCATTGACAGTTCTAACAGATTCAAATATGTATTCATCTCATTTGGAGTGTGCATAAGAGGTTTCCAACACCTAAGGAAGGTACATCCCTTGTCACACAATTATATTACAGCCTGGCATACACACTAGTTAGTTGTATGACACATGTTTAGTGTGTGACACTATTTTGATAGTAGTATGACACTAATGTAAATGTATGACAGCCACTATTTGTTGTATGACAGCCACTATTTTATTGTATGACACTAGTTTGATAGTAGAATGACACTAAAGTAAATGTATGACAGCACTATGTGTTGTATGACAGCCACTATTTTGTTGTATGATGTTGAAGGGTTTCTCGAACAAATAAATTTGTATTCAAGACCGCGCTGAGTATAGCGAAGTCAGGATCGTCCACGGGAGCGAGAGTAGTGCTAAGTTTAGTCGATAAACTACGAAAGAGCAAAAGAAACACAAACAAACAGAGTCAGGATCGACCTGAGGAGGGTCGATCTCGACCCTTAGAGGGTCGAACCTGAGACTAAACAAGTACGAACGCACACTAAGACTCAAGCAAGGGCTCGAACACGACGGAGGGAGTCGGGATCAAGGCAAAAGATACGAATCTCAATCAATTTAGAAGGCAAATCCTAGGGCAAGGGTTACCACAACAACAACCATACATGCTTTCAACAAGAATTCACAACTATCATGCCATCTAGATCATAGAAAAGTTAACTTTCGCAAACAATTCAAGCTATTTAATCAACTTTCGCAAATCAAACAACTTTCTACCTATCCTTCAACCTAGGAATATCAACTTCTGCAAATAATCCTATTAGATGTAATCAAGCAACTAACTTTTCACTTTCGCTAAGGTTAATCACAAGACATGCCTCAATTTTCACCAAGGATTTAAGCACAAGATAGGTTAGATATGATCATCAAGCATTCAAGTCATGAATTCAAGTTTTAAACATGCATGATTGTGTTGGGTTTTTGCCCAACCCTAGAACTTAAGAGGACTACTCACACATAGCAAAGAAGAACAAGGAAGAAGAAGAAGAAGACATGATCAAACCAAACTAAAATTCAACTAGAAACCAAAGATCAATCTTACAAACCTCAAACTTGTCCTCCAAGTCTTCTCTCTAGCAAAGCATCCAAAAGTATTCCTAAGCATGAATTGAATTCATAAAAACTATAGGTTCAACCTCCTTTTATAGACAAAAAGGAGTCCTAATCTAACTAGGAAATACAAACAAAACACCTTCCTAAAATACAAACTAGGAAACTTCAACAAGCAATCCGGATAGAAGAGAAGTCGGTCACGCGTGTTCGACCCTCCATAGGGTCGATATCGACCCCTTCAGGGTCGATCCTGAGATCCGTTTTCCTTGCGTTCCAAGTTTGGTCAAATGGCTCGAGCACGACCCTTCTTGGCTCGATCTTGGGGTCGATTTCTTCACTTTTCTTCTTGATTTTGCTTCTCTTTAGCTCTTCTTCTTGACTCTTCCTCTTGAATCTTCCTCCTAGCTCGCCCATCCTCTCCAAGCTTTGCTCCAAACTCGCCTTCAAGCTCCAAAACACCTACAAAACGACACAAAAGCGCGTAGTTTCCGAATCTCAAAGAAATACGAAAACTCATGCAAAATGACTCAAAAACACAAGACTCAACCACGAAAAACAACTTATACTAACCTATCTAGACCCTAGAAATCTACCTAAAAATGCGGACATCATATGACACTAGTTTAATTGCATGACACTTATTTGTTGTAGGTTATATCAGTTGATTCAACATTCCTCCATGGCAAATATTCTGGGCAATTGATGAGCACTTTCAAACCCAACACAAATGTCACTCAACAAAAATTGTTCCCAACACTCATTATCTAAGTTAAATTCCCGGAATAGGGTCAAGTTAATAGGCTAGGGATAATTTTTGTGGAGCTTCAAACAAAAGGCTAAGGCTAGAATGGGGTTTCAAGCAAAGACAATTCAAGGTAGGAATGGAAGAATATAGGCTAAGAATACAAGTTCTTAATCACAATCAACATGCATGAACAGTCTCATAGCAGTTTCAAGAAATAGATAACCATATCAATGACAAGAGACATATGCATAAAGAGAGCAAAATCACATAAACAAAGAAGAGGGAATCAATGATGTTCTCCCTATAAGGCCAAAATTCTCACTAGGTAAAAATTTGTTGGATTGCAACTACTTTCACTCAAGACACATATGCTCAATTTCATCACAAGTCTCATTCACAATCAAAACCAATTTCTCATAAACATGGGCTACCCTATCCAATTATGCGAAAGGAATTACATGATAAGCATGAAAACTAATTTTCATCATAGGACATCTAAGATGGAATGCTCTTCTATCCTAAAACAAAACACACAAATATTTTTTTGTTTTTCGACATTTTGCAATTTTTTTGGATTTTGACATTTTCTCATTTTTTTTTGGATTTTTTTCAAGATTTTCCTTAACAAGCAAATCTATCAAACAAACAAAGCAAACAAAGACTCAATTATGTACAACATGTGAGATTTCTTCTTCCCCACCCCATACTTAAATCATGCAATGTCCCCATGCATGAAAGCATATGAAAAAGTAAAGAGAAAAGAACAAGAAAACTCACAATGAACTCTTGGAAGCTTGGAAAGGAGGTGGAGAATAGAAGCCATAATGTGCTGGCACGACCCTGAGGGGGGGTCGAGATCGACCCCCTTAGGGTCGATCCTGAGAGGTGTATGAAGGGGAGGCAGAGCAAGGAGGAGGTCGTGATCGACCCTCTTAGGGTCGGTCCTGAGGGCTCATGTACCTCGTGTCAAGCTGTCTTCTCCCGTCCTTTTTGAGCCCGCATTTGAAGCTTAGAACCCTGCAAAAATCCCACAAGGATCCTATCCCAAGCAAATGAATCCTAATCTAATCTAAGGAAGTTAGAAAATAAAAACAAAAATCTAATCTAGAAATTGGAAAATCAAAAAGAATGGAAAAATTAAAAAGGAAAATCTAGTCTAGAAACCGGGTTGCCTCCCGTAAGCGCTTTTTTAACGTCATGAGCTTGACGAGAGAGGCCTCAACTAGTTGGAGGATGTGAGTGCCAAGGTGGCTCGGATGTCCTCATCGCCACCCCATACTTAGAATGAGAAGAGAGGGTGGAAGAAGGTGTAGAGAGAAGTGTACCACAAAGCATGCAAGTAGGGTGAGAATATTGACCTGTATCGACCGGAGGACGGGTCGGTGTCGAGTTGCTTTGTCCGGAGTCAAGCTTCTTCCGTACATGAGGGTTGGTCGAACTCGACCCCAGCTGGGTCGTGACTGATCGTGTATGGGCAACATCGAGCCTTAACACCTCGCCTTTCCAAAGGTCCTCTTCCGGATGAAACTTGTTAATGGGGACCACGTCTTTGGACTCCATGATGCCCGCAATAGGTAACCGAAACTCTACCACTTCATCACCAATTCCGAAGGTAAGGAGACCCTTCTTCACATCAACCTTAGCTCCGGCGGTTGCTAGGAATGGTCGCCCAAGGATAATTGGTACGTCGGGATCTTCCAGCATATCCATGACAATAAAATCATTAGGCACGACAAACTTGCCGACTTGGATAGGAAAGTCGTCGACTACGCCGGTAGGCTTCACACAAGAACCATCCGCCATGTATAACCTCATGTTCACCGGTACTAATGGCCCCATGTTGGTCTTGGACCAAATTGAGAGTGGAAGCAAGCTAGCACTAGCACCAAGATCACACAATGCCTTGAAACGATAAGCTCCAATACCGATTGTAATAGCAAATTTCCCGGGATCACCGAGCTTCTCGGGAAGGTCCAACGACCTCACTTCATCCGTTAGTTCCGACATCGATCGCTTCCTAGACAGAATCTCCTTCAAGAACTTGGTGTAAGCGGGCATTTCATTCAAGGCCTCGGCGAAGGGAATTGAAAGATTCAAGCCTTGAAGCAACTTAACAAAGCGCTTAAACTTTCCTTCCGTCGCGTCCTTGGGCTTCTTCGAAGGGTAAGGAAGTATCTTAAAATGGGAAGAGGAAGGAGTGGGATCGGGAATGAGTGGAGGAGAAGGGTTAGAAGACGGTCCGGGTGCAGAGTGGTCGAGCTCGACCTCATCGGGGTCGATCGCCCCTTCATCCTCATCATTGGCAGTCTCAGGATCGACCGTGGTGGGGGTCGATCTCGACCCTGGTGGGGTCGATCCTGAGGCTGCTTCTCTCGCCGGTTGCCTTGGTGGATCGGGTAATGCTTTGCCACTCCGAAGGTTCATGGCTCGGACTTCACCATTGCTTGCTCGGCCTCTAGGATTCTCCTCGGGTCGGCCCGGAAGTTGTCCTTGAGGTCGCGGGATTTGAGCCGCTAGATTACCAAGTTGGGAATCAACATTCTTCCTCCATGCATCTAAGTTTCCCAATTGGCTTTGAACGCCATCAAGTTTGCGGTCGAATCTTTCAAAGAAACCGTGAGCCCAAGCCGGTGGTTCTTCTTGATAACCGGGAGGTCTATAAGGAGGGGCCCTTTGCTCTTGTGGAGGAGGTGGATAACTTTGGCCTTGGCCATTGTTATTCCATTGAGAATAGTTGTTGTTGTTCCTCCCCGTATAAGCATTGTTTTGGCCTCGGTAGGGTCCTCGCATGTAGTTGGCCTCCGCATATGCCTCGGCAGCTCGAACTTGCTCCACATTCATACAAGAAGCGGTGATATGAGATTGAGAACCACATTCTTGACAAGTGGGGGCAGCGGACTTGTAGTAACTCACTTGCTTCTCGAGCCGATTGATCTTATCTTGCGAGAATTGAAACTTCACATCTTGATCAATTGGCTCACTATTCGGATAATAAAGCTTCTTCGTTTGAATCCGGATGGGTTATTGGGTCCCATACATGGCATCATAGTTGGTGAGTTTGTCCAATAGAGCCCATGCCTCATCGGGATCCATCTCAATGAAACCGCAATCGGTGTGAAGATTGATGCGGTCCTTTGTGGCGGCGTTGATCCCTTGGAAGAATATCTCTTGAAGAACATAAGGAGGTTGTCCATGAGTAGGACATTGCCGAAGAAGCTCCTTGAATCTCTCCCAAGTCTCAACAAAAGTCTCATTAGGAAGTTGATGATAAGAAGTGATGCGCTTCCTTAGCTCGGTAGTCTTTGCCGGTGGAAAGAACTTCGTCATGAACAAGTCGTGCAAAGCCTTCCATGTAGTGATGGACCGAGCGGGTAAACTTTCGAGCCAATGAAGTGCCTTCCCGGTTAGAGACCACTTGAACGCCTTGAGGAGCACATATTCAAGTGACACGCCATCGGCGGCGATGGTGTCACAAAGGTCGGTGAAATTTTTGATGTGCTCCATAGGGCATTCGGATGTCTTGCCTTCATATTGAGACCTCTTGATGAGAGTGATGAAGTGGGACTTGATCTCAAAGGCACGCTCAATCGCCGGGAGCACTATAGCGGACTCGGGAACTCTAAGCTCCGGATGCATGTATTGCTTAGCGTTCCTCGGAATAGCATCTAGTTGTTGTTGGAGACGGGCAGCAGCCTCTCTCTCTCTCGGGCAACAATCTCTCTTTCTCGATGCAAAGCAACATCTTGAGCAGCATGCTCGATTTGCATACGCTCCATCTGAGCACGGAGTTGTTCCATTTGTTGAGCAAGAGCCTCAACGTCGGTCATTGCTCGTCGTTCTCGTAGCCTGCGATGAAGGGTTCTCTCTATTTCAGGATCAAAAGGAAAATAGTCGATTTTCCTTCGTGAACTAGAGGGCATACACCTGCAATCACAAACACAAGAAAACGAATCAGTAACACACAAGGGGTATGGGCTATTCCCAAACCCAAATATCAACTAAACTCGGCACTATTGCACACTCCCCGGCAACGGCGCCAATTTGTTGAAGGGTTTCTCGAACAAATAAATTTGTATTCAAGACCCCGCTGAGTATAGCGAAGTCAGGATCATCCACGGGAGCGAGAGTAGTGCTAAGTTTAGTCGATAAACTACGAAAGAGCAAAAGAAACGCAAACAAACAGAGTCAGGATCGATCTGAGGAGGGTCGATCTCGACCCTTAGAGGGTCGAACCTGAGACTAAACAAGTACGAACGCACACTAAAACTCAAGCAAGGGCTCGAACACGACGGAGGGAGTCGGGATCAAGGCAAAAGATACGAATCTCAATCAATTTAGAAGACAAATCCTAGGGCAAGGGCTACCACAACAACAACCATACATGCTTTCAACAAGAATTCACAACTATCATGCCATCTAGATCATAGAAAAGTTAACTTTCGCAAACAATTCAAGCCATTTAATCAACTTTCGCAAATCAAACAACTTTCTACCTATCCTTCAATCTAGGAATATCAACTTTCGCAAATAATCCTATTAGATGTAATCAAGCAACTAACTTTTCACTTTCGCTAAGGTTAATCACAAGACATGCCTCAATTTTCACCAAGGATTTAAGCACAAGATAGGTTAGATATGATCATCAAGCATTCAAGTCATGAATTCAAGTTTTAAACATGCATGATTGTGTTGGGTTTTTGCCCAACCCTAGAACTTAAGAGGACTACTCACACATAGCAAAGAAGAACAAGGAAGAAGAAGAAGAAGACATGATCAAACCAAACTAAAATTCAACTAGAAACCAAAGATCAATCTTACAAACCTCAAACTTGTCCTCCAAGTCTTCTCTCTAGCAAAGCATCCAAAAGTATTCCTAAGCATGAATTGAATTCATAAAAACTATAGGTTCAACCTCCTTTTATAGACAAAAAAGAGTCCTAATCTAACTAGGAAATACAAACAAAACACCTTCCTAAAATACAAACTAGGAAACTTCAACAAGCAATCCGGATAGAAGAGAAGTCGGTCACGCGTGTTCGACCCTCCATAGGGTCGATATCGACCCCTTCAGGGTCGATCCTGAGATCCGTTTTCCTTGCGTTCCAAGTTTGGTCAAATGGCTCGAGCACGACCCTTCTTGGCTCGATCTTGGGGTCGATTTCTTCACTTTTCTTCTTGATTTTGCTTCTCTTTAGCTCTTCTTCTTGACTCTTCCTCTTGAATCTTCCTCCTAGCTCGCCCATCCTCTCCAAGCTTTGCTCCAAACTCGCCTTCAAGCTCCAAAACACCTACAAAACGACATAAAAGCGCGTAGTTTCCGAATCTCAAAGAAATACGAAAACTCATGCAAAATGACTCAAAAACACAAGACTCAACCACGAAAAATAACTTATACTAACCTATCTAGACCCTAGAAATCTACCTAAAAATGCGGACATCATATGACACTAGTTTAATTGCATGACACTTATTTGTTGTAGGTTATATCAGTTGATTCAACATTCCTCCATGGCAAATATTCTGGGCAATTGATGAGCGTTGTAGGTCAAGATGCAAACCAACAAGTATACCCTCTTGCCTTTGCTATAGTGGATTCCGAAAATGATAAAGCATGGCACTGGTTTTTTGAGCAACTGCTTAATGTGGTACCACATACAGAAGACCTGGTTGTTGTGTCAGATCGACATGTCAGCATAAAAAATGCAGTAGCAAATGTGTACCCATTAGCTAAGCATGTTAGTTGCAAAAGACATTTGCAAATGAACCTCAGGCAAAGATTCCATAATGTTGGTGTTCTAAGCTTGTTTGAAAAGGCTGTAGAGGCATACACTAAGGCAGAATTTGAGGTCCACTTTCTGGACATATGTAAGGCAAATCCAGAAATAGGGACATATCTACAAGAAGCTGATTTTTCCAAATGGAGTAGGGCTTATTGTCTTGGTGAAAGGTAATGAATTGTATGACAACACTTAATTTTGTTGTGTGACAGTAGTTTGAGTTATGAGTGCTAGGTCATATCAGCTGGATGTTACTTGTAGGACATGCGCTTAATTGTATGACACCACGTAATGAATTGTATGACAGTACCTAATTTTATTGTATGACAGGTACAACATGATGACTTCAAACAACTCTGAGTGTGTAAATGGAGCCTTGAAGATTGCTAGGTCATATCAGTTGGTAGCACTGTTTGAGTTCATCAGGGACGTGGTCACACGATGGTTTCAGAAACGCAGGAAAAAGGCTGCAAAATGCCAGAACCAACCCCCTTTGAATGTGAGGAAAATCTTGCTGGAAAAGATGAGGATTTCAAAAAGGTATGACATCAAGCCTTTGAATGATGCACAATTCGAGATCTGTGGTGGAGATTTTTCTGGCATTGTTGATCTAGCAAGAAAGACATGCAGCTGTAGGGTATTTGATGTGGATCACATGCCTTGTGTGCATGCAATCTGTGCAATTGAATGCATGGAATACAATTGCTCAGAATTCTTAGGTGAGTACTACACAGCTGCAGCTTGGTTGAAGGCTTACCATGAGACTATATACCCTACACCATCTAGATCTGAATGGGATGTACCAGTGGAAATCAGCCAGCTGGTGTGCAAGCCACCACTTGTACGCAGGCCAATAGGAAGACCAAGGGTGAATAGGCTGCCATCACTTGGAGAATTTAAACCCATTGTGAAGAAAAAGAAGGTGAGCACATACAAGTGCAGCTTGTGTGGGAAATCTGGCCACAACAAGACGACTTGCCCAAGAAGAGAACAAGCAATCACTTGCAAGCTACCATTCTGAAGCTGTCACACAATTCTGCACTACCACTTTGATTACTACTTTTGATATTAGGCATATTACTGATGTTTGCATTATTTTGGGGATATATTGGCATGAATAGAACATTGCTGGTGTAAGTAAAGAAGTATTTTAGGTAAATGACATTGGGTGACAGGTCCTACTTTTGTAACTACATAGAATTACTTGGTGGTGACAGGTTGATATTTTGTATGACAACCTTTAAATGCACAAACTGTTTTTGATAATTATGTTGTTTTTAGATCCGAATGCAAGGTATGCAAAAAACACACATTGAACAACACAATGCTGTCATTAGATATACTTGTCAGCAACAAGTGACAACTATGATTTGGATACAAACAAAACAGGACACAATGAACAACACATTGCTGTCATTATAAAGAGGTCCTTCACACATAACAACCGAAACATTACAACACATTACAACCCTTAAAAACGATAAAAGATGAACATGAAAAAACAACAAGTAGGAAATGATGAAAGCTTGTCACACATTCAAACATCTTGACGCTCTGGTGTGGATGGTGCCGGCTCCAGAGGTGGAAACCTGTGGCCTGGTGGGAGGTGTTGTGCCCTGAACTCGCTCCCATCTTCAAGGCCAAACTGGTGGGAAATAAACCAAGGGTCAAGATAGTACTTGGAAACATGGCATTTAAGCTGGATATTTGAGTGACAGGGGTACCTCAATGCATGTCTGCTCCATTTGCTCTGTTGTCACACCATCTACATTGTCATTGATGAAAAAATGGACCCAGCCAGGAGGGACATGAACCTGCAAGCAATAAGCCCTATAGATCCTGGCCACCTTCTGTGTGGGTGTGATAACGAAACCAATCCTGTTATCTTGTTACATATGCTCAAAACAAAACAAATGTTATCCTTGGAATGCCAGAGAAAGGGAAGATGGAGAAAACAGAATTTCAAGCTGTCACCACCCCATGTTTGACATAGACAGTGACCTTTTGGGGTCGAGCGGGGGGAACCCTTTGTTGTGCGGTGGCTGGTCTGGGGCCTTGGGAGCTCATAGTTGGATGGTATGAAAATGGTGCAAAGGTGTATTTGTGGCTGTATGTATTGAGGGAAGTGGGCGGCGAATTTATAGCCAAACACCAGCCCTGTCATACGTTTTTTAACATGTATGGCCAAAACAATGTCTGACAATTGATGGTGTCATCCAAAACAGACAAGAATAGGCATTGGGTTTGGTGGTCAATAGGAGCCATTAAACAATAGGCATACTAATGTGGTCAAAGCAAAAGAGAATCTCAAAAAAGATTGACAAGATTAGGCATGGGGTTAGAAAAGACAAGTTGGTCAAAATGGCAATAAATAATGACACAACTGCCACCAAAGATCCCCCTTTTTGACCCTATGACATCAGTCACACAACCCCCAATACCCTAATTCAAGTATTTTGTTCAGTTGTCACACAATCTGTAGAAAAAATAAGCTGCACCTGTCACACATGCATTCAGTTGTCACACATGCATTACTAAACTGTGATGCACTATAAACACTCACACATGCATTCACCCGAGTAAAACAAGCCATTCAGACTTGTCACACACATATCTTAGAACCTGTTCAATTGTCACACAAACACATGCATGCACAACCTGTCACACATTTGTATAAGTTTCAGCATATGCATTTGTATAAGTTTCAACCTGTCATTCACAAACACACCCACATGCATTGCTTAAAGAGCCTGTCATTCATAACTACAACGTTTCATACAACAATTCATAACCTTGTCATACATACATTCAAACCTTGTCATACATACAGTCAAACCATTGTCATTCTAACTAATGCTACACCAATTACAGCAACCTTTGTCATACACAATGTTTTTGCTTACTAGCTAAGATATGATGCATCAAAGTCACAGGTCTTCACTCTCATTAAAGATCCATGTGCCCCTCTGCAACTCTATTGTCATCTTCTCCCTGTGAGCATCAACATTGTTCTCATCAACATTGAATTCCTCTTTAAAAGCCAGGGATTCCATGTACTTGAGAGTAAACAGACCACAATTTCCTCTGCAAAAGAATGAGGATACATTAGCATCAGCAATAAAATGGATCAGGGGAAATACCTAAAAACTTATGTGACTTTGATGCATTACCCTTGCTTGTCAACTGGAGCATCTTTCACCCTACCACAAGTGAAGGGGGTCCCCACATCCTTCACCAGATGCTTCATTCTTTCACTGGCATCAAGGAAGTAAGGCAACAAAACACAAAATGGCCCCAGCATGGACTGATACTGCTCATCAGTAAAGAGGTTTGGAGCACAATCATAAATGTCAACATGATTTTCAATCAAGTCTATCTCTAGAGCAACCCAGTGGAGCTTGGGGATGTTAAAGGGTGCATAAATCTTTTTTGCCTCAAACCATTGTTTCCCATACGTTAAAGGCAGCAATCCATCCATGTAGTCTGTCCAACCCTTGCAAAATTCAAAGCCCCCAGCCCACATATTTTCCATAACATCTTGATTGAACCTATTAACCCAAACACAGTCAACCACAACAACATCTTGCCAGCATTCAGGCTCATTATGTATCCTCTTCCTGTAGTGGTGCATTCCCTCATTGATATGCTGCATTAAAACAAGGGGAGCATATCAGATTCTGTACCTGTCACTTAGGGTTTTAGCTGTCACACAAAACAAGCATAAACCCTAAACCCAAACTAAAACCCTACACACAACAAAGCATAAACCCTGTCACACTGAAGCCCTATAACAGTAAAGCCCTATAATTCATACCCTGTCACACAATGCAATACCTGTCACACAAATGCAATACCTGTCATACAATTCAATACTTGCCTAAGCCAAAACTAAAACCCTACACCTACCAACAAGCATAAACCCTAAACCCAAACTAAAACCCTACACACAACAAAGCATAAACCCTGTCACACTGAAGCCCTATAATAGTAAAGCCCTATAATTCATACCCTGTCACACAAATGCAATACCTGTCACACAATTCAATACTTGCCTAAGCCAAAACTAAAACCCTACACCTACCAACAAGCATAAACCCTAAACCCAAACTAAAACCCCACACACAACAAAGCATAAACCCTGACACACTAAAGCCCTATAACAGTAAAGCCCTATAATTCATACCCTGTCACACAATGCAATACCTGTCACACAAATGCAATATCTATCACACAATTCAATACTTGTCTAAGCCAAAACTAAAACCCTACACCTACCAGCAAGCATAAACCCTAAACCCAAACTAAAACCCTACACACAACAAAGCATAAACCCTGTCACACTGAAGCCCTATAACAGTAAAGCCCTATAATTCATACTCTGTCACACAATGCAATACCTGTCACACAAATGCAATACCTGTCACACAATTCAATACTTGCCTAAGCCAAAACTAAAACCCTACACCTACCAACAAGCATAAACCCTAAACCCAAACTAAAACCCTACACACAACAAAGCATAAACCCTGTCACACTGAAGCCCTATAACAGTAAAGCCCTATAATTCATACCCTGTCACACAATGCAATACCTGTCACACAAATGCAATACCTGTCACACAATTCAATACTTGCCTAAGCCAAAACTAAAACCCTACACCTACCAACAAGCATAAACCCTAAACCCAAACTAAAACCCTACACACAACAAAGCATAAACTCTGTCACACTAAAGCCCTATAACAGTAAAGCCCTATAATTCATACCCTGTCACACAATGCAATACCTGTCACACAATTTAGTGGCTGTCACACAATTGAATACCTGTCACTGAATACAGAGGCTGGCAACTGATTCAACAACCCTAAACCCTAAACCCTAAACCCTAAATCCTAAACCCTAAACCCTAAACCCTAACATAAACCCTACACACAACAAAGCATAAACCCTGTAAGACTAAAGCATAAACTCTAAAGCCCTGTAATTCACAACCTGTCACTCAATTGAATAGCTGTCACACAATGCACAACCTGTCACACAATACTTTATAACAGAGTAAGGTTATGTACCTCATCACCCAGCCAACATTTACTTGTTAGGAGCTCTCTGAAGAACTTCTTGTCAAGTGATGTCTCAAACCCAGGGACGCCCATGTGTGTACTATATAAGACAAAAACACAGAATCATTAGGGGGTTGAAAAACAAACAGAGAACAAGTTGATATGAAGAGGGCAGTGTAGCAGACCTTGAATCATAAAACCAATCATAGAAAGCTCGTTTGTCTTTTGTATCATAGAAAGAATTCTTGGGTCTTCTAGGCATTGGCTTAACCTTCTTCTTCTTTTTTTTCTTCTCTGCAGTGTAAGGAGTTTTTAGCTTGTCACTGGGCTTGCTGTTCCTTGTAGACTTCCTCACAACTGCCTCAGGTTGCTTTTCAGTTTCTTCTTTTTCTTCTTCCTCTTCAGACTCATTAGATTCTTCAAATTCATCAAATACAGCCTTCTCTTGTGTGACTGTCATCACAAGGCCCTCATCATCCACTTTGTGGCCATCCCCTGTCACACCAACCTTCTCAGCCACCTCTGTCACACAAACCTCAGTTTTCTCAGCAGAATCCACATGTACAGGCTTGTCAGCTACCTTTGGCACACCAACCTTAGTTCTCTCAACTTGTACAACCTCATCAACCTTCTCATCAACCTTGTCATCAACCTTCTCAACTTGCACACCAACCTCACCAACCTTCTCATCAACCTCAGTTTTCTCAATTTGAGGAGAAGTTTGCTCAACTTGTACATCCTTCTCAGCAAGCTCAACTGTCTCCTCTTGCACTTGAGCCTTCACATCTTGCACTTCATGATCAACAGCTGCAGACTTTTCTTTAGGTGTTGCAAACAAACTGGCATTCTCATCAAATTCCTGGCTTTGAGCATGTATGTCCTCCAACACTTCAGCAAAATTCTCCTCAAATTCTCCCTCCTGTCTTTCAGCCTGCTGAGTGGTGGTCTCTTCTTCCACAAGCCCATAGGTTCTTAAATCCTTCCTCAACGCATACATCTAGGAGAGGAGGTCAACTTGCCTATCATTAAGCCGTAGAAGTTGCATGTTCATGTCTTGTTGTATCCCTTGTGTTGATTTTAGAGAACGAGCTAAAATCCTAACATCATCTCTCAATGTCTTGGCCCATAGAGGCTCATCAGACATGGGATCAACTGACCTGTCACCACCAGTAGTCTTTTCTTGTTGACCCACAGCTCCCTTCTTCTTGTGTTGAGCCTTGATGGGTACATTAACTACTGGTGCAACTTTGGCTCCTCTGCCACTTCTCAGCCTGGAGGAAATGCCAGTGGCTGCACTCTTTGGCCTCTCAGCACCCTTTGATTTCTTGTTCACCTTCTTCTTCTTGGCCTCCTTGTTCACCTTCACAACAACTTCTTCAACTGATCAATCTTTAACATCCATGCTGTCAACAGGCATGTTGTCACCTACTTCATTCCCTTCTTCTTTCCCCTCCTTCTCACCATCTTCCATTTGTTGTCATACATAAACATATCATACATATATCAAGCTGTCATACAACACAAGGAGAAATTCACATCTCATACATATAACAATTGTTGTTGACCTACCTTTTCTGGAACCTTTTCTTCTTCCACAACAATTTCTTCCTCCACAGCCTTGTCTCCTTCATTCACATCCTTTTCTTCATCATTCCCTGATTTCTTCACAAACTTAACCTTCTTGGGTGATTTGGTTGCAGCAGGCACACGCCTTGGGAGCTTGAACTTGTCACCAAGTATGTGCTTACGCATATCAGCAAGGCTCTCAAAGTCATCACCAGAATCATCTTGTACTTCCTCCTCCACCTTCCTTTTCCTGGATGGTGTCTTGACCTTCTCTTCTTTCTCCCCACTCTTCTCCACCTTCTCCTGCCTCTTCTCCTCCTTACCAATTGAAGTGTTGTGTCTGTGGGTAGCCACTGCATACTTCATCCTCATCCTCATTGCCTTTGACCCCAAAACACTGTCCTTCTCCTCAGAATCCAAAAGCTTCTGCTCAAGCTCTGCAGACATTACAACCTGAGGCAGCCTCCATGTAATATAGCTCTCGATGACATGGTCTTTCTCCTCGTCTGACCATGAGAAATCACCAAAATGGCAAGAGTCATACCTGTACACATCACCCTGAAAACAACAGAAATGAAAAAACCTGTCATACAAGGGAAAATGGGAGTTGTAAGACAACTGTAATAGACAACAATTTAAGTACACATTAGCCTACCAATTCCTCAAGTGCATTCTCCAATTGTTTGATGGACAGACCTTTGTCAGTTGAAACAGAATACCATATAGGACCAGAGATGGTGTTCTTATCCAAACTGTAATTAACCTTACACATGTCACACAGCCTTGGAAAAGTTTCAAAGATCCATATCTAACATGACAAAAATACAACAAATGGTTACAATATGTCATACAACAGTTTTCATCCAATCTCTAACAAACTGAAGTACAACAGTTGTCACACAACACAATTGTAATCACATGTCATACATATAACAATATGTCATACAACACAACTGTTGTAACATGTCATACATATATAAAGCTGTCATACTGTCTCATGTCATACATAAACATGTCATACATATTCAATTTCTCATGACTCAGAAATTTACCTCAAAGGACAGAGGATAACCACCCAAATTGAATCCTGTCCTGGTATTAGGAGAAGTATGCTTGGCTTGAGAAATCTTGGATAATGCATCTATGGTGGCTAGGTAAATCTTCCTACCCCAAGGGTACCTTTGGAATTTGTCCATATCAGACACTAATGCAGCATGCTCAGTGCTTATATTTGTGTTAGGCCTGTGAGGAAGCAGCACACCCTCAACCACCAACAAATAGGCTAGCATCATCTTCCTTTTGCTGTTTTTCTCGTTGCAGAGCATGTCTTTCAAATCCCCCAGCTTGCATTTATCTACTCCCAGAACATCTTCCATAGAAACCTCTGGGACATCCACATCCACTTCTGCACAGTTTAACCCAGTAATGGCAGCAAACTCGACCATAGAGAATCTAGCTATCTCATCCTTAACCTTGAACCACAACTCTTTGGACTTCTTTCTTTTTACTTCATGCATCATCATAGCATGGACAACCGTTCCTAAGAAAGCCAGCTTGTCCCCAATCCTAAAAATTGTACCAAAGCATCCACACTTCAATGTCTCCCATTGCTCTTTAGATACATTTTTCTTTATTGTTTTGAAGACAGAGACATCTGAAAAAACATTGTATCTGCCCCTGAAACGATGACTCTCTGGATAATAGTACTTCAATGACTGTAATTGCTGCATGTCAAATTCAGCTGGAGGAGCATATGGAACTATCTGTGACATTATCACACCTGTCACACAAAAAATGCAAACCAAACTGAAATACAACAGTTGTCATACAACACAATTGTAATCGCATGTCATTTGTATAACAATCTGTCATACAGTCACATGTCATACCTAAACATGTCATACACAACAATTGTCATACAACACAATTGAAAACCAAAAACCTGTCATACAGTTGTGCTACAAACAAAAGACATCCATATTGATGTCATACAACGGTTGTCATACAGACCAATAATCAACCAGATTCATGTCATACAATGAATTGCATTACAAACACCTG
Source organism: Polygonum aviculare (assembly GCA_934048045.1). Classification (NCBI taxonomy): domain Eukaryota; kingdom Viridiplantae; phylum Streptophyta; class Magnoliopsida; order Caryophyllales; family Polygonaceae; genus Polygonum; species Polygonum aviculare. The sequence goes on from OW204024.1 coordinate 8,481,472, forward strand.
TCATACACAATAATTTTGTTCCTAATAGGTTGTCATCACTAACCCTGTCATTCCAATACTTGTCCTAGCCTAAACTAAACCCTGTCATACAAAGTAACCGCAATTTTCACACATGCATTCTCCACAGAACATTCACAACAACCAACCATTACTCCATGTCCAACCTAAAACATGCATTTCAGGCAACCATTGCATTGTGTCATACATTGAACTACGACTTTCGAAAATGCCTAAAGCATGCCTTTCAGGCAGTGAAACGATTATGCACAAAACATCCACAACAACCAACCATTACTCCATTAAACCTAATTGAACACAATGCAAGCACACACATTGGAAAACAAAGATGGAAGAAGCCTGAAAACCTACATTCCACTAAGATTACAGCCAGAAATTGCTCGATTTCGTTCCAACCCTAAAAACGAAAGAGGAACCTACCGCGGGGAAGACGATGGAGGAGATGATACAGCGGGGGAAGTCGTGGAAGCAAACCGAAACGCTGCGACGGGAATACAGCGGTGGAACGGCCGGAATTTGGTCGAAGTCGGAGGCGGTTGAGGGCGGTTTCCGGCTGGAACGACTTTACGCGAGAGAATAGAGAGAGAGAAGAGAGAGAGGGAAAAAAGTTGAAATGGACTTATTAATTGCCTTTTATACGCCCAAAAAACGGCCTCATACCACATTTAATTTTGAGGGGGATTACATGCTACGGGAAAGTGAAGTGGGCTCCCTCATTAATATTTTACCTCGTTTGAAAAACATTGTTATTTTCTTTTGATCAGAGAAGCAGTCTAGCAACCCAATGTTTTTATTGAAACATAGATAGCGTAGTCATGCTTTAAATGAGCTACAAGATCTGACATAGAATGGGAGATAAAGCAGTCAGATTCTACAATTAGCCGAGGCACTTCCACGCAGAGAGCAAGTCGTAGGCCATTGGAGGTTGCCCAAAAGGTAAAAGCCCAGAGATCATTACCGTTACCTCAGCCGAGACCACCATTGAGGTCCGAGGTGATGAACATGAGCGAGAAGGACCGGTTTCAGAAGGAGTCGGGAGAGCCTTTGATCGCTCTCTTGCATCAAGGAAAGCTTCTGTTGTAGTCACACCGTCGATTTCATCAAAAAATTGGCCATTCCGTGTCTTCCAAGTGAACCATGCCATGAAGGCAAAGAGCGTACTTGTTTTGCCACCTTGTTTAGTATTGTCAAAAATCCGGGTGCGCAATGCTACCATGTAATGTGAGCCTTGCTATTTTAATAGCCGAGCAATCTCGGAGTAGATGGAGCACCATTCTAGTAGCTGAGCAATCTCAGAGTAGACAGAGCTCCGTCGCGTCTTGATGGCACCTTGGACTTGCTCACATGCTGCAGAAGTGCCCATATATGCCATCGAGCGCACGTTGCATAGCACATCAGTAGATCTAACTTAAAAACGTGGAGTTATGTATGTTTTCGAAAGGAAAAAAACATGGGCTATTTTTCTGATTGTATACTTTGTATGCTGTATGCAATAGCAACCCAGAATGGTGTTTTGTTTAATTTAAGCTACTCGATAAAGTTCATTACAAGTAGGCTCAAGCATACACGAAGCACGATATTCACAACTCACATGCATTTTATTAATTTTAGGTTCAAGACGTCTTTAATCTTTGTAAACATAAAAAGGCAAGCAATCATGAAATTGAAGGGCTGTGGAATTTTGGACCATTTTGATGCTTTTTTTTTTGAGTTTGCACTATCAAGCTGTACAACTATCCTTTTCACATGCACAAATCGAAATCCCACATGCTTTTCTTTGCAAGTGCATTTCGACCCATTTGAACTCATTCGAATTTGAATCCCTCCTTTTAAGTTTTTCACCTCTGGCTTTTTGTTTGTCTTTTCATGAGCCCCATCATTCCTATTTCTTCTGGCTTTTAGTTTGGATGTATGAAATACTATAGAAGAATGCATATAAATCTACTTTCCTTTTGTGCTGTTGAAGGTTGAGTATTTCACAAATAATGTTTGAATTTGAACTCACTTCCGGGGGTAACTTTTTGCTGGTGTTAAAGGGTAAAAGCGAAAAAAGAAGACATCACAATGAGAAAGTGGGGTTAAAGCTTGTAATTGTTTTTTGGGAATTTGTGGAAACTTATTCCAAGTACTAAAGTATGTGATGAGAAATATTCAACGCTCATGCAATTCGTGTTCACATAAGCAAAAGTAGTGTTATCATTCACGTAGGGGGTTGTAATAATACGGTTTCAGCTTCAATTTCGACTCGTTTCAGTCTCATAATACGGAACGGGTCCGAAATAATTGTTAATCAAGATCATACAAACCCGAATGTAGACAAAATAGAAGTACTAAGGAAGCCAATTCTTTTAAATTAAATATAGTGAATTACAACTTATAATAATTACAACTTATAGTAATTATTATTTTATTTTTTAGCTGAAAAATTGCTTTAGTACATTATAGAGAATAATTTATTCTTTAACTCTATCAAAATCTTTATCTATTTTTCTAAAAAATTTATTCTATCGCAATTTTTTTATAATAACTAGGAGCATAATTATCATCGTTTTCATTGTAAGAGTTTAAAATATATTATCACCGCTTAATCACTACTCGTGTATAATATGTGAACATATTTTATTGAAAAAGAGACCAACATGTTTCAGAATACAATTAGATTAAGAATATAAGGTTTATAAAGACTACTTATATATCATGGTTACTCTAGATTCATTATTATCAAATGCTTATTACAAAAAATTCAAAATCAAACCGAAGCTCCCGATCTAATAAGTAGCATGCATGATTCAATATATTTTAGCAATAACGTATATTTTTGAAACTCTTGAATTACAATATGAAAATATAAGGTTTAGGAAACGAAAAACATAGTATTAGAATAACTAAACAACTTTTAAAAGTGATTAGTAGAAGTGGAATCTCCAAATATTGATAACTCTTTGGTCAAATATCGGATTAAAGTTTATAACATATCAAATCAATGGCCTCGAAATGCAGAACGTATATGCCTAAAGAAATTTGGATTGAAGGACCATGACCCCCACTGATCTCAACATAGTTCCGCCTATACTTGAATGACCAAAATAACTCATTCTCTGGATAAAGACTATAAAGTAGTCATATAACCATTCTTATTCAAAACTTAACTGAAAGAAAACATTATGTTAAATTTGTACGTCTTTCTGATCACAAATTTTCGTCTCTCCACGTTAAAACTAGAACTAGTTTAACCCCCGTATCATGTACGGATAATATGATTATAAATTCAATTTAGTATAGATATATAATGTCAATGATCATGTTAAAATTATAGTATCCTATATATATAATATATATATATATTTATCTTCGTATTATGTTTAGTGTTTTTTACCAATAGTAAATCAACTCATAATATAAATAAGTTAAATTTGTTTAAAAATTACTATATGATAAATATCACGTTTTATTATATATTAATATTTATGGAAAGATTATAACTAATTCTTGGTAAGTGATAATTTATAATTTTCGGGATAATTCATAATTTTTGGTAAATTTAAATCAATTTTTACGGGATAAGATTATATGAGATTCTAACTACCTAATTTGTATAAATGAGGGCCCGACTGCTTATTTTATTATTGAAATGACACGTAGCACAAATTTTTGTGAAGAGATTGTCTCCGTTTTATACTGTAGGTAGTATAGACATTATCCTCGAATCTGCAAGGACACAGTTATGGATAATCTAAAATTGTATTTGATCATTGAGCCAATCAATGGCTACGTAAATAGAAAATTAACCTACCTACCTTATGGCTTTCGTATAATAAAATCAAAAAATACATTATTAGCGAAGCTTCAGATGGTATCTTTGGATTCCAGGTCCCATAATAATCAGATTATTTCCCCTTAATTTTGTTTTCTTAATTAAGCTCTGACACGCGAGAGAAGAAACAGGGTAAAAAAGCAGGTTGCTTTAACTGCTACTCAGCACGTGACCTCCTCTTGTCAATTTCATCTCAAACCACGCGCCTTCTTCCCCTGACCTCCTCGTTCTCTTTTCCCCTCTCTCGCTCTCTCAAAAATCAAAATTGAATGTTTTGATACTGAAAACACTCAAAACAAACACTTCTCCGCCGGAGAAGTCGCCGTCGCCGTCGTTGTTCCCCGCCAGATCTCGCTCCGAGGTAGCTCTCTCACTCTTCCTCGCTCTCTCTTTCTACCGATTTGATCTGCATTCCGTGGCTCGTTTACGTTATCGAGTGGTTTCCAAATCGCGACAAATTTCGTGCTTGTTCGTTTTCGTTTTGCGATCCGCTACCTGTTGTGTATCCGCGTTCCAATGGCGGATTAGCTGAGGAATTGCTCGCCTTTTTTGTCAAAAAACGGAAAACTTTCTTTCCTCTTTTGGTGGTTTCTGGAACCTTCTTTTTTGGAGCTTTAGCCTGGTTGTGTTGTGCTCCTCTTTTGTATGTGTCTAAGTTTGTTGATGTTTTGTTTTTTTGTGGGGAAAAACTTGATTTTGGTAGGAAATGGGGTTTATATCAAGGAAGATATTCCCAGCATGCGGAAGGATGTGCATCTGTTGCCCTGCTTTGAGGTCGAGATCTCGCCAGCCTGTCAAACGCTACAAGAAGCTTGTTGCTGATATCTTCCCTAAGTCGCCTGTGAGTGTTTTCCTTCTCACTATCTCCTCTCTGGCTGCTTTGATTTTTTTCACTTTTTGGTTTATCAAATAGACTTCTTTGTGGTTTTAAATGCTATTTCATAGTGATTCTGCTTGCGTGTTTTGGTTAATGGATAGGCTAGAGGGAACTGAATATGTGTATGATGGAGTTAGTTTGGGGGGTCTGTGCTATGTAGTCTGCTATATGAAGATGAAATGAATGGAAGCTTGGAGGCTGGGTGATTGTTAGCTGGCTATGTTTGAATTGATGGCCTTACCAAGTTATATTGTAAGTAGAGAATTCTCGAATTCCAAAGCGGTTTGGTTACCTTTTCTGCCTGTGAAGGAATCAAATGGGAAGGATAGGTCTTAAAAGGTGATGTTCCTCGCTTTGTTTTCATGTTTGGATGTTCAAGGTGGCATTGAATTCCTTGCCAAGAATGATATATGGGCCTGTCTAGAAATAACTGACAGGTGTTCATAGTGTTGTACTGGGAAAAAAAATGGTTGCCTTTCTTATATTAATTCCAAACCTCCGAGCCGCTCTATATATGTATGTTTGCTAATTTAAATTATGTGGTTTAGGTGCTTTGTCTGGCTTGTTAATTCTCTAAGTGATCAGTAAGCAAATTTCTGTGTCTTCTGCTTGCAGGATGGACAACCAAATGACAGAAAAATTGGAAAGTTATGTGAATATGCTGCAAAGAATCCTATTCGAATCCCGAAGGTACAGAACTGGGGACTGTAAAGCAGCCATTTCTAAACCATCTTCCTTTTCTCCTTATGGCTTCTGATATTCTTTGTATTTATTGTGTAGATTACAAAATATCTTGAAGAAAGGTTTCATAAGGAATTGCGTAATGGGCACCAGAAAATGGTTAATGTTATAATGGAGGCTTACAAGATGTTATTAAGCATCTGTTCAAATCACATGTGAGTGTTCCCCTTGGATAGCTCAAAGCAGCCATAATGGACTCTAAAGCAGCCATAACGGTTCATGGCATTTACTGTTGTCTGGGTCTATTCTTAGCAGTATTTGCAGAAGATCTGATTCAGAATACTTTTTGCATTTGCAGGGTATTTCTTGCCTCCAGTGTCCTCAATGTAACTGATGAACTCTTGGATAGCTCAAAGCATGATTCTCTGCATGTAGCTGGATGTCAAACACTGTCTAAGTTCATTCGCAGTCAGGTAAAATGATGTGCCTGCCCTTCTTAAACATAATTCAATATTCCTGAATGTTGTGATGCATATTAGTTTTCCATGTTGCTTCTTTCTATTATGCCCTGAACTTATGTCCTGAGGACGAGGCGAGCGAAAGCAAAATAATTGTTTTATTGATACAATATGGAAGACAATTTGAGGCATGAAACATGGTCAATAGTGAGAATCCCCTGAGCTGAAAGGTTTCATCCCTGCACTTGTGGGATACGCGGGGTAGATGTTGTTCTTTATAAATTTCTTGAATTGTTATTCAAAGAATCATTGCTTACATTTTTCAAGTGGATGAATCTGTTGCTGCCTGCTGAAATAGCTCATTCTTCTTGTGTGTTATATTTCTGTGATGTTTTGCTTTGAACAACTATAATGAATTCCCAGTGCATGACATTTATGTGTATTGATGGAATTTGCCTGACATTGTCAGCCTTCCATTCACTTGCCGCCTTCTATTCTTTCGTATTTCTTGTGAGCTATTATGTCCTACGTTTAAGCTAATTGACTGGGTGGTTTATGGCTGTGAAATCTTTCTTGAACAGCCTGATGGAACTTATGCACGCATTATTGAGAATTTGGTCCCCAAGGTGTGTATGTTGGCTCATGAAAATGGAAAAGCTCAACTGCAATCTTCAAGTTTGCAGTGCCTTGAAGCCATGGTAACTAGTTCTTCAGCCTTAGCCATTACCTCTTTGGTTAAAATGTTGTCAACAAATACTTTAATCATTTTCATCTTGCCCCACTTCTGATTATGGCAAGTTCAAACACATTACTTTTCCTCTTTCTTCTGTCTTTTTATGTCTTATTTTTCTGTCCATTTCATAATGTTGACTTGTTTGGTATCTTCTGCAGATATGGTTCATGGCTGAGTTCTCCCACATTTTTGAGGGCTTAGATGAGGTGAAGTCTTATGACTCCATTCAAACTGTTGTATAAATTTTCAATTTTCAAGCGTACCACTGCTTTGTTACTGTTGGAGCTTGCAGTTTAGCTTCCATTAACCATCTACCCTGAGAAATTGTTGAGACTTTTTGATACAACTTAGCTTATTACATTTTAATCTTAGGACATTACTACTGTAGGTTCTCATGTTTTCTTGACAACATTTTTTTTTTCCTGCCAATATGCAGATTGTTCGTGTAATGTTAGAAAACTATGAACCTGATATGCATTATGAAGATGGAGGAATGGGAGATCAACGTCATCATTGGGTGGATGAGGTTGTTAGATGTGAAGGGAAAAGTGGCATTGCTTGTGGTGATGGAAGTCCTAGCCATATGACTGTTCGACCTTGTCCAGGAAAGAAGGATCCTTCTTCACTAACAAGGTAAATCAATGCAAACAAAAATTTGTCATACTGTATCTTTTGTTGTTTACAATACAGTGGCATATATATTATCTCTTCATCGTCTTTTCCTTACTCCTTTATTAACATCCACATAGGGAAGAGGCTGAAAATCCAAAAGTGTGGGCTCGAATTTGTCTTCTAAGAATGGGTGATCTTGCAAGGGAGAGCACAACAATGCGCCGGATCTTGGAACCAATGTTTATCTATTTTGACAATGGTTGCTACTGGGCACCTCAACAAAGTTTGACTATGACTGTTCTATCAGACATGTGCTATTTTGTGGATGTTCCAGGTATAACTAATATTCCTCCTGTTTCCTCTTTAAGTTCAAACGTTGCATTTTTAGGTTCAGAAAAAGCCATGCTGTCTGTTTGCTCAGTTGACGAATTGTCGAGTTTTTATAGTGCTATTTGACTTGTCAATAATGCGCTTCTTTTACTCCTGACCAAAAATGCTTGCATTTACATATGCAGTTTTATTAATGACATTGGCATTATTAACTTTTTTATTACAATCTGTCTGACACAGAGAACCAACAACTGATCCTGGTTGGTCTAATACGCCATCTAGACCACAAAAATGTTGTTCACGACCCACTTGTTAAATCTTATGTCATCCGCAAGGCTGCGTATCTGGCACGTCAAATAAGATCTGGTGGTACTCTGGTGGACACGGGGTGTATTAGTGACTTGTGCAGACACCTGAGGAAAAGTTTACAGGCTACTTCTGGACCGATTTCAGAACAAGAGCTGAACTTAAACGTCCAACTACAAAATTCAATAGAAGCTTGCTTACTTGAACTAGTCAAAGGAGTATGTCCAGAGTGTATTAACAATGCTAAGAAATTGGATCATTTTCTTCAATTAATAAATACTAAGATATCTACATCTCTTGTTTCTTTGCCAGATGAAGGATGCAGGGCCGCTGTTTGACTTGATGGCAATTACGTTAGAGAAGTTGCCACCAGTTGTAGTTGTTGCAAGAGCAACAGTTGGATCAATGATAGTTCTTGCTCATGTATTTGCCTCGGCTTCAGTGTCACCTTCCCAGCAGGTGAAACCTTGAACTTTCAAATTTATTTGTTTTCTATGACTTCTATAAGTGTTTCTATTGTCTTGTTTTGAGTGTAATGACAACTTTGCCAAAGAGAAAAAAAAATCCCAAATATTTGTATTGTTTTATTCATGATTCAAACTTCTGAATTCTTGAATATGATATGTTTTGAAGGTGTTTCCCGAATCTCTACTTGTGCAACTTCTGAAAGCAATGTTGCACACAGATACAGAGGCACGTATTGGTGCTCACTATGTATTCTCTGTACTTCTTTTCCCAAGCTCTAATTACACCAAACGACAAGGGAGCCCTTGGAGAGCTAGTTGTTGTCATGACAAACAAAGACGCCAATCAAATAATACTTCATCTACAATTGCATCAGTCACAGCATTACTTGAAAAGCTTAGAAAAGAAAAAGATGGTGTTACTTCAGATAAGCTTGTGAGTAATAATCTGGATGAGTTTAAGGGTGTAGATTTTTCTGATGAGGAGCTGAAGCAAGGTCGAACCCAGAAGAATCCTCCAAGCATTTGCAAGATAACTTCTTTCATTGACAGAGCTGCTGGCAATATCAGCTTCTCTGAGTTGGTAAGTGGGTTTTCTAGCATTCAATTTGCTGTTATTGGCTGTTGTGGTGCTTTTCAGTGGATATAGCTAAATCTCACAATTCACTGCAGGAACCATGTGCAATGAAGCTGAATGAGGATCAGATAGGGCAATTGTTGTCTGGATTCTGGATACAAGCCAACCTCCCTGATAATTTTCCGTCAAATTATGAAGCTATAGCTCATTCTTACAGCTGGACGCTTGTTTTTGCACATCTGAAGGTGCAATGAAACTTTTATCTTTCAGCTCTGCTATTTTAATCATTTGGAACCCTTTTATGTCCTGTTGGAAGTTACATAATTCTCTATGATGAAATTCTCTCACTGTTTTGCAGAATTCATCTGTAAGCCTTGCCACCCGCTTCTTCCAGCTTCCCTTATCTTTGAGAAACATATCTTTAGATCCCAACTGTGGTATGTTCAGATTAAACTCCATAATTCATCCATCTATTCTGATATACATTTATTAATATTATCATAATCTGTTTGTAGGTAAGCTGCCATCAGCTTGCAGGAGATCATTATATGTTACTGCTATGGCCATGCTCATGTTCACTGCTAAGATATATCATATGAATGATGTAAATGACTTGCTTAGCTCTTCCACTCCATATGATGTAAGCACACTTCTACAATCTTTTGTATGTTAGTAAATGCCACCTTGAGTTTGTTGGTGGAGGATATGTTTCTATTTGACTTGTTTGCAATTTCATTTCAATTTGTCTTACCAATTTGAAATCGCGCAGATTGATCCGTGTCTAGGCATCAGCGAGGACTTCCATTTATATGTCAAGCCTGTTGCAGACGTCAAGCAGTATGGTTCTGCTGCAGATAATCAAGCTGCTACAGCCGTGATCTGTGAACTGTACAAAAAGATGGATGAATTAGACAGAGTCGTACTTGATTTGCTAGTTTCTCATCTATCAAATATTACCAAGGCAAACCAAGATGATGTAAGGAGTCAATTGCTAGAAACATTCTCGCTTGAGGATGCATTCATTTTCACACCACAGGCTGTTTGTGACTTGGATCATATTCACATGTTTGGCCATTTAAAGGACTCAATTTCTGGTGACATTGTAAGTCTCGATTTTGTGACGCACTTCAATTTCCATATCCCCCCAAATCCAGTCTTAATTTTTTTTTATATTGCAGGAGTTATCTGCAAACTCGGTTGCGGAAGAGGAGAGCATGTCCTCTATGTCAAACGCCCCATACATGATCACAAAACCACCACTCTCTCCTTCTATGTCAAACATTATCAGCATTGGCCAACTCCTAGAATCAGTAATCTTTTCACTCCAAAAATTCCTCTATTTTGTTTGTCGCGAGGGTTAAAGTCATTATTTATACATAACACAGGCACTCGAGGTGGCGGGTCAAGTTGCTGGAACAACTATCTCAACCTCGCCTCTACCATACAGTGCCATGGCCAGTCAGTGTGAAGCCCTAGGCACAGGAACAAGGAAGAAACTGTCAACCTGGTTAGTCAATGAGAACTATCCAGATGCCAGATCAGCAGATGACGGTTTCCTTGTTACTGCATCTCCTGCTTATGGACAAGCTCTTATTACCCAGGTCAAACTCTTCATTCAAAAACTCAGAACTTTTCTTTGTTACACTTCTTGGCTTTAGGATTGCTTATTTTTTTCATTTTTTGGTTAGGTTGGGAATGATGTGGAGGATGCCCAAGGTGGAGCTCTTTCAGAAAAGGACTCGTCGGTGACCATGAGACTTCCGCCTGCTAGCCCATTCGACAACTTCCTTCGAGCTGTGTCTGGCCCGATATTTAATGCAGCAGAGGTGGCCATTTGAGGATTATTAGATATTAATGCCAGGGAAAAAGGAAAATTGAAAAGTAGTAGTTTGTGTAATTGTACGCACTAGATCTAGAATGCTGGAGAAATATGTTGCTTTCTTTTAGGTGTAGTATGTATGCTGCAAATGGTAGAATTCAGTAGCTGTTGAGACATGGTATCTGACTTAATTATGTATGTTGGAACAAGTGGAATTCTAAAGCTATAGCGAAATGCTACTTTTGGTAGACCTGATGTAGTAGTAGAATTAATGTAACTTTATGCATTAAGATTAGATTCAGTACTCAAGAAGTAGCAATAGTAGTAACCAGATCGATAATTAAAATTTAAAATATGCAGTAAAATGCTACGGCTTTCGTTTGATTAAAATTATACAACGTTGACGTGGGTCAAGTCCAATTTTCATCATTATTTTATATAGAAAAAAACAAATATGCTTCTAAACCATCTTGCTTTACAAACTGACAAAATCAGATCTGATTTCTCCGCTCCTTGGTCGCCGTTGCTCCTCCGCCTCCGTCGCTCCTCCTCCTCCGCTACTGTGGAACTCGTCAAGCCAATGTGCGCCAACTTTTATGTGTTTTGTAGGGAAAATTTTGTAAGCACCTTCATGTTGCAAATTGCAATACCTGTCGAATCATGTTAATGGAAGAGACACCCATGTGCGCCTGATCAAAGTTTATGGCCCTCGACCGTATGTGATGCATTCCATGAATTCTGCTGCATATGTTTTTGAATTGATAAGACATGAAACCTGTGAAGATGTACAAATTTTAGTTTCTAGTTTCTACTGTGTTGGTGTTTGTTGATAAAAATGACATGGATTTGAATATGACAATTTGTGGTTGCATAATAAGCCTTTCACATGATAGTGTTGAAGAAAAAAAATCTAAATTTGAGATGATAGTTTTTTAACTCCACCTGCTTTCACACGTTAAATAGATGCATAGGCATGAGAGATCCGAGAAGCCATATAAACTGACTAATAGAGTCGGATGAAAGTGATAAATAGATCTTATACCAGCAAATCACTGTACAACTGAATGCAAAATACAAAGTTCCAACTGCCTTCTTCTAATTGTATACATTGAAAAAAAAAAACTTCCGAATTCACATACATTTCAGTCCTTTTGCTCTACAATTCAGCTACACTATACCAACTAAACTCAACTTCCAAGCACAAACTATAAAGCACCCCCTTAAACCATGCAGATAACAAATAACTGAGCAGAATCCATTAATTCATCAACTCAATTCAGATGTGAATTCAAGCTGAAAGTGCACATTGATGTTGGCCTTTCTTCACATCAAGTTGAAGATTCATCAGTCTTCTGTTATGGAGCTCAAGACCTTGTTGCAATTCAACTTGTTCTTCTAGCTTCCTCCTCCATAACACTTCTTCTGAGTTATTATTGTATATCATTCTTGATCCTGAAAGAACGAAAAATTGATCAATTTGGTTATAATCTTTTTGTATCCACGATTGCTTGAAGATTTTGATTTTTAGTACACTGATGATCTCCAAATACTTAAAGTGTAGTGTGCTCTTCCTCTAGAACCCAACTCAGCCAATGAAGGAGGCATATAACTATACAAAGATAAAGAACCTAACTCACCTGAGGGTTTGATACGCGTCATTTTTCAGATTCTTAAGGGAAGAGAAATCAGGGAGGGCTTCTATCCAACTCTCAAAATCTTCAACCTTGTTGATACATTCTAATATAATGCACTCGGTGTAAGAGTTGAGTGAGATCCTTTTGTCGTGCATTGTCTGTAAAAGCTCCATCACCATTGCAGTTTTATTTAGACGCGCAAAGCCAGCAAGTAGTGTATTGAAAGTGATGATGTTTGGGGAGCAACCCTTGGCATCCATCTCAACAAGCAAACTGTGCGCGTCCTCTATCATCCCTCCTCTACAATACCCATCTATCAATATGCTGTACGAGATGACATTAGGGGAATGACCCTTTGATTCCATTTCAAGAAGCAGATCCCTTGCCTCATTAAGCATTCCTGATTTGCAATACCCCTTCAACAACGTGGTATATGTTATGACATTACACTCAAAGCCAACACTATCCATCAAAGAAACCACATTCCGTGCATCAACAACCCTTCCTTCTAAACAGAGGCCGTTGATCAAAGTATTATAAGTAATTAAGTCCGGAAGCAAGCCTCTCTGGTTCATCAACTCCAGCGATTTCTTTGCTTGCTCCATATCTCCTTTCTTGCACAGTTTATTAATTATCACACTGAACGTTACCACATTGAGTGACATCCCATCCTTAATCATCTTCTCCAGAAGTCTTTTAGCCTCCTCATCATTTCCACAATGATACAATCCATGAATCAAAGAGCTATAGACAACGACATTAGGAGAGATACCACTCCTCTGCATTTTCAAGAAAAGTTCTTTAGCCTTATCCACATACCCATTTTTACAAAGCCCATCAATTAGAGAACCATAAATAACTACATCTGGATCAATGCCGATACTTTGCATTTCGAAGAATAGCTCTTCTGCCTTGGCCACAAACCCTTCTTTACATAATCCCTCAACTATAGTAGCATAAGTAACCAGATCTGGCCCAGAACATCCAAGATTACCTTCCTCTACATCCATCTTTTTCAGGTCCTCAAATAAACTTAGAGCGCCTTCAATGTTTTTCGAATAAAAAAGACCCTTAATCAAGCTATTTATAGTCACAGTATTAGGAGGAATTCCCTTGCAGCGCATATCCTCTAACAAATTCATAGCTTCTTCTATCTTCCCTGCTCTACAATAACCATCCACTATTGTGGTATACGTAACAACATCAGGGGCCTCACCTTTCCGAATCATCGTTTGCAAAAGCTCCATTCCTTGTTCCACTTTACCTTTTTGGCATAGCAACTTTATCAGAATGCTACAAGTCACCAAATCAGGTGTAAAACCACGGTCTGTCATTTCCACAAAGAGCGACTTAGCATCTTCTTCCAAGCCCGAACGACACAATCCATCGATCAAACAATTGTAAGAAACAACATTGGGTGAAATTCTGGCATCCTGTCGTTTTGGATCAGCTATAGGCCACTCTATAGGACAACCATCAACGAGAGAAAGGGACAATGTGTTTGACCTATGTGTCTCTTCGCGAGGCGTACCCTCCTTGTAATGCACTATTTCCCGGTGCAACTGACGTGCTGTGACTGCATTTCCGGTCTTACACAAACCGTTGATCATGGTGTTGTAAGTAACAACATCAGGAGCACAGCCGAACCGGACCATCTTTGGCAACAACCGAGCAGCCTCAACCACTTTATCCTCCAAACACAATCCTTTCACCAACGAATTAAAAGTAATGATATCAGGGCGGTATCCATTCTTGAGGATGAGGCCAAATGCTGAAAAAGCAGAGCTCCCTAATTTCATATTACCATAGCAGTTGACCAATATACTTAAGGTGACAGGATGTGATCTCAATCCAAGAATGCCAGAAACATCCAACGTCTTGTAAAATGATATAGCTAGAGAACATTGCCTACGCTTCACCAAAGCACCCAAGAGTCCATTGAAACATGAAATCGGGGGTAAGGGTTTCAGAGAAAGCATGTAATCGAAGAAGTAATGGGCATCCTTGATGCTAAATTTTCCAGACTTACAATCAATTCGCAGGAATTTGTCGAGTGCTGATGAAGGCGACAGCTTTTTTGTCAAGCTACCTCTAGAAGCCATCGATTAATTAGATCCTGAATAAAATAGAGTGAAACCCATTATTTCTAGCAACAACTTATATAACATGTGTTAATCTCCATGGGAGAACGAAGAAGAAACTTGGGGAAAAAGTCAGAGAAAAAGAGAGAGAAATGATGACTTTTTTTATTATTACTCAGAAATTCTGTTACAGAAGCCTTTTATATAGGCACGCACTCTTTAGCAACCAATTACAACTTGCAACATTTTAATACTCAACAACATGGAACAACGCAATTCCAGAGTTGATGAATTGATGTGGAAGAAGCAGGCATGGCGAAATTGCATTTGGGGAATTAGGGCAAAATTAGAAGAATCAGAAGAGGGACTACAAGTCTACAACCACGAGGAAAAGGAAAAATTAGAAACAGGAGGAACAAGAACTCACTTGTATGAACCCTGAACGATGAGGGGCAGTGAAAAAGAAAGCACGGTTTTTTTTGTTGTTTGAAAATTGAAATCACGCAACTCACACCAGACTAAAACAAATTAAATTTATAGAACGCATCACCAAATGCAAAAGAGAAATGAAACGCATCGTTTTGAACTAAGTGTAAGTTAGTATGTAACAGAAGAAGTAGCCGGTGATGGTCAACAAGCTTACTCTGGTGTGAGACTCATATTGCAGCAAGAAACATCATTCAATGCCAAAACCGTTTACAGTTCCGTTGGGTGATGATGATCATAATAACCCGATGATTAGCTTAAGCTCGTGATGAGCATAATAAACGCAAGCACATTGTGCAGATCATGAGATCATCAAACTCTGATGCAGCCATCCAATGCCAATATCCTGCTTATGGGCAAGAAGCTCTCATTAGCCAGGTGAAACTCTTTATTCAAAAATACCATTTCGCCTTTCTCCTCGTCCGCTCGGGTTCTGTTTGGATCTCACAATGTAATGCCATTTTTAGGGCATTTCAGCGAGCTGTGTCTGGCCCGACGTAAACTATATGGCAACAACTTGGTGGGGGCGCTTTGGCATTGTGATTTCTCATCATTCATAGTCATCAGCTAGCACTAATTCTTTCCTTTGGATACTTGAAGTTATTTCATCAGAAGGGTATGCTGATGTAGATCATAATAATGGGCCTTTTACCGAATAATAGTTGGGCTAATTTGGCCCAGACAGTTTCCTATCCTCTTTTTCTTTTAGTTTTTCACGTGTAATTTGAGGAAAAGTCCATTATTTTGTTTTTCCTATAAATTCTTACATGTCGGCCAGACACGACAAAGACATTATTTTTGGTATGGGACACAACAAATACAGCTTGTATCTTCCGAAAAAGAAAAACAAAATTGATAAAAGTCATTGGGTTATTATTATGTCCCTAGATCTAAGACCATCCACATCGGTTACTATTCAAGGTGCATTATGTACAAAAATAATATAAAAAAATAAAACAGGGGATGTCCCGAGAAAATAGGGTGCAAAATATGCCCCCGTATGTGTCAGTATGCACCCGGAATCAATTCGCGTGCGCGCGCGTGGAGAGGATCAAAACGCGGAGTTTTGATCGAAAATGGGCCAACTTCCAGCGTTTTGCCATTCTGCTGAGAGGAAGGAGGAGTAAGTGGATGCGCCACGTGTCGCGCTCTGAGTGGCATGCATCCGGCCAATTCCAGCGCGACACGTGGCGCCTGGAAATTTAATTTGTTGTAGATTCATTTTTTTAATATTTGGGCTATTTATACTTATTAAAAAAATGAAAAACTTATATCATAATTCATAATTTTTCCTCCTCTATTCATAGACACCAATATTGCATATGTTTAGTTAATTTTAAATATATTTATATATAATCGGGGTGTATGTTGCGGAAATCGGATCGTATCTTGCGTAAAATGGGCATTTTAACTCGGAATGACTATTATTATACCTTTCCGGGTAGGGAATTCGCTCACGAGTTAAATTCATCGCTATGCCGTGACTAAAGGTATTTTTCGAGCGTTTAAAGCCGCCTTTGGTTTGATTGTCATTATGTTGTAAGATGTGAATTGCACTATGCATACATTTTATGGAATTTAATTTCCATAATTTCGTGTACTAATATCCTTAAATATAAAATATTTTTAATATATAAAATTCGTAATTAGTTTATCATAAATTAACGAATTATTTTGTTTATCAAGGAATAGTAGTTAATTACATTATTTTATATAATTTGTATTAGAAAAGATGGTATGTGTGTAATTATATATGAAGAGAGAGAGAGAGAGAGAGAGAGAGAGAGAGAGAGAGAGAAATTGAGAATGAGAAAAGTATGAATTAATGGGGTGCATGGATGTGGTTAAAAATTGAAATGGGGTGCATAGATGATTTGGCAGAGAGAGAAATTGAAAAAGTGAGAGTACATGGTACTGTAGAAGAAGCATGGTTGCGGATGGTCTAAGGATATTTCTATTAGTGTTATAAGATTATTGTTTTCTATTAATATCTCTATGCTCTTCGGATTTCAATTAGTATTGGTGTACCATCATTATATTTCAATTTTTATAACATACAAAATTCATATCCGAACCACTCCTATTTTTATTCCTAAATAACTATCCATTTTTAACGGAGTTTAACACTACGCAATAGAACTTGGTTTCATTGCGAAGATCTTCACTGTCTCGGTGTCCTATAGTTGAATCCAAAAACGGAGTTTAACACTACGCAATAGATTTTTGATTATGGATCCAAAAACCCTTAGCCACTTAGATTATGAATCCAAAAAAAAAAAATCAAAAACAGATATTTCCGTCTTTAGTTGAACAGTTGGTAACGAGTCTTTATGTATTGTGGTTGAATAGTGGGTAATAACCAAAACAACAGATCAGCAAATTCCAAATTTGGCCCCCCAAAAGGACCAATTCTGGCAAATGATAGGCCAACTGGTCCTTTTAATTTCCGCCGTTAAGTACCTCCTCCATTTCTCCTTCCTAACAACATCTCGTTTGAATCCTACACACTAAGCAGAGCTATGGCGTCAAGAGGCGAACTCTTCTGCGAGATCATTCTCGCTATCATCCTCCCTCCTCTCGGCGTCTTCTTCCGCCATGGATGCTGCAGCGTAAGCTTTCCGCCTCAATTTCTTCTCTTCTACTGCCTTTTATTCTTCAGTCTGTTTCGATTTTGACCTAATTCCACATTTCTGGTGGTGAATTGAATTTCGAACAGTGCGAGTTCTGGCTGTGTGTGTTGTTGACCATTCTCGGCTACATTCCCGGAATAATCTACGCTGTCTACACGATCGTTGCAGGCCAAGGAAGTAGCTCCGGCGGCGACAATCAGTACCAATCCATGCCCTGACCGCTCTGTTTTACATTAATATGTGTTGTTTGTCGGTTTCTAGGGTTTCGTTTTGCTGTGTTGATCTGTTCTGGTGAAATTCTACTCTGTAATCGGAGTTTGTGATCCGTTCCTGCTTTCTTGTATTCACTCGTCCATCTTGTGGCCATGTATCTGATGTTTCGAGTTCTTCAAGTCTCATTTCTCTGTTAACTGAGTTTTTCATGCATCTTATGAAGTGGAATTGTTAGCTCAGCTTTTAATTGGGATGCAATATGTTGTAAAACTGAATAATGCAATATCATCTTGTGGATAGCAGTAAGTGGCCTGAAACTGAATAATCTTATGGATAGCTATTGTGCAATTCCTTGACCGATTCTCCGCCCCTGATTTGGTTCTTCCTCGGTTTCTAGGGTTCGATTGCTGCGATTTGATCCGTTTCTGTGCTGTTCGAGTTTGTAGTTGGACTTTGTCATGTGTCCGATTCAATCTGTTTTTTTGTTGTAGCTGAGCGAGAGTTCTTCTTAGTCTCATTTCTCTGAGTACAAACTCTGTTGCCAGTTTTCAATGCTTGATCTACAACTTGTTTGTGATTACTAACAGTCATTCGTTCGGATTGTGTTATTATTCAACATATTGAATGATCAGTTTTTGCATCTAGTATGACAAACAATGCCAAGAGTTTGACCGACCGATGGATCGCTTGCTTTCAAATTGGAAGTAAGCAAGTCGATTTGGAAAAGGACGGGAAAAAAAGGAGTCAGGCAGACATAGATCAGGAAAAAGGGGATCTGCTCGATCGATCGGTTGCTACTTGCTACCGTTGACGTGATAATCATGGAGTGTTAGTGCTAGCTAATCATATAGTGTTTTGGTGATAAGTGTATTTGCTTATGCACGAGAATCTCATCTTTCATTTTTTTTTTTTTTTTGGATAAGGTAAGGATTAGGATCGCCGCAAGTACTACTACCGCCGTCCTAGAGTCTCGAACCCGAGACCTCATGGTACTACCATGAGTGCTCTACCAGTGAGCTGATGCGACAAGCTCTCATCTTTCATTATAATTGTTTGTCATTGTGCACTTGACTAGGTCTATAGATTAGTTAATTATCTAATACACTACAAAAAGTGAACATATGATTTGTGTTGAATCTCGGTGGGCCATATATGACGTGGGGGGTACACACGTCGGTTCGTGCGCAAATGCGCGGTAAGCCCGACACATAAGCACATAAGGTTCCACCCTAAAACCAATTGACAATAGGGGGAGTGGTTTAAGTTTCAATTCCCGATGTGGGATTAGCTTTAGTCTCAACACGCCCCCTCAAGTGCAACTGCCTGGCCCCGCAATATGCCAGTTGCGCTTGACGACTCATGCCTTAAGGCCGGCCAGCCAAATAGACTAGGAAGTCGGGACCCGGACCGAACAGGCTCTGATACCATGTTGAATCTCGGTGGGCCATATATGACGTGGGGGGTACACACGTCGGTTGGTAAGCCCTACACATAAGCACATGAGGTTCCACCCTAAAACCAATTGGCAATAGGGAGAGTAGCCCATGTACTTATATGGTGGGTGGTTTAAGTTTCAATTCCCGATGTGGGATTAGCTTTAGTCTCAACAATTTGCCACAAGCCTAACTTTGTTCACTCGAAACCACCCCAAGGATTTAAATTTTCAAATTGTGAAGGCTTACAACATATGTACGTAGGATTTAGATTGTAGTTTTGGTTATGTGTGCAAACGCTCCTTCTCCCTCCTCCAGATCTTCACCGCCGTTCCTCCTCCACATCGTCATAGCTGGAAAATTGGTGTGGTTTACTTAATTCTCACATCTCTTGTCCGTTCTTCTGGAATCAGGTTACATCTGGTAAGGAAATTTCAATCGAGCCATGCTCTTTAATTCGTAGTCAGTTGCTCTTTTTCAAGATTGTTATTCTAATGGCTCAATTGTTTTATGAGAATGTGCTCATGTTTGATTTGTTTTGGCATCAATTGGTCAGTTTTTCTTCTTATGTACAATGGGTTTTTTTAGAATTACAGTATGCCTTTTTTCCACTTTGAAAGTTTACATCTTGATACTCATCGTCGTTTATGTAAAGGCCATATGTATACTTTGGCACTTGGCTTGAGTGAACTAATAAAACACTACAAGGCTTCATTAGTCTATGTTCATTCATTAGCTTGGCTTCACTGAATGTTTCAAACTTGATTCTCTCCTTAGTTATGGCTTTGAGTGAATGGAGGGCTTCATAATCAGGGATCTTATTTAGATAGTATAAGCAGTTGCTTTATTAGTTATGGCTCTATTAGCTGTAATCCCAGTAGTATTGTTTGATATGTTGAGACTCTGCTTAGTTGTACCTCTGAATGAACAAATTGCTTAGTTGTAATCACTGAATGTTTCAAACTGTGAAACCTGGTGTTATTCACCAAGTTTTGGAGCTATGGTACCGTTATGCTGTTGATGTGTTGACCGATGCACAAGTCTACCCCGAACATGCTGGAAAGACTGCTATCGACTCTGATGATGTTAAGCTAGCAGTCCAATCAAAAGTGAATTTCCCCACCTCGAGAGGTAGCTTCTCTCCATCTTCCTTGATGTTTTCGCTTCATTACCTATCTGAGCTTTTTAGCTGTGATGTCTAAGCTTGTGGAATTAAAATGTAATAAAGGGCAGAGGAGTTGCACTGCATTTATTGAAAATGTTGTCTGTTTATTTTAGGCATGATTACAGGAGTGTATTACACTGTATGACAAGATGAACACACTCTCAACATTTAATTTTTGTTGTAGCCTCCATCTGTTACAATATATAGTCTTCATCAAGCTTCACATAGTTGGATGATGATTATTACTTGTTGAAATACACTTTTTTTCATGCTCTGGGTGATAATGGTTTTGAAAATCTTATTATACTAGTAGCCTTTTATATAGGTCTAACTTTTCTACTTTGTGATATCTTCTTTATTTTTCCCGGTCCTATGAATTGCTCAAGTTTTGTTGAATAAACTGGAAGCCTCTAACCAAATTACTGAACCAGGAGCTACTAGAATTGGCCCGAAACCGAAACAAGATCCCGTTGCTGGACAGCCTATGAGTAGGAGGCGGCGCCGGTTTCCCTCCCCCACCAGAAGACAAGAGGATACACTGGTCAGCCCCAATTACCAACTGGTGATTCCAAAGAGGCAAACTCCACAGACTCAAGAAGAAACACAAAGAGGCGGAAGAAGCTGCTCCGAGTTCGTCCCAAGAACCAAAGGCCACCGATCAACCTTCACCAAGAGTGTCTTTTCCACTTGGGCCTAAAAGGCCACATTAGATGATCTCAAAGCCATGAATATTTGTTGCTGCTTTCATGTGTTGTACAACAGCATAAAAAGAGAAAAGTTGAGCAAATGTTTTTCTGTTCTAAGTTCTCATCGGGTACTAAACTTCATTACCTCTGGTGTTGAATCTGTGTGCCTGCTGCCTAGAATTAGTGATTACTGCATTTCTTTTTGCAAGAGCTGCAGTGGAGGGAAAACTGTTCTGTGTATTCGAAATTTCGAACAGTGTCCATTGAGGAGGAAAGTCTGATTTGACCAAAACAAACCTACTTTAGATGTTTTTGATCAGTTCTTGACATAACACATATATTGACTGGTTAAATATTTACCCAATCTTTGTATAATGTATATGATGCATTGCTTGATTTTATCTTTGATAAATCCAATTATTTCAGTATGTCAGTACAATAAGGTAGTTTTTCAAACAATTTTTCTATTCGACGTATTAAATATAGAAACTAAAACTCAATATTTACCAAATCTTTCCATTAATAACTAGGGTACCTCTAGACACATTATACTAAGATAAATCCTTTTTCAAAAGCTAAATTACAGATTGTACGGCGGCGCGATATAGAGAATAATCGCCCAGCCTTAATCTAATTAATTTATAATCAATATATATTATAAAAGCCGACCATTTTCGAGGCACCACGTTGATTCTGTCCCTGCTTGATTTTAATTTTTTTTCCAACTCAAATAGATAATTACAGCTATATATCTTTTTATTTTCCTTAATTAATATAATTCTCAATTTTATCTTTAAAGACATATTATTGATATTTAATTTTATTTTCCTTGAATAATTTCAATATATATATTCTAATTTTTGATATGCTATCTTATCAAATCATATCACATCTACGTAAAAAAAGATGTGTTAAGAGTTGCACAATTTTATTTTTTACTCTTTTTTTTTCCTATTTGGCCACACTTTTCTATCTTAAACCTCGTAACAAATTTAGCATTTTTAAACTTAAGCTAATTATTTTATATATTTACATGATCTACTATAATTTTGTACATATTATATTTGATTTTTTTCTATCTTGATAACAAATTTGATTTTTTAGCAAAATAATAATTTTGATTTATATCTTGATAGCGTACATCTTTTCATAATTTTTACGTATTAACAAAATAATCTCACAATTTTTCTCAAATTATACAAACACCCCTTATTTTTCCTAATACAAACATACAATACAAGTCGCCGTTTTTGAGCCGCCACATTAATTAATTTCCCTACCACATATATAAAAAAAAACTAATTTTTATTATTTGCATTATATAGGGTTTTCTCATTGAATTTCTACTTATCTACTTATAAGAAAAAACTTTTGTCAATTATTAATTCTTAAAGAATTACAGGGAAAATTCTTTCACAAACAAATTAATAAAAATCTATGAATATTGGATTCAACTTATTTCTTTAATACAAGTAAATATGTGTTTTCCGACAATATCTATTAATTGTTTTATAAACTTTATCAACTTATCAGTTAATGATTTTTTTTAATTATATTTACATTTATGATAGTCGTTATTAATATATGATAAAAATTGTAAGTACAATATCAATTTATATTCTTATAATCAGGTTTTGTAAAAATATACAAATGAGTGAAAAAAAGTATATCTTATATATATTTTGGGTTATATGAACTTCAAAAACAATATCACTCTTTTTAAAAGATAAAAAAATGTTCATATAAAAAAATTTATATAATATTTTCTATATAAATATATAATTTTATTTTAATAATTTTAGGTTAAGCTAGTTTAATGAAAACAAAATGTTATTCATGTATCATCTCATTCTCCGCAAATAATAAAAATTATTTTTTACCACTTTATACTGTCGACTTAATTTCATTTTTCTCTTGTCTCCTTTTCTGCCCCTTTTTTGCTTTCCTAATTCTAATTCACCGTCCTGTTTTTTTCGTGCTCACAAAGCATTCAGCGATGGCGATCTGCTACTCAAAATTTTCCCTTGTAGGATGTTTGAGATTCGTCTTCTGTCGAAACAGATTGAGAATTCGCAGTTTCGTAACTTAATTGCTCACGCAACGGAGGATCTAGACCGGCAAAAGCAAATGTTTCGAAAATTCATCATCATTGATTGCAGGTGAAAATTTCACGATTCCTGCATTGATTTTTACCGATAATCCTTTTCGTCAATTATGCAAGTGATTGATTGTGCCTGTTCGTCATTATCTGGAGAACAATTTTAACAGCATGACTACTACTGCACAATTTCCTGGTTTTCGTTTGAGTATCGATTGACTATTATGCAGATTGAGTTCTAGGCTTGATTTCGACGATCTAGGGTTCGACTAATTGCAAGTGATAAGTCATTCAATCTCATCATATTATGAGTAGTAAAATGGAGATTGGTAGTGAAGGCTCAGGAATCTGGTAATGTTAAGAGATCATATAGTACTAATCTGTCCTATTATTAATTCAAAGTTTGTCTGAGAGCTTGCATAAAGATATATCCGATTTGTCCAATTTTTTTATTTCATAGTTTGTCCTTTGGGTTGAGTTAAAAATACATATAATGCCCCCTGTGGCCTTTCATGAAACTAGAGAAAGGGTATGTGTTTGTAAATTTGTTTTCTTGGGCAAAGTGGGGTGTCACTACTTAAAGCTTTATGTTGATCCCTATGAATTGCATCTGATTTTTATGGTCTAATACATCAATTCTGTAGGAGCTTGTTATGTACATTATAGGCTGTATGAAATCAGGAGTTGTCAATGAAAGTTACCCATTCAATAAAGAAACTAGGTATGGATGATCTTCAAGGTTAGAATATTGGTATTTTTCAAGATTTCAGTTTATTTGCCTTGACAATCTGTGACTTTTCCTGCTTTCCTGAGCATTTCATGGCTGCATGTATTAAAACACAAAGATATATCACAGTATAAAAAAAGTTTCATATTGAGTCATTTCTCATGCTGTTTGTATCATCATGAAAAAAAACCTTGGATATCATTGAAGGGCTTGAATCTGTATGAAGGAAATTGTTCTGTGGTTTTTATATGCTCTTAATGCAAATTCTATGTGACAGTTTCTCTTGTTTTGATCAAAAAAGATGATTCTGCTTGATTTTCTTCCATTCATTGTCACATGGGATGTGTGAATTTCATTCCCATGGAGACAGTAGAACTAGATGGATTTATGACACAAGATAGGACTAGTTGTGCAAAAAGATTTAAGGATCGTTAAACATCTGCCGATTATTTTTTCATCTTTCGCTTCTTGAGTTTGATTTCCGTGGACTTTTGAAGAGTACTGCCTTTGCTTCTATCATCATTTACATGATTGTATATGACCACTGAACGTTAAGCTAGCAAGACATGAAGGTTTACTTTTGAAACTGCTAATAAGTTGATCAAGAGAATCTTATGTAGGAAGGTGGCTAAAATTTCACACTGATATAACGAGATCGTATGATACATCAATTTATACATAATGCAAATGCAGAACTTAGTTAATTAGTGCTTGCACTATAATTTATCACAAGGACATAGGATTCACACAACAAATCTCTTGTTCTGACCTATCATTGCACAATTTGCAGAGATAGATATCTAGATAGAAACTTATGGAGTAAATTACTTATTCTGCTGGTACGCCCACATTTGCCATATCCGTCCTTTTCAGTGAGCATGACACCCCTAACTATACTCATCCCACAAAATCACAAAGGATAAGTAAACCAAGAAGAAAAGCAAGGAAGTCGTGTGTAAGGCACACACCTTAACACGTGTCAACCGTAACTTGGGACCTCCTTCCAAGGTCGAATGTTATAGTCAATCAATCAGAGCCGTGCAAGTCTCTGACTTTGATCTTATGGGCTAAAAACTTCCTTTTTTGTTGTGTGAATACCTTAACACAACTCTAAAGAAGCTCAAAAGTATCAAAATGCATATTGAGCTAATTGGACACAATAGAGGTCCTAGAGAATATGAATACACACAAGAATGACTTTATTGCATGATCCTTGGACAGTTGGACTGTAGGAACACATAGAAATATGTTTTAGAGTGGCACAGACTTTAGCATCCACTAGATCTGTGCTGAGGAGATCGATTTTATCAGAACTGCTCCTCATTAATGGTCAATTCCTCAAACCGGTTACTCGGGTTGAGAGGATTGAAAACCGGGTAATCTGAGCATTTGCAGCTGGGTAGCATCATAGAGGGAAGATGATCCTGGTGGATTGAGCAAATAGGCTTCGCCTTATCAGGAACTCTACGAGCAATAACAACTGAATTGATAACCTCATCAGTTGGATGAAACTCAGAAAGTATCTCAAACCCACTTAGATCACAAGCATCAACCACCGGGTAAAGAAACGCCCTAGCTCCATGAGCACTCCTGAGCATCAGAATTGCTCCAGGGCTCATATTCTTAGCCAAATGATCAATCACTTGAACCTTATCCTCCTTGTTCATCCCCACAAGAGCTGCTAAGAAAACCACATCATAGGCCTTCAGCTCATCCTTGACACTCAGTATATCACTAGTGTGGAAAAACATTCTTTCCGAAAGCTCAGTGTTTGATTTGATCAAGGAAGAAGCAAGCGAATTGGCTGATTGGTCGATATCGTAGTTATGGAAGGTGGTTGATTTGAGATGAAAGGAAGCAAGGCAAATTGAGGTGAGAGGAAGCGGGCCGGACCCCACAAAGGCGATTTGATTCGGGACATGGTTGATGTTTTGAATAAGGATGTCGAATTCAAGCTGGCTTAGCTTGATGTAGTTGTTGAAGTAAGGGAAGATGTTGAGATGGTCAAGAGGATTTTCATATGATCCCAGAATTGATGAGTAGTGGCTTTCAAGAAAGCCTTCGGCTTCGCCACAGAGTTGAATTAGCTTAGACCTGATTTGTTGGACTCGCTCGCATAGCTTGGTGACATCGATTGGATTTGGAGGGATGCATGTGACAACAAGCTGTGTGAAGAGGGTGTTGACATCTTCAGATGGTTTGAGACTCTCTAAGCTTGAGATTTTCTCATAGAGCTCAAGAATCTTTGACACCAGAGGTGATTCCTGGCAAACCATGTCGACACTATGAGGTTAATATGAGGTATAAACTAGAAAGTCTGTTGAAAGGTCTGTAGTTTGGTTTGGACCTTGGGAGGAGAAGAGGCCGTTATTTATTGGCCTTTGTGGGCTCCATCTCTGATTTTTTTTAATTTTTAAATGTTATTATCTCCTCTAACTCTTGGTGTTGATTGGGTGTATTATAATAAAGCATGCGGTCCCCAGAAGTTTATACTATATTTTAAGTTCTGTAATTACAATTTTTAATTCATTAACACTTTAACAGTAGGTTTTCAATTTTATCAATTTGAAAGAGACCTGAATGGCATCTTCTTTTTCATTTCTTTCTATTTGCTGTACATTTTACTTGCTTGCTGCTGCAAGAAATAGGGTTGTTCTTGGGTAAAGGACTTCCGTTTTGTTTTCTCAATAGATACATGTACGTTTTTGTATACCTTCACTTACATATGTTGTACCTTGCAGGCAATGTTAGTACTAAAATTTACACAAGCATTGGAGCTATTTGTGGAGCCATTTCATTGTTGTACTTGCTAATCGGTGTTGGAAGACATCACAAGGTATACATCATAAACGTCTGATTGATCAAATTCATGTATTTGATTAGTATAGTGGATCCAGAGGTTTCCTGTTACATTAACTGGATGTTTTAAGATGCTCTGACTTGGCATATTCTAGCAATGGTTTGATCTGCTGATTGCTAGTTCTTGTACTTGTTGGTCTTCTTTTTTTAGTAAGGATCACTTGTGAGACTGCAGTGTTAGTTTGGTGCTTAAAATTTGTTTGCTCTTGCATATCCCTGCTTTTTTGTTCATTTAGCTTCTTTTATTGGACAGATGTTTGTCAATTCAAATTACTGCACTAAAACTAAGGAGTCAGTGAAATCAACCTTGTCTTCAGGATTTTAATTTAACCTACAGAATCATTTTGGGAAAAAAAGAAGGGAAAATTGGCACTTGTTTTGGGTATGTAGCATTTTCTTATTTCCTTTATTTTACAAACTCTTTTCTTGACTATGATTTCTGATTCTCATTTAGGCATTTTGCTGATCATTGTCTTCAGGCTGTGGTTTTTCTCTCCCCATTCTTGGAATCTTTCCACAAACGTGTGTCTTATTTAAAGTCAACTTATTCAGTTTATTCCTCAAAATTTGTCACAACCCTCAGTAATTTATGCTAGCAATGGTATATAAATGCTGGATCCAATACAGCCTGATAAGCTCAACAGTGTCAGCAGGATATGAATTCTTTGATTAGAGCAGTAAAATAAAAACTTGTCTTCACTCTAGTGTAGTGGCTAGACTCATTACTTCCTTGGGAGTTGAAACTTGAGGGATTACAATGTCGAGGTGCTAGAGTCATAAAGTATATAGCCACTTGACAAGAAAGTTTATATATATGATCCCCATGTCCAACTCTGCTACGGAGTATATTTTTATATTGAAATGTAAAGTGAATTGTCCTCTCAAAACCCTAACTTTGCTATCCTGTACAATTTTATATTACTGCTCATTTGGTTTTGGACTTTCGGGTGTCGACATAATATGTTCACTCTGCACTTTCTGGGGAAAAGCTCCCAAGAAAAAAAATACAGTTTACCTTGGTTGTTTGATTAAACTGTCTGTAATGGTGTTTGTTTTAGTGGTGAATGGGCTGATGGTATTTCTACATATTCAAGCACTGTACCAGACTTTGGTTAGGAGAATGTCTTTTTACCCGGGGAAATTTGCATATCATATATTTGCAAGCTGCTTTCAGTTGTACTTGCAAAAATTACTTATCTATGTTATTGACAATTGGAATATATGTGATACCCATTATGACATGTTGCTGGCATATACCACCTATGTTGACTTTGCAGGGAAATAGTGGATGAACAGATTTGAGATATGGTAATCATGGAGTTTCTTGTGCATGCATTATACTCAGGTTTAGGTCTAGGTTCTACCATTAGATGTTCAATCTCATAGTTGCTTTTTAATTAGCCCTTGTTGGGAGGTCAAGGGTTTGACCGCTCACTCACTTGAGTGAAAACAAGTGTATCATCCTTCTTTCCGTTGGGTGAAACCAGTAACGCAAGTCAGTTTACCTAGTTCGTGGCCCTTGCCAGTTAGGTCAAGAGCCTGAGATTTAATGGAAGATGGGTTCTCCATCATAAAAAAAAGTCCTAACTCTTGATTTCTCTTGTTCTAGGTGGTAACCTCAGCTCATATATGTTTTTGAATCTTAGCTTCCAACTATTAGATTGTCTTAATTTAGCCGCTAATAACCTTCTAGTCCTTTTCGTTAAACATTATAGAGAACTATATATAGGCTAGAGACCATAGTATGACAAGTTATTGGCAACCAGATGTATAACAATCATGAAATGATGATAACCAACCATAATATATATTTTGAGATATTCAAGTAATTCCTACTGTCCCTAATACCTATTCATAAGTTTCTAATAAAACTAAATACATGATACATAGATGATCCCCATGTCCAACTCTGCTATATTTTGAGAAAAGTACCCAACACGGGCTTGCGTCGGGTAAATCCTGGGGGTCAGGATATACCCACCCCTATCCCGATCTAGGATCGAGAGGGTGCAACACCCCTATCCCGGTCTAGGATCGAGAGGGTGCATCACCCCTATCCCGGTCTAGGATCGAGAGGGTGCATCACCCCTATCCCGGTCTAGGATCGAGAGGGTGCATAGTTTATGCCCTAAGTTTGAATTTGTATAGAATTTGACAAGTCTAAGGTCCCAAACTCAATGTTCTCAACAAATATACAAAGCAACAAACATCAGCAGATCTAAGAACAAATGTTAACAAATCCGCCACCCTTTTGTCACCCACCATATAAATATGCCTAGGGTTTTTCTTTGGTAGCTTAATTTGTAGAGCAATATTGATGGGTATCATCATCATTGATGTATAATAACTATATTGTTGTACAAATGATAAAATGACAAGTACACACAGCTTAATATATGTATTTGAAAACAATATCCTGTCTAGACATCTTTGTTAAATACTCCCTCTGTTTCTGAAAATTTGTCCAAAAAGTAGAAAATGTAGTGGTTTAATGCAAGTCTACATCTCAGATAAAGTACAAATTGGAAACTCTTTTTTCTTGGGTAAAGACAAATTGGAAACCTTCATTCTCTGTACACACACGCCCAACATAAAAGTGGGGATCCAACCCCTTTGCTCTCAGCCAATAGGAGCTGAGTGTATACATTGTGGGGACCAATAGAAATCCTTTAAACAAGTCACACGGATTACAGAGGTCTTTAATAAGGGGAGATGAGTTCACTTTCTTCATCCAACACCCAAAATTACAGAGTTAAAGCAAACACTACAGGATTCAAAAGAGAGCATTAAATTGCAAAGAGAGCATTAAATACAGAAATTGATTGTTGCATCACAGCAACCCTTCAATGGCTTCAGCGTTGAACTTGAATGAGGTCCCACAGGAAGACGGTCAACCCCCAGGTCAAAGCAGAGTCCATTTATTCGATTTGAATGAGCCAGCTGAGGGGGGAGAAGATGGACCAGGGATTAACACACAACAATCAGGACATCAAGCATCAACAGGTATGCATCATGAGCCATCAAAGAGTAAGCTCAGCAGTGAAAAGCGCTTCCATATTCTTATGAAGCTTCATCAATTACCAAAAAAAAAAGGTCAATTAAGAAGGGGAGCTATGCAAGTAGTTGCAGATGAGTTTGGTGTCTCTACAAGGACAACCGCTAGAATATGGAACATGTACAAGCAACAAAGTCAAGCTGGGCAAAGAATCAATGTCAGCACCAAGTATCAAAACAGTGGCAGGAAGAGAACAGTTTTCACAGAAGATCAAGTCAGTGCACTGAACATGGGAGATAGAACAACAATCAGAGATTTAGCAGTCAAGCTCGACTGCTCACCAAGTGCAGCACACAGATTAATCAGGAGGGGAGTTATTAGGCCACACACAAATGCCCTGAAGCCAGGGTTGAAAGAATCAAACAAGGTAACAAGACTGGCATGGATATTGAGTTTATTGCAAGGGGAGACACCAACAAACAAGAGGAAGTATTTTCCTATGTTTGATTTTGTTCACATAGATGAAAAGTGGTTCCAATTAAGTAGGAAATCACAAAGAGTGTATTTGGCACAGCATGAAAGGGGACAATACAGGGCTGCTCAATCTAGCAAATTCATACCTAAGGTGATGTTCACAGCAGCAGTAGCTAGGCCTAGGTTTGACACAAATGGAATATGCACTTTTGATGGAAAAATTGGCATTTTTCCATTTAGCTACAAGGAGGCAGCAAAGAGGAAATCCAAGAACAGGGCCAAAGGAACAATGGTCACAAAGCTCATAGAATCAGTAAACAAGAAAGTCACACGCAACATGCTCATTAATGAAATAGTACCAGCAATCAAGCAAAAATGGCCACAAGATGGAGGAGCACACAAGGTAATATTTATACAACAAGATAATGCAAAAGCCCACATTACACAAGAAGATGCAGAATGGCAAAGGGTTTATAGACAAGATGGATTCACTTTTATCTTGATTCAACAGCCACCAAACAGCCCAGACTTGAACATATTAGACTTAGGTTTTTTTAGGAGCATTCAATCATTAATGCATAAAAAAATGCCTAACAATGTAGATGATATGCTAGATGCAGTGCATGAGGCTTTTTTTGAGCTACAACCTAAGACTTTGGCTAATGTTTGGATGTCAATCCAGTATGTAATGAATGAAATATTAAAAGTCAAGGGTGGGAATGATTATGATTTGCCTCATGTAAACAAGAGAAGACTAGAAGTACAAGGCAATCTACCTACAGAAGTTGAAGCACCTATGTGGGCAGTTCATGAAGCATGGGATATTGTGAATGCACCACAACCAGCACAAGCAAGTCAGGTCAACATGGAAGCTACTCAAGCAAGTAATGCAGATCAGGAGACTCAAGGGGAGGCTTTTGAAGACATGCACCTTTTTTAGATGATATGCTAGATAAACATATGTGATTTTTGCATTAAGCATATGTGATTTTTGTAGACCTAAATATTTTTGTGAAGTTAATGATGAACATGAACTAGTTATCTATCCTAAATGTGAAGTATTGGCGTGGAATGAATGCAACATGATATGAACAAACAGAAGTGGCAAACATTCAATGAAACAGCATATCAGGAAACAAGAAATGGAATGGAAAGAATGAAAAAAAAATCTCAGATCTCCCCTAATCCTCATTGACACATCTGTAATCACAAAAAATTGACAGCAAGTGGCATGCCAAAGCCCAAAAAAAGGCTGGTTTCCTACTGAATGTCAAGAGCTTTGTGAACTCCTAAAACAGATTGCATCTCAGTAA
Source organism: Polygonum aviculare (assembly GCA_934048045.1). Lineage (NCBI taxonomy): Eukaryota > Viridiplantae > Streptophyta > Magnoliopsida > Caryophyllales > Polygonaceae > Polygonum > Polygonum aviculare. Next base: position 8,512,955 of record OW204024.1, read on the forward strand.
AAGAGTTGGCTCATCATTGATTTAAAAAAAAAAGTGGAAAAAAAATCTCAGATCTCCCCTAATCCTCATTGACACATCTGTAATCACAAAAAACTGACAGCAAGTGGCATGCCAAAGCCCAAAAAAGGGCTGGTTTCCTACTGAATGTCAAGAGCTTTGTGAACTCCTAAAACAGATTGCATCTCAGTAAAAGAGTTGGCTCATCATTGATTTAAAAAAAAAAGTGGAAAAAAAATCTCAGATCTCCCCTAATCCTCATTGACACATCTGTAATCACAAAAAACTGACAGCAAGTGGCATGCCAAAGCCCAAAAAAAGGCTGGCTTCCTACTAAATGTCAAGGGCTTTGTGAACTCCTAAAACAGATTGCATCTCAGTAAAAGAGTTGGCTCATCATTGATTTAAAAAAAAAGGGGAAAAATAAATCTCAGATCTCCCCTAATCCTCATTGACACCTCTGTATTCACAAAGAACTGAAACTAAGTGGCATGCCAAAGCCCAAAACAAAAGGCTGGCTTCCTACTAAATGTCAAGGACTTTGTGAACTCCTAACACAGAGTGCATCTCAGTAAAAGAGTTGTCATCATTGATTAAAAAAAAAAAATTCTCAGATCTCCCCTTATCCTCATTGACACATCTGTAATCACAGAAAACTGACAGTAAGTGGCATGCCAAAGCCAAAATAAAAGGCTGGCTTCCTACTAAATGTCAAGAGTTGTGTGAATTAGTTACACAGATTGCATCTCAGAAAAGGGTGGCATCATCATTGAAAAAAAGAAGAAGGAAAAAGCATACAGAAGCATGAATACCATGAAATTAAAGCAGCAGAATAACATGAACTCCATGAAACAGACAACTACAACAACTCAGAAGCACATGCCATCAATACAACTGCAATATAGAAACACACAGACATGGATAGCTGGAAATAGACACAACCAAGTTTTCAAGCAACATAATTGCACTAATACAACAACATAGCAACCAAGTGTTACAACAAAGAAATATACAAACACACAAGCAAGATAGCAACATAGCAACCAAGTGATACAGTAAAGAGTGTGCAAAGATTATGGACAAATTTTCAGAGACATTTACAGCAGGGGAGATATCAACAAATAGCCAACATCACACAAGTCACAAGCAATGAAAAAACACACAAAGAAATAAAGCAAATAATCTCACATACAGGATAAGGGACTTATCTAATCCTCCGAAGAGGACTCGGGGACCTCAATGCCATCCCACCAGTTCGAGTCATCATCCAATCCGTCTCCATTTTTTGCCACCACCGAATCCTCCTCTTGAGTCTCCCCGGATTCATGCACAGAGACGCCAGATTTCACCTCAGGGGCATCAGGATAGGGGCGATCATAGCGTCTTAAGACGCTATTAACCTCATCAGGGTCACGCTTGGGGCTGTAGCTGTGGAACCCCTTACACGCCCCAGGTCGATCACAGTTATCTGCATCAGAGCACTCGTAGGTGCCAGATGGGTCAGATTCGGACCCGGACGAGTCTCCAAAGGCCCAATCACACTCAGTACTCATGGTGAACCTTGCACACAAAAATTTCAACAAAGATCAGTGGAGGTATACAGAGAGGGCGTAGAATTAGAGAGACGAGTCAGAAATACAGAAAGGGCGAGAGAACCACCAAAAACATACCTTTAGAGTTCAGATTCAAAGGGGAGATCAAATTCAACCTTGCACACAAAACACATCGAGCAATGAAAACAGAGTTCGAAGGAGGAAAGAGATCAATCGAGATACACACAAAAACAAACCGATACACAAGGATTCATACCTTTCAAGGGCAGATTCGAAGGGGAGACTTGCATCCCATTGCACAAAGGAGACATGCAAGAATGAAAACAAAGATCAATGGAGGAGTAACGGCAAAAATGGAAAAGGAACCCCAAAACAGAGACCCACCTTACCTTTCAATAGATCAAAGCACTCAAAAAGCCCCACAAACAGAAGATGTTGAAGAGATGGAGGCCAGATCTCACGAGTTCAGCCCATGTGAAGCAACCCGATTGATCTCTAATCAAGCTCAACTCCACGAATCTCAGAAGAAAGGGGAGAAATTTAGAGATTCAACATGGGAGCAAGCGGGATTTGTGAGAAGGAGTGAGATTTGGGGAGATCGAGGGGGGCGTGACTGCGTGAGAGAAGCTCAAGGAGATGGAGCACTAGGGTTGCCAACACAGAGAACAAGAAGCTCAAAGAGATGGAGGCGGTACAAGTGAATTAGGGTTGCCCTTCTCCCATCTCTACCAACACATATATACATGGGTCACGTATTGCATTTTGGGTTGAGAGAATCAGCCCAAACACATGCCATCAAATAGGCCACCACTCACGTACACCTTCAGCAACCCAACAATGGGGGCAAGGCAAGGGGCCCACTAAGTAGGCCACCATTTTTCCATATCCACCCACCAAAATGTAGAAAAAAAAAAGCACATTTTATTTTAATGCATGCATATCAGGAGAAGAAAATTTTTAAGCTTAAATTTTGATTTTAATGGAGGTGTATTAATGGTGTTGTGTTGTTGAGGTGGAAGAAAGTGAATGATGATAAAGTGATAAGGAGAGAGAAAAGAAGAAGAAAGAGATTGTAAAAGTAAGTAAATTGTGTGATTGTAGGAGGGTAATAAGGTAAATATGATGTGATATAAATGGAAAGTTTTAAAAGGTGGACAATTTTATCGAAACGACGGAAATGGAAATACGGACAAATTTTCAGAGACGGAGGGAGTAGTTTGTATGGAAAATGACTGGTGTAAAGTTTAGGAGATTCTTTATAAGGCAACAAAAAAGTCTTGTGATATCTTGACAAAGATGATGACGTTTTAGATAGCTTGTTGTGGACCATGCATTGCACTTGTTGGGTGTGTTTAAAATTCTTTTCATACCCTCCCTACGTTTAGAGATTTGGTACCTTTTGAGAAATGGCAAGATCCTCTTTTTTTTCCTCCAATTAATAATTAGTTTATCTTTGTTTGATGCCTTTTACATAGTTTGGAGGGCCAAAATAATGCTTAAGTTTTCATTATTATTAGCTTTTGCTTTCGCATTCAGCTCTCACGACTCTTTTTGCTACTTGCTAGTTGTTTGCCTCTTTTTATCAATCAATTTCAACGGTCCATAATATAGATTTAGTAGTCTGTTAGATTTGTATAGCCCTTGTTCTTCTACACCTTATGAATCTAATTATCTGAGAATATTAGCATAAGGTGTTCTGCTTTTAAGAAAAAAAGAGATTTGATGTATTTGTCAAAAGGTTATGCATTTCTATCATATTAGGAAAAAGGATTTAAGATTTCAACAACGACTCATAAAGAGCGAGTGCATCCATTAGAGCGGTGAGATGTTAAGATGTATAAGGGTGTTTCCAATAGACTCATAAAGAGCGATTGTGATTGTGAGATGTTAAAGAGGTATGTACCCATACATGAAATACCTAAAAGAGTATTTCCGATAGACTCGTAAAGAGCAGTTACGAGACTCTTCGGACATCTGGTTAAATGGTTAAGCCTCCAAAGAATAACCAAACAAAGAGTTCGATCATTGGTTCGACTCGCAATCGCTCTTTTTTCGACAACAACTACTGACTGCATCCAAAGGTCATCGATTTGGCTTTCATGAGCAGTGTCCTCAACAACAACAACAAAAAAAACAGTTGCGAGATGTTAAGATGTATGCGTCAATACATAGAATACTTAAAAGGGTATTTCCGATAGACTTATAAGTAGCATGGCCAAAGAGCGACCAAACAAAAAATGATCCAAACACTAGCTCGGACAACAAGCAAACCAAAATAAAGTACACACCAAACAAAGACAAAAGAATGAACACAAGGACTATATGCTCATCCAAGGGATCGTTTGAGTAAGTGGATTTTGTTATCATGTGCCATTATAATAGGCTATTAATGGAAAGAATTTGTAAATTTGTAAATTTTGATTTTTTAATTTTTTAATTTTTTTTATGACGGATCCACTATTTAATCTTTAGTGTTTTAGTTTCTATTTTTGATATGCTTATCATGTGTTCTTAGGGCACACAATAGAAAAATCGAATAAATTTAATGTCTTATGTTAAGTTACTTTAAATGGTTTTATACAATTTAATTTATCAAATTTGACAATACAAATATACCTTAAATTTAGGACGTCAATTTAGTACGACGTAGTATGCATAATACTAGTACCATATTGCTAAACATGTTTCTCACGTAAATGAATTTCCGTTGTCAGCACGTTAGCATGCTTGATGCAACCAACCTTTTATGTTTTAAATGACTATGATAACCTATATTTGCTATATCAAATGTATCAGTCATTTTACTAAATTGTCTTGGTATTCATTTTCAACAAGGATCTGATCTCTTAATCTGTTTCTTCTTTTCTTTCGTTAGCATTGGCATTTTGCAAAAGTTAAGGTGATGGATGGTACAACATATTTATACGAAAACGTGGGAAATTAGGATGGTACAACATATTCAAACATGGGTTAAAGATGGACACACTAGGAAATTAGGTTTCTAAAAATTTAGAAAAATAATATAAAAGTTTGAAATATGTCTGATTTCGTTTACTCATAGTAGGACTAATTTTATACTAAGTGTAATTTTGAAACTGAAGACATTATTAAGAAAAATATTATAAGGTGCATTGAAATGTAAAACATTATTGTACGATTTACAGATATGATAAATTGAAAAATGTTATTATAAAAAACAAATTAGTTAATGTAATTTTAGTATTTGAGCGTTTGGATTTAGGGGTATACAAGAGAGATAGAGGTCGCCCGAAGAAACGTTGGATGAACAACATAAAGTAGTATATCGGTTTGTTAAAGATTTTTGTAGAGTTGGTTCAGTACAAGGAGTGTTGGAGGGAGAAAATCACGGTGTTAGATAGCTAACTTGCTTGTTGGTGGAGCTTTTTTTTAGTTTCCGCTAGTTTCTGTCTGTTTTAGTCGTCTTTTTTTTTCCTTTTAGCTTTAGTGTTAGTTTTCTTTGTTGAGTTTGATATCTTTTGGGTTATATTGGAGACATTCCATTTAGGTGTAGAATATCCTCATCCTAACCCTCCAAATCCTGTGTTTACGTGTTTTTCCTGGGTTAATATTGTTGTTGTATATTTAGCCTCCGTCTGAGACAAGATCCTGATTCCGCCACTAAGAATATAAGGCCTCTTCAAAAAAAAAAAAAAAAACTTGGATGCTAATGACCACATATTTTGGGAGAGAATTTTTATTCATAAGTTAATCTTTATTTATAAGTAGGCATTGTGTTTGTATGACATTTTCTTTTATTGAATACTAACTTGAGCGTTAAAAATGACATGAAAGACCCTTAATTTGATTCATTGTTCATTATCTTTTGATTCATGGTCTTAGAGGACTATAGAGAAGGGGAACTTTCATTTTTTTAGCTGAAGACATTGTGTACGAAACTGGAATCAGTGACCTTTGAATACTATTATTCGATATTTTAATCGCTCGACTAGATGATTGAAGGCAGAAGGCAAACCTTTAGAAGATTTTGACTCAAGTGTAGCTTACCAAAAACATAATATTGCCTAGATCCAAACGGGGCCTTAAGGATACATGTCAGTTGTCAAATCTATGCCTTGTCTTATATAAACAAATCAACAAAATGAAAATGCATTGTGTATATGTGGGGGATACTTGTTGGAGTATAAAAGGCCAATTTGGCTTCTTGGACGGTTTCGTGCGACTACTCGACTACGCGACTGAGACACCACTTCGCATTATTCTTCAGCCCCTTTATCATTTTTGATCAATTTGTTTTTGCCCATTTTAGTGGATGAGATAAACCTAAACCATCATCAATACTGTTTGACCATCTAACACCAATAGATTATAATGGGCCAATTTCATTGGGTATCGATGCTTTGGGTTTTGGTGTATTTTTAGGGTGGTGTTATTTGATTGATGGATGCATATTGCATAGCAACTTTTGAACTTTGTTTTAATGTGTAGTACACTAGTACTTAAAGTTTTGAATTTGATGTTTATATGGTTTTACTTTGTATTATGGATGCAGTAATATGATTAACTTTCAACCAAAAAAAAAAAAGTAATATGATTAACTACGAAATAATGAAATTCGTTAGTTTTTTTTACTATATTTCAATGAAGGGAAATTTAACTTTGTGGAACATATGAGTTGTAACGTTTTGTGTATTGTTTGGTGTTTGTTGCTATAGCTTAGCTTAGTGATAGTGGCCCTCTCGGGTTGTTAGCTAGCTAGAGGAGTTAGTATAAAAGCTTTGTAAGGCTTGTTAGTTAGTTAGACATAACAGAATAAAACACAATTTTGCATAACTTTCTTCTTTCTTCTCCCACACGACAACCATGGTGATTTATGTTTTCCTTGCTCGATAATTCCATTCTCATTTGTTGATAAACTTCTTAATTTTAGAAGTTTTTTATAAGAAAATTGACTCCGTATTTTGTGTTAAACCCTGTGAGAAATGAACAGGATATATGTGATTATCGTTCAGATAACGTATTTCATTTAACCGATTGTAAAGGAAACCTGGATTAATGCAAGAAGTCAAAAATTCCACAACTAACTTCAAATGAAAAAGACTGAAATGAGATTTTTTTTTACTTCATATTTTGTGCACAAAAATCATAGAATTCATGATAGTTTTAGGCCATTTTAGTTAAATCTTGTGTCTTTTCCAGTCGATATCATTAAGTCTAATCTTTGCTATTTCTATCCCGATTTTGTACGAAAACGTAAAATACTTTATCTTCTCCCATACGGATTGTTCATTATATTACGTGAAACCTATAACCATTGGTGGAGTTGTGCAAGTTGATGGGCTACATTATATATGAAATAATAAATGGATATATTTGTGCACTATGCTCACTATGCTCACTAGCAAACACACATGCATCTTCTTTACACCAAAAAACAAAAAACAAAGAAAAACCACATCTTCTGCTTCTGTTCATCAGTCTCCTCTCACATGCATACCCCTAATTATTCCCACCAGGCCATTCATTATTATTTTGTTTTTTTTTTTATTTTGATCTGTGAAACAGAATGTCAACATTAAAAGCTCATAAAGAACGTACAGCTATTTGTCTATGAGAAATTGTTGATAAAGGATTACAAATTATTCGTACAAAAGATCTCCATAAATAATAGTCCATTCTTCGTCAATGATCGATAGATCTAAGAGAACGAAATACGACATGTTTGTGTTTTTGGACAATTGTCTATCTATATGGCTTGACAAGCTGCGATTTCGATCAGGTTTTATGAGCACAAAAACCTCGATGTTCTGATGCTCATGGACTAAGGTCCTCCGAGATGCACTTTCCAATTATTTTTTATCTTTTTGATTTACCTACCTTAAGGTGCATGCATACACACGTAACATTACTATTATAGACTTCTCGTGTTACATCAACAAAGGGGATGTAGCTCAGATGGTAGAGCGCTCGCTTAGCATGCGAGAGGTACGGGGATCGATACCCCGCATCTCCATAACTGCATATTTTTTCCATTTTTCAGAATTCACTCAAAATCATTAAACTGCTTCATGGTTGTCTATCATCGCGGGCGTTTGGTCTAGTGGTATGATTCTCGCTTCGGGTGCGAGAGGTCCCGAGTTCGATTCTCGGAACGCCCCTAATTTCTTCGTTTTTTTGTCGGATACCCGAAACTTCATGCTCACGTCGTTCGGGTATTCAATTACATTTGCGCTTTAACGGACTGCGATGGATCGGGTTTCGGGTACAGGTAACAGAGGAAAAACATCATGGACAATTCATCCGGATACAAAAATAGGATCATTCGGATAGGTTATCCGAATCGATGTGTTTTTGGACTATCGGATTACTACTTTTTGAACCGCCCTCCCAAGTCAACGGACCACCAGAAAAGAAGACTGCGAAGTACATACAATAAGCCACCATTTGTTCTTTCAATATTTTGTATGTAAGCAGCTCTTTGACCACATACTTGAACCAGTTTCTAAAGCAGCCATAGCAGAAAATTAATTAAACTGCTTCATGGTTCGATATGTGTAAACTGCTTCATAGCAGAAAAGTTGTTAATGTTCTTACATAGCTAAATGGCATGCTCTAGCTTCATGTATTTGGGTTGATAGGGAACTTCGATTCAGGATGGTCAAAAAATAAGAATTGGGGCTACCAGTAATTATTCCATTTATTTCTTCTTAAAACCCTTACTTGAAAGATTTCTAATGTAGTTAGCCTCATCTATCAGACCAAGGTGCAATAGTCTACCAAAAAGGCCAGTTCAAAGTATTGCTCAATAGCAGTTAATCCAGTTACACAGCGGTAATACCTCTTAAGGCTCTTATGTCTGGAATAAAGATAAAACCAGATCAACTGCTCAGTCCTATCTCGGAATGTCTATGATTCTAATACTGAAGTCCAAAACAGGCGAAGGCTGGTAAAACAAGATGAGATCATTGCTACTGACTGAAGATTATAAAAAATCCAGAAGAACAACAGGATCTAGCCAGCCAGTGTATCTTGCACAAGCAGGGTCCAGGGGAGTTGAAAAACGGAACAAAGAGCAAAGCCGAGCCAGATCAAGCAAATGTCGACAAAATGTTCTTCTTCAGGGAAAACTCGTCCGCCTTCACTGGGCTTATGGCCTGCACCACACAAAATGTCAACACACAAGTTAATTTAACATCTACAAAGTCCGTAGAAACAAGCACTGTGGCTAGCAGGTGACAAGTTTAGTATTGGACTTGATAATCATTAGCAGGTGACAAGTTTAATTTAACATCTAAAATGCATGTCTCTGTTTAGCGGCAGTGTATAACTGGAACAAAATAAAATGCAGCATTGGGCCTTACCTTGGTAAGCATGCGTTCCAGACGCTGGATTTCATTCTTGGCGTAATCAGAACCTTTCTCCATACAGCTCTTGGCTGCTTTGGTGTAGATTTTGCCATATCTGAACAACAAAATAGTACTGTTCAGTAAGCAGAGAAAGACAATAATTTATGATTCATTATTGATGTTTAAGTAGCTAAACGGCAACCCTCTTTAATGCAACGTCAACTTCCAACATGGCAATAGCAAACAAAAGTTTACAACCTTGCAGTGGAGCCCTCAAGTTTGCCAGCTTCTTCCTCAATCCGGGCCAGGATAGCCTTCTTTTCATCACTGCTAGCACTAACAAATTCCTTCACCAGGGTGTCTAATGTCGCAACTATACCAGCCTGTTTTTGTTAAGTCAAATATAACTATATAAGAATTTAGTGAATCTGGAGAAGTCTAATACCAAACGAGCTAGGATAGGGTTTTAATTACCGACTTTTAAAGTAAGCTGTCCCTTTGAATCACGACTGGTGCCACACTTCTCGTTCAAAAAGTTCACAAAGTCATCCACTTCGCGATCACCGTCATATTCTTCACCGTCTTTGTTGTTTCTGGGGAAGAATTTCAATGTTGGATACCCACTTACTCCGTACCTGCATGGTAGGTAGCATGAAACATTAATCTTTATACATAATAAATCCATCTTATATTTTGAGTATGGTTTTATGTTATTATTTCTTGTGAACATACGTCGAGTCAGCATATACACAAAGTAAAGATAAGTAGTGATATTTTAGTTAACCAGCAACAAAGGGACATTTGACTCACTTTTCTGCCAGGTCTCTATGTTTGTCAGCATCAACATTCGCAACCACTACTTCTTCCTCAGATTTAAATGCCGAGGCAACCTTTTCGTAGATCTAAAGAAAACCAACAAAGAAAAAAAGGAAGGAAGAAGTCATACACAGTGAAAACTCAAAGACTACTCAAGGCTACAAAGAACACACAAGTCACACAACAATGAATTACAGACTTACTGGAGCAAGAGACTTGCAGTGACCGCACCTGGAAAAGATTCAAAGAATGATTCAGATAGACAAATATGAATCAGAACAGATCAAAGTTAACCTTAGCATAGTCTTTACTCCCCTAGCACTAATCAGTAAGTCTAGAGTTGTGTTCAAAAACCAAGAGAAGCAGAAGATGCATCCTTACCATGGTGCGTAAAACTCAACTAGAACATTCTTTGATTTATCCAGAACAATCTCATCAAAGTTATCTGAAGTTAATACCACAACACTTGATGGGATTGCAGCAATCTTTATGCTGGTTCCTGAAAAATAGAAATGAGAAATCATAAGACAGTGATCATGATGCAAACTGAGAGAATGTATATTAAGATATAAATAGCACAAATAAAGAAAGAAAACAAGATTAAGGTAGCGTAACGACACCTTTTCTAAAAAATTATTATACTCAGGTGCATAAGAAAATAAACCACTTCCACTGAACTAGCAAATCATCTGTAGCAAATTCTTATTAACTACATAGTACACTTGCAATATCTTGGGTAATTCACAGATTTCAGAAATCCATAGGCTGAAATTGGTTAATCACACTCACATATTTTTAGAAGTCCTTGTATAGCAATGAGTTTACTATCAAAAATTCTTTGTATGCAAATGAGTATAATATCCAAAAATCCACAGGGAGAAGAAATAATGTTGAGTAAGCATGTGGTTCAGCACATGCCGACAACAGAGTACAGCACCACTAAAAATAAAAATGTAGAAGAAAATTTAACAGCTGAACCACAAATAACCTTTTTTGATGAGAAAATCATGAGAATATATAGCCACTACTCTAAATGATGGCAAGAAAACAATCAAGAAATTATGATTTCTAGAATATTTGGTTATTTGTACGAAAATCAAGATCCTGTAACTTTTAGGAGCATGAAATTTGATTGTAACAGCTGTACCTGCTTCCCTGTTCACAAACTCAGCAAGAGCCTCAGCTGTACGTGCACCTTCGTATCTAACATGCCAGAAAATTTCGCAAAGTATCAGGCACAGCACAGACTTGTGAATTCTTTTCAAAACTACTTAACAATTTTTCAAGGAGAAAATCTACTTACTTTTTAGGCTCCAAAGACCCCTTGGGAAACCATTTAATTGTGGGGTATCCACTAACATCAAACTTGCTGCAAAGATCTTTTTGATCATCACAGTCTACCTGCAGAATGGGAATTGGGTTTTAAATAGCAGCCAGTACGAACTCCAAAGAAAAGTAGATGCCATGAAATTCTATAGGCAAAAGAAACAAAAATAAAGAATGGCCATCCTCTCTGTAGTTTAGACATGTAAATCTAGGCATATCTTGGATATCTCATAGTCAAGTCTAAATACTTCTGTTGTTCCTCTTATTTTCCAAATTTCAGTACATTTATAGTGACCACAAAATTCCAGCTTTTTACAGTCGAAGAATGCAGATTGAAAATGCAAGAGGGCAAAACAATTTCACCTAGAATCTCTAAGAAATTAAGAATCCTTTTTATTATGTGCTTGTTTGTACATCTCAAAGAACACCAATAATATCAGCAATGATTTTTATTATGTCATGATTCTTGTTTTTCCTAGTGATCACATACTTTTCACAGCTAAGAAGAGCATGTGATATATTTCACATCAAAGAAAATCTTGGTTTAAGTTCACCAAACAAGAATCTTGGTGGAAACAAAAGCGCCATATGCATATACATAATGCATAAATCATTGACCTTTCCAATCAAAACAGATTTGGCTTTCTTGAAGCTTGAACCAAGCTTCTCATATTCTGGAACAAGCTTCTTACAGTGACCACACCTATTCATAAGAAACAAGAATAGCTTTAGTACACTTTTAAATCAAGAAGATTGAAGAATAATAACGAAAACAGGTCACATCGAGCATGGAGAATTGGAGAAATTTTCATGTGAATTCAAGATGCAGCTTGTTCAACGCCCCAAAAATACCGTTGTGTACAAAAACGAAGTTAACTTCAAAGTGTTACTGTACAAATAAACACTTGGGAAATTCAAACTTACAAAATCTTATTTTCGGAAGAGGATGGAAAAATAAATAACTCAGCCATCCCTTCACCCTATTGTGCTGGATAACACTCTAACTCATAGCAAAGATGATGCAGCTATTAGCAATACAAGGAAAATTAAGCAGCGCAATTTAACTAAACATAGTTTCTCCACTTATGCAACCTCAATACTCAAGAGCACCTCACTGACACCACATTAATTACACCAGAGTTACATATATCGTAAAACTTCAATGTCACACATAATGCATCATATTCCAATTCAGACAGCATATCAGGAGATTGCCAATTATTTATCAAATCTCTTATCTCTTACCTCCTAACACTAATTACATTAACATCCGGTCATAAAATCTACACCAGAACTCTTTCATCCCAAACAGAATTCAGCAAATCCATTCAGTCATTACTACAATTAGGAAACCAAGACACCTCTAAACCGAATAATATAGATTAGAGAGCAAACTGTGAGACTCAGATTGAAGAGCTGGACTATGACGAGTGATTTAGCACAAATCCGATCTCTTCAGTTTTACAATTCCAAAACAATAAATAAGAAGAATAGCTTATCCAATTACCGATTACAATCTACTTCCAAACCGGCATAGATCGGGCAAATTTATTCCAATTCCACCAAATCTCACATCCAGAAGTCAACGACCCCAAACAACAGTCCAATCAAATCAACAGAAAAATCAAAACAAAAATTGAAGGAAAACTGAATGAGAGACAGATATAGAAGCCACCATGGAGCATAAAACTCGACGAGGGCAGCCCGATCTTGGCCGACTTCTTCGTCAAAATTCTCTTTGGTTAAGACGACGACGTCATCCGCCAGAACGGACGAGAAGGCGAGAAGAGCTAGGGTTCCGATGGCGAACAAGATCCTCGATCGCGCCATTTTTTTGTCTGGAGGTATGGATTGTTTTTTACTGATCAACACGGAACACTGAAGAATAACGAGCCGTGGTATGAGAGATTAGTTGCTCTGATCTGCTTATTTAGGGAGAAATAGGGTTAAAAAAGGTAGTAATAAATTATTATTATTATTATTATTATTTGGGAGAATTTGTATTTAATTACTCTTTTTTTTTGATCTTACAAGGGGCGAGGCCCTAGCGGAGGGAGGGACTAAACTCTCGGAGCCCGAGAGAAAGTCCGACCCTCAGAGTTATCCAACAGCAACGGAATAGAGTCCAAAGGGGGCTCGGAAAGAAAATGCACACCAAGCGGGAAATTAAAAGCTAGACTAGCAAGGGAGTCGGCGACAGCGTTCGCTTCCCTGAAGACATGGGTGATACGGACCGACCAGTCCCGCATCCGGAAGCCTTGGCATTCCTTCGCCAGGCTGAAAAGAGGGTGAGTCGAGTTAGGCAGCTTCAAGGCAAGATGCACCGCAAGCGAGGAATCGGACTCGACCCAAACATTCTGAAACCCCTCCTTCCAAGCCAACTCGAGCCCATTCCTTATGCCCCAAAGCTCGGCCATTGGGACCGAACACGTCCCAATGTTGTGCACGAAACCGGTCAACCAGGCCCCCGTCGAATCCCGCAGAACCCCTCCAGCTGTGGCACGCCCATCATTATTCATAGCCCCATCGGTGTTGACCTTGACTTCATTCTCCTCAGGCTTGCACCAAGCGAAGCTAACAACCCCCGTCGCAGCCCGCTCTTCATTCCTGCTCTGCGCGTCCCAAGCAGTTTGATACTCCTTCGCTTTTCTCATCACAAATCCAATCGGATCCGGAACCTCTCTAGCATCCCCGAACACAGCTTCATTGCGCCACCGCCACGTCCACCACAACGCGTTGCAAAAGACTGTCGGCCAGCTGCTCCCATCCGCCATCGTTTTCGACGAAAGCACATTCATCCTCACCCACACTGCAAAGGAAACGCCAAAAAAATTAGGGACATCAGTGGGAAGAGAAATACCGAGCCAAAAACGTTTCACTTTAGGACAATCCCTAAACAAGTGTACAAGAGTTTCCACATCCCTGTTGCACAGGCTGCAAGTCGCCACATCCGAGAGATGCCGCCTTCTCCTCTCGGAATTAGTCATGACGCCATCATTGATCATGAGCCAAATGAACATCCTAATCCGCTCCTGCACCTTGAGTCTCCACACAGCTCTGTACACTCCGCTGTCCACCCACGACGTACAGCTCGTGTGATGCAACAACTCATAGGCAGTCGACACAGAGTAGTCGCCGTCCACACTTGGCTTCCACAACAGCGTGTCTTCAGCATCGTCGACTAGCCCAATAGCAGCCAGTTTCAGCGTCACACCGGCAGGAAGTAGACCCACCAGCGCCGCCCAATCCCAACCGCTATCCACGTTCCAATAGTCACGAACCATCTTCTGACAAGCTTCCGAGTCAATCGTACCAACAGCCTGGTCCAACAGGCGGGAATCCCCAAGCCAAGTGTCCATCCAGAAATTGACAGCCCTGCCATCCCGGACAATCCATTGAGCCCCAGCCTTGATCATTTTATCGAAACCCCTCTTCATGCTCTGCCAAACATAAGAAGGACCCCCAGGATTGACACCACTCGATCTCACATACTTGGCTTTTAACGCCCTGCACCACAGACTCGAGTCATCGTGCAAAAAACGCCAACAAAGCTTCCCAATGACCGCAAGATTCATGGTCCTCATCGATCGAATACCCAAACCACCAATTTTTCTAGGCTTGCAGATCCGGTTCCAGGCAACAGTGTGAATTTTTTTGGTGTCCGCATCATGACCCCAGACGAAATTCCTCACCACCAGATCGATTTTGTCACATAACTCCTGAGGAATAGTAACAGTAGCCATAGTGAAGACGGGGATCGAGTTCAGGACTGAGCGGGCAAGCGTGACTCTCCCCGCCATGCTTAGATAACGACTTTTCCAGGATGTTAGTCTTCCATTCACTTTGTCCAAAAGAGATCCGAAAGTGTCCTTGGTAACTCTTGAGTGAAGAATTGGCATCCCGAGATAGTTACCCAAGTCCGACGTAACCTCAAAGCCAGCTTCCTGCCGTAAGCTCTCCACCGTGTCCTCATCAACGTTTGGAGAGATGTAAAGCTTGGACTTAGAAGAATTCACCTTTTGACCCGAGGCCTTACAAAACTTATTAAGTATGTCATTGACGACCCGAATCTGCTGAGTAGAAGCTTCCGCCACTAACACCACATCGTCGGCGAAAAACACATGAGAAACTTCGGGACCATTCCTAGTCAGCTTAACCGGTTTCCAAGTTCCGTTATTCACCGCGTGCATTATCATGTGGCTCAGGCGTTCCATACACAAGATGAATAGGTAAGGCGAGATGGGGTCGCCCTGACGAATCCCCCGCGACGGCCGAAACCCCTCAGTGGTCTCCCCATTCCATAGAAGCCTAGTCGAGGTCGTGGAGATACACTCATGTATCCAGCCAGCCCAACACTCCGGAAAACCAGCATCCCGAAACGACTCAACAACGAAGTCCCAATTGATTCGATCGTAAGCTTTTTCGAGGTCTATTTTCAAAATCATCCAACCTCTCCGTCCCTGTTTCTTCCTCATGGAGTGAACCATCTCCTGAACCAGAACGATATTATCCGAAATCAACCTACCAGGCAAGAAGCTACCCTGCGTAGGCCCGATGATCGAACACAGGACAGGGCGCAACCGGTTCACCATCACCTTGGTAATGGCTTTGTAAATAACGTTACACAAGCTAATCGGCCGGAACTGACTAATCTTATCGGGCTTGGCGACTTTAGCGAGCAGGACAATCAGCGTCTCATTCACCCCTTCAAGCAGCTTTCCTGACCTGAAAAAATCCTTAACGAAACCACGCATAGAGGAGCCGACCTGCCGCCAACATTTCTGGAAGAATAAAGGTTGAAATCCATCCAACCCAGGCGCCTTCATGCATCCCATCTGCTTGACTGCTAACTCGACTTCCTCATCGGAGACATCGCTCGCTAGGGGTCTCAACTGCTCGGACGATAATTGAGGGAAACCACCAAAAACAATACCTTGGCTGTCCCTCCCTTCCTCAGGCAAAGAAAACAGATTTTTGAAATAAACGAGAGCAAGCTGTTCAACGTCCTTCTTAACGGTAATAAGCTGACCCGAGTCATCAACAAGCCCGTCGATCCGATTCCTTCTTCTCCTAACCATGGTAGAAACATGGAAAAAAGAAGTGTTGCGATCACCCGCCACGAGCCAGTTCTCCCTTGATTTCTGCCACCAAAGAATTTCCTCTTGCTCAAGAATACTATTCAGCTCGATTTGAAGCTTACTTCCAAGATCGATCAGAAATTGATTAGGAGCATTACCACACGCCCTTTGGACACCAGCCAGGCGTTTGAGAATATTGCGTTTCCTAATGTGAATGTTCCCAAACGTCTCAGTATTCCATTTCAGCAGAGCATCACGAAGCGATTGCAGAGCCTGCGGAGTAGAAGCAGAACCATCCCACTGACTTTCCACCACAGCCTGGAAGTCCCCATGACTAGTCCACGCAGCTTCGAACCTAAACGGACGCCTCCTACTGTCCCCTCTCACATCCGGATTCACAGAAAGAAGTAAGGGGGCATGGTCGGAACAAAGCACCGGTAAATGACGAACCTCCGCGTTGGGCCAACAGAGCCGAGCATCCATATTCATGAGCACCCTGTCCAAGCGACGAGCCTTATAATTCTCCGGCGTTCTCCCTGTAGACCAGGTGAAGGTGGATCCCGAAAATCCCATATCAATGAGTCCCTCAGAGTCCACCCATTGGCTGAAAGTACTTGTATCCGGGGAAAGCGCCTCAACCGTTCCAACACTCTCCCATGAATGGAGCACACAGTTGAAATCTCCGCCTACGATCATCGGTCCCTGAATATTCCTTGAGCAGTCCTGTAGTACCTGCCAAAAAATCTCCCTATTAGTCTCATTAGGAGGAGCATAAACCAGAATTAGATCGAGCACTTTACCTTCTAACCGGACCCGAGTGTGCATAAACCGATCGTACAACTGAACAACTTGGACATCAGTTGTATTCTCGTTCCAAAAAAGCCAGCTTCCTCCAGCAAAGCCTATGGCCTCAATCCGGATGGATGTTGAGAAATCCAGCCTTTCACACACATGGTCCGCTCTTTCCCCCGAAATCTTCGGTTCAAGAATCACCAAAACATTCACTTTAAACTGTCTGAGCAGATAACGAACCGCCCTCCGAAAGCCTTTATTACCCGCACCTCTACAATTCCAAATCATGCACTCCATTAGGACACAATCAAAGGGAAGGGAGGAGGTGTACGGATCCGCTTAGGACGATTCAGGGGTCGGCACCCCAGAGCCATCTTCCACCATATCATCCACCACCGCCTCTGCGTCACCGACACCATCATTGGCCTTATCCACCGCCATAATTTGGCTCCGCAGCCCCGCCAGCGTATCATTGTCCTCCTCCAGCCGCTCACTTGATTCGCCCTTTTCCAATTGACCCTGCGGGGAACTCAACGCCGAGGGAGCCGTATTTAATTACTCTTTATCTTACCCTTCTTTTTTTTATATTTGACCATTTTTATTTTTACACAAACCTTACAATTATCCATTTTCTAGAAACAAATTAGTTTGTAAATTACTTCACATTTAGGATTTTTTTTTTTCATTGGCATTTTGGAAAGGAAGATTTTTCTTTGTCTTTTCCATTCTCTTGTTAAGATTAGGAACCAAGGAAAAGTTAAAGAGATTTGTGGACATCTTCATTTGACAGTTCTTGTCACACAATCCAATTACCAGTTTCTAGCTAAGAACAATTGAATTAATTTGATGGACAGATAATAATGGAAGTTAAGGTGTGGTGGTAAAATTAAAACAAAACGGTAAATAAGGGTGGTTTATTGTAAAAGTAAAAAAAAAGGGGTAGCTCAATCTAAATCTGTAAAACCAAAGGTGGCTGAGAGCAATTTGACTTTAACGAGTGGTTGCGGTGAGTTACTTCCTACACTATCGCTCAGCAATTACCAACAAAAAAGTTACTGAGTTACTGCCTCCCCTCCTCGACTCCTCCGGAGTACATCGGCTCCAGATCTGGAATCTTCTACCGCCGGCCGCCCGCTCCTCGGTAAGGTATATTTTAGTTTTACAATGTGTGGATTTTTCAGTTTCTGCTTAAGTAAAATTTGGGTTTGGTTTGATTTTCCTAAGAGCTCAAGGAAGTCACATTGTCATTGGGTATTTAGCATTTTCTAGGGTTGTCTTGATGTTTCTATTTCAAATATCTCAACTAATCACCAAAATCTCAAGTCAAAAATGTTGGGGTATTTGGCATTTTAGGCAACCAACACCAGTAAATGGCTAACACTGGAGAAATCCCTTCACACCCCAAACGATTTTTCAGGGTCATTTCATATGCCATCCTTCAAAGTGGAGATCTTGTAAGTGTCCCCTTCTTCTTTTATGTGTTTTCACAAGGACCAAAAACTAGAAGTTCCCAAGTCAGCAGCTGATTATGTTATGTATATGTATAAGCTCTTTCAAATGTATTTGTTTTTGTACAGGAACTGCCAGAACCTTTTGTGAGGGCAAATGGGAAACACTTGTCCAAACATGCTCATCTCAAAGTGCCAACCGGAGACGAGTCAAGAGTAGTGCTGAAGATGTCACAAGGCAGAGCTTGGCTACGCAAAGGCTGGCAAGAGTTCGTCGACAAGTACTCGATCCAAAGGGGCTGTATCTTGGAGTTCAAGTACCAAGGCAGCTCCCGCTTCAACGTCGCAATCTTTGGTTTGAGTTGCACAGAGATCAAGTACCATGTCAGCCAAGACAAGGATAGTGATGTAGAAGTTGTTAGGAGAAAACCCAGGAGGCCAAATGCCATGACAAGACTCGAGAGAAAAGTAGCCTCATTCAAGACTGAGAATCCACATTTTAGGATCCTCATGAATAAGAGTTATGTTCGTAGGGTCAGCGTGGTAAGAAGACTAACCGAATCCGAGTGTTTGTTTGTTCTGAATGGAGTACTTACTCAAGTGTCTGATTTTTGCAGACCATTCCTGCGAAACATGCGAAAACGTACCTCAAGGAGCATGAGCATGGTAGAAAAGTTATAAGACTTTATGGATCAAATGGTAGAAGTTGGGATGTGAAGTACCATCATTGCCCTCGCTGTCGCGGCTCAAGGGCAAGGAAAACACTGCTCACCAATGGCTGGTGCCGTTTCGTGTGGGAGAATCATCTTGAAAAAGGCGACTATATCGTATTCGAGAAGATGAGTGGCAAGGCCAAGGCTTACAAAGTCACCTTCTTCAGGGTGGGTGTCTGATTCTGCATGAGATATGAGGGAGGGCTGCAAAGCTATTTCAATAGTTCAGTTGTGGAATTAGGCTAAAGTTTCATGCTTTATTAGTTTGGACAAGGATTTAAGTTGGTGTTAATGGTGCTTGTGTAGTGTGAAGGATGTCTGTTTATGCTTGTTCTGTTGTTGCACCTGTGTAGCTACTTTCAGCTGGCTTTTCCTGATGTTCAATTGACTCTTATTAGTCCTCTTTCGAGCTTAATTAGACATTGACCTAAATTAATCAGGAATGTTGTGAGTTGTGAGTCTTGTGACACTGTTTGGAGCATTCAAATTATGTTCAACCCTGTTTTTACAAAGCTGTATAGATTTTGTTTTATGAACTCATTCAACATCTTGTAGTAAACATCAACTAAAATCAAAAGATCAATCAACTTTTGTGTTTTGAAAATGAGGATTACAAATCAAACATTATCATGAATATTTAACAAATTTGTGTGTGTGCTTGGAAATTGAAGAAGCTGAGTTTTATTTTAAAAAATGCTTTGCAAATGCACATAGTTTCCATATTAATATAAAATCAGATGTATTCAATGCTGCGTAAGATGGAATTCAATAGTTGACCCCTCCATTGTTTAATCCAATAAATTCTTACAGCAAAATGTCAATCCAGTTGTAACTTATAGCATGTGATGCATATTTTGTGTGTTAAAGGGTCTACCAATTCAGTGGCTTCAGCAAAATGCAAGTACAAATATTTTCTTACAATTTTCGTAAGGTTGCTGTTCTCCCCGGATCCAATCTGCCAAGCAGAAATTAGCATCGGTGAAATTGGTAAAATTTTAGTCATTCATCTATAAATATTACGGTGTATAAGTTTAATATTTCCTATCTTAATATCCTTAACATAGTTTTTTACTTTTTTTATAGTAAATTTTATGCTAATATCAAAAATTATGACGAGGTATGATGAGATAGAAGAGGTTCTAATTCGACTTTTAGAATTTTTATTTAAAATAATCTATACTATATATTAAAGTCGGAGAATTTCGAGCCTCCACGTTAATTCTGGCCCCACTTTATTAACAAATTTATATGTTTTATTTTTCCTAATTATCTAATCTTTAACTTTATCTTTTTTTTCTTACCCATCAAATATCTATCTTTAAAGTCATATTATCTATCTTTGAAATTTCTTTAATTATCTAATCTTTAATTTTATTGTTTTTCTTACTCATCTAATATCTATCTTTAAAACAATATTATCTATCTTTAAATTTTCCTTCTATAAAAAATACATGTTAATTAACTTAGCTTTTCAATTCCCATTTTAATCTATTTATATATAAGAGTTAGTATATAGTATAGATTATATATAGTATAGATTATATATAGTAGATACACAAATTAACGAAAAAAATAATCATTACCCGTACATGGTACGGGTCTTCAACTAGTATATACCTATTTTAACGCCCATTATCCCATCTATACAAAAGAAAATTTGATGGGAAAATAACTTTTAAATGCCTAAAGAAAATGCATTATACTAAGATAACCCTGTTGATTAAAAAAAAAAAAAAAGATAATCATTAATCCATTAAGGGCAAGATTGAGCTGGTCTCTGCACTGTAATGCGAGAGAACGTTATTTTTGTGACAATCCAAGCATACTTTGTGAATTCATTAAAAGCAGAAGAAAAGAACTAGAAGGTCGAGGTTGAGTAGAAAAGAACTAGAAGGTCGTAGTTGACCCATAAAAATGTGTTGTTTTGATGCCTCCATATGCAGGGGGAGATGACACTTGATGTTTTGTTACTAGGGCGGTGCAAGTGCGCGATGAAGGTGATGTTGGAGATGGAGGTTGAGTTGCAACAAAAGTGGATGATTGCTCTACTGGTTGTTTGGTGCGCTCGAAATTGGCAGGTTTTGATGCGAAGATGCGATTGTCCATGACTCTTATTTCATTTCCAAGAAGTGTATTGCTTCTCATCACGAACTAGTGACGCTTTCTACAAAATATTGTGTGAGGTTCACCATGGTCAAGTATCGTGCAGCACGATAGTCAAGAGGTTGTGTCGGGATATCAGGTATGATGATAGACGATTGGCTTGTTTTGCTAGAACTAACAAGATCAAGTCGGAGTCGGGTTTAGAGGCGACGAGGCCAAGCTCAATAGGCACTAAAGGTGGTGTACTTGTTCAACATTTTCTACAAGCGGTGTGAGATTTAACATACTGTTCGGATTACATGAATTTCCGACAAGGGAAATGGGCAAAAACGCCGATACATGGGGCTAAGTGAAGCAAGTTTTGTTCATCATTGCTCAATCAATTTGTATCATTTGCTTATGGGTCCACTGAAATCACTTTGAAATCTTCCATGGGTAGATAAAAATTCCAGTTAGTGATTTCAAGTTACAAAGTTCACCCCTCATAACTCTACCCCAAGTTTCAACCATGCCGACAATCATGCAAAAAAAATGAAGTGGGCTACTGTAAAATCCTGTAAACTACTGTTATTTTTATGAACTGAGATTTGACAAGACTCCATGGTAGAAGAATACAAGTTAAGTCACAGGGTGCCATCTTTTTCCTCTGCAATACACAATTGTGGAGTGGAGGGGTCATGCAATGTTATGGTATGGTATGGGTTTGCCTGTATCAATCTGTAGGGTCTCCCCTCCCCACATCGACACGACATTTCTCTTCTCTACCCACCACCTAACTCCATCTGTAAATTTGCATGTGCACTTAATTTAATCATCGAAATCCCCATCACCGCCCTTTCTTAATTCACCCAATTAGCAACCCCTAATTAGCCCCCATGGAAGAACAAATGCTCAATCGACTTCAGATGAGATTACTTAATTCCAAGAATCTCTATACACAGCATTAAACATGACTTGACATTAATTAATTAATTAACTAAACCGGCTCTTTTACCTTGAAGAAACAGGGTTTAGAGCTCTAGCGAACCCGTTCATGGCGCCGTAGCTCTTAGAGCTGAATCCTAAGCACCCGAGCAAGCCTTGCCTGTAAGGCAAGAACGTCTTCTTCCTCATCTCCTCCGCCTGCGCTCTGTTCGCCGTATAATGGAGCTCGTGCGCAGAAAGCGGAACCCTCCGTTTCCCCACTCCGTTCGTTGGCCTCCCCGCCGGCGCCGGAGACTTCTTTCCGACTTCCTTGCCGGATTTCTTCAGCGTCTCCGCCGATGGAGAGATTTCCTTGGGATTGCTCATCGGCTTCTTCTCCTTGGCCGGAGAAAACGAGATGTTCGACCAGAACTTGTGGTTGCTCCTCCCCTCGCTCTTGCTCCTCAGAAAATCCTTCAAGAAAACCCAGCGTTTGGAGCTCCGTCCCGCCGACGAGCACCTCGAGGAGCTCGCGGAAGCGGACGGCGTCGTTTCGTTCGAGGCCACGTCAGCCTTGGCGTGTTCAGCAAGCCGCTCTTCCTCCACCTTGACAGCTGGCTCGCACCAATTAAACGGCGTCGTATCCCTCAGCGGCGACAGAGATCTGGCCCTCCGCCTTACAGAATTGCTCCGCAATCTCGAATCCCTAGACCTCCGAAACACATCTCGATCCTTCCCTTCCTCTTCTCCCGCTTCCTCGCTGAAATCTTCGCTCTCCTCCATGAACGGAGCCAAGGCCTGTGGCCGTTGGAGGTGCGTGGAGAGCTTCATCGGCCGGATCTGGCCGTTGAGGAAGAGCTCGTCGGCGGAGGACATAGATCCGATCTCCGACGCCGCCGACGAGTCGTCGCAACTCGCGAACCTCCCGGAGAACTCGAACTCGAACGAGCCAGAAGGACCTGTCTCCGAAGCCTCCGTCTGCGACGACGACTTCGCAGACGCCGTCGAGAGGATGAAATGCATCGGACTCGCCGGCGCGCTGTAATAGTATCCTCCGCCGTCGAAGGGACGGCCGGGGCTGGAGGGAGCGCTGACGTAGGGGGTTGAGCAATTGCTGTCGATGTAGTAGGAGTCGTCGGATAGTTCGCCGGCGGCCGGAGAATGGAGTTGTAGGGGGTCGCCGGTGGTCGATTTGGCGGAGGTGCGTTGGAGATGGAGAGATTCCATGGGTTTCAGTGGTGTGGGTTTGGAAAGCGTGGGAAATGGGGTTTCTATGGTGATTGAGGTTTTTATTCGTTGCTCTGCAAAAAAACTGTAAACGAGGAAGAGAGGGAAACTGGAACGTGGGGAGGTAGAGGAAGAATAAATAATATCAGATGGCGGGAAGGGAGATTGGGCTTCCAGTTTGAGGTTTATTACGGATCATGCCACGCTTTAATTTTGGAGTACTCTGTAGTTTTTTTCTACAACTATTCAAGCAAAGCAGATAGAAATCATGGAATGGAAATCAGAAGGTTTGATTTGACTTGAAATTAGAGGTGAAAGACTGATGGTTACGAACTGATTTACTTTTTACGTCAGCGGGTCCTTGGAAACGCCACAAGTTTATACAAAGATGGCGGTAACAAAAGTTTTTTTTGGTTCGAATGACGGTAACACAAGTCTTCAACCTTATAATCATATAAAGTCACATGATGATCATCTTAAATGGCTTAGATTATTTTAATTTGATTGAAAATAAATAAATTATACTCTCATCATTTTGAAATAAAATAAGTTGTTCGAATGAGTATTTTTTCTTTTCATATTAATTGTTCATTTTATATTTTCATTTTTTTTTGTGTTTCCAATAATTGTCTGTACTATAATATTATACATTTTTTCATGTTTATTTACATTAATAATTAACTTTATACTAATATGGGTAATTACTAATTTAGGAAGAATAATTCTTTCTTGATATATATACAAATGTTATTTGGATAACTATTTTAAAATGGAGTGAGTATAAGTTAATTATTTTATAACTAAATTTTGGTTTTTCTAATTAGAGATTGAAAGTATTCCTAACAGTTGACAACATTAATATAATTAAATTCAAAAAATAAATAAAGAATTCAAAAAATCTAAATAAAAGAAATATCATACTCCGTATTTGATTGTTAGTTGAATTTCCTTTTCTAAGTTTCGCTAGTTTTATTTTTGAAAATAATTTGAAGTTTTTTACTATAATTAGTTTAGAAATACTACCTTTTTTCCTCTTGAAATATGTACAACTTTTTACTTATTATCTGTGTAAACTGAAAAAAAAAACCATTATTTTCTCCCAAAATTGCTTTTTCAACCAACATGTAACAAAACGTCAAACCCCAAGAACGCCCAACTTGATTGACAATGGGCCAGTTTCAACATCGACAAAAGTTGCACCGATTGTTTTGGCAAATGTTGAGTGAATTGTAATGGCTTCGCCTTTGCTTTTTTTTGTTGATTAAAAGTCTTCATACCTACGAACAAAGGTTGCAATGACAAAATCGTACGAATCTAGGAGGAAAGCACCAAGACCGATATCATACTACGGAGTATCAAGTAACACATCATCTCCATTCAATTTGATTCATTTGAGTATGTAAACCAAAGGTAGAACCCATCCAATAAGAAGTTTTTGAATCGATGTTATTTCGAAAAGTACATTGTAAACAATGAAAAAAAAATCAAACTGCGAATTCACTTTTGACACTTTACTATGCATTTTTAATATAGACCGTAGAATGAAGCGTATTCAATGGATAATTGTACATAGCACATGATTACAACTATTACTATTTCTTTTCCTATAAAACGCCAAACAATATTTAGAGTGATTTTTTTGAGGTAAATGAATTCCTAACAACCTGATTTTTTTTACGAGCAACCTGATGATCTTAAGCCTTACTTCTTCACTTTTGACCGTAGAATGAAGTGTTCTTTTTTTCCCGTCCCTATTTGTTCTTTCCATTTTCGTTTTAAGCATCCTCTTTTGGTTTTTTCTCATTTTTTTTCTATTTTTGGGTTGCCCAAATTATTATCTTACCCTGACCACTTCAAATTACCCACTCTTTATATCTCTTTACCCTCATTTTATTATAATACCCTTGTCCAAACTTTTAAATAATTCTTTTGTATCGATCTTTCCTCCTTTTATAATATTTATCCTCATTAAATCTTTTAAATTATTTATTTTTTATCCTTTTTTTCTCGATTAATAAATTATCATTATCAAATTATTACCTATTTACTTTTTTACTTAGGAAAATTGATTTGGAATAATCTCAAGTATCAACCTTCTACCAATAATAATCTCATATTTTAATATTACCTTTAGCAATCCGAACTATGTTATTAACCAAAAACGATATCGAAAGATATTCCGGTATATTTTCCGACGGATTTAATAACATGGCGATCGGAAATCTGACGTGGCGAGCAATCCTTATTTTCAGGGTTCCACGCCACACATGCCACGTCATTAGGATTGACAAGTCAACCTTCACTACAAATTAAAACACAAATTAAACATCGAAAAACAAAAATTAGAACCTGCAATTGAAAAAAAAATTAGAACCTGCGATCGAAGAACAAAAACACGAACTGGTGTTGGCCGATTGGGATCTCCCCCGTGGGAGAAGCTTTTCTTTCTCAAGTACTGGCGGATTTGAGTTCACAAATGGGTTCTCGGGTTGTAGTATTGTTTATTGCTTGATTGTCGAGGCTTTGCCTTCTCGTGCTAGGGTTTATCGGGAATCGGAGGGTGACTCGTCCAGATTGCGTTCACAATTAGGTGGTTCGGTATCAATTTGCTCTCCTACTCCTATTCGTTCTTCAATTTTTCCTCCTGGTTCTGTGCTAGGGTTTTTAGGGCTTGGGCCTTGGGTCGTCCCTTTTGGTCTGACAATGGCATGGCATAAACTTAATTAGGTCCTTTCTGGTATTCTTTCTTTGACTTCTCCACCCAAATCTCTGGATTTGTTTTAATTCTCTCATCCCTTGGCGGTGTTTTGTGCAGGCCCGGCCCAGGGGGTGGGGCAGACTGGGCGCAGGCCCCGGGCCCATAATTTGTAGGGGCCCAAAATTTTTAAAATGTAGTACATATAAAATACTCCCTCTGTTTCAAAATACATGACCATTTGGACATTGCACATATATTAAGAAAAAATGTTATTCCTATATTACCCCTATCAAATATAGAGTTAATCATTTGTGTAGAGAAATATGAAAAAGTGTAATGATTATGATAAAGGCAATTATTAGGGGTATAAATGGAAAGAGATGGGTAAAAAATGTGAAATGGACAAGTATTATGAAACAAGAAAAAGTGTCTAAATGGTCATGTATTTTGAAACGGAGGGAGTAGTGTTTAAAATATCAAAAATTGGAATTTGGTCTAGTGGAATAGTGTTCTTACTCTTATTGAAGAGGTCTTAGGTTCAAATCCCACCACCACCCTTTTTAGTTTTTAAATGTGGGCCCTATTTTATATCTTTTATTTAATTTATCTTTCTTTACTACTAATCAATTTGTGTATTCTTGTATTACTATAGTTATTGTAAATGAATCTTATTTATAAAATTGTCTATATTGGTTACTTTTTGTTAGATTTAAAATATACGCATATGCATATAAAAAATATTATTTCTTTTATTCATAGTACATTGCTATATGATGATAGCACCCAATTTTACGTATGTAATTTAGGTAAATTATTTTATAAATTCTTCGTATCTTAATATTATAACAAGAAAAAATTTATACGAAGGTATTATAAAATTTTACGAACATCTCTAAAAATTATATATAAAGGGCTCTTTTATTGTAATTCGCCCCGGGTATCTAAAATGTTTGGACCGGCCCTGGTTTTGTGAGATGGATGAAAATACAGTTGCTTTACATACTGCTTATAACTCAGTGCAAGCTCTTGGGATCAAGGGGGTTCGATGTCAACTTTGACACTAGGCTTTTGTATTGCAAAGGGGCTTTGGGTTCTAAGATAGTTCATGTTGATGAAGAGGACACCAGAGATATGATTTTTGTTTTTCAATGTTAATTTGTGTTTTAATTTCAAGTGAATGTTGACATGGCAGTCCTAATGACGTGGCATGTGTGACGTGGAACCATGAAAATAAGAATTGCTCGTCACGCCAGATTTCCGACCGTCATGTCATTAAATCCGTCGAAAAGTATACCGGAAAATTTTTCGATATCGTTTTTTGTTAATATTAACATAGTTCGGATTGCTAAAGGTAATATTAAAACATGGGATTATTATTGGTAGAAGGTTGATACTTGGGATTATTTCAGATATTTTTCCTTTTACTTATATTAAAACTTGTGTAAAATGTGAAATGGAAAGAGACCAAGGGAGCATTTGAAGATTCAAATCTTCTGTCCCCTTAGCACGTCCCACTCCCGTGTCCCTCCCTTCCTATTGGTCGAAACTATGGGTCCCCCCTATATTTTTCCTTTAATTCTACCGAAATAAATAATATCGACCAATAGGAAGGAGTGGGACATGCGGGTGGGACGTGCGGGGGGACAGAAGATTTTCGTCCAGCATTTGAAGGCTTTGTGGAGAGTAGTAAGAAAATGTTCTCTACAAAGATGGACGTCAATCTTATCGGACAAGTCTCACCAAAGTTTACAAAATTGATCATAAATTTTCATCTTTCTTTTTTAAAACTTAAAAGAAGTACGGAAGCGCGAAATCCGAAACGAGGGGAGGCACGTTACTCTTCCGGTGTGCTGTGATGTCACGTGACTAGTTCCGTCTCCTCTACCCTCGCACCCAGTAGAATCGTATACACCCGATCATCTTAGCCGTCCATTTACCATCTGACTTTTTCCATTCTTTCACGATGACATGATTGACGGTCCAAGATCCACCATTACAGGCCAGTACAAAGAAGGGGTGCATAACTGCATATGCATTATATTTATATATACACTGAAAGAAAAGAGAAAAAGAGAGCAAATCATAGGATGCTAGTTCCTACTCTAGTATAGCAGTTTAGATAAAGAAAGAAGTAGGTGCTACGCTACTACCCTATTCCCTTCAATTGTTTATCATAAAAATGCCCAAAAAGTAGTACTTGTTATGAATACACATTGAGCTATGTGTTATGAACACATTTATGATCATCTAGACGATGCATAAGAAACACATGTGTGTATGACTAATTACCCTAGGTATAAAGGTGTGAATTATTCACCTCCTAATCTAGACTTTGTGGTAACCCTTGCCTAACTTTGGTCCTATAAATAGAGGCATCACCCATTGTAAAACTTGCACCAACAAAGAGTAAGAATACAACCTATAAGGTGCTTACTCTTTCTCCCTCTCTTCTAATGTCATTATCATTCTAAAGTGGCTTTCTTAAGTAAAAGTTCTTAAGTAAAGTTCCAATAATCTTCTTCTAATTCTTTATTATATAACACGTTATCAGCACGAGTCTCTAATTACCAACTGATCTTTCTTTAATCTTTAATTATATATACTTACCTACGTAGCTTTTGTAAAAGAAATTTCATTTCCACTAAACTAAAGTTCTATACGTTTTCTTAATCTTGTTTTGTAACTTATACGTATGCATAATCTTCATTTGAGATTTATATATAAGTTCGTAGGCTTTACTAAATGAATTTGGTAAATTCTTCTTCACTATACTTAATCACTTTTACCTCCTTAAATCTACAAATTCACTTCTTCTTAACTAAATTTATGCAAAGAGTTTATAAAATCGTTTTGAGGAGTATGCTCTGTAGTCGCCTAATTTAGGATCTTCTACATCAGAAACTCATTTTCAAAATTCTAGATCTAAAATGCTATTAACTAAATATGGAAGCATGTTTATATAGATCTACTAAGATACAAACAAAATACAAAGATTTACTTACCTTATTTGGCGTTTTGTACTCAAATCCCCTTTCGTAAATGTTTGGTTTCACCAAATGGATTGTGAGAAATTTCTTACCCAAATGATTATGAGAGCAATATAGATAACCACAATAAGAACAAGACAAATGAAAAGCTCGGTTAAAAACCGATCATTACCGGCCTTAATACGACGCAAAATGTCGTCGTCGGCCATGGACATGAAAATGGAAAATGGATGAGGAAGACGAGATGGAGGAGATAAGATGGAAGTGGTAAAAGTGAAATGGATGGATGAGGATAAAAGGATTAAAAGGAAACCGGATTTATAACTGTTCCCGCTAATTTTACGTTTCAGTATACTTTCGCATTTATCTTATATATCTCATGCATATATTATTTATATATCGCTTTGATGCTCATTCTATTTGTTTACTTCCTTAATCCTTGTCATTTATTTACTTCTTTAATTCTTGTCATTTATTTACATCTTATAAGCATTCTTTAGATAAAGTTATCATTCATATGTTATACACATACTAATTACATGCTTATATATGTTGACATAATAATAACATTCATCATGACTAAATTATTTAATCTCATCATACCATATATGTTTACAAGTTATATATGCATTCCTAATTGCCTTTGTTTTTGTTAATTTATAATTTCCTTATAAGTAACTAAAATGGCAAGCATCACCAAAAGGGAGTTTGAAATCCTTGACTTATCGGGCAAAGATTACCTCGAATGGAGGGTTGATGCTTTGACTAGCCTAAAGGCAAATGGCCTTGAAAGAACAGTTGAGGCGGAAAATTATACCACCCCGCAAGAAAAGGCAAAAGTCATTGTGTTCCTACGTCACCACATTCACGAAAGTCTAAAGACTGAATACATGTTTGTGGATGACCCAGTTGAATTGTGGGAAAGCTTGAATGAGCGTTATGGCCATCAAAATGAAATCTTGTACCCACAAGCACGCCATGAATGGAACAATATAAGGTTCCAAGACTTCAAGTCTATCACTGAATACAATAGTGTTATTCATAGAATCACCTCTCAATTGAGATTATGTGGGCACATGGTTACCCAGCAAGAAATGTTGGAGAAAACTTTCTCCATAATGCATGCCTCTAATGTGTTGTTACAACAACAGTATAGAGAAAGAGGCTTTGAGAGGTATTCTGACTTGTTGAAAGTGTTGCTGGTTGCCGAAAAGAACAATGAGCTATTGATGAAAAACCACAACCTCAGGCCTACTGGCTCAACAATAGTCCCAGAAGCAAACGCTATTGAAAAGGCGTTTTTTGATGGAAATACCCATCAACGTGGGCAACAATCACGATTCTATAATGATCGTGGACGTAACCGCGGACGTGGTCCCGATCGTGGCCGTAACAGCTTTGTTCGTGGTCAAGGTTACAACAAACCTTATGACCACGAGAACAATGGCTAGAAGGGGAATGGCAAGCAAAAGGTCCAGACGGGTCCATTAGGATCCTCCCAAAAGCCCAAATCTATATGCTATAGATGTGGCATGACTGATTACTAGTCAAAGAAAACAGGGAATCATTTTAATGTGAAACTCGATGGGAAGGAGAAATGCCTTTTAGACAGTGCAACAACACACACCATCTTGAGAAACAAAGAATTCTTCACACAATTAAGACCTCTTGAAGGGAATGTCAATACAATATCTGGTGTGTCGAAACTAATCGAAGGCCCTGGAAGAGCACTTGTTCTTCTCCCAAGAGGAACAAAGTTAATAATAAAAGAAACACTCTACTCAAGTAAATCACGGAGAAATTTACTGAGTTTTAAAGATGTGCGCCACAATGGGTTTCACATGGAAACCTTGAATGAAAATGGCAGTGAATATCTGTGCATCATAAAATATGAATCTGGTCATAGACAGATTCTTGAGAAGATGCCCACGCAAGCCTCCGGACTATATCATACATACATTTGTCCGTTTGAGGCCAATGCGACATCTAGTAAAGGGTCAATTGACCGAACTGCATACACATTGTGGCATGATCGCTTGGGTCACCCAGGATCAATAATGATGCACAAAATCATAAAGCACTCACTTGGACATCCATTGAAGAACGTTAAGGTTCTCCCGTCCAGTGATCTCCATTGCACTGCATGTTCACTTGGAAAGCTAATTATCAGGCCTTCTAAGAATAAAATTGCAAGTGAAAATCCTACATTCCTAGAAAGGATACAAGGAGATATATGCGGACCAATTGCTCCACCATGTGGACCATTTCGATATTTTATGGTCCTAATTGATGCATCTACACGTTGGTCACATGTAAGTTTACTGTCGACCAGGAATGCAGCCTTTGCCAAACTTCTTGCTCAAATAATAAGGCTGAGAGCTCAATTCCCGGATTATGGAATCAAGAAAATCCGACTTGATAATACCGGAGAATTTACATCCCAAACCTTCAATGATTATTGCATGTCAATAGGGATTGATATAGAGCATCCAGTGCCTCATGTTCACACACAAAATGGTCTTGCCGAATCATTAATAGAGCGATTACAATTAATCGCTAGACCATTATTGATGAACTCAAAGTTGCCATCATCAGCATGGGGACATGCTATATTACAAGCTGCAGCTTTAATTCGATTGAGGCCAAGTGCAAACAATGAGCATTCTCCAATGCAATTAGTATCTGGCAAGGAGCCAAATATCTCACATCTAAAAATATTTGGATGTGCAGTTTATGTACCCATTGCTCCGCCACAACGTACAAAGATGGGTCCACAAAGGAGAATGGGAATCTATGTTGGTTTCGAATCTCCTTCAATCATTCGATATCTCGAACCAACAACGGGTGACTTATTCACAGCAAGATTTGCTGATTGTCACTTTGATGAAAGTACATTCCCAAACTTAGGGGGAGATAAGAAAAAGATGGACCCACATGTAAAAGAGATTACATGGAATGCAATATCATTATCTCATCTTGATCCGAAAACAAAAATGTGTGAACAAGAAGTTCAACGGATCATACATTTGCAAAATGTTGCAAATCAGTTACCTGATGCATTCACTGATACAAAGAAGGTAACAAAGTCACATATTCCTGCAGCGAATGCTCCTGCTAGGATTGATATACCCATTGGACAACCTAATACGTCCATTGCAAATGAGTCTACGACACGTCGAAAACGTGGTAGGCCTCCAGGTTCAAAAGACTTGAAACCAAGGAAACCAAAGAACCAAAAGGGTATGACAAAAGAAGCCAAACTGAGTCATGAGAATAATGACCAAGGCAATGAGATGGAAAATGAAAATATCCTAAGAGAAGTTGATACATTCAATGATAATGAGAATATTGATAATCTTGAGGTATCAATAAATTATGTATGCACAGACATACAATGAAATAGAAAGGATATCATTACCGATGATATATTTGCCTACTCAGTGGCTATTAATATTGTGACTGAAGATGATGATTTTGAGCCAAAATCCGTGGACGAATGTCGTCAAAGAAAGGATTGGCCAAAATGGAGAGATGTCATTCAAACAGAATTACAATCGCTTGAAAAGCGAGAGGTCTTTGGACCCGTTGTTCGTACACCAAAGAATGTAAGGCCAGTTGGCTTCAAATGGGTGTTTGTACGAAAACGATATGAGAAAAATGAAATCGTTAGATATAAGGCAAGGCTAGTAGCCCAAGGTTTCTCTCAAGTTCAAGGAATTGATTATGATGAGACATACTCTCCTGTAGTCGATGCAACTACACTAAGATTCCTAATTGGCATGACAGTATTTGAAAAACTGCAAATGCGCCTTATGGATGTCGTGACCGCATACTTATATGGGTCACTAGATACAGACATATATATGAAAGTCCCAGAAGGACTAAAATTGCCTAAGGCTGAAAACAACGGACCTCGAGAAATGTTCTCACTAAAATTGAGAAGGTCGTTGTATGGGTTAAAACAATCAGGACGGATGTGGTATAACCGTCTAAGCGAATACCTCATGAAAAGAGGATATAAAAATGATATTGGTTGCCCATGTGTTTTTATCAAAAGGTCCAATAAGGGATTTGCTATTATCGCAGTCTATGTTGATGATTTAAACATAGTTGGAACTCCCAATGAGGTGGAAGATACTGCGAAATACTTGATGAAAGAATTTGAGATGAAAGATTTGGGGAAAACAAAGCTTTGTCTTGGCTTACAAATTGAGCATTTAAAGGATGAAATATTTATCCATCAGTCCAACTATACTGAGAAAGTTTTAAAGAGATTTTATATGGACAAAGCTCATCCCCTGACTTCTCCTATGGAAGTTCGTTCCCTCAATATTGAAAAGGATCAATTTCGCCCTCGAGAAGAGGACGAGGAGGTTTTAGGACCTGATATTCCATATTTAAGTGCAATCGGTGCACTAATGTACTTGACTAACAATACAAGACCAGATATTGCTTTTGCAGTAAACTTGTTATCCAGGTACAACACTGCTCCTACAAGGAGGCATTGGAATGGGATCAAACATGTATTTCGCTACCTCCGAGGAACGCATGATTTGGGGTTGTTCTACCGCAACCAAAGCAATGCAACTCTAGTCGGATATGCAGATGCAGGATACTTGTCCGACCCACACAAAGCCAAATCACAAAATGGCTATGTATTTACATATGGAGGCACAGCCATTTCATGGAGATCAACAAAGCAGACCGTAACTGCCACATCATCAAATCAAGCAGAATTAATTGCTTTGTATGAAGCTGGAAGAGAATGTGTGTCTCTACGATCAATTATTCAATTCATCCAAAAGGAAAGTGGAATGAAGCCGATCACTGACAATCCAACGATACTATATGAAGACAACTCAGCATGCGTTGCTCAGATGAAGAAAGGCTACATCAGAGGAGACCGCACAAAGCACATATCTCCAAAATTCTTTTCTACTCGAGATCTCGAAGAAACCGGTGAAGCGGATATCCAACAAATTCGGTCAAATGACAACTTGGCCGACCTGTTCACGAAGTCCTTGATTCCTAAGAAATTTGGAGAACTAGTGCACAGGATTGGAATGTGTAAGCTCCGAGAGCTACGTTGAAGTCAGGGGGAGCATCATACGCGTTGCACTCTTTTTCCCTTCGACCAGGTTTTTATCCCACTGGGTTTTTCCTGGCAAGGTTTTTAATGAGGCAGCATCAAAGCGTATCATGGGTTCAACCAGGCAACATACATTTGTGTCCCAAAAGCAAGAACGAAGGTGAATATTCAAGGGGGAGTGTTATGAATACACATTGAGCTATGTGTTATGAACACATTTATGATCATCTAGAAGATGCATAAGAAACACATGTGTGTATGACTAATTACCCTAGGTAGAAAGGTGTGAATTATTCACCTCCTAATCTTGACTTTGTGGTAACCCTTGCCTAACTTTGGTCCTATAAATAGAGGCATCACCCATTGTAAAACTTGCACCAACAAAGAGTAAGAATACAACCTATAAGGTGCTTACTCTTTCTCCCTCTCTTCTAATGTCATTATCATTCTAAAGTGGCTTTCTTAAGTAAAAGTTCTTAAGTAAAGTTCCAATAATCTTCTTCTAATTCTTTATTATATAACAGTACTATCCTATTCCCTTCGTTTCAAAATACATGACCATTTGGAGTTTGCACATATATTAAGAAAAAATGTTATTCTTAGATTACCTCTGTCAAATGTAAAGTTAATCATTTGTTTAAAGAAATATGAAAAAGTGTAATGATTATGATAAAGATAATTATTAGGGGTATAAATGGAAAGAGATGGGAAAAAAAAGTGAAATTGACAAGTATTATGAAACAAGAAAAAGTGTCCAAATGGTCATGTATTTTGAAACGGAAGGAATATTAAAACCGAACAAGTTTAAATAAGGCAAAATACATACGGAGACTCTGGCATTTGTGCAAACGGACTTCTGTACTTTTTTTTTTTCTATTGAGCACCTGTACCTATTCAATTTCTGTCAAAGAGAGCGACCGTTAATCGATAGGAATGAAAGAGAGCATCAAATTGGGGCTATTAGGTTAGTTTACAAAATTATAAAATTAATCAAAAAAGTGGGACATGCGTTTCATTTTCTATTTATTTGCGTTTCATAATGCAATTCAAGTTTCGTTTTCGTTATACTTGGTCAATGAACACGAAACAAAATCAAAAACATTGACCCGGCGTTTCCAAGTATTTTACATTTTCATATGTTTTTGAAATGGTGGGAGCCAAAAAAATGTTTTCGGGTATCATAGGAGGTAAGCTCCACAAAGAGGTGGTGCTCAGGCGGAGAGAATATGGGCTGGTCAGAGAACATGTGAAAACCTAGGCGAAAGAAATTCTCACTCGCATCATTGTGGACATGCGATGGTAAATGAAATATGAAGCAATATGTTCCTCCCTTGACCCCTCCCTGACTCCCTCTAGTGGAGAAATGGTTTTAACTCGATGTATCAGGTTCGGCTTTTTTATTGAGACCATCGATACTCTTCTTGGTACAGAGATAATTTATACAAGGCGCACGACAAAGTTTGCGGTTGCATTACCCTAGTGTATTTAAGTTGTAACAAAGTGGTTTACTTTATTTAGACATGCAACCAAATCCATTTTAAAGCATTTATAACAGTTCACCAGTCATTTTGATCATGAAATTTTTAAAAAAAATGTCATGATGTATTTGTTTAATTTTTTACTGTTTAGTTTAAGTTTTTAGAACATATGACAAACTAGGAGAGAAAACCAATTATCCATTTGGTCACCATTATCACTAAAAATTAATCTTTTTCACCGATTATTATCTTTTTAAATATTTTTTGACTAAAGGTCAAATTTTAGCCAATTGCCGAGTGTACTCTTTAATAGACAAAACCATACAATCGTACAGGACATAAAGAGAGAGAAAAGACAATATCGTCTACATAATAGATAAATAGAATGTAGATCGCCAAAAAAATAAGTTTGATACAATTAAAATTTTCATAGTCGATTTTCATGTTCGTGGTAGAGTAACGCTCTAGTAAAACATACATTTAGAGTAAAATTTGCGGTACATTACAATCATTAGATAAAGGTTAATTAATAGTGGATATTGAGGGAAAATAAGGTGCATGATTATTAAATGGATGAAAAATACATAATTATATTCTAAATCCTACTAGAAAATTCACTTTTTCCCTATCTTGAAAAATGTCCCATGATTTTCTCCACTTTTATTGACACACCCTCTCTTCAAATCCTAAAATTTCATCTTCTTCCATAACTGATTTCTAGAAAATTTTTGTCTCACTCTTTCGCCTTCGTTCATCTATCATGTCTAAAACATATACTCATACCAGTCTTCTCCCGAAATCAAACTATATCGTCTCCGGTTTCCAGATAAGTAAAACTTTGATTTTAGTTGCATTGTTTGTAATTTTCGGTTTGATTCATACTAGCAAGTCGATAATTTTATACCGAATCGATTAATCACCAAAATCACACTATATATAGTGGTTCAAGGCCAAATTAAAAGGGATCAGAAAAAGCCTGTCCCGAGACGTGTTCTCGAAGGACGGGCCCCGACGTGTTTGAGTCTCCGAGGAGCTCGCACTATTTTACGGGAAAGACCTTAAAAAAGTCTTATAAGCCTCCGAAAAGAGAATAAAATAATACGCGGGGGGTGGGAGAGCTCGAAGCAAGACGAGCCGGTTTCTAGCGCGCCGAAAGGCCCGAGAGTTTAATAATTTTGTCCCGTAGTTAGTTCGAGACTTTCGGACTTCAACATTGGCGCCGTCTGTGGGAACCTTCTCGTCCTAAGACTGTCATGCTCTCGGGTCGTCGGTTAAGAATCGCGCAGGTTAGTGTGTGTTTTGCTTATATAATTAGTATGCATTTTTTATTAGCATGGATCGCGATGGACGCGCGGCCCATCGCGCTGCTGTGGCCTTGGCTCTCGGCCTTGGCCCGCGGCCCCATCGCGGCTCATGGCCTGGGCTCGCGGCCTTGGCCCGTGGCCCCATCACGGCCTTGGCCCGCGACCCCATAATAACATCTCCGAAAAGAGAATAAACTAACAAGCCTCCGCCGTGTCTTCACCGGCCCACCACCGCGCTCTCCCACCCCCGCGCTCTTTCGGCCTCTAGCTGTCGCACTTATCTCTCTAGCGTGGTCCGTCGCCGTGACCTGTGGCTCCCTTCAGGACATCGCGTGGCCGGAGACGCGGGGGGTCGTGACTAGAGTGCGTGGCAGGCTTCACTGATTCTGTTGCACGTTGCCAGCGCGCTAAGTGCAAAAACTGACGTGTATGTAACTCCGATCGAATTCGGGTTGCACGTGTTGTTCTTGTTGTCAGGATTTGTTGTTTTTAGGTTTTGTGAATTTGTAAAATCTCTTGTGGTGCGCTTGCTTGGCATGTCATGAACGCTAATGAAAAGATCTCTCTTTTGGTTTGGGGGAAGAGGCTCGGGCTTTTATTTCGCCCGGCTCTTCCTCTAGTGTATGGTGTTGTGTCTTCTTACGCGTTACTCTCACTTTTTGCATTTCAGCGCCCAGCGAACGCCATTAAAGAACCTTGAGATATTAGCAATTGGCTAATACAGGTTTGTTGTACACAAGTTTAACACCAAACTAAAAAACGCCTCCGAAGCGAGAATAAACTAAATAAGCCTCATATGGCCCGCGACCCCATATAGATGACGGCTATTTTTGAGCTTTGCTCACAGTTACCGTCAACGCGCTAATCACATTCTATAATGCAAAACGCGCGCGATGCGCATAGGCGCACTCGAGACGGT
Organism: Polygonum aviculare; assembly: GCA_934048045.1. Taxonomy (NCBI): domain Eukaryota; kingdom Viridiplantae; phylum Streptophyta; class Magnoliopsida; order Caryophyllales; family Polygonaceae; genus Polygonum; species Polygonum aviculare. The sequence continues at coordinate 8,550,711 of OW204024.1, forward strand.
TACGCCGCTCGCAGCTGCTTAAAGCCTTAAAACATCAAAACTCCACAGTCGTTAGGGAAAACCCGAGTTTCCGTCCTCGCTCGGGGTTGTCCGCTAACGCGCGCGATGCGCATAGGCGCACTCGAGACGGTTACGCCGCTCGCAGCTGCTTAAAGCCTTAAAACATCAAAACTCCACAGTCGTTAGGGAAAACCCGAGTTGCCGTCCTCGCTCGGGGTTGTCCGCTAACGCGCACGATGCGCATAGGCGCACTCGAGTCGGTTACGCCGCTCGCAGCTGCTTAAAGCCTTAAAACATCAAAACTCCACATTCGTTAGGGAAAACCTGAGTTGCCGTCCTCGCTCGGGGTTGTCCGCTAACGCGCGCGATGCGCATAGGCGCACTCGAGTCGGTTACGCCGCTCGCAGCTGCTTAAAGCCTTAAAACATCAAAACTCCACAATCGTTAGGGAAAACCCGAGTTGCCGTCCTCGCTCGAGGTTGTCCGCTAACGCGCGCGATACGCATAGGCGCACTCGAGACGGTTACCCCGCTCGCAACTGCTTAAAGCCTTAAAACATCGAAACTCCACAGTTATCATTAAGGCAAATCGCCGAGCTGAGCTCGGGGTTTGGCCCGCGTTGGACGCAAGGGCGCGCTCGTAGTCGCGATAAATCCAAACATCCAATTATTATATAAAATAAACCGCCGAGCTGAGCTCGGGGTTTGGCCTGCGTTGAACGCGAGGGTGCGCTCGAGTTGACTTCATCGCTCGTAGCCGCGATAAATCCAAACATCCAATTATTATATAAAACAAACCGTCGAGCTGAACTCGGGGTTTGGCCCGCGTTGAACGCAAGGGCGCGCTCGAGTCGACTTCATCGCTCGTAGTCGCGATAAATCCAAACATCCAATTATTATATAATACAAACCGTCGAGCTGAGCTCGGGGTTTGGCCCGCGTTGAATGCAAGGGCGCGCTCGAGTTGACTTCATCGCTCGTAGTCGCGATAAATTCAAATGTCCAAACTCTATAAGGCAAACCGCCGAGCTGAGCTCGGGGTTTGGCCTGCGTTGAACGCGAGGGCGCGCTCGAGTCGACTTCATCGCTCGTAGTCGCGATAAATCCAAACATCCAATTATTATATAAAACAAACCGTCGAGCTGAGCTCGGGGTTTGGCCCGCGTTGAACGCAAGGGCGCGCTCGAGTTGACTTCATCACTCGTAGTCGCGATAAATTCAAATGTCCAAACTCTATAAGGCAAACCGCCGAGCTGAGCTCGGGGTTTGGCCTACGTTGAACGCGAGGGCGCGCTCGAGTTGACTTCATCGCTCGTAGCCGCGATAAATCCAAACATCCAATTATTATATAAAACAAACCGCCGAGCTAGGTTCGGGGTTTGACCCGCGCGAGGTGCGTCGGCGTGCTCAAGTCGGTTACAGTAACGCGTTGACCGAAATTATGTGCATCAAGTGAGTGCCTCGTTTGTCCTCGAAAAGACTAAGGACATCCGAGTCACGGGGTTGTGTAGATACCCGGATCTGTCATCGCGTTGTGCACGAGGTAAATAATATTGACAAAAGATTAAGGTGCTAAACACGCTTTTAACACGCTAAGTACGCGAATAACCGAAATGAGTAAATGTACGCGTATGGCAACATGTATGAACGTAACGTCCCGCATCGAGCATACAGAGGCAAACTTTGAGCACCTTAGGGCCAATATCGCGATTAGGGCCCTTTAGAGGGCCATTATCGCGATAAGGGCATAAAGTGGGCTATCCCACATCGGAGCTTGGCTATGTAAGCAAGCAGCTCCATTTTCTATATATAGTGGTGCAAGGCCAAATTAAAAGGGATCGGAAAAAGCCTCTCCCGAGACGTGTTCTCGAAGGACGGGCCCCGACGTGTTTGAGTCTCCGAGGAGCTCGCACTATTTTACGGGAAAGACCTTAAAAAGTCTTATAAGCCTCCGAAAAGAGAATAAAATAATACGCGGGGGGTGGAAGAGCTCGAAGCAAGACGAGCCGGTTTCTAGCGCGCCGAAAGGCTCGAGAGTTTAATAGTTTTGTCCCGTAGTTAGTTCGAGACTTTCGGACTTCAACAATTATGTTTTTCTACATATTGATAACAATTTTTCAAATATTAGAGATTAATTGTTCTGTATTTTTCATGTTGTATAATAGTGTTTCTCAATAATTATAAGACAAGTTTTATAATAGTGTTTTTCTTTTTGATAGTTTTGCATTATATGATGAACACTTTTTTAACGGTATTAGCGCATATTCGTTATTCAAACTCAACTTCTAGTAAAATGCAATATATTTGTTTTTTTCATTGATGCATGTATAATTATTCTACACAAAATATGCACTTATTCATAAATATTAGCATTTTTCGGCATTGATTCCAACTTATTCAAATTATAAAATGCACTTCTTTGAATAATAAATAGGTGTTAGCGTAGAGAAATCATTTTTTTAATAAGTACATTTATTATTCAAAGGACTCTCAATAGTTTTTTAGTAAGTGGGAATAAATTAGTATCAGTACTTCAAAATCAAATTCTAATAAAATATATTGACGTACTTATTCATGACTTTGAAGAGAATTATTCACATATTCATTAAACTAGTTTTGTCGATATTGAATTCAACATCTTTTAATATGTAATGATTCAGCTTATAATGAATTGATTTTCATATCAAGACAAGTACTTGTTCAACTTCAGTAATATATGAGAACACCAAATTATAAAAGAAATTCTAGGATTCACTAACGTTTTTTAGTTTTATGGTAAATTATTTATTTTTCAAAAAAATCTTATCACTCTTGTCTTGTTAATCCCTAGAATCAAGAAACTTCTATTTTTTTTCTAAAATGTGACTTTTTAACTTGAATATGCAATAAAATCTTTCCCTAAAAATCCGCTACATGCCTTTTAAAATTAATTTCCCACTAATCCACTCCCCCTTCTTATTTTTCTTATCCTGTTGTCCAATTAAATTAATTAATCACCGCTGATTACCTCTAATCCAACGTGCCCCTTAAACTGCATATTGCACCACAAAACCTGTACTTGCGCGTTCCTTATGACACTTAATTTATTAATTTTTAATATCTGGTTTGAAGTTATTGTTTAACTTGAAATTATTTGAGAGCACTATGTAAGAATTGTCACGATTTGTATACAAGGCATGAATTATTCCCTGCAAATAGTGATGGTTGTCTACGTTACACCAAACACAAATCCAACAAGATCGATTCTTTTTGAGATAGAAATTAATGGCAAACACGTAACCACGTTTAAGTGTGTTTTGTTACTTGCATTGCATGTCTTTGGTAGCCTACAATTTAGTATATATATCATTATACGTGTTGACCATGTATTTCGAATAAATACTACTAGTAGTGCTACCAAATTATGAGATGTGTCACATCTACAACTACAATAAGTTTTAAGTGAACTACATTTGTTTAGGGCCACCCTAAGTTTTGACATTTCACCTTCTTAGAGAGTTGCTATCTTATCCAAAACAAGTACGGCTGAAGCAACTAACAAAACCAAACACAACTTAACATAACACAAAAACATACAAAAAAATTGATAGAAATAATCTAAGTCTATATATTATCGGTATGGTTTCGTTTGATATGAAGTTTGTTCTTGGTGTATGAATCAAGCTATTGTTTAGGATGAGTTTGATATTGTAGCTATGTGAATCTTGTTAACTTTTCAAGATGAATTATTTTGCAAGTTTTTCGTTATATATTTCGTAGAATTCGACAGAAAAACATTTTGTTAGTTTTTCTAATTCGTGTTTTCGTCCTGATATACCCTTCTTGATCCCCGGCCCTTAGATTCTTATAATATTTCATTACCGTTTCATTTGAAATTGCATTGTATCTATTATGATGACTTGGTGCGTGTTTTTTAATGATTTTTTATACGGGTTTGTTTGAGTGTTTCCATATTTCAATCTACCATACATTTTTTAAAATCATAAATTTAAGCAATAACTTGACTATTTTCTATAAACCATACTAGTCCAACTCAATTGATATCTCAAATCTTGCTTCCTAATACCTAAACTTTTAAGGTTTGGTTCAATTCAAACATAGTGAATAGTACTATATACAAGTTCAGACTGCAATTGAGTGGTTAAATCAAGCAACTTTCCAAGGTTTTTCTATCCTCCAAAATCCTCAGCTTCTTCTGCAGTTGTCCCTGTCTCAATAGCAGACACAGAATGGAGCTTATCACACTTCCAAAATCAGAAACAATGTTGAGATTCCAATCTCTGAAAACTGTACATCCTGTTGTTTTTGCTTCAATAATTGTTGGCCCACTTCAAGGCCCATGTATAAAATCTCTTATTCCTCAAATTAAATATGGTAATTTGCAATTAAGTAATTAACCATCCCTTTATTTTAATCTCACATAAAGTCTCCCCTAGTTCTATTTAGTTTTCGTTTACCCATCCTCCATTTTAAAAGGCTCAGTGAGTGCCTCTTAAAAATCGAACCGAAAAACCGAAATTTGGTTTCAGGTGAAGCGAATTTGATTCCATTTTTTGAAAAATTAAGACAGACTGAAACCAATATTTTAGAAAAATTTCAACCCGAAAGCAATGATAACAATAAACAAATCCAGCTGAGATTTTATTCTGAGTTTTTTGTCAAGAAAGGATCAATGCAATGCCAAAAGACGATGATGAATTTTCGACCAAAAAAAGACGATGATGAATTATTGTCATCATCATCTCACCATCATCTAGCTGTTGTTGCTGTATGATTTTTATTTTTTGATCAGATGTTGCTGTATGATTCTGTGTACGGAAAAGTGGAAAACCCCTAAATTGTGCGATCTTCAAAGTTGAAAAGGAAGCTTCACAGAAGGTTTTATACCCATCCAATATGTACTGAAAAAACAGCAGGGGTTTGTCTGTGTTATGTCTAATAAGGGTAATTTAAGATTGATTAAGTACAGAACTTTACAGACCATCTGAACTTTAATGGGAATATTTAAGTAGTGACACTGCTAAATAGAAGTCACAATGTCACATTCCTTGACATAGATTGGAAACATTTGTTTTTTTTTTGAGCACCTAGATTGGAAACATTAGTAGAATTTAAATTGTTATATACTCCCTCCGTCCCGGAAAGTTTGCCCATAAAGCGCATTTGCACGCGGATTAATAAAAAGTGAAAAAGTTTGATAAGTGATGGGAAAAAATGTTAAAGTGGATAGAAAGGGTATAAAAGGAGTAATTTGTAAGATTGGTTAGGGATAATTTTATAATTTTATAGGAAAAAGTGATAAAGTTGAGAGGAAAGTTGAATAATGAGGGTAATATATGAGATTGTATGAAGGTAAGATTGTAAAAATACAGTGATATAAATGAAAATAAAATAGAGATGGACAAACTTTCCGGAACGCCCGAAAAGGAAAGGCGGACAAACTTTCGGAGACGGAGGGAGTATATATATATATATATGCTGGTCTTCATCTCATTTTTTGCTTTGAGACTAGTAAGATGGGCTGGTGTTTTGGGCCGAAGCCCATGAAAATGAGTTTGCACTTAATTTAGGATTTGAAGCACTAAAATGTTGCATTTGCTTCCTATAGAGGCAGCCTGAAACCTGTGTGCTTCAAGAACCCTGCAACTGCCTTTTGCCAATTAATTAATGAGGTAATCACCATGCACTTTGTTAACGGATAGCAAGACGCTAAAGGCCTTCAAATCCTCTAATTATAGAGCTAATTGACTCGTTTGGTGTGTTTTTACTCACAAAATATATCACGAAAGCATCAAGTGATTGTTCGATGGTATGAGTAAAGGGCAATAAAATGTATAACAAGTAGTACAAGTATCTAAAAGGTATTGAACACTTTTAAATCCCTTAATCTACATCTCGAATCCTTGTCCTAAGCCACGAGAAGGTGGTAAATCGTGGGATGTACAATGCGAATGTTAAGGGTGCGAGACTCGAACCTGAGTCGTATTATCATTATGCACTCGAGGAGCATTTGAATCCATTGTGACATATATATGTCCCAAGGGCGGCTTCTATTATGTAGGTTTTTTTTGTTTCTTGAGCACTTGTATTATGAAGATTGGAAGCCAAAGAAATGGTCAAAATTCGAAAAATGTCAACAAAGTGGGCAGAACTCGTAAATACGCCACAACTCCAGTGCCATTCTTGAAAGTGGTGAGCAAAATATCTCCTCCGTCCTCGTTACGAAACTTATCTGGTTTTTGCTCTCGAGCTTTGTTCCGTCGTCAGCCCTACCTCCCTTTTCCTAAGGGAGAAGATATTTTCTCAAATCCTGATTGAATGCCTAAAATCAGACTAGAATCCTACGATTTCAATTTCATAGTTCAGTCTCCGTATCGGTCAAACTAGGAGAAGTAACAATGGAGTACACAGGAGGAGGAAGATTAGGTTCGCGATCTCTCATCTCACATGGTTAATTCGTTGATTTGTTAATCCGACTGCGGATGAATTAAGTTGATTTAGTACTTCATAACAGGGATTCTTTGAATTCATGGAAGAGATGATGGACAGCGTAAGAGGCGAGGTCAGAGTTCTTTCTGTATTTTGCTATGACTTGAATTTGAATGATCGAGAGCGGCCATTGATGGGGGCCGGGGTTTGGCAGCCGGATTGTACTGTAGAGGACCTGCAAAAGATGTTGGTGGAGATGTGGGGGGCGATGATGGGATGTACTTGGACTATGGCGGTGATCCAACGGCTAGAAAGCGGCCACGTGGCCCGGTTGCAAAGGTGCCTTCTGCGCCCAAACGCAACGCCTCCTCGCACGTGAAACGCTGACGTTTTACTGGTCTTGTGTCTTGTGCAGTGCTCAAGTGTGTACTAATCTGCCTAAATTAGCAAAACATGTTTTAGTGCTTTAAGCTGGTGGTGGGTTTCGGAGAATTTGGAACCTTTGGATGGAACAAGTATTTAGAAACTCTAATTGAACTCTTGCATGACTATAATAATTTCACACAGTTTCTGATCACCTTTAACGTTGTTGTTCATGGGTCTGAGAACCACTCCATTGTTGTCATCTCTTGAAGTTTGATTATGCAATTGCTTCTTCATCCAAATATTTCACACTGTTTATTACATTTCCAGCCTCGTGTTGTGTATTGTGAAAACCATTGACATAAAATTCCTAACCCTCTGATACTGAATCCATACACGCCCTGAAACTCCTCAGGTTCGGTGGACTGTGAATGCGGCGTGGAATGTGACATCGGGACCCACACCAGGCCACGCATATGAGTCAGATCTGGCCACGTTATGCTCTACTGTAATCCCCACAGAATCAAGGCGGTACCACTCTCCATAAAAACAACATTATCCAGTACCCCTCTTCTCTTTTCTTTGCCTCTTCTGAGTTCTGACCGCTCTGTAATTTTTGTACACAACTTCCACCTTCCCCAACACAAACGGAGCAAACCATCAATGAGGAAATCCCACCCATCTTCTGTTCATCATGGTTCATAACACACGCAACAACACTCCCATTAATTATATGTACAAATTACACACCATTTTCCTACCCCCTTTACTCACAAAACCCATAACATTAGTAGAAGGGGAAAAAACAGCTATTTGCCCCCCCTAAAATTGGCGACTTGAAAAGCCCCCGTTTTAATGGCTACACCTACTAAAACCAACAAATAAAAACAGGGCATACCACTAGCCTTTGATTGATCTAAACCCCCCAAAAACCCCGATGCAAAAACAAAAATAAAAACGGATTAAGCAAAAACAGGATCACAAGAGAGGGACATCAAGAGAAAGGCAGCCTCTTCAACCTCCTCCAATTTCCTCCCTCCATTTCCATCTCTCCCATTCCTCTGTTTCTTGAGAGGCGACTCTGCTCTGTGGAACACCATCTGATTCCCCGGATCCAGAAACTTGAGCTTCATCGGCTGCCCATCATCGTAGCTTGAAGAGTAAGAAGATGAGTTTGTGGAAGTGCTACTCTGCATCTCGCCCCCATGGCCTTGCTGTGCACCTCCATTTTCCGACGCTTTCCTCTTCCTGTATCTGATCCCACACGCATTACACAGCGACTACACACACACACAGACAAAACAAACGCCAATTTTTAAAACCCACATGGATTAACACGAAATAGAATCTGGGTCTTGCTCAGATCACGAAAAATAGCTCAAAAATTGAAGGAAATCGTTACCCTAGGTCCAGCTGGGCCCGTTCTCCACAAGGGCGTTCTTGTGGCTTTGCAATCGGCGCAAGATTTTCTGTACTCGTTCATTTCTGGTGAGCTGAAAGTGAGGAAGCCTGAATGAAATCAAGAATGGATGAGCATAAAAAAATGGATTTCCCTTTCTGGGTATTGTTGGTTTTTGAGTGGAAAGAAGAGAGGGGTGTAGGGAAATTAAGAGAAGTTCTACAACATTCTTTAACGGAAGAGCTGGGGCCAGAGGAGTCGTGTGTGTATATATACTACTGTATATAGGGAGAGGGGAGGAAGGAGATGAAAAAGGTGGGATTTTTAGATAGACCCAGAAACAACTCGGTGGAACCAGAACGGTCCGCTTGGAAGGCACATAACCCTAGGATTTTATATTTTTCTGCCAATTTCGCCTTGTGTCCTTCAACTTTTACCGGTTTTGCTCAAAAGCCCAGAGTTTATAAAAGTCTAAAAAATGACCTTATGTTCATAGAGTCTTTTTGTTAGTATTTTTTTATTGAATGAAGTGATTATAGGACTCGCTTTGCATCAACATCACGATGCTGTTTATGAGTATGAGTATTAGTTAACGAGCAGGATATCGCTTTGTTAGGGATTTCAGAGAGCATTTGGATTTAGGGGCTTTGTCAGCGAGCATTTGGATATCGCTTTGTTAGCGAGCATTTGGATTTAGGGGCTTTCCGGAGGGATAGGGGTCGCCCGAAGAAGCGGTGGATGGACAACATAAAGCAAGATATCGCTTTGTTAGGGATTTCAGAGAGTTTGGCTCAGTGTAGGGAAGTGTGGAGGGAGAAGATTAGGGTGTTAGATAGCTAGTCGACTTTTTTGGTCTTTTCCTTTGGGTTGTTTTTAATTTCTATCCTTTGTGTTGTATATTTTTGTTTCAAACCATGTTAAGTTTTTGTTTCTTTCTTTTGGGTCGTATTGGGCGCATTTCATCTAGGTCTGGAATGCCCCCATCCAGACCCCCCAGATCCTGCCTTGACGGGATTTCCCTGGGTACATGTTGTTGTTTTTTTTGGTTGAGGAAAATTTAGGATGAGGGGATGGTGCCCCAGTCCAAGGTCAGGGAAGACCCAAGGGCTCAGAGAGCTCTTACAAGGGGATTTACATATGCCTCACCTCAAGGAAACTAGAGGGGATCGAACTTGCGACCTATCAGACCGATGCCCTGTCATGCTCCACTAGACCAACCCCTTGAGGTTACATGTTGTTGTTGTTGTTGTTGTATTAGTTAACGAGCAAATAAATGTGTTTTCCATCCTACCAACATGGTTAGAATTAACAATCGGTGCGTAAGTATAGGTTGTGGTATTTTTCATGAATTTGTTTTAGCCTCAAGTGGGTGACTAATGAATTCTTGTTTTGACCTCAAGTAAGTAACTAGCGTAGCAGGTACAAGTTGAGGGGTGGTTTGAGTAATCTTCCAATTATGTGGGTGATGAAACACAAAGGTGAACAAGAAGGAGGACACCCGCCAAAATTGGCTTGGAAGGGAATCTAGGGGCGAAAGGGGTTGACGTGTCATCTCCCCAATCTCATCCTTTTTAATCACCAATTTTGCTTTTCCCAACAACCATATTTTTCCAATTTCCTAATCATTTTTTTAATCACCTCGGCGGTGTGTTTCTTGAAGGAAAGATGATGTGTTGTTACTTGCTAGCGGTCTGACTGAAAAGGCGGTGTGTTTTGGGAGCGGCGGAATAGTTTTATCTCAATGTCTAGTATTCGTGCAAAATATGGGAGTTGTTTGTTCATGTAAGGGCATGCTTGTCCACTTATTATAAGTTCAATCTCACTTGTATCTTTTTTCTTTATATCAAAATCTCATTTACTGTATTTCTTTATTATTAGGAGTTTGGATCTTGTGTGAACGTGCGATGAACGTGCGATGAGAAGAAGTGCATCTTAAAGATTTAAACGTGTATCATAAAGTATCAAAAGTGTATTTATAAATGAAAGTATCACGGAGCATTATAAATATTAAGAGTGCATGATGAAGTATGAAAAATCCAAGTTCACTAAAACACTTTACGATACACTTTTAATCTGGATCGTAAATAGAGTGTATCCTACTACCAATAATGTACCTCGTGCTATATATAAAGTATGTCTTATATAATCCACACTCATATTATTAAGTTTTAGGTCAACAATTTATTCAAAATAAAAGACTTTTCTAAGTGGTCCAAAGATGGAAAATCGTATCCCTATTACAAAGTTTGAACATTACCGGAAAATTCATATATTTTGTAGATAATAGAATAGGTCTATAAGTGGGGCTTCCATATTGAAAGTAGAACAAATAGACAAGAAAAAGAAACACCCGGGAGAGATTAATCTCACACACCCTCATTTTGCTAGCTAATATGAGCTCTTGTGTGGTATTATGAATTTATGAGTACGTATACTAATCATATGCTAATGGTTGGTGCCTTCATATACCTGGCTCAACGGTTAACTAAGTTGCGTAGTAGTTTGAGATCACCGTTTTAAATCCCTAGGGTCGTCATTTGCCCTTTTTCTTAGATCCTAAGTAGTGTTTATGACAATCCTAATCCTTACCCGTAAAAAAATGTCAATGATTAGTACATTTTGATATCGACCTTGAACTACTACGTTGTTGTTTGGTTTAATGCATAAACATGTACCGATATTTGTATATATTTTTTTAATAGAACGAGAAACAAAATCCTCGATTTAGAAATGTTTTATAAGATCTCTCTATCTGAAGGACATTTTTATTGAACCCCTCACCCCTCATTACAAACTTTCGCTGTGTGAAATTAATACATGTCGACTAATATATATCAATGGAGGGGTACTTTTATGTATCAAGCCTATGTTGTTGTCGTAATATTATATTATACCAAGTACGGGGGTACATCTATGTATTAAGTCTATGTCGTTGTTTTAATCGTGGTTAATGGAGTCTTATGTGGCGTAAAACTAGATAACAGGATGATTAGTTAGCAAGTACAAGAGCTAAGTAAGCATTTATTTGTTTCATGTTATGAAAGTTTAGTGATGATGGGTTCAATATGACATATTCACTTGAGTAGAGTGGTTTATTCTCATGGTCTATTTGCAAAAAAAATAAAATTATAAGTACGGAGTGTGTTTATATATTAACGCCTAGTTGTGATGTCGTTTTGACCGTTTAAATTACATTTGCATGTTATATTGATGTATCTATATACAAATAGAACAGTTAAAGTATGAGTGAACCTAACAACTCGATCCCACCATGCTAAAAAATAAAGCAACATTTAAACTCGGAATACGAAATAAACCAAATCTAACTAAGCTTCGATTGAATTGAAATCCAAATCACTTACGTTGATCCAATTTAATATATTATATATATAGTTTATTTTGTAAAATTGTAATATATTTAGCATTAATTTTTTGTATACCAATAGAGTATTATCAAAATATACTATTTTAATAACCATAATAATATCGATGTTTTGATATTCTAAATTCCTAACCTTTTTTTACTCTCTTCGAATTTACTTTTCATTTTCATATTTTTCTCCTGTAAAAAAAGGGGGTGAATTATTAGAGTTAGAGTGAGATATTTTTCACCTGCGGACAACGCTGGTGTTGTTGCCCTCAAGCCTGGATTCATCAAACAAACCCCCTTATCTCACTCTTCGTCGCCCATTCAACAACTCTGCCCACACCTTCTCTCCAACACCTCATCATCATCAATCCCCCCTTCGTTCTCTCCTCTCCGATCCCCAACCCCATCTGAAATTCCGCCAATCCATACTTCCCAGATCCCGATTCGTCAGATTTCAATTCGGAGAATTTATCCCAATTCTCAAAACCCTAGGTCAATCATCAACATCAGAAAAATTTTTTTTTTTAAAAATGGACGCCGATTCATGGAGTGCCCGCTTGTCTTCCCTCTCAAAGCGTTACCAATCGGCTCTGCAATCTCGATCAGGTATGCAATTGGACTGATTTGATTTGATTTCCCCTTTCTTCTTCTGCTCGCAGTTTTTGGCAAAAGTTTGATGATTTACTTTCCCGTTTCTCAGATTTGTTGTTGGGGTTTGAGGAAATCGATGGGGATGATGACATTAGGGAGGAATTTCCGTGCCCGTTTTGTACGGAATACTTCGACATCGTTGGCTTGTGCTGTCATATTGACGACGAGCATCCTGTAGAGGCGAAGAATGGGGTAATTTCCGAAAGATTTTTTCTTTTGTGTCTTTCACATGTTTTCAAAGTCGGTTAATGGCATCTGAAATCTTAACTTAGTCGGTCTCTGAATCCGTTCCACTTAAATTGGTGCCTGGTTAATTCCATTGCTTTTGGTGGGAAGACAATGTTAGGGGAGAGTAAAGTTGGGTTCTTGATATGGCCATTTATGTGCGCAAGTACATATGTTGTAGATGAGTTTCTCTTAGAAATTAGAAGGGTGTGATTTGCATTTGTGAGATCAGATTTGCCGCTTCACAGAATCATAGCCAAGTAATTTGGCAAAATTGAACTCCTTTTTAAGTTTTTTGAGTGGATTTTCCCCAAACCCCTTATACAATGCCTGTTTGCTGTTATTGACTTATTAGGGTCCTCTCATTTGCATCGCTCTTATCTGGTACGTTCTAGGATAGTAGAGGAATTATTTGTCCAAAGCTTCAGTTAAGTAAGGAGATTGGTTTTCTCTAAATATTTCGTGTACAAAGCAGTCTCATGGATATTTGTTCTGCTTTTGAGTAATTTTTCGCCCCCCTTTACCCTGCAGATATGTCCAGTTTGTTCAATGAGAGTTGGGGTTGACATGGTTGCTCATATCACTCTTCAACATGGAAGTGTTTTTAAGATATCCTTTACTGTTAGATTTCTCAACATTCAGATTAATTTCAATATGTCTATATTGTATGCTTACACCTAGGAATTGGTAAATGCATCAAATATGCTATGCTATGGGAACTCATTTTAAGAAGGTTTTTGCTTATATTTATATATATGGTGATCAAATTTGATGATGGATTTCCTTAGCCAATGCTTACATGCAGCGCAAGAGGAGATCTAGTAAGGGTGGTTCACATTCAACGCTTTCATTGTTGAGGAAGGAGCTTCGAGAAGGGAATTTGCAGTCCCTATTTGGGGGCTCTTCCTATTTAGTATCTCCGAGCAATGTAGCTTCTGATCCACTGTTGTCATCCTTTATATTACCTATGCCTGATGAGCTTGTGAATTTGCAATCTCATTCTTCAGCTGATACAATCTATGCAAAGAAAGGAAAAGATGAGAGCACAGTAAAAAGGTATGGAATTCCTGTTCTTTTTATGCTACGCTATTGTTCAAATGAATATATAGAAATTGTTGGGTGCTTTGGTTCTTTCGAAAGCTAAAGTAGGTCTTAGATGATGTGAAGTGGAACTCTTAAATGGCTTGACAGTTCTGTTAATAATAGACCAAAATGCTTATGAGTGCTTGGATAGCAGGATAGGTTCTGAAGGACAGATTGAATATACACCGTATATATTACTACCCTTGAGTAAAAAAGGTCTTGCCTTTAGTATTTAACTTTCGCAGTGTACTTTGATGAATTATGCTGCCCGAATAATTTAGTTTCCAGAACATCCAATAACTTTATCTCTTGAGTGCGAGGTGTGAAATATTTTAGGACTATATGCAAGATTCAGGTTACATATTGAAGTGTTCTAGGATTTCTGATTAGTGATTGAACAGTACTCTATATCATGTGTGATGGAAAATGGCATATGTTGAAGTCACTTGCTTCTAGAAGTTCTGCTAGGATCATCTAGTCTTTTTTGCATATAGAACAAATTCAAGATTATTTCTTTTTAACCATCTCTTTCCTAAGATGAAATGGATTGAAGACAAACAATGAAACTGGAGTATCCGGTGAGCTGGTGACAACATTCCAGATAATCAGATTCTGGAAATGAGAACTCCTAGGACCTTTTGCTCCTGAGATTCCCTGTTTCATGGCCAGTTGTCATCATGCTTCATCTTTCCTTTCATCTTACTTGCCTGTCTCTTTGTATGTGAATCATTGGCAACTAGAGCTCTGGGTTGTGTAATTGTATCATGTTTCTTGGTATATGTAGTAAGGTTGTTTCTGGTGTCCATGGGCACATGCTAAGAAACCATATACAGTAAGTATTTTCCATTTTAATCAATAATGTTTTAACTTTAAATCATTGTATAGGGTTTAATTCTAGTATATAGGGTATTAGTTTGGATATACTTACCAGCCTTGAAATTATTAAACATGTACTCATGGGTGCACACTGGAAAGAAGAGAGTTAACAAATCTGATGTTTGTTAATGATAACAGGAATGTGCAATCACCACCTTTATCTATCAAGGATCAAGAAGAGAGGACAAGGAGATCAGGCTTCGTTCATGAGCTTCTGTTGTCCACCATTCTAGACGACACATTATGAAGATCATGTTGTGACACCTTCTGGGGAATGGATTTGGGCCAAAAGAGCCATGAAAATTCGTTGTTTATTTGTAGTGCATATGCAAATGTAATGTGTTTCCAAAGAATGAAAAAAAAAGAGGGAGAGAGAAATAATATGTTATGAACAAATGTATAAGTTTCATATTGTGTGTTTGAGATTACTGTTTTATGTAGAAAACGGCTATGTATTAATATTACCGTTTTTTAACCAATCTTTCTATATACAAGAGATCTAGAGTTATGCTTCATTCTTTAATCAGGCTTTAAGGGAAACCATACCACCACTACATTATTGTCAATGTAGTGTGCTCAAGGCAAGTACAATTTCAATACAACACTTGACAAGAGTGATCAAGATTATTTTGTTATGAACATTCAGGTTTATAAATCTGAATACGCTATGATTACTCACAATGGGTCATTTGCCACAATGAAGGGTTGTACCGAAACTGCATTCCAATGATATAAAAAAGATACACAATGTACATAGGCCAATATGGGTATGTAGGCCTTATTCTCTATTACAATGTGTGCGACTAGAATACACAGCAGCTCATAACTAGGGGCACCACCATATTAACAAGGCAACGATACAAGTACTTTGATGGATTATATATCTACCCACCATTAACAAGTTCCAAAAAAACAATTGGGATCAAATAATTGGTATTTGACAAATGCACCTCGAGCAAACACTATGATCTTGGCCAAATACTACCCTAGGAGTCGGATCTCAATCACGCCATTTACATACAAACTATGCATAGTTTTGTGCAACAAATGAATTATATGCAACCATAGATTATTCTTTTTTTTTACCAATTCTAGTTCCTATCACAAGAAACTCTATCCTGACTACCAATCCCTTATCCAGCTCTTGCTACACAGTAACAACATCAAGAATGAGGGTAGAAGGAAAGCCTGTCAACAATGAATGATGGACTCTACAGTTGGGAAATATGGATTTACTTGTCGATTCTGAGATGAGCACACAGGTGGCCGAGCTCTGGGCGTGCATTCATCCAGTCTGAGAAAGAAATTGTGTCTGGAGAGGCACTGCACAGATAAGATCTGAATGTGATGAGGAGGAAGTACCGCCTGCACATGGAACAAGGAAAGGGTTAGCCATGATAGAACAAACAGTATGGATTTAAAAAGACTCCAATTAGTAATTCCTTGTACATTATTTAAGAAATTATCTAGGATTATTATGAATGCATAATAACACTTTTGTAATTATGTCGCGGATTGACACCATGAATGTTAGAACATTGAGGGCAGAGTCATGAACTATAGTATAATATATTACAAATATAGATAGGACCTCCATTTTATTTTAGTCTTTTTGTTTGATTTTTTTTTGTCGTTCTAGATATTCAAGGAACTGACTTTTAGTGAGTTAGGAGGTTTTTTATTCAAAATTCCACATTGATTCTTTTCATGCAAATCCGTTTTATTTATCAGCTTTACCAGAGATTGGTACTTTATAAGCAGTAAGATTTTGGAAGAAGACTATAATGCTTAGTTAACTCAAGGAATTCTATCAGAGTTGTGCCAAAAGCTAAAATGACACTCTTTAACAGGTTTTTTCATTTGTGCGAGCCATATTAAAAAAATAAAAAGTTCAGTCAGACCTTTGTAACATTATAGGGATACTCCAAAGATGAATTTACTCAATAGCGAATAACAGCCAAAGGGATGTTGTCTAACCTTAATGCCTTGACCCCCAAATCACTTAGGGACGCCTTATGTTCTTCATCACCTTCACGGATCTTCTTCAGCTCCTGAATGCAGTTAAAAATATCATTTCGTACATGTCCAGCGCCAGCACACCTATAACAAGGGAAGATCAACATGTGAATACTTATAAGGAAAATTGATGCTTAATTGAAAGCATAAACAAAAATAACAAGCACCAACAGCAACTTCATGAGTTAATGAATAGCTTAACATTATAGACATGTACAGATATAAAACTGATTACAAAGAAAATTAATTTATTACGTGAGAGGCAATCCTCCCCTAGATATATTTGGAAACACAAATGCAGAAAATCTACAAGAGCCATATGAGATAATAAACATCATATATGAACTAGTCTCTTTATCAGTGCTCTACATTGTTGAAATATATACAGGGGTAGAAATACGACTCAGAGGAATTTAAGCTAGGAGATGGATCAGCTTCCAAGCTTCAGCCCATGGTTACACAAGGATAGCTAGAATGAAGATAATTGTAATATACTTAAGAAGGTAAAAAAGAAGTTAGAAAGTCTATGGAATAGAAACGTCTATATATGATCATGTTTACCTTTCTATGATATCATCAACCAATACTTTGCTCTTTGGACCATGTGCAAGAACCCTTGTCAGGCTTAGTATGTCCCTGTACTCTCCCTGTTTAAGTGCTGCTTCATCAGAAGTACCTAGATATGATGCTTCCCCCAAAGATGACGGTGACACAGCCTCTCCTGCCTGAAGCCTTAGACACATAATTGCCATGGCATAAGCAACCCCTCCAAATCCTGTATGTGACACGAACAGATAACATCCTGCAGAGCTGCAATCAAGTAATGGCAATTTCAGTTTTTTCAGTTGATACATCGATGGAAAAAGATCCATTTCAATCAACCACTAGGGACCCTTTATTGGACGCTTTCTAAACTCAAAGAAAAACAAAGAAATTCTAAACGCGTTTGGGTCAAACAACGGAAACAGAATGCACAATGTTTAGAACTTTTGACTCTGAAACGGTCTTCTTATTTATATTTATATAATTGGGTAGTCTTTCAAGCTAGATGCATAGACAATCAAGAAAAGCTAAGTCAATAGATCTGTGATTCCAATTATTACAAAGGGAAGAAAAACATTAGGGCAGTCTAAATGCATATTTAAAAAAAACTCCTAGTTAACAATATCAAGTAACAGCTTCAGAATTATTGTCAACAAACACGGATTAAATTAGGTTCACATGCCAATTTTTCTCCTTTACTCATTCTTGAGAACAAACATTCAATAGCAATGCAAAAACGTGTGTGCATGACAAAGAACAAACTCATCACATCACACAACTTAGGCATGCATCAGGACCAAATTCAGGGATATAGTTTATCATAGGTAGCCGAACATTGGGCAACGCCTAATCTGATGCATCTGTTCTTTTTAACCAATTATCCCAATGGTCCATCAAATTTGAAAGCTGTGGGTAATGGTTAAGGTCATAGCAGCACTACTTTTGCATATGATTAGTAGTAATGTGCATTTACCAGAGATGACATGCTCATCAGTCATCACTAGACTACCACAGATGATGGAAAAAGAATGCTAGAGCAACAAATCCTTACTCGTCTTTGCAGTTCTGGATTGCATCAACATCAGATGCTAGGGCTTCTCTTTCTCTAGTCATTGGTATTCTCTTGTATACTATATCATAGCCGTCATTCTTTAGAAAAGAATAAAATTCAGCAGGAGTCTTCACATCATCTACAGAAATATTCTCCCAATATCCAACAACAATAGATTGGTTCGATGCTGGATCATAATCTTCCCGGTGCAAAAGCATTCGTCCATCAGACTCCGTTATTTCTGATATAATATCTTCTTTCAGACGTTCCTCCAGATGTACAACCTGCACATTAGAGAGATAATAAGGATGGTGTTCCTACAAAGGTAATTTTATTATGATGTGTAGCAGTGACAAACCGCTGGACCAGTAACTCCCACATGCTTCAATGCATCAACAGGATTGTTTAGTTCACGAAGAACAAAAGGTGTTCCGCTTATATAAACCACAGCCTCCTCTCTAACATCAGTGACTATCACTCTTTGGCTTCCACCATTGGATTGCTTGGCATGTAAATAAGCTAGCATTTCTTTAGCACCGGGAGTGGATGGCGTTGCCATGCTATGCACAGGATACCCATCAACCTGGAAGGAATAATATACCATATGAATTTACCAAAATTTATAAGAAAGAATTCTGCCCAAAAGGATGTATGGATATCACACAAAACCTTAAGCAGTAGTTACTAAAATGGACTCATATCTGAGTTCAAATATTAGTAACTACTAACTACTGTGGACTCATTTCTGAGTTCAAAACCTTAAGCAGTAGTTACTATTGTAGACTCATTTATGAGTTCAGATATTAGGCCTTGTTTCACTTACACCCTACACTTCTATCCAGAAATACATTTTGGAACTCTCAAAATACATCCAATCCTATTACTTTTTACGTTTTTTCAAGGCAATCAAAACAACATTTCTATGTAAAATTACTTCTTTCCTATAAAGAGAACAAGGCCTTAAAGTCACAACTTGGAACTGCATATTTAATACGGCAGCACTATCCTTCAAAAGTCTCTGACTGGACAGGGTAATCAAAATGCCCATCATATACATTCAAGACCATCATCATCAGTATGAGTTTTCAGTTTTAGTTTGGGAATTTGAAGAACTTTATTATACTAGTAAGAATGATTACTTTCAATCTGGTTTCTTCACTTATCAAGTTTCAGAACTAACAAACTGGAAAACTCAAACACATTTCAAAAAAAACTGATTCCAGTTCTTACAAACTAAAAGTTAGTAAAAGAACATGACACCACAAAAACACAAAACTATTTGATCTTGCTGACAGCTCATTTGCCTCTGTTACATATAGTTTCTCCCAGTAAACCATTTAGACAGCCCAAAAATAAAATGCAAGAACGAAAGAAAACATCGGTGAGGGCTTATATGGGATGCCAAATAATTTGTTGATCATTTTCCATCAATCATGATCCATTTTCACCAGCTGTGTTTTGTAGTTCACTTATGAGGGAGAGGAATGAATAGTAAAGGTGGTGGAAAAAAGAATTGGTTAAGAAAAAAAGTTACAACTTTAATTTGGCAATGTTGCTATTGAAGGGAGAAGAAATGGAAGAAAACTAGGCATCTTATTTCATTCACAAGCTACCCATCAAAAAGCTAGATCACACTGCATTTAGGGAATAAAAAATTAAATACCTTGTAAACATGAGGTGCCCCATGTATCTGTATATCACTCGAAGTTCTCTGACCAGGAAAGAAATACATCTTCAATATAGATCCCTTTCCCAGAACAGAGCCATTACGAGCCTTGATAACAGCCTCCATGACTGCATCTCCATGCTGACATTCAGATGGTCCTCGCAATTCTTCCTAAATTCCATAAACAAAATTAAAACATGCAATTACACTACAGCAGTGAAAAGGGATGGGAAAAGAAGCGGGCTGTAGACCTGGAAGGACAGAAAATATGCCAATTCAATATGCTATAAAACAATGTAAAGATGCTAAGAGTTGGGGGAAAAAAAAATCATTACTGGAACAGTAAACAATCGTCCTGGTCTCAGCCTTATGCTCCATTTCATTGCTTGAACTTCCGGTCTTTGATGCAACCAACTCTTGAAACTTATCCTACTCTCTCCTTCACCGCAAAACCCATCGAATGCTTCGCTTCCAAGATATGCAGCAAAAGCAATCAAACGAAAATATCTTTCCAAGTACTCTGCTCCACGGTTCAGTGCATCCCTTCTATCTCTAGCTTCAGCATTATGCTGATTGAACCTTCTTCTGTAATCCAACACAGCCTCACGAATGTTCTGTAGAGCAGAGCATCTGTCAATAATGGCATCTAAGGCCTCACGACATTCAACACCATTATCAAACAATCTAGTTATCTTCCATAATAATAAGATATCATCAATCCCAAAAGCATGACTTGGCTTTTTCTTTCTGCCCATGTCAATGATATCAGATGTGGGTGGGACCTCATTTTCTGCATCTTCATCATCGCTTAAAGAACTGCCATCAGGCTTATCAATGGGCATATTTTCCCGCATGACTTTAATTGGTCTTCCATGATCCATTCTGACTTTCAACAGGCAGGCAATTACAGTACCAGTTGTTGTTCTTCCTATACCCATCTGGAGAAAATAGAAACAGGCACTAAGTCAGCAATTTAAAAATCATAACCCTATAGAATAAATTTGATTATTGCCACATATATATATATATATATATATATATATATAAATTAGTTTACGTTCTTGCAAATATGATTATTGCCACAGTACAATGATGGTGGATTATTTCAGCAATATATAAGACAAGATTGTACAAGGAGGATAGATGAAGGACGTAACAGTAGGGTAGGAAAATGTTTGTTAGCCTTAAGGATTTCAGAAAAAGGTAATAAGAATATAACTATTAAGATATATGAGTGGAAGCATTGTAAATCACACAGAATTCACCCTTTGGTTAATCATATTATAAAATGAAAATGTAAAATATTTTGTCAAGGCGTATTACAAACCTCCACAAGAACAGATGCAAGAATAAATAAATTTAACAGTAGATATTCAAGTAGGAGTAAGCATCTTTTCTATTACTTGATTTTACTATTTGCTTTTCTTTTTTAATACTTCTGATGTATATTTTACCCCATCCAAGTGTAAACCCTTTTATTATCAGAAAAGTTCACTTTTATAATTTAATGCAAAATAGTCATAACTTCATTGCCACTTTTGCAATAAAAAATAAAACACTTACTTGGCAATTGAACACAAAAGCAGTATCCTTAGAAGTGGAGGCAATATTTGTTGCTATGGTGTCAAAATCAGAACTTTTGGGAGCTTTTCCATCAGTGATTGGAACACGAGCATACTTAATCGCATAGCCCTCAGCCTCCAGGCACTTGAAAACATCTAATGGTGTCTGAATTGATCCAGGATGCACATGTTCCCATGCATCGAATATCTGTTTATTATCAGCTTCGTGAATGACCATTATAGCACCTCCAAAATGTTTTGATTCACGTAAAATGTCTTCCTTTAATCTGGCCTCCATCCTCTCAACTCTCTCGCGATCAATTCCCTATATTAAAAAATGTACCAGAGTTGTAGAGATCAGTATGTGCAAACACCCAAGCTTGATGAAGAAAACGCATTAAAATATTGTAAAACAATCAAAATCTAGAAAAAAAACTTCTTCAATAATATCAAATTGCTAAACAGCGCCTAACAAATAAGTCATCCTGTAAAAATTAACAAGAAAACGTCCTCCAGAATTAGTCTCTACCAAAGCTGATTGTTGCAGCAACTCAGTCAAATTCCTCTCTAGTATATGTGCAATCGGAATATCTTAATGTTAACTACTCTAACAAGATATAAGACCATAAGGGAAATGTTTAGGAAACAAGGAAGGAGAAAGTGATACAAAGAGGGAAATTTAAAAGGGAAAAAAAACTGTGGTTGCAAGAGGTAAGACTAACTCGAGAGTAGTGATTTAAAATTAATCATTGGGAACTTACAGTGTATTCCAACATGTTTTTACAGGGCCTCTCAACTTCACGAAGAACAAATGGCTTTCCATTGATGTAGATAACAGGTTCCTCTCTCATATTGTGCCAAAGAACCAATCGACCACCAGAAGAACCACCAACTCTATGAATTACAGATCGAATGCCATCAACTGTTGGATTGGCAACACCATAAACAGGAAACCCAGGAACTTCTCTAAAATTAGGAGCACCTTCCACCCTCTCTGGCAATGGTCCACTTTGACAACCGGGGCAATGATCACTTTTCAAGACTGTCTGAGGACCAAGCACCTCCCCACTTCTCATAGCTGCGACCACGCCTATCTCATATGGGCGGCCATTTGCAGATTCTGCCATCTTCATCAAAGATGATTCTTCATTCTGATATCCAAGGGCGCCCATTGGGTCTCTCCTAAGCAATCTAAACAGCAGTGATGTAAGTCTAATGCTAATACACTACTCCTCAAATATATGGAAGTGTAGCATTACCTTCGGATTATACTGTACAGTTCTGGCCTTGCTTTCATCCAATCTGCAAAACTATTTTTAGCAGAAGATATAGAAGGCATAGATGGTCTCTCTGTATGAATGTAAACAGCAAAGCATATTAGGAAGTAATATCTCTCCAAGTACTCGACAAAGAATGAAAGTGCTGTTTCTCTCTTCATCTCATCTGCCTGCCGTGAAATACTATTTCGATATGTGGCCATAGCTTCACGCAGATTCTGTGATAAGAATCAAGCAAATAACATATTGGAGATAGTCAAAGAGCATGTAATGCAATGCGATTTACAATGGAAAGATACTTCATCATAAAGTTATTTTCATACCATAGTCCGCACAATGTCATATGATGCAATAATATCATTTTTTATTGGCATTTACATGGCATGGGTATCAGGTAAGTGTGACATTATCAGGAGATAGCATGCAGTCATACTTGATTTATCTCACACCTAATTCTTGTGGGTACAGGGTACTAAACTTTTATCAAAACCCAAAGCTGCTCAAACAAAGGGATGTTATTTAACTAAATTGAGTTGTCCCGTGAATATTTCTTCTCAAAAAAAGTACATCTTAAAAAAGGCATTACATTAAAGCATATGGGTTGCTAATCCTGTGTCAGGAACACTAGGTTATAATACCATATGCCTAGACAACGCATCAATGTCACTGGTTTAAGTTTACCATTTCAATTCAACTTGTTAAGCAGCCTACAAACCCAGATTAAATTGATCATAATTTAGGATGAGCAGAAAACTTAACTAATGGTTTCTGCATTTAATTTTATCAGGGATAGCTTAAAACACAAGCATTTGAGAGCATGTAAGAAACATTTATGGATAATTAAGTGTTAGACCTTCCAAATGGCCATTATTTTTTAATTTGTTATCTTACCAAGAAAGATTTACAATAATATGTGCGTTTAGCAAATCCCAACCTCTAATGTGTATTGTTCATGCATTAGTTGTTCATCAGTAGGTACAAGTCAAGGACTTGAATATTGTGTATTGTTCATGCATTAGTTAATTAACATGTTTAGAAACTTGAATATTGTGTATTGCTGTTCATCAGTAGGTACAAACCAAAGTTGCAAAGTTAATTATACATGGGATGGCTTATTTATTATTTTTACAGTTGCCATTTCTTAGTGCATTTTAGAAATTAATTATATCTAGAAAGTAAGCGTATTGTGCATTCTGATTATGGTGGATAGAAAATCCTCAGGTGTAAGATTGCCTTGTGTGATGTGCTGCGTGACACTGTGATAGTAGGAAATTCATAAAATCCAAACCCAAACCTAACCATCTAGAGGATGCAGTTTGAACAAACATGTATTTATACTAACAAGCTCAATGCAGTACCTGCATGGAAGCACACTTATCAATTACTTTATCTACTTGCTTTTTGCCTTCAGCACCACCCTGGAAAACATTTGTAAAGACAACTTCAGAAAAATAATGCTAAGCATTTCCCTCTCCTTAAAAGAAAGAAAGGCAAAAAGATAGGATGAAACAGGCTGTAAACAAAACGCACGACTGAGATAAAACTTCACAACTTTACCTCTAGAACACGGACCAAACTTCTAATGACAGTATACTCGCCTCTACGAATTGCTTCGTCTGAACTCAGCATGTGGTCCGTCACATTAAATCTAATGTCAGAAACCCTACCAATAGAGTCGATCCTCGGGATTCCTATAACAGCATTAAATCACATAAAGCAGATGAGAAGGATATTACTTGTAGTGAATAGATGCGCGCATAGCCATTCTGTTAGCATACAAGACATTTTGGAACTCTCTTTAGATGGTCAATCTATGCCCAGACACTAGCAATAGAGTCAATCCTCAGGATCCCTATATTAAATGACATATATCAGATCAGAAGGATGTAACTTGTAGTGAACGGATGTGCACACTGTCATTCTGTTAACATACATGCCACAATTAACTCGAGATGCACATAAGTAAAGCTAAGAAGGGAGAGTGCAGGGCTAGATAAAGAAATTTATAACAGAAGACATAGAGGTGTGGTAACAGTGTTGATGCAGAACAGAGGAGAAAAAATTCTTAAGTTTCCATTTAGTATGGCGGCAACAGCAATTGGCTATAAGCTGGTAGTTGGGCTGGAGGAAATAGCCTGATGTGGAGATGACGGAGGGTGATGGTTTAACGTGGTGATTCATTATCTGCCTTTATTTCATTACAATGTCAATGACACTTTCAACTACACAAAATAGAGAATCAGACTACATCAGCAAATTCAATCTAAAACTGGGAATAAATTAAGTGAACAAATAAGTAGAGCATAAACGGTGACTGCATTTATTCACCATCAGCAGCAAACAAAGCATCTCTTAGTTCATTTTTTGCATAATTACAGTAATAACACTTTTTAATGCAATTCCATAAGAAGTACTCCCTCCGTCCCTTAATGTTTGTCCTGTTTCCGTTTTTGTCGTCCCAAAATGTTTGTCCTATTTCCATTTATATCTATTATTTCTTCCACAATTACCCTCACACTTTATCACTTTTTACACTATCTATCTACTTTTTCATCTTCTTTATTTCTCTTTCCTCCTTTCATCCATCAACCTTTTCTTACACAAAAAAACTTTTTCCTTTCCTTAATCTACGCGTGAATAGTGAAACGAGACAAACATATAGGGACGGAGGGAGTATCTAATAACAATTATACGTTTACACATTCCATATCCAGAAAGAAATACCCTTTTGATGACCAAGGTGTAGTCATCAATCAACCATCCTTGCTTTAAAGAGATCCTCCATGAAAGCTATTATTCTGATAGTCTTCATGCTAAATATTCTATGTGAACAATTCACGGGTAATAGTTAACTAACCAAATCCTCTAAGCCTAAGATTCTTAGGCTATGACCCACATATAGGTTAAAACTTGTCTCTGCAATTACCTCCCTCGCAATCCTAATTATGCAACGCAATCCTAATTATGAAAGAATATTTATTGGTGAAAGGAGTTTCAATAGACCACGGAGAGTCTTTAGCTAGCAACTTCTTAGAATAAGATAGACTAAACCAAATGGATTGCTAGTCCCCAATTGTGATCCTCTCCCTGGTAACTGTTGTTCTGATTCTAAATAACATTTTGAATACTTTAACTGTAGAATTTGCCTTAAAACCTCAGTCTCCAACAGACATTTTACAGGAAAATCACATGCACCAAATATTCAAAGCAGAAATTCACGCTTTACCTGAAGCTCCTATCCTATTGTAGTAAATCAAAGTTGCAATCACCATCCCAGTAGTGGTTCGTCCACGCCCCATTTGACAATTAAAAATAATATCTGTATCTATGTCGACTTGTGATATTTTATCAACCTGAAAGCGTTGCACATTAATATAACTTAGGCATGTAGGCAAGAATAATCTAGATTTTAGAGCTAGTATCTAAAGCACGCTTGGATGCTTAGAGAAAAAACATTAAGAGAATCCAATTTTATCATGCTGCACCCTCTGACATGACAGGCATTAACAATGATGTCACTTAATAATTTATTCCAAATACAAGAACTAATTTATGTGAAGTTTCCTAATATATCTCTTAGTGATACTACAATATGAAGGCTATGTTATGTAAAGGTCGAAAGTGGGACAAATCTATCCTTTAACAAAATTCATTTATAAGGTATGGTAGTGTATACTATATCTTCCTCTGTCAAAAACTATAACTTTGTTCCTAAACATCAACAAAAATAATGGTCTTGTGATGCTTCAGCAAACAGATTAAAGGATAACACCCATCAGAAGGTCAATATAACAAATTAAAAATAAGTTTAGGAGCTTAAGAAGCAACCAGAATGTCAAAATCCAGCTCCTTCGGTGACTTCTCATCAGTTATAGGTACACGTTCATAGTCCACAAGGTATCCCTCCACTTTCAGCTCTTCATACACCTGCCAATTGAAAAAAGTATCATCAGCGCCATTAAGGAATGCAAATCACATAATTTTATATGTAAAAGTCAGCACCAAACTTTAAGGAAGCACCTCTAGTGGTGTCTTGACAGAATCACGCGTAACTGGTTCCCACTGATCTACCATTTGGCCACTTGGAAGCTCATCCGTCACAAGAATCTTGTTACTGTATCTGCCATTTCACACAGTAGATGAATTTTTTTTTATTCCAAGAAACGATGACAAATACGGAAAATGAGAGCATGTGATTAAGGAAGACAGAATAATTCTACAACCTTGCTGCTTCGGACAAGATATCCTCTTTCAACCGAGATTCCATTTCTTCGACTCTGTCCCTGCTGATCCCCTAAATCACTAAAAATGTCATAATTAAACTGAAACAACCAATAAAGAATCCAAACCAGTAGACAATACAACAGGAAACAGCAAAAACTGGTGTCATCAAGCTGTTCTTTCTCCTGCAGAACCAATTCTCTTCTTAGAAAAAAGCCCAGTTTTTTCATTGTGCGGCATAAAAAAGAAACCATGTCACTGAAAAGCTTCGAGTCAAGAAACTGCAACTTTAAGAAGGAGACCACTAAGAAATGGCTACAAAATAAAGTGTTCATCATCACATCATAAGGAGGCACAAAACAAAGATATGATTTCTCTTTATTCTTCTAATTTTACAAACATAGGCCTTGCCTTTCTTTGTTGTGAAGAAATATTATCAAGTATTGAGAATGACCATGAAGAATTTCTACCTAGAAGGTCTTTTAGTTAGATTTACAAGAAAAGGACAATGGCATCTTCATCCTAAGACGATGAATTTTCAAGTCCTGACTCAGATCCCGGAAGAAGTAATTGTGTTCATTTTCTCTAACCACACGCATCAGTAAACACAGGTGACACTCAAACAGTAGAAAGTAATTATGATATATCAGCACTCCATATTCATGCATCATACATCAATTTCGACCACAACCAAAATTTTCACTATAATAAACACACAGGAGCTGTTTCATTAGGAAGAGATTTTAAGGCAATCATGACCATTGATGTCAATTACCCTTCATCTAAAGATAGATTGCTTGTGAGCTAAGTAATAAGATGATTCTAAAAATGATCTGCTAGTTAATTTGTACACCTTCAAATGTTTGCCTGGTCCTTCCACTTTTATCACCCATAAGGAAAGGAAAAAGGAAAATAAACATAATGATAGTTCATTTTTTAGAAACCTACCGTATATTCAAGATTCGAAAAGGGACTTTCTATATCTCGTAACACAAAGGGTCGCCTGTTTATATACACGACCTATCACATATAAACAGAATAGAAGTTAATACAGAGCTCAAGAGATTGTTGAATAATATTTTAGTTAGCATAATTAGAATGGTTAAGACTTAAAAAGAAAAAGAATATAGAAGAATAAAAAGAGAAGAACATACATAAATACGTATACTGTCCACGGAGGGAATAGATAATAACATACACAAAATGCACAATGTCGTGGAGGAAAGAATAGGAAGAACATGAATATATACAAAGAAATTAACATGACACACCAACCAACAGGAAAGGAGGTTCCTAGAAAAGATTAGAGTTAGTTTCTGACTCTTCAATGACATTCCCTCATTGTTTACTGCACCTTAGATTCTTCGGCTGTGGTCACAACTAAAGAAGCATACACTAACAAGTGTAAGATACTTTACTTTACTTTACTTTATAACCCAGTGGAGTTCCCCTTCCGGGGAATCTGGGGGGTCAGGATGGGGGCACCCCTGGCTTACGCAAAGGGGGTGTGCCTGA
Source organism: Polygonum aviculare (assembly GCA_934048045.1). NCBI lineage: Eukaryota > Viridiplantae > Streptophyta > Magnoliopsida > Caryophyllales > Polygonaceae > Polygonum > Polygonum aviculare. The sequence goes on from OW204024.1 coordinate 8,578,957, forward strand.
AAGACCCAAAGAAAAGAAAAGAAAACTGAAACTCAGTTATGTGCCAATCATAACTGAATTTAGTTAAAATGCACCAAAATTGATGTAGGGGGTGTAAGATACGAAATCCCCAAATTCTTTATGGCATTACCACTGTCAGCCTATGGAACATCACTAATAAAGAAGAAAACTAAAACATGAAAAGAACTCAGTAGCCTGGAGCTGATTCTGGTATGTACCAACCCACACATGACAAGTATTCTACTGGTCAAAATTTATTTTTATTGCATTCAAGCTAGTTGAGATTTAGACCAGTCAGCATCTGCTCTATTCAACAAAAATTCTCCCCTCAGAGAAATCAATGTCATAATCTCTTAGCATAATAAGCAAAATTTCATCTCCCCAATCATGCATATAGGAAAGAGAATAATCCTATTCAGCTACAAGAGCACTAACATCCGAAAGGAAGAAAACAAGACATTGGCCACATTATGCAATGGATGCAAGAAGCATAAGTTTAACTATTAAAAGATGAAAAGTAAAATCGTATGTTATATGCATAAACTGCATATTACCGGCTCCTCACGAAGACTTATCCAAAGCATGTGTGTCCCTGTCCCGTCATTTCGAGCCCCAACATGTTTCAAAATATTCAAGATTCCATCGATTGTTGGAATTGCAACTCCGTGAACTTGCAGTGTGTCGGCCTAATGGCAACAAAGCATCTTAAAGCATACAGTCAAATGATATTTAAACCTGTGACTAATATATAATGAATTAAAAATAAGATTAGCCAGCTTAATGGTGGTCCATCAAAAACCATTTTAGGATCTAAACAGGGCGTATAGTTTTAATATCTCTACTTTCTAGCAAGTCCTTTTACAGCAAAAATTCCATCAGCGGTTCATCTCTATAAATACCATCTTCATCCACTTTTGGGTGGTACAATGACCCCAATGATCCTGTTTTGCAATTCCTTTGTCAAAAATGTTTTCTTATATTCACCTTGTATCAAAGCAACAGATTGTTAAGAAGGTAGTTAACGCCTTTCACAGTCTTCTATCCAAGTTAAATAATGTAACTCTTAACTTACGCACATGAGCCAGGAAATTTGCCACAAAACAAAACAAAAAAATAAACTGTTTTGGAGCCATAAAAAACATTAAAGTGATTACATCAGAGTTCAATAAATTTCCTAATAGAACAGAAGACACAAGGAGCCAAGAAAAGAAGCAAACCTGGCGGTAGTTAGGAGCCCCTTCAATTTGGGGAGACAGTCGTTTATTTTGGCAACCCGGAAAATGATCACTCTTCAAGATTGTCTTCTTCCCTAATACAGCACCTCCTCTATACTTCATGACCCGATCAAACTCCTTTGTTATCGACATATTACTATGGCAGAATATCATGCAGGAAAGTGGATTAAGGTATATTTGAGCTTTTCCAGAAGAGCACTTCTTCAGATTTGTCCTTCCAAATAAATGATGTAATCTGTGGCCTGCTGAGTACTGTTTGGAAATAAGCTATAATTAGATCATTCTTTAATAATTGTACAACAACGACCTAGATAATTGCATAATTCACACCGTATACAGTTCTTTATTCCTTCCGCATCAGCATCAGAATCAGCATAAACAGCTCTACTTTATAAACCGAGTTAAATTATTCACGATTTCGAAAAGTAACTATTCCATAGCTTTTGGTTTTCCAAGAACCAAGAATCAACCGGCGGCCGCCTCCACCGGTGGCCGGAGTTCTCAGCGGCGCAGAAACAATGAAATTTGTGGATCTTTCTCACAATTGAGAAACAAGAACCGCAGAGTTGACTAAAAGACATCAGAAACGAAATTCAAATTCAATTGAGAAGGACGAGTTCTAACCGATCAATTCTGGAGACGAATTTGTAGACTTTGACGAGGCAGAAGTGACGATATGCTGGCGATGAAGGATCCTTTTTCCCGAGCCCGTCGTTCCGTCTTGATTGCTTATCAGTTGGATGAACTTTCCTCACAAGAACGATTCAGTTGGATGAACTTCAGCTCTCGATGAACTCGGGCCTTTTAAAGACAGGCCCGCTAGAGAAAAGCAAGATTGGACAGGCTCGTAAACGGCCCAGCTATTTAGTTCAATTTTTGGTCATTAGTTAATTTAGTTTTTTTTAATTCGATGTTTTTTTACATGCTAGCTCAATTGATCAAAATTGCAAAGAATTTCCTATATTAAAAGAAAAACATTTTCTTATTCCCATCTTAACAAGATAACTAGATTATTGCCTGTACCCTACGGAACACGATCGATAACAATTTTTTGATGTATTATTCAATTAATAAAGAAATGCATATAATAGTATTAATAGGAGTTAGATATTAATATAATCAGTTTTATCCGAAATCGTTACAATGTTTTTTGTTGAAGTCCGAAAATCTCGAACTAACTACGGGACAAAATTATTAAACTCTCGAGCCTTTCGGCGCGCTAGAAACCGGCTCGTCTTGCTTCGAGCTCTCCCACCCCTCGCGTATTATTTTATTCTCTTTTCGGAGGCTTATAAGACTTTTTAAGGTCTTTCCCGTAAAATAGTGCGAGCTCCTCGGAGACTCAAACACGTCGGAGCCCGTCCTTCGAGAACACGTCTCGGGACTCGGCTTTTTTCCGACCTTTTATTACGTACCACCACCACCCTATATATAACGGAGGGAGCTGCCTGCTTACCCTCCGTTACTTCGATGTGGGACAAACGAAAGCAAACCAAAGCCACCGAATTTGCAAAGTTGCAAATGCTCTTGCATGGTGACATGGCAAAGTTGCCCTCCGTATGCAACTTTGCCTCCGTATGATCGATATGGGACGCTATGAACATACATGTTATCATACGCGTATATTTATTTATTTTAGTTATTCACGTACTTAGCGCGTTAATCTTTTATGTCAATATTATTTATCTCGTGCACCAACGCGGTGACAGATACGGGTATCAACACAACCCCGTGACTCGAATGTCCTTAGTCTTTTTGAGGAAAAACGAGGCACTCACTTGATGCACATAATTTCGGTCAACGCGTTACTGTAACCGACTCAAGCACGCCGACGCGCATCGCGCGGGTCAAACCCCGAACCTAGCCCGGCGGTTTGTCTTATATAATAATTCGATGTTTGGATTTATCGCGACTACGAGCGATGAAGTCAACTCAAGCGTGCCCTCGCGTTCAACGCGGGCCAAACCCCGAGCTCAGCTCGGCGGTTTGTTTTATAGAATTTGGATATTTGGATTTATCGCGACTACGAGCGATGAAGTCAACTCGAGCGCGCCCTTGCGCTCAACGCGGGCCAAACCCCGAGCTCAGCTCGGCAGTTTGTTTTATAGAATTTGGATATTTGGATTTATCGCGACTACGAGCGATGATATCAACTCGAGTGCGCCCTTGCGCTCAACGCGGGCCAAACCCCCAGCTCAACTCGGCGATTTGCCTTATAGAATTTGGATTTTTTTGTTAATCGCGACTACGAGCGATGAAGTCAACTCGAGCGCGCCCTCGCGCTCAACGCGGGCCAAACCCCGAGCTCAGCTCGGCGATTTGCCTTATAGAATTTGGATTTTTGGGTTTATCGCGACTACGAGCGATGAAGTCAACTCGAGCGCACCTATGCGCATCGCGCGCGTTAGCGGACAACCCCAAGCGCGGACGGCAACTTGATGTCCGCGTTTTAGGTAGATTTTTAGGGTCTAGATAGGTTAGATTTAGTGGTGTTTTGTGCTTGAGTCTTGTGTTTTTGAGTCATTGTGCATGAGTTTTCGTATTTCCTTGAGATTCGGAAACTACGCATATTTGTGTCGTTTTGTAGGTGTTTTGGAGCTTGAAGACGAGTTTGGAGCAATGCTAAGAGAAGATGGACAAGCTAGGAGGAAGATCTCAAGTGGACAAGCTAAGGAGAAGAGCTAAGAGAAGCTAAATCAAGAGAAAAAGTGAAGAAATCGACCCCGGGATCGGGCTAGTAAGGGTCGAGCATGAGCTGAGTGAAGAAGATAGAAGAAGCTGAAAAAAAGAGCCTCAGGATCGACCCTGAGGGGGGTCGATCACGACCCCTAGGGGGGTCGATCCTAGGCACCGACTTCACCTATTCCGGATTTCATGTGCAAGTTTCCAAATCTGTATTTTAGGAAGGTGTTTTGTTTGTGTTTCCTAGTTAGATTAGGACTCCTTTTTGTCTATAAAAGGAGGTTGAACCTATAGTTTTTATTAATTCATGCTTAGAGATACTTTTGGATGCTTTGCTAGAAAGAAGACTTGGAGGACAAGTTTGAGGTTTGTAAGATTGATCTTTGGTTTTTATTTGAATTTTAGTTTGGTTTGATCATGTCTTCTTCTTCTTCTTCCTTGTTCTTCTTTGCTATGTGTGAGTAGTCCTCTTAAGTTCTAGGGTTGGGTAAAAACCCAACATAATCATGCATGTTTAAAACTTGAATTCATGACTTGAATGCTTAATGATCATGTTTATCTATCTTGTGCTTAATCATTTGCGAAAGTTGAGGCATGTCTTGTAATTAACCTTAGCGAAAGTGAAAAGTTGATTACTTGATTAGTTCTAATAGGATTATTTGCGAAAGTTGATATTCCTAGGTTGAAGGATAGGTAGAAAGTTGTTTAATTTGCGGAAGTTGATTGAATAACTTGAATTGTTTGCGAAAGTTAACTTTTCTATGATCTAGATTGCATGATAGTTGTGAATTCTTGTTGAAAGCATGTATGGTTGTTGTTGTGGTAGCCCTAGCCCTAGGATTTGCCTTTTATATTGATTGAAATTCGTATCTTTTGTCTTGATCCCGACTCCCTAGGTCGTGTTCGAGCTCTTGCTTGTGGTTCGTGTGCGTTTTCGTGTGTTTACCCTCAGGATCGACCCCCCTAGGGTCGAGATCGACCCTCTTTGGGTCGAGCCTGAGTTGTTCTGCCCTCTTGTTTTCTTTGCTTTTCGTAGTTTGCTCGACTAAACTTAGCACTAATCTCACTCCCGTGGACGATCCTGACTTCGCTATACACAGCGGGGTCTTGAATATAAATTTATTTGTTCAAGAAACCCTTCAACACAACTCGGGTTTTCCCTAACGATTGTCGAGTTTTGATGTTTTAAGGATTTATGCGAAACTACGAGGGGCATAACCCAACTCGAGCGCGCCTATGCGCATCGCGCGCGTTAGCGGACAACCCCAAGCGAGGACGGCAACTTGGGTTTTCCCTAACGACTGTGGAGTTTTGATGTTTTAAGGCTTTAAGCAACTGCGAGAGGCGAACCGTCTCGAGTGCGCCTATGCGCATCGCGCGCGTTAGCGGACACCCCCAAGCGAGGACGGCAACTTGGGTTTTCCCTAACGACTGTGGAGTTTTGATGTTTTAAGGCTTTAAGCAGCTGCGAGCGGTGTAACCGTCTCGAGTGCGCCTATGCGCATCGCGCGCGTTAGCGGACAACCCCAAGCGAGGACGACAACTCGGGTTTTCCCTAACGACTGTGGAGTTTTGATGTTTTAAGGCTTTAAGCAGCTGCGAGCGGCGTAACCGTCTCGAGTGCGCCTATGCGCATCGCGCGCGTTAGCGGACAACCCCAAGCGAGGACGGCAACTCGAGTTTTCCCTAACGACTGTGGAGTTTTGATGTTTTAAGGCTTTAAGCAGCTGCGAGCGGCGTAACCGTCTCGAGTGCGCCTATGCGCATCGCGCGCGTTAGCGGACAACCCCAAGCGAGGACGGCAACTCGGGTTTTCCCTAACGACTGTGGAGTTTTGATGTTTTAAGGCTTTAAGCAGCTGCGAGCGGCGTAACCGTCTCGAGTGCGCCTATGCGCATCGCGCGCATTTTGCTTTATAAAATGTGATTAGCGCGTTGACGGTAACTGTGAGCAAAGCTCAAAAACAGCCGTCGTCTAAATGGGGTCGCGGGCCATATGAGGCTTATTTAGTTTATTCTCGTTTCGGAAGCGTTATTTAGTTTGGTGTTAAACTTGTGTATAACAAACTTGTATTAGTCAATCGCTAATATCTCAATGTTCATTATTGGCGTTCGCTGGGCGCTCGAATGCAAGAAACAAGAGCAGAGCGCGTAAGAAGACACAACACCATACACCAGAGGAAGATCCGGGCAAAATAAAACCCCGAGCCTCTTCCCCCAAACCAAAAGAGAGATCTTTTCATTACCGTTCATGACATGCCAAGCAAGCGCACCACAAGAGATTTTACATGTCCATCGCGATCCATGCTAATTAAAAATGCATACTAATTATATAAGCAAAAAACACACTAACCTGCGCGATTCTTAACCGACGACCCGAGAGCATGACAGTCCAAGGATGAGAAGATCCCCACAGACGGCGCCAATGTTGAAGTCCGAAAATCTCGAACTAACTACGGGACAAAATTATTAAACTCTCGAGCCTTTCGGCGCGCTAGAAACCGGCTCGTCTTGCTTCGAGCTCTCTCACCCCCCACGTATTATTTTATTCTCTTTTCGGAGGCTTATAAGACTTTTTAAGGTCTTTCCCGTAAAATAGTGCGAGCTCCTCGGAGACTCAAACACGTCGGAGCCCGTCCTTCGAGAACACGTCTCGGGACTCGGCTTTTTTCCGACCTTTTATTACGTACCACCACCACCCTATATACCACCACCACCACCCTATATACCACCACCACCCTGTATATAACGGAGGGAGCTGCCTGCTTACCCTTCGCTACTCCGATGTGGGACAAACGAAAGCAAACCAAAGCCACCGAATTTGCAAAGTTGCAAATGCTCTTGCATGGTGACATGGCAAAGTTGCCCTCCGTATGCAACTTTGCCTCCGTATGATCGATATGGGACGCTACGAACATACATGTTATCATACGCGTATATTTATTTATTTTAGTTATTCACGTACTTAGCGCGTTAATCTTTTATGTCAATATTATTTATCTCGTGCACCAACGCGGTGACAGATACGGGTATCAACACAACCCCGTGACTCGAATGTCCTTAGTCTTTTTGAGGACAAACGAGGCACTCACTTGATGCACATAATTTCGGTCAACGCGTTACTGTAACCGACTCAAGCACGCCGACGCGCATCGCGCGGGTCAAACCCCGAACCTAGCCCGGCGGTTTGTCTTATATAATAATTCGATGTTTGGATTTATCGCGACTACGAGCGATGAAGTCAACTCAAGCGCGCCCTCGCGTTCAACGCGGGCCAAACCCCGAGCTCAGCTCGGCGGTTTGTTTTATAGAATTTGGATATTTGGATTTATCGCGACTATCATTTTATTCCAAAATATATTTGATTAATTAAAAAATTTATATGTTATATGATATGAAATCTCAATAGAAATATATAACAACATATATATATTCATAACTAATAAGATTTTTATATGATAATAGAAAATAAAAGTTAAGTTAATTATGACTTATTTACATAAGTTTTATAGAAAAATAGATTTTTATCGGTAATAATATTTTTTTAAATAAAATTAATATTTTAATAGATCTTTTAAAATTATAATGTATTTAATAATAATATAGTTATAGATCGATACGATTTACTAATGAATATTATGACACAAATTTAATTTATATTATATATATATATATATATATATATTCACCTAGTAAAAGCCTGAACAAATGGTTGAAAGCATTAGTAGAGAAAAGAGGGGAGAAAAGGTAAAAAAAAAGTACAACATCATAAATTTCACTTCAATAACCTAGAAGAACCATCTACGAACCATTGTGCAAAACTTCCAATTATGAGCTTAATTTGTGATGGGAGCTCGAGAATAATACTCAAAAGATAGAAATAGGTGAAAAAAGATATTTTGCGTAGGGTTAAATCTTGTAACGTAGTATAAAATAGATTGATAAATTTTTGGGATGTATTTCTTCATAGGATAAAGATCTTGTACTTATGAAGACACAAGACACTTATTCATAGACTGCTGTCACACAAAAGAAACTACAAGACAGATTAACACAAAAACGATGCATATACTTCAGCAAATAAACACAGACTTACAAAGCCCAAGAATAATCATCCAAGAGCTAAGACAAAGATTGACAATTGAGGAGTTTACAGAATTGGCCACGATTTGGTGGGCAATATGACACCAACGAAACAGACTTGTGTTTCAACATGGATCAAATGAAATAATTCCCGACTTAGCAAAATACATAAAAACACAAATTCATATCTGGGGTCAAGCAACACATTTGAATGAAGATGAAGATTCCCAAAGAAACAAGAATGCACAACCACAACGACGACAAAAGAAAAACAAGATTTGGCAAAGACCAGGAAATGGATTCTGCAAGTTGAATGTGGATGGATCAAGGCTAGCTGATGGAACGGCGACATCGGGTTCTATAATAAGAGGAATTCAAGGAGAGGTTATTGATATAGCAACAACCAAGTATCAAAATGTCTCGACATTAAAAACTGAAACACTTGCACTACGAGACGGACTTAGGAGAGCCATACAACTAAGAATAAAGAGACTCGAGATAGAAGACGACAACCTAACAGTAATCCAAGTTGTGAAAAATATAGGGCGATGCCCCTAGGAAATAGAAATGTTAAGATCCGATATAATGGTCTCGTTGCTTAACTTCGAAGCCGTTAAGATCTCTCATGTGAGTAGGTGTTGTAACACTGTGGCTGACCTAATTGCCAAAATGGGCCATAGTCTCCCAATCACTACCATCTCAGCACTTCCAAAACTTCTCATTCTCATCTAAAAGAATATTTTAGGGCGTCCCCGTAAGGGGCGGTCCCCTAATCATTACATTTTCAAAAAAAATAAAAATAAAGATCTTGTAATATTTAGATTTAATTTGAGATCTTGTACATTTTAGAATGTTATCTTATGTTTTATAAATAAATTTTTGGAAAAAGATAAATTTTTAGAGACTTTTGTAAGAGTGTAATAGGCCATTAAATATAAAAATTAGATAACATAAATAAAAGCTCTTTTTTTAATCAAATATGCGGTGGGACCAAAATTAATGTGGATGCTCGAAATTCTCCGCCTTTAATATATACTAGAAAGCTTGCCCGTCCGATGGACGGACAATTTCTTTCACCGTATTTTTCTGGAAGGTGAAAATTATAATCTTTGTCATAACACAACTTTGTTCTAATTAATAAATTATGTAAGTATTTTGTATTGAATTGTTCAAAAAATAGTAGATAAAATAAATATAAAATATAAAATTATTTGATTTGATTTTATTAATTTCTTATGAGAATTATTTTGATAAAATTACTTTTCTATTACAATTAAGTTTTTTAGCCGAATGAACATGTGTAGGGATTACTCTTTATAATTTTATAGACGTTATGGAGGAAATTTAAATCGAAATCATATGGTTAGCTCTTTAGGCTTTACATTCTCTCTCAAAAAAGAAAAAATGATAAGGTTTTGCATTCAAGTTACAATATTATAACATGATATATGTATGTAAAAAATAAGACATAGTAGCATGCATTCATAATCAATTACAAATAAAAAAGTAAAACAAAAAAAAGAAAAAATATAAAAACATGCATTTATTTGACAAGGAAAAGAAAAATAAGAGTTGTAGAGATAGATAATTCATCCAAAACAAAAAAAAACAATTAGAAAGAAGTCATTAATGTGACAAGAGGGGGAGAATTTTAAGTGTTGAATAGATAGAAGATAGATAGATAAATAGATAGATAGATAGATAGATAGATAGATAGAAGATAGACTAGCTTAGGACCCGTACCTTGTACGGGAATGATGTTTTGAAATTTATGTTATTTTAAGTGATTTCATTGAATAATAACATACTTTATATAATAAGGTTAAAGGTTTGACATACTTTTTCTAATGAAATAATATAGATATATTATCATGTTATATGTATATTAGGGTAAAGATATCATCTAAATTTTTTACTTATAGATGTATGCTAATATTCTTTTAAAAATAGACTTTTTGGAATTTATATTAGTAGAGATTTTCTTATATATAATTTTATTAATTTAAGTGCATACATTAATATCTACTTTTATGGTATGTTTTTTTTAATCCTTACATACATATATGCTTTATTTTCCCGTATTAAAAAAGTATTTTAGAAGACATTATACGTAGTAAAAAATCAGAGTAAAGATTTAAATTAAATGTGATAATGTTTGATTTCCATATAAATTTATTATGCAAATCAAATACTAACTTTTTGTTTGCATATAGCCACGCTACATGATCTCACAATTATATATTATAATATTATATATATATATATATTCCTTGATATTAGTATAATGGTATGCGAATGTGATAAACAAATTAACTTTGTTTGCATGCATAATCTATTATATCTATTATTTTATACTTAATCGTATTGTTTATATATGACTTGAATAAGTAAACATATTGAGATCACATATCAATATAATAATTATTTCAATATGATTGAAATAGAAAATTTTAGATAAATACATATAACATATCAATATAATAAATAGATAAATAGATAAGTAGAAATAGTTTGATAGACTTTTTGGGGGATTTTAATAAGGTGGGAAAAAAATAATTTAAGTTACTATTTTAATAAAAGGGGTGATGTGGCGCAATATGGTGACGGAATTTGCTTCCGCTTTAATATATAGTAACTAGTAACAGTGCCCGTGCCCGGGAGGGCACGACTTGAATTAAATAAATTATCCATGTTTCATTAATTGTTATTATGAAGTATCTTTTTTTAATTATTTATTTATCTATAAATTTAATGTTTTATATCTTATAAATTTCATATTTGAATTGGATATATTAGTTAGATAGATTTGGTAAGTTATATAGATTTTTTTTCGTTAGATTAGTTAGATAGATTTTTTTTTTGTTAGATTTTTTTGTGCAACACATGTTGTTTTATTTCAAGCAATATATTAGATAGAGTTTTTTTAAAAAAAATTGGTTAGATAAGAAGATATCTAATGTGGGGTCTACAATGAAATTTCAACCAATCAAATAAATTGAATTGTTTTATTAAAGATGGGTGACGTGGTCCAATAAGGAAGTACTACGTGTTGGGCTAAATATTAAATCTAACCTCCGCTTTAGTATATAGTTATATGATAGATAGATAGATAGTATAGATATTTTAGGGGGTTTTCACCACAAGATTGAACAAATTAATTACGTTTGAATCGGATTAAACTCAAACTAGATTCGATTTGGTGGATAGGAGATCACTTTTGGTTCATTTTATGGGGCTAGGATAATTGCCGAGCATTTTAATCACAACTAGTTTAACCCCCATACCATGTACGGGTAATGTGATTATAAACTCAATTTAATATAGATGTATAGCGGCAATGGTCAATCACGTTAAAATTATAGGATCATATATATTTATCTTCGTATTGTGATTATTGTTTTTTACTAATAGTAAATCAACTCATAATATAAATAAGTTGGATTTGTTCAAAAATTATTTTGATATAAATATCAAATTTTATTAAATAATACTAATATTTATGAGAAAATAACAATTAGTTCTTGATAATGGATAATTTATAATTTTTTGAATATCAAACGTACTCAATTTAATATAACCTAGTTATTTCTGTGTACTAATGTGAATTTTGAATATACTACTATAGTATATTCAAAATTCACATTACCCGCGGTTACTAATAATTTATTCGCACAAAAGTATAATGAAAAAATTTATGTCGTCAGATTTACTGTAGTTTGTGAATGACTTGTGTTGCAATGACTAATTTCCAAAATCTAGGAAGGGAGCAATTTTTATAATAATCAGTTGAGGGTTTATCACGTTGTATTAAATAATAATATTTATCTGAAGATTACAACTAATTCTTGGTAAGAGATAATTCATAATTTTCTGCAATTTTTACGGGATAAAATTATATTAGATTCTAACTACCTAATTTGTATAAAGGATGACCCAACTGATTATTTTTATCAAATCATATATATTTATCTTTCTATTGTGATTAATATTTTTTTATATACGTAAGGGCCCGGTTGATTATTTTATTAAAGATATGACACGTGGCGCAATTTTTTGTGAAGACTTTGTCTCCGCTTTATACTATAGACACTATAGATACGAGTGAGTGAGCTCGTCTGAAAATCCTGATTTGATTCATCGAAATTATTTCAAACCTCTTACCGAGACTCACAGGGCTACAAATTTACAGTTTAAACCTCTATAAATTAATAGGACCGGGACCGGAATATTTTATTATTTTATAGAGATATTAATTCATCGATAAATTAATATTTTATTAATATTAATATTTATTAATTTATAGAGATTTTAGAGATAGAAATACTCCAATTAAATATTATCTTATGTAACTAACTTGAATTTAGGAAAACTAAGTTAAAATAATACCAAACATTGTCATTGAACCAAAAATAATACCAACTACAATATAATCATATTTTATTAAGTTTTGAAAGTTCTCTTACTTATATATGTAAATTTTTATATCATTATTAATTTATGATTTTATTGGGACCTTATAATTCTATAGTGTTTTTTTTGAAAATTTATTATCTTATCGAAAATCGCAAAATTTGACACTAGTCCAAGTCGGGACCGGAAAAAAATATTAATTTACTGTATTTATTAATTTATTGAATATCAATTTATGAAGCTTTTACTGTACATTAAAGCCCTAGTCCATACTTGTGGGAGTTTTTAATAAACCCTCATCTCTCGATTGGGAGTTTGAAAGAAACTCGCAACCATCCACCAATGCAAAATAAGCCTACAAAACTGGTTTGAGATTTTAAGAGAAGCCCAATCACTTCTCCAGTTCTCCCACAACTAGTTTAACCCCCGTACCATGTACGGGTAATGTGATTATAAATTCAATTTAATATAGATACGTAATGTCAATGATCATGTTAAAATTATAGATCATATATATTTATCTTCGTATTATGATTAGTTTTCTTATCAATAGTAAATCATCTCATAATATAAATAAGTTCAATTTGTTTAAAAATTACTTTATGATAAACATTACGTTTTATTAAATAGTAATATTTATGTGAAGATTATAGCTAATTCTTGGTAAGTAATAATTTATAATTTACAGGATAATTCATAATTTTTGATACATTTTAATCAATTTTTACTGGATAAGATTATATGAGATTCTAACTACCTAATTTGTATAAAGGAGGGCCCGACTGAATATTTTATTATTGAAATGACACGTGGCGCAAATTTTTGTGAAGAGATTGTCTCCGCTTTATACTATAGATAGTATAGATTTATCTACTCGACGACAGTATAAAGTTCGAAGGAAAATGCGTATATACTCTTAAAACAAACTAAGGTGAATTCTACAACTCAAATAACAATAATTTGTCGAATTTGATGACAAAGATCGAAAAATCAACACATTGTTTACTACTAGAGTACTAGAAAATGCAGAAGACAGATTATCGTTTATAACCTCAAGGATATGTAAATTACCTTATAAAAAGCTTTGACCTTGGATTGAGGATGGGTATGGGAATTTTCTTACAATTTTGATAAATTTATGTTATATTACTAATTTTCTTACAACTTTCTTACAACTTTCTTACAACTTTTCACCTTCCAGAATTGATCATTGATCTTCATTCTCTTAAAAATAAATACGAAGTGGTAGATTATAAATTTTAGAGTAACAAGAAAGTTTGCCCGTCCGATGGACGGACAATTTCTTTCATCGTATTTTTCTAGAAGGTGAAAATTATAATCTTCGTCATAACACAATTTTGTTCTAATTAATAAATTATGTAAGTATTTTGTATTGAATTGTCCAAAAAATAGTAGATAAAATAAATATAAAATATGACATTATTTTATTTGATTTTATTAGTTTCTTATGAGAATTATTTTGATAATATGACTTTTCTATAACAATTAAGTTTTTTAGCCGAATGAACATTTGTAGGGATTACTCTTTATAATTTTATAGACGTTTTGGAGGAAATTTAAATCGAAAGCATATTGTTAGCTCTTTAGGCTTTACATTCTCGCTCAAAAAAGAAAAAATGATAAAGCTTTGCATTCAAGTTACAATATTATAACGTGATATATGTATGTAAAAAATAAGACATAGTAGCATGCATTCATAATCAATTACAAATAAAAAACAAAAGAAGCGAATTTCGCCATTGGAAGAAGAAAAGAGAGTAGGAACTGACTGATCGGGGGCGCAAACGCGGACATTGTAACGGTTGGCGGAGACGAGAACGCGAACCAGCGATCGTAGCCCTGGGGCATCGATTCCGTCGTCGTTCGTCACCATTATCGTCGGCCTAGCTTCCATTTTCTGAGTCGGAGAGGAAGAAGAAGGAGAAGATCGCCTTCAATTGATGAGAGAAATTGAGAGAAGTGAACAATACACGGCCGCTTTGCTTTACCAAAGGAAGAGAATATTGTTACAAACTCTCCGTAATCCGTTTCCGTGTATATATTCGCTTTACTTAATTGATTTAAAATGCATGTATAGTTCTCATAGGTTGAACAACTAATAATAAAATAAAATTACCCCTTTCCCTTTGCACCTTTCCCCTTTGCCCCTTTCCTCTGCCATGGTAGACATGAGAACGAAATCAAATTCAACCTTCACTCTCCTCCTCTTGGCCAGTTCTTGTGCTTTTGCACACGTTATTGCTGTTGAAAAACCTCATTAAAGTTTCCATGGAACAATTTCAACCTTATGTTTGCCCATTTGGAAGGGACGAAAAACCCTAGATCCGAGCAAAAAAAAACCCAACTCCGCTAGGTCTCAAAAAACTCGATTGAAGACTCGTAAATGCCATATTCCAAGATGGCGAGAGGTTACTCGGTGGAAATTGAAGAGAAAGAGGATCGGAGGAGGCGGGCCAAAATCCCGGAGTAAAATGGAGGGGAGCGGCGCCTGGCTTCACAAAGGGTGCGAGTCTTCATCGTTCTTGAGCATCGAACATGCTTTTTTCAAGAGAAAACCAAGGTGTTTTCTTGTCTCATCTTATGCTCCAAATCTAATGTTGAACAAAACAATGAGTTCTGTTTGGTTGCTTGCTCAGAAATTAGAAACGAGGGGAAAGAGATGGCATGTTATTTCAACTTGGTCTCTTTTGTTGTCAATCTTACCCAATAATAAAGAACACAGTCTTAAGAAACTCCTCAATCTTAGCCCATGTTTTGAAAAGACATCAATCTCTGAACAACAAGCAAAGGGGAGAACCCATGAACACCATGAAACCGAACCCACTATGGTCGAGGAGACCCTAAGTAGTGGGCTGCCTGTAAAGAACAAAAAAGCCAGTGTGCCTGGCATAACGAAAGACCATGATTTGAAGCTGTATAAGACAGCTACCTGGACCAAACCCTCAGGGCTCAAAGAGTCTCTCCTTCATAGGAAGGTTCTCATGTTCTATGGAGCTTTGATTGATGAGGCAAAGGATGCAACTAAACCTAGACTAAAAATTCTAGAACATTGGATGATGAATGGAAATACTATAAGCCTTGTTAAGTCATTGTGTCTCCAATATGTAAATAAGCATAGCATGATCTATAGAATTGACTACTTGTTACTAGTTTGGATGAAAAATGAGGGCTGTGGCTCTAAAGAAGCCAAGAGTTGTAAAGAACAACTGCCAATTCTTTGAACAACTTTCGGAAGTAGAAGCTTCCGTTCTGATTTTGGTCTCCCACTATAGATTTTTGTTTTGGATGATCGCATGAAATTCTTCCAATGTTTTGGATGATCGCATGAATTCTTCCTGGAATTTGACCAATGATGTTTTGGTGTCAAGGGCTGGGCGAAGCCAATTCTTGTGTGTTGCTACAGTAGCAATGGAAAATAATCCTTGCCTTGCAAGGAATGAAGATTATTTTATGTTGAAATGTAAAAAGGAAAAGGAAAAATATAAGATTGAGATTAAGAAAAAAGAATGAAAAATTAAAATTATTCCTTGCAAGTCAAGGCAAGAACATGGAGGTTCAACCCTCCTTTTAATCAATCTTGCGGTGCAAGTTTTTGCGTTTCTTGCAGGTTTCAAGCTCTAGTCGGTTGCTTGAGTTTCTGACTGTGGTTCGAGATAATGTTTCGGATGTTGTCTGGGAGGTGTGTTTCCTTTTCAGGCGTCTTGTCACACCTCCTCAAGTCGGCTTCTTGCTGTCTTGCTCTCCGGCGGCTCTACACGCCTGTGTTAGATCCTCATCTAACCCGCGGAATTGCCTTTCTCCTACTACGTCGCAAGCTCTTCAATTTCTTGGCTGGGTGTTTGGGTGCCTGTATTTTTTGTTTGTTCTGTTTTTGCTTTTGTTTTGTTTGTTTCGTTTTTCATGTGCTTGTTTTTCATGTCGGTTTGTCCGGCTACCGAGCTTTGTCTCGGTCTCTCGATCTACTGGGTTTGTCCGGTATTTCGAATTCTCACCTTTTCAAAAAAAAAAAAAAATTACAAATAAAAAACAAATAAAAAAGCAAAACAAATAAAAATAAAAAAGTATAAAACATGCATTTATTTGACAAGAAAAAGAAAAATAAGAGTTGTAGTTGTAGAGATAGATAATTCACAAAAAAAAAACAATTAGAGAGAAGTCATTAATGTGACAAGAAGGAGAGAATTTTAAGTGTTGTATAAAAAATTATAAAAAGACACTAACATTAATAACATAAAAAATCGTTGTAAACCTCTTGATGAAACTTGTATTAGTGGATGTTATACTAATGTCTAAAATCAACCATTTTATTAGGTAGAAAGGAAAGGAAAGGCGGAAATCCTAGGGTATAATTAGCGTTTTTTTCCCTATCATTTTTGTGTTTTAATTTGTCATTTCTAAAAACCATTAAAATAGTTCAAAAAAAATCTCTCTTAAAAAATACATCTTCAAAAAGGGCGGGGCGGGAGGTTCGGGACCTGCTCTGGGGTTTATACCTCTTCTTCTCTAATACGAACTCACAATTCACAAACAATGAAGAAAACCACAGATCCGAGAGAGACATCAATGGCGGTTTAAAGAACGAGAAAAAGGTAACCTCTTCACCATTGTTTCGATCCATCTCTCATCAATTTCACCAATGGTTATCATTCTCCCTGCTTATAGAATAATGGAAGGTTCTAGTTTCGTTCAATTCGCAATCCTGTTTCGGTTCTCTTGAATTGGATCAGCGTATCGATCGAGACGGAGTAGAATTTCGGTTTTCTTCTTGCTTAGATGACGTCAATGGCGGCCCAAGGGTTTACATCTTTTTCCTTAGCTTCTGTGATCGAAGATGTTCTCCAACAACAAGCGGCGTCTTTCAACGTCATTGATTTGGCTTCACGGAAAGCAGACGAGGCTTGTAAGTTAGATTTTGCTTTCTACAATCGCCTCTTTATCTTCTCTAAGTTGAATAGATTTTCGACTTGGATTGAATTTTTGGGGGTGTGCTTAGGGTTCACTGATCTAACCTAGGGATTTGAAATGGGGATTTGTAGCCACAAAAAGGAATGAAGCTGCAAGGTGGCTTAGAAGGATGGCTGGAGTTGTTTTGGGCAAAGATTTGCCTGCCGAGCCTTCTGAAGATGATTTTAGAATTGGATTGAGAAGTGGAATTATCCTTTGCAATGTCCTTAACAAGGTTATACCTGGTGCAATTTCAAAGGTAAACTTTCCTTTGTCGTTTGCACGATTTGAATCCAAAAAGAAATGTATGTGTTGACACTTAGAGCTATATGCTTTCATTTTTGCAGGTGGTGGAACTTTCAAATGATTCTGTTATAATTCCTGATGGAGCAACTTTACTGGCCTACCAATACTTTGAAAATGTGGCCAACTTCCTTGCAGTTGTGGAGGATCTAGGGATTCCAACTTTTGAGGCTTCTGATTTCGAGAAGGTATGCATTTGGTTTACCATAATGATCTATAATAGTCAATCCTTTTTTGTCATCTAATTAGCCGTCATGTTATCAGGGTGGGAACACATCAAGGATGGTGGAATGCGTTCTTGGATTAAAATCATACGCTGAGTGGAAACATGGAGGTGGTTCGGGATCATGGAACTATGATGCAGATGGGAAAGCACCTAATCTACCACGGCCTCTTCTAAGGATGCATTCTGAGCCATCACTCTTGCGGCCGATTTCAAGAAGCTCCTCTCTTAGTGAAAAGTCTTTTGAGATTTTGGCTCCTGAGGTTTATCCGGCTCCTGATCCGAATGACATGGTAGAAATTATATTTCCTTGTCGACGGCCCTTTCCCTTTAGTTTTTTCATAAGTATTGACTATTAAAAATGGCTATTGTAATTCTTATTATCATCAGAATAATAGCAATTCAATAAGTGTGCTTGTTCGTGCTGTTCTTTCGGGCAAAAGGCAAGATGAAGCTCCGACAGTAAGTTTCTTTGCTCTCATTTTACTTAATGTTATGAGCTGCCTAAATATAGTTTCAAGATGGTCAAATTGATATTGTATTTATGCTTATTAGGTTATGGAATCATTGTTGAACAAAATCTTAGAGGAGTATGATCATCGGTTAGGTAGCGAAAATGAATTGGTATGTGATTATGGTTTTGGCCGGTTTCCTATATTTATGCTTCTCAAGATATTTAAAACTAAAAGAGGTAAAAGTTGTGGAATATGATAGTTCTGTTTGTGTTCGATAGTTGAGAGCAACTTCGGCTCATAATGAAGTTTCAGAATCCAACCAGCCTTGTGCAGAGACAACTGTTGAAGAAATGCAAGTGAGATTTATGCTCTAGTTTTGTATTACAATTACAATGAGTACTAATTTTTTCTATAAGAATCTGATTTTAACTTCATATTAACTTCAAACTTCTTTGCAGCCATCGTCTTGTGATAAAATAGAAGACAAGAATGATGGATTGGTGAGTTTCCATGTGTTAGTCTCTAGTCTTTAAACTTTCAGTTTTTTTACAAGTAGATATTACTTCTAACAATGTTCCAACATTAATTTTCATTTTTTTCCTATAGCCCTCGCCATGTAATGAAATGATTGAAGGAGATAATACGAATGAGGCACCTGTGAGTTCTGATAAAACATTTGAATATCGTGAATGATTATGTTTTGGTGCAAGTAGCATATTGACTTTTACTTGATTTAGCAGCCTTCATCATGTGCTGAAATGGATGACAAGAATGATGCTCTGGTGAACCTTGATACATCTAACCCTAGTATCTTACCTAATCATAAGTATAAACATTGTTTGACCTCACTTTTTTTTATAGCCTTCATCAACTGAACCGGACACCATGATTGGCACAAATGTAGAAAGAAAAGAAGACAACATTGTCCATGATAAAGATCTACTGAAATCAAATATTAACAAACAACAAAGTTTAATAAAAAGACAACAAAAAGATGTTAAGGTAAGTGTAAATTGGACATATAACACTCAACCCATTGCTTTGAGTTTCTCTTAATTTGGTGGTAAACTTGTAGGAACTAAAATCTAATGTCAATGCTACAAAACAAAGCATACAAAATTTACAGTTGAAGTATCAGGAGGACATTGACAAACTAGGTAAATAAAGTTCAAGTTTAAAATTTTGTCCTAAAATACTAATGATTGAATTAATGGGGTTCCCTATTCTTACAGGTAAACACCTCTATAGTCTAGCTAAAGCTGCCTCTGGCTACCATAAAGTTCTAGCGGAAAACAGAAAGTTATACAATATAGTTCAAGACCTTAAGGGTACTTCTCCCTGCACATGATTGAGAAAATGTCGTAGTTTTTCTTCTGAATCTCTGGTAACCAGAAAAACTCAAGTTTTTGCTCAACCTTTTTTTAAACAGGAAATATAAGGGTGTACTGTCGAGTACGCCCATTCTTGCCTGGAGAAACTAGTGCCTCTAGTGTTGTTGACGAAATTGAAGAAGGGACTATTACTATTCAGACTCCTACAAAATATTACAAAGAGGGGAAAAAATCATTCACTTTTAACAAAGTATTTGGGCCAAGTGCTACCCAAGGTTTCCATGGGACTAGTATTTTCACTACATTACTCCTCCTTATCATAGCCTATGCTGACTATAAACATTCTTGCTCTTGCAGTGGAGGTGTTTACAGATACACAACCACTTGTACGGTCTGTTCTTGACGGTTACAATGTTTGTATCTTCGCATATGGTCAAACGGGATCAGGAAAAACATTTACAATGGTAATAAAATGGTTACATATTCCAAGTAATGATAAATTTCTTGAAGACTTTATAATGTTATTTTCACAATATGCAGAGTGGACCAAATGATCTCACAGAGGAAAGCTTTGGAGTAAACTATAGAGCATTGAATGATTTGTTTTTCATCTCACAACAGAGAAAAGAGACAGTCAGCTATGAGGTTTCTGTGCAGATGATGGAAATTTACAATGAACAACTCAGAGATCTTCTAGTCACAGATGGCTCAAACAAAAGATATCCTTCAAGATATCACAAATCAATTTTTTTTTTCTCTTTTCAAGTTTTATAAAATTATTTATGCCCCCAGAATTTTGGTCCATGCTTTGTCTTAACACATGAACACATTAGATATTCGTAATAGTTCTTCAAACGGGATCAATGTACCAGATGCAAACCGATTGCCGGTGTCATCAACAGATGATGTCATCAATTTGATGAACCTAGGCCAGAAGAATCGCGCTGTTTGTGCTACTGCCATGAATGATCGCAGTAGCCGTTCTCACAGGTCTGTGTATTTTTAACATAATATTGGATAGAATCTGGCTGTTACACAGATTACAAATTCTCAAATTTAATGCATTGTTTCAGCTGCTTGACAGTTCATGTTCAAGGAAGAGATTTAACATCAGGAGCCAGTCTACGTGGCAGTATGCATTTGGTTGACCTTGCTGGAAGTGAAAGAGTTGAAAAATCTGAAGTTACAGGGGATAGATTGAAGGAGGCTGTACATATAAACAAGTCTCTTTCTGCTTTAGGAGATGTAATTACTGCTTTGGCTCAAAAGGGTGCACATATTCCTTACAGAAACAGTAAACTCACACAACTTCTTCAAGATTCCCTTGGTTAGTTCCTATATACCATATCTATTTTAGCTATACTCTTCTTTAATTATTTATTTTGCTATAAGTTTATGTTTCTCTTGTGTAAATGTTAATAAGGAGGGCAAGCGAAGACATTGATGTTTGTTCACGTAGCCCCAGATCCAGAAGCAGTTGGAGAAACATTAAGTACTCTAAAATTTGCTGAACGTGTTTCTTCTGTGGAGCTTGGAGCTGCTCAGGCTAATAAAGATAAAGAACAGGTTCTTTTCTTGAACATGAATAGTTTATTAACTCCTCTTTTTTTTTTTGGTCAAAATAGTTTATTAACTCCTCTAAGAATATGTTCATGTTCCTTTTATTCTTCTTCTGCGAACCATAGTTCCCTCTGACATACAAGACTTTCCTGACTGTTTGATAGACTACAAAAGCCACCTTAGCAAAGAAAGAAGAAGAACCAGAAATGGGCAACAGTTCAGTGAGATCCAACAGCCCTGATAATCAAAGAGCAAAATCAAACGGTCGTCGGAGTCCAATGAACGAGAAGGTTTGTTTATGAGTTTTTAATTGCACAATTGTTTGTTAAAGAACGAGCTACTACTTTCAACTCTTGCTATGTACTAGCTTCTAAGATCATAAAATGCATCTTGTTGAATGAAAATTTGCCTGGATAAGAAGATAATGTAGATCATTCTATATATATTTTACAATTAGTTTCTCAAAAAAAAAAGATAAAATCAAATGGCAGTGTCTTTGCCAAAGAATGACAACCTTTATCTTGTAAGGGTGTGTTTGGATCACATCAGTTAATGCATTGAACTGTATGTTATAATCCAAACGCTGCGTAAGGATAGTAGAATCTTTCACATCCATGTGCATTTGTAAAATAACACAACATGTTCCTATGCATTACAGAGAAGTAGCCGTAGCCCGGGGCCACTTGTAAGAAGGCGAAGCTTAGACCCACAAGATCTATCAGCTTGGCCTCCACATAGAAAGGGAGAGGAGAAACTCATGGGTACCACAGCAAGTGACAATGTGGATAGAAGAAGGTCATTAGGAGCTCTTGACGTTACAAGTCAGAATAGAGGATTATCACCCGAACCAACTCCTGCGGAAGAAATCGATGAATTTGAGGCTGCAACTAGCGAGATTTTGGATTTAGATTCCGAAACATCTTTACTTGACAAAAGAACTTGTAGCCTACCATCTGCAGTGGGATCAAAGAAAAGACCAATGGCAAAACCAAAACTCCAGGAATCTAGGTAATTTTATAATTTGGTCTTTTAAGGATCTAGATCTAGAAGCTACTGCATAGATTAGAATGTTAAATCCTATTTAAATTAAAATTTTGAGAATCTTTCCAACTTTGGATTCTAAGATAGAAAAACTGGTGATTATTTAGCTTTATTTATTTCCTTCACTAACTTTGTGCTTAACTGTTCTTTGCCTCTTCTTCTCTTTGTGATTTTCCTTTGTAATCAGGAGTATGATCCCTTCAGTGCCAACACGAAGATTGTCTGTGGGATCATCTCCTCTTCCTTCGGCATCTAAGAATGAAAGGCCAGGTTCTTCCTCGAAACGAAGAACTGGAAGTTCAAAGTGAATAATTTTGGTTGCTCCATAAGGTAGATCTTATGATGTACTCTTCTTTTTCATCTTGCTATTCAATCTTGAAGTTTTTCCCCTGTTCCATATATATGTAAAGAGGACAATGTTTTATGTGTTGCTTGAGTTTTAGCGTATGATGATGTTTCAAGTATTCGTAGTATCACCAGATTCACCAAAGTTTTGATGAAATCTACTAACAAGCATGCTCAGGGTTTGGTTAAAACTCCTTGTGATGAAACTAACAAGTTAAAAATTTGGATGAACAAGTCACATAGAAATGATGAGATGTAGATCACATTGTCCATCGAGCCCAAATGTTCTTTCGATTGGGCCAAGCCCATAATGCTATGAAAACAATTTCTCTTATGATCGTCTGAGCAATTATTTTGTTAGAGAAGTATAGACCATGCTTTCATATTATAAAAATATAAATGAACCCCACCCAATCAATAGAATGTGTGTGTCAAAAAATGATCATCATATTACGGAGTGCAAACAACATACCTGTGTATACTTGCCCAACTTATGACTTTTGTTTTTGCAATTAAAAAGGATTCCTTAGACAAACAAATTTATCTCCACTTAGGCTAGACATATGATTGTTGTCTCCTTGTCCCCTTTCTCAATCTCAAACTTGTATCCTTATTAAACAAAAACATCAACCCACCCCTAACATTGACAAGTATAAACCCTTTTTAAAGATTAAGTAGAAGTTTCTAAGGAAAAAAATACGATATATTGAAAAATTTTAACTTGTATGATCAGATCATACAATGCACGAAGGCAAAGATGGAAGGGCCGGCATTGGCCACAGCTTACCAAATGAAGGAGGATTTACAGCGGATACAGAAAGAAAAAGATACATTATATTCAAATTCATTTTTCAAAGCAAAAAAGGAAGGATAAATAGCTGGATTTTGCTTGAAATTGGTATATGTAGGAAAGAAACCCACCTAATGACCTAAATTCTTGCCAGCCAATGTATCTTTCCTATCCAAACTCTTGATTAGTCAACGTCATTGAAGCTACGTTTATATCCCTTTGTATGGTTGTTTATAACACTTTCTTTTTTGGTCGAATGCATGTATATAACACTTACAAACCATTATTTATGTTTTATGTATATATAATCCACCTAGTTTTTTAGTTTGTATGGTTGTTATCCCTTTTATTTTGTTTATCGTGATTTATGATGCTTGATTACTCGTCATCCGGGCTTATTTTTTTTGGTTGAGGGCGCTGTCCATGAGAGTCGAACCGGTGATCTCTGGGTACTACCCTTAGAGGCTTAACCATTTTGACTAAATGCCCGAAAGCCATCAGGGCTTATTATCCTCACCATGGTAGTTCTCGATTTTCAATATTTATATCGACTTCTCAATTTATCATATCAAATCTTATCTGTTCGAGAAAAAAACATTCATTATAATATTCGATTCACTCTCAATACAAACTTTGACCCTTGCAATAGTTTGTTATTTGGTTAGTCTTTTTAAAACGTAATAGTTCGATTCACTCTCCACCTACTTGAGGCATCCTACGATATCATTGGTTTAAAATCTAGATTTATTCACAATCAATTCCAATTTACCCTTAATGACATGCAGCAAGTACAAATTATCACCTTCAATCTTATTCTAACGGAATCCTCAACAATTCAAAAAGCATCATGATATAATATAACTTTTCAAATCGTCGTGTTTAAGGTTAGTATGCAAGCAAAATATTTTGTGATAAAAGAATTAATGACAATGACAAGGGTAGTAGAGCAAATAGCCTATAGCCAAGGGGTATTTGGTCTAGCGGTAAGACTTCAAGGGGAGAATCCGAGGTCCCCGGTTCGATCCTCACTGGCGACGAAGCCACAAATTTGATATTTCAGAGCATAGCTCTCACCTATTCACAGGTGCTCTAGGCTAGTCCGAGTAGTACTCGGGCTACCCTAATTCTCATCGGTTAAAAAAAAAAAGAAAAGAGCAAATAGCCTATAACAACAAAAACAATCAAATAGCATTTGCACAATTGTCAATTCTATCGGTCGAATTTATCAAATAGCATTTGTGGTGGTGTCTTACCAGAAAAATATCTTCAGTATTAAAGTTTTTGCTTGGGAGATAAAAATAAAATAGAAAGGGCAAATAAGTAAAGACAGCTAGCCGTAGTTGGTTCATTTACAGCTAATCTTAGGACATAAAAGTCCAAATCCATTGTGTTTTGCGTTTTGCCTTCATCTCTCTCTCTCTCTCTCTCTCTCAAAACTCCAGAGCTTTCTCTTCAAAAATCTGTCGATCAAATCCCTCGAAAGAGTTTCCATTCTTCTGCCGAGTAAGCTCTGAGGAGGCTTTGCATTCACCCTTCAGCGTCTTTGCCTCGCTTTTCGTGGCTAATTCGCACTTTGTCCGAACACCAATGGATGCTCAGTAGTGCCTACGCCATCGAGGCATTTCCCTATCTTTTGCTTAATGCTCGTCGATGCCAGCTCGATCTGTAAGTTTGAGGTTTCAACTTCTGTCTCCAATCGTGTTTTCGTTCACATTTATCTATCCGCTGCTGCTAATTGTAGTTTCCGTACCTAATCTTTTGGCGGATAGTGCTATGAATGTAGATGAAATGTGGAAATCTGGTGCATGATCTAGTGAATTGGACTTCCTTTGCTGGAAAATTGTATCAATTTCTGTTCAGTGTCTCGTGGTTTGGGATTTAGAAAGCTCTAGGGTTCTGTGATTCTTGTTCAAGGCTAGTGTTTTTGACTGAAGTCGGATTCTAGTTTAGGCAAGGGGGAAATGTAGGTGAAAGACGTTATTTGGCTCCTCGTGATTATTTATACCCTAATTTGTTGTTTAAGGCTGTGAATTGGAGGTTTAATAAGTGTTCAAATGTAGATCAAGATGAGTCAGACTGAAGTATCTAGAGTAAAACCTCCGCCCATTGCGCTTGGTACACTCATTGGTCGTGAACTGAGGGGCCAGAAGGTTGAAAAGCCGGTGGTTTCGTATGGGCAAGCTGCTCTGGCCAAGAAGGGAGAAGATCTGTTTCTGATTAAGCCTGATTGCCAGAGGATTCCTGGGGATCCGTCGACTTCATTTTCTGTTTTTGCGGTAAGTCCTGATTCCAATAAATTTGCTCTGTGAAAGCCATGTGTGATTAAGTTATGGTGAGTGTAGAGACTAAATGTAAGCCGTGTTTCTTGGCAGATATTTGATGGCCACAATGGCATATCTGCTGCTATATTTGCAAAGGACAATTTGTTGAAGAATGTCTTGAGTGCTGTGCGACAGGATGCTAGCAGGGAAGAGTGGCTTCAAGCCCTGCCTCGTGCCTTGGTTGCCGGGTTTGTAAAAACCGATATTGAGTTTCAGCAGAAAGGTAGCTTACCCCTTTTATTTTCAACATTTAGAACTGCTGATAGGAATTCAGCATGATGCTTATTTTTTCAATTTATGAAAAAACCCGGCAGGCGAGACTTCTGGAACAACTGTCACTTTCGTTGTTGTGGATGGTTGGACAATTACCGTTGCATCAGTTGGGGATTCAAGATGCATATTGGACACACCGGGCGGTGTGGTTTCTCTTTTGACTGTGGATCATCGACTGGAAGAAAATGTAGAAGAGAGAGAACGTGTAACAGCCAGTGGTGGGGAAGTGGGAAGGCTAAATGTTTATGGTGGCAGTGCGGTAAATCAACTGATTTTTTAATTGTGCTGTTTGTTTGCCCTCAATAAAAAGACAAGTATCGGATGATTTAGAATGTTACAGGTGATCACAACATTTTCTAATTCATTCTCTTTTCTTTAGATTGGTCCACTCCGATGTTGGCCTGGAGGATTGTGCCTTTCTAGATCAATTGGTGATACAGATGTAGGAGAGTTTATTGTTCCCGTTCCACATGTTAAGCAAGTGAAGGCAAGTTAATTACTGATCTTTTCTAGGCTGCTATCATATTATATTTTTTGAGCTAGAACTTGTTTAGTATAGGAAAATAAAACTTTGTCTGGTTTTTGCAGCTTTCAAATGCTGGTGGAAGACTTATAATAGCGTCTGATGGTATATGGGATACTTTGACTTCTGATGCAGCAGCAAAGGCTTGTCGAGGTCTTCCTGCGGATCTTGCTGCAAAGTTGGTAGTGAAAGTGAGTTTCTGGTATAGCTGATGTAGCTGATATTTTGCTCGTTAGGAATCACCGGGTCATCCTGATGCATATACTGAATTTACAGGACGCATTGAGATCACGAGGACTCAAGGATGATACAACCTGCCTAGTTGTTGATATTACTCCCTCTCTCTACCATCCTGTTCAACCTCCCACTACTTTAAAAAAGCAAAACATGATCAGTTCAATCCTATTTGGGAGAAAATTTCAGAATTCTAATGGCAAAGCTTTGAACAAATTATCTTCTGTTGGAGCTGTGGAGGAACTTTTTGAAGAGGGTTCGGCAATGCTTTCAGAAAGGC
Source organism: Polygonum aviculare (assembly GCA_934048045.1). Lineage (NCBI taxonomy): Eukaryota > Viridiplantae > Streptophyta > Magnoliopsida > Caryophyllales > Polygonaceae > Polygonum > Polygonum aviculare. The sequence continues at coordinate 8,606,010 of OW204024.1, forward strand.
ATGTTCAATCTCATTCCCCTCTTTCTATACTTAATGAGTTCTTTTCACGACGGTTAAGCCTTAGCCAAGTATTGCTTATTAGCATCCTAATTATTAACTACCTGTATAGTTTAGGACAACAGCAGAATATTGAAGGTATCATATTGATTACCTCATATACTACTAGTGTGATCTTATTCTATGACACAGATCACCTAGTTTATACTACACTATTAAGCAACTATACGTATCTCCTTGTATGCTTTGAGTAGAGAATCTCTTCTGAAAGTTATAAATGAGCCCTGTGCCAACTGGAGACTTTGAAATTGTATCTTTCTCATGAGTGTAAAACAAATTCTGTCCCATGTTGCTGAATGAGTGAATTGTGTGCTGCCTTATTTAGTGGGCTTGTTGCTCATTTTTAATGTTATTTCATTTTTGGTTTTATTGCACTGCAGGCTTGGTAAAGATCTTCCCATGAACCCAGATTCTGGGACGTTGAGATGTGCTGTTTGCCAAGTGGACCAAACTCCCACCGACGATCTTTCTGCTAAATCGGGGCAGTTTTCATCACCCGCCCCAAAATCAGTGGACGGGCTTTTTCTCTGTCCCAATTGTCAAAAGAAGAAGGATGCAATGGAAGGACGGAGGACAATCGAACCCTCAGTTTCTCTATAGACATTCTTGTCTCGTAATATAGTTAAGTGTTTATATAACCTTTTTTTGTCTGCAAATGGAGAGCACTTCTGTTGTTCCGTGAGGAGATTGGTTGTGGATGTGTGCAAGTAGTGATGCAAAATGCATAGTATTTTTTTATTGAAATATTGTTAGTAGTTTTGTGTTTGATTTGGTTGTTGGTATGTTTGCCTCAACTGACTGATATAGAACTGGATCTGTTCCGTCTTGATCTGTGTATTGAGATGATTACTACTAGCTAACAGCTTTGGTGTGTAAGTAAATTTGATTCTTCATGGCTTAGTTTGTCAAATTTGTTTGCTCTCTTGACATCGATAAGTTTGACCAAAACATGTAGAAATACGAAATCCACAAGTTGTCAGCCAAGAAATACGAAGTCGGCAAGTTCCGATTAAACAATTACTTCTTTTGATTCATTTTTATTTATACTGAGATCGGTCTATGAATGACATTATCGACTCAAATGGGTGAGGTGAATGAGAGTACAATATACCAATCACACTTGAGAACTACTAGTTCTTTTTATGTAGAAATTATTGTACTTGTTGCAGAGTAGCAATGTCAAATTCTTCTTATCATCCAAGTAGAAATAGCTCTTTGTATCTAAACAAAATCATAGTATAACTTCAGTAATATCAGCCAAGAGTATGCATATTTGCTCACACTATAGAATATAAACCACAGAACACACTGACCCAGATAATAATAACATTTACATGAAAGTCACTTGAAGCTAAGATAAACTTTCAAGTTCATAAACCTTCTTGACATATATGGTTGGTCATTTCCTGCAACAAGAACACAAACGTTTAGTAAAGTTGCATTCTAAATTATTATATTGGCCAAGTAAGAAACGAAAGCGGGCTTCAAGAACTCACAGATTTTGTTGAAGGCCACAATGTCACAGCTCTGGACATACTCATTGATTGGCTCCTCCATGAGATGTTCCTCGATGAGAGTGTCGACCGAGACCAGATCATCGACAATTGTCAACATGATCTGCAGCTTCTTGATACCATATCCCACTGGTACAAGTTTTGCTGTCACAAAAAAGATTTGCATACTGTGAGAAAGAAAGAATTTCCCCTGGTTTAAGCCTTCAATTGACTACACAAAGAATACATCATCAGAGCACAACGAAAGAGAACACACAAGCTCCCCAGAACAAGCCTTCCATCTGAACACTGCGAACGGCCTCCTCGAGTTTCTTCATGTCGGTTTCATCATCCCATGGCTTAATGTCCAACAACACTGATGACTTGCCAGCTAGAATCACAACAAATAAACATAAGCACAATACATATCACTACATTCACAAGTGAATGTAATAATTCAAGTATTCCTTCAACTAATCTTAACAGGATGAGATACTCACACTCTTTCTTCTTCGTAGAGGCTTTCACAGCGGCTGCCCGTTCCTCAGCGGCCTTCTTCTCTTCCTCAGTCTCTTCACCGAACAGATCGACATCATCGTCGTCCTCCTCTGCATCAGCTGTGGCCTAAAGGAAGTTTACCAACAGGTAAGAATTAAATAATGCAATTCATATGTAAACCCTAAATCTTGATTGGCAATAGCAAACAGCATTAACACAAAGAGACCAAAATGACCTTAGAATCAGCAAGAGGAGGAGTGCCAACTCCATGGGAGGAAACAGGTGCAGATCCTTCAACAGTAACTCCACAGCCATCGCCAGAAACTCCACTGATTCCCACAACAAGAGGGGAAATCATCAAGACTAATTCAAACACATAAAGGCATCATCATCATAAATCATAATAATTAAAAGGCAGAGGCTTACGAGCTCTTCAACAAAGCATCGATGTGGTGGTACCAACGGGATACATTCACGAAGCTGGGTGACGGAGGCTTAGGAATTGCAGAGTAGACAGTCAAATCATCTTTCGATGCCTGGTAACTGAATTACAAACACTATTGAATTATAAACCAAAACGAGAACGAAAGAACAGAGAATTGAGCAACAAAGGAGGAACTTTCCAAAAGAGTAGAATTCTTCACCCTGTGATGTAACTCCTTGTTAGGAGGTACTCGTCGAGCTTCTTGAGACCTTCGTCCGAGCCGAGATTGTAGAAAACAGCAGCCATGGAAGCAATCAGCCTGTTGATCTACACTTCCAAGTAATTAGGGAACAGAATGAAACATAGAGTTAAACGATATAGGCGCAGAGCAGAACAAATCCAGCAAATCCAGAACGAAGAGGAATTCAGACAGAACGAAGAGCATCAAAATTTGCGAGAATTTGGTGCAAGAACGAGGAGATTTTGGATTTACCTGCTAGACGATGTATGAAAAGAGTGCGAAGGATGTTGAGAAGATTCCAGACGAGATACAGGTTCAGACTGTTCAGTTTTTAAAGGCGCTAGATGTCTTGAGAAAGTGAGCCGTTAATGGGTTGGGCTTATGGACAGATTGATGGAGGCCCAATTATCCTTGAACTTTTTGGTACTTCCCAAGTTTATTTTCCCTCTCTTTTCCTTGAGGGATTGGGGTGGAGAGGGTGGTTTGGGGGACGAAAATCTTCTGTCCCCCCGCACGTCCCACCCTCACGTCCCACTCCTTCCTATTGGTCGATGTTATTTATTTCGGTAGAATTAAAGGAAAAATATAGGGGGGGACCCATAGTTTCGACCAATAGGAAGGGAGGGACACGGGATCGGGACGTGCTAAGGGGACAGAAGATTTGAATCTTGGTTTGGGGGTGTTATTGAACAAACTAAACTACCCAAAAAATTAATGAACTAACTAGACTATTCCCCCAATATAAAAACCCTACCTCTCTCCCTTTTCTCTCTCCTTCTCCTCATTTTTTCTCTTTCCTTCCTCTCTCCTCTCTCCCCTCTCTCCTTCTCCCTCTCCATCTCTCCCTCCCCTCTCCTCTCCATTTTCTTTCTTCTTCCTCTTCCAATTTCTCCGACCACCGCCACCACCCGCCGCCAACGCCGTCTCCGCCCGCCGCCAACGCCGTCTCCGCCCGCCGTCTCCGCCACCGCCCGCCGTCAATTTCAGGTTCGTCGCCCTCTCCTTCTCTCCCTCTCCTCCCTCTCTCCCGGATTTGGGCTCGTATGAGCCGGATCTAGCCGGATCCGGGCTCGTATGAGCGGGATCTAGCCGGATCTGGGCTCGTACGAGCCGGATCCAACCGGTTGGGTTTTTGGGTATTTGGATTTTGAGGTTTTTTGAGTTTTTGGATGACAAGTTTGTTTTTCGGATTTAAGTGATGACAAGTTTTTTTGTGGGTTTAGGGTTTTTGAGTTTGTGGGTTTTTTGGATGACAAGTTGATTCTAGGGTTTTTGAGACGATTTTATGTTTTGGGGTGATGACAAGTGATTTTTTATGAGTTTTGAGCAATTTAAGTTTGTTCTATGGATCTGACTGATGACAAGTGCGTTTTAAGGTTCTGGGTGATGACAAGTTGTTTTATATGGTTCTGGGTGATGACAAGTTCGTTTTCTATGGGTTTTGGCGATGACAAGTCCGTTTTTAATGTGTTTTGGTGATGACAAGTTGTTTTACGGTTCTGGGGGTGATGATAGGGTTATTTTAAGGTTTTTTGGATGATTTTATGGGTTTGGGTATGTTTTTGGATGACAAGTTTGTGTTTCGGATTTAAGTGATGACAAGTTTTGTTGTGGGTATAGGGGTTTTGAGTTTGTGGGTTTTTTGGATGACAAGTCCATTTTAGGGTTTTGGGGACGATTTTATGATTTAGGGTGATGACAAGTGATTTTTTATGAATTTTGAGCAATTTAAGTTTGTTCTACGGATCTGACTGATGACAAGTGTGTTTTAAGGTTCTGGGTGATGACAAGTTGTTTTTATGGTTCTGGGTGATGACAAGTTCGTTTTTATGGGTTTTGGCGATGACAAGTCTTTTTTTAATGTGTTTTGGTGATGACAAGTTGTTTTACGGATCTGGGGTGTGATGACAAGTCTGTTTTAATGTTTTTTAGATGATTTTATGGGTTTGGGTATGTTAGATTTGTACATATATTACTTATAATTATGGTCTATTAGCTCAAATGGTAGAGCAATATGCTTGATGCACAATAATGTGGGTTCAAATCCCACATAGGTCAATTTCGTAACTGGTCATCACTGATGACAAGTTTTTTGTATAGCAATGTGTTTGTCATCAGATGACAAGTTGAGTACGTGAATGAAATGACAAGTTTTTTGTGCGTGGACCGATGACAAGTAACTTGTCATCTGATGACAAGTTACTTGCCATCACTAATGACAAGGCGGTCAACGACTGGTCAACGCCGGTCAACGCCGATAGTGGTAAGGGGTGCTGACGTCATCATATGTCATTGATGACGTCATCTTGTAAATTTAAAAAAAAAGATAGGGGCAAAATTGGAAAAAAAACTATGGGGGCTCATTTTTTTTTCCTTGTAGCCTATTTGCTTCAATATTTGTCTCCCATGGGTTAGAAACCCAATTCCGTCCTTTTCCTTCTCATTATTCCTTTTTATATATAAAATATATCATAACTATATACTAAAGCGGAGGTTAGATTTATTATTTAGTCCGACACGTGTCACATTCTCATTGGTCCGCATACCCATCTTTAATAAAATAATTCAATTTGTTTGATTGGTTGAAATTTCATTATAGACCCACATTAAATATCTTTTTATCTAACAATTCCCATTTTAATTAATTAAAAGAATATCTAGCCAAATCTATTATTTATACTTATACTATAGAATAATTTCTACCCAAATCTAATTTATTGATAAAAACAAGTATTCAATCCTTTGACAAAATTATAATCCTATAAATCTTTGTTCGATTAAAAGAATATATTATAACATAAATAATATATCATTAAAATAAATCCAAAAAGACAAATTATATAAAATAATACAAGATTTTATATTAAACTATTATTTTGAATAACTTTATATAAAGTTTAAGCAAGTTTTAGTTAAATCAAATCGTGCCTTCAAGGCACGGGGACTATACTAGTTTTTAATTGTTGTCGACACCATAAGTAAATTTTGGTAATTTCATGGTGAAGTTTATTTATGAATATCTTTAGTAAATAACGGGTAATATTTAAGTTTATTTAGATTAAGATCACAAATTAATAACTTCGTGTATATGACATTCTTCAAAAGTTTAATTTATTCGAATAATAACATATGTTGTTTTGGCTATAAACTATAATGTTATTTTTTTTTTCAATTGTCATGTCATTATACCTGTCAAAAGCTGACCCGACCCGAAAACCCGACCCGACCCGAAATTTCTGGGTTTCAACCCGAAAATTTGAACCCGAAACCCAGTTTGGACCCGAACCCGGTAAACCCGAAAGTTTCTGGGTTAGGGTCAGGGTCAACCCGCTGGGTCAAGAAATCTATAAGGCGGAAAACTTATTTTAGAATACACTCTAATATAATGAAATGACAGATTGACGGGTAATTGTGCACCAAAAGATTTTAATTATATTACAATATATAAAGTTTATTTTGTAAAATTATGATATATTTTATTATTAAAATATTTAAACATAATATTTTGTTATTACATTTTATTATTTAAATAATATTTTATTTAAATTTTGGTCAAAAAATTGATACTCTTGACCCGTTGGGTTGACCCGACCCGACCCGAAACCCGAAGCGACCCGACCCAGTTTGACCCGTAACCCGATTGACCCGAACCCGAACTCGACCCGAACCCGGAACGACCCGACCCGAACCCGCCCGACCCGACCCGATTGACAGGTCTACATGTCATCGATTCAAAGGAAAAACTCATCAGAAAATGATTTCGGTTCATTTTTTTGTTAACATTGCGGTAGTTTGTATCGTTTGTAGTGATTTTCAAATTTCAGACAAATTTTGGTTGAAAATTGGTAAATAATGGATAATATTTAAATTTATTAAGATTACGGAAATTTCATCTGATAACCCTCAGGTTAAGCCAATTTCACGTGATACCCAATAGTTTTTTCTATTTCGTGTGGTAACCCTTACCTTTTATGAAGTTTTGCGTCATACCCAAACGTTAAATTTAACCATAAAAACGTTAAATACAAATATTACGGTACCTTTTTTTTTGGTCAGAAAATATTACGGTACCTTGAGAGCAGTTGGAGTTCAAATTGAATGAGGATCTGCAACAACAAGTTTCTTTTATTAAATATTTGCTTTTTACTTTTCGTTGATCGGTAAGAATAATTATGTATGACCACTAGTGCTTTTGTTGTAGGTCTGGATAATAGATCAATATTCTCATATTTCGGATGAATTTGATAGTGTAGTTAACCTTGAGATTTTGTGTCAGTTGTCTTCGTATTCTCATGTCGGTTAGATATGTAGTATTGTGGTTGTCCACAATTGCATGGTTACTGCATACGATTGATTTTTGCTTTAGCTTGGTTTCCACTGTGTTAATATATGCTTTTAATCCCATAAGCACACTTGAGGATATGACCAAATTTCCATCTTGGACAAGGATTGTAAGTAATAAAGGAGAAGTCACGTAGTAAATATTTTGAGCACAATCCTAATATTTGTATTTAACGTTTTGATGACTAAATTTAACGTTTGGGTATGAGACAAAATTCCATAAAAGATGAGGGTTACCACACGAAATAAAAAAAACTATTGGGTACCACGTGAAATTGGCTTAACCTGAGGGTTAGCAGGTGAAATTTCCGTTAAGATTAAGATCACAAATAAATACTGTAACTTTTTGTATATGACATTCTTTACAAGTGTAATTCAATATAATATAATCATGGTTTTGGCCAGAAATTATAATGTTATTGTTTTTTTTTGAGGAAATAATATTATTGTTTAATCCAACAGACTATGTACGGTAAAACTAAGATTTGTGCTGTATAAATTTTTGGTTGGTCATTTTTAAAAACCTAAATAAACTAGGGTGATGGGCTGATGCCTATATATAAAAACAAGGTAACCAACAATTTTCAAAGTAGTGGAATACGCTTCTCCAAAATCTCCGCTCACATCGCCTTCTCTCTCTTCCTCACTCCTCTAACCGCCATTACTCATCTCCCCCGCGAGATGTCGAAATTCGCAACAATGGCAGGCCTAATCACCGACTTCGACAGGAATCCGTCCGATCGCCATCGAAGACTCCAAGCTCTCGACAAACCTCGGTCGCCGTCAGGGAGCCGATTTTACGCCACGCTCTCTCGCTCCCGGACAGTCACGATCTCCTCCATTTCGAACCGCTCGGCGCCGAGATCGAAGCCGCCGGCGAGACCGATCGCCGACTCTGTACGTCGCCGGAATCCGAATCCGCAGCCGGAGAAGAGCGAGGGCGTCGGAAGCAGAGCGACGAAGAGGAGCAAGCTCCGATCGATCTTCTCCGTCGTGTTCCCTGTGCACCGGAGGAGGCGATTGCCGTCTATTTCTTCGCAATCGGCGGCGGATTCTTCTTCATCGAGCGGGATGCGGAAAGGAGATTCGAATTCGAGTTTGAGTATGAGCTCGAGTTCTTCGTCGTCTAGGTCTTCGATCGGTGGGAAGATCGATGGGAGGAAGAGGAGAAAGAGGCAAAACGGTTACGGATGCGGAGGGAGCAGTGGTATAATCGTGAATTTGGCGAATGGCAAGGGTGAGAAGATAAGCAGAGGAAATAGTCTTCGTAGAAATGGAATGCAAGTGGTTAGAAGAAAGGATGATGAAAAGGAAGAAGAAGTAGAGACGTTTGAGCTGTGCAAGAAGAAGATACTGATGGGGATGAGATGTAAGCCATTGAATTCGTCTGGTAAGTTGCGTTATGATGAGGAGGGGATTTTGATTCCTGAACCTCTGCCTCCATGAATAGAAACTGCCTTGTTTCCGTACGGCTTGTGGAAATTCAAGACTTTATTAGGTTAGTATTTTGAACCATTTTGTTCGGTTAGGGTTGGTCTTTAAGTTGCATAGTGGGAATTTGTTTCTGCTATGTAGATTGTTGTCTTGTGAAACTGTAAAGTGCAATGATTCAATAGTTAGTGTGGATTGAATCAAATCTAGCGATTCCAAAAATCTTTGCCATTCACCAATTAGTTCCCTGCCTATTGCATTACAATTTGAACCAACACTCGCATGTACGTATCGGTATCTCGGTCCAGATATGTCCAAACTCGAGCTCGAGTCAAGCTCAAAATCTTGTACGAGCTCAATTGATTTAAAGGCTTGCCAAAGTTGCGGTTGATTACTTATAGTAAAGCTTGTTCAGGAACTTAGAATCGAAACATGAATGGAATTTTCTTGTTCATGAATGGCATTGAACCGAGTATAACGTGTGTGATCTATCATACTTCTGACTGCACACTGTCAGTGCAGAAAGACCTGGGAGGATCATCAAATTTCTATCGGAAGATCGGGCTTAAACCCACCAATGGCCTTAACTTAAACCATGACAGGCACTGTTATCCAACAATCAAATTGGCTTCCGCAATATTTAAATCAAATAAAAAAAACATTTCAATTCCAATTTAACACCAATTAAACTGTAATTGGTGAAGCCCCCTATAAAAGGGAGCGTCCAAAAATTGGCGAGGGAGGCTGACCGAAAGTAGGGCCAGACACTCCCACGCACACAATAAAGTGTGTTCGTTGTCAGTGGTGTTGGCACGGCCAGCCATCTCTATACGATCATCAACTGGCCGCCTCGCACCCCTGACAGGGAGGGTTAATCTTTTACCTGTTCCCCCCTCATCTTATTTATACTTTCACACCGCATCTATCCATTCTCAACTTGTCGATGTGGGATTGCTTAGCCTCAAAAAAACCACGCCTTCCGTTCAGTTGCCCACAATCTGTTCGACGATTTGTCTGAAAGAGAGACTTCAAGACAGCTCTTACCATTTTATGTACAACAATTTCTCATAACAATGTTATCATGCATTTCACAACACTCTGCTTCAGCAACTCAGGTTCCTGTTGCTATGAATCTAGCTCGCCCAAGAGTTACAATGACTGGAAAAAATTCACACCCATCAAGCGATTCAATTGAGTATCCACATCTTTGTCGTCAAGGAATTCCTCCACGTTTTTACTTCTCTTTCCTTCTGGGATTCTCCAGCAGTGAGCTGACTGTCCGAACGCGGTGAATCATCGTCAACTTAGGGAGGAGATAAAGCCGAAGGTGAATGGAAGAACAAGCAAATGGCAGAGATGTCGTCCATTGCGATCCCTCGTCTCTTTCGCTTCCACGCCTTCATCGCGTGCTTTACTAGCAACTTAGCGGACTTTTCCTTGTCAGGAGCCGACGACACGATTTCCACCGCCTCTTGATTTGATACTACATCCCACACCTACACCCCCAAAAGGCCAGAAAACAAAAATCTTGATAGCTGTTAAGAAAAACTAAAACAGAGGGGTTGGTTGGTATATGTTTAGTGCACATACCCCATCAGTGGCAACCACCAAGAACTGATCTTTACTGCTTATGTTTCTTTGTGTAACATCAGGCACAGATATTAATCCAAAGTCTTTGACACAATAGTCCCCAAATGCCCTTGACATTGCTAGCCCCGGTGACTCGTCTTCTGGCAGCCATACTCTATGAACTCCAGGCTCGTCGTTTAGACAAAACACTCTCCCGTTACACTGGACGATTCGCTCTGCCTCCTCTGGTGATCAAACAAGCCAAGCCTCACAGTTTAGTACAATACTACTAATAGTAATTTCCATAATGACATAGAGAATTGAATTTGTTTTTTGATAAGTATGATGAAGGAAATGATGAGGAAAGCTTTAGTGAGCTCACCGGGTAGATTGGGCTTGAAATCGACAGTGAGCTGAACGGCTTCCAAGCTGCCATCTTCTGAAGTAGTGGCTAACACAGCTCGCGAGTCGCCAACGTTTGCTACTATGATTCTTTCTCCCTAAAATGAAGCCAAAATTAATAAAGCCTAAATCCATCTTTGAAAGACTATTTCAAATGACATCCAAATATGTTGTAGCAAAACCACAAAAGAGATTTAAACACAGTGTGACTTAATCCAAGCTTTAATGAGAAATTTTTAGCTTTCAACTTAACAGTTAGAATCAGTTTGAATGCTTAGCATGCAATCTTTATTGAAACTCTAGGAATGTCTCAAGATTTTGTAGATTGTAACATGGAATCAGTGAACAATATGCAGCCTGCAGGGCAAAGTTCATATGGAAGAAGAGAAGCCAAATGGAACCAATGAGTTGAGTAAGTTGATTAACTATTAAGAAATGGATTAAGCATAATTATTAACAGAATGAAAGATCACAGTCAATTAGTGGAGAGCTAGTGGGTGTCACTAACTCTTGCAACTTGCAACTAAATCAAATTTTGGTACACAGAAGGTCAAAAGTGCTACATATGACTGTTGAATAAAGGCTACGTAGCTACATGAAGACAAGAGAGAAGCTCAAAATTTAAAGCCAAACAAGCTCAGCAAAAGCCCACAAATTTTCCAGGCAGATGTATAGTTTAATCTTTCAAATGATGGCCATATTATACCAAATTAGTTTATTAAGGATGCTAATCACAAAATTACAATGCTTTCTCACATGGGGCCACATCATCACTTAACCAAACTCTTTGTCATAATCAGGACAAGTCCTTTAGGACCCAGTCAGAATATGACAAAAAGCAATTATAACATAATTTTTAGTTTATGTACACTAAGTACGTCTCTAATCATAATCACGTATAAATGAATAATATTCTCCTCATACCCATTTGAAACTCTTAATCAAACACAGAACTCAACAATTAGATGGCTTCAAAGTTCAATCAGTGAGCTGTCATACAAGCATAACATCATCAGACAAGATCAATCACCCTCGCCCGACGCCCTCTATCTAGTACAAGTCTTTCTATAACTTAGCAAGACATAAGATCCATCAGGATTAACATTTGGCATGGCCCCTACTTGTCCATATATATATTGCAGCAACTTGAGCAATGGTCCCCAAGTGAGCAATGACCTCTGACCTCTCAACCAAAATACCAATTGCCAGACAAAATGCTGTTGAAAACTAATGGCAGAAAAAAACAAGTAGCATAAATATCCAAGACATTTCATCCTCTGCTAGCAAATGGCTAGAGAATGTAGTTTTTATACTTCTAAGTATGATGTACGCGTTACGCGTGCTCTTAGAACAAAATGACAAATGGATTAGTTGCATTCAATCCTTATCAAATGCACTCCATTACTTCTAACTGGTAAAGGAAAGCTAGTTTTACCTGTCTAACGATGGATAGAGCGGTGGTCCCGCTATTATACGCGTCCAGCTTACGATGGTGCTCAAGATCTTGATCCACAGAAGCACAAGTCTTCAAGTAAGAGTGCTTCCATATGTTAAACCACTGCAACTTCTTATCAGCATCATCTTCAATCTCCATATCAAGATCATTGGAAGCCTGAGCTAGCGTTTCTTGCCACGAGTGTAGCAAAGAAGACGGCATTGATTCCCTAACTCTCTTGGCCACAAAATGGCCCCATGGTCCATGCCCATCAAAGATCCCACAGAATATCATGTCTGGTTGGCATCCAAATCCCTACATTCCATCAAAATTACCACAAAACCCAGATCTTCTTCAACAACAACGTACACAAAGCTACCCATAAGTCACAAGGATTGACTGAATGAGGTTTTTCTTTTTACCTCCCAAACAATGCAGCAATCTTGATTGATACCCTTTTGGCCCCTCTTCGTGTAAACGGAGGCGAAGTTGTTGGAGCCTTCAACATTGACAACACCAGATGACCTGAGGATCAGGTCATTCTTCTTGGCCTCTTTAACCATATCTTCAACAGCCCCTCTTCCATGGGTGGTAGTACAATCACTTCCTGATGAATGTTGCTTCTTCCTTTTGATCGAAAACGATCTCGCTAGGCCGTTGAACATGGATGATAGGTGACCCATTGTGCCTGCACCACCAACCAAACCATTTCATAAGCTGATTTTGCAAGTGCTTGAGCATAAAACCATATACAGACTGAAATCCCTGAATTTAAACATTCTGATGTGTATGATATTAAATTTTTAAATACCAGAGACATAGATATCCGTTAGATCAATATATATACCTGGCTTAATTTGGAGATAAGAACAGCAATGGAGAAGAGAGAAAGAGGGGAACAGCTCCTTTTATGGGAGGGAAAATAAAAGGAAATTATTTGCAAAAACAAAAAAAAGTGAAAACCAATCAGCATCCAATCTACAGCTACCAATAATTCAAACCAGAGAAAATCTGGATCAAACAAGATCAGGTAGGTAATTGATTTCACAGCCCATTATGAACCCCATCATCTGAAGACTCGAACTTTTGTTTAAAAACAGTACCTTTAAAAAACCAACTCGCAAAAAAAAACAAAAAATGAACTGTTTCCAAAATCAGGAAGAGATCTCAAAGGCACCCAGAAGCTTCACAACTTTTCTAGATACAACCCACAAAACAGTGGGAAAAAATTTCAACAGGAAGCAAATAATTGACAGAAACCTTGATTTTAATTCCTTTTCTTTGAATTTTCAACGAAAGGATGTAGAGAAAGGAAAATATTTAGAGCGACGTAATGTGATGTAAAGGCAAGAAATTGGGGAGAATTGGGCAGAAAACGAAAATGGCGAGTGAGGAAGAGATGGGATTTGGAGAAATAGAAGAAGAAATTGGATCAAATTCCATGCTCTGAAATTTTCCTCTGTTTCTGTTGGTTTCTTTCAGCTTCTTATTGTGAGAGGAAAAACTCAGAAAGAGAGATGGAAGTAGGAAAAAGAAAGTGGATATTTGTAGAATTGTAGGAGTAGGGAACTCAGAAGAGAAAAATGTCCACCATTAAAGCTCTAGCGAACTTCCAATATATACCTGATAAACCTTGCCGATTTTTCTTTTCTTTTCTTTTTCTCTCTTTTTTGTTCTCACCTTTTCTTCCTGTTTTTTTCGGGTTTTTTTTCCCTTCCTTTTCTTCAACTTTTTAAATGGCCCTTTTATCCCTTTGTGTGCGAAGAACGGTTGCATATTGTGATCATTAATGGAGCTACACAAAAATTAAGCAATGTGTGTATTAAAGTAATGTTTTATCTTACTTGTTAAAATGATAATATGTCCATTTCAATTTTAGAAATCAAAGGGAATTTATGGCGTTTTAAAAATTATTTTAGTAAATGACTTTAACCATTAGATTTTTAGGTTGAAGGATTGGTTGATTTTTTAGGCTCCGTTTGATAATACTGTTTATAGGGGCGGGAGGGAGTTGAAAATCACTATTTTCCCACTACTTTTTGTACTCTTCTATCTCAAGGGAGATTTTTGATAGCGGATGCCCGTTAACGAACTGTTACCAAACGAAGCCTTAAATAATCCTAAGCTTTTCGGACTTCCGTTTGATAATTCTACTTTCAGCATATCAATTTGTATAGGTGTAAACTTTGTACTAGTTTTAACTTTGTTTATACCCAATAAATCAAGTTTGTGATAGTATAACAACAATATAATCAATATATAACTAATGCACTGAGAATTATATGAGTTCAAACCTCAAACTATTTACTCCCTCCGTCTACTTCTATTTGTCCATATAGCCAAAAAATCTTGTCTACTTCTAATTGTCCATATAGCCTATTTTGTCCATTGACTTCCAAATTTACCCCTCATTAATATGTTAGTTGAAGTCTTGGAAATTGTAAAGCTTATAGTATGTGAGGAGAATTAATTATATTAGTGATGATTTAATAAGGGTATTTTTGTAAAGATAAAATTGTTTTAATAATTGTGCAAATTCCTACATGGACAAATAGAAGTAGACATATGTAGTGATTAATAATTAGGATGCCTTGGCCATTTATTAAGCTTAGACTTATATTTTGTTTTGACGACAATGACTCATTTTAGTTGTTGAATTAACGAAATAAAGCATATATATTGATTAAAAAATATATACAAATTATTAGAATATTTTTATTTAACGATATTAACCTATACCTTTAAGGGGAGTGTATGTTAGAAAAAATTGTTATATTATTATATATGAAGAAAGATTTATGTTTAACGATCCTAAGTCCTAACATATCAAGCATTATGAATCCTTATTTGTACCAATCATTGTGTGCATATGATATGGTCTACATATAATTGGGAGTCCTAATCACTCAAACAACAATTATATTATATGAATACATAATTGGGAATTAATATTATCTCGGATTTCAGATTTCGATCTCCATTATATCACATGCTCAAATGCAAATTAAATACCTCGTATGATTATGTATCTTGCACATAAACGCATATAGTTAAATTAATAAAACAGTTTCAACCAAAAAAAATGTTAATTAATAAAACAGTTGACAATACCTGTAACTCCAGAAGATATATTATCTTGTTGGCCAATAAATGTTACTCAAACGACCTCATACTATAACCTCAGCAAAGATTTGATAATATTATCTTGATGGGTCTAAATTCATTTGGCTGTGGCTTTGCGTATAGGCTGTGATCTGATCTGTGAAAACGACCATGTCACTTTGAACATATTATAGTATTAGAGTGCTCGTAGTAGCTATTATTGAGATAACTAATTAATAATTATTTATACATAGAACATATTTATTATATGTTATAATTAATTAATTAATTCACATCACATTATCTATCAATTCAACCATATGGCTTAGAGGCTATGTATATCAGAAGGTTTAGTACGTATTCTCACTTTTTAAAGATTGTTTGTGGGCAAATGAACACGGTTTTGGTTCGACCAAAAAAAAAATGAACACGGTTTTGGCAGTTAGGGTGAGGTTTCTTGTAATACTTTGGTATAACTAATCAAAATAATCTATTGAATTAAGGCATGCATGCTATAATCTTGCTGACTACTTGCCTAATGCTATCCTTTTGTTTTGCATATGAAAAACCTTCACTATAGACTATAGTTTAGCGTGGTTTCGTGATAAAGATGCGGTAAAAGGTATCGGAGATTTCGGATAGTAAAAATTTACAATTTTAGTTTCTACGTCTCCATCCTTGATTTGAGTCTCTTTAGTGAAAGCCGATTTATTTGGTTGATAATGTTTAACATCGAAATTACGAGTCCAGGACTAATCATAATAAGGTGGGTTCTCGTAGAAGTGAAAAATGGAACATGAAAGATGGAAAAAAGAGGAAAAAATGAAACCAACACCTCGTTTACGCATTTAGGCTTCTTTCGGTAATGGGTAGATGAAAGATGAAAGATGAAATTGGGCCAAAGGCGCGTTCGGGATAGCATCACTAGCTAGATGAAAAATGAAATTTTGCCTAAATTCAGCTAGATGGCTGTATTTTCAGCCCCCTACCCCTCCCAAGCTTGTAGCTTCTAGATGAAGTTTGTTGTTTTTATTCAGCTTTAGCTACTTGTTACCGAATGGAGCTTTAGCTATAAGATCATGGACTTGTTAATTACTTAGTATTATCGATTTTTCTATTGCAGCTAATAATGGAAATCTTTGGTAAATCTTGAATTTTTTGTTTTTTAATCTTTTTATGATGGGTTCTCTCTTTCCTTTTTAGGGTTTTAGTTTCTGTTTTTGGTATGCTTATCATGTGTTCTTAGGACACACAATAGAAAAGCCGTAGTACTATTTATCAGTTGGTTCTTGGTTTTAGCTATCCATACAATGTGATGGCATGGACGTTCATTCAACATGTAAGATGGAAAACATAGTTGAATTTTCAACTCCATAATCTTTTTTCAACTAAACATAGTTGTCCATCAAGTACTTTCTAAAAGTGTTTGATTCGTATTTTGGTCCACCCAAAGTGATGGTTTGAATTTTCAACTCCATAATCTTGAGTGGTGTAAATACATTAAAAAATAAATGGCGTGCAAATAGAATTTACCTTAAAAGAAAAGAGAGACCCGGGTAATAAAAGTGTCGACTTAAAAAGTTTCCACAATTAGCCCACCACTATACCAAATATGGAATTCAAGGATTAGTGACAATTCCTACCTAAATCTAATAACTTTTAACTTATAAGTAATTAATTAGGAGGAGAATAAGGAACGGATTAATTAGGGCAGTAGTTGTTTAGGGTTAAGTACGTCGGGTTGACCCTAGGGTCTAGCTTAGGCAAACACGTAGCGACCTACACTCACATATAAAAGGCCACAATTTTCACGTTGTAATAATCAGAACGTACTCAATAGGACGTATTTTGAACAAGTAGTACTACTAGTCTACGACACGATCACAATTATAACAGCTTTTTATAAAGTGGATTGGCTACATGCAAACTATATATAGTCTACAAGTGTCTCTTTTAAAAGTTGTGAAGCATTATTTTTTTTAATGAGTTTGAGTTGGGATTCACTTCGTCTATATATATAACTGACAAGTCTAATCACCTTGTACTTAATTCGCCCTTATATATGCTTTTATTTGTAAGGCTAGACTTATATAAGACATCTTTTGTTTTCGGTCGAAACTTATATAAGACACCTTGTACAAGAAGAGATGGTTTTTTATTTTTTATTTTTTATTCTTTATTCTTTATATTTTTTATTTTTATCTTTATTTTCTTACATCTTTTCGGTAGAGCTGTTAAGTGGTTTGTTTTCCTTTCTCTTTTTTGGGTTGTATTGAGCGCATTTTATCTAGGTCTGAAATGCCCCCATCCTGACCCCCCAGATCCTGCCATGGCGGGATATTCCTGGGTAAATGTTGTTGTTGTTGTACTTAATTCGGGATATTAATCATATATGTTAGGGCTGTTATACTAAATTGATAAACCTATTGGGATATTAAACCTGTATTACCAATTACCATGATAAATTTTTTGTGGAGTTCCATTAATTAAACCTATTGGGTTAAAATCTGAATTTATGAATATATAATTTACATAATTGAATCACATAATTTTTTATATATATATATGTTTACATAAATTATGAATATACTACAATTTTACGTTGTTTTTTATGTGGGCATAAAGTATTTCTACGCTTTTTTTTCGTGAGAATTTCAAGTCTAAAAATAAAGTTTGATGTAGATTTTTTTTGTGTGTCTTTGATAGCATGTATATTACGGTGTACTCTCTCCGTCACTAAATGTTTGTCTAGTATTTTTTTTTGATATCCCCTTTTATTTTCCCCTTTTACATCTTTTTATTTATATCATCTTTTTTTTACAATATTAGCCTTATTCAATCTCCTATATTACTCCATTATCGAACTTTTTCATCAACTTTATCATTTTTTCTTTATAAAAATATAAAATTATCCATATCAAATCTCAAATATTACCCTCATATCCAATATTTCCATCAACTTTATCACTTTTTTCCATCAACTTTTCACATACTTTATACTTTTTCTTAAACATAGTAAAAACCTGTCTTTTTTAACATACATTTACGAACGAATGAAGTACATACAATATTAGAGTACCTTTGATGTGTAAATGAGATTCCGAATTATAATCATAAGTGTTCAATAACATTATATTTCTAGACAATTGTACTATCGATATTGAATTTCGGTTTATACCGACATGTGGTATTTTCCATCAGCCACCGAATAAATTCATGATCCAAAAGTTCGAGAAGAAAATAATCACCGACAAATTGAATTCAAAACTTAATTAAATAACACTTACAAATGTAAAGCATAATTTGTAGCTAGGCCGACTCCGACCAAGGCGACCCAAATGTACGTGCATCCAAATTGAAGCACCTCTTTTTGTGGGCGGGCGTGGTTGAATACTAATCACAACTTTACACTCCACAACACGGCACACTAGGTAGCCAGCAACAACGACAACAAAGAACTCATTCAAAGCCTAATAAGTTTATGATCGAGGTGGGTAAGAGTGGGGCCCATTTCCACCTCCACCACCATAACAAACTTCCACGTGGCAAACACAATTATATGTGGAACTTTGGATTCTTGCTATAGACGTCGGGATAATAGTGACATTGTTTATTTATTGATGACTATTATTGACTAGTTTGATTCAATGGTATGAGGTATTAAGCTTTCTTAAACGTTTGTTGAGGAATTATTGTTTGAATCTTTCCAACATGATATGTGGTAAAGTTAGATTGGAGGGTCACCCTCGTATAGACATTTGACGTACTCAATGTTCTACAAACGTAAGCCGTCTCGTTAGAGAGGGATGATTTAGCCGACGGTTTATATGGATGTCTAAACAGGTTAAAACACTGGGTGCTCCTTAGACGGAGAGAGATTGCGTAGCGTCTAGATAGGTCTAGATGACACCTGGAAGAGATTTTCAAAACGGTGGGTGAACTCAGTTAGAACTAGATACTCGCTTGATCGGTAATTGGTATTTGTATTATGATACCGGTCGTCTGATTTATAGTCCCATATCTAGTATTTTGTATATTCTGACACCGACATCAAATCGAAACCTACTATATATTTGACAGATGAAGATATAGATATCAAGAGCAATTTTAAGCTAGAGTTTAATTTTCATACATCCAAAAATATTATATCCATACCCATCTTTGGTTTTATAACACCCAAAATTATATGCGATTGAAGATAAATGACTTACTGAATTTTTTTATTTCGTGTTAACATGAGAAAACCCCTAATAAGACCTTACAAAAGATATACCTTGATATGACTTATGCTCATGAATCAAAATTTAATACCGACATTTTGTATTCAAGTTGACAATGCCAAATTAAGCTAGCTCTAAAGTGGTTGTAGTTCATCGGGGAAAAAAAAGGGACATGTTTGTGTTTGTTTGACTAAGTCTACGTGTACGTACGTCGTTGTAACGGATTTAATAAGGTACGTACCATCGAGTGACTAATCACTCTCTTTCCTGGATCCTACACATTGGTAATTATTTGAACGATTTATATAATTCAAATTCTTGGTACCACCACCTATGTAAATTCTAACCCCATTTATTGCATCGATTTAGACTTCATATGATCTTTATCTTTATACTACTGTGTATACTACTACGTTCTGGGGTACTTATAGAAGAACTTAAATACAATTGTTCCTTAACTAGATGTCACTATCAGCTAGGTTTTGCATCTTCTTATTGGATTAGGTACCATGTGGTGATTCCAATAAACAAAAAATAGCGTGACATGATTTCAAGTTTGGTCAAACGTTGGTCATGTATTCTAATCTCCTTTCTTTACTGAAAGGATTAGTTCCAATAAACTTATTATCGATCAGATTGTTTAATTTACTTCTAGGTTCGATTGGTTAGAGCCAATTTTCGTCGAATGGATAAGTCCATTATTAGAGGCTATTCTAGCCTCTCAATCTAATTTTTCCATGCACCTTTTAGGAAGATTCAAATTCCGATCTTTCTGATCGAACACTTCATAGATTTAACACCTCACTCAAACAGATCATTGGCAAGCTTATTGTTAGATGGATTAGGTCTTGTGGATCCATTTGAGGTTCACAACCCTTCAACATATATTCACCCTGTGATCTTAATTAGATTGATTAGGTCTTGTACATGAAAACATAATATTTTTTTCATATATCTATAAATTACTAGCAGTGTAGTCTAGTTAATAATAGTAACACTTACTATTGCATGTGCGTGTTGTTATTACTTATAGTATTAGGGGTATGCAATTTGTATCATAATAAAAATCTGATTTTTTGTACTCAAAAGTAATACACCATAATTTATTTATGTGGATCAGTTCAAAAAGCTTTTTAATCAACCTTTGGATGATCTAGTTTCTTCCCCTTCATTCATTTCCCGAAATAGCAATCTTTTTGGTACATCATGCATGCTATATAGTAGTAATATATATGCTCCTATTGCTTACTTTTTCTGTAGTTGCATTAATTATATTATTAATTACATACTTAACTAAGTATTAAATACCTCCCTTATCAAACTCAGGCGACATTGGTGGTCTCTTTTGGCCATTTGTCAATGATCCGATTAGATATTCATATGGCCCACACTTGCCCATCATAATTCATTTAGTGCTTTCATTTTGTACCTTTTTGGTTTGGTTTTGGATCACAGTTAATTTCGATTGAAATCTACCATCTTCCAAAGAGAAGATCGATTTCCAAAAATGAAAAAAAAATACTTTGTTTAATTATCATAAAATGAAAAAAGACTTAAGTGCATGTGCGATATTGTCCTTAGGCTACATCAATTCAATGATCCAGGCTTGAAAGGAAATTTGAAGAACAAAAAGTTGCAACGAGTTAAGTAAAATGGAGGTAGTGGATTGTAAGGTGAAGTCTCAATTTCAGGTTGAAATAGTATCCATTCAATGTACGTGGCCAAGCGCAAACTTAATTTGCATGCGTAATCATTAGGTAGTTTCATTGATTTTATTGAAAATGGAAACCCTAATGATCCATTTATTCTTTTATGCAGTGGCGGAGCCGGAGAAATCTCGATGGGGGTCACATTCTCCCATTACGTAGTAGACAATCAATATATTATTATTATTATTAATTATTAATTAATATTATTATTAGGGTCCGGATCCGGTAGGAATGATTATTATAGTAGAAAATAGGAATGAATCATAGCCATTGGATGAGGAGAGATCAAGGGCTCAAGAAAAAAAAGGGAAAAAAACGGAACGGGCGTATTTTTCGGAAAACGGCACGGGCGTCCAGATTTGTGCAACCGTATGGCCTATTTGTGCAACCGTATTTGTGCGACTCAATGGCCGATTTGTGCAACTCTATGGCCGATTTGTGCAACCATATTTGTGCAACTCTATTACTTATTTGTGCAACTCTATGATCAATTTTGCATTCATGTCATATTTTTTAGCAGTCGAAGTTCGTATAGTTTGTTTCGCTTTGGCAATTTGTGCAAGTCTATTGCCAATGTGTTGAATTCTATGGTCAATTTGTTCATCAATATTTGTGCAACTCAATGGTCAAATTTGTGCAACTCAATGGTCAAGTTTGTGCAACTCAATGGTCAATTTGTTCATTCATATTTGTGCAAGTCTATTGCCAATGTGTTGAATTCTATGGTCAATTTGTTCATCAATATTTGTGCAACTCAATGGTCAAATTTGTGCAACTCAATGGTCAAGTTTGTGCAACTCAATGGTCAATTTGTTCATTCATATTTATGCAAGTCTATTGCCAATGTGTTGAATTCTATGGTCAATTTGTTCATCAATATTTGTGCATCTCAATGGTCAAATTTGTGCAACTCAATGGTCAAGTTTGTGCAACTCAATGGTCAATTTGTTCATTCATATTTGTTCAACTCTATTGCCAATGTGTTGAATTCTATGGTCAATTTATTCATCAATACTTGTGCAACTCAATGGTCAAATTTGTGCAACTCAATGGTCAAGTTTGTGCAACTCAATGGTCAATTTGTTCATTCATATTTGTTCAACTCTATTGTCAATGTGTTGAATTCTATGGTCAATTTATTTATCAATATTTGTGCAACTCAATGGTCAAGTTTGTGCAACTCAATGGTCGAATTTGTGCAACTCAATGGTCAAATTTGTACAACTCTATGGTCAAATATGTGCAACTCAATGGTCAAATTTGTACAACTCTATGGTCAAATTTGTACAACTCTATGGTCAATTTGTTCATTCATATTTGTTCAACTCTATTGCCAATGTGTTGAATTCTATGGTCAATTTGTTCATCAATATTTGTGCAACTCAATGGTCAAATTTGTGCAACTCAATGGTCAAATTTGTGCAACTCAATGGTCAAATTTATTTTCTTTTTGCCTTGTTGGTAATTCAATTCATCTTTTGACACAGGTTAAACCAGGAAATGGCACATGAGAAAACAACGTAAATCTCAAGTTCTCACGCTTCCTATGCCACAACGTTCGGGCCTCAGTATCGGAACCGACTAAACTAAGTCACTGCATTCATTTTGGCTTATTGCCAACAGCTGCTACTTCAATTAATAATCTCTCTAGTCATATAATGTTGTCTAATTCTTCACTACAATTCCATAAGACATCATGTGCTTGAATGCTAACTGATTTTACAAAAAGAGTAAGGAACCAAGGAGCTAATGCCTAGTGCATCCCTAGATAATTCTCTATGTACAGACTACAGAGTTTGGAGCTAATAGGATTCTTGTACATTCAAGATATCAAACATAACAGCATGAAGGGAACCAAAAGAGTAATAGAAGATAGATCCAACTGCAAATATATGCACTAAAACTCAACCAGAACAGAGAACATAGAGTAAATTTAGCAAAAGACTGACATTCATAAACAAAACCTCTTGCTGTCTAAACATTCTTCATCAAAATTCAACACTAATTCAACAAAACCGAAAGCATTATTCCTCAAAAGACAACAACAAGATCAATCCATTTTTTTGGAAAGGGAGGGGATAATATTGATCCCGAGCGTGGAGAGCACATTTACCTTCTCGTGTCTTCAATCAACAAGTTGATGAGTGTGATCCCTCAAGATTCTATTTCACCTTATCCACTTTCTCTATGAAAAAACATATACACTCCGAAAATGAAATCGGTGCAAGTGTACATATAAGATAACGGAAAAAAGAGATCGAACTCACAGCTACAACGCCACCACCAACGATCACGTATTTGAAGTGCTTCTCCGCCATGGATGGAGCTTCAATCCTTTCTTCTCTGTAACCTCCCCATCAAGGCGTTTGAATGTCGATGCTCGGCGAACGATTTTGGCATCGATCCGGTCAGGACGAATTCCTCTCGACGAATTCGAATCCAGATCTGAAGAAACTCGTCGAGCTGCTCCTCTGGATGTGCTAGAGGAACGGCCGGAGGATCCTCGTCTCGCTTCCGGATCTCGACGAACGCCGAGAAACTCGTCCTCCACGGACTGGCGCCGAGAAACTCGTCCTCCACCGGTGGCTCCTCGAGGCGAGAGATCGGGATTCCTATTTCGGCAGCGCCGCCGCTCGGGAGATCGGTCCGCTCATGAGGTGGTAGATCTGGCCGGTGGCGAAGCCGCGGCGGAGATCCGGAGGTTGGTGGCGAAGCGACAAGCGGATCTGAGTGTTCGGCTTCACCGGATCCGAGATCCACACCCTCCGCCAGATCCAACTGAAGACGAGGTTGGAGAAGAGGGCGAGATCCACGCCCTCCGCCAGATCCGACCGAAGACGAGAGCGAAGACGGCGAGCGATTGGAGGATGACGACGGTTTCGACGGAGTCCTTCAAGTGGACAGCGTCGATGAGAGGCGGATTTGCCGAGAGAGGCGGCGGCGTTGTCGGCAATCGCGGCTGGAGGGTGGGCCGTCGGCGAGCGGAGCGGGAGAATCTGGCGGAGGCCGACGATGGAATGATCGAGTTTGTTTGAGAGGGAGGCTGAAAGATTTGGGTCTTCCGAAGAAGACGGGGCTTTTCTCTTTTTTTATTTAGTAGCTTTATTTTTTTGGAAGGGAGACGCGTGATATCAGCCGTGGGATCGGTATGATCAAACGGAGGAAATTCATTCCTATTTCTCACCACAACAATCCTTCCTACATGACTCTTTCTCTTATTATTATTAATTATTTATTATTAATTATTAATTATTATTCGTATATGAGTCCTCTAATTTTGAAATTCGTAATGCACTCACTAAATCTTATACTATATCACTAAGTACTAACGAAATTTAATTACATACGAACAAAATGAACAAAAAGTAGCGGCCACTGAAATAAATGCACTTAATTTTACTAGTGTTCGGAAAAGGTAGAAAAAAAACTAGTTTGCGTGCTGAGGTTTGAACCAAGGACCTCATCCATCTAGGGGGGTCACCATACCAACTGGGCAAGGAAGATTTTGTGTGCTCTAGTTTGTGTGTTTGTGTCAAACAGGTTTTGAGATGGAGAAACAACTTCAAGAACTTGGTGTCTCTAACTCCAAGCCCCCGTTGCTGCTCCCGGGTCAGTACAATCAATGGCAAGACGCTATGTCTGATTGGATCAAGGGAAAGAACTTCCAATCCTGGTTGGCTATTGAACTAGGAGACTTTGAAGTTGATGCTGAGAAAAAAGCTAATCCCAGAACCATGGGACCAGATGATTTCAAGGCAATGGAAGCCAACTTCCTTGCTAAGACCTTCATCTCTTGTGGGGTCACAAAGGAAGACAAGAACAAGATTGGCAACCTGAAGAATGCCAAGGCGATGTGGGAAGCTCTGAGTGACATCCACAACGGCACTACTGAGATGAAGGATGATCTGATCCTTGCTACCCAGAAGGAATTCCTCACCTTCAAGATGAAGGAAGGGGAAACTGTATCCTCCTATCAATCTAGATTTACTACTCTTGATACTAAGATGATTAGTCTAGGTCTTAATGATGACAAGATATCGACTAATACTAAAGTTAGAGTGTTAATCAATGGACTTACTGGTGATTGGGAACATAGTCGTCTAACCTTCCATGAAAATGATAAGAACAAGTCTCTTAAGTTGCATGAGTTCTTTGCTAAGCTGACAAAATATGAAAGTGAAAGAAATTGTATCAGGGAAGGAAAGGAGACGCCTAAGTCCCTAGCTCTCAAACTCGAGAAAGCTATTGGGTACATCGTGGAGGATGGAGAGGAGGACACTGTTGATCCTGATGATCAAACTGCCCTCTTCACTAAAGCAATGAGGAAGCTGTGGAACAAAGGGAAGTTCCCAGGGAGTCGCCCCAACAACTCTGGTGGGCGACGTATGAACAATGATGAAGTGAGAGACAGTAAGGACGTCACCTGCTATCGGTGTCGTGACAAGGGCCACTATGCTAAGTCCTGCCCTAAAGGACCAGAAGGAGAAAGGCCCAACAAGATGAAAAACAAGGAAAGAGCTTTTGCTGCATGGGGATCAGATGCTGAGGAGGACGAGGAAGAAGAGCACCACACGTGTAAAATGGCTATTGCTACGCCAGAGTCCTCTTCATCTGAGGTACCTGAATCTGAGTTCCTTGATTCTTTGAAAGATCTATCTAGGGAAAGTTTGATTAGAGTAATCACTGAATTGCATCATGATTCTATTGAGGCTCAGATAGAATTCACTAAAGCTAATGACATGTGCAATGAACTGAAAGAATCTATTGAAAGTGCTTTTGAAAAATCTGTTGATACCTGCAAGCATTGTCCTAAACTTGAAATTAAGATTCTCAGCATGACTACCACTATTGATGAGCTAAATGATGAAATTGTTGCATTGAATACTGAAAAAGGTGTTTTGTTGACTAAACTTGATATTGCTAAGGGTAAACAGGAAGTTGTTGATGTAGGTCCTACCTTTGTTCCTCAGAGATTCGGGATAGGTTACACAGGAGACAAAGAAAAGGATGGAGTTCATAAGAACTTTGATGCTGCTGAGTTATATGAACAGAGGGGTAGGGAACTACAGAGCCTTAAAGATAGGAACTTGCACTTGACCAAAAGAATTCAGGTTTTAGAGCAAGGCGAGGAGAAAAACCAGAGTGAGGACTCTGAGTGGTATGTAGGTAAACCAGCCCACAAAATGTTCATAAAGCAATCTAAGGGAGGTGAGCCTAAGGACCTTAACAAGGAAAGGATCAATGAGAGAAGAATCCAGAAACCTCACCCTAAGTATCACATGGGAGCTTACTTTATGACTTGTTGGTACTGTGGTGATGGGGGACATAGGAAAGCTGACTGTGAGAAGAGAAAGTCCCAAGCTGAGAAGAGTGAGAATAGGACCAATGAAGCTAGTACCTCTCAGGAAGCCCCTAGGAACAGAACTGCTAGGAATAGAGCTCCTAAGAACAATGGACCTAGGAACGATAGACCTAGAAACAATGGACCTAGGAACAACCCTCGTAGAGCCCCTAGGAATTTTCAGCGGGCTAACCAAGGTCCACCTAGGATCAAGAAACTTGCTTCTCAAAATGCATGCAATGTTGTGAATCTGCTTGATTTTTATGAAGCCAGTCCTGAGGAACAAAGAAAGTATCAGTATCTTGCTCGAACTGGTCAAGCGAAGCTTGTCTGGGTCGTTAAGGACTAATCTTTTAAATGTAGGGTGTTGTGAGTGAGGAGAACAGGTGGTACTTTGATAGTGGATGTTCGTGCCACATGACCATCGAAACAACCTCAACTCACTGAACACAAGTGCTAAAGGAGCTGTGTCCTTTGGCAACAAGAATGAAGGCAAAATCTTAGGGACTGGCGTAGTAAGGATCAATGACAGTGTACAAGTGCAGGATGTAAAGCTTGTGAATGATCTTGGATTCAACCTACTTAGCATTGCTTAAATCTGTGATCAAGGAGACAATGAAGTGATTTTCTCATCCAAGGAGTGTCTTGTCAAAGACAAAAAGACTGGTGAAGTGGTACTTAAAGGTAATAGGTTCAACAATGTTTACATTCTTGATCCTTCTTTCAAACCACATCAGGGAATTTGTTTGGTAACAATTGCTGATACTAGTGCCCTCTGGCACAAGCGTGTTGGACACGCGAGCTCTCACCTTTTGTTCAAGCTTTTCAAACAGGACCTAGTAACCGGATTACCATGTGTTCAACAAGACCAGGGATCAATCTGTAATGCTTGCGTTACAGGGAAACAATCCCGTAGTTCCTTCAAGTCGAAGAATGTTGTGAGCACAACGCGTCCCCTGGAATTGCTCCATATGGACTTATGTGGACCAATGAAGGTGGCCAGTTTCTCCGGAAGTCGATATATCTTTGTTATTATTGATGACTTTTCTAGGTACACTTGGACCATCTTTCTCAAGAACAAGAGCGAGGCGTTCCAAGAGTTTGAAGTGCTTGTCAAACAGTTGGAGGTTCGTGTAGGACAGAAGCTTGGTGCTATCCGGTCGGATCATTGGACGGAGTTTGAGAACATTTCATTCCTACGTTTTTGTAGGACCAATGGAGTTTCTCATAACTTCTCCGCCCCTCACACGCCTCAACAAAATGGAGTAGTAGAGCGCAAGAACAGGACCCTGGAAGACATGTCCAGGACCATGCTAATTGATAGTGGACTTCCACAAGTCTATTGGGCCGAAGCCGTCAACACGGCTTGCTATATCCTTAATAGGGCTATGATTCGTCCAATTCTTTTGAAAACTTCTTATGAATTGCTCAGAGGGAGAAAACCCAATATTGCACACTTGCGAGTCTTTGGTTGCAGGTGCTTTGTACATAATAATGGCAAGGATGCTCTCGGGAAGTTTGATCCCAGGAGTGATGAGGCCATCTTTATGGTATATGCACTAGATAGCAAGGCATACAGGGTTTTCAACAAAAGAACAAGGAAGATGGAGGAAAGTATACACTTAGTCTTTGATGAAAAGACTATGGCTGGAAACCATCACACCTCATCTCTTGATCCCACGGTGCATCTTCAGCAGGATGATTCAGAAGAAGAAGATGAAGGACCAAGACGGACAGGTGGAAGTGGAGGAAGCTCAAATGTCAATAATTCCACAGAATCCAATGGTGATCCACCAAATGACGATGATGGTGCATCCGATGCATCTATGCCATCACTGGAGGGAGATCCTGTGTATGATGAAGGTCCTGAAGATGGTGTTTCCTCTGATCCCACTCCCGATCCCTCTTCAACCAACGTTGAAAGTGATCCACAAGCTGAGGGGGAACAAGGAGGAGGTACATCTACAGAAGGATCAATTCAAGTCCGGAATTATCAACAACGAGCCGCTCACCCCCTTGATAATCTTCTTACTCCATTAGAGAAGGAAGGTGTAAGTACTCGGTCCCAACTTCGTAGTTTCTTTGCATACCATGCGTTTATCTCTTTTGTAGAACCCAAGACGATCGATGAGGCTCTTCGTGATCCGGATTGGGTTGTGGCCATGCAAGATGAGTTAAACCAATTTGTGAGGAACAAGGTGTGGGAACTAGTACCGAGACCAAAGCACAAGAAGGCAATTGGAACCAGATGGGTCTTCCGGAACAAACTTGATGATGGTGGAGTTGTAGTAAGGAACAAGGCGCGACTGGTTGCCAAAGGTTATAACCAACAGGAAGGGATCGACTACGACGAGACCTATGCTCCTGTTGCCAGGATCGAGGCAATCCGTTTGCTAATTTCTTTTGCAGCTCACAAAGGCTTCAAACTGTTCCAAATGGATGTGAAGACGGCGTTCTTAAATGGGATTCTTCAAGAAGAAGTGTATGTGGAGCAACCTCCTGGATTTGAAGATGTTGATTGTCCTGACCATGTGTACAGGTTAGACAAGGCGTTGTATGGGCTCAAGCAAGCTCCCAGGGCTTGGTATGATAGGCTCACTCAGTTTCTCTTGTCTAATGGGTATAGACGTGGTGCAATCGACAAAACGTTGTTCCTCTTAGAACAACGCGGTGAGATTCTGGTAGTACAAGTGTATGTTGATGATATTGTGTTTGGTTCCACTAACCCAGCTCTTGTAGAAAAGTTCAAAACTCTTATGAGTAGCGAGTTCGACATGAGTATGATAGGGGAACTATCATTCTTTCTTGGTCTTCAATTTTCGCAGGAAAAGGAGGGAACAAGGATCCATCAACAGAAATATATCAAGGAGATGATTAAGAAATATGGCATGGAGAACACAAAACCTATTGATACACCTATTTCTACTAACACTCGTTTGGATGCAGATGAAGGTGGGATCAATGTTGATCAGAAGACGTATCGAGGAATGATTGGTTCCTTGTTATATCTAACGGCCAGTCGGCCAGATATTGTGTTTAGTGTTTGTCTATGTGCCAGGTTTCAAGCAAACCCCAAGGAGTCTCATCTCGATATCTGAAGGGATCTACCAATCTCTGCCTTTGGTACCCTAAGATGTTCGAGTTTGATCTTCTAGCATACACTGATAATGATTATGCTGGGCATATTGTGGATAGAAAGAGTACATCGGGGATGGCGTAATTCATAGGACCTTGTCTTGTTTCTTGGGGATCTAAGAAACAAAACACGGTTGCCTTGTCCACAGCCGAGGCTGAGTATGTAGCGGCCGCAGTGTGTTGTTCCCAGGTACTCTGGCTTAAACAGCAATTGGATGATTATGGTATGTCTCTTGGAACCACTAGCATTCGTTGTGATAACACTAGTGCAATAGATATCTCCAAAAACCCGGTTCATCATTCTCGTACCAAACATATTGAAATCCGCCATCATTTTTTACGAGATAATGTTGATAAAGGTTTGGTTAAGTTGGATCATTGCAGGACCGAAAACCAAGTGGCAGACATTTTTACCAAGGCATTGGACAGAAAACCCTATGAGCATTTGAGGATACTCTTAGGCATGATCACCATGAACTAGACAAGTCCCGGTCCTCTATTCCCCCAATGCTTGGCTAGAATAATTCTTTGATCCAGGGGGAACAACACATATAAGTGATAAGTTTTCTTGATTCTGAGTGTTCATGATGATTTGCTTCTTTGGTTATTGATCCTTGGTGCTTCCGTTTTCACTTACGAGACATATTAATTTGAAGCATGAAAACCTCTTTCTTTGATCCCAAAATGACTAACTTGATCTTGTTATCCCTTGTTATAAGCCGAAATGATAGTTAGTCATGAGACCATCCTAAGCCTTGGTCCAGGTAAACGTTTCCTATGAGCTTAATTTTCTTGATACCTCTTCTTTACGGGATTTACTTATTTGGATCAATTTACTGACCTTGCTTGTGTGTTGCTTAGTTGTTTTGGATATGCGTGTGAGTTTATTGTTTCTACCTTGTTATTATCCAAAACCCACCCTTTTATCACTCAAGACAAGGATTGGGATCAGTCAGGAAGGATCAGTAAGGTGGCAGAAATGAGGATCAGTGAGAAATTGTGAGGATCAGTGGCAACGGTCAAAAATTGGAGAGATTGCTTGGTACCGTTGGAAATTGGAAGAAACGGCTAGAAAAGAGCCGTTTGGGACCATTTAATGTGTCTCGGAGTTTGAATCTGTGATGCGACAGGGAGCCGTTGGAGATTATTGTGGCCGTTGGGATCAATCGGTTAGAAGCCGAGATTTTTGGAGCCATTTGAGGTAAATATCTATCCAAATCTATCCATATCTTTCCATATCCAAACCTCTTCCATAAATACCTACCCACATCCTTCCAAAAATCCCTTCACCCGATTCTTGCCATATCTTGCCATAACCGACTCTCTTGCTCTTTATATAAATCCCAACTCTCCGAGATTGCCAAAGCTTTTACCAAAACCCTAATCGTCTCTCCCTCACCAAAATTCTGCAAAACCAAATCCATGGCCTCCCAAACCAAAGACGAAGAAATAGCCGCCCTAAAAGCCCAGCTCGCTGCTCTCTCCGCCCAGAAGGAGAGCGAAACCAAATCGGGAAGGGCTACGGAGGCCCTGCCCATGACCTCTCTGGATTCTGTCGCCGACATAGCCAAGGCGGCGGCACAAGAAGCCAACAGCCCGGAAAAGGACCAGGCCAAGGTCCCGACTGTTGCGGACAAAGATCACGAAGAGGAGGAGGAGGAAGCGGAGGTTCCTCTCAAGAGAAAGACTCCCAAAAGGGGTCGAAAAGAAGCTGATCCGGATGTGGAGATAGTATCTCCGCCTGAGTCACACACAGGGGAATCCACCCCCAAAAGGATCAAGACATCAAAACCTCTTCCTTCCCCTCCGGTGTCCAGTGGTCGCCACACCAGGAGCAAGGCCAAGCTAACGGCCGCGGAAAAAGGAAAAACCTTGGCCGTGATCGAGGAAACACCTGCCCCCACTCCTGCCAATACCGAGCCTGTCGATCCCATCTCCGACGATCCCAAAGATACCGGAGTAGAGGACCGCAAGATTGTCGCTCCCCTCATCGTCAATGAGGAGCTCTTCAGGGCCAACAAACTTAAGGAGCTATGGGAGCTTATCAAGTTCCAAGGCTGGGCGGAGCTCAGTACAGAAAAGGTAACAGTTGATCCCGATCTCGTTCGTTCCTTCTACTCCACGTTCTCTGCTGCTGCTGGACCTTTCTGTGTAATGGGGTCTGCAAAGATTGGGACCAAGTCACTGGGCCTCACCAGTGATGAAGTTGAAGGCTGGCTCCACCTTCCTTCAGGGGGAATTGGGGTGTTGCCTGCCTCTGGTTCCTGGCCCGACGGAAAGGAGGAAATTCTGGAAAGGGTGTTTGGCAACCCTGATGCGAAGCTGGCCACTGCTGAAATGTCTTTGATGGTCCGAGTCGCTCATCAGTATCTGACCAAGGTCTTGGTCCCGCGCCAAGAGAAGAGGAACAATCCAACCATTGCTGACATAGTTTTGCTGGATCAGTTCCTGAAGAAGGACAAGATTGACCTCCCCAAGATCATCATGCTCCACATGCACAAATGCTCTGGCAAGACGCACTCTTTACCTTACCCAGGGATCGTGAAGAGGATCCTCCAGGAGAAGGGCCTCTACCAGCCCAACGAGGAGGCGAGCTTTGGTTTTCCCTTAGCCAAGCACAATATTGTGCGGATGGCTCACATCGACAACCCTGACCCTAAGAACCTCAAAACTGCTGTAAAGGGGTCGGGATCAATAAAGAGAAAAGATTTCGGGTTGATTCTTGCTGAGCTTACAAGAGTAAGGGAGCTTCTTGAGTATCAGGTTGCTGTGCTCACTCATAGGGACCAACAGAATGACAGGGATGCTCCGCATGAAGAAGATACAGCTGATTCCCCGTCCAAATCTTGAGTGATCCCCACCACCCACCCTAGCCTTTACTAATCCTACTTTTGAGTGCTTTTCTTGATGTTTTTATGTTTCTTTTTATGCATGTCTCTGTTTTCATCTTTTGCTTGCTCCCTAATGATGTAATCCAAAATTATAAGTAATGAATGAACCTGCTTGGTTTCTGTCTGCTTATGTGCTTAACTGTTAAAACGTTCTATAAGGATCAAATTGAAGTTATTTGATGATGCCAAAAGGGGGAAGTTAGGAAAATTGCAGAGATGCGTCTAGTTCTTGGTACAGAAGGATCATCCATATGCTAAGGGGGAACTATGCTGCTGGTAAGTAGGTTCGTCGAAGATTCTACTCAGGGGGAACTCTTGTACTTGTTGTTTGTCCATTTGATTTATGTTAAATTTTCCCAAGTGTTTGTCATCATCAAAAAGGGGGAAATTGTTGGGATGGTCTTGATCCCAATAATAGATCTCGTAAGGTTTTGATGATGATACAACACTTGAGAAATATTTAATGTTGTTTGCTAGTGTTTCAGGATCATTCTAGGTTGTATGAGCAAAGGAACACAAGCAGGAACAATCGTCATGAGGTGCCAAGGAAACAGAGCTAATGCTGAGACGCGGAGATTCCAGGGTGCGCAAGCAAGGGATCAACGCTGAAGCAAGTTACTATATTTGGCAAGAGTACCAACGCGCGAGCGCCAGCGAGGGATCTTTCTATCTATGGAAAGACGCGTTGATGGATGACGATTAAGGAAAGAATCAGATCTTTGGCTTGAAGATAATTCTCTTGTTAGGATAGTATTGTTAGGAGAGATATTCTGTTTCTCTTAATAAGATTATTCTAGGGTAAATCCCGATTTATATTATAGGATAGATACGGTTTCTAGCCTTTAGTATATATAGGGGTTTATGTACTTGCATTTAGAAAAAATGTTGAGAGAGTGAATTGCTGAGTGCGATTGAGAGAAAGAACACACGAAGTACTCTAGGTCAAGTTGTGTACGAGAGCTAGAGGTGTGGGTCAAGTCTGTTGAGTCGATTTACAAGTGTGTCCGACGCTGAGGGATCTAGATCTGGGTAGAAGGTATTGTGTAAACCTTAAGATCAAGGATTCGCGTTTGTAAGTTCATACTTGGTAATAACAAAAGGCTGGCTTGATTTAAATCTCTTTGTGTGAACTTATACTTGTTTGAACTGTTTGTTATTTCCGCTGCACGGTTTGTTGATCCCTCTGGAGGATCAACATCCGTATTCTAACACACGTACATCCTACACTTCGTAAGCATAAAAGTAACGCCCCATATACATACAATTTAGTAAAGTAGAATCATATTTATTACATGGGAACTTTTTTGGCCGCAATTGAGAAGGTAGATTAGATTTTCTGGTCGATCGAGATCCAGATGGTAGCTAGCTTCAGGGTTTAGGGAAAAAGACATCATTTTCTATTCAAGGAATCGAGACATAGATATATGAATTCAAGAAGCTAGATTGCCACGTACACACTCAAAATGGTCTCATTTTTCACACGTGGGACGGTTTCGTAGTACTATTTCCTTCGATATTCAAGATAATACTTATCACTCACATCAACATAACAAAAGTATTGAAATTTGGAAAAAAAAAAAGAAGAAGAAAAATCTATGTATCACATAAGTTTGGTAATGCAACCAAATTTCAGATAAAAGAAAATTCAATCAATTGAGTTATTAAATCAATAACTAGCAAAATAAAGAAGGGTTAAGTCAATTCAAGCACTATGGAGAACAATATGTTCGAGTTAGAGTCATCTCTATATAGAGAATGCATAATATACTCTAAATAATGCCCCATTCAATTAAACGAAAGACATTTGAAAATCTCAAGCTCGATCAGACATGATACGAAGCCAACCTAAATCAATAGATAAAACGTCGAAAGGGAACACTCCAAATCGATCAACTTGAATAGACTAGAGATTCATATTGACTATAAAAAAAAAACAGAATAAAACTTTGTTTAGTGTAATTTCAAGTTACTTTTGTCTATTTTTTATCGAGGATAATATATATATGACAATCGAATATAAAATCTCAAAGTACCACTACCTTAGAAGCTTAATTGATCGATTGGTTAAATGTTGGAACACGGTCACTCTCGTCTCTTTTCTATATGTTCTTAGGCTAAAACTATATCACACATAAAAAGTTAACCTAAGTGTGTATGACCTAACCCAAAATCTGGATACTTAAGATCGATACAAGTTACTTTACATAATTGACAATTGGGTAACATTGTTTGGTCCAAGAATTAGCATGAGGAAAACTTATAGACTCAATTATTGTACTTATTCGAAGGAGTTACAAATATCAAATCCTTTTTGGGCAAGTACGTGAAATAATGTGATATAACGTCACATGGGTGCTCAGCTTTACATGTGGTATATTGTACTCCCTCCGTCACTAAAAGATCGTCTAAAAAGACGATTTTTGCGGTTATTAAGAAAATGTGTAAAGTACGTGAAAAGTTGGTGGGAAAAGATGGAAAAGTGATAAAGTTGATGGAATATATATTGATATTAGGAGAAAAAGTGATAAAGGTAGTGAGAAAGTTGGATAAAGGAATAATATAAGAGATTGAATGAGGGTAATGTTGGGATAAAAGCAAACAAAAGGAGACGCCCAAAAAAAAATATTGGACAAACATTTAGGAACGGAGGGTACTAAATTTCAATTCATTAATATCAGAGTCATGTACGTATACCCTTTATTATCCGATTGCGCCATGCATATTTGTATCAAACTACCGACATACATGCATGTGTGACATTTACATTACATAGTATAAGAGCATCTCTCCCCATAGGTAAAATTCTCACTATACCCTACCCATATCCCCCATCCTAGGCCAAATACACATTCCCCCACAAAAAAAAATACCCTACCGTGTTTGCTAGGCTAAAATAGTGGGTCCCACTAATTATGGTGGGCCCATTTACATTGCTTTATATTTTTTTATTAATTATATGTGTTTAGATTAATTA
Organism: Polygonum aviculare; assembly: GCA_934048045.1. Lineage (NCBI taxonomy): Eukaryota > Viridiplantae > Streptophyta > Magnoliopsida > Caryophyllales > Polygonaceae > Polygonum > Polygonum aviculare. Next base: position 8,641,273 of record OW204024.1, read on the forward strand.
ATATGTTATAAAATCATACTATTTAAATGTTTTTAAGTATAAAAATTGTATCATTGTGATGGCCTCGAGATTACGTTTTATACGAGCCTAATATTTAATATATAAAAACGAAATATTATTTCGCACGTAAAAAACTAAAATTTTGAAATATAGCCGTTATTCCCAATTATTTTAATAATATAATTTTGAAATATAGCCGTTATTTACTATTATAATAATAATATTTTTTGAAATATAGCCGTTATTCACAATTATTATTATAATAATAATTTTTTTAATAAAATATAATTTTAATTATTCAAACTAGTCTTTATTTTAGAATATGTTAATAGCGGAAAATACATAGCGGAAGAGTAAACTAGCCGTTAGAATTAAATATTTATAACTTTAGCCTAGATGATTTGGCCTACGGTGGGAGTGAAAATTTTGAGGTTTAGGGTAAATTGGCATCAAATGGGTATATTCCCATATTTGATAGGGTAAAAAAATTTGGCCTTTGCCCTATGGGGGGAGATGCTCTAAGGACGTGATAATATATGACACAACTTATATACTCGTCTCTCTATATTGATTGAGATATAATAGTCGTACATATCTAAGACACATTCATGTTAGATATTTAAATTATTTCTCTATTCTATGTATTGTAGAAAAACTTTGGTGGGTGCTTAATTATACGGATCCATTTAGATCCAGGTAAACTTAAGGCGCATAATTGATGTAGTACAATCGAGTTCCCCTAATCCCCTAATTCTTCGTTTTTTTGACTTGTATGAAATTGTCCAACTACTTTTCCAATGGTTGGAGAATTTATTGGAGAATTTGGTGAAAGCAATTGCAGTCTGCGTGTACAATGGGTAAACATTATTTGGTGAAAGCAATAAACAGTACCGCCAGTACGCAGGACGAAACGGGTGAAAGCAATTGCAGTCTGCGTGGTCGAGCTGGTTCCCGAAGATCCCTCATCTAGGTGAGGGCAACGTCGTGGTGGCCCTTTGTGCACTCCATTGATGGAGATGACCCGTTTCGTCCTGCGTACTGGCGGTACTGTTTATTCAGTGCTTGGCTCAAGCATCGCTGCTTGCCTTTTGAACGTTTATCAAATTTTTGTCATGCTTGGCTGTGGTTTTTTTTGTTTTTTTGTTTTTTTGTTTTTATGTTTGTTTTCGCTTGTCGGTTTGCCCGACTGCCGATTGTTTTCGGCCTCTCGATGTACTGGGCATGTCTTGTACATCGAATTGCTTTCCTTATCCAAAAAATAAAAAATTAAAAAAAAAAATTTATTTGACTCCTTTTCTATTTTGCCTGTCCACACATTTCTGTGATCACATTTCATTTCTTCGTCCTTTTTACTGTGTTGCCCATATTCCGAATTTAATGCCATGAGTTTCACCAGCCAATAACGAAGAGTTCTCGTGAATTTCCATTTTCAGCGGGTTTGTACGGGATCAAGTTGTACGTATTTTACCCCATAAAGTTGAGAGGATATTTCTGAAAAAAATCCAAAAATGATCAATGCAATACCAAAAAGTAAAAAAAGTTAGCTAAGGCATGAGTGATAAAAAGTAGTAATTGAATTTTGGCCTATGAACTCCGTGTTCATTTATACAATTAACGTATAATCAAGGACAGGCTGCAGCTGTATGGGATAACCGCAGATGCAAATTGTGTTCTTTGTAACGAGCTCAAGGAGGAAACAAGTAATCATGTTTGGTTTGAGTGCACCTTCTCCAGCAAGGTTCTGAAGGGAGTTCTGGATTGGATGAAGATGGGAAGAAGAGTGTTGAACATTCAAGATTGGCTTGATCTAGCTGCAAGGCTGAATGAGAAACGTTCTCTTAATTTCTGTCTCTGGAACATGAGTGTGTGCGTGGTGATATACTATGTTTGGAGAGTCAGAAATGCCACCATTTTTAAAGATGAGAGAATGGACGTTGAGACTTGTACTAGTATGAGCATAAGCATGGTTAGAAACTGCCTCCTTGCAAGGTGGAAGACTAACTCTAGAGAGGCTAGAAGAGTGTTTAGAAGAATTGGGATTGAAAGCAATGTAACCAGCTAGTGTTTCTAGCAACAATTTTGTATTTCCACTTTTGTGAATAAAATTACCCCTTTTTATTCAATAAAAAAATTTGACTAGATTTTTTTGATTGAAAAATGGGCAGAGCCCCGGAAATACAAGGGTGAAGGCTAGAGGCTCACATCACGAAAAACAAAACGTCCCCTAGCATCATCGTTCAACAAAGGGACTGAACCTGAAGGTGATTCTGAAATAAAATGAAAACCGGAATTAAAAGAGAAGGCAAGCCTAGCAAGGGAGTCGGTGACAAAGTTTGTTTCCCTAAAGACATGGATAAAACGAACCTCCCAGTCGTCGAGTCACGTCTAATGATTAAGAAAGCCTCAACACTCGCATATCAGGCTGAAAAAGGGTGGCTTGGGCCAACACCCTTGGAGAATAAACTAATAGCCAAAGCAGAATCCGACGCAAGCATAATTAGATGGTGTCCAACCTCCTTATCAAACTTGAGACCATTCAAGATACCCCACAATTCCGCCAAAATAACCGAGCCCGAGCCAATCTTATGGGCGAAACCACCGACCCAGTCATCGATAGCATCACAGAGAACACCACCCGTAGTGGCAATCCCATTTTTATCCACCAAACCATTTGAATTCACCTTGACACAAGTCGTGGGGGGATTCATCTTGCAAACGTTCACAAGAGTTTTCGGTCGTTGGTTGGCATTCGCATCTCTAGCCTTCTACACGCCATTGTACTCCTTAACCATCAGCATAGGCGAAAGCGGCTTCATCCAAGTTTTTACGAATACTACCAAACAGAAGTTCATTTCTCCATCTCCAGATCCACCATAAAGGAGTGACAATCATTTAACTAGATGCAAACCATTCGAATTCACCTTGACACAAGTCGTGGGGGGCTTCATCTTGCAAACGTTCACAAGAGTTTTCGGTCGTTGGTTGGCATTCGCATCTCTAGCCTTCTACACGCCATTGTACTCCTTAACCATCAGCATAGGCGAAAGCGGCTTAATCCAAGTTTTTACGAATACTACCAAACAGAACTTCATTTCTCCATCTCCAGATCCACCATAAAGGAGTGACAATCATTTAACTAGATGCTCAAAGTCAGCAAGGAGACTTAGGCTCCGTTCGGTAAAATTAGCTGAAGCTGAAGTCGAACTGAATACATAGCTGAACTGAATTGAAAGCTGAAACTAAAACTGAGTTAGCTATTTTTGTGTTCGGTAGTAGGAGCTATATAATATGTAAAATTACCAAAGTGGGTACAATAATTATTTTCATACAATATTATTTTTTAACTTATTGCTTATCTTCTTCCACCTTTGTTCACCGTTCACATCTCCCCTCTCCTTTCCCAATGCCTCTTTCATCTTTGCTCCAATTCATGAGCCACCCACAGCCACCACATCTCCGCCACCCATGGCCACTCCCCCACTCACGCCTACTCCCGTCTTAACCACTCCTTCTCTTCCTCCCTCAATGGCCGCCGCTCCCTGTCCCGTCCCCGTAACATCCCCACATCCCACACCCACAACCCCGCCACTCCTTCTGCTTCCCCCGCCTCCTCCCCAACTGCCGCCCCACCCGCCTCTTCTCCACCAGGTCCTTCTCCGATGCCTCTTCAATTCCGTCCGCGTCGGTGGTGAGAGATAGGGTTTGCAAACTTTTGGATTTGGTGATTTGGAAAATTGTAGATCTGGGAATTGATGTGGGATTTTTACAATTGAGTTGGGAAATTTGGAATTTGGAAATTGGGGGATTGCAATTTGGGGTGGAAGAAGTTTGTTTGTTGCAGAGGGTATCAGGGGAATTTTTTTTGTTCAGCTAGGAAAAGCTCCTCATAGGAGCTGGTAAAATGGGACTTAATTAAGCTCCATTAAGCTAGTAATCCAGCTATTTTACCGAACACTACTTTAGGGCCCGTTCGGTGACAGCTTGTTGTAGCTGAATGTAACTTGGACTTTTTTTACCAGCTATTCAAAAGGTGTTCGGTGTATTTTTTGCCTCCTAGCTTGACTGGCTTTACAAAGCTTAATTTAGCTGAAAATTCCTCCATTTTTGAAGCTCCTACCCCCAAGCTTTTTCAAAGCTTGAGAAGTTTGAATCCAATAATACCCCTCTAGTAGATTTTGCAGCTCAGAGACCATGGCCCTCCATTGATATCCATCAACCCCCACCGAATTCACCGACAAAGTCGACGGCGACTTGCGAGGACCAACTTGGGAGGTGCGGTGGCTGAGGAGGTGTCGAGAAGTCGACGGCTGCAAGGGCTAGATATGGGAGGCGAGAGCGACGGAGGTGGTGTCGGGAGTTGACGGCCGCTTGCAAGGACTAGATTTTGGAGACAGAGATGACAGAGGAGGCGTCGACAGAGTCAAAGGGAGCTTGCGAGGGCCAGATCTGGAGGCGACAAGGGCTTCCCAGAGCCAGATTTGGAGGCGATAAGGGCTTCCGAGAGCCAGATCTGGAGGTGAAGAGGCAGATGAGGTGCCGGCGACGGCTCGATCTGGATGTGACGGTGGCGAAACATGTGTCAATGGAGTCGACGGTGGCTCGTGAGAACCCGATCTAGAGGCGACGAAGACAGTGGAGGTGTCGGTGCAATCGAAGATGGCGGCGGAAATGGTATCGAGGTGGTGCTAGGGGTTGAGATGTAAAAAAAGGAGGGCTGGCACCGGGAATTTGGTGGTGGTTGTGCTCGGTTTGGAAGGAATTTGACGGTGGCCAGGAGTACTGTCAATGGAGGTATTTGATTTGGAGGGTGAGGAAGAAGACTAATAGATCTAGGAAATGTATTAAAAGAAAAAAAGAAAAAAAAATTACATATTATGCCCTTTTGGTAATTTTACCAATTACTCAGCTCGTACTACCGAATGATCAATTGACTTTTTTCTCTCATAAATCCAGTTCCAGTTAGCTTTCCAATTCCAGCTCGTGCAAACGAACGGAGCGTTAAGCTTGTTTTTTCAATTAAGCTACATAAAGCTCCGTTCAGCTCCATTCAGCTGCGAACCGAACGGAGCCTACCATTTGAGTTGATACTCAAAGGTAACAACGGGAATGGATACACTTGTCACTTATGGGCCCAAAATCATCCATTGACCCAACCACAGGAGACTGAAAATGATATATGTACAAAAACATCCTCAAACCCTACATCAGAGGAGAAGCCTTTACCATTCTTCATAGTTCTGTCAACATGTTTGCAGGAATATGTCAATGTGATCATTCATTAAACACAATCAACATTTTCATATATGGAAGACCTATTCTAACCCTCACTATAGTTATGCTGACATCGACTAGAAAATGATAGTGTTTCTAAGACTATTTTCTGATATATTCAAATCATGGTTAACTGATAAAACTGCATTCAATGTCTAGCAAACAAAACCATTTATAGCAAAAAGAGTCAAAAGACAATAGCTGGGTTGATAGAAGTCACCATATGTATTAAGCTCTGTTTGCCCGGACACAACTTGAAGATAAAAACCAAATACTAGCACCAGAAACTTAGTCCAACACCAAAATTTCACAGCAGAACAAAATAGTAGCTCTAGTAAATATCTCTAAGAAAACACCTTTTCACAAAAACCACACAATCTCACTTCTTGGACTTCTTTGCTACCTCAGCTGGTTGCGGTGCAGGTGCCGCTTCAGGCTTAGCTCCAGGTCCCTACACGCGATAATAGATAACATTAACCAAACATGCATATGCTATTCACTCGAAAACCGAAATTTATGAATGATTGATTAGTTCACACACCTGAGCCAAACGTTCCTCTCTTCTCGCATGTTTCCTTTCCCTGCTAGCCTTGTTCTTGGCCCTCTTAGCTTCAAACTGATCAGCTAACGTCTTCTCTCTTGCCTTCTCGGCCTTTGACTTGTGGATGCTCTCCATCAGCACACGCTTGTTCTTGAACACGTTACCCTTCACCTTCATATACATGTCATGGTACATGTGCTTGTCGATTTTCTTAGCTTCTCGGTATTTGCGGAGCAGGCGCCTGAGCACACGCATTCTCCTCATCCACAGAATCTTTGTTGGGAGCCTAGCCTCACGTGTACCCTTACGTTTACCTAGATTCACAAGAACAAACCAGCGGAAAAAAATTAGGGCAGCTTTAAGCATCAGTCAACTATTCTTTACATCAGCATCTTGAAAATTAAAACGGTTGCGCCCAACTTAACATACCATAACCAGAATGCCTTCCCTTTCTCTTAGCCTCCTTCATTCTTCTTGCACGAGACCGAGAATGGATCTTTGTGGGCTTCCTAATGATAAATCCATCCTTCACCAACTTCCTTATGTTTTGCCCTGATAGCATGGAAAACAAATTCATTAATAACTTTAATCAATATTTGAGTAAGACTTCAAAAATCAACACAATTACATCAGTTCAAATAGGTGATGCATTATTATTTTCATTACAATGTGAATGTATTCAACTGAAAGGACAAATTTCAAAGCATGTTCAATCTATTCAAGTAGCCACATACTCTACAAATAAAAAAGAATACATTTATTTCAGAGGAATCATTATTAAATATGTGAAGCAATGCACGTAAAGTTTTATCTGTCATTAGAACAGCAGAGCGACCCCAAAATATCATGTGTTTGAGCTCCCTTAGTCAAAGAAATAATATTTGTGGATCAAGAATGCAATGAGAATTGGCATGGTTATCCAAACCTGACCTTGTTCAAACATAAAAGGTCTCAAATTGAGCTGGGTAGATATATGAATATACCATTTATCAAAAAGGCACCTAACAAAAGAAAACGCAATAAATAAAGAGTAACTCTAATGACTTTTTCATTAATTTTCATACAAGTTTGCAATGTTAACGATGGACAGAAGACTTTTGAGAGAATTTCCTATATATAAGATGAACACAGAATCTTCTCAGCGTGACATGTATGAATACTGAAAATCAACGCCATCTCTACATGAATTGAGCGAAAACAACACTCGCATAATGAACTCTTAACATTTCTCCATAGGCTTTTCTCAATCGAGTGTACAAATGAACAGAATCGAATTCCTAGGGTTCAGATTGCGCATCCAATTTTGAGCAGACAATCAGATGAGGCGAAATTCAATACAGTTTCTTTCTTCCGGTTAGGATTTCGAAATCAAAAAAACCGAAATCGAAGAGAAAGCAGTGAGAAAGAGAGTTTACTGGAGTTGGCCATGGAGATCTCGCTGGTTTCATTGGGATCGAGCCAGACCTTGCCCTTCCCGCAATCGAGAACGCTAGCGGCGAGCCGCTTCTGCAACTTCAACGACACCATTTTCGAACTCTCCCCTCAACGTCGGCAAGGTGCCTGCTGGTGGAGTTGTATAAACCCTAGAAATGGGGTGAATTGGGAATCTAGCTCTACTACGTGTGATTCGGATTTTATTGTTTTGGGTAGTATCAATTTGGGCCCAACTAACATGGGTTTCGTATGGCCCAATAAGCTGTTTTTTTTTATTAGGATGAATTAATAGGCTGGTACTAAAAGTTGTGTGGTAACATGTTTACTGGGATCTAAATCCTCTATCCTCGTTGGTTGAAATTTCAATTTTTGACTTTAAAGAGCACAAAAAGGAGTGTAGTTTTGAAATTTCGATCAATGAGGATTAAGGGGACGTGTTTGCGGGACGGAGGATTTGGATGTGTTTACTGGTAGACTAAAATCTTGGGCATGGGTTAGAAAACACTAAAAAAAGGAAAAGAAAATAGAATGGGATGACGGTCGCGGAACACCAACCAGTTCTAATCGTAGACCAGAACATGATTTTGGCCATAGTAATGTCCAACCATTGTATATGTTGAATAGGTCTAGATCCGGTTAGGTTTGAAACAAAAGATCGAAGCGGGAGAAAATCCTAGGTCTTGGAACCTGTTGAACCAATCATCCGTCAAATTGGAGTTTTTTTTCTTCTGTTTATTTGAGATATATTTTAGGACAATTAATGTTAGTTTTTATAATTTTATGTTTTTATATTAACGGTTAGAGTTTTGGGTTTGTTTTTATTATAACTAGATTAATGCCCGCACCCTATACGGGATACGATTGATAAAACTTTTTTAATGTATTATTCAATTGATACAGTAATGCATAATAATATTATTTGGAATTAGATATTGATTTTTTCTTTTTTATTCTAAATCTTCACAATATTTTGTTGACCAACATCGTGATTTGATGTTAAAAATAAATTTAAAGTAAAATTTTATAAAATAAGACTTAAATAAAATTATAGATAAAATACTATCATTTTATTTTAAAATATATTTGATTATTAAAAAATTCATATTACATATGATATAAAACCTCAAGAGAAATATCTTATTAATATATATTTTTTTCATAATTAATTAGATTTTTATGAAAAAATTTAACATGGAGTATAAACCCGAATACTTCTCCGTCATGTGCTCGAAATCCATTCTTATAAATATAGGAAATCCATTTCGAATACTTCTCCGTCATGTGCTTGAAATTCATAATTAATTATTATCGATCCTACTGGCTACTATGATCTTGAATGTTAAAAATAGATTTTTTTTTATCAATATATATACTATTAGGATAGATAACTGATTTATAATTAATTTAACATGGGGTGAGAAGAAAACGAAGTATCTAGATTGTATAGATAGATAAAATTTGGATAGTTTATCAATATAGGATATTATTTTGATAGATTATGGATATAGATATTATTCTGATATATCAATAGATGGTAATTAGATAGATATATATGATAAATTTTTTAATTGTAAAATTAATAAGGATAGATACTTAATTTAACATGGGGTGGGATCAGATTTAACGTGGAGGCTCGAAATTCTCCGATTTTAATATATAGTATAGATTTTTTAAATTTGTCCAGAGTAAGATTTCAGTTCTTTAGGGGAACCAGAACCGCCAATTTAGAAAACAGACCATATCTATGGGGAAAAGGTACTAATGAAGGGTAGATATATTAGATCGATGTGTGTTACTCAACTAGTAGACCCATGAACTATCCGAAACTCACAAAACTTATTATTTTTATCTTCGACATTTTTTTATCAGAAAACGAGGCTAGTCCTTTCGAAATTTGATTGCAAAGAGCTAAAGCATGCCCAAAATGCGCTACAAGATCCTCATGGATGAGGTTTAAAACCGAACTAGGTGATCGATACAACAATGTGTGACAGCCGGAGATTATCACCTTTGCCTTCAAATCGCAATATGTGTTAATCGTGTTTTTCGGAACCAAGCTTCCAAACTCATCACATTTTGACCAGTTAATCGGGTTTTTTCAAATGGATGATAAATTGGCGTTTTTTTATAACAGATAATAATAATAATAATAATAATAAAATACATTAAAACACACACTCGACACTAACCATGTGGAAATATATCAAAAACAGGCATAATATTTCAACAATAAACCGGCAAAACTCTCATACGTATAAACTCTACCATGAGTATCAATCGTAATTCAAAGTCCAAGGTTACAAATCTAGAAGAAGAGGATATGTCAAAGAATAGCAGAACGCATAAATGGTCTCAAAAGTTCCTACTCGACTCTTCCTCTTACTTTTGGATCAAGCAAAGACGGTACAAGGGAGCGAGGCCATAGGCATAGAGTAAACGAGTCGACTTCGAAAGCAATACGATGTCGTCCGGGGTTAAGGAGTCTGCCCTGTTTGAAAAAATGGCCCACAAAGATGCTCCTTGCACATAAATGGAATTTTAGAGAGCATTGATTCGAATTCTAGGAAGGATTTGTTGCTTCTAAAGACGGATTTGAAGCTACAAAGAAATTGTTACGATCTTGGTTTTTGCAGTTACGCACCTCCTAATCTCCTAACCATTTATCCTCAATTCCTTACTACTCATTCTAATCAAGGACAGCAAAGATTTGTGTAAAATGGCTTTCTTCATGTCTGTTCTCAATGTACCTTTTTTACCTCGAAATCGAAAGAAAAGTACAATTTCAAGGTAAAAAGAATATACTTTTGTTGAAAAAGTATCATAGCACAAGTGTAGCCAGTGTCGCAAGTATACTCTCTTGTAAAACACAGACATTTAACCAGACCAGCTACAAACCCAGATCACATTATCTTGCACCAACACATCTCTCTGCCCACACATTATCTTGCACTCAACTTGATCATCCCAAGAACGACAGGTTTCACTCTAGTACAAGAGATCAAAGAAACAAGTGCAAATTATCAAGTAGCTCAGATAAATGTTAAATTTAAGCCTTCTCATTGACCTCGTGAAAAGGCCTCGAAGTGAGCTGGGTAAATTAACAGTTGTCATCACAGCCATTCTACACAAATCCTATCAAAACAACAAGACAGTAAAAACACATAAAATTGCCAGTAAAAAAAAGTAGAAAACTCGGGAGCTCAGATAAATTGAATTCAAGTATTCTCATTTGAGGCTGTGTTAAAGTCCCCTCGAAGAGCTGGGTAATTAGATTTTATACATCACAGCATCCCATTCTTAACCACAAACAAATCACTTTTCGATTGAAGCACAGTTGAATCTCAATTAACAAACATAATTTCGAAAACCAAAAAAGTAAATCCATATTGGTGCTCAGATAAATGTTGTAAATCCTTCTCATTGAGCTTGTTAAACAAGATCTCGAAGAGCTGGGTAATTAGATTTATACATCATTGCAACAAACCCCAAATCACAAATACCAAACAGAAAGAAAGCAGTAAGAAAATAACTCAGTTCAATTGGTGCTCAGAGAAATGTTGTAAAAATCTTCTCATTGAGCCTGTTGAACAAGATCTCGAAGAGCTGGGTAATTAGATTTATACATCATTGCAACCAGTGAAGAATTGAGAAGAACGACGACAAGTTCAAACTGTGACAAAAGTTTGGATCTTTAAGGATTACAGAACAAGAACGAGAGGAAAATAAAGTGCTAAGGTTCAAAGCTTTATAGGGTTCAATGAGGCAGAAAATATATTCCGGCGGTGAAGAACAATTCTCTGGTTGCTAGGGTTTATTAGTAGAATGAAATTGGGCCTGTTTATACACAGGCCCAAAATTACCGAGTTTTTTTTAATTTTAGTTTCTAGGGATCAATATCGCTTCAAAACCGAATCAAAATTACTTTAAACTTAGTTTAACCGAAAATCGAATTGAAATTTTTTATTTGGTTTGGTTCGAAACATTTTTTTTCGGTTTTTGATGAATACAAGTTTTCTCTTTGAAAAGTTCGAACCAAGCACTGTCGGTTTCGGTTCAACTCGATTCGCTTTAGTCTAATTTTCAATTCTGGCCGAGCTGTGCTCAACCCTATTAGTTTTGATCACTCTATCATACTCCGTACTATATAACTAGTATTACTCTTGTGCCTTGAATGCACGGAGTTGATTTATCTAAAAACTAAATTGAATTTTATATAAAGTTATTCAAAAGAATAACTTGATACTTAATTTTGTATTATTTTATTTAATTTGTTTCTTATGACATTTATATTAATGATACAATCTTTTAGGTATAATAAGTTCTTTTAATCAAATAAAGATTTTTAGGATTATAGTTTTCGTATAAAGATTGAATACTCCTAAGATTTCTAGGATTTATTTTAGTGTTTATGGATTATAATTATAATCATAACTATATACTAAAGCGGAAGTTAAAAATAATATTTAGCATGACACATGTCAACTTCTCATTGGACCGCATCATCCATCTTTATTAAAACAATTTAATTTTTTTAATTGGTTGAAATTTCATTGTAGACCCCACATTAGATTTCTTATCTACTTAGTTTCATTTTATTTATTTATCTTAAAAAAAACTAATTTTCATTTAATTATTTTTCTAAATGAAATTACATGTTAAAATTTTCACATATTTTTTCTAAAAGTATTCTTATCTAAAAGTATTCTAAAAGTATTCCCATCCAACTTTTTGTAATAATCCCTTTATTATTTTTATCTACTAATTTCTGTTTTAAATTATTTTTCTTAAAATAAAATATTTGCACGTTTTCTAAAAATAAAGTTTTCCACAAGATTTGCACATTTTATGCCGAAAATTCCACATAATACTTGCACGTTAATTATTTTTCTAAAAATAAAATATTATTTTCAATAACATTATATAAAATTCAAAGTAAGTTTTTAGTTATCAAAATCGTGCTTTCAAGGCACGGGACTGATACTAGTTATATATTTAATTGGAGTTGACATATGTTTTTTCATATTATTATTCAGATCTCCAATTTGATATATTGTAAGATTAATTGATTAAATATTTAAGGAAAACTTATGACGATTTTGTGTACATGGGTTTTGGGCAAGCAATAATGGAGTAAATAGGCTATAAGGAAAAACAATGAGGTCCCATAGGCTTTTTTCCAATTTTGCCCCTACTTTTTTTTCAAAATTACAGGATGACGTCATCATATGTCATTGATGACATCAGCACCCCTTATCACCCATCAAGCGTTGACCGGCGTTGACCGGCGTGGCATTAGTGATGACAAGTGACGTGTCATCAGATGACAAACTACTTGTCATCAGTCCACGTACAAAAAACTTGTCATCAGTGATGACCAGTTTAGATAAAACTCACCACTCACGACCTCAACTTGTCATCTGATGACACGTTGAGGTAAAACCCATCATTCACGTAAAAAACATGTCATCAGGTGATGACGAGTTCAGAAATTGACCTATGTGGGATTTGAACCCACATTATTGTGCATCAAGCACATTGCTCTACCATTTGAGCTAATAGGCCATAATTATAAGTAATATATATACAAATCTAACATACCCAAACCCATAAAATCATCCAAAAAACATTAAAACAGACATGTCATCACCCCCAGATCCGTAAAACAACTTGTCATCACCAAAACACATTAAAAAGGACTTGTCATCGCCAAAACCCATAAAAACGAACTTGTCATCACCCAGAACCATAAAAACAACTTGTCATCACCCGTAAATCATAAAATCGTCCCAAAAACACTAAAATGAACTTGTCATCCAAAAAACCCACGAACTCAAAACCCCTATACCCACAACAAAACTTGTCATCACTTAAATCCGAAACACAAAGTTGTCATCCAAAAAATCCAAAAACATATCCAAACCCATAAAATCATTCAAAAAACCTTAAAACAAACCTGTCATCACTAAACCCACAAACTTGTCATCCAAAAAACCTAAACCCACAAACAAAACTTGTCATCACTTGTCATCACTCAAAAACCCTAAACCCACAAACAAAACATGTCATCACTTAAGTCCGAAAAGTAAATTTGTCATCTAAAAAATCCAAAACCCTCAAAAATCCAAAAACCCAAAAATCCAAAAAATCCAACCGGTTGGATCGGCTCGTTCGAGGCCGGATCCGGCTAGATCCGGCTCGTTCGAGGCTAGATCTGGCTCGTTCGAGCCTAGATCCGGCTCGTACGAGCCCAAATCTGGCTAGATCCGGCTCGTTCGAGCCTAGATCTGCCTCGTTCGAGCCTAGATCTGGCTCGTTCGAGCCTAGATCTGGCTCGTTCGAGCCTAGATCTGGCTCGTTCGAGCCTAGATCTGGCTCGTAGGAGCCCGGATCATGCTCGTAGGAGCCCGGATCTGGCTCGTAGGAGCCCGGATTTGGCTCCAACGAGCCCGGATCTAGGAGAGAGGGAGAGAATGGAGAGAGAGAGAGAGAGAGATGGGGGGACGAACCTGAGGGTGGCGCGAAGACGGCGACGGAGAGGGAGGGCGGGCGGGCGACGGCGGCGACGCAGAGGGAGGGCGGGCGGGCGACGGCGACGACACAGAGGGAGGGCGGGCGGGCGACGGCGGCGTCGGAGAGGGAGGGCGGGCGGCATGAGGAGAGGGAGAGGAAAGAAAATGGAGAGGAGAGGGTGGAGGAGAGAGTTTGGAAAGGAGAGAGTTTGGAGAGGAGAGAGGGAGGAGAGAAAAAATGAGGAGGAGAGAGAGAAAGTGGGTAAAATTTTGGGGTTTTATAGGGGAAAGAAAGCCTATGTAGTTTATTAATTTTTTGGGGAGGTTAGCCTCTCCAAATTCACCCCAAAACAACCCCCCCCACCCCAATCCCTCAAAACTTATAGATACAATTTCAATGATATATATTCTTCATATTTTATATGCATGTGGGTTCTACAATCAAAATGAACCAATTAAATTATTTTAGTAAAGATGAGTGACGTGGTCCAATGTGAAGTTGACACGTGTCGTAATAATTACTACCTCCGCTTTAGTTATAGACTAGTATCAGTCTCGTGCCTTGAAGGTAAGAATTTGATTTAATTAAAAACTTAGTTTAAATTTTATATAAAATTATTCAAAAGAATAGTTTGATATAAAATCTTGTATTATTTTATTTAATGTGTTTCTTATGAGATTTATTTTAATGAGACAATATATCCTTTTAATCAAATAAAGATTTGTAAGATTTTGTATAAGGATTGAATACCCTTAAGATTTGTATGATTTAGTTGAATGTTTAATGGTTATGATTTAGTTTAATAGTTTAATGTTTATGATGATTATGATGATTACTATGCACCATAAATATCTTGAATTAAAATGGAAATAATTATCATCAATATATAGCATACCTTTGCTACTCCTAATATTATCATCTTTGTACTACTACTAATATTATTCTATGCATAAATTTGGATAGATTTTTTTTTAAGAAAATAAGTAAAATGGAAATTAGTAGATAAGAAGAAATCTAATGTGAGGTCTATAATGAATTGTTTCAATAAATAGAATTATCTTAATAAAGATGGGTGGTATGGTCCAATGAGGAGGTGACACGTGTCGGACTAAATATTATTCCTAACTGTAATAACCCTCAATTTTCCGTAAGGACAAAGTTGTCATTTATCCTTTATAAGATAATAACTCTTTCAAACATTATATATAATGATAGTATGATATTTTGATTTATCATATATGAAATAACAAACACTCACAACACTATACAATATATAATAGTATAAGATTATACTAATCATCCTAAGTTAGAGTGTACAAATTTTATTATGGGTTATGAGATTAATTCCTAAGTATTAACTAATAATTACAATAGCCTCTTAAAGTTTATTAATAATATGGTGGAAATAAAAAACAAAGGTAATTTTCGTGTTTTTGTAACCCGATGGAAGTAAGGGTGGGGTGTGTTCGATCAACCAATTCGATGTCATTTCTTCATGAAAATCGAAACGGAAAGATGCTATGGAATCATCTTTCCATCCTCTATCAAAGCCCTCAATCAATTTTGGGTTTTCTTTTCTTCTCCGAGGTCGAAATCGGGTTTGAAGTGGCCAGCTCGGGTTAATGACGAGCAGCTAGGTGCGTCGTTTGGATTCTTAGTTGACGTGGTGGGATAAGGGAGCAATGGGACGGATTGAACTGAATTAATTGGCCAGAGAATATTCGAATTGGATCGGTTTTAGGGAGGAGACGGTTGAGTTCTGAAACCGATAGAGAAGTCGACAATTCGGCCCGAATTGATGAGTATAAGAGGGGTATGAGGGGGGGGGGTTCTTCATTCACATCTCAATCCAGGATTACTCTCTCAAGAGTTCATCTCAAAAAGCTCTCGATTCCGTCCGCATTCGTCGGAGAGACCCGAAGAGCCCGCAGTCCCCTGTTTTAGCGACGCCGTGTTCGACCGCCTCGTTCTCCACGGCCTATCGACAAGAAGTTCCGCCTCCACCAGAATTAGAACTGTCTCTCGCCGCCGGGTTCCAGATCCGTATCTTCCTCTTTGAATCGTTGCCGGAAACCGCCGTGGCGCCGCCTCCAATTCCTCATCGATGCCCCTGTTTTCTGCCCTATGCATTGTAAGTTGCAGGAACTTAAGTGCAATTGTTCTTTTGCTCAAAGCGTTGCTGATTTTAAGTTCTAGTAAGATAATAACTTGTGATTAGTGTAACTAAAATGGGGTTTGGAATATTAAAAATGGAAAACAGAAGTGGAGATCAAAATACATGTACGCACGACTTTAGGTGAAGAAACTAGTGACAGTACCCGTGCCTTGAAGGCACGATTTTTTTGTATATATAAAATCTAGTATATTTTTTCGTCTTTATGTCGAAGTTTAGTATATATATTTTTTGGATACAATTATGTTTATCAATGCTAATTTTTGATATGGTGGAATTTAGTATATTAATTTGGCAATGGATGGCCGTGGAAATTGATTTGTTGAATTTTTTTTGGATACAATCCATCTTTAAGCTCTCTCTCTTTTTTCCTGATAAGTCTTCATTTTAAGTAGGTTAGCAATGAAACTAATGTTAGTGATATGGTTATATCTATCGATAATAAATTTGAGAAGTAATATAGTTATCATATATATTGGAAGCTTAGGATTCGCGTATACCAAAAGAGTTGATCAAATTTTCTACCAAAAAAAAAGAGTTGATCAAATTATTCGTATACGTTAATACTTGATTACCCTCCATAGTTTTCCTCCATATTAACAGGTAACAACCATCATTCTAATACGAATTTTGGATAGATACGTTACTACTCCCATATGGCATCATTCTCCAACAAACTACAATCAAAATATTATTTCAAGCAATATATTAGATAGATTTTTTTTAATTTGGCTAGATATTGCGTTCTACTCCTAATAGATTTGGTAAGTTAGGGTTTGTTTTTTTGGATAAGTTCTATAGCATAGGGTAGTTTATTTTATTAAATTATAATTAATTAAAATAATATTTGGTAGATAAGAAGAAATCTAATATGGGGTCTACAATGAAATTTCAACCAATTAAACAAATTGAATTCTTTTAATAAAGATGGGTGATGCGATCCAATGAGGAGATGACACGTGTTGGGCTAAATATTATTTCTAACCTCCGCTTTAGTATATAGTTATGATTAGCTATATACTAGAAATAAAATGAGTCTTATGAAAATTCTAAAGTATCAACTATGTTAGTATTGAAATTGTGATTTTGATCATATATTTTCAAATCTCGTCGATTACTATACTTTCATAAGGGTATGCTACTATAACATATTTTGACCATATATTAGCATGAAGTATAAGATATAATAGTTAGTAGTTATAACTTTTAAGTACATACTTATTTTCAAATACTATATATGGACAAATCACTCATTTATATATTTATATCACTTGAATAACCTGTATAACTAAAATACTCTAAGGGTTATACAATATGTGTTATAAAATGATAGTAATTTAATAAGCTTTTTAACACCATGTGGTAGTTATATAGTATAAGCTAATATATATGGAGTCAAGTAATATAGACACGGTTTTATCAAATTACCTTATCATTGATATATATTAATAGTTAAACAATATTTAGCTATAAGCTAATATAAGATTTATATGATTATGATTTTAAGAGGGTATTCTATAAACCCATCAACTACCTATTTTCACTCACTATTTTAAGATAAGTATAACTTGTATATTAGAAGGAATAAAAGTAAAATAAGATAACATAAAGTCGGTAAATACGTAAATACTTAAAGGGTTATTATCAAATTAGGGTTCATGAAGGAAATGAACTCTAATAATTCATTTTTCAAAATAAATTATTAAATTTATTTTGAAATGTTTTCTTTCCGGTATCAACTTAACGAAGGTACAAGGATTCGTCGTTGAGACATACTTTCCGATCGTTTAGCCGACTTTATCGAAACTCAAGGCAAGTGGAATTGGTTCGATTTTATGCATATGGTTTAATAGCATGATTTATATTTAAATCATGTTGTGTTTTTGATTGTTGGGAACTAATTGTGTGTTAAAATGAACCTAAGATTTTACTGTTAGATTTAATGACTGTCATTCCTAGTACCTCGTAGGTCGCGCTAGTCGAACTAGGTCTCGATGTGTGTGTGGACGTAAGTGTCACGTTGATTGGTAGTTGTGTATAGATTTATTTAATTGTTAATCTCACCAGTGCGGAGGGAGTACTCCCTGGTGTAAGGTCATGACCATGGCCTCCTCAACCGCTGAGGGGTCGTTTAAAGATTTTATCCCCTTAAGGCGCAATGCCACTTACATTCGCGATTAACGCACCTTAATAAGTTAAAGTGTAATCCTCTGTGTGGTTAATAAAGTAATCAAGATAAGCGCGTTGCGCAATTTAAATCAACTTCATCTTCGTACTCTACGAAGACAGTTAATTAAACTAAAAATCTCTGTGTGATAACACGTTCCCAACAATCTTGCATCGAAGTTTTAACGAGGATATCACCTCTCGTGATATCCTAACCTTTTCTAAGTCATTCCCGTTTTCTGTGGAAGTGTGTAGTAGCTAGATTGTCGTCCGGCTTTCATTCGGAGTTCGACGTCGGTTGCTACGCATTCCCACTAACCGAACCACCTTCAAAAACCCATTTGTTTAGTCTGTCACAAGACTAACCGACCACCCTTTTTCCTTATATGGTCGGCTGGTGTCCACCGAATTTCCGTCGCGGCACATCAGGAGGAGGGCTCGTAATCAAAGACTAGTCGAAGGAGGCGACGAAGACTCAAGCTTCTTTCTAGAAACATTTACATTTATTTTAATTCCGCACTTAAGTATTTCTGAACCTAGTTTTCGTATTGAGATTCTCGAGGTGTGAGATCCAATACTAGTTTTATCCCCGACTTTATATGTAATCGACGATTAAGACCTTTGTTTTCAGTCATTTTAATTCCGCATTAAAGTTTTGTCGTCTTTTGTGATAACTGTAAAGCCTAGGGTGACTTTGGGAGTTTTAACCCGAGGTCACTGGCGGTAATATCCCTACAGAAAAAGGGGGTGTTACACTAACTTCCACTTTAGTATAGTTATGATGATATTAGGATAAACAGAAACCGAGGGCTTCACAACAATTTACATCATGCCATACAAATATTTGAGCCTTTGATTTCATAAACACTCTTCCAACAATAACCAAACAGAAATGCAAGTACACAACTTTTAAGCTTTTCTTCCTGCTTTCTACTAAGGCCTCGTTCGGGAGTGGCATTTCGGAGTAGCGGGAGCGGATCCGAGGTCGAGACGCTACCGTCGACGGGTGTTCGGTGCGCAGCGGGCCGAGGAGCGGGAGCAGACTCGGAGGGCCTCATTCCGCTGGACATTGTCCCCTAGTACCCCCAAGGAGAAGCGGAATCGGGGAGCGGAATGGGGGTTGCGGACGCTACCGTTCTCTCACAAATACCACAATACCCTTGCGATTTTTTTGGGTCTCGCTCCCCTCCCGGCCTTGTTCCTCACTCTCGTTGCCTGCCCTATACCGGATCTAGAATCGTTCTGTTCACCGTCGAGTCCGGCGGAGTGGTGTTTGGGCAGATCTGGCTTCGCTAGTCTGCGCTGGCGGAGTGGTGTTCGGGGTCGGAACGGATCTGGAGGGACGGGAGACCTCGGGCGAGGACGTCCACAGCCACACCGACGATGGCGAGAGCTCCGACAAGGGTGAGGACACTAGTCGGGCAATGATATTCACCCGTCGGCAATCTGGAAATGGGGTTGTTTTGTGTAAAATTTTGGGCAACGATAGTCACGTGAACATGTGTGTGGAAATAGAAAGGCGAATTTGCGAATATGCCCTTAAAAAAGTTTGTAATATGAAGAATTTTCCAATTTAGGTTAAATGGCAAGGGGGCGTTTTCTTGGGCGTTTTTACAATTAAAACTTTAATATTACTTATTCTTTCAAATTGAAAAAAATTAATAAATCAATTTCCATAAAAATAATAATCCCTTTTAAGAATTGTTATTTTTAAAATTAATAATAATGATCTTGAAAGTAACTTTGCCTTGAACATGTTGATTAACCTTCAACGGCAATTTCAGGATCGGTGTTGTTCAAATGATGGATATTCTCATTTAAGGTGTGAGGGTGATCCTGTAGAAGAATTATGATGATTTTTCAAGCCTAAGGCTCCGTTCGGTTCGGAGCTGAATGGGGCTTAAGTGAGCTTAGTGGAGCTGAGTAGGGAATTTTAAGCTTGTTTAGGCCGTTCGGGTATCGGAGCTGGAACGGGAGCTTGTGGGGCATCAACGGACACTGTAAAGCTGAACAAAGCTTAAAAACCCCCATTTTTTACACGCTCCTCCGAGGAGCTTTTGTTGGCTGAATTTCCACATTTCCCCCAATACCCTCGCCCCCATGTTAATTATTTCCCCCCCGATACCCTTTCACCTCCCTCAATTTGAATCTCAACCTCACCCCCACCCAACCTTCCACCCCCAACCCCACTCCCTACAACGCCAATGACACCACCTCTAGCCCCGTCTCCACTCCGGCTCGGGAGCGAGAGAAGGAAAAGGAGCGGACCAAGCTAAGGGAACGGGTCGATTCGGGCCGCCGGCGTGGGGGGGGGTACAGATCTGGAACGGGCGACTCGCCGGTGGTTGGGAAGGGATGGTGAGGCGAGCGAGCGCGAAGGAGAAGGGGGCTGAGTGTGAGGGCGGCTGGAAGAGAGTGAGCCACGGCTGGCCGCCGTCGGAGGTGGCCGGTTTGCCGTAAGGCCGGCGGCGAGTTGGGCGGCCATGTACGTGCAGAATGAAAATAACGAAAGATTGAGAAAGTGGGAGACAAATTAATTAAAAAGAAAATCAATTAAAAGAAAATTAAAGTAAGGGTTGAAAATTTGTCTAAATTGAAGCCCTTTTTAGTCTTTTTAACTAGATATATGAACCCTTTATGGTAATTTTACAAACCAACATGTTTTCCTCGGCTCGTTTTACCGAACACTTGTTATGTACGTCAGTTAGTTAATTCAGTTTCAGCTTCTGTTATAATCCAGCTATTTTTTCCAGTTTCAGCTAATTTTTTCAGTCAAGAGTTAAGCTTAGGCTCCGTAAGGATAGACTAGCTGAAACTGAACTCCTAGTAGTTGAAACTGAAAAAAAAATAGCTGAACTATAACAGAAGCTGAAATTGGATTCACTAGTTGATGTTATTACGTGTGTTCGGTAAGACAAGCTGAGAAAAAAAGATTGATTTGTAAAATGACCATAAAGGGCTTATATATATTAGGTCAAAAGACCAAAAATGGCATAATCTCTTTCTCTTGGTCGTTTGTTCTTAGTGAGAGAAATCAATTCCAAGTCCCACTATTTTCCCTATTTCCCCTTTGAATGAAACTACAGCAACAACAAAAATGATGTTCCTCTTTCTCTTCATGCATCTCTGTCACAAAAAAACCCCATCGATGGAAATATCAAAATCTATTACTGTAAGAAAATAGTAATTGTGTTTGCACAAGGGATTGTAATTTCCAGAGAGAAGCTTTTCCTATTATGGTCTCGTGGAGTGAGATTGTGGGTTGAGATTGTTCCTCCTCCCCAATCCCCCTCCCGTCAAAAGTACCCAACTTGAAGTATTTGTCTTCAATCACAAATCTGGGTTCCTCTCATCTGGGTTGAAATTCTTTCTCATTTCCCCCCTTTTGGGTTTCCTCTCATCTGGGTTCTCCAACCCTAGATTTGTGGTTCCGCCGTTTTTGCTCTTTGTGATCAATGGACGAGAACGGCTCGGAGATAGAGAGAGATCGATGAGAACGAAGGTCGGAGAAATGAGAGAGACCGATGAGAACGAAGGTCGGAGAAATGGGAGATATGAAATGGGAAGAAGGAGAAATGGGAAGGCGAGGGTATCGGGGGTAATTTGTGCCTCCGGACTCATGTTCAGCTACCAAAAGCTCATCATAGGAGCTTGCAAAAATGGGGCTTTTCTCAGCTTCATTAAGCTACAAGGGCCCACTCAAGCTCTCATTTCAGCCCGTTTCACCGAACACCATTTATGGGATTAAAAAACCCATTTCAGCTTCATTAAGCCCATTTAAGCTCGTTTCAGCCCCAAACCGAACGGAGCCTAAGAGCTGCATATTCATTTTTTTATCAAAAAAAACAGGGATGCATATTCATCAACCTTCTCCTTTGAAATTCAAGAGCTTGTTGGCAAGTAGATTCTTGCTCCAGCTTTTTCCTCAACATTTCCCGGTTATTATAAAGCATTATCGATCCTAGAAAACAAAATACATGTCATCAAGTGGATAATATTTTCAAGAAAATTTGAAGCACTGATAGATATCTCAAAAGAAATTAGATTCTTACCAACATGCATCTTAAAGGGCTCCTTGTAATCGAGTCAAGTTGGGCTAGATACTGACGAGAAAACTCAGATCTATCGAATTGTTGCTGCTTCCTAAATCCAATATCCCAATGCACAAACTTTAGGGCAAGATATTGAAAGTAAAATAGAATACTTTACAATGTAGAGAGCAGCAGAACATATTTATCAGCTAGTTTGCCCTTTTCCTTGTGGAGATCCAAAATCAAGACAGTTACTGTGACAAGGAGAATCGAGTTGGAGTGGACCCTAAGATCAAATCCAAGTACAGATCGCTGTTTGAGGGTGCGAGTAATTTAAAGTGAGGTACATCCCCCTCCCTATTCCGCCCCTCCGGCCTCGACGCTTCCCAGTGGGCCGCCTCCGCCTCCTCGACGCCAATGGAACAACAATAGTCGCCAATGGCACAACAACCGTCGCCGCCGCAGAACCGAAGCCACCGGCACAAATCTACAATCCTAACCGCCCCCGACCCCGTCCTTTGCCTGCCGATTCTCCTATCTCGTTATTTTAGTTTTTCTCAATTTCTAAATGGGAAAAAAATATAAAACCATTAATTCCTTTAAAAATAAATTACATAATTTTAGATTTGGGGCATAGGTGCTAATTTTTAAAAATTTGGGTATTTATGCTATTACAAACCCTTTTAAGGGTATGAGCTGCTAATAACACAAATTAGAAATGATGTTTAAATAATTTGGGGTATTTTTGTCATTTGCTATTAGTGTTTTCGGGATTCACCTAGTTAACTTTCCGAACACCCATTTCACCTTTTCCTACTCTCAGCTAATCAATTCAGTTTCAGTTACTTGATGTCCGCGTTTTAGATAGATTTTTAGGGTTTAGATAGGTTAGTTTAAGTTGTTTTTCGTGCTTGAGTCATGTGTTTTTGAGTCTTTTTGCATGAGTTTTCGTATTTCCTTGAGATTCGGAAACTACGCATATTTGTGTCGTTTTGTAGTTGTTTTGAAGTTTGAAGAAGAGTTTGGAGCAATGCTAAGAGAGGATGGACAAACTAGGGGGATGATCATCTCGAGAGGACAAGCTAAGGAGAAGAGCTAAGAGGAGCTAAATCAAGAGGAAAAGTGAAGGAATCGACCCCAGGATCGAGCCAATGCAGGTCGAGCACGAGCTAAGTGAAGAAGATAAGAGAAGCTGAAAAAAAGAGCTCTCAGGATCGACCCCTAGGGGGTCGATCCTAGGCACCGACTTTCCTCTATTCCGGGTATATTGTTGAGTTTCCTAATTTGTATTTAAGGAAGGTTGTTTCTTTGTGTTTCCTAGTTAGATTAGGACTCCTTTTCTTCTATAAAAGGATGTTGAACCCTTTAGTTTTGATGAATTCATCCTTTGGGGGGGATTCAATCAATTAATCATCAAGACTTGGAGAGTTAGGAAGAAGACTTGGAGAGCAAGTTTGAGGTTTGTAAGATTGATCTTTGGTTTTAATTTGAATTCTAGTTTGGTTTTGATCATGTCTTCTTCTTCTTCTTCCTCTTCTCTCTTTGCCATGTGTGAGTAGTCTTCTTAAGTTCTAGGGTTGGGCAAAAACCCGACACAATCATGCATGTTTGAAACTTGAATTCATGACTTGAATGCTTAAGGATCATATCTAACCTATCTTGTGCTTAATCCTTGGTGAAAATTGAGGCATGTCTTGTAATTAACCCTAGCGAAAGTGAAAAGTTAGTTGCTTGATTATATCTAATAGGATTATTTGCGAAAGTTGATATTCCTAGGTTGTAGGATAGGTAGAAAGTTGTTTGATTTGCGAAAGTTGATTGAATAGCTTGAATTGTTTGCGAAAGTTAACTTTTCTATGATCTAGATTGCATGATAGTTGTGAATTCTTGTTGAAAGCATGTATGGTTGTTGTTGTGGTAGCCCTAGCCCTAGGATTTGCCCCTTTATATTGATTGAAATTCGTGATTTTTCCTTGATCCCGACTCCCTAAGTCGTGTTCAAGCTCTTGCTTGTGGTTGAGTGCGTGTTGTGTGTTCCGCTCTCAGGATCGACCCCCCCTAGGGTCGAGATCGACCATCTTTGGGTCGAGCCTGAGTTGTTTTGCCCTTGTTTTCTTTGCTTTTCGTAGTTTTTCGACTAAACTTAGCACTGTCCTCAATACAAATTTATTTGTTCGAGAAACCCTTCAACATTACTTTCCTAGTTTTCAGCTTCCGCTATGAAGTCAGCTTCATCTAAGTTTACCGAACGGAGCCTAATACTGCACTAGATTAGATATATATAGTACATTCCACAATGGAGATCAACTACATGTTACACTTTTGAAAAAGTGTTAATAGTAGTCTATGCCCCTAAAAAAGTTGTTAATGACAAATATGCCTTCTTTTTTTCTAATTTGCATCAACACCCAAATAAATGAAGATAATGCCCAAAAACAATGTAACGTAATACTCAATTTAATTTGATCACATATTAATTTTGTCATACTTTATACTTACACTTTAATTTTTATAGAGGTAAAAATAAAATCATATTATTGATCATATATTATTTTTTGACATTGCAAGCCAATAGAATATATTCATCTTACATTAAATCAGTTTTAGATTAACTTTCAACAAAATAATTTATCCTTATATTTTATACTATAAAACTATTCATTATTTTTCCTTACATTTTATATAGAAAAAAATATTTTACTCATTTCATTTCCGCAATATTAAACTCTTTTTTGTTCTACCAAAAAACTCCTTTTTTTTTGTTTGAAGAAACTTATTTTCGAATTTTGATTTTGAAAATAATAATAAATAAATAGTTTATCTAGATATTGAAATATTTATCATTTTTTGTACATTGATCACTCTAATAGTCTTATTATTTGATTTTTGTAATATTAACTATCATTTTACCTTGTTCTTTGTGAAAAAATTATTAAATTGGTACTTTGATTTGAAGAAAATGATGAACATTACGTCATATTTCTCTTTTTATCTTTTTATGTAAAAAAAATAAGATTAATTTTTTATTTATGGTTCATTGCTTGAATTAAATTATCTTTTTAATTGCTTTGTAGTCCATTTATGTCAATATAAAATGTTTTATAAAATATAATTCTATTTAAAATATAGTTTTTACTTTATTTTTTCCTTTTAAGTATTTATTTATAATGTTTTTACAAATTGAAGGTTGATATAAAAATGAGTTTACTATATTTAATTATAAGCCTTTACTAAACTAATTTTTCACACTATTAAAATCATGTTTTAAAAAAAATTGTATTCATACTAAATTACTTGTCGTTAATTTTTTTTTAATAAAAAGGGTTATTTTATTCACAAAAACGTGTCACGGACAAAATAGCTAGCACGAGGCTAGTTGATTACATCATCTTCAATTCCTAGATTAGCTAGGATCCTTCTCGATCTCGACTCTTGTCTTAGGCTTCCAACGAGCTCTAATACAATTCCTTACAAAGTTTATGCTCAACCTAGAGCAAACTTCCACCTCCACTTGCTCATTATTGAAGATGAGCCTATTTCTAGCACTCCAAATGTAATAAGTTGTTGCACTATGGCAAAGATTCCACAAATTATACCTCAAGCTACTCTTATCTCTGAAACTGCACGCTTGATTCAGCCACTCAGCGATGCTTCGTGACCTTCTTCCAAGATTTGCCCGGCTCAACACCGAACCCAACACAGTGCTGGAGAACTTGCAGCCAAACCATAGGTGCACCTCGGTCTCCTGTTGTCCATCCTTGCACAGGCCACACTCATCATCAACAGCTAGTCCAAAACCAACCAGCCTGTCCTTAGTCTTCGCACCTCCGCTGCAAACTTTCCATAGGTTGAACGCAACCCTGGGTGTGTTCAAACGCTGCCAGACGACGCCTTTCCACCTTACTTCCTCAGCCCTTTCCCTTAGACAGTCGTAGAGAATAATTTCTTGTATTGCACTTGTCGTTAATTCCTATTTAACATTTTAATTTTTTTATAAACTTAATTTAACAATTTTTTTATATTACATATTTTTATGAAGGATTTGGCTATATATAGCATGAAAATACCACAATATGTCAAATTTGCACACATAGCATAACCCCTCTCTCCACCAGTTGACCGACCGTTGACCGGCGTTGACCGACCGTTGACCAGCCCTTGACCAGCCCTTGACCGGTGTTGACTGTCATCAATTGTCACCTCAAAGTGACAATATTCACACCTAATTGTCACCACAAGTGACAATATTCACACCTAATTGTCACCACAAAGTGACAATATTCACACCTAATTATCACCACTAGCGACAATATTCATATTAATTGTCAACAAAAGTGACAATATTCACACCTAAGTGTCAACACAAACAATATTCACACCTAATTGTCAACACGAGTGACAATATTCACACCTAATTGTCACCACAAGTGACAATATTCAGCAATTATTCACACACTCAATTGTCGTCACAAGTGACAATATTCACACATAATTGTCAACACAAGTGACAATATTTACAGCTAATTGTCAACATAAGTGACAATATTCACACCTAATTGTCAACACAAGTGACAATATTCAGCAACTATTCATACACTCAATTGTCATCACAAGTGACAATATTTACAGCTAATTGTCAACACAAGTGACAATATTCACACCTAATTGTCAACACAAGTGACAATATTCAGCAATTATTCACACACTCAATTGTCATCACAAGTGACAATATTCAACAATTAACTAGAAGATTATAGTAATCACACCGAATAAGTATAGCTAAAACAAGACTTATGCACACAACTCCAAATTATCATCACAAGTGACAATATATATCATCACCAATGTTATCACAAGTGACAATATTCATAACTAATTGTCATCACAAGTGACAATATTCAAGAAATAACTAGAAGATCTAGGGACACTCATGAATTTTATGAAAGTAGTTTTCTTATCAATGACAGTGATTATAAAATTTAGTGACTATATATGTCAAGTGTATAAACAAGTAAAACCATTCAGATCCAATCACAAGTGACAATATATGTCAAATTGATAAACAAGAAAAGTCATTCAATCAATGAAAACAATGTGATCCAAAATCAATTATTTTGTCATCACAAGTAACCATTAATTATTCTATCCACTTAAGTGACAATTAGTTTTTGTGTCCAACTAAAAGACAATGTGATCCAAAATTATAAATAAGTGACAATTAAAACATCCCAAATTTACCTTGGCCGAGCTTAAAGTTGAACGGGGTTCTTCTGTCACGACTTGAATCAAACTGAGTTTCATCAAGCAGTGTGCCAACATAGTGAACAACAGAGCATAACACAACAAGATCAGCCTCAATTCAAAATCCATCATCCAAAACTCAAACTCCAAATCCCGAAAGAAATCACTGAAATACCTTCCACATCATCACCTTTGCCAGGTCGCTCCCAGTCTTCGCCTTCCTTGAGAATCTTCTTCATGATCTTCGTCTTCCCAATCTCCTTCTCTTCTCCAACACTCAAGATCGGAACGTCTTCTGGAAAATCGTCCATGTCCATTCCCATCTCCTCGTCGTTCACACCAGAGCTCGTCGGAAAGTCGAAATCAATGGCAAATATCCACAACAACCAGATCCGGAGCCTCATCGCCGCCTCAATCCGCCTCCAACAAACCAGATCCGGAGCCCCGTCGTCCAACGGCGTAAATCCGTTGTTGTAGCTCCTCCGACGCTGTCCACGAGCCCTCTCTCCAGATCCGCGCCTGATAGGGTTCCGATTTACGTTTGTCGATTGCCTCAAACAAGTCATCTTACTCATCGAAATCTTCTCGCGCCAGTTACAACTTGTTGAGCGCGCTCAACAAGTTGTAACTGGCACTGATCCTCCATTCTGAGATCGGGAACCGATTTCAAATCACAAAGCATTCTTATTAGAACTGAATTTCAGTTTTCGAGTCCGATCTTACCTTAGCGAAGACATCTCCGGCGACGTTCCGAGAGAGGAGATTCGAGCGGGAGTTGTAGATCGATCGAGAGGACGGAGAAGTTGCAAATCGATCGAGAGGAAGGAGAAGTTGCAGATCTATGGAGCGAACGAGAGTGTAATGGGGGATTTGGAGGAGAGAGAAATAAAGCTTATATATTTTTAATTTTTTGCTATATTGCAAATAAAGGGGCTTTGGGTATTAACGGGCTATTAGGTAGTATTGTATGCCGTTCCACACAAATCTCTCTATTTTTATTAAGAATAATTTCTTCTATTGCACTTTTTGTTATAACATAAACTATAAAAATACTTAGGTTTTATAGCGAAAATGCCCAAAAGGGCATGCCTTGCCATTTAACCTAGATGAGGGTATATTTTACTTTAGCAACCTTTTATGGGGCATTTATGCAAATTCGCCTTTGAAAAAACCATAAAAGAAACTTGAAGCCAAATTTGTGTGTTGTTAGGTGGATGGTAAGCCTGATGTATGACCATAAACTAATTTTAGCATGCATTAATGTGAAATCATCTGGCCTGGATTTTATATTATACGCATATGTCAGAAGGAATCAAATCCACAAAGTTAGTTTTCTTAAGAAAAAGAAGAGGAAGTGAATGCAGCCACCAAATCTATATTGCTAATAATAGGGAGCAATTCATGCGATAGATTTTATGTTAAACAAGAAAGTTAACTCTACCAGAAAACACAATTATAGCAATTGCAAAAATAGCAAAAATCCAAGAGTATATAGAAATTTATAGATTTTCAAATGGCAAGATACATGCAGGTTTAAGGGGACCCTTGTAATTTAGAAGAGAATCTCCTTGAATTACTGAGGATCAAACTAGGCCTTTGTAAATGTACAAACTTATTATAGCTGTCAAGAAAGAAATCCATTCGATCAATCCTAAATAAGGAAGAGATCAGGCAAAAATGAGCGGCAAGAACATTGCCATCATCGGCATAGCCAGCTTGATCTTGGTGGCGATGGTGATTGGCGTGGCAATCGGATTCCATAAAAAAGACGATGGCTCGAAGAAGGACAATATTTCCGCGACACGTAAAGCCATCGAAAACATCTGCCAGCCGACGGACTACAAGGAGACTTGTGTGAAGACCATAGAGAAAGGGTCTCCGGCTAGCAGCGACCCGAAAGATCTTGTCAAGGCAGCGTTTGACGTTGCCTTGAAAGCGATCAACAATGTTTCCGAGCACTCGACCCTCCTCAAGGAGCTCGAAAAGGACCCGAAAACCGCCAAGGCGGTTGAGAGTTGCCGGAGTCTCTTTCGTGACGCTGCCAATGACTTTAGGTAATACGTACGCGCGTAACGTACGTACATACTACATATGTGTGTTACATGTGTAAATGTTGTGTACGTACGTGGTATTTGTAATGTCATGTACGTTTGTGTGCATTATTGTTGACTTGGTGTATGTGTGGGTGTGTGGATCTTAGGCGTTCGGTGGACGAAATTTCAAGGTTTGATTTGACCCACCTTGATAGCATACTAGCGAATTTGAAGATATGGTTGAGCGCCACGGTCACGTACCAACAGACTTGCCTAGACGGGTTCATCGACGCCAACTCGGACGCGACTCTGAAGGTGAGGAAGCTGTTGAATCTTACGATGCAGATGTCGAGCAACGGCTTATTCATCGTCCAAGGGATCCAATCCGCGTTAGGGGACCTGCAATCGCAGATTGGTCACCACGCCCCAAGGAGCGAGCCTAGCAGGCGCCTGCTGAGCTCATCCAAGGCTCATGGGAGCTTGGTTCGCGATGATCATGACGAAGTTGCGGTTCCAAGATGGATGGAGTCGGATCACCACATGCGTAGGCTGCTACAGGCCAAGACGATAGACGAGATGAAGCCAAACGTCGTCGTGGCTCTAGACGGTAGCGGCCATTATACGAATATTCGCCAAGCCTACTTGAATGCACCCAAGAAGAACAAGGTGCCTTACGTGATCCATGTCAAGGAAGGAGTTTACCACGAGCACTTGTATCTCGAAAAAAGGTACAACGTGGTGCTCGTCGGAGACGGCCCGACAAAGACTAGGATCACAGGCGACTTATACTACGGCGAGAACAATATGACCACAGTACAGACTTTCACATTAAGTAAGTAGCTCATGATCATGTACGTGCAACTTTACTTTATATATATATCCTTGCTAATTAATGTGTGTAATGTTGTCTTGCTTGCTTGGTTCATGAATGATGCATTGTAGCGGTTAAGTCTGGCATGTTCTTGGCAAGAGACATCGGAATCGAGAACACGGCCGGTGCTGCGAAGCACCAAGCCGTGGCTCTTATGGTTCAAGCCGACAAGAGCGTCTTCTACAATGTCCATGTTGACGGGTACCAAGACACCCTTTACGCGCACACGTACCGCCAATACTATCGCGATTGTCGCATATCAGGCACCATCGACTTCATCTTTGGCGACGCAGCCGCCTTCTTCGAGAATTGCACCATTGTTGTACGGAAGCCGTTGGACAACCAAGCTTGTATCGTCACCGCGCACGGTAGGACTGAAAGAACCGCACCTACGGGCTTTATCTTCCACAAGAGCAAAATCGTTGCCGATCCTGACTACTTCCCTGTAAGGTACGTAGGTAGCTTTGTTTGTTTCTTACTTATCAAGAACAACTCGATCATCAATAAATTAATACTCGATAAATTGAAGGTTCACGAACAAGGCGTACTTGGGTCGACCATGGAAACCATTCTCCAAGACGATTTACATGGAGTGTCACTTCGACGATTTGGTCAGCCCGGAAGGATGGCAGGCATGGAGCGGCAACTTCGGACTCGACACGTGCTACTATGGTGAATATAAGAATGAAGGCCCAGGCTCAAACACTGAGCATAGAGTCAAGTGGCGTGGCATTAAGACCATTTTCCCCTCTCGGGCTGCCAAGTTCATGCCTCTTGCCTACTTTGAAGAAGATGACTGGATTATAAACACTAGGGTTCCATATGAACGTGCTTTGAGCTCGGATCCGTCAAAGTTTGTCGCCCCACCAGGTACTAATGACTTAAGCAACATGTATAGTTGTACACATGCATGCATGCATGATTAAAATACGATATATATATATACATGATTATAATAGTTTATATATCTGGTACGGTGTTGTAACAGGTGCCATAGACGAAATCCCCGACGACCCGTCAAAAGTACCACTTAGTGATATCAAGGGTAGATATGGGCACAAAAAGAAGAAGCCCCGGAATGGTAAAGCTCCTGCCCCAGCACCGTCAATAGGATCTTCACAGGCACCGTCGCCGCAGCCATTGCCTGCAACTCCGACCATATCAACAAATGCTCCTATCAACAACACAGGCATGTCACCACTACCAACTCCAACAACAAATTCAAAAAGTGTACCTAGTGATCAGAGTCCACCCACAACGCCGACGGCACTCGTGCCACCTAATGACCAACATATGGTTAGCACTGGCTACAGACAGCCGCCTCCATCATCGACGTCTCCACCACAACCAACTCCAAGTTTAAGCAATGCACCTAGTGATCAGAATTCCACCTCAGAGGCAAGTTTAAGTAGCCCACCACCTAGTGATCAGAATTCTTCTATAGAAGCGAGGCCACCACAACCAACTCCAACTCTAAGCAATGCACCTAATGATCAGAATTCTTCGTCGGAGGCAAGTTTAAGTAGTCCACCTAGTGATCAGAATTCTTCTTCAGAGGCAAGTTTAAGTAGTCCACCTAGTGATCAGAGTCCTTCTTCAAAGGCGGCGCCACAACCGCAACCAACTCCAAGTTTAAGCAATGTACCTAATAATCAGGATTCGACGGCGGTGCCACAACCGACTCCAAGTTTAAGCACTATACCTGGTGATCAGAATCCTCAATCGCGAACGAACCTTCTTGAAACAACACTCAAAATGAACAACAACAAAAGGTCATTGCTAAGTGAGAGCAGTGCTTCAAAAGGGGTCGACGAAACGCCATCGAATACGCCGCTTAACGGCCCTCTGTTGATGGGGTCGCTAAAGCCAGAGGAATTAGCTCCAACAAGTGCACCCATTAGCGAGAGCCCTAACTCGTCAACGGCGGTCAAACTCGACCGATCGTTGGTTGAAGATGATGCTCCCATTGATGCTCAAAGTGAGAGCTCTTCGTCGGTGGACAACCTCGGAAGAATGCCAGTGCAAACCGATCGAATTTAGATGATCTTTAAGAACTTAAAACAAGACGAACGAGAGGAAAACCTAGAGATACAATAGCCCAAGTTTAAATAGATATCGATTCTCCATCTCTCTAGTTGCTAGCTAGCTAGGGTTTATTAGTTGAACAGGCCATTATCCGAACCTCTATTAAGTAGTTGCTCCAAATCTATATCATCCAGCATTAGTTTTTTTTTTTTTTTTTTTTCGAATCCAGAATTAATTAGTTTATTTCACGTACTATACACACCAGAATATTTCATCTTTTTACATTAGATACAAAGTTTATATAAGGTTGAATTTCTTAAGAAAACCTTGAGTATAACTTTGATTTATTTACTTCTTATTTTTAGGAGGTTAAATTCATATTATAAAATAATTTTTCTAGTTAAAAGTGGGCACGAGCCAAAATTCGTTCTCGGATTGATTAAGCTGGGTTTATATTTACATAACCTTATAGGATACGAGATTTTTTTTGTTGAAACCTTATAGGATATTGTTGAATCCCGAAAAACAAGCACTAAGTACGGGACGAGGCCAATATAAACTCTCATGCCTTTCGGCACCAGAAACCTGTTCTTCTTACTTTGAGCTCCTCCCGTTTATTAGTTTAATATATTATCTTTTCGAAGGCTTATAAAAGTCCATCATATAGATAGTGCAGTCTCCTCGGAGAATCAAACAAGTCGGGCTCCGTCCTCCGAGAACAAGTCCTGGGCTCGAGCCCCTTTTCGTTCGCCTTTAAGTCCAATACCCCTCCCTTTATATAGGCAAAGTGATGTGACAGCTTAAAACCAAGCGTTCGATGTGGGATGGAGTAGAAGAGAGGGAGCGCGCTCACAACGCCTAGGCACATGGCTAGAGCGCGCACAAGGTACCAGGCCGAGGCACAAGGGACAAGGCCTGATAGAGCGCGCACAAGACATGCACAAAGCCGGATAGAGCGCGCACAAGGCCGGGCCACAAGGCACAAGGCCGAATAGAGTGCGCACAAAGCACAAGGCTGAGCCACGATGTGCACAGGGCACCAGGCCGGGCCACAACGCGCTCTGGGCACATTGTTAATTTGGTTTCAGATACCACCATCGTCTATTGCTATCGGTTTATATTGAGCACCAACAGATACGAGATTTGTACTAGTTTAAATAAATTTATTTATATTTTAAGATAAGTTTTCTATAAATTTTCATAAACTAATATAAGTTTTGGAGATATCTATCTCCAATTACATAAATGTTGATCATTAACCCAATTCCTCCCAATTGCACCAGCCTATTATTAATGGGGAGCCTAAAAGCCTTTTTAACCGTAACCCACACTTATTAACAACCTCCATCTTAATGAATACTAAACACTACATCCTCCATGGCGAGAGACCTTCACCTCCGTCCTCCACACCATATATAAATACACATCTGCATCTTGAAGCGTACATGCATTCGATTCAGTGGCCACATGTCTTGCAAAGAGCCCTGGTGGCTTCCTCTTGTCCATCTCTCCGTCTCACCAACAAAAAGCCCTGATGGCTCCTGATCTCATCTCGCCTCCAGAGGCGGCGACGAGATGTCGCCAAAGACGACGACGACAGCAAGGAAGAGCATTGTGGAGAGGAGGAAGGGCCAGAAGTGGGCGAGGACATCGAGGACGCTCGGTGCCGCCTTGATTAGGGCGAAGACGGTGAAAAATACGGCGTCGGCGGTGGCGATTGGGAGTTTGAACTGCGATGCCGCCTTGATTAGGGCGTAGACAGCGACAAATACGGTGGCGGCGATTGGGAGTTTGAATTGCGGAATCCTTTCCGGGATCTCCATGGCTCGATCTCGCTTTGTGTGTCTTAATGGATTTGCGAATGAAACCTCCTTCTTCATCTCTTCTTCCCCTTGAACCGCTTTTGTCTTTGATTTCTGATTGTAGAAAGAGGGTGGAGCGATTGTCTTCGCGTGTAAATCATGGAGCTTCTTTAGTAAATATGGGAACGGGCAGCAGATTCATAAGAAATTCATTAACATCCACCTCCTGAACATGTATGTGAAAATGGGGTCCATGGACATTGCCCTGAAGCTGTTTGATGTAATGCCAAAGAGAAATGTCATGTCCTGCAATATTCTGATCAACGGGCACGTCTTAAATGGGAACTTGGAGGGTGCTCGCAAGGTGTTTGACGAAATGTCTGAGAGGAATGTAGTCACATGGAGCTTTTTTAAAAACAACGGCCTATTACAAAGCAACACAACGTAAGCTTACCTCCAAGATCCGTCCAATAGACGGACAAAGCTAGCTAGTATCTTATATTTTATGAAATATTTCAACTACCTACAACTCTCATAATTAAGCTTCGATAAATTTTCATTACCTACTTACGTCGAACACATGTGAGAGATTTTTTTTACGTTAATTTCGATAAACATCCTTAAGCTCAATATAAGTTGTGCGCCAACGGAACCTAAGTCAAAGCAACAACGCTCCTTTAACCAAAAAACAATAACTTGATTTACAAATGAAAAGTTTAAATTGAGAAGATATATTCATATCTTAAAATGAAAAAATGTAAGATAAATATATGGTTCTGGTAAGAATAACCCTTATAGCGTAAAATGAGAAACAATCTCTACCGTTAGGTCTTTCGGATCTAACGGAGGAAATAAGGTGGTGGCAAATTAAACTTGTAAATAAACTGATTTTGACCCAAAAAGGTTCATTGTGTTTCACTTGTAGGTTCATTGTGAATTCATTGATTGTAGGTTCATGAAGTTTAATTGTTTGGTTCATTGTCTTCAACGTGATGGTTTAAGAATTTAAATCACTCGGTTCATATATGACAAGATACGTAAATTGTATAAAAGAAAAATATTGAATTCATTGTTTTTAAGTTCATGAAGTTTAATTATTTTGTTCATTGGATTCGACGTAGTGGTCCATAAATTTGAATCACTCGGTTCATATATGACAAAATGCGTAAATTGTGTAAAAGGTGGTTCAGTGTGTTCCAATTCTAGGTCCATGTTGTGTAATTATACGGTTCTTTTAATGTTTTAAAGTGCATAGAAGATAACTTAATCCTCAAACACACATAACAAAACATTGTTTGAGGTTTATACTCAACCGTACAAGTAGTAATGAAATAAGAACAATCTTGTGATAAGTGAAGAATGTAGGGATCGTTATCGTTCTCATCATCATCCAATGGGGCTCCACCAATGGTATTAGTATTATTATGCAAATCCTTCAATGAAACTCCATCAGTACTAGCATCATCATTTGAATGAGACATGTTAGAATGACCCGATCTTGATGAGCAATCAACAAAAACATGTAAAGCTATGTGTAAAGCAACATGAAACACATAATGAGTACTACAAATGTGCAAATACGATTCTTCTTTTGGTTCACAAAAAATGTCATTATGGTTCATAAAGTTTCAAGGAAAGGTTCATTAAAAACCATAAAATGGTTCATGTAAATTAAGGCACATGTGTTGAGGCATTTTGTCGAACACATGGTGGACAACCAAACAAGCATACGCTTTCAACCTCTCTATTCAATCGAAATTATCAATTTGCAATGTAAAAGACATAATATTAGACATAGGGTATAGTTGTCATTGCATATGTATCATGCTTAGGGCATAAGTTATCTCTTGGCTATCATGTACTATATACCATATTGTGATTAATAAAACACGTGAGAAAATATTTGCCCAAAACTACTTCTCTCAATTCTGTCATGGCATCAGAGCAGCCAAAGATCTAAATCCCAAACCCAACCCTATTTTTTTCGCCGCCCATTACCACCGGTCGTCGCCTATCACCGCCGTCATGGTGAACCCCGATGACTCGACATCAGCCGATGCGGCTGCTCAACAACAACAACACGCTGCCCAGTTTGCTACCTTTCAGCAAGCCTTGTTGGCCGCCCAAAACACCACGTCTTCTACCCCGAAACTCAACTCACCTTCGGATCGCCCTTCTACTGGCCGTGGCCGAGGCTCCACCGGCGTTCTAAATGCTGCGCAGTAGCCCACGTCTACTGGTTCTAGATCTTTTCAGCCTACATCCTAGGACCGCCAGGCACTCGGCACGTCCCTCACTAACGAGCAGTGGGCTTCTATGGTGCAGCTCTTTGCCTCTCTAAACTCTTCTCCTGCTTCCGCTAGCTCTTCCGCTAAGTCTTCTTGCCCATAGATCCTTGATACGGGCGCCTCTTACCACATGACGGGGAACTCTCAGCTTCTACAAGAGTCACATTCTATTTATCCTATTAATATATTATTACCTAATGGGCATATATCTGTTGCTGAAAGTGCTGGTTCTTTGCAATTCGGTTCTCTACGAGTACCAAATGTCCTATTTATTCCTGGCCTCACTTGCAATTTGTTGTCTTTTGCCCAACTCACGACCGATCTTGAATGTGCTGTAACTTTGACTAGTCTAATGTGCGTCTTATAGGACTTAAGCTCGAGGACGGTGATTGGAGCGGGTGAGCAAAGGGGTGGTGTCTACTGGCTACATGCTTTCTTTGCGGCGTATGCTTTTTCGTCGTCTTCTACTGTTGCCGCCAAGCCTGCTCTTTGGCATCAACGGCTTGGGCATCATACTCTCTCTTTATTGAAAATTTTGCCAATGTTTAGCAGTAGTTCTTCTTTTAGCAGTGATCCTTGTGATATTTGTTTCAAAGCTAAACATACCAGACATTCCTTTTCTATCAGTGCCAATAATGTAGAGAATATTTTTGATTTCATACATTGTGATGTTTGGGACACCTATAGTATTGCTTCTACTTTTGGCGCCTCTTACTTCTTGACTGTTATTGATGATTGCTCTCGTGCTGTTTGGGTCTTTTTGATGAAAGCTAAGTTTGAAACATCCAAGTTTCTTGTGCAATTCTACTCTCTTGTGCAAACACAATACTTTAAATCCATAAAGGGCGTTGGAGCTGACAACGACACTGAGTTCTTACCTTTCATTCCATTCTTTGCTGCCAAGGGCATACACTTTGAGCGATCCTGCACGTATACACCAACAGAACGGTCATGCTGAGCGCAAACACCGCCACTTATTGAACGTGCCTCGAGCTCTTAGATTTCAAGCCGGGTTTCCTCTTGAATATTGGAGCGAATGTGTTCTTACAGCAACATATTTGATGAATAGAACACCATCTCAACTCTTGCACGGGAAAGCTCCTTATGAGATCATTCATGACCGGCCTCCTAACTACAACTATATCCGCGTGTTCGGATGCTTGTGTTATGCCTCTCAAGTTCCTAAGGCTCGGAATAAATTCGATTCTAGAAGTCGAAAGTGTGTTTTTCTTGGATACCCTAATTCAGATCGTGGATGGCGTCTTCTGGATTTAGACACCAAAGAGATATTTATCAGCCGAGATGTTGCTTTCTATGAGCACCAATTTCCCTATAGCGAGATGTCTGAGCCTGCACCTACACTTCCTTTGGCCGATGTCTCACCAGCTATTTATGATGATTCACCCTCTATCTCGATGTCTGATCTGTCTCCACCTGCTAACGACAGGGGAAGTCCACCAGCTCTTGAACCGACACCACCTCATACTAGGCACAATGCACATATCCGACGGCCACCGGCTCGTCTGCAGGATTATATTTGCAACACTCTTATTGATGCTGACACCCCCTTTGCTTCACCAACATCCGCTTCCAACTCATCGTCCTCAGGTACACCCTATCCTATAGCAGCTTTTGTCTCTTGTAATAATTTTTCAGGTGACCATATTCGGTTTCTATCTGCCGTGTCCTTTGGACACGAACCAAGTTCTTTCTCTGAAGCTGTGCGCCATTCAGTTTGGAGAGACGCCGTCAGAAATTTCGGCCCTTGAGCGTAATCATACATGGACTCTCATAGAGCTTCCGCAGGATAAAACAACCATTGGCTGTAAATGGGTGTACCGTATTAAGTATCGTTCTGATGGTTCTGTTGAGCACTACAAAGCGCGTCTTGTTGTCCTTGGCAACCGATAGGTTGAGGGCATTGATTATCATGAGACTTTTGCTCTTGTGGCAAAAATGCCTACTGTCAGAGTGTTTCTATCTGTTGCTGCTATTAAGGGTTGGGAGCTCCATCAAATGGATGTTCACAATGCGTTTTTACATGGCGACTTAGATGAGGAAGTTTTCATGAATTTGCCGCCTAGATACTCAACATCGCGTCCCGGGATGGTCTGCCGCCTACAAAAGTCTCTCTATGGACTTCGACAGGCTCCCAGGAACTGGTTCTTTAAGCTTGCTGCCACGTTACGGGCCTTTGGCTTTCAGCAGAGTCATGCCGACTATTCGCTGTTTGCTTTCTCTAAAGGCCCGATTCATCTTCATGTATTAGTATATGTTGATGACATGATTATTGCTGGTAATGACTCATCAATTATCTCCAGGTTCAAAACTTATCTGGGCTCTTGCTTCTACCTGAAGGACTTAGGGACTCTGAAATATTTTCTGGGCATAGAAGTTTCCCGTTCATCTAGCGGCATCTTTCTATCTCAACGCAAGTATGCTCTTGATATTCTTTCTGAGACAGGTCTTCTTGCAGGGAAACCATGTGACTTTCCTATGGAGCAGAATCATTCCTTAGCCACTTCTACCAGTGGTGAGTTCGATCAGCCGGACAGGTTTCGTCGCTTGGTTGGTCGGCTTATCTATCTGACTATCACACGTCCAGAGATTAGCTATGTTGTTCACACTTTGGCACAGTTTTGTCCAGCTCCTAAGATTGTTCATTAGCATGCTGCTCTTCGTGTTCTACGATATCTTACGACTCATCCTGATGTGATCGCGCCCGGTTCACATCAAGGCACCGACGCCATGGTGCCTCTCGGCTCACCACAAGGCACCGACGCCACGGTGCCTCCCGGCCCACATCAAGGCACCGGCGCCCCGGTGCCTCCCGGTGCCCCTTCGGGGCCTCACCCCGCAAGCGGCGCCGGTGCGCCCGGTGCCTCCACAAGGCACCGAGCGGGCGGCGTTAAGGCGCGGCCCGAGGCGCAGGCCGGTGCCTCTCCGAGGCACTCCCGAGGCCACACGGTCGACCATGGCTAAGGAACTAAACCACCCTCCCGGGGCCTTGATTAGGCGACGCGCTAGAATGTTGCAAGAACAACTTTGGGCCCATTTGGCCCACGCCCCACACAACCCACCTAGTCATGTGTTAGTGTGCCTTCAAGCGCTTGGCCTGAATGAGAACCTTGATAGGCCCGAAGCCCAACATCAAGAGAAATATCCAAAGCCCACTTGGGAGGTTGCTTGGCCGCCACTCCTCAACACCCAACGCAAATCCTTGGCCGCCAAGTTTGGATCATCAAAGAAGACATGTGTTACTTGGCCGCCAATCTACATCATTAAAGGCCGGCTGATTTGTGCTTGCCTTGGCCACCAATCCACATCACCTCCTCACACCTTAATGATGCTTGGCGCCCACTCTTCTCACACCTCCCCTCGGAAACTTGGCGCCCACACCAAGGAGCTTGCCTTGGCCACCACTTCTCTCCACCTCCATACGAAGCTTGGCGCCCACTCCAAGCAGCCGCCCTCTCCCCCTTGCCTCAGCCTATATAAGGACGCCTAGGGCCTTCATTTTGTCTTAGATTGAAATTGAGTAAAGAGAGCTTTTAGCCCTTACTCTTTCGGTCTCTTCTCCTCAAGGGAGAAAGGGCCGAGGGAACCTACACCTCGCCGGCTCCTAGCTCTCGTTTTTCTCACTTGATTTCTTGATTTCATTCTCTTCTTTCTTGTACCTCAAAAACGCCTATACTCAAGGATTGTAACGCAACTTTGCCATCTATTTTCAATACAAAACTCAGTTTGAGTTTCTTACTCACTCCTTGCACGAACACCTCCACAAAATGCTCAGTCGAACCCGAATTCGACCGATCCTGGAAGTGAGATCACATCACATCCCGGTCAAGGTCTTCATCTTTCCGCTGCTAGCTCACTGCACATATCTACCTATTGCAATTCAGATTGGGCCGCATGTCCCATTTCTCGTCGCTCTATCACCGGCGTGTTCTAAAAACGTTAGGCGGAAGCTGGGTGGTGGGATGGGGCCTAGCGCCTAGGCGGCTAGGCGGGGGCCTAGGCGGAGCCTAGGCGGATTTATAAGTTATTGGAAATATAAGATTATTATTCTTATTTGGTGAGAATATAGAAAAGAACAATCTCATCTTAATATTTATATATAAATTAGCACCTAGAGCCCCATCTAGCCTCAACTTTGACCCATCCAACCCGCCTAGGAGGTTGCCTAAGACGCCTAACCAACTAGCTCAGCCGCCTAGGGGCACGCCTAGACCGACTAACCAACTATCCCAGCCGCCTAGGCGCCCTCCTACACTGCCTCGTCGCACGCCTACATCGTCTAGGCGCCCGTCTAGACCGCATAGGTGCTTGCTTAGCCCACTTAGCCGCCCAGCCAACCGCTTAGGGCCTAGTCGGGACGGTGGGGCACCGCCTAGCGCCTAGGCGGGGCCTAGGCGGGCGCCTAGACCGATTTTTAGAACACTCTAGTGTTCCATGAACGTACTAAACATATTGAGATTGATTGTCATTTCGTACGTGATCTTATTCAGAATGGAACCAGCGCAGCCTCGCACATTCGGACTACAGATTAGCCAGCTGACATCTTCACCAAACGACTAGGTCGACAACAGTTTCAGTTTCTACTTCGCAGGTTGGGCATTCTTGATCTCCATGCGCCAACTTGAGGGGGAGTATTAGACCTAGGGTACAGTTCTCATTGCATATGTATCGTGCTTACGACATAAGTTATCTCTTGGATATCCTGTACTATATATACCATATTGTGATTAATGAAACACGTTAGAAAATATTTGCCCAAAACTACTTCTCTCAATTTTGTCACATAAACAATCTACAAAAGAGACATACAAGCTATGTGTGAAGCAACATGAAACACATAATGAGTACTACAAATGGACAAATACAATTATGGTTCAAGACAAGAATGAACTTTCGCCATAGCTATTCAATCGAGACCATCAAAATTGAGTTGTTCATGTTGCCATAACCTTTCGACAATGCAAATTTAACGAGTTCATACAAAAGAGAGCAGATTAAAGCGAAAACATCCATAGATTAACGATTTTCACAACTACAAGCACAATTGATAGAAGTTCACAAAAAAAAACAAGTTTTAAAATTTGAAATCATCTACCTAAATCTATAAGAAGGGAATTAGAGGTCAAAGAAATTAGATTAAATTGTATTGGAGAAGGAAATTGAAGGGAACCCTATTGGAGAAGAACAATGGATGAACTTGGGAGAAGACCAATGGATGAATGACGATTTTCGAAGGAGAACGATTGAGAAAGTTGGGAACGGACGAAGCAGAAGGTCGATCAAAGGAGGATTGAGAGTAGAAAAAGACAAAAAAAAAATCTCCCTTACGTACAAAAGGGGTTTAAAAAAGTGGAGGTAATACAGGCCATTGAATTCTGGATATCTAATGGATGAGATTTGATCTTATTTTACATTTTAAGGGTTGATCTCACTTGATCCCCTTTCTATAAACTAATTTAATGTAAGTTGGGTTAACATTTAGCATGTAAGACGGACGTTTTTTATATTATGTATTAATATATTGATGAAAAGTCTACTTTTCAATAGGAGGGCACTCAAGAGAATTAGCTATAGAGAAGTACTAGAGAACCTTAATAATGATCGTTAGATCAAAACAAATCAATGGATGATAAGGGGGTCTATAATAAGGAAAATTGCGGTGGACCATCTTACATTTTCAAATTGAAACTAAATTTGGAAGTTCCTAAATTATAGGAAATGTTAGTTATTAATAATTAAATTAAAATAAGAGAAAAATATGAAGGGTGAAATTTGATTGGTTTTAATTTAAATTCAAATTCAAAATTCTTCATTTTCATGTGAATAACATTGGTAGAATACATCACCGGATCCCTGTACTTGAACGTTTTTTCCTATCAGCCCCTCTTACTTAAAATTATTCAACTAGACCCCTATACTTAACTGAATTTGTTCTATTAAACATGACTTTGTGTGGTGTTTTACATGCGCGATGACGTGGCAAAATCTATGGTCACAAAGATTCCACGTAGATGCCACGTAGGTTAGAAATTTAAAAAACAAATTGTTTTTAAAACTTAAAAACACTCAGCTTTGTAATTTTTAAAACTTAAAAAAAATTGTTTTAGGTTAGAAATCAAGCAATTCGTGAGAAGTGAAACCCAAATCACCGCTACCGTGCAAATCCCCAAGCCCTCAAATCGCCGATACTGTGCAAATCCCCAAGCCCTTGGGCTGGGGCCGCCGCATCCGATTCGCCCTCCTGACCGCCCGCGCCGTCGAGATCCTGCACTCGCAGCTCCCCCCCTCGTCCACCGCGACATCAAGTCCGCCAATGTCCTAATCGACCGCCACTCCGACGCCAGGCTCTGATCCACGCCCCTGGCCTCACCCCCGGCCGTCACCCCCGACCACCTCCGCTCCCCCGAACGCCCTGGCTGTCGGCTCCTCCTTCTCCACTCCCCCGAACGGATCTGGATCTCGGCCAGGCTCTGCCTTCGCAATCGGATCTGGAGAGCGACGAGGCGAACGGGGACGAAGGCGACGGTCCGGTGTGACGACGGGGACACGGTCGGGAAGGAGGGAGGATATCTGGAACTACGGTTGCAGCTCCGAGGATGGCAACAATGGCGGTCGTCTTTTCTTTAGAGAAAGAGGAAGCCGATACTTTTTTTTTTGATAGCATATACCTTAAGAAAGAAAAAAAAACTAATAAAGAAAAAACGCACATATTGTTTTTTTTTTAATTTTATCATTTGCCATGTCAGCCAAAGAAACTGATACACTCGCACTACAGGGGTCTGTTTGAACATTTCTAGTTAGGGGGGCCAATAGCAAAAAACGTACAAGTACAAGGGTCTGTTTATGTATTCTGCCGAATAACATTTGATCATTAGTTGCATAGTTACACATTAAGATGGTGATGAATATGAAAAATAATAATTGTATATAAACATTGCATATATTAATGTAATACATTACATAAGAAAAAAAATGAGGATACTTAGATCTCAAGTACATACTACAATGAATGTGAATAACTACATTTATCTATTTGCATGAGTACACATAAATGGAAATAAATTGATCATTGTCATGGTCTTTAACCTCCGCCTATCTATACATCTTTGATCGTCATTTTTGAATAACTTAAATTGCATAGTTACACATTAAGACTATCCTACAAAATATACAAAGTTATATATGTATAAATAAAGATCATGCAACTCAATCGTATGCCCATAAACTAATTTTAGGTGCAGACACGGATGCATGGGTGGGATGGGCTCCAGCCCACCCTGATTTAAAAATAAATAAATAAATAAAAATTTATCAGTATTTTGTTGATAAAATTTGATTTTTTTTAAACTTTAAAGCCTAAAGTCTTGAAAGAAGACTCATGATCAATCAAATTTATTATTTCTTTATAATTGTATATAATTTCTTTGTCTATTTATTAATTAATTATTCTTCTTGTTATATTTAGAGGTCTAAAAAACTCTAAAAACACTGAAATTGTTTTAAAAATTTTCTAGTTTAATACAGCTCACCCTGAATTTGAATCCTAGCTCCGTCCCTGTTTAGGTGGATGTTAAGCTTGATGAATGCCCATAAACTAATTTTAGCATGCGTTGCGAAATCATCCCAAATTTTATGATAAGCAAGAAACTAAATCCACAGAAATACATTTTTGGGAGAAAAAGTGAGTGTTGTTTAAGAAGGATCAAAGAGAAGCCACCAACCCTACCCTGCTAATAATAGGGGATCAATTCATGCGATAGATTTTGTTTTACACACAACAAGCAACACATTACCTTAAATTTCGAAAAATCATACTGATTTTAAGCCAACTACAAAAATAGCAAAAAACAAAGAGTATATAGAAATAAAGAGTTTCCAATATCATCAAACCTCATATTTTGATCATACAAAAATACACCTAGCTGAATTGATCAAGTCCTTCTTTCTTATGGTACAATCTTTGTTATTGTCCACAAGAAAGCTTCGAATTCTGATTCTGAAAATCAATCCTAAAATTAAAGAAGAAAACAAAAATGAGCGGCAAGAAGGTTGCCATCATCGGTGTTGCCAGCTT
Source organism: Polygonum aviculare (assembly GCA_934048045.1). Taxonomy (NCBI): domain Eukaryota; kingdom Viridiplantae; phylum Streptophyta; class Magnoliopsida; order Caryophyllales; family Polygonaceae; genus Polygonum; species Polygonum aviculare. The sequence continues at coordinate 8,685,751 of OW204024.1, forward strand.
GTTCTTGGTGGCAATGGTGATTGGTGTGACAATAGGGATCAACAAAGCAGACAAGGGTTCCAACAAGACCAATCTCTCCACGACGCATAAAGCCATCGAGGACCTCTGCCAGCCGACGGACTACAAGGACACTTGCGTGAGTACCATAAAGCAAGGAGCTCCGAGTAGCGATAGCACGAAAGATCTTATCAAGGCAGCGTTTAACGGTGCCTTGATAGCGCTCAACAATGTGACCGAGCACTCGACCCTCTTCAAGGAGCTCGAAAAGGACCCGAAAACCTCCAACGCGGTTCAGGTTTGCAAGAGGCTCATTGGTGATGCTGCCGATGACTTTAGGTAAAACTTGTGCACGTACGTTTTTTTTAATTTTTTGTGGTCGAAGAAACTTGTGCACGTAAGTTTGTGCGCATGCATGCATTGGCTATATGTATTGACTTGATGATACATGCATGTCTTAGGCGTTCGGTGGACGAAATTGGAAGCTTTGATTTTGACAGGATGGATAAGGTACTAGGGAGCTTGAAAATATGGTTGAGCGCCACGATCACGTACCAAGAGACTTGCCTAGACGGGTTCAAGGATAGCACGACAGAAGCGGGCGATAAGGCGAGGAAAATGTTGCATGCTACATTGCAGATCGCGAGGAATGGTGTAGACATGATCGCAGCGCTAGAGTCCACATTAAAAAACTTGCAGTTGCCTCGGGCGCAGAGGAGGCGTCTGTTGAGCTCAATGTCATCATCATCGACGAACAGGCGGTTGATGAGTTGGTCGGATGAGTTTGTTCTAGGTCATTATAACGACGAGTTTCTAGATGAGATTGCTATGATGAGTCATAGGAAGAGGAGGTTGTTAAGCTCAGGGGGCGATTCGAACGTTGGAGGAGGAAGAGGAGAACATGATGATGATGTGATTCCAAGATGGATGGACGTGGACGATAGAAGGCGCAAGCTCTTACAAGCGAAGGCGATAAACGAGCTAAAGCCAACCGTCGTGGTGGCTCAAGATGGCAGTGGCAACTACACGAAAATCGCAGACGCTTTCGCCAAAGTGCCCTTCGTCGTAAAAAAGAAGAATGAAGACATGGTGGTGGTGCCTTATGTGATCTTTGTCAAGGCAGGAGTTTACAACGAGAGCTTGCTACTAGACAAGAAACAAGACAATGTGGTGCTCGTTGGAGAAGGCCCTACAAAGACCAAGATCACCGGCAACAAATATGTTATCCCACAAGTTAAAACGACAATTGATACGGGAACAATGAGTAAGTAACTACATATATAACTGTCTATTAGAAACTATCCTGACTAATGTTGTGAATTGGTTTATGAGAGTAACACCTCTCCTTCTACCAAAAAAATGTTCTGAATTGGTTTATTGGTTTGGTTCATGTGTGTAGCGGTTAAAGGTGATGGGTTCATTGCGAAAGACCTTACAATCGAAAACACATCCGGTCCCGAGAGGCACCAAGCCGTGGCTCTTGTGCTTCAAAGTGACAAGTCCATCATCTATAACGTCCACATTGACGGATACCAAGACACCCTTTACGCACACACGTACCGTCAATACTATCGCGATTGCCGAGTATCAGGAACCATCGACTTCGTGTTCGGTGACGCGGCTGCCTTCTTCCAAAATTGCACCTTTGTTGTACGGAAGCCAATGGATAACCAGGATTGCATCGTCACTGCTCAGGGTAGGGCGGCCAAGACACAACCAACGGGCCTTATCTTCCACAAGTGCAACATCGTTGCTGATCCTGACTACTACCCTATAAGGTTTGTTTGTTAATATATGACCGAGATTTCCATGGGTTAATCAATTAATGGTTGTATATGTAAGACCTATACATAAGTCAATGAGGTTTCATCGTAAAACCAATTGACTAGCACGCAATGGGGGTTACCCACAAGCTATAGCCTAACTTAACTAGCTGGCTGCTCAGATACTAGTCGCTGATCATGTTGACTCTCGATTCTAACTTAATTTTAGATGTGGGAAGTACGTACTCTAGTGCTCTCTCAACACGATCTATTTGCTTACTTTGTATCGAAACTATAGGTTCAAGAACAAGGCGTTCTTGGGTCGACCATGGAGAGAATGCTCGAAGACGATTTTGATGGAGTGCAACATCGATGATTTGATCAACCCGGAAGGATGGCAGGCATGGAACGGTTCCTTTGGACTCGACACGTGCTACTATGGTGAATATAGAAATGAAGGTCCAGGCGCGAACACTGATCGTAGAGTCAAGTGGCGTGGTATTAAGACCATTTTCCCCGCTCGGGCGCAGAAGTTCTTTCCTTCTACTTTTCATTTGACGGATGCTTGGATCAAAGAATCTGGTGTTCCATACATACCTACTTTGACCTCGGATGCATCAAAATTTGTACCCCCACCAGGTACTAATTATTAAGCTATGACGTACCATGTACAACATTTGTGTATGCGTAGATATAGTCAAATCGGTGACCTCTGACCACTATCATTTGAGGTTTAATCGTTTTATACTGTATGCCCTAAGACATACGTGATCTAACTAATTGGTATTGTGTTGGGTTGTACTAGGTGCCGTAGATGAAGAGCCTGACGATGAGCGAAAGGATAAACCAACTGATGAGAAGAAACTATTTGGGCACAGCAAACCTAAAAACGATAAGAAAACTCAATCCCGATTAAAAGAAATCACTGGGGAATCGTCATTTGGTTCATCAGGCCTTGCCAGCAACAAAAGGTCATTGCTCCAAACTAGCAATGGACCACCAAGTGATAAGAGCGCTTCAAAGGGAGTCGTCGATCTCAAGAAAATGCTAATGCAAGACGACGTAAACACACCACGCAAGGCCAACGAGCCTTTGTTCATGGGGGCGCTAGGGCAGGAGCGAACTCCAACGAGTGCGCCAACCGCTCAGCTCCCTTCGTCGAAGCTCGATCGTGCGTTGTTCGAAGATGACCCTTCGAGTGGCGTTCCGATTGAAAGCCCTGGTCTTGTGGAAAACCTCGAAAAAACGGTCAAGGAGGAGCAAGCCCGGAGCCCTGCAACGAACGATGAGGGAACCTCTCCGTCGGTTCTCAACCTTGAAAGCGAGTTGATGCAAGAGGAATCACCAGCAAGTGCACCATCAGCCGTGAGCAGCCCTTCGACAAAGGCGGCCAAACCTGGCCGAGCCATGTTGGAAGAAGATCCTTCGGCTAGATTCCGGAGACAAAGTCCATCAATAGTGGAAGACCTCGAGAAAATGGTCTTGCAAGAGCAAGCTCGGTCCCCTGCGACGGACGACGAGGGCAGGTCTCGGTCTCCCTCGGTCGTCAACCTTGAAAGTGAGTTGATGCAAGAGGAGTACTCCCCAACAAGTGCACCATCAACCGCGAGCAGCCCTTCGACAAAGGCGGCCAAACCTGGCCGAGCCATGTTGGAAGAAGATCCTACGGCTAGATTCCGGAGACAAAGTCCATCAATAGTGGAAGACCTAGAGAAAATGGTCTTGCAAGAGCAAGCTCGGTCCCCTGCGACGGACGACGAGGGCAGGTCTTGGTCTCCCTCGGTCGTCAACCTTGAAAGTGAGTTGATGCAAGAGGAGTACTCCCCAACAAAGGCACCATCAAGCGCGAGCCCTTCGTCGTCAAAGGGGGCTAAACCCGGTCGGAAGCTAGTCGAACATGACCCTTCACCGGCTAGCTCTCCGAGCGAAAGCCCTTCGACGAACGATGGGGGCGGCTCTCCATCATCAGTCATCAACCTTAAAAGCGCGTTGATGCACGAGGGATCACCAACAAGTGCACCCATTAGCGAGGGCCCTTCGAAAACCGCGGCCAAACTTGACCGAACCATGATCGAAGACGGTCCTCGCGAAAGCACCTCACCGGTGCGCAACCTCGGAAGGACGCTAATGCAAGACAAGACCGTGCAACACAAGCCGCCTCCGAGCAGTGCACCAAACGGGGCCAACAATGACAACGCCGACAACGACAACGTCAACGACGAAGATGTCGAGGACGATCACGACAAGCTCGTGACCCCAACGACCGCGAAAGCGGACAGCATCTTGGAGACCCTTCACCTAAAATCAAGATCAATGTTAAGCTTAGATGGCGGGGAAGAAGCATTAAGCATAAGCAAGAGAGATGGAGGGGCAGCTAACAACAACCCTCAGTTGGCTGAGGTGGCTCAGCTAGCTTCGTCGCCCGATTCTAAGAACTTCCTCGCCAACGCCCTCGCCCAACAAAACGGGACGTCGCTCCAAGGCGCCGCGAGCACGCCCAACGCGAATGAAGTGCTCGCGCAATTGGGCATGAATGGGAAACCGACGGCCGCCGCCGGAGAAAAGCCGCCGGCCGGGAAGTCGGGATCGAACGGCCGTTGTGAAGTTGGGTTCGGGTTTAGCGTGGTTGCTGTTTTGCTTGTATTGTTGGTTGGAGTGTGAGAGTGTTTTGATGGAGGGTACGTTTGTAGAGCAGATTGGCCACTAGTTCAAATTTGTCAAGGTAAACTATATAGTCTAGAGCTCCCTAGTGTGTGGGTAAGGTGAAATAATGGTCATAGGTTTTGATTTATGGATTTGTTTTGTTTTGGAGAGGCTATGGTTTTTTTTGTTTAAATTATGTAATTTTATGTATCATTTTAATGCAGGTGATTTACATATGCACGCTCAAATTTTCAACCAAAAAAAAAAAATTCGGCCAAAAAAAAATATGCACGCTCAAACAATATCAAATTAATTTCCCTTAGAAAAAGTACAATGGAAAATCTAACAAAAGAAGTATGGATTTAAATTTACTATTTCCTTTTTTAAAGAGCTAAAATTTCAATAATACTACACAAGATTCAACCAAAAAAATACAGTACTACACAAGATTGATAATTTATCCGAGTGGATGTACTAAAACGACACCCTTGAACGACTAGACGAAAAAGAATAGATAGAAATAATACAAACCCCGAAAAACAAGAACTCGGCCCTGTTTGTTTTGATTCCTGGGAATGAGGAATGAGAATCAGGAATGAATGATTTCAATATTTTGATTGGCAGAGAAAATTCTGAAATCGATTTTATTCCCAAGAATGGCTCATTCCAAGACTGCATGCTACTTTGATTCCAACCGAAAATGACAGGTATCATCCATTCTAAGAATTATAATTACTCATCTTGAATCCAAAAACTTCAGAACCTGAAATTATAATTTCTAAAAGTCATAAACCCTTAAAAGCTTAAGAATTCTAAATCTTAAGAATTTTAAACCATAAATATTATGAATGGTTCATTCCGACAACATACCAAACAACATGTCTCTAGAATGGGTCATTCCGATTTCTAATTCCAATCCGATTCCTACAGTGCTACCAAACGGGGCCTAAGATGAGTTTGATATTGATGTAAGTAAAACCGAATAAAATTTGACGGTGTGGACAACAAGCCAGCCCTTTCGTACAAAATGGACAAGTGATTTTTTCCGTACAAAATGAACAAGTGATTTTTTCCCACCGAAGTGAAGGAATAGAAGTCTTAAGGTATCAAATGACCCGGCCCTTTACAACTCGATTCGATCAATATCAAAAACAATTCCAACTCTTCGGAAAATTAGTACATAAATTATTATAATTATCCTAACTTGAAACTTAAATATTTGTATGTCTAGAGAAAAACATGGAGAAAATGATTATATCATTTTTTTACATTACCCTTTAATCAGGAAAAAAATAGAAAGACATAAAGGGGTTGTTTTAGCCAAAATTTGTTTATAGATCTAGTAAGCTCTAGTCAAGATCGGACTCAAACCTGTCACCACCAAACATGTTAACGTATATAAATTTGTCACCGTGTACAGAAAATTCCCCTCCCCCATACAAAACCTTGTCATCGCGTACAAACCCCCCATACAAAACCTTGTCATCGCGTTTACAACTTGTCACCTCTCAAACTAGTATCACCAATATTGCACTCTAATTTGTTCATCACGTACAAAGACTTGTCACCTTACCTAGAACCACCCCCAATATTGCACTCAAACTTGTCATCAAAATTTATTAGTAATTCGAACCCACATTATCGTACGCTAGGCACGTTGCTCTACCATTTGAGCTAATAGGCTATAATTAAAAGTAATATATAAAAACTTATCATCACCTAGCAATCAAAGTTGTCACCAAGCACAAAATGTGGTGACATGTTAAACCAAACAGAGAACCTATATCACATACAGATTTTGTCACCGCATAAAAACCTGAATTACATTCAACATGTCACCGCGTACAGATTTTGTCACCAAACTGGAAAACAGAAAACCCTAGATCACGCACAAAACGTGGTGACAAAACAGAAAACCCTAGATCACACACAAAACTTGGTGACAAAACAGAAAAACCTAGATCACGTACAGATCTTGTCACTGTAAAGAAAAATTGCTTACATTCAACATGTCACCGCGTATAAATTTTGTCACCAAACTGAAAAACAAAAAACCCTAGATCACACACAAAACTTGGTGACAAAACAGAAAACCCTAGATCAAGTACAGATCTTGTCACTGTAAAAGAAAAATTGCTTCCATTCAATGTTGAAGGGTTTCTTGAACAAATAAATTTGTATTCAAGACCCCGCTGAGTATAGCGAAGTCAGGATCGTCCACGGGAGTGAGAGTAGTGCTAAGTTTAATCGATAAACTACGAAAAGCAAAGAAAACAAGGGCAGAACAACTCAGGCTCGACCAGAAGAGGGTCGATCTCGACCCTAGGGGGGTCGATCCTGAGACACAACACACGCGAACACACACGAAACACGAACAACGGCTCGAACACGACCTAGGGGAGGTCGAGATCAAGGCAAAATCACGAGTTTCAATCAATATAAAAGGCAAATCCTAGGGCAAAGGCTACCACAACAACAACCATACATGCTTTTGACAAGAATTCACAACTATCATGCCATCTAGATCATAGAAAAGTTAACTTTCGCAAACAATTCAAGTTATTCAATCAACTTTCGCAAATCAAACAACTTTCTACCTATCCTTCAACCTAGGAATATCAACTTTCGCAAATAATCCTATTAGAACTAATTAAGTAATCAACTTTTCACTTTTGCTATGGTTAATCACAAGACATGCCTCAACTTTCGCAAAGGATTAAGCACAAGATAGGTTAGATATGATCATCAAACACTCAAGTCATGAATTCAAGTTTTAAACATGCATGATTGTGTTGGGTTCTTGCCCAACCCTAGAACTTAAGAGAACTACTCACACATAGCGAAGAAGAACAAGGAAGAAGAAGAAGAAGAAGACATCATCAAAACCAAACTAGAACTCAAATTAAACCAAAGATCAATCTTACAAACCTCAAACTTGTCCTCCAAGTCTTCTCCCTAATTCTCCAAGTCTTGATTGTTAATTGATTGAATTCCCAAAAAACTATAGGTTCAACCTCCTTTTATAGACAAAAAGGAGTCCTAATCTAGCTAGGAAACACAAACAAAACACCTTCCGAAAATACAGATTTGGAAACTTCAACATGTAATCCGGATAGAAGCAAGTCGGCGCATAGGTTCGACCCTCCTAGGGTCGATATCGACCCCCTCAGGGTCGATCCTGAGTCTCGTTTTCCTTGCGCTCCAAGTTTGGTAAAGTGGCTCGAGCTCGACCTCCTTGGGCTCGATCTTGGGACTTTTTCCTTGACTTTTCCTCTTGCTTTGGCTTCTCTTTAGCTCTTCTTCTTGGCTCTTCCACTTGAAATCTTCCTCCTAGCTCGTCCATCCTCTCCTAGCCTCGCTCCAAACTCGTTTTCAAGCTCCAAAATACCTACAAAACGACACAAATATGCGTAGTTTCCGAATCTCAAGGAAATACGAAAACACATGCAAAAAGACTCAAAAACACAAGACTCAAGCACAAAACACCACTAAATCTAACCTATCTAGACCCTAAAAGTCTACCTAAAAGGCGGACATCAAAACACCCCATACTTAGACTTGCTTGTCCTCAAGCAATAATCATGCAAATCAAGACCAATAACACAATCTTCAAGCATAGCCCTTGTCAAAACATTTAAAACACAAGTGAAAAAGAAGACAAGTAATTTTAACGTCATCACAAATGTATAAATCTCAAGCTAGGCAATCACAATCCAACCTCACAAGGGATAAAAAAATGTGTTTCTCTCAACTCTCATGTGTTTAGGCTATCAAATCAACTCTCATCTCAATCTTTATGCAACATCTACTTTATCATTGAGACTTATATCACCAATCTCTCTACCTAGAGAAGTCAAAACACATCAATCTTCATAAGAACTTAGGCTCAATGAAATCTTCATAGAAGACTCATTCGGCCGGGTTGTAATGGGGCTCGGTAATAACATAAGGGAGGGAGTTCTTTGGCCATGTGGTGCTAAATCCGGGAATCAAACTCCTAAATACAACACTTCAAACCGAAACAACTCTCTTCTTCTCTTTTCAACTCATAACCGAACACTTCAATGAAACTCACACCCATCAATTTCTAACCCAAACTCCCAAAATACAACTTAGAAATACTAGGAATTCTTGGCTTTGCACTTATACATGACAAGCATAAAAATTAGTTTTCATCATAGGACATCTAAGATGGAATGCTCTTCTATCCTAAAACAAACAGTTAAGCAAATATTTTTTTTTTGTTTTTTCGACATTTTGCAATTTTTTTTTGGATTTTGACATTTTCTCAATTTTTTTGGATTTTTTCAAGATTTTTCTTAACAAGCAAACTACTAACCAAACAAAGCAATCAAACAAAGACTCAATTATGTACAACATGTGAGATTTCTTCTTCCCCACCCCATACTTAAATCATGCAATGTCCCCATGCATGAAAACACATGAAAAAGTAAGGGAAATTCCGGATGGTACCCCTGAGTTTTGTGCTTTTCCGGATGGTGCCCACAAAAAAAAGTTATTCCGCCATATGCCCCCGAGGTTTCGTTTTAGTTTGCACCGTGCCCAAAATTCAAAAAACTAACCTTTTTTTGTTCTTTTCCGTCAGCCCATGGTTAAAGAAAAAATGAAATTAAAATTTAAAAGGTAAAAATTAACAGGAGAAGGAGGCGAACGAAGGGCTCCCTCCGCCCTCCCGCTCGACGGCGTCGCACCACCCTCCCGCTCGACTGCCTTGCTCAACGCCCTCGCTTGGCCCTCCCGATCAGCCACTCTGCCGTCCCGCTCCGCCCTTGCTCAGCCCTCCGCCAGCCTCGCTTCGCGCCACCACCGCCATCGTTTCATACAAACATAAAAAATTTACAGTTTTTGGATTTTGTTTGGATAAGCAAATATCAAATTCACAGTGTCTCAAATACATTGCTTGTGGACAACAACAAGCGTGTCTCAAACACATTGCTTGGATAAGCAAAATACATTGCTTCATACAAACATAAGAACCACCATGATACAAAGAAAGTGTCTCAAATTACAAACAAAATTGAGTTGGCAACAGTGTACATTCCACAACAATTCCAATCAAAATGCTACACCAAGAACAAACAACAACACCTCATAAAAAAAACAACAAACAACAACAACAATTCCAATCAAAATGCTACACCAAGAACAAACAACAGTCCACACAGAGCACCGAATTTAATGTGAGGGGAGGGAGAGAGGAGTTACAGGCTTACAGACGAGCTTGTGGACAACAACAAGCGTGCAATTCGGCCCCGAATCCGAGATCGGTGGCAGCGGGATCGAAGGCGGATGGCAGTGGCGGCGCGATGCGAGGCCGGCGGAAGGCCGAGCGGAGGCCGGTGGAGAGAAAGGCCGAGGGCTGGCGACAACGATGGCGGTGGCGGCGCGAAACGAGGCTGGCGGAGGGCTGAGCAAGGGCGGAGCGGGAGGGCGGAGTGGCTGATCGGGAGGGCCAAGCGAGGGCGTCGAGCAAGGCGGTCGAGCGGGAGGGTGGAGCGACGCCGTCGAGCGGGAGGGCGGAGGGAGCCCTTCGTTCGCCTCCTTCTCGTGTTTCCCTATTTTTTTTACCTTTTAAATTTTAATTTCTTTTTTTCTTTAACCATGGACTGACGGAAAAGAATGGAAAAAGGTTAGTTTTTTGAATTTTGGGCACGATGCGAACTAAAACGAAACCTCGGGGGTATATGGCGGAATAACTTTTTTTTGTAGGCACCATCCGGAAAAGCACAAAACTCAGGGGTACCATCCGGAATTTCCCAAAAAGTAAAGAGAAAAGAAGGAGGAAACTCACAAAAACTCTTAGAAGCTTGAATTGGAGGTGGAGATGGTGTGCTGGCACGACCCTCTTTAGGGTCGAGATCGACCCCCTTAGGGTCGATCCTGAGAGGTGAGTGAGGGGGAAGGCAGAGCAAGGGGGGTCGTGATCGACCCTCTTAGGGTCGGTCCTGAGGGCTCATGTACCTCATGTGAAGTCGTCTTTTCCCGTCCTTTTTTAGCCCACATTTGAAGCTTAGCCCCCTGCAAAAATCCCACAAAGATCCTATCCAAACAAATGTATATCCTATTCTAATCTAAGAAAGGTTAGAAAAATCAAATCTAAGAAAATCAAAAACAAAATAAAACAAAGAATCTAATCTAAAGACCGGGTTGCCTCCCGTAAGCGCTTGTTTAACGTCGTTAGCTTGACGAGAAGTTCCTTAGCTCAATCCCTATGATCGGACATCGTCAAAGCTCTAAGTAACCTATCAAAATCTTGTGAAGACACCTCATGAAAGCATATGTAGCATATTGATAAATTGAAAAATAATGATATAGCACTCAAAGATCGTTTCAACTCATCAAAAGTGCAAGAATAACTTTCATGAGAAGGGTTAGGATAAAACCAACTTGGTGGGTGCGGTGGTGCCTCACAATACTCAACAAAGAGATCCTTGTAGGTCCATAGCTCCTTGCGTCCTATCTTGAAGGGAAGATGATAGAATTTGTAGGCACCTTCAAGCCTAGGGATCATGATCGACTCAAGAAAGTTGAAAGGAACTACGGTGACGATCTTCCTCTCTTCATGCTTTGCCCATTCTTTGCTAGCATCCGGGGTCAATGATGGTCCAAATCCGACCACATTTTCTTTACTTTCCTCCACGAGTGGGTTTGGTTTCAACATTGGTAGCAAAGACCCCGTACATCCTTCATCCTCTTGGGCATTAACCTCCTCCATTTCGCCTTCTCCTAGCAAGAGACTGTCATTCTCCACTTGGGTCTCGACTTTGTTTTTCTCGGCCTCATCTAGCAAGAAATTCTCTTTTGGATCATCCTCCAAATTCTTCATCTCCTCTTCATGGACCTCTTTCAAAGCATTGTCAAAGCGGACCTCTACTTTCTCTTCACCACTAGAATATGATAAGAGTCCCTTCTTAACATCTATGATAGCTCCGGTCTCGATGAGGAATGATTGGCTTAGAATGAGTGGAGGACATGACCCGGATAGAGGCTCAATATGCACAATGGAAGGTTCCTTAGCCGTCTTGGATGGGAAAGGAAGCACCTTTGTTGTTGATGAAAAAGGGACGGACTTCGGAATTTCGGGAAGAGGGTCGACCACGACCTGATGATGGTTGGTGACGACCTCTTCCGTATTGGGGAGGGGGTTGGTGTCGACCATGTGAGGGGTCGGACACGACCTCCCCTGGGTTGGGTCGGTCTTTTTCATCCGCCGTCTTCTTACTCGCATCTTGCTCCGGCAAATTCTCTCCGCTCCTTGGGTGAACTGCGGCAATGTGGCCTCTCGGGTTCTCATCGGGGTGGCCCGGTAATTGCCCTTGAGGTTGTGGAATTTGAGCCACTAGATCACCAAGTTCGGAATTGTCATTCCATGATTCGAAGTCTCCCAATTTGTTTTGAACTTCATGAAGCTTATCGATGAGTCCACCAAAGAGACGTTGTGCCCAAGCCGGTGGTTGCTCTTCATAGCTAGGAGGTTCATAATAACCCCAGTTGGGATAATCATCACTCCTCTAATAGGGATCCCAAGCGTAAGGTGCGGCCAACGGCTCTTGAAATTGATGTTGAGGTGGAGCATCTTCTTGGAAGCCGTAAGGTTGTGCGTGGAGGTAGGTTCGGGCTTCCCATTCTCTTTGACTTGCATAAGCCTCGGCTTCTCTTTTTCTTTGGAGGTTTAGCACTTGAAGTTCAAAATCGGCCAACTTTCTTTCAAGGTCCTCAAAGGTCTCCATGGCCACATTAACCTAAGAACAAAAACAAAAACAAATCAAATCAAAAACACACAAAGGTCTTGGGCTAGTCCCTCACCCAAATATCAACTAAACTCGGCACTATTGCACACTCCCCGGCAACGGCGCCAATTTGTTGAAGGGTTTCTTGAACAAATAAATTTGTATTCAAGACCCCGCTGAGTATAGCGAAGTCAGGATCGTCCACGGGAGTGAGAGTAGTGCTAAGTTTAATCGATAAACTACGAAAAGCAAAGAAAACAAGGGCAGAACAACTCAGGCTCGACCAGAAGAGGGTCGATCTCGACCCTAGGGGGGTCGATCCTGAGACACAACACACGCGAACACACACGAAACACGAACAACGGCTCGAACACGACCTAGGGGAGGTCGAGATCAAGGCAAAATCACGAGTTTCAATCAATATAAAAGGCAAATCCTAGGGCAAAGGCTACCACAACAACAACCATACATGCTTTTGACAAGAATTCACAACTATCATGCCATCTAGATCATAGAAAAGTTAACTTTCGCAAACAATTCAAGTTATTCAATCAACTTTCGCAAATCAAACAACTTTCTACCTATCCTTCAACCTAGGAATATCAACTTTCGCAAATAATCCTATTAGAACTAATTAAGTAATCAACTTTTCACTTTTGCTATGGTTAATCACAAGACATGCCTCAACTTTCGCAAAGGATTAAGCACAAGATAGGTTAGATATGATCATCAAACACTCAAGTCATGAATTCAAGTTTTAAACATGCATGATTGTGTTGGGTTCTTGCCCAACCCTAGAACTTAAGAGAACTACTCACACATAGCGAAGAAGAACAAGGAAGAAGAAGAAGAAGAAGACATCATCAAAACCAAACTAGAACTCAAATTAAACCAAAGATCAATCTTACAAACCTCAAACTTGTCCTCCAAGTCTTCTCCCTAATTCTCCAAGTCTTGATTGTTAATTGATTGAATTCCCAAAAAACTATAGGTTCAACCTCCTTTTATAGACAAAAAGGAGTCCTAATCTAGCTAGGAAACACAAACAAAACACCTTCCGAAAATACAGATTTGGAAACTTCAACATGTAATCCGGATAGAAGCAAGTCGGCGCATAGGTTCGACCCTCCTAGGGTCGATATCGACCCCCTCAGGGTCGATCCTGAGTCTCGTTTTCCTTGCGCTCCAAGTTTGGTAAAGTGGCTCGAGCTCGACCTCCTTGGGCTCGATCTTGGGACTTTTTCCTTGACTTTTCCTCTTGCTTTGGCTTCTCTTTAGCTCTTCTTCTTGGCTCTTCCACTTGAAATCTTCCTCCTAGCTCGTCCATCCTCTCCTAGCCTCGCTCCAAACTCGTTTTCAAGCTCCAAAACACCTACAAAACGACACAAATATGCGTAGTTTCCGAATCTCAAGGAAATACGAAAACACATGCAAAAAGACTCAAAAACACAAGACTCAAGCACAAAACACCACTAAATCTAATCTATCTAGACCCTAAAAGTCTACCTAAAACGCGGACATCATTCAACATACCACTGCATACAGATTTTGTTACCAATCTACAAACTTGTCATCACGTACAGATTTACAATTTAGATCTAAAAAAAACATAGATCTAGGTCTAGATCTAGAGTTTATAGATCTAAGATTGTCACCACGTGTAGATTTAGATCTAAATCTATGATTTTTTTTATCTAGATCTAACTCTAGGGTTTCTGTCACCGTTTTTTAGATCTAGATCTAAAAACTTGTCACTGTTTTTTAGATCTAGATCTATAAAAAATTCTAGATGTATATCCAGATCTAAAAACATCGACGAAAAAAAACGTAGATCTAGATCTAATTCTATATCTAGAACTTTCAAAAACCCTAGATCTAGAAAATCTAAAAAAACCTAGATTTAGAGCTTTTAAAGAGAAACATACCTTGTCCGCCACCTCGTCGGCCACCCCGTCGCCCTCATCGGCCACCCCGTCGCCCTCGTCGGCCGCCTCGTCAGTCGCCAAGCTAGGGTATCCTCGTCGGCCACCTCATTGCTTGTCCTCGAAAAGCCGGTTACCGCAGCCTCGTCGCCGTTATCAATAGATGAAGAAGAAAGAAGGAGAGGGAGAGATGAGTAGATGGAGGGGGAGAGGAAAGAGGGAAAGGGAGAGATTAGAAGAATGGGGGTGGGGGGAGCGAGAGAGAAGAATGGAAGAGGAGAGAGAAATGGGAGGGGTTTGGCTTTTTCGTAAAAAAAATAGCCCATTTGTTTCATTAATTGCTCTATTTAGTGTTGGTTGCAATCTTCCCTATATAATAAACACTATGCAATCATAATCAAAACAACCACAATAGCATAGTGGTAAAGCCTTCCTCTAATTACCCAATGGTTTGGGGTTCAATCCTCTCTAGCAACATTTTTGTTCAAATATTTTTTAAAACATATATATGTATATAACTACCTATAGTTTAAATGAATATGTAAACATACGGGTAATGTATATATGAAAATGTATATGTTGATAGTTGAACTCTATTATGAAATGCCATAACTAACAAATTAAATGCTAAAAGCTTACATATACATATTGGTACGGGTAACGTAAATCACAAAATATATTTATACCATAAATAATAAAATATGTGTATTTTTTAAACGTGTTTTGTGTTTATTTGTTGTATTATTTGTATATATGATTCAAGTATATAAATAAATCAATAATTTTTTTAACGTAAAGTACAAAATATGTTTATACCCTAAATCATAAAATATGTGTATTTTTTTAACCGTGTTCTGTGGATATTTGTTGTACTGTGTGTATATATGACTATTATCTTGACGTGTATTTTTTTAACGTAAATCACAAAATATGTGAATACCTCAAATCATAAAATATGTGTATTTTTTAACGAAAATCACAAAATTTATTTATACCCTAAATCATAAAATATGGGTATTTTTTCTGTAAACTTCTATAGTTTTCATGTATATAAAAATACTTTGAATGGCCAACAATATTATTTTAATCTTTTATATGTTTTATATAGTTTTCTATATCTTTCATATGTACCTATTTGCATTTAGATGCAAATAATGTGTTTCTCTCGCAAGTGAATTATATTTTCAAATGATTTATTTCTTATGGAGTATTTATTTATTTTATACATAATATAATTTATTATATTTTATATTATCATACATTGGTCCATTTTGCACATTCATGCAATTTTATGCAAATTTTCAATTAAAGCTGATTTATAAAGCTTCAAAATAGTTTTTAAACCCGTACGTAGCACGGGTCATGAATTCTAGTTTATGTAAAAAAAAATAGCCCATTTGTTTCATTAATTACACCATGAGCCCATTTACTTCATTTTGTCACCTATTTCGACCCCCTCACCCCATTCCCTCAATTAATAATGATGATCAAATATAATAAATATCATGATTACAAATTAATAGTATGAATGACATACTTTAGGGACCTATAATAACAAACTATCTTCTTATAATACTATATAATAAGAATAAAATGATAATGATGTTATTGGGCAACACCACTACCACTACCACTACCACTATGGGTTAGACATATGGGTTATTGGGCAACACCACTACCACTAAGCTAATGATGTTTATTGGATTTTAATTTTCATAATGATGATTATATAGGGAGAATTGCAACCCACACTAAATGGAGCATTTAATGGGCCGGGACACCACCTAACCTATATATATATATATATATATATATATGAATAATGCTCTAGTAAAACATCTCATTATGGTGCAACATGCAACAAGAGGGGAGTCGTTAGATCATGTATATTGGACGGTCAAGATTAAAAAAAAAGAGGTGCAAATAGATGATATGGGTGAGCAACACTAGGTTGTGTCATAATATCTCTATAGCATAATATTAGGGATTTGATTTACACAATTTTCTTCATATCTTTAATTCATTCCAAATTTGAATAATCAACCATATTTACTCACTTTTATCTCTCTGTCTCTCTCTTCATCTCTTCTCTTTGGTTTCTCTCTCCATTCGAATACCTGCAAATCTTCACCATCAGAATTTCTACCAGAGTTCGACAAGAAAGATGAAAACAACATGGTCGAGCATAATCAATTTCTACCGGAAAAAATTGGTAAGTTACATATGTTATTGTCAAGATTCTCCCCCATCTTCATTATCGTACTTGTTGTATTATTTCGAATCTGAAATTTTACTTTCATGGTTTGATTGTATTCCCCAAAAAATTATGATTTTTATGACGATTGTGCTTGCTTTTAGGGTTTGATTACATTGTCAAGATTCTCCCCCATCTTGTGATTTGAGTTTATGGACAAAGATGTGTATGGATGCAACTTGAAAGAGATCGTCGGGAAGACGTGTATGGTTTCACTCTTTGAATCTTTTTCAACTATTTACACGGATATATTCATTACGAGATAAAACAAATGTTTTTCATTTCTGCTTTATGTATCTCTAATGTGTTTTTCAACATTTTGATAACGATTTTTCAGATAATGAATATAGACTGTTTTGTGTTTTTCATGTTGCACAATAGTGTTTTTCAATGATTATAAGACAACTTTTTCACATATTAGTTACAAATATGTAATGGTTTATCTCTTTGAATATTTTTCAAATATTTACACGAACTTATTCATTACAAGATGAAAAGAGTGTTTTTTCATTTCCGTTTCATGTGTTTTTCTACATATTGATAATACTTTTTCAAATAACAGATATTATTTCCTCTATATTTTTCATGTTGTATAATAGTGTTTTTCAATAATTATACGACAACTTTTACAATAGTGTTTTTCAATGATTGTAAGACAACTTTTACAATAGTATATTTTCGTTTTGATAGTTTTGCAGTATATGATGAACACTTGTTCAACAATATTAGTTGTTTGTACTATTATGTATGAGTTGATATTCATATATGCGTGTTTTGTTTTGCAGTTATTCAAGAAGGGGGTGAATAATGGATGAAGTTTGAAGACAAAGACAATGACATTTTTTATCATACCAATGTATATTGAAAAATAGATGCACTTTTTCAAACTTATTGTAGGATGTATTCGAGTTGTAACAATCTTGATTTTTATCTTATTCAATGCAATACATTTACTTTTTCAATGGTCACGTAAGATTCTTATTTTCATTTCAGCGTATAATGAATTGATTTTCATGTGAAGACAAATATTTATTCAACTATAATAACATATGAGCACACCAAATTAGAAAAAGATTCATAAAGCAATAAAACATGTTCAACTCTGTAATTTTTCAAACCATCGAACAGAGTTATTCAAACACTGACTAATAGATTTTCTAGGATTCACAAACGATTTTTGAATTTTATGCTCAATTAATTATTATTTTTTAAAATATTCTCATTCTTGTTAATCCCTAAAATCAAGGAACTTCCCATTTAAAAAAACGTGGCTTTCAAAATCCCCCTAATTTTCGCCACCTTCCTTTTTAAAATTAATTCCCACTATCCGATTTTCCCTCTTGAAAATCCCACAAATCACGCTTATTACCATATTTGCAGCCACATAATATTGATCACATCCCCTCATTAAAATATAGCTATTGTGTACCCTCAAATCTCACCCTCCATTTAGCCTAATCTAATGGTCCACATCATGTTAGATGTTGTACCCACAATATGTATCTCACCTGAGCGTTCCTCTTTTATTTATCTCTTAAATTTACGGCTGTTCGTTTTAGCGCACCCTCAAATCTCGTTATAGCGCACCCCCTTTGTCCATTAAAAAGAGATGGACACTTCATACATGACCACAGAAAACTTGTGGACAAGTTAATACTGTCCATACATTTTCACTAGTCGGGTGTGTTATCAATTTTAATTGACGAACCTTGTCCAACATTTTGTAATGGTCATTAAATTTTTGTCCATGAAAAACATATGGATCCGTAAACTTTGTCCATGATATTTGTATGGACATATCGCGTTTTTCCATGTATTTATAATGGACGATTTATAAGTACGTGAAAAGTTGAAATTCGCATCTATATAGCATTACTTGACCCACCACTAACACATTTTAATTGAGTATAGCACGCACTCATTATAAGCACACACTCATTATAAATGGAACAACATTAGAAACATAAATCACATAGAAGTCATACAACAACATAGAACAACATCCACATTCAATAAACAAACCATAAAATGTCACATAAGGGTCAAGTACCATCATCACACAACGACCAAAGCTTTAACCTATTGTCCACAATCAACTAAAAAGACACCAAACATAGACGCTAACAAAGGACTCAATTATTTTCCACAGTAATCTTCACTTGTGTCTCCACTTCAACATCTATATTAGTCAGGGGTTTCTTCTCTAGCGCAGCCTTGAGTTGTTCGACCTCGGTTTCCAACTCTACACTTCAACATCTATATTAGTACGATGCGTCCAAACTATTGCTGCTCGTGCTGATGCTGTGATTGGCTTACGCCCCTTAAGCCTCGATTCCTCCATTTTCTACACCAACAAACAAAATAAATGAACAAGATAGGAACTTGAAAGATAAGAGTGTATCCTGAATTGATAAAACCAAGATATCCGCACAATTATTAGACCAAGTCCCCTACTTAACTTGTGATATAAACACCCGAAGTTCAGAATAATCTGGTGAGAACCTCTCTCCTTCATGCTGAGGTTGGCAACACAAAATGAGACGAATGCTGGAAATATCTTTTTCATGTTTGGCTACAATAAGCCCATCTTTGCTACTATGGGACTCAGGTGAAAGATCTGATAGTAAACACCACAAGATATTATCCAGCACTATTATCAAAACCACCATGATCACATAATGCAGAGTATATAAGCAGTCCTACAATGATCAGGAAATAATTCTCACGCCATGACATTCCAATGTACGCTCTAATAAACTGCAAGACAAGCTATGCAACAACACCTTATGCAATGCATCAAGAAAACTCCCACCAGCCATTGCCCTAATTTTGATGATACACATGATCTAATCTCAGAATATCAGTAACTGGTAACCAAAGACTCCTCAATTTCCTACCATATGCACAGGATCAGACAAAAAACAGCCAATGTGCAAATTATGCTACAATTTACACAATTACAAGCATTAACAACACTTCAGGAGAATTCTTCTCAAGACGAAAACCAAACAGGAACAATTACACCAAGGTGGCATTTATACACAATAGAGAACGCAAAACAGACCTCGATTGGAAGGAGACGACTGAGAACGGAAGAAAATCGAAAAAATTGGTTCGGCGTTTGGGGCCACCAGGGCTTCTAGTCCGAGGCTGCTGAACACACTTTGGGATGAGATCGATTTGATTCGAATTCAGACTCTTGTTCGCCTCCTCTGCCTTCTTTCTCCGGATGTACGTCTTCTGATTCGCCATTGATGAGAGAGCGAGCGAGCTCCTCGTCCTGAGATTTATTCAACCGCCGAATTGAGCTCCTCGTCCCCGGCCGTTGGTGTCGGAGTTGGAAATTGACAGAACCCTAACCCTAAGTGCAAAAGGGCAGAATTCGAATCACAAGTTCCAGTGAAAGCATAGAGTAGCAAAATAGACATGTGGAGAGGAGGTTTACCAGAGAAGAAGGAGACGGAGAGATGGACTGAGGGAGCGAAGATGGGCGAGCGTAGAAGGTGGACGGAGGGAGCGAAGACTGCGAGCAAGGAGTCGTTCGTCGGTGTTGTTTTTTGAGAAGGGGCCGTTGAACCTTGATTTTGGAAGAGGGCATATGTGTAAAAACACCCCCTTTTATATGTGCGTTAAAACGAGAATTTGGGGTGCGTTAAAACGCAATACCCATTAAATTTACATACGGGTAGATTGGGTCCATACGACGTCGTTGAGTTTGCTTTTAGTCGATATGAAATAGCGGAAGACCTGGCGACGAACATCCCCTTCAGCTCCCCAACTTTCCACCCTAAAACCCGCCTCCTTCCCATCCCTCCAATGGCTGCTTCCTCCCCATCAACGGCCACGTCCTCCTCAGACACCTCGTCGTCGTCGTCCTCTCACGACGACCGCCGTCGGAACCGCCGTCGCCGCAACCGTGACAAGGAATCGCTCAAGATCCGTGACAAGAAGAGTTTCAAGTCGAAAAAGCGTCGCAGGCACCGTCATTCTTCCTCCGAAAGCTCCGCGGAATCCTCAGACGATTACAGGTATTCATCAACTTTGATCCAGGTGTTGATTGTCAGGCTTAGGGCTTTTCCTTGCTGTCCTATTGATTCGGTGCTCATCGCTCTAGGGTTAGGGTTTTCTGTCTTATGGCTTCGATTGATTAGTTCTGGTGGTAATTGGTATCTAGATGTTGGTCTCTGGAGTTGTGTTTATCGCTGATGCTGAGAAATGTCCCTAACATGTAGTGATCTGGTATCGATTGTTTGCTTTTTTGTTTAGATTAGCAGTTAATCCTTCTGCTCATTTTGTGTTGCAGTTGTTTTCTTTGTAAATAACTAAATAAGAATAACAAAGTAGTGTTTGTAATCATTCTGGAGCTATGCTATATCTATTTGGAGATTTAGCATCTTATAGCTTTGTGCAATGAGAAATATGGTCCATGGTGGACTTTTACTCTTCATTGTTGAATGGATTTAGACCTGAATCCCCTTTAGGTCTTTCTAGGAAGAAAGATGATTAGGTCTCTAGTCCCTCTAGGTGTTCCAATGAAAAAATAGAACTCAGAGTAGTAGTGTATGGGCACAATCCAATAATAAGTGCATCGATGTCAATCTGAAAAGACAGTAAACCTGTTGACATTTGATTTCTTGAATTCTATTTCAATGTTGATATACCACCATTCATGCTCTGGATGGAGATGCTCTGTCTTATACGGTGCTAGTTTTCTTCGTTTCTTGCTAATACGTCCTTTATGTTTTCCTTTCTTATAGTGCAAAGAGATGGTTGGATTGGATTCTTTCCAGCTACAAAATTTTATCTCTGTCTAGCTGCAAAATTTTATTAAGTAATTCAATCTTCTTGAATAGCTATTGTAAACGACCTCTTATATTAGGTGGGACTATGCTTAATATCTGTTACATTCCTTAGTCTCATTGCTAGAGCAAAGAACCTGCATAAAACTTTTTCCTGCTCTCTGTCTTATATTTTGTGAACCCTTGTTTAACATGTGTCAACTCTTTGCATCCTACTTGTGGACTCTTGGTTTTGATTGGTCATTTTAATGAGCGTTTGTTCATTTATTTTATGGGTAGCAGTAGTTCTTCAGATAGCAAGGAAGAGAGGTCAAACCGTTCAAGGAGGCGCAAGCATCATGACAAATCAAAGAAGGTGATCAGTCACTTCTTTCTTGCTGCTTGATCTTCAATAGATTCTTTCCTATCTATCTGCTGCTTGATTTCTTTGTGATTTCCAGAGAAAAACAAAAGACAAGGAAAAGAGTTCTAGACGATCACATCATAAGAATAAGAAAGAGGTAGGATACTGCTCTCTCAGAAATATGTCATTTGTGCCTGTCATGAGCACCACTTTTTTACCTCATCTTCCATGTCACCTTATACAATGTATGAATGTTTTTGAGTACGATTTGCTTATAATAATTTCTGACTGTTGATTGCTTGGCTCTTTGAAATTGGAGCTGTTGTCTGTGACCTGTTGGCTTGCCTGAATATTTGTTCTGGCTTTGGGTTTCTCCTCCAAATGTGAGCAATATGCAGAAACATCAGGCTGAGAGAAGTAGTGGCCCAGTACAGCTCTCCAAGGTTACTATTCTTGATCTTGTTTGAGTTCATTGATTAAATCCTTCCAAATATGTTGACTTAAGTTCCTGATGTCATTTTGATCTTGCATTTGATCCAGCTTCTTGGACGTGATCGAGAGGACAGTGTTCGCCGAAGCGCAGTATCTGGCAAAAAGGTTTGCAGTTGCTTGTTGAATATATGTTCCAGTGTACTGTCCTTTTTCCTTTATTGTTTCTGTGTGTGTTACACGCTTTTTACGGGTAAGCTATTATGGGTTTGCTTAGATCCAAATGAAGCTTGAGAAATCAAAGGAGGACAAGGCAGCAGAGAGCAAACGCAGCGAACTGCTTAAGTTTTTGAACGCCAGCTATGATTGATTAAGTGAAGCTGTTGCTCGAAACTGAAGAATGTTTCTTTCAAGTAGTGCAACAAGAAGTGCCTCTATTATATTTCTGAAGATTTCACTTTGAAATTGACCTTTTATTTGTAGTTGGGAGTTTGTTTTTGGTTAAAGAGTTGGAAGTTCATTTGACCTTTTTTAAAATAGGAAGTTCTGCCTATTGTTTTGAAACCCTGAATCCTAGTAGAATTGTTTATTTCTAAATTAAGGCTCTTTTTGCTGATATGGGCAAAAGCACGTTGCCATCACTTCTGAAAATAAACTAAACTAGGATCATGTGATCGATCACAAGATATTGTGTGTACTTGTTTTAAAGGCACTTCGTTTCCACTCCCTTGCCCAATCTGAATTCTCTTGTGATTATTCGCAAATGATTTTATTTGTCAAAAAAAACTAAATATATAATAAAAATAAGGAGATAGGTTCGGAAATAAAATCCTGAAATATAAATATATAATAAAAATATACGGAGTAACTTAGGTTTGTTAACTATTGCTGAATACACATTTTTTTCTCCCACTTTTAATCTTTTAATGATAAGGGTCTACAAAAAAAATTTAAAGATCAAAGGCTGGTTAAGTAAATTCGAAATCTTTCTTCATTTGTCCTAACGATTCTTAAAATAATACTCCCTCCGTTAAGAAATATATGTCGTTTTAGGGTTTGTCTTAAAAATTAAAAAGTTAACTGATTTAACTTAAATACCCTCAATCTTATGAAGATCTTTTATTTTCTACTATAGATTTAGGTAATTCTTTTAAATTAGTGAGGATATTTTTGGAAAAATTGTGTTAAAATATCGAGAATGACAAGTATTTCTTAACAACTCAATCAAGCTGAAACGACAAGTATTATTTAACAGAGGGAGTACGGAGTAATTATGATTAGTTAATCCGGAAATTGTACTGTTTAGAGTTTAGAGTTACGAGCTACAAGCAAAAGATTCCAAGTATGGTCGGGGATTAGATATTTTATTGAAGCAGGAGACAAAGATCGTGACTGCATCCTAACCTAATCAACATCGATGTTACATCATTGACTTACTAGTAATAAGGCGAGTAACATACTATGCTAGTGTCCTTAATTTTAAAAGAATTTTTATTCCATTAAAAAAAGGATTTTTTTATTAGTGTCTTATACTCTTATTGTTTTTCATAAGATATTTTTGAAAATTTTGGATTTTTTCAGTTTAGTTCTTCTTTTAATAAGACTATGTTGGGATACAAAACTTATCCCACATTGGAAATTGGGAACAAAATTGTCTAGTATATAAGACGGTGGGCTACTCCTCCTATTGCCAATTGGTTTTAGGATGGAACCCCACCGGGCTTGTATCTGGGTCACCCACACGTCTAACTTGGTATCAGAGCGGGCGGTCTGGGCCCGTTTCTTCAAGTGTCAACTGGGACAGTCCAGTTTCACTTGAGGGGGCGTGTTGGGATACAAAACTTATCGCACATCGGAAATTGGGAACAAAATTGTCTAGTATATAAGACGGTGGGCTACTCCTCCTATTGCCAATTGGTTTTAGGATGGAACCCCACCGGGCTTGTATCTGGGTCACTGTATTGATTTTTCCACAATTGTTCAAATAAAGTTTTATTTAATGAATACATTTTAATAATAAATATTATTTTTATGTATTTCAATAATAATATATAATACAATCTATTAAAATAGATTTTGAATGTTTAAGTCCGTCATTATTTTCACATTCAAGTTGTGAAATTCGACTATTAGAAGTTAAAGACAATAGAGTTCGTATACGAACTATTCCAATTTGCATTTCTATTTTGAAATCCTACTAATTTAATAGTGAAAATCATACTGACATTGATAGGCTTAATTTGACTAATTTTAATCCAAAAGGGGTACTAATTAAAAAATCAAAAACTTTAAAAAGCACCAGAAAAACAAAATTAATCTTGTTTTTTTTTTTCCTTCTCAAAGGATGAAAAGACAAATTTCCCTATATTTTATTCAACAAATGGTACTTGGTAGGTGCATTGTACACGGCACGTCCATTAGAAAACTTAAAATTAATACCGAGTATTTGATTGTAGTATTCATTAATTAATTTGTAATTGTCATGAAGTGCTTTGCAAATGACATTCTCATTAATTAATTTGCAATTGTCATGAAGTGCTTTGCAAATGACATTCCTGTAAGTGGCAAGCTGATCATGACACCATCAACTAAATAATTTTGAAGATATATTCGGACTTTCTATTTTTTCCTTCGCTTTTTCTATGGTATGTGTTAAGAACACATTATATACTTCTTGGGTTTCATTTTTCAATACTATGGTAATGTCAGATAAGAAGTTGTTGTATTATACTTTCTCGGTTTTAAAATAGCTGTACAATTGAGTTTTTCACACGTATTAAAAAATAATTGTTTTTTCTATATTATCCCTATAAAATAAGATTATTG
This sequence comes from Polygonum aviculare, assembly GCA_934048045.1. Lineage (NCBI taxonomy): Eukaryota > Viridiplantae > Streptophyta > Magnoliopsida > Caryophyllales > Polygonaceae > Polygonum > Polygonum aviculare. The sequence goes on from OW204024.1 coordinate 8,710,478, forward strand.
GTGTAAGAAAACATGAAAAAATATAATAATTATGATACAGATAATTATTAGGGAAAAAAATGGAAATAAATGTGAAATGAACAAGCATTGTAAAACAATACAAAGTTATTATATGAACAACTATTTTGAAACGGAAAGAGTATTATACATTTTGTATTGAAAACCAAAGAGGATAAATACTGTAGTGAATCATTTCACACGAGTTTGAAGAGACTTAGAGCAACCCCAAGAGTTTCTCCAAAAAAATTTCCAAAATGGAGAAACAAGAGACATATTCTTCAAAAAATATTGATCAAACTCCAACAATTTCCCAATTATGGAAAATACTACATTTATATTCTCCAATCAAGAGCCTAGATTTCTTTCAAAAGAAAAAATAAATAAAAATATACCCAATGTATAGCTTTGGAGAAATTTGGAGATATCCCCAAATTTGGAGAATGTCACTCTTATTTTGGAGATTTTTCCCATTTTGGAGAAGCATATGGAGAAACTATTGGGGCTGAAAAACACCCAAAAATCTCCAAATTTATAGTTTCCAAAAAAATGGAGCATTTGTTGGAGATGCTCTTAGGCCTTGTTTCACTTTGTTTATAAACAATTTTTTCCTACAAAAAAAATATTTTACCTTTTTCTAACATCCCTATTATGTCTCTACTTTCACGTTTTTCAATACAAAAATTTCCCCCAAAACATCACTTTTCAACCAAAATTTTTTTTTCACCTATCGATTGTTTACAAGTTCATATTTGTACAATGTATTTAAATACTTAATTTGGAAGCTGAACATGTGGAGAAATCTCATAAAAATATACTCCAGTAAGTAGTTCAACAAACATATGATGAAAGTAGGACCAGTTTCATTTTTTTACAACAACAACAACAACATACCCAGTGAATCCCGCGCATGCAGGGTCTGGGGGTCAAGATGGGGACACCCCCGGCTAGATGCAGAGGGGGTGTGTCCAAAAGACCCAACGGAACTCGAAACTCTCAAAACACACAGAACAAAGCAAAAGACACAACAACAGAAAAGCACAACCAAATAAAACAAAACCAAAACAAGGCAAAACCAAACGAAACACAGCCAGGCAGAAAGTAAAACCAAAACTAGCCCGTCATTCCGGGTCTAGCCATCCACCACGCGGATCTTCTCTCTCCAGCTGTCCCTGCAAACCGCCAACTCTGACGAAATTCCCAAGTGACTGACATCCTGCCTTATACTGTCCTTTCAGCGCTTCCTCGGTCGACCTCTCCCTCTGCGAATAACACCCAAGTCCAGACTCTCACATCTACGAACTGGCTCCTCGGGGCCTCTCCTTTGGATATGCCCAAACCACCGCAATCTCGATTCGCGAAGCTTGTCCTCTATGCTGGCCACTCCCACCCTACTCCTGATCACTTCATTTCTGATTTTGTCCAACATTGTGTGCCCGCTCATCCATCTTAGCATCCTCATCTCTGCTACTAGAAGTCTCCGTTCCTGGGCCTTTGTGGTGGCCCAACACTCTGCCCCATAGAGCATGGCTGGTCTGATCACCGTTTTGTAAAACTTTCCTTTCAGCTTCAGCGGAAACTTTCCTTTCATTTTTTTAATATAATATATTTAAATTGAAATTATTTTTTGATTTTTATATTAAAAAATTGTTGTATAAATAGACTTTATTTTTCCAATAAGTTTATATGTAATGAAATTACATTTTATAAATAAAACTTACTAGAAATAATCATATTAAATATATTTTTTATAAATAATACTCCCTCCGTCCCATAATGTTGGTCCACTTCCTTTTCTGTCGTCCCAAAATGTTTGTCCACTTTCCTTTTATATCAATAACTTTTTCCAATCTTACCCCTATTCAATATATATATTTATTTACCCCCATTATCCAACTTTTCCACCTACTTTATCTCTTTTCAACTTTTATCCTCTATAAATTTCCCAAAAGTACCCCTATTCAATCATATCTTTTACCCACTTTGTTCTACTTTTTCACTTTCCAATATCACTTTACACCTCTCATTAAAAACCGCAAAAAACGTCCTTTTGGACAAAAATTATGGGACGGAGGGAGTACTATATTCTGGTTCGGAACTTGAAATCCGAAAAAAAAGGGACCTGGAACAGGTCAAATACTTCCGATCCGGATACGGTACGGATTTTTGCGATCCGGTCTTATAATGCAGTCTATGCAGAGGCCTGGATGAAAGTTTATTAAGTGAAGTTTTTTACCTTGAATCTTGACTAGAAATCAATACTTTTCCCAACAAAATACCCGTTTGAAATACCTTAAATACCTGTAACTTTAGTGCCAATCTCGTAAGAGAGAAGGAGGTGGTGGATGCTCTTTTCTAACATTCAGAAACTAATTAGACCCCTTTAAAAAAAAATCACTAACTAATCAATATAAAAGTAATTATTTTCTCTCTCCTCTCATTTTTATTCTCTCTCCTCTTCTCTCCCTTCTTTCTCTCAATTTCAGATCTGGAAAAACCCTAGATCTGAACCATCTTCATTATACCGAAATCCGCGGGGTGAAGAGCTCAGCGAAGAATCGGATTTCGAGAAGATTCTGTCGCCGGAGGGATTCGTCTCCGTTTGTGGCTTCGGTTCTCTCCTCTCAGGTATTCCGCACATGCTAATTTGCACAAGGTTCTGCAATTCGAGAAGCTATGGTGATAGTTTGAGGTTTTTCTTCGCGATTTCTCCTTCCTGTCTCACTTTCCCTCCCTGACAGACTTCTCCGTCTCCGTATCGCCTTTCTCCGACGGCCGAATTGCCCGGCCTTCCTCCTCAAGAGCCGACGGAATCGTCAGCCTCCTTGCGCCTCGAGAGCCTCAGCGTGTCCGGAGTCGGAGCCGGCGACGTCGGGTTCGGGTGGCTTTGGCAGAGCCTATGAGGCGGAGGCCGGCTCATGCAGCGTGTCCGGAGTCGGAGCCTCCCTTCTTCTTGAAACTCAGCTCCTCCGTCTTCTCGGTCTCCGGTCTACAAGTCCGCCTTCGCCGCCGAGGAGATCGGTCCAGATTTAGTCCAGATCCGAGTCTTTCTCCGCATCGCCTTCCTCCGCTCCAATCCCGGTCTCCTCGCTCGATCGAATTCAGATTTCAGAGCAGAGCACAAGAGTAGCAGCCATCATGTCCGGAGGCATTGCGCGTGGTCGGCTTATGGAGGAGAGGAAGGCATGGCGGAGAAATCATCCTCATGTGCGAACACTTCTCTCTTCCTTTTTTTTCTTTTGCAATCTCGAGTTTCGTTTGTTAATTCGATCGATTTCTTGATTTTGGTTCGTTTTCTGTTTGATGTGTGGTGGATTTCAAGGTTTCGTTGCCTGGCCTGAGACTCTCTCCGATGGAACCATGAATCTGATAGCGTGGAGCTGCATCATTCCTGGCAAGGCTGGGGTTAGCCTCTTTCTCTCTCTCGTTCAATCCTTGTTGTGAATCCGTGATTGGAATTGAAAATTGCAAATGTGGATTGATGATTGTGTTTTGAGTTTGATCTTGTATCTGTGAACTCTTCAAGTAGTTCTTGTGCTTTTCTGAATTGTTGTCGTGGTGGTTTGTGGCTTCTTTCGGTTCTTTTCTGTTGTTGGTACTAAATTAAGCTATATTGATGTGATGTCTGCAAGTGGTAATTATGATAGAGTGAATTTCTCCACTTTGAACAAGGCACGGTATAGTTGATTGTTATTCATTTTCCCTGCTTGTTGATATTTAATTGATTTCAATGTATGAACTTGCCTGTTTTAACCTCGGCCCCAACTTGCTTGTTATTTTGATTTCTTGGTGGATCAAGCAAGTTGTTTCTTTCCTCCTGTGTTTTTTACTCAACCTCTAGTGTGGTTTCAAGTAATGCTTGGCTCCATGTTTACCTTGACTAATTTGGTCCACTGGAAAGCAAAACTGACTGAATTCTATAGAATGGAACATCATATTTCATGAGTACAGATGTTTGCTTATTAGCTCTCTTCTTTTGAATTTTATTGCTTATGATGTCATCATGAGACATGCTATCATCATGAGATAGTTTTGTTTTTGTATATAGCTAGTTGAACCACTCAATTTGTATCAAATATACACGTAGATTGAAATTTCACAAAATTGGTGGATTAAGTGATTGGTAAATTAGAGGTTAACTTGAATCTTAATTTGTGCTTGATCACCTACACTCGTAAATTAACTTATTTGTCTCGTCGGATAGGTTTTGGTGATGACAAGTCGGACGATGACAAGTTGTGTTTGTGGTGAATAATTTTAAAAATGATGACAAGTTTTAAATGCGATGATTGGTTTATTTGCATTGTTAAATTTGTCTATATATTACTTTTAATTATAGCCTATTAGCTCAAATGGTAGAGCAACGTGCTTAACGCACAATAATGTGGGTTCAAATCCCACATAGGCATACTAATAAATTCGGATGACAAGTTGAATACATGATGACAAGTTAGGGTGATGACAAGTTTTGTACGTGATGATGAGTTAGTTGTACATGACGATAGGTTGAGTGATGACAAGTTTTTGTACGCGACGACAAGTTTTTGTATGCGACGACACGTTTTTGTACGCTATGACAAGTTTTTTTGTACGTTATGACAAGTTTTTTGTACGCTATGACAAGTTTTTTTATAAGCGATGACAAGTTTTCTACGCGATGACAAGTTTTTCTACGCAATGAGAAGTTTTTCGTCAAGGATGACAAGTTTTTCATAAGGGATGACAAGTTTTTCTACGCAATGACAAATTTTTCTAAGCGATGACAAGTTTTTATGCATGGGGACAAGTTGTTTTCAATATTCCGGTGACAGGATTTTTGGATAACAAGATTTCCGATGACAAGATTTCCGATGACAGGATTTCAGGTGGGACGCGGTGGCACGCGTGTAATTTTTTTTTTTTGACCAGAGGTATTTTCGGAAAACCGACTAGATAGCTCCTTTATTTTTATGCCCGCCTATGCACTCCACAAATCTCCCCAAATAGGCTATATACCAAATTTTCTCATCTGGCAAATAAGGGATTCAAAGGCGGCGATCTTCCAGCGGCAGAACCGTAATTATCCCGAATCCCTAGGCCATTTCTAATTTTCTACACAATTCCAGATACACGCCAGGGGCATTTCAGTAATTGCCCACTCTGCCCCAGCCTCGCAATCGGCCTTATCTACACCAATCAAGACCTGACGTCCACGTCACCCCAATACCTGCCAGATCCAGATCCAACGGTCCATATCGTCTTAGATCCCCGCAAATTTCCTCCAACTTCAATGGCGATTCGGTCTTTAAATATCAGCCTTCCTCCTCTTCTCACCACTTCCCTTCCAGCTATTTTCCAGTGAAGAAGAAGGCGAAAGAACGAGATCTTCACCTCCGCCATGAGCCTCTTGGAGAAACTCTGGGACGACACCGTCGCCGGACCTTCGCCGGACTCCGGCCTCGGCAAGCTCCGCAAGTTCAATACCTTTAACCTCCGATCTAGCTCCGGCAATGGTATGCAAAACAAAAACATAAAAAAACATTCCGAAACCGTCTGAAACCGAGAGAACTCTGTTGATAATCTGAAAGGACTAATTTGCCGGAACTGCTTGATTAATTTTTCTGCGTGGATTTGTTTCTAACCAATTCGTTGATGATTCGACGTTTTTCGGACCTAATCGTTGAATGATTTTTCGTCTGGTTGATTCCTTGAGCAGATTCAGACGGCGGAATTGCTAGATCTGCCGGAGACGAATCGATTGAGGAAGCGAAGAGAGTGACCAGGCGAATCATGATCGTCAAACCGCCTGGTTATCAGAGCGGATCGCCACTCGCTTCGCCGTCGAGCTCCACTCCGCCGATTTCCCCGGCCGGATCTACGCCGCCGGTTTCTCCCTTTTCCGGTGAGAGACTTTCGTTTCATATATACATATAAGTATAATCTATTTGGATGCTTTTATCATTTTTGCCCCTCCAACTTTATGCATTAGGTGGTCCAGAATTGTCCTTACTCAACACTGTATAGGGATAAGTTTGTAATTTGACGGTCGTAGGGTCCCGCCACAAAGTTTGGTGGAAGGTAACATAATCGAGTAGGTCTAGAGGCGGTTTGGATTGGATAATTTAGGTTGAATTTGACACCACTATATAGAGTCCTTATCATATGGTACAATAATGGAGGATGAACAAGTGTAAACAAAGCAAATCAGTTACTTGATATTTCAATCACTTTATAGTCTTGGATTTGTGGTGTAACCGTGCATGGAACTCAGGGGAAATTGGTGTCGTGTGTTTAATGTGTAGGGAACAACAGACAGCCTTTCAGGTTTCGAAGGAAACCGAGCGGTTCGTACGAAAAGGCGAATGAAGCAGGATCGGGAGACGCTTCTGCTACTTAAGCTGACTGATATATGAAAATGCTTATGGTGGAGCAATAGGAGAAATGGTCATGGCCACTTGTCTTACGTACTGATCTTGATCTGGATCTGGCGACGGTTTGGAGTCGTGGAACGTGTAAATGGTTCGGGTAGTTGCTCTGGTGTACGATAGTGAATCCGACACCCGGTTCCTTCATGGAAGTAGTAGTATGTGCAATCGGAGAGCTGGTTGTTGTATGATAATGGAAGAGAGATAGAGGCTCGTGCCATGTATGTGGTCTTGCTGTCTTGTTTTTAGGAAGTGTTATGTGTTTTTGCTTTGTATAAAATAAAGGTTGCAGGCTTACTAGTAGTGCATGTCTGAGCCTTTTTCTGTAATGTTTGTGTCAATGCAAAATCCGGGTTTCAGTGTTGCTTAGCTTGTGTGTCTGTTTCTCCAATTCAAGCTCTATATGAACAAGAAAGTTTGCCCATGTTATAATGGTGTCAGGAACTTGAATGCTTGTTTGCAATTCTAGGAAACATGGGAATTTGTTGTGGATGGGATTGGTAACATGGGCTAGCTCTGTTCGGATAACATTATTACAATTGTATATTCATACGCAGGGGACTGTACTCAAACCAGATACGTGGAGGATTCAGGTTTATACAGATCAATTATGGAGTTCTTTTGTATCAAACAAGTAATTATTGTTATTGTTATTACTCCTTTAGAAAAGTATGGACAAGGATGGAGGACATATTCAACTCCTACCATGTTTTGTTGTTGTTTTTGTACCATGATTTCATCCACTAATTTACTTTGTTCATATAACTTCATGATTTATCTAAAGGTACATTTGGTACTAGCGAGATAGGTAGCAATGTTCGTTAGTTGGAGTGGAATTCTCCAAAAAATAGCATCAAGGGAGAGCGGAATTCCGCTGTCCAGTTACAACTTGCCGAACGCACCCTAATGCGCACCCAAAAGGAAGCAAAGTAATTATGAATTATGGTCCCTCGTTTAAGAAGAAAATAAAGTAGAAGAGACGTATGGGGATATGGATAATTCACGAAATTAATGTTGGTGGACCTGTAAAAAGAGGGATAGTAGACCAGATGGTATGAATACATTTGCATTTGTATGGAGGTGGGGCTTTGTACTTTCATTTTCTTGTTGGCGGCTTCTACAAGTAAAAGCCAATTGGTGAATGTCAAGTTCATAGAATAGGATTGTGTTCAGGAAAGTGAACGTGATCGCCAACTTCCTCGCCGGGCTTGTCCACACTCTTCTTTTCGGTCTTTATTTGTTTTTTGAACCGCTTTGTAGTTTTAATTTATTGTTAGATTTGGATTCTTGGGGGTGAGCTATTGCTCGGGCCATTTGTGCCTGACCCAGCTCCTCTTGTCCTTGTCTGGGTTTTCCTGTGTTTTTCCACCCAAAAAAAAAATAGGCTTGTGTTTGCTTTGACTATAAACAAACCCAAGTTCCTTTAGTACCATGAGGTCTCGGGTTCCAGACCTCATGGTTTAGCACTGGTTGAGCATTCATGGTAGTACCATGAGGTCTCGGGTTCGAGACTTTAGGGCGGCAGTTTGCCATCCCTTGTGGATGTTCTAGGCGAACTCAGGTAGTACTTATAGCGACCATAATTCCTTTCTTTATCAAAAAAATATATATATAAACAAACCCATGTTGAACCGGGTTCTTTCTTTAACTAGACCGGCACATAACAATTGATTGGTTGTGCAAACTCTTGAGAAAATGACCGGTGGTTCATTTCCATGGGCATCTTTGTCCCACATGCAATCATATGTTATGCACACAAGCTACACGTATCTTATTGATGTTAGGATTTAGGGTTTGTGAATCAGTTTGTTGTGTGTGATTTCAACAGGTTTTTTTGTCCAGGGTAATATAAATAAGAGTCGAACCCAATACATCTAGACACTATCTAGCTTAGAAGCTTAATCGATTGACTAAATACCCGAAGATTGATTTCAGTCGGTTCTTCATCTCGCATGATTTTTGACTATGCGCATGTTGCGTGTTCTTTTGCGGTGATTCTTATTTTATTTTTGTTGTGTTTTTATTTTTGTCATTATTATTTTGAATATACTTTTTGGGTTCATACAAAACATCCTCTGGACTAGTTCCAAGCATGTATAACTCAACCCCCAACCGTATTCTTACTAGGCATCTCACCTAGTGTATTGCAAAATAAAGTCGTTCTACGTACATATAGATCAATTGATCAAATATTGTGCAAGTCCTTGATGGATACAACTAATCCAATATCTCAGAATGTATTTACGTACAAAGTTTGTTTAATAATTAGGTCTAAGTTTTGAGGAATTAAAACAACCTATATAGCACGGTACTAGTCTAGTTGCTGTTTACGTTGCTCGAAAACATAACAAAATGTAGAGACGAATCGTGTTAATTAACCCTAACCTACGTGACACTGACACAATAAAACCGTAGACCACGTAATACGAAACTTCATAATTTCGGCAGAATAAGTTGGTATCCATTGGAAAAAAATGTCAGTTCAACCCACATCATAATTAATTCGACCCAATATCATAGCAATAATTTCACTTGCATTACAATAATGGTAACTCAAATGCAACGGCTGACTCCAAATCATTAGTGTTAATCATATACTGTAACTTTCAAATGTGAGGTTATTACTTACTCAACCATAAATCCATAACCCCTTAAAACACTTTGACCATAAAACTTACTTTTGAATAAGTTGTTGCTTGTCAGCATTTCATCTCTATGGTTTATAGTTTCCTATATAAATAAATTGCATATACAAGGAATAAAAAATATGAAGCATCCCACAAGAGTATTGGCTTCGGCGACGGAGTTGGTGGTGGTGGTAACGGAAGTGGAGCTCGTGCTGGAGAAGCAGGGCACGTGCAAGCCCGCTCGCTCTTGACGGGCTTCGCACGTGCCCCTCTTTTCCAGCACGAGTTCCATTTGCCCTCTCGTATTGTTTCCCGTTTTCCGTTGCTTGGCTATGTCTATGTACGTAAGCAAAAATTCTTCTGTTTTAATTGCTGTTCTTGCGGATTACAGTTTAATGGTGGGTACATTTTTCACAGTTTTCAAGATTCAAAATGGTGGGTACATTTAGGTCACTACATAGAATAGTCACAATGTTTTCTTCAATGTCATTACTTTGGATGCCTGATGAAATGTTCTAAGAAAAACCGAAAGACAGATACGTTCTGAACAAGACAGCGAAGCTCGAAAGATCAGAAAACAACCGCAGATCGAATCAGAGAGGCAAAAACGAGAGAGATCGATAAGAAATCGTGTACATAAAAGGCAATGGAAGAGATTCGATGAACAACGTAGATAGGAGTTTACAGACTGTGTTTGAGTCATTCGATTGACAATAACTGCAGAGATAAGCATTTGACAAAATACACTCGTATGCTCCTACAGCCAACCAAAATGCAATGGCAAACTACAAAACCATTGTTTTTCTGAAAAGTACCTAGCATAGGCATTATATTCACTACAATTTGGTATAGCAAGGAACAAGAACATACTGCACAATAGTTTGCCTGAGCACAGCAAATCAATCACCACCAATAACAACACAAAAGGAATCGTTACTGTCTACGAAAAGAATGACACAACAGTGGCTCGCGATACCATTGTCAAAACATTGTGAGCCAGAGTTAGGCAGGACGACGCCGAGTTCAGTTCTTGTGTGAGTTGCTGTCAAATTGAAGAATCTGCGGATACCGATCCGCCTTGGCAGGGTTGGTCCTGTGGTCATAGTACTCGACCACGGCTGCTCCGGCTAACGCAGCCAGCGTTAGCGCCTGCGCGTGCAACCTGCATAGTTGTTGATGTCACATTTGGGGTCTATTTGACTGTGCAATAGGATCTATAACAACTGTAGTTTCTATTGTGTTTCTGTTGCACAAATTCAAGTCCTTTGGCAGATTTTTTTGGGTACTTGAATCCAATTGCAATAGCTTCAGTTTTCAGCCACATTAGAAATTAACATCCCAAGGGTTTTAATTGAACTGAACCAACTAGTTCATAGTTGAAACCTACAGAAACCCTAAAGCCCCAAATTGGACGCTGATTTTACGCATCAAAAAGGAAAGGCGATCGAAGTTGGTAGAATAAAGTACCTGGCGTGGATGATCTTGACGCTGGTTTTCATGGCAGGCTGAGCCCAATTGTAAGCGATTGATCCCGTAATCCCGCTCAGCCACAGGCACCCTAATTCCGAAAAAAAACAAGTTTCAGAATCAAATTGAATGATACAGAATTGAGATTTTGGTGATCGGAATCATACCGACGGCGCGAAGCTTGTGATCGACGACCCAATCCCTAGCAGATTGTATGGTGCTCTTGGATTCCGCCATTTTCTATGAGATATAAAGAGAGAGAGAGAGAGTTTGGTGGAACGGAGAGGAATGAACTTGTTTGGTGTTTATAGTAGATTAAAAAGGGATGCAAGTTGGAGTAGAAAATTTGAATTGGGATCGACATCGACCTGGATGGAAGAAGCAAAGCTTGATTTCACAACCATGTGATTCTGGGGGCGGTTGCTGTATTCTGTTCTGTGGATGCAAATACTACTACCAAAACCAAACTATGCATAAGTCATTTAGCAGAGCTAATCCTCATGTTCATTGCCTCATTGATTACGTCAGATTCTATATTTTAATTAAAAGTCTTTATTCATGACTTTTTTATATACAAATAAGGAAATCAGAGGCGCCCCGCTCAGACAATTGGGGCGCCCCGCTTTGATTCCGACTGGTGCCGCCGGAAGCCAACTTCCCGGCCAATTCTTTCGGAACACTCATTTTTTATTTTTTTAAAAGCAATCCAGCACTACAAGTCTACAACGCACCCATGCTATTATTTTTTTATCTGTCGCGCACACACAGGCTATTATTCGTATACGTATTAAGTACTTTTATATTAAGTATTCTCTCCGTTTCAAAATGTTTGTCCATACCGTACAATTGATACGATATTTAATGAAAGTTGAAAAGTTAATTAATTGGGGTAATATATAAGAATAAATTAGAGTAATTTTATAATTTTATAGAGGTAAAAAGTTAAAAAGTGATTAAGTTGGTGGGAATGGACGAATGGTGAATAATTGGGGTAATATATAAAATTGGATGAGAGTAATTTTGTAATTTTATATGAAAAAGTGATAAAGTTAATGAAAAATTTGGATAACGCGTAGAGCTGTTAAAACCTGACCCGACCCGAAAAATCGACCCGAACCGACAAAAAAATTTTGGGTTGAAACCCGAGACCGACCCGACCAACCAGATATATTACATATATGTAGAATAAATATATTATATTGTAAATATTATAATATATTTTATCATAAAACCTATTATAAATAAAATATTATTATAAAATTCTATTAAAAAAATTGTATTGTTAAATATTATTATTTAATCATAATATTTATCAATAATTATAAAAAATTCAAATTCTTGACATGTTAGGTCGACCCAAACCCGCACGATAACCTGTCAAGACCCGCCCCGGTTTGACTTGTAACCCGATTGACCCGAACTTGCACGTAATCTGAACCCGAAAAGACCGAATCCGAATCCACCTGACTCGACTTGTTTGAGACCTAGCATCTAAATGGGGGTAATATATGAGATTAAATCTATACTATATATTAAATCAACCCGATCCGTTGATTTTTCCTCTTTTCTTTAAAAATATAAATAAATGATACCCATTTTTCTAAAAATAAAAATCAATCTCTACATGTTTATATATAACAATCGAAACCAATTTACATGTAAAAAAGGTCAAATATGCCCGAGCTTAATAAAATTTATTTTAGAAAATAAATAAATAACATACAATTTTTTTAATTGTTTGAATTTTTTTACCAATTCCGGAATCGGGTAAAACTGGTCAAAACCGAAAATCATATAGAACTGAGGAACCGACCAAGGACGTGCTAAGTAGAGGCGAAACCATAACAATGGTGGTGGTGAATTCCAGCGGCGGTGAGGCCCATGACGAACGGCAATCAACGCAGCACAAAACAACTAGCACGCTGGTTACGGAAGCATCTCAAACGGTGGCCGTATCGGAAAAACAACCGGTTTCTCTCTTTCTTTCGCGAACAACGATCGACTTGGAAAACAAAATTGAAAAAATTGAAGCGTTTTCCAATGAGATTTTGAGATGAAAAGCGTAGATTTAGGAGTGGACAAGATTGGGCAAGTATAAGTATAAATATATATATAGCAACTATGGAGCTCCAAAAGGCTCCAATTTCTGATTGTGGTAGTTTACGAATGACTTTTTCTAAATTGGTTAAGGGGTTTTGTAGGCATTTGAATGGGTTGAACAAAGAACTTTACGAACTTGATTTTTGTTGAGAAACGGATCCGATTTGGCCGATTGAAATTTGGCCTTCATAGAACGATTGTTTTAGTAGAGTCCATTTCAATGTTTAAAAAACCAAGCTTAAGGTAAGATAAAAATAAACATTTAGATTATTTAAATATTAAATTTATATCTAGCTAATGAATAAAATATGGAAAAGAACCCATGAAATTTGAGGTCGGAATAGTATTTATCAAGTTGAACAAGTTTGAGTTAGAAGAAGCTCTATTATCACATATAATGAGAGTATGTATACATTTATGAATTTGATGATGTTTTTATTTCATCACTCATTAGCTTGTAATTAGCCTTTTAAATTTATACTATTAACGCAATATAGAAAAGATATATACATATAATAAGGTAGTTATTCTATATAATTATGCCAATTAAATATAAAATAGAAAAAAATCATTATATACATAATATACATATATATAGAATATAAATGTCATACATTATAGTCATAATACGGAGTATAACACTACCTACTTCCTAGTAAGAAAAAAAGGCATTTACTAATTCTTGCAAATATGAAATTTTAAAAAGAATTTTAAGAAAATACAATTTTTTCTCAAAAAAGAAAGAAGAAAAACAAATCAATTTTACATTTTAAATTATAAAGTAATGGCAAGGTTACTTGCCAAAATTTATCAAAATCACAGGTTTACCTTGCGAAATAGTATAAATGGTTGAGTACCACGTGAAATCGTCTTAACCATAGGGTTACCGGGCGAAATTTCCAATATAATTTTTACAATTATTTGATAATACATGTAAATTTTGTAAAATGACATTAATGACATGTTGATCAAACTAATATTGTATGAGAATCTTCTATAATTTGATCAGGTTTAACTACTAATTTGTTCTAGTTGAACTTTTAGTAAACTTTCTATAAGAAATTCACGTCACCCACCCATTAATTTGTCCCACCCTAATTTTGTTTTATTGATCAGTTTATCAATTTGTATACTTAAATCAACTTATAATCTTTCACAATTTTAATTTTAATTTTTATAGTTTTTTATAATTTTATTTCCATATTCTAATAATTATACATTTAGAAACAAAACATAAGTTCTTTCAACTTTTATATAAAGAACCCAATTCGTACAAGTGACAGGTACTTATGCTAGTATATATTGCTCAATTTCCCTGCAAATTAAGTATGACCAAATTAATTCATTCTTTAGTGAGACAAGATCAAGAGTAGTGGAAACTAATAAACTTAATCGGGCTGGTTCGATCATTTCAAATTTCACTCGAGTACAAATATGATTCAGTTGAGTTATGGTTTAAGTCATGCCAGGTCAGGTCATGGTACGGGCTTGATCAATCTAATAGGTTGATATAATAACACCTTTTGTACGATGATGAAAAACTATTATGATTAACAATATATTTGTGTTGTGTAATTTTGAACAACAAAATATATTATAACATTCAAAAATAAGTTTTATTTATACGACCAATGTTATCATAATCCCGACTCGATCCTACGATTCTAACGATTCTACGACCTAAAAGTCATAAATCGATTCACGATCCTAAGTAGGATCTTATTAAACTAGGATCTTAAATGATTCAACATAAAACTCTAATTGGATTTTGATTTTACACACGACTCTAACGATTCTACAATGATCCTACAAGCGATTCTCGCGATCCCAAACAATCACTATTATATTTATATATTATTACTAAGCTCAAAGTTTATGTCTCTTTTCCATTAAATTATTAACCCGATTCATCTTAAAATATTTTTACTCATCAAATTAATTATGTTTATAAAATTTCAGAGTTTATATATACGAAAATATACAATATATTAGGTTATTGTATATTTTTTAGTTATAATTTAGGATCTTACAATCCTAACGATCCGATTCTACGATCCGATCCAACTACCCCCTTCCAATCCAATCCAAGGATCCCGATTCTGACAACCTTGTATACGACAAATATGATAAGTCGGGTCAACCTAACGGGTTTCGTGATTCAACTTAATCGGGTTTGGGTTAATTGGGTTCGATTTTTTTGATGTATTAATTTTTGAGTCGAGGCTCAATTATTTTATGTTATTTTATAATAAAAAACTATATTCGAATTTTGATTTTAAAAATAGAAGAAAACCGCCGATATAACTTATCTTTATATTTATATTGATGAAATTTTTATTTGAAAAAAGTCATGAATATTGCTTGATATTTTCCATTTTATCTGTTGATGAAAATGTTTTTTAAATTGAAATTCATTAAAAACATAATATAAATATACATTATCTTATCAATGGTTTTTTCCTTTCTCGGGTCAACCATACAAGGTGCATCTTCCATCTTAATCAGGTTTGAATTACTTGGGTTCGTTTTTTTTCGACGTACTAATTTTTGAGTCAAGGTTAAATCGTAAAACTTTCGATTAATTCGAATAGATTTTGATCGATTAATATAATCGAGTTTTGACAACTCTAAAAGCAAATAGGCACTCAGTTTAGGGAATCAAGTAGATCGATAAATGAGACCTTGGTCTAGTTTTGATCGACAAATGGAATTTTTGGTCTAGTTTCGATCGAAAAATGCTAGATTAAACTAGACCGGAAATTCCAAGGACGATTCCAGTTTTGGTTCCCCTCCCCTAAATTCGGCAACCGGTGGTTCCATTTGGTTCTAAAAAGACCAGATTCGTCGTTTTGTCTTTCTTTCTTAAAAAAATATGCATAAATCAAGATCAAACTCTAAATATTTGTATGTAATAATCGAAACCAATTTATACGTACAAAAGGTTAAATATGCCCAAACATAATAAAATTTATTTTAGAAAATAAAAAATAGACAACGTTTTAATTATTTTAATTTTTGGCCGGTTCCGGAATCGGGTGAATCCAACCGAAACCAAAACCAGAACTAGGACCGAGGAACCGACCAAGGAACGGTTCCGATTCATTTCTACATGTTGAAAACCGTCAATTTCGGAGCCCGACCCGCATTTACAAATGCATAATTTTATTAGGTAGCTAGCCCATTACAACCCAATATTCATTAAGATATATAATATGTAAATTAACAATATACGTGCAAATTGATTAGGATAAATAATACATAAATAATAATATATGTGTAATTAGTTAATTAGTGCGTGCAATTGAAGTGGAGATTGATTTCATGTGTTATCAATTGAGTTAAGGGTTACAGTGTCGGTTACTGTCTGCGGAACACTTCACTGACAATTTTTTTAAAAATGGTTCCGGCTGATTCCTCCGGTTCAATAAAAGCGGGGCGCAATGAACAACTGACGGGGGCGCCTCAGGGAAACGATACAAATATCAGTCATATTTCAACTTTCATGAGCCAAACTTCAAACATAAAAAAAAAAAGTGATCACAATTTGAAATGTCAAATTTGACCCAACTTTCTTTGCCAAAACATGGCATGAGCAAGTCCATGTTATGCCAATTTTTTTTACCAACGAAGGAGGAAGACAATAATACTCCTATACTAGAATGATTGCCCGTCTTTCACCGTATTTTTCTAGAAGGTGAAAATTAAAATCTTCATCATAACACAATTTTGTTCTAATTAATAAATTATGTAAGTATTTTGTATTAAATTGTTCAAAAAATAGTAGATAAAATAAATATAAATATGAAATTATTTTATTTGATTTTATTAATTTCTTATGAGAATTATTTTGATAATATGGCTTTTCTATTACAATTTAGTTTTTTAGCCGAATGAACATGTGTAGAGATTACTCTTTATAATTTTATAGACATTTTGGAGAAAATTTAAATCGAAAGCATATGGTTAGCTCTTTAGGCTTTACATTCTCGCTCAAAAAAAGAAAAAAATGATAAGGCTTTGCATTGAAGTTACAATATTATAACATGATATATGTATGTAAAAAATAAGACATAGTAGCATGCATTCATAATCAATTACAAATAAAAAACAAATAAAAAAGGAAAACAAAAAAAAGCAAAACAAAAAAAATATAAAATATAAAAACATGCATTTATTTGACAAGGAAAAGAAAAATAAGAGTTGTCGAGATAAATAATTCACCCAAAACAAAATAAAAATAAAAACAATTAGAGAGAAATCATTAATGTGACAAGAGGGGGAGAATTTTAAGTGTTATATAGATAATAAAGAGTATTTATATCAAAGAGGACCGGCCTTAATAGTGGTCAAAGTTCATTTTGATCTCTTAACAATACAAGTCATTTCATATATAATTATAAGATGCGGAAATTCCTTCTTTTTTTCCCTTTTAGAAAAAATAGGTGATAGAAGTATTATTATAATTTTTTTAATTTTCTTTTAATTAGGTTATAATTTTGTGTCAATCCCTTAACATCGAGCACCTACGTCATCCTTTCGGAGGAGAATCGAGGTGTGCACCCAACTACATTGGTGCATAACAGTGGAAAAGAATGACAACATCTATTCCTATTTCATGGGCTTGTCTAATGTCTATAATATGGCTAATAGATATAGTAGGAAAAAAATTTATATGCAACCAATTTTCTAAAGGAAATTGTATTTGTCCTTTATCTGATTTAATAAAAGGTATATTCTTTAAAATTATAAATTAGGTCCTTCCGACAAAAAAAATCACCGAAAAGGGCCATAAAAAATGTAGGAAGTTGTTTTCTTCCCAAAGAAAAAAGGTCAGGAAGTCACCTACCCGTTTCCTGGGAACGGCACTTGCGACTGGAACTGGAAGTTGTTCTCCTCTCGAGCCTCTCTCTTCAACCATTGTTACAGGATCTCTTCCCGAAAGTATGTCCCTTGTTCTCTGTCAATTTCCGTTTCAAATCTCAATTGGATGTTCGCGAAAGCTGTTTTGGTACAGAAATTTTGTAGAAAAGAATACGCTCGAGTACGTGTAGCCCTCGAGATTTGGGATCGAAATTGTGCCCTAAAATTGTTGGAATTAGTAGTTCGTATTGCAACTAATTGATCCCCCAAATTTCACATGTATAGATCTTCGGTTGAATGATGATTGATGTTGTGTTCCTGTTTTAATTTGCTGGGAATTTTGTGAGCTGGTTTTTTGTGGCTTCTGATAGTATTCGAGGGTGCTTTTATGATGAAATTCTTCATCTTGCTTGGTTGATGACCAGTTAGATCAGATATACAAGGCTGATGTGTGCTAAAGGCCATACATCCTTTTCTCTTTTATGGTCTTCTTACGTGCAGAAGTTCATCTTTTTGCTTGTAGTTGAGTTTGTCAAAATAAGCTTATGGCTGTACTAATTCGTTTATCTGTTTGGCAATTGGGAATTGACAAGTGTATATGTCCATGGAGAATGAAATTTGTGTCCTTTGTCAAATGACTCCTTATATACTGCCGATTCGTAGTCCATAATCTAGATGGTATATGGAATGCCAAATGCAGGCACAACAGAGAAGATAACTCACTTGGCATTGAATAGGAGACAAAAGATGAAACTGTTGGCATTGAGCATGCGATATCTAAACTCCAACATAGATACCAGGCTCCATATAGCAAGCCTTTTATGTTATGCTTTAATTTTTAGTTGCTTTCTGTTAACTAAAACAGTAAACCTTGTCTATTACTAAGCTGGAATCAATTGATTGACCTTCAAAACTTTGTTTTCCTCCTAGGATCATATGACTTGGGTGAATTGTATGAGATAATCTTTTTTATAATTCACTGTGACAGGTCGAAGACATGGCTTCTGCTTTCAAGTCTTTCCTAAATAGTCCTGTCGGCCCCAAAACAACCCACTTCTGGGGACCTGTTGCCAACTGGGGATTCGTTGTCGCTGTACGCCTTCTCTTTGTCTGAACGAACACATAAATAAACTGAATTGACGACATCATTAGTACTTTGTAGTATTTACTATGCCAATAATTGTTTGGAGGACAGGGGCTCGTGGATATGAATAAACCACCTGAAATGATATCCGGGAACATGACTTCAGGTCAACACTTGCATTTTATTGTAGCTTTAGAACTCTCAAAGGTAGATCATGTAATTGACAAGTCTGAGTGGGTCTTTTTTGGATCAATACAGCAATGTGCGTCTACTCGGCTTTGTTCATGAGATTCGCATGGATGGTGCAACCCCGTAACTATCTGCTGCTTGCATGCCATGCTTCAAACGAGACAGTTCAACTTTACCAACTCTCTCGTTGGGCAAGGGCTCAGGGGTAAGTTTTGGAATTGGAATGTCTGAAATCTTTGATCTAGTCGGAGGCTATGAGATTTATGCTTTCTTTCTTCTGTTCAACTGCAAGAAGCCTTCTATCCAATATTTTTCTTCTCTGTTTTAAGAAAACTAGCTACATAATAGGAGGATACTGATTCACTTACTCCAGAATATGAGTCATCAAGCTCTCTTTTGCTCACTCTCTTAGGAAAGCACACTAAAACAAAAAAGATGAGAGCACATGCTTTTTTGTTTTACAAAATAAATTCTATTGCCAAAAGACTTCGTCTTCTATCTGGGTTCACTCTTTTGTGGTTTCACCATGGAGATTGTTTCTTGATTTAGTAGTTACATGTGATTATTGATTCCAATTGTGCATTGGTAACTCAAATGCCTAAAAAAATTGGGGTTGGGAGTGAAATAATTTTTATGAGTTTCAGCTTGCTTGATGAATTTTGATGCTGAAGATGGAAATGTCTACCGTCGTATACTCGTATGTGCTACATGCTGATAACATTCCACTTGTGTTTCACATTTTAGGTATTTGGAGGAGAAGAAGAAAGAAACTGCACCTGAATAATCAATCTGGCAGTTACCAATCTCATTCGTGCAATTGATGCTTTGTTTCTTCAGGAAGCATACTATGATTGTGATCTTTTTAGCTATATTCCATAATCGAGCTTATTGCAAGCGACGCGACCTGCTAAACTGAAGCAGAATGATACACTTGAAATCATTTAGAAAATCCTTTTGAAGTTTTCGTACCGTCTTTTCGCTTTAGATATTCGGAAACACTTTCTGATATTGATCTTAACATTTTACAGTGAAGTGTTAGATTTGTATGGTAGGAGACCAGCCCTTAATGGAACTTTAAAAATGATGGATGACAGGATCACAAAATCAATTTTGCTGACATTTGTCGAACATACTAATTTAAACCTACATTAGATTGCAACTATCCACTTGACTCAACACAGAGCTCAAGCAGAACTTGCCACCCAAATTAAAGCACTTTCAAGAGGCATATGCCAAACCTCTAAGGGGGGCGTTGGTATAATTTCGGGTATGGGGTTTCGTGTATGGGAATGGGATAAGGTATGAGGTTGGAATCTCATGCTTGAAATTAGGTGTAAAAATTTGGGAATGAAATTATAATGAAAGGAAGGTTGAAGAGAAGAGTGGATGAGTTTAACTTGGGATTGAAATCTCATACCTTATGTAGGAAATGGGTATAAGAATCCCATACATGGGTTTTTTGAGCTTGACAAAACACAAATAGTATACCAAACACTAGGTTTGGGAATTTCATTCCACAACCCCATATCTTCATTCAAAATACCTATTATTCAACTCCTTTCAAAATAAAAAAAAGGCCTATTATTCAACTATTTAACTATTGAAACACTATAAAGTTTGTGTGGTTTGTTTACGAAGTGGTGTGTTGTAAGGCTGTAACTTTCTAACAAGCTCTCTGATGCAATTACAGTCCTACAGCTTAGTGTTAACTTGTAGGGTACCATGGGCAAAGTGAACAATACCCCAAACTACGAGACTATAATAAGAGAAGAGTTGAATGGTATCAAAATTGACATGGGAATTTCATACAACTTTTTCATGCAAAAACAACATATATAGGGAAGTTTGTCAGGCAGTTCAATCTCCATTCAAACAAATTTCTTCTCAACCAGGGTCAAGTTTCATTCATAAATTTGCTCAAAAAAAAAGTTTCATTCATAAATATGGTTTCAGGCATCTCAATAACCAGAAGAAAATTGTCTTCAAAACAGAATATATGCCAAAACCTTATTTTATAATCATTGTAGGGCAAATTTAAATTGACCGGAGTCCCAATCTTCAGCCATAGCTGCTGCCGGAAACACGATCAATTTTCAAGGCCCAGTTCAATGAGTTCATAGCACAAGGTAATTAACTGAGGAAAAGCAAAGTTGAAATTCACGATCGACCTTGTTCTGATTGAGTTTGGTCGGAGCCATAGCGTTGTTGGTGGAAGCTGGTGGCGGGAAACGTGCCCCACCCGGGTCCTGTTTCAACCTGGCTCAATGGCGGGAATAAAGAACCCAACCGTTGTTCTCTTTCCAAGGCATGGAAGCTTCTAAGCATTTGATTCTCCGCTTCTGGAAAGTTCCGGTTATGGGCATTTGGGAAGATGAAATGTCCAGTTTGACCAGATGAGGATGCAAAAGGAGATGAGTTTCTGTGACTGCTTGAATGTCGGGTAGCAGACAATACGGGCGAACGTCCTGGAGGTGAGCTATTAGGTGCCTGAAAATGTGCTTGACGGGATTGTAAGTGATCACGAGTTCTAGCAGCAGTCCCGGGGTATGGAGGGACCATAGATGATGGAATGTTGTTTGAAGCTCTCGTATTAGAACTGTAAAAATAGCAAATCAATAGTCCAAGATAAAAATGCATTTGATAAGTGAGTGAGATATTATAAGAAGATGAATAATATAAACTTTTACTGGAAGCAATTCTTTTGAACAACCAAGTGTATTAAATGGAAATATTTATAATGACAAAACCACTGATTATAAAGGAAAAATCATATACAATCTCTGAGACCAACAGACCACCTATCTTATAATTTGGTTCATTGGCTACTTACAAGATGAAGGAAAAGGCAAACTTGCTCCTTCGCCAGTATAATACTTCAGCCACAGATGGTTCTTTTGCAAGTGAATGTGGTTTTATGGGTGTTTTCAACATTTCCATGTTTCAAAAGGTGGTATTTTGAGAAAACGGGTCATTCAACAAATGGTTCTTTTGTAACTACCCCTACAGATATAATCTGTTTCGGGAAAATATTTAAAAAGGATGGATTACAATTTGTTATGGTAATCAGATAGAGCGAATTATTATTTAAACTACACAAAAGTGCCATATTAATGCTGAAGATACAATAAAATAGTAGCAAATAGATTGTCGCATACCTGTGACCAACAAGTAAAGGATGCATAAAAAACCCTGGTCTTGCCGCGTCAGAATTGGGCCTTGCTGACCTTTGAGTGATAGATGGCACTGAAGGCTGGTCTGCATTAGGTAATCGGTTGCCGCCAGCTGATAGAGGTGAGGAATGATGCTCCCAGCTGTGATAATGGGGATCCATGGATGGCAAATTGTATGGAGTTGGCATTTCAGTAAGCCCTGATGCTAATAGACCACTCCAGTGATTACTGAATGAACTGTCTGAAATACTCAGGCCAGTATTGGGGGATGGTGATTGGGCAGCTCCATAGTAAGAGAAGTAAGGGGATGGATTATTATTTGATGAAGGAACAGATGGTGCATGTTCTGGGTGTGAAGTTTGATGCCCCAAAAGTTCACGATCTAAAAAAGGAGAAAATAGGTAAGTTAGAGCCAAACAATAACCCTACATAAGTAAAAGAGTTCTGAGACCAGAATTAAATGGAACTTACATGCAGCCGATGAGAATTCCCCGTCTCTGGAAAAGGGCAAAAAATAGTGCAAATATATCAGACATAGAATTTCTATGTTATGAGAGAAAAATGCATCACACTGCTTACACATAGCAGGAAAAAAATGATTTAAAAATTATTCAGCCCATTTTGTGTGCCAAGCCCCTCATGGTAGGTAAGTCCCGTAGAAAAGGAAACACAATGCATATCGGAGAATCCAAATATAGTTGGGCCAAAATAGCTCAGATACTGACAACGTAAGCCATTAACTCTGAATGAATGCAGTCGTGAAGGAAGACGATAATTCATTTTACAATACTGAACAGTGCTAAAGACTCTGAAGAACAACAAAATTATGCCAGGAAGTACACAAACAAATGAGTATGTAGCTCTAGTTGATCACGTGGACAAGTTAAACCAGAAGAAAAAATCAACAGTGGTGAAAAATAAACTTTTATATCCTGATGAAAGTTCGTGCATAGAAAGTGATGCTTACTCAAAAGAAGAGGAGAGCTGTGATAACATGAAAGGGCACCACCGAACTCCAACAGACTGCAACAAGCCAATTGTACATCAGAGAAATCCATCTTCACATCAATGTCAATTATATAGCACACTTACATTACTAAATCAAGAAAAACGAAATATTAGGAGGTCTAATTGACAGGATTAGACACCTCAGGCATTATGTATAGAGGTAACACTAAGGCAAAGACTGTTACCACTTAAAAGCACAACTCTCTATAATTCACAAGCTCAAAGCACTTTCAAGAGGCATAAGCCAAATCCAAATCCAACTCTAACGGCTAAAGACCGACATGTCACCTCGCAAGTCATAACATTACCACTGCAGCTAAAGTACATACAGATAAAACGTTTTTTATAAAGATTTTTCTCTTCCTATCTAGCATTCCACAGCATGCTCTAGCTTCCTATCATATAGTTTAATCCCAAAGCATTACTTAAACTAAATCATGGAGTATAACCAGCACAGCCATTGTGAATTAAGGCTCATCTTGAATTCAAGCACCACATATTGGAAGCAAGGATAAAATGTTAAGAAATTTATAGGTTTCCAAATGCAATAACTTGCCATTTCGGAGTAGCTTAGGTCATAAAATTCCTCATCATGGGAATCATAGGCTGGGCCACCAGATCCGTATAGCCATCGACCTTTCTCAGTATTTCGACAATTAGGGCACTGCATTGCTCCTCTACTATTAAAAGCTGAGCCGATACAATCTGGAGATAAAATAAAATTTATTAGTTTAATAAATCAATCATGATAAGAAATCAGATACGAAAAGGTCAAAAGTCAATCATTGTCATGAAAAAAGCGATTAAGAAAATGGAAAAACATTTCAAAGGGAACGATGTCATGTGTATGCCTGGAAAAACAAATCCAAGCATAAGACAAGAAATTACTGAGGTGTTTGATCCTATAAGCAAACACGCAAGCCTATTTTGCTTCTAAGCTTGTAGCTCTGTACAACGCCTGTTCTTCCTAATGCATAACCAAACCTAAATGCCTACTATATGCATTACTTTTCCTCATCACAGAAGATAGTAAACATTATGTGGTTGAACAGCTATAAATACAGTTTCCTAAAAGCACCATTCCATGTGATAGACTTTTGCCTTGTTTTTTTCCACCGACATCAGGTATTAGCATTATACATTCATGGTATGAAATCCATTTAATATCAAACGATACAAAATGCCCATATGTTGTAAATCCAGAAGATCAAATAATAGAAGAACTTGCCAAGTAAATGTAGAGGTACGAGATGTGAGTGAACAACATGGTTCTGAAAATCAACCATATAATTCTTTTGAAAAGTATTCGCCTTGTTAAAACAGATCATTGGCTACATCACTGCCCCAATCGCAAAGACAAAACAGATTTCGTAATCTAATTAATGCTAAAAGTAGCTTGAGGAAAGGTTTTTATGTGATGCAACAAATACACTAGTTAAACGAAAAGAAAACGGTCTTTATTCGAGTTTCTAAAACAGCTTAAATATAGAAAAGGAAACAAAATTACTTAAAATCGCCATTTACGTATGATTTGTTTGATGCTGATGTACTGACCCTAATATATACCGATGACCTCCCGACAACAACTACATAGAAAACAAAAGCAAATATACTGCTGCATGCCGCAGTTTGCTCCTCAACGTAAAATCAGCTATTGAAAGAGAAGTTATGAGTCGAGCACAGTGGAAAGTTGCACAAAGTTCAATCATACACACAAATAAATCTGACTTCAATCTGGTACTCTTAGTTCCTTCACATATTGCTCAACTAATAATACGTTGTAGAAAAAGCAGAATTATTTACAAGTCAATATAAAGCATAAAATTGTCAAAACCCAAGCTAGCTCAATAGCAACCATTGATCTGTGTGGTTCTTTTCATTGAGATCTTAAGAATATGATTCTCATTTATCCATCCACCATATGCACCCTGTCCATGTTCAATAGTTTGGCAAAAAATGAGAAATTTCCAGTGCTAGACATCTAATCTATGTCTTATCTAGATCCGTCCTCCATTTTAATCAAATAAACCCTGAAAATCAACTGCTCCCTCTAATTCATCCACACAATCCACCCCAAAACTGCAGTTTCCTAAGGTCTAGAAACATGCCAAGCACCTTTCTACACAAGAATTGGCAGCCGAAAAGCAATAATCACCAGCAATTACCACAGAAAAAAAGTTCAGTACCTCACAAAGTAATCACATTATCAAAAGCTGAGCACCTCACAAGCAAAAGAACCAACAAAACGGCAAAAAAAAAACCTAAGAGCACCGAATTCAGAATCAGAAAAATTCAAACGAAACCGGAACATACCGAGATGAAATTCATGTCCACACATCAGCTTAACGCAAGATCTTGCATCATCGAAGACGACGAGCTCGAGACAAATCGAACAGGAAGCCTTGGGCGAGCTCAGCGGATTGCCTCCGCCGGCCTCGTCCATCTCCGGCTCGTCAAACCCCATCCACAAGCTCCAATTGCAAAATCAAACCTGGAAACAAAGCCCTAATTCCACACACCAACCGAATCGAATCAAATTCAAAACGAAACCACCTGTAGGAGAATTGAGTCCGGATTGTTGCTTGCGAATTGGAATTGCTCAGAAATAGGATCGCTAGGGCTGCAACGGTCGGTCAAAAAGGCAAAGGCGTGGGTCTGGGGGGTGGTGGTGGAGGAGAGAGAGAGAGAAATCGCCTCGCTTTGTTCGTTCGCTCGCTCTTCTTCTTCCTCCTCACTTGGGCAGCATGGCTCTTTCTCTCTCTCTCTCTCTCCTCGCAGTATCTTTGGACGGCTGTCTCCTGTTAACTCGACTCTTTTCTTGTACAGGTCTTCTTTGTATTTAAACTTACTGAGATTTTTTCTTTTCTAACTTGTTGCGGTAAGGTGGTAAATGTAGATCTAATCCGTTGAATTTGACCGCTTTTTTTTTTATTCGTATCATTTCCCTTTTTCTTTTGAATTTAAGCACGTTTGAATGGATAAGTGCTAAGTTAATCAAGCCTACCCAAAATAAAATATGGTTTTTCATGCAAAAAACAAAATATGGATAGGACTTGGGAGCTAGGACTATCAATGCAATAAGGCGGTTGAATGGTTAAAATAAAATTGGTCGAAAATGGGATTTATTAATAATCTCGATTTTACTTTAATTTTATCTTTTAGGTCCCGTCCAACTTTACTTTAGATTAGAAACACATTAATAATGGCGCGTGACGACAAAATCGTAAATATATTACAAAGAAGATATTGTCGTTTGTCATTATAGATTAAGTCATTCAGATAAATTGAAAAATAAATGCGTCCGAAGCCAAAATGGAATGATAAGGAATCCCGAGTAACTGGACTCTAGCTCCTGAAAAGGGACATCATGTGAGCCAGATTTTTGCGATTGGGGAGCAAATGCAAGTTGCAAAATAAGTAAGTAAGAACGATACATTTAAGCATACAAAGTGGGGTTGTAAATGAATTGATCCGTTCCCGAGATATTCTGTGTTCGGCTTAGTAAACATTTGTTCATGTTTGGCTCGATTTGTAAACGAGTCGAGCTCAAACAGCTCGAAAATATAAACAAGCCGAACACAAACACATGAAAACTCGATTTGTTTGTTCATGAACAAGCTCGACTCTGTGCTCGTGAACAAAATCGTCCAAATGTACACATATTTATTTGTTTTTTTTACCTTTCTTTTTACCTAAAATTGTAAAAGATATAACCTAATTATTTGTATTAAATGATGCGTAAACATATTAGCTCGATTAGTTTGCTTGCAAATAAACTAGATGAACAGTTCGCGAACCAAACTCGAGCTCAATGAACACTTAAATCGAACCGAGCCAAAAACAATTGAGCTCGAATTCGAGTTCGTCTATTTTTAAATGAACAAAACCTGAAGAATATAAAGCTCGACTCGGCTCATCTCAATTCCACCCCTAATATAAAGTAGTTCAAATTACCCTTGTTTTTAGCGTGAACCTGAACTAGCAAAAATTGCATACCATGTACGGGTGATGTGAGTATAAACTTGACTTAATTGATTGTTGATCCTAGATCAAACTTTGACCCGACCTTGTTTTTTACTATAATATACAATCCAAACCCGACAATCCAACCCTGTTATTCTCACCTACCTAAAAAAGGTTTAAGGGAATAAGAGGGTTAAATGGTTAAAATAAAGTTGGTTGGAAATGAGGATTGTCGTGGAGTTTCAGCTTCAAGGAAATAAGAGGGTTGAATGGTTAAAATAAAGTTGGTCGGAAATAGGATTTACCGTGGAGTTTCGGATTCAAGAGAATACGAGGGTTGAATGGTTAGAATAAAGTTGACCGGAAATGCAATTTACCGTGGAGTTTCAGCTCGTGTTGATCTTACATCGAGGTTCGACGTTATTAATAACTTCGATTTTATTTTAGTTTTATCTTTCAGGTCTCGTCCGATCTTACCTTAGATTAGAAACTCACTAGTAATGGCGTGTGACGACAAAACCGTAAATGTAGTGCAAAGCATGTATTGTCTTTCCCTCTTATAGATTAAGTCATTCAACTAAACTGGTAAGTAAATACGTCCAAGCCAAAATGGAATAATCGAGAATCCCGAGTGGCTGGACTCTAGCTCCTGCCAAAAGGACATCATGTGAATTGAATTTTTGCGATTGGGGAGCAAATGCATGTTGCAAAATAAGTAAGAATAATACATTTAAGCATGCAGAGTAGTTCAAACCACCCTTGTTTTTAGCTTGAACCTAAGCTAGTAAAAAGTCACTATTATAGATTAGAAACTCAATGGCGTGTGAAGACAAAACCGTAAATATAGTGCAAAGCATGTATTGTCTTTCCCTATTATAGATTAAGTCATTCAACTAAATTGGTAAGTAAATACGTCCAAGCCAAAATGGAATAATCGGGAATCCCGAGTGACTGGACTCTAGCTCCTGCCAAAAGGACATCATGTGAATTGAATTTTTGCGATTGGGGAGCAAATGCATGCTGCAAAATAAGTAAGAATAATACAATTAAGCATGCAAAGTAGTTCAAACCACCCTTGTTTTTAGCTTGAACCTAAGCTAGTAAAAAGTCACTATTATAGATTAGAAACTCACTAGTAATGGCGTATGATGACATAACCGGAAATATAGTGCAAAGCATGTATTGACTCTCCCTATTATAGATTAAGTCATTCAACTAAACTGTTAAGTAAACACGTCCAAGCCAAAATGGAATAATCGGGAATCCCGAGTGGCTGGACTCTAGCTCCTACCAAAAGGACATCATGTGAATTGAATTTTTGCGATTGGGGAGCAAATGCATGTTGCAAAATAAGTAAGAATAATACATTTAAGCATGCAAAGTAGTTCAAACCACCCTTGTTTTTAGCTTGAGCCTAAGCTAGTAAAAATCTCTAAATATAAACTTGACTTAATTGATTATCAATCTTAAAATCATATTTTGACCAGGCCTTGTATTTTACTCTATAATGTACAATTCAAGCCCTACAAACCCAAGTCCGAACCTATTGAATGATATATGCATTTTATTTTTTTATAATTTCAATTATGGAACCCATTATTTTTAATTATTATCTAGAATATTCATAAAAATGACAAAAAGAATTTATTATTTACATGAATTGTTTTTTTCTTAAAATCTCAAAAATAAGTAAGAGATAAAATATATCAAAAATTAGGTAAGATACTAAGTTGATATAAGAGTTATTTTGGATGCGATTAAAAAATAAAATTACTATTAAATTCAACTTGATAACGTGGTGTAAATTTTTACGGAGGCTTGATTCTGATATATATTGTATTATATATTAGATTATACCCTGATTAAAATCTTTATGATTCACCGAAACACCCAAAAGAGAGTTAATCCTACCATTAGCCAAAACTGTTAGCTCACCAAAATCGCTAATGAGAATTCATAGTTAAGCCTAAGACGTATGCTTTGAATGCTATATTTGCATTGGAATGCATATATGATAATGTAGTTGAATGGAATTTGCATGTAATCATTAGTGTAGTGGATGTCAAGATTTAGGGCTGTTATTTTGTCTTTTTTTTTTTTATCAAGAGGGCTGGTATTTTGTCTTGTAATTTAGTACAAATTTGCCTCTGCTTAGGCTCCTATTAGGACTAGAAAACTCCTCCCTTTGTACATTGCAACACAAATCTCAACAGTGCAGGCCCATTTTATATTTTTGTGAAGCCCACAGAAAATTAAGCATTGGATTTTGAAGTCATAACTTGCAACAACTCATCAATCAAAGTGCATTTCAACTTACTGCCCATTCAAGATCACAGCCAACCAAGTAACCAACTACACCCCAGAGCAATTACACACACACACACAGCATGGATGAGCGCGCGACAAGAAGCCTAGTTGAGAGCCACATCGAGGGATCTGCAGCTTGAGGTTGTCCCTTATAGCTTCCAATAAATGCGCATCCAATGGAGAACGCCTGCGACGATAGCCCAAAAGAGGATCTCCCCAAAGATTACATAGAGCAGCATACCAAGTCTTCGCGAATGCCATACTTTTATGAAGATGTGCTTTTGTATCCAATGCACCTATTACAACCCAATACAAACATCACTTTTTTTTTATCATAAGCATGGAATCATCAAAAGGGTAATCAAATAATGTCTCATGAATATATTACCAGTGTTTTACTAGGATCTTCATAGTACCATCCGTTCACGAACCCAGCGAAGATCCCTTCAGCTGCCATGACATATATAAGCATCGCGTTCATGCCAATCCACTTGAAAGGCAAAAAAGGCCACTTGAATCCCAATACATCAACCTGTCATGAAAATAAACTCATTAGACTAACATCTAGGTACAAGTATTAGCAGATGATTATACTTGAAGTTGATAGACGCGCGTACCAAAACATAGAAGGCTGAGAAAACTAAGGCTGCTGCCCCAGATGTGACACAAATGTAGCTGAATGAGTACAGCTGCTTGTTCAGAGGAATTGCTGTTTCCAAACAAATACAAGCATTAGGAAAACCCGAGCAGGATTTGAGGAGATGTGTAAGGTTTTAAAGAGTTTATCCCGACCTCACCATTTGTGAAATGGAGGATTATACCGAGTACAAGGAATGCCAGGCCCATCGAGGACCAGTGTTTGAGTCTCCTAGAATGATCCTGCAACAATTCATTCAGACAACATGAGAGTTTAGGAAGAGGGGCTTTGAAGTATGAAATTTTCATTCTTTTTACAAGTATGTATCTGTCTGACCTTTATATGTATAAGAACATGCCCAAAATGTGATCCAACGACAGTTGAAAGAATGGCGGCTATTGAGCTGCAATTCAACATAGTTCACATGGTAAAATGAGAATCACAATGACTAATACTTGCTCTAATAACGAATTCCATGAGCGGTTTCCATCAAAGGATTTTCGAGATAATTTCTTTGCTATGAACATATACGACGAAATGCTTGTAAAAGGAAACATGTAGTGAAGACCTCAGAATTCCTTCGGGTTCAAAGGGTGCGTGACACCAAGATGGAGCATTATGAATGAGAGGCCCTTCATATGGGGAATTGGCTGTGCAAGCCTGCATAGCATAAGAACCATTCACATGAGATGAATTGACTTACAAAGAAATAGATCAATTTCAAGAGCCATTCATAATCCCTATAGATTGATAGGTTAGAAAATAATTCACCAAAAAAGACTAAAAGAGTTTATAACTCGACTACTCGCCTTGGATCTCCTCCATGCTGGATGATGATACATGTGTTTGATCCCAAGAACTTTTCTATCAACATATCCTACTGCATTACATGGTGGGTTAAGTTTTCCCTTCACACCACAAGTAACCTGAGTAAACACAATCATCACATTAATAAACAAATAAGATTATTTTTTAAAGACTAAAGAGTACTAGTTCTTGATAGAAGAGACTTACAATGAAATGCTTTCCATAATCAGGTTGAGTTTTGTCGAGCACGGTGAACTCCCAATCTGGAACATAAGTTCCATAAAGCACAGATAGGTATATAACAAGCACACCTAATCCAGCTACCCTATAAATTCAGCTCATAAGGGTTTAGAAAGAAGAAAGAGCTATTATGAAGTTTGTTTTTATAGCCAACAGCAAACATGTGCTCACTTACCATTGACAGAAATATAACTTGAACACAGATAAATGGCTGAGCGGTTGAGTCTTGCCTCGGGCGTTTTTATTTGCAACCTCTAACAGGGATACTATCATGTATGCCAGAGCTATCCTCTAAAAGTTGACAAATTTAGAATCCATTATTAACATTTGAACTTCCATTATAGAAAATTTAGTAAAGATTTCTGTTGGAAGTTTGAAATTATTTACCTGGAGAATTCCACACCATCTTATTCTTTTCATGTTAACTCCATAATTTAAGTCATCAGGAGCATGAGAATAGCCACCTTAAAGACCATAACGGAAGAAGAACAAAGGTTAGAATTAAAGAGAAGAAAAACGAGCCAGAAATAATTGATATAAGCTGAGGTCTAGGATGAAAACCTTGTAACAAGATGCCCCAGAACAGAAGTTTGAGAGTCCGAAAAACAACTTTCCTAAGAGCAATGGGCCATTTGTTAAGCCTCTGGAACAACAAGAAACTGATTTAGAACAGCAGAATTCAGACATGGAAATAATAATATAGAAACTTTAAGTAACCACCTTCAATGCAAGAGGAATAGACATGCCCACAATGAACAAGAAGAAAGGCATGACAAAATCAGCAAGATGGCATCCGTTCCATGGCGCGTGTGCAATCACAGGCCATTCTTCTCCGGCGTCATCAACCAAAATCATCATCTATACAATCAAATCAACAAGGTATTAAATTAAAGAAAATTGGCTTCCAAGAAAATAAACAAGTCAAACTCCAAGGCAGGCTATACAAATGGATGTTGCTAAAATACTCCTTTCACCCATAGTATATTAGCTGACATCCTACAACTCATTAGTTACTAGTACAGTATTTATAAGTGAAACTGTATCCTTTCTCTTGTTCACAGTCTTGTCAAAGGCCCTTCATTACTTCCCCAATTGTTAAGTTGGCAGGCATTCCCTGCACAGATGTATTAGAGGAGTATACTTGTTTCTCAGTGTGCACTAAAATCACACAAAACCACCCACTCTATATGCCCCTTCACTTGTTAACTATGATCGCCACCCAAACAAGCTCATCTGTTAGCAATTGACTAGATGAGAGTTGAGACTTGTACATCAAAGGTTAAGACTTAAGAGTAGCCCCTATTGAAGTCCAAGTGGCTGCCCATGCTTAATAGTGACAGACTAATTTCAACTGAGGCTTACCCAATCCCAGATTAGCAGATGGTTAAGTGAAAAACAACAATTTGACTCCCCCAACACAGAAAAAACATGCCCAAGTGTTAATCATGTGCAAAGTGAAGTAATTTCAAGCTCTCAACCACCCCCACACATGGAGACAGTGATATATTTTTCACTTCAATATATACAACTTCAAAAGCCTAAAAAAATTCAAATTCAGGGAAGCAAGTATCATACAGCAACAGTGAGGCCTCTGAAAATGTCCAAGGAATCTAAACGCTTTCTCTTCTCCTTCTTCTTCACAACATTTTCACAAGCCTTTGTATCAGACTCCTGTGGAACATCCACAACCAAGCTATGGTGGTATGTGGGTTCAGCTTTACTGTCGGCCATGGCGGCGGTTTCTGGCGGAGCTTGGCAGAAGAGCCTCATTCTATCAATCCACAGACGGGTCTCAAAACAAGAAGACTCTGAGATTGAGAGCTGTATAACAGAATGAATGAATCATTTGAAATATCTTGTAGAAACAAACAGCATACTTTTCCTTCCTTCAATAGGTGTCGTTTTGTTGAGAAGATTATTGCAGATAAGAATTCAATATAGTATGCATTATATAAGCTTGTCTTGTTGTGCTGCTGGCTATCATTTTCAAGGAAGCAAATGAAAAGAAGAGGTCCCCAATAATTAATTTGTATGGTATAAAAAAAGTACAGGCGGTAGAGGTAGTTGGTGGGAAACCTTTGAAATTTGGGCGACTTACTTTGACAATTTTATAAAGTGCACAAAACCCACTTGTAACACACTTATTAAGAATAATATTATATGACTAAAAATTGTTGAAGTTTCTAATAAAAGGTAGCGAGTGGGATGTTGAGGTGCATTTTTTTAACACGTGTTTGGGGTTGTGCAATTGTATAAGGTAGGTGTTTTGAGTGTTTGAGTTGTCTTCGCCAACCATCAAATTCTTAAACTAGATCCAATCTTAGTGTTTATTTTAATTCATATAATTGTTTGAGAAATTGACCAAGACCCTGGTTTCAAGTTCTTTTGGTCTCTTCCATATGAATGGAATTGTAAATCATAAATGCAGCAATTCTCAACACCTTGGAGGCAAAGCCAGTAACAGCACAAGTTAGCTTGAAAGAGAGATTGTGAAATGGAAGAAGAAACCATTCTGCAAAACAATTCTCTAACAAAAACAAAAAAAAAAGATGTGAACTTGGAAAAAAATGAGCTGAATTTAAGGACGTTGGGAGTATAAAGCAAAGATTTTGAAAGGCTTAAGAGCATTGTTATCTGGTCAGTAAGTACCATATCTCAATTTGTTTCATCACATAAAAGCGCTTCAACCTGTGAAATCTCAGCTAAAGGCACACACCCAAGTTACCAGAAAGTGACCCCTTTGCTTGAATAAGCTCAGATGAAACTTGATCTGGGAACTAGAATGAGGCTCACAGAGATAACGCCACAAGGAGCACAGAAATGACAGATTTGGCTAAATTGCATCATTCCAGATCAGGAAAAAAATGGGGGATTAGGTTGACAAAGTAAAGAATGCAGTCAATCAAATCGTTAAAAAGCAAAGAAATTAACAGCAATCGAATCATGAAAGTCCAACTAGCAAATGTAAAAAAGGTGAAAGCAATTGCCACAGAACAGGCAGAACTTGAGACTTCAATGGGAATGGACAACGCCGACATGGGATTCTAGATTTCTATCTTTATAGCTCGGAAAAATGAGCGGCTAGGGTTTTGTATTTTGGATAAATTTGGAAAAATACCCGTCAAATATGGTGTTGTGCACAAAAGCACCCTCAGAAAAGGAAGTTACATAAACTCACCCTTAGAAGTTAGAAAAGAAAGTGGAACTGTTAGCAAATCTTCTTCCACAGATGAGCTCAAACCCATTTCTTTCCCTGAATGCCCTATAAAACTATTGACAGAAGTTAACGACACACACTGCACATACCATATGATATGAAACCCTCTTCCTTATAAAAATCCCCAAATTAAGCTAACCTAACACGTAATTCCTCTAATCATGTTTAAAAATGCATTTACATAATACACACATTTTAGCAAGATATGCATTCTAATAAGATTGCATGTACATGCTTAGAACTTTAGATGCTAAAGCGCATGGTCAATATGCTAAACCAAATTCACACTGGTTTTTATCTTAATTGTCTACTTCTTTGATCCAATGGCTCCAATAATTCAGAGTGAATAATGAATTAGTGAATTAGAGGACTGAATGAATTGTATGCATAATTCAGAGTGCATATGTTACATACAGGCTAATCTAATCTGCCACTAATCTTCCCATCACTTCCATAGCATTTTAACCCAATTTTATTTCTTACAAATGTAGTCTTACTTTCAATCAGCCATAGGATGCTGTGGATCATAGTAATGTGCAAGCTAAATGCCAAACCAATATGACCATAACAAATGGTTCTATACAGGTATCCCTAAACCAAATGTGATTTTTCATATCTTTTCCCAAAATATACTAATAAACTATCTTGGAATTAACAAGCCCCCTTGTGACGAATCTCACAAATAGTGAAGTCACAGGCGTACCATGAATGTCATGAATATGATCAACAGATGAAGATCTGGAAATCAGGCTTCGAGGCTCCCACATTGAGGTAATTCACGTCGGCAACGACTTCTCCAAAATCATCTGTGACAACATCATTCAGCTTTAAACAATGATGACACGAGAATAGCCAAGTGTAAGAAAGAAGAGTAAGGCAGGATGAGCAGAAACTAAACCTTCGTATAGGGTCCTGGCGAATCGAACATATTCAGGTATGAGATCTCTGTACACGATTCCTCCAGGACGTGCATCCAAGATCACCAGCACACCTGATCATCATAACACAAAGAGTAACTAACTCAGTTATTTTGTACACCAGTCAAGGAACAACATTAGAAAAACAAATAGTCACACTTATCATGAAAACTAGGTGTGAGGAATACCAGGTGTTTCCCAATGTTTACTGGTGTTGCTCGGTAAAGGAGCTAACCAAAGAATGTTCCGCAAATTCATCATATCATCATAAGGTACATTAGAGCCTGAATAGAACAGCCGAAAATCAGAAACTCAAGTCAGCACACAAACTAACACCTAAAAAGACTTGAATTGTCAATCAAATGTTCAACGGAAGCTCAACAATTAGATTATGAAGGACTACCCCTTTGGCAGTAACCCATGTTGTATGGAAACACTTCCTTTTCGTATGCAGGATATTCCTTTGCATGGAACCTGCCAAATTTGAATGCACGTGAATTAATCAATCAATCAGCATAACAAAGCTTGAATTCAATATTTCAAATGCTTCTTCAACATCAAAAGGGTTCAAGCTTATATTCTGTGAGGTTGATCAATCAGGACGAATTCACTTACAATATACCTAGCCTTCCGGATTCTTTGGCAATGAAAATATGGCCATGGAATAAGTCGAACCGATTTAGTGATACATCCAGTCCGACATTAGGCCCATGAGATGCAATTATTTCAAACAAGAACGCTAAGTAATGATTTATTTCCTGAAAATTTTCATTTAAAAACGATAAGATTCGTTACCAAAATCTATTCCTTTCATAACCAAAAGAGCAAATGTTCTCATCGCATACCTCACTAATAAACCGCCTGCCATACGGAGTTCTAGTCAGCTGACAGTGATTTTCCTCTGATCCTTCAACACCAGGAACCTATGGAATACCAAAAGCCAATGTCCTGGTCTTAATGTTACATAATCCATAATCGTGTAATCATCTTAAAACACTTCCAAGTCAGACTCAAAAGCAATAAATCCCAAGCAATCAACAATCAGCTTAATCACATCAGCACCTCAACAGATACTCCAAACAGTAATCCGCAAGCACCAAAAGAAGAAACAAGACTTGCAATTGAACAGTTCATGGTAGCCATTGGAAGTCAAACAGGTAATTTCAATCGCAATCAAAAATTCACCACCAGAATGGAGTTAGCAAAATCGAGCACACTCACAGGCAAGACCGTCGGATCTAGGGTTCGAGAAATGGAGTCAGGATCGCCGCCGGAGTCAAAGGCAAGCCGAGCGAGCTCCAAAACCGGCGCCGGAGGCCACCAGATCTGCTCATTTTCCTTCGCCTCCGCCAATCTCCTCCGGAGAGCCTCGGACCTCCTGGTTACCTGATTTGGAGCAAACGGAGCCTGGTTGAAGGGGACGAGAAATCGGAAACAGGATCGGAGCTCATCGGCTTTGCGAGGATCGACGGCGGAGGCCTTGTTTATGGGGCCGAGAAGAGTGAGGACGTCGGACGCGGTAGCTTTGGCCGGAGCAGATGAGAGGGAATTAGGTTTGAGAGCGAGGGGTAGAGACGAAGAAGAAACAGTGAATGAGAGGGAGAGAGCTATGGCGAATTTGACTGACATTGAAAATCTTCCCATTACAGACAATATCCCCGCAACTCTGCGTTTCAAACTTTCAATCCAGTTTCATACCAAAATTCGGAAGAATTTAAACAACAACCACCCTCTATTATGGAGAATTTACACCCAACCACCCTCAACTTTTAAAATTTCAAACAGAATCATCCTTTATCACATTCTTGCTAACCATATCATTCTAGAAATAAACAAAGAAAGCTTGCATTGTTTTCACTTCACCAAACCACATTATTTTCAACTTCACCAGACCACACTTCCATCAGACCATGGTACATAATACAAACCAAGTTCCACTGATTTTGTTCTAGAAATAACGACAAGTTTCACTTCATTACACAGGACAATTAAGATAAACAGTTTGTTGTCATCTGTACTCAAACCAGCACCTCAGGTCTAAGACACCTGGATTTCAGTTCCTTCTTCATGGTTAGCACCAAACACCTTGGAGATCTTCTCAATGGGAACAAGAGGCAAGTAGTTGGCAACCCTGTAGCCATTCTCAGCTTTTGAAAGCACGGTCTGGTTGTACTTCTCTGAACAGTAAGCTGCAGTGGGGAGTGCGACTTCAGCGACCTGGGGGAAGAGCGGGAGCTTGTTCAATGCCTGCCATGCTGATACAGCGTACTTCTCGGCTACCGGCTCGTACTTGGTGTAGAGCTCCTTGGCCACGGGTTCGTACTTGACGTATGTGTTCTTTGCAGTGCCCACCACTCCATCGCGTTGAATCTCTGAGACAACACCGCGGGCTACCTCTGGTGCCTTTTGAGTGGCTGAGAAAGCTTTGTTTGAAACTTGTTTCATGACTGGAGGGATACGGTGGTCCAAATTGGTCACTGATTCATCCACCTGGTGGTTTAACAACAGCCATTAGATTTAGCATATAAGAATATTCTAATTTAATTGATGTGGATGTATATGTAGAAAGTAAAAACTCAAAACATTTAGGCACCAAATAGAGGGTAAAAGTCAAATAGCTGTGCAAGTTACTACGGACGGCATTAGATACTGATCCTGAGGGTCGAAAACTCAAAACACTGAAGCATAGCCTTTAACAGGATATATTCAGCAATTGCAGTATAGGTAAAAACCATTGTGTGAATGACCAATCCAAGATAACACGAATA
The DNA here is from genome assembly GCA_934048045.1 of Polygonum aviculare. Taxonomy (NCBI): domain Eukaryota; kingdom Viridiplantae; phylum Streptophyta; class Magnoliopsida; order Caryophyllales; family Polygonaceae; genus Polygonum; species Polygonum aviculare. Next base: position 8,748,240 of record OW204024.1, read on the forward strand.
CAATCAGGGAGTAAAACATAATCCAGCCATATAAGCTTCATGATGATCCAACCTAGATTTCTAAAACAGCAAATTAATTCTTTCCAACAAGTTGCAGCCTTAACTTCCTAAAAATGGTTAAGAGCAAGCATACACCATGAACATCTCACATAAAAACCCATCATACTAACAAGCATATACATAAATCTTAACATTAATGCTAAAACAGACTCAGCCAACCCAAAAACGGAAGCATAACACTCACCTTACGATCAACAAACTTGAGAAACTCAGTGGGGACATCATGATACTTGTGATACACAGGGCCAACAACAGTCTTGACTGCCCCTTCAACGGATTCAACACCCGGTTTCAGAGGACCAGTCTTATCCTTGGCTGAATCATACAGGTTTGAGAAGCAGAAGATAGCATGAAGGGCAGCAGACTGAACAAACCCTAGATATTTGAGCCTTTCCGCTTCATTAGCATCCTACAACCACAAAATGAAATTGAAATTACTAAATCCAATAAATCGCATGATCATATAACAGAGGAAACGAATTGAATATTGAGGGGGATCAGAAAACCTAATTGACCACCAGACTAGTTAGCCAGCAAAATCGCGAGATTGAAACCTAAAGCGATCATTAACCCTAATTTTCCAAACATAATTGATAGCAGATCCATCTCTAATCCACAAAATGGACTTGCAAAGACACAAAAGCGCATCTGAAATCGAGAAATTGTTAACCCTAAAAATCGCTGAAACAAATCGAAAGCGGAACAAAAGAAAAGGCGAAAAGGCGATACCATGGTCTGCTCGTATCCTGAATCTCCTCCGCCCATGATCACAGGTGTTGATTAGCAAAAGCAAAGACTCGTTCGAGATTTGTAAAGAAGGTCGATATTTTCAATGGAGTGAATAGATGAGTTGAAATGGGAAAGATTCGGGGATTCGGGTTTTATAGGGTGATGAAAACAAAGAACGGGAGAATTCCTTAATTTGCAAGAAAAAGGAAAACCGTGTGGCGAGTTTGAGCTGAGGCCCCACCTAACGCCAGCTGTATTTTCCGCCCTTTCGCGGTTAAGCTAACGGCCGTATCTTCCTTCGTATGAATGCAAATTGCAACCGTCCTAGCAGAGTTTTTTACGTAGTGCTATGATATTCGGTTTTATGACGACATTATGTAGGTAATCGTATTGCATTATTCATAGTTTTTGTAAATAATCAACCGAAATTTATTTATTTTGGTCGAAAACAGGGCTGCGCCCAAGAAAACTAAAAAATAAAGAGCTAACACGTCGTCATAGAGCTGGACCCTCGATATCGTCCAACAAAAGGGAAATAGAGTCATCAGGCAGTTCATCAAGAAAATATAAGAGAGTCGACGACAATATTCGCTTCCATAGAGACTATGGGTGACACAGGCCATCAACCGAAATTTATGAACGAAATTTATGCATGAATCATGAGCTCCGATGCTAATTCCGAGATTTGTAAGAAACCGCAACTTTTCTGGTTTGTTCTTTTTACATTTATGTGGATATGGGAGAGGGCCCCTAACCCATAGCAAGGCCCATGACTATCTTGAGCCCAAAACCCATGAGCCCACTTTTAGGCCTAGACGTCAGCCCTACTGCCACTACTCCGTACTAGACTACTAGTCCTATGCCTAACTAATATGAAATTCCTACTATGTCTAGTGTTTGAACTATAGGGTGTATCTCAATCTTATATAAATCGGTTAGATTTATGTGATATATTATCCTTCAATCTCGTTCGACCAAAAAAAAAAATATCCTTCAATCTCGGCCCATCATCTAAAAAAAGCGAGTGGTCGTAATAGTAATACTCGTGCGATGATACTTGCAACAAATGACAATAGTGCCATAACAAGTGTTCCTAATACTACCATCATACTAACATAACTACATTATTTGTAAATGTTGTTGGACAACTTGAACCTTGGAAGCAATTTTTTAACTTGAAAATTTCTTCATATATTGGCATTCTCTTTTGATCGGAAACTAGTACAAATCCCGTACCATGTACGGGTAATATAAATATAAATCCGAATTAATTTATTCGAGATTGAATTTTGATATGAATCCGCTTTTAACTCAAGTATTTATAATCCAAAACCGATAGACCGGAGTCCGAACCTATATATTGGCCTGTATATGTACTTTTATTAATACAATGTTATTTTAAAATAATTCTATTCAATTTTTCGTATTTATATTATTATTTAATATACTATTGACATATTTGAAAGGTTTTTACTATTCTTCAAGATTTAATAATGACAAAAGCTTATACTAATTAATAAGGAAAAATTGTTAAGATATCAAATAAATAGCTTGAGTTTTTTTTATTCATATAGGATATAATGTTTACAAAGTCATAGTAGGAAAAAATCTTAAGATATTAAAAAATGGTAAGATATCAAATCGATTTAAGAAAATTGGATAAAATATCAAGCAGGTGTATGAGTTATTTTTAGAAAATATAATGTAAAAAAATAAAGTCATTATTATATTCAGATGACATGACGCAAATTTTAACACAAACTTGGGTTCCGCTTTATACTGTATTATAGTAGATTAGGTTGCCTTACTCCACCCATCATTAGAGCGATTTAGACAAAAAAAATAACATTAGAATTATTAAGGTTATATTTAGCAAAATAATTCATAGTTGGAGTACAGCTGAATGTGCAATTGGAGTTGGAATCTACTATAATACAGTATAAAGCGGAATCCAAGTCTTTGTTTAAATTTGCGCCACGTCATCAACCCTGAATAAAATAATGATTTTATTTTTTGCGTTGATTTTCAAAAAATAACTTATATATCTTCTTGATATCTTATCCAATTTCCTTATGTATACTTAATATCTTACCCAATTATATATCCTTATACGAATAAGGAAATTGAAGTGATTTTCTTTTATATTCCTTAAATTTTTTTCTTATTAATTAGTATACATTTTTGTCATCATTGAAAATTGAAGAGTAGTGAAAAAATTTCACATGTGTCAATAGTAGATTCATTAATAATATAAATTTGAATAGAACTATTTTAGAATTAAAATTGTATGAATAAAAGTACATATATAGGTCAATAGGTTCGGACTTTGGTCTATCGGATTTGGATTATAAGTTCCCGAGTTAAAAGCGTATTCGTATCAAAATTCGATCTCAAATCGATTAATTCGGTTTTATATTTACATTACCCGTACATGGTACGGGATTTGTACTAGTTGAATTTAAAAGTAAAAAAATTAGTCATGTGTTCGGTATTACAAGATGAATAACAATATGAAAAAAAATAAAATTACAAAAAAGGGTTGGTATTTTTTAGGAGACGTTTTTTTTAAATGTGGCAAGGGTTGGTAGTTTTACCAGCCCAATCACACGACCACTTGCACCTTGCCCAGACCTCGTCGTCTCACCACCAATGCCCCGTCGCTTCACCAACGAAACACCCACTACAACCTCTTTCTTTTCTCCTACCGTTTGCGATGAGATCATTGAACCCGAATGCCTTCGATCAGTCTTCTCCACCATACCCAATGTTGTCATTCTCCTCGACTCGCCACCACAAAAAGGGGTGGTGTGGTGGAGAACGGCGGTTGTGAACCAAATGGGTTCTCATCGGTGATTATGGTGTGCGAAATACAATACCGAGTTGTTACGGTGGTAAAAACTAAAACTAAAAACACGTTGTTATAACCTAAACTTACAAATTAATTCATGAAAAATGCCACTCTTTTGTATAAGAAAAAAGAAGAACCAAGGAAGGATCCGTGCATGGAAGCATCAAAACAGCTCAACACAAGAACATACACAAGCCTCACCAGCTAATACACGCTTTAAAGATTGACACTTCATTTTGAGCATAAAATGGGAGCATCTTCCTTCTTTTGAATGTTACATGTTCCCAGCAAAAAGCCAAACCCAAATAATTACTATGTTCAGTAGTACTGTAGTATAATACTACTAGTATAATGTATTATTATAAATTAATAAATCATCTTGTGTCCATGTGAGGGGCCTTTAGTTAAGAAGTGCCATATCATCACTTAAATCAGCACCCACCCCAATAATTCTAGAGATGAAAAAAACATTTAAAATCTTGCAACCAAACCCATAAAATACAGATCTTTTAAAATTTCCCAGCCTTAAATGATAGGAGTACCATATGATATAAAGTTTTATTTTATTGTAAATTGTAATGTATGGTTGGTGGATCTCATTCACTAGCTAGCCCTTGATTATTGCACCTTAATTATGCCATATTGTGACAAGGACATGAGCATATGCATATAGCCCTACATTGCAAAAACATTTATCCACCATTGCAAGTTAGTCATAATCAAAACCTTGAAATTAAAGCATCTTATAATTACACAATCAACAAGATTTCATAAACTATTTTGTCCATCTATGTCAGTAGTTACTGATTAACCTCTTTTTAAGTTTCATGAATCTCAAGCTATGAGAGAAACACAAGATTGATCTAAAAAGTTTCCATTAATTTCTTTTCCACATTAAGCAAAAATCAGGGCAGACCCTTGTTCTTCAGATAACCTCTTTCATCCAAAACAAACCTTATCAGAAATAGTAATTAAGCACAGAAAAGATGCTTACACAAACATTGATCCAAACCCACAAATGCACAAACTTGACCAATTCAGTACTAGAAACCATCATAAACTCACAACACATTCAAAGCTGAAATCTTTACAGAACAAATCTCACATTCAAAGTATATATATAGTAACTTCTAACTGTAATTTTTTTTTACCATCACAAACAAAAACAATAAACACAAATCAAAACACCCATCACCAACTCATTTCCCATGTATACCCCCAAATCCCATTACCCAAAAAAAAAAAAATAAACATAAAAGTTACAGATCTTCTTCCCCCTTTTTCCCCAATCCCTAAACCCAGTAAAAAAAAAGGTAAAAAAAATCAGGAAAGAAGTTAAAAAAACTAACTTCTGCAACGAGTAATGGCGCTGCATCCACGGCTGTAAGGGTTGGACGACGACCCAGGTCGGCAGTTATAGTAAGATGCGCCGCGCCTCGAGCAGGGAACACTGTTCTTGTTCAGCGCAGCGTAGCTGATATACCTCTGCGTCGCTAGAATACGCCTGTTGATTTCCGAGTCCATCTCGGGCCCGTCAAGCCCGCACTCCCCCATCGGCCCGTCGCACTCCCCGGTTCGGCCCGCCGTCAGCCAGCCCAGCTCCGACCCGAAACCCCCGCCCGCTTCAACGGCCGATAGCGCGCTCACCGCTAGGAAACCGACGGCCAGGATTAAAACGAGGCTTTTCGCCATTGAAGCAGATTTTCTTTCTTTCTTCTGATTTGATTCTCTTGAGAGTTGAAATGTGGGATGTGGAAACGCGCTGGCTTTCTGAGCTGCTGAACGGGCTGATTTAACTACGAGGGGTGGTGGGTAAGAATGTGGGCTCCAAGTTGGGGGTTTATTACGAGAATGCCATCCCGTGGTGGTGTTTGGTTAACCCGATGGCTGCTTTTTTGTTTGACTATTCTTATTACGATCAGCTACTACGCTTTTGACGAAATTTTGTGTGCCAGCTGTATTTGATTAATTTAAATTAACTGATTTTAATAGATTAATTTGATTTATAAGTACTAACTATGTAGTTGGTTTGGGCTTGTATCTTATGAACGATTCAAAGTCTGCCTTGTGATATGATTGTATATTTTTTTGCAAGCTTTCATTGTACAAAGTTATATTAATATTAATATTATATTATCTTTTTTGTGTTATACGCGTTTTGCAAGAATAAGTTATATGGGAATTGAGAAATTGTAGGTGAGTGTTTTCAACGAATTTTTTGTGATTAGGTTCGATTATTATAATATGAAGTTGTGGCTGGTTGGGAAGTTGACGTTTTTTGCTCGACGTTTTTATTACATTTTCTCATTCCAATGGATGAGTTTATTTAGTCCTTTATTGAGTTTATTTGACCCCTTGGTTTATAAGACAAAAGGGGAAGTGAAAAGGAAAAGAAATGGAACAATGTGAATAATCAAACATGTGACAATATCATGAAACAAAAAAGTGAACAAGCATTTGTAACAAGAGAACAACAACGTATAAATAAATCGATCTTGTGCTAGCTAATATCATTTCTTATTGCTTCAACAATGCTAATCTAAGAAAAATGTAACGACATGCACACATGATAATGTAAGTTTTAGATAGACGTTTTAAGTTCTTTCGGGTTTTAGGTTCACGACAATTTCAACCCAAAAATAAGTAAATGATGGACAAATCAACTTCATTCAGCTTCTGCATCGACTGATCCTACTACACCCACGTCGATATGGATTAGCTTGTCCACCTTGTCTGCAGTTGTAGTAGGAGGCACCACGTCGAGAGCATGGCACATTATTCTTCTTAAGAGCATTATAGCTTATGTACTTCTTTCTCGCTAGGATGCGCCTATTCACCTCGGAATCGAGGGAAAACTCATCTTCATCCTCTGCGCACTCGCCGATGGTGCCTTGGCAAGTTGATTTGGTTGGAAGCAAGACATGGGAGACGACGTTCGTCTGATCACTTGCATCGACACTCACAAGAGATCTTGTTGCTATGAAACATAAGGCTAGAATTAGGAGTATTGATTTAGGGTTTGCCATGAAATGGTGGAACAAACAAGAAGCTTAGATTATGTAACTTTCTCTCTTTTGTATTGTGATGAACATGTTATGGGTAGGGTTTGGCTAATATGTGGTAATAAGTAGGAGGTAGAGGAGTACGGCTAGGATTATATGTGGCTATATAAGCAAAAAGTATTGAACGTGGCATCCATTACATTTATCAAATTAAGCTTGAAATTTCAAAGGTTGTTTTTAATTGTGTTTTTGGAAGAGCACTAAAATTGGCAAACTTGCACAACGTGCTTCCATTTTCTTCATAGAAAAATACTTGCACCCAATTGATGTTGTACACTTGTAAGTTGAGAAGTGACGTTGGAGGATCGAAATTACATATGTCTTTTTTAATCTTGTAAACTAATCAATGGAGAGAGAGTAACGAATAATTAATCTTGGTTATGTGCCTACAAAATGACGCCTTCAAATCGGCATTTAGCTAGGTGAGCCAGTTTTCATGCTCATTTTTGGAACAAATTAAGTTTGCTTTCTCCATATAGAGGTAGGATTGCCAACTATCATGACCATGACGTTCACTCAAACTCAAGGAGAAAAGGTGATTAGGCCTTGCAACTTAACTTGGATTTTCAGAAGGGAAAGAGGCAAGCATTTGAAGCGTTAAGTCCCTAGTGGCTGACCAACAAGACTTAACATTGATATCACACAACATGCCCGTATAGCCCTAGAACTTTTGCGGTCAGCAACTTTATCGTGTGCGCGCAAGATCTGACCAACACGAAAGATCCCACTAAGCTAAAATTCGGACCAAACTAGGAAGGTTCTTACAAGTTGAATATTATGGGAGTAGGCAAAGGGGGGGGCTAACAAGCTTTGAGGATTTTTTTTTTTTTTTTGACTCGGTGAGGATTAGGATCCCGTCTCAAGGAGGGTATCCTAGAGCATCCAGATGGATGAGAGCTAAAAGCTCGTGGTGATTCCGGATTGCTTCCCATGAGAGACTGTGGCCCAAACTTGCAATTTTATCGGCTACAGAATTGCACTTTCTGTTCTCATGAGAGATACGAACTGAATCGAACCCCCTAAGGGACACGAGAATGTCTGCAATAATTCTTTCTATTTCCCACAGACAATTAACTTGCTCCTTCACGGCTTTTATCACTGTCACATTATCGCCTTCTATTTCTAGATTGCGTATTTTGTTCTGTTTTGCCTCTACTACTCCGTCCCGCAAGGCCAGGGCCTCAGCCATCAATATCGAGATGTTACCATATTTTTTGGTTGTCCCACTTATAGGACTTCCGTTGACGTCCCTTATGATCGATCCTCCTGACGCATATCCATTATTTAATTTCGACCCATCAAAATTTAGTTTAAAAAACCCTTGGTTGGGTTTTCTCCACTTGTCCGACTTTTTCCTTCTTGCATCACATCTAACAGAGCTATTTTTTAGCGTCATTTCTTCATCTTCTTGCCAACGTTTGGCATGTTCCCATTGTTCTAATTGTGTGCGTATGTGCATGCTAAGGTCATGTATGAAGTCATTAGGTGTTTGTTGAAATGCCAGTTTATTCCTTTGATGCCAAATGCTCCACCAAATTACTGCCAGTTCAGTGAATTCAACTTTCCCTAACTTATTTTTGATGTCAGATAGGACATTCCGTGGGTTCTGACAAGGGGCTACATAGGATCGAATAATTCGCTCCGTATTTACATTTATGCTTTTTGTGATTTCCAGCGTGTGTGGACATTTGATCATTAGATGTATGGAGTCTTCATGAACACTATTACACATTAAACATCCTTGAGGGATTGCGACTTGTTTTTCTCTGAGCCTTTGTTTTGTTGGAAGTCCGTTCATGTCAATTTTCCATAAGAAATTCTTCACTTTTGGGTAAGTGTCTAGACTCCAAATCCAGCTATTAGGGCTAGGGTTCAACGCGTCTTCCCTAGTTACCAGGCTTATCGCTGAGCTTGTCGAGAACCAACCATTCTTGCTTTGGGCCCATACAAGTCTATCCTCAATATCATTTACTGGAATTGGAATTGTCGCTATTTTCTCTACTATGTCCCTAGGAATAACTTGTTCAAGCTCATTTATTCTCCATTTTTTGTCCGTCGAAATGAAGTGTTCGACCTTAACTTCCTCGCTTTCTGTAGCACTTCTTGTGGCATAGTCTAGCAATGGTTCTTGTAATACCCATTTATCCGTCCAGAACTTTATCGATTTTCCGTTGCCTATCGGCCATCTGAGGCCTTTCTCAAACTCTGATTTTAGTTTCATCAATTGTTTCCATTGCCAAGATGCGTTGGGCTTAACTTTATACGTTGTAAGCATGTTTCCCCTTAAGTATTTCTCATTAACAACTCTAACCCAGACATTATCTTGTTGGGTGAGTACTTTCCATAAAAGTTTCATTTGTAGGGCTTTGTTCATATCCCCTGCTTTCCTAATACCTAGACCCCCGTATGCCTTAGAGCATCAGCCACCGTATGGCAAAATTAAAAGGGTATAATTTGAAATATAGCACATGGACTAGCTAGAATCCAAAATGGGTACAAAAGGTATATTTTTCCACTGCCATCATAAGGTAAATTCAGTAAGCTATACTTTAAAAAAATGTGGCAACGGCTGCTTTTTAAATGTTGCAACGGTTAGATTTCAAACGGCAAAATGCATTATTACTAGATGTCGTAATTGTTAGTTTATTTATATTTTTGCATCGTTTTGTTATTTTATGTTGCATAAGTGTGGGTGGTACTCTTTCCGAGCTCGGAGTTATCTCCGAGAAGGTTTTGACGAGGCCACCTTCATATCTTATAATGATCGGTATTTGTTTTTATTTACAACCTTAATTAATGTTTATGTATTAAATTATAATTTGATCTAAGTATATTCAATATTAGACTCAAATTAACAAGCTTGTTATAATTTTTGTAATGGTATAATTTTTATCATTAATAAAATTTTATAACATCAAATTAAAGAGTAACTTTGAATTATAACTAAAATTAAAAAAGAGCATCTATGGAATAAACTAATTTGTAGTTGTATAAAGAAGGGTAGAAAAGGAAGTAAAAGCTAAAGTACACAAAATGGGGGGAAGTATAGCATATGGGTTTGATCGGTATATATGGGGTTCTACTATTCACAATCTGTAAAAAAATTTTTGGGGAATTGAAATATAGCTTATGGTGGGAGCAGGCTGTAAGGTATATATGGCATTTCTTCCCCTTTTGCCATACGGTGGCAAATGGTCTTAGGTTTGCATATTTTGTCCCAACCTACCAGCGGTTTATATTGTTTATCCTTATTCCAAAAGAAGCTTCTATTTATGGCATCAATTTCATCATGTACATCTTTTGGTAGCATAAAGCTTTGCATTAGGTAATTTGGTTTCGTAGCCAAATTTGATCTTATTAGCACCGATCGTCCTTCTTGGGATAATGTGCTAGCTTTCCATTTAGTCAATTGTCGTTGTGCATTTCCAATTGTGTCTTGAAACACTTCCTTATTTACTTTGCCATTGATGATCGGGCACCCCAAATATTTTTCCAAATTTGTCATGGTGTTAATCCCTAGGGCTTGTGTGATGCTTTGTTTTTGTTGGTGATTTACCTTCTTCGAAGTGTGAATTGCTGACTTATGGTAGTTCACTTTTTGACTAGAAACTGCACAGTACTCCTCAATAATTTTCCTCATTTGATTGCACGAATTTTGAGTTCCTTTAGCGAAGATTATGATGTCGTCTGCAAAGGCCAGAAATGGTATCCTTGTTCCTCCCCTTGCTATTGGGAATCCAATTAATGGTTTCGTGTTTTCACTCACAATTTGAAGTTTTCGAGCAAGAATTTCCGCTCCAATCACAAATAAGTATGGTGACAACGGGTCACCTTGTCTAATTCCTCTTTCTGGTATAAATGGGGTAGTGGGCCCATTATTTACTAGTACTGATAGTGATACTATACAAACACACTCACGGATCCACTCAATAAATTTCTTATGAAAACCGAACCGGTCAAGGACACGAAACTAATATTCCCAATCCATCCTATCATATGCTTTTTCCATATCTAATTTAACAGCCATCCATCCATCCCTCGCTTGGCTTCCCCTAAACGAGTGAAAAATTTCATGTGCAATAAGTACATTGTCTTGTATTGCCCGACCTGCTACAAACGCTCCTTGCAATGGGTGAATGATCTTAGGCATCACACCTTTCAACCTTTCTGTTAGTACCTTGGCTATTGTTTTATAGATCGTAGTACATAAACTGATCGGTCGGTAATGGTTAGTTGTTGAAGGGTTGTCGTTTTTCGGGAGAAGTGAGATAAACGTGTTGTTGCTTTGTTTAAGAAGTTTCCCAGAGTGGAAAAAACCTTTTACGGCTTTAGTTACTGTAGGACCCACTATATCCCAATATTTCTTATAAAACTCTGCCGTCATTCCGTCCGGGCCTGGGGACTTATCTGATCCAATATGAAATATTGCATTTTTTATTTCTTCATTAGTCACTGGTTTCGTAATGTGCATATTGTCTTCTGGTGAAATTTCATTATCTATTAGCGTAAGATACTCTTCCAAAACTGATGTGTTTATAGATTCTTTTGTGTATCGTTTACAAAAATCATTTCTAATCTCACGACATATATTTTCCTCTCCTATAATTTGTGTCCCTGCACTTGTGACAATCATTTTTATGGCTTTATGGTTTCGTCTCCCTGTTGCTATTTTGTGGAAATACCCAGAGTTGAAATCACTCAATTTGACATGTTTTGTCTTAGCCCTTTGTTTCCAATATGCTTTATGGAACTGCAATAAGCACTCTTTTTTCCTTATGAAGCAGAGTTGCTTCTGTACAAGTGCTGGTTGTGGGGATATGATAATCTGTTTTTGAAGTTCAAGGAGCGTATCCTCGATTTCCCTTAGTTGTTCAAACGTGTTCCCAAATGTCTTTCTTTTCCATTGTTTAGCATGTGCCTTCAACAACTGGGTCTTCTTCATTAGTTGAAACATATATGATCCTTGGAAGTCAGCTCTCCATGCTTGCTTTACCACATTTCGAAAATCTTTTCTCATTAACCACATCTTTTCCATCTTAAACGGTGCAGCCTTGCTTATTTGCCCATTCATGAGCTCTATTGATATTTTACAATGGTCTGACGAGGTAAAAGCGTGATGATGAGTACGGATTTCTAGGAACCATTGGAGTATGCATTCGCTGACGAGCACTCTATCCAATTTTCGTATATGTTGTCTATTTCTGTCTTGTTCTTTCTCCACGTGAATCTGTTTCCAGTCGTTGGTATGTCTCGAAGGTCACATTTGTCTTTTAGGTTCAATAGTCGATTAAACCTACTGGCATCTGGAATACACCCTCCTTTTTTGTCGTTTGGTTCTTGGATTTCGTTTAAATCTCCTATGATTACCATAGGAAGATTGATTCTGTTCAAGCAGTCAGAAAACTTTAACCAGAATTCATCCTTTCGGTTTTCACTTGGAGGTGCATAGACAAAACACAATGCAATTGTGTAATGCGTTAGGTGATTTAAATATTTTAAGATAATGTACCTTGGCTCATGTATCAAAACTTCAACGTGTCCACTACTAAATTGATGCTCTTTCCACATTACACAAATACCTCCAGCCCTGCCATCAGCAGGGGACCATACGATGTTATCAAACCCAGCACGTCTTCAGTTTTGATCACTTGGTAGTTTGTCTGTCTTAGTTTCTACGACACCCATTATTTGTATGCGTTCGATTTTACAAAACGAATCAATTTCAAGCCAAAAGGACTTCCTTCCTATCCCTCTGCTGTTCCATAAAGCGATTTTCATTTATCCCTAATTTTAAAGATTAATCTTACAAACCCTATGAGTTGGTTATCGATTTTCCTAAATAGCATATCAACCACTCGCATGTTCATGTGGCGTTCCATCTTTCGATAATACATTTTACCTATTGGTTTTCCTATCTCACGATTTTTAATATTTTTACTAATAGCTTGTATCATTTTGTCACATACCACCCATGTCTTAGTCAAGAGTTTTATTGAAAAAATATTTAGTTGATCGAGTGCATAGAGCACAGGAATACCACGGTTAGTTTCATCGGTTCTTATATAACGTTTTGTTAGCATCCAATAAGAAGAATTTTCAATATTCAATTTGGCAATATAATAATGTACATGTTCATGTAAAGAGCAAGTCATTGGAACTTTGTGTGAATCCGACCAATCACTTTTTCCATAACAATAATTAGCCTTTCTGCCTTGATTACAAATCCTATAAGCTTTATTTGGAGTCAACCTACATGGCTTCCATTTGCCTTCATTAATATATCGGTTCATAATACTCCATTCTCTAATTCTTCTTGTTACCTTTTGACTTGCTTGTCTTGAGTCCTGCATACTCACAACACCATTTATACATTTCATAAGAATATCTTTTCTTAATTTACTCTTACAATCAGCTATTCTACATGATATACATATATCAACTTTTAACAATGTTTTGATCCATAAAGCCTGAGTACATGCGTTCCTTTCTTTATGATAAAAAACCTTGATGGCTGTAACTTCAATTAAGCTGAAACTAACCAATAACAGATACTTTCCTTTGGTTTTCTGCAGCGATTGATCTGATAAACCTAGGCTAGCAACACTCGAACAAATGTATTCTAATTCACCTACAGACAACACAAAACACCACCTCCAGTGCTGAGTTTGCCATGAGCCAGGATACCATTTTTTTGTGCCATCGTGATCTATTGTCAGTACAATGTTCATCAAGATTCTGGCCTTTATTACCTTCCAAACATCTCTATATTCCTGCCAAGAGGGAGCTAAGCAATTAAAAATAACAAGAAGACTTGAACATAATTGGATTAGAGATTCTATTAGTTTATTCAATTCCAAATCAGGGAAGGGGTCCCTATGCCATAACAACAGGAAGACAGACAACCCAAGTTGCAAATTCATCATGCTGTTAATACCAATAACAAAACAATCATCAGTTTTGCTCAACCACCATAGAATCCTTTTATAAAGGACATGCTTATGTGTTCTTACAATTTTCAGATTTGCCTTGCTCTTTCACTTTTGTTTCTTAAGACCAGACTTGACAACCTTCATAAACACTTTGGATGCACTACCCTTTAAGGCCTCAATGGCCATGGTAGAAGTTTCCTCAAAGAATCCTTTAGTCTTATCACCACCCTTTAAGGTCTTATCGACCATGGTGGGAGTTGATTCCGACTGAATATAAGGTTTCATCATTTGACAGTGTTCTTTAGGAGATTCCTCCACATCCATAAATTGCCTTCTCAGCCAGGGATTTCTCTTAGGGTTCTTTAGAGTCATGAATTTCAAGCTATAAGTTAGACTAAAATAGGCCCTCCAAACATCCAATTCATTAACAAGGCACCCATACCCATAGATCACATCAAGCAAGTTAATATAAGCAAGAGGAAAAGATAACAAAAACAACCTAGTCATTCTTGGATTTTTCTGACCTTTAAGTCGAATCTGGAGGAGGGTATGAACCCAACCTCGTTGGTCTTCTTCAAGCCGATCTTTCCCGGACCTCCATGTCGTTCGCCGCTGAAGAAAAGCCCCCGACATGCTTCCCCCGATCCGCTTCGTACGAAGGTGAATTCTGATCAGCCCTAGACGCCAAATCGCCCGTGGTTCCTTGAGCAATAGACCACGATGCTTCTTGGGCCGCTTTCTTATGAGGGGGGAGAACTTCCCCGAACGTCCAAAGCCACCATGAACGCCCCTCTTTGCCAGAAAGTGTTGATATTTCTTAACACCAAAACCAGAAATTTGGGAGTTTTGAGGAGAGATTCGCCAAATCGGTTCTTGAAGAGGGGTTTTTTCATCATTATTTTGGATTTGTGGAAGAAGAATTGTCAAGATTGTGCTGATTTGGAATGAGATACGAGATCTAGGGCTGTATTTTGGGCACTGTTCATGAAAGGGGGGTGAAGGTTTTGAGGGCAGGGTTTCCATTTTTCTCGGGAGCGTTTTCTCTTTCAATGTGGTACAAGCTTTGAGGATTTGGATAGGAAACAAGTACCCCGCCGATCTCAAAAAGTAATTTAACGCGCGCTATAGCATTTATTTGTGCAGTGGACCGCTTCTTTACCAAAGCGATGAAAAGGTTTTTTTTTGTACAACCAAATGAATACACTAGGCCTCCTAATCAGGGTAGGATCAGCCTAAATTATCCGGCCGAATGATCTTTTAGAAGTTTTTAGCTTCACGGATTCTTCCATCACTTAATCCAAGATTTGTCTTCAACCATATCTCCCAATGTTGAGCATCACACGTTGCGGACATCTTGGCGAGTAAGAGATCTGGGTTAGCGTTTCTGGCCGCTAAGTATTCTGCTGCTCTGTTGCTTTCCCTATAGCAATGAAAGACACGGACCTCCTCAAAAAGAGACAGGAGGCCTTTTATATCACCAATAATTGTCTGTATTTCCCATGGGCATCTCCATGCCTCCGTAATGTTGTTGATTACGCTTAAATTATCACCCACAACCACTAACCTTCTTATATTGAGGGATCTGGTTAGCGTTTCTTGTGGAAAGGTTTTGACGAGATCGCCCCTTCTTACTTTCATGTACACAAAACTCTTTTTAATCATAAATTCACTATATTTGTTTGATTCAATAATTGAGTTTTTATGAGCGGAGTTTTG
Source organism: Polygonum aviculare (assembly GCA_934048045.1). Classification (NCBI taxonomy): domain Eukaryota; kingdom Viridiplantae; phylum Streptophyta; class Magnoliopsida; order Caryophyllales; family Polygonaceae; genus Polygonum; species Polygonum aviculare. The sequence goes on from OW204024.1 coordinate 8,763,584, forward strand.
AACTGGCTTGAGTGTCCGTGTGATATATACTCCACCCATTCGCTTTCTATATCTTTTGGGTTTGAGATCATTCATGTAAGTAGAATAGATTAACGACCCAAACTTCATATATCGTCATTGACGAGTCCTCTACTTGTCAAGACACATGTTGAGATGCATGACACAACAAGTGTCTTGGCATCCTTAACAAAGTTAAATTTACTCTCTTTGCAATTTCAATCTTATATTAGCATGTATAGGACTCTCTCCAATAGATTGAAAATGCAAACCAACATATACTAAACATATAATCATTCTTTACCTTGAGACATTTAGCCAAACGATTAAGCCTCTAATGATAGTATATTAGTATATATGGAGAGGTTACCGGTTCGATTCTCATGGACAGTGCCCTCAACCCAAAACAAAATAACTCTTTTGTAGAAAAGAAAACTTAGATTAGATTATGGCCGCATTTTTAGTAGAATCAATACACAAGTATCTTTATAGTGTGACATACAAAGTTAAGATGTTATTCATCGCTATATATAAATGCAATGTGAATCAATCAGAAGCAAAACACTCCAACCTCAAATTTCAATTCAATGTAGAATTGTAGCCCATAACTATAACATCGATGTGAATATAAATGGAACATATATAAATGTACGCAACTTAATGTATAAAAATTGGGTTATCCAAACAAACCCTTCATATACATATATGTAAAATCATTCACGTGAACAACGAGTAATCGCGGTGCATGATCGGGTGTAAGGATTCGCCTCAGCTCCAGGTTGACAGTTGTAATACGAGGCCCCTTCGACGGAACACGGAACAGAATTCTTCGTTAGGGCAGCATAACTTATGAACTTAGTCGTCGAGTTAGAGGAGTCGTTAGCAAGAATCCGCCGATGAATCGCGTAGTTAAGCTCATAACCATCCATTTCATCTCCAATCGTTGGCGCATTATTCTTGCTCCCATTCGCGTAGACGACAACGAGAGCATTCGCGATGACAAGACAAATGGCTAGGACGAAAATAGGGCGGGTGAGAACATTGGTCTTGGCCATGGTTTATTAGCTCTCGATCGATCTCTTTTTGTTAGTTTTGGAAACAAATGGCTCATTTATAAGGCGGGTTAATATATGAATCAAGTGACCGTTTGAAGGTACGGACGTGTCTAACACAAACATTTATTTATGTTAGGTCTTTAAACCGAGCTTAATTTAATTTAATTTAATTAGGTGGACCGAGTTTATATGTTTTAATGATCTCCACGACGTGAACGAATTTCTAGCCTGATGTTACTTTGTTTATTTTTTGCGGTCTACAAAATAATATTAGTGATAATCTTGTTTAATAAATTTGAGAATTTAATACAGTAAAATTACTAAGCTGTAAGTCCATAACGGAGTTGCAAATCTATACTACCTATAGTATAAAGCGGAGACAATGTCTTCACAAAAAATTACGCCACGTGTCATTTCAATAATAAAATATTCAATCGGGCCCTCCTTTATACAAATTAGGTAGTTAGAATCTTATATAATCTTATCCCGTAGAAATTGATTAAAATTCACCAAAAATTATGAATTATCCCGAAAATTATAAACAATTACTTACCCAGAATTATTTATAATCTTCCCATAAATATTACTATTTAATAAAATGTCATATATATCATAAAGTAATTTTTAAACAAATCCAACTTATTTATATTATGAGTTGATTTACTATTGATAAAAAAACATTAATCATAATACGAAGATAAATATATGATCCTATCATTTTAACATGATCATTGACATTACATATCTATATTAAATTGGATTTATAATCACATTACGGTTAAACTAGTTGCAATTATAATAATGCAAGTGAATCTCTCGTTCGATGTGCACTCCACTTATTTATTCAAACAAATGTATATATTGCACTAAAAATAAATGTATTATCAATTTTAATTTTCTTATACAATCTTGTACATTTTGACTTCGCTATGAAGATTTCTTAACATAGCATATACGAGTATTTAGCCGGTTTGCTCAAAAAAAAGAGAAGAGTATTTAGCCGGCATATCCTACATTATTGTTCTGAAATTCAGGCCGGTTTATTTCTAAAGAAAGAGAGAAAATGTGAATTGAGGAAGACAAATAGTAGTATTATACTAGCACCTTTTTTTTTATAGTACATATTTAAAGTTAATATGAACATTGAATTTAACAATTCAAACTGGTCACTCTAACACGTTTCCTCAATCATCCGATTGTGTGACCCATTCTACCCTATCACAATTCACGCCGTTACTCTTTTTTGCCCCCTTGTTTGCAAATTGAAATTACCTAACCATTTTTTTTAGGCTTAATGCATATACAGGCCCTCGAACTTGCACGTTTTTGTCACTCACGTTCCTGTACTATGAAATGTTCAATTAGACACCTGCACTTGGCATTTTTTGTTCAAATAGGCCCCTTATGCTGACGTGGCTTGGCGCGTGCACCAACGTGCGTGTAGTGTGACTGAAACTCGTTCGCATTTAATACTAAAATATTTTTTTAATTAATTTAATAATAAAATATATTATAGTTTTGAAAATAAGTTTTATGCATTCTTTAGTTAAAAAAGAGTATTCTAATTCAATAACAACATTTAATACTAAAATATTATTTTTTCATTAGTTTAATAATAAAATATAGTATAATTTTGAAAACAAATTGTATGCATTCTTTAATTAAAAAAAGAATATTTTAATTCAATAACAACATTTAATAATAATATACTATTTTTTAATTAATTTAATAATAAAATATAGTATAATTTTGAAAATAAATTGTATGCAGTCTTTAATTAAAAAAGAATATTTTATTTCAATAACAACATTTAATACTAAATCGGTGAACCCAAGTGATTTCGGGTTTCAACCCATTCGTATTCGAGTCAAAACAGATTTGATTCATTTTGGGTTTTGGGTTCAAATTTTCGGGTTTCAACCCTAAAATTTTCAGTTGGTTCGGGTCGGTTAGCAAATTCGATCAAATTTTGACAGCTCTACTAATCAATCATGTAATAGGAACTCTAGCTCGTTCGGTAAAACTAACTGGATCCGAAATAAATCTGTTATTGCGTGTTTGGTAGAACGATCTCAATAAAAAAATTATATTGAGTATAATACCATAAAAGGTTTTTAACAAAATCATAAAATATTTTTAAAATAAATTGTACAATATTTTTTTAAAAAAATCATAAAATATTTTATTTTAAAAATCTTAATTTTTTAAATTTAAATATTTTTTAAAACCATGCCACGTCAACGCTGACGTGACATCTATGTGGCGCTGACGTGGCATTGGTGTGGCTTGTGGCGTTGACGTGGCATCTACGTGACGCTAACGTTTCAACTACGTGGCTCATGGCGCGTGAGGAGGGCTTGATTGAACAAAAAATGCTAAGTTCAGGTGCCTAATTGAACATTTCATATTACAGGGGCCTGATTGACAAAAACGTGCAAGTTCAAGGGTTTGTAGATGCATTAAGCCTTTTATTTTACCGAGGATTATGTTATGACGATTTTTGCTCATTTTTTTTGAATAACAAGGCACATCTTTTTGTTAGGCATGAGACTATAATAATATACACATATCTCGATCTTCACCTAATTAAATACCATAATGGTATCTAATACTTTCCGCGGCCGTTTTAAAATAATTGTTTATTTGAACATTTTACACGTAATAAGAAATAATTGTTGCTTTTCCTATATGTTTTATACACTCTCTATACACAAAAGTTGGAAATGAAATGAGTATTTTCATCTCCAAAATTAAAGAAAATCTTCACCATTATACGTGTTTTTCGGCTTATAACATAATTGCATATTACATATTTTCACTTGTAATTTTCTTTTTGCCAAACAACGACCAAGTAAAATTGAATTCAGAGATTTCAACCAAATACAACACCTCAACATTACCAAACAAGTACAATACTCGCACCTCAAACTATATACATTATAAAACAAACGGTCTATAGATGCTGGATTTTGGTGATCCGAATTCCGACTTCATCTGCCTCTCGACTCTCGAGTTATCAGATATGCTGGATTTTACATTATGATTATTTCGGTAAAGAGTAAAATATAAACGGAGGTGACTAAGCAACAAGCGGCCGTCAAGTCCAGGCTTTCATAATTGTGTATGGGCCCAATTATATATCCTACTTACTTGGGCCCACTTGTTGCCGGTGTCTCCGTGTCCAATTATTTTCACAATCCCAATACATAAATATCACACATTGTTAGAACTTAGAACCATGATTTATCAATTTTCATAAATCATGATTTTTATGATTAACAAAAAAATTGGAGCATTTATATTATTCTTGTAATAAATCATGTATTTCATGTCAATTACTTCATGAAGTTTCATAAATCATGGTTCGTCAACCTTATCATGATCTCATGATGATATGTCAAATCTAAGCAATTCGTTTGTTTGTAATCGAATTAATCATGATTCCACCCCCAATAACAACGCGCACATATAATATGGACATAGTCCCACGGAATTAGACAATTCAGTATTGTATACAAATAATCCAATTTAGACCTCTTCCATAACCAAATCTACCGAACCAGTTTTACTTGATTTATTATTTCAAGTTCAATCACATTGTGGTTTGCCACCAAATGCAGAAGACTATAACCGCAAAACATCATGTTATGAATGACAGAACGAGAGATTTGTCACATATATAACCTTCAGTTTCAGATTGATTTTGCAATCTTTCTACAACCTCCTTAATCTGCATCCACTGAGGATGTGACCTATCTTCAACAAAGAACTCATGGATCACACTGTCAACTTCAATAGCACTACAACCTGGGCTTTTCTTCAGACCTGAGCCTCTTGAAATTTCTCTAGCACTTTCCATTGCATACCAATCGCTTCTAGCCGCGAAAATATTCGATAAAAGCACATTCATTCCTCCATGTCCCGTAACTAACTTGGGAAAAATACCCGTGATCTCCTCATCGGTATCGACGTACCCATGAATTCTACAAGCGTTCAAAAGGCTACTCCAAATGACCGCATTGGGCTCCATCAGCATGTTTCTAACGAGATCTTTGGCTTCGTTTATGAGCCCGCCTCTTCCAAGAAGATCTACCATACACCCGTAATGCTCGATCTTAGGCACAATGTTGAACTCCGTCTGCATTCTTTCAAAGAGCCTCTTTCCATCTGAGGTAGCCCCAATGTGGCTGCAAGCGGCGAGCACAGCAACAAAGGTGACGTCGTTTGGACATATACCATAAATCCCCTCCATTTCTCTAAACAGTTCTAGAGCTTTCATCCCATGTCCATGTATTGCCAGTCCTGACAACATGGCATTCCAGGTACATAAGTTTCTGTTCGGAGTTTCGCTAAAAAGCTTCATAGCAACGTCAATGCTTCCGCATTTGGCATACATGTCAACCAAAGCGGTTTCCAAATGGACATCACTCCTCAGAGTCCTCTTATTTACATAAGAATGAATCCACTTGCCCATCTCAAGTGCTCCAATCTGAGCACAAGCAGAGAGTGCACAAGTAAGAGTCACATTATCCGGCTCGAACCCGGAAACCCCCATCGCTTTGAAAAGCTTCAGAGCTTCATGAGGCTGCCTACTCTGCACACATCCACCAATCATGGTGGCCCATGACACCAAATCCCTCTCACTCTCCCCCATAGACTCAAACAAAGACCTAGCAGTCTCAAACTCACCCAACTTACAGTAACCAGAAATCACCACATTCCACGACTCCGTGTTTCTCTCAGGCATTTCATCGAACACCTTCCGCCCACTCTCAACATCACCACAGCCAAAACAAGCCGACACCAGCGTATTCCAATTGACCAAACTACTCACAGGCATTTCGTCGAACAGTTTGCGTGCACTCCCAACATCTCCACACCTCGGATAGAAATGGATCATAGCGTTGTTCACATACACATCCGAATCAAACCCCATCTTCAAAACCTTCCCATGAGCAGCCCTACCTTCGGAACAACACCGCCTGGAAGCGTACGCTTTGAGCACGAACATGAAAGTGAACCTGTTCTCTTCCACACCGGCCAATCGCATACGATTGTAGAGCTCGATCGCCTTCCCCGACATTTTCGCTACCGAAAAGCCTCTGATGAGCGTCGTCCATGAATACGAATTAGGCTGCTCGATCTGGTCAAAGACTCTGCTAGCGAGGTCAACTCTTCGGAATGAAACGGCGAGCGATTCGAGTAGCTTGGTGGCGACGAATGTGTCCTTGATCCTGCCTGTGACGATGAGCTTGGCGTGGATTTGGTTGATGTTCTGGATTGATTTGCATAGCCGGAGATTTGAGAGGGGGTGATCGGAGATGGTGGATTTGGATTTTACGGCAGCTAGATGCCGAGATATTGACATTAATGTTCACCATTAACGCGGATTCGAGAAGACGACGACGATCAGGTGAGTTTTGGGACAATTAATATGGGCTGGGCTTTAACCAAGAAACATGAATTGGGCCAAATGATCCAATAAAGGAGCCCATATCGTTGATTTTTTTCTTCTATCGGATAAGGAAAAGAATTCGATAAGTCGGTAGATTGAGAGACCGAAACAAATGAAATCCGAATAAATAGGTAGAAGAAAACAAACAACAGTAAATTGAAAAGTAGAAAGAGAGAAATCTAATAGACGATCACATATATAGCATATTAATGTAGCATTTGGAGTGATATCGAAAAACAAAGCTATATAGGCTTAATGGTTAAAGTATTTCGACATAGTTTCGAAAATTTGACGCAGTTTTATCGTTTACTTTTGCAAATGACTCTCTTCATAAGCATTTTATGCTATTCTCCTTTGCAGATTGTTGAGCTAGAAACTCAAATGAGTTCTTTGCACCCTCTTTTTTTGGCTGACTTTTAACCATTCGGGGCGGCTATCCACATGTGTCCTAAAGTGACGTCCATCTTTTTTGTAATGAGTATACTCGAGAAGATTTCCTTTGCCTGCTGCAAAACGTACAAGATACGATCCATCTTGTATATCTTAAGGTTTTATAAAACTAAGAAAGACATCCACGGGGGTATGGGGAATACGGATTTTTTGACCTATCGGCTATACTTTTTTTTACTTTTTTATTATTGTTTCATTTTAGTCTTTTAGTCTTTTTGTTATGTGTATGGTACTCTGAGATGTTAACATTTTGTGCTACAAGATATGCTATCAGTTGATATTAGTCTCATAAGTCATAATGGTGTTATTAGAAAATTAATCACTTCATATTTTGCTCAAAGATGTGCTTTGTAGTCCGACGCCACATTGCTAACTCGGCGGCTTGCCCTTGATGCCCAACTAAAGAGACACTCTTCCACCTTCTTCAGAATTGTGGCCTTATCAAACAAGCACGGTTGGCTCTTAGCGGTAATCTCCTCGCTCCCTAGCTCTTTCTTTCTGCATACAGATCTTATGGCTTGGATATTTGACTGTGATGATTGGAGCTCCACTTTTGCCACTATGTTATGGTATTCTTGGAAAGCCCGGAATAGCTTGTGAACATCAATTCCAATATGCAGTAACAAGTCTCTTTTCCAAGCTATCACCTTTCACCTTAATATTCAGCTGTTGCATTGATTTCACTTTTCCTTCATCCCTTATAAACTAGAACCAACTGACTTTGGTGGTTCTTTATATAGTATCAAAGCTACAAGATGAAATCATGTGTTTTCTTGCTTCCCTTCGATTACCTTGTTCTCCTAGCTTCTACAACTCCTTCCTTCCTGTTTCAACAATGGTTGATGATAGAGAATCCATCGTTCAAGGTGACCTTACAAGTCGGATGCCCCGATCTACTGGTGGCTGTCTTCGTTTCCAAGGTGCATGTAATGAAGGCAACACACCTATGTTTGAACCTTTGTTCTTATTGAACTTTGATGGTCCAAGTATGCATCTCGTATCTGTACCCTTTGACGGTTCGAACTTTTTGGTATTGAGTCGGAATGTTAAGTTTGCTTTGGGATAAAAAATGAAGCTTAACTTCATTGACGGTTCTTGTCCGAGACCTAACAAAGATTTTGAGCTATGGGAGCATTGCGATTTCATGGTGATGACTCTATGGTGAAAGATATTGCACAAAACTTTGTTTATACTAGTTGTGCCAGATAGTTGTGGCTTGATGTTGAAAAGCGTTTTTCCTTCTCTAATGCCCCTTTAATTTATCATCTTCATTGGGAAATCAATAACTTGTATTAGGAAAACTTGAGTGTGCTGATGTAGTACAATCGGCTTAAGGCCCTCTAGGATGAGTTGGGTTGTACAGAGGGCACTCCTTACCGTGCTTGTGGAGCTATAAATCAGTGCAACTGTAGTTTGATGAAGAGGATTGTGGTCCAAGACTCAACTATGAATCTGATGCAATTTCTCATGGGTTTGTCAGATACATATGATGTTGTGAGAGACAATATCCTATCTTCTGACCCATTACCAATGCTTAATAGGGCATACCAAATGGTTATGCAGACTGAGAGGAAAAATCAGATCATTGTTGGTGGGGGTAGCTCTTCCGTCGAGGCTCTTGCGGTCAATCGAGCTATAGGGAGAAACTTGCCACAGAGTTTTGGGGCCAAACAGTAGGGTAGAAACTATGGGAATGAAGCTCCTAGATCAGGAAACGATAGGGTTATGATAGAAACTATGTCAAGGATATGATAGAGATGGGAACCGTGACAATAAGAAACAAAGGAATGATAGAAAGTGTGATTTTTGTCAAGAATCAGGGCATATCAAGGAAAGCTGTTTCAGACTGGTGGAAGGACCCCAGGTTTGACAGACATGGAAAATTCATGAACACTATTCAGGAGGATAGGAACTATGAGTCTCTGTTGGATATGGAAGATCTAATAGCTCAAGGCAGGATACTAGATCAATTGTGAATGGTGTAGTTAATGAACTCAAGAGGAAGATCAAAGTCAAGATGACCAACGATGAAGGAAGTAGCCATGGAAACAAGGGTTCTATAGTGAACTTTGCATGTAATTTAACTCTATTATCTACTGCTACCGCCTCAAGTGATAAGAATTGTGTTTCAATTGTAGGCTCTAGAGCCACTGATCATGTCACATTTAATAAGGATTTATCTGCCGATCTAAAATAATTGAATAAACCTATTAAGATAGGTTTATCGGATGATTCAACTCAAATGGTTCAACAATATGGGTCTGTTCCATTAACACAACAACTGAAGCTGTAGAATGTGCTTTATATGCCCGTTTTCAAGCATAATCTGATTCCGGTGTCAAAACTTCTTTCTGATGATAACTCTGTGTTCATTTTTGGTGCACAACACTGTGCATTGCAGGACCTTTCTACTAAGAGTGTCTTGACCTATGAGAAAATAGAGGGAGACCTATAAAAGTTCCATGGAGGTGATGAACGTTTTTAGAGCATGAAAGTTGGATTTAGTTTCAATTTTGGTAGCAAAAACTTATAATTTCCCTACAAAGTGAATTCCAATTGTAATAATTTAGTTAGTTTGGATATTCAACATGCTCGGTTAGGGCATGTATCACGGTCTAAGATGCAGCGTACTTCAGTTTGTGATTGCAAAACCTTGAAGTATTTTGAATGTGAAGTTTTCGATCTCTCTAAGCACCATAAGTTGCCGTTTACATCTAGCACTTCTATTGCTTCTCGTATTTTTGCCTTGGTGCATATGGACCTATGGGGTCCTTATAGAACGCCGACTTATGCAGTCTAACAATACTTCTTGACAATGGTTGATGACTACTCACGAGCCATATGGACCTTCTTGTTGAATAGCAAGGATCAATCGAGTTTGTAAGAAGGTCACACAATTCTTAGCTTATACAGAAATGCAGTTCAATCAAAGGGTGCAGGTTCAATGAACCGATAACGGGACGAAGTTTGTCAATCCAACTATGAAAGATTTGTTTATCAAGAAAGGGATTTTGCATCAACGCTCAACCCGTCGTGTCCCAGAACAAAACGGTCATGTTGAGCGCAAATACAAGCATCTAGTAGGGATGGCTAGGGAGATTTTACTCCATGCTGGCTTACCTCAACGTTTTTGGGGTGACTGTATTCTTGGAGCTACCTACATCACCAATCTCTTACCATCTTCCATTTTGAATTGGGAAATTCCATATTTCAAATTACATGGTGTTCAACCAAATTACCTTTCTTTAAGAGTCATTGGTTGTCTATGTTACGCCCTAACTAACAAGAACTTTAGAGCCAAGCTAGAGCCTACGAGTCAAAGATGCGTCTTTCTAGGGTATCCACGGGGCGAAAAGGCCTACATACTTTACAATCTTGAGACCAAAAAGATTATCAATTCTAGGCATGTCCTTTTTAGAGAGAATTACACATTCCTCTCCACAACTAACATTTCCTCATCCTCCTTCTCTTGACGATGAAGTCACTTTGCCATTACCATCATTCCCATCTACTCACTCACCTCCTTCTCTTACTGTTATCTTTGCTGATTCTATTTCTGATCATGTCATTTAAGGAGATTCCCATCAATTTTCTGACCAATTTGTAGCCCCTCATCAACCCTTTAATATTCCATCTCCTCTTCCATTAAGAAGGTTGACTCGAATCTCCAAAATTCCCACAAAACTTGATGACTTCATACGTCCTTCTCTTCCTCCTAAACAACCAACAAACATTAATCCTGACCCTCCTAAAATTCCAGATGTTGATTCTTTCTCTAAAGCATTCCATATTATCTCCTTGCATGACTTGCAAGGTCACTCCACCAATTATGTTCAATCTCTTTTCAATATGTTCTCAGTGCTTGAACCTTCTTCTTATTCTCAAGCCAAACTTGACAAGGATTGGGTTCAGGCCATGAATCAAGAGTTTCATGCCTTAGAGCAGAACCATACTTGGGAGTTGCCTTCTCTCCCTCCGGGCAAAAAGACAATTGGTTCCAAATGGGTGTACGAAGTCAAATTTCACCCTAATGGCTAGGTTGAACGATTGATGGCTAGGCTTGTAGCCAAAGGGTCTAATCAAGTTAAAGACATGGACTACAAACATACCTTCTCTCTAGTGGTGAAATTCACTACAATTTAAGTTGTCCTAGCTCTCGCTGTTGCTCATTCATGGCCTCTTCATCAACTTGACATCAACAATGACTTCCTCCATGGATTTCTTGATGAAGAGTTATACATGACCCCTCCTCTTGGCTACTCCAAGGCTTAACCAAGACAACTTTGCAAGCTCACTTGATCCATCTATAGCCTTAAGCAAGCCAACCACCAATGGAATGTTGAACTCACTAAGAATCTTGTGCAACTAGGCTTTCCTCAATCTAAGCAAGATTATTCCCTTTTCACAAAGCATTCCGACAGTCAGATTATAGTTGCCTTAGCCTACATTGATGACATGCTTTTAACGGGCAAGAATCCAGCATAAATTACAACCACTAAAGCACACTTCGATTTCACCTTTACCATCAACGACTTGGGACTTGCTAGATATATTTTGGGGCTTGAACTATCTCGCAACAGTGCAGGAATTCAAATTAACTAGCGCAAGTATGATCTTGATCTCGTCACAGACTTTGGACTTCTAGACTGCAATCCAACAAAAATTACAACCACTAAATCTTGTACTAGAGGATCAAGACAATCAATAGAACACAACGAAGGATCATCAGATGGAAATTTCATGGAATTTGAAACATTAACTTAATCTTTTCACCATCAAATTCTATAGTAAGAGTGTCATTGCTCACATTAATGCATGTCTTAACAGTTTTTATGAAAGGACGATCAAGCAAGATAGGAGCAACATGCAAATCATGATCCATGTCAAGGTGTAAAAATCAGCAGGAGAAATCAAAGAATCAACCATGACAAGTACATCCTCAATTAATCCTCTAGGACGAACAATGGACATATCAACTAATTGCACAATTATTCCAGTTTCCTACAAAGGTTCTAAACCTAGGGATTCATAGACAGAATAAGGCATAACATTGATAGATGCACCTAGATCAAGCATTGCTCTATACACTTTAGTCACACCTATAACACAAGGCATGGTGAACATGTCCGTATCACCGCACTTCTTAGGCATACGCCTTTGAAATACAGCGGAAACATGCTCTCTAAATTCACTCTTACACTATCCCTTTAATTTTTGGTTGATTTATATTACGCACAACTCTTTTAGAAATTTAGCAAAGCGAGGAACACTTTTAACAAGTTTAAGCAAAGGGTTGTTTACCTCACATTTGGAGAATGTCTTGAAGATTTCCTTGTCGTTCTCCAACCTTCTTATGTCCTTTAGAGCTTCCGAGAATGGAGGAACAGACTTATAAGAGTTTAGAGGAGGAAAATCGGGGTTGACGTAATCATCATCAGGTTCCGCTGCCTTACTGCAAGCGCAGTTCTCAGCCCATGTGCACGGGCGGCTCATCCTAATTTCCGTGATTTTCCAAATCACCGTCATCGTGAGCGCGGTCATGTTCTCTATGCACGCGTTTTGGCCCTAGAGACTCCGACCCACTTTTTGTAATGTTACCACGTGTGTGGTTTGGATCACCGTGAGCGCGGCAGTCTACGGGCAAAGAAGCTAACCTTCTAGAGAGATACCACGAGCACGATCTTCATCCCGCGTGCGCGGTTCGTCTCAAGAAACAAGATTTTTGTGCGAGATCTTTTCCACTCCTCAAAGTTACATCACTCACATTCACTGGTATCTGAGAAGGTCCTTTCTCGTCACTCTTGGCTCCCATACTACTGAACATGGTTGTAAATTGGCTCAACTGAGCCTGAACAAGTTTCACTTGTACCTTAGCCTCCTTCCTCTCTTCCATGACTTGATGAATGAGGTCGAGAGAGACTGGAATTTCACTAGGGGCTCGAGTCTAAAGCCCTTGAGTGTGGCTTACCCTATGAGGCTGGTGTTAACTTTTCTCTAGAGTAGGATGTTGGGCAAGTCAGGATTACATGAATTTGAGTAAGGATCATTTCGGGGGCCTAGACAATCCATGGTTGAGTATCATTTACTTCATTAAGTCCTCCAACTCTCTCATTTCAGCATTGACAGAGTTACCTTCTTCCATTGAATGAACACCGCGGAGAGAAGATTTCATACCAAGCTAGGTTTCTAGATCCCTCTAAGTCTCTACTATTTGGAAAGCTTCACGAGGTGTCTTATTCAAGTAGGTGCATCCACATGATGAGTTCACCATTCTATTGTCCTCATCACACAAACCATCAATGATTAATGAAATAACATCTTGGTCTGTGTATCTATGATAAGGACAACTAGCAATGAGCCTCTTGTAGCGCTCGTAATAGGCATAAAGGTTTTCCCCGTCTCTCTACTGAAGATTACTCAAGCTCTTCTTGAGAGCTGTTTGTATTACTGCGCGAAAATACTTCTCTAAGAATGCAACCTTCATCTGAGCCCATGTTGTGATCGAGCTTGGAAAGAGATATAGAAACCATTCCTTGGCTGATCTAGTTAGAGAAAACTGAAAAGCTCGTAATTTGATTTGATCCGTTGTGACCTCAACAAGTTTCATGCTTGAGCAGACGACATGAAATTCAAAAAGATGTTTATTCGGATCCTCACCAACTCGCCCACGGAAATGAGATAGATGATCAATCAAACTAGATTTCAGTTCAAAATTCGTGCCTTGAGCTAGTGCGGGAAACTGAAAAGCCAGGTGCTATTGTTGGAAATCTGGAGTGATAAGTTGTCTGATTATTAGATTAGCCATTTCGACTCCTGCAACTTACAATGCTTGAAAACTTGATTAGTAGCACAGGTGTGGACCGTCAGATAGGTTCACACAAGTCAATAAAAATATTAAACTAGAAAATAACCAAAGTTCCCTGACAACGGCGCCAAAATTTGACTCGACCTAAGTCGTTATGCTAAGATCAAAGATAAATAATGTTAGAAAATCTGTGTGTGTTGATGGTTCCAAATAGGTGGAGTCGTCGACCTTGCAAGAAGTCACCAAAGGTCACTGACCATCAAGAATTCATCTGAAGTCGCCGACCTCACTATGTGAAGACGGAAACGCACATAATTCTATAAAAGGCAAAACACGTGAATGGTTTAATGTAGGCACGAAAGATGATTATGGGAGCTTTTTAAGGCAAGAAGAAGTGCATAAAAGAGGAAAATCTTCATGGATTATTTGGAGATAATTAGGAAGATTTTATTATGTCTTAAGTGGGATTTTACTGTTTTAGGAAAGATATTGTACTGATTGTGTACAGTTCATTCCTTAGGCAAAAAGGGTGAATTGTGCAACAATCTTCTTAGTTCAATAAATACAGGTTCGTGATCCTAGAGGGAGAACTAAGAGAGTCAAGAGAAACCTTGTATTGTGCGAGTGTGTGGTGTAGTTAGAGGCTCGAGAGGATCGTGGGATTCGGTCCTTGAGAGGCTTTAGAAGATCATGGGATTCGGTCTTTGAGATTGTCCTTTAGAAGATCGTGGGATTCGGTCTTTGAGAATATTGAGTACGAGTGAGCTATAGTACTTACAAGAGAGGGCGTTGAGATAAAAGACAAGAGTACTTGCAAGAGAGAGCGTGGGATTCACATCTTGAAGTAGGAACACCTTTTGTAGCCCGGGAAATCAATATAGCGAGCGAAGTGCTCTTCAAGTCTTTTCAAGTTGAAGCTTGAAAGGCAAGTGGTTTTTCTCCTTGCAAGCACGTTGGCTACAAGGAGTTTCCACTCTAAATCGTTGTGTTCAAATATAGTATCTTAAGTCTTTCTTGTGTTTTAAATTCCGCTGCACAATTTAAGGTGGTTAACTCTGGTTGCCGACATCGTAGGTGTCAACGACTTTAAGTACTAACACAGATCCTACAAATAACCCTAACTCAAGCTTCAGTATAGTGAGTAAGCTTACTCGTTAATTATATCAAAATGATGTGGAAAATATAATGTGGAAGGTCATGTAACGAATCTTTTTATGTGCATGGATTTTTATATTGCTCTCTACATCAAAGAAGCTCGTTGTTTCAACTATCATCTGTGATATTAGTATGGTTTTTGACTACAAGTTCTAAATTTTGATCGCTTTGATGTATATATCTAAACAACAATTTTCCATTTTAACTAAATCGGACATTATATAACTAAAATAATAATAATTCGGGTTTCAACAGCCAGTGTGTATGTATAACCCATTATACCCCGAACTTTGATATCTGGTGCATTTAATTACTAAATACTCCGGGTAAACAAAACTCAAATATACCCCGAGTAGAGATCTATCCGGTGTATTTATATTACTAATACACCAGATATAATTATTAGAGGGGAAATTTGAGGGGAACATTTTACTCGGACTTGACCCGGTATATTAAGTTACTAAGCAAATACCTCCGCAACCTTTACCCCGGGTGTCATCTTGTGTATTTGGTGAGAAACACCCGGGTTATTTAGTCCATTTTGTAGTAGTGAAGGCGGGGTCTTTCCCAAGAGAACTTGCAGCTTCTGGTAATAATATTTCTACCAACTAAAGTTAACATGGGGAATTTCAAAGAATTAAACTAAACTAAATATCAAACTAAAAGCAAACAAACAATCAATTACTTGGAAAGTAAGTTTATTCAAAAGATCCACTTTAAAATAATTATACGATCATAGAACCATCCAGTGTTTTCTTTTACTCCTATGGTTAATTCCTATCTTGAACTTATTTAATTGTCTGTCCACAGTCTAGAAAAATCTTAATACTGACAAAGGACACTCAAATCAATATTATCAATGGAAACAAGGATATGTCGGATATATGCTAAAACAATGAAGCTATGGGTCAATTGCAGAAACATATAATTAAAACTCCTCCTTAACTCCTTAGTCCACGCTCCAAACCCAAATCCAACTATACAAAATCAATTAATTCAACAAGTTAGCTACTCAAGTAGAATCAATTAACATTTAAGTGCAAGAGAATTAATAATAACCAAGGGATAAGAATCATTTACCATAATCTCACAAAGTCATAAATCAAAGCTTCTCAGTTGAACAAAACCCTAGAAAAGTTAGTTCTCCATTAAAGAAAAATCTAGGTCTAAACTAAAAAGTATAAAATAAAAAGAAATAAAGTTAATAATTGGATGAATCAATTATGTAAAACTCTAACCTTAAACCTAATAAATAGTCTTGGAAATATAGTTATCCGGAACTAAGAAAATAAAACAAAAGATTACACAAAACCGAAACGAATAAATATTCTCTACCAACTCGACCTGCGGTCACTGGCCGGGTTAGCAATACCACGATCGCGGTTTGATCCCCGCAGTCACGACCTTCTCCAGTAATGTTTCGTAAGTCTCTGTAGCTTTTCTGGCGAGCACGACCTGACATCCGTGTGCGCGGTTTTCTACAAAACGTACTTTTCCTTGTAATCTTCACTTCAGTAGGCTTTGGATGTCTTCATGAAAATTCCTCTAAACTAGCCTAAAACTCTCACAATAAAGTGCTAAAATGTCGTAGTTACAACGTATGAAATAGAGCATATCAGTAAGTCACGAGTGATTTTGCCAATTTACACATGTAATATGACTGTATTTTTTGACTTAACACGGTTGTACATGCATATATCTCATTTGTGTGTGACTTTTATCACATATGATATAATGTACATTTGGTGCAAATGTATACTCAGTTTTAATCTTGTAATAGACCGTCATTATAGATGAAAATACACAGTATTATACGAGACTACACATTTGTGTTCCAAAATTCACACCCCGAAGGTAAATATACAAATAAATAAATAAAAACACCTATGCGGGTACAACTCGATCTCATACATTTAGTTAGTGACTGAGATTCATTCTTATTTCTCTATTAGATACTCATCCTCAACTGAACTGTATCCATTATTTAAATAATATAATAATAAAAACGTAAGTTTCACGTGGTAACCCCGAAGTTTAACATTATTCATGAATTGTACTAGAGTTTGACATATTTCATGCGGTAACCTTGAGATTTGTACAAAATTCGTGCAATAACCCTAAAATATATTCAAAATTTGTCACATGAATTTGTATTAATCTTAAAATTTAAATATTATAATAACTTAAATTTATTTTTCCTATTCATATTATTGTCCTATAATGTAATTAATAAAAAATAATCAGATAGTTTATTTTTAAATTGAAAATATGGATAATACACATAGTTTAAAATCAGAAAGTTTCATTAGATTACTTAATTGTTTTTTACATAAAAAAAATCGATTCTAAATAAATTTCAAATTTTGATATTTTACATTATTTCTTTTAGGAGAAAAGAAATTTTTTTATACTATAAATAATTAAAAAATTTCAATAGTCAATTGGTCATTGATGAAAACTTTAAAATAGTTATCAACTCAAATAGATGAATTATATTGCCTATTAATTATTAATAGATTAACAAATAAGTTTAAACTATAACAATAATTGATAAAGTTAAATACATTTATTTAGTTATAGTATATAATCTTAAATAAATGCATTACATGTTTTCTTGAATTTTCATTGATCACGTTGACCAGTGAAAAGTTTAACTTATTCAGATTACCAAAATTAATTTACCTCAAAAAGGAAATAAAATAAAATATCAAAATACTATAAATATTTACATTATAATTTATTTGTACAAAACTTTCCTTAACTTAAACAATAGGTATTTTGAATTTTCATTACTTATATCATCAAAGTTTTCAATGTAAATCGAAATTATTTGATAATTTTTTGTTAAAATAAAGAGATTATGTTATTTTGATCAATAGATTTTTATTTTAAATGATAACTCAAATAACGAATTTAAAATTGTACTAGTAGAATCTAAAGATTTTTTTTTCAATTTTCTAAAATCGTTTTTCACACGTTTAATAATTAAAATTAATATTGACTTTTTTGGATATATGATAAATTTTGTACATAACATAGGGTTATTACGTGAATTTTATATAAACCTTAAGGGTACCATGTGAAATATGAGAAACTTTAGTACACCTTATGAATAACGGTAAACCTCAGGATTACTGTGTGAAATTTGCGTAATAAAAATAATATATTTTCCGATATGCCAACAATCCTCTCGTAATCAACTTGGTCCCCTGTTTAAATGAAATTAAATTTCATTTGGCTCTGTTAGTGATTAGAGGGAAGATACTGGAGTTGAAATTTATCTTTATTCCACTTCGCTAAAAAGACTACACGAATAGGACGAAGAGTGGACTCGTAAGTCTCTAGTCGATGGCAAGGATCCTTCTATAACTAACAAACTTTCGAAGTAACGTGCATGCATAGATTCTTGCCGTATTCTCCACTTCAAATTGTATGCCACATAAAAAAAAAAAAATTGACTCGGTCAGCCTTTAGCTTGCCTATCAGTATCAACACGTACTGTAGTATGTGACACATAACCTGGTTTGGCGATTAATCAATTAATTATATTACAATATTAAAAGGCCGATTCTATGGGCACACGAAAAAAATCTTCCGCGCACAGGAAATCCCACTCTTCGTAAAGCGTAACGCTTGATGAAGCGTCAGAGCATCGGGTAACCGTCTCGGGAAAGACCGCGCTTCGTAAAGCGGTGAAGTCCGCTCTCCGTGAGGAGCCACTCTTCGTGAAGAGTGATATCGGCGCTCCTTGAAGCGCCATGCTTTCTAAAGCGTGGGAATGCCGCGCAGGGCGCGGGCGGGCCTGCCTCGCATTTGTTCGTTGTTACGGCCGAAGACCCTTCGTATTTCGTAACTATCTATTAAAAATAAAATCTATCTATCTCAAAAAAAAATATCCATATCATATGACACCGTGTTCGGCCCGAGCTTCGTCGACCTCCCGACCACCGTGAGTTCGACCACCTCGCGTTCGAGCCATACTCGATGAGGTTTTCGACCACTGCAATTGAAGAAGAACAACGATGACTGAACTGGGGGGACGAAGAACGACGACTGGAATTGAAGAAGATGGACGAAGGCCTGACCTGGGGGGACGAAGAACAACGACCGCACCTGAAGAAGAAGGGCGAAGGCCTGAATTGGGGGGATTGACGAAGAACAACGGATGCCTAAACTGGGGGGATTGATGAAGAACGACGGCGGGGGATTGACGAAAAACGACGAGTGAGTAAATGCCATAATTCGCTTCTTAAAGCGTTTCGCTTTATGAGGATACAAATTCTAACGCTTCACGAAGCGTAGGTTTTGGGCTCGGATACCCGAAAATTCTAACTCATCAAGAAGAGTGACTCCTTATGAAGAGTGGAGTCCACGCTTCGTGAAGCGTCACTCTTTACGAAGAGTAAGGTTTCCTGTGCGCGGAGGATTTTTTCCGTGTGCCCATAGATTCCCCGTATTAAAATTGAATTCAGCATTTAGTTATTAAATATTAACCCTCATGTTTAGAGCTGTCTAAACCTGACCCGACCTGAAAAATCGACCCGAACCGACCGAAATTTTGTGGGTTGAAACCCAACTTGAATAGTAGCGAACAAAGAAAAAAACCGAACCCGATTGGGTTGAAACCCCAGACCGACCCGATCGACCCGATATATTATATATATGTAGAATAAATATATTATATTGTAAGTATTATAATATATTTTATCATAAAACCTATTATAAATAAAATATTATTATAAAAATCTATTAAAAATAGTATTTTATTATTAAAATTTATTATTTAATCATAATATCATTTCAATAATCATTAAAAATTCAAATTCTTGACCTGTTAGGTCGACCCGAACTCGCACGATAACCTGTCAAGACCCAACCCGGCGTGACCTATAACCCGATTGACCCGAACCCACACTTAACCCGAACCCGAATCCACCCGACCCGACCTGTTTGACACCTCTACTCACGTTTAAAAGGGTGTTAAACTAGTTGTCTAGGTTAGTTTTTGTTTGGTTGAACGGAGAAAGTAAGGGTGCGTTCGGTTGGGCATTTTTTAAGAGCTTATAAGCACTCAATTGCTTATTTCACGAAATAAGCACTCAAGTACCCTGTTTGGCTGGAAAAAATTTTAAGTGCTTATAAACACACTATTGCTTATAAGCAACAAAAAAAATAATCAACAAGGGACATGCTTACGGGAAATCAACACAATTTTTCAACAATTGTTTATCTCCAAATTCCCCCTCATACCCCCAACACAACCCCGATACCACTCTTCATCTTCGCTCGTCTCCTCTCGCCGCCCTGCCCAGATGCCGCTCGTGACCACCGTCGGACCTCGCCCACGCTCCGAACCACGCCAGCCCAACCCCTGTCTCTCTCTACTTCGCCGGCCTCAACCTCCTCCCTCGCCAGATCCGGTGCTAACTGGCGACCAACCGATCTCGTCGATCCTCGCGCTCCTCATCGAATCGAAGAACCAGGCCTCGGAGATCCCTAATGGGGGACCCCCCTCGAAGAACCAGAGGGTCGCCAACGAAGACGTCACCCCATTACCGCCCCCTCCACCAACCACCCCCGTCGTCGTCGACCCCGACCAGCCTTTCTTCCCGGAGATCCCTAATGGCGGACCCCCCTCTCCCAGATTCCGAATCCTACTCCGGCGCCGCCGCTCCCTCCTGTCGTCCCCTCCGACGTTCTTCCGACGCCGCCGCCCAGCCTACCAAACCAGTGAAGAAGGTGGACTGGCCATGGTGATCTCTGTCTTGATCGAACAAGGGTTTGGAAATGGGGGAAAGAAAGGGGTTTTTATTTGTTTTTTATTTTTAAGGGTAAAATGGTAAAAATAAGTTTAATACATACAAATCAGCAAACCGTCTAACCAAACACCCTATTGTTTATCTCAAATATCAATTTTCAATTTCAGTAACGATATCAACATTTTATATCAGCATCAGCAATCGATCAACATCAGCAATCGATCAGCATCAACAATTGCTTATTTAAACGAACGCAACCTAAAATTTATATGAATATAATTCGTGTGAATTAATTTTTTAGATCGATGACGGTTTATCGTAATCAATATCAAACGACCAATGATGGTTTAGGTATAAACATGCAATAAAAAAGTAATGCATAACTTAATGTCGAATAACTTATTAGGACAACGCCGAAGGTAGATGTCTAGTTACCTATACATTTACTATATAGGCATATTGGTTTTAATTAAAAAAAAGGCATATTGGTTGATATGCAATAACTAACATATAGTCAGAAAATGGTTGTCAATCTGCTTTTAATTTGGATGGTAAAGTAATTTTTTAATTAGTTGCTCATATAAATTAAATATAACTAGACATGTACGTTTGACGCTATCTGGGTCGGTAGTTTAATATTGATTTGTACGTTTTTTATTGTATGTATATGTGGGTATAGTCTAAACAATAATAAAGTGAATCGTTTGAATGCAATTCAATAGGAAACACTATCATTGAAATGAAGTGATCTGTTCCAAATTTTACTATCTATATCTATATATATATATATATGTAAAAGTTAGGTGGTGTCCTCATTAAATGTTCCATTTAGTGTTGGTTGTAATTCTCTCTATATAATCATCATTATGAAAATTTAAAACCAAGAAACATCATTAATTTAGTGGTATTGGTGTTGTCCAATAACCCATAGGTCTAAGGTTCAAAACTCGCAACAATGTTTTGAAACAAATACCAATGACAAATTTTTTGATTTTTTTTCCACTATAAAAAAATCTTAATTAATGTCTTAAAATCATCTAAAATTAACTAACAATAATAAAATAAGGCTAATTTATAATAACTTTTTTCATCCATCACTATAAATATATTAAGAAGATACATTGACTATTTACATTCATTTTTAGTATTTATCATTTTATTCTTGTTATATAACATTATAATAAGATATTTTGTTATTATAGGTCCCTAAAATATGCCATACAAGTATATATGTATGTTAGATACTATTAATTTGTAATCATGATATTTATAATATTTGATCATCATTATAAATTAGATGACAAATTTAGACTAACAATAATACAAGTATATATATGTTAGATACTATTAATTAAGAATGTTTCAAAATTATTTTCTATAAATAATATAAATGATAATTAAAATAGAGAAAAATAAAAAAATACTCCGTGCGTAGCACGGGAAATCACGCTAGTTTGTAGATGGTAAATAACTTTTTTATTAGTTATTCTCTTTTAAATTATTAACAATATGAATTGAGACCGCACTCCATTCATATGGTCAGAATTCAATAGAGTGCTACAAATCCAGGAATCACCATTCAGTCGTTCAGCATGACTTAGTTGACCCAACATTCCATTAATCTCTCTATATATACACACATCGTGAGTGTAGAAACAACCGAGGCCTCTCGAACTAAACATACATCATGAACCTTCCTCCATTGCTCATCATCATACTCTTGTTCTTCTTCTCCTCTCGAACTATGCCAACTTTTCAAGTGCTAGTTGCATCTGCCCATATCCAAAATCGATTGGTCGATAATTCAGGTAATTGAAGATATGATTTTTATTTGATTAAACGATTAGACAACTTTGATTTTTTTTTTGGTCGAAAGACAACTTTGATTTAATAAGACCTTTTATTATTTCCTTACTTTTTTTAATTATGGGATTCATTTGAGCATTTATTTATAGTTAAATATCTTATTTTATGTTATTGAATCAATGATACATATTTTGAGTAGATAATTGAATAAAAATTATGTTTTAAGTAACAATTTTTTGGGTACATATTATCGACAATTAAATAAAAATTAAGTCATTATATTATTGTATAGAAATATATCTATAATACCTATTGTTGAAGTCCGAAAATCTCGAACTAAATACGGGACAAAATTATTAAACTCTCGGGCCTTTCGGCGCGCTAGAAACCGGCTCGTCTTGCTTCGAGCTCTCCCACCCCCCGCGTATTATTTTATTCTCTTTTCGGAGGCTTATAAGACTTTTTAAGGTCTTTCCCGTAAAATAGTGCGAGCTCCTCGGAGACTCAAACACGTCGGGGCCCGTCCTTCGAGAACACGTCTCGGGACAGGCCTTTTCCGATCCTTTATATTTTACCTCCTCCTTCCTATATATAACTTGTGGAGGTGCTAGCTTGAATTACAAACCTCCGATGTGGGAAGCTAAAGAAATGTTGTGACATGCCTGCTTATGCCATTATCGCGATAATGGCCCTCTAAAGGGCCTTAATCGCGATATTGGCCCTAAGGTGCTCAAAGCTCGCCTCCGTATGCTCGATGTGGGACGTTACGTACACACGCGTACATTTATTTACTTTAGTTATTCGTGTACTTAACGCGTTTAATACGTACTTAGCGCTTTAATCTTTTGTCAATATTATTTATCTCGTGCACCAACGCGGTGACAGATCCGGGTATCAACACCTATAGTATAAAGCGGAGACAATGTTTTCACAAAAAATTGCGCCACGTGTCATTCCTATAATAAAATAATCAGGTGGGCCCTCCTTTATAGTAATAAGATAATTAGAATCTCATATAATCTTATCCCGTAAAAAAAGGCTTAAAAGTTATCAAAAATTATGAATTATCCCGAAAATTATAAATTATCTCATACCAAGAATTAGTTGTAATCTTCTAATAAATATTATTTTTAATAAAACGTGATATTTATTATAAAGTATTTTTTAAACAAATCCAACTTATTTATATTATGAGTTGTTTTACCATCATTGGTAAAAAAAATACTAATCACAATAAGAAATTTAAATTTAGTAGGTACGAAATTAGGAAATAAAGATATATTCTAATTATTATTTTTTTAAATCCGAATTTTATTTCAAAATTATAAAGATTAAGATAAAATCGAAAAATACAACTATGATATTATTTGTTTGGAATTTTTTTATAATTTTGAAATAAAAATCTTAAAAACTAATAATTAGACTATATCGATATTTCATAATTTCCTATCTACTAAATTTAAGTTTCTTATCTTTTCAAACAACCATTGAAGATAAAATCATGTATAATCTTTAAAGCCATCTCTATATCTATATCTAAAAGATTAATTTCTATTTAACAACATACCTATATTATTTCTTATCGAAGAAGTTCATGAAACATATCTATATTAAATCGGGTTTATAATCCTATTACCCGTACATGGTACGGGGGTTAAACTAGTTAATGTTAAACATAGAATGCATCCTCTATTTCGAACAAAATGTAATTATATCTTTAGAAATAACTAGCTGCTTTTCCATATTCAGTACGAGACATGTTGATAGTATTTTTTAGTATTTTTTAATTGACAAAATATTACATGATAACGTTATTAGTATTTTGCCATTGACAGTGTTTTTTATCCGAGACCGTGATTTGATATAAAGAATAAATTAAAATTAATAATATGTATAATATACTAATATGACTTAAATAAGGATCATTATAAAACAATAACATATAAAATTATTTTATAGAAAGAATTCATCTAAATAAAAATTGATTCAATATTTTATATACATAGTATGATTTATATATATTATATACATAAAATATGGTTGCCTAAAAAAAATACAACTATAGTATATACTATAAACTTATTAAAATAGGAAAATAGTTATAAAGAAAATTAAGACAATTTTAAATACTTTAAATAATTTAATTAATGAAGATTTTTGTTCGTATTTGATTATATATATTTTATTCTCATTTACAAATAAATTCAATCAATTTGATTGAGATTGTTATGTAAGACTAGTCTGCCAAATAATATTTATTGATAACTTTTTAGTATTAATTTATTAAGTTTTCTATTTATATATAATGATATGCCTATTTTTATAGTTCCTATATATAAATAAAATACAATAACTTTAATTATGAATCATATTTTAATTAATTATCTTGAACCTTTATGAAAAAGGTAAACATAAAAAAATCTTTTTGATCAAAAACAAAAATATTTATAAAAATAAAAATAAGTGGATAAGTTATTAATTGAATATAAGGTTAGTTTTAGAGGATACAACTAAAGAAATAATCATTATTTTATTCAGTCTAGATAATATATTGCAAATTTTAACAAATACCTGATTTCTTCTCTATAGTACGTGTATGAAATGAATGTAAAGATGAAGTGTGGTAAAATCTTAGGATGACTCAATGTAATAACTCCAAACCCTTATGGTATTTATATATAGATAGATTATTATATTAGAGTTAGAATCAAATTGAACGGCCAATTGTAGAGAAGCGAGAAATTTTTTTTATATTCATCCTACTACTACTACTACAATACTACGTATATTTAATTTGACGGGTATAGTGTTTATATTCGAACTAAGTGGTAGCTATATTCAAACATTTAATAATTGTATAAGTTACTCATATTTTAAAACCTGTATACCTTGATAATTGATATGTATTCATTTTGTAGTTGTATATGTGTATGCTCAAGTTGTTGGATACTTATATTCAAACTTATCATAGCTATGTTAATTGAACATTGTATAATATTTTTCGTATATTTAAAATCATATGCATTCATATTAAGTCTTCGATAAAAAAAACCATTCAAATAATCGATTAATGATGTTTAAACTAATATGTAGTTAAAACCAAAAAATTTACACTAGTACAATATTTTTTGTATAATATAAAAAACCCATGGATTTATACTCTTTAAAACCAAACATTTCACTACATGACAACAACTTGGTTGAAATACACATATTTTTGAATATTCACTCACATTAAATCGAATATAAGTTAGACGTGGGTCCGGTTCCGGTTCCAAAACCACCGGTTCCTGGTTCCAAATTTCGTGAAACCGGAACCGGAACCGATCCATGGCCGGTTTTCCGGTTCCACTCGGTTCCGGTTCCGGTTAAAAATTAATTTTTTGAGAAATTAATTTTTATTTTATATTTTAAAAAGTAAATGTTGTCAAATTTGGTTATATTTAACCTCTTTTTGACTTATAAATTTGGTTTTGATTATTATATATTTATATATAAATATTTAATTCTTAATTTGTGTTTTTAAATATACTAGTAAGCTTAGCCCGTCCGTTGGACGGGCGAAAGGCGTAAACTTACATTATGTTGTTTGGTAACGGACTCGTGTTATTCCTGACAATTTTGTCATCAAGTGTGAAGAAGGAAATAGTAAATAAGCTAACATTATTACTTAGTAAGCGGATTCGGTAGGATAGTAGGTTAGAACGTGGAGCATAGTATATAAGTAAGCGTTGAGTAGTTTGGCTTTCATATTTCTTTCATGAGCGCACTTTTGGTACATTGATGAAGAACTTCTCAATGTATTTCCGTAGGCCACGGTGGTGAACCTTCGGCGTAACCTGACACCGGTCCATCATCAAATATAGAAATCAAGTCCTTCACGTGAACTATAATATTTGTTGAATATAGAAATCGAGTCCCTCTTAACCAATATTACATATACATGGTTTTTAAATTTTTTTGTAATTTAATAAATTAGTAAGTGTGGTAATTATTTAGCATGGTAAATAAGAAGAATAAAAATAACCAAATGTTTATCAAAGTTGTAAATTAATTTTTAATAAAAAGTTGCAAATAAAACTTCTAATTAATCTATACAAACAAATCAAAGAAATAATGCTAAAGTTACATGAAATATAACAAATCTTTAAAAACCTATTCATTTGCAATACTCAAGAGAGAATTGATAGGTAATTAGTCTGCCCGGAAAGGTATAGTTTAATTGATTAAGGAAAAAGTACTGGAGTCCTAATTAAGCCCATTCAGATTATATTAAGACCCGAGAAGTAGCCAGTACTTGATGAACGTGCATGTATGAAACAAAAGCCCCCAGTGATGGGCTTCTCAAAGCGTCTGTAAGATTTATACATTCTTCCATCATATCACCGAAACGAGTCTTCAGCACCTAGCCGCCATCGGTTTCCTTCTGTGGAGGGAGGATCCTGAGATTTAGACCTTTTAATTAGCATCATTAGTTTTTCACATGACAGTAAAAAAACTATATTTCTCCTTTTTCTGAACTCTACTTTCTCCAAACCACTATATACTAACCATTAGTTAGAAAACATACAATGATCAAGGGAAACGTACAGTAGTTAGAAGGCATGTAAATCATTAGCTAGAAAACTTAAAAAGAAACATGCATTACCTAACCACTATATACTAACCAACTATGAATTATTAAGGTCACATTTTAAGTAGCATCATTAATTTACACATGACAGCAAAAAAAAATCCAAGAGTGGAGGTCTTCTATATATTTGATAGCTAACGGCCATCAAAAAACCCAAACAATAACCAAAATAGCAATCAAAGAATGATTGAATGGGCAATGCAAGGAGGCCCATTCCATTTGCCCGCGCAATTATCACCGCTAGTACTTACCAGATATCCACAACTTTAAACGTTGATTTCTCATATCTTGCTTTGGCGTCATCGGCGAATGCCTGAAACGCACATAGAAACCACAAATTCCAACATAAACATTTTCAATTAAGGAACTCCATAACTTTCTAAGGTCAATTTTCTCACGTAAACTCAACAAAACTGACAAATCACCTTGCCGAAACCTTCGGGGGTACCGGTCTAAGTACCTAAGCAGACGGTGACCTTCTTCCTCCCATCATCGACCTCCCCTTCTAGAGGCTTAGGTGCCCTGACATTGAATGCCTCAGCCCTTTCAAATACCCTGAATTACATGTAAATATGAATACAACTGATGATAATTGCTTGATGGGTATTGCAAAAAACGAAAAACCCATGAACTACCAATGGCCTTTCGTGATCAGCTCTTGCAGAAGTTTAATTCATTCATCAATGAGATACAACTCATGATAATTGCTGGATGGATGTTGCAAAAAATGAAGAGCCATGAACTCCCACTGACCTTTCTTGAGCAACTGTTGAAGAAGTTTAACTTGCTTGATGGATGTTGCAAATAACGACAACCCATGAACTACAAATTACCCTATATGACAAAAGTGAGCCACCTCATAGCATTCACTATCACAAGTTGCAAAGTGAAACAAATATTTGGTCAAGATTTCAAAGGCAAGTTGATGACAAGTTGACAACTACATAAGGCCATGGCAATTGGTGAATTCATTACAGATTTGGTAAAAAATGCATCAGAAGTTCAAAGACCATTAAAGGCAACACAAATCTTAGATATGGTCAAAGCCGGGCTCCATTGCTCCTTAAGAATGTTCAGGCAAATACTTCGATCCATTGCTGTTGATGTTAGGATGAAAAACTTTTGTTCTGAATGCAACCTAAAGAGACAACCAAAATACAGATAAAAGGTTAACAAAGCTCTCAGTATAACCATGGCAACAATATGATTTCAGCAAGCCTAAATACATCCATGTTTAGAACAAGCAGATACTTGCTTATTACCTTAGGAGGTTTGAATGGATAATCCGGAGGGAAATGGATAGTCACAAGGAAAACACCTCCTGCATAAGGACTATCAGAAGGCCCCATTATCGTTGCTTGCCAATGAAACATATCTTCAGCAACAAGACCTACAATTCAACAGCAAACGAAATCAATTGCCAGATTCATCTTTTCTACAAACAAATCAAAAGACCGTCCGTTCAGATCTAGCATTCAAATCAACATCACAGATTCAGACAAAAGACAGCCACATCCAAAATCAAAGCCAAAAACCACAAAATTCCGGCAGAACAACACAAATTCAGAGTCAAATACGTCCTTTCCATCGATCTAGCTCGTCAAGAACCGAGAAGAAGAGGTAAAATTCTTACCTGCCCTACAAGACGTGGGAGGATCTTTCTGCAGATCCTTGAGCTCCTTAAGGATCCGCTTGGAAGCCATAAGCGAGGCAACGACGAGATCGAGAGAAGGCTACTACAAATCCGATCGAAATGGAGAGAGATTTTCTGCGGAGAGAGAGGGATCTTGAAGGCGAAGGAGAGAGAGAGAGAGAGAGGGGTGAAAGAAATTCGAGAGACGGAAGAGGATTTTATGGGGTGCGGGCTGCTTCTTCTTCACGCGGAGACGAGTAAGCAATTTGAATCAACGACGTAACTGTTGGAACGGGGAGATGAATAAGCAATTGGGATGGATTGGATTAAAGAACCAAATTAAGCACCATGACCGTTCGTGTGACACCAAACAAAAACAAACTGATGCTTAGGGAGGAAGACCAATAAGTAGGCAGCCAAAGAGGTGAACAAAACCACTAATGAGGACCAATCTGCTGTTAATGCTAATACAAATGAGGTGGAAGGAGTAGTTATGGCTTAGGGATGATGCTAACTTTTATAGTTTTATAGATTTGGTATAATTATGTATATTTTATTGTTAAAAAGAGGAGAAACCGACGGCTCCAAACCGACGGTTTGAACCCGATGGAACCGCCGGTTCCCCAGTTCCAGGGGAAGGGGAACCGGAATCGCAACCGCCCTTGGAACCGAAACCGCCGGTCCGGTTCCGATTCCTGTTTCGGCCGGATTTGACCCGGTTCCGGAACCTCCGGGGGAACCGGACTGAGGTCTAATATAAGTGCTAGCGGAAATGCGAAATGAATACGATGTCCGTTTTTCATTTCTCGTTTCTCCACGAGATTTGTTTCTCTCGAGACTCCCTCTCATTTAACTCAGTATAAAGTGACACGAAACTAATTAACGCGAACTGAACTATTGTTTTTTTTTGGTGAATGAGAATCCAGGGTTCATAAATATTAATTGTGGCTTGGCAGCTGGTACGTCTTACAGTCGTGGCTTGCCCTACACGTCCGATGGTAACTACATTAGCAGCGGAAAGAGCACTGAAATATCCCCAACTTATGCTAAAATGCACCCAAGTGACCTTTATACGTTAGTAAGAAGCTTTCCCGAGGGGCTTAGAAACTGCTATACCTTGTGGCCATTGAATCCAAATGATGAATATTTGATCAGACCTAGATTCATGTATGGAAACTACGATGGGCGCAATTCCATCCCTGCATTCGATGTGTACATTGGTGTCCATTTTTGGTTCACTGTCACACTACTTGGACCAGCTCACATGCTATTTCAAGAGATAATTCATGTCGCAACAACAGAATCAATAGATGTGTGCTTAGTGAACACAGGACAAGGAACGCCTTTTATATCGGCCTTGGAGCTCAGGCCCGTGCACGATTCTCCATACCCTGCATCTCCGCGACTCTCACTCACTATGCAAGACCGCGAGGATCCTGACAGTACTGGTGGTTATGGTCAAGGATATTTTGACAAGTACGTATTATATTCGTGCATTAATAGTTTGATCAATTTTAAATTATTCTATCCTAAAACCAACTGACAAAGCTTGAATGCCCAATGTTGCATGCATGTACGTAGTGTGAATGATGACGCGTATGATCGGAGCTGGCGCAAGTCCCCTGCATGGCAAACTGGTTGTGAAATAATCAGAGCAAACGAGACATTAGAGTTGGCTCCACAATCCAATTCTGGTCAGATACCAACTAGTGTGTTGAGCACGGCCTGTGAGGCAAACAGCACACGTGCTAACATATCACTCATTTACCCTCTAACACCGAGTGATACAACAACTCAATATTATGCCTATTGGTACTTCTCCGAACTTGAATCGCTTGGACCCAATGACACTAGAGAGTTCAACATATTTGTACATGTAGGTCCTGGCTACAAACTTGGACCCATTGCCCCTAAATACTTACAACTAACAGCCATAGCATCCCCTAGAATATCTTTCAATGGATCCACGCGTTTTCAGTTTACCATTGCAAAGACAGATAAGTCCAGCCTTTACCCCATTCTTAATGCTTATGAGGTGTACAAAGTCATGGAGCTTCATGTCTTACCGACCAACCAAGAAGACGGTAAGTACGCGCGTATACTGACTGGCTTAATTTGTACATAAGAGGATTCTTCTGCGTGTTCACGCGCCTTTGATTAGCTCTGACATGTCTTCTTATCATGGGATCAGCTCATGCAATTGTTGCACTGAGGGATAACTACACAATATCAAGGATTTGGCAAGGCGACCCCTGCCTTCCCAAAAACTACCAATGGGATGGTCTCAACTGTACCTATGGTGCCAACGACACTCCTCCTACAATATCCTCCTTGTGAGTTTCATTCAATCCAGTCGAATGATTTACCGATTTCCATTCAACTATCTGTATGTATATACACACTTACTTAAATCTAACTAACTAATGCATGTTTATATTACTTGTAAGGAGTTTGAGTTCGAGTAATTTGACTGGAGAGCTCCCACCCACTTTGATTAATCTCACGTCATTAAATTACTTGTAAGTTTCCATCAGTTTCATTTTCATTTTTCTAGCAAGCATTGGTTTACTTTTTCACTTGCATATATATATGATTCTTGTTTGCAATTGCTTTACTTTAATTAGGAATCTATCCGACAACAAATTCACAGGGAAGATACCAGAATTCTTGGCACATATGCCTTTGCTACATATCATGTAAGACGCCAATGCTATGCTATGTTATAATTAAGAACATCATATATTCTCACGTGAAACTTTTGTATAACACTGGTCGGCTATTCCTCCTATTATCAATTGGTATATCAAGGATGAAAACTCATTCAGCTCCACCGTGTACTAGGCCCGCTTACATGTGCATGACCTTGCTATATCGGTCCACAAAATCTCACACTCATTCTTCTCCCCATTGCAGTGATTTGAGTGGAAACATGCTCACTGGTCCAGTCCCTCGCGAACTTGCTGAAAAGGCAAGAAATAAGTCCATAGATTTAAGGTAATGATCACACCTTTGTATCTTTCGATATATGCTATGATGTCTTAATTCTGTCGTTGACTGGAATCCGTCAAGAGGTTGTGCCCTTAGACAATGGTCTCGCTGCCCATGAATGTAGTTAACACAACATTAGCTAATCACGTAAATCTCTGTGTTTTTCATTTCTGTATTGTTCTCGTTCGATCATATCACAACAGTATATAAATTGAGTGACAAATGATGGAAACCCCAATCTTTGTAATCCTTTGTTAATTTTTGTCCAATGTAGATTACAGGGAAACCCCGATCTTTGTATGTCCTACCCATGTGAGGAGAAGAAGGAAGTCAACAAGAAGAGACACCATCATTTCATCATTCCGTTGGTTTCTTGTGTTGCTTTGGTTTCACTCCTTTTGATCGTTGGTATCATCTTTCTTCTTGCACTCAAACGGACAAAGAAACAACAAGGTCGACTTCTACAATATATTTCCCACTTTTCCATCTTGTATCTACTAATTGTTGTTATTAGCTAATTGTTTCCCCAGCTCTGTGATAACACGATCAAGTTGTCCTTTAATTTGTTTGGTTCATTTAATACAATATAGAAGATTCGCTAGGCCAAACCATCAAACCAAAAAGCAAGCAGTTCACGTTTTCAGACATTGTGGGGATCACAGACAACTTTAGGAAAGTGCTTGGAAGAGGAGGTTTTGGAACAGTTTATTATGGTGTCCTACAAGATGGTTGTACTCAGGTCGCCGTCAAGGTACTCGATAATACGTCGTCTACCATCACCTTGAAGCAATTTTGTGCTGAGGCAAGTCCAACCTATCTAAACTCTAGGCCCATTTACGTACACATCAATGCTAGATATATAACTATATTGCTACCTTGTTGATCAATCCTATGATTACAATTGTTCACAGGCTGAGCTCTTGACAAGGATCCATCATGTAAATCTGGTCACACTGATCGGGTATTGTGATCAACATACAAAGATGGCACTTGTGTACGAGTTCATGTCACTTGGTAACTTACAAATGCATCTATCAGGTAGCTTTCTGATCCTATATATGCAAATTCCCTTCCACATGCTACATCCCTAGCTAGCTAGTTAAACTATGGAGCTTTCTAATTCTCAGAGAGAAATGAGCATCCTTTGAGCTGGAAAGCAAGACTTCAAATCTCAATCGATGCTGCACTAGGTAATTAGCTTCCACCATCAATACAACTATATAATTTCATAGGTTTTGGATAAAAATGACTTGATATATCGACAATATATATAGGATTGGAGTATTTACATAGTGGTTGTAAACCACCAATCATCCATCGCGACATCAAGCCCGCAAACATTCTCTTGGACGAGATGGGACGTGCCAAGATAGCCGATTTTGGGCTCTCTAGATTTTACACTACCAATAGCCAAGGTTTTCTTACTTCGACCGGCCTTGCAGGCACTCAAGGATACCTTGATCCAGAGTAAGATAAGAGTACTTATGTTGGGCATTTAATTTCACATATATGGATAGTTGGAGACGACCAAATTGCCTAGCTAGTATATACACAATCTTATGATCTTTTTCACCCATTGTCATCTGATTTTGAGTTGAACGCTAGCATGACTTCTGGCCAGTAGTTTTGTATTGGAACTCTATACTAACATTGGCTGGCTTTTGAATTTAGGTATACCCAAATGATGAATGCGTTGAGCGAGAAGAGCGATGTGTACGCCTTCGGGATCGTACTCTTGCAGATGTTAACCGGGAAACCGGCGTTAATCAAGAGCACCAACATCGACGGAAACGAGCCTATTCACATTGACCATTGGGTGACGCCAATGGTCGAGAGTGGAGACATATTAGCCATAGTTGACAAGAGGCTGCATGGAGATTTGAACGTTAACTCTGCATGGAAGTTTCTGGAGGTCGCCTTGGAATGCGTGAAGCCGACGGGTAAACAGAGGCCGAGAATGAGCGAGGTGGTGGCTGATCTCAAGCTGTGTTATGCATCTGAAGGATTTGGGGGTGAGCACAGCAATCCAATTAGTGCTAGCACTAGCAGTGGAAATTACTCAATGAGCTCCAGCCAAGCACTCGAGCAAAAGAGCATTATGTCTGTTCCTGATCCAAGATAGAAACTTAATTCTGTGCTCATCAATGAGATATTATAGCTAGGTTGGTTTAGTTGTTATTTGTTTTTGGAGTAGACATGAGAGTTCATCCATGCCTTGTTCTGTTTATGGACTACAATTAATGTACCCGTAATTTTTCAAAATTACCCGTCTAGTCATGACTTTCCATCTAGCAATTAAACAATTCTTATTAACTAAGTTAATATTAATGATAGTACAAATTTCACTCTCCATTAGCTCATTCTTAAAAATAATGAATTTGTTCCTAGCAAGCCAAGTGTTGTAAATAACCACACTATGGCACACAGTCCACGTGCTGAATTTCAACGAACTCCTCCCTCTCACTGGAATTGCCTGCTATCTCCAATCATGGATGCTCACTGATCTTCGCCTAATTTTTCCCCACTTCAAAACACCATCCATCACGTGCTTAGTAAATTAACATTGGAACCATAAATGGGTAGCATTCTCTTGATGACTTCCCCTGTATAATACACATATATAGGTCATCATACCATCCCTATACACAAAGCCGGGGGCGTCTCAACCATTTTAGAGGCCCTGTTCCAAAACAAAATTAGGACCCTTATAACCTTAACACTAATTCTTTTAATGCTTTTAATTAAATATTTGTTTGAAAATAATATACATCATAAATTTCTAATTAGTTAATTCATTTTTCTTTTAAACGTAAACTATTAATATCAGTTATTCAAATTTTTGTGTTTTATTTTGAACGTGAATGAGCTAATTTGCCAAATAGAAATATTAGTTTAAAAGTATACATATTTAGATAAACTGAGAATGGGAGAAAAGGAAATAAAATCTAAATAGTGATAAAAAAAATATTTATGTAAACATATGATAAGGAGAAGAAATGTCTACACAAAACAAATAAAAAAATAATAAGAAACTCTAAAACTAAAAAAAAAAGAGCAATATAAAGTTATTATGAATATTGATTTTTTGGGGGCCCATAATGTGACAAATTTGCAATGTAAACAAATTAAAAATGATAAGGAACTCCAAAACTAAAAAATCACCGATATAGAGTTATTATACACTCAAAAACAAAAAACAATGATCAATACATACTTATTAGTATTACTGTAAAACATTGAAACTTGATTTTATTGGGGGCCCGGCTGAGATGCAATGTAAAAAATGTTTTGCAGGCCCCGTGTTTCGAACACGCACCATCAGGTAAGGCAAGTCCACATTCATCATTAATAACCATTAGACCAATTGTTACTATACATCAGGTAAGGCAAGTCCACATTCATCATTAATAACCACTATTCATCATTAATAACCACTAGACCAATTGATACTATCTTAATGTTTCTTACCAAAATCTATATATTGGGGCCCCAAACTTTTGGGGGCCTTGTTCCGACGGACCGGTTGAACTCGTCTCGAGTCGGCCTTGCACACAGGTCCCAAACTCCCAACAACTCTTTTCTTTTCGTATCATTCTTTTCTCTCTGTTCCGTTTTTCTTAGGATCAACAAACGTTAAGACTTGCATAACAGTTCCTTGGGCAGCGGAAAGACAAAGTAAGCAGACAACTAAACAAGTACTGAAAACTTCAAACTAGGCAAAAAAACAGTATAAGGACACGTTTACTTATAGAGGAACCTCTACTGGATCAACTAATCCAATAGAGTAAACCTCTACCTCCCATGGAGGATTTTGAATGCCTTTCACTCATATTATTGATAGCAGCTGTACAATTCGTCAAGATACAGCCAAGCACAATCAGTTCCTAGCGATTCACTAATCCTAGAACTATTGTCTTGCCTCTCTTCCCTAGAACAAGTACCAACTCTACTCAATAATACTCAGCAAAGACAAACCTCTCCTAGACAACCCTAGCTGGAATCGTCTTCTACCTTCCTCTGTTGATAATTCCTTCTCAACGAAACTGTTCACCAGAGCTGATGAACACAAACTGTCAATCTCCTTGATCAACGAATACCTTCTCTCTTCTCAGATGTGATTGGGAGTGTTTTTGTGTTTGAAGGCGTAAAGAGAAATTGTAGCAGACTGTCTTCTATTTATAGGCTTCAGGAGAAGTCTCTTTCAATCATTCATTTTAATCGCACCCTTGGATGAACGCCAAGTGTCCTCTTTTTAATTTCATTTTGGCGCCTTTGGAAAAACTCTATCCGGATCGCTGACATGACACTGGAAGATGACATCACGGATAAAGACGTCAGCCAGCTTGCGTCATTCTGTGAATTGCAGCTGTCACGCGCTTTCTCCTTAGTTGTCATGCACTAGCGTTGAGCTTTGAACTTTTCCTAGAATGGGTATCCTTCCACGAATGGGTATCCTTCCTAACATAGTTCCTGAAATACTTTTTAAACAATTTAGCTCAAGAGAGTTTGTCAATCATCAAAACTGAAGATGATGTTGTTCCTTATGATGTTTCCATCATTTTGTCACAACATAATCTCCAAGGACAAAACGTTGTTCCAGTGATAACAGTTTTCTTTTTTTCCTTTTTCCTTTGTTGCCTCTGCATGCCTCGGTCCTTTGTGGCACTTGCCCTCCTACCACCTCTTCCCCCTCTTTCCACTTTTTCTACACACTTGTTCATTTCTTTTCTTTCTTTATTGGCCAGATGTGTGCACGCTCTTGCAGTTCTCTACCTCATCTCTCTTTAGTTGGGCTCTCCATCTCTCTGGTTTGTCTTTTTGGTTGTTACCGGCGATCCTAGCTCGCTTTCCTCTGCCTCAGCTTAGTCTCCGCCTTTTTCAAGACCGCCGAGAGCGAAGATCGACGTCTCCGGCCATATCCGAAGCAAGCCTGTCGCACCGGTCGATACCGACTTGTTAGTACACAAAATATGACGGCGTACAAGTTTCAACTCCTTCTTCAATGATCTTCTCGTCTACACACCTCTTCGCCTTCGAAGACTTACAAAACAATGGACCTAGGGGCGAACAACCCCTAATCCACCTCCGATGCTGAAATCAATAAAGGGCAATGTCGAAAAAGGCGTTAAGGTAGAGCGATGTAGGCTAGGCTTACCCGACACATGGCAAATACATGTGAGTTTATAGGGAAGGGGGGAGCTCAAGGGATCGAATTCCCCCTATGGGCCGATCGGCATGGGCTTGGGGCTAGAGCAAGGCGATTTCTTGCCCCCTAAGTCATCCGATATCTTATCCTATCTAAGGTAGGGTTGTTCATCGGTTCAAAACCGAACTGAACCGCGGAAAACCGAACCGAACCGAAAACCGAACATCGGAATTAAAGGAACCGAAAACCGAACTGAATTACTGCGGTTTGGTTCCGTTTGGTTTCGGTTTTATTCGGTTCGGTTTGGCTTTGAACCGAATAAACCGAATTTCAATTGTGGACCACAGCGAAAGCAACTGCTACGGTGAGATCACGAACCCTCTGCAATGGCCAAAGATTAAGAACACTGTAAGTCCAAATTTAGCCTACACAAGTCCAAATTGAAGCCCCAAGCAACAATAAACAAACAAGCAGATGACTAGGTCGAAGAAGCTAAGCGAAGTACCAAACCCTCGAAGAGCCGTCCGAGACTAGGTCGAGGAGGGTTTCCGCCGTCTAGGGTTTCTGCCGTCCGAGACTTGGTCGAGCCGTCGAGGAGGGTTTCCGCCATCGAGGGTCGAGAAGGACGAGGAGTGGAGAGACCGAGACCGAGACAAGAGCTTCAGGGTTCCCGCCGTCGAGGGTTTCCACCGTCGAGCTTGAGGGTTTCTGGCTTTCCGCCGTCGAGGGTCGATGAGGACTCGAGAGTCGAGAGTGAGACTAGGGTTTCCGCCGTCGAGCTCTTGAGGGTTTGGGACTTTAGAATCGTATTTCTCTGGGAAGGGGGTGAGTCTGAGACGTGAAAAGAAAATGGGGACTTGGGGAGACCATGTTTAATTTGGGTATTTTCTATATTAAATACTTTTTTTTTTATTTAAAATTAGTTCGGTTTTAACCGAACCGAACCGAAAACCAAACCGATCCAAACCGAAAACCGAACTAACATATAACCTAAACCGAAAACCGAACCGAACAAGTTTGGTTCGGTTTGGTTTTCGGTTTTCTTCGGTTTAACCGAACCAATGAACAAGCCTAATCTAAGGATAAGATATTCCTCCATAAATTATTCCTAATCTAGAATAATTAACCTAATAAATAAATAAAATGATCGAAGCAAAATAAATAAGGATATCCACAATAAATAAGATATGATAATTAATAAGATTCCCCTACCTAATTGATATCGAAATCAATACCCACCTACAATTTCCCCCTCCGGGACCCTATACGTGTGTGGCATGCACTATCCCATGTATAGGGACCGGAACTAAAGCGATGAGTGGTCATGCAGATTAGGTGCTCTTATTCGTATATTCGTATATTCGTACATCCGCACGCCATGAATGCGGGATCCGTGCAACGCTTATGCAAACGTTGCATAAGGCCTTCTTTGAGGGTGTTTCCTTGGCCAATTTATTCAGTTAACGCGAAGAGTTAACGTTGGTTTTTTTTATGCAAGACACGATCTAATGCAAAAACTCTTAAACGTAATGCAAGAATTTAATAAAATATCAAACGTGAATGTCATGAAGCTAAGACAAACTAACAATTGAAAAAAATCTAGGGGTGCTCATCAAAACCACGTGGGAAAAATAGAACCCCTGTACTACATGAAATCCTAGTCATCGGCCGACTCTACGAGGGTCGCGAAGGACCGGAGGTTGCCGGAACCGCGCTCGTGGGGGTCGGGGCCGCGCTCCCGGTGCTCCGGGACGTGCTCTCGGTCGGTTGCCCCGATGGCGTCGACTCGCCCGAGCTCGCTACTGTCGTCCGCAATCTTCTTGTCGGGTCGAATACCTCTTGCGCACAATCTTGCTTGGAGTTGATTTGCCCACACCCGCACGATCGCACCCTTATCCGCGAACTGGGGCATTTGATGTAGAGATGATGGGACCGCTCTCATCCCGTGGAAACTTAAACCATTGCTTAAGGTACCCTTTCTTTACTAGTTCCTCGAGGTACTCCTTGTAAGGCTCGCAATCTTCGGTTATGTGCCCCCGAGATCAATGGTACATAGTACATACGATACTTGCGCCCGTGCCTGCTATCGTCTGTGTCCTCCCCTCTAGGCGGAAACTTGAACCATTGGAAGTCCCGGATCCGAGCTAGAATGCGGTAGATTGGGATATTAAAAGTGGTGAACACGGCCTGCACTTGGTCTACCCTTTTGCGCTTCCCGACACTACATCTCGGCGAACCTCGAGATCGGCGGGGGGAGTAGAAGACCGTTCACCGTCTTTCTTGTCTTCGTCTTCCAACCTAGCAGATTGGTGGATCTGTTCCTACAGTTCGTTGATCGTGGAGGAAAGGCACAGCATTACCGCTCGGCGGAAGGTGGATACGACCGTCCTTTCGTCGCATCCGTCGACCTGGGCGTAACACTCCATGAGACAATTAGTGAATTGTCGAAGGCTCTCGTCCTTGTGTTGCCTTAGGCTGAGCAACGTATCCAGGGAGACCGCATCCCGGCTATTGGCGATGTATTGCTTAATGAAAGCCGACATCAGCTGGCGCCATGAGTGAATCGATTCTGGTTTCAGGCCTTGAAACCACTTGACTGCACCCTTTCCGAGGCTCCCTGGAAACATCTTGCACATGCTAACATCATCCGAGACCCATAACGCCATCTTATGAGTGAAAGTGGCGATGTGGTTCACAGAATTCGACACGCCGTCGTAGATTGCGAAAGTCGGCGGTGAGAACTTCTTGGGCGGCTCAGCGTGCTGTATGGTCCAGTGGAATGGTGTCGAAGTCACCAGAGCCAGCTTTTGCTCCGCCTGATCTTGGGCCGACTGCAAGAGTCCTCCGCGACTCTAAAGCAATTCGAGCAACCTCCTCTCGGTTCGCTCCTCGGCTCAGGCCTCGATCTCATGACGCTCGTCGCGATCGAACCTGTCTTCCTCATCTCCTCGAACCTCACACCGTTGGTCCGGGCGGAAACGATCGTGAGAACGGTCCTCCCACCGTTCATCGTCGGACCCGCGGGGGAGGATCAAAACACAACGAAGGGTCGGCTCTTCTCTGACTGGCACAAGGTGAGAAGGAGAGAGGGCTCTGATATATAGGTTCGGCAAAGATATATCTATTTAGGTACGAGAAGGTCCTCATGGATCAGAAACTCCCCTCTTTGCATATATCCATACGCATTTAAATATATTATATTAGCCTCCGTTCAAAACTCCCCAAAGCCTTTTAAATGAAGCAATGAAGTCGGCGATTTGCAGTAGGCAAAATTCCCTAGAAAAATTCCACTTTTCTTCCCTAATTTTCTTTATTATAAATCTTGCCCAAAAACTTTCACTAATTAATTTTATCCTCAAAAATTCCCCACTTGACTAAGTAGAAGGACTCGGAGTCACTTACGGGTCCAGAAACGGAACCGGATAGAACCGAATATTACATATGCTCAGCATGTTTCTAGACTCGCATCCAACTTTATGTAACTCTTATCATATAGAAATTAAATATGATAAATATTTGAAGGTTATGAGAGCGTTCACATAGGACTTTCTCTCCATCTTCTGCCCTTGAGCACTACCGGACATTTCCTAGTCCAACTTATTAAAGTTTTAAAATTGTTTCTTAAATTCGAAATTCTTAAGTTACTTCTTACATGAATAATATTAAAATATAATTTAAAAAATAAGGTAATTAACATGTATCTTTTATAAAAGGAAATTTTAAAGATAGATATTACACGTAAGCAAAAAGAGTGTAGTTTAGAAATAAAATATCAGGTTATGGGCGTCGAAAAACAAACGTCGCGCATATGCAATTTGGGCTACAATATTGGTTTTTGACGCCATTAAAATGACACAAGGCGACATATATGGTGTATTATCGCATTTGGGTAATTTTAGGCGACATATACTAAAAAGTGTCGCCTGTATATCCTTCAAGGAGACAAAATTCAATGTGAATCGTCTTATCCTTACGTTAGGCGACATAATATAATGTGTCGCTTATTGTTCCCATTTTTGTCTCCCAAAGGCCGTTTTATTGTAATGATACCTTAATATGGTCTAATATGCTCAGCTTGTTTCTAGGCTCTCATCCAAGTTTATGTAATTGCTATCATATAAAAATTAAATGTGATAACTATTTGAAGGTGATGAGAGCGTTCACATAGGACTTTCTCTCCATCTTCTGCCCCTTGAGAACTACCGGACATTTCCTGGTCCAACTGATTAAAGTTTTGAAGTTATTTTTTAAATTCGAAATTCATAAATTACTTCATACATAAATAATATTAAAATATAATTTAAAAAATAAGCTAATTAACATGTATCTTTTATAGAAGGAAATTTTAAAAATAGATATTACACGTAAGTAGAAAGAGTGTAGTTTAGAAATAAAATATCAGGTTATGGGCATCGAAAACAAACGTCGCGCATATGCAATTTGGGCTACAATATTGGTTTTTGACGCCTTTAAATTGACACAAGGCGACATATATGGTGTATTATCGCATTTGGGTAATTTTAGGCGACATATACTAAAAAGTGTCGCCTGTATATCCTTCAGGGAGACAAAATTCAATGTGAATCGCCTTATTCTAACGTTAGGCAACATAGTATAATTTGTCGCTTGTTAATCCCATTTTTGTCGCCCAAAGGCCGTTTTAGTGGAGTGATACCTTAATACGGTCTAATATGCTCAGCATGTTTCTAGGCTCTCATCCAACTTTATGTAATTCTTATCATATAAAAATTAAATATGATAAATATTTGAAGGTGATGAGAGCGTTCACATAGGACTTTCTCTCCATCTTCTGCCCTTCAGCACTACCGGACATCTCCTGGTCCAACTGATTAAAGTTTTAAAATTATTTTTTAAATTCGAATTTCTTAAGTTACTTCATACATAAATAATATTAAAATATAATTTAAAAAATAAGGTAATCAACATGTATCTTTTATAGAAGGAAATTTTAAAAATAGATATTACACGTAAGTAGAAAGAGTGTAGTTTAGAAATAAAATATCATGTTATGGGCGTCGAA
The DNA here is from genome assembly GCA_934048045.1 of Polygonum aviculare. NCBI lineage: Eukaryota > Viridiplantae > Streptophyta > Magnoliopsida > Caryophyllales > Polygonaceae > Polygonum > Polygonum aviculare. The sequence goes on from OW204024.1 coordinate 8,805,507, forward strand.
AACAAACGTCGCGCATATGCAATTTGGGCTACAATATTGGTTTTTGACGTCATTAAATTGACACAAGGCGACATATATGGTGTATTACCGCATTTGGGTAACTTTAGGCAACATATAATAAAACGTGTCGCATGTATATCCTTCAGGGAGACAAAATTCAATGTGAATCGCCTTATTCTTACGTTAGGCGACATAATATAATGTGTCGCTTGTTAATCCCATCTTTGTCGCCTAAAGGCCGTTTTGTTGTAGTGATACCTTAATACGGTCTAATATGCTCAGCATGTTTCTAGGCTCTCATCCAACTTTATGTAATTGTTATCATATAAAAATTAAATATGATAAATATATGAAGGTGATGAGAGCGTTCACATAGGACTTTCTCTCCATCTTTTGCCCTTCAGCACTACCGGACATTTCCTGGTCCAACTGATTAATGTTTAAGAATTATTTTTTAAATTCGAATTTTTTAAGTTACTTCTTACATGAATAACATTAAAATATAATTTAAAAAATAAGGTAATTAACTTGTATCTTTTATAAAAGGAAATTTTAAAGATAGATATTACACGTAAGCAGAAAGAGTGTAGTTTAGAAATAAAATACCAGGTTATGGGCATCGAAAAACAAACGTCGCGCATATGCAATTTGGGCTACAATATTGGTTTTTGACGCCATTAAAATGACACAAGGCGACATATATGGTGTATTATCGCATTTGGGTAATTTTAGGCGACATATACTAAAAAGTGTCGCCTGTATATCCTTCAAGGAGACAAAATTCAATGTGAATCGTCTTATCCTTACGTTAGGCGACATAATATAAAGTGTCGCTTATTGTTCCCATTTTTGTCGCCCAAAGGCCGTTTTATTGTAATGATACCTTAATATGGTCTAATATGCTCAGCTTGTTTCTAGGCTCTCATCCAAGTTTATGTAATTGCTATCATATAAAAATTAAATGTGATAAATATTTGAAGGTGATGAGAGCGTTCACATAAGACTTTCTCTCCATCTTCTGCCCTTGAGAACTACCGGACATTTCCTGGTCCAACTGATTAAAGTTTTAAAGTTATTTTTTAAATTCGAAATTCTTAAATTACTTCATACATAAATAATATTAAAATATAATTTAAAAAATAAGCTAATTAACATGTATCTTTTATAGAAGGAAATTTTAAAAATAGATATTACACGTAAGTAGAAAGAGTGTAGTTTAGAAATAAAATATCAGGTTATGGGCGTCGAAAACAAACGTCGCGCATATGCAATTTGGGCTACAATATTGGTTTTCGACCATTTTATATTGACACAAGGCGACATATATGGTGTATTATCGTATTTGGGAAATTTTAGGCGACATATACTAAAAAGTGCCGCCTGTATATCCTTCAGGGAGACAAAATTCAATGTGAATCGCCTTATTCTAACGTTAGGCGACATAATATAATTTGTCGCTTGTTAATCCCATTTTTGTCGCCCAAAGGCCGTTTTAGTGGAGTGATACCTTAATACGGTCTAATATGCTCAGCATGTTTCTAGGCTCTCATCCAACTTTATGTAATTCTTATCATATAAAAATTAAATATGATAAATATTTGAAGGTGATGAGAGCGTTCACATAGGACTTTCTCTCCATCTTCTGCCCTTCAGCACTACCGGACATCTCCTGGTCCAACTGATTAAAGTTTTAAAATTATTTTTTAAATTCGAAATTCTTAAGTTACTTCATATATAAATAATATTAAAATATAATTTAAAAAATAAGGTAATCAACATGTATCTTTTATAGAAGGAAATTTTAAAAATAGATATTACACGTAAGTAGAAAGAGTGTAGTTTAAAAATAAAATATCATGTTATGGGCGTCGAAAACAAACGTCGCGCATATGCAATTTGGGCTACAATATTGGTTTTTGACGTCATTAAATTGACACAAGGCGACATATATGGTGTATTACCGCATTTGGGTAACTTTAGGCAACATATAATAAAACGTGTCGCATGTATATCCTTCAGGGAGACAAAATTCAATGTGAATCGCCTTATTCTTACGTTAGGCGACATAATATAATGTGTCGCATGTTAATCCCATCTTTGTCGCCCAAAGGCCGTTTTATTGTAGTGATACCTTAATACGGTCTAATATGCTCAGCATGTTTCTAGGCTCTCATCCAACTTTATGTAATTGTTATCATATAAAAATTAAATATGATAAATATTTGAAGGTGATCAGAGCGTTCACGTAGGACTTTCTCTCCATCTTCTGCCCTTGAGCACTACCGGACATTTCCTGGTCCGGCCAGCTGATTCAAGTTTTAAAATTATTTTTTAAATTCGAATTTCTTAAGTTACTTTTTACATAAATAATATTAAAAGATAATTTTAAAAATAAGGTAATTAACCTTAATCTTTTATAGAAGGAAATTTTAGAAATAGATATTACACATAAGTAGAAAGAGTGTAGTTTAGAAATAAAATATCAGGTTATGGGCGTTGAAAACAAACGTCGCGCATATGCAATTTGGGCTACAATATTGGTTTTTGACGCCATTAAATTGACACAAGGCGACATATATGGTGTATTATCGCATTTGGGTAATTTTAGGCGACATATACTAAAAAGTGCCGCCTGTATATCCTTCAGGGAGACAAAATTCAATGTGAATCGCCTTATTCTTATGTTAGGCGACATAATATAATGTGTCGCTTGTTAATCCCATTTTTGTCGCGCAAAGGCCGTTTTATTGTAGTGATACCTTAATACGGTCTAATATGCTCAGCATGTTTCTAGGCTCTCATCCAACTTTATGTAATTGTGATCATATAAAAATTAAATATGATAAATATTTGAAGGTGATGAGAGTGTTCACATAGGACTTTCTCTCCATCTTCTGCCCTTCAGCACTACCGGACATTTCCTGGTCCAACTGATTAAAGTTTTAAAATTATTTTTAAATTCGAAATTCTTAAGTTACTTCATACATAAATAATATTAAAATATAATTTAAAAAATAAGGTAATTAACATGTATCATGGAAGGAAATTTTAAAGATAGATATTACAAATGTAAGATAAAAGATAAATTTAAAAATTAGATAATTATGAAAATTTTAAAACTAAATAGTATAAATTCAAAAATAGATATTAGGTGAGTAAAATAAAATAAACTTTAAGATTAGATAATCTAAAATAATAAAAAATATATATAAAGTTGTTAATAGAGTAGAGTCAGAATCAACGTGGTGACTTTAAAACCGCATGTTTTTATATATATAGTAAAGTAATGATTTTTAAAATCAAATTAATTAAGTTTTATAGAATTAAAAACAAAAAGTCTTGTGTTCGTCTCTTGATCATGTATATAGATTCATCCGAAAACCCTAATATTCACTATATCTGCCTACGTAAGGTAATGACAGCTTTGCATGATGAAGATTTTAGGATTGAGATCTTGAAGAGACTCCCCATCAAAACCCTACACCGAATCTAGTGTGTTTAGATATATATACACTGTTACATTAAGATTAGATAGAGAAAGGCAACATAAAATTACAATAATATATTATTGTTAATTTTGTCTTAGGAATGTGAGCGAAGAAGTAAAAAGTTAGGGCTTCACACATTTTTGTCTTAGGAAACGATCGAAGAAGGATGAATGAGCGATGATTTCAAGATTCCTGGCCAAGGAGGACTGGATCGGGAGAGAAGAGAATCATAGCTGTCCTGGATAAAATTTTTGGGAAGAAGACCAAATTGGAAGACGGGGTTTTCATTGCACACAAAAATTTCAGATTTACCACTAAAAATTTCAATCCCTCGCGTAAGTAGAAAGAGTGTAGGTTAGGAATAAAATATCAGGTGTTGGGACGATATTAAGGACGTCAGTCTCTAATATCTGACCAATAATGAAAGTCCCTAGTTTTGATAATGACAAACTCAATTGTATTTAATGTTTGTCGAAGTGCTTATCTTAGGAAAGTCCCAAGGACGCCCACGAGTGAAAAGGACAACAAGTGAATGAGAGTCCCTAAGTAATAGGGACACACTCCATCAGAATATCCAAAGTTGAACAAGATTGGAGTCTCTACGAGATTAGGATGGCGTCCTCATCGAGAAGGGACGCACGCCAAAACTGTGCGGAAGTTCAGATTCAAACCAAGGCCGCCCCAACATGATTACATCATAATCGGCCGTAGTCCTCAGAAGGAAGCTTCCTATGTCTGGGCACGTGCGCATACTTCCAAAGAAGTCGCTTTCCAAAAGATGGTCCCCTGACCACGCGGAGGCTTCCCAAGAGGTGACAGAGTTGACTTACTCAAGATGCAAATCGCACCGTTGAAGGAAGACAGCAGATCCTATAGTGATCTCTAAGGACGCTACAAGACAAAAGCCACTTCCACTATAAATACCCCTCAAGGGTTATGAATAGAGGTGTGGACTTAGAAGATTTCTCTTGAGCTGACTTCCGAAGCATTCAAGTTCAAGAACAAAGATCAAGAAGATCAAGTGAGCTTGAATCAAGAGAAGAAGAAGTCCAACCACAACAAATCCAAAACAAATCACAAAAGTTAGAAAGAAAGTTTGTCTCTCACGAAGTATTGTGAGAGACGTGAGTGTTTAGCTACCTTATAGGAAAGAGAGTTAGGTTACGGTGTTAGGCTAAAAGGAGATTTGCTAGTGAGGCTAAGGATGCATACTTAGACTCAGAGAATTATAACTGCTCGCCGGTACTCTGTAAGGACTCACTCTAATAAGATAAGGACGGCTATTCGAAAATCCTCCTTGGAGGTAGAGGTTTACCCATAAGACTAGTTGGTCTTAGTGGGGTTCCTCTATAAATCCCAGAGTCCCTTATTTTATCTGTTTTTCTGCTTAAGTCTTTTATTTCCGCTGCACCTAAGGACGCCCTTAACTTTGTTAAGGGCGCCCGTTCAACTGACTTACGATCCAACAGAATTGCTTGGACCGTGAACTTGCGATTGATAATGATCAGGATAAGAATTAACCATAGGTCTGAATGAAATCAAAGGATGAATCTATGATCGAGTGATTATTTCAGAGTGGATCTTTTGAATGAACTTGTTTCCTTTATTGATTTGCTATTTATTTCTTAGATTAGTTTAGTTTAGATATCTCTCTTGATTTCCCCCATATCTTTAGTTAGTAGAAATATTAATAATAGAAGTCTCAGCTCTCTTGGGTTCGACCCCTTACTTGCATGCTATACTAGCTTTGTTAGTTTAGGGATTATCTTTGATCTTGACAAAACGACTTTAGTCAAGTCAGGTAGGAATTGTAATGTTGTGGCCGATAAAATTGTTAAACTGGGTCACACTTTATCAATCGATACCATACAGTTACACCTAGAAATTCAAGTTCTCGTTCATAAGGATGCTCTATGCCCACCACCGTGAGGGGGCAACCTAATTCAGTAATTCTTACCTTTTCAAAAAAAATGTAATTTTTTTACAGCCTAATTACTTTGGAAAATTTGCATTTTAAGTTGAATATTCTATTTTTCATCAGCACCCTTTAATAATTTTGAAATGGGGTCAAAATACCATTGACCACCGCGGCTAGTTTGTATGATAAGATCTGGACTAATTTCAAAATGGCTCATGCTAGCTCCCTCTTTTTTTTAGTATGACTTTTTTCAGCGAGCTGAAGAAGGATGATGTTGGTTCACGACAAGGCAATTTGCTTGTCATCATTATTTCCTTTCCTGAACCGTCTTCTACATAATGTATAGATCGAGAGGAAGACATTAAGTTTGTCCGGTTTACATTTCTTATCATACATAATATTCGTACGTAACACGCGAGAGCGACAGAAAACCTAATTAACCCCTTGCATCTACTCCCTCTTCGACATGCATTTATGCTATCTACCCATCAATTTAGATTGGCTTTACAACTAATTCTTCAATTAGCAACTATAACACTTAATACTCTATTAAGAAAAGCCCATACCGTGTTACCTTCATATCAATCAACTAAGATTCAGCCATAAGCATTACTATATACGGAGTATAATACATGCACTTTATTTAACTTATCGATCGACACATAACACAAATAATATAACTACCTTTGCATATACAAAGGTGAGATCACACTAGCTTGTATGAGAAATCTACCAATCAGATCGAGCACATACAAGTACTCAAATTGGTCATCTTATTTCACCAATATTCTATACACCAACAATCAACAATCACTAAATCCAATCTTAATTCTAAGTATAGGTACCATTTAGATACTCCCTAGCAATCCTTCCATTTCCACCTTTTGGGTAAAACCCACCAGGGACATGTTCATTCCCGGTCGCGTACACGATCCTCAAGATCTCCGCTGGAGTCCGTGGGTAGGATATGTCGTCTCGGTTCGACGATAGGACGTTAGTGGTTGAGTTGCCCTCGGCTCCTAGCTCTCGCGGGACCACAACGCCCTCGTCTTTGAGGCCGCACATGCCTAGCTTGTTCCTTAGGTTAGAAATCTTGGCGGTGAACTCTGCCACGGTGAAGTTGTAAGGGTGCACCGTTTCGTAACGTCGCTCGTAAAGGTACATCCGAATCACCGCGTCTTGGCCAGCTTCAACTCCTAATAAACCTGCTAAAACCTGATAGGGTTTGGTATGAAAGCCACAAATGATTTAGTTAGATTGACAACATGAACCCAATGCAACCTCCATAGGGGTCGAATTGGCCATACTTAAGTCAATGTAACCTATGTATCAATTCAAATGATTCGTTGAACTACTTCATATCTACACAAAGCGCGTGTTATTATAGTTTCAACACATGAAAACATGCATTTTAACCAAAGTAAGGAGTACCCTTTTGGTGACATATCCCCTAATCATAGGGTTGCCTCCGACATAGCCGGTTAATCCTATGTAGGGCACGATGTATGAAGCCATCATGTAGCTAAGGCTGTCGCGGTACGGATCAAACGACGGGTAAACCTCGTACCCGAACGCTTCGTTCACAAACTTTGCAAATGTCTCTGCACTCATATCCATTAATGGCCTTGGTATCCCTCCAACGGTTCTCTTTAGCACCCTACACAACACCAACACAATCAATCACAAACATTACAAACTAAAAATCAACGCTCCGAGATTCTCTCGAAGTTATATGTGTACAACTATTCTAAAAATCCAACCTAAGCCCTGCCTAAGCACCTGTTTGGGCCACCTAGGCGCTAGGTAGTCACTCGATCCCCGTCTAGGGACCGTATAATGTTTTCTAGAAAAAATGATGTGTAAGTACGTACCTTAAATGACCAACTTCTTCAAATGCAAATTCTCTAATAATACTCCTCACAAACTCATCAAGGTTAGCCTTTCGGACCCCGATCGGAGGTGGGCCCCCATACACGAGCTCGGGGGCAGCCACATCGAGGCCATAGCCGAGGGAGCCCCAGAGGAAGAAGTCGGCTTCGAAGTGCTCGATGTTTTGAGGGAATTGGAGTTGGTCAATGTCTTCTTCGTAGATTGGGAGCAAGTGTGGTGGGTATGTTGGTTGACACTTAGGGTTGAGATTGTCGTAGCAAGGATCAAATGGATCCGATGGATCGCATGATTTGTTCCCACACACTAAGAAATCGTCATTAGCGCCCAGTATCAGAATTAGGGATAGTATTGTGAGCGAGTATGAGGAAATCCACGTTGAAGAAAATAGGGTCATTTTGGAAGGAAGCTTAGAATTTGTTTAAATTGGACTTTGAAAATGGTTTCTGAATTGTATAAATGAAAGTTGGAAGGATGTGATATATATACACACATATGCATGGGTATATGAAAATTGGATGATGTGAAATGTATAATACATACATATATATTTTTTGGTCGAAAACTATTTAGCCAATTTAAAAAAAAAAAATTTGACAAAGTACTAGAGAATTTTGGAAGGAGGCATCAATAGAGTTTGGATCGCACTTGTCGCATCAGCGCTCACTAGTAGAGCACTCATGGTAGTACCATGAGGTCTCGGGTTCGAGAATCTAGGGCGGTGATTTACCCTATTTACATTAGAGCTGGTTAGTAACCATTTCTCATCCCTTGTGAATGCTCTAGGCAAGCTCAAGTACTACTTGCGACGACCCTAATCCTTTCCTTATAAAAAAAATAGAGTTTGGATCGATCAATTACAACTTACGTACAGATGAGATTTAGTCTCACAATCATTAAATAATTTTTGTTAATTTTTTCACTAATATAATATAATAAATATTGGGTAAAAAAATTTAACCCTATGGAAATTAAATATATGCATGGTATAGTTACGACCACGTACGCACAAATAAATCATGTTAAACTGGTTGGTAGACTTCATAATATGATTTCAATCCATAAGTGGTGATACCCAGGACTAAAAGTTAAGGGAGATCGCGCGATGTTGTAAGTTTTTGTGGATTACAAGTGTCCTGATTATGGCCATCCGAAGGAACCCATACGAAAACAACGCGTTGTAGAACCTGGCTTGAGTTTCTACCCTCTATAAAAGATGTTCCATCCAAGTGAATGACGTCCCATTCGAACACGTTGGGGTGGTTGGAAGGTCCACATGGGTGCGCCGCCTAAACGGACCAATCAACAGGCCACACGAGTACAAAGCCCTTACCGTCTCACATTCGAGCAGCCACTAGGGTCCGTTCGGCAATCATGGATTATGGTGCTTATTGTGCTTATGGTGCTTATCGTAAGTACGATAAGTAACATAAGATCTGTTCGGATAATTTTATTTTTTTTAATGATAAGTACCTTATCGTACTTATTATAGATAAGTAACATAAGGTCCTATCCCCCAACTTATCGTACTTATCCCAAATCATAAGTACCGGGTCTACCTTTTTTTCCCCAAAACTCCCCCTTCTACCCCTCTCTCCCACCTTTCTTCTTCAATCCTCATTTCTAGATCTACGTACGCTCGACCTCCCAACTTGGCCTTCTCCTTTGTTGTCGGATCTGCTTGTCATCAGCCACCACTCGACCTCCCGACCTGGCCTTCTCCTTCGTCGTCGGATCTGCTCATCGTCAACCACCACTCGACCTCCGGACCTCCTTCTCCTTCGTCGCTGGATCTGCTCATCGTCGACCACCACTCGACCTCCCGACCTCCTTCTCCTTCGTCACCGGATCTGCTCGTCTCCGGCCACCACTCGCCTGGGCAAAGTCGTTGCTTGACGCGCTGCTCAATCGTGCTCCGCAATCTTCCGCCGCCCTCCTCCCTTTCACCTCCAACTGCGTCGTACTCCGTCGCCGAGGTTGACGCTGAGGAAGATAAAACCATCGGAGGAAGAGGGGCGACACAGACTGGGAAGGTGGAGATCGGGACATGGGTGTGATGCGGGCATAGCGGCGGCCGGGAAGGACACCGTCAATCCATAAGTGGTGATACACAGACTGGGAAGTTCCCGAACATATGTTTTCTTATGTATCTAATAAGTGTTCAGCTTCAGCAATATTAAAAGCATCTAATATCAGTATCAGCACCGTCAGCTATAAGTCTCAGCTTCAACATCAGTATTAGTATCAAATTGCCGAACGGACCCTAAGTCTGAGGCAGGGGTTTTAGTATAAAAATAACAGGTAATACATGCACACTAGGAAGATGGGTGAAAAACTTCTTGAGCTAGAGAATACTCTTGATTAAGAACGAGCTTTGTTGAAACAATAAGAACGCGTAGAACGCGAAATAGACTCAAATATTTGGAACCTTTGGTTAAAACCCCAAAAGTTGAATCCTGACCCAAGCTCCTCACAAACAGTGCGTACCTTGCCCACAAATTCAATCCCGTTGTAAAATCTTGCCTTGAGTGAAATAAAAACACTGTTTCCCGGATCTCGTGTATTGATCTTTTCGAGTTTCAACAATATGTATTTACAGTTGTAGGCGGGCAGGATTCCATACCAATTAGTTAGCATTTATTTCTCTATCTTATTTATTTTCCTATCCATATTTATTATGCTTTATCCTTTATTAGGGTAGTTACTCTAGTTAGGATATTATTTATGGAGGAGAATCTTATCTTCGCCTGAGATAAGATATTGGTTGACTTGGGGAGCAAGATATCGCCAAGAATTAACCCTAATGGGCCGATCGGCCTAGGGGTGTGCACCCTCCCCCTCTCCTGTCCCTCTCCTCTATAAATACACATGTATTCATGTGCCTGGTGAGTCAAGTTCTAAGCTTTCGCTCTGCCTGACGCCTTTAATCGACATTGCGCCCTTACTGACTTAAGCATCGGAGGTGGATTAGGGGTCGCTCGCCCCTAGGTCCATTGTTTTGCAGGTCATTGAAGGGAAAGAGGCTTGTAGAGTGGAAGAACATTGAAGATCATTGAAGAAGGAGCAGAAACTTGTACACGGCATATTTTGTGTACCAACATTTGGCGCCGTCCGTGGGGACATTAAACGTTTTTCTTGTTGATTATCGATCCAAGAAACGTTTCCCGCTGAACGAGATGACTTTGGGATCAATCCCAGAAGAGGAGGTCGCAGTGTTCGTTGATGACAGCGAAACCCTAAACGCAGGGGGCAACGCCATCGCCGACAACCAAGCCGACGACGCCGGCCACCACGTCGCCCCCGCCGTCCAGGGCGCGACCGCGGCCGAGAATCACGCCAGCGACCGTGCGGAAAGCCGCGAGGCTGTGCGCAGCAGCCGCCAGGAGCGACCCGCGGGCGCGGGCGCAAGCCCCGCGATCGCGGGCACCACGCGATCGAGCCCCGCGGTCGCGGTTAGCGCACGGACCGGGGATCTTCACGATCGCCTCGGTCACCGCGATCACCACCCCCTGTTGAGGACGCGGGTGAGGGTTACGAGGAGCCTCGTAATCCACAAGACACGAACAACGCTTTGCGGTTCGAGCGCGTTGGTTCGAACGTGGCGAGTAGTTCGGGTCCGCCTATCGAGACTCAGGCCGACCTTGACTACCTGTTTCAGCCCGAGTTGATGGCGATCAGGAGTTCGCGTGACTCCGTTCCCGGAAGGAGGCATGATCGTTCGTCCCTTTGCATTCAAGAGCCTTCGCATGACCACGATAGCTCGCTAGCCCACCGGAGCGGTGCGCGCGGAACGACAGAGGTGGTTGGGCTGAGGAGTGTTGCGGGACCAACGAGCGGTATGCCGGGAAGAGATCGCGAGGAGGGAGATAAGGAAGAAAGGCCTCACCTTCAGTCTCAACTCGAGGAGGCCAGGAAGGAGATTGCAGCGTTGAATTTCTCCTTGGAGAAGATGCAAGGAAAGCGCCCGGTCGACGAAAGCCTCCAACCGCAACGTTTGACTAGTGTCATCCACGTTCCCGATGACCGTCAAACTCCGGAACCTACGGGTGCCGGTAGCGACGGTTCGGATAGCGACCGGAGGGCCCCAAGGGGCCGAAAGAGAGGTGAAGACCGCGAGCGCGGTTGGCGGACCCTGAGCCGGGATCCGCGGGAGGACTCGCGTTCCACCGAGGAGATTTGGCGGGACCACAACCGACGCGGGTACGAATCCCGAAAAGACGATCACGGCAAGAAAAAGGGTCGCAGAAGGCATACCCGCGGGCGCGGAAACGAGCCTCGCGGGCGCGGGAACCGCGCAGAATCGAGCGGTCCCGCGAGCAACTCGACCCGCGACCGCGGGTCCATCAGCCGCGACCGCGGGTCGGAAGGCGAACGCGGGAAAATTCGTGATCGTGATCGGTACCATCCTAGGAGTCGGCGCGACGAGGATGAGGACAGGTTTGACCGCGACGAGCGTCGTGAGATTGAGGCTCGAGCCGAGCAGCGGACCGAAAAAAGGTTGCTCGACCTGCTCAAGAGCCAGGGAGGGCTACGGTAATCAGCTCAAGATCGGGTGGATAAGAAATTGGCTCTGGTGACTTCCACACCATTCCACCGGACTATTCAGCAGGCGGAGCCGCCCAAGAAATTCGCACCACCAAGCTTCACGGACTATGACGGCGCGTCGGACCTAGTGAACCACATCGCGGATTACACTCACAGGATGGCGTTATGGACTTCTGACGACGCCGTCATGTGTAAGATGTTCCCCGGCAGTCTCGGGAAGGGCGCGATTAGGTGGTTCCAAAGCTTGGAGCCCGGGTCGATTCGGTCATGGGGGCAATTGGCCTCGCTTTTTGCTAAGCGATACGTTGCCAACAGCCGAGAAGCGATCTCCTTGGATACATTGCTCAGCCTAAGGCTACACAGGGATGAGAGCCTCCGTCGGTTCACAAACCGCTTTATGGAGTGCTACGCTCAGATCGACGGGTGCGATGAGAGGACCGCCATAGCCGCCTTCCGCCGGGCCGTGCCAAAGAAGTCTAAGCTCCGTGAGAGCCTGATGTTGCGTCTGCCTTCCACGCTCGACGAGTTGCAGGATCGAGTCCACCAGTATGCTAAGTTGGAGGACGAGGACGACGGCGATCGGTCCCCTACACCTCCCCGCCGAACGCGCGGGTCGCCGAGGCCGAGTGCCGGAAAGCGAAAGAGGGTGGACCAGGTACAGGCCATGCTTACCACGTTCAACATCCCGATCTACCGAATCTTGGGCCGAATTCGGAACTTTGAATGGTTCAAGTTCCCGCCAAGAGGGGTAGATACAGAGGAAGGCCCGCGCGGGCGTAAGTTTTGCATGTACCATCGATCCCGGGGGCATATGACCGAGAATTGTGAGCCCTACAAAGAATATCTCGAGGAGCTAGTAAAGAAAGGACATCTCAAGAAATACATCAAAGCCTCGGGTGACGAGACGGGTGCTAAGCAAATTGAGGTGGTCCAGACTATTACGGCTATTTACAAGGGAGATGATCCGGAGTCGCGGAGTCGGTTTCGCAAAGAGTGCCACGAGCTAGAGGTGATGCGCATCCAGCATGCCGAGCCGCGTCCCCCGCTTGGACCGCGCGGTCCGGGACTCGTCTTTCACGATGAAGACTTGGCAACCGTCTAGCACCCACACAATGACCCGCTTCTCCTGACGGTAGAGCTCGGAGACGTCAAGATCCACCGCGCCTTAGTGGATTCCGGTAGCTCGGTCGACGTGATGTACTACGACACGCTCAAATCGCTCGGAAAAACCAAGAAGGACCTTGAGGAGGTCAAGATGCAACTTTCCGGACTCGGTGGATATCCCACTTTTCCACTTGGAGTCCTAAAGACTTGCGTGAGTCTCGCCGGAAAGGAGCATCCCACCGAGTTCGTAATCGTCGACGTCCCGGGGCCGTACAACTTGATACTCGGGCGACCTTGGATCCATGGCATGGGAGCGGTACCCTCGTCCTTGCATCAAATGGTTCAATTCACGGATAAAGGTGCAATTGTGCGGGTGTGGGCTAACTAACTTCAGGCAAGGTTGTGCGCGAAAGGAGTTCGGCCCGATGAGAGGATCGCGGTTGGCGACAAAGGGCTCGGGCGAGTGGACCTAGTCACCGGCACCGACCGAGAGCACGGCTCGGATCACCGCGGAGCGCGGCCCTGAGCGCCGCAGGTGCGGCCTACCCCCCGCGAGCGCGGGTGAGATCCGGCGACTTCCGACCATGTGTGGCCCTAGATGAGTCGGCCGAGGCATAGGATTTCATATAGTGGGACTTTTTTCCCATGTGGTTTTGATGAGGCCCCCCCTTAGTTTTTTTTTCATTTTTAGTTTGTCTTAAGAGCATAACATTCATGTTTAAATTCTTAATTAAAGTGTGCATCGTTTCGCATTAGATTGTGTCTTGCATAAAAAAAATACCAACGTTACGCGGTGCGCTAACGGAATAACTTGGCCGAGGAAAACACCCTACGAAGGCCCTACGCAACGTTTGCGTAGGAGTTGCATGGATCCCGTAGTCATGGCCTACGGATGTACGAATCTATGAATATACGAATATACGAATATACGAATATACGAATATATGAATATACGAATAAGAGCACCCTAATCTGCATGGCCACTCACCGCTTTGAGTTCCGGTCCCTATACACGGGATAGTACAAGGTACACGAGTATATGGGTCCCGAAGGGGGCATTGTAGGCGGGCAAGATTCCATATCAATTAGTTAGCATTTATTTCTCTATCTTATTTATTTTGCTATCCATATTTATTATGCTTTATCCTTTATTAGGGTAGTTACTCTAGTTAGGATATTATTTATGGAGGAGAATCTTATCTTCGCCTGAGATAAGATATTGGTTGACTTGGGGAGCAAGATATCGCCAAGAATTAACCCTAATGGGCCGATCGGCCTAGGGGCGCGCGCCCTCCCCCTCTCCTGTCCCTCTCCTCTATAAATACACATGTATTCATGTGCCTGGTAAGTCAAGTTCTAAGCTATCGCTCTGCCTGACGCCTTTAATCGACATTGCGCCCTTACTGACTTAAGCATCGGAGGTGGAGGTGGATTAGGGGTCGCTCGTCCCTAGGTCCATTGTTTTGCAGGTCATTGAAGGGAAAGAGGCTTGTAGAGTGGAAAAACATTGAAGATCATTGAAGAAGGAGCAGAAACTTGTACACGGCATATTTTGTATACCAACAAGAGTATATTGTAGTATAATTGTAGAGTCTACTATCTTGTGCAGTATAGCACAAGATATTATATACTCTTCACCGCGGTGTCAGCTCACATCATTCCTCGCAAGTTATGTCGATGTGGCTTACCGCTAGTCCTGTCTTCCGGATACATATATGATACTAGAAGAAAGGGTAGAACTTCTATAAATAGAGGTGAGTAGCTAATAAAAAGCGGATTCGATTTTGGTCTCGGCTAAATCGATCGAGGCTAGGTTCGGAGAGTTGATTTTTTTCGAATAAACTCGAGAGATTATCAATCGTGAAATCATACCGAAAAAACTAACTAATTCATCTCCCGGTGATCAAATCCTTTCGTTTAATCTCTCGCGTGGGCTCGGGAATCGTCAACGAGGATCAAGTATTGTTCCGTACATCGGTACATATATGATACTAGCCATGCTTATCTAATTAGTACGGAGCTCAATAATTAATTAGTATGGCTAATTGAAGATAAAGCTATACATGCGTGTAGGAATTAAGCTATCTAGCACAAATCAACGACCTCTTTTTGGTACAATACATAATCAACGACTTTAATCTACCCTCATTGTGACGACTCAAGCCAACGACTTTAATCTACCCTCATTGTGACGGCTCAAGCCGTACGTAACTCCCCACGCAAAAGCATTAGTGGTGTATTATCATTATCAAAATTAATGAAATCCAGAACTGTAAATTTGATCATTAATTTACATATAGAATTTAATTAATAAAACAAGGACGTACGTACACAATTCCTACCTCTAAACTACTTTGGTTCATATCCTCAAGGGGTTGGTTTAGTGGAGCAAGACGGGGTATCGGTCTCACGGTTTGCAAGTTCGATCCCTCACTAGTCTCATTGAGGTGAGACATATATAAATCCTCTTGTAAGAGCTCTCTCAGCCCTAGGGTCTTCCATGTCCTTGGAGTGAAGCACCATCAACAATGTCATCCGCACCCTTCGAAAGAAATGTCGTTTTGATGAAAGAAAGAATGGAAGTCATTGCTGTCGAATTCTTTGCCCATATCACATTGGAAGGATTTAATATCACATTTGAATTGAGTTTTTATGTGGCGATTAAAACGAATAAAATGGTCAAACGTAACACTTGAGACTTATAACGAATTGGAAAAACCCAAATAAAGTGAGAGTAATCATCCAAGAAAATAAGATAGTAGTTATGCCTAATAGAGCTAACAATAGGAGAAGTCCATAAATCACTATGAATAATCTCAAAGTGGCAATAAAGAAGTAGTTTTGGAGCTTAAAAATGGCAATCTCATGTGCTTGCCGAGCTGGCACGACGAGCACATAGTGGAAGCGAAGCTGACAGAAGAGATAAGGAGGGTCGGGGCTGTTGGGGTGACATAGACGAGTGTGCCATGTTGAACTGGACATGGCTAACAGAGAGACAGAAGAGGATCAAAGAGAGAACGGTCGAACTAGATAGAGCTCGCCCGATCTATTACATCTCATGCGGTTGATTTCCCGCCCGAAGATCCTTTATGAAAAAATCAATTTGGGTCAAACTCAACAGAAACATTATTATCAGTGGTGAACTTTCTAACAGAGATTAGGTTTTTGATGATTTGAGGGGTGATGAGGACATTTTGAGGGTAGAGGGGTCGGTTTGTGGTGGCAAGGTAGGTTTGTCCTAGACCCGAAGTTGGAAGTTTCTTGCCATTACCAAACATTACCAAATGAGAAGAGCTCTTAGAAGTAATAGAAGAGAGGTTACCTGAATTGTTGGTCATGTGCGATGAGGCTCCCGTGTCCATGTACCAATTGTTATCCGGCTGATATAGAGACATTGAGTTAAAAGAGTTAGAGAGGTCAGTCGGGGTCGAGAACGCCATGTTGGGGTCCGAATACATGAGGTGAGCTTGAGCTGGTGACGGCGGAGGAGCAGCACCCAAGAGTCCAACAGCCAAGTTGTTTGGGTACGGGCACAGTGGTTGATTCCAAGCAAACATTGACCATTGACCCGGAGTCGTAGGAGCCGACACCCAACCGTATGAAGTGCGCTGGAAGTTCATAGGCTGGTTTTTGCGGCCCCTGTCGCGACCGCATCCACGACCACGCCTTCGTCCACGATGGTTGTTGTAGCCCCGCCTGCTAGTGTTGTCGCTCTTCTGATCGAAGGCTTATCAAAGGGGGGGGGTGGCGGGTTGGACTCAGAGGAAGAGGCTGTTAGGGCTTTGGATTCGTCGGCAATAGATTGTTGTTGAGACTTGCGAGTTTATTCAAACAACACCATGGAGCGAGCCTTTTAAAAGTCAGGTATAGGCGCGATTTGCTGAATAAAGTTTGCTACGGTGTCAAACTGTTTTGTCAGCCCGGTAATCAATTGAATGAATAACTGACGAACAGAAACCGACGAGTCAACGTTGGACAATTAATTAGAGCGATCCTTGAGATGTTGACAAAAGGCGAAAACCAACGAGAAAGACTCAAGGTTACAGCGAGCAAACTCGTTCTGAAGATAGACCACGCGAGAGGCTTTGTTGTCTTGCAATACATTTTCCAGGCGATTCCAGGCAGACATTATTGTTGCGTCGATTTCAAGAATTGTTAGTTGTAAATCCTGAGAGATAGTGGAGTAGATCCACTACAGCATAACGGCATCCAACTGATCCCATAGAGCATCATCGACTTCAACAGGCCTCGAAACAGCAGGGTCAATGTGATCAAGCACGCGGTGAGCCCGAGCGGTGATCTTGAACAGGTGAGCCCAAGAGTTGTACTTGGTGTTGGAGACCTCGAGGATGATCGGAATCAGCTTTTTGATATTAGAGACAGCAACTGCCGAATGAAACACGAACCGAGAGGAACCAAAAGAAGAGGGAGAACTCGAGGTCGTATTTGTCAAAGCCGATTTGTCGGTGTTGAGCGGCGTTTTCTTAGTGTTCTGAGGGTCGTCATCGGCCATGATGTGTATGGCAAACGAAGAAGGCAAATTTAATTAGGATAATGAGCCGAGGGGAGCGGCAATGGACGAGCAGCGATCGACTTCAAGAGTCGATCGGTAGGAGAGAGAGGGAAAGAGAGACAAAGGTGGCGCCGAGAGAGGTGCAACACGACGGCGGTTGCGGCGCAGGGAAGGGACGGGCTAGGGTTTAGAGTAGGCTCGATACCATGATAACATATATGCGTAGAATACCCCTTAGGGCTCTCCATTCATTAGGTTTAGTATTTATACATGGTACAAGGTTACTTGTCATACAAGCTAGGTTATATCTATTAGATCAAAAGAAAAATAAAAAAAACTACTTCGGTTCATTGGTAAAGAAACAACGTTGGAAAATTCACAAAATTATCAGTAAAATATACTCCATTAGAATGTCATTTTAGAGCAACTCCTACAAATTCCCCATATATATTGATATATATGCTTTTTGAGAATTTGGTCATGTTTTTGGTCCAACAAATTCTCTATCATAATCACTAAAATGGAGATAGAGGTACAAAAATGATGCAGTTTCTCTACATTTGGGGAATTCTTCATTTAAATTTGGAGGTTGTATTAATGACATAATCATTGGTTAGATTAAATTTTTAGAAAATACTATATATATAATAAAACAAGTAAATGCACCATTCTCTAAAATAAGTAACCTATTGGAGTTGAACTTAATATTTTTTGGAGAATATGATTTTCTATGCTCCATTTTGAAGAAAACTATAGGGAATTTGTTGGAGATGTTCTTAGTATTTTTTATTTTAATCTATTTTATCGGTCATTTAAAGTTTTTTAGACAATTAATTATGTGTGAGTTATTGAAAGTTTTCTTAGAATAATTTTTATTGATTAAAACTATTCACTCATTGGTCTAATAATATGATGACAGATAATTAAGAATGAGAAAGAATTTAAAATTTTGAGTTTAGTTTAATAGTTGAAAAGGACATTATTTGAGAATTGGAAAATTCAATAAACCACTCTTTCATCAAAATGAAAAATTCAAGAAAGTTTAGCTTTTTTTTAGGAAAAAAAAAATCGATCAAAATATTTGGACAACCGACCAACCATATCGATGATATGTTAACTACCAAAAACATTATTATAGTGCTTAATTCTGGGAATTCGAAACAAGCTAATATGAGGAACTAATTAATATAGTACATAGACTTTATACTTATATGAATTTATAATTGTTGTTTACTATCACATGCCCAATGCAACAAATAATACTCCGTAATAGTCTTCTGGACAGAGACCCGTCATATAATTAAATAATTAATCGGGCTATTGTATGTTTGTTTATAGTAGCAATGTTTTGTGATTACAAGTCACCCACAAAAAGCTACCACGTACTAATCAGAACTTGTTAGTTACGTACTGGCTTGATTAATTATCTCACAAATTTCAATTAACTTTGCTTTCAGCTCTAGCTACCTTACATTCTAATTATAATCCACGGAACGCATCGAACAACACATATTTCTTAATTGGGATAGATCATCGATGTGTTGTTTACCAATGTTGCACCTGAAATAGTATTGTTTGTCACTTTTATAGTTGTTTAATTGAATTGAAATACTTTCATCTTCAGGGTTTTATCACAGCAAGAGAAAAAATAAACATAAGTTAGTTACGATGTTGATTTTCGATCTCTATGTGAAAAATGAATTCATAATTCATGTAGATTAGGCAAATTCTGAGAATGTGGCCAAGGATTTAACCACTCATAATGCTTTCGTGTGCAATTAAACAAGCTGACTAAATTTGATTATTTTTTTTTTTTTTTTTTTTGAAAAGGTAATGATTAGGGGACCACCCCTTACGGGGGGCGCCCTAGAGCATCCTTTCGGATGAGAACGAGAAGTTCTGGACGTGTAGAAATGGTAGTGCTTGGGAGACTATGGCCCATTTTAGCAATCAGGTCGGCCACAGTATTACAGCACCTACTCACATGAGAAATCTTAACAGTTTCAAAGTTGAGCAGCGAGACCATTATGTCGGATCTTAGCATTTCTATTTCCCAAGGGCATCGCCCTATATTTTTAACAGCTTGGATTACTGTTAGATTGTCGCCTTGTATCTCGATTTTTTTAATTTGACTAAATTTGATTATGAGTGATTTGCAACTTTTGAAACAAAATCCAACTAGAATTACCATATAGTTATTTTTACTAAAAAATCCATTTTTTTTTGCAAAAGAAAATTAAAATAGTGTGCCAAAGTACGTAGGTGGTTGGCACCTAACAACTCGATCGCACCTAACAACTCGATCACAAGTTACAAGTTATAATGTTGCATCTCATAAAAAGTTTTCCATGTCAAAGTTGTACGGGATCAAGGGAATCACAGACAATTTCCTTTACTTATTCTTATATTAAGGACTCCTTTGGTATTAATATTACTAGTTTTATACCCGTATCCTGTACGGGTTTTTGACCGTTTAATAGGAATTAATAGATGCATCGCCAAGGTACCCGTACTTTGTATAAGATGTTTTGATACCTTGCGTAACTCTACATACAATTAATTAGGATTTGGGTTTATGTCCCGTAATCCTAACGTGGATTTTATTTAGAAATAATAAGGATTTGAGTTTGCTCATAGATCAATTCACATATAACTTCTACGTATGTGTCCGTAATCCTAAAAAAAACAAATTGATTGGGTTGAAGTTGATACCTTTTCTCTTTCTAGTCTTTTCACTTCTCTTTACGTGATTTTCAATGATGAAAAACACCTCGAAAATAAAAATTAGAAAAATATTTTTAAAGTCTTCTTATTCTTATTAATTGTATATCATCTATCTTTTTCACCTAATTTCTATCTTTTTCAACTATTTGCTTAGACCTTCTTATTGTAAATCAAAATTATAATTAATTTGTTAAACTTATTTGTCACTTTGAATTTTGGTTTTTATTGTATTTTTCTAATCATATACATTCACCATTTTTCTTTGTCAATCTTTTTTGCCCCATAAGTTTATAACTTAAGCTACAGATAAAATATCTTTGAAAAATACCTTAAAAATATACAAAGCAAATTTGTGTATAATATTCATTTATAAATCATATTAATCTATAAATCTGTTATCATTAAATTAATTATAGTTTTATAAGATCAAATATAATATTCATTATATTTTAAAAAATATTATTACTGGTTATTTTTCTAAAAGATTTATTTAAATAAGTAATAATTAAATTAAATTTTTAATTTCTATAAATCTTATTAATTATAAAAATATACAAGTTGATAAAATATTTCACTTGAAATTTCATATCGTATCACATATGATTTTATTTTAATTAATCAAATATATTTTGAAATAATATTATAGTATTTTATCTATACTTTTTATTTAGGTCATATTATATAAATTTTAAGTTTTAATTTTATTCTCATCATCAAATCAAGATTTTAGATTAACAAAATATTGTAACGATTTCAGATAAAAAAAGATAATATAAATATGATATCATCTTATTTATTTATATATTTAAATAAATCTTGTGCATGGAGATAGAAAGATAGATAATATTTCAACGTATCATCTTAAATAAATCTTGTGAGTCATAGACGGGTGCAAGTCGTGCATAGTCATAGTAGTATCCATGTATCATCTTATTTATTTCAACGTGGAGATCAATACAGTTTACTAATAAATTTATTCCCATGGGTTGCCATTTTAAAATTATTTTTTAAATTCGAATTTCTTATATTACTTTTTACATAAATAGATTAAAATGATAATTGAAAAGATAGGTTAATTCATATGTATTATTTATATAAGGAAATCTTAAAGATATATAATATTGTTTCAAAGATAGATATTAGATGAGTAAGAAAAAGGATAACATTAAAGATTAGATAATAAAGAAAATTCTAAAGATAAATAGTATCCTTTCAAAGATAGATATAATTAGATGGGTAAGCAAAAGATATAATTAAAGATTAGATAATTAAGAAAAATAAAACATATAAAATTGTTAATAAAGTGAGGCCAGAATCAACGTGGTGGCTCGAAATTCTCCGGCTTTAATATATAGTATAGATGTTAAGGTATGAGTATGAGGTATTCAAGTTTTATTATTATCAAAGTGCAACCATCTCTCAAATGTATAATATTATCAACCATATTTATATTTATATTCATATTCATATATACCTGGTAAGAAGCGAGAATACCTCACGAGCTCCTTGAAAAAATCAGCGTAAAATATTAAACCTTCATAAAAAGGATAAAAAACGTCATGGACGGATAATTCCCCTTTTTTCTCGTGTATTTTTTGAACTATTTCCGTAGTCTTCGCCTATTTTTTCGAATTAGTCCTGTATTTTTTCACATTTTTTTCGAATTATTCCCGTGTTTTTTATTTATTCCCGTATTTTTTTGATTTATATTCGTATTTTTCGAATTAACCCCGTATTTGTTGCGTATTTTTAAAATTATTCCTGTATTTTTCAAATTATCCCCGTATTCTTCACGTATTTTTCAAATTATACACGTATTTTTTTAACTATGCCCACATTTTTCAAATTATTCTCGTATTGTTCGAGTATTTTTCGAATTATTTGCAATGGAGCTGAACAGACTGGAAATACATATGAATAAATTATACAAACTTCGATTGCAATTTAGATGAACAAATTGACAATAGAGATATACAAACTGATCATAGATATGATCAAATTATACAAAGGTCGTTTGCTACAAATGTGGATGAGCAAATTGATTAACGATAAAGATGAACAAATTATACACAGCTCGATTGCTACAAAATATGGATGAACAAATTGACTAAAGTGATGAACAAATTGGTAATAGAAGTGAACAAATTGAAAATAGATATAAACAAATTATACAAAGTTTGATTGCTATAAAATATGGATGAACAAAATGACAATAGAGATGAACAAATTGGAAGTAGAGCTCAACAAATTGGCAATAGAACTGAACAAATTATACAAAATCCGATTGCTATAAAAATATACGGATGAAAAAATTGGCAATGGTGTTGAACAAATTGGGAGTAGAGCTAAAAAAATCATGTTACTAATGAACAATCTTGGGCGCGCGCCATATCCATATTTTAGAAAGTCCTAGAACAAAATTATAAAAATATTGCTTATTTTTAATATAATATTTAAGTAAATGGGTAAAAAATATTATTTAAATAAAAATTTAGGATAAATCAATTTATTAATTAATTAGGTAATCATATAATGATAAGATTGAGATCTATATATTAGGATAAAATTACTTAAGCAACTCAAAATTTAAGATATAACTAATACTTTAATTAAATATGTATAAGATTAAGATTATATATCATATGATAAAACTAACATTGATAAGATAATTGTTTTAATAAGGGGTGATGTGGCGCAATATAGTGGTGGAATTTGCATCCGCTTTAGTATATAGACTATATAGTAACTAGTATTAGTCACGTGTCTTCAAGACACGAATTTGATTTAACTAAAAATTCAGTGTAAATTTTATATAAAGTTATTCAAAAAATAGTTTGATATAAATCTTGTATTGTTTTATTTAATCTATTTCTTATGGGATTTATTTTTTTAATGATAAAATATTTCTACTATAATATATTCTTTCAACGGAATAAAGATTTATAAAATTATATATAATTTTTGTATAGGGATTGAATAAGCCTACGATTTGTAGGATTTATTTTAATTAATGTTTATAGATTATAATTTTAATTATATATTTAATTAGAGTTGACATATGTTTTTCTATTTTGTTATTTTAAATTTAGTATGTAGTAAGATGATTTAATTAAATATTTAAGGCAAACTTATAGATACAATTTCAATGATATATATTCTTTCATATTTTACATAGGGTATGCAATCAAAATTAACGAATTAAATTATTTTAATGAAGAAAAGTGATGTAGTCCAATGTTAAGTTGACATGTGTCGTGATAATTATTATTTTTAACCTCCGCTTTAGTATATAGTTATGATGATTATGATGATGATGATAGATAGATTAGATAGCCATTGATTAACCACAACTTAGTTTTCACGAAATGAAATTTAATTAATTAATTAATTAGATGGGGTACTAAAAATACTCACATGGGTTTCGACCAAAAAAAAAATACTCACATAGGTCTAATTCATTCTATGTGGGAGGGATTGGGCCTTAGCCCATACTTTGTAATAGAAGTCAAAATGGGCTTTGAATTTAGTTTGGATAAAAAAAATATACTTACTAAATTTACTAATGCAGCACAGTTTATTAGTGTGCATCTCCCTTGTTCAACTTATTTGTCAAAAGTCTCAATGCAGCTATACCAATTCTATGTTAGTCCTTTTCATTTTCTCATTTGTCTGTAACTCAGTCAAGGTGTTTGTTGAGTTAATAACCCTCGCTGTTTGATTTTTTAAAGATCATCCGTCGCGATGATTTAGGCTATCCTTATCACTAAAATGTGGCCTAATTTTGGTTTGTTCGATCTTGTAGCTCTTCAATCAAAAAAAAAACTTATTTGTCAAAAATACTTCCTATTCCAAAACACATTTTGATGCTTTGCTATGAAAATATGTGCATTTTCTTTACTTTTTATGCTTCGTTTTGTTTTGATTGCTTAAAAATTCAGTATACCACCATGGTACATCTAAAGGACGCATATGAGAACATGGCATAGAATTAGACAAATTATAAACACAATTAATTGCTTGTTAATAAGAAACAAGATAAACGATGGCCTTACAAATCTCATGTTTCTTAAATGTAGACATCAATGCTTGTTCATAAACACCAATTAGAAAAATCCTTCTATTTGTAGTTTAAAGGTCATTTTGATAATTAGATTGACTAAAAAGCTTTAATGAAAAATGGAGAAAATGAGGCTTGAGAGTGAAGAATGATTCAATAGTTGGAGTTTATACAGATGAGAATCCGATTCCTGATAAAAAGCGGCTGATTTTTTCTGCAATTTTTATAGAAGCACCCATGAAAAAACAACAACGAAAAATAATAATACACATAACATATCAAAACAAAAGATGTCATTTTTTTTCTTTCTTTTTGAGCAAAAAAGATGTCATTTCGTTTCACTTTACTGTGTACAAAAATATTTGGCATGTTGAAGATTAAAGTTCTCAGACCACACTACAAATAGTAGTAACATGGGTATGGTCCTCCTCCTTCACACTTGGTGTTACTTTACAATCTAATTTAGCGATAAAATTGCCTTTGAATATTCCTTTATCTTTGTTTTATCTACAATATGGAGCTCAATCATGATTGCATTTAGAAATGAAAAAAGAGAGTAATATATATTGAAAAGTAGGAGTATAACAAATACACGTTCTTCTAGGAAATTCCAAATCTTTGTCCATTTAATCGATTATGAGATGATTAGGAATTTATGATTAAGAAACTTTTTTACATACTCACATAAGTTAATTATTTTTGTCTTTCAACTTGCAAGGTTATGTGTTGAATTTATATTAGCCACTGAAATTTTCAGTGAATGAAATAAAGAAGGAAAAAATATACTTATATTATAGGGGAAATTGCATTTAACCACCCCTTATTTTAGACTTGTTGCATTTAACCACCCCTTATATTATTTTTTGCATTTAACCACCCCTTATTTACAAATTATTATATTTAACCACCCTTTATATTTTTCCCTGCACTTAACCACCCCTTATTTACAAATAGTTACACTTAACCACCCATAGTTTACATAAAAATATTATTACATGTTCCAGTTGGTTCATTTCGGGTTGATTCACCTCAAGTTCGTATGAATTTGGATTGGCGTAACTATTAATAGAATTAATGTTTTTAATTATTATAATAAAACAAAAAATATTATTTATGTATCCATCTTACTAATAAAGTATTTAGATTATTCAATTACGAATGATATACTATTTTTACGAAACAGTGTTTCAGGTAGACCCATTGATTTCAGATCGGGTCTCAATACAAAAAAATTGTACAACGTTAGAGGAGTGTTAGGATTTGAAAATATTTTTTTAGTTGGTATCGATACAATTTGAGAACCAACTATACAACTTTAGAGGAATTTCATGATCCGAAACTAAGTTTTTCAGTTGGGAAGTACTATATGAGCTTAATCTCTTTTATTTTTATAAAACAAAAATTAAAAATAAGGAAAAAATGTCAATTATTTTTGAGAGAATACCATTTTTGTCAAATGGGTGGTTAAATGCAACTATATACAAATAATGGGTGGTTAAGAGTAGAAAAAAGTATAAAGGGTGGTTAAATGCAACAAGTGTAAAATAAGGGGTGGTTAAATGCAAATTTCCCTATATTATAAATTGAAAATGGTTATATTAAGGCTTTGTTCGGCTGGACAGGTAGCGGGGAGCGGAAGAAGAAAAATTCTAGCGGAATCCAGTTCCCTTGGGGATATAAGGATGCTATTTCTTGAAGGATTCTGTCACTGCTAGTGGAACATGCTACCTATTGCGCTAATGTCGACCAAAGCCTAAACCATAAGAGAGTATAATTGGGAAACGGCTTCAATTCTATCGTCACACATTTCATTTTCAACCAAAATAAACCATAGAAATGATGGAATGTCAAACACTTGCAAAATGCTCTGTATTTGAGATTTTGAGTATATACGGAGTATGTTTTAAGATACGGCAGAGCATAGCGAATAATTGATCTGAATACGTAATAGGAATTGAGAGAGACCTATATTCGATCTTCAAATTGTGGCCCAATAGGCTTGATGTAAATGCGTCATTAGCATATCGGCAGAATTAAGTAAAACCTCACATTTTAAAGGCTGAATTCAAACTGGAACATTGGTTATAGAGAGATCAAGGACATGAATCTTTTTATTAGAGATGAACCAAATGTGTACAAACTCGTATCAAAATGTGTCACGATAACTTCTTTTCGTAATATTATTTGGTATTAACATGATTAGCGATTTCATCATCAAAATGGCTAACACATTAAAATTTAGGAGTTTTGAAGATGACCATGCTAACCTGCTCTACCTTATCTCACGATTCTCATCTATAAGTATGCTTTAGAGCAAATTATCTAGCAATTTGTTATCTCTAACGCTTTCCCTTTAGAAAAAACATAATCGTCTGGTCCTATTATAGAAATTTTACTAGCGTCAAGGATATTGGATACAAATAAACTTTTCAATAATTTCGTTGCTAATTTGCGAACACGCGCGAATGGTAAGGTTCACAATGATAGCCGTTACCGTTATGCGCTTTCACTCCCTATTATTTCGATCAGTTATATAACGAAACGGTAAGGGTAACGAAACGAAAACAACAATATAAGAGAGCCATGTGCAAGAATGCTTTCACTCCTTATTACTTTGATCAATTACATGTTAATCAATGAACAAAAATTGTCTTCTAATTCTTAATGAAGAACAAATCCCCAACCATAGTACTTAAATACGATATCAAATGTAGGGAAAACAAGATCAGAATTTGATAATACTCTTTACGGTCTTACATGATGCTACCATACAAATATCAAATGACGATCGGTAAAGACAGGTCTTTACTCCCGAATAAACAAAAGATTTGTGCTAATTAGCAAATGCCAATTAAAGTGTAGATTTTCTACACGTAGCAAAGGAAATGATGCGAAATGATTGCATGCCCACCATGCCCATACATCCTTTTATTTCTATACACCTTAATACCTTATCCCTTGCCCATACTTTCAGTTCACAAATAAATTATTTCATAAATTTGTCAACTGTTATCGTTGAAAAATGTGAAAATTTTTGCACAAATTAACTGATGGAATTTTTAGTAGGAGTAGGATAAAGGGAAAAAGAGTTACACGCACACAAACACAAATCCAACAACTTTTTAAATTAACACATACCCCGTAGTTTACACTAAACCTAACAATAATCATTTTTCTAAAAAGAAGCTACTCCTAATTGTGACCAGCCCATTGTCCGGTCAAATCTCTTTTCCGAAGGCCACCCATTTCTGACACTTGATAAATGCCACTGCTTTTGCCTTTATTTTATTCTTCATTTGTGGAGTTATCTACAGAGTATTCTTTTCCTTATTCTTTGATGACTGACAAAAGCCTATCCCTTTATTTTCGTGAGCCTAGAAAGCTATGCTGATTGGCAATTGCTCACATAATTCATCAAAACTTTAGTAGTAGGAGTTAATATAAAATTAAACATTAAAAAACTAGTAAAAACTAAACTGAAACCATAAGTCAACTCAGACTGAGGTGCCGTCCCCCACAAACAACCACACCTTACACCAAAAGACCCACAAGTGAAGTTACCACTTCAGCCCCTGCCTACATTACTTATGTTACAAAACTACCCCTTCCACCCCAAACCCGGTTCATATCCCCACGTTTATGAATATAAACCGAACCGGCCGGTCACATCACGGAACACGCATTGGGATTCTCATCGCTGAAAATCTCGAACGAATCCGACGGCGAAACCCCACTCTCACCCGAATCCGATCCCTGGTGCACGTACGCGTACGAGTAAGGCGCCGGATTCGCGTAATACGACGCCGTATAGCTGCTCGTCGGACACGCCGTGTTGTAACTGACTGCGTAAACCGGCGGCGCCATTTGCGCGGGTCCATAGTACGACGCCGGTGGATGCTCGTACACCGGATAACTCCTCGGCGGGCTCCGATACCCCGGCGGTGGCCCCTGGCCTTGAGTCGGCGGCTGTGTTGGCGGTGCTCCATCTTCGCCGTTTCCGTTACCGTTACCAGCTGGCTCTGCTCCGTTATTGTTTCCGTTACCGTTTCCGCCTTTGTTCCCTCTCTTTTTCTTCTTTTTTCCACCTCCGCCGCCTCCACCGCCGTTAGGAGCGGCGTTCTCCGGCGCGGAGGGATTATCGCCAGGTTGCTCAACCCGAACTTCTTTGAACTGAACACTTCCGCCGGATTTGACGGCCTCGGCAGATTTGGAAGGCGGACCGGCGGCGGCTTCGGCTTTGTTCGGCTCGGGATTTTCCGGCTCGGCTGGGGGAGAATCGCCATTGTTGGCGCCGTTTTCAGGCGGATCCGGATCCTGATCGTTCGGCTTGTTCTTGTTCTTCTTCTTGCTCCGTTTGCTCTCCTTCTGCTCCGTCTTCTCCGGCCAAGGCTCCGCGTGCTTGCCGGATTTCTCCAGTTTCCTGATCAGAGTCTCCGGATCGACGTTTCCGGTGACGGTTGCCTTGTGAAGCTTCGTGTCCACGTCCACGGTGTACACGCCTGGTTCAAAATTTTTCCAGATCCCGTAAAATCAGCAAATAACCAGATACGAATTGATTTCGAGATACCGGAAATCAAACTGAACACGGTATTTGAAATTCAAATTTACCTTCGATTCCGAGCAGGATTTTCTTCACTTTCCTCTTACAGCCTTCACAGTGAACGGAGACCTTCAACGACCATGTCTACACACACAAAGCAAGTTCAGAAACATAAAGAAAGCGAGTTCAGAAACATAAAGAAAGCGAGTTCAGAAACATAAAGAGAGACGAAACATGATTTGAAACTGTTTTTCACCTTATATTTCAGTGGCTCTGAGGGCTCTTCTTCTACAACCTCCTCTGTAGCCGGTGGTTGTGCCGCCATTGGAAGGGACTAGAAGGAAGAGGAAGCGTCTGAGAGTGAAAGAAGGAATAAAAGTGGAAACACAAATGAGAGGAAAAGGAAAAGTGGAGGGAGTAGCAGACCACAGAGAGCAGTGAATAGCAAAAGAAGGAATATAAACTGGGAAGCTTTTTAAAATTGGGTGTGAGGCAAGGGCAAAATTTGAAATTTGGAGAGGAAAGTTCTAGTGCTTGTTGATCCACCAGAAGTAGCGTGAGGGCGCGCACTGGGCACTGTGCATAACCGTCTTAAAAGTTGGTGTCTTACCTGCAAATGAGTAAATGAGAATTTATTACAAATGCCAATAAAAAGTGATACACAAAATTTTCGAAAATGTTGTGTTAGTTTATGTGATCTAATTTGAATGGATTTCGATGATTCTATTATAAAGAGATTTAATTAAGTCATATCATGTTTATGATTCATAGAATGGATTTTTTCATTGAACAAAATTGATTTGTTTCAAAATCAACATTAAGTTACTATTGTGTCCTCGTCCTTCTTTTAACGTCACGATAAAAGTTAATCAAGTTAACGCTTTAGGATATACTAATGAATATCGGAGTTTGGATCTTGTGCAATTTAAATATTGTATGAATATGCAACATACAAGATTGTTTCATACGGTAAAATATCAAAAATGCGTCCACAAATTAAACTGTTATAATGCATTACTGTATAAAATACCCTATAGGGATAAGACACATTCCGGTTGACCGAATTGTTTTTATATTAAATTGTTAAAAGTGTTGCAAATGTCACAAATTACAAGCATCATAAGAAGTTTCTAGACAAGAAGATATGATTGCCATGTGTAATAAGACATGGAAAAATTGGAAAGGCTATGATAGTGATATGGTATGTTAGTGATGAAAGCCACATGTAGCTAGCCGTGGTTGAAGAAGTATAATGCTAGTCATATAGGTATATAGCACACAAGCAATAATTAAACTAAAATTTAATTTGCCAAACTTTCATAATGCAATCGAATAAGTTTTATAGTATAAGGTTTATCATATATGACATATTTATGTAGTGGAGAATCTCTTTTTATAACAAGGCATCATAAGGTGTGGTCCTTGGAAGATATTCTTCGATCCTCAACTACAAACCTATCAAAATGCCAAGGACATAAATTAACATCGATAATCTTCATATTAATCATTCAATTTTCATATAATCTCGCTTTCATAACAATCAATTAGGATGATCGTCCGGCTAATATGTTCCTGCAATCTTGCTTCTGAATTGAAAAAACCGCAAGAAACGATTTCCTACAAAGAAGTGTGAAATATCACATTGCAATACTCGGTCTAAATTTTGATTCAATCAAAAACATGTTTCATGGGCCGGTTCTGGGCCTCCTTACTTATTTAGGGCCCAAATGAAATTGAACCAGCACTAAAAAAAGGCCCAAACAGCTCAACCATCTCCCCTACATTCCTTACAAACACTATCAAGATAGTGTATGTTTACTAATCCTTCGGACATTTAGTCAATCGGTTAAGTTTCTAGGCGGTATTCAGAGATCTTCGATTTGACTCTCTTTGGAAAGTACCCTCGACCAAAAAAGCAAATAGTGTACGTCTACTTTCTTTGTTTCAAGGACCAAAGTCCTTGCTCTAACAATTAAGGAATCCGGATAACAAAGTGGTGGATGCTAAGCTTAGTGTCTGCACTGAGGCAAAACCGTTTAGAATGAATACGATTCTTGAGAGCCTTAGTGTCGGTGTTGTTGCGACGGGTCAATTGAAAGGGCTAAAAAAACCTAAAAAATGTTTTGTTACATAAGTTATGATCATAAATTCATAACATGTTGATAAAGGGATGTTCTGATCATACCAAACATGTGCTTAACGCGGAACATACCATTGTGCTACATTATGCAAATTATGTTACATAAGTAGAGGCTCTAAATTCTACGTAAAATCCCCATGAAGCAAAAAACACTCGTCCCCCACCAATATCCCACCAAATGTAGCAATTAACTACATTTATACCAAACTATTCAAAAAAATTAAATAAATGATCATATTGGGAAAGTGAAATTGCAGGGTTACAATTATATCTTCCTTCTCAAAACAACTAATGCCTATCTATTGTAATCGTAGCCTTATACAAGTATATAAATTACTCTGTACTTAGAAATTTTCCTTGTGAAAGTCAAACTTTGTTGGTGTCTTCCTTGAGAAATCCGTTGCTAAATGTCTCAACTCCCCGGTCAAACCCGGTGCACCACAGTAAAACACACCTGCACGTACCAAATAAAGTCCAATTAACCCTCAAAAGTCAAAACACAAAAGTTAACCCTCGGTAAAAAAAAATCCCAACACACTGTAAAAAACATAGTCAAACTTACCGACGCGCTTGTTGGAGTGGTTGACGGCCACGCGCTTGAAAACAGCGCGCCAATTGGGCCTGGCGAAGTGGGTCTTGACACGTGTCCCCGAGACGATGTCGACCCCACTCTTGGCATGGTGCAAGGACTGAAGCATAGTAATGAGGGCCGACCGCGCGTCGCCTTCCTCGTACACGCTCGTGCAATAGTTGTGGAGCTCGATGACGTGGTCGGGGTCGTGCTCGGCCACGTCATTCATGACTCCACGGAACCACTCGAACGAGCCTTGTTCTCTTGTGACCCAGTAGAAGTAGGCCCTTGTGACCTTGAACGGGGCCTTCTTCTTTCCTGGGTCAGATGAGATTCCGGATTCGAGATCCTTTTGGAGTTTGAGGTTGTTGACCACGTCTTTGACTATGCTTATTAGAGGCGTTGCCCCGATCCCGAGGCCCACGAGGAGGAGGACGTCGTAGTTCTTGTAGTCTTGCGCGGGTGCTCCATAGGGTCCGTCTATCATCAGTTTTGGCATCCTACAATACACGAAATATATCATCGTTAATGATTTCCTTATCGTACTTTCTGATTTTAAGTCATCTAGAATCGGTTTATTTTGAAGATGTACCTTGGCATGCGCTCTCCTCTACCGACGTCAGCCCTCAAGAGGCCACTCTGATCCGATGACGTTGGAGGTTGGCAAACCTTGGAGAAGAGGGTCTTGAGCTGAGATGTCCAATCGCCCAACGTGCGAATATGCACGCTTATGTACTCGTCGCCTGGAGCCGAAGTTAGCGAGAACGGATGCCATTGAAGTGGAGAAACGTCTGAGCAGTTTACAAATATGTACTGTCCACTTGTGTACTTGAAACCTTGAGGCCTTGACATGTACAATGCTAAGACGTTTCCTGGATAAACCGCCACCTATACAAGTTCCCAATAAGGTTGTTCATTAGTTTCTTGCATGCTGAATTGTACATTTGTGCTTAGCCTTTGTGCATTTATAATGTATGTATGTATAAGTGTGTGATGATGTGTGTACCTTTTGGATTTGGACCGTCTTGTATCCTGCTCTGAATGCACGAATCAACCTCTCAAAGGCATATAATCCCACAGGCACGGCAAGGTACATCCATGTCTATATACACAATTAAGAAAGAAATGTGATTAGATGGACGAAACAAGATTAATGGAAAGTAATAACTTAGCTTTGGAGTGCTTGACTCACTGTTTTCTTTTGCCACTTGTGTTGGAGGTAGAGCTTTTGGCCATGAACAATGAGCAAGGCGTAGACAATGACAAAGAGGTGGTGGGAGTACCAAAAGGCGTTGAAACCGGTAAGCCTCTTTAGGTAAGTTGGAAGATTCACCCTGTTGCGACGGAACCATGGCTGAGCCAAGGTGTAGGCAATGGCCATGAGCACCACCATGATTATCCCTGTCACCCCTTCGACACCCTTCACGAACCACCAATAGTTCGGTGGCCTGTTATGCCCGAAGTATTGCGCTAGGGGCGCATACGCCTCCCTTGAAGCATGGAGCAACCGCGGGAAATCACACGTCAAATGTGATATCGCGTGTAGCAATATCCCTACGGCGGCACCTCCGGCTACCACCTTGTGGAAGTTGATGTTGTCATTGAATGGTACAATGCGACCGAGCTTCGTGTGGCTTCTGAGCCAGGTGATTGTGTTTCGACACACCGGGAGGAGAATGAGGGCCATGTTGAACTTGGCCATCTCGGCACCACCCTTGGCGACGCAAACGCAATAGCCCATGACATGGAACACGTACCGGTTCTTGTATTGGATGAACTTCCAAGTGAAGAGGCCGGCGCAAATGGAGAGCCAAAGAAGAATGACCCATATCCTCTTCCAATTGTCCTCTACAAAATAGGAGAGTTTTCTATAGCCTCTCTTGACAGGGTTTGGCTCCTTGGTTGGGACCAGCTTTTGGCTTAGAAGTTGGCTCAATTTCCTACTGTCTGTGATCATGTTGGCTGACTCTGCTGGTCCTTGTAGTAGTAGCATTTCTAGACTATGTAGCTGCATAGATTGAAATTTCTCATTATTTTCCATAACGGTCCACCAACCCAGCCCATATTCAAAGTGGGCCGGCCCAATAACCAACAGGCCCAATGAGCTAATTATATACATACCTCAACATAGCCTAGGCCATCAGGATCAAGTTCTTCCATGATTAAGGCAGCGTATTCTTCAGCTCGCTCTTGAATCTTGGACAATTTGTTAGCCGACGCGCTTAAGGAGATAATCTGAATAATTAAGCAAAGATTAGTCAGTTAAGCCTTGATTAGCTCCATATATCTCTCTCACCTAATTAGTAATTACGTTGGACTTTTTGAACCCTAAAATATTTGTTAAATATCCACCGTCACTATGCAATAATATACCTGTTTCACTTCCTCCTCCGTGATTTTGCCATCTGAATCCTTATCTAACCTGAAAATTAAATATTGCTCATCATCAAATCAAGAAGTTGATAAGTTGGTCACACCTCACATGCAAAGTCAAATGCCAACTCATTGTAAATCTCATACAGATCAGACTATATGTATTTTGCTTATACACTTACAAATCTAAATGTACTAGCTAGATTCACCATATTAATTATATTAAAATTCTCTTACCTAGCTAGATAATTTTAATTTTCTTATGCATAATTGAACACGAAATTGCTGACTTTGACCATGTAACAAAGCGTGGCGTTACGTGGGCCCTAAAACCCACCAAAAGTTTGATCAATTTATGCTAATGTGGAATTTGTAGTGGGTGCACTATTAGGTTAGGTCGTCTACCATGTCATTGTTATGAATTTGTCAACACCTTCACACTAGAAGAATTCATCCACCTACCCTATAATAATATTCAAGATCAACACTTATTAAGGATCATTAGTGCTTAATGACTCACTTAAGTATGCGCAGCTTGTCTAAGCTAGCTTTTTTTTTTTGGTTGAACTGTCTAAGCTAGCTAACAACAACGTAAAAGTTGTACTGAAATATTGCTATTCATCTGTTTCCTAAGAGAAAAATATCAAGCAATCATGATTGTATGGTATTAATCTAGTAGGATACATCATACATCCACTATAGATTCCACTTGTGGCTATTGTATCATCACATTAATTATCATGAACTATTTAAAATGCATTTTTTTCCTGCCCATTAGATTATTTATCGACTTGCAAACAAAAACGTTATTTAACCACTAGCTTGTATTATATTATACACACAAAATATAATAATAATAATTGGCCCAGATTCAAACATGTGACACATTCGATTCAAGTGGCCGGACCACATAAATTGCCACCTAAATATTGTTAGAATTGGTCTCATAAGTCAAAAAATGGGATAATCACTTAACATGCACTGACACATTAAGAACGAAATTAACGAACTAATTTCGGAAATTAAAAGTATAAGCTCACATGTCAAAGAAAGTCTGAAGCCTAGCGTCAAAACTCTGATCGGAAAGTTGCTGCCAGAATTCCCGGAGCTCCGTTTTGCTTATCATCCCCAACACGATCCCTCGCTTGCGCGCGAGCGCGTCGTACAACTGTCCGGCGAACTCCTTCTCACTCATCCCTGAAAAAATATTGTAAATACGTATTTTTTATCGAACAAACTGACCGTGAGAGTCGAACCGGAAAATTACGCATACAACGATATTGTTGGAGGAACAAAAACGGTTAAAAGAGGCGTGTGGGCCACACTCACCAATGCATTGGCCGAAGCGGGACCTGGGGAGCAAGCCGTCGACGGCGAGCTTATCGAAGCGCTTCTCGATGGCGGGCCAGCCCTCGTCGCCGACGCTGCTCTTGTTGATGAACTGAAGCCCCTGGAGGGCACGCGCGGCCGTGGACTTGGTCCGGTCGAAGCGGTTGTAGTCCCGTCTGGAGAGGGAGGCCACGCGCCGGAGCTCGTGCGAGACCTGCTTGAGCTTGGAGGAGAGCTGGGACGTGAGGCGGCGCGCGCCCGACTGCTTCTCCAGCTGGCTCGCCAGCAGGGCGGTCTCCTGGTCGACCGCGCCCCGGATCTCCTGGATCGACACGCTGTCGTCCCGGACGTCCAGCGTGATCTCCACGTAATCGTTGTCGTTGTCGTTGACGTCGTCGCGAAAGCGGGCGCTCTTTTTGGAGCTCCCGCTCGCGCTCTTCTTCATCGAGGACACTAATGGGCCGCTCTGCGGGCCGCTCAACGGCCCGCTGAACCCGAGGCGCGAGTGCCCGCTCTCCGATCCGGCGTCGTTTTGGATCTCCATTGGCCTCCGCATGGTGGTGTATCTCTCTAAATCTTGTCTCGAGAGTGTACGTTTTTATTTGTTGTGTTCGTCGTCCGTTTTCTTATAACATTCTAATTTAGGGGGAGTTTTTTGTGAAGAAAAGGTAAATGTGGGGTTTTGCAAGGGAATTGGAGATGAGGATTTTGTGTATTTATAAGGAGATTGAAATTGAGAGGAAGATAGAAAGAAAGTGGCCAAGGTCAATAAAGTGTGAAAATTCGAGGGGCGGAATTGGGTGGCGGAAATGGACTTTATTTTTGTTTTAATTTTGTAGTTGAATTTGGTCTTGTGGTATTTTTGTGTGGTTTGATCGTGAAAGGGACGTGTAGTGTAAATAAGGAAATTTAGGGGGCGAGTCAAAGACGCGGATAAGGGCGGAAGATACAAAAATTACAAGTGAGGCTAAATTAAATAATTAATGCAAAGAAGCATCTTTTTTTTGGACGTTTCCAAAAAAATTCAACTATTGTATAGAAGGCCGTCGTGATTTCTTCACCTACTTCGCACCCCAAAATAACGAGAGAAAATATCTATAAAAAGCTTCTATGATTGAGTTTCGTGGTCTTTATTTGTTCGATCTAGTGTTCGTTTATTTGAAACTTTCTATAGCATTCACATTTAGAAATGATAAGAAGATAAGAAGGTTGAGTATCACTAACAAACTCAATCACTAAGGTTACAATCAGCATTACGAATTACAAACTATAGGTTACGTAATTAATTTAAATGATCGAAAAAGAAATATGAACTTTAACTATTTTAGTAGATTAAAGGTTACGCGTGATAGAAAATCTCTTGTTTGAAATCTCTTACTATATAGCTCAATAAATTATTCAACTCATTGTTTCATTCTTATATGATTTTAGGTTGGAAACTCATTGAATATATACGATAGATCTCTAGACTTTTGATCAACTAAAACTTTGTCACATGTACACCTAAATGCCACCAAAAAAAACATGTACACAAAAATAGTTTTTTTTTCTTCTAATCTATAGTTTGAGAGTAAGATCCCAATATTAAAAAATATCAGTCTGATCTATATGTACTAGCTAGATTTTTTACTCAAAATTTTTTTAACCGGTAAAAATTAGGCGATCCCCCCTGATGTGATCATGCCCCGGACCACGAGGGGCGCGCCCGAGCTAGAGAGGGTCGGCGCCGAATGCCCCGCACAAGCGGCCTTCGGCGCCGGTGCCTCATTTTGGCACCGTGTCCGCGGCGCCGGTGCCTCCCAAGGGCGGGTGCCGGTGTTGGGCCATCAACTAGGCCACGCTCCGGGCCTTCCAAACAAGCATTTCTCGGAGTCAAGCCCACGCAAGACATGGCGGGCTCGTCCACAACAACAAAGGCAAGATTCGGGCCCAAGCCCACTCATTCGCCTCCATGCTCCACAAGCCCACGCCGCCCACTCCACCTCCTCAACCTTCCTTGGCGGCCAAGTTTGAGCTATGAAGACGGTGACTTCCGCGCCAAGCAACCGCCATCAATGAACCGCCTTGGAGCTGAAGTCGCTAGCTTAGAATTTCCTCATTTTTGGCCCTATAAATAAAGAGAGAATGTATTTGTATTTTCAATGTTGTTTTGAAGCTTAAAACCTTAACTTGAGACTTGGTCCTAGTTTCTAGGTTTTGGGCTGTCCCGGCTTGTGGGACTCAAGCCGTAGGGCTCTCGTGAGACTCGAGAGCCGGGCGGCGGGATACGGTTCGTGTGACTCGAGCCATAGCCTTGCCGTTCTTATTTTTCTATCAAACCCCGGCCTTCGGGTAACCGTGGGCTCGGAGGGTGGCTTGGCTCATGAGACTCGAGCCTCACTTCATCCTCCTTAGGCGTCCTAGCTTGGTTTACACCAAGTGAGTACGCCTACCTATCCTTAGGGATGTTAGGGTTGTTAGGGTTCGGTTCCGCACCCCTTGTATCCCTTAGTCGATCCCTCTCGGTGACTTGACCGAATGGGAGGGCTCGGTTACTTATCCATTATTAATAAAATACCAAAGGAGAGTTTGTTACACCAAAATTCCCCCATGTCCGAAATGTTGCAATTTCGCCCAAATTTCACAAGATTAAGCAAAAGCTCTCGTCCGAGTCATTTTCAAGAAAGCCCATGAACTCCCTCGAGCCAGAATCAAGTCCGATCCTAAGGCGAATCACATCACCCCCCCCTCAAAGGGGACGTACTAGAACGAGAACTTTCAGTTCTTGATGATTCATAATGACATTAATAGGGAGGCTATGACCCATTTTAGCAATTTTATCGGCCACATCATTACACACTCTACTGACGTGGATAATTCGGACAGTTTCGAACCAGTTTAACTAGACTAGGATATCTGAAATTATTATTTCGATGTTCCATGGGCTTTGTCCCTTTCTAGATTTTTTACTCATTATTTATGATTAGTTACGTCGTTGAATCTATATGTACTCAGTGGCAGACGGAGCATGGGCCCAGAGGGGGCAAGTGCCCCCTCTGGGATTTTATATATTTAAAATTATTATATAGATCAAATATCTACTCCGTTTCGTAATAGTTGTAAATTCAATACTTCCTCCGTTTTATTTTGTTTGTCATAAAGTACACATTGTCTAAAATAGAAAAACTGGGTAAAGGAGGGTAATATTGTAAGAAATTATTAATATTAAAGGAAAGAGGACAAACATTTTAGGACGATGGAAACAGAGATGAGACAAACAAAATGGGACGGAGGAAGTATAATTTTATTTTATAATACTTGCATATTTTCACATTGTTTATCAATTTTTTTCATTATTAACTTTATAATAATTCATACCGTTGTAAATGATTCTTTACAATAATTAGTAATTAACTCTACATTGATATGGGTAGTTTTAAGGAAAATTTTCTTAATATATGTACAAATGTCTCTATGGAAAACTATTGTAAAACGGAAGCGTTATAAAATAAAGTTATCCCAATTGATTATGGATAGTTTGTTGTTTATATACCCGTAGTTCAAACTTTTACCAATATTTTTTTTCCATCATTCTCTCTTAATATTATATAATATTTTTTTGTATACTCCGTATTAACGAGCTATATGTACATAAAAAAATTGATTACTTACGTTGGAAGAAGAGTGGTTGTATTTAATCAATTATGAATTATTCTTTATTATATATATTTTAATTTTTTTTACTATTAATAGTAATAAATGTCAATATTTTTATTTCATCGACTTACTAATT
The DNA here is from genome assembly GCA_934048045.1 of Polygonum aviculare. Classification (NCBI taxonomy): domain Eukaryota; kingdom Viridiplantae; phylum Streptophyta; class Magnoliopsida; order Caryophyllales; family Polygonaceae; genus Polygonum; species Polygonum aviculare. The sequence goes on from OW204024.1 coordinate 8,844,468, forward strand.
GCTATTATGCCCCCTCTGACAAATATTTCTGGGTCCGCCACTGTATGTACTAGCTAGATCTTGTCTAATTGGAGTTATTTGTGATTAGTTTCCTAGAGTTTAGCTTCTAAAAATCGAGAAAAATGCAGTGAACTTTATAGTAAAACTATAGAGATGTGTGATCTCTATAATTAAGTTACAGTACTTTTTTTTTTCAACCTGCTATAAATTATAATAATAATAATAATAATAATAATAATAATAATAATAATAATAATAATAATAATAATAATAATAATAATAATAATTATAGCCATAAATAAACCCAATGTAAAAAGAAGAAAGGGGAAAAAAGACCATTTTAGCAGTTGACGAAGCTACTGAAAAGTCACAAATATAGCTGAATAGTCGTAAAAAGAGGTCGCTCTCACAAATGTATAAATTTGAGAACTCTCTTGAATAAGCAAGTGTTTGTGATTAGTTCACACTTAACACGCATGTTTTCAGTTTAAAATCGAAGATGTGGGAATAAAAAATAACAAACTGAAGAACAATCAATTGTTCCCATCTCAATTACTTGTACGTTTACAGAACAAAATTCTAATCGTATTATCTTAATAAACTTGGGTGTTGAATGACATCATCACATAATCACAATCCACAAAATTCGCATTTTATAGAATTCAACCCCACTCATTTTATAAATAGCAAGATAAGTTAATGTATATTCATTAGAATATATTCTGGCACCAATTCAAACAAATATATATTCCTAGAAAATAATATAATACTAAAAAAGGAATTAGAAACTCAATATTATAGCTAATTTTAACTATATAAGTAAGTAAGTGTGTATATATATCGATCAATATATACTTACGATCACATATGATTCAACGTCCCCGTACGTATATTAAACGAGGGATCATAATAATTTGTAGAAATGTACCTTCAACATGAATTTGAAAAGTGATTTTTAATTTAGGTACTCATTTTATATTTATTTTTGATATGACATAACTTTTATCCATATATGTATAATCAAAGATGTATGATTGGGTAATGTATGTACGTATCTTACGTGATCGATGGGACAATCAATTAACTAATTAGTCAGCACGTAAACTGACTATTTTTTTTATAGTGCTTGTTCTTTGTTTGTTTGGGATTAATATTAATTGTAAGTAAAAGCAAACTGACTTGTTCTAATTAATTGCTATATTTAGTCAATCAATTAAGCCTTTAGAATAATATCTAGAGGTTTGTGATTCGTCTCTCCCCGAACAGAAATAATAAGATGAATCGATACTGATTTTAAATAATAAGGATCCGTTCAGTAAATAAGTTTTCTGATCATACTAAGGATCCGTTCAGTAAATAAGTGTCGATATTGATAAGTTAAATGATACCGATGTTGGTATTGATTTTGATCACTGATATTGATACTGATTTTAGGAACTCATAAGTTAATGCTCCGTTCGGTAATGGGTAGATGAAGATAAAATCGGGAGATGAAAGATGAATCGGCCAATGACACAGATACTAAAAGTGGGTGTTCGGTTGAATAGTTTGCTGATTAGTTGTTTTTTAGGAAATAAACATGCTTATTTTCAAATAAGATAGAGGTAACTTCTTATTTAAATGATATTTATTTTGACAGATAAGTACCTAAAATTTTAAATTGTCAAACTGCCCAAACACATATCTCGGATATTTATAAATATCATTTAACTTATTCTAATAAATAAGCTACTTATTTTATGTTTGAGTGCGTTTCGAGAAACAGGGACCAGTCGACCCGACCTTATCCGGAACAACAACTCGATCATGTCGGAAAGTGTGAACTCAACCATGTTACACGTACTATATAGTCGATCTCAAGGCTTGAAAAATCAAAATACGAAACGAAACAAAAAATTACACATGTACGTATGTACGTGGCTGTAACAAAAGAGATTGGACATGGCACCAAATTTTCTGATACAATCCAAATCTTGGTGATGTAAGTATTTGATTCTCTGAACGATCACAATAATGAGTAAAAAAATGTAACCCTAACTAGGTCATTTGTTGCCTAGCCTAAGGTGGCTATAGTTTCAACGACGTCGTTATCATCATCATTCATCACACGTTTTCTACCAAGTAACATGTGCTTTTTACTAGCTACTTGTTGTCATCTTTTTAACCTTCTAATTATTGAAGGTCATTGCTGTAGTCTTGTGGACATAATATATAGTAATGTTTATGGTACGACTTAATCGGTTTTTATGAAAACTCAAGTGTGTATTATTTGACAATATATATATGGCTATATGCAAGTTTGATAGGCCAGGAGAAATCTTTCTTTTCACATTAGCATAAATGAGCAAAGAAAAAGGAAAAAACGCCGACGGAAAAATGAAAAGAAAACCAAATTTCCCTGGTTTTGGGTCTTGTTAGAACATTCGGAAGCCTCAAATTTGACCACCTCTCGTTGCTTTGCTCCAATTTAATATAGCATGAATTTGGGATGGTTCGACTATAAATTAGGATATTTAAATCGAATCTTACTAATTTAAGAGTGATCAATGAACATAATAATGTGTTTGAACTTCATCAAATTCAAGTTTCCAACCCCAGAAATGCCAACGGACAAACCCAAACTTAGGAATCGAATGCCACGGGGATAGTTCTTCTTTTAATAGAATACCAAAAAAATAGGTTAAAAATTTAAGGTACGATAAATAATAACTACATTCGCTATTCGTCATCAATACATATATATAGTTTACATAGACTTGAACCATAACCCTAAACTCATGCAAATATTTATACAGTATAGCACAACCTCTCAATTGATATATTAATTGTACGTACGAGAGACTTTTTAGAGCGTCCGATTGGACAAGAACTTTAAAATCTAGGTGATTCATAATAACTTTAGTAAAGAGACTATGATCCATTTTAACAATTTTATCGGCCACACACAACATTACAGAATCTACGTACGTGGATAATTCGGACAGTCTCGAACCAACATATAACCACCTCTTGTAACCTCTTGTTCCCTGCATATAAATTGCGTGTGCTCAAAACTATATCTAAACTAGAGCAATAATACGTACTCCGTATAAAAGGTCAAAGGAAGATCAACATCGAATACATTATGAACATTTTTAGGGGAGAAAAGGCCGTTCCGTTGCGCACACCATTTTTTAATGTTCGCACACTGACTTGTGCGGATCGCGGATCCGCACATGTTAAACCCGGTTTAAAGTGAACCATGTGCGGATGGACAAGCCGCACATGTAAGGATGAGCGGTTCGGAAAAAAACCGGCCCATTTGTGCGGATCCTGGATCCGCACAAGTTGACAACCCAATACCGCCCAGCTGGTGACTGCCCCTCTTGTGCGGATCCCAGATCCGCACAAGGTGCTCATCCTACACCGTACCCCAAACCCTATGTGCTCATCTTGGATCCGCACATAGGGTTTTAGTTCCAACCCTAAACCCCATGTGCTCATCCTGGATCCGCACATAGGGTTTTAGTTCCAACCCTAAACCCCATGTGCTCATCCTGGATCCGCACATAGGGTTTTAGTTCCGACCCTATTTGCGCATCATTAAACCTTTCTTATGCCGCTAAACCCTAAACCCTCGTCCTTATTAAATGTTTTGGATTATGTTTTATACTAGATTAATATGTTATTTCACATTTTCATATAATATTGAATAACTAACTTGTTAAACTACCTTACACATGTACAACTCTTAAATTATCATATTATTATTTTAAAACAAGCATAATATATATTTTATTTCGGGTTAAGAAAAAAATATCATATTTTATTTTGATAAATTTTTTCTTGATTTGAAATTTAGATTTGAGCTATCACGGTGAGAATTTGGGCTCGAAACCATATGAATCCAAAAATACGAGGTACGAGTCAAGAACAAACAAACAATCCAAAAGTCAAACTACGAGTCAAGAACAAACTACGAATCCAAAAATATAAACAAACTACAGATCCAAAATATAAACAAACTACGAATCCAAAAGTCAAACGACGAATCCAAATAAAATAACAAACTACTCATCTGCCCACTCAGGTCTGCTCTCAGGTGGTCCACGATCCTCGCCCGCTGTGTCACATCTCGCCCTCTCCTCCGCCATCCTCGACGCCTCCCCTTGCTCATAAATCGAAGGGACCCGTTGCTCGGCCGCCCTCGACAGAATCATAATACTAGCTGTTTAGAACATTATCTTGAACAAATAAAAACTCAATACCCGATTCCTAATTTATAATTACAGTATTTTTTAATTTATATTTTCATAATTTTTACTGCCTATTATTACTAGTTAAGAACATTTTTTATTGCTTATTACCTATTATTATTAGTTTAGAATATTTTTTCTTGCTTGTCTATTCAATATTTTTATAAATTAGGAATATTCAATATTCAATATTTTATAAATTAGGAATATTTATTATTGCTTGTCTATTCAATATTTTTATTGCTTATTACCTAATATTTTTATTGCTTGGGAAATTTCTTTTGGTACCCCTCTATTCTTGACAATTCCTTTTGGTGCCCTAAAAAAAAAGTTTTTCCTTTTGGTACCCTTGTGGTTGTGGTTTATACATTTTACTTTTTGTAGTCAAAACTCTAGTTAAACCCATTTTTCATCCCAAAAAAATACAATTTTCGTTTAAATTTTTAATAAAAACTAATTTGGAAAATAAAATTTTGAATTCTTATCCCACTTGATTTTTTGTTAAAATTTAAACGGAAATTGTATTGAATAAATCTAGCCATCTAGCTTTCTCCACTCAATTTTGGTCAAACTTTTTTTTTAACAAATTTTTTGCCTAAGTTTTTTTGTTTTTAATTTTCTAAATTAGCTTTATTTAAACAAAATTTAAATAAAATTTTATTTTTTGGGGATGAAAAATGGGTTTAAATAGAATTTTGGTTACAAAAAAAGGAAAATATAACAACCACAAGGGTACCAAAAGAAAAAAAAAATCTTAGGGCACCAAAAGGAATTGTCAAGAACACAAGGGTACCAAAAGGAATTTTCCTAAATTTTTTCTTGATTCGAAATATTGTTTAAAATAAAAATATGTATAAGATATTTGAATATATCATAGGTATGTTTATTCATTTTCCTTTTAATGTAGAAAATTATATAGCTTCATGATCAATTGTTCATCCATCTTATTTTTCATTGTATCATTTTTAGACAATGTTATAAGATATTTGAATATTCTTTAATGTACAAACTATAATTTATAACACAAAAATTTATTATGAGTGAATTTTATTTTATTATAATATGAGAATTTAGGTGGACTAGGTTTTTCACATAATTATGAGTGAATTCTACATTAAAAGGAAAATGAATAATTATAAGATGAAAAATAATATGTTTTAATGCACAAGGGTATGATTTCACAGATTATTCATTTTCCTTTTAATGTAGAAAATTATATAGCTTCATGTTCAATTGTTCATCCATCTTATTTTTCATTGTATCATTTTTAGACAATGTTATAAGATATTTGAATATGTTTTAATGTACAAACTATAATTTATAACACAAAATTTTATTATGAGTGAATTTTAATTTATTATAAGATGAGACCGCTCGGCCGACCTCGGTGGAGACCGAACGCCCGACCCCTCACCCAACGAAATTATCGATTCTTGAGCGGAACCCGAAGCCGTCGACAAATCTAGTTTGTTGGAATCCATATTAGGCGAGAATAAATCGAAATTGGATTGTGAGTGGAAGAATTGGAAGACAAAAAAACCGAAATCGAATTTTGGGTGGATATCGCTCGACGGCGGCCAGGTTTATATCTAGGTTAGGTTGAAGACGAAGACTTTGATTTTGGAAGCTCTTGTGCGGATCTCGGATCCGCACAAGGGGGGCCACCTTTTTCCCGTTTAGTTTTATTTTTCAAACTTCTGGTTATGCCACTGGCTTCGGTCGAAGTTGGGACTCTTGTGCGGATCCGAGATCCGCACAAGAGGGGGGTTATTTTCCCCACCATGCCATTTTTAGTAATTTCTTAGAATTTGTGCGGACATCTTGTGCGGATCCGGGATCCGCACAAGATAACACCGGTTCAAATATAAAACCGGGTTTTTTGAAAAACCTTGTGCGGATCCGGGATCCGCACAAGAAAAACCCGGTTTTTAAAAAAAACCTTGTGCGGATTGTGGATCCGCACAAGTTGGTGTGCGAAAATGAAAAAACGGAGTGCGCAAATCTTGCCCGGGAGAAAAGGTCGACATTGCACTATTATAACGTCAACTTTTAATATCATGTGTATAGGTCGAGACAAGTCAATAATTAAGCTCTTGCGCGTTTTTTCCAATTGTGACTTTCAGTATAAGTACTTAACTAATTACCATGTATCCCTATTAATCTAATTACCTGACAAATAGTATTAAAGCAGCATTTATAATGTATATATTACGTCAAACCAACTATTTTTGAAATATTTCGAGAAATTGAATGTCAAAATCCATTTGCCGATACCAAACGGATAGCGACGGAGGGTGACTCTCCTACACATGTGCGCGTGTGACCTAGCTAGTACATAAGTCCATGGATTTCCATTTTAAAACCAATTGACAATAAGAATAATTTATATACTTATATATAGTAGATAAATTAACTCTCAATTTTCAAGGTGTGATTACATTCTTCACATGAAATTACTATTTAAACATCCCAAACCTTCATGGATATTAATCTAGCTAGATAAGTTTGACCTAACATGAATATTAGTTATCATTATAAATAGGTATATATATTTTGGTCAATTTGTCCCATTATCCTTATAGGCTGGATTGATCTAATTTGAACCCGATATATCGAAGTTAATTACATTACATTAGCTCTAAAACATGCAGCCTTGTAACCTTGTTAACTACTTGTACTACAAAGACCAAACCGGTCTGAAACACCCGGTCTACGGGTTGCATGGGCTGAACCGGTCGATTGGTCGACCGGTTCAACGGTCAATAGACATTCACAAAATTAAGGTTGAATTTTCAGCCGTTGAAGGCGTCTTCAATCATTAGTAAAACTAGCATAACCTGTCGTGCCATGCACGACTATTTCACTTAAAAATATTAAAATAAAATTATATATTTATATGGAAAATATTATATAAGTTTTATTATATGAACATGTTTTTTATCTTTTAAAAAGAGTGATATTGTTTTTGAAGTTCATATAACCCAAAAATATATATATAAGACATAATTTTTTCACTCATTTGTATATTTTTATAAAACCTGATTATAAGAATATAAATTGATATTTTATTTACAACTTTTATCATATATTAATAACGACTATCATAAATGTAAATATAATTAAAAAAATTCATCAACTGATAAAGTGATAAAGTTTATAAAAAAATTAATAGAAATTGTGGGAAATCACAAATTTACTTGTATTAAAGAAATAAGTTGAATCCAACATTCATAAATCACAAATCACAAATTAATAGAAATTGTGAAAGATTTTTCCCTATAATGCTTTTAGAATTAATAATTGACAAAATCTTTTTCTTATAAGTAGATAAGAAGAAATTCAATAGGAAAACCCTATATAATGCCAATAATAACTTCTTTTTTTTTTATATATGAGGTAGGGTCAAAATTAATGTGGTGGTTCAAAAACGACCACTTGTATGTTTGTATTAGGAAAATAAGCAGCGTTTGTATAATATGAGAAATATTGTGGGATTATTTTGTAAATAAGTAAAAATTATGAAAAAGATGTACGTTATCAAGATATAAATCGAAATTACTGTTTGGCTAAAAAATCAAATTTGTTATCAAGATAGAAAAAAATCAAATATAATGGGTAAAAAAATATAGTAGATCATGTAAATATAGAAAATAATTAACTTAAGCTTAAAAAATGCTAAATTTACTCAAGCAAATAAAATAATTAAGTAAAAAAATTAGTCTTTCTAATAAAAAAATAATTTAAAATTTTATCTTAAAAATTATAAATTTAACTAAGTAAATCAAATATAATTAGTTCATAGTAACTATATTTCAAAAATTCAAGATATATATTAGAATCATGTTTTTCAATTAAGTGATATATTAAAAAAGATAGAATGTCTTACCAAAATTTGAAATTTTGAATATATCTTTTACATAAATAGATAATATAGTAAAACCCAACAAAAAAATACTTAGTAAAAAAAAAACTAAGTATATGCTACGTAAATAAAAACCCTATCAATGTAAACTCCCAACTTAGAAGAGAACAGGATTTGTATAACCCTAATACGACTTTGACCCAAAAAAGAAAAAAATGTGCTACAACAACTATATATGACAAATAGTTGCACAAATTTCGACCAAAAAAAATAGTTGCACAAATAACAACTATGACCAAATTTATTTTTAGGAAAATCGTAGATCTATATTGATCGTAGCAAAATTATATGTAGTTTATTATACCATACAATATCTAATTATATGGATAGATACAATATCTAATTAAAAGATATTGGTAAGGTATGACTAACGACGGTAAGATATTTTGGTAGTTAAATTAAAAGACTTTAAAAATTATTTTGGTTAAATATGTGGTGGGGCCAGAATCAATGTGGTGGCTCGAAAACGGTCGGCTTTTATAATATATATTGATGATTTGCGGTTTGTCCTTAATTAAAACAGGTAGCTATAAAATTAGGGTTTACAGCCACTTGTTTTGTGCAATACCAGTGAAATTATTAGTATTTTCCTCGTAACGAACATTATCATAATATTTTTTTTATTTTACAACAGCATGTGCGCTATTAATTACATTTGTTTTAATCGTGTTTTGCTGAAGAAAGTCGTGGTTATGTTATCGTTTCTTTTCTTAGAAAAACTCAACTTGTATATATGGACAATCGGACATTCATGCATGCAAATGGCAATTAATAAGGGAGTAGAATAGAAAAACCAACACGTGCGAAACAAAGCGATTCGATATTAATAATGTTCGTTAGTCTCGGTTTTCTCAAAATGATATAGGGAATCGATCGAATAAGAATAGTCCCCCAAAGGAGAATATTTATGTTAGTTTAAAACTTAAAAAAAAAAAGTCTCGCAAAAGAAAATATTTATGTTATTTCAAAACTTTTAAAAAATAAAGCAGAATAACGAATTTTGTTTGAGTTTACCTATTTTTGTTAAAAAGATTCTCATGATTAAATACATGTGTTTTTCTTATAAAATTTATGCATGTTGAGTTTTTTCTTATAAGATTTTCATAACGTTGGCTATATTCATAGACAGAGAAACAATATATTATCACAAGACAGAATTCAAATTATAAAATATGGGTTTATTTTATGAATATTTATAAAAACTCTTGAAACCCTAAAAGATGGATATATAGTGGGCTTAGGCATAGATAGATCGCGACAGGGCTTGGCCCCGTCTCTTCTATTATAAATACATGGACTAGCCATGTATAGAGAGGTAACTTGTATTTTTCCAGCTTTTCGCAATTTGTTCTCTCTTACCCTCGCGCTCGACTCGACAAATACTCTTTTGACTTAGGCATCGGAGATGGATTAGGGGGTCCTCGCCCCCTTTCTCCATTGTTTTGCAGGACCTAGGTCATGCACTTACAATTGATGCCGTCTGTGGGAGCCCCCATAAGTCCATTAAAGACAATTTGCTATGCACTTACAATTGATGCCGTCTGTGGGAAACGAGCAATCGGTCCACGAAAAAATTCATGATGGAATCGACCCCAAGAGAAAAAGAGAGATCTTTTTCGAGTTCTAGGGCGTTTGCAGGAGGCGAACCCGAAATCGCAGCTTTCGATGGCACGAACCGCGCACGGTACTGTTCACCGCGCCCGCGGGGTCCCAAACCGCAACCGCGCGAAGTCCAAAATTCGTTCGGATGATCGACCCCTTGAAAATCCCAAGAGCAAAGACCGATCCTTTCGCAATGATGTGGACCCAAGTGCGTGCTTGCGAACCCAAAAGCGAAAACCTGATAGCGAATCAACCGAAGATGAAGTCCTGTCACCCAAGTGAAAAGATCCCGACGCGAGGGGATTTGATCGTTGGGTCGACCCCGAGCGCCAGTCCCCTACGATATGCTAGGGATAGATCCAACCTTGCGTGGCACAGGTTGAATGTTTTCCCGGAGTCCAAACCAATCATTCAGAGATCAAGGCGATCCTCTACTCAATACGCAAAAGCTGTGATCGTAGAGGTCAACAAGTTACGAGAGGCTGACGCTATCCGAGAGGTTTGGTACCCAACTTGGCTAGCAAACACCGTCGTCGTAAAGAAGAAGGCAGGGGACTGGACAGTCTACATGGACTTTACATACCTGAATAAATTGTGACCTAAATATCTTTTTCCTCTTCCAAAGATCGACCAGTTGGTGGACGCTACAACGGGGCATTAGTGTATGAGCTTTCTTGATGCATATCAAGGATATCACCAAATCCCAATGCACGAGGATGATCAAGAGAAGACAACCTTCATAACACCGCAAGGGACCTTCTACTACAAGGTGATGCCTTTCGGGCTGAAGAACGCAGGAGCAACCTTTCAGCGTTTGGTTACCAAGCTATTCAGTTCGAGGATCAGAAAGACCATGGAGGATTATATAGACGATATGGTGGTCAAAGCAAGAAAGAATCTTCCCATCTAGAGGACCTTCAGGATGTATTCGAAATCCTACGGGAATCTAGACTCAGGCTCAACGCCGCGAAGTGCTCATTTGCGGTTGGCTCATGCAAGTTCTTGGGCATCTCGTCACTCGCCAGAGGATCGAGGCGAGTCCTGACCAGATTCAAGCCCTAAGTAGCATTGCAAGCCCAAGGAGCATCAAGGAGGTGTAGAGATTGAAATGAATGGCGACATCCCTGAATCGATTCATAAGCAGATCATTGGACAAGTGTCAATCGTTCTTCCAAGCGCTGAAGAAAGGACAATTCTTCGAGTGGAGTCAAGAGTGCGAAGAGGACCTGCGGAGGCTGAAGGTGTACCTACAATTACCACCCATCTTAGTGTTACCAAGCCGAGGAGATACCTTGAAGCCATACTTAGCCGTACCTCCTCGGGCTGTCAGCGCTGTCCTAATCAAAGAATTGGAGGGGAGCCAGAAGCCGGTCTACTACACCAGCAAAGCATTGCTCGATGCCGAAACAAGGTACTCACCTATGGAACAACTCTTGTTAGCTTTGGTTACTGCTTCTCATAAACTCAATCACTACTTTCAAGAGCACCCTATCCAAGTTATTACTGCTTACCCTATCCGAGCACTTCTCTTAAGCTCGGATCTCACGGGGCGGGTCACCTAGTGGGTGGTGGAGTTGGGGCAATACGACATTGAGTACTTACCCCGCACGAGACAAAGGGGCAAGTGTTAGCAGACTTCATCGTTGAGTTCTCCCACGAACCTGCACTGCCCGGGCACGCAGGAGGGCTAGACGCGCCTGCGGGAGAAGACCAGAATCACGAAGCGAAATCGGCACGCTCACCCGCGGTTGCGGCCCTAGGATCCGTGAGCGCAGCCGATACCACCGCGCGCGCGGTTCGTCTCTAGAAAGTATCCGAGCCTCAATTGGACAGAACCGCGGGCATACCCCCTATGCCCGCGGATCCCCTACAGAACGAGAAACATCCCGACTGGTTACTCGAGATCGACGGTGCGAGCAACAACCAAGGATCCGGAGTCGGGATCATGCTAACGTCACCCAACGAAGAGGTTTTCCAAATCGCAGTTCGCCTTGGCTTTGACGCTACCAACAACGAGGCCGAGTACAAGGCATTGATACTTGGGTTGGAGACGACGTTTAGTCTTGGAATCGCCAAGGTACTTGTTCTTTCGGATTCGCAATTGATAGTGAATCAAGTTTTGGGGCATTACGAAGCCAAGGAGACCAAGATGATGGGGTACCAAGACAAAGCTAAGGCTATGCTTGCGGAGTTTGAGTACCACGAGCTCAAACAGCGATTGCGTGATCAAAACAAGCCGGCCGATGCACTAGCCACCTTAACCGCATACTCGGGAGCCTCACTTGAAAAGACCATCCGTGCGGAGGTCTCCGGGTGTCCAGCCATAGACACCATGTATGAACCGGCAAGAGGTGATCTCCCTACTGTCCCAATCATGGAAATCACCTCAAGCGCAGCTGCCGGCGCAGATTGGCAAACAGCTTTGATTCGCTACTTGTACGAGAACATCCTCCCCTCGGATACCGCCGAGGCTAGGAAAGTACGCTTGCATGCACAACAGTTTTGGCTATCAACAGAGAAGATCCTTTATCGACGATCTTTCTTTGGGCCACACCTCAGATGCGTACCCCCAAGTAGGGTGGAGCCCCTACTATATGAGATCCATGAAGGCATTTGCGGAATGCACTTGGGAGGTCGCAGTCTTGCATTCAGAGCTCGTTCTCAAGGGTATTGGTGACCTTACATGCAGAAGGACGCTGAAGTATACACGAGAAGTGTGACAAATGGCAGAGATTCGCCCAGATCACACACAAACCAGCTGAGGATCTTCACTCCCTAACGAGTCCATGGCCATTTACGCAATGGGGTCTTGATATTGTCGGTCCCTTTCCCAAAGCACCCAGGAACGTGCGCTACCTCATCACGGCCACGGACTACTTCACTAAATGGATGGAGGATAAGCCTTTGGTCAACATTCGCGATTCCGATACCCAAAAGTTCGTATGGGAGCACATCATCACTCGTTTTGGAATACCTTTCGCCCTCATCTCCGACAATGGCATCCAATTCAACGGTGAAAAGTTCAAGGATTACTACAGAGGGATGGGCATGAAGAACATTTACTCGTCCGTATGCTATCCTTGGGCCAATGGACAGGCTGAAGCCACCAACAAAGTAATCGACGACGAGATCAAGAAGCGTTTGGAAAGGGAAAAGGGACGTTTGACCAAAGAACTCCCAGCCCTCTCCGCCCACCTCGACTTCGCTGAGGAACGCCGAGACATCGCCGCCGTACGCGTCGCAGCCTACCAAGGGACAACCGAATGGGTCACCTCCCTCCGTGTGAAACGCCGGGCTTTTCGAGTCGGTGACCTCATATTGCGACGAGTCATAGGGAGTGCGCGTGACCTCGTAGACGGGAAGCTTTGCCCGAATTGGAAAGGTCCGTACCAAGTCACCACTGCGTACAGGTGGGGGGCATATAAGCTAAAGAGTCGCAATGGGAAAGACGTACCCCGGACTTGGATTGTCGCGCATTTGATGAAATTTTTCCCATAAAACAGTGCCGCGCCCGCGGATCGCTCGCCACGCCCGTGGTATCGTCACCCGCGCCCGTGGCCTGGACCGCTCCCATGGAATCGCTGATGAGAGGTTTTTTCGGGAAGCCCCTTGGCGTAGATGCTGAAATTAGAGTATGACAACGGGATAAACTCTTCGTATTTTTGTTTTCTTTTGTTTTCTTCTTCATCAATAAAATCCCATGGGTAATTTTCAAATTTTAAACTCTCAAAATCCTTTTTGTTTTAGTTTATCCCAACAAAGTTAACTCCAAAGAATCTCGACAATTGATACGAACAAGGGTGAGCTTGGTCGCCCCACGATATTAGCTTGTGGATGTATGAATATACGAATATACGAATTGGGGACCCTTGATTGTCAGTCGTCTTCTAATCCACATGGCCACTCCATGTAACCACATGCGCGTCCTTTAAGTATCCTACGATTTAGTCACGCTAACTAAGTCGTAGGTGGGGCATCTAAGAGCGGGTAAATTAACCGTCATAATTAGTTTTGCAATTGTCCAGCCATATTGGGATCTTTAATTACTTATTTATTATCGTTTCTATCTATTCCCTATTTTCTATTAAAATAAAAAATAGCGGTTAGGCGTTATAATGGAAGATTCTATCTTGGTGTAAAGATAGAATTAACGATGGATTGGGCTCCAAGATATCGCTTAGCCTTGTCTCTTCCATTATAAATACATGGACTCACCATGTATGGAGAGGTAACTTGTATCTTTCTAGCTTTTAGCAATTTCTTCTCTCTTACCCTCGTGCTCGACTCGACAGATACTCTTTTGACTTCGGCATCGGATGTGGATTAGGGGGTCCCCGCCCCCTTTGTTTTGCATGACCTAGGTCATTCAAGAAGGTGGGAGGCGAAGGAGCCCCCATAAGTGCATTAAAGGCAATTTTTGTGCACTTACAACTATACATTTGTTTTTTGACTAGGTAAATGTAGAAACTCAGAGAGCGCAAGAATTGGGAGAATTTTCTCTGATTTACCATTAGGGTTTTGTACAATATATATAGTCCTTACTTAAACCTAGCTTGGGCCATAAGATAGGAAACTAAAATACAAGATAAAGATAACTATATACAAAGAATATCTCATATCCTAATACTCCCCCTCAAGTTGGAGCATGCAAATCCCGAATGCCCAACTTGGATAGCAAATACGTAAACTGCTGCTTGCCCAAAGCTTTGGTCAAAATGTCGGCTAGTTGTTCAGACGTACGAACATAAGACGTGGATATGGCGCGTCGCTGAATCAGATCGCGAACAAAGTGAAGATCAATCTCAATGTGCTTGGTCCGTTCATGAAAAACCGGATTAGCGGCGATATGAAGAGCCGCTTGACTGTCACAGAAAAGCTTCATAGGAGACCGATGATAATAGCCAAGCGACGATAGGAAAGATCGTAACCAAAGGAGCTCGCTGCACGCTGCAACCATGGACCTGTACTCCGCCTCTGTAGAAGAACGAGCAACTGTCGGTTGCTTCTTAGTTTTCCAGGAAATAGGTGATTCGCCAAGGAAAACAAAGTAACCGGTTAAGGAGCGACGCGTCAAAGGACAGGCAGCCCAATCAGAATCACAATAGGCCGATAACTGAAGAGAGCTCTTGCGAGACAGAACAAGGCCTTGCCTAGGCGACCCTTTGAGGTACCGTAGAACCTGAGTAGCAGCTTCCCAATGTGCCTCTTTCGGAGACTGCATAAACTGAGAAAGAGTGTGCACTGCATAAGATAACTCCGGATGAGTGATAGTGAGATAGATCAAACGACCAATGAGACGGCGATATTGCTCTGGAGTAGCAAAATCCGGTCCTGTGGCTTTGCTCAGGTGATGATTTTGAGGCAGGGGGAAAGACGCAGGCTTAGAGGCGAGTAGACCAGCCTCGGATAAAATCTCCATGGCATACTTGCGTTGTGAAAGAAATAGGCCAGTTTCCCCATGAGCAATCTCAATACCAAGAAAATACTTCAAGAGTCCCAAATCTTTCATATGAAAGCACTTATGAAGATAAGACTTGAAGCGAGCAATAGAGGCAGAGTCATTTCCTGCAATGATTAGATCGTCGACATAGACCAAGACATGTAGAACAGTAGAATCACGGCTCCAAGAGAACAAAGAATAATCAGCATGAGATTGGCGAAAACCGAACCGAAACAAAGCGGAAGCGAGTTTAGCAAACCAATTTCTGGGAGCTTGACGAAGTCCATACAAAGATTTCTGAAGTCGACAAAACTGTCCTGGTCGTGTAGAATAACCAGGGGGCGGACGCATGTAGACTTCTTCGTCTAAGTCAGCATGCAAGAAGGCGTTGTGAACATCCATTTGATGCAGTTGCCAGTTCTTAATTGCAGCAACAGAGAGGAAGACACGGACTGATGTCATTTTGGCAACCGGAGCAAAAGTCTCTGCAAAGTCAATACCTTCGACCTGTTTGTTGCCAAGAACAACCAAGCGTGCCTTGTAGCGCTCAATAGACCCGTCAGCTTTGTATTTGATTCTGTAAACCCATTTGCAACCAATGGGCTTCTTGTTTGGCGGAAGGGGCTGTAAAGTCCATGTATGATTCTTTTCCAAAGCCACAATCTCCTCTGCCATAGCTTTCCTCCACACTGAGTTCTGAACAACCTTAGTGAAACTGTCAGGCTCGGTACAAGCTGTAACAGCTGCTAGGAACTCCACATGATGTTTAGAAAATTTATTGCAATCAACATACTTTGCTATAGGATATAAGGTACTTGAGGACGATGACGGAGTAGGTGATGAGGATGCGCGGGGGGGGGGGGGTCTATGCTAGTGGTCGTATTGCAAATGAAGTCCCGGAGTCTTGATGACGGCTGTTTAGGTCGAGCACTGCGTCGGACCTGATTTTCACCAGGAGCAGCCGGTGGATCATGGGCAGGAGCGACGGGAATAACAGCTGGAGCCGGCTGCGGTGAGGGAGGAGCGTCGGCGACCATGATCTCAGCAGCCGGAGAAGGCGGATCGGGAGACGTAGCTGGCGACGTGCTCCCCCTATCGACCAAGGGCGTTTCGTCGTACAACGCCGGAGAGACCGAATCGTCTACCGTAGATGATTCCGGCTGAGACGAAACATCAGCAAAGGGGAAC
Source organism: Polygonum aviculare (assembly GCA_934048045.1). NCBI lineage: Eukaryota > Viridiplantae > Streptophyta > Magnoliopsida > Caryophyllales > Polygonaceae > Polygonum > Polygonum aviculare. The sequence continues at coordinate 8,860,855 of OW204024.1, forward strand.
TCATGCTCCGAAAAGACAACATCTCGGGATTTGAAGAAGACGTGTTGATCAAGGTCGTAGAGTCGCCATGCTTTCTTTCCAAAGGGGTATCCCACAAATATGCAACGACGACTACGCGAAGCAAACTTGTCCTTGTGCCGTGGAATAACCGAAGCGTGGTAGAGACAACCAAATATGCGAATATGAGCATAAGAAGGTTGCTTACCGAAGAGAAGCTCATACGGTGTACGACCCTCAAGGACGGACGATGGTGTCCGATTGATAAGATATGCAGCAGTGAGCACACATTCGCCCCAAAACTGTAATGGAAGATGAGCTTGGATGCGAAGAGCACGAGCAACGTTGAGAAGATGACGGTGCTTGCGTTCAACGCGACCGTTTTGCTGAGGAGTAGCCACACAAGAAGTCTCAAATAGCATACCGTTCGAAGCAAAGAATGAACGGAGGGGCAGAAATTCGGTGCCGTTATCTGCACGAACCGTCTTCACTGTCGTGTGGAACTGGTTCTTTACATAAGCGCAAAAATTTTGCACTAACTTAACTACCTCTGTTTTCCTAGCCATGAGATGTACCCAAACACAGCGGGAGAAATCATCCACAATGGTCAAAAAATAGAAAGCACCACAAGAGGAAGCCATACTATATGGACCCCATACATCAAGATGAATTAACTCAAACAAAGTTGCTGCTTTATTCAAACTCAAAGGAAATGACTCTCTAGTTTGTTTTGCTTTCAAACAAATAACACAAGGGTCCTTAGAAGGACAAGTATTTGAGCTAACATTGGGTAAACTTAAAACAGACTTCATAGAAGGATGACCCATCCTCATATGCAACAAAGTAGGAGAAACTGAAGACGACGCAGCAGCAAGCAACACATGATCAGCCGAGCCAGGAGACGAGACCGAGCATAGACAATAGACCCCACCACGAGCTTCACCCACGCCAATCAAGTCCTCGAAATGTGGTCCTGAATGACACAAAACTTGTCGGTTAGAGTGACAAGGCACCGTAAATCCGGATTTAATTTAGCAATAGATATGAGATTGCAATAAAAATTCGGAACATATAAAACATCAGTGATATGAAGAGTAGAGGTCAGAAATATGGTGCCCGATTCACGAGCTGTGGAATGCGATCCATCAGGCAATAAAATCAGTGAGGGAGCAATAGGATGAATGTCAACAAGAAGATTCCGTTGTCCTGTCATATGGAAGGACGCCCCGGAATCAAGAATCCACTGAATAGAAGATGATTTACCCGACACTTTGTCATCACCCGAAGCACGGAACTGTTGTAGCATAGAGAGCATGTCTTGCCACTGGTTGTCGTCTAGGGTGTTGCGAAGTGCGGCGCGGTCTTGACTGGTGATATCAGCGGTGCTAGGAGCAGTAGTGACAGCTGCGTTGGCGACAGGAGTCTCACGGATGCCACGAGAAGAGGGGTCACGAGATTGAGTGCGACCGACAGCAGGCTGAGAAGGAAGTCCCCGACTTTGACGATACTCGTCCCACCAGTCGGGATAACCTATGACCTTGAAGCAGGAAGCAGCCTCGTGACCTGTACGGCCACAATGAGAGCATTGACGGGAGTCATCCCGCTTGCCAGACTCCGAACGAGATGGCTGAGATTTCGTGGGAGCAGAGCGAGTAGGAGGCGTCGGTTGTGGCCGAGATGGAGCCGACTAGAGGCTACGAGCAGCAAGGGCGGCCGCATCCTGGCGGTTGGCCCGTTCATTAGCAACCTGGCGTTGGCGCTCCTCTTGAATGACGAGAGAGTAAACCCGATCAAGATTCGGAAGCGGATCCTGAGCCAAGATGTTAGAGCGAATATTACCGAAGGTATCGTCGTCAAGGCCCATCAAGAATTGATGAGTAAATTCCTGCTCCCGATCAGATTGAAGCTCTGCAGTCCAAGTCTGTAGGCACTTGCAAGCACCACAAGAACAACCACGTTTTTTGGTATACGTAGAGAGTTCCTGTTGGAGAAGTTGAAGGCGCCCAAAGTAGGCTTCAACCGATTGGCCGTTCTGCAGAGAACGATCGATTTCCGTGCGAAGCTGGTGCACACGAGGAGAGTTGCCAATAGAAAATTGTTGCCTGATGCTGTTCCATAAGACTTGAACCGAATCAGAATACGTCAAGGAAGAACGTAAGGTGGGTTCGATAGACTGCAAAATCCATCCAACCATCATCGAGTTGACACTACACCAATCTTCATATTCATCGGTGTTTTCGTCAGGCATGGTAATCTTCCCGTCAATGAAACCGAGTTTGCGACGAGCACGAAAGGCGTTGCGCAAAGACCGTTCCCATTCCTGAAAGTTATCACCCTTCAAGACAACCGGACTGATTTTCATGCCGGTATGGTCCGAGGGATGAAGGTAGTAGTGAGACCGTTGCTTAGTAGCATCGGCAGTGGCCTTGGCGACGGCGTCGGCGGTGGCCTTGGCAAGTAGTTCAGCAGTGGCGGCGGCGGCAGCATCAGCGACTGCTTGGACGGCGGCGGCATTAGGGTCAGCCATGGATGATGGCAAACAATGTCAACGTAAAAAAAATTTGATTTGGGTTAAACGTGCGGAGAAAATCAAACGCAGGGTAGTTTAGATGTGTTTAGGGTTTGGCTCTGATGCCATGTAGAAACTCAGAGAGCGCAAGAATTGGGAGAATTTTCTCTGATTTACCATTAGGGTTTTGTACAATATATATAGTCCTTACTTAAACCTAGCTTGGGCCATAAGATAGGAAACTAAAATACAAGATAAAGATAACTATATACAAAGAATATCTCATATCCTAATAGTAAAGATTAGTAGACCACCTTTTACGAGGGCGAACATAGCGCATCCTTTCGGATGAGAGTTGTGAGCTCTTGACAGTGCTGAATGAGTTCAATAGGATGATCATGACCCATTTTTGGAAATTTTATCAGCCACAACATTAACTTCCCTACCAACATACGTAATCTGAACTGATTTGAACCATTGGAGTAACATCCGAATGTCCGCAATCATGATGTCAATCGCCTAGGGATAATTCAAAGCTCCCTTAGAGGCATTGATCACAGGTTGTCACCCTCGATATCAATATTTTTTTATTCCCAATATTTTGACGGTTCTAATCTCATTCCAGAATGTCAGGGTTTTAACTTTTAGGACACATAATTTTCCATATTTTATGATTGTCATGTCAATGACTTGACCATAACTGTCTCGAATTACTTAAACTAGATATTTGAATGTGTTCTACCCAGCTTACTTGTTAAATTAGATCAATTACAAAAATAAAATTAGAACCACCCATTGTACGTGCCATATACGTGCTCGTTTTGCCACAAATACATCAACAAAATCATAGAAAATTAGTGACGAAAAATCGACATGTACACGGTTGAAACTTGAAAACCAAAAGTGCGTCGTTCTACCTACAAAGCAATTAATGATGCAAGCTGAATTTCAAATATGGCACAAGCTACCTAGCTTTGGTTTTAATATTATTTCACCAACTATCCCTTGAAAAGTGTTGATTCAACGTTAATTACTTTGCTACTTCAACTTATTTGACTCGTAGTAATAGTTAAGATGGAGTTTCCTAATTTCCAATTATCTTCACATACCTAATTTCTAGCTTGTTTAGGCCATTATTTTAAGAGCTTTGCCAGACTCTATGAAAGCACTAAGCACTGAATTAAAGACCCCAATTCATCTAATTTTGTTTAGGCCTACTCATTACGATGGGATGGTAATTAAGTGCTCAATTCTCAGTTGAAATTATAGGATTGAATTAACGAGTCACATGACTCGGAAGAAATAATTAATTACGAAGATAATTAGATATAGAAAGCCCTCATTTGAGACTAGACGAACCAGAGTGGTTGGCACTTGATTACCACTTTCAGCCATGCATTTTGAATTTTGTTATATCTTGTTTAAACAAACAACAATTTGATACGCTCTCTTCCTACTCATTTGAAAATTCTAAAGGATAATTTCATCAACGGTTTAAGTATAAGGATTTTTCTAGTACGTGATTTAAGGACACATTATAAGATATCAATATTAGAAAGATTTTATAAATATTAGTAAAATTTAAAAAAAAATTACTATTTTTTTGACGGGTTCACTATTTTCTCTTTAGGTTTTAGTTCTCTTATTTAGTATGTTTATAATGTGTTCTTAGGGCACACAATATAATGTGTTCTTAGGGCACACAATAGAAAAACCGTAAATAAAATATTGTATGTCCTAAGTGCACAAACACTCTTAATCTAGAAACCCATGAAGGAGAAACGATAACTCCTTATTTTTTAAAACAATATATTTTAAAATACTACATATAACTAAATCTTGTTCATTTTTAATTCTTATTATGCTTTCTTAGGACATATTAAAAAAATAGGTTCGTTAAATATACCGTTTTCTATCCTATGTCTTAAGAAAATAAAATAAGAATGCATATTTAGAACTACAACCTTGAGAATGATTTATAAAAACGTAAATTCGTCACAAAAAAGATAAAAATAAATAAATACAATCAAGATTTATTTTAAAATTTAGGCTCTTAACATATAATCAGTTAAAAAAATCGTTAAACATATGGTAAGTAAGGGGGGATGGTTTTCCAAAGGACCAAAGCGAAAATGACAAATCTATTTGGAACATAAAAATGACAAATTCAATTGCTAATTGACTAAACTTATGGAGTACGTTAAGAAAGGGTCTAATATAGTCAAATATCAAAGGATGAATATTAATTATATTAAGAAAATAAGTTTTCACTGTGTTGGTGCTTTGAAAGAAATAAAATCATTCTAGATTACACCTCCGAGATAGTTTCATTTAAGCTTTGAGTTATGATTTTTCATCATATTATAACAAAATCGTTTGTTTATAATGATTTTTTTTCATTTTTTAAAGTTAAAATCCCTAAGTTAAATTTTATTACATTTTAAATTAAATATTTTTGTAGTGTGTATTTTAAATTTATCTTAATAGTTTCTAAATTAGAAACGAGTTTTAACTTAATAATTTACGCTTTTTTTTTAATTCAGGAAATTCGGATTTTACATATAAACTAACGAAAAATCACAATTCAATGCATGTAGATGTAGCATTGTAGTACGCACAAAACTAGTTACGGGTAAATTAAATTTGACAATTGAGATCTCTCACCAACCACCGAACAAGCATAGCAAAAAAATGCTCATTCTTCATTCTTTTCACGTTTTCTCCAAAATGTTGAGCCCGCCTGAAAATACAGGCTCAAGGTCAGATTAGTACTTATCCCTCTGGCAGCTAGGTGAGTTTGAACATCTCCTGTTACCCAAAGTTTAGTACTCCTTTTAAGGTGTTTATCATTAATGAGTACGACTGCCCCTGACTGAAAATTTTAAGGTTGAAACCCGATCCAAATAGTAGTGAACAAAAGTAAAAACTGAACATGATTAATCCGAATCCAATTGGGTTGAAACTCCAATCCGACCCGATTTTTTTATATATGTAGAACAAATATTTTTTTTAATAAATGTTATAATATTTTTTAATATAAAACTATTATAAATAATATACTATTATAAAAATCTATTAAAATAATATTTTATTATTAAATATTATTATTTTAATCATAATATTATTTAAATAATCATTAAAATTTAAAATTCTTGACCTCTTAAGTCGACCCGAACCCGCAAAATAACTTGTCAACATCCGACCCAACTTGACCGATAACCAATGGCGGACCTAGAAAGTTATCCAAAAAGGGGGCTAAATACCTTAATCTGTAATCGTAGAACACGTTATAAATTTGATCAATCGATTAATCAATATAATTTGGAATAAACCGAAATAGCTTGATTTATGTGTAAAATTAGTCATAATATGAGTAAAGAAAATGAAACAAATTTAAGTTTTATTAAACCTAAATTGGATTTCAAGAAACATTATGATCGAATTGACAAGGTAAAAGTTCAAACCGATAAATTTCGGAGATGAATATGCCTTGATGAAGGCCACGAGACAGTCAACTCTTTCTTCTTGTTGGCGGTTGGCAGAACTGCGGAAGTGAAGTGGTCGGCGGACGGAGGCAGGCAGATTTAAAGCAGACGGGGCCAATCCTAAATTAGAGGCCGTGGGCGAAATCTAATTAAGAGCATTTTTGTATACATTTTCTTCCTTTATTATACACATACCAAAATCCATCTTCTTTTTAAAAATTAACTAATATTTAATAATTTCCACTAAATATATGTTTCACCATCTTTTTTCTTACAATTTTTTTTACGCTTAAAGTAACTTCATTTCAATTATAGTGTATGACCAACACGTTGGTTTATATATATCTTATTTTGACACTTCTATTAACGAACAATGAAATAACTTTGCAATATAAAGTGGTGGGTCAATGGTCAGAAGTCTCAGTTCTTTTAAGTGATTCTTTCTTCTAGATGGTCTACCCCTATGTTAAGTTTATATAGTGGTCTTGATTTGTGGAGGCGGATGAAAAGTTTACGGATAGAAACCCTAATTTTTTTGGTCGAATGGATAGAAACTCTGTTATATATAATAAGCTCTACAAAATTGCATTAAAAATGAATATCAAGAGAGAATAAGTTAATTTTAACCGTTAAATTTTAGTTAAGGGTCAACAATTGACCAAATCTGAAAAAATTAACGTGTCTTTTAAAGACTGTAAAAGGCCATTTTATATACAAAATCTGCTTTTCTAAAATAACACAACAACGACAACATATACCCAGGGAAATCCCGTACAAGCAGGATCTGGGGGTCAGGGTGGGGGTATTCCAGACCTAGATAGAATGCGCCCAATACGACCCAAGAGACTCGGACCAGACCGTTAATTTAACCTCTGTTAGAAAGTGAATAGCTTAACCTTTATTCGTGCATTTGAAGCTTGTTGGAATGGTTGGACTAACCTCTCAATATGAAAAGGATTCATGCCTTTGCATATCTAAGCGAAGAGTTGTAATTTAACCTCCGTTAGAAAGTAAAAACAGCACAAACCTCAAAAGCTACATAACAATCCATCCAAAATCCAAATCTTTGGCCACCTGATAGCAACAGCTTAATTACAGCCTAAAATCACTGATGCTAGCACAAGTCATCAGGCAAGATTAAGACAGAATCCAACAAACAGAATGTTTGGACTAACATTTCCAAATTCCACAACTCTAGCATCATCAGGTGATCAGTTTCCAACATTTACAAAATCCACATAAATTTTACCCAGAAGCTAACTTCACTGTTCACCTGCCTTTACTTACACAGAATTGGCCTGGCCTTCTTCAACAGCGGTCGGTTTCAAACTTGAGAGAAATACCCATGCTGAAAAGCTCTTGGCTGAGCAGCTTCGCCCCGTATGGAACACTCACCTTCACAATGTCCTCGGCCGACTCACAGAACCTGCAATAGGGCCCGCGGATCTTCTTCTTCCCGCCGGGCCTCACGATCACGCTCGCCATGTTCTTGCAACTTCTGCAGATGTGCATCTGGGAGGAGTCACTCAGGGTGAAAAGCCGCTCATGGAGATTGGCTGAAGCACCGTGTGCAATGAGACAGTCTCGCTCCATTTCCCCAAACTTGATCCCTCCAAACCGCTTCCTGTCTACCACGGGCTGCCTAGTCAGCGGGTGCACGGGCCCCGTGTTGCGGAACTTCACCTTGTCTTCTGACATGTGGATCAGGCGCTGATAGAAAGTTGGGCCCATGAAGATCATTGACCGGATCATTTCCCCTGTCCTGCCGTTGTAGAGCCGTTCTTTTCCCCATCTAGAGAATCCAGCTCTGCCCAATTGTGCAGTGTATACAAAATCAAATTTCAGATAGACAAGCTCAATACAAATTTTTTATCCAGGCAGTAAAAATATGGAATGAGATCCAGTAGAGTTGATAAAATCTGAGCAGTTGAGAGTATAAACCAAAAGGATCATATTTTATTAATCGCTTTATCATAAGAATGGAGCACACCTGTGAAGTTGGTCTGCTATAGCATCGACAGATAAAGCAGAGAAAGGGGTGGCATATTTCAACGGGTCACCACGAGCAAGGGCAATCCCTTTCCCAAGGGCCGCTTCCAGAAGCTGGCCAGGAGTTTGTCTTGATGGAAATGCATGTGGGTTAATCACAACATCTGGAACTATTCCTTGTATAGTGAAGGGGAAATTTTCTTGCGAATCTAGACACCCAAGCACGCCCTTCTGTCCATGCATACTTGAAAACTTATCACCCAGACAAGGAGAGCGCACCTGAACAGGTAAACCACAGCTAATGAATTCTACGAAAGAGGTAGATTTAATTCCTGACAAAATCTTATTATTTTTCATATCAGATTGTCAGATTTATTTCCAGACAAAATGTTATTATTTTTCAGCCTATTTACTGAAAGCACTAATTAGAGTGAGAAATACTACTAATGACAGAATCCACTCCGTATTCAAGCTTTACCTGTCTCATTGAAACTACAGCGAAGTTCTTGCCATCATCGTTCGCTGATAACACAACTTTCTGCACCATCCCTTTCTCGGTATGTTTCAGTTTAATGCTGTGGTCAGCTCCAGCTGCTGTGCATTTCCCAATGACAATATCACCTTGCTGCATGTTTGCACCAATGTATGGAAAGCCGTCATCTTCAAGGCAGTCCACACGTCCAATCTTGCTAGGTGTCTTGCCAAAAGAGATCACATCCTCAGACTTTCTTCTCTTATCCTCGGAGTCTTTGTTTTCAACATCAGCCTTGTAGCTTCTTATATGCTCGGTTCTAAACATACCCCGCTCCAGGGAAGCCCGGTTCATGACCAGTGAATCTTCCTGATTATACCCAAGGTGAACATTGACCGCCACAATGGCGTTCTGCCCATTGAAGAACTCTGGCCTTGGCAGGAGATGATTCTTACCAGAGCTTCCCGACTTTCCAAGGACATCAGAAAGAGCCGTCCTGAAGAGTGGCTTCTGTGGATAGTACAGCTGGTGAGAAAGAGTATCCACTCTGATGTTAGAGTTTGTAGTGGAAAATCCAATTGCTTGTCCAGAATGCTTCTCGGACTGGTACAGAGCTCTTCTGGCATGATCATGGTTAACAAAGGGAACAATCCCACTGCTTAAACCCAGTAAAAAAGACCTGTCCAGCTCACAGTGAGTGTACTTAGTCTGTACTCTTCCTCCGACTCCCAGAAAGAGATATTTGATGCCCCAGGCCACCTTGCAGTCTTCCTCTTCCTCAACTCCTATCATTTCAATTATCCCCTTGTCCACAAGATCTTGAAATGTGTACTCATCGCCTTTCAAGGAATTGATCTTCATCAGATTTTCAACAACTAAAAGGGGACGAAGAATTCTTCCAGCATCACAAAATATACGCACTTCCCCATTTTGAACATCTCTCTTAATTTCAACCTAAACAAGAAATTAACAAAGTTGATTTAAAGAAAGAAAATCCATGATGAGCATATGAATATACAGAGAATAGAAATGGAGACAAATAGCCAAAGCAAGTTAGAAAGGAGTCAACACAAAAAAGAAAAAAAAGGGAGTGCGATGCAGAAGAAAAAAAAAGGCAAAGCAAACATACAACAATGACACCATGAAAATCAATACACAACCCCTCAAGTACAACCAAACAATGAAGTTGAAGGAAGATTGAAATGGTGAAAGTAAGTTTCAAGTTATTGCTACATGGCTCAACTATAGGAGGAAGAAAATCCAAGAGTACCTGGCTTGGCAACTTCTGCCGGCGTCGTCTCCTTCTCAACTCATCAGTGAAAGCAGATGAATCGGCACATACCCCTACCCATTCACCATTCAACAGAACTTTGTCTTTACCTTTGAGGGAAGTGCAAGTGTCATCAACGAGTTTCTCCATACCATAACTCAAGAGTTTTTCAGCTAGTGGCTGTTTGGTGGCTGTACTGACTATCCCAGTGATGGCCAAATTTTTTACAAGCCCACAGTTTTCACCATCTGGTGTTGCAATGAAGCAAAACCTTCCCCAGTGTGATGGGTGCCTGCATCATAAGACAATGGAAGTCACCACCATGCAACAAAAACATCAACCGACTGCCTGTGATCCCAATTTAACTACGGAGATAAGTACAAAATTTCAAACTGCTCTGAAACAAAAGACAGTAAAGATCAAGACATGAAAGATCCGCTTAAATGACTATTCAAGCTCAAAGATGTCCATGAACTTCTCACAATCGGTTTTTAACTCCTACACTCAGCCACACCACACCATCCACAATTCAGATAAATTTATGTATACTACGAAATAAATGAATAGATCTAACCAGATGAGCACACATGCATGAAAAGATAACAGTACAAAAATGATTGGATAGCCAGAATATTCACCAAAGATAAAAAATTGTATAGAGGCAATGGGGTAAGATAAGACTTCAAAAGCACTTACGGGTATCTGGCATCGCCGACCTTCCCAGTGTAAGAAACATGCTGGCGCGACTTGCGCAAATCACACATGGCCTGCAATGGATTTGTCCGCCTTAGGCTTGCAACAACACCAGCCGTCCTCTCCATACGTTTAAATGGATGTGACCATTGCCCTGTTGAAAATGCTCTTGAGAAACCATTGGTGACAACAGAAGCATCGAAGTACTGGTCAATTGTATCTATATGCCGATCCCCATATAGATCTCTCTGCATTAATTTCACCATTTTTCTCTCTGCGTGCTTAACATGCACATAAAGCTCACGTTCTAGAAGCTCAGCAGCCAATTCTAACCTTTTGTTTCTAAAGTCATCTCTATTCTCAACTTTCCTTCGGCCAGAGAAGGCCTGTAAGAGGCAATTCACCATATATCCAAGAAAGCGAGCTTTCTGTTTAACTCCACTCAGCTCTGGGAACAAATCTTTCTGTATTGAATCATGTATAGACTCTTGTGGAGGATATGGGCATTTTTTTATACAGTCCGCAAGGTAACTGAGAGCTTGATCTCTGTGTCGAAACCCATCACACTCCTCATCAGCATCATGAATTGAAGCCATTAATATATTGCTTATTTGCCCATCTGATGTGTCACAATCTATTAAATCAACAACTTCCCTATCCGATGACACCCCTAGAGCAAAAAACAGCACCCAAACAGGAACTTCCACTAATAAACAATATACTCTCAGCACCTTTTCTCCTCCTCCAATGTTTTCAGCTTTTGGATTTTCAGCAAGTTTAACAAGAGCCTTCCTCTTCTTGGAAGGAACTCTATATGAAACTTTCCAGTAAGGGTTGCTGGAAATCCAAAGCCGGTTCAAGCAAATCTGCTCTTGTGCTATGAAAGCCTGCAATACAGAATAACAATCCATCACTTTTATAGTTATCAGTTAGCTGAGAAAGACAGGGACCAAACATCAACAAGTAACAGTATAATCGATTTTTACGGAATTAAGTTTTAGAAAGGGACTAAAATAAATCTCACGAATACATAAGCATGCAATCAAACAGATAATGCGGCCATAAGTTACAGAGCATCTGGATAAAGCACGACAGCATGCTGGCAGCTGTTTGCCAATTTTATAGTAAAATAAATCCGGAAAATGCATAATAACATAAGCTCATGCAACGGCAACTTAAGAAGACTAAAAGCAACAGAAATGCCATGATGTCCATAGCCCCCCAGTTTAATATCATATTTTTCAGTTCAGATTGGGAATCACATGATCTATGCTTTCAAGTGTATGCGGCGTGCATTAGAGGCATATGGCTCCTCACTCAGTTAAATTGTAATGCAAAAGACACTGTTTGATGTATGCTTCAGTCAGAAAAGGAGGTCTTTGATTCCAAAAAGAAAACATGAAGGTAATAATTAGTACACGTATATCAATAAATATTCACAATGCATTGAATAATCCAAGATGCTGTCGATGACTTCACTTTATAATGACGAGATCACCAATTAAATAGATGATGAGGCACTTGTAATATAGTGAAATGGAAATGCAAGTGGCATAATTTTTTAAATTTGTGTCATCTATAAAAAAAAATTAGTTAACAGCCTGTAAATTAAAATTGAAAACTGAGAAGTTATCGGCCCACTTTTGGAAGGAAAATCAATGGCTTTAGCCTCCATCGAGATTTCCAACAGTGCCAAGCAGTATATTGCCATGAAACCACTGGAATTACATAAAAATCTGCGAATAGGTTGATAGTCATAATTATATTCCACGGAACTCCAGTTGGATTTATTTTGTAAAAAGTACAATTGAGATTTTCTTAGTGAAGATTGCAAAAAAAGAACATAGTGCAGCCAAAAAGAGGTACAACACCTCACCTTCTCAGCACCCTTGACAATAAAGTAGCCTCCATGGTCAAAATCACAGTCTACTTTTTCTGCCTCTGTCATCCTGCAGAGATCAGAGTTCACCATTACAGGAATCCTGCCAATGAGGACATCCTTGTCTTCCTCAAGTACAACTTCCTTGTGCAGGAATTGCTCTTTTCCAGTCTTAAATTTGTCACCTCTTTTCATCTGCTGAGTGTATACCTAACATAGAAGAATTGAAAGATAAGTAATATCCAAACACAGCAGATCATACATTAAAAGACTTGCAAACCTTTGGATGATGGAAGACTTCTAACCTAAGGCTACAAGTCAGTAAGTCACTTCCTTTAAAATTGGAACTTGATATAAAGCATCAGAATCCTTGAAGGGTGACATTTTTTAAGGGAAAGTTCACTGGAGAAATCTATATACCTCTTCTTAACTCAAGAGAAAGAAAGCAGAAAAAAATAGAAAAAGGAAGAAAAAGTTTGTTACAGAAGACACTGAATAAGTGAACAAGTAGGAAGTCTATCCTAATTAAGATTAAATACGAATCACTTGAAGCATGAGCAAGATACGAAATCAGGGTCGTTGAGCCAACAGAAGATCAAATATGTAGTACATCAACCATAATAGCTAATTTGGAATAATTTTTTCAGAAAAACCATGTCATTCTTGGAAAGCATGGGCCACAAATATAAGAGTGCGGATGGCATTGAGTTCAGCATCAAAAGTAGTACATTAAGCTCCAATACGGAATTTACAAGAAGCACGATCAAGAGAAAACAACACAATACACTTCCATGCAACAGGTCAGGAGGCTATAGGCACTAAAAAATGCATCAGATAGACGAATGTTCCCTACTCCATTTATAACTTACATACTGACCATTCCATTAGTCACTTACTCATTCATGCTGAGTTATTAGCATAATCTACCTACTGATCATTTCACAGTAAGTGTATCCATAAGGAACATTGAAATTTTATCTTAAACCCTACATGAACACAAAGGATCCTTTATTTTTTTGCAGCTTAAGTGTGCCCAGCAATACAGTCAGTCCAGCAAGATGATATACATAATAAGCAACAGATGGCACAATGAAAAGGCACTACACAAGATAGTAATCAACTAAGAAACCATAAGCAACAGTTTCAGCAGCAAACCTCAAAATGTGTTTTAACCATGATCCTCGCAGAATACGTCATGTGCTGGAGGCGGGCATGCCTTGGATACATATCAAGGAACCCTTTACCACCATCAGTCTCTTCCCCCGCGTAAAACCTGGGGCGCTCAAGGCTGACATCCCCGAAGCGGACCAGAGCATATCGGAAGTCGCCATCGCCTTTCTTGGAGGGATCATACCCTGGCTCCACTTTGATCTCACCAATACTCTCAAAGACCTTCTTAATTCCTTGTCGAATGAAGTCATTATACGAGTTGATCTGGTGACTAACAAGCCCATGCTGTCTGAAAAATGCAGACGCCGCTTTCTTACAGAAACTGGACAGTTTGGCCTCCCCAAGCTCAACAAAGTCAGTGTACTCAAACTCCCCATCATCAAAATCATCTTCCTCGTCTATCTCCATGTTAGAACCACTCCATGAAGCCTTCCCATTGGCACTGGTGGTGCCCAGATCCTCCTTTCCATCAGCACCCATGATCTAAATAGTAAGGGAAAGAAGAAAAAAATCAGAATCAAAACAAATCTGTGTGAGTTAGCTTGCTCAAACATGCAAAGGTGTCAAATTAGGGCATCGCTCCAACCCATCATTTTGGGTCAAATTAGAAAACCACAGAAATGTGGAAACTTGGGTCTTTCTCAATTGAGAAAATAAAAGGAACCAGACAGTAGGAAACAAAATTCAATTGAGGACGACAAGTTCAAACCGATCAAATGTGGAGACAAGGAAACGAAAACCTGGAGAGAGATACACACGAATTTGTAGAGTTTGACGAGGCAGAGCGGTGAAGAATTCTCTCTCCGGAGTTGGTCGTTCCGCCCTGATTCTGTGTGTGGTTCCTTCCTAGGGTTGAATGAGCTTTGCCCGTTGGGAGTGTATCGCGAATGTACGCTCACACCATTGAGTGAAGTGTGTACCCACGAGTTCAAATATACACATTTGTAATATGTTACATGTAGTGTACCAGGTCATGGGTCCGGTTCGATAACCCAACCGAACCGATGGTTCCAGCCAACCCTAAACCGGTTCAGTTCAGTTTCAGTTTGGGGGTTCCCGGTGAACCGTATTAATCGGTTCCTGTTTCGGTTTGAGGATTCCCAACCGGACTAAACAGCCGGTTCACCTATCGGTAATTTTGGCTTTTAGGTTTTGAAAATACTGTAACTAATCGCTAATCCGGCCGTTTTAACCCTTCAAACCGGGTTCATTAGATTTTGGATTATTTTTGATCTTTTTTTCCCTAAAATTCCAGAATCGGAAAATCGAAAGAGAGATGATTTCGATTTCGGTTTAAGTTTCACAAAACTCGAAACCGGAATCGTCGGTTCGATTAACCGACACGTGTCTACACACAACACTTGTCCATAAGGACCATAACTCCATAAGTGGTCAGGTATTGGGCCGCTTTCTTTATAGTTGGGCCTTTTTTCTATTAATCAATTGTGAGTAGGTTAATAAACGGTACCCAAAGTGAAAAGATTGAATAGAGCGAAAAAAATGGCGATTGCTGAGAACTCGAAGAAAGGCGGGAATTAGCGATTGAGCTTCCGCATCGATGGGAATGGCAGAAGAAGACTCAGAACGAACTCAAAATCCAATTTCCCTCGACATCACAACTTGAAAGAGACGAACTTCTTCTTCTTCTCTAGGTCGCCACTTTGTAAGTTATCTCTTTCGATTTCTTAGCCTCGTCTTTTAGGTCTGATCAATTCAATTTCTCTCCTCTTCGGAAAAAATCGATCTCTTTCCTCCCCATTTCGTTGAGAATGCTTGTGATTTCAGTTGTCAATTCAGCCTTCAAGGTACCGTTTTATTATTCCTCCAATAGTAATTCGGGAATGTACCATATTGCTTGTCTTCACGTTTTGTTGCCGGATTTCAAAACCCTAAATCCTGCGCGATTAGGAAATTTCAAAAATCGACAAGTATGGTGGTTTAAGACTATAAATGTTACAAGCTCCAATCCATTTTGTGCGAATTGGATTTGTGTCTTTGCTTTATAGTGTATGTCTAAATTCATATTTCTTGCCTGTGCTGTGAAATTGAGATACAAGAAACCCCATAATAAGGGCTGGTTGGAATTGGTGAATAATATATCATCAAGGAGAGTTCTGCTGTATGCTGTAAGTAGTGGGTGCATGTAGTCACACTAAGCATAGTATTGGAGGCAAGTTCACTTAGTTTGAGCTGGTTTTAGATGTCTAAGACTTCATGCTACATGCTTCTGGATGATGTAATCTAAAACATTCAGTTAATTACTGACTTCTGACTGGGATTCCTGTGGTGACAGCTTACCGCCATGGAGGCCAGTGTCATGACATCTGATGAAGCTGTTGGGAAGTTGACTGAGATGGGTTTTGAACTTTCTTTAGCTGCACAAGCCATAGAGGCAGTCGGACCATCATTGGATAATGCTGTTGACTATATATTAGCACAGTCTTCAAAACAAAATGAAGCTTCATCTTCGTGTCACAAAGGATCAAGCTCTACGAAAACCAAATCTGCAAACAGAAGATCATTGTGCACACTGCGTCCTTTCTACCAGACTAGACAGACCAGCATAAAGGAAGTCCTTGGATTGACAAACAGCACAAAAAGAGTCAACGCTGATTGCACATCTAACATAACCAACCCTAAGCCGAAGGTTCATCCTCAAGTTGTAGAGGAACAAAATGAATCAAAACTGCCTGATCGTGGAGGGGGATCTGAAACTCAATCTCATTTAAACCATCAGCCTGGGTCATTTACATTCTTAAACCGGCATTCAGATGCAAGTGCACAACAAGATGTGCAAATTGGTTGTGACTTGGACCAAAGAGTCAGTATTGTGTTGCAAAAACATTTTGGGTTTTCATCCTTGAAGAGCTTTCAAAAGGAAGCTCTAATTGCCTGGGCTGCCCATCAGGATTGCTTGGTTCTTGCAGCAACCGGTTCGGGTAATACTTTTCCGACCTGCTCTCCCCCTTTCTTTCTTGCTGACTTGAATATGTTGCTTTGACTAATTTTTTGCAATAACTGTATGCAGGCAAGTCTCTATGCTTTCAGATACCAGCCCTATTAACTGGAAAGGTAGTGGTGGTAATTTCACCACTGATAAGTTTGATGCATGATCAGTGCTTAAAGCTTGCAGAACATGGTGTTTCAGCCTGCTTTCTTGGCTCTGGACAAACTGATAAAAGCATAGAAAATAAAGCAATGAATGGCAAGTATCAAATTGTTTATGTTTGCCCAGAGACAATTTTAAGGTGAAGCTTAAAAAAACCATCTGACTTGCTGAAGAAAGTTGTTGTTCTGTTGCAAAACTAACTCTAATAGTTTCTTTGTAGATTGATTCAGCGGCTTCAGGATCTTGCGGAAGGTCGGGGGATAGCTCTGTTTGCCATTGACGAAGCACATTGTGTTTCTAAGTGGGGCCATGATTTTAGGCCGCATTATAGGTTTATATCTATACTATCAATTTCTCATTACTTCACAACATCAGAATAGTTTTTCATGTTATTATTTTAAATTAGGGGAAAAGGTGAATATCGTAGTATATTTTTGCTTTTGTCTTAAATGCTGTTCATGTTCTGATTATTTCAGGAAGTTATCTATTTTGCGTGAAACTTTTGCTGCATGCAAAATGGAATTCTTGAAGTTTGACATACCCATAATGGCATTAACTGCAACTGCCACCCCTCGTGTTAGAGATGACATTCTTCAGTCTCTCTGCATGTCAAAGGAAACAAAAATCGTGCTAACATCCTTCTTCCGTCCTAATCTGCAGTTCTCAGTAAGTATATTGGGCATACAGTATTACATCTAGAGAATCAGTTCACGTTATAGTACAACACTTAATGTATGTTCCGTTGCCTTATGTTATGTACTGATCTGTGTGTATGAAAACACGTTTAAAATCGGATAGATTATAGGAATGACTCCCGAGGTTTCTCCATAAATATGGCGCCTTGTCTTTATGCCCCTTGCCTCTGTTTATTACTTTATTTGATAGTAAAGTACAACACTTAATGTATGTTCCATTGCAGCAATACATGTGATGCATTGCTGCATTTACTGAACGTTCCTCTTCCATCTTATCAAATTATACAGGTGAAAAACAGTAGATGCTCTCATTTTTCACACGACAATGATTTCAGTGAATTAGTGGAACTGTATACAAGCAAAACTGCTGCCAGCAACAAAAAACAAGGTTTCCAGTGGCTAAGCCTTAAGGGAGTATCTGGCTGCTCTAGTAATGCCGCAAACAGTACCATGTCCGAGGCAAGCAGCGCATCTGTGAGTGATGTAGATGATGATAGATTTGATGTAAATGGTGAAACTAATTCAGCTGGTGAAAATGATTCGCAAACTCTGAAGGGGAAACAGCTTACAGCGGAATACCTGGAAGATGACAGTGATGATTTGCAAGCAGCAGATGATTTTGATGGTAAGTAAGGTTATTCACCTTTTGGATATTGGTAATCGTAAGGTTTCATCAAATCTTTCAGTTTGCCCAACTCATACTATTTTTGATTGTTATTGTCCATCTGGTTTTGATGTCCTTTCAGTAACATGTGGGGAATTCTCTGGACAACTTGCCAATAAAAACATGGAGCTTTGTAATTCTGCCGAGTTGCTCCCACCATCTTTAAATCCTGAAAAAACACCAACACTTATTCAAGGTTCTCTAAAACAAGGGCCTACAATCATATATACACCAACGAGGATACAAACAGGGATGATAGCTGGATTACTTTGCGTGCGTGGCGTAAAAGCAGCCGCTTACAATGCAAAAGTACTCATATTCCTCATTGTTAGAATAAGGACTTTATATTTGATACTTCCTGGCTATATAACTTGTTTTCTTGATTTTGTTTTTTCTTAGTTACCAAAGACCCATCTGAGGCAAGTTCATAAGGACTTCCATGCAAACAAGTTAGACGTAGTAGTTGCCACTATTGCTTTTGGAATGGGAATAGACAAACACAACGTGCGAAGAATCATCCACTACGGCTGGCCCCAAAGTCTGGAAGCCTATTATCAAGAAGCAGGGAGAGCTGGAAGAGATGGCAAACCAGCAGAATGCATTCTATATGCAAATCTTTCAGGCTCCCCATCTCTCCTCCCAAGCAAAAGGAGCGAAGAGCAAGCAAAACAAGCTAATGCAATGCTAACCGATTGCTTCAAATACGGCATGAATACATCCGAATGTAGAGCCAAGATTTTGGTGGAGTATTTCGGGGAGGAATTCGGTGGGAGGAAATGCATGACATGTGATACTTGTAAAAAAGGGCCTCCTGAGCAACAGAATCTCAAGGCCGAAGCCAGGCTTTTCTTGCAGGTGATAGGATCTTATCATAGACAGTTCAGCAATGATGTTGACTACGATGAATTTCTGTCAGGTGAGTATCAAAACAAGTGCAAACCCGGTCTGAAGATGTTTGTCTCAAAAACAAGGGAACTGTGCAAGGATTTTGTTGCGAAGGAATTTCTGTGGTGGAGGGGTTTGGCCCGTGTACTGGAAAACAAAGGACTTATAAGAGATATGGAGGAAGGAAGGGGAGGAGTTCATATAAGGCTTCCTGAGTTGACACGGAAGGGGATGAAGTACTTGGAATGTGAGGAGGAGGATGAGGGGTTTTGGGTTTACCCCGAAGCTGACATGTTGCTTGCTGGTGCTGTGTCGTCATTGGATGGCTTTTGTTTGGGGGTTTCTGCGCAGAGAAGAGGATGGGCAGATCCCGAAACCCGGAAACAGAGGCTGGAGATGAGAAGAGCTAACCGAAAGCCGAGGAAGAGGAAGAGGGACAAGAGTTTTTTTCAAAAGCTTGCCAAGAAGTACGGGTAAATGCAATTTCCTTTGATGGGTTGGTTGGAACTTGGACTGCAGTAAATTGCTAGTTATTTTGACAAATCTTTTGTAATCCGTTCCGTTGGTTGTTTTAATGGCAATGGATTAGGTGCTTACCTGAATATACTTCCTCTATTCTTCGGTCTTTGTTGTTGCAAACATTTATTTACCTAACTACTATTGTAAATCCAACCTGTATGTAGCCTGGTAATAGAGGATGTTTAATGATGTGCTGAGATTGGTCACAAAAAGATGTATTAACAGTGATTAACCAAATATTACTCCTCTTGGACATGTTCAATACGGTGAACTACTGTATTTTAAAATGGGGAATTAGTACCAAATGCCCCTATTTGATAATCCGTTTGCAAATATAACCTTTTTTCTTTCGATTTGCAAAAATGCCTAAAAATATTGCGATTATGCCTAAAAATATTACATTCATGCCCAAAATGACTAATTTTTATCAAATAAAATAAAAAACGAAATACTTTTAAAAAATCGAAAATTATTATTTTTATTAATGTTTTATTTGAGAAATAAAATATTTTAACAAACTTTATTTTTTATCCAAATTTGAAAATATATATAAATAAAAAGATTTTATAAATATTTTAATGTTAAAACAAGATTTCGTTTTTTGATCTATCCTTTTTTAAAAATAAAAGAAAAATTGGAAATCTTACAAAAGAGGGCAAATAATCTCTCCGGATATAGATTTACCATCGTCTCTTTAGAAAAGGGTGACAGGATATTTCGTTGTGTATGACAAGATGTTTATTGAGGATGACAAGATGAATCTCACCCTACTTTGTGATGAAACGAAGATAATCACGAAGATAATAACGATCAATGTTGAAACGAAGATAATAATGATCCACATGTAGTTATGTTTTATATTTTCAAAAATTATATTCAACAATATCTTCCACCATATGTCATTGTTTCTAAATAATCTTAATGTTTCAAAACTATTTTCTTGTTTTATATTTTCTTTTTCTTTTGTATTTTTCAATTCTGTATTTAGAAATAAGATTTAGTGAAAGAAGAAAAAAGCAATGTTTTTTAGAAGAAACACATGTTTTTAACACGAAAAAAATGATATGATATTATTTTACAAAAGGGTGGCATGATATTTCGTTGTGTATGACAAGATGTTTACTGAGGGTGACAGGATGAATCTCACCCTACTTTGTGATGAAACGAAGATAATAACGAAGATAATCACGAAGATAATAACGTTCAATGTTGAAACGAAGATAATAATGATCCACATTTATTTATGTTTTATATTTTCCAAAAATATCTTCCACCATATCTTCTACAATATGTCATTGTTTCCAAAAATTCTTAATGTTTCAAAAGAGTGACAGGATATTTCGTTGTGTATGACAAGATGTTTACTGAGGGTGACAGGATGAATTTTACCCTACTTTGTGATGAAACGAAGTTAATAACGAAGATAATCACGAAGATAATCACGAAGAATGTTGAAACGAAGATAATAATGATCCACATTTATTTACGTTTTATATTTTCAAAAAATATCTTCAACAATATCTTCCACCATATCTTCTAAAATATCTCATTGTTTCCAAAAAATCATAATGTTTCAAAACTATTTTCTTATTTTATATATATATATTTTTTCTTTTTCTTTTTTTTTAATTCTGTATTTAAAAAGAATTTCCAGAAATTATGGATAAATATTTTTATTGTAATTATAATGATTTTTTAAACAAGCTTCTATTTAAAAGAAAATACAAAATAATGTAAATTTTATTGCAAAAACGCCCAAAACAGCATGCTTCGCTATTTTTTTGTTTTAAGGGGCGTTTTTGCAAACCGTTTTTCTGGGTGGGGAATTTTCGCAAATTTCCCTTTTAAAATTTCAATGTCATCCTAGACTACAACATTTTTAATGCATAAACCATATATTTTCGTTTACTTGAATGTGTCTGGGGAAATTATCACATTTCTGGACAAGTTTCATTGGGCTGTTAATGGGCCGATGGTTATATAATTGGGCCCAACTGTTGGGCCTTTAACACTTTTCATGTTATTTCCCAAGAAACTTCGAGACATAACCAGACGACGCATTTCTCAGTCAGTTTTGGAGGGGCTTTTTTCCTGAGAGTTCAAGAAATCAAAGAAGAGATCAAGAAATCGAGACTTTCAATGAGACATTTCCTGGTGAATTTCATGTGTTTTCCTCTTTCCTCTTGTCAATTTCTGCACGAATCAGTGCTTGTGTTTAGTGGAAGTGAATGGAGCTCTTAATTGTTTGTGTGTTTGCAGAAGAGAGTTCCATTTTCAGTCTCCAACCGAAAATGGCTTCTTCGAGCTACGGCTGTTGCGAGCGTTGCGGGCTCAGCTCTTGTCTACTCCGACGTAGATTCCGATTACAGTAAGTTTGAGTTCTTGTAGGTTTTTCAACTAGAGTTCTTTCTTCCTTGTATCATCAGCATGATGGAAACAAAAGCGTTCAATGCGGAAGTTATCTGTTGAGGCTTGTCTATGTATGTGAGGTGAGTGGTGAAATGTTGCGTTACAATGTGATTAGGAGGTTTGGAATGATAACTAGGTCCCTCATGGATTTTCATAGCCTAGGCTTTTTTTATGTGTTCTTGCGGTTTTCATGATCAATGGTTGAGTATCTCTGCTATTCTTTGTTTCTTGATTCTTGAAATTGGCCTTTAATACCTGTATAGGGACAGGAATGTCATTAGCGATTCCTGCTTTTGCATCTGATGTGTTGTCAACACCATGGAGATCGGAATTGTTGTCCCTTGGGCCATTAGCATCTGGTATGATATTTGTCTGAGCAATTTTCCGATTTAGAAATCCACACCTTGCCTGGTTTTTTACCATTTGAATGATTTATGTTGGTGAAGGAAAGCATCAAACTCATGTCTGTAATGTGGCTTCAAGCCAAGGTGGGGGTGGGAGCTCTGAACCTTCTAGCTCTAATCCCAAACATGATTGCCAGTGTCTGGGTAGAGACACTATTACTAATGCTGCTGCTAAGGTTGGTCCTGCTGTTGTCAACTTGTCGGTGCCTCAGGGTAAGCATCAAATGCTCGTATTATTTTATTCAATGGCTTGTGGATCACTTTTAAGCTATATTGGCTTTATTTCCTTGTAGGATTTCATGGACTGACCATGGGAAAGAGTATGGGGTCTGGAACTATTATCGATCCAGATGGTACTATCCTAACCTGTGCCCATGTAGTAGTGGATTTTCAAGGCATGAAGCCTTTATCCAAAGGCAAGGTCAGTTATAAGTCTTCTGTACTCAATCGGTCTTAATTTCTCATTATTACATAAAATGGCGCCACAAATGAAAGCCAATATGCATTGATGGATTTTTATTTTCTGGGAGGATTACAGGTCGAAGTGACCTTGCAAGATGGCCGGGCATTTGAGGGCACGGTGTTACATGCAGATTTACATTCTGATGTTGCAATTGTCAAGATCAAGTCGAAGTTGCCACTTCCAGCAGCAAAGTTTGGGTCGTCTAGTAAACTCCGTCCTGGTGATTGGGTTATATCCCTGGGTTGCCCTCTTTCTCTTCAAAATACAGTGACTGCAGGCATTGTAAGGTATGCTAAATAGATGAATACAGAAGTTGAAGGATCTTTGATCAGTTAACTTGTTAGTAGTATGGAAAATGAACAATGTACAAATTATGGCTATCCTCTTGCACCTAGAGTTTATGTATCCGTGGTGATTATTTATGCATGGGAATAACCTTTATTTCTATGATTGTTCTTTGATCTTTTCCCTCTTGACAGTGTATGCTAATTGGTTTTCTTTTTACTTGTTTGAGCATCTAGTTGTGTTGACCGGAAAAGCAGTGATTTGGGTATTGGAGGAATGAGGAGAGAATACTTGCAAACCGACTGTGCAATTAATCCGGTAATGTAGTTTCCTTGGCCCTATGCTTTTGTATACAATCTAAAAAAATATTCTAGAGAAAAGTTGTCATTGTAGCTCCATTATTTTATAAATTCTGCTCCAATTGTTTACTACAGGGAAACTCTGGAGGACCATTGGTCAACATGGATGGTGAGGTAGTTGGTGTGAACATTATGAAAGTATATGCTGCTGATGGATTGAGCTTTGCTGTGCCGATAGATTCTGTTTCCACAATAATTGAGCACTTCAAAAAGAGTGGGTTAGTTCTAGATCACATTAGATCTGACTTACACAATATTTCACACAGTGTATACTTCATATTTTCATCTTAATCCACCTACATTGCCCTTTTTGGGATTTTAATGTCATAAAGAGGACATGTGATGGACTTTTACTGCTGTTGCAGGAGAGTAATCCGACCCTGGATTGGACTAGAAATGATTGACCCCAATGAGATGATCATAGCTCAGCTTAAAGATAGAGATCCTACGTTCCCTAACGTTGATAGAGGCGTTCTTGTGCCAATGGTATGAGTTTCTAGCAATCATCAAAACTTTTACATTTCACTTTTCAATAGCTGCATCATGAATGTTAGTATGCTGCAAATTTTTTGAGATCTCTAAATAGTTGGTTGCTTCATTGATGGTTATTATGGAAGCTGTCATGATCTGACTTAATAGTTACTCTAGTAATAAAGACTGTCTTTTTGCTATTCTTACGGATAATCAGGTTATATTGGTTCGATCGTGTATCTAGTAGGAAGACGTTGTTTAATATCATTTCCATTGATAGATATACATTTGCATCTGTTGAACAGGTAACTCCAGGCTCTCCTGCTGACCATGCCGGATTCAGACCCGGTGATGTTGTCATAGTTTTTGATGGAAGGCCTGTTCAAAGCATAAAGGAGGTACTAAATGCCCTTTCCTCTTCATCTTATATACTATAAAATTCACATTGCATATTCATTTCCCGTTTTTTTTCTTTTGTTATTTCTGGGTGTGGCAGATCATTGAAATAATGGGTGACAAGGTTGGGGTTCCATTGAAGGTAGTTGTGAAAAGAGCAAATGATGTTGTGGTGAACCTGCTAGTGACTCCTGAAGAGGCAAACCCCTATGTGTAGGCAATGCATATTTACAATTCAGTGCAAATTGTGGTCTTGAGCCTGTAGTTACAATGTAAGAACTTGAATTATAAAGCACAAATCTGTACCCAAACGGTCTTGAGAGATTCTTACTTTTTCCTGGGTTTATAGCGTTGCAGGCTGATTACTCGGCATCGGTGTGCTACATCAGTAGTAGAAACACAGGTTTATAAACGTCAGTATATTGGAATTGATTCTTTTGATTGTTTAGCATAAACATTGTGACTGCTGTATCAATGGCGATAGCTATCTCTTTCATTGTATAATGACATCATTAAGTTTAGATTCTTAGATGCAGTTGTACAACCATTGAATGACCGACGGTTTGATCCTTGCGTATTATATAGTGCAACTAAGTTGCACCGTACGCATTCAGCAAGAGTGAAACGAAAAGCGAAGCTTAATTTTTAAACCAGCATTGCGAATTGTGATCCTGTTAAGGGACAACAATACCGTTGTTTACTGCAATATGAACGCATGATATTGTCAACTATATACACAACTTGCAGGTGATAGGATCTTATCATAGACAGTTCAGCAATGATGTTTACTACGATGAGTTTCTGTCAGGTGAGTATCAAAACAAGTGCAAACCCGGTCTGAAGATGTTTGTCTCAAAAACAAGGGAACTGTGCAAGGATTCTGTTGCCAAGGAATTTCTGTGGTGGAGGGGTTTGGCCCGTGTACTGGAAAACAAAGGACTTATAAGAGATATGGAGGAAGAAAGGAGTGGAGTTCATATTAGGCTTCCTGAGTTGACACAGAAGGGGATGAAGTACTTGGAGTGTGAGGAGGATGAGGGGTTTTGGGTTTATCCTGAAGCTGACATGTTGCTTGCTGTTGCTGTGTCGCCATTGGATGGCTTTCGTTTGGGGGTTTCTGCGCAGAGAAGAGGATGGGCAGATCCCGAAACCCGGAAACAGAGGCTGGAGATGAGAAGAGCTAACCGAAAGCCGAGGAAGAGGAAGAGGGACAAGAGTTTTTTTCAAAAGCTTGCTAAGAAGTACGGGTAAACGCAATTTCCTTTGATGGGTTGCTTGGAACTTGGACTGCAGTAAATTGCTAGTTATTTTGACAAATCTTTTGTAATCCGTTGGTTGTTTTTAGAGCAGGAAATGTAAGGCAGTGTTTTTGCCATTCTGCCCATTTTTACATAAGATAAGTTTAATGGCAATGGATTAGGTGCTTACCTGAATATACTTCCTCTATTCTTCGGTCTTTGTTGTTGCAAACATTTATTTACCTAACTACTATTGTAAATCCAACCTGTATGTAGCCTGGTAATAGAGGATGTTTAATGATGTGCTGAGATCTATACTATATATATAACTAGTATTTCCGGCCCCTGCCTACGGCAGGGGGCAACGCTCTTTTTATACGGCCTTTATGTAATTTGATTTAAATGTAGAAACACATTTGATAGAGTTATAGTGCGTCTTAAATAAGAAATGTAGATTAATCGGTTTTCTGATCCTATGACGTGTGACTGGACCCGATATGGAATGAGAACATCCGTATCTACTATATATAATAATTGATGGTGAATCCCGTGCGATGCACGGGCCCGTATTGTTAGTTTTTTGATTTCAAGGTTAAGGGAATTTTTTTAGTTATTATATATGGTGAATCGGTTCTCTTTTATTGATGCCAATAGTATGTTATAAGTGCCAAAAAAATATTCCAACGACTCTCCATTCGCATCAAATAATTATTAGTTTTTTTTAGTTTTTTTTGTAGGAGATATGCTGTATCCTTATTTTCTATATGGGTTTTCAAAAAAAAATATTTGCATGCCTAGCATGGGCCTACATTTTTTTTTTGATTTTTTTTTTGGTAATATATTTGAATTTTTTGTGTTACTTCTTTTCTCACTAACCTATAAAATGCGAAGTAGTTCAATCATACCATTTGAAACCAATCATCACTAATCTATACCTAAAAATAATCACCAAAAAATCTAAGAGATTTTGCAATTCTCGTAACACTAAACCCAATTTCAATTTGGTATGAAGGAAATAAACAGCAGTTTTTTTGCGCCAAATATAAATAAGGAGTCAAATAGAGGGTGCATCAAACCATACACTTGCAGTTTAAACTCCTCAATATAGAATCGAAAGCAATCAAAAGATCTAGGTTTATTTTATCAACGTTTAAATCTTTAAAATTCCAAAAAATTATATAAACAAAACAGAACTATTAAACCCATGGAGAAGAACAACTGGCTTTGTACTCCACTGGCATTGAACTGCACTGCACTGCACATCATAAAAGCGTAAATGGAAAATGAGCTTTGGGCTAATGAGGAGATCACTGCATAATTGATTTTGTTACCTTATAAAATATGTTTTTCTTTGAAAGGGAAGCTCCATGTGCCAATACCAGCCTTACAACATCCAGATGCTCACCTCTTGCAGCATGATGAAGTGGCTGTAGCACAAAGAAAATCAGTACAGCATTCTGCTTATCCAGCCAAATCAAAAATCACGGAACCCGATTTGAAAATTCTCACAGCAATGACAGTTCAGAATCTAATACAGATTTGAAAGTTTTCGAGGAGTTCAATCTGACATACCGTATCAGCCTCAACACTTGAGTTGTAGCTCTACTGAGTAAAAGTTGGACTATCTGAGTATAGCCTACACTCAGCATCAGAAAAAGACATCAATAACTTAGCAACAGAAAAGTGTTATGTCACTGTTTACAGATCAAGGTCATTGGATTATAATTTATAATTTACCCCCAGCACAGGCATCATGTAACGGAATTGCCCCGTCCTCGTTCTAGAAGAAGCTGAAAAGGCAGTTCGAGTAACATGTCATGATTGTCATCAAACAAATCATTACATGAGGAACACAAACAGATCAAAGCAGCAACTATTTCAAGGATAAAGCTCTAGAGCTAAACCTGGACACAGGCCAAATGGCCATACAGGCAGGCGAGATGAAGGCAGGCGAGATGTTGTAAGTAGCTGACATCCCAAGATGATCCAAATACGTGATTTTCCATCCAAGAACATAGATATTACAGAAGGTTAATAGATTACCAAAAATTGTGCTGACCACATTAATGACCACGGTCCACCGCCTCTCGTGGCCAAAACCATTGAAGGGCATGTGATGCATTTGTATAGCCAGTGTACTCAGTGTTCGCCTTCAAATCATCCACTATGAAGAAAGATATTTCATGACAAATGTTAGGAACCAAAGTTGCAGAGTTTGTCCTAATTAGTCAATACAGCTGAAGATACACCAACTTACAGTCAATTTCCGGAAGTCCACTGATAAGGAACTCAAGCTCTTTATCATTAAAGAGAGAAATAGGCTCCCGTGGCACTAACTCGTTGAATCCCTCAAGGAATAAATTGATTTGGGGACGAATGGCATTGGTCAAATTATGATCAGCCACCAAGTCAACATACTCGTGCTTAGTTTCTTCTGTCACTCATATATTTCTTCCTTGGAGTTTAAGCTCAAAATCAGTTACCTTTACCACCAAAAACCAATTACCAGGAATTAGGAGCAGTTTTCGTATGGTTACAAAGCAAACTTCAGATGAAAAAGGTGTCAAAAACCAAAATTTGGTTTCGAAGTGCCACATCATTAACAAATGATACCTCAGTCTTCTCATATAGGATAAGCTTTTCCTCGTCAGCATCCATTGAATGTAAGGTTTGGAATATCACATATATCATTCTGGAAAGCAAACCCAGAACAAACAGAATTTTAACAAAC
The DNA here is from genome assembly GCA_934048045.1 of Polygonum aviculare. Classification (NCBI taxonomy): domain Eukaryota; kingdom Viridiplantae; phylum Streptophyta; class Magnoliopsida; order Caryophyllales; family Polygonaceae; genus Polygonum; species Polygonum aviculare. The sequence goes on from OW204024.1 coordinate 8,888,947, forward strand.
ACAACAATCAGCAAGCACAAACAAAAACTGCTTGATAAATGCAGGAGTACATTAAGGAAAATGTACATCAGCCTGTTGTGACAAATTAGACCTATTATGTATGCAACCAAAGTATACCAATTGAGATTAGTATCCTCAAATATGAGAGATTCTCTTGCTAAAACTAAACAAAATCCAGTGATATTATGAGAGATCATACAACTGTCCTTTGCTGATTAAGCCCACCCTCAGTATGTATAACTATGTATCCATTTGTTTCATTCCCTGAAGGAAGATCTGCAAGGAGCAAACAAACATATTAGATGCATATACTAGTGTCATACTAAGGCCCACAGGAAAAAGAACCTGAAATTAAGAGTGCATCCTTCACTACTGGAAAGAAGAAATATTCCCTTCATATCTGGCATATATTCAGTACATGTACAATATATCTAGGTGAGACCAGATGTTAATGCATGAAGATTACATTCAAACAAAGGATAAATTCCCTTGTCAGTGACTAAGCTCAAGAAGATGCCAATACAATGATAGAATAAAGGAAACTCACTAAAAAAAGAAATAATTCTTATACACAAAAGCTTTAACAGTAAAACGGTACCAATGGCGCTCTTCCATCATAGTCAGCTTTCTTGGGGTCTGCTTCAGATCTGATCAAGCTTTTTGATTGAAACACTGTACAGTTATAGGCGGCACTATTACTTTCAGAGCAAGTTCTGCTTCTTGTTTTCCTATATGATATGTGATGCCAGACTCTATTTGCTTCACCTGATAGTCCTTTTCCTGTGAAAATATGTGAAGAAATTTTTAGACCACATTTTCCTGTGGGATTTTGTTAATGTTTATGTTTATCAAAGAAGACCCTTGCTTAAAGCAGAGCTATAGTGACATCAAAACTACCTCAAGAAGATTGTTAAGGATTTCTCTCCCATCAGAAAAGAATATCTTGATGATATTTGCAAACTTGATCAGTGTGTGCAACCGAGCAAGTAATGGTAAAAACAACAGAACTTGCATATCAATTATGAAACAAACCTCCATGAACTTATAGAAAGTTTCACGAAACTCTTCTAGGTATTTTTCATTGATAACAACTAAAACTTGCTTTGCCCATGTTCCTGCCACCAAATTATAAAGAAATTGTAAGCTCATGCAATTCAAAATTATAGAATGATAGCCGCAAAGATATCACACAGACAAAAATTCTTTTTCAAATATGCAACAATATCATTGTTCTGCTAAACATACCCGTTTGTGGCAGTTCCGAATTATTAGTCTGGGCTAGTTTCGGGCATTCAGAAAGAAACCGAGAGACTACAGAATCAATAATTTCCTTCCTTTAGCATTATTAGTAAAGCAGTCTTGTAGAGATCATCAGACTCACTGTGGAAAGAAAATGGTCAGGGAAATGAGAAATAATTAAAATATGACTTAAAAGTTAAACCTAAAAAGCACAAAGATCTTCAAAAAACCCACTATATCAAGAGAAGAGATAAATCCAATGTTGGTGGCTCAATACAAACCTGAAGTCATAGCACTTTATTCAGGACAGGAGGTTCAGGTTTTAACAGTTTGGTAAACTGCAAAATCAATCACGAAAGGCCAAGCATACAAACATGTTTGAGCTAGGAATGAAACTTAAAACAATTTTCACCTATTTGAATGGGATTAGAGGATTTAGAGGGAAAGATGAACCTGTGAAGTCCCGAGCTCCAATTCTTCCCACTCTAATGCCGGATTACTTCCTCCTACTATCCTGGTAACGGCATAGATCAAAGCACTAAGACCCTGGAATTCAAATGAATGGTCAAGTTACTATCTAGACTCAGCAGAAATCGCGTTTGGGGATTGTAGAGAGACCTATAGAGAAAGGTATGAAATCAGAACTATAGAGAAAGGTACCAATTTGGGGATTGTAGAGAGACCAAAGCCTCTTCTTGAACTGCAAATCCGCAAGCAAGATTCGGACCCACATCCGGGTCTCAAACCTCGATTCCGTCCTTCAGAAAACCCATCATAGTTGACAGTAATGGTCCGTTCAGGACATGGAACATCAAAAGCACGAACAGTGAGAGTCCAGATTTCTCCATCCTACATCAACAAACACAGAACATGAGTCTTTCCCTAGCCTCTTTTCCAAATCCCCCAATTGAAAACGGAATTTCAAAATGACCTCAGTTTTTTTCACATTGTCACAAACACAGAATGAGTTTTTCTAGCTTAATTTCTTGAATTCCCCAATTGAAAAGGGCCAAAGCACAACACACAAATAAAATTGATTGAAATATACCAAGGACATGGAATTTGAAAAAAGACCGCAGCTTTTTCCGAAGGAGCGCCACCGAGATCGCCCATATGAACCTCGCTACCTTCAGTATCCATCATAACGGCGACGGCGTAGCCTTTGTCCTCATTCAGCCTCCGAATTCGCTCGATTACACTCGCTCTTCGATTTGAGGATCGGACCTCACCGGAAACCAGTAGGACCGGATTGCGATAGACGGAATGTGAAAGGGGCAGAGATTGGCAGACGGTGGCCTGGCCGGTGTCGCCGCTCCTTGGCGGTTACTCCCTGGAAACCGGCGGAGACATCAGACAGCAGACGGCTTCCAGGCTGAATCACAGGCGTCGCTGCCATCGACGCCATCCTTGTTGTCCGACTCGAACGGCGGATCCCACCTACTCCGTCTCTTGCTCTTGCTCGTGGTCTCCTCCTCGCCGCCCGATTGGTCCTTGTCAGCTCCGCTATGCGTGTTGGTGATGCCGGAAAACAGCGGCTTCATCAGCTCCACCAGATTCGGCCAGCGCACGGCAACGGTAGAGCCTCCGCTCGTGATATTTCCGTTCTCGGATTTCTCCTGATTGGAATTCGAGGGTAATTGGTGGGAGGGATCTGGCCATCGGAAGGAGCTTGGCCGGTTTGGGATTATCGGGAGCAGGTTGCTCAAGATATGATTTTAATGGGCTTCGATTTTAACCGGTTGGGGATTGGAATTTAAGCATTTTAATGGGCTTCGGTTTTTTTTTGTGGGATTAGCCGTTTTATAGCCATTAAGTACATTAGTTGTGCAACGGTTTTTTTTTGGGTAAAAGATAGAACTTGAATGGGCTCTTTTAATTTAATGTAATATATAGAGCTTGAATGGGCTTACGAAAAGGTAACGGTTCTTTAATCGGATTGGATAATTTTTTTTCTTATTTATCTTACTTAGAATCCCATGTGTATTTATTACACTTTGTTATGAAATGAAAACTATACAAATTTGTATAAAATGCTTAGCATTTATTACGCCTCAAAACCTTTCTTTATAGGTTTATTGATGATTTTGTGTACATGGGGATATTTAATGCCCCATGCCACATTAATGAGCATAAAAAATAATTAAAGAGATAGTTATTTGAAAGATTAAATATTGTATTAAAAGTGTATAACAATTAGTATATTGTTTAATATAGAAAACTAAAAAGTAAACACAAAAAGTGATTATTTGAAAATTATATTTTTTGTCAAAAAGTTATCATTTGCAAAAAACTTATTATTGTATTAGAAATGTATAAATTAGTATTTTGTTTCAAATAGAAAACTAAAAAATGAATACAAAAAGTGATCATTTGAAAACTATATTGATATTGAAAACTATAAATTTTGTCTTAGAGAAAACTATTGCATTACAAATGTATAACAATTAGTGTTTTATATCTCACATAAAATATAAAACTACATTTATAATTTTTTGTTAATAGGGGGTATTTAATGTCATCATGACACATTAATGAGCATTAAGAAGTGAATAAAAAAGGTAATTGTTTTAAAAAACAAACTATTGTATTAGAAATGTATAATTAGTATTTCGTTTCCTATAGAATATTAAAAAGTGAACACAAAAAGTGATCATTTGAAACTATATTTATGTATACTACATATATAAAGTTGTATACATGAGGGGATATTAAACGTCTTCATAATACACTAATGTTACTATTAATATTACCTAATAAAGAAAACTATTTTTACATGAGAACGTAAAATATAGAAAAAACTTGAGAATGAAAAAAGTAATCAATATGTACTTGGTCACAAATTTTTATATACACTTATAATTATAAATTATTTATATATTTATGCATAACTCAATGGTTAAAAAGCTTCTAAATTATGAGCCTATCACACATTAGATTTTTTTTCACCTTTTAATTATTGCACAGATAATTTAAAAACATTAGTTGGTAAGCTAGGTTGTAATGCAAAGGTAGTCAAATATTATTTTTCAAGTTGAATATGATAGATCATTTTTATTTTAAATGCTATTATGACACATTTATCTTAATAGTAGTATTACCTAATAAAAAACGATTTTGTTATAAGAACATAAAATATAGAAAATAATGAGAATAAAAAAGAAATCAATACTATGCATATAGTCACAAATTTTTATATACGTATTATTAAAAAAAAACAAGTTATAAATTTACGTGTAGCTTAGGGTCCATTCGGCGCTATAGGTAGCGAGGAGCGAAACGCTAGCAGCAAGCCAGCCCCCTTGGGAGTACAAGGGTGCAATTTTTTTGTCGATTCCGCTCTATCTAAACCCTCTCCAAAAAAACAAGTACCAAACGGAACCTTAATGGTTAAAAACTTCGAAATTATGCACATATCAAATATGAATTATTGGTAGACTAGGTTGTAATACAAAGGTATTCAAATATTATTTTTCACGTTGAATATTATATATCATTTTCATTTTACCTTGAATATAAATATAATATTAATTATTAATCTAAATTATAGTTGGCGCATCATTTTAATTGTATGAAGATATTAAAATATTGTTTTTATATCATAATATTACAAAATTGTAGGAAAGTACCAATATTGTTTGTTCACTTTCAATATTATAGATCATTTGAATTTACTTTTAATATATTACTTATTACTCCAACTGGCAGATTATAACGCCAATCTACTAAAATATTATTTTAAACATTAGATATATACATATATCTATCTATAAATCAAGAAATAGGCATATAGACTAGGAAAAAATAAGAAAAAATATTTATATATTTTTATACAAACTATACGATAAAAGAAAGAGATTGTTGAAATTTCAATAACCTCTTAAAATTGTTCTTCAACTTACTGTCATTTTCAATTAATTTAAACATAAAGTGAAGTTAAATACAAGAGAGGTTGTTAAAACAAAATAATTCAATAAAAATATGTTTAAAAAATACTTCAATAATACACTAAATTAAATATTATGTGAAATAATTCAATATGTTTAAAAGTTCTATATATAAAATTTGTTTATAACATGAACCCGTGCGTATGCCCGGGCCTGAACGCTAGATGGTCACAAAAAGATGTATTAACAGTGATTAACCAAATATTACTCCTCTTGGACATGTTCAATGAATCAATACGGTGAACTACTGTGTATTAAAATTTCAATGTCGTCCTAGACTACAACATTTTTACTGCATAAACCATATATTTTCGTCTACTTGAATGTCTGTGGGTAAATTATCTCATTTCTGGACAAGTTTCATTGGGCTGACAATGGGCCGACTTATTTAATTGGGCTCAACTATTGGGCCTTTCCACTTTTTTTCTTATATCCCAAGAAACTTCGGGACATAACCAGACGACGCATTTCTCACTCAGGTTTGGTGGGGCTTTTTTCCTGAGAGTTCCTTTCCTTGCGCTGAAATCCGTGAAATCAAAAGAAGAGATCAAGAAATCGAGACTCTCAATGAGACATTTCCTGGTGAATTTCATGTGTTTTTCCTCTTTCCTCCTGTCAATTTCTGCACGAATCAGTGCTTTTGTTTAGTAGAAGTGAATGGAGCTCTTAATTGTTTGTGTGTTTGCAGAAGAGAATTCCATTTTCAGTCTCCAACCGAAAATGGCTTCTTCGAGCTACGGCTGTTGCGAGCGTTGTAGGCTCAGCTCTTGTCTACTCCGACGTAGATTCCGATTACAGTAAGTTCAAGCTCTTGTAGGTTTTACAAGTAATCTGCAACTACAATTCTTTGTATCTAGTATCAGCGTTATGGAAACAAAAGAGTTCAATACCTAAATCATCTGTTGAGGCTTGTCTATGTATGTGAGGTGAGTGGTGAAATGTTGCGTTACAATGTGATTAGGAGGTTTGGAATGATAACTAGGTTTTCATGATCAATGGTTGAGTATCTCTGCTATTCTTTGTTTCTTGATTCTTGAAATTGGCCTTTAATACCTGTATAGGGACAGGAGTGTCATTAGCGATTCCTGCTTTTGCATCTGATGTGTTGCCAACACCATGGAGATCGGAATTGTTCTCCCTTGGGCCATTAGCATCTGGTATGATATTTGTCTGAGCAATTTTCCGATTTAGAAATCCACACCTTGCCTGGTTTTTTACCATTTGAATGATTTATGTTGGTGAAGGAAAGCATCGAACTCATGTCTGTAATGTGGCTTCAAGCCAAGGTGGGGGTGGGAGCTCTGAACCTTCTAGCTCTAATCCCAAACACGATTGCCAGTGTCTGGGTAGAGACACTATTACTAATGCTGCTGCTAAGGTTGGTCCTGCTGTTGTCAACTTGTCGGTTCCTCAGGGTAAAGATCAAATGCTCGTATTATTTTATTCAATGGCTTGTGGATCACTTTTAAGCGATATTGGCTTTATTTCCTTGTAGGATTTCGTGGACTGACCATGGGAAAGAGTATGGGTTCTGGAACTATTATCGATCCAGATGGTACTATTCTAACCTGTGCCCATGTAGTAGTCGATTTTCAAGGCATGAAGCCTTTATCCAAAGGCAAGGTCAGTTATCAGTCTTCTGTTCTCTATCGGTCTTAATTTCTCATTATTACATAAAATGGTGCCACAAATGAAAGCCAATATGCATTGATGGATCTGTATTTTCTGGGAGGATTACAGGTCGAAGTGACCTTGCAAGATGGCCGGGCATTTGAGGGCACGGTGTTACATGCAGATTTACATTCTGATGTTGCAATTGTCAAGATCAAGTCGAAGTTGCCACTTCCAGCAGCAAAATTTGGGTCGTCTAGTAAACTCCGTCCTGGTGATTGGGTTATATCCCTGGGTTGCCCTCTTTCTCTTCAAAATACAGTGACTGCAGGCATTGTAAGGTGTGCTAAATAGATGAATACAAAAATTGAAGGATCTTTGATCAGTTAACTTGTTAGTAGTATAGAAAATGAACAATGTAAAAATTATGGTTATCCTCTTGCACCTAGAGTTTATGTATCAATGGTGATTATTTATGCATGGGAGTAACCTTTGTTTCTATGATTGTTCCTTGATCTTTTCCCTTCTGACAGTGTATGCTAATTGGTTTTCTTTTTACTTGTTTGAGCATCTAGTTGCGTTGACCGGAAAAGCAGTGATTTGGGTATTGGAGGAATGAGGAGAGAATACTTGCAAACCGACTGTGCAATTAATCCGGTAATGTAGTTTTCTTGGCACTATGCTTTTGTATAATTTCCAATCTAAAAAAACATTCTAGAGAAAAGTTGACATTGTAGCTCCATCCTTTTATAAATTCTGCTCCAATTGTTTACTACAGGGAAACTCTGGAGGACCATTGGTCAACATGGATGGTGAGGTAGTTGGTGTGAACATTATGAAAGTATTTGCTGCTGATGGATTGAGCTTTGCTGTGCCGATAGATTCTGTTTCCACAATAGCCGAGCACTTCAAAAAGAGTGGGTTAGTTCTAGATTACATTAGATCTGACTTACACAATATTTCATATTTTGATCTTAGCCCTTTCTGGGAATTTTTAATGTCATAAAGAGGACATGTGATGGACTTGTACTGCTGTTGCAGGAGAGTAATCCGACCCTGGATTGGACTAAAAATGATTGACCTTAACGAGATGATCATAGCTCAGCTTAAAGATAGAGATCCTGCGTTCCCTAACGTTGATAGAGGCGTTCTTGTGCCAATGGTATGACTTTCTAGCAATCATCAAAAGTTTCACCTTTCATTTTTCAATAGGTGCATCATGAATAATAGTGTGCTGCAATTTTTTTGAGATCTCTAAGTTGGTTCCTTGATTGATGGTTATTATGGAAGCTGTCATGATCTTAATAGTTACTTTAGTAATAAAGACTTGTCTTTTTGCTCTTCTTACGGATAATCAGGTTATATTGATTCGATCTTGTATCTAGTGGGAAGACATTGTTTCATATCACTACCATTTATAGATATGCATTTGTATCTTTTGAACAGGTAACTCCAGGCTCTCCTGCTGACCGTGCAGGATTCAGACCCGGTGATGTAGTCATAGTTTTTGATGGAAGGCCTGTTCAAAGCATTAAGGAGGTACTAAATGCCCTTTCCTCTTCATCTTATATACTATAAAATTCACATTGCATATTCATTTCCTTTTTTTTTTCTTTTGTTGTTTCTGGGTGTGGCAGATCATTGAAATAATGGGTGACAAGGTTGGGGTTCCATTGAAGGTAGTTGTGAAAAGAGCAAATGATGTTGTGGTGAACCTGCTAGTGACTCCTGAAGAGGCAAACCCCTATGTGTAGGCAATGCATATTTACAATTCAGTGCATATTGTGGTCTTGAGCCTGTACTCTGTAGTTACAATTTCAGTAGGCAAAGTACTAAAATAACCTGTGCTTTATAATGTAAGAACTTGCACTATAAAGCACAAATGTGTGGACACCCATACGGCCTTTTAACAGATTCTTACTTTTTCCTGGGTGAGTAGCGTTGCAAGCTGATGACTAGGCATCGGTATGTTCTGCATCAGTTTGTGAATTTTTCTAGTAAAAATACAGGTCTATAAACATCAGTATATTGAAATTGATTCTTTTGATGCATAGATTTCGTGATTACTGTCAATTGCCATGATTAATCAAAGTTGAATGACTGATGATTTCATTCATTGCATAATGACATCATTAATTTAGATTCCTAGAAGTTGCTGTACAACCATTGAATGACTAATGATTTGATTCTTACGTTTTATTTAGTGCAACATAGTTGCACCGATTTGTACTTATTCAGCAGGAGTGAGTAAAATGAAAAGCAAAACTTAATTTTTAAACCAGCATTGTGATGATCCTCTCAAGAGAAAACAATCACGTTGTTCACCGCAATATGAACGCATGATATTGTCAACTATATACACAACTTGATAGAATTCAATATTGCAAGTCTCTTTCAACTCAAAAGTCATAAAAAAAAAAATAAGAACTGGAATCGGTGGGAGATGTAACGAGCAGAAGACAGTTTCCTATTCTAGTCTATAAATATCAGATTCAACTTATAACAAAGAAGTGTATGCCAATCCAGCAAATTCAATAATGTAACAACTCTGTATTTCTGTTTTCTAACTTTATCAAGTGATATAATATTCAGACCAAAAGAATATATAATGATACAAGCAATGGCATCCCAAAAGCAAACTACCCTAGCAAATACACAGTACTTGTATTCTCAAAAATACCACCCTTACTGCAAGGCTACTACTCTTAATGGTAAAAGCGGGCAAAACAATTACACAAAGGCAGATCAATCAAACTCAAAAAACCAAAACTTGTAAGACTCTATGTATGCATTCTGAGAAGTGAAGTCGAATCAATTCACAACACAGATAATTACGCATCGTCTGATCTCGGAGGCGACCCAGCCAGCCAACCCCACATACCACCAGAGCTCTGCTTCTGTTTTGAGTTTAGCGCGGCTTCTTCGGACGCTGCCGCCTTTTGTCTCTGCAGAAGTTCCACTTCTTTCTGCAAGGTCTCCATTGACTGTAGCTTTTGTCGTAGCTCTGCAACACTCACCTGTGAGTTTCACAAATAACCCAAAGAACACCATTAGCAATTTGAACCTGATTCCAGATATTCACTGCACTGAACTTTTTATTTTTCTATGTTTTGAGAATATTGAGAGTACAGATAGATGTGGATGTACCTCAAGCTTAAAACATCTGGACTGTTCAGCAGCAAGTTGACCTCGTACAGATTGGAGCTCCTGCAATGCAAAAATTTCACTGATTACAATAAATTTATCTTGTGAATTCCAGAAGATAGATAGAAGAGGATTTAATTACCTTGTACAGGTCAGTGTTTCGGTTTTCAGCCTCGACTAGCTCTTGCTTCAACTGTTGAGTTTGCAACTTCTCCTGATTCAGAACAGATTCTAGTTCTTCTTTTGCTGTTCTAAGAGCTTCTATACTTTCCTCGCCTTTGATTTTCTGCAAAAGTAGAGTGATATATTTTTTTTTCTGGTCAAAAAAGTAGAGTGATATATTGATGCAACATATGTACGAGTCTATGACATGTGGGAATAATGCAGGCTGGAATCTTACAGGATGCCTTTTCCCAAATTAATAAAGCTAAAGTTCTGTATATGATTGTGAGCGCACAAGACAGAGCCTATACTCTGCAACATATTTGCTTGGGTAGGTCTTAGAAATAATCACATGCCACATAGTAATCTCTCCAGATTTAAATTGTAGATCAAGCACCTTAAATCGCACACAGGGAACAAAGCAGAAATCCAAGATCTATAGAAAATGACAATTGACCCACCAGCGTATGCTAGTATTCAATTTATACTCAGCAAGCAATGACACCTTTTGCTACCCAAGGTCGAATTACAGAAATTCCAACTTAAAGATTTAAATGTTCTAAACAAACAAATAGCAAAATCTTCATTTACCTCTGTATCAGCATTGTCCACAACAATTTCCCTAAATTTTCCATCTTGGCCTGCATCTGGCTCGGAGTCAACTCTAGTAGTATTTGTAGGATTATTTACAGCAGAGACACTGTCTGGTACAGGTGTCTCCATTATCTTTGATTGTAGGGTTGACTTGTGGCTCGGTTTAAGAAGATGAACCTGCAACAGCACAAGGATGAAGAAAGGAAGGAATATGGGAAAGAGAAGGACATGGAGATCCATCCTTTATATAAGAAACGAACTCACACCTCATTATTGTAGCGCCCATTATAACCTCCAAAAGATACAAGGACGTCTTCTCCATTACAAGAGCTCACAACCAAGCTCAAGCCCTGTTATAGGAAATGCATACAGGGGTTAAGTACTATGTAGTTTCTAAACCCATACAAAATCAAAGGAATGAGAAAGAAGAAAGACTAAGCAGTGAGTAAGAATAATAGTATAGATACAATAGTAAAGGCAGGCATTTGATCACTATAATGTGTATGGAAACAGTTCAAGTCGCATGATTGCCCAATCAAGTATTCCTCATAAAGCTACTCCAAAATTTACAAAGCTACACTTCCTAGAATGTTATAATCTTGATGTATTATCAAACCAATTATCTATGATCCTTCTATTTTTAAAACTATACCAAGTATTTTATCACATCTGTGGAAGTTCCTGTGGACCTATCAAGTATCAACAATATTGCATCTCAAGCTGGCCCAGCATAGGCATTGATAATTCCTATAAAGTGGCAGCATTTAATAGCACAAGATCCTCACAGATTTGAGAGAGCACCAGAAGATGATTCTCTTTTGAACTTGTATTGATATATTCTAGTGCAGGTTTATACAGGCAAGACAGGAGAATGATTCGACATGAAAATCGAAAACAACATAAGAAGAAGGAAACTAGTTACTACTTACTAGTGTATTAATAGACGAGCTAAGTGGATTTCAAAATGCTAGTATGGACATACCTCACTAGCAACTGGAACGCGTCCTTGAACAGAAGTCACAACTGACCACGTTAGAGTAGACATATTTAAAACGATACTGTCTGAGGCCCCTGCACAGTCAAACCACCACAAACCTTACTGACAGTGAACAAGAAAAAAATCAAGCGTTGGCGGACCAGCTGCTTTCTCAAAAAAAAAAAAAAATCTTAAGGAAGTAAAACTAACCGACTGTTAAAGCTGATATTTTCATGTTTTAGTATGTTTATATATATACTTCTTACTATCAAGTGTCCATCTTTACAGAAAATACATTTCCAAAGGAAGGGGAAAAAAGATGCATTTTTTAAAACAAATCAGCACTAGGGTCATTAAGTCTACAAGTAAATACCACTCTTATTGTCTCCACCACCAACAATAAACCAATTCTCTCCAATTGTGGCTCCTGCATGTCCAGCACGTGGACTTGGAATATCACCCTGTTGTGTGGGCCTTGACCATTCCATCTACAATAACAAGAATAACATTTTGAGTTATCCATGTAGCAAGGGTGCAAAATAATATATGTAGCAGAGAACTTACAGCTTGTAAATCAAGGACATGGAGATCATTGAAGCAAGTAGCATGAGAACCCCCTCCAAAGATAAGAAGGTACCGCTTTGCATGAACTGCGGCAGCATGATCAGACCTGGGAGCAGGAGGCACCCCCCTGTTGTATATTGAGAAAAATATTAGCTTCCAAAACACTTTTCACTGATCAGATGCTGGGAGAAAATAGTTTCGGAAACTTTACAAACCTAATAGAATCTTACTACAAAACAGAAACCCTAAAATAAAACAATCCCAACATACAAAAAGCAAATTTAGGATTAGCCATCAGTTCCAAATCAAATGGAGCAGCTTACACTGTGTCAATTTCATCCCAAGTCATGGTTTCCAAATCAAGAAGGTGCAGATCGTTTAAAAGATTTCTCTTTGCATCTTGACCCCCAAAAATGACTAAACTAGTGCCAACAAGAGAGACTGACTGACCACCACGTGAGACCTATAAAATATGAAAGATAATATATTAGATGTGTGCAATATAGGGATATCAGCTTCACCAATAAAAGGTAAACAAAATAAATATAACACTCATAAGGAATAAAGAACCTTCATAGCTAACACTTACCAGGTTAAGGTGCACTTTATTAAGTTGGAATATACACATTTTTCTGATAGAAGATAAACAATTTCTTGATGAATCAAAGATAGTTTCAACATGGAGGACTTTTTTTTAACGAATCGAAGAAAGATACTACACAATAGAATAAGGCATTCTCTCTCATGAATCATATGACATGTAAAGTAAATTCATATACAAAACCAAAAGCATAACAATCAAATTGCAGTCATATCAAATAAACCCACCTAGCAATTACGTTAAACTAAATCATGCCACATATATATACATATATATGCATCATTAAGTTAAGAATCTCCTGTTGTACTAAAGGAAGTATATATACCGGTGGTTTTCCATATGTCTTCAAGATTGACCACGTGCAACTTTGAAGATCAAAAGCCTTCACTGCACAGCAAACGGTGTACCGAAGAACAAGATTAGGTTCTATAAACATGAAAAATATCAACAATTGTTTATACCACTTTTAACATCATGTTCCGACAATGGAAAGGAATTTCCAGAAACAAGAAATAGATTAGATTGACACAAATGTTCCCTTTGTTTCAAAATCCCCCAATTCTCACAAGTTCGTGTTGTAAATACTTTTATGGAAAGCAGTACCTTGGATAGTTTCAGAAGGATTTTTTGTATGACCAGCTACTGATAGAAGTTTGTTCCCCCATGTTATCTACAAATGAAAACCAATAAATCATTCAACTTCACTTTGAAGGATATTTAAGCTTGAAACAGATAGACATACATGAACTAGAATAAAAATATACAGATTAAAAATTACAATTTCACTAACCAGTGAATGACCAGCACAAGGGACAACCGGAATAGGCGACGGTGATTCTTCACCCACAACTTCAGCCTTGAGTTCAACCTTGGACCATGTACAACTTCTCAAATCCAAAACCTTTGATGTTTTATCCACAGGCCAACAAAACATAAGTTAGATAGGAGCAGTCATTGTTCGTCATAATAGAAATACATAGAACTGATACAAACCTGAAGATCACTAAGATAACGCCCGTTGTGGTTCCCACCATACACGTACATTTTATCTTGAACAATTGCAGCTGCATGCTGCAAATTCAAATTAACCTTTTTCAGAACTACGACAAAGGGATATGGAAAGTACTGAGCATTAAACACAAGATCCTCCCCTCCCCCCAACTACTTGAAAGAGTTTACAGATTAACAAACTTTCTACAAATGAGAATAAAAAGATTGTCAAGTAAATACCTCATATCGAGGCTTGGGGCGTTGACCAGATACTGGAGGTGCTACCCATTGATCATATACTTCAACTGAACCTAAGCCTTCTGAGATAACATCCTTATCCTGGGTTTCCATTACACGTACACTTTCAGCAGCTACTGTTTTTGTCTCAGGAGAAGCATTTCCGTTCTCTGTAACTGCTGCAACTTTGGGATTGTGCTAAGCCAGAGTAGAAATAAGATTAGGTTCACCTCAAACAAATAGAGTACTCTTAGGCGATAGCATATATAGAGAATATGGAGAAATGTAGCTGGATAAATACACTAATGAGAGAAGCAAATAAAGCAATCATCTTTATGAACTCACATTCATCTCTACATCGACAACAGGCTCAGAGACAGAGTTAGACGCCCTGGAATACCATCCTGGATCCTCTTCCTATTGGGAAAGAAAAAGGCATTCAATATGTTTCCTGAATAAATGCTAAAATAGAATCCCAACAAACTAGAGAGAGAAAGCAACCTCTAGGATTTTTACAAAAAGGCGCATTGCCTCCATAGAAGCCATGTTTCCAAGCCCATTCCAGCTGCAATACGAACAAATGATAAATTTCTCTTGGTATAACTGAATCTAATTATCCGCACAGAGTTTAATAGCAGTCATAGACAAGGAGGCAGTATCAGCCTGAAGCACTGCAACTGACATGAACTCTAAGAAAGGGGATGCATGCAATCCAAACACTCATCAATCATCAAAACAAGGATCTAACTATCCATGTGTGTTGATTCATGCTTATGAAAAACAACATAAAACCTATAACAAAACACGGACAAAAAGCACCTGCAATTACCATTGCAGCCACCTACTTTTCATAAATTCAGATATAAACCCTTTAACAGCCATGATAATAGTGTGATTGAAGATATTCCATACTAACTATAACAATTTTTCATAAACTGAAATACTAACCCAAGGAAGCCTGTGACAGGGACTGACAGCTAAAATAGTGGGATACTAGATATACAAGGATCCGTGTAAAAGCATAACTATCTAGTATTAGCCATAACCTTTCAAGAAGTATGAGAGAATCCGATTGTCAGATACTGCACCACAGGCAGAAAACAACATGCCTAAGGCCACCAAGATTCTAATTTTCAAACAGCATTGGCCTAAAAACTAAACAGCCTTGTCCCCAAACTACAGAAATGGCAGTGACCAAAACAATGCAAGATTCAGATTACAAACCTTTGCCACTTGCTTTGCTCGACAGGACTCCAAGCCCTAGGTTTAGGAACATTACACGGCCCCACAGTTGCCTGCACACGAAGCCCAAATCCAAGTAACAACTATCAGTTACCTCCACCTCATCCCAAAATTAGATCAACAATCGACCACCATCACTGCTCATAGGCCGCAAATATATCAATCAACACTTCCACTCCCTTCCCCGTGAATAAAATCGCACAAGCGCAATTGCGATTCGTGTAAAAGCATAGCTCTTTATCCAATACAACAAGTTGCAGTCCAGAATTCAACCGAATTACGGAATCCAACGGACGAATTACAAAAGTATCAGCATTCGCACACTACGAACCCCTACCAAATCAGCCAGATCCGCAGAAGAAATTGACAAAAAAGAGAAGAAGACGGATTATCAAACACGCGAAACGAAAACGAATGGCATCGGATCCCATCGAGAACGAAGAGGTGATGGTGTGTATAAGAAGAGAGAGCGAGAGACCTGTTGGTAGAGGGCGTAGAGGAGCAGAGCAACGTCGGTCTTGAACTTGGAGCTGACATCGGAGTCGGATCCGTCGAAGCCGGCGTAGGAAGCAGCGGAGAAGAAGCGGTCGGGGTAAGCGAGGCCACTCATAGCCCTCGCCATCGCCATTTCTGACCAGGATCGTCCGGATGCGTAGAGACAAAGATAGAGATGGGAGTTGAATTGGGGAAGCCTGCAAAGAAAGAACAATGATCGATGTTGCTCGATTTGTTGGTCCAACTGTCCAACCAAAGGTTATTACTTAACTTTCACATCAATATATGTTGTTGTAACTTGTAAGCCGTTGTCTATTTATCTCACTCAAATTGTAATGAAACATTTAATCCAACTAGCGGTCTGCAGGCCCGTGCATACGCACGGGTTCATACTATAAACAAATTTTATATATAGAATTTTTAATTATTTGTTTTATTAAACATAATTTAAGCATATTGAATTATTTTACATAAAAATTAATTTAGTGCACTTTATGTTTAAATTAATTAAAAAAGACAGTTAGTTGAAGGACAATTTCAAGAGGTTATTGAAATTTCAACAATCTCTTTCTTTTATCGTATAGTTTGTATAAAAACATATGAATATTCATTGTTATTTTTTCCTAGTCTATATGCCTATTTTATAGATTTATAGATAGATACATAATACATGTATATTTATATAATGTTTAAAATAATATTTTAGTAGATTTGTGTTATAATCTTCCAGTTGGAATAATAAGTAATATATTAAAAGTAAAATCAAATGATCTATAATATTGAAAGTGAACAACAAATATCGATACCTTCCTACAATTTTGTAATATTATAATATAAAAACAATATTTGAATATATTTATACAATTAAAATGATGCACCAACTATAATTAGATTAATGATTAATATTGTATAATTCAAGGTAAAATGAAAATGATCTATAATATTCAACTTGAAAAATAATATTTGAATACCTTTGTATTACAACCTAGCCTACCAATAATTCATGTTTGATATGTGCATAATTTCGAAGTTTTTAACCATTAAAGCTCCGTTCAGTACTTTTTCTTTGGAGCGGGTTCAACTAAATATAGTAGAATCGACCAAAAATTTGCACCCTTAATTAGCTTGTATAGTTGTACCCCCAAGGGGGCTGGATTTCCGCTAACGTCTCGCTCGTTTCGCTCCTTGCTACCTATAGTGTCAAATGGACCCTAATTAAGCTATACATAAATTTATAAATTGTTTTTTTAATAATATGTATATATAAAAATTTGTGACTAAATGTATAGTATTGATTACTTTTTTATTCTCATTATTTTTCTATATTTTATGTTCTTATAGAAAAAACGTTTTCTTTATTATGTACTACTACTATTAAGATAAATGTGTCATAATAGCATTTAAAATAAAAATGATCTATCATATTCAACTTGAAAAATAATATTTGATTACCTTTGCATTACAACCTAGCTTACCAACTAAAATTTTAAATTATCTATAAAGTAATTAAAAGGTGAAAAAATAATTCTCATGTGTGATAGGTTTATAATTTAGAAGCTTTTTAACCATTACGTTATACATAAATATATAAATAATTTTTGTTTATAAGTGTATATAAAACTTTGTGACCAAATACATCATATTGATTACTTTTTTCATTCTCAATATTTGTCTATGTTTTATGTTCTCATGTAAAAAATAGTTTTCTTTATTAAGTAATATTAATATTAACATTAATGTATCATGAAGACATTTAATATCCTCTCATCTATACAACTTTATATATGTAATATACATAAATATAATTTTCAAATGATCACTTTCTGTGTTCACTTTTTAGTTTTCTATAGGAAACAAAATACTAATTTATACATTTCTAATACAATAGTTTATTTTTTAAAACAATTACCTTTTTTATTCACTTCTTTATGTTCATTAATGTGTTACGATGTAATATCCCTAATTTTTGTAAGGGTAATTTAGTAAATATCTTATTAATGTTTAATAAAACAAAGAGATATAAATTTAATTACATCATTTGATTAAACATGAAAGTTTAGTATGGGTTGGACATTTTTGTCACATTTGCAAAGTAGAGATATAGTTTGTGAAATTTGATCCAAACAAATCAAATCCGATCTTGCTCTTCTTCTCCATTTGGGTGAATCTTCAAATGGTCATAACTTACTCGTTTCTCAACGGAATTCGATTCCGTAAAGTGTTATAGAAAGCCCATGACCTTATCTATAAAATCCCTCGATCAATTGGAAGTTTCAGATCCCTATTCATGGTCGAAATTTCAGCAGACATTCCGAGTTAGGGTTAGAGTTCGAATAGAGTTCCCAGCCAAATTCGAGTGATTTGGAAATGGATAAGAGCGTCTCTTGGAGTCCTGGCTGACGTGGTAGTGTAAGGAGTAAATGGATGGGTTGAACCGGGTTAAAAAGCCGAAGAATATTCGGATTGAATTGGATTTAAGGGGCGACGTTTGGACTCGTCGGCTTAGGTTGTATTCGACGTTTCACGCTCGAATTGACAGCTATAAATGGGTAGGAGGAGGGACTCAGGAGCCACATTTCAGTACACTTTTCCCCTCTCAAGAATCTCTCTCAAATCGCACTCTATCCGTCCAAATTCGCCGGAGCAACCCGAAGAGCAAGCGGTGCTCTGTTTTAGCGACGCCGTGTTCGACCGGCTCGTTCTCCTCCGTCTGTCAACTAGAAGTGCCTCCGCCACCATCATCGGAACCGTCTCTCTCTTCCGTAACCAGATTCGTATCCAACCCTTCGAAACGTTGCCGGAAACCGCCGTGTCGTCGCCCGACTTCGACCTCGCCGTCCTCTGTTTTCTTCTTGTACGCTGTAAGTGCAAACTTGGAATTGCACTTCTTTTCTCATGGTTACGTTCGTGTTTGGTATGTTAGAATTGGAAAATATTTTATTAAAAACGGAAAATAAGAAGGTGGATCATATAACACAACATAATTTACAGATAACAAAGATTATATCCACTACAATGGTGTTTTGTTATGTGATCATATACGATCGTTGGTTTCTATGGTGTTTATTTTCTATGTGGACAATAGCCTTTTGAGAAAATAATTATAAATAAAAATAAAACAAAATGAGTTGTAGGAAATTTCTAAAGTATATATTATGTTAATATTGCTATTGTAATTTCGATCATAAATAATAAAATCTTGTCCACTATTATACTTTCATAAGGAGACAATAATATAAAATATTCTGACTATATAATATCCTGAAGTATAAGATATAATATTTTAGTGGTTATCTACTTTAAGTAGCGATGTATTTTCAAATACTACATACGTAGATTGCTGTTTTATACATCACTTGAATATCATCTATAATTAAAACACTCTATGAGTTAGATACTATAAATTATCATATAATAGGTTATTTTATAAAGATATTAACACCATATGATATTTATAGTATAAGTTTTCAATGTTATGAATTCATGTAGTATAAAGAGAGTTCTATCAAATTATCAAATTATATATATATCAGGTTAATCAACTTTTACGTATAAGTTAATATAAGATTTTCACGAATATCATTTAAGAGCTTATTTTATAAACTTATAAACTTTCTATCCGTACTCACTATTTTAAGATGAGTATAACTTGTATCTTAGAAGTAATAACAATAAAATAAGATAATATAAAGTTAGTAACTATTAAAAAGATTATCATCGAATTAGGGTTCACGAAGGATATGAACTCTAATGAATCATTTCTCAAAATAAATTACTAAAATTTCTTTTGGAATATTTCTTTTCGGTGTCAGCTTTGTTCAACGAAGGTACGGGGAATCATCGGTGACTCAGTGAGTCATACCTTCGATCGCTTAGTTCGTCTTTACCAAACTCAAGGCAAGTGGAATGGTTCAGTTTTACGCATATAATTTAAAAGCATGATTTATATTAGAATCATGAAGTTTTTGATTGTTGGGAACTAGTTGTGTGTTAACATGAACCTAGGACTTTATTGTTAGATTTAATGACTGTCATTCCTAGTACCTCGTAGGATGCGCTAGTCGAACTAGGTCTCGATGTGTGTGTGGACGTAAGTGCCACGTTGGTTGGTAGTTGTGTGTAGCTTTATTTAATTGTTAATCTCACCAGTGCGGAGGGAGTACTCCCTGGTGTAAGGTCATGACCATGGCTCCTCAACCGCTGAGGGGTCGTTTAAGGATTTTATCCACTTTAAGGCGTAATGTCACTCATCTCCGCGATTAACGCACCTTAATAAGTCAAGTGTAATCCTTTGTGTGCTAAAGAAGTAATTAAGATAAGTGCGTATGTGCACATTAAATCAATTTCGTCTTCATATTCAACGAATTGAAGCCAATTAAAATAAAGTCTCTGTGTGATAATACGTTCCCAACAATCTTGCATCGTAGTTTTAACGAGGATATCACCTCTCGTGGTATCCTAACCTTTTCAAAGTCATTCTCGTTTTCTCGTGGAAGTGTGTAGTAGCTAGATCGTCGTCCGGCTTTCATTCGGAGTTCGACGTCAGTCATTACCCATTCCCACTAACCGAACCACCTTCAAAAACCCATTTGTTTAGTCTGTCACAAGACTAACCGACCACCCTTTTTCCTTGCATGGTCGGCTGGTGTCCACCGAATTTCCGTCGCGGCACATCAGGAGGGGGACTCGTAATCGAAGACTAGTCAAGGGAGGCGATGAGGACTCAAGCTTCTTTCCAAAGACCTTTATTTCAATTCCGCACTTAAGTAACTCAAAACTTAGTTTTCGTATTGAGATTCTCGAGGTGTGAGATCCAATACAAGTTTTTATTTTCGACTTGCTATGTAATCGACGATTAAGGCCGTTGTTATTTAATCATTTTAGTTCCGCAATAAAGTTTTATCGTCTTTTGTGATAACTGTAAAGCCTAGGGTGACTTTGGGGGTTTTAACCTGAGGTCACTGGCGGTAATATCCCTACGTAAAAATTGGGGTGTTACATACGATGACATTAAATACCCCCTATTAACACAAAATTATAAATATAGTTTTATAGTTTATATGAGACATAAAACACTAATTATTATACATTTCTAATACAATAGTTTTTTCTAAGACAAAGTTTACAATTTTCAATATCAATATAGTTTTCAAATGATCACTTTTTGTATTCAATTTTTAGTTTTCTATGTGAAACAAAATACTAATTTATGAATTTCTACTACTATAACGTGTTCTTTCAAATGATAACTTTTTGACAAAAAAATATAGTTTTCAATATAATATAGTTTTTAAATAATCACTTTTTGTACTTACTTTTTACTTTTCTATATGAAACAAAATACTAATTTTTATACACTCTAATACAATATTTCATCTTTCAAATAACCATCTCTTTATTAACCTTTCATGCTCATTAATGTGGCATGGGGGCATTAAATATCCCCATGTACACAAAATTATATAGATAGTATAGATCCAACCGTTAATTTTTGTAAATTCGGTTTGGTAAAATAAACAAATGTTTATTATAGTTTATGATTCAATATATGGATATTCTCGGTTAAATAAAAAAAACTGATTTTTTTTAAATAAATTAAAATAAAATATTTTCCATACCTTTATCAAATTATATCTACTTTGAAAATTTTGAGTTATATTCAATTGTTTATAACATTATCTATAAAGTGTTTTTAATAACTTTTGTATTTAAAAGTTGGTTTCCTATTTTCACCCTATATTTATTATTATTATCATTAATCATTTAATTATGCTTTCTATTAAACTTTTTAAGTGAAAAAAACAATTGTGTATATACAACATATATACAAATTACCCTATTCTTGACCATTGTATATTATATATTAATATACATTTTGTGATGAAAAATTAAAATACAATATTTATGTAAAAATTATTTTGAAAATCTAAAATGACAATAGTTTTAAATAAAAATTTGTTTTAGTATCTTATTATAATCTAATAACTTTATGGTTACTAATTAACCGCTAAATTCAATTAACCAATATCAAATTACCTTGTGACCCCTTGACATACCATACGAGGCCCTCAAGACAATTTAGATTTGAACACCCTAAATCTTAAGGTCCGAAGGAGGTGACAAGGGAAAAGAAAAAGGAAAACAAAGTCATGCGTCTACTATAATACACTATAAAGCAAAATCCAGTTCTTTGTTAAAACTTGCGCACGTCATCCACCCTATAAATTTATAATTTTATCCTTTTAATTGTATGTTTTACAAACAATCTCTATATTCACTTGATACCTTATCCAATTTTCGATATCTTTGATATCTTACCTATTTTAGGTATCTTAAGAAACTTTCATTTAAATTATTATAATGTTTTTCATTTTTGGTAAAAGGGATTTTTTTATCTTTTAGTTAAAAACCTAAATAATTGATTAAAATAATAGATTTTGTAATTTAAATTATAAAATTAAAATACGTATATAATTTAATAGGTTCATATTTGGGCCCGTCAAATTGGGTTATACATACATTATCGAGGAAAAAATAGGATCGAGTTAAAATTCAAACCCGAATCAAATAAATCGGGTTTATATAATTGCATTACCCGTACATGATACGGAATTTGTACTAGTTTAATAAAGAGATGAGTGGAGTGGTTAATAGGAAATTTCCGCTTTGTTAACACTAGTGTAGTACCCGTGCCTTGCACGGGAATTTTATAAAATTATATATATATATATATATGTTTAAACTCTTATTATTTAAGTTACTTGTTCCCAAAATATACTAATAAAATCATTTTGATTCCTAACATGTAGTCTATAGAATGAAAAAAATCAATCACCACCTACTTTAAAAAGGATTGTAGTTAGATATAATAAATCTGACCAAAATAATAAGAATCTCAAAAATTAAAGAATTGTCTGATTATGACGAATAAGAAATGGAAAATGAACCCAAAAGACATATAGATTAAGTAGTGGAATAAAACTATTGCCCTATGGTCAAAGTTCCGATATTCTAGGTATCATAAAATTTCCTGAATTAGTTTTTGATCTTAAATATGCTTGATTTGTAAAATCTAAATTCCCATCCTATAATAAATTAAAATACACTCATAATAAACTCTTGTGTTATAAATTATAGTTTGTACATAAAAAAATATTCAAATATCTTATAACATTGTCTAAGAAATCATACAATGGAAAATAAGATGGATGAACAATTGAACATGAAGCGACATAATTTTATACATCAAAAGGAAAATGAATATACCTATGATATATTTAAAACAAAGTTGGTGATGGGCATGTAGCTAACTAAACATTATGAAATTTAAGAGGGAAATGATGCAGGTAAAGAGAGAAGAAACTCATAGAAGAATATGAACAAATAAGTTAATATACAGAAGTAGAATTGGATAAACTTTTATAATTATATTTGGATGAAATTAATTTTTTTAAATCTAAAAAATTGTGATTACAAAATATCTAATGATTGAAATTAAATTGTTACATGATGTTTCAGCTTATGATCTGGAAAAAAAATCTTGATAAACTTCTGCATCATTTTGGAATTTACGAAAATAAAAGGATCATTTTAGCTTTTCAATCTCTTACTATATTGGGTAGTAAATAAGAGAGCTTATGGGTAAAGATAGAAGGCTTGTTTTAACAAAAAAAACACAAGTTTATATTGTTTGAAAATAAAACAAAGAGTGATTTTTTAAGCAACAAAAGTGAGTTTGTTAAGATAATAAGTAATTCCTTTTTCAAAGGAGTTAAGATAAGTAATGAGATTAATAATTCAAAGATTTTGTGATCATCAAGATACACCGGTGAAGTGGTTAAGCAATTATTTAAAAAAAATGGTTACATCAAAATAAAAAAGAAAAGTTATTAGGATAGGATTGTTGTTATTCTTATGATGAAAAGAAAAAATTCTAAAATTATTTTATGTATTTTAGTTCAGCCAATTTCTATGAGGTTGGCAATAAAAAAATAATTATAATTTAATCCCTAAAACATAACGGAATTAAAATGATATATTTTCAACCCTATGAAAGTAGAAATATAATGAAATTCCTTAAAAAGTTATCAATCAATTTTCTAATAATCATTTCGTATGAAAGTAGAAACTATGTTATTGGAATATCAAAATAGAGATTTGATTCAAATCAACCCTAAAATATCGGAACTGCTTATAGAAAATTTTGGAATGCATATCAATGGTATATAATTACTTGCCATAGTATGATCAAAGTCTATCCACTTACTCATATAAGGAGAATAAAATTATTATATTAAATCATTTATTATAACTAACAACCTTATTTTTAAAAACTAAATTTAGAAAAGCAACCATATCATCATAAACAATATCTATAAACTAAAACATTTTTCGGTAAAAAAATCTATATATAAATTTGGAATCAAAGGAATTAGAATCTCATATTGCGGATACACATAACATACTTTCACTTGATGATTATTGAGGTAGTTATCTATATAGTCAACCAAAAAAAAAGGATAGTTATCTATATAACTAATACATATGCAATATCTTTTTCTGAAAAATTTATTTGTGAAATTAGAAGGTTTGAAATCTTGTTTAGTTGAGATGAAAATTAAGGGAATAAATCCTTAAATTATTTAAACATAATTAAGAAATTAAGCCTACAATTGCCTTTTCCATACATAAATTAAGATTTTGATTTAATTTGAGGCAATGAAAATTTGTAATCTAGTTGTTACTTCCGTATGTTTAGGTTTCAAATTTTCAATGCTACAAATTTTTAAATTTTTTTAACCAAAATTAATAACAATTATTACCAAAATTTTCAGAAATTCTATTTATATAATCTCTAACTTAACATATAAGACTAAACAAATCAAGGAAACAAATACTTTGTTTCAAATTAATTAGTACATCTACTATCTAGGTAGCTACGATCTGTATATGTTAAGTATTTAAGCTAGTAATATTGTTCATATTCAAAGCCATTTTAATTCGTAAGTGCTTGCCTTTTTAATTTTGATGCAGGATAGTAATTTGATCTACATGTAAAAACTAAGAAAAAAATAAAAGGTTATAAAATCGTATTTAACAACTTTTTTTGGTTGATAAGTACTAAATTATGAAAAAAATAATGTTGATAAGTTACAATGGGGAAACTGTAATTGAAATTTACAATCATAATTTGGCTTGATTTGTATCTACTTTTTCAAGAAAAAACAATAATCTTAATTGAAAATGTAAGAATAAATCAAAATCATAATTTGAAATTAAAATTTTGGTTAAAATTGACTTTAATCGATATCCTAACTAACTTTCATAACTTTAATTCAAAAAAGTTTTGATTTGATCCACTTTAATCCAAAAAAAATCGTAATTTTAAATTTGATGAGGTGGATAGATATAGGTGGGGTAGATTAATTTAAATGATGTGGAATAAACAATAAATAAGTATTGTGTGATGTGGTTTAATTACGTAATGACACGTGTAAAAATCCTAGGTGTTTTAATGTGGAAGCGACATGTGTCATAATCCTATGTGGCGCAATGAGGAGGCTTTAATCCTTAGCGGTTTTAAATATATATAATAGATTTGATGAGGTGGATAGATATAGGTGGGGTAGATTAATTTAAATGATGTGGAATAAACAATAAATAAGTATTGTGTGATGTGGTTTAATTACGTAATGACACGTGTAAAAATCCTAGGTGTTTTAATGTGGAAGCGAAATGTGTCATAATCCTATGTGGCGCAATGAAGAGGCTTTAATCCTTAGCGGTTTTAAATATATATAATAGATTATATGTGGATCAAATAAAGTAAGTTGTTTAAAATAAAATGATAAATATAAAATACTAAAAATGAAATCAAAAGCAAACAAAGAAACTTTAAACCATGAACATTCTCACTACCGAGGCACTCATGAGAGGTTGATATTGCTTATTTTAGTTTTCACTTCCAAAATTGTTAAGCATTGAAGTTTTTTATTTAAGTAATCTAATATTTTTGAAAACTCATATCACATAACTCTCATAATAACATTTAAAATTTAAAAATTAAAAATTTAATTTCAATAATCAATGTTGCGCAATATATATAGGAAAACAATTATTCAGAATAAGAATTTAAACATAAAAGAATAAGATCAAATAAAAGGGCGAAAGAAGCCATTTTGCTTTTGTTGACTCCCTTGTTGATGATTCATTCTGTCAGTTTTAATTTCAATATAATTTCAGACATATCTTTTGTAATATTCTAACACAAGTCTAATAACATAACGTATCAAAATTGAAAAAGACTCTGATACTCTGGTAGTTTAACGTAAAAGAGTTTGACAAGAAAAAATTCCTATTTTTTGTTTTCGGTTTTTGAAATGAAATGTGACACTCTTTTTAAAATAATTGTTTAAAAGGAAAAAAAAATGATCTATCATCTAATGTAAAATAACCCTTCCCCTATCATTCTTTAAAAGAAATGAATGTAAAATTATACACTGTTAACATTATTTACTACAATGTATCAAAGCACGAAATAGCCTATTATTACAAACTGTAATCTAAACCCACCCCTAACTCTTGTAATTTTGAATTTTTTACAGTTTTTAAGCATTAAAGAGATAATACTACTAGTATGATTTAACAAAGGTAAACTATACGAAACGTAAATAAATCTATAAAGCCTAATATGACTTGGGCCTGTCTTTTAACAAGGCCCAAGTTCATTCAGCTCAGCTTGATTTGTTTCTGTGAGCACTACAACTGATAGATGATGAACACAATCTGGTGTCTGGACGGACCTGCTTTCAAGAAGAAAGGTTCAGAGAGCCGAAGGCTCGGGAGCGAGAATCCTTCATCGTCGGCATATCGTCTCTCCTCGTCGGAGTCTTCAAATTCGTCTCCACAATCGATCGGTTCGAACTTCTCCTTCTCAATTGCACTCAGTTTCTAAAATCTTTATTAAGGCCAAGTCTGTGCTCTCAATTGAGAAAGATCCAAACTCTCCCTTGTCTTTGTGCCTCTGGCGCCTGGCTAAGGCTTGAGTTGGTTCCACACTTGCTGAGTAGATAAAGAAAAGTTGCGGTTGTAGTTGCAGTCGTGTTGAATTAAGCCTTATGGAGGATCTGCGTTCAGCTGCTGGGAATATAGATGATAATGTGGGGATACCAGATGATCTGAGGTGTAAGAGATCAGACGGGAAGCAATGGAGGTGTACGGCCATGTCGATGCCGGACAAAACCGTCTGCGAAAAGCACTATATTCAAGCAAAGAAAAGGGCGGCCAATTCCGCCATGAGAGCCAGCCTGAAGAAGGCCAAGAGGAAATCGATGGGGGACAACTCTGCCTATTTGGAGAGCAAGAGCAATGAGATGGATTCGGGGTTCAATGACGCTGAGATGCAGGAGAGTCCTAGTACTCTGTCCGGTAGTGGGAAGAGAACCGACGAAGGGATGTCAAGGCATGTTAGAGGCTCCCCTGAGTCGCCTTCGATGAGGAGTTTAGCTCATCATGGGTATTCGAAACCGGAGAGTGATCTGAAGAGGGATAGAGCTTCTTTTGAGGATAATCTTGTGTCTTATAGGACACCGCCTCCTGCTACTATGTCACAGAAGAGCTCTGAAACAAGTACTGAAGGAGCTAGTGAGGTAGTTTGTAATATCATGTTTTTTGCTGTTACTGTTTGAATATACAACTTCAACTTTTAGTTGTGTAGGAGGTAGAATTCAGCCACCTGCACTTTAGGGATATTGCTTACTCTGATAGCTTATGGTCTTTTAATCTCCATCTTAAGGAGGAGGAGTTGCTTTCCATAAATCTGACTGTGTAGACTTGGATATCTCACCAACTATGCTCTTGTTTGACGCCTTTTTTCGCAAATTTTATGCACCTATACTATGATATAACTATAGTTGTGTTTTTCAAAGTTACCACTATCTTGATTCTTTTTCAAGCTAGAAGAGATGAGATTTTGATGTTTAAAGCATCTTAGTATTTGTTTGCTTGCCAAGAAGCATGAGTAATGAGGCCTTTTGCTCAAGCTATGCAACCTGGTATTACATGTCTGTTTGGCATGGGCTTTTGGTCAATGTATCAGCGTGAATAGACCTTATCAATGACTTATTGGCCACTTACCTATCAGCTGAAGAATGCCAAACAGACCCTGCATTTAGCTATTCACTGTATTTCGTTCATTTTCTGACTATTGCTTGTTATCTAGGATGACTCTGATGCAAATACCGAGTCTTCTGATGAAATGGATGGTCCAACTTGCCATCAATGCCGCCGTAATGCGAAGGAAGTTGCTTGGTGTCATAGATGTGATAGGAGAGGGTATTGTGTTTCCTGCATTTCTACCTGGTTAGTTTTTTTGGAAATTGTTTCTCATAATTACCAAATAGTGCTTATGAAAACACTTGTTCTGACCGCTCGTTGTTTGTATTGGTCTGCCTGATAAATGTGTTAGGTATCCTGATATCCCATTTGATGAGATTGGAAAAAACTGCCCTGCATGCCGTGGCATTTGTAGCTGCAAGCTGTGTTCAAGGCCAGATAATTTGATAAAGGTGGAATCTCATGTGACCAAGCATCCAGATGATTGATTGTTACTATACCTCCAAATTTATGGAAAATTTCGTTCAAATAGGTCAATTGTATATTGTATGTAGCCTAATTTTTTCTTTTGAGTTACAGGCAAAAATACGAGAGATTTCTGTATTGGACAAGTTGCAGTATTTGTATTGCTTGCAATCTTCAGTGCTACCTGTTGTTAAGCAAATCCACCAGGAACAATGCGTTGAATTAGCTTTAGAGAAAAAACTTGGTAAGCTTAATGGACAGAGCTTGTTTGTTTACATATCATATGATTTTTGCTCTAAAATACTCTATCTTACATCTAACCATTTGGGCAGGAAAGGAAGGTGATCTTGAGAGGAGAAAGTTGAATACAGATGATCAGCTGTGCTGGTAGCCAATATCACTCCTATTTGATTTTTATATGCTCTACTAATTTCATCAGTCTACAAGTTTTCTTTGAATGATTTGTGGCTAACAAGTGTACCTGACAGTGACTGCTGTAGGGTCCCCATAGTGGATTATCATCGGCACTGCCCAAGTTGCTCCTTTGATCTTTGCCTTAGATGTTGTCAGGATCTTAGAGAGGCATCATCTGTTAGTATCACTACAGAAAGTTCATCTAGCGACGGTGGGGTTGCATTGCAAATGCAATCATCCCAAGGTAAGCTTCCATTAGAAGAGAGGTATCCTGGCTGGAGAGCAAATCCAGATGGAAGTATTCCATGCTTGCCAAGACCACATGGTGATTGTGGCTCTCCTTCTCTAACACTTCAGCGAATATTCAAGTTGAATTGGGCTGCTAAATTGGTGAAAGTTATGGAAGAAATGGTCGGTGGTTGTAAATTAATCTCTACGAGTAGATCTCCAGAAATTGAAGCGGTCCACTCTGATGTGTGCCAATATGCTCATAGAGAGGAAAGCCATGATAATTTCTTATATTGTCCAACATCTGAGAGTATTAAAACTGAAGGAGTGGATGATTTTAGAAAGCATTGGGTTCAGGGAAAGCCTGTCATTGTTAAGCAGGTTGGTGATAATTCATCAATCTCAAACTGGGATCCCTTGGTTTTATGGAGAGAAATTCAGGAAACTTCAGACGAGAGAATGAAAGATGCTAATAGGACTGTGAAAGCTATTGATTGTTTGGACTGGTCTGAGGTAAGGATTTGAACTCATATAATTATGTTGCTAACTGCATAAACGTTGTCTAAATTGGGTGTTCGTCTTGATAGGTTAATATAGAACTGGACCAGTTTATCAAGGGATACTCTGAAGGACGTGTGCATGAAAATGGTTGGCCAGAAATGTTAAAGCTGAAGGACTGGCCATCACCTAGTGCTTCTGAAGAATTTTTAATGTACCATAGACCGGAATTTATCAGCAAACTTCCATTACTGGAATTTATCCATTCCAAGTGGGGCCTTCTAAATGTTGCTGCAAAACTTCCCCAATACTCGTTGCAAAATGATGCAGGGCCGAAGATACTTATCTCGTATGGGACTAATGAGGAGCTGGGTAGAGGTGATTCTGTGAGTAACCTCCATTTGAACATGCGTGATATGGTGAGTTTTCTTATCTGTATTTTGTTTGTATCTGAGCCTTGTTCATGTGCCTGATTTCCATGGTCATTGCTGTAAATGATATCTACATATTTTTAAATGGTTTCTTTGAAGTCTATTTATTGGCATAAAGTTGCTGAGTAAATCTCTCATATTTGTGCAGGTATACCTATTGGTTCATTCATCTGGAGTGGAAGTAAAAGGTGAGCAGAGGCCAATTATTGAGGATCCACAGAAAGATCATGAGGAGTCTGAGGTCAAAGACTCATCTATGGTCCGTCCTCGAGATCTAAATGAACCAGTTTTACAGGGTTTAACCGCTGATGTTCATGATCTACAAGATGATTCTGAAATGAAGCTGGACATTAACAAAGAGGACCAAATTAATGAAATTGCTGAGGCTGAAGAAAAAGCCACTGATTTTGAACATTTTGACACTCACCCTGGGGCCCTCTGGGATGTTTTTCGCCGTCAGGATGCTTCAAGAGTTGCAGTGTATATTCATGAGCACTGGCATGAATTTGGGAAAGCAGACTCAATAGATAATATTCCTGTAAGCTAATGTTCTCACTGGAGGATTACACTATTTCCCCTTCTATTTCTTACCCTACTTTTTGATTTCAGGTGACTCGTCCACTTTATGATGAAGTTGTGTACCTCAACATGGATCATAAGAGAAGACTCAAGGAAGAATATGGTTAGACAGTAAATTTACATTTGGGTAGCTTGATATTAGTTTCATAATGGCTACATGATTGCATCATTATAATTTCAAGGCTATAGACATTATATGATCATAATAACCAGAAGCTTCATATAGCCATTTAGAATGTTTCTCGTTATGCTTGAGCATGCCAACATGGACCTTGACTTTTTCTCTTCTCCTGGAGAAAAGATGCCTTATGTCAAATAGTTTTCTCAACATTCAGCTTCTCCCCTTCCTCAAAAATTCCTTTCCTTCGGTTTTATGGTTGGGATCTGCCGCATCCACTCTATTTCAATGAGCTGTTGCATATGATTGAAATAGATTTCCGGGACTTCTGCAGCTTATCTTGTTAAATTATAAAGTGTCAATATGATGGTCTGTGAAAGTAACCCAGTATAATTTGTATACTTTGTCCTGTGGTTTCAATCAGGTATTGAGCCTTGGTCATTCGAACAGCATGTTGGGCAGGCAGTATTCATCCCAGCTGGATGTCCGTTCCAAGTGAGGAATATTCAGGTATATTGTGGTACTGGTCTTGTTTTCTAATAAATCTAGCCCTAACTTTCTCGTGTTTGTGATTTTCCTACATTTTGAGTAGGAATATTGAATACACACATGAGACATATCCTCATTTCCATTGTGATTGCAGTCCACTGTTCAGGTGGCCTTCGATTTTCTATCCCCTGAGAGCTTGAAAGAATCTGTTAAAATGGCTGAAGAGATTCGCTGTCTTCCAAATGATCATGCTGCAAAGCTTCAAATGATGGAGGTAGGTCAAATAACATCCTCACATAATGCATGCCTTTCCACCATTATATTCTATTCTTTCCTTGTGATTTCTAATTTCTCTTGTTTGAAATGTGCAATTCAGATCGGAAAGATCTCGCTCTATGCAGCTAGCTCTGCAATCAAAGAAGTCCAAAAGCTGGTGCTTGACCCAAAGTAAGTAACATGAATGGAAATTGCTCATTCTGATATCTACTTAGGGAACGTTTGGATGACACATTATAAATTCTGCTTTTTGAAGTGTGATCCAAACGAAACCTTAGTCTTTCTTAAACCTTGTTAATTGTTCTATATTATGCTTCCTTAGCTTGTCATCTTCCTTAAATGTTTACTTTCCTATCTTGCAGGCTTGGTGCAGAGCTTGGATTCGAGGATCCGAATTTAACTGCTAGAGTTTCCGAGAATTTGGAGAGGATGGTAAAGCAAAGACAGATTGCTTGTATTTAGTTAGCTCTAGGCCTAACTTCTTGTTTGTACACCCATATCCCCTTGTGTACTCGACTTTCAATGTAAGTGGTAGAAAGGGTCAAAATGTCAAGAATCTAATATACGTGGGGATGATTAGGATGTGAATATATGTAACTCCAATGGGATGTATCTCTGTTTAGTTCAAGTGCATGTTCTAATTTTTCTTTGTTCAAGAAAGGATGACATACAAGTGTGTACTACAAGGACACTTTTACACTCAACTGGACACTGAACATAGATCTTGTTCAGGAAAAAGGAAAATATACTGTTGCTTCAAATGAAACCTAATTCTTTCTTATACCTAACAATCTCACTAAACATAAGACTACCACATGAAGAATGTTCAAATTCTTCTTAAGCCTGATCATTGCCCGCCTTTGGCTCTTTTGATGCTTTGTAAACAAATCAAATCTTGAACTCAAACAAGCCAATTTCCCTTTCAACAGATATTGGCAGCAAAGATCCATATATGCCTTCCAAGTAAATAGCATAGCTGAAAACAAGTTGTGTGCATGTCTGATCATCCTACGAGTTCTTCCATTAGACCCTGATGAAGTTGTCAGTCCACAAGTTCAGAAATGATTGCTAACAGAGTTCTATCTGAATGAGTTATAGAATAGTACTATTGACGCCTTGACCAACCTGAGATATGTACGGCTCAGCATCCGTTCGTTTGAGGAAGTGAATAGAGTGACAAGCAAGGTTCGTATCTCGGTCTCCTATGGCTGCCACGCCGATATCATCAAGCACTCTCACCTTTATATATGGATCCTTCGGAGGTACCATATCCTATACAAATACAAAGACAAAGAAAAAAGCTGAAAATCATGTGTGCTTTGATGCCATCGTATAAGTAAGAAGAACATAAGAAGGAAGAAATACCATACCACAGTGAGATCAAGGTTATCCATATCTCTCATGTATGATTGTATCGCCGTGGAATGATTCTTAAAGTAACGTTTCTCATAATCGCTCAGCTTCTCTTCAATTTCCTGTGGAATTACGCGCCCAACCTTCCAGCTCAAGCTCTGCAGAATTTCTGCTCGCTTGTGCCTGCACAGTTCAGTAATGAAGTAAAAGAGGTTTGAGCCTTAACACGTTATGAGCTACAAACACAGGCTTCATAAAAGAGAAGCAAGGAATTCTGAAGTTTACACGTATGCCATTAGGCAGCGCTTATTGCGGAGCAGAGCAAGGTGATGGATAAGCATTCCATAGTGATCAGCATTTCTTGCTGATTCAACATCCAAACCCTCTTGTTGCATTTTTCTGTCACAAAGAATATAGTATGTGTGACAAATGAACCACTTATTTCAGTCCGTGTGAACAACCAATCAGACCCAGACACAAGAAAGTAGACAAGGGCAAGAGATCTTTACACACAGAAACAAAAAACAGTAACATTTAAATGACAAACTAGCAAGTGGTACCTTGTGAGCTCATAGAATTGACTGTAATGCACATTGCACTCCTTGATTACTTGGTTAAACAAATCATCCTAGTTGCCAAACAAACACAGAAATCTTCAGCCAAAAATCATCTTACAAAAAATAACTACCACAAGATCAAAAGAGAGCTGTTTTTTTTTTTACAGCTAGTGAATTTTGAGACACAAAAGAGAGCTGTAAAAAAGCTTTAACCAGTATGCAACAACAACATATTTCTTCCTTAAAGATGAAAGATTGAACCTTACATTAAACCGAGTAAGCTGGCCAGGCTCTGCAGATGCAAGCTCTTTCACCAACAGAGATGCCCTTTTACCATAAATCTCATTCGGCTCCATACTGTCACTCCACCCCTATCAGGAGCATTTCGTCGAACATGTTACGTGCAGCAGAAAAAAAGTAAATAAAAAAGAACACACCAGCAGAATGCTTGTTAACAATTCCGGCGGCCGGAGATCTTAGCCGGGAATCAGAGGCACAAAACAGGTGAAAGATTGGATCTTTTCTTAATTGAGAAATAAGAACAGCAATTGACATAGAGACATCACGAAACAGAGTTCAATTGAGAAGGAGGAGTTCAAACCGATCAATTTTGGAGACGAATTAGTGGAGTTTGACGAGATGTGTCGCCGGCGGTGAAGAATTGTTTCTCCGGAGTCCGTCGTTAGTTCCGTTTCTGGTTCTTCTCAGTTCTCACTCGTCCTTCGTAGATTTGTTTGTTTATCAGTTTGAATGGATTTGGGCCTGTTTGAAGACAGGCCCAATAGACAAAACCAGAAAAGACCAGGCTCGTGATTAGCCCATTTCTAATGATTTTTTTTGGTCGAAAGCCCATTTCTAATGATTTGAAATTTACTCTTAAATCATTTTTTTATAAATCGATTTATTTTATTTTATTTTTGTAGAGTGTACTCTTTGAGGAGTTGTTATAATTGTTTTGGTTGCTTACTGGTTCACCTGAGCTTCATCTTGGCAACGTCCAATTCGACCCGAATTGTGCATTTGGCTTTTGCGTGTGAGTCATCCAAACGGAATTTTTTACATCCATTAGAGTTTGAGCAAGCCGCTTATCATTAATTTGTTTTAACTGATACGGTTTAGGTAAGCATACCATTTGTAATAATATGAAATTTGATAGCTAAGAACAATACACTATATTATTTTAGATTGGCATGAATGGTGATAACTCTAAAGAAAGAGACCCATCATCTAGGCTTGTTTGTGCTTTGCTTGGTTCTAGCGCTTTGCATTTAAACTTTTCAGGATTGGATTGTGAAGATAACTTACAACTTTTCAAATACAATTGCGTAATTGTTTTTTATAGGGTCAGAACCTCATAACCAAATAGAGTTTGCTACTACTCATCCTATGATGGTAGATCGACGATAACGTGTTACTTATCTTAGGGCAATACGGAGCTCCCCCATCAGAGGTTTGAAGCGTCCCGTTATTTTCATCGGTCAATAGGACCGAAAAGGGCTATCATCGGTTATAACAACCGATGACACTTTTGATTTATTTGTTTAAATAGAACCCATCGGGCACCTTGACCAATGGGCATCACATTTTCCACCCAAGTGGAATGAAATGAATTTGAGCTAGTTGGTCATTCGTTTTATAAGAAGGCTTTAAACTTGAAAAAAAATACTCGTTTCCCTTCTTATCTATTTATCTTTGTTCCTATTAAACACGTGGTTTTCATTAGTAAACTTAATGGTTTTTTTGGCTTAAACAAAAAAAAAAAAGAATCTATGCGTAGACATGGGACCGGTTCCAATGGCGGTTCCGGTTCCGGGGACAGTTACGATTTCGATACCCCCTCTCCCAGAAACTGGTTTGAAATCGCCGGTTTCTACGCCTCTATTTTATAAAAAAAAATATACATGAATTATACAAAACTTGTATATATATAATAATCGAAACTAAATTTATACATCAAAAGAGGTCAAATATCGGCCAAAGATCGGTTCTTGGCTCCACATTTGTTTGTGTCCATTTATCAAGTGAGATAATTTTTTGCAAATCTAGGCATAATTTAATTTATACATACTTTTTGTAGAAGAGAGGAGAAACCGACGGATCTGAAACCGGACCTAGATACGTCCTTCTATTTGTGTCCGTTTATTAAGTGAGATAATTTTTTTAAGATAAAAATTCGGAATAAAAAATAATTTTAATAGCCCAAAAAGTTATTAAAACTTTTAAAAGTGACAATAATGAACAATTCAGTGAATCAATGTAGGAGCCATACATGGCTACTAGAAACACTTTCAGCAATACAAATCATCAATATATATTATAAAAGCCGACCGTTTTCGAGTCACCACGTTGATTCTGACCCCGCTTGATTTAATAATTTTTTTTCAAACTCAAATAGATAATAAAAACTTAATATTTTTTATTTTCCTTAATTATATAATCTTCAATTTTATCTTTAAAAAGTCATACTATCTGTCTTTAATTTTACTTGCCTTAAATAATTTTATCTTTAATACCCAATATGCATTCATACCACGTTGTTATTTTATCTATTTGATAGCTTTTATTAACTTCATATGTATTTGAGTGGTGTTACGTGAGACATATACAATGGGGATACACGGTCTGCCTAGAAAAATATAATTAGTAACTAATCAATCAATATCAATTCTATATTATAAAAGTCGGCCGTTTTTTAGCCATCACATTAATTCTAGCCCCACCGCATATTTGATAAAAAAATTAATTATTATTTGTGTTATTTCATTTAATCTGATTAAAATTTTTTAAGGTTGATTTTGGTCCCATGTCATATGTAAAAAACAATTGATTTTGTCACTTTATTATTTGATTTACTTAAATAAATGTATCTTTTTATGCTCAAGTTGTTTTCTATATTTACAGGATCAATTATAATTTTTACTTAATACGATATTATCAAATCTTACTATAAAGATATTATGAAGATGTTATCCGTTTCTATTTGATTTACTAAGATATTATCTTAATAAAACTATTAGATATTATTTGCGATTAAATCAAATAATCATATTATTGAGATGTTTGGAAAGCAGAGTTATGGAAATTGACCTTCTGCCCTGATGCTAGGCAATATCATCAGTTATTCTTTTGACTCTGTGACTCGCGTGAGTACTTGCTTTGGTAAAAATAATAATGTCATCTGCGTAAGCAAAGAATGGGATCTTGGTGCCATCCCTTGAGATTTGGATGCCGATACCACTTTTCGGATTCATACTTTCCTTGTGAAGTTGTCTGGCAAGCACTTCAGCCGCCAGAACGAACAGATATGGTGAGAGGGGATCACCCTGTCTTAGTCCTTTGGACGGTTTAAATTGATCCGTTGGTCCATTGTATATCCATCCGGACATCACCGGTCGAAGGAAGAGCCGAAAATGCTCAGGACTTTCAGCTATGTAGATCCATCCGGACAAACATCCGTTGAATTCATAAGCCTTCTCATGGTTCGATGTTTCGATTTGCCCAAGGCGTTGCGTGGAAAGGAAAGGACGAGGGTCTTCGAGGGAGGAGAACACACCGGGATCGCCCGCACCTAGGCCCCCACTCCACCAGGCCACCGAGGTCTTCCACTTAAAGCGCCACCATCGAAACGAGCACGAGATTAATCTACGACCCGCCCCGGAGCATGATGAGACGCAGGGCTCGCAACTTTTGACGAGTGTGATCCGCTCTTGAAACATAGCGTTAAATCGACTACGGTTCCGCCTTAAAGCTGCCAACTGCTTCTTGAGACACTTGAGTTGATAGCTTCTAGTCTTTAGTCTTCCGATCAGATTCGAAAGAGCGATCCTCCAAAGGACCTTTACATCTGTTCGATATCCTTCATACCCAGACATCGATGCTTTGTGGCGATTAAGGTGGAGACTTTGAAGACCCATGAGATTTTCTTCGTTACGGGGGTACCGGAAGCAATTTTTGGGGGGCTGATGTCGTGGGGAGGCGGCGGCAGTTGCTGGCGGCCGGTGTGAGGGCGCTAGGGTTTTTGGGTGTTTGGGGGAAGAATGAAAGGCGCGTGTGGCGCGTTCTCCAGAGGCTTTCATTTTGCCACAACTTTCCTCATTTTTTAGAACCACATTTGATTCTTATGTAGTATACAATCTATGGTCATTTTTCAAAAAATATGCATTATACACAAATTTCTAACTTGAACCTATACACTTTGGTAAGTAAGAAATTTTAAACTCGTGTCTACAATGGATTATAATGATTTTAAACGATCTTTTATTAACCATTATATAATTATTGCGATTGTAAGTTTGTAACTATCCCAATATATTATTGTCTTTTGAATCATGGTCATAACATATTATTTTATTTTAATCATTGAAAATGATTATAACTATTTCTAAGCAAGTTTTTATGATTATAACAATTTTATGTTATTATGAATGATTGTAACAATTTTGTTATGATTGTATCAATGTATTTTATTTTAACCATTGAAAATGATCATAACTATTTCTAATCAAGTTTTTATGATTATAATAGTTTTAGGCTATTATGAACGACTGCAATAATTTGTTACGAATTTAACCGTTCTATGTACATATACAATAGAACCTCTATAAATTAATACTCGATAAACTAATAAACACACTAAATTAATATTTTTCTCTGGTCCCGACTTGGGCTAGTGTAAAAGTTGATGATTTTCGATAAGGTAATAAAATTTTAAAAAACCACTATAAAAATATAAGGTCCTAGTAAAATAATAAATTAATAATTATTGTATAAGGAATGTACAATAATATACCAATCATCCAAAATTTGGTCGAAAGTTGGATCGGATGTTGTTCGGTTTTGGGTCTAGTTCGGTTCGGGTTCTTTTCGGATTGCTTCGAATCGGATCATTTCGAATAAGGTCAATTCGGATTCGGGTGTTATTAACAAAAACCCAATCAACTGGTAAGTCCGGTACACATGCTTTTTATTTTAAATTTTAAATAGTGTTATTTCATTTTTGTATATTTATGTTATTTATATGGTTAAAATAATTTATCACCCTTATCTTGTATCATAAATCATTAATTAGATTGGATAACATATTATTGACACATTCAAGACATATCTATATTTTTAACATGCGTCTCAATTTAAATATGCTAATTAGTGTCAGGCCCGGCTACCCGGTTCAACTGGTTAGATTGAGTTGGGCCCCCAAATAATTGGGGCCCTTGATTTATCAAATGTTTTATGTAAGATTTAGGGATACAACCTGGCTTGGTGGTAGGGTGAGCAAAAATATCCGATCCGTCGATCCGATCCGATAAAATATGGATAATTTGGATAGTTATATCTTTTTTTTATTCATAGCTTTTCTTATTTTTAATCATATAATTTGAAAAAGAATGCTAAAACGGATTATATGGATATCCAAAATATCCGGTCTCGGATATCCGATCCAAACGGGTATTTCTCATCGGATATCCAGCTAATAACGGATCGGAAACGGATCGCTAAGTTTATTTTCTCTAAGACATGCAAAGTACTGTACAATGAAATGATTATTGTTTGTTTAATCATTAGAACTTGTTTTTGATAAGTGAAACGTTTGAGACACAATTTGGTTGCTATTAAAAGTGTAGATGTACTTGTTCGGTTTTTTGCTATATATTGTTGGTGTGTACCACCATTCTAGTATTTTATATCATTACTCTTTTATTTTTAATTATATTTTTAATAGTATATCTACTCTTAAGATTTACAGTAGTTTGGATGATTTCGGGTCATTTCGGATCAAGATTAGTTCAGGTTGTTTTGGATCGGGTCATTTCAGATCGAGTTATTTCGGGTTGGTTTAGTTCGGGTCAGTTCGGTTCGAGCGCAGTTCGGTTCAGGTGTAGTTCGGTTTACATTTTATTCGAGTTATTTCGGTTCGGGTCAGTTTCAGATCGGATCGGGTTCAGATCGGGTCTGGGTCATGTTCGGATGGCTCATTTTTTATTGTTCGGGTCAAATTTCGGGTTTGGGTCAGGTCGGTTCAGTTCGGATTTCGGGTTCGAGTCAGTATCTGCCGGATCTATCTACTTCTCTTTAACTAAAGAATTAAAGGGAAGAAAGAAACAAAAAGTAAAAAAGAAAACACCTAACTTAACAATATATTGTCACACCTTCTACAATTTGCAAACGATTAAAATATTTCTACTACCAATTTTTTTGAAAACGGAGCAGACGCTCTTTGTAAAATGGTTAAGGGGCTCATCGGTGGAAATAACCGACTATATTAACCTTGTAGAATGAATAAGTAGTACTCCGTACTTAAGCATCGGTCAGGATGACCGATGGGGGCGCTTAGCAAACCTGTCCGGGGCGCCTCGACAGCCCGTTATCTTATGACCACCTAGAGATATCTACCTAACACATGCCCATAATTAGAAGTGTTACGTGGGACCAACAATGAGTCTTTTGCATTAGATGGAGAAAGAAGTCGATGTATTAGAAATAGATCTATCAAATGCCTTGAGTTTGGATCAGCTAGGTCACTGCTTAACTTGAGTCGGGTCATGATGGATTACTAGGCGGGTTTGAGTTGACCGGCCAGTTGATCAAGAGTATCAAGTTTTTTAATAATTTAATTTTTTTTGTAATAATGATTTATTTAAATAATAAAATATTATAGTATGATATTACTTTATGTGCTTCAATAACAAATGTAATATAAGTTTTATAATATATTTTATTTATACTAAATTAATAAATAGGGTCAAACTCAACGGCTCGGGTTTCAATTTAACAAGTTTTGGATCCAAACGGGTCGGATTTAAACTTGATCCCACGTTAAAATTTCCGGCTTTTGGATCATGTGTTGTGGGATTTACGGGTAGGGTTAACTTTGATAAATCTACCTAGAAATGACTAGTAGATTAAGAGGCAGACCAACTCAGTCGAACAAATCTGTACGAAAAAACAACAGTAAACAATAGAGCAATTAAACTAAGATGAGAAATAAATAATGTGGAGCACAACTTAGAAGAGTATGGAAGACAATCGAGTCAATCGACTATAAACATTTTAAATTTACACTTGTTAGGAGAGGCTTCAAGGCTCAAGCATTGATTACACATCAAAGACTTCTCCTTACAAACACAATCGTAACACCAATCTCATGAAATTTACATGATGTTAGATTCAATTCAAGAAACTAACAAGGTTTAAATGTTAAGAGAAAACAATATCTAAACTCTAGCAAGACTTGTCAAATTATTTTGTTGTCAGAATATTATTGGATCAAATTTACGGCTCAAATGATTGTACATTATCCCATGTTTACATTTAAAGTGGCTATATTTTAAAGTTGGGTTTGTTTAATTTCGATGAATTATCAGTGTCCTGACCACTGGAACTAGAATCTAACCCGGATTTTAAAAAAATAATTAAGATCCGATAGCACATTAAATACAAAGTAATGGTATACTATGTAATGTAAGAAGTACTATATATGTAGACTTCAACTTCAGCCTATATATGAAAACAGTACAATGCAAATGCAAGGCTTTTGAACACCTAAAACACCATCAAAACAACTATATTTCAAGACTCTATAATCCATACGAACCTTGTCTTAACAAGCCTCAAACGAGCTCAGCAATTTACCGGCCACGCCGTCTCATTGTTTTGAACAAGAGGGCTAGTAACACCATCCATCTTCCCATCACCAACTCCATCCGACCCGCCCATGTCGCTGTAGCTCGCGTCGCTCCTTGCCTGTCGACTATTCGTCCTCGTTTTCCGGTCCAACGATCCACCGGGCGACCGCTTCTTATTCTGCCTTAGGCTCAGAAAACCGATCTCAAGCGCCTCCAAGGCCTTTGTTGTCAAGGGCCTTGTTCTAGTGCTAAGCCTCCTTGAACCCGAATTCTGAGCCTCCTCGGAAACCTCCTCCATGGACTCGGTTTTAACCGTTGCGCTTTCTTGATCTTCAATCTTCAACTCTTGATCAAATTCAGGCTCCATTGGGACAATGGGTAAGTTGAGATCAATCAGGAGTAGGTGTGGCTTGGATTCCCTAAGGCTAAGACTATCAGGAGACGGCGAAACCGATCTTTTCCCCTTTGAACACTCCCTGAACTCAAAATTCTTGTCTTTGGAGGAGGCAGGTAAGCACAACACAAAGCTGGGATTCTCTAGTTTCAGACCCATTTCTGTGAAGTTCTGTCCAGTCAATCTTCGCCGCTTTATAGGAGTACCAGACTGATTCGACGCATCAGACTGACCGGGACTTTTTGCCTTTCGCCTCTTCGTCTTGAAATCTCTATATGGATGTGTTCCGTTTTCTTCAGCCGGTAAGCTTCTCAATTCCCTCACGTTGGACGATAGACTCGTGTCAATCACGGTGAATTTCATGACACTTCCAACGCCCTGAGCTGGCTTGAGGTAACAAGGGCGATCCTTTTCCTTATGATCATCGCCATTGTCCATCACAACGCAACCTTTACTTTCTTCAGCTTCAAGATCAAGAAGCTTTGGTTCGGAAGCAACTTTTCTAAGGACATCACTAACAGAGTCAAAGTAATGTGTTCCATTCATAAGCTTCCTCCTAGAGAATTTTTTGATGCCTGGCATCAGGAAAACCAGATTGTTCTTTGGTGCCGTGCAGATGTCGTTTGGCTGCTCAGAGTGCCACCCTTTGGCCAACAAGCGGGGCCAAACCGCCTCCCAGAAAAGGTCGTTTGATCTTGCTTTGCTCAGCCTGATGTCACTGGTTAAGAACTTGATTATGTCGGCAGCAGTGAGCGACGAGCAGGCCCTACCAGATGGCAGTTCAGGGGCACGAGCACGCTGCCTTTGTCCAGACTTTGAGTTTTCTGATACTAGTGTTGTGAGGTCTTCCTTGTTCTTTCCAATTCTCACGGCTTCCACCAAAGCACGAACGCCTACCATCTTCTTTAAACTAGAGATGTACTCTTCTAACGACGTTCTTTCCTCAACAAGTGCGTTGGAGATCTGTCACAAGGATCACAGTTGGCATAAAACTAGCAAATCATAAACTCGTTTAGGAACCTATTTCAAATTTCTACTAGGAAGATGCAATTTTTTTTTCCTAGTGTAACTTCCTCCAAAACACAAGAATTAGACTTAGCTTGATAGGATTGATAAGTTCTCTTTCTGTGTTTTAATTGAACCATATGAAAATATAGTTTAAACCAACCAATTGGTTCCTATTTCCTGGATATTACATTTCCTACGAAATAACTTCCCGAAAACTTAGTTCCTACACATCTAACTTCCTACATTCAATCAAATGAGGGGTTACTTATGAAGTACTAATCAGCAAGAACTATCATAAGAAAAAGTGCAAGCTGAAGAATCCTATATCAATAAAAAAAAAAATACCTCTTGGAAGGTGATCTTGGATTCTTCCGAGAGATGCGGAAGCAAGCGAGAGAGAAGCTCCTGTTGCCGACATCCACTGAAAATCTTACTTCCCATAACACTCTTCTTACTTCTCATCTTCCTACAATCCGCCCACTTGCAATACCTTGGGGACTTATAAAATCTCCCATAATAGAAACACTGTATTTGCCCCAAATCCTTGGTCTCCATAAACCTCTGCACCAGAACAAGATTCTTCCCAAATATATACAAACCGAGCACGAAACACTCAACTTCAAAGTCGCTCCATGATTCCGGTGTCAATCCAGGCACAGGGAGGTAACTAGCCGTATCAACCTTGGACCGCTCCTCCTTCTCGGTACGGATCCATGTGATTGGAATCGGTAGACCCATCAGAAACGAATTGCAGGCAATGTCAAATGTGGATCCTGATTTAAGTGGATTTATTGAGAGGCCGAGTAGCTCAGAATATGTTAACAAGGGAGGGATTTCCGCCTGGTGCTCGTCTCCGATCTGTGGACTGATTTCTGGGATGTCGAAAACGCCGTTTGGCTCAGAAGCATCCGACAGAACAAGCTCTGCATCACTTGCTTCCTCTGACTTCCTTTCAGCTTGATCTATGTCAGCTGAATCCATATCTGAGGTGGTTTCAAGGAGAAAATTTTAACAAAAAAAAAAAGGCAGCATCAGCAAATATGGTTTCCTGTCTTACAAACCAGGATCAAGAGTATATAAAGAGCCAATAATTTCCCACTGTTTTCAGTATCAATCAAGAAAAGAAGGATTATGGAGACATTATTGAAATTAAATGCTGAAATTAGGCATGCTATTCCAATCCAAAATATGTGATTTCAGATCACCTAATTCAGGAAAGAACTTCCTTTCTGTCTCATAATCCTAAAACCCTATATTTGCCCAAATCAAACTGACAAAAATCCAGACATTAACATCAATCCCAAGGCAACCCAGAAACCCAAAATTTTCCACCGGAAATTAAGATACCAATATCAGCACCATTCACACCAAAAAATTAAAAAAAAACACAAAAATAGATTCAAAACCAAGCACATACAAGAAAACCTGATACAACAGTTCAAATATTGGATTGAAATGGGGAAAGAGATAACTTGCAATGAACAAGAAGACGAACACAATAATCCATGGAGCATGATCTAGTTGTTCTACATAGCAAACAGCAAAAGGGTAAAAAGAGGGCAACCCACATTGATACTAATCGTAAGCAAACAGGGATGTATTAAAATTACAACCACAGAGATAGTTTATTCACGAGATACAATGAGGTAAGTTAAAAGACAGATTAATGTTATCGAA
Organism: Polygonum aviculare; assembly: GCA_934048045.1. Lineage (NCBI taxonomy): Eukaryota > Viridiplantae > Streptophyta > Magnoliopsida > Caryophyllales > Polygonaceae > Polygonum > Polygonum aviculare. The sequence goes on from OW204024.1 coordinate 8,932,969, forward strand.
CAGACCGACCCTTATTCAGAACAGATTGTTTAAACCCACATGGAGTAATCAACACAGATGAGCAGATGGGTATTTATGACATGGGTTTGATTAATTAGCCCCTCGATTTTTTGGTTTCCCCTTGTTGTTCTCTATGAAAGAAAAATCTAGGAAGAAAAAAGGTGAAAAGAAAAGATAAAGATAAATTGGAAAAATATACACAACTGACTTAAATTAAACTCCATGGGAGGAGAAAGAGAGAAAGAGAAGATACCTTGATTAAAAGAAGAAGAATTGGATTAAGAGACAGAGAGCAAAATTGGGCAAGTCGTCTTCTTGTGTTTGCATACACAGAAAATTAAGCACTCAAGAAAGAAGGTCGAGAGAGAAAAAGGAGAGAGATGGAGAAAGAGTAGACAATTAAGCCAAACTACGCAAATTGTGATGCCTTGAAAGAGCAAGAGAGCCCCGTAAGGCAGACTTACTTTTGACGATGTATTAATAAATAGTGCTATTATTCAAAAATAAATAAAAAACACAGCCCATAAGAATATGGAAATAGCTGTCGAAGTTTAGTAATAAGGGGATTGAACAAAAGCCCATGGTAAATACAAATGAAAATGACATGAACGAAGATAAAGGAGAAGAAGAAAATGACCCTTTACATTACTTCCGAGTCATGGAATTATTTTGTAACAAATTCCTGTACTAGTGGAAAATCAAGCTTTATTAATTTTTTTTCGGTCTTTGTAATGGTGTTCTAAAGGTATAGGATAAACTTTTTGATTTTAGAAACTAAAAATCACACAAAGAAATTTATAAATCCATCATAAGAGTATGTAAATCCTTACATAATTATAAAAATATTTTTTTCTATTTTAAGATATTTATTCTATGCCCTTATGTTATAGATTGAAAAATCCATTTTCTTTATTAGGTTGAAATGTTTTTATCATAAGTTAGTTTACCCATTATTGAGTTTATAGTCCTTTCCACTTGGATCACAAATCTTGTAACTTATCATCAAATGAGGATTTTATTGTATAAAAATGGGTATGAGAATAATTTTGCGTTTAATTTAAAAAATGATATTGATTTATTTTTACATAATTAAAAATTCCAACCGCTCCTTGTCAAAACCGAACCCCTCTTTGTGGAAGTGTATTAAATTACATTCATTGATTCAGACCAAAAAAAAAAAATACATTCATTGAATAGAAATTTGAAATCTGTTAGATAAATATGTAATTTCCGTTTTTTTTTTGTATTTTATTTTTGGTCTCTGACAATCTTCCAAACATATGACCTCACAAAACATTATCTAGAAATTAAAAAAGGACAAGGAAATTTAGGTGATATGGCCTTGAGGGAGAAATGGAGCATTGTGTATATAGACAAGTAAAATATGACAAATAACTTGTATTGATCCACAAGATTAACTATCTAATCAAACTTATAATAAAAAAAAACACTTAACAATTGAAGCTTTAGGTAAAAAGCTTAAATCCCACACTCTTAATGAATTTTAGTTTTAGGTGAACTTGGGTGCAGAAAATGCCAAGAGTTTCAAATTGATTTAAGCTGTAAACAGCCTTCAAAGAAATTGGAACGACTAAACATGCAAGTAGATCTAGTTCTAAAGGGAAGAGGGGCCATGGAAAAAAGTTGTATTGTATTTTAATCTGGCTGAGTTGTAGATTTAGAATCATTATTCTAATACAAAAAGACTTATTAATAGCAAAATTTTGGTTGATGCCCATGATTTTGAGACTATTTCACCGCAGTTCCAACATTAACTATTTTTCGATCGGTGCCCCTTAGCACTTTACTATTAAGCTTTTACTTTTTACCCTTCAAATTAATAGGGTCGACTCTAAAGTATTCAAATGCATATCTGAGCCACATTAATTTGAATTCTAAAGCAAGAACTATTTATGTTGAGTAATGTATTATAGTGGACTTCAAACTATAATTAAAGTTGTCGTTTACGATCTTGTCGTTTTCTCACGTTATTAATCATCTGTTTAATGCTTCTGAGCTTTATAATTGTCATTGTCTAATACTCCCTGCGTTTCAAAATACATGACCATTTGGACAATACACATATATTAAGAAAAAAATGTTATTCCTATATTGCCCCTATCAAATGTAGAGTTAATCATTTGTTTAGAGAAATATGAAAAAGTGTAATAATTATGATAAAGATAATTATTAGGGGTATAAATGGAAAGTGATGGGTAAAAAATGTGAAATGGACAAGTATTATGAAACAAAGAAAAGTGTCCAAATGGTCATGTATTTTGAAACGGAGGGAGTATATCACATGGCGAGCCATTCTCGTGTGAGCAATTTTAGGCGATATTTGAAGGCCCTTTATTATCACAGGTTATGGAGCAGATAAATCAAAAACTCAAGATCAATGGTTGAAAAAAACATCAATCTTGGGCACCAACCGGAATATCCTTAAATTAAGGGGACTAAACTGGAATTTTTATAAAAATAAGAAAGGATAATTGCAAAGTAGATGGCAATTAGCACGTCATGGTGGTGGTGTGTGCTATGCTCTGACAATCTCACAATCATGGATCATCAACGGTTGGCTTATTTAACTAGAGTTCTTGTTCTTTTGGAGAAAAAATTTGCTATTGGTGATTTCTATACTTCAGGTTTTTGTTAATTAATTTATATAAAGAGTATTTATTGGAGCTTATCTAAAATCTTTAAAATCTGTATATTGAAGATTCTGTGGATTGACTAGTTAAGTTCATCGCACCATACGACCATGTTTCAAATATTAAAACTATTTTTAAATACATTATAATATGAAATTTATACACGTTCACTTATTAATACGATACATCCTAATTATCTTAAGTACTAGTATTACTATATTTGATTCAATTTAACTTTTTTGGTCATTGAACCTTTGATCCTAGTATATTTTTTTATTTATAAATTTTTCCTAATCTCATAAACCTACTTAAAAATATTATACTTTGCATATGAAAATATAGCACATAGCAATCATAGAGAATGGATAATAAGTATTTGTGTATTATGTATATAAATCATGATTTTGTTGGTCCTAATTATATATGTATTTTGTTGGTCCTAGAGTTTTGATAATGACAAACTCAACTTTGATCTAATGTTTGTTCAAGTTATGTCTCAAGAGTTTATAGGGACGCATATCATGCTAAAATGACAACAAGTGTACATCAGTTCTTAAGGAGTAGGGACGCTGAAACACTTAGAGAGAAAAAGGAACAGAATGTGTTCCTGCGAGATGAGGACGCCGCCCCAACGAGTAGGAACGCGCGCTTAAAAGATAGAGTCCTCCCAAGCTGTCAACAATGATGATATCACCAGACAGCGAGCAAGTTCTTCGAAGCTTTGCATGTAGGGGACCGGTACACGTGGAGGCTTCCCAGGAAACCCTAGGGAAGAATGCAACAGTATACGGACGCCCAGATCTGATCGTGCGGATGAGAACGAACAAAGGGCAAAATTGTCAGCAAAATGATGCCCTTCCCAACCATTATAAATACATTCATTGTATTCATAGTGACGTGACTTCCGCACACTCTTGAGAGCGAAAACAAGAACACGAAGAACACCTCAAGAACACGAAGAACAAACTTAAAACTGAGTGTTTTGTGTGTGTGAATCAAGAGGAAGTCATAAGACAAAAAGAAAACTGTTTGTGACAAAGAACTCTTATATCTCACAAAGGACTATGAGGGACGTGTGTCTAGCGTCCTTACATTGTGAGAGTTAGGTTACATTTTAGGCTTAAAGGAGTGACGCTAATGAACTTAGGGACGGACACTATAGTTCAGAGAAGAGTGGAACTTGCTTGTAAACTATAAGGACTCCCTCATATATAAGATGGAAAGCAATTCGAAAATCCTCTCCGGAGGTACATGTTTACCCCTAAGGACTACTTGGTCTTTGTGGTGTTCCTCTATAAATCACTTGTTTGCGTCCTTAGCTTATATATGTCATTCTTACTTGCAAAGTTTGAATATTTCGTTGCCTAAGGACTCCTTCATAAGGACGCCCTTACTCTTAGCTACTAACAACGATCCAACAATATTATCTATATAAATCATGATTTTAACTAAAAATTTGTTATTTATTTTATTTATCCATTTTTTACCAATATATATATTCAATTGTCAGATTGTTTTCTCTAGTTATACATCAACTTTTATAACAATTGTTTATTATTTCAATTTTGTATACATGTTCGAAAAAACCAAAAACTACTATGAAGAGATTGTAAAGATATTATAACCATTATATTGTGTTTCATTCTACCAAAAAAAAATCACTTCAAGTTTTATCAATAGATTTTTTAATATAAGATAAGATAACCATCTTAATATAGAAAGATTTGTTATTTTTATTTATTTAACAAATTTTTTTATGATGAGTTTATGCACATCTTTCTGGGATTTACTTTTCAAAAAACTAAAATTCTACCATATGTCCTTAAGACATAGGTTAGAAAAACCGTTTGATCAAATCTACTTGTAAAATTTCAATTAATGGTTCGTTCAACAACGAGTGATTATGGTATTTATCGTACTTATCATGCTTATCATAAGTTTCAAAAATAACATAAGCATTGTTCAGTATTTTTTTTAAATGATAATTAAGTACCTTATCTTACTTACGTAAGTTAATTTTGATAAGTTGTCTCCCATACCTTTTCGTGTTTATGCCTTACCGTAAGAATCATTATTTTTATTTTTCCAAAGCAACCCCTCAATCTTATCTTATTTGTTCTTCCTCCTATCATCTCCTCGCCATCCACCCCATAGCTGTCCAGCCTCCGCCACTGACAACCCTTTCCCCGCCGGCCGACGCCGGCCACCCACCGCAGTCGCCGCCAATGACCCTCTGTCGTCGACAACCCTTTCCCCGCCGACCATCCTCTGCCGCCAACCACCTCCCGTCGCCGACCCTTTTCCCATCGACCACCCTCCGCCGTCGTCCACCCTCTTCCGTCGGTTGTGGTAGGAGAAAAAAGGAAGAAAGGAAGAGGGACGAAGAAGAACGCTATGTTTGTTTTATGTTTTAATAATAAATCATATCCTTTTTGGTCATTATACACGCTCTAAAATTCCGTAAGTAACTCACATTTGCGAACACATTTTTTTTATCCATTATTAAGCTTCAACACTAATATAAATATCTACTATCGGCATTGACACCGTCAGTTCTAAAGCTCAACTTCAGCATAAGTATTAGTACCAATTTGTCGAACAAACCCTAAAATCTTCTGGATCCTATTTCCTCTATACTATTGTTATAAATATGAAAGTAAGAATACATGTTTTGTACTAAAAAGTTATAATTTACTTTAATGTGATAGTACATTATTTTGTATCAATTTTTTACACCTCTTAATCTTATCATATTTTTGAAAAATAATTATTGAAACAAATCTCCAAAGTAGAATCTATCTATACTATATATTAAGCTCGAGACCTTTCAAGCATCCAAGTTAATTCTGGCCCTACTTCATTAAATTAATTATAAATCATTTACATTTAAAAAATTCTATCTATATTTGTAATAGATCCAAATAATATGTATCTGTACAATGTATCAATATCGTACTAATTAAGAAAATAGTTAGATTTAACTTAAAAGAATCTATTTGAATAATATCTATATTTATAATATATCCAAATAATATCTAGTCATACAAAAATACCATCCTAATTGAGAAAATATTTAGATGTATTCTTAAAGAAACTATAAATATTAGCATATGTTCGACCAAAAAAAAAAGAATATTATCATATGAATGGATTTATCTACATGAAATATATAACTCTATATATTTATCCATAAAAAAAATATGGTTTTAGGTTATATGGTAAAGTTATATATTTAGATAATATGATAATGTTATGACAATAGTGTTATATTTATTTGTGTAAAGTTTGATAAGAAAAATATGATTTATTGAGACACCGGTAATATGATAATGTTATGACAATAGTGTTATATTTATTTTATATTTTAAGTTCAAATTGTTATTAGGAGAAATTTATAAATAAGCAAATATATTACGATCAAAATGTATAAGACAAAAACAAGTTAATTTGACTTAAATATAATAATACTATCATGGTATATTTTATTAGTAATAAATTCAATAATGTAATATATTCAAAATAATTTTAGTATTTAAGACATATTTATACATGTTACGACGATTAAGCTAAAGTTGTTAAATCTATTACTCTGTAACATTTAATAGAATTATCAGTTAATTTTAACTGAATGATCAACCGTATATATATAAACTGTTTTTAGAATTATTTACTCCGTATTATTTAAACGAAATACCAATCGAATCCTAAATCTACATTTGCATTGTTTTTTTTGGAAAAATGACTTGAAATAATCCCAAGTATCAACCTTCTACCAAAAATAATCCCAAGTTTTAATATTGCCTTTAGCAATCCGAACTACGTTAATATTAACCAAAATCGATTTCGAAAAATTTTCCGGTATATTTTCCGACAGGTTTGATGACTTGGCGGTCGGAAAAGTGACGTGGCGAGAAATCTTTTTTATTTTTCATATTACATCTGCCATGTCATATCACTTGCCAAAAACTTAAAACACAAATTGTTAGTAACAATTGAAAAAAATAATTAAACTTGTAATCCCCATCAAATTGAAATCCTTCATGCATCAAAAGAGGAACCGATTTTTCCAAATAAAAAATGGATCTGATTCACATATAATCACGAGCAGTAGTAGAAGAACGGCATCACATATTATCATGAACAGTAGATGAAATACATCAATTTGAGTGCGAGGGGTAGCGCAAGGAAGGTGTCGGGAGGAGTCACGCCCAATTCGGAATGGTTGAGTGCGAGGGCGGCGAGGTCGACAGCGAGACAGAGCGGGTCGCCGGGGGGCTACGTAGGGGGAGTTAGGGTTACGTCGGGAAGGGTCGGCGAGCACGGGCGAGGCTAGTCGAGTGCAAGCGAGCGGTAAGAGGGAGAGGAGGAGCGAGGACGTCGGGTGAGCCGCGGGGTTGGGTTGCCGTCGGGCTGGGCAGCCATGGATTTGCAATTGAAGGTTTCAGATCTGATTTTCAATTTGATACACAGAGGGTTTCAATTTGATGAGGATTGCAAGTTTTAATTTTTATTTGTTAATTTGTGTTTTAATTTCTTTGTAGAAGATTGATACTTGAGATTCTTTCAAGTCATTTTTCCTTTTTTTTTTGAAAAAATAAAGGTTGAAAACAAAATTAGAAGATTCGAAGTCCACGCGTCCTAGTCACGGTCTTGGTGGACCCACTAAGCGTTTGTTCGATGTCAGCACTTAATTATACAGTTAATGTTTTTCCTTTTTCTTTTTTTTTTCGTCTTTTTTCTGACTGACGTCCCATGTAACTTTTTTCAACTTTTGCTATTTTTCGGCTGTTTTTTTTTTCCGCTGTCTGGAGCTAAGTATATGATTAATTCATCTGTGTAAGTCTATGTAGTACTCCGTATTTGTGTGGCAAACAAACTACGCACTGATCAAATTCAGGTACAAGTTTTGTCATTCAACTGTATCATAACATACGTGATGTCATGATGGTAGATGTGCGCATTCTAGTACACATCAACCTGGCACACTTTGTATCAAAGTATGTTAAAGCATGATTTGACAATTATCATCACAAGCATAAACATTTGCTGAAACAACGGCACAAATTTTAGTATTGGGGAGCGGGAATATACTCCTACCATCCTATAATGTTTGTACTAAATAATGATTTTCACAATCATTATTAAGAATAAAGAATAATATTGAGAGATGAAAAGGTCGAATAAAGTAAATAAAACATAATAATCTATATTGAATTAGGGTAGTTTTGTAATATACTGCAGTAAAAATAGATTGAAAAGTGAAAAAAACGGGTGAAAAAGTTGAGCAATGGGGTAAAATGCGAAATTGAATGTTGTTAAACTTATAAGAAAGTTATCTATATGAAAGGAAAGTGAGCCACCATTTTGACACAACGAAAAATGAAAGAGAACAAACATTGAAATAAAAGGGAGTAACTGGTAATAATGTAGGATTGAGCATGAATCGGTTTGAACCGAAAACTTGAGCCAAAACTACTAAATTGAAACTGAAACCAATATTATTTGATCTTGTTTTCTATTTAGAAATATTTCAAATTTCAGGCTCGATTTGGTTTAAATATTTCCAAATGGTAACATTTTGTCCATCTTGAATCGAAAAGTTTGATACTGAAGCAAATTTATCTTAAAACTAAACTTTTTTGGTTCGGTTTTGAACCGATACTCAACCATAAACAAGAAACAATAAAATGGATTTAGAAAAAATCACCCCCTTTTTGACATTTTTCTTAGAAAAGAGACCAAAAAATGTCATTTTGATCACGTCGATATCTACTATAACTCTATAATACAGTATAAAACATAACTCAAGTTTGTGTTAAAATTTGCTCCACGTCATAATTGATGAATAAAACACTGATTTTATTTTTAAAATTGTACCTTTTAAAAATTATCTTCATATTATCTTGATATCTTATCCAAAATTTGATATCTTAAGAGAGTATAATTTTCATTTAAATTATTAAAATGTTTTTTATTTTAGGTAAAAGATTTGTTTTTACCCTTTTATGAAGATTTTATATAATTAATTAAAATAATAGATTTCATAATTTAAATTATAAAACCAATTACTATACATATATAGGTCAATATGTTTGGATTTAGATTATACATTAACGAGTAAAAAATAGGATCGAGTATAAATTTTGATTTCGGATTTATATTCACATACATTACCCATATGTGGTAAGAAATTTTTGTACTGGTTATTCATACAACCACAACAACAACAACATTTACGCAGGGGAAACCCGCAAAAGCAGGATCTGGGGAGATCAGGATAGAGACATTCCAGATCTAGATGGAATGCGTCCAGAACAACCCAAGAGGAAACACTCAACAAAATGTTTTATACTGGTTATTCATAATAGAGGGAAATAATCAGAATGACCATCTCATTGATTTGATCCACAAAACAACAGGCTCAAACACGCCAGAAAATGGCCCAATAGTATGGCCCAGTCTAGTAGTACACGGCTTATAAACAGAAATTTATTGTCCGTTCACGAGCTTATATATAGTCGGCTTATAAACATATATAGTGCCATAGTCAAACTTCTTTTTTTGGGTGTTATAGTCAAACTTGATTGATCTTCTATGAACTAAAAGTATTGCCAAAAATAAAGTCAGATAATCTACCGTCAACTTGGCACTATCTCCATTTTCTTAAGACTCTTACCCAAAGAAGATTAGTTATAGTGGCTACACTATAATTACGTACTTACGTCTTAATTAAATTCGATGTGAACGTACCTAAAATACCGGTGAGAGACCAACCCCACTATCTAAGGTCAAACCCATCTCAAACTTAAATCCACCTTTACTAAATCAATTTCTTAATAAATCCTTTGACCTTTCACATGATTTCCCTATTTCCTGACACTTAGTCAATTCTGAACACTAGTTAAATTAAGTATATTCCATCTTCATCTCATTTGGGGGGACTGTTTATCTTAGAGCTCAAGCATTTCCAGCTCCAAAAAAGCCATTTTTCAAGGCCCTTTCAATGCAAAAAAACTTGAGAGCTACATCTGGGTGTGTTTAAGAGTGAAGCCTTTGTGCAAATCTCACTCAAAATCAAATCACTTTTTGTTGCACTCAGTGTACTGATCATCAGATCTACAAACAATGTCCACTTTGGACTTGCAAGCAGAGTTACACCAGGAATTCCAATTCGGGTAATTTCTATCACATATAATCTGCTTGATCATTTTTGTAGTTTCTGTCTAGTCTACATTAAAGATCATCATTCCTTCTCTTCTGGGTAGTTTTGATTTTGATTCACTTCTATAGATTTTGAGATTTCCCAATCTGGGTTCATTCTAGATCTCAGAACAAAAGAGTGTAACATAGCAGAATTTTGGCTAAGTATGGCGTGTTTGTGCTTGCCCAAATGCAAACTATCCGGATTTATGAGCTGGCTACAATTAGTACTAGGAGCTCTTGTGATCATTGTGAGTGTGTCAAGCCTGTTTAGACTCTACTCTGCTGGGTTTTTCGCGCAACGCGAAGATATCTGTCGCCATTTCTATAGCGCGACAGAGTCCAACGTCGGTTTTGATGTAAAGGCGTTGAGAGAGCGCGTGGAGGAGGTGCTCGAGAAGATGGAGAGCTTGCAAAACAAGCTCGAATCCGAAGTCCAAGCCATGGAGAAAGAAAAAGATGACATCTCCAAGATCAGTTTCTCCAAGCTCGATTTCAAGAACTACTTGGAAACCGACGTGATCCGACCTCTGTACGAAGCCCACATTTCCCTTAGGCAAGTTCGTCTACCGAAGGCCAAAGAAGGGAACGCGACGGAAGTCCAAGAAGATCCGTTGATAAACTACTTTGTAACGGAGGAGATAAGGAAGTACATTGGCGGGAAAGAAAACCGTCACAAGAGAATGAACATTTACAAGACTCAAATGATGCATAGCACGATTGGGCACGCTTGCGTGTTGATGAAGAAGGAGTTGGAGGAGTACATGGACTACGACGTTGGATCGTACTGCAAGGACGATTGGAGCGTCGGCCAGAAGCTAATGATCAACGGTTGCGATCCGTTGCCAAGAAGGCGTTGCCTAACACGAGCCTCGAAGACCTATCTCAAGCCTTACGCGATAAACGAGTCGCTTTGGAGGGTCCCGGATTCGAGAAATGTGAGGTGGAGTGGTTACAAATGTAGGAATTTCGAGTGCCTATCGAGCGCGAACCCGAACCGTGGCTTTACCAAGTGTACCAATTGCTTTGAAATGGACAAGGAGAAGCTCAAGTGGGTTGCCAACACCACAAATCCAGCTGACATCATGATTAAGGATGTCTTAGGGATCAAGCCAGGGGAGATCAGGATTGGACTTGATTATGGTATAGGAACAGGCACTTTCGCGGCCCGAATGAGGGAGGATAATGTGACGGTTATAACCACGGCTATGAATCTCGGGGCGCCTTTCAATGAGATGATCGCGCTTCGTGGGCTCGTTCCTCTTTACGTGACGCCAAACCAGAGACTACCTTTCTTCGATAACTCGCTTGACCTGATCCATACGACCGCGTTCTTGGATGGGTGGATCGACTTCTTGATGCTGGATTTCGTGTTGTTCGATTGGGACCGGGTTCTTAGGCCTGGCGGGTTGTTGTGGATAGACAAGTTCTTTTGCAAGAGGGCTGATTTGGAGGATTATATGTACATGTTTTTGCAGTTCAGGTATAAGAAACATAGGTGGATGATTGCTCCTAAGTCCAAAGACGAAGTTTATCTTTCAGCTGTTTTAGAGAAGCCCCCTAGATCACTGTGATAAGTATTGTACCAAGTTGTTGTGTTTCTTAGTCATGGTTTATGTGTACACTTATAATGTTGTCAAAACTTGCTTGATGAGAATTTCATTTGATCTTGGAAAATCTCATCAGTCATGTTCTGTAGTCCTTTGTTATCCGCTGATGTTAAAATTTTGATAGCTTTCTAAAAAATGGTAATGCTCAAAAAATGGCAAAACTTTGCTTGTTTGACTATGTATTTTGACTTGAGGTCCATTCAAAAAATGATTATTGGGTTGATGTTGATGCTATTCAATGTTATTGTAGTCTCTTCATGAACATGATATTTATGTTGTATATTAAAATAGAAAATTATACTAAGCCTTTAGACATCTCGTTCAACGGTTAATTAAGGCCTTGGAGTGGTACGTATCCTGATGTCATTATTTTGAACCTCATGGACGGCAAAACTACCTTTAGGCGAATCCAAGTAGTATCTGTGAGACTGTGACGACCTTAATCCTTACCCCATAAAAAAAAAGTTTACACAAAATTATGTGAAAAACCATATTATTTCAACAAATAAAAGCGAAAATACTTTTTTTTTTATGGGGTAAGGATTAAGGTCGTCACAGATACTACTTGGATTCGCCTAAATAAAAGCGATTTTTTTTTTTTTTCGAGCAACAGCGAAAATACTTATATGTACAATGATGGACATAGCTTCATTACACCGACGAAATTAATGTAGCTTAGTCCCCTTTGAACTTCTACAAGACATGTTGTTTTAGTTCGAAGGGACATCTACAAGACACTGCCACACATCTCTAAATCAAGAATTGTAAATGATAGTACCTAAACCACTACACATATAAAACCCTAAATTTAAAAGGGAAATTTTCTCATGATCTAGCTAGCATGGGAAGAGTTTAAAGGTGATCAAGGTTCAAGAAGATAAATTCTTATTTTTGTCAAACTCTGTGACAAGAAACACTGTTTCATGACTCATGAGCATATGGAAATGGCACTTCTCACAAGTCAAGAGTCCTTTTTTTCTTCTTTGTTTATTGGTTCACTTTACTATGAAATACTTCTACAAATTCAGACCACTCATTTAAGCACCTTGGCCTAATATTATACCATTAAGTTAATTTTTTTTAAAGGATTCTTTGTTTTTTTGGGGAGGAACAGATGAAGAATCTGGAATTGGGGACCACATAAATATTGAGCATATTGGGGGTGTACACATGTCGGAACCAGCTTTTTTTGCAAAACCCATAAGCAAAAGTTGTAAATTTGCAACAAAGAAATGAAGTTCTTGAATATAATATTAACTCTAGAGTTTTTTAATGAAAATTTGATGATGGCATTAAGCATAAATTAGCTCTAAGCACAACTTAACATATTGGGAAAAAATGTGGATGGCCAATGGTTGACCACCAAAGTGCCATGGCACTTCATGTTGTACACAAGAGGTGGAATTTATGCATGGTTGCCTTTGTATTCTTTGAGTTTTAAAATTAACAAGATTTTTAGGGGTTTAAAATGAATATGGATCTCGAGCCTACAAATAGTATTGAATTGGTTCATATACCAATAGTGGTATTATGACATAGAGGATGACATAATATATATATGCGTTTTTTTATATATAGTATATATAAATGAAGATATCAAGGAACTGATTCATTTAAATTATAATCACAAAAGGTGGTGTCTTTTTAGAGATAGATCTACGTCTAAGATTGTGTGATACAATAGTCCCACCAAAACGCTATGATTCACCATCATATCAAAACACAAGTTGGCTTCTCAGCTATTAGACATAGATGTATCCAGACGCTGATATAATAACATATAAAAATACAAAAGAAGAAGATTAAGCCTAAGGGTTATTTGACACTTTCTTGGAAGTGAAAAGGAAGGATACCTACTAGTTTGGATCTAAAGATGGTTGAAGAGGCGGATCGATTGCTACCAATAGCGAATGTGGGAAGAATCATGAAGCAAGCACTCCCCCCACCAGCCAAGATCTCAAAGGAAGCCAAGGAAACAATGCAAGATTGCGCAACCGAGTTCATAAGCTTTGTCACGGGGGAGGCTTTAGACAAGTGTCAGAAGGAGAACAGAAAGACCGTGAATGGAGATGACATCTGTTGGGCTCTTAGCTCGCTAGGGTTTGATAACTATGCCGCGGTTATTACAAGGTACTTGCAAAGGTTTAGAGAGTACGAGAGGGAGAAAGCAAACCAAAAAGGATTAGGGTTTGGATTCGGCGATGAAGGTGCTGGTACTAGCAATGAAGACAAGGAAGATGCATGAAGAACATGAAGCTGCAAACACATTAAGAAGATCATCAGAAGCAATTAAAGCTAATTGAGCTAGCTAGCCCTAATTGTGAGCTCAATTAGCATGCTAATTACAAGGTGATTGAAGTTAGTACTTTGAATACCCATGTTTGAACATTCCTTGCGTTGTCTTTGGGAGATTACAAAGAGGTAATTGCATCATATTAGTTCTAGTATGCTTGTCATCACTGTTTGCATTGATTTTAGTTTGTACTTTGAATACCCATGTTTGAACATTCATAATCATACGGATTGTTTGGGGCTTAAAAAAAATGAAAGAAGACAAATGCTATAAATTTCACAAAGTGGAAATCAATCCATTAGGAAAACTTTTGCTTAGCTCATTCATCATAATCAAGACTAAATTAAATACATTAAGAGAGAGATTTTTACCTGCATAACCAATTGTTTAAGCTCTTGCTAGGGGTTTTTTCCGCAAAACCCATATGGATTTGACCAAATGAATTCCTTGAATTTTTTTCTTGGGTTTTCCTTTGTAGCAGCTCTCATCTCTTGATCTTTTAATTCCTATATATAGGACTGCCAAATCAAGCTTAATTAGCTAGCTAGGGTTTCCAGTTCACCCTCCTGTCCTGGCATGTTTTTTTTTATTAATCCAATTAATTACCATTATGGAAGACTAAGTTGTTAAGAATAGATTGATTTATATATTGAAAACATCCATGAGTTAGTAGTGATCTAGTACATAACAATCTGTGTGTTTAAGAAGTACGGAGTACAATATATAGTTGTGAATACTCAAATATCCTACATCTACATAATATAAAATGCTGTAGTTTAAATTAGGATTCACTTGAAATTGTTAAAGAATATTATCTTTACTTTGACCATATAGATTTTAGAATTCAAAACTAATTAACATTCAATATAAATCAACTCACTACTTTGTCCAATGATCATTTGAAAGTTGAAATACAGACCGCTCTAGTACATAAACATCCACAAGATGGGATCACTAAGATCTTGAGGAAACCATTTAATTAGAGTTTTAACTTATTCTTTAACAAAATGAACATCATTTATAATATTGGGGAAATTAAAAGTGAAGTTTTCTGATCGATAAACTTTTTTACCTGCAAAAACTGACTATTTTTGTTTCATAAGTATATTTTTAGGGTATATGCCCACGTACAATACTAAGTAAAGTCTTTAATCAAACCAACAAATGATTCCTACTTCAGTTTTTTCAAGGTTTCATGTACACGCACACACATATATAACTTAAAAATGTACCAAATATGAGTCATATGACCAGTAAGTCACTTACTATAATTATATGTATCAGAAATCCTAAGTGTGTGTTTTATATATTTTGTATCTTTACCTACAAGTGTTGCTGGATATATACATATAATACATTAGATATCATTTTTCTACTTTTAATGCATAATACTATTTTATACTTAGAATAACATCCAAACAAATGGTATTTGGTTAATAAATGGCATGTATATAACAACATCATTTTTTTTTAAATATTTTTGTGTTAGCCATGCTTCTTTTAATTACGTCTTTTTATTGTTTAAGATTCTCTTTCATTGATCCCATCTCTAATAATGTAAAGACATATAATATCGGTTCATGCTCAAAGACCCGGGTGTCTCGCAATCCATATGGGTTGAAGATTAAGCATACATAATAAATGAAGTCTGTAATTAGAGCTAGAAAACGGCAACTAATTAGCCTCCTAAGCGGGGACCACCTTTTTTTACATTGGTAAAACGGGGAAAAGGTAAAAAAATGGCACTATTAACAGTGAAAGATCCGCCCCACCTGGAGCATGCACTGCCAGTCTGCCATGCCCAAATAGTTTAATCTTTGTAAGTAGTGGAGATTTAGGATTTTGAAATTGTACTTTGGGACAAGTTTACACTAATTTAAATGTAATCAAGGAACCCTAATATGGGTACTTGCAACCCTTTGGGGGGACCACATTTCAATTACCGTTTCACATATCTCATGTCCATGTTCATTTTGTTGTTTTCAAGACGTTACGATATAGGACGAGAGATGTCAAAACTCAACCCGATCCGAAGAACAGACAAAGTAGTTTAGACCCCAAAATCAACCGGTAAGGGAAAAAATTGAACTCGTAAACGTCCGATTAGGTTGAAACCAAAACCCGATCCGATTTCGTTGGCTCGACCTTAAATATTTTATAAAAATAATATTATCTTGTTAAATATTGATATCTAATCATAATATTGTTGAAATAATAATAAAACTCGATATACTTGACTCGATAGACTGAATCAAACCACACGATAACCTGTCATGACCTAATCCAACTTGACCTATAACCTCATTGAACCCAACACAAAATAATCGAACTCAAACTCAACCAAACCATTCTATTTGACAACTCTATATAGGACCAATTCAGTAATTTGGAATTCATATGATTTGAAGATAAAACTTTGATATTAAATGTGTTGTATAAAGTTGAAATTATAACCTTGTTTTTAATTTGGTATTTGATAATGAAGTTCATATGATAAAGTTGTTGATAATGAAGTTGGGTTGTGAAAGTGATGACAAAAATTTTTTGGTCGAAAAAGTGATGAGAAATAAGAAAAAAAGTATGATAGGGCAATATCTGTAATAATGGGAAACTTTGGGGCTAGTGGCATAGTTAATAGCAAAGGGAATCAAGGGATTATAGGGGGATCGTATACTTCCTTGAAACAGATCGATGAATTGTGAATGTTACATCTTCTTCTTTCTATCTATTCTTCTCTGGTTCTTCTCCTTTCCCTTCTTTAATCCCTCATTCTCTCCTTTAATTATCTCTCTTCTTTCTCCTTAATATTTCCTTAATACTAGCCAAATAGTCCGAGTCACGACTAATGTGGCCGAGGATATTTTATGATACGAAAAGGGACATGTTTTGTGAGAGGCAAAGATGATTAAATGTCAGTTAAGTTAAATTACTCTACGGCCTTGCTACACTTTGATAGAGAAAGATACTTTTTTGAAGAAAGTATACTTTTTCATCTTGGAATTTGTGAAATCTAGTTAAATTTCACCAATTTCAAGACACATAAAGTATACTTTCTCCCTAAAGTACTTTCTATTAGAAAGTGTAGCAAGCCCGTATACATTCTAACATTTTATGCGGTTTTGCCATGATCTTTTTTAATTTGGTAAAAATACTTTACCTTAATATTTTTGAATTTTACAAAAATGTTTTATACTTATTTTCCAAATGTCACCACTCTGAAATTACATATTGATCACCCACTTTTCATTTTGTAAAAAAAATGTCAAATCGTGTATAAACAATTTTCAAAAACTAATTAGCTTCTTGAATGATTAAAATTATTAAAAAACATACTCTTAGTCTCTTACCCATTGTTGTTTTGTTCGTAAATCATTACTTAAGGGGAGAGAATTTTTAAGATGTTTAATTATTAATATGACATTTTAATCATACAACCTATGTGCACAAAATAACTATCCATTTTTTAAAAGATTATATAGAGCTTTTATTTAATTATAAGCAATTTAATCTTAATTTAAAATGTGTAGGTTTATGCGCTTGGCGCATTAGCACACTAGTTGAATACTCATGAGTGTACCATGAGGTCTCGAGACTTTGGGGCGGCGGTTTGTCCTGTATTTGCTGCGACCCTAATTCCTTTCCTTATAAAAAACAATGTGTAGGTTTATCAAATGTATAATACTTATATATATATATATATATATATATATATATATAAGAACTACTAGCTCAAGTAGGGCTGAGCAAAATCCGGTCCGGACCGGATTTTTGGACCGGACCGGACCGGACCGGTACCGATCGGGACCGGACCGAGGCACTTCCGGTCCGGTCCCCGGTCCATGAATTTTAGATATCCGGTCCCCGGTCCGGTCCCGGTCCGGTCCGGACCGGATATTTATAAAAATTAAATAAAAATTAAATTTAAATAAAAATTATATTAATTTTAATGTTTTTATAGTTTATTTTTAATATTTAAGTTTCACATTTATATTATATACTTAACAATACTATATTTTTCATAATTTATATATAATTTTTCTACATAAATTATAATTTTTTCAATAATTAATTCAAATAATATTTTTTTTAAAAAAAATAAAAATCCGGTCCAAAACCGGACCGGACCGGAGTTTTCCGGTCCGGTCCCCGGTCCATACATTTTAGGGCATCCGGTCCCCGGCCCGGTCCGGTCTGGTCCGGTTTTGGACCGGTGCTCAGCCCTAAGCTCAAGTAGGCTAAAATTAGGCTACTAGAATACTACAAGCTCAGCCTAAATCATCACAGCTAGGGTTGGGCATCGGTCCCGGTTTCGGTCCGGATTGTTATTTTTAAAAAAAATTGTTTTTTTTAATGAAAAATATTTTTTATATAAAAAATTATAATATAGTTAAAGAAATCATATATGATTAATGAAAAGCATAATATTATTAAGTATATAATATAAATGTGAAACTTATATATTAAAAGTACACTATATACATTAAAATTAATATAACTTTTATTTTTTTATAAAAATCCGGTCCGTGCCGGATTTTGCCCAGCTTTAATCACAACGGATGATCTTACAAAAATGAAACAGTAAGGGTTGATTACTCAACAACGATCTAAAAAATACTGAAAGAGGAAGAAAACATAGAGATTGCACTAGCCAGACAAATAGAGTCAACATGTCTTCTAGCCAAAAAATATGCCGCTCAATTACATTCCCTAAAACAATGTAAAAAGACGACACAAGGGTCTCAGAAATTAGTGGTTGATGTCAGTTATAAATAGAAAGGATTTCTCAATGAACTTTCCATAATCAATTTAGGGAATTTATGACAATTAAATTATCACTTTCAATAATAGGATTTGGAAAGTCAATGAAATTGATAGCTTTAAGACCCTCAAATAAAGAAGAAGCTTAAGCTTGAACAACAGACAAAAATGGGGTGCAGTTGGAACAACCACATCACAAGACATGACCATTGTTGTGTTACGTAACAAGAAGCCAGCATAAGTGGTGCCATTCCGTTGTTCAGAAGCATCAAAATTAAGTTTAACCCAATTAGTTGGCGGTTTTTTCAGATTCCATGATTCATTCTTTTTTGTCAATTTGTAAAGTCTTTTTTGGTTGAGGCATTTGCATTGTCCAAGTGTAAAGATTGAGAAAAAGATAATTATGAAGGTAACTTGGAGGGGTCAATTCTAAAAGGGTTAAATATTTTGGCATTTCTTTGGGCTCAAATGTACCACCAAAGGAAACAGATAGGACCAATATTTTAATTATTTTTCAAACTGGATTGTAGGTTGTTAGTAAACGAACTTGTAGTAATTAGAGTAAATGAATAATTTAACAATTTTTCCAATCGAGATATCATTGAACAAGTGAAGGGGCAATAGAAAAATAAATGGTTCAAATTCTCATCCTGCAGATCACATAGCGAACAACGATTCAGAACACAATTGAAAAATCGATTGAGTCTATCTGTGGTTGAAAGAAAGTGTGCACAAGATTTTCAAAGGAAGTATTGGATCTTGAGAGGTAGATTGGTCTTCCAAATCCAAGAAATATTTTCAGTAGGAGTTGATGAAACCAAAGACTAGAAAGATAACTCTGACTGAACAGAGAAATTTCCATCAGGAGTAGGCAACCAAATTAGGTGATCAGTGGTATCTATATAGGAATCCTTAATTGAGAAATAATGTGTACAATATCCGATGGTAATAGTTGTTGTAGTGAATCAAGATCCCAAGATTGTTCAGACTTAATAAAAGTCGAAACCCATAAATTAATATTGGAGTTATCATAGAAGGATAGTAATTCAATATATGGGACCCACGGGTCAGACCAGAACTTGATAGTGTTTCCGTTGCCAATTAGCCAATGAAGGCCTTTAGACAACTAATCTCTAATGTTCATCAAGCATCCAAATTATCAGGAGTTGTTTTATGGTAGTGAAAAATAGACTGAGATTTCATATATTTTTCAAAGACAATGTTAACCCAAACATTGTCAAGTTGAGGTACCTGTTTTCATAGAAGCTTCATGTGTAACGATAAGTTGATATTTTGAGTCCTTTCTCCCAACTAAGAAGAGGATAATGATAAGTGTTAAATTTGTTCGAGAAAAAAATTTAGCCACCGTATCAACTTGATTGAATACACCTTGAAGAAGTAAAAACTTTGCATTAGATAGTTGACCTTACTTAGCAGACATGATTGAATAAGAACCACATGTCGTGCTTGGCAAATTGAGTTAGTTGTTTTTATAAGTTAGTGAATGTATCGAAAAACATGTTGTTTTTATAAGTTAGTGAATGTATCGAAAAACATGCTATTTTGAACTCTTCCTATAAGAGTAGGAATTCCCAAATATTTTCCATTGATGAAGTGATTTGAATATTAAGAATACTAGCAAGAGAAAGGGACGTGTCACGGGAGTTATTAGTTAAGGCTTGGAACGAGCTTTTATGGTAATTAATCGATAGGCCAGAAATAAGGATAAATTTGTTGAGAAAAGATCGGATTAATTCCATATTAGGAATAGTAGCATTTGCAAAAAATGATGGTATCATCAACAAAACTTAATAAGGAATGATAATATCATTTTTTATGAGTTGCATTCCAACATGTCTAGAGGTAGCAAGAGCTTCCTGTTGGGGTGTTTTTGAAAAGTAATGTATACAACTTATAGCCTTATTCAACACAGACACAGAGTGTGGCCAAGACGTACTTGCCACTTCAAACTTGTTTGGATTAATATTAATTGCGTTATCGAGACATCCAAGTAGACTCAATTTGTTTCTTTTTCGCTTAAGCTACTATAGTTTATAACCAAATAGATCCAACTATTTCTTAGCTATAAATTTTATTATATATATTAGTAGATTTTACATTAAAAAATGGTTATTAATTTTTTTTTCTTCCATCCCTGACTAATTTTTCATTTGTTATGTTAACTTGATACCTATTCTATTTATTACACTTTTAGCAAAAGTACCCAAGATTCACACTTCACTCAAAACTACAAGTTGACCCCCAAATCTAGATGAACCCAATGCTTTGGTTTTGAAACGTCCGCTACAATCAAATCGACGTGAAATTCAGAACCAAAATCTGATACATAAATATAGCCAAGTCAGCTCACATGGTTTTGATCTGACCATGCATTAGTTAAATGTTTGAGTGGTAAAGATGTATAGTTTCCAGCTCCAAACAACACATCTACTAACACTTCTAAGCAACTCCTGCCAGATTCAGTTTCTAAAAAGTGGACAAAATGGAGGCAATCAACACAAAGCATTAGTTCCAAGTTCCATGGCTGATCAACGTTTTGAGTCATCTATCATCAGTAAGCAAAATTTCCATTCCTCAACCTAATGTGTTCTTTCAAATTCAATTTTAATTATTTTTAGTGTAAGAAGCCTCTTCCTTTCTACATGCCCTCAATCTATTCACTTGGTTTCGGTTTCGGTTTTGGTCAATTCTTTATCCCCTGAAGCACATGAACTTGGTTGAAGATAGAAGTGGTTCAAGAGTAAAGAAGGTTTGTCATTATGAAACAGATAGGCTATGGCCGAAGAAATATAGAGCGGCTACGGATAGTAATCGTTGGTCTAGTGGTTACTTTAAGCATCTTTCGGCTGCTTGGAATCTACTCTCGTGAGCTATACTTACACAATGAAGACGCGTGCCAACAGCTTCATATGAAGGAAGCTTATAGCAAGTTTGATGCTAAGGTGTTAGCTAAACGCGTAGCTGAAGTACTTGAGAAGATGGAGGGTTTCCAAAACAAGCTAGAGTATGCAATTCAAGAAATGGAGAAAGATAGAGATAGCCTAAACAAGGCTAACATCTCAAGAAAAGAGTTCAAGACGTACTTGGAGAATGAGGTTGTTCGGCCTTTAAGCGACGCTCATGTCAGTCTAAGGCAAATAAGGCTCCCTCAGCCTCTCAAAGAGGAACCATCTATCAACAACTTTGATAGCGATGAGATGCGAAAATACATAACTCCTAAAGAGAACAAAAAAGGTAAGATGAACATATACAAGACAACAAGGGTGTTCAACACAATAGGCCACACATGTGTACTTCATAAGAAAGAGGTAGAAGAGTACATGAGCTATGAAGTTGGAGGCTATTGTAAAGATGATTGGAATCTTGCTCAGAAGCTTATGCTTCATGGATGTGACCCTCTACCTAGAAGACGGTGCTTAACAAGATCCCCAAAGCTCTACCTAAAGCCTTACCCAATGAATGAAAAGGTTAAGTGGGTAATTAAGAGCGACTTTTCTGTTGATTTTCTCATTAGTGAAGTGTTAGACATCAAGCAAGGGGAGATAAGGATTGGTTTGGATTATAGTGTGGATTTTGGGACTTTTGGTGCAAGGATGAGAGAAAGAAACGTAACGATTATCGTAACCGCCTTGAACTTAGGGGCTCCATTTAGTGAGATGATAGGGATTAGGGGTTTGATTCCCCTATATGTGACTCCTAATCAAAGGCTCCCATTCTTCGATAATACGCTGGATTTGGTTCATACGACAGGGGTTTTGGATGGTTGGATTGACTTGATGTTGTTAGATTTTGTGTTGTTTGATTGGGATAGGATTCTGAGGCCTGGAGGTTTGTTGTGGGTAGATAGGTTTTTCTGTAATAGAGATGACTTGGAAGATTATATGTACATGTTTTTAAAGTTTAGATATAAGAGACACAAATGGGTAGTGGCTAAAAAATCCAAGGATGAGGTTTACCTTTCTGCGTTGTTGGAGAAACCTCGGAGGTCAGTATGACCTCCATTTGCTTCCTCTCTTGTAATGTATGACATCATTAACCAAAAAACTTGCTCTTGAATGTTTTTCAATTTAGCAAGCTTTTACTGATATTCTAGCACAAAATGGTTGTCAAACAAAACCCAGAAAATTGCTTTGATTGATTCAATTCCATAGTTCAAATCTGGAACTGAAATATTGCGATGGGATAATTAGTGTGAACAAGCTCATCTCAGGAGATTAAATTATATACTTCCAGTAGGCTATATAAGTAGGTTATCGGATAGACGAAACCCACTTACAAAGGTAGTACGTAAGATAGCCCCTCGTTTCTGAATAAGCTCAATAGTGCAGTTGCCTCCATAACCAAATCATAATCGCCTGAAACAGGAGTTATCAAAATAATAAGCAAGGGAAATAGGATTTCCCTACACTACATTGAACTCTTGGTAGACACAAACACATACCTTTAATATGTTATATGATGCAAGGGCAAAAGCTCAGCAGTTGAAAAAGTTGCTCACGAACGCATTAGGCTGGATTAGGAGGTGCAGAATGCTTGCCATGAGAACTCCTTTTGGACTTGTGCTTTGATTTCTTGTCCCTCTTCTTACTGCCCAAAAATCAAACAGAAATCAGCAGAGAAGAATTTAATTGGATGCTAGAACTAGATAAGAAATGTATATATGAAAAGCAGGGACATTACTCTTCACGTGAGCTGCCATCTTGACAAGATTTCAGCTTCCGGGCTATGTCTTTCATATCTTTCTCATCATTCTCATCATATAGTTTGGCCCCTTTAATCTGCAGAAGCGTATTTTAGCAAGACAGAATTTGTCAGCCTACCTTGATTCAACCAGTTGATGTTAGCTGATTAATAAGGAAAGACACCCAATGAGGGAGACAAATACACTATATAAATTAGTATTCATTCATATACCAGCTAAAGAAAATTCAGATTAATTGCTTAAGTAGAGCATTATAAACCAAGCTGTTAAGGTATAAGGTCTCATTTGGTTGTGAGAGGGAACCGGAACCATAAACTGATTGAAAGTTGAAAAGGAAAGAAAAGCAATTATGTTATGCACCAAAAAGATAAAAGAAGTTAGGGACTTTCGAATCTGAAATACTTAGAGGGAAAGTGGGAGGGGGGGGGGGGTCGATCTGTAAAGGCGGCGGCGGCGGTTAAAACAAGGCATCTGTATAATGCAAAGTCAATCATCTGAGATCCAAACTTAAAAGTACAAAGTTGATAAGTTTCTTATACCAGCAAATCTATGGTGTTGAAAGCCTGAGTAAGCTCGGAAATGGTATGGGAAGGTTGCTGACGTGAAAGGATGCTTTCAAGATACCTGTTGGTAGGATATCAAATGGTCAACAAGAAGGAAGAAAAAAATTCTGCACAGTAACCAGATTTTACATTGAACAAATACATTGCATGAGGTGAGAGACGAGTCAAAACCTGTCAAAGTCTATAACTCTATGCATGTTATTCGCGCTACGCAGGACAGCCAATGCCAACTGCAGAAATACATTGGAAGCGACAGTCAATATAAAAACCAGCACCACTTCACATTCTATAACAGACTCTTATGAAGCAATATAAGATCAGGAACATGAAGGTAGAGCAATGATGCCTGAACCAGCAAAGTAGATCACACACTAAGATGAAATTAACCCGCAAAAACCACTACTAGTTGCTCTTCAATCAAGATGAACAAATTATGAGTACCTGCCCTGGAGCAAATAGAAGTGGTGCATCAGACAGCATGGCTTTATCTGCTTCTGCAACTGCAATTTTATGCAGATCCTGTAATGCATTATAAAATGTTTGAATTGGAATCTCATCTAACATGCTTATATATGCGATAATGAAATCAGTCTCTCGATTATTTATAGCACTAGGTCGACCGATTGTTGTAAAAGTGTAACCAATGAAATGACATACCTTCAACATCTCAGGCTGACCCCCTTTAGCGTGACAAAAATCCTACAGATTAAGTGGCACAGATTTATAAAGAGTTATTGATGAAAAGGTTTGAAAATAAGTCCTAAGAGTCTTAAGCAGAAGCAGCAAATACCTCCATATCAAGAATAAAGCCTTCGATTGCTCGATAAGGAGTGTAAACAATAAGATCAAACCCTAAACTCTGCAAAATAGTAGGTCATCTGATCAAACGTAATTCAGAAGCAAAACAAGAAAATACACTACGTTTAAAATCAGTTGTACCTGGAGAACTAGCATTTCGTTGTTGAGAATCATCTGATGATCCTGCTTAATCCCCTTACCAAGTTCCTCAGCTGACACATGGTTTTCCTCTATTTTACAGGCTACATATACACATGTTAACCTGGAAAAGATATGACAATTTGATAAGTAAAAAAACTATCTATGCTAGAATTTTAAAGCTAAATATTGTTTTCCATGTTAATAATATTAACATGGAAAATATTCACCCAGATCAAGGAATGCCCATCTTACATTATGTCTATTGGGTGGTGTTCCATGACTGACCACTCGAGATAGAACCTCTTAAAATATGTAACTGCTGTACCCTACAAGAAAAAATCAGTTTAGAATGGCAAACTGACATTACAGTATATCCACCTTTAACATTTTCCCAAATCATACTAGTATGCATATACCTGAATTTTATGTGGGAAGTGAAAGGCTCCAGCTACTTGTTGAATCTTATGTTCATAAAATGCTCGCATCACTTGCTCTTCTTCAGCCTTCAATGGTTTTGGACGAGAATGCTTATCAGCTGCTGTAAGAGTTATACAGAAGTTCCATAATAAATCAACACCATAAGACAGGATATAAAAAGGTTCATTAAACATTTTCAAATGGCAAGATACTTACAGTCCGGCTCTGAGCCAACTTGGGCACTGGGAAACATGAATGACCCATCAGAATCTACCTTCACTCGTGTTGTTCCACACTGAATGAGGAATTAAGACTGATCAACAAGTACTGAAAACCACAGATAAAGCTACTCTAAGCCTCCCAATAGAGTATTAGGATGATACAACATAGGTAAACTCTCAGAAGGTGGGATCAGTTCATCTTATTGACCTGTATTGTTGTTGTTAAATTGGACAAAATGTGAGTTGGATGGTACAATTTTTTACCAAAATGCCACATGGGATAAGAGGGGTTAGTGAGAAGCCCAGGCTTTTTGTGATGGATTGACATATGCATACATCTCTTTCATATCACTCCATTTCAAGGATCCATCCCTTGTTCAAATATGACAATCCAATTGCAATGGTATAAAGATGACAACTCTAGCCAGTCAATGGCATAACTCAACCTCAAATTTCATTACTAACCAATCACATTAGCAATCCATAACCTCATTCTACAGCCCCCTCAGGCTTCTCCCATGATCACATAGTACAGTTTTAAACTAAAATTTCAAAGCCAGTTCTAGACTCAATGTCACAAATTGGCATAATCATCTCCCTACTGTGAGGGATGCAAAGGATCACAATCTCAACTGCCAACATACCTTGTCTAAATTCTGCGCCGCTCGCTGATTAGATGCTTTGTATTTTTCAACCTACACCCCATGAAATTGACGAAATTAACAACCCGAAATATAATTTAGCATGGAATTAGACGGCAATAGCTTGAAGAACTAGATTAAGGAGAGATTTACCAGATCTTGCGGGGTGAAAATCCACCTGCTTCGGTGAGTCGAAGTTTGAAAATCGGCCATGTGAACCCTAATTGAGTTGTATCTATCCCGGAGATGCTGTCGCCTGAGACGACAAGTGATAAGTAAAGAATGCTGCGAAGTGATGCGATGGGCAACGGAGAGGAAGAGGGCGATAGAGAGGAGCTAGGGCTTTGCCAATTCAACTAGGCGGGTAATGGAGCCACCTCCCACCGAACTATAGGCTATAGCTGCTTTTTTAAATTACTAGTCGTACCCGTCGTGCCATGCACGACTTGTATTTTTAAAATTATTTTTTGAAATATAATAAATTTAATATATATGTGAAATGTATAATAAAAGTTTTAATATAATTTGGTTTATTGAATATTAAAAGTTTTTAATTGTTAAATGATTTATTGAAAATATGTTATTATACAAATCACGTACTTATACTTTATTACTTTATAGTCAATAAAATACGTTATTATTCAATTTATATTTGCTTATATCTTAGTGTGCAAAGCACCAACTTGATATACTCATATTAAGCATGTAGTCATTTTAATCATAATATTTAGTGAATAATATTTTGCCTCTATATGTATGTATAGACCAAAAAAATATCTTATTAAAATATGTATGTATAAATTTTTAATCATATTATAAAATAGAATAAATTATATAACGATTTAAAAATCTAATATAATTTGATATAATTGTCATGATACATAAAGGCGTTGAATTTGTACCTTTTATTTTTTTTTTAAGAAATTGCTTTTGAAATCAATAGAACCACCATAATATGCTATTGCAAAAAAAATAAAACTGGTTAAATCAATAGAATAAACTACCATAATACAAAAAAAAAAACGTAAGATATGTTGAAGATATGACACCTTTTTTTGAAATTTAAAAATGACCAAATTTGGATAATATCATATCTAATGATTAAATCGTGATCTTCATTTTTACGGAATATTTTTTAATTCATGATTTTATCGTGATCTTCGTTTTAGTAGGATTTGATAACAAAATGATTTCACTACCCGACTATGATGGATTTCCAATTAAATCTTGACATATTTGTAAAGGATAAAATTACATATTAGTAATTTTTATTTTTAAGAATATTTTTAATTCAAGATCAGATCGTAATCTGTGTTATTTTTGAAGTTTTGATATTTTTTAATGTAAAAATAAAGTCTTACATATTTTTAATATAGAAAATAAAGTTTTCTCTAATACAGTCTTGGTTTGAAAATGCTGACGTGGCGCAATGTGGTGGGAAAATAATTCGGAAATATATTTTTGGTAATCTTTATATATTAATTGATTAGAATGTAGACAATTTTGGTTTGAAAAAAAAAATCGGAAATATATTGTTGGTAATCTTTATTTTCTTCTAAGTAACAAATTGGATTAGAAAAATTTGGACTCCAACTTTCCATCCAAATAGCAAATTGT
The DNA here is from genome assembly GCA_934048045.1 of Polygonum aviculare. Lineage (NCBI taxonomy): Eukaryota > Viridiplantae > Streptophyta > Magnoliopsida > Caryophyllales > Polygonaceae > Polygonum > Polygonum aviculare. Next base: position 8,960,602 of record OW204024.1, read on the forward strand.
GAAATTCACGTATTGTTTTAGAAATATTTTTGACGGCAATCAAAAAAATGAAGCTAAATAAGGATAAAATAAGGATCAAATCCTAACTGATTTAGTGTAATCTTTATTTTCTTCTAAGGTACCAATTTTTTATAGTAATCCTAACTGATTTAGTTTAATTTTTTTTGGCAATCAAAAAATGAAGCTAAATAAGGATAAAATAAGGATAAAATCAGTTGAGGAGGTTAATTTTTAGATTTTTAGCATTTTTTTGGCAATCAAAAAACGAAGCTAAATAAGGATAAAATCAATTGAGGAGGCTAATTTTTAGATTTTTAGCATTTTTTTCGGCAATAAAAAAATGAAGCTAAATAAGGATAAAATCCTTTGAGGAGGTTAATTTTTAGATTTTTAGCATTTTTTTCGGCAATCAAAAAATGAATTAAATGACATGGCTTAAGGAAATGATGACACGTGGCAAAATCTGATGTGGCGCATTCTCGGATCGACACGTGGAGAAAGCTGACGTGGCGCAGCGTGGAGGCTCCAATCCTTACGACTTTTATATATATATATATAGATTTATAGAAACACGGTCCGTTTACTCCACCCACGGAACCGATTGACCCCAACTGAAAACCGAGCCCATTGCATTATTTTATATATAATTTAATATAGTGTATTATTGGATTATTTTGTTTTAAACATATTTTTTGTTGGATTATTTTGTTGTAGCTAGTAAACTATGTTTAACAACCTCTCTTGTATTTAACTACACTATATGTTTAAATTAATTGAAAAGGACAATAAGTTGAAGGACAATTTCAAGAGGTTGTTTAAATGTCAATAATCACTTTTTTTATCATATAGTTTGTATAAAAACATATGAATATTAACTGTTATTTTTTCCTAGTCTTTATTCTTGTTTACTTAATTTTATATAGATATATCTATATATTTAATGTTTAAAATAATACTTTATTAGATTTGTATTAAAGGTAAAATTCGAACGATCTATAAAATTGAAAGTGAACAACAAATATTGGTACGTTCATACAATATTGTAATATTATATAAAAATAATATTTGAATATCATTATACTATTGTAATATCTTAGTACCTATAATTACCACTAACCAATAGTCCGCACCTTATACAGGGTGTTATTTATTTATTTATTACTTTGGATATGAATTTAATATAATAATTATAAATATCATCATATAACTACTATGTTTTTAATATGATGCTTATCTTTTGGATTATAAATAGTAACATGATTAACATACATCATATCTATATAAAAATACATTAGATTTATATATTTACCTTTTGTATATACATAGACATATATTTAAAGGCTTAAAACATATTTAGTCCTCTGATCTTGTACAAATTTATCACTTAGACATCACATCTTTGATTTGGACATATTGAGTACTTGAATTTCTGATTTTTCACCTATTAAACCCTTGTTGAGGGAATTTTCTAGATTGTTCTCATACAATCCTAGAAAAAAAAACAAAATCTTAGCCTTAATTTCTAAACCTTCAAGTTCCCAAATTCTCAATTTTTAAAATTCATCTTTAAATATGAATTTTCGTTATCTTTTTAAAAAGAATATTACAGGTCATTAAGAGGGGTTGCTTATGTGGAATAAGTGCCAAATTAAGCCTAATGATGTGTAATTGAGTTGGCGCGCGTGTAACGCAGAGTATTCCCTCGACAAGGGTTCAATAAGTCAAAAATTAGAAGTTCAAGTACTCAATAGGTCCAAATCAAAGGTGGAGTGTAGTCTAAGTGACAAATTTGTGTAAGTTTAGAGGGCTAGATATGTTTTAAACCTATATTTAAATGATCGAGGAAGGTAAGATACATTATCAAATTTTATTAAAAATTGATAAAACTCTTTTGGCATTTAAACTAAATTGCATAAATTAAATTGTATAAATAAATCAATAATTGTATATAAAATTTTGAATTAATTTAATATTATATGCGTAAGTATAGCGGTAGAATTTGTTGAAATTGGTGATTTTTACAAAATATTATGATAAAATTGTGAAAAATAACTTATAATTAATATAATATTTAATTAAATTAGTAAAAAGGATAATATCATGATATATTTATTAATTAAATGAGTATAACGATAAGATTGAGATTGATATATTATGATGAAATTATTAATTAAACAATGATCACAATCTAAGATAAAACTAATATATTAATCAAATATGTACAAAACTAAGATTACATTATTATAAACTTAAAATTTAATATGATAATTTTTTAAGAAACGGGTGATGTGTGATAACGATGATTTAGTCATTTTTAAACCACAATTATGCAAAGAAAACCAAACTAACTTAAACCAGAGTATAAAGCAAGTAAGGGTCGATTCCACACAGAGACAGGTTATCTTTAGTAGTGAAGTTTGTGTCAAACAGAAGTAACAAGGGGGTTTTTCGGTTTAATTCACACCCTAACATGCAAATCATAAGAATTCAAGAGTTTAATAATCAGTATTTAGAAACACTTAGGCAAACAAATATTCGCATTCGCTTGACAAGTTGATCATTGATTTCATTCAATATCTATGCAATGGAAATTCCAATTCCTTTTCAAAAGTAATTAATAACACGACACTATTGACCCTAACTAGATAAATAATCATGAAACTATCAAGATTCAATCTAACTAGCAACATTCAACATCAGGAATATAATTGGATACAAACTAAGATAAAACAACCAGCTTTTACCCTAGAATGCAAATCAATTCTCTTATGCATACAACTAACACAACCAGATATTAGCACAATGCAGTTGCTACTTATGAATTAGAGACGCTCAACCAAAAACACTCTAAATCTAGCAATAACCTAATAACAATAAATCATACATGATAAGGCTAGAAATTATTGAAACAAGTCAATAGCAATTCAAGCAAGAGAAAAGATTGAATCCATGCAATCGATAAGGAATTAGAAATCTCACAACTGAATCAGAACGAACACTTCAATTGTCTGTCTAAGCAAAGAGGCTTAGTTCTCCATAGATCTCCAAAACACAAAATAATTCCAAACTCAAAAAACTAGGTTTGAACAAAGGGTCCAAAACCCTTAAATATGAGAAAACAAGATATCAAAAAATACATAAAAACCAGACCTAAAATTCAAAAGGTCACTAAATAAAACGCAGCATTTAAGGGAGAAAATCCGCCTCAGTACAGGCAGCGGGTGCCGCCTATGGGCAGCGGTCGCTGCCAGCCACAAATTGTGATTCCTTCGTTTTCTTCATTCCAGCTTTAAGTGGTCTTCAAGGTACTTCGGCTCTTCCTTCTTTAACGCTCCAAACTCCATCTTTAGCACCTAAAACATGACTAAAAGTATGCTAAAACCCTATCTAAATATACAACATAAATGTGTATATCAATGGGGCACAATGTGGTGGCAGAATTTGCTTCCGCTTTAGTATATAGTAATAGATAGATAGATAGATGATGCATCAATAATAGTTTAAATTGACAATTAATATGGTATATATATTCAAGGTAAAAGAAAAATGATCTATAATATTTAACATGAAAAATAATATTTGAATACCTTTACATTACAACTTAGTCTACCAAATAATTCAGGTTTGATATGTGCATAATATAGAAGTTCTTAAACCATTAAGCTACACATAAATATATATATATATATATATATATATTTTAATAATAAGTATATATACAAATTTGTGACTAAAGGCATAATATTCATTACTTTTTATTCTCGTTATTTTTCTATGTTTTATGTTCTTATGCAAAAATTGTTTTCTTTATTAAGTAGTATTACTATTAACATAAATGTGTCATAATGTCATTTAAAATAAAAATGATCTATAATATTCAACTTGAAAAGTAATATTTGAATACTTTGCATTACAACCTACTAACCTAGCATACCAACTATATTTTTAAATTAATCTATACAAAATCATTAAAAGGTGAAAAAATAATTCTCTTGTGTGATATGTTCATAATATAGAAGCTTTTTAATCATTAAGGTACACATAAATATATAAATAATTTTTAATACTAAGTGTATATAAAAATTTGTGACTAAATGCATCATATTGATTACTTTTTTTATTCTCATTTATCATGTAAAAATAATTTTCTTTATTAAGTAATATTAATATTAAAAGTAAAATTGTATTTCTGAGAAAAACATACATGTGGAATAGATTGTGTTTTCCTGGAATTCAGAACAAATTATGGGCAAATTTCTAACATTTGGTATCAAAACAAGGACATTTTTTTATCAAACATGACCAAAGACGAAGAAATTGCAGACTCCTCAAATACAAAAAAACACGGTTATTCCGTTCGATGGACAGAGAACAACGCAAAAGAGAATCATGACATTTCAATACCCCATGTTAACGAAAGTTAATTACGCTGTGTGGACAATCAAGATGGAGGTGTTCTTAACCGCCCAAGGAGTATGGGAAACCATCGAAGGGAATGATCTCGCAGACACAAAGAAGGATATGGCCATTTTATTCTTCTTTGTGTCTACAAATCTTTAATTATATTTATATTAATTTATATAGTCATTTTTTAAAATAAAGATTACTATCATATAAATAATTAAAAGGATAAACTGTATACAATTAAATCTCTGATTAAGAAATAAAAGAGTAATTAACAATTAAATAAAAATGAAATATTTGACCATTTGATAACAATTAAAGGGATAATCTATATTCAACTAAATTAACATGTTAATTAAGAAATGAAAGATTTTGACTATTTGATGAGAATATCTATTGACCAAATATATTTATCAAAACCTTTCATTTCTTAACTAGTATCTTAATTAATATCTTATTTTTTGACTAGTATCTTATTTCTTAACTAGGCGCGGGGCCCGTGCGATGCACGGGCTTTTGAGGGCAACATTTGGTCGACCGGTAGAGGTCGTATATGATTTGTTTTAGATTTCTACCAAAAAAAAAGTATGATTTGTTTTAGAAAATTTATAAGGTACATGAATATAAACAATTTAGGTATTGGGCTTGTTTAAAGTTCTAGTGCACATTAATGGGCTTTCATTGTTTGGATATCAATCACATAGGGCCCAAAAAACTGGGAAAATGTATTCCTTTAAAATCTGTATAAAACTTTTAATAATATCTCTATAAACTTTTTAGAGCAATCTTTTCTTAATACCATTAAGTTATAGGGAGTAATTAGAAATATCTCCAAAATCTGGGAACGATTCCTCTAGGTCACTATGTATAATAAAAGTATTTTAAATAAGGTTTTACTACTGTCGTCCCATCTCGGGGGCGATAAATTAGACCCTCGCAATAGGAAGTTTTGATTTTACTCAATCTTTATCAAAACTTTACTCCAACAATTTTCTTACCAAAAATATAAATCAATTATGAATTAAATTATATGAAGTTTTGTGATTTTAAATAAATGATTCATTTTAATTTCTCCCTAGGGTAAAATGAGAAAGTGAAAATTACGCTCCCATAAAAGATATCAACCCAAAATCACTTCAAAAAGATATCTTGGTCTACTTCTTTATTAGATAAAAATGAGCCTCCCATTTTTTAGCTTAATTACACCCAAACATATAATAAAAATTACCCTCCCATTTTCTAATCAAAAGTTGGTTTTTAAATATATATAAACATGAAATCAGGAGGGATGCAGTTGATCCATATTCAGTAGTTATATGTAAATTGCATATAAACAAATAACAACACAATATGAGCCCTCTTACCATTGCCCATTTCAAATGAATGTCCATTTGTACCTGTCCTTGGAAAGTGGGCTTTCTCAATTCTTTCAAGTGGCTAAGAGGTAAGCGCTCCAGGCATATTAGCAGGACAGGTGCGAGAAACACCATTAGCCAGGCCATCATGCTAATCAGGAAGTGAATGCAGAGATGAAGAGGTGGCATGCCACCAAAATTATGTCTAGTCTGGCCAAAACAATTGCATGATATATAAAGTCCAATTTGATTGCCTGGTCACTGCACTTAAAAAGGAGACGGTAAGTCAGCCGGAACTTTGGAGGACATGTCAGGATTGAAAATAGTCACCCCGAATGGCCCAGTAGGGAGTTGCATAAGATATGAATTTATTGTTGTAGAGAGTAGGAATGAGGGTGTAGTACATGAATTTTTTCTTTACCACTTTGGACATGCCATGAGAAGCAAACATGAATATTCATTTGCTCTTTCAATTCTTTTGTTTACTTCAAATTCGTTTTTGTTTTTGGTTCTTTGTTGCTGTTGTGTGTGATCTTAAAATGCCAATGAGGATATGTATTTAAAACAACACCATCTTTCGAGACTGAATGGCCTGATTTCTTAGGCCTTGCTGTTAATTCTGCAATTCTGCTACTTATCACACACTGTTTCAGCAAATCAGATTGTTTTCGGTTAGAATTTTCGTTGTGTGTTTCTTCGTCTTTCTGAAGAGAACCCTTTGGTTGTATGAGCATTTGAAAGAAAAAATAAGTGAAAGTTGATAGTGAGCATTTTAAATCAAATCAAATGCTGCTTTCTGAATTTTATGCTCAATACCAATACGTTTACACAACATCCAAACTGACGTGGATTTTGTTCTGGCTTTTTTGTCACAAAACATGACCAACAATACATCTAACAAAATCGCAAATTTACTTGCCCACTCATTGTAAAATTTAATTTAATTTAGAAAGGGTGCAATACTACAGTTAAACGCAAATGTGGTATGTTGAGGCCCAAGCTTGAACACAACAAATCTCCGCAATCAGCTGAACGCTTTTAATAACCCATGTGCCGACTTGCAAACCTTTTTCCTATCAAACTGACCACAACGACAGACGATCAATTAGTGAGTATTGAATCCAGTTAAAATATGTGTATGGATTATTTGTGTACACTAACTTGATAAATTGTTCCTGCAAAAAATCTCTGTTGGTTAATGGTTGCTAGATTATGGCAAACCCCTGTGCTGACTTGCAAACCTTTTGCCTTTTAAACTAACCACACTGTCAATAGTCTTCTCAGGTTTGGCGAATTTGGGTGTGCCTGGAAGATTGATCTGAATGAAGAGATGGTGGGTTACCTTTAAAACTCTTGTCAAGGCTTCAAAGTGTGGCCTGCAAAGGAGTTGTAGTTGCTAAGCTGCAATTTGGGATTATACAAATTTCTTCAGATCTTGCAAGAAACATATACAATTCAGCTTGATCCAATTGAACTAACCCATAAATTGTAAAACCCAAATATGGGATTAATTGAATTGTAATGCCTTGAGAGTGCCTTGACAATGGTGGTAACGGAAACAGGCCTTACAATACGTTAAGTTTGAACCAGCAATTGGAAGTGCAGTATATTGGTTGTCATCCTTGCTCCTTGAGCTTGGCTTGTAGGCAGGATCCATCTGCATAATCATGTAAAAAAAAAGTGATTAGAACTCTTTACGAAGTAATTTGCTAGGCTAAGAATCACAATTTGACAAATCTGTTCCTCTAGCACTTCTTACATACCTAAAGTCCAAGCTAGACAACCTTTACACCAACAATCCTATAATCTAGCAACTTCATATGCTTAATGTTGAAGGATGAGTTCAATCTTCCTAGGCCAACTTCAACAATGCGCTTTCCACCTATGAATTAGCAAAAGGATGTTTAGTTTCGTAAACCTATGAAAAAATATAAGTTGATTATATAATAAGACCATTACAAAAAAAAACTTGCTCAAGTTACTGAACTTTCTGTGCTAGTATTATACCCCATTGACACTTGCTAAATTCAACCAGGTTACAAATACAGAAAGGTTTTGCAAATTTTTCCAAAAAAAGATTGCCTGCTTAGTATATCCAGGGACAGGGACCACAAATGATGTGTGCGACTTATTCCAAAAAAACATGACATAAACTTTTTACCTTCAGCTTCCTGACAATAGGCTTTTCCAAGTCTGTTTATATCATCCAATTTTGATGTTGTTTGCTTATTTACAGCTAAACTTCACTTGCATTGCAGTGTGGGAGTTAGATGAAAGTATAATCAAATATATATCTACTGCTTACACAATTGGATGATAGATTAACAACAGATAAAATGTGTCCCAGAAAAGAAAACAACTATGTAGTAAGCACCAAATCCAAAGACATTCTTTTCCCAGCAGCGTCAAGTCAATAACATCAAAATCATAGTTAAATTTATTGCTCAATAGCACAAAAGAAGGCATTCAATTGAAGAAATGAAGAGCAATATAAACAGATTTGGAAAAGCCTAAGAACCTGATACGGAATGTGCATCCATTTGGCATTTCTTGGTCCAAGAACATGATGCAATATGACACCGCATTTTTCGAACTCCCGCAGAACCAAATTTGTGTCACCTGGTGAGAATCTGGACAACCAAAGACATAACATCAGATCACACACTCATCCATAAATTACAATAGCACAGCGGGCTATAACAAAGTTTGAATTCATAAAAATGTAGACCATCATGAACGCTAAAAAAGTGGACAATTTAACACCCTCAAATCGTTTTTTGCGAGATCACAATCTAGAAACCCTACATCCACATCAACACGCACAAAATCAGAATGCCCTGATTGAGAGGCAAATGCATGAAAAATATTCAAAGACCGCAACCAAGCATGACGGTAGGTTTATGCATGTCCATTTTCAAGGCCTGAGAATCCAACTGCATCCCTCCTGATCACAATCAACACGCTTGCCAATTCAAAAGGATGAATGAGAACTAATGAATAGAGTTTATAGAGTTTACAGAGCATTCTTTTTCTTTATCTCTTATATCAAAATAAATCTGCAACAGCAGTAAAAGAACGTCAACATCAAATGATAGATACCATGAGCAAGAGAGGCAGAAAAGAAATCAAATCATGACATAGGTGACGCTACGCTTACATTGAAAAAGATAAGCAAGAATAGAATAACACAAAAGTTGGCATTCATATATATATATATATATAGATGAAATTGCAAAACTCAGAATTTAGATGGTTGTTTGAATATCAATGCATAGACAGAGATGTAATGTGGGCACTGACATCTTGATCCATTTGCAGGTGATAATTTTCTAGTGTATGATCGGAATAAAGCATCTTATTAAAGTTGGTCTTGTTAAAGAAGTCTCAAATGCAGACCTGAAAATGTAGCAACAGTAAGAACTTGCTTCAAAAGTGCTAGCCAACAATATAAAAAAGACGTCTAGATCTAAAACAACATAGATCTGGCATACAAACCAAATGTATGCCTTCTTCCGCCGGAAATAAATTTTCGATCCATAAACAGTCTCTCTTTCATCATCAATCGTGTGCTTCAACCTCACCAGGTAAGGCCAAATTTCCATGTTGTTCGTTTCTTCTGGCAAAAAAATCAAAGCAAATTAAGAGAAGATCTGGAACAAAAAACACACAATTTTCGATCCATATACAGTCAAATCTAGTCTAGAAAACGGCAAACCTGATTTCCGGCGGCAGAGCTATTAGGGCAGCATGTTGAAACGCCGGCACGGCCAGGCGGGTTGCGAACTCGATTGGGTCAAGGCAGGGTAGCGATGAGGTGAGGTCGTCAACGGGCCTTGGAGTCCAGTAGGGTTGCGTGCCGGCGTGCGGGTCGGATGCGAGGATGAGTGGGCAGTGAGAGGGAGGGGGCGAGCGTGTCGTTATCCGCAACTTCGATGGGGGGTCGGTGGTTTCGAGCTAAATATATCGTGCAATTAGCTGGATGAGTTACATTTTTTTTTAACATGGATAATTGCATGAAGTTGGACACACTGGTTATTACTTATTACTGCAATGAAAAAAAGGATCTCTATATCCAATTCCAGCAACTGCAATTAGTGAGGTTATAATTCTTGGAACCAAAAGTGAAAGCTCTTACACTGATATAAGCAGCAAATGGCAGAAACTGAGCTCGTTACTTGATGAAAGAATGAAATGTCCATATCTATAAACTAAACCGCAATCTGTATAATATTGAGGTTCCATCACTATAATGATCTGAAGTTCCTTTAAACTTCTTTATTTCTAGAGTCCAAGCACTGATTTTTCCCCTCCAAGATATACATAGATATAACTCAAAGCAGCAGGAGCTCTCCCAAGATAAACGATCCCCAACATTCACTAAAACATAATTGGAGACACAAAAAATTTACCCTAGAATCACAGCATAATCCCGCCCATACTCAGCTCAAACTACTCAAGCAGATACCAAATTACTACAGCTGTCAACGGAAATACTAAAGCCAAAGAACAGAGATGCTAATAATACTGTCTATTTAACAAAATGCATCACAAACAGCAAAACCTACACTTAAAATCAAATCAAGCAAAGCTCAGAATCAATCACCTGACCAGCTCGAGAGGACATAATCGCGATCGAAGCCAGGCCACGGGCATCCCGATCCTTCTTCATGGACGGCAGAGCGGCCTTAATCAGATGGAAAGTCCCGATCAAATTGACCTCGATCATAAACCTAATCTCCTCCATCTCCTGCACCACGTGCTCCTGAGGAGTAAAAACCCCCTGATTACACACCAGAACGTCAATTGGACCAGCAGAATCGATAGCCTTCTTGACCTCGGCGAAAGCCCTAGCATCGGCGTTGAAGACGGAGACATCGACACAGCAAGAGTTACATTTTTTCTGGGTGATATAGAGCATTTCTTGGGGAAGGGAGGTAGAGCGTTTCAATTTTGGGTGGGGAAGGGGAGGTAGATCGCAGCAAGAGTCACAGGAATCAAAGGTTGAAATACACACGGTATAAATCAGTATTTAGTGACCATTATGGAGAATCCATTATCTAAATAAATTGAAGGTAGATCACATGAAAACTTTAGGATAGTGATAAAATGATGAGCATTCATTGCGGATTCCGACTGTAGTTTATAGTATTATAGATAGATAGATTAATATCTTATTTTTTTTGGTTGAGCTTAATTAATATCTTATAGAGCATACTTTACCAGCACAATATTATAACTCTTGTTTGCTGGAGCCGGGAGAAGTGTCAAAGTAAGAAGAGGAAAAACTCAATTGAATTAATCTTTTTTCCGACCAATAAAAAGGGTGGTTTTTTTAAATAGAGTGAGATACCCATAAAATAACATTTGGTTTTAGGCTTCAAAAAAATCCAAAATTTCCAACTAGCATAACATAGCAACTTGAAGCTCTAATTCTTGCTCCAAATTGTCCTATAACCTTTTGACTTTAATCTAGTGTGACGGGAATAAAATCCTTCACACAAAAAATCATTACTTTTTGGGCTCTCTGTGTGTTTAATTGAGTTCCATTTGTATTCGACCAAAAATATTGAGTTCCATTTGTATTGTCTTTCATTATGAGATAATAGTTCTGTATTTTTGGTAAGCAAAAGTAATTTTAATTGTTTCCGAAGTGGTGTAATCTTATTGAAATATGTAATTTTTTTTACCTATTTACCGCTTGTTTTAGACTTGTCAAGACAAACGGAGACAACGATGATTAATAAAACAAAAAAAACGGTATGTTTCGTTTCCAATAGCTAATGATGTGTTAGTGGGATGAAGGATTATTAGTTAATAGGAACTCCCTTAATCTAATTATGCTTAATCATTAAAAAGGAATCTAATTTTTTGTAAAGAAATTTTAAAGGAGGAGGGTCTTTCAATGCTTACTAACTACCGAACAATCTACTTCTCCACTATATGAGATTCATGGGCCCTAGACTGACTACTACTTCCAACTCAAAAAGAGTACAGTTTTGTAGCATTTGCTTTCTATGCACCTATTATTGTTCCTAGTTTAAGAATCATAAGCACCTTATTTCAATCTCACAATAAAGTTTAGCTTAAAAATGACAGAGTTTGGTCTAGGTAAGAAGGGGAGTGTACAAGCACTTCTCAAACTTGAAGAAATTTAGGATTTTGAAAAACTTTGGGCCATTTTTAAGTCCATAAAATCGCCTCTCTCATTTTTTGAATATTTATGGATCTAAAGTTGGAAAAAAAAAATAGAGGATTTTTTATATCAAAAAATTAAAAGCGCTGGAATTGGAGTTCAGATAAATTAAAACGTGGGTTGACATTTTCAAAATATTAATTTTAAGCTTTAATGTATATATATGTATAATCGAATGTACTTTTTGCGGAAATTCTTATTATTAGTATTCTTGAATTTTTTTTTTTTTTGACAGAAAAACAACAGCTCTTATTAACTAATATCGTTTAAGAGTACATCTGCAAACTCAGAATTAAAACATGAAATTTCAGAAACAAGAACTTGACAATCCGGGAATCTCCTGCTAAGCCAATCGGCTGCCCCATTCGCCCCTCTCCTGATGTACTTCCAAACACAGGCCTCCAATGAGACACCAAGCTGCTTGATTCGGCGGACAAGCTCACCCACGACCGTGCCTTGCCCCGAGTTCTTGCTAAGCTGCTGGAAAACCCGCAGGGAATCCGTCTCCACAACACACTGTCGAAGACCAAGACCCTTGCAAACCTTAACGCCCCAAAGAACCGCCTCCGCCTCCGCAATTTCGACACTTGATCCAACTTGAATGCACTTGGAGCCAGCAAATAAAACCTGCCCATGATCATCCCTTCCAACAATCCCAACACCACACTTCCCTCCACTAACAGCTGCGTCCACATTCACTTTGATCCACCCGGGCTCTGGGCATTGCCACTGCTGATGAGTAGTCAAAGTCACGCTCGCCTTGGCCTTAAAGCAGTCTTGAAAACGCCAGTACTCCTCCTGCAATTTTGGGCATCTGTCCACGATCTCAACAGCAGGAACAACCAAACCCTCAAAGATTGCCACATTTCGAGCGCGCCAAATTTCACTACACAACCAGCTCCAAACTGCAAGCTTCTCCCCTGGAAAGTCCAACATGAGCATCAACCAATCTAGAAAAGTTCTAGCCTCCTCCCCATGCTCAGAAAATTCAGGAAAGAAAGCCCACACATCAGTAGGCAACCTACACTCAAACAAAGCATGCATTACAATCTCTTCCCTCCCACAAAATTGGCAGCTGGAATCTGTCGAAACCCTCCTCCGCCTCAGGTTACTCATGCACGGTAACAAATCTTTCCCCGCCATCCAAAGAAAAGACCGCACACGAGGGGGAACCTTGATTCGCCACAAATTCTTCCAAACTCTCCTCTGTAATCCATCGTCAGCTTGGTCCCCTTCCCCGCTCTCTGCCCTCTCCATATGAACCGCGACGTGATAAGCCGATTTCACCGTTAAGAGCCCATCCGGAGTATGGAACCAAATAAGCCGATCCTGTACGCTCGGATCCACAAGGTGTAAACCCCTCACCGTCTCTACATCGTAGGGTAACAGAGTACTCGCCAACACATCCTCCTTCCACGCACCAATGCTCCAGTCAATGAGATCAATAACCTTAAGATTAGGGTCTCCTCCAAGGAAATTGCCAAGAACCTTGAACGTCAGAGGTCGAGGCAACCACCTATCTTCCCACACCCTAATGTTATTCCCGTTCCCAACTTGCCAGAAACTGCCCGCCTTGATGATCTCCCGAGCACTGCAAATACTTCGCCAACAATAGCTCGGGTTAAAACCGACACCCGCCTCCAAGAACGAGGACCGAGGGAAATACCAAGCTCTGTACAGCCTTGCAACAAGAGAGTTCGGGTTCTCGATAATCCTCCAACCCTGTCTAGCAAGCATTGCTTTGTTAAAGAGGTCCATCCGCCGAAAGTCCACACCACCCTTACACTTTGGCTGACACAGCCTACGCCAACTCATCCAATGGACCTTATTCGTAGAGCCCTCATCACCCCAATAAAACTTACACATAATCTGCTCTAGTTCAGAACACAGCCCATCCGGAAGCAAGAAACAGGACATGGCATAAGAAGGGATAGCCTGCCAAACTGACTTCAACAAAACTTCACGCCCGGCCCTCGAAAGAGAACTCGCTTTCCACCCCTTCAGCTTCTTCCACACCTTCTCTTTGATGCCTGCAAAGATCGTTTTCTTCGACTTACCAACCAAGGTCGGTAAGCCCAAGTAACGCTCATGCTTATCAACTTCCGAGACATTCAATATACCCTGCAACTGCCCACGCAACACCCCACCAACATTCTTGCTAAACGTCACCTATGACTTGCTCAAGTTAACTTGCTGTCCCGAAGCTTCTCCATAACGCTGGAGGATCCTGACCAATTCATGCGCCTGTTGGCAAGACGCTTGAGCAAAAAGGATGTTGTCGTCAGCAAAGAAAAGATGGGATACCACAGGCGCCGATCTAGCAATCCGAATACCCCGAAGAGCCCATGCGTTCTCACTCGCTCTCAACATCGCCGAGAAGCCTTCAGCCACCAATAAGAACAAATACGGGGAGAGCGGGTCCCCCTGCCTCAGCCCTCTAGCTGGGACGAAGGCACTCGACGGCGTCCCTCCCATCAACATCGAGAACGAAACCGAAGTCACACACCTCATGATCAACCGAATCCAACCCTCTCTGAAGCCCAGACACCGCATACTAGCTTCCAAGAAATCCCACTCAACCCGGTCATAGGCCTTGGCCATGTCCAACTTGAGTGCCATATAACCCCTCCTGCCTGATTTCTTATTCTTCATGAAATGGAAGATCTCAAAAGCAGAGAGAACGTTATCGGTAATAAGTCTGCCAGGGACAAACGCGCTTTGAGACTCCGAAACCACCTTGCCGAGCACAAGCTTCAACCTGTTCGCCAAGAATTTTGAAACCACCTTGTAGAGCACATTACACAAACTTATCGGACGAAGGTCCTTCATACGATAAGGGTCAGAAACTTTCGGGATTAAAGAGATATAAGTATGATTAAGGTTATCCGGAAAAGGCTCTCCATTAAGGATGTTTAAAACAAAAGAGACCACCTCATCCCCCACAATATGCCAGTGTTGTTGAAAGAACAACGCTGACATACCGTCAAAGCCAGGTGATTTAGTAGGGTGCATAGAGAAGAGAGCAGAACGAACCTCCTCACCGGAAAACGGACATAAGAGCATCAGGTTATCTTCCTCCATTAAGATAGGCGAGAGTCCTTGAGGAACCGGAAGAGAATGATTATCGTGATCGGTCTTAAAGAGGTTCTGGAAATACTCCACCGCCACTCTCGTCATGTTCTCCCTACTCCTCCACTCCATCCCATTATCATCCACTAGTCTGCGAACCTTATTCCGCCTCCTTCTCCCATTCGCCTTTCTATGAAAAAATCCCGAGTTACGATCTCCGAAAGACATCTCATTAGCTCGGGCTCGTTGAAACCAAATGAGCTCCTCCTTCTCCATAAGATCTCTTTCAAGCCTTTCAAGCTCCTTCCGTCGCTCGACCCATTGAGCCCTCATCCCCGATTTATGCATCCTCCTCAACTCCTCCCGCACACTCGCCAACCTCCTACACACATTGCCAAACACCTGCCTGTCCCACTCTTTGAGCTCTCCCGCACACACAGCAAGTTTCTCCATCACACCTCCCCTTCGACTTTGGTTCGGATTGTGCCAACAATTCTTTACCACCACTTCGCAACCCTCATGAGACACCCACATCGACTCAAACCGAAAAGGGCGAGGCCCTCCTCTGGACTCCTCCTCCCCGTCTTCACACCGAAAAACCTCCATCACGATGGGAATGTGATCAGACCCAACACGATCGAGATGACGCACATAACCCACCGGAAATAGGTCTTTCCATTTTTCATTAGCGAAGCCTCTATCCAGACGTTGTTGGATGAAGTCACCCCCACTCCTGCCATTATCCTAGGTGAATCTCGCACCTTCCCAGCCAAGCTCCCGAAAACCACACGCCTCTATTGCTTGACTAAACTCGAGCATATTGCTCCAGTCCGGCTCTAGCCCTCCCTCCTTCTCCTCCCTTCATAAAATTTGATTAAAGTCACCCATACACAACCAGACCTCATGCTCATCCTCCGCCAGTCTTCTAAGAAGGCTCCAAGACAAAGACTTTTCTTCCCTCTTAGGCCAACCGTAGAAGCCCGTAAACCTCCACTTCTTCCCCTCTTTTTTGTACTCCACGTCCGCATCAATGTGATGATTAGTGTATGACCTCACCTTAACCCACATCTCATCACTCCACATCAAACATAATCCCCCAGACCTTCCCATGCAATCCACCGCAAAACACCCTTCGTAACCTAACTTTAAACGCACACTTTCCATTTTCTTACGATCACATTTCGTCTCCGTAAGAAACATGATCTTTGGGGTCTCCCTTCTCACTAAAGTAGTGAGTCTCGCAATTGCCCGGGCCTTCCCCAATCCCCGGCAATTGTAACTCAAGGTACTCATTGGTCCCGGCAGGAGAGACCTCCTGTCTCTCCCGCCGATAGAATCAACTTCTTCCTATTCCCCTCGTCATCATCCACTTGCATCGGGTCCCCCTTCCTCTTCAACTCCTTCCTGGATTGTGAGTTATCCTCCACTTTCTTCTCCCGAGCTCGATTTTTCCAGCCACTCTTCCTTTTCCTCCTTTCAACATCACCCCTACCCTCCAACGCCTTTCCTTTCGACCCTCCTGCCACTCCCCCAACCGAGCTCCCTTCACCATCTGTCGAGAGCAAGATTTCCTTCTGAAAAGCCTCTCCCTGCCCTACCTTCCTACTCACGTCACCCTCCCCATGCACACCCTTCCCAACTTCCTCCCGCGCCTCCTCCGAAGCTCCTTGTACTGGACTCTTATCCTCCCCGTCGCCTAGAGTTAAAGCGTTCACTCCTTTCGCGACTTCGAGAGAGGCCTCATTCTCACCAGAACTCTCCACTTCCCTATCCTCCTTCTCATCCAACAACTCCAATAGGGACTTTCGGACTTTGGACCCCTTAGACCCCTCCTCTTGCCTCTCTTTCTTCTCTGCTTTCCCCAAAAGAATCTGCCTTTCATGTTCCCTTTCCGCCAACTCTCTAGTCTGAGGGGCTTTCAATGGCGTGGCTCGTAACCAATCTCCATATTCGCCATGCAGCGCCTTGGCACCCTCATCATCACAATCAATCTCCACGTGCCCTAGCCTCCCACATGTATAGCAGAAATTCGGGAGCCTTTCGTATTTGAACTCAAGCCACATTCGTTTACCGCCTATCTTCATCATTATACCCCTCCTTAGTGGCTTACTCAAATCAACCGAGACCCTCATCCTAATGAACTTTGCACAAATCAGCATTTCCTCATCATCAATCTTCTCCATCCCTACAAAAGTCCTCCCGATGGCCTTCGCTGTCTCCACGTTCATAGCCTCCAAAGGCACATCATACACCCTAATCCAAAAGTCTGCCCGATCAATGACGATTCTCGAGGGTTGTTCATTCCCCGGCCCCTTCAATGCAAGCAAAGCCCTGTCGAAAGTCCACGGTCCTCCCGCCAAGACCTTCTCCTTATCATCTCTGTTGGCAAACTTGAATAAGAAGAGGTTTGACCGCAGTTCCCTAAACACGAACCCATACCGCAGCCTCCATGCACCCCTCATGGTTGTGTTTAGGGCATTGGTGTTAAAGGGTCTACTTGTAAGCAAAGACCCAACCAGAGTGAGAGACTCCCTCTCCGCCTCCCCACCCCGATCAGGGACAAAGCCTTCCACCTCTACGCACTCCCCATCCGTTAGTTGCAGATCTCTCCCCTTCGCCGCCATTCTTCCCAGAAGAACTCCACCAACCGATCACGAAATCACGCACTTCAGGCGACACCCGCACGAACGTCGGGAAACCCTAGCTCTCACAGCCGTCGACCGGAGAGAAGCAGAACGATCCAGAGAAAGTCAGGGACGATCGCCGAAAAATCGCTCTCTAACGCTCTAGGGTTTTTTTGAGACTCGTATTCTTGAAATATTTGCTAAACAAAGTGATCACGAACTCATATATCCTTTCATGCTAGCTTGTAGTCACTTAAGAGTATATATATTCATATGTAAGCTAAGTGTTTTGTCACCATAAATATAAAATTAAGCAAGTATCAAATTTTAATAGTAGAATACTAATATTAACTTTAAGCTTATTATTTCCTCCATCTTCTCACTTTTTTCTTCATGACATGTGTCATTATTTTAAGCAAGTATCAAATTGGTCATTCAGCCTTATTATTTCTCTTTTCTTCACATTTAATAGTTTTTTATTTTTTCTCTCCTCTTAAGGCCAAAAATTGAACTATTGAAGATCATACTCTAAGTGCTTTCTATAACCAAAAAAACTTCTTGTTAGTACACAAAATATGTCGTGCACAAGTTTCAACTCCTTCTTCAATGACCTTCTTCTTTAAGCTTCTTCTCCCAGCCTCTTCGCCTTCAATGACCTGCAAAACAATGGACCAAGGGGCGAGCGACCCCCAATCCACCTCCGATGCTTAAGTTAGTAAGGGCAATGTTGATCAAAGGCGTCAGGCAAAGCTAGGGCTTAGAACTTAGAGCTTACCTTTCACATGGTATACATGTGTATTTATAGAGGAGAGGGACTAGAAGGGGGCGCGCGCCTAGGGTTAGGGCGATGCCTTGCTCCCTAAGTCAACCAAATATTCTATCCCAGGCGAGGATAAGATTCTCCTCCATAAATAATATCCTATCTAGAGTAACTACCCTATTAAAGGATATAACATAATAAATATGGATAGCAAAATAAATAAGATAGAAAATTAAATACTAACTAATTGATAGGGAATTTTGTCCGTCCACACTTCTTTACAACTAATACACATTTTGGAAAACAAGAAGGAGATTGCTCTTTGTTTTTTGACGTTTTGTTTAGCATATAATATCACATTATTGTAATTTTGGAAAAGTAGAACGACCTCTTCATTTCAACGTGTAGTTCAATGTTTGTTGGCCTTGTATGGGCTAAGTAGGTCGAATATATAAGTTTTGTGGTTGCTTGGAAATTAATGTTCATCAAATGCGGAAAGAAATCATTGTACTCAAGTCATATGCCGATATTGATTTATATGATTGAGACAATACCTTTCGTGCCTATATCTTTATGTGGGCACAATTTTGTACTCTTATTTATTTGTACTGATGAGGTGATGAGCTACTACTACTGCAACAGATTGACATTTTAGCTCATTATTTTAGTAGTTGTCGTTGTCCAAATGATGTACGTTTTAAGTGTGAAACCATCAAGCAAAGATGAGCTAAGTACCAATTAATCTAAATGGTCAATTATTAAGCATGTTGAAAGCTACAAAGGTTACTTTTAAATTGATGGTTTTTACCTCGTTGTGTGAACTGTGAAGTGTAAACTAAGACATACTGTATTAGGTCTAGACTAGAGCTAATCGGAATTTTCCAAATTTTTTGGGATTTTAGAATTGAAAGTTGGCGTCTCATTTTAGATTGGATCAAGCTTTTATTTATTTTGATTTTTTAAAGCTAAATAATATAATCTTTAAATATAAACTGTTTTGATCATTCTTATCTCGATAAAACAAAAAATTGAGGTTTGAGCTGATCCTAAATAAAAACCAAGATTTGTTTTCATATAAAGGACCGAGACTTAGAGTCCGTTTGGCAACTCAGTGCTTTTGCTGATGCTGATCGATTGCTTTTGCTGATAGATTGCTGACGCTGATATAAATTGCTGATATCGTATGCTGATATTAGAAACTTATTTTTGAGATAAGCAATTGGGTGTTTGGTAAGACGGTTTGCTGATTTTGTATGTAGGATTAATGAAATGACAATTTTACCCCTAATGAAACAAAAATAACAAAACATATCACATTGCCCTTGTTGTGGTCCCCATTCACGAACCCTAGCCGTCGTCCCTCTGAAGGTCTCTCCTCACCGTCTCGCTTTGCTCCGGGCGTCTCCGGCGCCTTGCTCCGGTAAGGAATCTCCGACCTTCTCTGTTTCTTCCATCATCGACGGCCAGTAATTATTTGGCAAATACAGGTTGCGAAACCCACTGAGTTGCGTCACGTCGTCGCCGTCGCTAATGGCTCCGGTAAGACCTCGCCGCTCTTTGCTTCTCTTTCGTCTCGTCGCCAGAGGGCGAACTCAATTTTGATGTCGTTTATGTGTTTGCTCAATTTGAAGCCAGCTGATTTGTTGATGTTGTGTGTCTGCCATTTCGTTTTTTTTTCTGTTCGCCGTTTTTGTCCAGCGAAACTCAGATGTGCTGTTGATTGTTGTTGCTGCTGTTGATTTGTTGCTGTTAGATGTTGATTGGTTGCTGTTGATTGTTCGCGGTTTTGTTGTTTGCCGGTTGTCCATGTTCTGTCGTTTTCTGTCTCTGCATTTGCCGGTGTCTCGAAATATCCATGAAAAACAGTTTTCAAGCTTCAATGAATTTCTTGCATACTCCTAGTAAACAGAGAGCTCGATTGGAGCTCCCAATTTCATACTCAGTTAGCAAAAGAATTATTCAAATCATTTAATTGACAATGTGGCTGTTGGTTCTGAATGTTTGTTGTCTCCCAATTTCATGCTCAGTTACTCAAAGCTCCCAATTTCATGCTCAGTTACTCAAAGAATTACTCCTAGCAAACAGAGAGCTCGATTTAGCTTGGTTCCGAATGTTTGTTGTCTGTGGTTTTGCTTCTCCTGAATTCGCTTGCTTCCGATTGTTGATTTCGGTAACTGAATTGTTTAAAATGTGGCTGTTGCTTTTGAATATGGTTATCATTTGAATTGGATATGACATATGGATGATCATCGTAGAAGGAAAAGAATGTTAAGGAGAAGAATGTTAGGAGGTCGGGTGTGTCATTCAAATGGGATGATACGACGACAACCTTGTTGCTACGTGTTTGCCAAGAATTCCAGAAAAAACATGGTCATGGCTCAGCAATGGGGTGGGCTGAAATAGTGAAAGATTTCAAGGAAAAATCCGGGCAAGATGTTACTTGGAAGACAGCAAGGAACAAATTTGAATGGGTCAAGAAAATGTGGCGGACTTGGACCGAAATGAAAAACAACGAGACTGGACTTGGTTGGGATCCTAAGCTCAATGTCGTCGATGCCGACGATTTCTGGTGGGACAGGAAATGCAAGGTTCGTTGTACGCTTTCATATTCCATTGCTTGTCTTATGTCCATGTTCATTTTGCCAGAAGTATTAAAATTGTAATTTTTTTTGTGAATTATTCCAGGAAAACCCCGAGTAAAAGAAATTTCGTGGAGGGATCTCGGTTGAGAAGACTGATTTGTGGACAGAAGTGTTTGGGGGCATAGTGGCAACGGGAAGGAGGTGTGTTGCCCCGACCATGGATGTTAGCTCAATCCCGAGGATAGAGGGTGGAGATGATGCTCGTGATACTGATACTCGATTCGATTGTGAGCAGAATAGTGAAGATGATGCTTGTGACACTGAGCAGAGTCCGATCGATGTTGAAGCCACTCCCGTGACTCTTATAGATGGTTGTGAGATCACCTTTGACTCTCCGATAGACACTCAGAATGCATTTGGATCTGATGAGCGCTTGATTAATGGAAAGATTGTCCCAGCTAGAGCTCAGCCATCTTCCTCTAAGCGTAAGGGAAGGGCGAGACCGAGTAGCCAGACTTCGTACAACCAACACCTGAGCGACATGAACGATGCCCGGACTAGACTATTTAGGCATTTGGATGATGACAGTTCTTCGGGTTCAAAGAAGGGGAGGAAAGTTTATGATTTGGACGATGCTATGGCTGTGATTGAGGAAATGGTGGAGAAAGATGTCTTTGTAGAGGGCGGAGAAATGTGGTGCGATGTCTGAGGTGGAGCATGAAGAAAGTCGGCAGTTGTTCATGAAATTGAAATCCGATTTTGCGAGGACTAAATGGCTGGAGTACCGTCTCAGCAACAAGAGAGCTTGAAATTATGCATTACTGGTTCTATCTCCTCAACTTTCCCTTGTGACCATTACAATGTTTGTGTCTTGTTTTCATGGATGAGGTTTTCATTTGCTTGCTTATGACTTTCGTTTGCTGTTGTATTTGTGTTTGACTGCACGAGAATGTTGAATGTGTTAAATTTATGGATGAGGTTTTCAATTGCTTGCTTGTGACGTGTTACATTATGGATTGATTATGTATTATGGACTGTTCGAAATGAGTGTTTTTTTGTGGGTTGGATGCAGTCGACACCGTCGTCTGCAGAAGCACGCAAAAGACAAGAGGAGCGGGATAAGGCCATTAAGGGGTTTGACATTCTGTTTGAGTGGAGTAGTCATGCCGCGTCGTACCACTACCACAAACATGTGAAGAAGGTGGTTTGCTATGATTCGAAGTTCACCGGATACATGTGGATGAAACAAATTATATCGCATGAAAACACTCGTAGGTGTTCAAATGCTATGAGAATGGAGCCCCATGTGTTCGAGAGGTTGTGTGACACTTTGGAATCCAACCATGGGTTGCGTGGCTTGCGCCAAATGACCGTGTTGGAAAAAGTCGGAATATTCGTGTACACCCTATCCTTGGGAGTGTCTAACAGAGACGTGTGTGAACGTTTCCAGCGCTCGGGTGAGACGATAAGTCGAGCCGTGCATGATGTCTTGAATGCCATCACCGGACGCAACCAAGGCTTCGGAGGATTAGCTCGGGTCATGTTACAACCTCGCGACCCAACATTCTCTAAGATTCCCGATAAGATAAACTCTGAGCCAAGATATAGGTTGTTCAAGGTATGCGAATGACATAAAGATCGATCATTACGTTGTTGTTAATGTGAATGACTTCTTATGAACGATTCCGCAACTTATTAATAATTAGGGGGCAATCGGATGCATCGATGGTAGTCACATACATGCGTGCATTCCGAAGGGCGAGCAATTTCCGTATAGGAGTCGAAAGGGAATGACGTCTTTCAATGTCATGGCCGTTTGCGACTTCGAAATGTTCTTCACATTCATTTCGGTAGGGTGGGAAGGAAGTGCACACGATGCTAGAGTGTTCGACCATGCATTGTCAACTCCCGGAATGAACTTTCCTCGACCCCCACCGGGTACGTATATGCTTTGAATGTGTATTTTTGCGATATTCGGCTTTTGATGTCATGCTCCATTTTGTGTAGGTAAGTACTACCTCGTAGACAAGGGGTATGCCGATAAGGAAGGTTACATGGTTCCGTACTCTTGTGTGAAGTACCATCAATCGGAATTCCACAACCACATCCCGGAAAATGCATACGAAGTCTTCAACAAGGTACACTCCTCACTGAGGACGACTATAGAACGGTGCTTTGGTGTGTTGAAGAAACGATGGAAGATCTTAACGGCTATGCCTCAATATGCGGTTGACACACAAATTGACATCATAATTGCGTGCTTTGCTCTGCACAATTTCATATTGACAAACAAGAAGTACGACATCCTACTTGAGGAAGATGAGGATGAAGAAGAAGTCTCACCGCTCACAGGGGAACTTGGACATGATTCGGCGCCAAATGGCATGAGCGCCGTCCGAGATGCAATTGCGAATGAGTTATGGAGGAATAGAAGAAGGTATTACGTTTAAGGTCGTGGTGCAAGACGACATATTTTGTTGACGCCTTTTGGTCCTATGTGATGCAAGACGTCTTAGCTTATTACAATGGTGATTTTTGACTTGGACACGTTTTTAACGCCTATTGATATCTTCATTGATGCCTTTAGATTGCTGATATTGAAATGAATATTTTGATGTCTTCACAACTCTCAGGACCGGCCCAATGGGGGTCGTGCACGACCCCCATTGGGTCGATCCTGAGGTTTCACAACCCTCACGACCCCCATTGGGTCGGTCCTGAGGGCATTTCGTTCCATTCAATCCACCCGAGACAAACGATTCAAACGAAGTTAACGACATTCATACGACAAACGTTTCATGCCATTCAATCCACCCGAGCCTACACACAAATGTCTTGCAACACACAAATACAAACTAAAAGAAGTTCATACCAAAGTTTCAACATTCAATTACTCCGACATGTCACACGAATGGAAAATTCAAACAAACAATGCAAACTTGTGATGCACCTCGGGTTATGCTAAGTTGGTTCCATCAAGTCGGCTTTCCCCACACAGCCTCCATTGCATCACTGAGCTCGGCATTCATTCCGTTCCTCTTAAAACGGACAAAACGATCGTTCCTCTACATTGTAGTCAAACGTAAAAAGCTTAGTTATGAAAATTTCGACTACAAACAAATGTAACAGTCATGGTTCGTTACCTGGAGTTGTTCGGCCCACCAAGCATCATCACCAAGTATCATGCCGCTCGTTCGATCCCAATTGATACCCCCGCTTGTACTCTGTAGACTTAACCACATACGCCACTCAATCCTTTTATACTCGAATCTATTCCTACACGCTTTCCAGATATGTATGTGTCCCGTCTCTTGTGTCATTCGAGCTGCAACATCCCTCCATTGGATATGTTGATATTCCCCTTCTTCGTCAAAGATCGCCCTAACAACCCTCATTAAAGCACAATCACATGGTGTCCCCCAAGTACAAGACTCTCCCATTTTCACCTAAACCAATTTCGACCACATTAATCAACATAACAACAACACTAATAACACAAAGTACATGTGAAATAACCATTGAACAACATAAAGTCAGCCACGTTCACCAAAATACACCAAATTTAAGCAACGGTCAATCGTTAGTCACACACAATAAAGTGTCAGAAGCTGCGTACATAGCCAATAACATAGTACTTGAGTTTTCAACAACAGAAGCATAAAGTGTCAAATAAACGTTTCACACAACTGAAACACAGAAGCCTAAACAATAACATCCTACTCAATAATTTTCCACCCTAATATTCATTTGTGTGTCAACTTCAACTTCAAGGGTCATGTTGGATAGGGATGTCTTTGCCAGCTCAAGCTTCAGTTCTTCAACCTCGGTTTCCAACTCCACAATCCTGTTACGAAGGATCTCTTCCTTGCGTGCGGCTACACTCAGCTCTCCATTCTTCTCGCAAACGGTACGTTGAATTTCAGCGTTTTCCCTCCTCAAATCGGCAATTATTTCAGGCAATTTTTTGGAGATGTAACATTCAGGGCAACAAGTTTCAAGCAACTGATCGATGTACAAATCCAACTCTTCCTCTTTCTCATTTTCATCTACTTCTGGAGGGACATAGTTAAAGTGATGTTCATACTTTCGCATATCACCACTTTGATAGCTAGAGCATTCGGAACTAGGGGGGAGTACATCCTAAACATATCAATCAATTCAATCAAAATGATCAGAATGCTCTATCTGAAATCGTACACTAAAAACTTAACTTCAAGACAATACAGATACTTTCAAAGCAACATTGAAACTCTATGGATACCCATTGAAACTTTGTAGACTATACAGAACTGAAACTCTATGGATACCCTAAACCACAGAACTGAAACGCTATAAACATCCAGGACTGCAACATTACAAAAATAAATTTTCAGAACTGAAACTCTATAAACATACAGAATTTACACAAAGATTCAACATTGCCAACTCAAGGGCTGGTTCGACACATTCAACACAAAGAATTTACACAGAGATTCAACAAAGAGATTACAAAGGAGCCAATAGTTATTAGCAGGTCTGTTTATTCGAGTATAACCTACTGTAGTATATCAAGGTATAAGATTCTTCTAGCAGAGAGACATTCAGTGAAACAACCCAGAGCTCGATTCAACACAGAGATTACAAAGTAGATATCAAGGATTGTTTATGTAAAAGATTCTGTCTGGCTCTACCACTCAGCTCAATGGAGAACACACATTGAACACGAACAAATGGACACATCCTAGGGTTGTTCATGGCATTTACTTGACACAGGCAAAAAACTGACTAGGAATGCAAGAATCAACAGACTCTGAAGTAGAAAAGATCAACTCCATAGTCTATAATAGGATAACAAGATTCCACTGATGCTCTATCATCAGGTACAAATTCCATAACAATTTTTCCAAGGGCAAGATATAACCAACCAAAAGAAAGTTGAAAACACAAGACATCCTTCAATGGGAAAATAATATTGCAATGACAGGAAAATAATCAAAAGAACACTCAGAAATTAAGTGACAACAAAACATAGTTGAGATTAGTAAGAGAAACATTAATAGGTATAAGATTCTTGTTCGTGTTCAATGTGTGGTTTTCTATTTTTCACTACAACTAGACATGTCAGGGAAACAACCCAGGAGCTCGATTGTGGCCTCGATTCTTCGACAAATAAGAAAGTAGATATCAAGGTATAAGATTCTTCTAGCCCTAGGGAGCATGCTCTTGTTTAATTTTCAAAAATTTTGATGGGCAAATCATGTTGGTATTGAGAGACATTCAGCTTTTGACTTCGATCTTTTACAGAGCCCTAAAACCTAGCACAAGTCACCCCATTGTATAGAGAATCCAAAATATTACCACAAGTCGCCATTGCTTGTTCGACAGAGATGCAATTGGGATATTATTGACCACGAAAATCATCATCAATTCGGAGGGTTGGTTTGAGATTGGAGGAATGGAACCCTAGATTCGAAAAATCCCAAAAATGACGAACCCTAGCAATCGGGAGGAAGAAGGTTCAAGAAGCGGTACCTTAACAACGAGCACAGTCCAATTGGGTCGACAACGGGCCGGAATACGCCGCCTTTTCCGCCGGAGAAGATGGAGGAGCGCCGGAGAGGAGAGAGCTGTGTGAATCGGCAGAGAGGTCGAGAGCTGCGTGAACGAAAGAAGTCGGGGGTATGGAGGGTAAAGAAATAATAAGCATTGCTGATATTTCCTTGCTTATTTCGATAAGCATGGGTACCCATGTTTTTTTTTGTTGCTTATAATCAAAAGTTTGCTTATAAACACTTAAATGAAAAAAATGTGTTTGACAAAACTCAGTTGCTTATTTTGTGCTTATAAGCAAAAATGTGCTTATAAGTCTTTAAAAATAGGACAGCCAAACGGACTCTTAGACTGCTTAACTAGTTATTACCCGGGCCTTGCCCAGGGCTTTTTTAATAAAATTTAAAATATTCTAATTTATATAAGATATAGGTATTACAAACTAAATACATAAATTATTGAATTCGATTAGTGTTGTGAAAACTCCAACATTTAAGATTGACCAATTGATTAATTGGATTTGAATTAAATGAAAAGTTTTCTTAATCTATAAACTGTAAATCCTGAACATGAAATAGAAATACGTGGACATGAGATAGATATACGTGAACCTAAAACACAAATACTTGAATTCTAAAATGTGATTTTGTGTTATTATGTTATTATGTGTAGTAATCTTGTTCATAACACATGATATTGAGAAATTGTGTTCTTATATGTATTAATACGATCCATAGTAAAATTGATTATGGTCACATATTTCCTCCCGGTGTTCACATATTTATGTATTTTGTTCACATTTTCAATTTATAGGATAAGAAAAGTTTTGGTGAAATGAATTTGTGTAGAGTAAACTCGATTATGATTGTGTGAATATATAGCTAATGATTTAGTGCTTGTCCAAAAACTCTTTTAATTAAAAAATATAATATATTAATTCACATTTAATCTATGATATTATAACTTAATGTCATATTTTTAACTTTATAATGACATATATAAAATTATTTAAATTCATATATTATTAAAATAAATAAAAGTAACTTGCATTCGTCATCAAGCTAGTCCAAAATATTAGTGTCAAACGGATGCGTAAAATAGTCGACTCCCTTCTCCAGTTGGTCAGCCGAAAAATGTAAGAAAACCGTAATGACTTGGCCCAAAAATTAATGGCGTGAACCTATATCCAATCTTGAAGTAAACCGACTAACCCAAACCCAACTGAACCAAAGTTGCAATGACCCTATCCAATTGACATGTAAATTTCAACGACTCAAACTTGTACTCAATCTGAATTCAAATGAACAACCTACGTACCGAGCCAACCTTATTAATGGGTATACTCTCCATATATATTCAAACTCAAAATGATCAACCCATCAAACTAATCTCATCAATAGGTTTATTTTCCATATATAACAATTCAAACTTGTACTCATTCTAGACTTAAAATGACCAACATACCGAACCTACCATATTAATAGCTTTATCCTCCATATGTAATAGCCTAAACTTGTACTCAATCTGAACTCAAAATGACTACCATACAGAACCGACCCACGAATAGGTTTATTCTCCACATATAAAAACCTAAGCTTATACTCAGTCCGACCTCAAGATGACCAACATACAAAATCGACCCATAAATAGGTTTATTCTCTACATATAACAACCCAAACTTATATTCAATTTGAACTTAAAAAGACCAACCTATAAAACCGATCCTATTAATTATTTATTCTTCACACATAATGGTCCAAATTTGTACACAATTAGAACTCAAAATGACTAACCTACCAAATCGACCTCATTAGTAGGTTTATTCTCTATACAAATCTCCCTTCGTTGTACTTAAATCGAAATCAAAATGACCGACTCATTAAACCGAGTTAGCTAATAGTTTATTCTTGCTGCATTGATAATTTTTTATAAAATTTTCAATTATAAAATCATCTTCATACATATACAATAAATGTGCATACTTAGGATTAAGAAATTATAAAATATTAATAGGGTCAATATATAATAGCCCAAACGTTATCCTCCGTACCGAACCTACCATATTAATAGCTTTATCCTCCATATGTAATAGCTCAAACTTGTATTCAATATGAACTCAAAATGACTGCCATACAGAACTGACCCATGAATAGGTTTATTCTCCACATATAAAAACCTAAGGTATCAATACTATTCATATTAGATTTGTCAAGCGAGTCGATTCGGTTGGTTTCGATCATTTGGAGTTGAGTGCAAGTTCAGGTCAATCAGATTAATGGCCAAGTTGGATCGGCTAACGACTGGTTATTGTATGAGTTCAAATTATGAATGGGTCAAGTCAGTTCAAGTCATAACATGTTATTTTGCTGCAACTAATTAGTGAGCGAGTTAAGAAGGCAAATTATTTAGGATTATTAAAAAATAATATTTAATAAGAATACAATATTTTGTAATTATTTATACTGAATAAATTTATCTATGAAACTCGAAAAATGATGAAGTGAACAATCGGTAACACCAGAAGATGAATAACGAAAAAATAATACCAATAAATATATTTATACAACCTTCAATTAAGTCTCATGTGAATACATAGGGACAAAAATCTATCTTTATGGGATTTTGTATATGGATAAAATTAACAAATTATATACATGCTATTTATGTAAGTTTTTATTCAAAAAGTCATGATAAAAGAATATGTACATGAAAATGTGTGTGTATATATATATATATATATATATATATATATATATATATTCTAATGTACTTTCTATTAAAAGGAGATGTATTGATATATCATGTATTATGATAAATAAGATAGAGATGTGTATATCTATGTTATTTATCATGTATATTTTTTTAATATAAATTAAAGAAATATTTGAATAAACCCATACATCACTAATATATAAGATTTAATCTTGGGGATAAACTTAGTTTATCTATGTAGAAGAACTACATATTTTGGTAGAAGGAAATTGAAAAGATTCCCGAAAGCTTTCCTCTAGTTTTTATCTATGTAAAACAAATATGATACGTATTTTTTATGTAAACTAAAATAAATAGTTTAAGCATGGATTGTGTTTGTACCAACATGATACGTATCTTTAAACTAAAGTAAATAGTTTAAGCATGGATTGTGTTTGTACCAACATAACCATTTGATCGATATCTTTGTTAGGCCAACAGGAAGATAAAGTATGATTAAAAAGTACAAGTTTGAGTTGTTATAGAAATTATATGATCAAGTTGAATACCTAATTGTAATCTATTAAATCTACTATATGTAAATGGATAAAAAATCTTCATAATAAACCACTTAATTAAAAACAGGATGAGTGATTTAAAAATACTTATTGACGAAACTGTCCTTAACTGCTTCAGGTTTAGAAGTATATATTGATTGATTACCTGTGAAAACGAACAACCCCAACATAACTATTCCGATAACATTATCTTGTAATTGCATTCAACAATATGTGTCAAAGTTTAATCCCCAACTTGAACAATGTAATCACACTTGTGTAGGCATTTACTATAATCTATTATAATACACAACTCAAATCTGTATTAAAATTTACGTCATGTCATCATTCTTGAATAAAATATTGATTTATTTTTTAAATTGTACAAAAATTATCTTTAGATGCTCTTGATACCTTATCCAAAATTTGATATCTTACTTAATATTGATATCTTAAGAAAATATAATTTCCATTTAAATTATTAAAATATTTATCATTTTAGGTAATATATTTTTTACCCTTTTATGAAGATTCTATATAATTAATTAAAACAATAGATTTCATAATTCAAATCATTAAAAAAGTTAAAATACACATACATGTGAATATGCTCGGATATGTTATACATTACTGAGTAAAAAATAGGCTCGGGTTAAAATGTAATCTCGGGTCGATTAAATCGGGTTTATACTCACATTGACCGTACATAGACCTGTCAGTCGGGTTGGTC
Source organism: Polygonum aviculare (assembly GCA_934048045.1). NCBI lineage: Eukaryota > Viridiplantae > Streptophyta > Magnoliopsida > Caryophyllales > Polygonaceae > Polygonum > Polygonum aviculare. The sequence continues at coordinate 8,991,096 of OW204024.1, forward strand.
AGGTCGGGTTCGGGTTTCGGTAAGTCGGGTTCGAGTCAACACCAGGTCGGGTCATTTCGGTTCACAACTTTAACGGGTTGGGTCTCAACGGGTTTGTTGCGGGTTCAGATCAACCCAACGGGTTAAAGAATCTGGTTTTCCAATTTATTTTAATAATTTATCTATTATTTTTTGTTAAAATAAATTCATGATTCGCTTATTTACGTATATTATAATATAATTTAATTTGAACCTAAATATAAGGATTTAGATTTTTGATAAAAAAAAGTCACACTCCGGCTTTATACTCACTATTTCAAATAATTAATCATAAAGTGATATCTAACTATTTTTACAAGATTTTTATAATCAATCATGTGTTAGCTAGACTAAGTGACGGGAATAACATAAAGACAACAAAAACAAGTTCCAATTTCACATTCATGGTGTCCGGCGTCCGCTAGAAAAATTTCAATAAAAAGTATCAACCTCAAAGTTCAAATCCTAAGAGACTCAAAATTGATTATGAAGAAAAAAACACGGGAGATCCATAGAAAGTGATTTGTATGAAAATTTAAATTTTAGAGTTCTTGTATACATATATCAAAAAATATATTTCAAACTAGAAGAAGAAAGCTTACAATTTACCTATTTTAAAAATATAGTATTTCTCATTTTTTTACATATTTTAACTTTGATAAAGTTATAAACATTAATGTAACCTACAATAACTTTACAAATCAGTTCAGAACTTAGACTCTAGTTCAACAAAGCAAAAAAAATTTAAACCTTGAGAAGTATACATCAATTTAAGAAACACTAACTTAGTACATCTTTAACCAATTGGTATATTTCATGTTCAAAATCAATTCCTCGAGTTGATTTTCTTCACAAAGAATCGTCCTTCAATCAATCAATTGGACTCGAGTTCGACTAGTGACGAGAAAAAGACACATTTTTACAACCGAACCCAACAAGGTGTGGAACTTTTTCATCAATTGGGTTAACCAAAACCCAATGGGTTTTAACGCAAAGATTTCTCGGGTCATCGGGTTTGGTTAAAATCTGGTTTCGGGTTTATTTTTTGGGGTTATGACCAAGACAATTTCGGACGCGTCGGGTCGGTTTTTCGATTCGGGTCATATTTTGTCAGGTCTATCCGTACATGATATGAGATTTGTACTAGTTTAACGTAAATAGTTTGATTATGAGTTATCATTCCTCTTAATTTATAAGATCTATCATCTCAAACCACTCGAAAGAAAGTCGTGTTCAATTAATCAATCACAAGGGTTCATAATAGAGTGCATGACTAATTAATGTAGAAAACTTAAGAACGTCCCTATCTCAAAACTTATTGGTCTACACGTTCATGGCTCCATGCTATTGTCCATGAAAGTATTGCGACTTGTTTATTTTGGGGAAAAAATGCCACGATTCATGTGAATGGTGAGGGGAGATGACAAATGAAGTAGGAAAACACACCATCCAAGTCAAAACTCATAAATACTCTCACTATCGTTACCCAAGATATGTCAAATACTCATCCATCCTTTCATAAGAAAATGTCAAATGCTAATTATTTTTTATTATATTTTGTTTTATGTATAAATGTTTTTAGTTCAATAACACATCTTACTTGTATTAAGTAATCTATTGTTTCGGACAATTATAGCAATTCTAAACTATGGAATGAAATGATTATACACAACTACGTACACATATTTACATTTTACATATGACGTAAACTAGGGATTTTTTTATAATCAAATTAGAGAATAGAATTTGTCCCAAATTTCACCTCACCACCCTTTTTTTTTGTAGATCCACTGTCCATGTTCAATGCTACTATGTCTTTATGGCAAAATAAATTTAGTCATATAATTGTGTTCACTTATTTTTTTGATTCTTCTAATTTTATTTAACTAAAAAATATAATGTTTGTTTTTTTTTTCTGAAAAAATGACTCAAGTATCAAGTATCAACAAAAGTAATTCAAAATTTGAAAATCACCACCAACAATATAAACTATTGTAATATTAGCAAAAAAAGATTCAAAATCATGTTGCGATGAGTTTTTCGTTGGATTTGATGATGTGGCGATTGACAATCTAACAAACAACTTAATACTTTGAGTCAACCACCTAAAAGGCTAAAACCACCCGTAAGATAGCCTATATTTCACTTAACCACCCCCAAATATGACTATTTATTTTTTTACCACCCGTAATATATGCTCCGTTTGCAAATCATCACCTTCCGTTAGTTCTCCACTTTAAAAAGTGAGAAAAGCACCTGTAAAACACTACTTGACCTTTTATTTTACCGGATGAGTGGCTATCGTGGGTAACTCGTCTTCCAGCACTAACCACAAATCAAGAACCCAAAATCGAGTGCCCAGGTTGTTCTTCCACGAATTAACTTCCTAAAATTCTCAAGAGTTGGAAATTGATCGTGTGTTCGTCAGTATGTCTACATCTAGCATATATAATCTCTTGTAGCAGAAATTGAGCGAGCAAACCCTAGAAAGCTATCCACTTGTTCCACGAATGCAACATCAATGGACCCCAATTTCTTCACAACCCTCACGAATCGGTCGCAGAAGACTCTTAATCGAAGCCTAGTTTCAAAAGCCTCAAAATTTGCACACTTGCAATCGAAAATTTTGCACAGACATTATCGATAGTGGAGGGTTGGTCTCATGATTTTCTTTGAATACAAAATAACCGATGACATTTCAAGAATGAACATGTAATATCAAAAGAATAAGGGCATTGTAGTCATTGTCACTTTTTTTACGGGAGAACTAACGAAAGGTGGCGATTTGCAAACGGAGCATATTTTACGGGTGCTTAAAAATAATTAGTCATATTGTGAAATATGTGCTATCTTACGAGTGATTTTAGGTGGTTGACTCTAATACTCTACACCTATGTAAAATATTTTCTAACACCACATTATTGATTTCATAAAAAACATATAGGAAAATGATTCTAAATCATTTTTTTTGTTAACATTGTGATAGTTCAACCGCTTAGTGATTATTTTCAAATTTTGGACTATTTTTGGCTTAAAGTTGACAATTATATTATTTTGAGGATTTTTTTTCCACTTATTCATTTATGTTTATTCTCTTAGATAAACGGCGTGTCTTTACCAAAATTTTTGGCACGTGTCATTTCCATCAATAATTAATTTTTTTTTCAAATAAGTGTACTATGTAGATATAATATTTTTTATATTAATTTATCTATTAAATTTATTACATTTGTCAAACCAAGTTCAAAGTATTACCAAATGCAAGTTCAAAGTATTACCAGCTGCGATGGGTGGTATTTATTATCTTTCCGCATAAAAAACATTTACTGATCCATTAAAAAAAACAAATAATAATAAAAAAAACAAATAAATATATTCTCTCTATCTCTCTCTCTCTCCTCAGTCCTCTCTCCTCTCCTCTATTGGGGTCTCTCTCATTCGCCTCACCCATTCAGAGATTCCTAAAGCTTGGAAGATCCAACAATGTCGATTCGTCCATGAGCCTCATCTTCGAGTTCCTCCCTTGCATCTTTCTCTAGCTCCGCTTCGGAATCTCAATTCTGGCACTCTTTTACGGATTCGACATTCGTCTCCGCCATTTCAATGCCAAAGGGACAGAATTTAGGGTTTCTTAACCTCAGATTTCATTCTCAAAATCCCTAATTTACTACCGATCAGCGTACCAAGTCACGCCGCTGTTTGTCGGATTTGAAGTTTCTTTGTTTTTTCTTTCCTACCTTCCAACCGCGGGGGTGCTATTTTAATATTGCTCGTAGTTTGAATCCGGGAATCAGCTAGGGTTATTTACGGACTAATTCGTGTGAAGATCGTTGTTTTTGCTTCAAAGGGAGGATTGTTTCGTCGTCGGAGGGTTGTTTCTGTGGAGCTTTTTGTTGTCTGCTGCATTGAAAGACTTGGTTGTTGAACTTCTAGGGTTTTGTGACCGTTGCTTCAATCGTTAAGAGTTTGGATGTACCAGTTCTAGGGGGTGATTGTGGAGGATCCTGTTGAAGAAGTCCACCCTATTTCGGGTTATACGTTGAGTTTCTCTTGCTTGGGGGTGATTTTCCATCTAATCAGTTTTCTTGCTGTGGAATCTGCTTGACTGAAGGTGTTAGAATACCGTATTCGGATTCGAAACTAGTCGGAAGCTGTTGAATTTGCTGCGGCTCTTAGTTCCTGCTGGATTTTCGTCGTTTGAAGAGAAATGTTTCCATCTAGAATGGAGTCTGGTCATAACAATAGCACGCTTGGGGGAACGGTTATGATTCGGGCTGAATTTGTTTGGCCATATGGGGGTTCAAGGGTGTTTCTCACTGGTTCTTTCACAGGGTAAGGACTTGGCAGCACTTCATTTTGATTTCATTGTTGAATATAGTTTATACTTTGCACAAGTTTTAGTTGGGATTCCTTGGTACAGGTGGTCTGAACACATTCCGATGTCGCCTGTGGAGGGCCAGCCACATGCGTTTCAAGTTACATGCAATTTGACACCAGGATACCATCAGGTGATTGGGTTGTTCTTAATACATTGTAGATGCTGTTTATTGTGTAGTAACTCGTAACGGTATAAACTTATTGTTGTTGATCCTTGAAGGTGGGGAATTATGGTCGTGCGGAATTTTCTCTAGTTGGCTCTGATTATTTAGTTCGATATTTCATGATGATTTGAATGGTGGATCTGCTTTCATTGCTTTTGACTTTTATCTTTGCTCGATGGAAAATAATCAAATGATGCGTAGAGATTAGGTTGATGTAATTTGTTGAAAGGTCTTAAATGGGAAAACAATGAATATATAATTCCTTGGAAGAATTGCCCATGGAGCTTTATATGTAAACTATGTGATGTGACCTAGAGGTTAAAAAAGCTCAATTTGCATGCATAACTCTTTCCTTGCTTATACGCAGTATAAGTTTAATGTTGACGGGGAATGGCGCCATGATGACCATCAACCTTCTATAAGTGGAAGCTATGGAGTAGTAAATACCATCTTTTTGGCCAGGGACACTGACATGGTTCCTGCAATATTTAACGCTGAAACTGCAGGGAGATCAAATATGGATGTTGATGATACTACATTTATTCGTACGGTGAGAGACTTTCATCCAATTTTATATTGCTAGCATGAGTAATATGTAAAAATATGGTGAGAGCTTTATTTAGTACTATAGATTAATCTTGCGAAACGACCTTGTCTCTGGCGGTCTGCTATAACGTCTTTTCTTGAACTTACACCATGTCAGATCAGATATCTTCTTCTTAACTTTCACATTGATAGTCCGTTAAAATATGTAAGATTTGTTGCTACTAGTCTACTACGGCATTTAATTTCCTGCTAAAGCTGGCTTTTTTTGTTTACTTGACATTAACTGACATGCATAAATAGGTAAAAAAGAGCATTTAGACATTAATTAGCTAGCCGGTAGTGACAGTTTTTTTTTGTCGTTTACGTGGAGGATAAAAGTCTTATATCTGGGGAGTTATGGTTTCTATTTCATATTTTCTAGAATTGTAAATTTTTGTATTCATATATTGCCCTTTTTGTGGAAGCAGGCCACACTGGCAGATGGTGTTGTGCATGATGCAGCTCCAAGAGTTCCCAAAGCTGATATAGAGGTCTCTCGTAGTCGCATAGCTGTATTTTTATCTCAACATACTGCTTACGAGTTGCTTCCAGAGTCAGGCAAGGTTTGATGATATACCCTTCTTCTCCTGTCTTCTAATTTGTGACTTGTTATTTGAGTCAATTTTACACTTTTCCTGCCTCCCTTTCCTCTGATTTATGTGCTATTAAATATTCAGGTTGTTGCTTTGGATGTGAATCTACCTGTCAAGCAAGCATTCCATATTCTTTATGAGCAGGTGAAATTTATTCTTATGTCCTTTTTTCATGCACCCATATGTTCTTTTTAAATGTGCTTTGTGGGTGGAAATTGAAGTTTCAAACTTTATTCATTTTGATTTTGAAGTGCCATGAATGAATTCATTGTTTGAATTGCAAAGCTGTTATCTGCGTATTAGAAGTTGGATGTAGTTGTGCCTTCATATGAGCTATCTCTTCTTTCCCCCTGTAGTGTCAGGTATATTTTGAAATGTCCTGTTTTAGAATTGTCTCTAGCATGTGTATGGAGTAAACTGCATGTTGAAAATTTGCCTACCTAATAATCAGAAAGATGTTTGTATGTTTGGCGAAACTTGGAGATATCAGGGTCACCAGGGATCTGCATTAGTTGACCAGCTGTCATATACTCATAGGGCTTGATATCTACAATATTAGTAATTCTGATAATTCGGCAATTTGTTACCTCTCATGCCTAAATTTCCTGTTTTAGAATTGCCCTTTGCATCTGTACAGTTACATGTTGAACATTTGCCTGCCAATAATACGAGAAGGATGTTTGTATTAATTGTACATTTGGTGAAACTTGGAGATATCAGGGTCATCAGGGACCTGCATTAGTTGACTAGCTGTCAATCTGTTATACACTCATATGGTTAGATATCTACAATATTAGTGATTCTGATTGTTTGGCAATTTGTTACCTCTCATGCCTAGATTTCCTCTTGAAATATTTATCATTTATCACTGCCCCCTTCCTTTATACTTTGTTCAGCGAAATAGAATTTGTGATTAACTGCATTTCTATACGAGGAGAATTTGTTACCTCACAATATTAATGCATATTCCGATTAAATTTTCAGGGAATTCCAACAGCACCACTTTGGGATTTCAGCAAGGGTCAATTTGTCGGCGTTCTAAGTGCAATTGATTTCATATTAATCATGAGAGAGGTATATGAAGTATGGCATTTAGTTACCCAGATATCTATTTAATGCAATGAACACTGGTTTGTAACGTTGGCAATCTTTTGCTTATATCTTTTGAGATTTAATTTTTTGTTATTGATGTGTGACACGTTATGTAGGACTGTACTCCTTTTTTTTTTTTTTTGTAAATGAAACACATACACAGTGCTCTTCCTAGGAATGGCTCTTTATTTGTTTGAGCAATGCTCACCTAAATAGTGGTTTATGTAGAAGTGTTCCTCCTAATGATTGTTCTACAGTTGCCTTATACTGTATGTACACATTACTTCTTCATTGAGCCATCATACACTGTTTAATGCTCATTCATAGTTTCCATATGCCGCCAAGATTATTTTTTTTATTGGCCCATTATCATCTTTTTTGGAGACCAGCTGGAAAATGTGCCTTCTTTTTTGTGAAAGAAGGGAGTTCGGTTAACATTTGCTGTGGTCAAGATTCTCTGAGCTATAGGCTAGCTAGTTCCCTTGTTTGTTTTCTCACAAACCTGGATTTCATGGTTGGGCCATTAGATATTCTGCTAATAATTGGAATCATTCTGTAAATTTCAGCTTGGGACTAATGGATCAAACTTGACGGAGGAAGAACTCGAGAGTCATACCATATTAGCATGGAAAGATGGCAAGTTGCGCATGAATAATGGAAGATTGAATCAAAAGGAGCTTGTCCATGTAAGCTCTTCCATCTCTGGTTCCTTGAACCTTAAAAGTTATCTCTGTGTTTGAGTTTTACTCATTGGAATGCTTGTTATGCTCTCAGTTTGGAGAAAATTGGCTTTTATCACTTGTCTGGATATTGCTCAACGTGATTTGGAAAATCGGAGTTGACAAGAGTATTTTGATTTTTTTTTTATGTCACACAGTTTGATATATTCGTTGGATTCCTCAGAAACTCCCCTGTGGCAAAAGATACTTCCGCACTTGACTGAATTTTGATCCAATCCTCACCACAAGATATCTAAACTATCTGTCTTTGATATATGTGCCATGTTAACTTCCCCCCCTCTTCATATGTCAACATATCAAGAAACTTGTAATTCATCAAAGGTTACATTCTTTGATTCATCCACAAGTGAGATCAATGCTTATCCTAACATTTTTTTTAATTATGATTTTCCCCCAGGCTGGGCCTTATGATTCTCTGAAGGATGTAGCATTAAAAATCTTGCAGAACAAGGTTTCTTCTGTCCCTGTCATTCACTCCTCCTCATCAGATGGCTCTTTACATCAGTTGCTGCATCTTGCATCTCTGTCTGGAATATTAAAATGTACGTCACTTTAGTTTATGAATTTGTTGTTTCAGTAAAATTCCCATTGCTTTGAGTTTGCCTCTTGTTTTTTCTACGCATTCTCTTTTTCAGACCTCAGAACTGGCTACAAAGCTGGCTTCATCTTCTCCACAAAATGAATTTTAATACATTTGTGATAAGAGAATACTTGACGACAGCTTGTTTTCACAACCTTCAGGTATTTGCAGACATTTTAAACATTCTAGCAGTTCTTTGCCAATCCTCCAACAACCAATCTGTTCAATTCCTTTGGGTACATGGGTTCCTAAGATTGGACAACCAAATGAGCGTCCATTTGCTATGCTTAGACCACATGCTTCTTTGGGTGCTGCCTTGTCTTTACTGGTTCAAGGTACATTACCCAGTGCTTTACTTTTTGCTTGCTCTTTCATGGTATTCTCCAGTTATTCAAAAAGCTGCATTACTTATAATGGTTTTGGACTGTAAAAAGAATTTGGTGTGTTTTTAAACTTTTCTTGTTCCCAGTTGGAAACTCAACCTTGGCCGGTTGTTCTATAAATTGATGGTGTTTTTTTTTTAATAAATTACTTTTACTACATGATTGCTGTGAAATGATGTGAGTCTGTCAAAATTGCTGTGAAATGATGTATATAAAACACCAATCCCCAAGTATTTGTGGCTGATTTTTCTGGTTCTTTCACATTTTACTACACCCATTTCATCTTTCTATCATCTATTTCATTCTGTCTACTGTTATCTCCCCCTTGTAGCTGAAGTGAGTTCGGTGCCTATAGTTGATGACAACCATTCTCTGATCGATATATATTCTCGGAGGTAAATTTCAAACTTCGTCAGCCTTGAAATAGTCTCTATTCCATCAAACTCCATCTCTCTTCTAATGCTGCTGCTTTAATATCTTTTGCAGTGATATCACTTCGTTGGCAAAGGACAGAGCATATGCACATGTTCACCTCGATGAAATGAGCATCCATCAGGTATATAAGCTGCAAATTTGTCAGTGTTGATTATGCTGCCACTCTTGTTTGCTGAAGCTCAATTTGTTATTTGCTTTGTAGGCACTTCAACTGGAACAAGATGCCAGCTCTTCTTATGGTAATTTCAACGGCCAAAGATGTCAAATGTGTTTGCCCTCAGATCCTTTGCATAAGGTCATGGAAAAGCTGGCTAATCCCGGTAGGTTCATAACTTAATAATATCCTTTGTGACGATTTTCCTCATTTGGTTTCTGAAATCTTTCTCGTCTCTTCGTCAATTCTTTCCTTCAGGAGTCCGGCGACTTGTGATAGTGGAGGCAGGAAGCAAGCGCGTGGAGGGCATAGTTACATTGAGTGACGTGTTCAGATTCTTGCTTGGCTGAGATTGACCAATCTACAATTTACATATCTTGGCATGGCTTTTCAACGCAAACCGAATCAAACAGTTACTGCTCGTCTGCTATGCCTCTTTATCATCTTAGTAGATCATCTTGTTTAGTTTCAATAGATCTTTTGATTGGATGGGTCTCATGCTGTTGAGCCCCATCATTTGCATGATGCAGGAGGAAGAAAAGAAAAGAACAAAAAAAAGCATATTGTAAATTGAGATGATTCTCTGAGATTCCCTAATGGAATGTCAAGAAGAAGAATCCTGATGTTACAGCCACTAACAGGAGGTGGAAGTATACATGAAGCAGATGGATGGTCTTCCCCGGGTGGGCTGTGCTTTTGTTTAGTAGGTTTCAGTTGTTCATTTGTAGCAGTTGTTGCCTTTTTTTAGTTTGATCATACACATTTCTTCTTGCTCTTGAAAAAGTTACTTGATATCACATTTGTTAATTCAATCCTGGAAGGAATTTTTGAACTTTTTAGACGTAACTATGTTGGGTTTCTTTTTGATTTGTATGCAAATACGTGATGAATCAGGATTCTGGGTTTCAAGCCCATTCCCATGGTTTCCAAAGATGATCAAGCATCTCAAAAAACGACCCATTATCCTCGTAGATCATAATATTTATATTTGTCAAAATGCTCCACATTATTATATCATTGGCGGCTTGAGAGTTGAGACATCGAGAATCAACCGATGAATACATGCCACAAAAGAGACATAGAAATGGTTCATTTATTAGAACGCGTCTTCACTTGTCCTGTCGATCTCAATTTGCAATTTTTGCATGGATTTGGTGTCATTTACTCATTTGTACCCGTCAATCTTAGGGCATGTTTGGTACTATACCACCTGTATGAGGAATGAGGTTAGGAATCACTTAAACCAATTCCTAGCGTTAGTTAGATTAAAAGGTTTGAGAATAATGATTCCTAGGAATGGATTATTCCAAAATTCTTCATCTCTTTCATTCTTGTCCAAAGAGGAGGGTTTGAACCATTCCTAATTCAGTAAATCTCATGCTTCATCTCCATTGACATTCTACAGGAGAGGAGTGGTTTCAAGGTCCAACCATGGCAGTTGAGTGAGATCTGCACATCCTGTAATCACTTATTTCACCACCTTCCCTTACCCATTGGAGAGGAAACGCAGTTTTCTCCGACCTTAATCACCTCCTCTATTTTGTCGTTGAGATAGTGTTAATTCGAACTGGATTTTGGGGTTGGCTCTGTTTATGGTTGTTCTCTTTGTGTTGTATATTTTTCTTGAGAATTGAAATTGAAGTTGTGCCTATTATGATGGTGGTGGGAGAAAGACAGAGGAGGTGATTGGGTGGCTGGGGTGAGACAAATGCAAAACCCTAATTCAATCCTAAGGCTTACCAAACATAAGTGTTAAGAATATATTTATTTAATCTTGTTATTAGCTAAATTAATGTTCTTCATATATTTGACTAGGTTATATTGTTAGAGTCAAAGTATCTTATCTTAATATTGCACAATTCTAGCTAGTTGTTAAGATAGAGTTCATACTATATATGTTATTGTTGTATAAGTACTCTTCAAAAGTTCAGGCCACCAAGAAAGGCGTATCATCCATTGTTGATTATATGCAAACAAAGGTATATATATGTTGATGCCTTGGCTTCCCTTGATGCCCAGTGAATCATGAAGACCTAACTAGGTATGTGCTGAAAGTTCTTGACTCCTCGTTCCAATCCGTTATTGATGAATGATGATGTCAACAACCGAGAAACGCCTATCTCATTTGTTGAACTTCACGAGAGGCTGATTCTCAATAAACTTGATCTTAAAATCAAGAGCTTTAACGACGGTGCTCCGACTACAACTCTCAATGCTAAAAAATCTAGGAAGAAGAATCGTGTGCAGAACACTACACTATATCCTACCATAAATTCAACCATAAATATTGCCGGGTTCCTACTACAAGATGGCCAATAAGAGTACAATATTGGCAAAAACCTCCAAAATCAACCATAAATTCTGCTAGCACCTCCACAACAAATACCACCAGATCCTCCACAATAAATCAACAGATCCCACCACCTCTACCACCCCTACCACAACAGGGTATTGTCACTCCATCACGAAACAATATTCGTAAACCAGTTCACAAACTAAACCTCAACATACTAAAATCCAACCCTATCGAACCTAAATCCATCACACAAGCATTAAAGAGTCCGGAATGGAGAGTTGCAATGGAGGATGAGTTAGTCGTCCCACCATACCCATCTCAAAATCTTGTTGGGTGTAAGTGGGTCTTCCGCATCAAGTACTTCCCAAATGGAAAATTTTGATCGATATAAGGCCCGTCTTGTTGCAAAGGGATTCCATCAAAGTCCTGGCTGTGATTATATGGAATCCTTTCGTCCGGTATCAAACCGGTTACTGTCAGAGTTGTACTCACTATTGTTGTCACTCGCAATTGGACGCTAAGGCAATTAGACATCAACAACGCCTTTCTTCAAGGCACTTTTCGTGACAACGTCTATGTCGAACCACCGCTAGGATTCATCGACAAGAATGCTCCATCACATGTTTGCAAACTCAACAAGGCACTATATGGTTTGAAACAAGCTCCTAGAGCATGGTACACTGAGTTGAAGTCGCATCTACAACGCACTAGTTTCGTCAACTCTACTTCTTATGCATCGTTGTTAGTCTTGCATTCAAGCTCTACATTAATCTATCTACTTGTATATGTAGATGATACCATCATCACAAGTACTATTACCACTGCAGTTGATCGCCTGATTGCAAATCTCTCTTCCAAATTCTCACTCAAAGATCTTGGAACCCTATCTTATTTTCTTGGAGTTGAAGTACTACCAAAATCAGATGGAATATTTCTTTTTCAAAGAAAGTATTTAATGGATCTTCTTATTAGATCATGAATGGATGATGCATAACCAATATCAACGCCCATGGCTTCAACAACATTATTACTGCGACACTCAAGAGACCCCTTACCCTCTCCAACAGAAAACCTTACATTGATTGAGAGTCTCTAATATTCGTGCCTTACTAGACTTGACGTTGACTATGCTATCAACAAACTTGGCCAATTTATGCAGTCGCCAACCTCTGAACATGTTAGAGTGCATTGAAAAGGTTGCTACGTTATCTTGCTGGCACCTTACACTTTGGTGTAAAAATTTCGTCCAAGTCTCCACCTTTTCTTCATGCCTTTTCAAACGCAGATTGGGCTGGAGATATAGACGATTTCATTTCCACAACAAGATATATTCTCTACATCGAAACAACACCGATTCTTGGTCATCACGAAAACGGAAGATTGTTGCCGGGTCTTCCACAGAAGTAGAATACAAAGCTCTCGTTGATGCTGCCTCTCTACTAGAATGGGTCATGTCCCCGATCTCACAACTCGACTATTCATACTCTACAAAACTGGTACTGTATGTGACAATCTTGGAGCTACAAATCTAAGTGCAATTCTAGTGTTTCATTCTCGTATGAAGCATATTGCAATTTCTTTTCAATTCGTCGGCATGCATGTTCAACAAGGCACGCTTTGTGTCACCTACATCTCCACTCAAGATCAGCTTGCCGACAGTCTCACAAAGTCGTTGCCCAAACCCAGGTTCTTGCAACTACTGTCCAAGCTCAAACGCCAACTTCGCTTGAGGGAGAATGCTAAGAATATATTTATTTAATCTTGTTATTAGCTAAATTAATATTCTTCATATCTTTGACTAGGTTATAATATTAGAGTCAAAGCATCCTATCTTAATATTTCACAACTCTAGCTAGTTGTTAAGATAGAGTTCGGAGTCTGTTATTGCTATATAAGATTATAAGTACTCTTCAAAAGCTTCAATAATAGTAGGAACATCTTTTACACAATAAAATTAAAACCTTTACAATAAGTTTATGGAATCATTCAACCCATTTCCTAATACCAATCCCATTCCAACCTCATTCGTATTCCCGGTACAATACTAAACACACCCTAATTAATTTGAAAAGATACATTCATCAAGGACTGAGATTGTCAATACTCATAGAAAGAAAAAAGAAAAAAGAAAAACGAAATTCATTGCTTGGTTGCCTGAAGTTTAATTTATGAAGTGTGTGTCAAACTTTGACCTAATTCACGTGATAACCGTAATGAGATTAAGATTTCATTACAAAGTGGACGGAGAGTCTGAAACAAACAAGGTCTTTTTTTGATTGAAAACGCCAAAATAGGCATAGGTTTAGTCAATTTGGTTGTGGACTATACACCAGATCTCTCTCATCCATATGTTTTGGATTCATGAATCAAATCACAATCTATACAATATAGATATATATTAAAGTCGAGACCTTTCGAGCCTCCACGTTAATTCTGGTCATACCTTATTGTAATTAATCTAATCAAATTCACTATTATCTATTTATGTAAAAGATGTGTTAAATTTTTTGGATTTTGGTAAGATATTCTATCATTATTGATATGTTACTTATCTTTTTAGTTGCATTTTTAATCTATTTAAATACGAAGTAGTTTTAGAAAATCGAATTTAAAACATAATTTTAAAATGGAAACCCTATATAAATTATTAAATTTATCTTTGATATTAAATCAATTTAAATATTTTTTATCTTTTACTTAATCTATATTTTATTATGTTCATAATAACTTATCTTTTATCTCTCATATTTAAACAAATAACTTTTGTTCGTTTTTAAAATTAATCTAATTACATTCTTTATTATCACTATCTGTAAAAGATGTTTTGAAAAGATATTCTATTCTTTACTTGATATATTAGTTGTGTTTTTAGTTGTCTTTTTAATATATTTATGTAACAAGTAATTTAAAATTTTTTCGAATGTAAAAATGGAAGCCTTTTTTTTCTAATTAAGTTATTATATTATCTTTGATATTAAATCAATATTTATTTATTATCTTTTACTTAACTTATATATTATCATGTTCATAGTAACTTAGCTTTTATCTTTCGTAGCAAAATAATTGTTAATTATAATATTTTATTTATTTCAATATATAAAGCCAATAGAACTATGTTAGGCCCAGTTTTATATTTCTAAATTTTTACATTATATATGTATATGTTTTATTTAAATAAAAATTTATAGTAATTAAATCTCATATTTTAAAATTATAGTATTAATATAAAAGCATAAGATCAAACCAACATATATCAATTCAAGCATCTTATATTATATCACATTAAAGTGTAATGCTTCAAAGTTGTGATAATAGGGATAATGATATACTTATATACATTGATCATTATCATAGCGACGAATTTTAGACAATGAAAAAGGATGTGAATTTTATTTACTAAATTATTTATAATTAAAATATGATTTATATATTTATAATCTAATATGTGTAATCGTATAAATCTGAAAAACAATCTTTTTTTTTGTGTAAAAAAAATAACATTTTCATATGTTAAAATTTTCATTATATGTTTCCACTCATTATTATCCTCTTTATAATAAAAGGTAATTTTACAATGTAAAGCGTGAGTAATGAGGTGCCACGGGTACCGCTAGTAAATGACAAAAATCAACCCTTTTTATTCCCCCTGGTTCTCCACAGGGGAGGGAGAACTAAAAAACTCGAAAAAAAGAGTTAAACCAAACAATGTATACATTCTTTCCCTAATAATCACATAAATCATTAAGAACCAAACTACAAATCTGAGGAACTAACGCCACATCCCATGTTCAGAATCTAAAGTGGCAAATTCATAGGTTTTCTTCAGCTAAGCTAATAGCATAACTAAAAAAGAGAGTTGCATACTCTTATGTACATGGCAAGTCTTTAAAACCCAGAAAGCCGAAAAAGAGAGGCCCTAGGACGGTATAAGAGCCAAAATCTGCGTTTTGATTTTTCCCATGCACATCTCAATCTCATTATAAACTGAGAGGTTCTGAGGGCAGCAAGGCTGCAAACTTGTCACTGCATTGTCGAGTATAGTTGCAACCTCTGCCGGTGGATATTGTCGATCAGTACATTTCTGCAGGCGAAAAATACACTTCAGCTTATAACCGTATAGTATGACAGAAATATGATAAATGTGCATGAATCAAGTGCAAGATTGTATAGGAGATATATAATTATGCATGTTTTGCTCCTGCATAATAATTTTTAAAATTTCAGTGAGGCCTGTAATACAAGTAAACTTGTAACCATACCACAGCAGAGAGATTGTATAGGAGATATTGTCGATCCTTAACAGCTGTTTTTTTTAAAATAAATTTTCCAACAGATACCATACTGTGAGCTCATTTACCTGTATCATGAGGAAGGTAGAAACGCATGACGTAATAAGCTCAGTAGGAAATTCCAGGTCCTTTGATTCAGAAGTACCGTCACCGGAAGAATTTGTCAACGAGTTCTCTGCACTGCCTAGCTTCACCTCATTTTGGTCACTCAAATTTCCATTACTTGCGCTTTGAGATGGCATAGGCGGTAAACCAGGCTCGGATGGACGCTGGGTTTTAGTGATCGATTCCAAGGCATCTCCAATCCTTGCAAATGCATCTTCCCCTTCCTTCAGAACTGATATTGCCTGTAATTTGCAATGAAGATCATGATCATGGGTCATATTTCGATGTCTGAGACAATAAGCTAGCATATTATTATATTCTTCCTGCATTTCAATATAATGCCCAAGTAATTACCTGAATTGCAGCATCTACCATTGTATGAGCTTTCTCCCTAGAGTTTCTCACGATTTTAGCAACCTTGGAAGCAGAATCTTCACAATCATCCAGATAACGTTGAACTTCACCAACGCTGGACTGAAAGCCATTGGGTAGGGTCCCAGAAAAGTTCTCTTTCTTAGGACGAAACAAATACGGTAGAACCTGCACATGCTGTGTCGTAAATTGAAAAACGGTGAACATCTCTTGATAGGAAAACACATGTGCAGAGATGAAAAGGATGCAAAGAGATCAGCCAATTAACCGAAGTTGTAGAGGTGTCAGTCTAAATAAAAAAGTGATACTGACGATGCTCCTGGCAGATTACACTCTTTATGTTCTTTTTCTAGCATATTTCCATGCAATTAACTCACTTTGACAGAGATGAGCACAGTAACGCCATGGGCTAAGAAGTAACTCGTTAACAATCGGTTTTACTCTTGGTGTATCATTAAACTGTTTATTGAAAACTTTAACATGATCTTTTTTATTGTTAAACTTCGGGAATATCACAAGGTGCAAGATCACTAGTCCTTTATGTAAATAAACATTCCGTTGCCATATTAGTTGATTCATAAGCACTAATCACAAATGATGAGTACCTCTCTGCCCAGAGAATTATTCATTTGTGCAGAACGCTTGCTATCACCTTCCCTTGGCTGGACCTGAAAAGCAGATGCTTCAACATGCATCGTTGATGGCATCTTCAAAAGCTTATTTGCTCCTTCCTCAGAGTGTGTACTAGTAGATGCTAAATCCACCTGCATAAACGTATATTGATTGAAGTTAGTGCAGAAGTCCACCGAACACAGGCTGCAGGAAAATCAAAAACCTTTCTACATTTACCTTGAGATACAGACACCATAATATGAAACTATTTCTAGAATGACATTGAATGGCAACTAACCTTGGCTTGATATAATGCCGCATGACTCGATGTTGAGGTCCCTGGCCAATTATCCATACTACTAAATGCCAACATTGATTGCCCATCAGTGACATGGCCATTGGAATTTATACAATCAATTGAAAACTTTTGCCGTAGAACTTCTGGCATATTCTCCAACTGTTTACACGGCATGCAATTAATATCCTGCCAAGATAGTTGGATCATTGTAACATCTCAGAGCATATGATAATTCAATAATTTGTCTTCAGTTCATATATAGATTGACTTTTAAACGAAAAACAACTTGTAGTAATTTCTGTAAATCATTCTCTTTTATCCTACAGAATCCATAAATAGAGTTAAGACGTATGAAGGGCACTTGTTTGAAAGAGAGACTATTGAAATGCACCAATAGCTGGGGAGGGATGGCAGCAGTAATGTGTGAGTTGGTGATAGGATGAGTATTTTATGGTTTAAAAAACTGGAATAGTGAGAAAGAAAAAACAGATTCTAGTTACAGAAAACACGTTTGAAAAAGAACTGAGGATTTAAAAAATGAAAATCATCATGCAGGAAAGATAACATGAATGCTGACAAGCTATAGAAAGCCATACCGCAACTAATTCAACACCTAAATCAGGGCGGTCAAACTGCACTCTGAACTTGTCATGATAGGCTATTAAGATACTTCCATCATGAAACTCTCTTGTTTTTGGATGAATAGCAATCACTCTTTGTGAGACAGACAGCGGTCGTGCTAGATCTGTTGGAAGTCCTTCTCTAATCCCTGTGCGAAGTTCACTATAGTGTGTCCTAACAGAATCCCGATATTGTTCAAGTTTCTCCCTTTCTTCTTGTAAAAATCGTCTGGAAAACCTCCTAGGCTTACCAAGAGAACTGCACAGAGATGCAAATACAGTATAAGGATGATAATTTTCAGCTACACTCTCCAACTGGATAGTAAAAATGTGATACAGGTACTGAAAAACTTACCATCTTATAACACCCCATTCTACACGAGTTAGCCTTGGAATATGTCCAAGTCCAACATGATTTAGGTATTCAACAAACTCCTTTTTAGCAAACCAAGGATAATCAATGGCACTATAAAACCACTCAAAAGCACACCATCTGCGTAACAGAGGTGATGAAAGACAACGTGAAAGTTTATCCTGCAATTTTAAGAATGACTTAAAATGGTTAATACGGCAGTTTTAAAACGTAAAAGAAAAATGAAAAATCAAACACATTGATGATCCACCTTAACATTTGGTGCAGTTCCTGGGAGCAAAGAAGAGTGCTGAGCTCTGAGCAAATCAGTAGAGCTATGTAGGCCCTCCTTCATATCATTTCTAATCAAAGGTCTCTCTCGCTTGCGCTGAATCTTTCTTTTAGTTGGTAGAGCAACCTGATCAGTGACAAGTTGTTGTCTGCTAGACACTGCAACATCAACTTCAACCATTTCTTGATCAATGATGGATGTCACAACTGAAGATCTGGCTGATTTACAATGCTTAGTGTCAGGAAATGCTTGACTATGTTCTTTAAGCATATTTCTAGACTTTGTATCTTCTTCAGCCAAGGCCTATTAAGAAGACAAATTGGAAACAGTGTTAAATTTGGAAGTACACCATAAATAAGAGATAAATACTTCAACCGATTTCCCTCAGCTGTAATAGTACACGAAGAAGAACTTGCACAAATAACTGAAAATTCTGGAATTAATTGCAGATTAAGAAAAGACAAAGTTAAAAGCTTTTTTTTTTTGAAGCTTGGACGTGACCTACAAAAGCAAGTTATACAGCTGCATCCTGGATTTATCCCCATTGAAATAAAAAATTTGGATGCTAATTTTAGATCTGGTCCAGTTTTTGATTGGTGGAATATAGTGTCATGCTACTTCTATGCAACTTCTGGAAGTTCTTAATTAGGTTATAATATTGGATCTCCATTAAAGACCCTCTCCAGAAAAGCTATTCACTAGCTTAGGCATTTATCTAAGCTCACACTATATGTGACAGGCCACAATGGACCTACAGTGAACAAAGACATAGAAGAAAACAGATGGTTATGATTACATCATACCTTCTCTTCTGTTAGTCTCTGAGATTGTGACCGATTTTGTTTTTCAGCTGTCTGTATCTGCAAGTGATAACATGTCAATGGGAGAAGAGATGACAAAAAAATGAAAAACACGTTTCAAATTTATCACAGCTTTAACCTTTGAAGTCTTCTGTTTCTTTTTCTTAGATCCTTCATTAGCACTCTTATTTACTAATGTTGCGTCAGATACAGCTGTGGAATCTACAGTAATTTCCCCTCCATTTGCAGACTCTCTAGAAGATTCAACTGCAAAAGTGCATCAGCCTCATTTTAGCCATGTTAGCCAAATAAATAAAAAAACTTAGTATTTTACATTTGTCATGCCATGTAAAACAAACATGTTATTAAAAATGAATATTCTACCAAGAAAGTGTACAACAGGTTAGCCAACATTCAGCTCAGGTAAAATAGCATTAAGAAATTTAACACTTATAAAGGATTGGACATTTCATGCACTAACATAAAACGGAGTTACTTGTCTTTTAAAGCAACTTCGTAGAAGTAAAAAGAGATTTAAGAGCTAAAAGATCAAGTAATTCTTACAGCAACCATTGACTTCCACCCTTAAGAACCACATATCAGGCAATATACCTAAATGGCTAAATGCATCTCTTAACTTGAACCCTAGTTGTAAAATCCTAGCAATCATTATGATCTCCTAAGATGCAGATGAGAAGCAAAATATCAACATGATTGCATACACTAACCGCATCACGCAACTTGAACCCTAGTTATAAACTCTTAGCAATCATTTACAGCCTCCTCAGATGCAGATGAGAAGTAAGACATCAACAAGATTCCCAAACACTACCCAGGATCCAGATGAAAGTTACAGGAATACTGGTACGTTAGTACCAGCAGAATATGTGAGAACTAGTTCACTGTTAATTCCAATCTCTGACTATCTTGAGCATTACACAGCAGAAATAGAAAAAGAAAAGTCACCAATATAAAACAGATGTGCATTCATCTGAAGAACCAATAATAGACAATATTATTTGCGACCAGGGAATATCGACATAAGAACAACGGTCTAAATTAAATCCTTACCGGGTTCAGCAGCAGACGTTGTCAATGCTAACGACAAATCCGCAAGTGCATGCAATGCATCACAAGCTAAACTTTCATCTGCAGCACATTAAGAGGCCAAATTGTACTCTCAAAAAATATCCCAACACCAAATTGGATTGTACTAAGCATAATTAAAAAAGTTTCTAAGAACATCCAATTATATTGTGAACACACAAAGCGAACGTCACATCATGACTTGGTGGAATCAAGCAGCAGACCTATGAAACTTCTACATTTACACTTTTTGATATTTGTTACTAAAGATACTTCCCACATGGGCTCTCTTATAATAATTAACAATGTTAAAAACATCTGCTATAAAATCATAACCTGCAAAGAATCTTCAGGTAAATGAAGTAGATCTAATAGAGAAGATAACAAAATAAGATAACTAACAAAAGAACACCATGCATCTGTAAGTCCCATTTCAAGCAATAAAGCAAGAAAATTGAAGGAAAAAAGGATGCCCTAGGCAAAATCTAAATTACATCTTATTCGCGACTTCCTGATAGATGTGAAGGGCCTAGATGGTTCCTAAGTATTCAAGATATGCAAAACTTGCATACTAAGATCCAAATGTCAGTGTGTAAGTTAGTACACATATGAGAAAACACAGTTTGCAAGAGCAATATACCTTCAGTGACAAGCTTTTTGCTCCTCTTTCTTTGAGATTGATAAGAAGATGACTTGATTCCCGCTTTTGTAGCTTGGAAGCACAATTTTCCTAGAAGAGGGTCAATATTAACTCTTCCATTCAAGTCATTGTATGCTTCAGGTATATCATGGAAGTTTTTCTGAGTTCCATCCTTCTGTTTCTTTCCCTTCTTTTCTTTCATATATTCAACACGTGAAAGCTTCATGGGCATATCTACATTTTTAGCTCCCGTTCTGTCAAAACTACCTTCTACACTTTCATCATTCATCTTGACTCCATGGTATTTTGCCTGGTTTAAATCTGATTTTGAAAACTGAAAACAATAAAAGTAGGTAAGGTAAAAACCTTCATCGTTAATAAGAACCTAAGCTTCCACACTAAAGGATTTTCACTCACCATTTGCTTCCCCATAGAAACCTGTGCCTGCTTATAGTCTTCCATTGTTCCATTAGTTGTTGGAGAAACTTGAGAAGATTCAACTTGCTGTAGAGTCTCTGACAGTAGCAAGGCTGCCCTTTGAGCAATATCATCCCCATCCAAACTCAGACCTGACTTTTGTGCACTTTTAATTGGAGAAATTGTATTTATAGGACTATATGCTCTCTCTGGCGCTGGAACAGGTACACGAGGAGTCCTTTTTCTCACAGGAATGTGAAGTTGCCAACCTAAACATAAGATAAACTTAATATAGTCCTTACAAAGTATACTTCAAAGCTCATTATGAAAGGACAATATCAAAACCAAAATGTGAAGCCCTTTCAATTGGGCAAAAGTGGGTGCATGAACCAGTTGCCACCAATAAACTCTCATCTCCCGAGAAAAGTGAAATTGAATAACAATTGAGGGTGGGGGTGATGAGACATCCACTTTCAAGTAAGTACATAGAACTTTACCATCATAACACTTCTTCAATAATGACAAGCAGCTATCAACTTTCTTGGGTGATCGAGCCTGCAAATGTTGCTCTTGTGGAAAACCCATATGAAATGTCCCCTTCATATACTTCTGAGGCCTTCGAGATATTCCTGGATAGTCATCATCTCCTTCACTACCATTCCCTTCCTGTCCATGAAAATGCATAAAAATATGACCCACGGAATTTAACTATTGCATTTATCACATATAACAAGATCACAAGACTAGATTCAGCTAATCAAACATTCAACCAAGTACATTTCATGCTGAAAATAAGTAATGTAGAAAACAAGGTGTGTAACAAGAATGCTTAACAAACAATACTGAAAACATAAACTAATCTGCAGAGACTTTCTAGGTAAGCACAGTTATAAACAAAAAGTCAATTATACGACACACTATCACTATATGATTCAAATATTGCATTATTGTCCATAGAAAATTTCATTTATTCGCGAAAAGAATGATTGCACCACTTTGGCACAAACATCTTTCCAAAAAGGTGACACCTTGCATTGGATTATGGCTTGCACTAACCATAATACAAGATAATATGAAGTTGCAACGTAAAATTAAAGAATCAAATCTCACCAAATTATTGTAATGATCAATCATCATTGCTTTAAGGCCATCAACAGATCCAGTCCCCTCGGGCAAAGATAAGTATGCCTGAAAAATAAGATCACGTGGCTTAAGCCTAACGCCTTTCCATACTCAAAAAAAAAAAGTAACTTCTAGTGTAAAACAAAACCAGATTTACAACGGAAAATACACTTACACGATTCATATTGTAAAGTGCTTCAAGCATATCTGGTGATCTATTTCGAACCATAGTGGCCACCTGAAATTGAGAAACAAAGGAAAAAAGTTAGTATTTCTTCTGAATAAGAGTAACCATTTCTTTATCCAGGAGCATGTCGAGCAGTAGCTTGAGTGACCGGGAACTCAGAAAACAGCTCAACAGATGTTTTTTCGAAAAAAGGGAATATAGAAATTTATCCATACTAACATTTTGCTTTATTAAACATTAATATTTATTTATAACACTGAATGCTCTAGTGTGAAGCAAGGTTCAGCTAATAACAAAAGCACTACTAATATAGAAACCGAAGTAAACGATAACTCAAGTAAAATCATAAGAGCAACATTAAATACCTTCTTCCAATCACTTCCATATTTCCTAAATCCTCGATAAAAACGCTCAAGCTCTTGCTCACTCCAGTGTGGTCCTAACATGTCAACCAATTTTGGCTTCTGCTCAAGGAAACAACAATTCAGGTAAAGAAATATCAAACGAAGCAGAATCACAGAAGACCCGATGTATCTACGACACAGATACAGAAGAAGACAGACCCATAGTTGCAGACATCTTACACATTTACACCAAACTCACCTTCTTGGACTTCTTAAGACGTTTGACATCTTTCAAAGAGGATACGTCGTGAACAGCAGCTACCCGCTTCCCCACAGTTTTCGACTTCTTCGAAGGCGCCATTTGCAACTTCCTTTACCCCGTTCAATGGATCTGAAGATCAGCAAATCGGATTACTCAAGTTGGAAACATACTGTTCTTATTCTCTATCAGAACAAGGGTTTTACAAGTTCCGTACAATAACCACAGATAAAATCGAAAAAAGAACACTTGCAATCGGTAACCTATACGCAAAAGAGAGCATAAAAGAGCCAAAATTCATTCAAGCAAGGCCAGGAAGCTAGGCACAGAAAGTAGGTCGAAAGGTATACAACACAAAAAAAAAAAAAAAACACAACTACATCGATCAATTGTGATGATTTACAATCGGAGGCACTGAATTGATCAACAGCCAGAAAGAAAGGAGAAACGAAACGCAATTAGAACATACACGACTCAAATCAGCAATTACGAGAGAACGGAAAAAATTTCAAATCTGGGGAGAAAAAGAGTTCAAATAGAAGAAGAAGATTAGACGGAACACATCCAGAGTCCAGAATCTGCAAGAAACACTAGCAATGAAGTCGAAAACCGGAGAAACAATCGAGTGAGAAGCGGAATTGTCAAAGAGGGAAATTAGAGGATAAGCCCCCGAGTTTGTGATTCGGAGGAGCAGAATAGAAGATCTAGAAACCCCCAATCATACAGATCAAGAGAAAGGAGAGAAATCGGGAGCAGAATCGTACCGATTGAAGAGGCGAGGCGACTCCGGCGAGAGGGGAGGGAGAGAGGAATGGCGTGCAGAGAACGGCGGTGGAAGAAGACGACGACGCCGCCTGAAGTGTAAAGTAGAGAGAGAGGTTGCCGCGAAAAAACTTGAATGTGAGAGGGCTTATGGCTTATGGTTATGGCCCAATTTTACCATCTCTTCTCTCGCCTCCTTTCAATTTTTTTAATTATTTTTCGGGCTTTGTTTTTTTCGAAAGAAGGAAGGAATTCGGGTGAGTTCAAGCGAGGTCGAAACGATGCGTTTTATTGGGCGGGGTCCAGTGGAAAAAGTCGGTCGGGAAAGAGGAGCCTGAGGAGGAGGCTTACGTCAGCACCAACAAACCCTAGGTCCCGAATCGACATTTTGATTTGGGCTGTTACGGGCCCATTTTTCTTACTAACATTACACATGGATTTCTATTGCTTTACGCGCAAGGTTGCATTTGAAAAAACATTTTTTTTAAGTAATCCGTTTTTTTTTTCCCTTTTGGTAAAATTTTAAGTAATCCGGTATGAAGTGTACATACAGTACAACCTTCATAAAATAATACTCGATAAATTAATAAACACGGTAAATTAATATTTTTCTCCGGTCCCGACTTCGGCTATTGTAAAATTTGACGATATTCGATAAGATAATAAGATAATAAATTTTCAAAAAACCCCTATAGAAGTATAAGGTCCCAATAAAATCATAAATTAATAAATATATGAAAAATTACATATATGTATAACTAAGAGAACTTTCAAAACTTAGTAATATATGATTCTATTGTAGTTGATATTATTTTTGGCTCAATGACAATACTTTGGTATTATTTTAAGCTAATTTTCCTAAGTTTAATTTAGTTACATAAGATAATATTTTATTGGAATATCTCTATAGCTAAAATCTCTATAAATTAATAAACATTAATTTATCTATGAATTAATATCTCTATAAAATAATAAAATACTCTGGTCCCAACCCTATTAATTTATAGAGGTTTAACTTTAGTTATAAATGATCAAATTCAAAGGTTTCATCGTCGATGAATGTTGAAACGACGATTTTGGGGTTTTCAAGGCCAACGGACTGATCTACTCGATCCATTTGAAAAAACAATTTGGTTTTAAACAGGGTTTATCATTCGTATCTCCCATGTGTCGCATTCATAACACTGTGGCTGATAAATTGTGAAAATGGGTAATAGTCTTTCTAGTGACTCTATTTGGAACCAATTAGAATTTTTAGTTATCATCTGCAAGAATGCTCTAGGACATCCTTCTTAATCGGGGAATCTCCTAATTCTCACCCTTTCAAAAAATAAAAATAAAAATAGACACGAGTGGTAAAACCCACGATTATTGAATTATGATTGCACGTGGATTTCTTATCAATTTTGTGGTAAAATCTTTCGTTTGGTGTGAAAATATAAAAGTCATATTGTCGTTTTATGATTAAGATCAAGAGTCGTCAGCAATCTAAGAAGGCATCCACAATGGAGAAATCCATTTTAAATTTCGTATAGAGTTAAAAAAAATGTGGTGGCTTGAAAGATATATCCTTAGTATGTAGTACTAGTATTAGTCTCGTGCCTTCAAGGCACGAATTTAGTTCAACTAAAAACTTAGTTTAAATTTTATATAAAGTTATTCAAAAGAATAGTTTGATATAAACGTTTGTATTATCTTATTTAATTTGTTTTTTATAGGTTTTATTTTAATAATATTTTATTTTCATTATAATATATTCTTTTAATCGAACAAAGATTTGTAGGATCATAACTTTTGTATAAGGATTGAATACTCCTAAGATTGTAGAATGTATTTTAATGTTTATGGATTATAATTTTAATTATAGGGGAAATTGCATTTAACCACCCCTTATTTTACACTTGTTGCATTTAACCACCCCTTATATTTTTTTGTACATTTAACCACCCCTTATTTACAAAAAGTTGCACTTAACCACCCATTGTTTATATAAAAAATATTATTCCCTCTATTACATGTTCGGGTTGGTTCACTTCGAGTTCGTATGAATTTGGATTGACCTAACTATTAATAGCATTATTATTTTAATTATTATAATAAAATAAAAAATATTATTTATGTATCCATCTTAATATATAATAAAGTATTTAGATTATTATCTTAATAAAGTATTTTCGAATGATATATTATTTTTACAAAACAGTGCTTATGGTAGACCCATCAGATATTGGGTTTCAAGTTTTATCCAATAAATGACCGAGTCGAGTCTCTCTTTGACCCATTGATTTCGGATCGGGTCCCAACACAAAAACTATACAAAGTTAGAGGAGTGTTAGGATTCGAAACTATTTTTTTAGTTGGCAGATACAATTCGAGAACCAACCATACATCTTTAGAGGAGTTTTAGGATCCGAAACTAATTTTTTCAGTTGGGAGATACTATATGAGCTTAATAATTCTTTTATTTTTATAAAACAAAAATTAAAACTAAGGGAAAAAATGTCATTTATTTTTGAGAGAATACCATTTTTGTCAAATGGGTGGTTAAATGCAACTATTTACAAATAAGGGGTGGCTAAGTATAGAAAAAAATATAAAGGGTGGTTAAATGCAACAAGTGTAAAATAAGGGGTGGTTAAATGCAAATTTCCCTTAATTATATACTTAATTGGAGTTAACTTATATTTTTCTATATTATTATTTTAATATCAAATTTAGTATATAGTAAGATTAATTAACTATATCTTTAAGGAAAATTTATAGATACAATTTCAATAATATATATTCTTTCATATTTTACATACATGTGGGGTTTACAATCCAAATGAACCAATTAAATTGGGTGATGCGGTCCAATGAAAAGTTGACATGTGTCGTACTAAATATTATTTTTAACCTCCGCTTAAGTATATAGTTATGATAAATAAATTTTGTTAGAATATGAAATAAAATTAAGAGAATTTTAAATGATTCATAAATTTGTTAAATTTAAATTTAAAATTTGATAAATTAAAATTCAATAATTAAATAAAGTTAAGGTGAGACCTTGATGGATTGTTGATGTGGATTTATTAGTATAAAAACTAATTTATTAAAACAAAGTTGGACCCAAATTACTAATAAAAAATTCAAAATATCACAAAATAACATATAAAAAAATTGAATAGAGAGATGACATGTTGTCAAATCTGAGGTGACTCAATATAATGACTTTAATCCTTAGGCCATTCCCAATGGTGATCTTTATGATCACTATAAACCCATAAAATACTTATATTTTACTACTTTTCTTATTCCATGTCATCATAATCCTTCCTTCTTTTCTACCTTTATCATTCATGAGCCCATGAGTCCATAATTTTACTTTTTTTTTTTATTTTTGAATCCCATTTATTTACATACATAATTATAGTGTTTTTACAATTAATGTAAATTGATTAAAAATGAATAAAAAATTATACAAAATTTGTTCAGGCAATATAAAAATAAATATTTTTGATGTAACTCTTTTGAATTAAAACAGTGGCTATGTAAAAAGAAATAGAAAAACATGTGCTCTCATTTTCTAAATTAACCAAAAATATATTTAATTTTATAAGGATTAAAACATATGCAAAATTAGTCTTAATAGATAGATAATAAAAGATATAAGTTTTCACATATTTTTTGTTTTTGTTTTTAATTAAAATAAGCCACAATATGAGCATTTATGTTAATTGAGATTACATGATATTCCTAAATTCTAACCATTTATTTTGTGCCATGTGGCAATGTTTGATTGGCTTTCTCTTGCATGATCTTGCTCACTCTTGTGCTCATCTTTGGAGCTTTATCACCTTGGGCCCAACGAAGATCATCATATTTAATGTTGATCTATTCATGATCTTTGTAGAAAAGCTCCCATTGGGAGTGCTCTTATAGTTTATATATATTGATAGATAGAGTGTTATTAATTCACTTACAACAAACATCTTCATTATCTTGGCTCTATGGGCATCATGAACTATGACATGAAGCCTAATCTCTCGTGGCAGTTTAGCCGCCTGTTACAGCTCCCTGACATTTTTTCACAAAGGACTCCACTGGCAGCTTGGATCAGGGCTGCACATCCGTTTTTGGATAGATAACTGGTCTCCAGTCTCCCCCCTGCTACCTTACTTTGATGGAACCGATATCAATGCCCTTGATTCCGACTTCATTACTCCCAATAAACAATGGAACATTGAGAAGCTTTGCTCTACTCTCCCTTCAGATGTAGTGAAGCAGATACGTGACATTCGTATTCCTATCTTTAGTACCGAAGATCACATTATCTGGACCCCTGCCCCTGATGGCGTTTTTTCGGTTAAATCAGCCACGAAACTACTTTATCAACAAAGACAAGACTACCGTTTTGATGGTAGATGGATCTGGCAACTCAAGCTGCCGCCTAAAATCAAAACCTTTTTATGGAAGTCTTGCTCTAATGGTCTACCCACCACTAAAAGACTCAATCGACCTACCATAGAGTTTACAACCAATGCAACCTTTGTGATGAGGCTCAAGAAGACGCTAACCACCTATTTTTCCACTGCCCTTTTACCACTTCAACTCTACAAGAAGTAGAACGCAGAATCGATGCGTCAATTCCTCTTGTCTTCTATAACGAGTTCATAACAAACTTGGAACAGATCCGTACGGGCACATAACACTTTGACCTTCTTTGTTTTCTATGGTGTCAGATCTGGAACCATAGAAACTCTATTATTTTCCGTGTTGAGAATAAGATGGACCCAGTCACTTTGAGCGAGATTATCCTTAAAAACTACTACACCTGGAAAATTCCCAATCAAAGCCGCTCTTCTAACACATGCCTTAATCCGGTTGGACTAAAATAAATTTTGACGCCTCGACAAAGTCAAATGGAACTTCTCACACCTCATATGTAATCCGCTCCAATGAAGATGGGGTGCTCTCTTTGTGCAGGCGGCCTTGTCATGCCGGTAGCGCCTTGGAAGCCGAGGCGCTCGCTCTTCTTGATGCAGTACGCCAAGCTGCCGTCGTCCACCTCGATAAAATCATTATTGAAGGCGATAACTTAACAGTCATCAACAGTCTAAACCATGTTTGGAAGGTCCCCTGTGAAATTGCAACCATCATCCAGGACGTTAAATCCATCCTCCAAAGTTTTTCGCATTTCAAAATTGTCCACTACTATCGTGAATGCAACCAAGCGGCTGATTTCTTGGCCAGGAATATCATCCCTGAGCGTTTCTTCGATTATTATTCTACCTACACCAGCCAACACCAAGGAAGTATAATCTCGGAACCCTCGGAAGCTCAAAATATGGACATTTTCCCTCTCCCGAAGGAGTTTAGTATAATCATCCATAAGGATGATCTAAGTTGGCCTTACTTTAGGTAGGAGGCCTTTTGTTTACCTTTGTCAAAAAAAAAAACACCTTCATTTAAGCTTGCTTTTGGATATGGAAGCCCTTCAGCTTACATGTAATCCTAAAGTCAATTTCAATGTAGATATTTACATCTTGTCACGAGTTTTAACACTAACAAATTCGCCCAAAATCTTATACGAATATATAATATAAATATAAATATAACATATTTGAAAAATTATCAATTGATAATTTTAAAAGATTTGTTGGAATCTGTTACAAATCATTAACAATGAGCAAACGACGTGCCCACTACTATTGACACATTAGAAAAGAACAAAATTGAGCAGGAACAAGGATCAAGTACAAATTTATCGAAGAAGCAGACTACAAACATGATCGTCATTCTTCAGTTCTTTCATTGATGCAAAAATGGATGCAAGGATCCAGCAAACGGGGCAAGAGTTTTCGTGGGAGCAAGAGATCTGAAATACAAGTGTTTAAACGAACCTTGATGAACACAAAATGCACAAATTGGTTACAACCTATAAACGCAAAATGAAAACACGGTCCAATAAGTTTTATTCAAATCTAGTTTAAGCATCAATCGAGAATCGAACTCGAAAAGCATCATTGCATGATGATAATATTCAACCACTAGAATACTAACGCGTGTAAATTACAAAGTTAAAAAGAGATTCGTCTTTTAAATGTTGTCTCTTACTGATTGCATCAATTGGTGGATGGTTTGATTCACATCACCCACAAATTGTGTTGTAGAAGGGAGATTAAGTCACTTGTCATTCCACTCCATTTTTCTTTCTATAAAATAAAACAATCTATTGCATATACCGAGAATGTTGTAATGTTGACATTATACATATAAGTTTGTGTAAAAGTTTTAGAAAATCTCATGGCGAATAACCAAATTAAAATTCATTATTAAATGCCAAACCGTCAAGAGTGAGCACAAACCTACAGAGAAATTTAACAATGAGCCTAGCAGTATGCAAGCAGAGATTAGCTCATCCTAATGAATCCAATCAGAAATGATATGAGACCTGGATGATCTAAAGCGTTGCATCCGTTCAATGATTCTGAATATAATAAGTCCACTTTTTGAAAGCAATCAACTTGTCATTGAACTTGGCTTGGGTTAATATGTAGTACATCTACTATAATAATACACTATAAGACAGAACATATGATTTTGTTAAAATTTGTGTCACCTCATCAACCTTGAATAAAAAATTATTATTTACGCCATGTAATCAATGCTAAATAAAATAATGATTTTATTTTAACAATGGTAACTAACATTTATATCTACTACAATATCTTATCCATTTTTGATAGCTTAATTTATTTTCCTAATATAAATCAATAGTAAATCTTACTAAAATCAATAGAAAAAATAATTTTGGATATCTTTGATATCTTACTTAATTTTGATATGAAAATATAATTTCTATTTAATTTTTTTTTTAGGTAAAAGTGATTCTTTATTTCTATGAAGACTCTACATAATTATTTAATACGGAGTATAATATATTTGACAATTGAAATTAAAAAAATAAAGTACATATATAATTTAATAGGTTCGAACTTAGGTCCATCGCACTTGAATTGTAAATTCTCAAATAAAAAGTAGGCTCGGTTCAAAATTTGATCTCGGATCGATTAAGTCGGGTTTACATTTATATTGATGATTATGTACTAGTTTGATAATTATGGTATTGATGGCTAGTACTTCATAGATTAATCTTTATATCCACAACAAAGATTTGTAGTACAAGTTTAAGTACCTAATCAAAACTACTACAAAACTAACCAGCCAGGCGCGGTGTTGTTCACTCTTGGCACTTTAAGGATGAATATTTTTCACATTCTATTTTGGCAGAATATATATGGAGACCCTCGTACTTGTACAAAATGTGCAAACGGGCCCCTGTACTTTTTTTTGTTCTATTGAGCCCCTGTACCTATCCAATTTTGTTCTATTGAGCACTTGTGTCCTAATTAGTGTCCACGTGCATTTTACGTGCTCTGTTTAATTGCCATGTAATGACCACGTAACACGATTTTTGTCATTTAATGTCCACGTAATGCAAATTCAAGCCACATAACACTTTGTAATGCCACGAAACACCGTAAACAAAAAATTAAAACAAAATTGATTGTGGTGTTTTACGGTGTTTTGTGACATTACACAGTGTTACGTGGCTTGAATTTGCATTACGTGGACATTACATGGCAAATAGCGTGTTACATGGTAATTGAACAGAGGGTGTAAAATGCACGCGGACACTAATTGGGACACAAGTTCTCAATCAAACAAAATTGGATAGGTACAGGGGCTCAGTAGAACAAAAAAAAGTACGAGAACCTGTTTGCACATTTTGTACAAGTACGGGGGCCTCCGTATGCATTTTGCCATTCTATTCGTGGAGTACTTCAATCAGTTTTTTGACATGATATTGCAATTTTGTACACTAATAAATGAGTTGCTCATGTGGAAGAGAGGAAGAAAGAGAGCAACCTCATCCATCACCATCATATCCTAAGATCATAGTTTGTTTGTGCACAAGAACTAGCTTAGTCAAACAGAGTTTTATTTCAGCAGAAAAAGAACAGCCTTCACCACAAGTACTAAGAATTCTGCGAAGTTCTCAGACAGAAAAATAACAATGATAACACATAATTTTAGAATGGAGAAGAGTTAGCAATAGTAGAGCCTCAGCAGAAATCCATTAATATCAGTAACTTCATTCATCTCTACACAAAAAAATAAAAATAAAGTAACTTCATTCACCAATTCCACACAAAAATAGCCTGGAACTTCTCTCAGGTACAAAGTCTCTCTCTCATGCTAAAATCAGTCAACCACAACCATACTTGGATTTTTTTTGTTTTTAGCACAACCATACTTGGATTTTGATGGTATACAATAGTAGTATTTTACACCCTCAATCCTCACAAATCATCTCTAATTCCAACCACAAACAAACAAACAAACATGGTTTTTGTTACAACAAGTTAGCAGATTAATCTAACTATCCCATCCATTACCTAGTCCATACCCATCGGCATACCCGGCATGAGCATGCATGTGATCGTGGCCATGATCATGCCCATTGCTTTCAGCTTCGTCGAGCCTCTTCTGGATATGATCCGGCAAAGTCTCGTCTTCGTTCTTCCTGGCCGTCTTAGGCAGTGACTCCACAAAGGACATGATTTTGTCAGCCACCTCCTCTGCAACCGCATCCTATATCCAAAAAAGCCAAAGTACAAAAAGTTTAAAATGAAGCTGCATTATCATGTATAATCTCCATTAGTAGCCTACAGTCTACACTATAAGACTTGATTATGCATGACTTCAACAAATAAGTAAGATATAGATCTGTGATCAATAACCAGGAATAGTATAGATCATCAAGATCCAGAACTAAACAAGGTAATTTGTCACCAACTATCTATCTATTTATCTATCATGAAATACAACATTATGCCCAATCCTTTCTTATTTCTTTCACATCAAACTCTATATAGGAAACACAGCAATCAAGAATTCAGGATAAATTCAACATTAGACCAATTCAACTTACTCCACCAGTAATTTATAGCACTCTGCAACTAAAGACTAACATGTATGTTCACAAAATCTGTAGCACAGACAAACGTTAACAAAGGAAGCCATATTCCGTAGAGTTCAAATCATCACCTGAGGCCAGCGGCCACCGGAATGTGTGTCAAACTTGGCTCGAGGAATCGCCTCAGCGACCTTGTTCCCTTCCTCAGTCCACTCCTTCGACCAACTACCGGACCAAAGAACTTCCATTGGCATCCCCTTCACACTATCCGAACTCGCCCATTCTTCCAAATCAAAGGTGTAATTTAACTTCTTCCCCATCCCAACAACAGCCCGCCTTCCATTTGCAGAGTTCAGAAGAATCCTCTGTGCATCCAGACTTGAACCCTCAACAGATTTGGAACAACATGATTCAACAATCTTTGCAAACACAAACTCAAACCCTAGAATCAGCTCACGTACCAAAGGCAACTCGAACGCCCACAAAGGCAGTGCTGTCCCTCTAGGCAATGTATCAATTAGGGTTAGGCTTCTTAACGTGCCTGGATTCTCCGAAACCCAATTGGCACCCATCACTAGAGCCGAATCGTGGAGAATCAGATGCAGAGGAGCTAACCCCATTGAATCAATCACTTGCCCTAACACTTTACCCACTTCTTGTGACCCCAACTCCAACGGCTCCAAGCTCTTCCGAGTCGAAACCCTAACCCTATCGTTCTCATCATACGGAATGTAGCCATTCTCAACCAGATTATCAAAC
Source organism: Polygonum aviculare (assembly GCA_934048045.1). Classification (NCBI taxonomy): domain Eukaryota; kingdom Viridiplantae; phylum Streptophyta; class Magnoliopsida; order Caryophyllales; family Polygonaceae; genus Polygonum; species Polygonum aviculare. Next base: position 9,024,791 of record OW204024.1, read on the forward strand.
CCCCAAAAAACCCCCTTCTCTTTGATCTCATAATACACATCCCAGAACCCCGCGAAAACCCCTCCTGGTCTCGCGATCTCCTGAATCGCAGCCTTGTCTGAGAAACCAGAGCCAGGTAGATCGATAGCAGTGGCGAATACGCCCTTACCTGCGAGATCATCCACCAGCTTGCGGAATGCGAACGAGCTACAGCCTAGACCGTGGACGATGAGCAGGTTTTCAGAGCTTTTGGGGCCTGCGGAGTAGGTGAAGACTTCGATTGGGGATCCGTTAGGGTTTAGTTGGACCTTGATGATCCGGCCTTTCGAGTGGTGGTCACGGAGAGCGGAAGGTAAGCTTAAGAACCAGGCTTTCGGATCCTGTGGGGATAGGGAAGAGAGGAAGACGAAGAGGAGAGTGATGAGGGAGACTGTGACGGTAAAGTAGAACCAGAAGGTGAAGGGATTTGAATTTGAATTTGAATTCGGATTTTGCTTCGGCTTTGGTTTTGATAGTGTGGGAGTTGGTTTTTGCTTTGGCTTCTTGCTGGTTTGGGATTTAGACTTCGACTTTGGGATTGGCGAGTCCACGTCGTCTTCGTGCTCAGTTATGATCGCCATTGTTGAAAGCTTCGGATCTCACACGGAAAGTAAACAACTAGAAGTCTAGAACTGAGAATTGAGAAAGTGTAGATTGATTGTAGAGGATGGAGTATGGATAGTGAATGAAACGACTTCGTTTAAAGTAACTTTTTGAAAGAGGCTTGTACAGCAGGCCGATTCCCATTTTTTTTAACGAGAAACTAGCTTAATTCTAAATATTTTAACTAATTTTAGCCGAAAAATAGTGTACGAATAGCCATGAGTGCTCTTTGGCCAATGGACACATTAGGCCATGGCCCAACTCATAACAACAACATTTATCCAGGGAAATCCCGTTTGCGCAAGATCTGGGGGGTCAGGATGGGGGTATTTCAAACCTAGATGGAATACGCCCAATACAACCCAAGTAAAAAGAAACCAAACCACTCAAAAAAGACAAGAAAGTTAGATCTACAAGAAACGAAAAGAAACAAGCCAACTAAGCAAGAAAAACTGATAGCAACACACGAAAACTGGCTCCACCAACAAGCTGGTCAGGTGTCTAACACCCTGATCCTCTCCCTCCAATCCTCTTTGTACTGCGCCAAATCCACCGAAATCCCTAACAAGCCGATATCATGTTTTATACTGTCCATCCATCGTTTCTTCAGCCTACCTCTATCTCTCCTGAAAGCCCCCAAATCTAAACGCTCCCACCTCCTAACTGTAGCGTCTGGGCTCCGCCTCTGGACATGACTGAACCAGCGAAGTCTCGCCTCTCGAAGCTTGTCTCCTATGCTGGTTACCCCTAACTTACTTCTGATCTCTTCATTTCTAATCTTATCCATTCTCGTATGGTAACTAACATTTATATCTAAGCATTCTTATTTCTGCAACTGCGAGTTTTTGTTCTTGAACCTTTGTCGTTGGCCAGCACTCTGCCATAGAGAATCGCAGGCCTTATAACGGTTCTATAGAACTTTCCCTTGAGCTTGAGTGGAACCTTCTTGTCACATAGAGCCCCTGAAGCTGCCCTCCACTTCTGCCAACCTCTCTGTATTCTAGACCTGACATCCTCATTGATACACCCATCGCTTTGCATAACTGATCCCAGGCACTTGAAGTTCTACTTCTTAGCAACGGCCTCACCTCCTAGCCACACCTGACTCCTAGCCTCATCCTCTTGGCCGAACGAGAATCCCAGGCCCTGGCCCAACTCGAGTTCTAAATATTCGTACACTATTTTTCGGCTAAATGTAGACTAAATGGTGCGCCTAGCTTAGGGGTGTCGTTTAGTGCGCCTTAAATAAGCGTATAGGGACAAAATGAGAATAATTAATATCTTCGGGAGCACAACCTATGCGCCTAGAATAGGCGCACCATACGTGCGCCAAAACAGGGCGCACCACTTTGGTGCTCCTAAGCAAGGAGCACACTCCTAAGCTAGGAGCACCACTCTAGTACCCTTGACGGTATAAATCTTTTGATCGTACAGGGCCCATTAAGCTCAATACGATCCAAACCGAATAGAACTTTCGATCCAAGACAACGTTCATAAAAGAGAAAGAACATAAACCGAAACGATACTCAAACGTGTTGAAGATCCGAAATTAAGGAATCGAACTCGAATTGGGCTTTTGGGTCCATTAGGCCCAATACGATCCAAACCGAGTAAAACTCTTGATCAGAGGCAACGTTCATGAAAGATTAAGAACATAAACCGAAACGATAGTCGAACGTGATAAAGAACCGAAATTAAGGAATCGAACTTGAATTGGGCCTATCGTTTATTATCACGTTCTCCTATCGTTTTGGTTTTTGTTCTTACTATTTCACGAACATTTCCTTAGATCGAGAGTTTTATTCGGTTTGGATCGTATTGGGCCTAATGGGCCCATAAAATCAATTTGAGTTTGATTCCTTAGTTTAGTTTCTTCATCACGTTCGATTATCGTTTTAGCTATGTTCTTACTCTTTCATGAGCATTGCCTTAGATTGAGAGTTCCATTCGATTTGGATCGTATTGGGCCTAATGGGCCCATAGGCCCGATTCGAGTTCGATTCCTTAATTTCAGTTCTTCATCACGTTCGACTATCGTTTCGGTTTACGTTCTCACTTTTTCATGAACGTTGCCTTGGATCGAGAAAACTATTCGGTTTGGATTGTATTGGGCCTAATGGGCCCACAAACCCAATTCGAGTGTGACTCCTTAGTTTTGATTTTTCATCATGTTTGACTTAGAGCTGGGTCCGGTTTGGTTTGAACCGGCGAACCGGACCATTCAAAACCAAAACTGAACTGGAACCTTAACCTAAACCGCCAAACCGGGCAGGCTAGGTTTCGGTTAAGGGTCGGTGTTAGGCCAAACCGGTGAACCGGTGGTTCAAACTAGAACCTTAACCGGATAAAAACCGATAGTATAAGACTTTTTTTAAATAAATTATATATTTTTAGTTTTAGTGACCGTGAACCAAGGGATTTGATTTGGAAATGTCTGGAAGCCAGTGAGGTGTCAGACACTTTGTTGGGACGATATTAAGGACGTCAGTCATTAATATCTAACCAATAATGATCGTCCCTTGATAATGACAAACTCAATGGTATTTAATAGTTGTCCAAGTGTTGATCTCAGGTAAGTCCAGAGGACGCTCATGACAACATGTAAACATGAGTCCCTAAGAAGTAGGGACGCACTTCTTCAGAACTTCCAAAGATGAACAAAAGAATGGAGTCCCTGCGAGATAGGACGGCGCCCTCATCGAGTAGGGACGCGCGCCAAAATACGGCAGAAGTTCAAATTTCAAACCAAGGCCGCCCCAACATGATTACATCGCCGTAGTCCTCAGAAGGAAGCTTCCTAATTCTGGGCACGTGGTAATACTTCCAAAGAAGTCGCTTTCCAGAAGATGGTCCCCTGACCACGCGGAGGCTTCCCAAGCGCCAACAGAGTTGAATTCCTCAAGATGCAAATTGCACCGTTGAAGGAAGACGACGGATTCTGCAGAAGTCTCAGAGGACGCTACAAGACAAAAGCCAGTACCGCCGGGGGGTATTTATAGCGGTGTGGACTTTAAAGGTTTTATCTCAAGCTCACTCCCGAAGCATTCAAGTTCAAGAACGAAGATCAAGAAGATCAAGTGAGCTTGAAGCGAGAGAAGAAAAGTCCAACCACATCAAATCCAAACAAAATCACAAAAGTGTTAGAAGTTTAGTTTTTCTCTCACGACGTATTGTGAGAGACGTGAGTGTTTAGCTACCTTATAGATAAGAGAGTTAGGTTACCTTGTTAGGCTCAAAGGAGAGTTACTAGTGAGGCTAAGGACGCACGCTTAACTTAGAGAATTGTAACAGCTCGTCTAAGTTGTAAGGACTCTCTCTGAATAAGATAAGGACGGCTATTCGAAAATCCTCCAACGAGGTAGAGGTTTACCCATAAGACTAGTTGGTCTTAGTGGGGTTCCTCTATGAATCATTGTGTCCATTATCTTATTCATTTTCCTGTTTAAGTCATTTTGTTCCGCTGCATTTTAGGACGCCCTTAACCCAGTTAAGGACGCCCATTCTAATTGACTTACGATCCAACAATTGGTATCAGAGAAGGCGCTCTAGATTGTATTCGAGTTGCTGGAAACATGGATATGGAACCTATAGGTATCTCGAGTGTGAAGCCTCCTCGCCTCACAGACGGAAACTTCAACAGGTGTAAAATCAGATTTGAGAACTTTGTGCGTAGTCAAAACTACCAATGTTGGTTGGTGATAAGGATTGGAGACCTTAAAGCTCCTCCTGCCAAAGTTGACAAAGAGGATGAATGGGGTGCTGATGAGTTCAAACTCATGGAGACAAATGCCAAGGCTATCTGTTTCCTACAGACGTCCCTCTATGAAAGGGACGCCACCCGTGTGAGCAGTTTGGCGACCACCAAACTCCAATGGGAAGCTCTTGAGAAGTACCACGTTGGGACGCCTGAGATGAAGGAAGACATCCAACTAGAAGCAAAAAGGGACTTGTACAAATTCAAGATGCTTCCAAATGAGACCATCACTGACTACTCATTCCGCTTTGAAGGACTGCTTACCAAGTTGAAGAACTTGGGTGTCACCGAAACGGAGATCACTATAAGAATGAAGGTTCAAGTGTTGATCGATGGTCTCACGGGAGTATGGAACTTTGATAGGACAATCTTCAAGGAAAACCAAGCCAACAAAGGACTGTCCATGGAAGAAATTTATGGAAAGCTGAAAGGGTATGAAGCTAGAAGGAATTCAGACTTGCTAGTGATGGGAAAAAGCCCACAAAATGAAATAGCTCTAACTCTTGAAGCTGGGACGCAAGAGCATGTCAAGTACCATCAACGACAGAAGGAACTAGTCTTGATGCTTGAAGCCAAGACGCAAGAGCATCGAGACAATCTTCGTCTTCAAGCCCTGATAGAACGACAAGGGAAGTCAGAGGAACAAATTGCTGAAGAAGATGAGCTAGCACTCCTACACAAAACTCTTAGATCATGGGCTAAAAGAGGAAAAGTCTCAAGGATGAAGATGCCATACAAAAAGGAGAGTTCCAAGCTTTCAGATGCTGAAATGAAGGAAGTGACATGTTACAAGTGTAACAGGAAGGGTCACTTCGCCAAGAATTGCAATACAAGACTCTCAACAAAAGAAATCAAGAAGAAAGCCTTGATTGGTGCTTATGAGGCCGCATGGGGCGACATTGATTCAGATGATAAAGAGGCGTCCAACCAAGTTGCTTACATGGCAATGGAGGACGCCTCAGACTCTCCCAAGGACACCTCAAAAGCTGAATTAGAGGTAACACATGAGTCCCTAATCAACTCTCTCGAAAATTATTCTAAGCCCAAGTTGATAAAACTCATTGCTGAAATAATGAAAGAAAGCTACTCCATGAAAGAACGGCTTGATGAACTTGAGACTGAAGATATCGTTGTTGAATGTGAAACTGCAACACAGTGTCTTTTCAACTAGAGTCCTCTCTTGAAGAAACAATGTCCCTTAAAATTCAAATTGTGTGTCTCAAGCTAGAGAACGCTAATCTTAGGGATGAAGTAAAAGTTCTAGGAAAGAGTCTCGTGACCGAAACCTTTAGACCTGTTGTGTTTGTCCCAACCAAGATAGGACTAGGGCATGAGTCTAGCTCAAAGAACTCCCTTCCTAGTGACTTTGAAGCTAGTAAAACAACAGAGCTAGAACTTGAGAGAGAGAAGACCAAGAACCTAGAAGAACGTATAAGAGTCCTTGAGAGTGGTGAAATGGGAAAGAAGGACTACTATACTAACTCCACTAGTCACAAGATTTAAAAGAAAATTGCTAAGGGAGAAGGTTCTAAGGTGTGTAATCCAAAGAAAATGGAAGAAAACAGAATTCAACGTTCTAATAAGAAGTATTAGCTTGGAAACTTCTATAGGACGTGCTGCTAGGACACATGCTAGTGTGCCTAATGCTAAAAATCAGTCCTCTAGGAAGCATGCTAGGAGGACAAATGGTGTGAATATATATGATTATGTTGGGACGATATTAAGGACGCAAGTCATTAATATCTAAACCAATAATAATCGTCCCTTGTTTTGATAATGACAAACTCAAGATATTTGATAAGTTGTCCAAGTGTTGATCTCAGGAAAGTCCAACGGACGCAAATGAGCGAAAAAGACAACAAGTGAATGGCCGTCCCTAACTCTGTAGGGACGCACTTCATCAGAACTTCAAGCACTGAAAGTAATTGGTGAAGTCCATGCGCAGATGGGACGGCGTCCTCATCAAGAAGGGACGCGCGCCAAAATACGGATGAAGTTCAAATTCAAATCAAGGCCGCCCCAACATGATTACATCATACTCGGCCGTAGTCCTCAAAAGGAAGCTTCCCTTGTCTGGGCACGTGTAGACAATTCCAAAGATGTCGCTTTCCCAGCGATGGTCCCCTATCCACGCGGAGGCTTCCCAAAGCGTCAACAGAGTTGACTTCCTCAAGAGGCTCATCGCACCGTTGATGGAAGATCAAGGATCCTGCAAAGCCTCAGAGGACGCTAGAGGACAAGAACCACTTCCGCTATAAATACCCCCTCAAGGGTATGCATAACGGTGTGGACTTTGAAGACTTTCTCTTAAGCTCTCCCGAAGCATTCAAGAACAAGAACGAAGATCAAGAAGATCAAGTGAGCTTGAAGCAAGAGAAAGAAAGTCCAACCACATCAAATCTAAAACAAACCACAAAATAGTTAGAGTTGTAGTTTGTCTCTCTCAACGGACCGAGAGAGACGTGAGTGATAGCTTCCTTATAAGCTAAGAGAGTTAGGTTACCTGTTAGGTGGAAAGGAGTGTTACTAGTGAGACTAAGGACGGACGCTTAGCTCAGAGAAGTGTAACGACTCGCCTAAAGTTGTAAGGACTCTCTCTTAATAAGATAAGGGACGGCTATTGAAAATCCTCCAAGCGGAGGTAGAGGTTTACCCATAAGACTAGTTGGTCTTAGTGGGGTTCCTCTATAAATACTCGTGTCCAATATCTCACTGCATTTCCTGTTAAGTCTAATTTCCGCTGCATATAAGGACGCCCTTAACTCAGTTAAGGACGCCTTCACTAACAGACTTACGATCCAACAGATTATTTGCCCATGAGAAAGATATACCCATGTAACGAACCAGGTAAGGGACACCTTGCTTGGGTCGCAAAGAACTAACTCTTTTTTTCAGGTGGAAGTGAGAGGAAGCCAGTTGATCATTGATAGTGGCGCCTCAAATCACATGACAGGAAGCCAGATCCATCTCACTTCTATCCAATCTAGTGCCACGGGAGGAACTACCTCGTTTGGCAACAAGGGCAAAGGAAGAATCAAAGGGACGGACAGTGCTAATTCAAATCAATCCATTAAAGTGTCCAATGTTGGTCTGGTTGAGGGACATGGCTTCAATCTTTTTAGTGTCTCTCAAATTTGTGATCAAGGTGAAAACCTAGTCACATTTGACTCTAAGGTAGGGTTGTCCAACGGTCCGGGTCGCCCGTAACCCGGACTGACCCGTAAATTACGGGTCGGGTCACGGGTCAAAAATTTTAAAATTACGGGTTACGGGCGGGTTACGGGTCGACCCGTAAACCCGTAATATTTTTTTTTAATTTTATACTAGAGGCTGACTTTTACTGTTTTACTTCTTTTACGCTTTTAGTTAGGGTTAGCTTGCTGAACGAGTGTACGCTGCTCTGTTGGATCGTTAGTACTGAGGGACGTCCTTTACTTAGGTAAAGGCGTCCTTTGGTTAGGTGTTCCTACGAGGTGTAGGAGCGTCCTCAAGTAATGCAGCGGAAATAGTACTAAACAGGTAAGTAATGAACGCAATGAATTATAGAGGAACCACTCAAGACCAAGTAGTCCTTGAGTGTAAACCTCTACCTCCTTGGAGGATTTTTGAATAGTTCTTTCCTTTATATTGAACGTTCTTACAGTTGTACTGGCGAGTTTTTACAATTTTCTGACACTTAGCTTTTCCCTAAGTTCACTTGTAAAGAACTCCTTTAAGCCTACAACTCAAGCTAGTTCAATCTACTAAAGGACTCTATCCCTACGTTCTGCAGTACTTCGCAGAACTCTCTCTCTCTCTTTTTGGTTACAAACTGTTTTGTGGTTTGGGTACAAAATCTCACTCGATCTAACTCAGGTCTAAACACTGTTCTTGAGTTCTTGAGTTAGTTCTTCGTGTTCTTGAGTGAGTCGCTTTCCTCTGATTCTCTCTGAATATTGCTGAAAGCGTTGGCGTCACAATAAATGCCTTGGGGCTATTTATAGGACTTGGGGAAGGGCGTCATTTCTCTGGGACAATCATGCCCTTCATGGACGTGGCTACAGGATCTTCCTCCACGTAGTAGGGTGGTGATGAGGAAGCTTCCTGTATCCAACTGTGTATGATGAACTCCGCTACAGGATCGGCCGCCACGTGTTGATGAACTCTGCTACAGGATCGGTCTCCACGTGTCCTTGGATGATCAAACATTGTCGTGTGATGTCATCCTGTCGGCTAGTGAGTAAGGACTCCTTTCTTGTGTTCCTACTTGTTTGGGACTCCGTCCTTGCTCAAGTAGTCTCTTGCTGGTCCTTACTTCCTGTTAGCTAGCGTCCCTAAGCCTAGGGGACGCCCACACACACTTGTTGTCCTTTTGTCACTGGCGTTCCTGAACACTTGGACAAGTTTATTAGAATCAAAGTGAGTTTGTCATATCAAAACTAAGGGACGGTTGTGGGCACACTACCAAGTACGGAGGCGTCCTTGATAGCATCCCAACAATTTTCCCCTTTTTGATGATGACAAACTCTACGGCAAAATAGTTTTAGCATTGGGACTTAACATGCACGAAAACTTAGAAGCGTCCTCTAACACTTAGAGAAATTTCAGTAAGCGCAAGTTTTCATTCTTTGATTCTCTAACATTTGGATTTTAGGGAGAGAAAAGCATCCTAGAGTTTTCTAGGCGTCCTCTAGTTTATTCTAGCATGACGTTCCTTAGACCTTTCACTTAATAGTTCCCCCTTAACACTTGCTTATTCTAGATAACTAATTTATAGCGCATCTCTGCAAAACTACACTTCCCCCTTTTGGCATCATCGAAAAGGATAAAAAGTGATAAGAACGTTAACAAAAAACACAACTATAGGCAGTTGAACGCTTAAACAAACACATACAAGCAAGCAGTGGAACTTCCATTCAAGCAAAAGTAGAGTACGGTTATTACAAACCAAGAACCAAGTGTTTGAAACATAAAAGAAGCAAGAGCAAAACAATTGAGGGATTAAGGGATGGGGAGCGGTGATCACTGAGAACGGCTCTGGTCTTGATAAAACTTAAGAAGTTGTTCGTGAAGCTCAGCAGCCTTGGTGAACGCAGAGGACAGATCCTTAAGAGCTGAAAAGATGAGGAACTGGTTGTCCAAGATCGCACCCATGAGTTTTGCAGGAGGATGCTCAGCAAGATTTGCAGGTGCAGAACAGGGCCTTGGTCCTGAACTGGATGAAGGAGCGTCCATGGGAGGTACTTGAGCAGGAGAAGAAGCCATAAGCATTTGATCAAGAGCGGCAAGGTCTACGGCTGGCTCTTCTTCCTGAGGGAACTCCTGATTCATGGAAGCTAGACGTTCTTCCTCAGCCAAGCGTTCTTCTTCAGCTTTCTTTCTGGCTTCCTCAGCCTCAGCCTCTAACTGCTTAATCACTGAAGGCAATTCTTCATTGTGCCGGATCTCGAGCTAGCCCTTCTTGGCATTCCACTTTAAGCCGAGTTCCTCAGAGGGAGCGCTCTCATCATAAGCATCCTGGGACTGTAGAATGAGCTTGACCAGCCCAGGGTACGGCAAGGCATGCCTCTTCCTTCCGCACTTAGCCATGTGTTGCATAACAATTCTGGCTAGGTTGATTGGGCGGCGTTCTAGAAAAGCGTCAATGAGAATGATGTCATGTGTTTGCACTATTGAACGCTTCTCCTGCCTTGGAAGGATGGCGCGACATATGAAGTAGTGAGCGATGGCGCCAACCTTGCTCAGCACGTGAGCTACCCTGTCAAGTCCCATTGGCCTTTTGCCCTGAAAGATGTGCTCAACGAGAGGCAGTTCTTGATCTGTTGTCTCAAATCCGCCTTCTGGAAGTGAGTTAAGGGCATCGGACGGAGGCTTGCGAGGACTTAGACCCAAGAAGGATCAGATTTGACGTTCTGTAACTGAGGCTTTCTCACCTTCAATTTTGAAGTGAAGTGAGCCATCTTTTGGTTTAAATCGCAAATCCCTGTAGAACGCCTTCACCTGTTCTTTGTCGACAGTAGTCGGCGCAGGCCCAACGTGCAGCCATCCTTGGAATCTCAGAAGCTCGAGGAACTCCTGAACGGCTTCATCATCAAAGGAGGCAAGCCACTCTTCTGAGTAAACTAGAGGGCTAAGAACGTTGACGGGCGCACCTTCATTTTTTCTTTTACGCTTGCCCTTTGGAGACTCAGAGTCCTCATCATCTGAAGAACTGTTCTCACCTGAGTCCTCTGACTCTTCATCATTTGCGTCCTGGCCAACGGCGTCCTCTGTGCCTTGTGTATTTTCTGCATTGCCACCAGCTGTGGCTAGATCGGCACCAGAAGTCTGACCTAGGGACGTGCCCTCAGCGTCCTGATCCTCTAATTGGATTTCTGTTGTTGGCTCAGCGTCCGCAGGGACTTGGTTGGATCCTGCTTGGAGGGGGGGGGTTCTTGAGAGGGGTTTGCTTGGGGGGTTGGAAGGGGATTAAGGAGAGGGAGGGTTTGGTTGTAGGGTGGGACTTCCTGAGCATCACGCTCGAGTTCTTCAGATAAGGTTGGCTCAGCGTCCTTGTGAGCGACCTGGTGCTCACCAACGTCCTCAGCTACTTGTTTCTCAACAGGAGCATTCTCAACTCCTTCCGCCTCGTCGTTTGAATCCCCAACCACATCTATGAAAGGGGAGGGTTGACCAGCAAGCGTTCCTCGTTGGCTCTCAGATGAGCTAGAGGAGGAGGAGGAGATGAGCTCGGGCTCTGGAGCAGCTTGAACCAGGAGCACTTTTGGAGTTTCGCTAGTTTTGCGACGTTTGAACGTGTGCTCAAGTGCGGGACGCTGCTCAACGTCCTCTGGTCCACTCTCGGATGAGGGACGACGAGATCTGGGGGTCTCGGGGTCCTTGGGTGGCGAGATATGAGCCGGGGCGGAGGGGAAGTTTGCGAGATTGAGGGGAGAGTAGGGTTTGGGAGGAAAAGGAATGAGGGCATTTTTCTTTGATGGTTGAGGGGACGGAGGAGGAGTGGGTAGTTGGACGAGAGTGAGTGGTTGTGGAGGTGGAGTTGATTCCTTAGAAAGGTTGGAAGGCCGTTTTGAGGAGTTGGGCCTTTTTGTGGGGGTCTTTGAGGAGGGGACGCTTGAGGTTTTGACCTTTTTGAGGGGCCTTGGATCGTGGGTTTTCTTTGAGCGTCCCTCCTTTAGGTGTGGTGGAAATTTATCCACAATTTGGGTTGGTTTTGAGGAGGTAGATTTTGATGTTTTTGAGAGGGGAGATGAAGGGGTTGGACGCTTGGATGGGAGGATAGATTTGGTGGTGATGGTGGGGACTTGAGGAGGTGGAGGAGAGGGATTAGGCACTCGGGACTTTAGCATTTTGTACGCCAAAGAGTCCCTTGGGTACATTGGAAAGTCCGGTAGGACGGCGTTGTGGAGATCTGGGATAAGTTCAAGTAAAGGACCCAGATTCTCACCTCCAAACTGTGAGAAGAAGAGAACGTCGTCCATCCTTCCCGGCAAGTCTTTGTAATTTGTGTTGTGGAGGCTTGGAACAACGAACCGTTCAATGAACTTCTCGTAGTTTCTCGTCTTTATGGCGTCCGTCTTCACCTCGGAACTATCCATCCGTTCCCTTATCAAATTGTACAGGGTTCGTGGCTTCCTGTTGATGAAGTCCACCAACGATTCATTGAGAACGATGGGTTGAGGTTTCTCGATATAGTGGGACTTCACCAACTTTCGACGCTTCCCGCCGGTAGATGATCTGGCCACGTTCTTTAGTTGTTGAGACATTTTCAGATGAATTTTTAGTGAGAAAAAGTTGCCGGAGTTCTAGAGAGAAGTCAGAGCACTGATTCAAGCAGGAAGTAGTTGAGAATAATAAATGAACGAGAGCGACTGTTCTGGCATTATATAGAGGAAGCGGTGGCACAAACTGTAATTACCACTATTTTACTGTGCGACACGTGGCAAAACTTCCCCCTTAAGCATTGAGCAAAAGCAACGGTCACTGTTCAAACTTTCAAATATTCAAATTTCTGACTCTTCAACTTCCTTTCAAGACTGAACTGGCGTTCTCTCTTTCAAAACAATGGCGTTCTTTCATACTTAGCACAAATTTACCTCTTCAAGCAAACCAATAACCAATTTCACCGTCCTTGTGATCACCTCGCGAACCATTTGAGAACAAAGCAAGTACGTCCCGTAAAATAAAATATGAAGCTCATAGGACGCTTTTGCAGAGTTCTCGGCTAGGGTAAGCTTAGAGTTCCCATCATTTCGGCTTATAATGAAGGTTGGGTGATCAGGGATACTCTTTTCAAGACAAATAGAGAAATTTGAATGGCGTTCCAAAGTAGCAAACATATGAAGTTTTAGACTAGCGTCCTTGCAAATATGAATTCAATGCATAACAGTCCTTAAATACTTAGAATCTACAAAACATAGCCAATCATTGAGAGAATAGTAGAACGGGACTTGCTACTTAAAAGTTATCATCCCCAAGAGCAGCCTTAGATGCTCATAGGGACATCTATCAAGCGCCTTAGTGAAAATATCAGCTATTTGGTCTTCAGTCCTTACATGCTCCATACTAATGAGTCCTAGTTCAACATTATCACACAAGAAATGATGCTTTATATGGATATGCTTTGTGCGTGAATGAAAAACAAGATTCTTAGAAATTTCAATAGCACTTGTGTTGTCACAACGAATGGGAATAGTTTCAAGATTGATACCGTAGTCCTCAAGTTGATATTTGATCTAGAGGACTTGTGAACAGCACGAGGCAGCAACAACGTACTCGGCTTCCGCAGTTGAAAGCGCCACAGAGTTCTGTTTCTTAGATCCCCAAGAGACTAAGCAAGAACCAAGGAACTGTGCCATTCCTGAAGTGCTTTTTCTATCAATCACATGACCAGCATAATCAGCGTCCGAGTAGCCAACAAGCTTGAAGGACGTCTTTCTAGGGTACCAAAGACAAAGATCGTCGCGTCCTTTGAGGTAGCGAAAGATCCTCTTAACTTCTTGCATGTGGGACTCCTTTGGATTTGCCTGGAAGCGTGCACACAAGCAAACAACAAACATGATGTCGGGACGGCTTGCGGTCAAATAGAGCAAAGAACCAATCATTCCTCTGTAAAGCTTTTGATCAACGTCCTTTCCCTTTTCATCAGCGTTGAGACGCGAGTTGGTAGAACAAGGGGATCAACGGGCTTGGACGTGTTCATCCCGTACTTCTCAAGCATTTCACGGACATATTTCTGTTGGTGAATACGCGTCCTTTCCTTGAGTTGATTTATTTGAAGTCCCAAGAAGAAATTGAGTTCTCCAATGAGAGACATTTCAAACTCACTACTCATTAAGGACTTGAACTCATCTACAAGCTTCATGTTAGTACTACCAAAGACTATATCATCAACATAGACTTGGGCAATTAAAATGTCCTTGTGAACTTTCTTTATGAACAAAGTTTTATCAATTGAACCTCTTATGTACCCATGAGACAAAAGAAAGGACGCAAACCTGTCGTACCATGCACGAGGGGCTTGCTTGAGTCCATAGAGCGCTTTGTCCAAGTAGTACACATGATCTGGGTGAGAGGCGTCCTCGAAACCAGGCGGTTGAGCAACGTACACTTCCTCCTTCAACTTTCCATTGAGAAAGGCAGTCTTGACGTCCATCTGAAATAACTTGAATCCTTTGTGCGCGGCAAAGGCAATAAGAAGACGAACGGCCTCAATTCTAGCAACAGGAGCAAAGGTTTCATCATAGTCTATTCCTTCCTCTTGCTTGAATCCTTGAGCCACCAGTCTTGCCTTGTTTCTTGACACACGTCCACTTTCATCAAGCTTATTTCTGAACATCCAGCGCGTCCCTATGATGTTTTTACCTTTGGGACGAGGGACGAGGGTCCATACTTTGTTTCTTTCAAACTGGTTGAGTTCTTCTTGCATCGCTTGAATCCAGTCAGCGTCCTGGAGTGCTTTTTTGATATTCTTTGGTTCCACCATAGAAACAAAAGCGTTGAACGCACAGAAAGCTAGATTTGCACTCTGGGACTTGCTTGCAGCTGACCTTGTTTGAACTCCTTGAGAAGGATCTGAGACAATCTGGGATGTTGGGTGGTCCCTAGAGAAGCGGGACTCCCTTTGAAATAATTGAGCAAATCTTGGATCAACCTCTTCATCAGAATCATCACTATCACTTTGAGCATCATCTTCGGTGCGTTCCCCCTCAGAGAAAGCGTTCACACCTTGACGTTGCTCACCTTGTTGACTTGATTCAGCCACATCCTGTTGAACTGGAGATTCACTACGAGAGGGAACTCCCTGGATGATACTGGGAACGTCTACTGAGACTTCTTCAGGATTTGGGGCAGCGTCCTTAGGAACATAGTATTTTCCAGAGGACCAATCTTCAGCTTCGTCTTCAGAGTCGTCCTACTGTTGTGACGAGGGGCGTTCTTTCTTACTTGATTTTTCTTTGTGAGAAGAGCTTTCCTTGAACACAACATGAATACTCTCCTCAAGCTTTAGAGTCCTTTTGTTGAAAACTCTATATGCTTTGCTGGTGAGAGAGTACCCAAGGAATATGGCTTCATCACTCCTTGCATCAAACTTTCCAAGTTTTTCTTTATCATTGTTGTGAACGAAGCACTTGCAACCAAAGACTCTGAGATAGTCAATGCGAGGCTTCCTTCCGTTCAACAACACATAGGATGTCTTTTTCAAGAGAGGACGGATCATGGCACGATTGATGATGTAGCATGCTGTGGCAATAGCTTCCGCCCAGAAGTACTTGGGAACGCTTTTTGCTAAGAGCATAGTTCTTGCCATATCCTCCAACGTCCTGTTCTTTCTTTCCACAACTCCATTTTGTTGAGGAGTCCTTGGAGATGAGAAGTTATGCGAGACGCCATGTTGATCACAATAGGCCAGAAACTCTGAATTCTGGAACTCCGTCCCATGGTCTGATCTTATGGCTTTGAGAGGCGTCTTAAGGGAAACTTCCACTTGTTTGATGAAGACTTTGAATGCATTGAAGCAATCTGCTTTGGACACTAAGAAAAGAACCCAAGTGAATCGAGAAAAATCATCTACGAGAACGTAAATGTACCTCTTTCCACCGTAGCTTAGTGTCTTCATTGGTCCACAAAGATCCATATGGAGGAGTTCCAAAGGCTTCTTTGTGCTGATTTCGTTCTTGGACTTGAAGGACGTTCTTGTTTGCTTCCCTTTGATACAGGCTTCACACCGTTCAACAGTCTCAGGATCAATTCGAGGAAGTCCTTTCACAAGATTTCTTTGGTGTAGCTTGAGGATCGTGCTAGGTCCAGCATGACCAAGTCGGCGATGCCAGAGATCAGCGTCCTTCTTTGAAGCAGATAAGCACAATTCTGATTTAGGCTTGAACTTTTGATTGAAGATATAGATGTTGTTCTTGCGAACTCCTTTGAGAACAACTTTGTTGGACTTCTTGTTGATAACGAGGCACTCCTTTGAGTCAAATGTGACTAGGTTTTCACCTTGATCACACATTTGAGAGACGCTAAGAAGGTTGAAGCCAAGTCCTTCAACAAGACTCACATTTGTTGCTTTGACGGACGGATTGAGAATAACAGTTCCCGTTCCTTTGATCTTTCCCTTTCCCTTGTTGCCAAACGAGACAGTTCCTCCCGTGGCATTATTTTGGATAGAAGTGAGATGGATCTGGCTTCCTGTCATATGATTTGAGGCGCCACTATCAATGATCCATGGGCGGCCCCTCACTTCCACCTGCCAAAACAAGATTAGTTCTTGGCGACCCAGGCAAGGTGTTCCTTACCTGACTCATTACAATAATAGAACTCGAGTTCTGGCATATAGTCATTTAAGTTAACATCATTAGAAATGGCATTCTTGTGGAAAGAACTTCTAGAACGTCTAGGACGCCTAGAATTAGCTTTTGGAACGGACTTAGCATTTTCATTGTTAGTCCTAGCAGATTTGCCACTTGCAATATCTTCTTTCAGTTTCACACAATCATATTTGAAGTGGTCACCTTGTCCACAGTACCAACACGTCCTATAGTATGTACCGAGGTAGTACTTCTTGTTGGGACGTTGGATTTTGTTTTGTTTCATCTTTTGGGGATCACACACTTTTGAACCGTCCCCTTTTGCAATTTTCTTGTAAATTTTATGACTGGTGGAATTAGTATAGTAGTCCTCTTGTCCTTTGTCTCCACTTTCTAGGACTCTAATTCTTTCGAGAAGATTCTTGGTTTTCTCTTTTTCAAGTTCAAGTTCTGAGGTTTTGCTAGCCTCAAAGTCGCTAGGGAGAGAGTTCCTAGTATCAGATTCATAGCCTAGTCCTCTTTTGGCTGGGACAAAGACTATTGGTTTCACTTCCACAACTATGGGACTCTTTCCTAAAACTTTCACTTCTTCCCTAAGCTTGGCGTTCTCAAGTTTGAGACACATAAGTTCAGTTTTTTGGGACTTAGTTTCTTCACATGAGGACTCTAGTTGAATAGTCATAGAACTACAGTTTTCACATTCAACTACAATATTTTCATCTTCAAGTTCATCCATTCTTCTTTTCATAACAAGACTTTCCTCCATGATTTTACCAATGAGTTTAAGGAGTTTTGGTTTTGAACATTTTTCTAAGGAACGCATCATGGAATCATGAGTTACCTCTTGTTCATTGTCTGAGGCGTTCTCTTCAACAACTGGGGCGTCCTCCACTGCCATGTACGCAACTTGATCTTCACGTTCATCATCACTTGAACTGAGATCATCCCATGCAGCTGTGCATGCTCCAATAAGAGCTTTCTTCTTATCCTTGGAGGACGTTCCCACAGTACACTTTTTGGCAAAATGTCCTTTCTTGTTGCACTTGTAACATGTGAGTTCCTTCATTTCAGCCTCTGTGTACTTGGGACTCTTCTTTTTGTAAGACTTGCTCTTGTTGCTATGCTTGTTCTTCTTGTTATAGTACTTGAGAGCTTTGTGAATAAGAGATAGTTCCTCATCTGAGTCAATCTCTTCCTTTGACTTGCTTTCTTTCTCTTTGGAACGCAAGTTCTCAAGCTTTTCTTTTGCTTTGCTTTGCATCATCAATGCTAGATCTCTTTGGCCGCGTAGGTACTCAGCGTACTCTGGTGTTGTGGACGCCAAAGCAAGATCAGTTTGAGGATTCTTTCCTAGCTGAGCCATGTCGGAGATTCTTCTTTCTTCATACTGCCTGAGCTTCCCATAGATCTCTTCCATATCTAGAGTTTTGTTGGCTGTGTTTTCTTTGAAAGTCGTCCTATCAAAGTTCCAGACTCCAGTCAACCCATCAATAACTACTTGAACTCTGTTCCTCATGGAGATCTCTGATATTGGAATACCCAAGTTCTTCATCTTGGTGACAAGACCTTCAAAACGGTACGAGTAGTCATTGACCGTTTCATTTGGCAACATACTAAAAGCATAGAACTCCTTTTTGATTTTCAGCTGGACGTCCTCTTTCATTTCTGCAGTTCCCACATGAAGTTTCTCAAGAGCTTCCCACTGTTGTTTTGCTGTGGGGAGATTGCTAACTCTTGTGGCATCCCTTTCACAGAGGGACGCTTGAAGAAAGCACACTGCTTTAGCATTTGTTTCCATTAGTTTGAATTCATCAAGACCCCACTCGTCCTCTTTGTCTTTCTTGTCATCGGGAACTTTGAGGTCCTTTTCTGATCACGTTCCAACATTGATAATTTGTACTTCTACAGAAGTTCTCAAACCTGGTTTTCCAGCGGTTGAAGTTGCCGTCCGTCAGACGCGGAGGCTTCACAAAAAAAATTCCAATAGGTTCCATGTCCATTTTTACCTGCAACTCAGTAAGAATCTAGAGCGCCTGCTCTGATACCAATTGTTGGATCGTTAGTACTGAGGGACGTCCTTTACTTAGGTAAAGGCGTCCTTTGGTTAGGCGTTCCTACGAGGTGTAGGAGCGTCCTCAAGTAATGCAGCGGAAATAGTACTAAACATGTAAGTAATAAACGCAATGAATTATAGAGGAACCACTCAAGACCAAGTAGTCCTTGAGTGTAAACCTCTACCTCCTTGGAGGATTTTTGAACAGTTCTTTCCTTTATATTGAACGTTCTTATAGTTGTACTGGCGAGTTTTTACAGTTTTCTGACACTTAGCTTTTCCCTAAGTTCACTTGTAAAGAACTCCTTTAAGCCTACAACTCAAGCTAGTTCAATCTACTAAAGGACTCTATCCCTACGTTCTGCAGTACTTCGCAGAACTCTCTCTCTCTCTCTCTCTCTCTCTCTCTCTCTCTCTCTCTCTCTCTCTCTTTGGTTACAAACTGTTTTGTGGTTTGGGTACAAAATCTCACTCGATCTAACTCAGGTCTAAACACTGTTCTTGAGTTCTTGAGTTAGTTCTTCGTGTTCTTGAGTGAGTCGCTTTCCTTTGATTCTCTCTGAATATTCCTGAAAGCGTTGGCGTCACAATAAATGCCTTGGGGCTATTTATAGGACATGGGGAAGGGCGTCATTTCTCTGGGACGATCATGCCCTTCATGGACGTGGCTACAGGATCTTCCTCCACGTAGTAGGGCGGTGATGAGGAAGCTTCCTGTATCCAACTGTGTATGATGAACTCCGCTACAGGATCGGCCGCCACATGTTGATGAACTCTGCTACAGGATCGGTCTCCACGTGTCCTTGGATGATCAAACATTGTCGTGTGATGTCATCCTGTCGGCTAGTGAGTAAGGACTCCTTTCTTGCGTTCCTACTTGTTTGGGACTCCGTCCTTGCTCAAGTAGTCTCTTGCTGGTCCTTACTTCCTGTTAGCTAGCGTCCCTAAGCCTAGGGGACGCCCACACACACTTGTTGTCCTTTTGTCACTAGCGTTCCTGAACACTTGGACAAGTTTATTAGAATCAAAGTGAGTTTGTCATATCAAAACTAAGGGACGGTTGTGGGCACACTACCAAGTACGGAGGCGTCCTTGATAGCGTCCCAACATGCTCCCCATCGACTTCTCACCGCTCACTTCTCAGATCTCACTTTGATCTCGGTCAGCATCGACGTCCCGCGGCGGCGGCCTACTCGGCGTCGGCGTCCCTGGCGGCGGCCACCTGACCCCGAGTCCCCGATGTCCTTGTGTCCTGACCCCGATCGACGCCACTCTCCTGCAATCTGCCTTCGCTCGAGTCCCGCAATCCGCCTTCGCTCGAGTCCCCGATGTCCCTGACCTCCGATCGCTCTCCCGCTGGTTCGCCTTCCCTCGACGTTTGGAAGCTCGCCGGCGACGTTGCTCGACCTTGCAGATTCGGGGTCATCCTCTTGACTCATTGACTTGCAGATTCCCCTTCATTTGCATCACTTGTTGATTTGTCTAATGTGATAGATGACAGTAGCGTGTTGTTGATTTGTTAGTACAGTAGCCAATTGCTCTTAGCTAATTGATTATTGATGGGCTAATTGCTCTTGTATGTGCATCGGGTCAAAATGACCTGTTACGGGTCGGGTCTTGGCTAAATGCTTTGCTCTTTGACCCATTTGACCTGGTCAAACAGGTCGACCCGAGACCCGACCCGTAAAACCCGTAACCTGTAAATCGGGTTACGGGTCGGGTCTCGGGTCGAAAAATTTTAACTTACGGGTCACCGGGTCGACCCGTAACCCGTAAATCGGGTTACGGGTCGGGTCGGGTCGACCCGTTGGACAACCCTACTCTAAGGAATGCCTAGTCATCAACAAGAAATCAAATCAAGTCATTCTCAAGGGAATTTGTGAAAACAATGTCCACATCTTTAACTAAAAGTTCAAGCCTGCATCCAAGTTATGTTTGTTTCTGCTGTGGACGCTGATCTCTGGCATCGACGTCTTGGACATGCTGGACCTAGCACAATCTTCAAAATTCATCAGCAAGAGCTTGTGAGAGGACTTCTCCGAATCAACCCAGATCAAGTTGAACAATGTGAAGCATACATTAAGGGGAAGCAAACAAGATCGTCCTTCAAATCCAAAAGTGAAGTGAGCACAAAGAAGCCATTACTGCTTCATATGGATTTGTGTGGACCCATGAAGACTCAAAGCTACGGTGGAAAGAGGTACATGTACGTTCTTGTAGATGATTTTTCTCGATTCACCTGAGTTCTTTTCTTGGTGTCAAAAGCAGAAGCTTTCTAGATGTTTAAGATCTTTATCAAGCAAGTAGAAGTTGCTCTTGGGACGCGTCTAAAAGCTCTAAGGTCAGATCATGGGACGGAGTTTAAAAACTCAGAATTCTTGGATTTCTGTGACCAACAAGGAGTCTCCCACAACTTCTCATCACCAAGAACTCCTCAAAAAAATGGTGTTGTTGAAAGAAAGAATAGGACGCTGGAGGACATGGCAAGGACGATGCTCTTGGCAAGCGGCGTCCCCAAACACTTTTGGGCCGAAGCCGTTTCCACAGCAACTTATATCATTAATCGAGCTATGATTCGTCCCTTGCTGCAGAAGACGTCCAATGAGCTTCTTAATGGAAGGAAGCCCAACATTTCTCACCTCAAAGTCTTTGGGTGTAAATGCTTCATCCACAACAATGGAAAAGATAACATCGGCAAGTTTGATGCTAGGAGCGATGAAGGAATATTTCTTGGATACTCCCTCACAAGCAAAGCCTATAGAGTCTTCAACAAAAGGACTCTTAAGCTTGAGGAAAGTATTCATGTAATATTCAAGGAAAACTCATCTCACAAGAAAGAATCAAGTAAGAAAGAACGTCGTTCCTCTTCTAAGGACGATGATGAAGATGATGAAGACGATCAACGCTGGTCCTCCGGAAAATACTATGTTCCTAGGAGGGCCCCTGAAAACCGTGACGAAATTTCTATGGGAGTCCCTAGTGAACAACAAGAGACATCTCAGACTTGGTCGCTAAACCAAGTGGACGCCGCTGAGTCCAGCCAACAAGGAGAACAAAGGCAAAGTGTGGAAGCTCATTCTAAGGGGGAACACACTGAGCCTATTGATGAACAAGACGGCTTCGACTCCGATGATTCTGATTGGACGGATCCTAGGTGTACTCCTGGAAGGGACGCCACCCATAGAGGATCCAACCTTTCAAGATATCACCCATCAGACAGAATCATCTCGGATACTTCAAAGGGAGTCCAAACTAGATCATCGGTCAACAAGTCCCAAAGTGCAAACATGTCGTTTTGTGCATTCAACGCCTTTGTGTTCTTAATTGAACCTAAGAACATAAAGGAAGCACTTCAGGACGCTGACTGGATCTAAGCTATGCAAGAAGAACTCAATCAATTTGAAAGAAACAAAGTTTGGACCCTCGTCCCTCGTCCTAAAAACAAAAATATTATAGGGACGAGGTGGGTCTATAGAAATAAGCTTGATGAGAGTGGTAGAGTTTCAAGAAACAAAGTAAGGCTTGTGGCTCAAGGCTATAGGCAAGAGGAAGCTAGGGATCGACTACGATGAGACCTTTGCTCCTGTTGCTAGAATTGAGGCCATACTCCTTCTCATTGCATTCGCCGCTCACAAGGGGTTCAAGCTTATTTCAAATGAATGTCAAGACAACCTTTCTCAATGACAATTTAAAGGAAGAGGTGTATGTTGCTCAACCCCCTGATTTTGAGAATGCTAATTACCCCGATCATGTGTACTTCCTGGACAAGGCGCTCTATGGACTCAAGCAAGCCCCTCGTGCTTGGTATGATAGGTTTGCGCCCTTTCTCTTGTCCAACGGGTACACTCGAGGTAACACTGATAAAACCATGTTTTTAAAGAAAGTCCTTAAAGATGTTTTGATTGTCCAAGTATATGTCGATGACATAGTATTTGGAAGTACTAACATGAAACTTGTAGAGGAATTCAAGAACTTGATGAGTAGTGAATTTGAGATGTCCCTCATAGGAGAACTCAACTTCTTCTTGGGACTTCAAATTACTCAACTCAAAGATGGGATGCGCATTCACCAACAGAAGTATATTCGTGAAATGCTAGAGAAGTATGGGATGAACACGTCAAAACCCATAGACACTCCCATCTCTCTAAACACTCGCCTTTTTGCTGATGAAGGAGGAAAGAGTGTGGATCAAAATGTCTACAGAGGAATGATAGGATCTCTATTGTACTTGACCGCGAGCCGTCCCGACATCATGTTCGCTGTATGCTTGTGCGCTCGCTTTCAAGCCAATCCAAAAGAGTCCCACATGCAAGAAGTCAAAAGAATCTTCAGATACCTCAAGGGACGGGACGATCTATGCTTTTGGTATCCCAAAAGGACGTCCCTAAACCTTGTAGCGTACTCTGATGCAGACTACGCTGGCCATGTGGTGGATAGGAAGAGCACCTCTGGAATGGCTCAATTCCTAGGCTCTTGCCTTGTATCATGGGGAGCCAAGAAGCAAAACTCCGTGGCGCTTTCAACCGCGGAAGCTGAGTACGTTGTTGCTGCTTCGTGCTGCTCACAAGTCCTTTTGATCAAGTACCAACTGGAAGTCTATGGTACGTTCCTTGATACAATCCCTATCTTGTGTGATAACACTAGTTCCATAAGCATTGCCAAGAATCCTGTTCATCATTCTAGAACCAAGCATATTTATATAAGACATCACTTTCTTCGTGATAATGTGGAACTAGGATTGATAAGAGTGGATCATGTTAGGACTGAGGACCAAGTGGTCGATATTTTCACTAAAGCACTTGATAGATGTCCCTTTCAGCACCTTAGGCTGCTCTTGGGGATGATAGCTTTTAAATGATCAAGTCCCGTTCTATTATTCCCTCAATGATTGATTATGTTTTGTTGAGAACTTGTTTTAAAGTATGTCATACATTTAAAGTCATCTTGAAAGAACGCTAGTCTAAGACATATGTTTTGCTTTTGTTTTTGAACGCTTTTCATTTCTCTTTTGATCTCAAGAGTATCCCTGATCATCCAACCCTCATTATAAGCCGAAATGATGGGAAATTTAAGCTTACCTAAACCGAGAATCTTGCAAACGCGTCCTATGAACCTTCTTTGTTTTCACTTTACGGGACGTACTTGTTTGGTTTTCAAAAATGGTTCTAAGTGATCAAAGGGAAGCTTGTCAAAGTCTAAAGGACGCCTGTGCAGATTTTCAAGTGTCAGCTTGTTGACATCAGTTTTGGGACGCAATGGTATAGTTCTCAGAAAAAGATGTGTGGTTATGGAAAGGACGCCAAGTCAGAGTCCTTTGCAGACTTGTGGAAGTTTGAATTTTGAAAAAGGGAAGGTGAACCGCCTTGGGGATTTTGGACGAGAATTTCGGGATCCGTGTAACGGGTGCAAAATAGATATTGCTTAGCGAAGAAGTTTTACACGTGTTGGGAAGCGGGTGGAGGAAGCCAAAGAAAATGACCCTATTGCCCCTGCTTTAGCTTCGTCTTCTTCCTATAAATACCTGCCTGCCCCCTTTGGAAAACCGCTTTGCTCCCTTTGCAATCTTGCTCAAATCCGGAAATCTCTCAACCCAGATCTCGAAATCACCCATTTCCAACCCTAATCTCCTCTATACAAACCCCAAATCTCTCAAATGGCCAACACCAGAAATCAAAGCAAAACCTCTCAACCATCGTCTTCAGCGGCGGCGCGGTCTCAAACTCCGATCAAAGGCCGGTCGCCAATGGAGTCAAGATCTAGGGTTGTCCGGTGGCCTGACTCTTCAAGAAACCCTCACTCATCCCACTCCCATCCACAATGCCGCCCTTCGACCACTCCTCATTCAAAAGGCCATTCCTAGCCACCTAAACGCAAAATCCCTCTTCCACAACGCTTCAAATTCCTTGAAACCCCCTTTAAACCAGAAACCGATGTGGATGCTGCCAAAGGACGTGCCATGGGAATGCCTTCTCAACCCCTTTTCTGTTCCAAGCTCGATCCCTTGGTCAAGGACTGGTTAGAGAGGGAACCCGAGACCCTTGGCAACATTTTCCAAAGGGCCGTTGTCCAGAACTACCCTCCTCACATCCAACGCCTACTCCACTATTTTACTGTGACCTACGTCCAACCTCGCTTGAGGGAGACCAAATTCACCAACCCTCCTTTTACATGTCCCTCTATTATAGGAAGCGAGTTCGGGGGTTCGGTTGACGACTTAGTGGCCGTCCTTCCGGACATAGCCGAATTCTTGGTCGCTCCTGAGGGGTCCGTCCCATCCAAGCACAAGAGAAAGTCCTTTTATCTCCCCCCCCCCTCACAAAAAATCAAGAGAAAGTCCTTTCTTGACAACAGCCTCCTCCTCCAGCTACTCAAGCTTCTACTCCTCCAGCTCCCGCCAAACCGAGTGCCTCCTCCACCAAAGCTAAGATCCGCACTACCTCTCCCTATCCTCCCAAAGCTAAATCTCCCACTCTTCCTCCGACTGAAAATATTGAAGGAGAAGTACAAGTCCAAGGGACGCTCTTAGTAGAGGTCCCTCAGGAGTCCTTAGGAAAGCCTCCTGCTTCGGACGCCCATGTTCAAGTGGGGGCGTTAGGAGAGAAGGAGGTGGAGATGGCCGAGTCCCAACAACAAGAGGACGAGGCCTCAGACGAAGAAGCCAATCCTCCGGACGAGGATAATGATGATGAAGATGGAGATGAAGATGAAGAGGACGCATGCGATGAGGTGATCGTGACCGGCAATGGGAACAAGAAGAAGCGGCTAATTAAGATCTTAGGGCCACTTGTGTTTGATGTTGAGTTCTTGAGGGAGAACAACCGGACATAGTTCCTTGAGCTGCTAGAGTGGTTTCAGGGATGGACGCACTTGGGCGCTGAGGCTGCCATAGTGGACCCTGACCAGGTCAAGCTCTTCTACTCAAAATTTGAAGTGTCCGAGGTCAAGGGTAAGCCACAGGGGACTTTTGAGATTGATGGGGACGAGTACTCAATTGTTGAGAGTACCGTCCGCAACATGCTAGGTGTGCGTCCCTCCCCTGCCGAGGCTCTCCACGACTTCCCCCGCAAGAGTTTCGGCCGCTTCAACCACGAGGAGATATTTGACAACATCTTTAATGGGAAGCAGCCGCTCACCAAAGACAAGGTAGCTCACGTACTCTCCAAAACGGGAGTCCTTGCGCATCACTTCATAGTGCGCATGGTCGTCCCACGTCAAGAGAAGAAGTCCATATTGCAGATAACAGACAACATCATTTTGGACGCCTTCTTAAGACGCCAGCCAATCAACTTGGCGAGAGTAGTGCTGGAGCATATGGGGAAGTGCACAGGTGGCCGTCACTCTCTCCCCTACCTTGGGCTTGTTAAGAAAATCCTTGAGCAGTAAGGCCCCTATGCGCCTAAGGAGGAAAGAGTGTTTGACATCCATTGGGAAGTATAGTTTTGCAGAGATGTGTTCGTCCTTTAAGTTATCATAGAAAGCATGTCTTTAGGGGGAATTTCGGCCAAGTTCAAAGGACGCTAGTGTAAGAATAAGTTAGGACGCATTTGAAAAATGGTTTGCTTGTGACTCGGCTAAAGTCGTTGTGCCAAAATCAAAGATAAAACCCAAACATGCAAACAATCAAGTATAGTAAGCAAGTACGGGGTCGAACCCAAGAGAATCAGTTTCTTATTCAATTTAAGTAGGTTTTCATGCAAGTAATCAAATGGGGGTTTGAAAGAGATTTCAATCAAAGTTATCAAATAGAGTTCATTCAATCAATTCCACTTTATTAATCCATTGATCATGAATTCATCCACTTCTTTATATGCCTAGGTCAAATCCAATCCTTATCTTAATTATTCTCTAGTCCATGGTCCTAGAAAAACTATGATATGAACAAGAACGCTTAATTCAAATCATGCAATACACACAAGGATATTAGGAAATCAAATCATGCAATCAAGCTACGAGTCTCATGCACAATTAAACCATTGAATACTCTTCCCTAAACTAGTCCACGATCCTAGAATACAGTTGTTTCGAGAAATAGGAAAGATGCATAGACAACAACCAATCCTAAATCAAACAATAGATCTAAGTCAATCAAACAAGTTGATCAGGCTCATAAAATCAAACATAGATCATGGGATGAAGCACAAGAGTATCAATTAAGACCTAGGGATAAAGAAGTTACCAGAATTTCACAACTTCATAACAAAACTTCCTTGATCGAATAAACTCAAAGGGATATTAGTTCTCCATTACAAAGAAAGCACAATTCTTCAAAGTAATAATGATAACAAAGATGTCAAAATATTCCTAAAACCTAGAAAAGGTTCCCTTTAAATAGCCCAAAGAACAGCCTCTTCGAGATAAATAAGAAAGGAAACCAAAAGATAAGAAAGGAAATAAGATAGAAAAGACAAGATTTCGTCCGTCTGGAAGTCGGCCCGCACCGCGACCGCGCCGCGCCCGCGGCGGTCTCCGTTTGGCATTATGTTGAGTCGGCTTCTACCGTGACCGCGCCATCGACGTACAACGCGACCGCGGCCTTCAAGGTCTTCATGCTCCGTCACCTTAACGCCACCGCGCCCGCGTTATAGACAACGCGACCACGACATCCATGTAGTGGTGAACTTCGTCTTTAAGCTCTTTAACTCTTAATTCTTCATGACTTGTGTCTTCGGTCTTCATATTACAATAATGCTCAAAACTAACCTAAACACTCTCAATAACAACTCAAAATCTAAGAGTTAACCTATACAAAATAGCCTGAATCAAATTCCCCCATACTTAGATCTTGCTCGTCCTCGAGTAAGCTCAAAACAAATACAACAAGTCAGCAAATCTAAGATCTCAGAAAATACAAGGGAAGACAAAACACTCAGCTCACAACCCGAACCCAAAGTAGAGAAATCATGAGCATAAAACGATGAAGCTCAACACACACACACCTCACAGCAAAGATATAACACTCAAGCTCTAAAAACATGAAAGAGCAACCTAGGCTCTATCCAAATCTATAATGAAGCCCCAAAGTCCCCAAGCAAGAATGATCCTAAAACACATATTTTACCGCTCAATTCTGCTTAGGCGCCCTTTCGGGTTTGCACCTAACCACTCTTTTCATTTTTCTCAAGGGGTGTGCTCACAAATACTCACATCTCTCATGAACCTCATATTACCCCAGCCTAATGCTGGTCCGGGTTACCTGCTTATTACCTGAGCCGCCCTTTCGGGTTTTCAACTCATCCCAGGATTTATATGCCTTTTTTCAAATCTTTATGACTTTTTCTATCTTTTTCTTTTTCTTTCTTTATTTATTATGCAAAAAAAAAATGGTGCAAGTGCTCCATGAAAAGAAGAAAATCAAAAATCTGAAGCAAATCTCTAACTACTCTAGTTACGATAAGCGAATGCGAGTACTCCCTCCCCCATACTTAAATCCTTCATTGTCCTCAATGAAGCAAAGAGAAAGGATAAAAGTAAGGAGAAAGGTATATCAAAAGACTCACAAATGATGAAGAGAGGTGGAATGGAAGATCTCTTCAAAAGTGGTAGAAAAAGGCAACTCTGTATCCAAGTCCTGTCGGTCCTTGTTGAGAGGGTTTCTCGAGCAAATAAAATTTGTCAAGACCCCGCTGAGTATAGCGAAGTCAGGATCGTCCACGGGAGCTAGTAGTTCTATAGTCTAGCGATCATACTACGAAAGTAAAACAAAACAAAACAAGGCTAAACAAGCAAACAAACGCAAAGCACAACCTTCAAGAGTAGGTCGAGGCCGACCCTAGGGAGGTCGATGCCGACCCTATACAGGACACACAAACACACGGAAAACAACACAGAGGAGGTCGCGGCCGACCCTGCAACTGGTCGCGGCCGACCTTTTTCTGGGCACGAGAGATTGGTTTTGTAAAATCAAGGAAAAACAACTAGGGGAGGGGATTCACCACACCACAAGCATGCTTTCGAACAATGATAAGGAACCAACTTAGCTTAAAACCTCGTAGGTGGTTTTCATCACAAAAGAACACATCAAGAGCCTCCATTTACATGAAAGGGTTAACATGCAATCCAACTTGTTCTTCGAAGGGTTCGACTTTCATCAAACCCGGATAGTCTCGGTTCACAACCTAATCTTGCAATTAGTTTGCGAACAAGAACATTTCCCCTCCTTCAAGGGTTTTAAGCACACAAGAGGGATTTATGGGTAGAGATTTCAAGCTAAGCATGGATCCAAAATAACCAAGGTCTCAAATGCACTTTCATGGTGGGTTTCACCCCAAACCCTAGCAAGCTAACTACTCACACATAATCAAACGCACAAACAAGGAAAGGGAAGAGGAAAACATCATCCAAAGCAAACAGCTTCAATTAAAAACAAGATCCACTTACAGACTTAAACAAACCCACAAATTCCTTCAAACACCATTGTTGTCTTCTTCTTCTTCCCTTCAACTAAAACAAGCTTCTTCTCCACTACCTTTCCTTACAAACAATCTCTCTCACTCTCACACTCTCCTTCTTCTCCTACACGTTCTTCTTCTTCTCCTTCAAACTCTTCTTCCTCCTCCTCAGCCAACACTCTCTCCTCTCTCTCCCTTGAGCCCTTTTCCCTCCTTGGAAAAGTCTGATTTGATAGGGAGACAAAATGGGACTTATAGCAGCCCACAAAAGCAAGGGGAGGAAGCTTCCTCCACTGTCACAACTCTGCCACACGCCTGCCACAGGTCTGCATAGCCGCCCACTTTTTCGGGTTTTGAAAATCCCGCCAAAAGGCATTACTTGCAGCGCACGGAGTAACTGTCGGAAGCTGAGAGTGGTCGGCGCCGACCCACTGCAGGGCGTGGATTCTTTCGCGTTTTGCTTCGGTCTTGCTTCAATTGGTTGGACTTTTGTTGGGTGCCTTTGCCCTTTTGCTCCTTGATTTTCTTGAGTTCTTTGTACTTCATGGGGGCTCACTTGATTGCAACTTTGGATTTTTGGGCTCTTGACATCTCGACTCTTGACAACTACCGGTTCCTAGAAAGCTCCGAAAATGCATGAAAACGTCTCCAAAAAGCTCCAAATTCCTACACAACACGAAACAACACACAAACAACTCCAACTCTCGAAAGAGAGCCGAAATCTTATGCAAAGCACACAAACACAAAGGAAAAGCATGCAAAACGAGCTAGAAAACTATCTAGAAAAACAACTAAAAAGCGCGACATCAAAATACCCCATACTTAAGCTTGCTTGTCCTCAAGCAATACCTTTCATGCATCAAGACCAAGCAACAAGCTCAAAGAATGCCTTTAAGGGAAAATAAGCGCAAGATAGAATGTTGAGCAAACAATTTCGATATCCTAGCACACATGTGCACATTCTAAGCAATAACAATCCAACCTCACAAGGACAATGTGTTTCACTCAATTTCAAGTGTTTAGGATATATCAATGAGCACTCAATCTCGATTCCAAATGCAATACCTCATAGTCAATGGAAATTATATTCAAAATTCTCCACCGAAGAAATCAAAACAATCTAAACCATCAAGAGAACTTAAGTGGCTCAATGAAGACTTCAAAGAAGTTTCATTCGGCCGGGTTGTAATGGGGCTCGGCATTTCAAGGGGTATGGGAAGATTTGGTCTTGTGGTGCTAGTAAATCCGGGAACCTAGACTCCTAGACTTCAGAGCTCAACAACGCTCAACCAACTCTTCTTTCTTCCTCCAAACACCGAACACTTCAAAGCACACTTCACTTCACCCATTCCTTTGTCTTTCTCTTATGTAGAAGCATCAACTCTAGCACTTATTCAAACAATAACCTCTCTTTTTTATTTTTTTCTTTTTCTTCCCCCCCCCCTTTTTTTTCGGGCCTGGTGGGGGTCGGCTACGACCAAGTGGTGGTCGGCCCCGACCTTTGACAGCTGGCGCTATTTTCCACTACACTTGTGCTATCCGAATCAACACTTCGTCCTTTTTCGGTTCTTTTCTTGAGACAACTCCTTCCACTTCTACCTTCACAATCTCTTCATTTTCACTCCTCATCCACATCAACATCTCAATCCATTCTAAGTCCTAATTCCCGGATTAATGGGGTCAAGCTTATAATGGCTAGGATACTTTTGTGGGGCTAGAAATAAGGCTTTAGGCTCAAACAAGGGGCTTCAAATCAAGGGATCATACATAGGTAGGATGAAAAGGAAAGAAATAGGCTAATGAAAATAAGTTCAATATCATTTGATCTAACAAGTAATGAATACATCTCCATTGGTTTCAAATTTCAAATAAGCATGCCATTGTCAAGTGGTAAATGCATATGGAAGAGTAAAAATCACACATGAAAAACCAAGGAATAAAATATACATTCCTTGTGGCCAAAAGATTTCTCACTTAGGTTCAAATTGTCGGATTGCTTTTCACTTAGAATTATGCATGCTCAATGTTCATTATATGCTCAAATTTGAAAATCAAAGTCATGGTAGGCAATCTTACAAAGCAAGTTACAAGGGGTTACATGATGATGCTTGTAATCACTATCCTAGGACATCTTAGCAAGGGTATTCATCCATCATGAAAATCAAAAAGAAAAGACTCAATCATGCAAACACACACACACAAACATGCAAATGCACACACAAACAAAAACACACAACACGAACAAGTAGCA
Organism: Polygonum aviculare; assembly: GCA_934048045.1. NCBI lineage: Eukaryota > Viridiplantae > Streptophyta > Magnoliopsida > Caryophyllales > Polygonaceae > Polygonum > Polygonum aviculare. The sequence goes on from OW204024.1 coordinate 9,055,647, forward strand.
TCTCCCAAACCACCCCATACTTAAACATCAATGTCCCCATTGATTAAAAAGTAAAGAGAGGGAAAAGAGAAACTAACTTGGGTTTGGAGCATTGTTGGAGAAGGTTCACCTTGGGGGAGGTTGAGGGAACGGAGAATCCGGGAACATCTTTTGTGCAAGCCAAGCATTGTAGGCAAATTGGGCTTGGCGGTCTTCATAGTACTCATCCCGGAAGTTGTCAAAGCCTCTAGTTGCATCTCGGAAATGGGCCAAATTTTGATCGTGGTGAAATTGGATTTGGGAATACAAGAAGTTTTGTTGAAGTCCGAGGGCGTCCATCTTGTCGCTGAGCATCTCCATGGTGGGGGGAACTTGGGTGCTAGACTCGCCACCTTGAGGCTGGAATTGTGGACCACCGGACCACTCGAATCCCGAAGGATTGGAGGAGTACGGGAACAATCCGGGTTGGGGACCCATCGTGTAGTCCATAGGATCATTGCCTTGCTGCCCCGCCTCGCCACCGACCTGGCTCTGCCCGAAGCCGACCCCTTCGTGTGCAACTCCACCTTCCTGGAAGTGGTCGTGGGCGACCTCAGGATGGTCGGCGCCGACCCCTTCCAGGGAGTCACGTCTTCCGCGTTTTTGCCTTGTTCTCGGGGTTGGGCCATCTCTTGGGAACCGACTCGGTTGTCTTCTTATGTGCTCATCTTCCAAGAGGATTTGATAGTAGGGGGAGGGATCTTTCGAAGGTGCCTAAGCATCATACCAATTAGGGAGGTAGAATAACTCACAATTTTCGTCGTTGAGGGGGACCTTGTGAGTGGCTCCGGTGGGATCGATGAAGTTGTTGTAGTAGCCAATCGCCTCAGTCCACTCAACCACCTTGGTGTTCAAATAGTAGCGGACGTCCATGCGGGTCACGGGCTTGGAGTTGTAGCGGGCAAGATCAACCTTGAGGGCGTGGGCAAGGAGGACCACCAACCAACCACATATAGTAAATTTCGGGTTCCTTCGTTGGTTGATGATGTTGTGGACGAACTCATAGGCAAAGTTCATTGTGGGGGCATTGGTGAAGAGGATGGAGGTCAAACACGCGAGCTCTCGCAAGGTGGGGCGGGAGAGCTCGTACTTGCACCAAATAGCGGCGCCAAGAATGCGCAGGATCACTTTGAAGACCGGACTAGCAATGTCTCGGGCATGTGGGTTGCTCGTGGTCTCGGTCTTGCAAGCTAGGTAGGACCACATCTTTTGAACGGGGAAGTCTTTTAAGGCGTAGGCTCCCGATGGTGAAGGGAGGCCTAGCATCTTGTTGAGCTTGGTGATGGTGGTGGAGTGCTTCTTCCCGCCCATTTGAAATTCAATCTTGGTCTTGCCGAAATCCGTCGGGTGTGGTCCCGAGATGGTGAGGGTGGCGGCGAATTCACAAGTAAGTGCCGGGTAATGTCTCGGGACGGGGTCCTCAAGGAGTCGTTCGGCTCCAAGTAAGCGGAACGCCTCCTCCACCGCGGATTGCATATGAAGACTCACATGCGAATCGGGATAGTAGGACCGAGCCTTCACCGTTTCCGCCATCATGTCCATGTAAAGTTGCATGTGCCCTTCGTCGCGGATCACCACGTCATCCATCACCGCCACATTCTTACCCTTCTTTTGTTTCTTGGATGCCCTTGAGGATGATGCCATTTCTCTACAAAACCAACAAGAAACTTCCAAGGTAATTTCCAATCCACACAACACAATCATCACACAAGAGATACACAACCAATTGCCAAAAGGTCACCCCATACTTGCTAGAGACACACACTTTCAAAATCTCATACGAAAATTCGCAATCAAGCATGTATAATCATGGAACGCAAGCAAGAAATGGGAAAGACTCATGCTTTAATCAATCAATTCATGGCAAGAGCAACTCAAATAGCATGTTTTCGAAGAGATTACAAGACAACCGGGGTCGGGGACGACCCATGGGAGCTCGCATATACACAATTACACGCCAAAACAAACAACAATTTCATTCGAACTCTGGAGATGGTCGGCCACGACCAGGGTGCGGTCGGCGCCGACCTGTAGCAGGTCATTCCGTTCGAAAAACAAAATCAGCTTAAGCCTCTTTAATGGCTACCAAAATCATGGAAAAATTCTATTGACCCAAGATCACCCAAACAAGCATAGATCAAGCAAGAAAGCATGCCAAAACTCAACAATCCACAACCAAACATGTAAATCTAAGCACACACAACCCAAATTTCATCATTCAAGCTCAAGAACACCCAAATCTAGATTTCAAACTAAACCCTCAAAATAACCCAAGTAAACTTGAATTTAAGAACAAAGGAGTAGATGAACATACCAAAAGAGTGTTAAACAAGATGAATGCAAGCGGAATAGGGGTCGGAGCCGAGGTTGTGGGAGGTCGGGGTTGTGGGTTTTTGGTATGGGTGGGTCGAAATTTCTGGGTTTTTGTGGAAGATTTGAGTAGAGGAAGGAAGATTAGGAAGGATTTTGGTGAAATTTGGGAGAAAGGGGCTAGATCTAGTGGTTATGGAACAAGAGGGATGAATGAGAGCTTGAAGGAGGCTATGGTAGCAAAGAGGTCGTGAATATGGGGCTGCTAGGTCGTGGGTGAAGAGTAAAAGAAGTGGGGAAGGGATAAAAATTGTAAAGAAAAAGTTCAGGGGCTTACTTGTAATTTCCTGAAATTTTTACACAATTTCTACCTTTCACCGGAGGGGGTCGGCCGCGACCACCAGGGGGTCGGCGCCGACCGTCATCAGGGGACTCTCCACCACTTTGTTCTTTCGGCTCCAACTTCTCGCTTCCGACCAAAGCCTCGGGTCCCTACAAAATACTTACGGAAATGCAAAGCAAACTACCTATCTACACTAAGAAAAGGGAACAACGGGTTGCCTCCCGAAAAGCGCTTTCTTTAACGTCTTTGAGCTAGACGTGGGATACCTTGGCTAGACGATGGTGGTGAGACCCCAAGTGGCTCGGATTTCTTCATCGGGATCCACCTTCTCATAGTACTTCTTCAACCGGTGGCCATTGACCTTGAAAATTCCTCCTTTGTTGTCTATGAGGTCGGCCGCGCCGTGTGGGTACATACGATGAACCGTGAACGGTCCACTCCACCGGGTTCTCAATTTCCCGGGAAAGAGGCGAAGCCGAGAGTTGAAGAGAAGTACTCGGTCACCTTCCTTGATGTTTTTGGGCACAAGCTTTCTATCATGCCACTTCTTTGTCTTCTCCTTGTAGATCCTTGAGTTTTAATACGCCTTGAGCCTCAACTCCTCTAATTCTTGCAAATTCATGAATCTTTTTGCTCCGGCCGCGTCGAGGTCCATGTTGAGCTCCTTGAGAGCCCATAAAGCTTTATGTTCAAGCTCGACGGGTAAGTGACATGACTTGCCATACACTAGGTTGAAAGGAGTGGTGCGGAGTGGTGTCTTGTAGGCGGTGCGGTATGCCCATAAAGCATCATCTAGCTTGGAGGACCAATCTTTCCTTGAGCGAGACACCGTCTTTTCAAGAATGGCCTTGATTTGCCGGTTAGAGACCTCCACTTGACCACTAGTTTGGGGATGGTAAGGCGTGGCCACCTTGTGAGAAACCCCATACTTGGTCAAAAGAGATTCAAAGCTCCTCTCAATGAAATGTGAACCACCATCACTAATGAGAACTCGGGGTACACCAAACCGGGGGAAAATGTTGGTCTTCATGAACTTAGCCACCACTCTTGCATCATTTGTTCTTGTGGCTACGGCTTCAACCCATTTGGAAACATAGTCAACCGCCACGAGTATATACTTATAGGGACCCGATGAGGGGAAGGGTCCCATGAAGTCAATACCCCAAACATCAAAGAGTTCCACTTCTAAGATTCCGGTGAGCGGGTTCTCGTTCCTCCATGTAATGTTTCCCGCTCTTTGGCATTCACCACAAGCGGTCACATAAGCTTGCACATCTTCGAACATAGTAGGCCAATAAAATCCACTTTGAAGAATCTTCACGGTGGTCTTGAATCCTTTAGCGTGGCCTCCCGTCGGAAGAGCGTGGCAATGACGGATTACTCCTTCTATCTCTTCATCCGGCACACAACGTCTAAAGATGTGATCACTTCCTTGCTTGAACAAGTAAGGGTCATCCCAATAGTAGCGCTTGACGTCGTGGAGGAATTTCTTCTTGGCTTGGGGAGTCAATCCATCCGGAACAATGCCACCTACAACGTAATTGGCAAAATCCGCAAACCACGGGGCTTGCACCCCCTTAATAGCATCTATTGAGTGCAAAATGGGAGAAGGAGAAGGAGGATTAGGAAGTACACAAGAGAGGTAAAAGATGTGACCTTGGGCGACCTCGCGCGGGGCCGCTTGCATACCGCCTCGATCACCATCAACAACCGGAGAAGGGGCAGAGGAGGTCGTGGCCGACCAACATGGGGTCGCGGCCGACCTCTTCCAGGAGCCTTCTTCTCGCGGCACTTCACAGCTTAGGAGAGTTTCGTCCGGGCGGGAGTCGTTGATGGGCACCATGATTTCGGACTCCGCAATGTGCTCGATGGTTAGTATTGAGAGGTGATCCGCCACAAGGTTCTCCGCCCCCTTCTTGTCTCGTATTTCTAGATCAAACTCTTGAAGGAGGAGCATCCACCGGAGCAAACGCGGTTTAGCATCTTTCTTGTCCATGAGGTAACGGACAGCGGCGTGGTCGGTGTAGACTATCACTTTCGAGCCAACCAAGTAAGAACGGAACTTCTCGAATGCGAACACCACGGCTAGAAACTCTTTCTCCGTTGTCGTGTACTTGCCTTGGGCCTCATCAAGCGTCTTGCTTGCATAGTAGATAGCATGAAGCTTCTTCTCTTTTCTTTGCCCAAGAACCGCACCTATGGCATAATCACTTGCGTCACACATGATCTCGAAGGGGAGTGTCCAATCCGGAGGTTGCATGATAGGAGCCGACACAAGAGCATCCCGGATCCTATGAAAAGCTTCAAGAAACTCGGGAGAAAACTCAAACACAACATCTTTCATGAGGAGGTTAGTCAATGGTTTGGAAATCTTTGAAAAATCTTGAATAAACCTCCTATAAAACCCGGCATGTCCTAGGAAGCTTCTAATCCCTTTTACGGAAGTGGGGGGTGGCAATTTTTCAATTAATTCAATTTTAGCTTGGTCCACTTCAATCCCCCTCTTAGACACTACATGTCCTAGGACAATCCCTTCTCTAACCATAAAGTGACATTTTTCCCAATTTAGCACTAGATTGGTTTCTTCACACCTCTTAAGAACTCTAGAAAGATTAGCAAGGCAAGAGTCAAAAGTGGTACCGTACACCGAGAAGTCATCCATGAAAACCTCCACAATATCCTCAATCATGTCGGAGAAAATGGACATCATACACCGTTGGAAGGTGGCGGGTGCATTGCACAGTCCGAATGGCATCCTCCTATAGGCAAATGTTCCGTAAGGGCATGTGAAAGTTGTCTTCTCTTGGTCATCAGGGTGTATCGGAACCTGCCAAAAACCACTATAGCCGTCGAGATAACAAAAGTAGTCGTGAAGGGTTAATCTCTCTAGCACTTGGTCAATAAAGGGCAAAGGAAAATGATCTTTCCTAGTGGCACTATTGAGTTTCCTATAATCAATGCACATGCGCCAACTAGTAGTAGTCCTAGTAGGAATCAACTCGCCCTTCTCATTCTTCACCACGGTGAGACCACTCTTCTTCGGGACTACATGAACCGGGCTCACCCATTTGCTATCCGAGATCGGGAATATGATTCCCGCATCAAGCATCCTCAAAATCCCCTTTTTCACCACTTCCTTCATGTTTGGATTGAGGCGTCGTTGATGCTCAATGGTTGGCCTATGTCCTTCCTCAAGAAAAATTCGATGCATGCACAAGGAAGGTGAAAGTCCACTCAAGTCCTCAAGCGAGTACCCAATGGCTTTCCTATGAATCCTAAGAACATCAAGCAACTTTCCAACTTCTTCCGCATTTAGATTTGCATTTACAATAACCGGAAAAGTGGAATTAGGGCCAAGAAACTCATACCTCAAAGACTCGGGAAGAGTCTTAAGCTCTGGAGTAGGCGGGGGCGGTGTAATAATGTCATCGTCTTCATCCGCCTTCAGAAACTCCTTCGCTTCGCCATCTTCATCTTCAATCAAGCACGTTGGCGTGATCCTGTCGGAGGTCGCGGGCGACCTAAGGAAGGTCGGCTCCGACCTATCACAGGGGAGGTCCGCTTCTCCTTCGTCATCTTCACTCTTGTACTCTCCGAGCAACGCCTTGACCTCCATAACTTCACCGGTCTCTTTCATGGTAGGGTTGAATCGGAACTCTACCACCTCTTCTCCAATCTCAAAAGTGAGGAGACCTTTCTTCACATCAATAACGGCACCGGCGGTGGCAAGGAATGGCCGTCCAAGAATGATGGGGACGACGGGATCTTCCGGCATTTCCATCACAATAAAATCATTGGGCACAAAGAACTTGCCGACTTGGATGGGAAAGTCGTCCACAATGCCGGGGGGTTGCACACAAGAGCCATCCGCCATATAGAGCCTCATGTTCACCGGAACCAAAGGACCCATGTTGGTCTTGGACCATATAGAAAGAGGGAGAAGACTAGCACTTGCACCAAGATCGCATAGAGCTTTGAATCGGTGAGCACCTATGCCAATGGTAATAGCAAACTTACCCGGATCACCAAGTTTTTCCGGGAGCTCTATAGACCGCACTTCATTGGTCAATTCGGACATTGACCGCTTCTTGGACAAGATTTACTTGAGAAATTTGGTGTAGGCGGGCATCTCATTCAACGCTTCGGCAAAGGGAATGGTGATGTTGAGGCCTTGGAGGACCTTTACAAAGCGTTTGAACTTTCCCTCCGTGAAATCATTAGCCTTTTTGGATGGGTAGGGGAGTACCTTCGTTGTCGGAGGTAAGGGGACGGAAATCGGGACTCTCTGAGGAAGGTCGGCCGCGACCTGAGGGTGGTCGGCTGCGACCTCCCCTGAAGCGGGAACAGGGTCGGTGGAGACCATAGGGGGGTCGGCCACGACCTGTTCCAGGGGAGTCTCGTCCTCTTTGTTCGCCGTTTCTTCACTTGCAACTCGGTCCGGCAACTTCTTCCCGCTTCTTAGGTGAACGGCGGCAATATGACCTCTCGGGTTCTCATCGGGGTGGCCCGGTAAGCGCCCTTGCGGTCGTGGGATTTGGGCCGCGAGATCACCGAGTTGGGAGTCAACGTTCTTTCTCCATGTGTCAAGATCTCCCAATCTCGTGTGGACACCTTTCAACTGAGTGGTGAGCTCGGTTCTCACCCCTTGCATCAATCCTTCTTGCAACTCTTGGACCCATGATGGCTCCGCTTGATAACCGGGAGGTCTATAAGGAGGGCCCCTTTGTTCTTGCGGAGGAGGTGGATAACCTTGGCCTTGGCCTTGGTTGTTCCATTGAGGATAGTTGTTGTTCCTCCCCGCATAAACATTGTTTTGGCTTCGGTAGGGTCCCCTCATATAGTTTGCCTCCGCATAAGCCTCGGCGGCCCGGACTTGCTCCACATTGGTACAAGAGGCGGCTGCGTGTGATTGAGAACCGCACTCTTGACAAGGAGGGCCGGCGGACTTGAAATAGCTCACTTGCTTCTTGAGCTTATTGATCTCGTCTTGCATAAATTGGAATTTCACATCTTGATCAGTGGGCTCACTACTAGGATCATAGAGCTTTCTTGGTGGAATCCGAACGGCTTGTTGGGTCCCATACATGGCATCATAGTTGGTGAGTTTGTCCATGAGACCCCACGCCTCGTCGGGATCCATCTCAATGAAACCACAATCGGTGTGGAGGTTGATGCGGTCTTTTGTTGCGGCATTTATTCCTTGAAAGAATATCTCTTGAAGGACATAAGGAGGTTGTCCATGGGTTGGACATTGCCGAAGAAGCTCCTTGAATCTCTCCCATGTTTCAACAAATGTTTCGTTGGGAAGTTGATGATAGGAGGTGATGCGCTTCCTTAGCTCGGTGGTTTTGGCCGGTGGAAAGAACTTCGTCATGAACAAGTCGTGCAGAGTCTTCCATGTAGTGATAGACCTAGCGGGCAAACTTTCGAGCCAATGAAGAGCTTTCCCACACAAAGACCACTTGAACGCCTTAAGGAGAACATACTCAAGTGAGACACCATCGGCGGCGATAGTGTCACAAAGATCGGTGAAGTTCTTGATGTGCTCCATGGGGCATTCGGTGGGCTTCCCTTCATATTGAGATCTTTTGATAAGAGTGATGAAGTGGGACTTGATCTCAAAAGCACGCTCTATTGCCGGGAGTACAATAGCGGACTCGGGAACCCTAAGCTCAGGATGCATGTATTGCTTAGCGTTCCTCGGGATGGCATCAAGCTGTTCTCGGAGGCGGGCGGCCTCTTCTCTTTCTTGCCGCGCAGCTGCGGCTTGAGCATCACGCTCCATTTGCATACGCTCCATTTGAGCACGAAGTTCGGCCATTTGATGAGCAAGAGCCTCAGCATCGGCCATTGCTTTTCGCTCTCTTAGTCTTCGGCGAAGGGTTCTCTCTATTTCGGGATCAAAAGGGAAATGGTCAATCACCCTTTGCGAACTAGAGGGCATACACCTGCGTTCAAAGCACTAAAGAAACGAATTAGTGACAAAAGAGGGGTTCGGGCTAGTCCCTCACCCAAAAGAAAGCTAGACTTGGAAACTTAAACCAACTCCCCGGCAACGGCGCCAATTTGTTGAGAGGGTTTCTCGAGCAAATAAAATTTGTCAAGACCCCGCTGAGTATAGCGAAGTCAGGATCGTCCACGGGAGCTAGTAGTTCTATAGTCTAGCGATCATACTACGAAAGTAAAACAAAACAAAACAAGGCTAAACAAGCAAACAAACGCAAAGCACAACCTTCAGGAGTAGGTCGAGGCCAACCCTAGGGAGGTCGATGCCGACCCTATACAGGACACACAAACACACGGAAAACAACACAGAGGAGGTCGCGGCCGACCCTGCAACTGGTCGCGGCCGACCTTTTTCTGGGCACGAGAGATTGGTTTTGTAAAATCAAGGAAAAACAACTAGGGGAGGGGATTCACCACACCACAAGCATGCTTTCGAACAATGATAAGGAACCAACTTAGCTTAAAACCTCGTAGGTGGTTTTCATCACAAAAGAACACATCAAGAGCCTCCATTTACATGAAAGGGTTAACATGCAATCCAACTTGTTCTTCGAAGGGTTCGACTTTCATCAAACCCGGATAGTCTCGGTTCACAACCTAATATTGCAATTAGTTTGCGAACAAGAACATTCCCCCTCCTTCAAGGGTTTTAAGCACACAAGAGAGATTTATGGGTAGAGATTTCAAGCTAAGCATGGATCCAAAACAACCAAGGTCTCAAATGCACTTTCATGATGGGTTTCACCCCAAACCCTAGCAAGCTAACTACTCACACATAATCAAACGCACAAACAAGGAAAGGGAAGAGGAAAACATCATCCAAAGCAAACAGCTTCAATTAAAAACAAGATCCACTTACAGACTTAAACAAACCCACAAATTCCTTCAAACACCATTGTTGTCTTCTTCTTCTTCCCTTCAACTAAAACAAGCTTCTTCTCCACTACCTTTCCTTACAAACAATCTCTCTCACTCTCACACTCTCCTTCTTCTCCTACACGTTCTTCTTCTTCTCCTTCAAACTCTTCTTCCTCCTCCTCAGCCAACACTCTCTCCTCTCTCTCCCTTGAGCCCTTTTCCCTCCTTGGAAAAGTCTGATTTGATAGGGAGACAAAATGGGACTTATAGCAGCCCACAAAAGCAAGGGGAGGAAGCTTCCTCCACTGTCACAACTCTGCCACACGCCTGCCACAGGTCTGCACAGCCGCCCACTTTTTCGGGTTTTGAAAATCCCGCCAAAAGGCATTACTTGCAGCGCACGGAGTAACTGTCGGAAGCTGAGAGTGGTCGGCCGCGACCTAGGGGTGGTCGGCGCCGACCCACTGCAGGGCGTGGATTCTTTCGCGTTTTGCTTCGGTCTTGCTTCAATTGGTTGGACTTTTGTTGGGTGCCTTTGCCCTTTTGCTCCTTGATTTCCTTGAGTTCTTTGTACTTCATGGGGGCTCACTTGATTGCAACTTTGGATTTTTGGGCTCTTGACATCTCGACTCTTGACAACTACCGGTTCCTAGAAAGCTCCGAAAATGCATGAAAACGTCTCCAAAAAGCTCCAAATTCCTACACAACACGAAACAACACACAAACGACTCCAACTCTCGAAAGAGAGCCGAAATCTTATGCAAAGCACACAAACACAAAGGAAAAGCATGCAAAACGAGCTAGAAAACTATCTAGAAAAACAACTAAAAAGCGCGACATCAATCCTGAGTTGTTTCTCTTGATTTTCCTTGTTTTTAGCTATTCTTTCCCTCTCTCGAGTCTTTTGGTGCACTCAACGAACGAACTCCCGAGCGTTCGACACCCTACCTTGTACTACTACGGGGTTCGGTTTTTAATTGAATTTTGGCGCCGTTGTCGGGGAGTTCTACTTGCTTGAGGTACCACTTTTGTTGAGTCTTTGATTTTGTAGTGATTTGGGTGAGGGATTAGCCCAAACCCCTTGTTTGTTTTGATTTGGTTTGGTTTATGTCTTTGATTATAGGTGTATGCGAGCTCGTTCCGCCCGAGGAACACTTGAGTTCGACTTTGTGAGTGACCCGGAAAGCTTCATCAAACAAGCCCGAAAGAAGAAGAGAATGGAGAACCAAGCACTACATGATGATGAGGTTGCTAGGTTGAGGGCCGACATGGCTCGTATGCAACTTGAGATGGAAAACCGGAATGCCAAAGTGAGGAGAGAGCGTGAGCAAAGGATGAGATTGGAGGCTTAACTCAACACCCAACCCCGGAATGCAAGCCAATACATGCATCCGGAGTTGAAGGTGCCGGAGCCGGCCATTGTCTTACCGGAGGTTTCAACGAACTTCGAGATCAAGACTCAATTCATATCACTTATTAAGAGGGACCAATTTGAGGGGCGACCGAATGAGTGTCCGATTGAGCATGTGAAGAGGTTCAAGGATATGTGTGAGACTATCTCGACGGATGAATAGACGCTAGAGTACGTGCTACTCAAAGCTTTCAAATGGTCGTTAGGAGGCAACGCGGCACATTGGCTAGAGAGCCAAACTCCTCGATCCATCACAACATGGTGGGCTCTTAACGAGGCATTCTTGATGAAGTTCTTCCCACCAACAAAAACAACGGAGCTTAGAAGGAAGATAGCAAGTTTCCAACAAGGATCAAACGAGCCACTCTTTGAGGCTTGGGATCGGTTCAAGGAAATGTTGAGGCAATGTCCAACACATGGGCAACAACCATATGTTCTCCAAGACATATTCTTCCAAGGAATCAACCCCGCCACCAAGGATAAGTTGAATCTTCACACCGATTGTGGGTTCATCGATTTGTTACTGGAGCAAGCATGGGAGTTACTTGATAAACTCTCTGACTATGAAGCCATGTACGGAGTGAGCCAAGTCAACAAGGAGGCAAGAGTCCAAGGAGATGGTACAAGGAGGCTCTATGACCCAAAGATTGAGGAGGTCGACAAGGATGTGAGACTTCAATTTCTTGAGGAAGAGTTGACTAAGTTGAGGAGGCAAATGACTCATTTCAAGCAAACCTCAAAGGCATGTGAAGAATGTGGATCTTTCAAGCATAACGCACAAGAGTGTCCCAATGAACGCCAAGTTCGCTTGGCCGAGCAAATTGAGGAGGCACACTTTGTTCAAAGAAACTATGGAGGAAGAGCCAATTTCAACAATGGAGGTAATAGAGGAAATGGACGGTGGAATCAAGGCCAAGCCAACGGCTACAACAACAACTACAACCAAAATGAGCCAAGGGCCCAACCACCACCATACCGACCTCCGGGGTTTTATGAACAAACTCCACAATGGGCACAAGACTTGAAAACTCAATTTAGCAATGTTGAGAGGCGAGTTGATGAAGTGAGCACTCAATTCAAGGAGTTTGGTGTATGGAGAGGACAAGTTGACAACCAATTTGCTCACATTGCAACTCAACTTCCGAGAGAGAATGGGAGACTCCCGGGCCGACCCGAGGAGAATCCCCGTGCCCCACAACACCAAAATGAAGTCCGAGCTATTGGGTTGAGGAGTTGTCGGAGCTTACCCGAGCCACATGTGTCGAGACCAAGGGAAGAGAGTCAGACCGAGTTACCCAGCAACTTGGGCCAGACGTGCCACGATATCGAGCCAGAAGTCAGAAGAGGTCCCCTACCTAGGACCGAGGAAGAAGGGATATCGGGCCCGACATGCCCTGAAGTCGGTCCGACATCCCAGACATCGCTCTGCCCCCAGACCGAGGACCAGAACATCGGGCCCGACATTGAGCCTACATCGGTCCGAGCAGAGAAGGATGAGAGTGAGCCAAACCGGTCCAAGGAAATCGATCCCAACAAGAATCAAGTCGGCACAACTCTTCCTTACCCATCAAAGAAGCCCAAGGAAGTTGTAGAGGGCAAGTTTAAGAGATTCTTGAAGCTTTTGCAAGGGTTGAACATCACAATATACCGTTCACCGACGCTCTAAATGAGATGCCTTCATATGCCAAGTTCTTAAGAGAGATTTTATGCAAGAAGAGGTCGATAGTGGAAATGCAAGATGAGGTGAAAATCATGGAGCTACCTCAAAAATTGGGAGACCCCGGGAGATTTGCAATAACCGTGGGTATTGGATCTCAAAGTTTCCAAGCTCTATGTGACCTCGGAGCAAGCGTATCGGTTATGCCCATGAGCATTTGGAAGAGGGCTAACCTTGGTGAGATTGAGCCGGTTGACATGTCTCTCACAATGGCCGATGGTTCAACTACAAAGGCCATGGGAATTTTGGATGATGTCCCGGTTAGAGTGGGGAAGTACTTCGTCCCCGAAGACTTTGTGATTCTTGACATGAAGGAAGATCCTTTGGTTCCTATTATTCTTGGAAGGCCGTTTCTAGCGACGGCGGGAGCAAAATTTGATGTGAAGAATGGAAAGGTGACTTTTGAGATAGGGGAAGACAAGGTAGAGTTTCACTTCAACAAAGCTCTAAATGAACCGGATGCCTTGGCAATCTTGAAGTTGGAAGAAAATGCCAAGAGAAAAAGGGAAGAAGTGGAAACCACAAGAGAAGAAGAAGCACCTTTAAGGAGACATGAAAGAGTCAATGCCCAAGTTCAAGAGAGAGAGTTGATGGATCCATTTGAGCACCAAGAGGAGTCAAGAGGTGATGATAGTCCAAGGAGCAAGGAAGAGTATCCTTCTACGTATCCTTTTGATGTTGGAGACTCTTTTATTTGTTTGAGTGATTTAAAGGAGGATCTAGGAGAAAGTTATTTATGCTTGAGTGATTTGAAAGAGGATTTGAGCTATAATGTTATTGAATCTCCTAGAAATTCTCTAGATGTTTGTGATGTAGGGAAGGAAGATCAAGATGAGAAGGTGCAAGAGATACATGCCTATGCTTTGGAGGAGAAAGGTGAAAGAGAGTTGGAATTCCATGCCTACATCAACCACAAGTGGTGGTTCTACGGCTATGAAAGGAATGGCAATGGACATGACTATGGTGACCAATTCACTATCTTTCATCCACCATGAAGGTTGAGATTAGAAGTCAAGCTAATGACTTAAACGAAGCGCTTCTCGGGAGGCAACCCGAGCCTAGTAGGTTTATTTTCGTAATTTTAGTTTAGTTTCCTTAGCTTAGCTTAGATTCTCTCTAATCTCTCCTTAGCATGTATTTTTGTGGATTAGTGGTGTTATTTGTGCTTCATGATTGAGTAGAGGTAATGGTGAAAATAATAAAAGGATTTGTGGGAAATGAAGTAGCATTGATGGAGTAATTTTTGGTGGTCGGACCAAACCGGGTCGAGGTGCCCAGAACATCAGGCCCGACTTAGGTAACTCGGTCCAACAACTCGGTCAACTTTGGTCAAGAGTTGTGGAAAATACCAACTATACCCCTCTGACCTAGATTTTGTTTCTTTCCCATTTAAAGCCCTCTTTCCCTTACCTAACTTCATCTCCCTCATAACAACCACCCCAAAAATACCCATCTCCTTCACCAACACCAAAATCGGCCCTCTCCTCCATCACACTCGATCCACCCTTGCTAAACCTCAACCATCTCGATCCAACACCACAAACACTCCCAAACATCAAATCCAAAGAGAAAATCCCAAAACCTTCATTGTTCTTCACATCTCCTCTTGACCTAAGTGGAGCAAGTTGGGTTCTAAGTAGATTGATTGCTAGCAAGTCTAGATCTCTTCAATTTTGGTATGCAAACCTCGATTCCTATCTAATTCCTTGTGAAATTTCATGCTTTCATTGCTTGAATTGAGTGTTGCCCTGTTTGAATGAGTTTAGATCTTGAGCATCGATGGAGTTTTGCATGAATAAGAGAATTTGTTCTTAATTGTTGATTGTGCATGATTGAACCTCCTTGGAACTTCGATTGGTGAAGATAAATGATTGATATTGGATTCTAGAAGCATGATAGGTTGATTTTCGGGTGAGCTTGTATGAGAAGACGAGTTTAGAACCGGAACGAGATACCTAGGTACCTCGGACCCGACATAGAGAAGTCGGTCCATCACTTCGGACCGAGGTTGAGAGCACCTCGGGCCCGACGTTTTAAGTACGTCGATCCTTGTTCTAGTAATCTTTCTCTTGTTTTGATCTTAGGATTCATGAGTTTGATTGTTGGTTATAGCTTGATTATCATGATATATATATTAGCTTGACCATTGTTTTGTGATCCTTTGTTCATACATGTTGGATTGATGTTTTGAGGCTAAGTATGGGGTCATTCTTGTGTGCTACGTTGTTAGTTGTAGATATGTGTGTGCGAATGTTGAGGTTGTATGGATGGGGTCATTTTGAGGCTAAGTATGGGGTCATTTTTGAGGCTAAATGGTTTCAAGTTTGGGCCGGGAAGGAGAACCCATTTGGAGAACCGGAGGGGACGATTGAGTGTAGAAGTCGTGCCCAACACATTCGTTTTACCACTCCCCAACCTTCTCCGGAGTCCGATGAAGAGCACAACAACTTTGAATTTGCAAGAAGGGAGGCCATGGATGTTGACACGCAGCCCGAAGAAGATGAAGGTTACCAAGGATTTCTAGCCGACCAAGCTCCCACACTATTGGCCCGAGATGCAGGGCACCTCGGGCCCGACTTCCACCAAAGTTGGTCCGATGCCTATTTGCCCGAGTCGGTCCCGAGACGCTTTGAGAGAGGAGAAGGAAGCGGAGCTAGGCAAGAGCAACCGCATTTTGGAGGATACGAAGGTTACGCCCAATGGTATGGGCCCGGAATGGTCTTCCCCGAGCCTCAACAACCGGTGGACATGGCATTCCTAGCCAACCAAATGGCTCACCTTCAACTCCAACAATCAAGCATGCTACAAGAAGGCCACCAACTCAACCTTCAACAACAACAAATGAATCTTCATCAACAACAACTCTTCCAACAACAAGAAGTCTTCCAAGCTCAATGTGAAGAAATGAAGGCGTGACGTCGACGATTTGAGGACGGTGGAGGACCAAAGGTGGAGGGTTTAAGAGAGCTTCAACGATTGGATGGTCGGGAACTACCCTTCCCGAGACGACCCATGGACGCACCCTACACCTCAACTCCAACCACCAAGTCAAGATCCTTACCAAGCCCAAGTGTACGACCGGGAAAGACAAGCGAGGATCCAAAGAGGAAGTCGCCGAGGGCGTCCTTCCAACTAAATCTAGACATGCCAATCAAGAATAAGAAATTGTGAGCTTTTCTAACTCTCTTCTCTTTTATTTTGAGTTTTGATTTCTTTGTTTTGATGAGTACATCAAAATTCTAAGTATGGTGTGGGGGTTAGTTGCTCATAGTTTCATGTGTTAGTTTCTTGTGTTTGTTCTTAGTTTGTTTTGGGATGTTTTCTTTTGGATAAGTGGCATGGTATGTTTCATGAATGATGAATGAAGTTGATTTGGTTTGAATGGATGAGTTTGTTGTTTGCCTAAATTTTTTGGCATAACCCTTAAATATGAAATTATTCATGTAATGGGGTACAATATATATATATATATATATAGAATTAGGTTCAAGTGATACTAGTCCTTAGAGTGATACAGAGTGAATAATTTTGGGTCATTAGATGTAGACCAAATCAATGGCCATGATTAACTTAAAAAGGAGACGCTATTTTGTGAAATTGGGTTCAAGTCGATCGTGTATTCGTGTCCCTCCCTCACAAACGCCTCCCTCTCCTCTCTCGATCGTTCGTCCTTCTTCGTCGGAAACCGCCAGCAAGGTCGTCTTCTCCGCCGGCTAGGCCTCGCTCGTTCATCCCTCTCTTCGTCGGCAAGCCCGCTCGTTCGTCCCGCCAGCAAGGTCGTCCAGATCTAGATCTGTGGGGAGTCGGAGCTTCTTCGCCGCCTGTGTTGATTCCGATCGATCTCAGAGGTTTATCATCGTCGGCGGTGTCAGGTACAAAACCTAATTTCGCCGGATCGTTTTCTTATTTTAGATCTGATTCCGATCGATCGATCTTTGATCTCTTCCTTTTCAACAATATCGTCTTTTCTTTGATCAAGTTGTTCTTGATTCCGTTGCTTGCATGGCAGCCATCGCACAAGACCTTCATGATCAAGAAGAAGCTAGGGAAGAAATGCGCCACAATAGTCCCATTCCCTACAGAATCCGTATGCGAACTGACAACACAATTAGGTTTGTCTCTTTCTCTCTCACTCTAGTTTCAGTGTTATTACGATCGTTAGTGCTTTCTTCTGCGTAATTCATGAGAACTGTATCATGACTTTGATTCCGTAGTCTGATTTTCGGTTTCTAGTGTGCTTATGTGGACTGTTATTGAGCTTATTTTCATCAATGTTTGTTATAAAGTTGGCAGATTAGGGTTTACACTCTATTTTTTGGCAATTATTATCTGTTGGATCCTTCAAGATTAGAGTCCACACGGTAAGTCTGACTGTACGCATATGTGTTCTTATCTTATGTATATTGGCCAATTTGAAGCTCAAAGTATTCATGATGCGTTTAACTTATTGGCTATTCCAACAATGCTCATGCCTTGTGCTAAATTGATTCTAGGCTATGTGATGTGCGCAGTGATCATGCTACTTCTATACGTAGTTGCGAAAGCATTTTCTCATCTATAGCACCTAAATTCACCTTTGCAGTTGTGTTGCAATTCTTTTTCGAGAATTCCTTGTCTGTTAGTTAATATGCATAATGATATGTGTTGGTGCCGAGCACAACTAATATATACCTTAGGGCATGTTTACTTGGTCAAAACACTTCCACTACAAAGTGACATCGGAAGATAATTATTATTTGAAAGTATCTACTATATCTCAAATAAAGATATGGATTTGTTTTATGAAGAGTTTTCAATTATTTTGCTGCTCTCTGTACGTATCTTCACTCAATTGTTTAAAGTCATTCCCTGCTCCATTTGTAGGTGATGTGCTCGCATTGGGGGTTTTTGGCTGTGGACACTGGGACAAGAAGTGGCAAATCACTGGTTTCAATTATACAGGCTGGATACCCTAGACAAAGGATTATGCAATGTAGTGTATTAAAATATCATGATTATGCAATGTAATTTTGGGAGTTTTGTTGTATTAAAGCACGTGGAAAAATGGATTTTAACCTGAATGTGTAATTATGTATGGGCTTTTTATTATCCTACTTTTTATGTATATAATGCATATAGTATATTAAAAAAACACCATGCATACAGTGTATTAAAATAATGCATACGACGTGATATATAATGCATATAGCTAACGTAATTTCATCATTATACAACTAATAAAACAACATGCATATAACCTTTAAAATCATGCATATAGTGTATTAAAATAATGCATACGAGGTGTTATATAATGCATATAGGTAACTAACTTCAGGTCCTATAATTTCGGGATTTGGGGATTTGATGTATATAACTTACAAAAAACACCATGCATATAACCTAGAAAATCATGCATATAGTGTATTAAAATAATGCATACGACGTGATATATAATGCATATAGGTAACGTAATTTCATCATTATGCAACTAATAAAACAACATGCATATAACCTTTAAAATCATGCATATAGAGTGTTAAAATAATGCATACGACGTGTTATATCATGCATATAAGTAACTAACTTCAGGTCCTATAATTTCTGAATTTGGGGATTTGATGTATATAACTTACAAAAAACACCATGCATATAACCTAGAAAATCATGCATATAGCGTCTTAAAACCATGCATATGACGTGGTATATCATGCATATACATAACTAGCTTGTTTTATTAAAATCATGCATATGACGTGTCATATCATACATACAGATCAACGGTCCAGATTTATCCACTGTGTAGCTCTATAAGACTTGTTTTATTTGAACCCACCTCTATATATATATAATATTTTTTAAAAAAAAGTAATTAGTGGCTTATTTCCAGATTTATGAATAGTATATTCATATCCGGAGAAGCATACTTGCTTGAGAGTGGCAAAATTACGTACACAACACATGTAATTTAATAGCTACAAATTACAATCCCTAATTAAAAAGAAAAGGGGATCAAAATAAAATAAGGTCATCAAATAAAAACGTTAATGGGCCAATATTTCAATGGCAAAGGGGAAGATACGTAACAGAGGGGAGAATTGAAAGAGCGGTTTTGGACACGGGTAGTTACCTAACTACCATGGCCATTGCTCTCTATATATATTCTCATGGCTGTGAGTTTCGCCGGTTACTAAAAATTTCAAAAGGTGAATCTGCATTCTTGCAAGGAGAAAGAAGACCCCAGTATTGATCAAAGAGACACAACGTGCATACAGTACATCATCTACTATTCATTCAACATACTGAGAAAGGTAGTGCATGTATATATTTACATGCATTCTAATCCCTCTTAAAAGAGATGTTTTTCAAAACCGATTTTGTGGCCCGGGAGGAACCGAGTGGATCCGAACGCCACGTCAAAAATTGATTTCGTTTTAAAACATATTTGAAAATGGGTTAACGTCATGGCCTGGGAGGAACCGAGTGGATCCGAACACCATGTACGCTAACTTGTGGCCTGGGAGGAACCGAGTGGATCCGAACACCACACCAATAAACGTTTTCTACGCCGTCATAATGCCGAAATTATCCCAGGAATTCTTTCATACTTCACCAAATTCTGTTTTTCGTGAAGGGTCACCCTTATTTAATATATAAGTGCCTGGGATTTACTAATATAATTGGATCTCGTATACACAGAGGTCTTACATTCATATATATAGTGACTGAATGATCAAAATCTGAAAACTCAACAAAGTTTGTAGGCATACGTGTGAATTGGTCCAATTGGAAAAGGTCAAATTTGAAAAGCCCAACTTGAATTTGCCGTGCTTGAGTGCAAAGTTAAAAAACATGTATAGGGATTCATCAATAAGCCAGTACATGATACAGGACGGCATTCTTTGACTTCGCCGAACGTGTACCCGCACAAGCATGGCCATATGTAATTAAGTTTTGAAATTACAATGTAATTAGGGGGTTTGAATGTTAAACCCTAAATAATACAATATCATGAAGTAAGAGTTGATCAAAGGAATTTATAATCATGAAAGAAGAGAAAATCATTAAGAGCCAAACTTGTAAATTGGTTGACTTATTTTGAAAAACCAGTTTGAGAGCCTGCGTTAATTTGATTCTGAGAAGACGTAGGTTTTGATTTGAGAAATTCGATATTAATTAAGAAGTAAAAAAAAATATCTTTTGATCAAAATAACACTATTCAGATTTAGTAAAGTATTTTCATTTATTTTTCCCACAAACTGATTTTATATGGCCCAAATTGAGATATATAAATTAATGGGCCCAAAATTCTGAATTTATATTTAAAATTTGAATTCAATCGTGGGTTAAGGAAGAGAGAAAGAAATTTATTCATATTTGGTTAACTAAGTTACTTGGCATAGTATGTGTATCAAAAATATATATACTATTATGTTGATCAAGTTACGTACAAACGTTTCCTCAAAAAAAAAAAAAAAAAAGTTACGTACAAACGGCATGAACATATAGCCCCATATGTACGTGGTTAGCCTTTCGCTTATATAGCGATATTAATTAAGATTATAAAGTAAAATGCCCACGTGTAAATCTAACGTGAGTTTTAAGTTTAATTTTGTCAATCGTTAAATAAAAAATGATTGATTAAGTTTAATATATAGAACTACGTATGATTTGATCCCGTTACGTACGGGTACGTAGGAAATTTAACGTATGCACACGTTAAGTTCAATCACAAACCTTCAATCAAATTCTAATGTCTTTAAGAACTACGTTTGACTTGATTCCATATCATATAAATGGATACGTAGGAAATACGACATAAAATATGATTATGTTGTATTCAGTCGCAAATCAAATTAAATCAAATTAAATTAAAAATATATAAAAATCCTTAAGCCTTATGTTTGATAGTGAAGAGATTAGACAACCCTTCCTAGAAGGTGGGTTTGATCTTATTCACATCACGCAGATGATAGTTGGTTCGAATCCGAGCAACCCTTCCTAGAAGGTGGGTTCGGGTTTATTCCGCTGATGCATGAAAATCAAACATAAACAACAAAACAAAACAAGTAAACAAATAATACATTTTGAACTACGTAAGGCTTGATTCTCTAGAAAAGAGATACGTAGGCAACCTGTAAAATTGGGTGCAGCCCAAATCATAAAATTATAAAATATTTTGTATCGATATTACTTTAAATCAAAAGAGTCAAAAGAGAGGGTCGAACTAAAATAAAAATAATTATTATATGTTTTGCAATTTCGTGTACATTTTTGCTCAACATTTGTTTTAGTTTTTGATAAAAGTTTTGCAAAAATCCATAAAAATTTGAAAAATTTAGTGTGAAAACAACAAAAAGATTTTGTTTTTGGACTAGGAATTCCCTATATTAGATGTTTAATGAAGGCTAATGATGATGTGAGCATGTAAATTCCTTTGCATATTTTTGGCTAGTTTAGCCTCTAAATGGATGTTGCTTTTGATGTGATGAGATATCTTGCTTGCTTTTATTGAGCACATGAGTTCTAGGATGAGTTTTTATGCAACTAAGTATGAGTGACCCTTGTGAGATATCTTTTTGGCCATTTTAGGGATACTTGTTCATGATTGCATATCCCTCATGTTTCTTGTGTAAATAGCTCATGCATGCTTAGTAAAACTTGCTATTGCGGTGTTTATCTATTTTCCAAGACCAATATGAGATTTGTTCTATGCTTTGTCACATTGATTTGAACTTTATTTCATTTAGTCACAAAATGTTCCATATCCTACCTTGAAGATAAACCGTTGTTTGTAGCCCCGTTCTAGCCTAGACCTTTGCTTGAAACTCCTCAAAAATATTGATCCTAGCCTATATGACTTGACCCTTATGGGATTGGACTTTAGTGAGAGGTTTTGGAATGTATTTGGAGAGTTGAGGTTCTCTTGGGTGAAGGGCAAGGAATGAAGTTATAAACCAAGTGGGTAATGCATCTTTGTTGAGTATAAAGTGAAAAGAAAGAAAAGAAATGTTGGAAAAAGTAGTGGATTGAAAGCAAAAGAGCTTAAGTGGAGAAAAGGCTCCCGACCGAGTAACAAGTGACCTCGGGCCCGATGTGTAGTGCAAGTCGATCCTATGTGAAAAGTGTGAAAAATCCAACAAAAAAAGTATAAGTGCAAAGATGAAGTGGAATGTAAAGTGAAAGAGTGGGTTGAGAAGAAGAAATGTCAAAGTCTTTTGGGTGAGAGTGAAAGTTGAAAGTGGAATAATTTGTTGAAGTTGGTGAGAGACTAGAAAGTTTAATCCCCATTGTAAGCACCACAAGACCAAAATGATTCCTACCTTGAGAAATACCAAAAGCCACATTACAACCCGGCCGAATGGAACCTCTTTGAGGACCTCCATTGAGCCAAGTTCATATTCTTTGTGTGCATTATAATAGGCATCTCTAGGTGGAGGAATTGGTGATATTAGCTTCAATAGTAAAGTCTTTACTTGCATGATTGTTGAGTATGAGTGATTATTGCTATACCTAAACACATGATAAGTGATACACATTTTCATGTCCCTAAAGTGAGGCTTAGTTGCATAGACTTTATTCCTATGAACGCTTGATCATGTGTGATGACGTAATCTTGCTAGTATATCTATCACTTGTGCTTAATTGTGTTTTCATATGAGGCTTTACTTGAAGATTATGCTTCGGTCTTGCTTACATTGTTATTGCTTGAGGACAAGCAAGTTTAAGTATGGGGTATTCTGATGTCTCTCATTTTGGTGGTGTTTTAGTGGTTAATTTCCCTTGTAAATAGGTGTCTTTTGTTCCTTTCTTTGTTAGTTTTGTTCCTTTTTTAGCTTAGATTCCGATTTTCTATGAGATTCGGAGACTATGCGAATTTGTTGCGTTTTGTAGGTCATTTGGCGTGTTTTGAGGAAGCTTCGGAAGGAGTCCCTAAGGAGGAGCAAGGCATGAGCGTAAAGGAGCGGAAGAGCCGAGCGATCAATGAAGAGGAGCTCAAGAAAAGCCAAGAAGAGAAGAGGACCGAGGCCAGGATCGAGGTGCCCAGCAACTCGGGCCCGATATCGACTCATGGAGGCCCGGACCGAGGTGTGGCAAGTCGGGCCCGAGGTTCCTCCGTGTCGGTCCAAGTCGGCGAAGTGTAGATTGGGCACCAAGGCACACAAATGTGATCTACCATTTTTGCCCTTCTTCTATTTTGGGTATTCTTGGCCCCTAATTAAAAGGAGAGAAGACAATTAGAGGATGATCGAAGCTTAGACACATCTAATTACTCTCAAAGGCTCAAGGAAGACTTGGAGAGCAAGGAGGAAGAAAGGAGAGGAGAAGAAGAGGAGAATTCAGTGGAGGATAGCTAGATCTAGGAAGGATTGTGAGTTTGAACTTGTTTTCATCTGCAATTTGTGGATTTGAGATTGGATCTTTTGATTTCCCTTTGAATTGAATGAAATTTGGCTTTGCTTTGATTTAGATGATTGAGACTTGTTTTCCTTGTGAACTGATTGCTTGTTACTCTAGCCTTATGGAGTAGATTCCATTGGTCTTGGGCTATGGGGGAAACCCCTATCTAGGTTGGGTTTGAACCCCAATTCCATAGCCTTGAGTGCTTGATCTAGGAATCCACTCTACATAGAGCTACAATATCTTGTGGAAGCAAGGGATCAAGGGCTTGTGATTGGCAAGAGTGAGTGAAAGCAATCTTTTGCCTATCACTTGAACTTGTATCGAAATGGGAGGTAAAATTCCCTAGGGTCGATATGTAGAGTGGTGGGATCGAAGGCGAACAACCTCGATTCTACGATCAACACTTATTGGCTGAGTTGGGGTGGAATTACCCACATCTAGTTAGGGAAGGAACCCAAAAACCCAAGACCGATCTCTTCTATTGCCTAGTCCGACATTCCCAGACCTCGGGCCCGACTTCAGTCTGTGTCGGTCCCGTGCAAAACCTACGTCGATCCTTCTCGGGCCGAAGTGACCCATGTCGTTCCCGAGTTGTTTCTCTTGATTTTCCTTGTTTTTAGCTTTTCTTTCCCTTTCTCGAGTCTTTTGGTGCACTATACGAATGAACTCCCGAGCGTTCGACACCCTACCTTGTACTACTACGAGGTTCGGTTTTTAATTGAATTTTGACCCCCCAATCCGGACCGATCAATCGGCCCTAAGTCGAGCCAACTCATCATCACCATGGAGAGCTTGGTTCTCCATCCTTTTCCTTCTTCGGGCTTCTTTGAGAATACTTTCCAGATCACTCACAAACTCAAGTGTTCCTCGGGAGGAACAAGCTTGCATACAGCTACAAAGCAAAAATACAAACCAAAACAAATAAAAAACAAACAAGGGGTTTGGGCTATTCCCTCACCCAAATCACTACCCAAGCACAAAAGACTCAACAAATTGGCACTCAATGCACTTAGAAATCCCCAGCAATGGCGCCAATCTTTTAATCGCTCACGAATGCGAGGGTCTAGAGATACAATTTATAACCCGACCCCGTTGTGGCACGTGGTGGGTGTCAAACGCTCGGGAAATCTACTCGATTGAGGGGCCTAAACACTAGAAAGCTGGAAAGGAGAACTTCAAACAAAGGAAAACAAAGAGAATAGTCGGGACCGACACAAGTGTCACGTCGGGCCCGATGTTGGCGACAAAGAGGGAAGTCGGGACCGACGTAGAGCAAGTCGGGCCCGATGTAGCTGGTGATGTCGAACTCAAAGATTTAAAGGTAGATCTTGGGCTTTTGGGTTCCTTCTCTAGTAGATGTAGGCTTTTCCACCCCAATTCAAGCAATAAGTGATGATCCTCGTAGGATCGAGAGCTTTCGCCTCGTTCCCACCACTTCTACATATCGATCATTGGGGAAATTGATTTCCCTTCCGAAGCAAGGTCTTGTGATGACAAATTTCCACTTTTGCTTTCTTTTGCCAATCACAAGCCTTGATTCCTTGCTTTCGCGAAGGAATTGTAGCACTATGTAGAGTGGGTTCCTAGATCAAGCACTCAAAACTTATGGAATTGGGGTTTCTAGCCCAACCTAGCTAGAGGTTTCCCCCATAACCCAAGATCAAGGAGATCTACTCCATTTGGCAAGTAATGAAAGCAAATAAATCACAAAACAAGGCAATCATCATCATCATACTCAAATCAAGGCCAAATCTCATTAACAAAGCAAAAGCAATCCACAAATTCCAATCCAAATTTCAAATCCACAAAGTCTAAACAAAGCAAAGCTAGACTCACAATTCTCCTAGCAATCTCCTCTCCTAGGCCGATTCTATCTCTTCTCTTTCTCATCTCCCTTCTCCTTGCTTTCCAAGTCTCCTCTTGAGAGCCTTGTGAGTTGATTAGTGTCTAAGTGTGTGATTCTCCCTAATCCCTTTTGCTCCCCACATTAGAAGACAAGAGAAGCCTTTTGTAGATGAGGGGTAATTGTGGAAGTCTACAATTTCATGCCTTGGAGCCCAATCCACTCGAGACCGACTCGGACCGACACGGGATGACCTCGGGCCCGAGGTGCTGGGCAAGTCGGTCTGAGGTAAAAATCGCATCTCGGGTCCGGCGTTGCTTGTACCTCGATCCGGTCCTCGTTCCACCTCCTCTTCTTGGCTTTTCCTCTCGTTTTCTTCATGGCTTGCTCCTTTCCTTCCTCCTTAAGCTTGGGCCTTGCTCCATGTTTTGATTCTCCTTCAAAACGACCCTTGATCCATGCCAAAACACCTACAAAACACATAAAACGCGCATAGTCTCCGAATCTCATAGAAATATGGGAACTAAGCTAAAAAGGAACAAAACACACAATAAAAGAGGAAGAAAGAAACATATTTACAAAGAAAATCACATATAAAACACCACCAAATAAGTAGGCATCATCTGGTGTCTTCATTTGCTTCATTGCACAGAGTACATTCCAGAGGAACCGACCTTGTTTTGCTTGTAGTCTATCCTTGGTTGGTAGTCCATTCTTTTCTATCTTCCAAAGGAAATTCTTCACTTTTGGTAGCGTGTCTAGCTTCCAAATCCAACTATTTTGGCTTCGGGTAAGTCTGTCAGTTTTTGCAACTAAGTAATAGCCGAGGCCGTGGAAAACCAGTCATTTTTACTTGGTGCCCAGTATAGGCGGTCCTGCAGATGTGTTTTCGGGATTTGGATTGCCATAATTTTGTCAACAATGTTACGTGGGAGTATTTGTATGAGTTCTTCCCTAATCCATTCCTTTAATCATTAATACAACTGTTCACTTTCCGTTCTTCGTTTATGTTATCGGTGTCTAATCCATTCCAGTATAATGCACCGATTATATTGTAGAAAGAACTCATACAAATACTCCCACGTAGGAAGTTGATTTAGGAATGTTTGGAAGTCAAAGAGGTTGCAGGCGAAATTATGAAAATCATTCGAGATATGTATGAGGGGTCAAGGACGTGTGTGTACTCGCAAGGAGGCAACACAGAGTACTTTAAGGTTGGTATGGGCCTTCATCAAGGTTCGGCGCTGAGTCCCTTTCTGTTTACGCTAGTGCTAGACGTGCTGACAAGGGACATCTAGGGAGAGGTTCCGAGGTGTTTGTTGTTCGCAGATGATATCGTCTTGGTTGAGAATTCTAAAGCTGAAGTAAGCGACAAGCTGGAAGTGTGGCGAGAGAGACTGGAATCTAAAGGGTTTAGGTTGAGTAGGTCGAAGACGGAATATATGGAGTTCCTGTTCGAGCGAGATAGTGAATCTTCGGGTGAGGTGCGGCTGGGAGGCGATGTCATTGCGAAAAAGGAGAACTTCAGGTATTTAGGATCTGTTTTGCAGAGTGATGGGAGTATCAATGAAGATGTTAGGTACCGGATTCAGAGAGGTTGGCAGAAGTGGAAGGCAGCTTCGGGAGTTTTGTGTGACAAGAAGGTTCCACTCAAGCTCAAGGGCAAGTTTTACAGATCTGTTATAAGGCCTGTGATTCTTTATGGGGCAGAATGTTGGCCAACGACAAAGGCACAAGAACAGAAGCTCGTGGTTGCAGAGATGAGGATGCTTAGATGGATGTGTGGGCACACGAGGATGGATAGGATCAGGAATGACGTCATCAGAGGTAAATTGGGGCTAGTAAGCATAGTAGACAAGCTGCGGGAGTCGAGGCTTCGTTGGTTCGGGCATGTTCAGAGGCGGAGCCCTGACGCCACAGTTAGGAGGTGCGAGCGCTTGGACTTTGGGGTATGTCGGAGAGATAGAGGACGGCCGAAGAAGCGATGGATGGATAGCATCAAGCAGGATCTCAGCCTGTTAGGGATTTCAATAGACTTGGCTCAGTGCAGAAAGAGTTGGAAGGAGAAGACCAGAGTTGCAGACATCGAGGCAGCTAGTTAACGGAGTTTGTCTTTATTTATGTATTCATTTAGTTATTTTTGTCTCTCTTTTATTTTCTTAAAGATAGTTGTTTTTCAACTTTTGGGTTTTCTCGGGCGCTTTCCATCTAGGTCTGGATTGCCCCCATCTTGATCCCCCAGACCCTGCATGCGCGGGATCCACTGGGTATGTTGTTGTTGTATATTGTAGAAAGAACAATACTTGAGTTAAATAATTTAATATTTTATTTATTGCCATGAATATCTGCCGATATATTCAGATAATGAGCCAATCAATTAGCCTTGTGGGTTGGGGAAGCAATTAGCTACCCATATGTAAAAAATATTCTAGTGGTACAAGAACTATTATGATCACGTGCAATTTGAAATACTATCACGTTGGTTGTCCTTCTTTCATGGTGATGGTTTCATTTGCAATCTGAACATTTTAATTAGTCAATATTCCACCATTGATTGAAGTATGTGACATAGAATTCACACAAAACTATTTTTAAGGAATACCAAGGATTCTCTCAAGGCCTAAGAAGCACTTCGGAGCCACACATTTTACTATACCTAAGGCCAAGTTAGCTATATAAATACATCATACTCACTGTTGTTGATTTATAAGGAAAATAAAAAAACAAAAAACAAACAATAAAAAATGGCGTTCTTGAAGCTTAATCCCCATGTCATTGTATTTTTCTCACTAGTCATCTTCCTCTTGTTGAAGCAATCACTTTCTTTTAATGACAATATAGAAGAGAGAGAGCTCCAACAAACTGGATCAGCCTCTTCAAGGTCCACAATAAAGCAAGTAAAGGCGGATGGAAAGGCTGCGACAATGGCTGCGAAGGGAAAAATTAAGGACGAGAAGAAGCAATTTAAAGACGAATATAAAGGTGCAAAAAGAGGCATTCACGACCAGAAGCAAATTGTAAAGAACGAACATAAACAAGCGAAGGGAGATTTGAGGCACATAAAGGATGCTGATAAGTACACACATAAAGCATTAAAGGGAGATATCAAGGCTCATAAGGAAGAATGCAAGGAAGAAATTAAAAGGGAGAAGGCACAAGAGAAGGCCGAATGGCAAAAGGAGAAGACATTAAATAAAGAAGAGAAAGCAGAATTGAAGGCCAAATGGGAGAAGGAGAAGGAAGAAATCAAACGAGAGAAAGAATTGTTAAAAACCCTAAAGGAGAAGGAGAAGGAAAAAATTAAACATGAGAAGAAACAAGTAAAGGAAGATAAAAAAGAAGAAAAGCAGATAGAGAAACAAGTGAAGGCAGATCAAAAACAAGCAAAGAAACAAGCAAAGAATGATAAAAAAAGAAGAAAAAAAGATAGAGAAAGAAGAAAAGAAGATAGCGAAGGCGCAAAGCAAGGGATAAGAATAGAACGTAGAGAAGGATTAAGAGAAGGAACAAGTAAAGGACAAGGAAAACTAATTGACTGATGGATGAAATATTTTCATGCATTGTCGAATAATTTCAAAATTTAAAATTTATTATCTTAGTTAAAATAGCAACAAATACTTGTTTAATCTATACCTAAGTTTGAGTAGCTTAAAAGATTAATAAATTGAAATTGAATTTTGATTTGCTCATGCATCTGTACGTTTCGCTTGTAGAAGTTGGCTTTAATTTACTTTATTTTGATTTAGCCTTGGGTTGGGGTAGTGAACGTAAACTTCGTTTACTTAGTCGTAGAATCTCGGATAGATAGATGGCTCCGAGATAGTGGAATGTGTGTTCGGGCCCTTAATTAACATCATCTATTGCTTAACCTCCCATATTCACGACGTATTGAGACATAACTTCTACATTTGGTTAGGCAAAATAGACCTTTTTAACTCTTCTGACGGTACGATTTCTAATCATTTCCCTTCCGACCTTTGTTATATATTCTCCAACATTAAGTTGGAGCCCTGCTGAGCGGATCCAAATCCTCTGTCCCATAAACCAGTCCCAAAACCCGTTCCATTTATTTTGATTTGTTCAAAGTTTTAAAATTAGGCTTTTTTTTTTGTGTTTTTTAAAGTTGTAATATAAGATATGGACCAATCAAAACAAATGGGACGGATTTGGGGACGGGTTAATGGGACGGAAGATTTGGATCTATGCTGAGCACACTTTGGTTTTGGCAAAGTTATTCTTTTTTGGATTATAAGATTGTTTTAGAATGCACACTAGTATAATGAGTGTATTCTATCAAAAAAGAAAAAAAACATTTTAAAAACCTTAATGGAGAAGGAGAAGGAGAAGGAAACAATTAAACAAGCGGAAAAAAAGTAAAGGAAGATAAAAAACAAGAAAAGAAGATAGAGAAGGTGCAACACAAGGAGGACGTAATAAAGAATGCATGAGAGGAGGACCAAGGAAAGAAACATCAATTAAGTGATGGATGGAATATTTTCATGTATGGTTGAATAACTTAGAAAATTTAAATTTACTACGTTTAGTTATAATAGCGACAAATGTTCGTTTCTTTACACATGTCTGAGTAGCTTAAACTAAGAATACACTGAAATTGAAAATTGCTTAGCCATTTGCTTTGATGGTGCGGAAGTTGCCTTTTATTTTGCTTCATTCTGGGTTGGGCAAGTCAACATCGACCAGTTTAGACTTTGGAGGATACAAAAATTCAATAGATAGTTAAAAAATGTTGGTTGAAGCAACTTTAAAATAGTCACTTCTACACCATACCAACTAAAGGTAATGAGGGCTGTCAATCATGTGTAACAAAAAATAATTTCTTCATTACTAGTTCATATCTCTACCGCCTATAGTATAAAGCGAAGACAATGTCTTCACAAAAAATTGCGTCACGTGTCATTCATATAATAAAACAATCAGGTGGGTCCTCCTTTATAAAATAAGATAATTAGAATCTCATATAATCTTATCCCGTAAAAAAATGCCTAAAAATGTCTAAAAATTATGAATTATCCCGAAAATTATAAAATACTAATCATAATAGTAATTTTAAACTTAGTAGGTAGGAAATTAGGAAATAAAGATATATTTATTATGAATAAGAGAGAAGAGAGACTTTTTGTAGCGTAGAATGTTTTCTGCGTATTTCATTAGGGTTGCTAGGAGACCCTTTATATAAATAATACAATGAGGAGATAAGATCAAGAGAGTACAGGATAAGATCAAATCCCGGAATATTCTATGTACATCCACCAAAATATAATATCATAGCACTCCCCCTTGGATGTACCTTACTAACTGCCTCATTAAAAATCTTGCTTGAAAAAACCCATTGGGATAAAAACCAAGCGAAGGAAAAAAGAGTGCAGTTATACTACCCCCCCCCCCCCCTACTTTAACAAATATCCCTTAAACGCCGCATGCCAATGTCATGTATGAGTTGCTTGAAGACTCTAGTAGTTAAGGCTTTAGTAAGCAGGTCCGCTAAATTCTTGCTCGATTGGATCTGTTGAACATCTACTTCTCCTTTGACTTGAAGCTCATGAGTTGAGAAGAACTTTGGTGATATGTGCTTGACCCGATCACTTTTGATATATCCTTCCCTAACTTGAGCAATACAGGCTGCATTGTCTTCAAATATAAAAGTTGGACTTCCAACATCTGACTTCAATCCACAAGATGTTTGAATGTGATTTATGAGCGATCTCAACCATACGCTTTCTCTTCCCGTTTCATACAAGGCAATTAACTCCGCATGATTTGATGAAGTAGCAACTAAGGTTTGCTTCGTTGATCGTCATGAAATAGCTGCTCCACCATACATGAATAAGTAACCTGTTTGTGAAATAGCTTTATGTGGATCAGATAAATAACCGGCATCACTAAAGCCAATTAATCCACCAACTTGCCCTTCTTTGGACCTTTGAAAGTATAGCCCCATATCACTTGCTCCACGTAAATAACGTAGGATGTGCTTGACACCATTCCAATGCCTTTTTGTTGGTGCCGGACTATATCTTGCTAATAGATTTACAACAAAAGCTATATCGGATCGAGTGTTTGTAGTAAGATACATTAATGCACCTATTGCACTTAGATGAGGCGCTCCAGGGCCTAATATCTCTTCATCTTCTAATTTGGGGTGAAATGGATCTTTCTCCATACTCAAGGACCGTACCACCATAGGTCTACTCAACGGATGTGCTTTATCCATATTAAACCGTTTTAGGACTTTTTCTGTATAATTCGATTGATGGATAAAGACTCCGTTCTTTGTATGCTCGAACTGCAGGCTGAGACAATATTTGGTGGTCCCCAAGTCCTTCATCTCAAATTCTGTTTTCAAGTAATCAGCTGCCAATCGGATCTCTTCCGGAGTTCCAATAATGTTCAAGTTATCAACATAGACAGCTATGATTACATAACCCGACTCTGTTCGTTTTATGACACATATGGACTTATTTGGTCATTGACAAACCCTTGCCTTATTAGATACTCACTAAGGCGGTTATACCACATCCTTCCCGATTGTTTTAATCCATAAAGTGACCTTTTAAGGTTAACGGAGTATACATGTGGCGTGGTTTAAATCCTTTAGGAATTTTCAATCCTTCCGGGATTTTCATGTATATATCAGTATCTAATGACCCATATAGATACGCCGTTACCACATCCATAAGTTGCATCTTGAGTCGTTCAACAACGGCTAAAGCAACAAGGAATCGGAGTGTTGTTGCATTGACTACTGGTGAATATGTTTCCATGTAATCCACTCCAGGCTTTTGAGAAAAACCTTGTGCAACCAGTCGAGCTTTATATCTGACAACTTCATTTCGTTCATTCCTTTTTCGTACTAACACCCACTTATAGCCAACTGGTTTAACACTCTGTGGTGTTGGGACTATAGGCCCAAATACACCTCGTTTATTCAATGAATCCAGCTCTGCTTCAATTTCTTCTTTCCAGCTTTCCCAATCATCTCGATGTCGACATTCTTCCATGGTTTGGGGATCATTGTCATCCTCTTCTATGACTTCCATGGTCACTGAATAAGCAAAGGCATCATCAATTTCTACTTCTTCCCGGTACCACCCCGTACCGGTACTTACATAACTTATTGACATTTCGAAATTTTCCCCCATGTCATCTTCTTTGCTTTCAGGGTCTTTTGATAGGATTTCTTCAGGAAACCTATCTTCATTTTGTTTTTCAGTCGACATCTCATTAATACCTTGAGATGTTATCGGCTCTCTCCTCTTCCGGGGAATTGTATCCTTAGAGCCTAATGGTCTCCCACGTTTTCGTCGTGTTAGAGACTCATTTTCCGTTTTTGTGGTTACTTCTGGAACCTCTAAACGAGCTGGTGCATTTTCAGCTGGAATATGTGACTTTGTCACTCTCTTGGCATTAGTAAACGCGTCTAGTAGCGTATTAGTTACATTTTGCAAATGCAAGATCCGTTGAACTTCTAGTTCACATTCATTTGTTTTTGGATCTATGGATGATAGAGAATCTATATTCCATTTTATCTCTTTCTTAACAATCTCCCTTTCTTCTCCCCCTAGGGTTGGAAATTTTGTCTCATCAAAATGAGAATCCTCATACCGAGCTCTAAATAAATCACCAGTCATTGGCTCAAGGTATTTTATAATCGAGGGAGATTCGAACCCTACATATATTCCCAACCTTCTTTGTGGCCCCATTTTGGTTTGTTGTGGGGGAGAAATAGGGACATACACCGCACAACCAAAGATTTTCAGGTGCGAGATATCAGGTTCTCTTCCAGAGATGAGTTGCAAGGGAGACATTTTATTGTTTGCGGTTGGTCGAAGTCGAATCAAAGCCTCAGCATGCAATATTGCATAACTCTAAGCCGAGGATGGTAATTTTGACTTCATTAGCATTGGTCTAGCTATTAATTGTAACCGCTTAATCAACGACTCTGCCAAGCCGTTTTGTGTGTGTACATGAGCCACTGGATGCTCAACCACAATGCCAATTGATAAACAATAGTCATTAAATGACTTTGATGTAAATTCTCCCGCATTGTCTAGCCTGATTCTCTTAATTGGTTGATCAGGGAAATGAGCCCGTAGTTTAATTATCTGGGCTAAAAGTCTTGCAAATGCAACATTCCTTGTTGAAAGCAAGCTTACATATGACCATCGTGTTGAGGCATCAATCAACACCTTAAAGTATCTAAATGGTCCACATGGCGGTGTTATAGGTCCGCATATGTCACCTTGAATACGCTCAAGGAACATGGGAGATTTAGCATTTACTTTTGTTATAGATGGCCTTGTTATTAATTTGCCAAGAGAACAAGCCGTACATGCCAGGTCACCCTTTGACAGGATCTTCAGGTCCTTGAGTGGGTGTCCGTGTGAACATCCAATGATCCTACGAATCATGGTTTCACCTGGGTGACCGAGCTTATCATGCCACAAAGAGAATAAATCTTTATTGACTAACTTCTGGTTAGTCACATTATGGGCTTCAATAGGATAAATTATTGTGCCATACAAACCAGATGTATATGTTCTCATTTTCTCCAACACTAGCTTCCAGCTAGTTTGGTGAGATACCAATGATAAGTACTCAATACCATTTTCACTCATGGTTTCAATATGAAAGCCATTTTCTCGAATATCCTTGAAACTGAGTAAGTTTCTTTGTGACTTTCTTGAATATAGAGCATCTTTGATATATATCCTTGTTCCCCCAGGCAACACGATAGAGGCTTTCCCAAAGCCTTGTATGATATTGCTCATTCTAGATATAGTATTGACATTTGCCTTTGTCAATTCTATGTTTAAGAAAAACTTATGGTTTTTCAATATGGTATGAGTTGTGGCACTATCAATAAGACATAATTCTCCACCATTAAGTGCTCCATTCGTATGATCCATTCTATATCAAAAGAAATGAAAAAGAAACATAAATATACCAATAAAAAATTATTTATTAAAAAATAGATTGTCCACACAACTGAAATATCCAAATTGCTACCTAAATAATGGAGATATGAAATATTATAGGATCCTTCTAACTATGAATTGAAAAATCTATAAGCTAAAAAGGAAAAACAATGCAATTCATTAATTTGAGAAAATGTTTCCATCATTTGGGAGATCATCAAACTTGAGACTCAGCTCAGGCAACTTCTTGTCATCTTCCAGGAGAAAATCATTAGCCTCCAGGTGGGTGTTGCTAAAGCGTCTGGCTTCAG
The DNA here is from genome assembly GCA_934048045.1 of Polygonum aviculare. Lineage (NCBI taxonomy): Eukaryota > Viridiplantae > Streptophyta > Magnoliopsida > Caryophyllales > Polygonaceae > Polygonum > Polygonum aviculare. The sequence continues at coordinate 9,089,780 of OW204024.1, forward strand.
CAAGATTAGTTTCCACACCTTTACCCTTCTTCAAGGAAGCTTTGTACAACTCTACTAGATGTGGTGCCGCACGATAGGTGCGGACCCAATGCCCAACTTGTCCACATCTGAAGCATGGGGTTTCACCTTTTTCTTTAGGCTTCTCTTGGTTCAACTTCTTTTGTTGCCTCCCGATATTCTTTTGGCCTCGACCAGCATTACCACCACGGCCACGACCACGGCCACGTCCGCGGGCTTGACCACGTCCTCTTTTGGAGGAGTTAGCATGTGCTTCAGGCACATCTTTGGACTGGTCAGGAAGTGGTGTTGAACCAGTAGGCCTGAGTTTGGTGGTTATTGAGAAGCAATTGATTGTTCTCTTCAGCTAAAACCAAACAAGACAACAATTCAGAATAAGTCTTGAACCCACGTTCCCTATATTGCTGCTGGAGTACAAGGTTAGAAGCATGAAAAGTAGAGAATGTTTTCTCCATCATATGCTCCTCTTTTACCGTTTCTCCACAAAGTCTCAGTGTGGAAACAATACGAAACAATTCAGAATTATAATCTGAGACTTTCTTAAAGTCCTGCAGCCTCAAGTGCATCCACTCATATCGTGCACGAGGCAATATGACTGTCTTCCGATGATCAAAGCGTTCCTTTAGACTCTTCCAGAGTTCATAAGGCTCCTTGGACCTTGGCAGCCAAATACCGAGCTTTCAAGCTCTCGTGGAGATGATGACGAAGCAATATCATTGCCTTAGCGCGATCCTGCTGGGATGCGCTTGATTTTTCTTTCACAGTATCTCCCAAATTGTTGCTGGATAAATGGAGCTCAGCATCAAGCACCCATGTTAGATAGTTTTTCCCATAAACATCAAGACCAGCAAATTCCAGCCTCGTAAGGTTCGACATGTTCTATAATCATGAACGAAAACCTATATAAGATATAAATCATGTACATAATAACATTTACGAAAGCATGTAGCATGTACATACTTATATGCTCACCAAAAAGAATGAATGATTACGTTATTAAAAAATAGCAATTAAAAAAATTAGCAATGATCACGTACCAGCAAATGAATGATCACGTAAGCATGTATGCACATTATCATATAATGATCATAAAAACAGTAAAGTATAAATTAAACCGATTGATTTATATTAAGCCGTATCAATCATTTTTAGGCTTATGGCGTTCCAATCTTTTCAGGGATTGAAAAAATAATCACTTTAGGGATTATATAATGATATTTCATTCTCTTCTAGGAATGAAGAAAATTACCACTTCGGGGGTAATATGATATCATTGTATTCAACTCTTCAGGAGTTGACAGATTGGAACAAAAATTATCACTTCTGGGATAATTATTATTATGCATCTCTTCAGGAGATGAAAACATGATTGATTTGTCACTTCTGGGACAAATTTATAAATACATCCACTTCAGGGGATATATTATATTATATATAAAATTTGATTTGTCACTTTTGAGAGAAATTTATATGAATACATCCATACCAAGGGATATACCATAAGATTTGCATAATTTAATTAGAATAAATAAATGCATAAACAGAACACACTTCGAGCATGCATGCTTAAATTAGGTTAATCCAATTAGGTTAATTCAATTAGATTAATCATGTGTAAATAAAACCTTTTAGATTAACCTTTAATCAATCTGAATCAAACGAAATTGTTCATGCAAAACAGTCAATGACATGGGCATATTACACAGAACATGCAATGATTACAAAGAAGCACACAGTACAAGAGGAGAACATAGAAGAGAAGAGGAAATCAAACAGTAGACTTTGTATACGGTTAATTATGATCAAATAGGATATGTGATACGTTATAATTATTGAATTAAGTTATTATTATTATATTTAGTAGATTTAATGGGCCGCTTGTTGGGCCTTAGGTTTGCACTAGTACTAGGGTTTATTATTCCGCAGTTCTATATATTGTAATCTCATGTTATTTTGGAAGGCAGCCAATCAATCAATGTTTATTCATTAACTTTTAGCCCTAGTTGTAGTGTTAGCGTAGTTTAGCGTTAGGGACCTGTAGCAGGTTCTTAACAACTGGTGCTTTCATTGAGAGCCATGGCCTCCGTCGTTGATCCGATGGCTCCCATCGCAGACTTGTCGGCCTCCGTCGCCGAGTTACAAGACAAAATCTTGCGACTCTTCGACACCTGTAAGACGCTCCGTCGGGCTCAAGAAGTCAATCGATGGGAAATAGATCGGCTTGTCCATGACTGGGGCACTCCCGATCCGGTCGCTGTTCCACCGTCGGCCACCCCCTTCTTGGTCGCCCCGTTGTCGGCGCCCTCACATGCCGGATGGCCGCCGCCCCTGAACCCTAACCCGAGGTTGTCGTCGTTCGCTGAAGGGACTCCTCCTCTGGCCGGCCCATCTGTGTACGCCGGACAGTTGGCCTCCAGCTCCGGGCCTTTCGTCCACTTGGCCCAGTTCGGCCACCCACAATACCCACACCAGCAATCGAACCCTAATGCGGCAGCGAATCCAGGAGCCCCGTATCTGTTCGCCGCGCACCACCACCAGCAGGACACCAGTTCCCCGCAGCCCAATTTCACGTCGACCGCCCACCAGTTCAGCCCATTCGCACACCCTACGGGCGGCGGATCTGTTGCGCAACTCACCGACTCTTTCGCGGCAAATCTGAACGGCGGCCGGTTCGGCCCTCACGCGAACCGTAACGGTTGCCCATTCGCGCCGCCTCCCGACTCCGCCCAATTCGCGGCTTACACTCATGTCACCCCGCTCGCGACGAACCCTAAGGGAGCCGTCGGGCTTCTAGATCTGCAGGCACTATCGCCGGTGGGGGTTTTCGAGGGTCAACATCCGGCGGTTCCTCTCCAGACGACGCTCGCCGGCCTTTCACCACCAACGGGTCTCCTTTGATTTCCGCCTCGAGGCCGAGTCGATTTTGATCGGGCGAGTAGTTGATACGTTATAATTATTGAATTAAGTTATTATTATTATATTTAGTAGATTTAATGGGCCGCTTGTTGGGCCTTAGTATCTTCAAAAACAGTATACCGTACTCCATAGCAAGAGAAAAAACAATACATGATCGAAGAAGCAGTACACGTATGATTCCATTAGGCTAATTAGATTAATTATGATTCAAACAGTACATACGTACCAATACGAAACAGTTCGATCACGTTAACTAAAAAAAATAGCAATTCAGTTAAAAAAAACAGGATATCATTGATCGGTACTTGTTCAACTATTAATTAGTGAACAGTTTAGATCTATGCAAATCGGGAATGAGATGAATGAGAGTACTACCTTCGAGCAAACTCATTTTTTATGTAGCGTAGAATGTTTTATGCGTATTTCATTAGGGTTGCTAGGAGACCTTTTATATAAATAATAGAATGAGGAGATAAGATCAAGAGAGTACAGAATAAGATCAAATTCCGGAATATTCTAGGTACATCCACCAAAATATAATATCATAACTTTATTCTAATTATTTATTTTTTTTAAACCGAATTTTATTTCAAAGTTATTGTAACACCCCGTCTTTCTGACAAGTCGTTACTCAGTAGTAGACCTCACAAGACACTACCAAGCTAGTTTGATAACGGAACAATCAGATCTTGCAACGCGGGCACGGCGAGAAAACATAGAAAACATCCAACTCGTATTTTATAAAAACATTAATTCAAATAAAATATCATGAACCAAACCCATACAATGACTTAACAATAGCAAAGTTTCCACAACCCAATAATAGTTCATCAGTAAAACATTATATCAACTGCATTATTACTTAAGAACATGAGATAAGACAGATAAAGAAAGCAGAGGCAACCCCCAACACCCGACTATCTATGACACGCGCGTCCCTACTCTACACCACCATTCCGTCGAGGCTTGATCACGGCATCCTGATTACATGGATTGGAAAAAAAAACAGTTTCCCGAAGGGTCGGATCCTATCCTATCAAGTCAGAATCAACATGGCAACTACAAGACGTTTTAAAATATTTTTTCTAAGGTCAGCAAACAAGTCCGCAATCACACACATATCTCTAGTCCAGTCCTAGGTCTAGTTAGTCACTAAGTTATCACCACATACAACTCGCAATCAGAAACTCTACCTATGATATGCGGCACTGCATCAACACCGCATACCTTTACTCTACCTAGGTTACAGCCCTACATCAACACTACATGCGACAACGGCATATCAATCCTACGTCGGACTCGGAGACGGGCCATCTCGTAAACCATCCATTCTCAATCCAACCGTCCATCTCATCATAGCCATCCACAATAAGCCTCCACTGGAGCGCTGCCCAACATAGAGAAAACAGCGACAAAAAACTATGTATATAAAAATTTATCGACTTTCAAATCAGTTCTCAAAACGGTTCACACATAGTACGCATAACAAAGCACTTTAAAAGATCGATCGGAATTAGTTCCCAAAACCAATCTCATAACTACCACGCAACCGTAACAGCCTAGAACATGACTGATTTCCTAGACCCACGATTAAAGCCACTAATTAACCAAGTCATCACCAAACTTTGGTCCCACCTTAAACCCGTGGCCCCCACACTTAGGGGTGGCAATTCGGATCATCGGTCGGGTTTCGGTCGGATAATTTGGTTTCGGGTTTTTCGGATGTGAACGGTATCAGGTATAAACGAAAAATCGGGTGCATTCGGGTCGGGTTAGAACGGGTCGGATATTCAAATTGTCGGATAAGTCGGGTTAGCGGGTTATAACCGGTTAATTTAATTCGGCAATCGGTTAAGTCGGTTTCGGGTTGAGTCGGTTTTTTCAATTTTCGATTGAATCAGATTCCGGTTGAATCGGTTTCGGCTGAATCGGTTTCGGCTGAATCGGATTCGGTTGAATCGGTTACGATTGGATCAGTTTTTGTTAAATCAATTTTTGATTGGATTGGGTCTCAATAGAAATGTGTTTGTATAACTAGGTTTTGATAGTTGGAATAGTGAATCAATGTAATTTTGATTTAACTATATTTTAAGTAATGTATTTTTTTCTATATTTCAAGTGTACATCATAAGCATATACCAATATAATGATATTAATATCTACGAGATCTTGTACATTCTCAAAATCATATCCATTCTCATGATCAGATTCATATAACGATAAATAAGATCTTATATTTTGTCAAACAAATATATCTTTAGTAATGAATGATAATGTTAAATTATAACTTTTTGTCAAATTACAATCAATAGTTTTAAAATAATATAAAAAAGATATCACAGTTCAGATAGACATCATTATACAATCTCTTACATTTGCAATTTTGTATTACACTTTATACTAATAATATATTATGTTTTATATCCTATTATATAGAATATCATACTATGTTCGGATTATTTCGGATAACATATATAATTATCAGGTACAATCGGGTTTGGGTTGTTTCGGATGTCGGGTAGAATCGGGTTCGGATTGTTTCGGATATAACTCGGTCGGGTATGTTCGGGTCGGGTTATTCAGGTTTCGGTTTGAAACCGGATTGAGATTTTCGGATGTAATCGGGTTTCGGATCATTCTTAATCGGGTTGCTTATACCTCCGGGTCAAATTCGGTCGGATTGAGTCGGTTTCGGATTTTATTTGATAAAAAAACAATTCGGATCTCGGTCGGTTCTCGAAACAGATAATTCGGTCGGTTAGTTCGGATCGGGTCAGAATTTGCTACCCCTACCCACACTTAGACTTCTCGGTCCCATCTTCTACCTCTCGCCCACTTAGCCCAATTACAGATCTCGAATTCCGGCTCACCAACTGCCCTCGACGACGACCCGCTCTCCCTCTCGACTTCGCCGGCACAACTCCCCAGGCGAGGGAGCGTCGGGGCTATCGACCCGCCCGATATTGACGGAAAAAGGTGGAGTAGAGGAACCGAACTCACCGTGGAAGAAAGAACAGCGGCTCCGACGGCGACGGTAGCGATCTGTTATAGAGAAAGAACAGGACGGGGAGTGTCCCACTGAGGGACTGGAAACCAAAGAAAAGAACGAACAAGGAAAGAGTGAGGCTTTACCGGCGGTGTACGAGGGACACCGGCGACTTACCTTGATTGCGATCGAACGAGGAAGCCGATTTGGACGGAGATTGGAAGACCAATTAATTGACGGCAGTGGGTTGAAGACAAAGTAGGTTCACCACTATATACAGTTAAACCTCTACAAATTAATAGAGTCGGGACCGGAGTATTTTATTATTTTATAGAGATATTAATTTGTTGATAAATTAATATTTATTAATTTGTAGAGATTTTAGTGATGGAAATATTCCAATTAAATATTATCTTATGTAACTAAATTGAATTTAGGAAAATTAACTTAAAAACATACCAAATATTGTCATTGAACCAAAAATAATACTCCGTACCAACTACAATAGAATCATATTTTACTAAGTTTTGAAAGCGCTCTTACTTATATATATATATATATATATATATATATGTATATATATGTAAATTTTCATATAATTATGAATTTATGATTTTATTGGGAGCTTATATTTCTATAGTGTTTTTTTGAATATTTATTATCTTATTATCTTATCAAAATTTGCGAAATTTTACACTAGCCCAAGTCGGGACCGAAGAAAAATATTAATTTTCCGTATTTATTAATTTATCGAGTATTAACTTATGGAGGTTCAACTGTAGATACTACATAGTACATATCCTCAATGAAGGATAAGCTTAATCTTATTTTTAATAATAATATTATTATGTATTTCTTTACAAATTGAATAATATATTAAAAAATTATTATCGATCGTATCCCGTACAAGGTACGGGTAATCTTTAATTTTATCTAAAAATTATTATATCTTTTATATATTAAAAATTATTATATCTTTTGTGCTATATAAAAAAACTTTATATATTTTATTTTTTTCAATTATCTAATCTTTAATTTTATCTTTTTTCATACTCATCTAATATCTAACTTTGAGATCATACAATATGTATTTAAAATTTCTTAAATCATCTAATCTTTAATTTTATCTTTTTTCTTATTTATCTTTAACCCATTCATACTCAAAAATATATTTCAATAACGATTATTCAATCTCCAAAATAAATTTTAGGGAAATTTCTTTTGGTGCCCTCGTACTTTTGACAATTCCTTTTGGTGCCCAAAAAAATTTTGTTTTCCTTTTGGTACCCCTGTGTTATTAGATTAGACCCATCCGTAACCACAATGACTAATTTACTCCTAAAAACTAACTCTGTTAACTACGAAAAGGCAAAAAAAGAAGAAGAGAAATTTAAATTATAAAAATAACCCCAATACACGCATTCCCTTCCAAATCACCTAGCCTTTCCTTCCTGCCTTCCTGGTCACTTTCACCTGGCACCAAACAGCACAAGACAAAATGCAATTTTGATTACACACGAATGCAAATTCACCTACCGTTTTCCTTTTTTGATTAGCTATCTTTTGACTATGAAGACTTCAATTATGTAATTCAATTTTCATTTCGTAGTAGTGTTTTCCTCTTGCAAATTCACATACTGTATGCAGAAGATCAAAGTGATCACTCGAATAGCAATTGATCTCCTCAAATTAGATAATGAACCCTAATTTCGTATTATCCCCAATTATAAACACAAAGTTCGCATTATCCCCAAATTAAAATCCTAGCTTTGATAAAACTTTCAATAATTGAAACTAAACCCTAGAATCACTTTGAACTTACGAATTAGAGCAATTTTCGTACCTGTAGCGTCGATTCGAGTGACAACATTGGAATCGATCCCGTACAGATTTCGTCGCCGGTCGTCGAGCCCTTGCCTCCCTGTCGTTGGTCGAGCCGTCGCCTCTCGTCGCCGGCCTCGCGGTCGCCTCCCCATCGCCGGCCTCTCGGTCGCCTCCCCATCGCCGGCCTAGCGGCCGTCTCCCCGTCGCCGGTCTGGTGCTATCCCTTGTTCCCGTCGCCGGCCAAGCTTTTGGCTTTTGTTGCTATGTCGTGTTTTTGGTTTGGTGCCAGGTGGAAGTAATTAGGAAGGCAAAGTGATTTGGAAGGGAAGATACGTGTGTATTGGGGTTATTTTTGTTATAACTTTAATTTCTCTTTTTTATTTTGCGTTTTTGTGGTTAACAGAGTTAGTTTTTAGAGTAAATTTGTGATTTTGGTTACGGATGGGCAAAATCTAATAACACACGGGTACCAAAAGGAAAACAAAGTTTTTTTGGGTACCAAAAGAAATTGTCAAAAGTACGAGGGCACCAAAAGGAATTTCCCTAAATTTTACAGAGTATTATATTCACACCCATGAATGTTCGCTATCTATATCAATCAATCATCAATCATCATCATCAATCAATCAATCAATAAACCTATAAAGAAAGGTTTTGGGCGTAATGAATGCTAAGTATTTTATACAAATCTATATAGTTTTTTACCCTAATTTATTCTTTGGTTTATGCATTGAATGAGAAAGATATGTATAAATTGATGTCTTTTAATAGGCGTTATTAAGATCGACCAAAAAATAGGCATTATTAAGATTAAGATGTCAAAACTGCCGGTTCCTCTCTTTTCTAAAAGAAAACCGTTGTATAATTAAGTTGGGGGCTAATCAATTTGGCTAATTTGTTTTAGGCGTTTCTCTTCCTTGGGCATTGAAGACGAAGGGACACCCGTAGGTTTTATTCCATTTGGCCGGATCTATTTAGCCGGATTCTTCTTGACAATGGAAGTTGCCTCCCTCATGCTGCACATTCCCTGCGGATTCAACTCCTCTTCTTCATCTTCCTCGCATTTCCGCAGATCCATGGCGAACTCTCCTCGAACAATTTCCACAGCCGCCTTCAAGAAGGTACCTATCTATCTATCTATCAATCATCCTCCAATTCATCGAACAAATTAGGTTTTCATATCTGAAATCGATCCGATTACCGCTTCCGTAGGGGACGATAGTGATTCCGGTAGGCGAGTCAGGCCCGAAGACTCTGACTCCGTCCAACGGCGGCGGCTCGCGTGCCTTCGGCGAAGGTGAAATTTTTAACCAGAGTCGAGCAACTCCGGCTCCTCACTAAAGCCGAGAAAGCCGGCCTCCTCTCTGTCGTCGAGAGGCTCGGCTTCTCTCTCTCTCTCCACAATCGAGCAGCTACTCCCAAACCAGAAGCCGGGCGAGGAATCGCACCAGATTCCGGCCGATGTCGCCGCCACCGCCGACGACCTTTTGTCACCGCCGAGCAATTTCTCGATGGTAGATGAAGGCGTCTACAGATCTGATTTCCTTAGCCTTGCAATTTCGGCTTCCTTGAAACCCTAAATCAAGTCCATCATGTAAGTTTTGGTTTCTGGATGTTGATTGGAACGCCTTGGATTGATTGATGAATACTGATTCAGTTTTGCCTAATTATTTGGTGTTTTAATTGCAGCTATTTGTGCATTGAGCCTTACTCGGAAGAACAGCGAGTTCCTTTAATCTCGCAACATTAAACTGTATCAATCTGGGATTGGATGCAAGAAGGTATATCCACTTCTTCTTCCATATCGTTGTAAACTTTGTTTGTTCGTTACAGTATTATGCTTTGAATGTCTTTTATCTGCTTGCTGTACTGGTCTCGCTCCCCGCTCGGTTTCTACGACTCTAAGCACATCAAGATTCCTTCATATAGCTGATCTTTAGTAGTAATTTTTATAGTCTGTTATGAATTTGTTCTTTTGGATGATTTCATAAAGACGAAGTTTGTGTAAAAACAATGGAGTACCGTGAGATAGAGACCAACAACATGTATTGATGGATTTGTTGCCCTGTTTCATAACCGACCTTCTCTGATTCCAGTTTTGTAAAAATAATGGAACTTATCTTTGGATTTCAAAGAGTAACATGTTGATGCTCTGTTTCATTATAGGCTAAGCAACCAACAGGGGCTAGAAGCCGTCGTGGAGGCTGCAGTCGGGTTCCTAAACCAGGCAGTGAAGCCCGTCATGGTCGGTGGGCCCAAGCTCCGTGTAGCCAAGGCCTCGGACACCTTCGTCGAGCTAGCCGACGCAAGCAGTTATCCTATCGCACTGATGCCCTCTGCCAAGGGCATGCTCCTGGAGCGCCACCCTCACTTCCTCGGGACCTACTGGGGCGCGGTAAGCACCGAGTTCTGTGCAGAGATTGTCGAATCCGCTGATGCATATGTATTCGCGGGCCCCATATTCAACGACTACATCTCGGTCGGGTACTCCTTCCTTCTCAAGAGGGAGAAGGCCATTGTTGTGCAGCCTGATAGGGTGACGATCGGAAATGGCCCGTCTTTCGGGTGTGTAATGATGAAGGACTTCCTTTAAGGTTCTAGCTAAGAGGATCAAGAAAAACACGAGTGCTTACACAATTATAAGCGGATATTCGTTCCTGAAGGGCATCCGCTTAAGTGCAAGCCCAAGGAGCAGTTGAGGGTTAATGTGCTGTTCCAGCATGTACAGAAGATGGTCTCGAGTGATACCGCTGTGATCGCTGAGACTGGGGATTCGTGGTTTAATTTGCCAGAAACTGAAGTTGCCTCAGGGTTGCGGGTACATTACCATGAAATTACAAAGCTTGATTGTGCTTTTTATTGCTTTGATGCAATGTGATATGAATAACTGATTGTTTTTTCTTTCAGATACGAGTTCGAAATGCAATACGGATCGATTGGATGGTCAGCCTTAGCTACTCTGGGTTATGCTCAAGCTGCTAAGGATAAGCGAGTCCTTACTTTCATTGGTGATGGGAGCTTCCAGGTACAAAAACAAATTGTTAGGATAATAATTTGAAAGGAAACATTACTCAGTAAAAAAAGTGCACCTGATAGGGACACTAATTATTTGTTTAGGCCTAACAACCAGTTTAAGTTTATTGTTTGTGGCCATAACCTTTACAGCGTGGACTAATTTGGACTATTAATCAAGAATATGATATTGCTTCTTCCTACGTCTGGGGTGGCTTTTGTTTCTTTGTTTTCTTATTCCTTTTCTATGTTCGGATTAAAGTTAGGTTGATGTGGATCTTTTATCTTTATATTAAATGGACGGTTGTCAAAGAGACCGTATGTCATGGTAAGGTAATTATGTCGAGGGTAAAAAATGTTACTATTATTTGATCAAAAAAAAAATGTTACTATTATCCAGTTTCTAGGTCACATTCTCATGGATTTATATCTGACATATGATACATATGCCGTGATAGTGTATAGATAATGGTTGAATACTTATTTGACAGAAGTTTCCCGCTTTATCTTAGTCAGGTTTATCGTGTTACAAATTTGCTGGATGAATTACATTTGGTTGTGTGTTTGCTCTCTTAAATGTCTTGCAGGGATCACAAGAAGCCCAAGCTTCCCAAGAAGAGTGTATTGAATATTTTATGGACATGCCTGTGGGTAGATTGATTTTAGCATATTCTCCCTGATCTTTTGTATGGTGTTCCAATATCTCCCTAATTTTATCTTATTCTGCGTTCAGAATATTTTGAGTCATAGGGATCCACACGTACGGTTAATGTGAAAGTAAAGAGATAATGATGATTGTGGTCCTATGTCAAGATTGTTGTTCACATTTTAACAACTACAAGTTGACCAATAACAACATTTTAATTGTTGCTGGATGAGCGATATGCTATGATTGGCGAGTCTTCTACAAATAACCCTTTATGTGTTAAGCACGTCTTCACAAAACCCACAACTCATTACGTTCAGATGGGCAGGATAGATTCGGTACGCTCATTACGTTCTAATACAAGGGAGCCCATGACATCATTCTTGGTATATTCTATCGATCATCATCATTTAATTTTATTTATTTGTGCTAATTAATCAAAGATGTATGCAAGTCCATTAATTTATTTAGTGGATTCTTCCCAAACAGCACTAAGGCCACCCACAATAGGGTTTTTAAATTAAAATAATAATTAAGTCCATCCCCACAGTAGAAAGAAAATAATTTCATCTGATTTTAAAATAATAATTAGGTACACATGGCAAGATATCATCGCTCTGATCCAATCCGACGGCTAGCTATTTTTTTACTTTTTTTGTTTAAAAAACTGTTTTGGGGTTATTTGAACAATAAGGCATTTTACCCTTTTTTCTAAAAAAAATCATATCATTGTTTTGACTTTTATTATACATAGAGACCCATTTTATATATGTTTTGGTTGAAAAAACTAATATATATAAATTTATGTATTATACAAAGATAATTGATATACTTAATGACAAAAGATATTATTTGTACACATTTTAGTAATAAATTAGACATTTTTAAAGCATTATGAAAATAAACGAGCACATTTTTAAAGCAATATTTTATCCCTTTATTTCAATGTATTCCAATGTTTTTTAATTCAATCTTTGTCTTCAGCTTAATCATATACATATTTAATTAAAATATTAGTTATAAATTAAACTTTGAGTTGCTTTCTATTCTAATATATAAATATCAATCTTATGATTATACGGTTACCTTTTGTTACTGACCTATTAGATAATTAAGAGATAAATTCACCTTTAATTCATTCATTATAATTGCTCCACTATTCAAATTTCAAAGACTGTAACATACAAGTGATTTTAACATAGATAATTTATTTTACATACTTAAATCCGAAAAATACATAACAAAATAACAATAATAAAATTCAATAACTAATTTTGTAAATACACAACCGATTTTTTTTGTAGTAAAGAAATTGGATTTATATTTGACTAATGTTCTTAAGGGATGTCAATATGTAATGAATAGTAATCTAGCTATACCTCTGTAAATTAATAGTATCGGGACCAAAGTATTTTATTATTTTGTATTGATTTTAATTCAACGAGTAAGTAATGTTTATTAACTTATAGAGGTTTTAAGGATAGGAATATTTCCATTTAAATAAAATCTGTAGTGACTACACCACATTTATTTACTCAAAATAATACCAGTTATTATAATTGAACCCAAAATCTGTAGTGACTATTAACATGAATATGTTCACTAAAAATAAAACACGGACAATTTACCGGCCAAAATTTGGATGATTTGTATTATTGCACATTCGTTATATATAAGTTAGAGATATACTTCATTTACTCAAAATAATACCAATTATTGTTATCGAACCAAGAATAATTCCAAATGAAAAATTCGTAAAAGCATAGCTAAACTCAAAATAATACCAATTTCCCGACCAAATTTTAGATGATGGGTATTATTGCACGTCTGTTACATATAAGTTAGAGATATACTTTAAGTAGATTTAAGTTTTAAGAAAAAAATAATCAATAATAAGATCATATTTTACTAGCTTTCGAAAATTCTCTTAGTTATATTTATGTAGTTTTTCGCATTATAATATTACTCCCTCCGTCCCGATATATTTGTCTCATGACAATGTTCACGGGTAGATTAAGGAAAGGAAAAAGTTTTTTTTTTGTGTAAGAAAAGGTTGATGTGTGAAAGGAAGTAAGAGAAATAAAGAAAGAGGGAGATGAATTGTGAGTGTAGAAACGTCGATGAGTGTAAAAAGTTAATGGATGAAATGAGGAAAGAAAAAAAAGAAGGATGAAAAAGTAAATTGTTAGAATTAAAAGTCATAAAGTGTGGTTGTTAAAAGTGAAGAAGTACTTGATAGAAAAGAAAAAGAAGGGGCGGTACAACAAATATTTCGGGACGAAAAAATGGAGATGAGACAAATATTAAGGGCCAGAGGGAGTAATTCATATTTTTACCGAGACCTTATATTTATATGGTGGTCTTTCGGTAATTTTTTATCTTATAATCTCCAAATTTTATAGTGGACAAAGTTAGGACCGAAGAAGAATATTAACTTACCGTATTTATTAATTATACCTATATTGCTACATTTAAATCAAGCTAGAAGACGTACGTATAAAAAGAATGGTGCCCCCTGCGGTACACAGGGGCCAGCATACTAAAGTCATGTTAATTTAGTAAATATCAACAAGAAAGTTGGATAATCACGTTAATTTATAATCAAGCTCTTATTTATTAAAGTTCTAGGATTTTTTTGATCCTTTTTGAGTTGGTTTTAATTACTACCGGTATCTAAATAAAATACATGGTAGTTTTAATGACACTTTTCGCAGCCTGTGTTTTGGTGGGATGAAATGTTTTTTATAATAAGATTTGATTGGATGCTTGGATGTGAATCTATTAATTTGTTTTGTCCAGATCTTTGATCTCTTAAATATGTTCCTTTTTTGTCTGATTTTGGAATAGGAAAATCTGATATATTTGATTGTACGATACAAATTATTTTAAGGGTGTAAATTTGTTTAAGCCAAAAAAATAAGTTCATTCAAAACCAAAAAAAAATGACAATTCTTCCTTTCTGAAAAGGCTTAAGACGCATGATAACTCTATCAAATATGATTCTATATTTAAATCAAATTATATGAAGACCATATAAAAAGGGCGTTGTCCCGTGCCGTAGGCACGGAGAAGAAATACTAGTATTTATATAGAACAAAGTGAGCACGAGTGCACCAGAGTCCAGACCACTCTACTACGTAACTCTTTTTTTGGTGGAAACTCTTTTACTAACTGCCACTTCAATGTTATGCGTAATTTTATTGACTATTTTGGTATGATCTAAGTTTATTATTTCCACTGAGCTCATATATATTATAAAAGTCGACCGTTTTCGAGTCACCATGTTAGTTATAACCCATTTTATTAACAATTAGTTGTACCGGTCGTGCCATGCACGACTTGTATTTTTAATTTTATTTTCAGATATATAATATATAGAATATTAATGTGAAATGTATAATAAAAGTTTTAACATAATTTGGTTTTATCGAGTATTAGAAGTTTTTAATTGTTAATTGATTGATTGAGAATATGTTATTATGTAAATCACATATGTATATTTAATAGTCAAAATAACACATTATTATGCAATTCATAATTACTTATATTTTAGTATGCAAAACACCAACTTGATATACCAAAATTAAACATGTAGTTATTTTAATCATAATATTTAATGAATAATATTTTGCGTCTATACATATGAATAGACCAAAAACCATATTTTTTTTCTCACATAAATATATTAAAAAAGATAATTAAGAAGATATGTTAATTAATAAGGTAATCAATATTTTATATAGAAAAATTGTAAAGATAGATAATATTGCTTCAAAGGTAGATATTAGATGAGTAGGATAAATGATCAAATTAAAAATTAAATAATTAAAGAAATTGTAAAGATAAATAGTATTGACTCTCTTAATTATTATTACCTATTGACTATCTTAATTATCTATCATGATCTTTAATTTTACAATATAAAATATATTATGTCTTAAGTAATATAAAATACATCATAATGATAACTTAGCTTATTGGCTAGCTTAATTATCTATCCTTTTGTGAGCAATCCATGGCTCAGTTATACTGAAAATTTAGTTTTAGGATATAAATAATTAATAAGAAAAGATTAATATACTGAGAATAGTACGTACAAAAGTGAAGATAAAATTGAGAATAGTATGCAATTATATCTTTCTAGCCTCCACCGTCCTAAAAATCATGCCATCTTGAATAGTCAACATTTGAAAAATAATCTATTAGAATAAACTGGTTTATAGAAGAAAATTAAAGATAAAATTATTAAGGAAAAAGAAATTAAAGATAGATAGTATGACTTTAAAGATAAAATTGAGAATTAGATAATTAAGGAAGATAAAAGATATAAAGTTGTTATTCTCTATTTGAGTTGAAAAAGAAAATTAAAATTAAGCGGGGCTAGAATCAACGTGGTGGCTCGAAAACGGTCGGCTTTTATAATATACTAGCAGATGACCCGTACCTTGTACGGGGATGTTATTTATTTATTTATTTATTGCATTGTGTATGAATTTACTATAACAATTACAAATATTTTCATATGTGTACTTTTTTTAAATGACGCTTATTTTTTGAATTATAAAATGACATCATTCTTGTATATCATTATATATAAATAAATTTTATTTATATATTTATTTTTTATACAATCATAAACATATATTTAAATAATTGAGGAAGAATGACATAAGATAAGATGCATTATCACATTTTATTGAAAATTGATACAAATCTTTTGGCATTTAAATTAAATTACGTATACTAACTTATATAATAAGATCAATAAGTTTAAATAAAAACTCGGATTAATATATTATAATATTAAAGATATAGATAATATGTATTAAGTTAAATAGAAAATCAAATTATCTCGTATATATGTTATTGTTTTTGAAAAAATAATTAAATAACAAATATATAAATATGTAATGAAAATGTTAACAAATTATTATCTTAATCAAGAAATCTATCTTATTTTTTCTAAAGTGTAATCAATATGAAATATTATTGATATATATATATATATATATATATATATATATATATGATAAATATAACATATTAACATCTACTTTTTTATTGATATTTTAATATGATATGATAGTAAAATTATATTTAATATATTATTTTATTAGAATGAATATTTTTCTTAAATATACTGGTAAAATTTGCTACCATTGATGATTTTTAAAAATAGCATAATAGAATTACGAAAAATTATTTAAAGTTAATATGATATTTAATTAAATGGGTAAAATATTATGATTACGATTTATAGATTATGATGAAAAGAAATTCTTTTTTAAATAAAAGGTTTATGATAGGTATATGTATTAATTAAGTGAGTATAATGATAGGATAGAGATTTATATATTTGGATAGAATTATTAATTAAACAACTCAAGTTCTAAGATACAACTTATATCTTAATTAAATATGTATAAGAATATGATAAAATCAAAATTTAATAAGATATATTTTTTCAATAAGGGGGTGATGTGGCGCAATATGGTGGCAGAATTTGCTTCCGCTTTAGTATATAGTAATAGATAGATATTGATATTATATATTTTTTTTCTTAATTATCTAATATTTAATTTTATCTTTTTTTTTTACCCATCTAATATCTATCTTTGAAGGCATACGATTTATCATTAATTTAATCATTTTTCTTACTCATCTAATATCTATCTTTGAAACAATATTATTTATCTTTACAATTTTATTATATAAAAAATACATATTAATTAACTTATCTTTTTAATTACCATTTTAATCTATTTATGTAAGAAATAATATAAGAAATTCGAATTTAAAAAAGAATTTTAACATGGAAGCGGAAATCCCCTTTTTCTAAATAAATATTGTTTTAAAAATCTTTGATACTAAATAAACTTATAATGATTAACGTTTACTTAAATTATATATTATCATGCTCCTAATAACTTAGCCTTTATCTATCATAATTAAAAAAATTTATTTCTTTTCATGTTATTGTAATTAATATAATTACATTCTTTATTATCTATTTATATAAAAGATATTTTTTGAATTTTGATAATATATTCCATTTTGATATATAAGTTATCTTTTTTTATCTCTTAATTTGTATATATGAAGTAATTTAAAAAAAAATTTAAAATAATTTAAAAATAGAAGTCCTTTTTTATGATTAAATTAGTATTCTTATCTTTAATATTAAATCAATTTATATATACTATCTTTTACTTTGGTTATATATTATCATTTTCATAATAACTTAGCTTTTATTCAAAATAAATCAACTGTTGATTAATATATTTTATTTTATTGAATATATAAAGCTATTAGAATCATGTTGGACTCATTAAATATTTCTAAATTTTGATATTATCTTTTAATTAAATGACAATTCAGAGTAATTATATCTCATACTAATAAATTATAGTATTAAAATAAAAAATAATATCAAACCAAAATAATCAATTAAAACATCTCATTTTATATTTTATTGACTTATAATGTCTCAAAATTATGATAATAGGGACAATAATATATATTAACCAATAGGGACAAATTTAGAAGGATTGAAAAGAAATTAAACTTTATTCACTAAATTGTTCTATAGTTATAATATGTTTTATGTTTTAATAATCTCATACGTGTGGTACTACTAATCTGAAAAAATAATTATTTTTTATCGAGAAAAAATAACATTTTCATATGCTAAAATTTTCATAATACTAAATGTTTTCACTTATTAATATCCTATTAATAATAAAAATATTTTTAAAATATGAATCATGAGCCACGACGGGTACGGCTAGTATATATATATGGTTTAAGTTCAATGTTTCTCCTTAAAGGTGAGACTTTGCTATAACTGATTTGAATAAATATCTCGGGCTTATGGGTCAAGGAACGAAACAAAAACAGAATCGGGTAAATCCGGGTACTACATACTACCCCACTTAAAGAAAGTGTCGTCCCGAAACTTACTCGAAGGATGAACGAAAATTAACGGAAATTCGAAAATGGATCAATATGGAATTCAAGTTCTCATAGTTAAAAGATTAAGATAAATTCGAAAAGTACAACTACGAGATTATTTGTTTGGATTTTTTTTATAACTTTCAAATAAAATTCTTAAAACTAAAAAATAGAATATATCGATTATATTTCATAATTTCTTATCTACTAAATTTAAATTTCTTATCTTTTCAAACAACCATTAAAGATAAAATCATGTAATAATCTTTAAAGCCATATCTATATCTATATTAAAAAGATTAATTTCTATTTAACAATATACCTATATTACTTCTTATCGAAGAAGTTCATAAAACATATCTATATTAAATCGGGTTTATAATCACATTACCCGTACATGGTACGGGGGTTAAACTAGTTAGTATATTAGACAAGTATTATAGCACTCATTCTTCAGGGAAAATATGATCCATGGAAGAAATACATATAACATGTAGCAAATGAAAAATAAAATTGATCAATTTGTTTTTGTTAAGATAGACCTATTATTCTGTACAAGACGCTTGTCGTGCAACATTAGTGAATCAACTAGTATAATCCCCATGCCCTGCACGGGATTACGATAAAATCCTTCTTAATATATTGATGCATCGAAAAATGAGTTATGATATTAAACATTAGTTCATTTTTAAATTGTGACAATATGAAATGAAAGAGAATGTTGCAAGTAACGTAACATTAGTTTACAACATAAAATAGATACCACTTAAACACCTAAATAAGTAAAATAGCTCACCATATAACAAAATAGATGTTTTAGACATAAAAAATAATTACAAATATTTGGAATTTTGTGAGCATGAAAATTTTAAATAAAAAAAATTATCCATATTAACTAAAGAATAAAAAAAAATAGGATGGATGAAATTCAAAAGCTATAAAATTATCTACATTAAAAAGATAATAAATAATTAAGTGAAATACATACATATATATAATTTATCCAATATCCAATACTTTCAAAAACAAGATTAATTTTGTGATGGGTTTTAAGCAAGCTAAGCATAAAATAAAATATGTGAAAAATTATGAATCTTGAAGGAGAAAGAAACATAAGGAGAAAACAAACAAATAGGTTAATATATAGTAGAAATTTTTAGTGAAATTGTATAATTAATTTTTCCAATATTAAAAGTTGGTTACAATTACAAATGATACGTTAGTCAAAACAAAAATTTCAATTGTATATAATCTTGATTATATCATTTTAAGAAACGATTTTTAGTCAACTTCAAGTTTTTCTAGGTGTAAAATTCCATTTTAAAATCTGTTGAACATACAATATTTGATAGAAATTTATAATTATAAAATTTTAATACATAAGAGTTGGTTAAAGTTTTATTTTGAATAAAATAAATAAAATACTTAATTATGATTATGTAAAATATGTTACTCAAAATAAATAGATTTTCCCAAACAAAGTTTAATTATGTCTATTTATAAATAAAGAAAATCTCATTTTGAGATATGGTGTGTCTTAACAAAAAAAACCTATAAGGAATTTTTTTATATATGACATGGATAATAAATATGAGGTGGATTAATACAAAATAATAAAAAAGTAAAACAATTATGACATGGTGCAACGATAGGTTGACACGTGGCGAAATCCTACGTAGCACATCCTCGTGGCGACATGTGGAAAAATCTGACGTGGCGCAACGTGGTGGCTCCAATCCTTACGGCTTATATATATATATATATATAGATTATCATTCGGTTTTTTCTATTGTATGCCCTTAGTCTCTTATAAATTATCATTCAGTTTTTCTATTATAGCACTAAAACCCTAAAATGAAAATAGTAAACCCGTCACAAAAAAAATAAAAAAACCAAAAATTTTAAATTTGCAAACTCTTTCCATTTAGTCTCTTAGAGCAATTGCACCCATGAGGCAAGGTCAATTGCAATTCGTCAATTGAATTGCCCATGCTAATTCACTATTCATCATGAATTAGCAATTGCCTTTCCTTTTTCAATGCACCCATTTAGGCAATTTGTCTGCTAATTTATTTTTTATAATTTTATATTGAATAATTTATTGGTATAAATATTGAATTTATAATTAAATTAACTATTAATTGTGCAACGGTCATTAATTTTACAAAATTTAAGCTTAATTATAAACAAAATCGGTTGGTTTTTACAATTTGGTGTATTATCATACAAATTGGGGACCACTTTAGGTGTAGGGTCCATGAATTACCCTTGCTAGTTCGTTGGACAATTTTCAACCAACCAATTGCCTAAGTAATTACTATTGACTAGGGTCCACCAAATTGTTTTGCCAATATTGTACCGGTGCATTACACATTTTATAGAAAAGTGGTGGACCCCATGTATTACCCACCCAATTGATACATGGGTGCAATTGGTCTTATAGTTCCCTTAGGACACATTGTAGAAAATTCCATTATCATTAAACATTTATTGAAGTTAGTATTTAATAAAGTAGAAATGTTATTGGAGTTCTCTAGAGTGGAAATAGTGGCGAACCCAGACGTTTACGTCAGAGGGGGCTAAATAGTTTGATTTAGGTATAATTACATGTAATCGTCACAACTTGGAACAAACTCAGATTAAGTTAATCAAGCCCACTAAAAAAAAGATCAAGTTCAAACATTTTTTCTAATGCATTTAATTTCAATGTGAAATGTCTTCTTTTTCTCTTGTACAACACACCTAGCAACCTATATATTTTAACAATGGGAAAACACTTTTGGGTACTATATAATTACAATATATTAATAGGTTACAATATTATTCAACTATTTAAAATAAATTGGACCTTTCAAACATTTTTCTACATATATATTATTAATTTTTTTTATAAAATCCCAATGGGGGCTACAATCCCCACAAGGCTTGGGAAATGTGCCTTTGCTCCCATTTTAAAGAAACTCAGGGAACTAGTTGGAAATATTTTTATATCACTTTGTTGATTTTTATGATATTTTTTAGCCGATTAACTCAAATGATAAAACAATGTTTATGTATTGTAGCATTAATGTGGGTTAAAATCCCATATAAGACTATAAATTGTACAAATCAATATTATCTTTATGGATAAAAAAGACCTATTAGAGTAAGAAAAATGAAGGCCCCAACACTCTCAAACCCCGACCCTTTGCACAGTACACACAACCCCAAATCTCAAACCCTAGATGGCAAATCTTAGTCCAAATCTTCGAACGTCTTCGAAATTTCAGCCTACAAATCCAAAATCTTATCAACAGAGCCCCCAATTGCATGCTTCATTGCATTATTTTCCCGCAATTTGGGTATTCGCCGCGATTGTGGGGAGATAAAAGCGAGAGAGGTTTGCCAAAAATCAACTGATGCCAGAAAGGAGACAGTGATGGTAATCTCCGGCCAACTCAGAGGAGGCGGCGTAAGAAAAGACGGGGACTCGCTTTGAAAGATTCCCGTTCTTTGTGGATGCTAGGGTTTGTGAACAGCAGGTACTGTGCATGCCTATTCAAGCAAAGAATGTCAAGAGCGGAGAGGAAGAAGATTACGATGCGGTTTGCTGGGATTCAACTAGGAGGAGATTTCATCTATTCTCTGGATTTGCTTGTCTAGGCGAAGAATTGTGAGTTTTAGCAGTATGTATTGTTCTTATCCCTTCTCTGAGCAATTTATGATGCTTCATTTGCTGTTGTATGTGTGTTGGTGCGTAGTTATAAGCTCTCTATCTGAAAACTATAAAACACAGTTGCAAGTTCTCGAGATCAAAGGATCTCAATTGTGGTGCATACTTGAAGAAATGAAGAAACATGATCGAGACCGTAAGAAGGCGGTCATTTGTTCGGGTGAAATTTCCTCTAAAGAACACTTTGACAATCAGAACTCTCTTGGTCATTTTGGACCAAATCCTACCATGGCTGATGAAGCCTTAAAGGGCAATGGGTACTCTAAGCCTCATGAGGTAGATCCTTGGGAGACATTAAGAGATATGGGCAAATCACAAGCCAAAATTGACATGGCTGCCTTCTTTACAAGGTTGTCAAGAGTCAAGCGGAACACTCTCCAGTTGAAAGAAACTCCTCTTTATGTATGAGAAATAAACTAAGAAGAGTCTGGAAGTTGAATAAAGAATCTTATGTGAATGCTACGAACCATGGGTGGTTTGAACTAATTAGATTTATTGATCATGTCATGACAATTTTGGGATCTTACCCCCTTCAAATCAAAATTCTCACTCATCCACCTCATTTAAAACTCAATTATACTTTATACTCACAACCCACAACCCCATTATAATCTTTAAACTCCACTATCTTTATTTTATTTTTATTACTAAAATATATCTCTTATGTCATTAAGCATATTAACAATATTATTTTATATAATTTATAAATTTAAGCATCTAAGAAAATCCAAATATTAATTTAAAATAATTTTTATTTATATTTTTCTTATATACCATTTTCTTTTTAAGTCAAAATACATATAAAATGGGTGTTTATAGGTACATAAAAACAAAGGAAAAATATTAATATATTTTTTGAAAGATAAAATAGTTTTGTTGTTGATATAAATCTTAAACTTGTTATTTATATACCGAAATTGGGTAAAAAACGAGAGCCATCCGATCTAATCCGATGCTCCTTCTTTTGCCACATGTGTTTCTCTCTCTATACTTTCTTTTTTAGGGCTTAAAAACTCTGCTTTTGTGGGGCTCTTATTTAGAGACTAAAATTGGGGTTCTTACCATTTGAACACTATTTGGAAGAGCTTTATTAATATTTTAAAGTTAAAAACCACCATTGCAGATGGCCTTATGGGCAATTGTACTTGCAGAGTTCATACAATGAAAATATGTGGCCGTGTTATGACTTCACCTAGTCAAGACTATACATTGGTATGATGCCTTTCGTATGTGTGATACTAAGATGGAACAGGGTGAATTACGACTCGTGTACATATGAAAATGATTTGTATGATCTATTAAACCTTCATATATTTTTCATGAATAATACCAAACCCATGGGGTTGGATAGGAAATGCTTGAGCAAGCTAACATATGTTTACTGCAATAGAGGAGGTAATGGTACTATAATGTACATTTCGATTGACATTAACAGTCTTTGAATGCTCACTTCAATGATGGCCAGACATGCATAGAGCTTGGAACTCATTACGGTGCATCTTCAATGAATTTCTCAAGCCAAGAAACACACTTGTGTTAAAACCCTAAATTGCCAAAGGAGTGAACCAAAGCTCATAGGAGCTTGTAGAAAAATCCTCTCGATCTTCTTCTAATATCAAATGAAGATAGCCTTCTGGAATAGCAGAGGTGTTGGTAGAAAATCCTTCTGGCCTGAAATCGATTCGTTTTGCAAAACTGAGAGAATTCAAATCATTGTAGTAGCGGAAACAAAAACTGATCAACCACCAAGTGACCAAACATGGAGAAGAGTTGGGTTTGATAATTTGTAAGGTCTCCGACTTTAGGTAGAGCGGGGGGAATAATGGTGTTATGGAAAGAATACCAACTGCATGATGAATACATCTCAACTCTTTTGCAAAAACCCAGGTATATAGTACTAAAATATGTAAACCAAACCACTAAGTATACTATAGCGATCTCCTTCGTTTATGCTCCCCCCACTGAAAGTCAGAAAGAAGATTTTTGGAACGAATTATCCTAGACTATGCGAAGCTTGAATCTCCCACTGATCATAATAGGAGATCTAAATGAAATCAATGAAAAAATGACAAAAAAGGAGGTAATCACCCTGATAGTAGTACATTCAATCGCCTTACGAAACTCCTAGACGAGTGTGAATTGACGGATATCCCAACAATCGGAAATCACTTCACATGGAGGAAAAACAAGACAGAAGTGAACAATATCTATGAAAAATTAGATAGGACTTTAGTGAGTGATAGCATTATCCAGTGGTTCCCAAGTATAAGGACACAAAATCATGTTTTCTCCACATCAGACAAGTGTAAAATCTCCGTAGAAATTACAAATGGACAAATTGAAAAAGCCCCCCCCCCCTTTAAACTAGAAAAAATGTGGAAGCAACATCGAGATTTTAGAAATATAGTTAAACAAGCCTGGAGGGTAGATTTCCAAGGCTGATATATGTTCCAACTCATGAAAAAAACACAATTGTTCAAGAGATTGACAAAGGAATGGAAAAAGCGTACACTTTGAAACATGTTTGAACAACTTAAACAAACAGAAGAGTCCCTTCTAGAATTACAAAAACAAATCGTACAATCCCCACAACCTTCAATAATACAGAAACAACTACATCTAAAGAAAAAAGAAAGCATTTTGAATTTTCATAAAAAATATTGGAAACAACGGGCCAAAATGAAGCATGTACGACTTTCTGACACTAACTCCGGATATTTCCATAAGATTGCGACTGGTAGAAGAAATAGAAAAGTATTCAAAACCATAAGCGCAAGTAGTGGAACACAAATAGTTGGCGACGAAAACATCCAACGAGAACTAAAAGATGATTTTAGAAAACACTATACGAAAGAACCCGAGAACAAATCATTAAGCAAAGAATATCTAAAACTGATACGCCACGAGATTTCAAATGAAGACAACATACAACTAACGAAACCTATCTCTAATGAAGAACTAAAGAACGCAATTATGCAGATGGGGGCAGATAAATCCCCCGGCCCTGACGGCATGCATGCTTGCTGAGTTTTATAAAAAGTATTGGGACATAGTAGGCCCTTCGGTAATCAAAGCAGTTAAAAGTTTCTTCATTCCGGGAAAATCTCGAGACAATCCAACAACACATTCATTTCACTTCTCCCGAAAAGAGATAACCCCTCGTCAAAAACCATTATAGACCCATAAGTCTATATTCCACCACTTATAAAATCATAGTAAGAATCCTGACTGAATGACTTTAAAAAGTTATGCACAAAATTATCCACCCACTTCAAGGGACATTCGTAGTCAGGAGAGAAATATAAGACAATGTATTCATCGCCTATGAGATTTTCCCTTCCTTTAGGGTAAGGCAAGCAAAGGAAGGCTGGGCAGCGGTTAAACTTGATATGGAAAAAGCGTATGACCGAGTAGATTGGAGTTTTCCATTTGACATGTTGGAACAATTTGGCTTTCCAGAAAATTTGTTAACTTGCTACGCGAATGCGTCTGTATAGTATCGCTTTCTGTACTAGTTAATAATGGACCGACAGATCCTTTTTTAGCACAACGAGGCATCAGGCAAGGAGATCTTTCCCCTTATCGCCTTTTATCTTCGTTATTAGTGCAGAAATTTTGGCAGGGAAGCTCTAAGTTGAAAGTGAAAGTTCAAGTAACGTAATTGGATTTCCAATCTCTTGAGGGGGGTCAAAAATCCCCTTTCTTGTATTTACGGATGACATTATCATTTTTTCAAAAGCTACACAAAGCGTAAGTATAAAATTAAAGAAATAATAGATGAGTATTGTGCAATATTAGGACAAAAGGTAAACTACCATAAATCAGCGTTTCAGACGTCGAAAAAAGTTAATATCTAGCAAAAATAACAAATCCAACAAATATTGGGCTTTTCCACGATGGCCAACTTAGAAAAATACCTAGGAATCTAGGATGCCCGATTATTAATGGCGACTGTCAATAAAGACACATTTCAGAAGATAGTAGGGAATGCTAAGAAACAATTGGCAAAGTTGAAGGCTATTTCTCTCTTACAAGAAGGCCGAACAATCCTGATAAGATCTAACTTATCAATAAAGCCAAACTAGTTCACGAAGGAAATACAAATTGGAAATGATAAAAATATAAAATTATGGAATGATAATTGGACCATGCAAGAACCACTAAGGAAATACGCATTGAATCCTAGTACAATTAATGAACAAGACACAGTGGACCAATTCATCAATAACGAACAATATTGGAAAGTTTATGAACTTCAACAGATCCTACCAACAAATGTTGTAAAAAGAATTAAAGCAATACCGATACCAAAGAATGACTTGGAGGATTGTTTCTTCTGGGCCCCAAGTAAGAACGGATGGTTCTCAACTGAGTCTGTGGTAAACTTAATTACTAGCACTGAATCATTAAATCAGGACCTGATGTCTACTTTTTAGGTAGGATTCGTAGTGTCTAGATAGGTTAGATTTAGTGGTATTTCGTACTTGAGTCTTGTGTTTTTGAGTCTTTTTGCATGAGTTTTCGTATTTCCTTGAGATTCGGAAACTACGCATTTTTGTGTCGTTTTGTAGGTGTTTTGGAGCTTGAGGAAGAGTTTGGAGCAATGCCAAGAAAGGAAGGACAAGCTAGGAGGAAGATCTTAAGTAGATGAGCCAAGGAGGAGAGCCAAGAGGAGCAAAATCAACAAGAGAAGTGATGGAATCGACCCAAGATCGAGCCAAGTAGGGTTCGAGCATGAGCCAAGTCAAGAAGTGTGAAGAAAAGAAAAGAAATTCTCAGGACCGACCCTAAGGGGGTCGTGCACGACCCATTTGGGTCGATCCTGGGCGCCGACTTCCATTTGTTCCGAAATCTTGTGGATAATCCTATCTTTGTATTTTAGGAAGGTTGTTTCTTTATGATTCCTAGTTAGATTAGGACTCCTTTTCTTCTATAAAAGGAGGTGAACCCTTTAGTTTTTATTCATCAAGACTTGGAGAGCTAGGATGGTGACTTGGAGAGCAAGTTTGAGAATTTTATAAGATTTGTTCTTTGTTTAATTTAAATTTTAGTTTGGTTTTGATCATGTCTTATTCTTCTTCCTTGTCTCTCTTTGCCATGTGTGAGTAGTCTTCTTAAGTTCTTGGTTTGGGTGAAAACCCAACACAATCATGCATGTCTAAAACTTGAATTCATGACTTGAATGCTTGATGATCATATCTATCTATCTTGTGCTTAATCCATGAAGAAAGTTGAGGCATATCTTGTGATTGACCTTAGCAAAAGTGAAAATTTGGTTGCTTGATTAGATCTAATAGGATTATTTGGCGCCGTTGCCGATGAGTGTGCAATAGTGCCAGGTTTAGTTGATATTTGGGTTTGGGAATAGCCCATATCCCTTGTGTGTTACTAATTCGTTTTCCCGTGTTTGTGTGTGCAGGTGTATGCCCTCTAGTTCACGAAGGGTAATCGACGATTTTCCCTTTGATCCTGAAATAGAAAGAACCCTTCACCGCAAGCTAGCAGAACGAAGAGCAATGGCCGACGCTGAGGCTCTTGCTCGTCAGATGGCTGAACTCCGCGCTCAGATGGAGCGCATGCAAATGGAGCGAGATGCTCAAGCCGCTGCTGCGCGGCAGGAGAGAGAGGCTACTGCCCATCTCCAACAACAACTTGATGCTATTCCGAGGAACGCCAAGCAATACATGCATCCGGAACTTAGGGTTCCTGAATCCGCTATTGTGCTCCCGGCTATTGAGCGCGCCTTTGAGATCAAGTCCCACTTCACCACTCTTATCAAGCGGTCTCAATATGAAGGAAAGCCCACCGAGTGTCCCATGGAGCACATCAAAAACTTCACCGATCTTTGTGACACCATCACCGCCGATGGCATGTCCCTTGAATATATGCTCCTAAAGGCATTCAAGTGGTCTTTAGCCGGGAAGGCACTTCATTGGCTCGAGAGTTTGCCAGCTAGGTCGATCATGGAAGGCTTTGCATGACTTGTTCATGACGAAGTTCTTTCCACCGGCCAAGACTACCGAGCTAAGGAAGCGCATCACTTCCTACCATCAACTTCCCAACGAGATGTTTGTGGAAACTTGGGAAAGATTCAAGGAGCTTCCTCGGCAATGTCTTACTCATGGACAACCTCCTTATGTGCTTCAAGAGATATTCTTTCAAGGAATCAATGCCGCGATAAAAAACCGCATCAACCTTCACACCGATTGCGGTTTCATTGAGATGGATCCCCACGAGGCATGGGCTCTAATGGACAAACTCACCAACTATGATGCCATGTATGGGACCCATCAAGCCGTTAAGATTCAGATGAAGAAGCTCTATGATCCTAATGCCGAGCCAATTGATCATGATGTGAAGTTCCAATTCATGCAATATGAGATCAACCGGCTCAAAAAGTAAGTGAGCTACTTTACATCCACCGGCCAATCATGTCAAGAATGTGGTTCTCAATCTCATATCACCACTTCTTGCACAAATGTGGAGCAAGTCCGAGCCGCCGAGGCGTATGCGGAGGCAAGCTATATGTGAGGATCCTACCAAGGCTATAACAACGCTTATTCGGGGATGAAACACAACAACTATTCTCAATGGAACAACCATGGCCAAGGCCAAGGTTATCCACCCCACCCCCCACAAGAGCAAAGGGCCCCTCCTTATAGACCTCCCGGTTATCAAGAGCAACCACCGGCTTAGGCATAAAGTTTCTTTGAAGGAGTCAACAACAAGATTGATGGAGTCCGTATCGACCTTAAAGGATTTCAAAACCAATTGGGCAATTTCGAAACATGGAGGAAGAACGTCGACTCCCAACTTGGTAACCTAGCGGCTCAAATCCCACGACCTCAAGGATAACTCCCGGGCCGCCCCGAAGAGAATCCTAGAGGCCGAGCAAGCAATGGTGAAATCCGAGCCATGCACCTAAGAAATGGCAAGGCATTGCCCGATCCACCCATACACACGGAGCAGGACAAGGTCTCAAGACCGACCCCACCTGGGTCGATCTCGACTCCCTCAGGGGTCGATCCTGAGGCTATTAATGATGAGGAAGAAGGGGCGACCGACCCAGATGGAGGCGAGCTCGACCACCCTGCACAAGTGACCCGGCTAAAGTCGTCGTGCCAAGATCAAAGATAAATAACCCAAACTACAAACTAGTATAACAAGTAAGTAAGGGGTTGAACCCAAGAGAACTTAAGGCTTCTAGCGTTAATATATTTATCAACTACAGAAAAGGGGGGTTTAGGAGAGATATCTAACTAAACTAATCTAAGAAACAAAGAACAAACAAATAAACAAACATACAAATACGGGGAAACAAGTGATAAGGAGACAAGTTCATTCAAAAGATCCACTCATGGTATAATCCCTCGATCATAGATTTATCCATTGATTTCATTCACACCTATGGTTAATTCCTATCCTGATCATTTACAATCGCAAGTCCACGGTCCAAGCAATTCTATAATCCTAGGCAAGGACGCTTAACCTAGAATTAGCATAGAGAACAAGGATATGCAGGATATAATATCAAACAATCAAGCTACGAGTCAATTGTAAGATAAAACAATTAATTCTCTTCTTAATCCTAGTTGCATAGACAACAGGTCTAGGTTAAGTTGTTTTCACAGATTAGTTTTGTCCACGGTCCAAACCTAATCCAACAGTAGAAAGCTAATCAATTCAATAAGGTCTCGACTCCTAGAGAAACAATCAACAATCATAAGATGAAGCGCAAGAGAATCAATATAAACCAAAGGATAGAAATCGATTACCAAAATCTCACGAGTTCATATAACAAAGCTTCTCCCTTGAACGAACCCAAGGAGACTAGCTCTCTATAACTAAAGAAGAATTGAAAACCTAACTATTACTATTGGTATTGGAGCTTATCGTTTCAAAGCATTGTGTGATCTAGGTGCTAGTGCCAGCTTGCTTCCACTTTCAGTTTGGTACAAGACCAACATGGGGCCATTAGTATTGGTGAAAATGAGGTTATACATGGCGGATGGGTCGTGTGTCCAGCCGACGGGAGTAGTGGATGATTTCCCCGTTCAGGTGGGGAAGTTCTTTGTGCCCAATGATTTCATAGTCATGGAAATGCCCGAGGACCCTGTAGTACCCATCATACTCGGACGGCCATTCTTAGCCACCGCAGGAGCTGTCATCGATGTGAAGAGTGGACTTCTTACTTTCAAAATTGGTGAAGAAGTGGTCGAGTTTCGATTCAACCCAACTTTGAAGGAATCAAGTCACGAGGAGGTCAAGATGCTATACACACACTCCGACTACATTGAGTGCAACAACCCAACGGAATGATTGTTGACATGGGAGCCTCTACCACAAGACCCGAGGGTCTCAGGACTGACCCTTATTGGGTCGTGCACGACCGCCCTTTTTGTCTTGGATGCACTCAAGGCAAAGCATGACGATGAAGTTAGCTTGCCCGAGCCTACTCCTGAGCTGAAGGAGCTCCCCTACTCTTTGAGGTACGCTTTTCTTGGTCCAAATTCTACTCTTCCCGTCATTATTAATGCTAACTTGAGTGAGGAAGAGGAGGGCAAATTGCTTGATGTGCTTAGGACTCATAGGAAATCCATAGGATATTCTCTAGAGGAACTTAGTGGTATTTCACCCTCATTGTGCATGCATAGGATATATATGGAGGATGATTATAAATCCACTATTGAGCATCAACGTAGGCTAAACCCTAACATGAAAGAGGTAGTGAAGAAGGAAATACTTAGGATGCTAGATGCCGGTATCATATTTCCTATCTCCGATAGTAAATGGGTTAGCCCCGTGCATGTGGTTCCTAAGAAAGGGGGGATGACGGTTGTAGAGAATGAGAAGGGGGAGTTGATTCTAACTAGGACCACCACTAAGTGGAGAATGTGCATAGACTATAGGAAACTTAATAGTGCCACTAGGAAGGATCACTTTCCACTCCCCTTCATTGACTAGGTCTTAGAACGCTTAGCCCAACATGATTACTTTTGCTATTTGGATGACTATAGTGGTTTTTGGCAGATTCCGATTCACCCCGATGATCAAGAGAAGACCACATTCACTTGTCCATATGGGACGTTTGCTTACAAGAGAATGCCGTTTGGGCTTTGCAACGCCCCGGCTACCTTTCAAAGGTGCATGATGACCATCTTCTTCGACGTGATCGAGGAAATAGTGGAGGTATTCATGGATGATTTCTCAGTTTATGGTTCCTCTTTTCATTCAAGTCTCGCTAACCTCTCTAGGGTCCTTAAAAGGTGTGAGGAAACGAAACTTGTGCTCAATTGGGAGAAGTGTCATTTCATGGTTAGAGAGGGAATTATCTTAGGTCATCTAGTGTCTAAGCGTGGGATTGAGGTGGATAAGGCAAAAATTGAGCTTATTGAGAAGTTGCCCCCTCCATCCTCCGTGAAAGACGTTAGGAGTTTCTTGGGGCATGCGGTTTTATAGGCGCTTCATTCAAGACTTTTCTAAAATTGTTAAACCTTTAACTAACCTACTAATTAAAGACGTAGAGTTTAGCATGTCTCCAGATTGTCTTGAAGCGTTTTACAGGTTGAGGAAAGCTCTTGTGACGGCTCCCATCATGCAATCACCGGATTGGACACTTCCCTTCGAAATCATGTGTGATGCTAGTGATTATGCCATTGGTGCAGTTCTTGGGCAGAGGAAGGACAAAAAGCTTCATGCCATTTACTACGCAAGTAAGACGCTAGATGAAGCCTAAAGAAAGTACACCACAACCGAGAAAGAGTTTCTCGCCGTGGTATTTGCATTTGAAAAATTCCGCTCTTATCTAGTAGGTTCTAAGGTGATTGTTTATACCGACCATGCCGCCATTAGACTCGTTGGATGCTTTTATTGCAGGAATTCGATCACGAATCCGAGACAAAAAGGGAGCGGAGAACTTAGTGGCGGGTCACCTATCTAGACTACCCCTTGAGCACATCATGGAGTCCGGCGGGTCAATCCCCATCAATGATAAACGCCCGGATGAGACCCTTTTGCACGGCAACAAAGATCACCATGTAGACATTGGAGGCGAAGAAGCGGGGGTCTTAGGACCAACCTCATCAGGGTCGATCTCGACCCAAACAGAGGAAGGAGTCCTCAGGACCGACCCATATGGGTCGTGCACGACCCTCTCCTTGGGTCAAGCAAGTAATTCTCCTTCTTTCTCCTTGGTTCTTTCGAGTTCCAATGCTCTTCCATCTTCATCTTTTCTCCCTCCCTCTATTCTTGCTATACGTGGGTCGAAGACCCCTTGGTTTGCGGATTTTGCTAACTATGTTGTAGGAGGCATTATTCCGGATGGATTGACTTCCCAAGCTAAAAAGAAGCTCCTCCATGACGTCAAGCGTTACTATTGGGATGATCCTTACTTGTTCAAACAGGGAAGTGATCACATCTTTCGACGTTGTGTGCCAGACGATGAGATAGAGGGAGTCATCCGACATTGCCACACTCTACCGACGGGCAGCCATGCTAAGGGATTCAAAACCACCGCAAAGATTCTTCAAAGTGGACTCTATTGGCCAACTCTCTTCAAAGATGTGCAAGCTTATGTGACAACATGTGATGAGTGTCAACGGTCGGGGAACATCACATGGAGGAACGAGAGCCTGCTCACCGGTATCTTGGAGGTCGAGCTCTTTGATGTTTGGGGTATTGACTTTATGGGACCCTTCCCCTCTTCGGGTCCCTACAAGTAGGTCGAGGCCATAGCCACAAGGACAAATGATGCACGAGTGGTGGCCAAGTTCATGAAGACCAACATCTTTCCCCGCTTTGGTGTACCCCGAGTCCTCATTAGTGATGGAGGATTTCACTTCATTGAGCGGAGCTTTGAGGCGCTTTTGACCAAGTTTGGGGTGTCTCACAAGGTGGCCACACCTTATCATCCTCAAACTAGTGGTCAAGTGGAGGTTTCTAACCGGCAAATCAAGAGTATTCTAGAGAAGACGGTGTCCCGCTCAAGAAAAGATTGGTCCTCGAAGCTCGATGATGCTTTATGGGCATACCGCACCGCCTACAAAACATTACTCCGCACCACTCGTTTCAATCTAGTGTATGGCAAGTCATGTCACTTGACCGTCGAGCTCGAACACAAGGCTTTATGGGCTCTCAAGAAGGTCAACATGGACCTCGACGCGGCCGGAGCAAAGCGTTTCATGGACTTGCAAGAGCTAGAGGAATTGAGGCTCAAAGCATATGAGATTTAGAAAATCTAAAAGGAGAGGACGAAGAAGTGGCATGATAGAAACCTTGTGCCAAAAACCATCAAGGCTGGTGACCAAGTACTCCTCTTTAACTCTAGGCTTCGACTCTTCCTCGGAAAGTTACGGACCCGATGGAGTGGACCATTCAAGGTTCATCATATTTACTTGTACGGGGCGGCCGATCTTATAGACGAGAATGGTGGGATTTTCAAAGTCAATAGGCATCGCTTGAAGAAGTACTATGCCAAAGTGGAACCCGATGAAGAGATCCGAGCCACATGGGCTCTCACCACCTCGGACTGAGCTAAGGTACCTCTCGTCAAGCTAATGACGTAAAATAAGCGCTTACGGGAGGCAACCCGGTCTCTAGATTAGTTTTATTTTTATTTTTTCTTTTTAATTTTATTCTTTTATTTTTCGATTAGATTTGTTTTTTTATTTTTTTCTCTAACCTTTCTTAGACTAGAATAGGATATGTTTGTTTGGGATAGAATTTTTGTGATATTTTTTTTGTAGGGCTCTAAGTTGCAAATACGGGCTCAAAAAGACGAGAAAAGACAACTTTGCATGAGGTAGGATATTAAGGAATTTTCGATCACTAACAAGAGGGTAGAGATCGACACTACAAGGTCGTGCACGACCCTAGCCGAAATTTCCGAAAATACCCCCTTCATTAAAGGTATGTCTTTTTCTCCTAAATTCATTCAAATTCATTCGTCCCTCCTCCCCTAGCAGCCCCGACCGACCCTCTTCTCCCTTCTCCTTGTCCGCTCGACCCGCACCTCTCCTCCTCTTCTACTCTCACGGCCACCGGAAACCACTACTCCACCGCCACTCCCCTCTCCACCACCTCGCAGCTGCGCCATCACCCACCACCCCCTGTTTTTTTCTACACAAAAACAGTCCCAAAAATATCCCCTAGCAGCCCCTTTTAGATCTAGTCCGAGACCGACCCGATTTTCTACTTCTTTTCGGTATGGATTTCTAACCCTCTACTCTCAATGTTGATTATTCTTGAATGAAATTGGATTTTTGGGTTGAATGTGCATGATTGGGATTTTGACCTAGGTTTAAGAAATTGGAAATTGCTTGCTTGGGTATGCTGTTGTTGATTTTGCATGCTTGGGTGTGTCTAGATTCGAACTTCATGAGCTTATAGTGGTGTTTCGTTGTTTGGTGCCGATTGGGGCCATACTCGAATTTTGGGTGAATGAGGAAGAAGACGGGTGGGAGTGATGCTCAGGACCGGCCCTTATTGGGTCGTGCACGACCCTGCCTAGGTCGTGCCTGAGGATATAAATTCATTGTTGGGTGTGTTTTCTTGGCCAAAGTTGCATGTTAGGATGAGATTTGGATTTATGATTCCATGATCAACCATTATAAATCATCTCTTGTCATTGTTGTGAAGTGCTTGACTGAGATTCTTGCAATACTTGCCTTTGTTTAAGTATGGGGTGGATTGTGCGTATTATGTGGATTTTGTTCTTGGATTGATGTAGGTACTATGTCGGCTTCTAGTTCTAAACCCGCAAAGAGGGCAAGGAAGGGCGACCAACCAGCGCTTAACAATTGCCAAATTGCTTCCAAATACGCGAAAGCATTCAATATATGCCTCAATTTGAAACACAAGACAAGGTGGTATTGTGAGGAGGATGGGCAACGCTTGTACATTCATGAGGACTTGATGGAAGCATTCTCTTACATAGGGGGTGAGAACCTACTTCAATGGCACAATCATCATTACCCGTTTCTCACTTCTGAGTTCATAGCCACTTTCTCCACCGACATCAAGAGCCCTCACACCGGTGGGAAGATGGAGTTTCAGCTGGGTAACAAGTGGTTCAAGCTCAGTTTGAAAGAGCTCAATGATGCATTCGGATTCCCTAACCCGACATATGACGATCAGAGTGCGTTCTCAATCCTAGAGACATGGGGATATTTATCCGGAGTTGCGGAGAACAGTTTCCATAACTTGGCCAGCAAGAATATTGCCAACCCACTTTTCCGGATCATCCTACGTATTCTTGGGAGCACGATCTTTCCGAGAACTGAACTATCTCGCCAAACCAGAAGGGAGGCGGTTGTGTTGAGAACCGTGCTATTTTCCTCTCCTGCTCCGTTGAACATTGGATTAGAGTGGATGAGGTGTGTAGCAGATTTCAAGGGACGTTCGGGTTCAATTTTCTTTGGAGGGATGATTGCCCGTCTTGCCAATAGCCTTGGAATGAACATGAAAGCGTATTCAGGAGCGAAGCCGATCTTTGTGGACATTCCGTTCCTTCTCAATGCTAAGTTGATAGAGAAGCATCCCGACAACGAGAATACCTTCTATTCTACTTTCAAGGGGAAGACGGTGGTCCTCACTCGAGAGCGGGCCAATTTACTTCACCTACCTAATTGGTATGCCGAGTGGTCCCTAAGCAAATTTCCCTTGAAGGCTCGGCCTGAACATGAAGAGTCTTTGAGAATTCGCCTGCGACGGTATCCGAGTCCCGAGCCAGGAGAGGATGAGCCGCTCAGAGACGAGCTTCTAGCTTTGCCCCCCTCCTTCCAGCCTCGGGACCGACCCTATGGGGGTCGATCACGACCCATCTGGATCGGTCCCCTCCCCTATACCACCCTTTCCCGCCACTTCTGGGGCAACGTTCGAGTTCGGGACCTCCTCGGGTGCCAACCCCAGGTCTGAATATGTCGAGCCACCGCCGCAAGACAAGCCTCCAACATGTGATATGGATTTCTTGGCTAGAGAGATGGCCGCCATGAGGGTTGCTCAAAGGGAAAATCATGAGGAGGTCATGCGCAGCCAAACAGCCCTTTTGGAGCATCAAAAACAATCTCGGGAATTGGTGGAGCAGCATCACCAAGAGTTCCAACAATTCCAATCATATTATCATGCCCAACAAGAGGTGGACGACTTCCGATGGGCTCACTTGGAAGGCTACATGCGGTGGAACAGAGGGAACTACCCGGATCGAGATGAATGGGCTCCCCCGGAGCATCCACCATTCCGTAGGAGTCGACCACCTCCACCTCCATTAGGTGCTCCACCTCCAATCCAAGATTCAAGAGTTCCTTGTGAGTTTTCTTCTTCTTTCTCTTTACTTTTTCATATCTTTTCATGAATGGGGGCATTGCATGATTTAAGTATGGGGTGGGGAAGAAGAAATCTCACATGTTGTACATAATTGAGTGTTTGTTTGCTTTGTTTGTTTGATAGTTTGTTTTGTTAAGACAAAGCAATTGAAAATCCAAAAAAAATTAGAAAATGTCAGAAATCCAAAAAAATTGAAAAATGTCAAAAAATCCAAAAATATTTGCTTCTTTGTTTGTTTATTTTGTTTTAGGATAGAAGAATGCTCAATCTTAGATGTTATATGATGAAAATTAATTTTCATGCTTATCATGTAAATCCTTTGGCATATTTGGATAGTATAGCCCAAGTTTTTGAGAAGTTGCTCTTGATTGTGAAAATTGACTTGTGATGAAATTGAGCATATGTGTTTTGAGTAGAAGTAGTTGCAATCCAACAAAAATTTTACCTAGTGAGGAATTTTGGCCTTATAGGGAGATCATCATTAATTATCTCTTCTTTATATGTCTGATTTGCTCTCTTTATGCATATATCTCTTGTCGTTGATATGGTTATCTATTTCTTGAAGCCTCTATGAGATTGTTCATGCATGTTAATTGTGATTAAGAACTTATATTTTTAGCCCATATTATTCCATGCCTACCTTGAATTATCCTTGATTGAAACCCCGTTCTAGCCTTGGCATTTGTTTAAAACTCCACAAAAATTACCCCTAGCCTATTAGCTTGACCCTCTTCCGGGAATTGAACTTAGATGATGAGTTGGGAATAATTTTTTGAGTGACATATGGTTTGGGTATGGATTTGGTGACATTGTTAAAGGGTAGAATACATCTTGTTGAAGTGTAATGTAAAAGGGTTCTTAGCTTAAAAGGCACATGTTGAAAAAAATGGTGAAAAAAAAGAGCGAACGCAAAGGAGAGCTCGAACACAGTCCTCAGGACCGACCCTAATAGGGTCGGTCACGACCCCCTACAAGCTCGTGCCTGAAGAAAAAAAAAAGAGAGGAAAAATAAAAAGAGGAAAACAATATTATAAGTGCAAGCCAAGAATTCCTAGCATTTATAAGTTGTATTTTGGGAGTATTGGTTAAGAATTGAAGGGTGTTGAGTTCCATTAATGAAGTGTTTTGGTTATGAATTCAAAGAAAGTAAGTGAGTTGGTTTGGTTCCAAAGTGTTGTATTTAGGAGTTTGATTCCTGGATTTAGCACCACATGGCCAAAGAATTCCCTACCTAATGTTATTACCGAGCCCCATTACAACCCGGCCGAATGGAGTCTTCTATGAAGATTTCATTGAGCCTAAGTTCTTATGAAGATTGATGTGTTTTGACTTCTCTAGGTAGAGAGATTGGTGATATAATTCTCAATGATAAAGTAGGTGTTGCATAAAGATTGAGATGAGAGTTGAATTGTTAATCCTAAACACATGAGAGTTGAGAGAAACACATTTATATCCCTTGTGAGGTTGGATTGTGATTGCCTATGCTTGAGACTCATACATATGTGATGACATTAAATTTACTTGTCTACTTTTTCACTTGTGTTTAAAATGTTTTGACAAGGGCTATGCTTGAAGGTTGTGTTATTGGTCTTGATTTTGCATGATTGTTGCTTGAGGACAAGGAAGTCTAAGTATGGGGTGTTTTGATGTCCGCTTTTTAGGTAGGATTTTTAGTGTCTAGATAGGTTAGATTTAGTGGTATTTCGTACTTGAGTCTTGTGTTTTTGAGTCTTTTTGCATGAGTTTTCGTGTTTCCTTGAGATTCGGAAACTACGCATTTTTGTGTCATTTTTTAGGTGTTTTGGAGCTTGAGGAAGAGTTTGGAGCAATGCCAAGAAAGGAAGGACAAGCTAGGATGAAGATCTCAAGTAGATGAGCCAAGAGGAGCAAAATCAACAAGAGAAGTGATGGAATCGACCCAAGATCGAGCCAAGTAGGGTTCGAGCATGAGCCAAGTCAAGAAGTGTGAAGAAAAGAAAAGAACTTCTCAGGACCGACCCTAAGACATTTGGGTCGATCCTGGGTGCCGACTTCCCTTTGTTCCGAAATCTTGCGGATTATCCTATCTTTGTATTTTAGGAAGGTTGTTTCTTTATGATTCCTAGTTAGATTATGACTCCTTTTCTTCTATAAAAGGAGGTTGAACCCTTTAGATTTTATTCATCAAGACTTGGAGAGCTAGGAAGGTGACTTGGAGAGCAAGTTTGAGACTTTTGTAAGATTTGTTCTTTGTTTAATTTAAATTTTAGTTTGGTTTTGATCATATCTTCTTCTTCTTCCTTGTCTCTCTTTGCCATGTGTGAGTAGTCTTCTTAAGTTCTAGGGTTGGGTGAAAACGCAACACAATCATGCATGTCTAAAACTTTAATTCATGACTTGAATGCTTGATGATCATATCTATCTATTTTGTGCTTAATCCTTGACGAAACTTGAGGCATATCTTGTGATTGACCTTAGCGAAAGTGAAAAGTTGGTTGCTTGATTAGATCTAATAGGATTGTTTGCGAAAGTTGATATTCCTAGGTTGAAGGATAGATAGGAAGTTGTTTGATTTGCGAAAGTTGATTGAATAAACTTGAATTGTTTGCGAAATTTAACTTTTCTATGATCTAGATTGCATGATAGTGTTGAAATCTTGTTGGAAGCATGTATGATTGTTGTTGTGGTAGCCCTAACCCTGGAATTTGCCTTTTATATTGATTAAAACTCGTGTCTTTGCCTTGATCTCGACCCCCACTGTCGTGCTCGAGCCCTTGCTTTTGTTTTGTGCGTGTTTGCTCTCAGGACCGAGCCCCATAGGGTCGAGATCGACCCTCTTTGGTTCGGTCCTGACTTGGTTTGTTTGTGTTTCCTTTGTTTTCCGTAGTTTTTCGACTAATCTTTAGCACTATACTCACTCCCTATTTTCTTCCACAAATATTCGCCCTTTTTTCCCCTTGTTTTTCTTTTGCTTCTAGGTAATTTCATTGGTAGCTATAAGTCGATTTTATTTTCCTTAATTGCATGCTAATTTTCGTTGTCAATTAAAAAACAAAAATTGCCGAGAGAAATTGAAAAAAAAAACAACAAAGTCGAACGGACATCCCTTCTTGTTTCATCTTGCTTCTTTGCTTGCGTGATCACCTCTAATTGCATGTTAAAGCCGGCCTACCCTGCCTAGTTGAAGCATCTTTTCACCCATTGCGTGCATTGCTTGTTGTGCCTGAAACCGGAACTTGCATTGTATCCCATGTCTTTCTTGACCATGCACTTGCGTCTTAGTAAATCTAATTTCCTTATAAGAAATGAAGCCTTCACGTTACAATAGAGTCCCCTCTCTGCCTCTCTAAGTTTCTACTATGAAGTAAACAAAGTTTACGTTGACTACCCCAACCCAAGGCTAAATCAAATTAAAGCAAATTAAAGCCAACTTCTACAAGCAAAACAAATGTATAAGCAAATTAAAATTCACTTTCAATTTATTAATCTTGTAAGCTACTCAAACTTAGGTATAGATTAAACAAGTATTTGTTGGTATTTTAACTAAGATAATAAATTTTAAAATTTGAAATTATTCGACAATGCATGAAAATATTTTATCCAGCGGTCAATTAGTTTTAATTTCCTTGTCCTTTACTTGTTCCTTCTCTTAATCCTTCTCTACGTTCTATTCTTATCCCTTGCTTTGCGCCTTCGTTGCCTTCTTTTCTTGTTTCTCTATCTTCTTTTCTTCTTTCTCCATCTTCTTTTCTTCTTTTTTATCATTCTTTGCTTGTTTCTTTGCTTGTTTTTTATCTGCCTTCACTTGTTTCTCTATCTGTTTTTCTTCTTTTTTATCTTCCTTTACTTGTTTCTTCTCATGTTTAATTTTTTCCTTCTCCTTCTCCTTTAGGGTTTTTAACAATTCTTTCTCTCGTTTGATTTCTTCCTTCTCCTTCTCCCATTTGGCCTTCAATTCTGCCTTCTCTTCTTTATTTAATGTCTTCTCCTTCTGCCATTCGGCCTTCTCTTCTGCCTTCTCCCTTTTAATTTCTTCCTTGCATTCTTCCTTATGAGCCTTGATATCTCCCTTTAATGCTTTATGTGTGTACTTATCAGCATCCTTTATGTGCCTCAAATCTCCCTTCGCTTGTTTATGTTCGTTCTTTACAATTTGCTTCTGGTCGTGAATGCCTCTTTTTGCACCTTTATATTCGTCTTTAAATTGCTTCTTCTCGTCCTTAATTTTTCCCTTCGCAGCCATTGTCGCAGCCTTACCATCCGCCTTTACTTGCTTTATTGTAGACCTTGAAGAGGCTGATCCAGTTTGTTGGAGCTCTCTCTCTTCTATATTGTCATTAAAAGAAAGTGATTGCTTCAACAAGAGGAAGATGACTAGTGAGAAAAATACAATGACATGGGGATTAAGCTTCAAGAACGCCATTTTTTATTTTTTGTTTTTTGTTTTTTTATTTGCCTTATAAATCAACAACAGTGAGTAGGATGTATTTATATAGCTCACTTGGCCTTAGGTATAGTAAAATGTGTGGCTCCAAGGTGCTTGTTAGGCCTTGAGAGAATCCTTGGTATTCCTTGAAAATAGTTTTGTGTGAGTTCTATGTCACATACTTCAATCAATGGTGGAATATTGGCTAATTAAAATGTTCAAATTGCAAATGAAATCATCACCATGAAAGAAGGACAGCCAAACGTGATAGTATTTCAAATTGCACGTGATCATAATAGTTCTTGTTTCATTAGAATTCCTCTTTTTTTTTTTTTGAGCAACATTAGAATTCCTCTTTTGTACATATGGGTTGTTCCTATTTTCCCCAATCCGGCCACGAGGATAATTGGTTGACCCCTTATCTGAATATATTTAAATTATTCAATTCAATGTTTGTTCTTTCTATACTATAATTGATTATGCATTAATAGTAATATCACAACTAGTACAAACCCCGTATCATGTATGGGTAATATTAATGTAAATCTGAATTAACTTATTTGAGATTGAATTTTGATATGAATCCGTTTTTAACTCGAGAATTTATAATCCAAACCCGATAGACTGGAGTCCGAACCTATATATGTACTTTTATTAATACAATGTTAATTTTAAAATAGTTATATTCAATGTTTCATTTTTTAATATACTATTGACATGTGTGAAAGGGTTTTTCTATTCTTCAAGAATTAATAATTACAAAAACTTATACTAATTAATAACGAAAAATTGTTAAGATATCAAATAAATAGATTGAATGTTTTTATTCATATAAGTATATAATGTTTAAAAAATTTTATTAGGAAAAAATCTTAAGATATCAAAAAATAGGTAATATATCAAATATATTTTGAGAAAATTGGATAATATATCAAATAGATAACTGAGTTATTTTTAGAAAATATAATGTAAAAAAATAAAATCATTATTTTATTCAGACTTGATGATGTGGCGTAAATTTTAACAAAGACTTGAATTCCGCTTTATACTGTATTATATAGTAGATTTTCATTATCTATAGGTGAACGGTGCAATAATAATTTGTATCTCTCAAGTCAATTTTTCATCTTTGAATGAAAAACAAATTATTGTATGAAAATCTTGATGGTTCAGTAGATATATAATTAGCTTATGTTTGTACAAGTTAAAGGGGTTCACTCAATTATAACATTTTGCAGTTCAGTTGACTAGTTACAGGGTTAAAATATGAATTTGAGTTTTGTACATATATATACGGGTGGTTGGTCAACCCCTTTAGAGCATGTTTATGGGTTGAAAAACAAGGATCGATGTTTTTGATATAATATTTGTTTAATGAAAAAGGGTTTTTTTTTTTTGAATCGGTAAGGATTAGGATATCCCCTAAAGGGGGACGTTTTAGAGCGTCCTTAAAGACGAGAACTTTCTGTTCTGTGAGATTCGTAATAGTGTCAATAGTGAGGCTATGACCCATTTTAGCAATTTTATCGGCCACAACATTACACTCTCTACACACATAGCTAACTCGAACAGTCTCGAACCATTGTAATGAGACTAGGATGTCAGAAATGATTATATCAATGTCCCATGGACTTTCCTCTTCTTTGTTAACTGCTTTTATCACTCCAAGATTATCGCCTTCAATTTCTAATTTTCTTATTCCGAATTCTTTAGCTAGCTTAATGCCATCTCTCAGAGCCATCGTTTCAATTTTAGGAATTGAGATGATCCCATATTTGTTAGAGCTAATCCGAAGAACATTCGCATTTGTGTCACGAATCACTACACCAGTAGCTGAGGACTCGTCAGTTAGTTTAGATCCATCAAAGTTTAGCTTAGCAAATCCTGGGCTTGGTTTTTTCCATGAGGTTATTTTCTTGCGTTGTTTTTGTCTCGTTGTTCTAATATGTAGTGGAGCCTTTTCTTGCTCCGTCCAATTTTTAGCTATGACCCAACTGTGCACTTGGCCTTTAATAAATTGGGCAGGATTAGTTATGAAATCATTATCCGATTGTTGGAATGCAAGCGTATTTCGTTGATACCATATTCCCCACCACGCAAATCCTATTTCTACAAAGTCTTTTGTTCCAATTGCTTGTCCAATTTCGGTAATGATTTATCTTGGTGACTTGTTCATTGAGTTGTAGTGTTGTAGAGTGCAAGCAGTTCGTGGGTTGATTTTTCGGATTATGTCATGGGTGTGAGCAGTCCTTGAGGACAGTTGCACATAAGGCATCCACCAGGAACTACTACATTTTCCCCCCTCAATCTGGCCTTTGTTGGTAAACCGTTGTTATCAATTTTCCATAGAAAGTGTTTGACTTTCGGTGATGTATCTAGTTTCCATATCCAAGAGTTTGTTGTACGGTTATGGTTCGAAATTTTAAAGATATGATCCATTGCTGATGAGGTTGTGAACCAACCATGGTTACTAGGGCCCCAGTATAATCGATCTGCGATCGCATTCTCAGATATGAGGATGTTACTTATTTGTTCAACTTTCTCTATTGGTAGGTGTTGTCTTAGTTCATCTGTTTTCCATTCTCCTGCCTCTGAGATAAAATCATAGGTTGTACAATTCTTGTCAATTTCATGGGTTCTAAAAGCATATGTCTCTATTGGTTCATTGTCTACCCACTGATCAGTCCAAAATTTAACTGTCATTCCTTCCCCTATTTGCCAGATAAGTCCTCTCTCAAAGTCATCCCGTAGTTTCGTTAATTTTTTCCATTGCCAAGAGGTGTTGGATTTTATCTTGTATGAAAAGAGATTAACGTGTTTTAGGTATTTTTCCTTGACTACTTGTACCCAGATGTTGTCTGGCTCTGCGATAACTTTCCACAACAGTTTCATTTGGAATGCACCGATTATCTATATATATATAAAAGTTAGGTGGTGTCCCCATTAAATGCTCCATTTAGTGTACATTGCAATCTTCCCTATATAATAAACACTATGCAATCATAATCAAACAAACCACAATAGCATAGTGGTAAAGTCTTCCTCTAATTACCTAAAGGTTTGGGGTTCAAACCTCTCTAGCAACATTTTTGTGTTGTTTGCATATTTTCTTAATGTGTATTTTTTTTAACACAAATCATAAAATACGTGAATACCATAAATCATAAAATATGTGTATTTTTTAACGTAAATCACAAAATATATTTATACCCTAAATCATAAAATATGTGCATTTTTTTAAACGTGTTGTGTGTTTGTTGTATTATTTGTATATATGATTCAAGTATATAAATAAATCAATAATTTTGTTTAACATAAATCACAAAATATGTTTATACCCTAAATCACAATATATTTGTATTTTTTAAAATGTGTTATGAGGGTATTTGTTGTATTATGTGTATATATGAATGTTTTCTTAGCGTGTATTTTTTCACGTAAATAACAAATATGTGAATACCATAAATCATATAATATTTGTATTTTTTTAACGAAAAGTCACAAAATGTATTTATATCCTAAATCATAAAATATGGGTATTTTACTATTTTTTCTTTAAACTTCTATCGTTTTCATGTATATAACAATATTTTGAATAACCAAAAATATTATTTTAATCTTTCATATGCTTTCTATAGT
The DNA here is from genome assembly GCA_934048045.1 of Polygonum aviculare. Lineage (NCBI taxonomy): Eukaryota > Viridiplantae > Streptophyta > Magnoliopsida > Caryophyllales > Polygonaceae > Polygonum > Polygonum aviculare. The sequence continues at coordinate 9,134,211 of OW204024.1, forward strand.
TTTCTATATCTTTTATATGTACGTAATTGCATTTCGATGTAAATAAGGAGTGCTTCTCTCTCAAGTGAATTATATTTTCAATTGATTTATTTCTTATGGAATATTTATTTTATACTTAATATAATCTATTATATTTTATATTATTTTACCTTGGTTCATTTTTCACATTCATGCAATTTTATGCCATTTTTCAATTAAAGTTGATTAATAAAGCTTCAAAATAGTTTTTAAACCCGTGCGTAGCACGGGTCATGAATTCTAGTATTGTAGAAAGAAGAATACTCGAGTTAAATAATTTAATATTTCATTTATTGACATGAATATCCGCCCATATATTCAGTAATGAGCAAATCAATTGGCCTAGTGGGTTGGGGAAGCAATTAGCAAACCATATGTAAAAAAGTATTCTAGTGTACAAGAACTATTATGATCACGTGCAATTTGAAATACTATCACGTTTGGCTGTCCTTCTTTCATGGTGATGATTTCATTTGCAATTTGAACATTTTAATTAGCCAGTATTCCACCATTGATTGAAGTATGTGACATAGAACTCACACAAAACTATTTTCAAGGAATACCAAGGATTCTCTCAAGGCCTAACAAGCACCTCGGAGCCACACATTTTACTATACCTAAGGCCAAGTTAGCTATATAAATACATCCTACTCACTGTTGTTGATTTATAAGGCAAATAAAAAAAACAAAAAACAAAAAATAAAAAATGGCGTTCTTGAAGCTTAATCCCCATGTCATTGTATTTTTCTCACTAGTCATCTTCCTCTTGTTGAAGCAATCACTTTCTTTTAATGACAATATAGAAGAGAGAGAGCTCCAACAAACTGGATCAGCCTCTTCAAGGTCTACAATAAAGCAAGTAAAGGTGGATGGTAAGGCTGCGAGAATGGCTGCGAAGGGAAAAATTAAGGACGAGAAGAAGCAATTTAAAGACGAATATAAAGGTGCAAAAAGAGGCATTCACGACCAGAAGCAAATTGTAAAGAACGAACATAAACAAGCGAAGGGAGATTTGAGGCACATAAAGGATGCTGATAAGTACACACATAAAGCATTAAAGGGAGATATCAAGGCTCATAAGGAAGAATGCAAGGAAGAAATTAAAAGGGAGAAGGCAGAAGAGAAGGTCGAATGGCAGAAGGAGAAGACATTAAATAAAGAAGAGAAGGCAGAATTGAAGGCCAAATGGGAGAAGGAGAAGGAAGAAATCAAACGAGAGAAAGAATTGTTAAAAACCCTAAAGGAGAAGGAGAAGGAAAAAATTAAACATGAGAAGAAACAAGTAAAGGAAGATAAAAAAGAAGAAAAGCAGATAGAGAAACAAGTGAAGGCAGATCAAAAACAAGCAAAGAAACAAGCAAAGAATGATAAAAAAGAAGAAAAGAAGATGGAGAAAGAAGAAAAGAAGATAGAGAAACAAGAAAAGAAGGCAGCGAAGGCGCAAAGCAAGGGATAAGAATAGAACGTAGAGAAGGATTAAGAGAAGGAACAAGTAAAGGACAAGGAAAACTAATTGACTGATGGATGAAATATTTTCATGCATTGTCGAATAATTTCAAATTTTAAAATTTATTATCTTAGTTAAAATAGCAACAAATACTTGTTTAATCTATACCTAAGTTTGAGTAGCTTAAAAGATTAATAAATTGAAATTGAATTTTGATTTGCTCATGCATCTGTACGTTTTGCTTGTAGAAGTTGGCTTTAATTTACTTTATTTTGATTTAGCCTTGGGTTGGGGTAGTGAACGTAAACTTCGTTTACTTAGACGTAGAATCTCGGAGAGATAGAGAGGGGACTCTATTGTACCGTGAAGGCTTCATTTCTTATAAGGAAATTAGATTTACTACACTGTATAATTTAGATGTTAGAGGATAAATATAATTCATTATGATGGATGAAATAAGTAAAAGAAGATTTAAAAAAAACAGAAGAAGATGGAGAAGACACAACTATTTGTTGATAATTGACTGATGGATGAAATAGGCAAGGGAAACTATTGACCGATGGATGAAATACTTTTATGCATTGGTTAATAATTTCAAATTTATTATGTTTAGTTATAATAGCAGCAAACGTTTGTTTAATCTATACTTATGTTTGAGTTACTTAAAAGAAAATAAATCGAAATCGAAATTTAATTTTCTCATGCATTTGTTTTGCAAGTGCAAAAGTTTGCTTTAATTTTGCTTCATTGTGATTTAAGATCTAGGTTTTAGTCCTAGGTTAGAGCATCTCCAACTGATGCTCCATTTCCTTGGAAACTTCAAATTTGGAGAGTTTTTTTGGTGTTTTTCAGCCCAACAGATTCTCCATATGCTTCTCCAAAATGGGGAAAATCTCCAAAATAAGAGTGGCGTTCTCCAAATTTGGGTATATCTCCAAATTTCTCCAAAGCCATTTATTTGCTATATTTTTATCTATTTTTTCTTTTGAAAGAAATTTAGACTTTTGATTGGAGAATATAAATGTAGTATTTGCCATAATAGGGAAATTGTTGGAGTTTGATCAATATTCTTTTGAAAAATATGTCTCTTGTTTCCCCATTTTGGAGAAACTCTTGGGGTTGCTGCGACACTTAGGCATGTGAACGTTGACTTTGTCCTCTATAATGGTTGCCATTTTAGAAGGCTTCATATCTTACAAGAGTATTACATTTCTAAATTGAACAGATTTTATTCTAAAGGACATTAAAATTCAACGGATCGTGAAAAATAATTTTTTTATTTTAGAGCACATTAACAATAGCTTGAGCAAATTTTTTTTTGGCGAATGTGGTTTTTCTTCTTGTTTAAAAGAGTTAGCTAGAGAAGTTGTAGAATTAAATTTATAATATTAGGTCCCGTTTTATTTTCTTTGTGTGGATCGGGATAAAGACTCTTGCCCTGAAAGTCATTCTGGTTGGGCATATAATTAATCAATTAAGTTCCTAAAAATGGCATAAAATAGGTTAATTTATTAATCAATCCTATCATTATTATTAAAAACCTCATACGGTATATATATCGCGGAGACCGAGTTTAATTCCTCCTCAAGTCATTTTCTTTTCTTTTTCTTCTTTGATAAAAAAAAATATTTTCTTCTTCTTCTTCTTCTTCGATCGAGCAGCCAAGTACCACGAAATCATCAAAATGGATTTTGAGAGCTTTGTTGGCAATTATGGATGCTTGGTTTGTTGTTATATGAATGCATCTAAACATGTATGAATTTGAAGAATCTACATGTTGATACCAGGAACTGGTGATGTCGTCATCGCGTTGGGGTGTAGGCACAAGTGGGCGACGTCCAATCCAAGTGGGAGACGTCCCATCCTAGCAATTGGATGGGCGGCAACGTGGCCGCTGCCCCCAACGAGCCAATGAGGGCGCGGCACGTTCCCATGAGACTCCTATCCCACATCTACACTTCGTTAAAACCCAGCCCCGAGCTCAGCTATAAATAGCGAGCTCTACACACGAAATAAGGGACTTCAGGGACTGCCCATTTGTCGCCCGACTTAGACAGGGGATGCCGGTGCCTGGTCGGAGGGAGGAGCTCTTCAGCGCTCCATTCGCGGCTTGGATCAGAGCCGGAATTCTCAACAAGAAGATGATCGGCGAAGTGGGGTGCTAGTTGGCGATCTTCACGACAACCCTTTGGTGGATCTGGAAAAATAGGAATGAAAAGGTCTTCAGGAGAGATGATCCAGTTGCGCTTGCTAGAAATTTTCTGCTGGACCGAACCAAGGAGTATAGGGTGTCTTGGGCCAGGCGCGAGTTGAAGGACCCAAGCCCAATTAAGTGCCAAGCCTGGATTGCTTAGGAGAAACCTGAGTTGGAATGGGTTAAAGGCTAGTTAATACTGATGGGTCGGTTGATAGCTCCAACCGAGCGACAGCAGCGGGCGTATCCGGTCGTGTGATGGACAGTGGATCAATGGCTTTCTCGGACTATAAATCCCGGCATTTAAGGCATTTCAACCATTTCGGATTGCAAGCCATTTAAGCATATGATCTAAATGGATCCTGTTAGGTTGAAGTTGTTAAAAAAACTCTACATAAAGTTTGTAAAAATCCAACCCTTGATTTCAATGAATGGCTGAGATCTTATATGAGTTTTAGATTTTTTTTAGAGAGTTTGATTAAATATAATTATCCCTAATTTTCCTTTACGTAAGTTTGCTTAAACCCTCCCCCTCTACAGAATTCCAACATTCTTCATCTCCTTCTCAAAACTGATGTTGCCGAACTTGCCCATCAAATCCCCCTCATGTATTTTCTCTGCAATAATACACTTTCCTAAAAAATTATTCGTAATAAAATATTGGCTACGATCTATTTCTTTATCTCTCCATGAATTGTATGCTAAACATAATTAACACTCAATCTCATTCATAGACTCAAATTATATAGTTGAAAATTCCAATTGCAAAACCGGTTGAAACCCTTGAATTGTTATAAACAAAAAAAAACCCATTGAAACCCTTTGAATTCAATGGGGTCGCCGGTAAAATCGCTTGTCGGACGGGCAAGTGGCGTTGTGACGGAGGCAGCCAATCTAGAATCTGGAAGCAAACGAGAGGAGACATGACCATGGAAAGTTGGGAACAGCGACTTCATCTTCTTAATGATAAATAAAAAAAATCTAAAAGTCATATAAGATCTCAACCCTTTATTGAAATCAAGGGTTGAAAATTCACAAACTCCATGTAGAGTTTTTTTAACCAACTTCACCCTAACAGGATCCGATCTAAATGGGCAATTTTAGTGTAACGGATGAGAAACTATTGAATAGTTTGGATAACGGACCAAACGGGGCCGTCCCCTGCCCACCCTGCCCTGGGCGTGGAAGAGGAGGTAAATCGCGAGGCGGCAGCGGTGGCTGCAAAGGGGCTGACCCGAGCCGGTGGTACGCCCCAATCTCGTGGGTGACAATACCAAGGGAGGTCACTCACAAGGAGGCCCCAAACTCTTGGCGCACAAACCACGGGAGGCTCTCACGCGGGATCGAACCTAGGACGTGAGGATCCACCTCCCACCCCAGTACCGTCACGCCAACGCCCCGGGGGCGAAACTATTGAATAGTTGAATGGGCTTATAACCCATCTTTTTGTATAAACTCTTGCTTATTTATTGCCTAAATACTAAGCTTATATGACAGATTTTTATTTTTATTACCTAGTTAAATACCTAAATAATCTATAATACAATAAAATAGAAAAATTTGCTGCAATAACTGCTCCTCATTTTATACATATAGCAAAGTTTCATAGGCTTGTATTTTGTGGGCCCTCTGCATGAATTCGAATTGGCCATCGGGTCTTAATAGCCATCAGCTTAATATCCTGGACGTTAAACGTATCTGGTGGGCCCTTTGCAGATTAATGGACTTCACTGAAAGATCTTAATAGCATAATAGCATGCACCTTAATATCCTATACGTTTCCCAAATCATAACCTGCACGTTACAAAAAGAAACCAAAGGGTTAGAATGGTACGGCTCTTCAATACATTCAGCAATCACATTCATTCTCCCCTACATTCAATCCCTTTGGTTTGAATGCATTCAAGCCTATCCTAATTACTTCACCCGAAACTGTTATGATTTCAAATCCATACAATTTCAAATCAAAGAGAAAGGCAATAAAACAGTCCAATCAAATTCATTCTCCCTTGCATTCAATCTGTGGTTATCCTATTGTAATTATTTCAGCCGAAACTGTTATGGTCATTAGTTTTGGAGCGTTTGACTACAATGGCCTATAAATTCTTTCCACCCTCTCCAGACCTTCCCACAACAGCCCCACATCCCCATCAACTGCTTCTATTCAGCAAGCGTTTATAGAATTCCGTCTAGAGAGCTTCAGATCGAGATGATGGTCTGTCGAAAGTGAGGATTTAGCAAGATTTAAGTTTTTAGACTTCCGTCTTTCTAACACAAAAAAACTGATTCATGCCTACTATTCTACTTGGCACTAACAATTATTGTTCTCCTATTTTTTGTATTCAGATGCTGAAATCAATCTCATCAAATACACAAGAGGAGGCGTAGAAAGAGATTCCTCAAATGGAATATTTCAGAAGAAATTTCAAGGCAAGAACAATTTTTTTACATCTTCATCCCACATAATTGTATAATCCCACTACCATTGTTGATTCTTGAATTTAAAGCCTGATTCATGACTACTATTCTACCTGCACTAACGATTATTGTTTTCCTATTTTTTGCATTCAGATAACAATGAAATCAAGCTCATCAAATACACATGAGGACGAGCAGAAAGAGTTCCTGAGATAAAATATTTCAGAAGAAATTTCAAGGTAAGAACAATTTTCAGGTTTGGATCCTAACTAAAATTTGAACAATGAAATCTAACCTAAGATCTATTCGGTTTGCTTTCGAATCTCGCACGCTGTGATTTCCACTTTCAGGTTTGTTATTGTCTCTCTTTTATCTCATGTCAATTAACTTTTTGTGATGTTTATAGCTTTTCTGATTTCCAATTGATGAGGTGAATATTTAATCTTGATTTTTAATGAGGATACAAGCAATGTAACAAGCCAAATGGAATGACCTGACTCATAGCCTAAAGCAGGTATGTTATCTTATAACTAATTTACATATTAGCCAAATAGATATGTTTTGTTTTCAAAAGTTTAAAATGTCAATGTTATAGTGCTTTTTATAGGGACAAACAATATATTTCCATTATATGTTCATGTGCATTAGAATGAATGATTAATTTGATAGCAGTCACACTATCTAAATGCTTTTTCATATGCTTCATCATGTACCAACGCAAATATTTGTGAGTAACTAAGGCATACCATATATTATTATGATCTAAACAAAGTTATTATGTTTCATGTTAAATATATTTTTCCTACTGCACAAGAGTAGTAGGTAACTCTATACATCGACCATTCAAGAGTTTAAATGAGAATGTTTATTGTAAAAATTTCACAGGTAGTGAATACAAGAACAGAATGACAGGGTTCTTTGGGTACCTGTGACAATGGAAAAGCTTGGAAGTTTAATACATGCACCAGAGGATAAGCTGGGGTTTGATTGGTGGTCAAGTTATCCTACCTTCAAATTGGATACATCTGGTGTGACGGCAGAGGATAAAATTTGTAGAGCTCATATTTTTCAAAGTAGCCTTTTTTTCTCTTCACCAAACTCTTCTCAAGCTTTCTTGCAAACTTCCATGGCATGCACCATAAAAGATTTGTTTAGCTATATATATATATTTCATAGCCAGGCCCTACGCACAAGCATGATTACTCAACTCTCTACTTACCTTCTGCTTTCATACTTCTTCTTTCACATGTTCTGGGAAATAGTCAAGGTGAAACAATATCAGATTTCACTATAATAATCTAAAATCCATAAAAGTAGCTGGAACCACCTTTCTTGGATGCAGAATGTGCAAAAACCTTGCAAATGAAAGCAGTAATTGTTAAAGCTCAACTTTAAGGAAAACTGGAAGAGCATAGGAACAAAATTAGGTCAAATCATGGAATTGTTAAAAAGTACAAAGTTAGGCAGCATAAATACATGCTTGCTCAAGATGGTCGTGGTATGTTCATGTTCAAAGGCAAAGGAAAGTTGTCAGTTAATTTTTTGCATCCAAAATTAAAAGTATAACAATGATTCTCTGATAGAATTATATCAATGACATAAACTATCATGTGAGTCTTCACACTACTCTTCTTGCTAGCGATGAAGTGTTCAGAATCAAAGATGTGAAATGGACTGATAAAATCTTGAACTTAAATCTTAGAGGGAATGCTCACCACAACATGAGGAGGGTAACTACAGACTTTGAGATGGATGAAGAACTGATATAACATTTTAAGAACTATGTCCAGCCACAATTCCCAAGTACAACTAAATTTCAAAAGTCTCCCACAATGTACCAATTATACGGCACAATCAATTGGAACAAGGTTTAAATTCTAGAAATCCATATCATGAACCCAATTCATCAGCAACCCTAATCCAAACAACCAACTATCACAAACCATTTTAGTCAAATTCAACACAAACGAGCTACAGAAAAGGTCAAAAATAAATGACAGCCACAATTAATAGTAGATTATGGAATCACCTAAACAGATCCGACGATGATGTTGCTGATGGGGATGAACTCTGCAACGTTTTCTGGCGCTCAAGCTTCCTGGTGAGGCCTTCAAGCTCCTTGGCGCTTAAGACCCGATTGAATTGGTCACGCCCTCTATCAGCATAATCGTCGAACAACTAGTGTGCGAATTGTTAAAAAGGAGTGAGATTAGGCCGAATCGTCGAAGACCAAAAGAGGCAGCAGAGGCGTGAATCGCTGGACGAAGGCGTATACCTGGAGGAGACAGCGGAGGCGTTGGACGAAGGTTGGCGGGCAGGCGGCGTGAGGAGTTGGTGCGAGCCTGCGAGGAGTTGGACGAATGCTGGCGGCGTGAGGAATCGTAAGCGAATTTGCGAGGAGTTGGAGGCGTGAGAACTCGCAGGCGTGAGGACGGGAAGAGCCAAACAGGGGAGACCGGAAACCGGCAAATCGCAGGCGGCCGACGACGAGGACCGACGGGGGAGGCAGCTAGGCGAGGAGTTGGTTCTCAGCCAAGTCCGAACTCCTAGGGCTCCGGGGAGTCGGGGTCGCCTGCGGGGTAATTGGGGATATTCTTAAAACTAAAAATTGTACAGGTATTCTACAATTTTCCGTACGCGTTTTTGTTTACTTACTACTGTAGTTACTAACGTATCTACAATTGTAGATTTTTATTTTCCGTTTTTGTTTACTTACTAACAATCTAAAAAGAGATACTCTATGACAATCAAAGGAGAGGGATTAAAGTAGTATTCCACAAATCATTCTAGATTTACCTAAGGCTGGGTTACTATATAAGATCAATCATCATAACTATATACTAAAGCGGAGGTTAGATTTAATATTTAGCCCAACACGTAGTACTTCCTTATTGGACCACGTCACCCATCTTTAATAAAACAATTCAATTTATTTGATTGGTTGAAATTTCATTGTAGACCCCACATTAGATATCTTCTTATCTAACCAATTTTTTAAAAAAAAACTCTATCTAATATATTGCTTGAAATAAAACAATATGTGTTGCACAAAAAAATCTAACAAAAAAAAATCTATCTAACTAATCTAACGAAAAAAAATCTATATAACTTACCAAATCTATCTAACTAATATATCCAATTCAAATATGAAATTTATAAGATATAAAACATTAAATTTATAGATAAATAAATAATTAAAAAAAGATACTTCATAATAACAATTAATGAAACATGGATAATTTATTTAATTCAAGTCGTGCCCTCCCGGGCACGGGCACTGTTACTAGTTATTAGTAATACAAATTGGTCAAAAAAGTTGAGATCAAATCAAACTTAAAAATCCATAGTCTATATAAATAATAATTAAACCATTATGACATATTAATTGTTTATGTGTATGTATATACAAGAGTTTGATAGGATCATGTATATATTTGTATATAATATACTTTTTAAGCACATGTTAAAGACCAAGACGTACATATTTATACAAAAATGTCAAGATGATTCAAAAAAATTACTAACGCAAATCAAAATTCAATATATCAATATATTAAGTAAATATTTTGAATTTATTCAATGTAATATACATAAAATGTAATGTCATACATATAATTTATTCAAAGTAATATTCAATGAAGATTCAAAGGGACTAAGGTAATTAATTGAAAGAATTGAGTGCCCTTAAATCAATTTTGACTAACCAAGAAGCCTTCAATCACACAAACTAATTTGTGGAATCCTTTATTGATTTCGGTTACTCTCAAATGAATTGATCACTAAAAAAAGTCAATAATTATATATTTTAATTTGCTTTGTCATATATAGTTATACCGCATGACCTTACAATTTCTCTTTCTTAGTTTCCTCACCTTTTTTAAAACTTCTTTCAATATAGTGAGAATGTACACTATCATCTTATGAAAGTTACCTTAAGATGAAAAAGTTGGAGAGATCACATTACCACATTTATTACTTTAATTAAGATGATTCTCTTATAAAATGCATATACATCATTTCACATCCATAAGATTTTATACATACCATATTACTACACATAGCTCATTTTAATAGATCATAACAAATTTTCAAGCTAATATTTATCTTATTTAAAGTCAATACAAATTTTCTCTAACACATGTGTGATTAGTATTATTACTAATTCACTACTCTAGGGTTTTGGAACCGCCACTATCTTCTAATCTAGATTGAATTACATCTACTAATAAATCACAAAGTATAACCACTAATATAATAATATCATTATTAGGCTTTGTACAAATAAAAAAGGCAGATCATTCATACCTACAAGTTCAAAACTAATCATCTACTCCGTATCTAATAAAACAAAGTCATATCATTCATACATAGAAATTCAAAACTAATTTTCTATCCAACAAAACAAAGTCCGATCAGTCGTGCATAGAATCTTCTAATCTAAAAAGTCCGATCAAAGCCCGTGCATCGCACGGGCACTAACCCTAGTAGTAAATAATATCCGTTACACTAAATCTTTTGTATTTCAATTCCCTTTTTTGTAAACAATTTGAATGGGCAATAAATGACACAGATTTTATAGATTTGTCCTATCATTATGTAACCATGGATATAAAAATAAAAAAAGGATATAAAAATAGATGGCATTGGGGTTCGAACCATAGATCTACATGATAAATGAAATGGTCTTCACCACTATGCTATGGTGATATTATTGACAATTTATTTATCTACTACAATACAAGTATAAGATTTCTTATGTGCATTAAATGGTTTCGTACCCACAACTTTTTAATGTATTATATAGATAAGATGATCGAATTGATTATATTTATATATAGTGTTACACATCTATGTTGTGAACTATTCATCTGGGTCAGACGATCAAAATCGAAAAGCTCATTTTGGATTTTTAGGTGTTACTAGGAAGATAGGCTCGTGCTATCGCACTGGACATGAGTTTTATATGAATTTTTTAGTGTATTTTTGTTCACTGCCTTTTTGTTCTTATTCACGTTAAAGTAAATGTATGTATTCTTTGTAGATTGTGTTTAAAAAATTGGCATAAATTTGATGGTAATATCTTGCATTCTATCATTACAGTTGTTGATTATGTTTTGGACGAAACTAAATAAACATTATATTGGTGTTGGCATTTAGAACAGAACCGTGCGTACGCATGTGATATGCAATTTTTAGGCTTCCATCCTAAATCTTAATGTAATATAGAGAAAGCAAATCTAAATAGAAAGTATGAATTTTTTTTATATTTCAAAGTCAGTTAAAAGTATCATAGCTATCTTATATTGGTTATATTTTGTATGATATTACATTTTATGTATATGAAATCTCTTATATATCGAAGTAAGCTAAAGTATGAAATCTCTTTTTTAAATATCAAATTATATGTATGATATTAAATTCATAAAATAATAATAATAATAATAATAATAATAATAATAATAATAATAATAAAAGTGTATTTTAAATAGGATTTTGCTATTTGTCATCCTGGTGTCAATAATAAGACTCTCACAATAGGATGTTTTCTTATTATTTAACCTTATTATCAAAATTGTTATAAATCATATATATATATATATATATATATATATATAGTGGGGCTGAATAAGATTAGCAACTTTGACGATAATAACTTTAATATAAACTTGATAATATAAACGGTTTACAAATTAATTTCTCATTTTAAACCTTCTAATGTATCGGTTAAATATTGATTTTGTGTAGAAAGTTAGATACAATAACAATTAAGAAATAATCATTTATATACAATAACAAATTAAATTTATTTGAATTGAGTTCAACTAATGAATTTCCTTGTAGGTTAAAAATAACAAATTAATTTACTTTTTGAAGGGTTATGCAAACCTCACATAAGTCAATGCTCGCTCAGAATTACGTATACTATCACGCACATGAGAGCGAAATCGTGGTGAATGAATACATAGAAAATTGATTTTGTTCAAAATCAGTTATGCAATGCTCACAATTACATATACTCTAATATCATTCTTTCCCTTCAACCAAAAACAGTATCATTCTTTCAACCAAAAAAAAAAACAGTATCATTCTTTGTAGAAAAAATATCAGTTATGCAATCACTGATATTCCGTAAGAAAGAATAAAAGATAGATTTTGATGATCGATTTGGAGAAATTGTTGTAGTTAGGGCAAATTTCAGAAACAGCTTTCGACTGAAGTAACTATCAGCTCGGAAGTTTTCGATTTCCCTCGTAGTTCAACCATATTAAAAAGAATTTATAAATAAATATGCGTGATTTATTTCTAAAAGAGATTATAACTTTTTGTGATGACGAAAAACATATACTCAATTCTGAAGACCCTATATAAATTTACAATGATGTGCTATCTTATATAGTGGCACATATATACTCTACAAAACTAATCAAGAGCCCAGGTTTATACACTAATCTCGCATGCTTCCGTTTTCTTCTCTCCACATGAAAAACCCAAATTTATTCCCAAAAAAAAAGAATAAATATTTTGTTATAAAAAAACACAGTTTCATATGCTCCGATCATGGGATGAGAAGCTCATTGTAGGATAAGCTGAAGGCGCTGACGAAAACATGCCTGAATTTGAATTCGAATTACCCATGTATTCTGAGCTTGATGAAATGTTATACTCATTGGTTGAAGTTGCACTCGATCTTCAGACGAAAATCTCCACCAGGTTGTTGGGAAATCGACCCATCCAATGACACTTGTACACCCACCCAAACCCGACCGAGACAAAGACACGATATTACAAAAGTGACTTTGTATTATATAGTGGAAATGTACAAGACTCGTTTATACGGGTGACTCGGGACTCTTTATGATATGGGACACTTCACTCTACCTCACACATGATCACCCTAAGTTGAGTGATACCTTACACAAAGACTACAATTTGTCTATTTATAGGCAAACTACCCTTTCACCCACTACAAGGAGATAATTGCACAAATTTCCCTAGATTTTTCTAGAATTATCCAACTAGCCCTACTTTCTAAAATATTCTAGAACTATCCTTACATTTTAATTATCTTCTTCACAAATCTAGAAAATTCTCAACACACACTTCTCATATTTTCTAGATCTCTCCTTTTCTTCTTCTTTTACTTTCAAGACTTACTACCCAAATAATTTTGGGTCTTCATTCTAACTCATTTAGTATTTGGAAATATTAATTACTCCTAACAATTCCTCCCTTAATTAATATTTCTAAATACCTTCACCAAACGTATATGTGTACGCTTTCCTGTCTCTCGCTGCCATGTGATCAAACACCTTCTCTCTTTAGCACCTTGCTCCACTCATAACAGAAAACGTACATGTGTACGCTTTCCTATCTCCCGCCGCCATGTGATCAAGCACCTCCTCTCTTGAGCACCTTGCTCCACTCATGTCATGAAGAGTGGCGTGTACCGCCATCAAACCACTTCCTCGTTTGCGGTACCTACAACCGTCAACTTCTCTCCATCATTTAAGTTGCGGTGACCAAACTCTTCATCTCTCCTCAAGGTGTCATATAAGCTTGATCTCCACACACACACACACGTCGAGACGGCGTGCATCAACCACACAATCTGGGCAACCGCTCAACTCGTTGCCAACCAAACAACATCATTCTCGCCAACAACACATACCATATTGGCGTGCCGGTCACCAACACTCGTCCACAAGGACCTCTCTCATCTCCTCTAGGTCCTCCCTCAACAGTGGACATCTCACTCGCATATGACCCTTCACTCCATCTTGGTCACCATGCCCACTTGACCGGTACCTTCAACATTCACGGCCAATATGTCTCGAACCAACTCCGTCATCACAACGTGAAGTCAATCTTCCCATCAAAGAGTGAGATCTCGAACACATCCTCAACAAGTTGGTCGTCCTCACGCCAACACGAAATCCTTTCACCAACGAGTCATACACATATCTCTAACAACGACAATCTCACCAACCTTGGCTCTGATACCACTGTTGGGAAATCGACCCATCCAATGACACTTGTACACCCACCCAAACCCGACCGAGACAAAGACACGATATTACAAAAGTGACTTTGTATTATATAGTGGAAATGTACAAGACTCGTTTATACGGGTGACTCGGGACTCTTTATGATATGGGACACTTCACTCTACCTCACACATGATCACCCTAAGTTGAGTGATACCTTACACAAAGACTACAATTTGTCTATTTATAGGCAAACTACCCTTTCACCCACTACAAGGAGATAATTGCACAAATTTCCCTAGATTTTTCTAGAATTATCCAACTAGCCCTACTTTCTAAAATATTCTAGAACTATCCTTACATTTTAATTATCTTCTTCACAAATCTAGAAAATTCTCAACACACACTTCTCATATTTTCTAGATCTCTCCTTTTCTTCTTCTTTTACTTTCAAGACTTACTACCCAAATAATTTTGGGTCTTCATTCTAACTCATTTAGTATTTGGAAATATTAATTACTCCTAACACAGGTTTGTCTTCTTGAGGATCATTTCTGACTTTGAGTTCCGTAAGATCCGAGATTAGACCCGGTTTCTGAATCTCCTTGTCACCAATGTCGTTTTTTTCCAGTTAGCATCTTAACCACTGTGGACATTGATGGTCGGAGCTTCGGGTTGTCTTGTGTGCCCGTCTAATGCATCATCCCCCAGCAAAAACAAGCTTGTTTTGTTCATTGTAATTCCATGCCTGAAGAAAAAGAAAAAGACCCATCAGCATTTTTAACACTTTCTGTAGGATTTACACAACAAGCCACTAAGGTAACACTTTCAAAGGCTTTTTCCACAATATAATGCATTTAATTGGGGAATCCAAAGGCATAAGTACTCAAGTAATTACCCGCTCGAGAATAAACCGCTCTCCTTGGGGTAACTGGGAATTTATGTTGTGTCTTCCGCTCACTATTTCCGCCAAAAGAACACCAAAACAGTAAATGTCCGCCTTACGGGTAAGGCGTCCTCTTACAGCATACTCTGGTGCCAAGTATCCTCTGCAAAAACAAAAATCAAAGAGAAAAAACTGAGATTTTGTACACATAATGGAATTTCATGGCTCAGAATGATGGAGAATTTTATTGAGAGCTTACATGGTTCCCGTGACATGGGTACTAACATGAGTGACATTGTCTGGAAACAGCTTTGCTAGACCAAAGTCTGAAATTATCGGTTTAAAGCCACGGTCTAGCAAGATGTTGCTTGCCTTGATGGCTCTATGGACAATACGTCGACGTACTTCTTCGTGGAGAAAATCAAGGCCACGCGCTATTCCAATGCAAATGTTGACCCGGGTTTTCCAGCTGAACTTGATACTATTGTTTTGGTGCCCAGATCCTACAAGACACAAAAATAGAGCATTAGACGATGCTGAAAAAATCTTAGATTCTGTGAAATGAAAGGGAAATTGAGGAAGAAGAGAGAAAACAGAATCACAAGAGTGTTCTTTCATTACTCAGCTATGAGCACGGCTCTAGCTATTTATTATAACCAACAGAGAGTTTGTTAGAGTTTGTTGCACCGGTTTACTAACAATTCTTCCTAAACTGGTTCACCACTATACTAATGCTAACATCCCCCTCAAGTTAGAAGTGATTCATGCAAAGGAATCAATCCCAACTTGTTGAGTGCATTATTATGAAGTGGCTTAGGCAATGCCTTAGTGAATACATCTGCAACTTGTAAAGAAGTAGGTACATGTGTTAAAGAAATAAGTCCATCAAGCAACTTTGTTCTGACATAATGACAGTCAAGCTCGATATGTTTAGTCCTCTCATGGTATACTGGATTTCTGGCTATGTAGATAGCAGCTTGTGAATCACACTTCACTGGTATTGGTTGAACATTAGGCACATCTAGCTCATGTAACAACCTACTCAACCAAGCAAGCTCTGCTGTCACTTTTCTCAATGATCTATATTCAGCCTCTGCAGATGACAATGAAACTGTTACCTGCTACTTTGATTTCCAAGAAATAGGAGCACCTCCTAGAGAAATGTAAAATCCACTCACAGATCTCCTTGTGATTGGGCAAGAAGCCCAATCTGAATCACAGAAAGCTTCTAAAGCAAAATCTTGTGAAGAATTCAGCAATATACCAAGTGAAACAGTACCTTTCAAATATAACAATGTATGAATAGCAGCATCCCAATGAACACTTGTTGGTGCTTGCATAAATTGACTCAATTGTTGAACTGTAAAAGCCAAATCAAGACGTGTGTTAACCCAAAAAATTCAACTTTCCTACCAGCTGCCTATATGGAGTAGGATCTGTCAAAGGAATACCACTGCCAGGCTTGAATTACACGGTACTGTCCAAAGGAGCTTCATAGTTCTTGACAGAAGAAGGACAAAATTCCTTGAGAACTTCCTTGATAAACTTTCTTTGAGTAATCACAACACCCTGAGATGTATGTAACAATTCCATTCCCAAAAAATAGTTGAGATTACCCAAATCCTTAATAATGAATTGCTGGTGAAGAAACTCCTTGACTTTATTAATTTTCAAAGCATCATTGCCAGTTAGTAATATATCATCCACATATATCACAAGGAAAATTGAACTAGAATCTGACTTCTTATGAAATAAAGAATAGTCATTGAGAGATTGTTCAAATCCTTGAGATAATAAAGCCTCAAAAAGCTTACTATACCACTGTCTGGATGCTTGTTTTAAACCATATAAAGACTTGTTTAGACGACATACCTTGCTAGGATGCAAATGTGCCAGACCTAGTGGCATTTTCATATACACTTCTTCGTCAATATCCCCATGCAAAAATGCATTGTTTATATCCAACTGAGACATCAACCATCCTCTCTTCACAGCTGTAGCAACAAGAGCTCTAATAGTAGTCAACTTTGCCACAGGTGAAAAAGTCTCATTGTAGTCAATTCCTGCCTTCTATGTGTAGCCCTTAATAACAAGCCTAGCCTTGCACCTTTCCAGTGTGCCATTTGCTTTGGCCTTGAGCTTATATACCCATTTTGAACTAATTGGCTTCTTTGCCTTTGGAAGTGACTCGGCTAAAGTCGTCGTGCCAAGATCAAAGATAAATAACCCAAACTACAAACTAAGTATAGTAAGCAAGTAAGGGGTCGAACCCAAGAGAACTTAAGGCTTCTAGTATTAATATAATTATCAACCAAAGAAAAGGGGGGAATTAAGAGAAGAATCTAAACTAAACTAACCTAAGAAACAAAGAACAAACAAATAAACAAACATGCAAATATGGGGAAACAATTGATAAGGAGACAAGTTCATTCAAAAGATCCACTCATGATATAATCCCTCGATCATAGATTCATCCATTGATTTCATTCACACCTATGGTTAATTCCTATCCTGATCATTAACAATCGCAAGTCCACGGTCCAAGCAATTCTATAACCCTAGGCAAGGACGCTTAACCTAGAATTAGCATAGAGAACAAGGATATGCAGGATATAATATCAAACAATCAAGCTACGAGTCAATTGTAAGATAAAACAATCAATTCTGTTCTTAATCCTAGTTGCATAGACAACAGGTCTAGGTTAAGTTGTTTTCACAGATTAGTTTTGTCCACGGTCCAAACCTAATCAAACAATAGAACATCAATCAATTCAATAGGTTAGCTACTCCTAGAGAAACAATAAACATTCATAAGATGAAGCACAAGAGAATCAATATTAACCAAAGGATAGAAATCAATTACCAAAATCTCACGAGTTCATACATCAGAGCTTCTCCCTTGAACAAACCCAAGGAGACTAGCTCTCCATAACTAAACTAAAAACCTAACTTGTGAAAGAAGGTAGAAGGTAGAAGATAGAATGTGAATTGTCGATAAAACCTAGGGAGGACTCCTCCTTATATAGCCCAAGGAACAAGCTCCACGAGATAGATAAGGAAAGAGGCAAAAGATAGAAAAGGAAACAAGATAGAAAGATTTCGGCCCGCTTCGGAATCGGCATCACCGCGGTCGCGTCGCTCCCACCGCGCCCGCGCTTTCGCAACAGAGAAGAACAAGTCGGTCTCGGCAGCCGCCGCGGTCGCGTCGCCCAGTCCGCGGTCGCGGTATCTCGACAGAACATCTGGCGTCACTTCGGAGGCTGTTTTGACCCTCTTCGGCTTGGAATCTGACTTCGGTGTAAAACGATGAATTGAAGCCCTTTGAGTTAGCTTTACAATGGCACCGGAATCAGCTCAATCCGACCTCGGTAGCTCAAGATATAGCCTTTGCAAGCAAGTCGTGTCGGGAAGACAGCTCAAAACGCCTTAAAACTCTTGATTCTTGCATTCTTGTGTCTTCGGCCTAGATATTACAATTATGCACAAACTCTAACCTAAACACACTCAATATAGCCCTAAAATACAAGAGTTAACCTATACAAAATAGGCCGAATCAGGAAGATCCACAATATCCCAGGTATGATGATTCTTCAAAGCTTTTAATTCAAGATTCATGGCATGCTCCCATTCTGGAGACTGCTTGCTCATAAGAACAGGGTTCATCAGTGTTTTCTAAGGACAAAAGGGTCTGTTTTGAGGTGGCAGAAAGGGCATAAAAAGGTATGGTTGAAGAAGGAAAATCCTCAAACTCAGAGGAAACAAAGTTACAAAAGTAATCCTTAAGGTAAGAAGGCACATGACTATTTATGTTAGACCTTCTAAGAGGAGGAAAATGTTGAGGTTCAAGGTTAGGACTAGGATTTGGTTCAGAGAGAGGATTTTATGGTGCTATTGATGGTGATATATCAAAAGAAGAAGGTTATGTATAGTCAAAAGCAGGTAAAGGTAGCATAGGATTATTGCTAGGAATAGAATGTGTTGTAAAAGGGAAAATGGTTTCATGAAATTGTACATCTCTAGAAATGAACACCTTTTGTGTCTCGAGATTATACAATTTGTAGCCTTTAACTCCATATGGATAACCAAGAAAAATAGAAGTAATGGCTCTAGGCTGTAATTTGTCTCTGCCTTGCTTAATAGTAGAAGCATAAGCTAGGCAACCAAAAGTTTTAAGGTAATGGTAAGAAGGAGGCTTATCATGAAGTTTTTAGTAAGGAGAAATACCTTGTAACACTGATGAAGGTAATCTGTTTATAATGTGAGTAGCCGTGAGCAAGCAATGTCCCTAGAAAGTGATAGGAACCTTTGACTGAAATAACAAGGCTCTAACAACCTCTAGCAAATGTCTGTGCTTCCTCTCAGCCACTCCATTTTGCTGAGGAGTATAAACACAACTGGTCTGATGAACAATCCCTTTTGAAGCAAAAAACTAAACTCCTTCATGAATGTTTCCAAGCTCCAAAGCATTATCAGATCTTATGACTCTAACATTCCTGTCAAACTGATTGTGAATCAACTAGATAAAAGACTTCAATATTGAAAAAGCTACATCTTTACTTTTCAATAAATGAGTCCAAGTCATTCTAGTGTAGTCATCCACTACTGTCAAGAAGTATTTATAACCTTCCAAAGCTGGAGTTTTGTAAGGACCCCAAGCATCAACATGAATTAGCTCAAAAGGATAAGAAGAGGAAATCTGACTAATAGGAAAAGGCTTTCTTGTCATTCATGCTTTAGCACAAATCTCACAAGAAGCAATTACATCTTTATTATAGTCTGCTAATGGAAATAAAGCTTTCAAACTAGACAAAGGCAAATGGCCTAATCTTTGATGCAAAAGTTGTACATCTTTAGACTGAGCAGTACAAACAGATACATGTGAAACATCATTAGGAACAAATGAATCTTCATTTCCATCTTTTACAACATTGATAACATACAATCTGTTCCTCACTTTACCAAGCAGCAAATTCTTCTTCAAATGAGGACCCTGCAGCCAACAAACGTCAGAATCAAAACAAGAAACACACCGCATTTGAACAGCCAATCTGTTGATAGAAAGCAAACTGAATCTAAACTCTGGCACATAGAGAATCTCTTTCAACACAATTTCATCATAAATTCTCACAGTTCCAGCCAAAGTAACCACAACAACTCTACCATTAGGCATGGAAATAGAAACTGAACTTGCCAAAGGATGCATTTCAGAGAAAAAATCCACATTGAAGGTCATATGATCACTTGCCCCGGTATCTATAATCCATATAGACTTTGAAAACAAAGCTCTAGATGAATTAAATGAAGAAGAGAAGCAAGAAATACCAGCCATATGTGCCATAGACTGATTGTTAGAAGCCACTGAAGTCCTGCTAAGCAAACTCATGAGCTGTGAATACTGATCAAATGACAGACTTGGAACCATAGACTGAGTATCACCACTAGACGTGTCTGAAACTTAATGGCATGCTGACTCTTTCCCTTACCATTCTTGTCAGGGTACCCAATAATCTTGTGACACCTATCCACAGTATGATTTGTCTTCTTGCAATTTGTATAGAAATAGGACTTTCTTGGCCTATTTTGAGCAAGATTAGCATTTCCTGAATTCACATTTCCATCAATCTCAGAGTGAACATTCATTGAAGAAGATTCCAACAGCAGCTTACTAGCAGAACTGACACCACGTTGTTTCTCCTCTTGCCTAAGAATTGAATAAGCTTGATGAACAGGTGGAAGTGGATTCATCATCAAAATATTCCCACGAACAGCAGAATAGGAATCATTGAGTCCCATCAAAAGTTGAAGCAATCGCTGCTCCTCATTACATTTCCTAACAGCTTCAACTAAACCACATGAACAAGCAGGCAAATCGCGCATGGAATCCTTCTCATCCCACAATCTCTTAATTCAAGTAAAGAAATCAGAAATTGAATCAGAAGATTGAGAGATGGTACTTATCTCCTTTTCCACTGAATAGAGATGTGCACCATTAGCTTGCGAAAACCTAGCTTCAAGATCCTTCCAAATCTGGCGAGCATCTTTAGATAACAAAAATGATTCAACAAGATCCTTT
The DNA here is from genome assembly GCA_934048045.1 of Polygonum aviculare. NCBI lineage: Eukaryota > Viridiplantae > Streptophyta > Magnoliopsida > Caryophyllales > Polygonaceae > Polygonum > Polygonum aviculare. The sequence continues at coordinate 9,155,232 of OW204024.1, forward strand.
GACATGGAATTAAGAAGCCAAGAAGTGATCATAGTGTTGCATCTTTCCCAACGAGAGAAATCTGGTGAATTGGCTTCAGGACGAGCAATTGTTCCATTCAAGAAACCAAACTTGTTCTTCGCCTTTAGAGCTATCATCATCGAGCTCCTCCAGGCATAAAAACCAGTGCCGTCGAAGACCTTGGTAGAAAGAACCATCCCCGGATTATCCGAGGCATGAAGGTATAACGGATTATTGGGATCCATTATTGCAAAAGACACGATCGATCAACACAATTCAGAAACGATCAGAATTAAAGGGAAAATTGACCAAATTGACCAAAAACAGAGATCGGAGATCAAAATCAGAGATCGGAGAGAAGGAACGAATGAAAGAACAGATCGAACACCAAAAGCTCTGATACCATCTTAGATTCTGTGAAATGAAAGAGAAATTGAGGAAGAAGAGAGAAAACAGAATCACAAGAGTGTTCTTTCATTACTCAGCTATGAGCACAGCTCTAGCTATTTATTATAACCAACAGAGAGTTTGTTAGAGTTTGTTGCACCGGTTTACTAACAATTCTTCCTAAACCGGTTCACCACTATACTAATGCTGACAAAAAAGAGAGATTGAACATAAGACCTGCTTATTTTTGTCCATTCAATAAATTACAACTTCTAATCTAAAACTTAACATATGTCATTTTTTAAAATTATATATTATATATAGTCATTTATTATAATAAAAGTAAGACTTTGGACGGGACACAACTTTACAACCATGAAACAATCTACAAATTTCCTATTGACATAACTTTCATAAGACGCTTCAAATTAACACTAACACCAAATTAACCATGTGATAAGTAACTACACAAGAAAATCCATTCATGGCTACAACACTTCCATCCAAACAAGGCAAAACCTTTATATCTTATTTTATTGGAACTTCATGATTACAAAGTTGATAGCTAAAATCAACACACCATTAAAGGAACAACTATAGACATGGATAAAAAAAGGCATAAGGAATAAAATGTTTTTACCCCCATCAACTTTGGGTTCTCTGCTTTTGCCCCAAGGAATAAGATCTCACAGTCATCAACAATATCAAAAGAACCTCGAAAGTCCCATGGGAAATTGGACCGGTCATCAAAGACATCGTTTCCACTATCCATAGCTTCTCAGAAGTCAAGCTTCAACACTGTTTTCGCGAATACAACCAAGCAGCAGACTTTCTTGCTAAGAATCTGAAACCTGCTAACTTCCTGGACCATTACAACAACTTCCACAACCGTCACTCTCAAAGGACGGACCCTTCAGCTCCGGAAACTCGAAGTTCGGACCTTAGTTGTTTCCTGAAGGATTTTAGTACAATCATCCGTAAGGATGATCTAGGCTGGCCCTACTTTAGAAAGGGCGCCTAATGTTTACCTTTTTCAAAAAAAAAAAAAGCAATTTTCCTTTTTATATCTTTGAAGGAGCCTAGTACCATCCCCCTTGCTCATTAGATTTATACTCAGTTACATGCTTAATGTTCAAGTAATTTTTCCACCCCCCTGTCAAGTGCCACACACAATTAGTAAGAACAAAGACTAATCCTTGAAAGTAGTTTGTTATATTCTAAATACATGAAGCACATTTCAACTTTTTTATGCAACTTTTTTACCTCCTTTAATTGTATCCTGTTTGGCAATAGAGCCTAAGATAGGGTCCATTTTCTTCCAATGTCGACCTGAGTTGGCGACACCGACATAGAAATTAGGGAAGCACACAGGTGATTAAGGCAAAATGAATTAGACACACGGGAAAAATGCATGCCTGTAGATTGGAGAGAAAGGGAAGGGGGAAAAAGAGGTGCTTGCTGCTTGATTTACGTGCAGAAGCAGCAACAACAAGTAATTCTTCACGATCATCATCCGATTCAGCTTGAGGATGGAAAAAATTTACAACAACAAAACCTAGTAAGGAAAGGAAAATTGCATCTGAGGAAAACGTCTTTTCCTTTATGGACCTAATTTTGTTACAACAGCACCTAAAGGGAAATGTAGCATAGTTGCACCAGGACACCAATCAAAATTATATATAAAAAATACAACAAGATGAATACGTTGCGATGCATTTGCAGTGAAATTAATATAATCCTTAATAACCACCACATTGCAAAGATTTTAAAGGCCACTCACCTCAACCCGACCAATGCATAAAAGAACCACCAGAATATCAATAAACCATACTGATCATTCGTGGGTGATATGCAATTACAAAGATTCTGTCTCCAGTGAGCATTTAGCAATCAGGATCCAAGCCATCGTAAGCAACGCAAATTGATACATGAATTCCCTTTTCTAAGAGAGGGAAACCCAAAGCACATCCAAAAATTGGAGAAACTCCATCAATAGCGTCAAGGCGTCAGGCATGTCCACAGATCGACTAACACAATACAGTAGTATCGACAAAGTTCATTCAAGCCACCATACAATTTCGTTATCATCCTTGGCTCTTCACCCTCTTCATCAGATCCACAAATTCTTTGAACACTGTAAGACACATAACATTAAAAGTCATATTTTTATTTAGAACTAACTTGGAGCTTTTTTTGTTTTCCTTTCTCTACTGAGGTTTTCCAAGGGGTTTGTAAATAATTAAAGACCATTAGAAGCTCCAATGTAGTGAACCCTAATATGTCAACGTCAGACATAGCACCATAAGTTATGAAATATGAAGTTGTTGTAAATAAACTTGCCCGAAGAACATACCCCTAAGTATCAAGATTAACATAGAGAGATTAAAAGCGTGGATCACGGACTATGTATACATGAAATAAGTCATTGGTCATTGAATCATGTCATCATCGGCAAACTCAGTAAGCAGAAACTGAAGAAAATTAAGGCATTCGAGGATGATGAGATCGACCTTTACTAATGTCACCCCTATTTCCATTTACTAGGCAACAACCTCCTAGGTAGCACATCCCAAAAGGCTATGATTATGTCAAAATCAGTCGAGTAACAACCAATTCAGCCCTAACAGGAACTTTCAGGACTCATGCAAACACTATTGAACCATCCCTGACATTCAAAAAACACCGAATTGCAATCCAATGAGCACAACTCGATCTACAATTGAAAGAAATGGATGTGAAATCACAGTTGGAATGCTTTGAGGAACTTATCGTGCTTAGGCTTAGTCCAGCTCTTCGTAGACTTGTTAATGGCGTAGGGCTTCCTACTCTTCTTGCTGGCATCATCAAAAACCACGGACGAAACCTGGGTGATGCTAGCGGCGGCCGCCGGGGCAGGCGTTGCCGATGAAGACGGGGACGTTGTGAAGGGGTTGAGTCCGGGGAGCGGCATTTCGTCGGCGTCTAGGTAGAAGCCTTCTGGTGAGCTCGGATTCATCGGCACCGGCATTGGAGAGAGGGAGAGAACTTTTTAGGGCTTGGGGGGGTGTTGTTGACGGGGAGAGATCGTGGTATGGAGAACACAATACGGAGTAGTGTTTATCCTTGAAAGCTTTGAATTGGAGGAGAGAAGTCACCAACCAACCCGATTAAACTGTCGGTGGAAATCGGAAAGGTCATGGACTTCAAGGTTGAAATCGGAAAGGTCTCGCACGTCTCTCCCGCGGTCTGCCTCGCCTCCTCTCGCCGTCGCCTCCTCGCAACTCCTCTCGCCGTCGCCTCCTCGCAACTCCTCTCGCCGTCGCCTCCTCGCCACTCCGCTCGTCGTCGCCTCCTCGCCACTCCGCTCGTCGTCGCCTCCTCGCCACTCCTCTCGTCGCCGTCTCCGTTGAGAGAAAACCTTGAGAAGCGTACAAAAGCAGATCAATTCAGCAACAAATTGTAATGGATGCAACCTCATCAAGAGCAGGCTAGTAAATGTCCTTACATGAAATCTGAAACGTTCTAAAGCTGCATTTCATACTCCTACTTGATCCACATGTCAATTTACATAGCTGATGGATGGGATTTTTAGATATAACAAAACAAAGAAGTGTCTTACCTTGTTCTTTGCAACACAAGTATTAGAGAAGACATCCGCCACTATTGTTGCCATTATATGAAATCTAAAACTGATCAATTAACTGAAATGTGATCAATTAGAATAAATCGGAAATTGAGTATTACCCGAATCCAATTTCAGAATTTGGGGGCGAAGATGTGAGAAGCAGTTCAGTAGCAATCAAATTAGAGGGCTAAAAAACATAACTTTGCATACATTATATTTACATTACTTTGTAGTCGTTTTCACCGGTGCTACTACCCTCTGCAACCACCACCAAATTGTAAGAGCTCTCCGGCGAGAAGTCATCAGCCAACTTCGTTTTGATGAACATATATCTAACATCTGTTTTAATCACTTTTTGCAGGAAGTTTGGCACAGTTAACGGCTGAGTTCTTGTGAAAAGGTTGTTAAAGAAAGACGTGATGCCATCCAAGACATTGTAGATCATCGATGAGTTTGAACCCGGCCCATCGTAGATGACTGCTACATGGCTCACTCCTGCCAACTGGGCAGCTTCCAACTGGGCGGTGAAGTGTAGTGGGCATCAGAATTCTGTACATGTCCAGGACCATCCATTGATGCAGTAGATTGATCATCCAGGTATATTCTCATTAGCTCTCCCTATTTCTCCACTATGAGAATTGGGTGTCTTCACCTTGTTGAATGTTGAATATAGCAAATTATAAAATTAGCATCAAATTAAGAACTCCGATGTTATAAAATTCAAGAATCAACAATGGTCTTGGGATTATATGATTATGCAGGATAAAGATGTAAAATAAATGCTCTTGCCTTGAAATTTCTTCTGAAATATTTCATTTCAGGAACTCTTTCTGATCCTCCTCATATGTATTTGATAAGCTTGATTTCATTGTTATCTGAATACAAAAAATAGGAAAACAATAATTGTTAGTGCCAGGTAGAATAGTAGTCATGAATCAGGTTTTAAATTCAAGAATCAACAATGGTACTGGGATTATATGATTATGCGGGATGAAGACGTAAAAAAAATGTTCTTGCCTTGAAATTTCTTTTGAAATATTCCATTTGAGAAATCTCTTTCTGCTCCTCCTCATGTGTATTTGATGAGCTTGATTTCAGTATCTGAATACAAAAAGTAGGAAAACAATAATTGTTAGTACCAGGTAGAATCGCAGTCATGAATCAGTTTTTTTGTTTTAGACAGATGGAATTCTAAAAACTTAAATCCGTACTCAGCAAGGAAACGATACCTTCAAATCAGCCAGCAAGTAGTCCGTACTCAGATAGGTACCATACACATTGTATGAATCCCACTTTGGACAAATGCTTGTTTGGATCTCGTAATCACCATGTTCATGTAGCTCGTCGAGATATCGAAACTGGGATGCCATATTCTGTAAACTCTTGCTGAATGGACAAAGTTGGTGGGAGCGTTGTGGGAAGGTACGAAGAGGTTGGGACTAATTTATAGGCCATCGTAATCAAAGGCTCACAAACTAATGAGCATAACAGTTTTTGGCTGGAGTAATTAGGATAGGATAATTATGGATTGAATGCACGGGACAATGAATGTTTCTCTCTTTGATTGGAAATTTGATTTGAATTGAAATCATAACATCAGAATCCTTCTAACCCTGTGTTTTTTTCCTTGTAACGTGCAGGCTGTGTTTTTGTGTAACTGCCCAGACCTAAAGTGACAGGCATTAGTATACAGTAACGGCCATAGCCCATATTTGCCCAATTCCATTATTCTGTTTTTGTGTAACGTGCAGTCTATTAAAGTGCAGCAATTGCCACCACATTTAAGCAGCCTATAATATTGCAATGTAAATGCCATCACTTTAGAGAGACGTTGACCAAAGAACATGTATTTGGAACCCTAAACAGGTGCATGAAAACATTGTAATATATATGAAATACAGGTCATTTATTGCGACAGAGAACTCTTCTTTATAGTATTATAGATACCTTAAGAAAAGTAGTTAGGTAATTTGACTGGTAGTAAAAGAATTATTCATTCCAATGCAGTTGCTCATATAATGCAAATATAGCTGCTTGTCCCTTCAGATCCATTCAAAAAAATTATGAAACGACTCAATTGATAAATCTGATAATGACTATAATATTTACACTTTAAACTCTCAAAAACAAAACAAATCCATTTGGCTAATATTTAAATCTGCTATAAGATAACATACTTGCTTTAGGCTTCGATTCGGTCATTCCTTTTGCCTTGAGTGAAGCAGCTCTACATTGGAACATGTAGAGAGAATTGTTCTTTTGCCGTGAAAAAAAGAGGGATGATTTGTGGGAGAGATGATCTTGATTTGTCTTTCTTTTATAGCCAATTAAGATATGACTAAATTTAATTTGCAAAATTCATTGATTTTCTTAGACAATGAATTTGCACGATGTTTGTTTGATGAATTCCTCACTTTTATTGCAGGTTTAATGTCAAAATTGAACAGTCTTGGTTGTAACTGATATCTTGGATGTAACTAATGGACTAAAGAAAATTTTAAGTTTTTGGAGATTGTTTGAAATCAGACAATAAGTGCCCAATTTTAGTGACTGTAACAACCCTTTGACCGGCATATGGAACCCAAAGAACCATTTCAAAGCCAAACCATGTAACAGTAAAAATTATAGCACCTAAAAAATTTGTTATATATAGAAGATTGGGTAATTTTTTGGTTTAATTTCCGCCCGCCATAATCACCCCATTCCATTTAGACGTTTCCATTCACAAATTATCCAAACGGGCATGGAAGGATGCCTTTATTATTTACTAGTTGTACCCGTCGTGCCATGCACGACTTGCATTTTAAATTTAATTTTGGATATATAATAAATAAAATATTAATGTTAAATGTATAATGAAAGTTTTAACATAATTTGATTTCATCAAATATTAGAAGTTTTTAATTGTTACTATTGATTGAGAATATTTTATTATGCAAATCACGTAATTATATTTTATAGTCAATAAAATACATTATTGTGCAATTTTTATTTACTTATATTTTAGTATGCAAAGCACCAACTTGATATACCCAAATTAAACATGTAGTTATATTAATCATAATATTTAATGAATAATATCTTGCCTGTATATGTATGAATAGACCAAAAAACATATCTTATTAAAATATAATATATTTAAAAGATCATGATATTCTGAATCTAAAAAACAACTGGTATAGAAAGTATTAGTAAATTAATAGAAATTGTTAAAAAACAATTTGAAAAAAATATAAGGTGGGCTGAGAATAATTTTTTTTATATAAATTTTAAAATTGTATGAACTCCAAAATTAATTAAAAAAACTTTAGTTATATGACTTCCAATTTTTTTAATATATATCTCTTTGAGCAAAAAAATCAACATATTAGGCTATTAGTGGGGTTATTGGCAAAATCTTTTCCATGCAATTCAGTGTACTTAAAACTACATTTTATCTTATGATTAAGTTATTAATTATTATATCAGTATCTTTATTACATATTATAAAATAAAATTGCCATACAAATTTGATGTCCAAGTGGTTAATATTGAAAATATTTATTTTATTATTAATATTAAATCTATTTTGTCTAGGAAAAATATCATTCTCATATGCTAAAATTTTCACTAAATGTTTTTACTTATTAATATCCTATTTATAATAAAAATAATTTTAAAATATGAAGCGTGAGTTAGAGCCGTGCATGGCATGACGGGGTACAGCTAGTTCAATTCAAAACACGCATACATTTCCCATTTTAAATTAATTCAAAAATCAACATACCGAAAAAAGATAAGATTTTGTTTCAACAAAAAAAAATTAAGATTTTGTCGTTTCAAATACAAATCTTTATTTTTTATTCTGATGAAAACTGTTATGATAATTTATTGTTAGATAAAATTGTATGATTTGTACCAAATCTATAATCCCCAAATAAAATTTTATTCAAAAATTGCCGATGAAACAGTTGATCAAGAATCAAACATTGTTAGATAAAAATATTTAGCAAAGTTCCTTTTTATTCTAATCTTTAATGTCAAAATGGAAAACCATTTTTTTATCCAAAATTTTACAAAATCGATAGTTAAGGATTTGATTAACAATAATTAAGGATATTGGGTAGTACGATCAATGGCAAAGAAAATCAATTTTGGAATTAAGTATCTGAATGAATATTTGATATCTTTTATACAAGTAAACTAAAGATAAAATTATTTAAGAAAAAACAAACTTAAAGATAGATAGAATGACTTTAAAGATATAATTGAGAATTAGCTAATTAGGGAGATATATAAATGTTATTATCTATTTGTGTTGGAAAAAAAATTTAAAATCAACGCGGTGGCTCGAAAACGGCCGGCTTTTATAATATATACAATATCATACGAGTTCAATATCATACGTTTAATAAACTTAAAGGTAGTATATTTTCTAACCTGATGCGAGTTCAATATCATACGTTTGTACCCGTTTAATAAACATATACAATTTGATCGAAAAAATAAACAAATACAACATCATACGTTTAATAAACAAATACAATATCATACGTTTATATTTTTAAACGGGTTCAATATCTCGATAATACAATTACATAGGATATTCAATATCATACGTATTTGAGTAAGATAGTGAAATAGAAGTTGTGGTTATATTTGGATTACGTTTATTATTATTTTTTTTAGTATTGTTGATAAGATAGGTAATTAAAAGATTGAAAGTTTATGTAGCAAAATTCTAGCAAAATTATTATTTTTGATAGTATTGATAGATATTGTTGATAAGGTAGTTAATTAAAAAATTGGAAATTTAAGTTGCAAGATTATGGTAGTTAATTAAAAGACTTTAAAATTTATTTTGGTTAAATATCTGGTGGGGCCAGAATCAATGTGGTGACTCGAAAATGGTCGGCTTTTATAATATATAATTGATTACTAGGTGCACCAGTCGTGCCATGCACGATAGTGGCTCACAGTTCACATTTTATTATTATTTTATTTATAAATAAGATATTAATAAGTGAAGACATATAATGAATTTTTTAGTATATGAAAATGTTCTTTTTTCTAGGCATAAAAGATTATTTTTCAGATTTGTAGTACCTCACGTATGAGATTATAAAAAATATAAAACATATTCTAACTATAGAACAATTTAGTAAATAAAATTTACTTACTTTTTCATCCTTCAAAATTTGTCTTTGATGGTTAATATATATCAATATCCCTATTATCATAATTTTGAGATATTATAAGTCAGCATAATATAAAATGAGATGTTTTAATTGATTATTTTGGTTTGATCTTATTTTGTAATTTAATACTATAATTTATTAGTATGAGATATAATTAGTATGAATTTTTATTTAATTTAAAAATATTAAAATATAATATCAAAATTTAGAAATATAAAATGAGTCCAACATGATTCTAAAGACTTTATATATTGAAATAAATAAAATAAATTAGTCAACAATTATTTTATTATGAAATATATATAAGCTAAGTTATTATGAAAATGATAATATATAAGTTAAGTAAAATTTAGTAAATATAAGTTTATTTAATATTAAATATAGGAATAATAATTTTATGATAAAATATGGATGCTATTTTTTATTATTTTAAATTCAAATTTTTTTAAAATTACTTCCTACATAAAGAGATTAAAAAATAAAATAATATATTAAAAAGGATAGAATATTTATGATAATTAAAATAATAAATTTACATAAATTGATAATAAAGAATGTAATTATATTAATTAAAATAACATGAAAAAAAATAATTGTTTAATTATGCGAGATAAAGTCTAAGTTAAAAGGAACATGATAATATATAACTTAAGTCAAATTTAATAAATATAAATTTATTTAGTATCAAAGATAAAAATATAATTTATTTAGAAAAAGGATCTTCCATTTTAAAATTATTTTTTAAAATTCGAAAATTTTAAATTATTTTTTACATAAATAGATTATAAAGGTAAATGAAAAGATAAGTTAATTAATATGTATCTTTTATGGAGGGAAATTTTAAAGATAGATCATATTACTTTAAAGATAGATATTAGATGAATATATAGAAAAAAGGATAATATTAAGGATTAGATAATCAAGGAAATTTTAAAGATAAATATTATGCCTTCAAAGATAGATATTAGATGGGTAAGAAAAAAATAAAATAAAGATTAGATAAATAAGAAAAATAAAACATATAAAATTGTTAATAAAGTGGGACCAGAATTAACGTGGAGGCTCGAAATTCTCCGGCTTTAATATATAGTATAGATTGGTTTAGGATGGAAGGATATAATAACGGGCATCCTAAATAATAAATGGAATACCCTTTATTATTTAGGTTGGCCTCGTTTATTATTTATGTGTTCCATTTTGTTATATAAAATAGTAACATAATTTACATTCCCTATTATTTACGTATTAACTAATTCAATACTTTTTGAATTGTAATAGCATAAAATCTAAAAGATTTTGTCCTACAATCTATCCCAAAAAACGTTGTAACATAATGTGAGATAAGTACATAACCTATTAATAACTATTATTTAGGTATTAACTAATTCACCGCATAAAATACATGTATTTGAGTGAATCAAAATTCTAACCCATATATTTTAACAATATATGCATAAATTCCAACAATATGCTACAAATCCAAATAATGACACAGATCTAATAATAGGTTTCCATATATGTCCCTAAATAATGTATGTATCCTATATTTCCTTGTATTATTTAAAATCATAGCAAATAGCATAAAATATAATACATTTTGTCCAAGAAAAAAAACACACAAATCTGGCCAGCAGGGCTCTCGCTTGGGGCGAGATTCCGTTAAAAAATCGTTAAATGCGCGTGGTCATGTGACATTTTTTACACATTTAAACACTTAAAAATATCAAAAACCCATGTTTTTTTTGACATTTTCTTTTCTTTTATTCCATTTAAATAATTAAAGTTTTTTCATTTTTTCATTTTTTCATTTTTTATCTTTAAAATTTTGAAAACTCCATTTTCACAAAAAAATAAAAATAAAACCCTTTTCACCAAAACAAATATAACCCAAAACACCCGACACCTTGACCGACACCCGACACCTGTGACGACGACAAAGATTTTGAATTCATGTGGTTCCGGCTAGGAATCGTACTACCAATCGACGCAATCTTCCTTTGAATCATTAATCAAACAAAACTAAGATCAAGTTTACTAGCTCGGACATATGGGAGTACTGCAAAGCATAAATTGGATAGACTTAAGAAAATCACATGGTTTCTCAGGCTGGGGTGAGGAGGTCGGTGCCGGTCAAGGTGTCGGGTGTTTTGGATTATATTGTTTTTGGTGAAAAGGGTTTTATTTTATTTTTATGTGAAAATGGAGCTCTCAAAATTTTAAAGATTAAAATTGAAAAAAAGAAAAAAAACTAATTATTTAAACGGAATAAAAGAAAATAAAATTTTCAAATTTTTTTTTGGGTTTTTTGCGTTTTTTAATTGTTAAAATGTGTAAAAAATATTAAAATGCCACGTGGCCACGCGCATTTAACGGTTTTTTAACGGAATCTTGATTGGGGTGGTTTTTTGTTAACGGAGACCATCATATAGGTGGTCCAAAATAATATCCAAATATCCGGGTGGTTTAGCGAAATATGGCCTATCATACGGGTGGTTTCCGACAAATTTCTCTATTTATGTTATATACCATGAAGAATGTAAAATGTAATTTTTGGAATAAAAGCACATTTTAAGCCAAGTGTTGGGACGCTGTCAAGGACGCTTGCGTACTTGTTAGTGTGCCCACACAACCATCCCTTAGTTTTGATATGACAAACTCACTTTGATTCTAATAAATTTGTCCAAGTGTTCAGGAACGCCAGTGACAAAAAGGACAACAAGTGTGTGGACGTCCCTGAGGTTAAGGGACGCTAGATACCAAGAAGTAAGGACCAAAGAAGTGACTACTTGAGCAAGGACGCAGTCCCAAGCAAGTAGGAACGCGAGCTTCAACTCTAAGAGCGTCCTTACTCACTAGCCGACAGGATGACATCACTCGACAACATATGATCATCCGGGACACGTGGAGACCGATCCTATAGCGAAGTCCATCACCACGTGGCAGCAGATCCTGTAGCGGAGTTCATCACACACAGCTGGATACAGGAAGCTTCCCTCATCACCGCCATACCACGTGGAGGAAGATCCTGTAGCCACGTCCATGAAGGGCATGATCGTTCCAGAGGAAATACGCCCTTCCCAAGTCCTATAAATAGCCCCAAGGTATTTATTGTGACGCTAACGCTTTCAGAGAATATTCAGTGAATCAGAGTGAAAGCGACCTCGATCAAGAACACGAAGAACAAGCCAAGAACTCTCAAGAACTGTTCTAGACTTAGTGTTTGATTGAGTGAGAATTGTAACCAAAATCACAAAGTGTTTGTAACCAGAAAAAGAAAAGAAAAAGAGTAGTCCTACGAAGTACTGTAGGACGTGGGAATAGAGTCCTTTAGCACATTAAGCTCGCTTAAGTTGTAGGCTTAGAGGTATCCTTTACTAGTGGACTTAGGACGTACACTAAGTACCAGAGAACTGTAAAGACTCGCCAGTACAACTGTAAGGACGCTTAATAAGAGGAAAAATCTATTCAAAAATCTTCCAAGGAGGTAGAGGTTTACACTCAAGGACTACTTGGTCTTGAGTGGTTCCTCTATAAATCACTGTGTTCCATACTTGTTAAGTTCACCTGTTTAGTTTCATTATTCCGCTGCACAACTTAAGGACGCCCTTATACTTAGTAAGGACGCCTCACTCTAAGGACGCCTTTACCCAAGTAAAGGACGTTCCTCCATTATACTAACGATCCAACACCAAGTTTCTATCAATTTCTTACCATTTTATATCTTTAACCTCTGACTCCTTTCTAGAGATGAAGTATTAGACAAGTTTTCACCATAACTAGATCCTTAGGCTCTGATTATATACAAAGATAAAATGTTAGATTCGAATCATATTCTTTCCACGACCGCATCCTTAATCTCTGACCGCTTTTTGAAAAATAAAATCTGCGATTCTGATTCGGTCCGTGTAATAATTGTATGATTGCATCCTTAATGTGTGACCATTGTCTCAAACTGAAAGATTCGATTACCGGATCACATGACTTTTCATACCACATCCTTCATTTCTTGCCGGCGTTCCGGCTTTAGAAAGGGCGAAACACCAGATTCGAATAAGATACCACCTAAACCTCCCTCATTATTAAAACACCAAATTCAATCAAGTGTTTACCATGACTACATCCTTAGGCTCTGATAACTATACAATGATGAAATGTTAGATTTGAATCATATTCCTTCCACAACCGCATCCTTAATCTCCAGATGCTTTTTGAAAAATAAAATCTACGGTTCTGATTCAGTCCGTGTAATAATTGTATGACTGCATCCTTAATGTGTGACCACTGTCTCAATCCGAATTAAAGTTTCGATTCGGACCACATGACTTTTCATACCACATCCTTCATTTCTTTCCGGCGTTCCCGCTTCTGAAAGGGCGAAACACCTGATTCGAATCATGCAGATACAATCTAAACCTCCTTAATTATTAAAACACAAAATTCGATCAAGTTTTTTACCATGACTACATCCATAGACGGACCTAGGGGGTCATGAGTGGATCCGTGCCCCCCCTCCTGTCAGCTTAATTATTGGTATATATATAAATATGTAACTTTAGATTAAGTATGAAAATTTTTTAACTAAATTTGTATTAGTTTAACTTGAAAATCAACTAGTCTAGATGGTTTGTTGCATAATTTTGTTTTAATTTCACCAAGGTTCAATTCCCATAGCACCATTTTGCTTTTTTATTCACATTTAATGCATTTATCTCCAATTGTTTTTTAAAAAATAGCCATTTATTTCATAAGTTAGATTTCATACATAATGTAATTTTTTTTGAGAAATAAGTACCTATTTTTACTATTTAAGAGTATTGAGTAGCTAAATTTATCGATTACGCTTGAATCATTAGATCTCATAGACGAACCGTGCCCCCCTTTAAATCCATTTGTGTCCGCCACTGACTACATCCTTAGGCTCTGATTACTATACAATGATGAAATGCTAGATTCGAATCATATTCCTTCCACAACCGCATCCTAAATCTCCGGATGCTTTTTGAAAAAAATCCGCGGTTCTAATTTGGTCCGTGTCATAATTGATGCACTCCGATTCCAGGATCGATCAAGACTGGTTCGATTGAGTCTCGTGGAGGTGTTCTTGATTGAATATTGAAAGAGAATTGAAACTGAAATATTATTAGGGTGGCGGAAACGTTTGATTACAATGGAAAGGGAAAGAAAAGGTCTTGTTGGTACAAGGACGCAAATGATGGATCGAGCTATGAGTTTAAGCAAGAATCGGCTAAGCTAGAATCCAACAAAACGGGGACTCCCCCGGCCGGTTCTCCCTTGAGGAGAAGAGACCGGATGAGCAAGGCTTATAGCTCTTAAACTCAAATCCAATCTAAGTCAAAAATGAAGGCCCTAGGCATCCTTATATAGTGGCGAGAGGAGGGGAGGGCGGCAACATTTGGAGTAGGCACCAAGCTTCATGAGGATATGATGAAGATTCGCGGCCAAGGCAAGTACACCCCAACCGGCCCTTATGGAGTTCCTTGTCGGCCAAGTACATTTTAAATGCTCCTTTGATGATCAAACTTGGCGTCTAAGGAGCTGAGTTAGTGGTTGTTGTGTGGAAGCCAAGCTTCCTCCCAAATGGACTTTGAAAGCCCATCTTCATAGCGGGCTTCGGGCCTAATAGGACTTGCACTTGGGATGAGCACTTGAAGGCAAATAAACACACCAATGGGTTCGTTGTGCGAGGCATGGGGCAATGCTAGTGGGGCCCGAAGTTGTTCTTGCAAGAGTTTAGCCCATCGCCTCGTCAAAGGCTTGAGAATGTGGTGATTCCTCTTTAGACGTGACCGACCTCGTGGCGGGTCGCGAACGACCAAATGGCGGGTGCCCACGGGAGTGCCTCGAAGGGGCACCGGCGTCATGCGGGGCATCGCTTGTAGGGTGCCTCGAAGTGGCACCAGGCCGCGCCTCGGCGTCATGATGTGAGCCGGTCGTGATCACACCTCTTAGGCTGGTCGGGCTTGTGCCGGCATTGGGCGTGTGCCTTGGGCTGGCCTTGGGCATATCTTGGACTGTTCCATGATGTGAGTCAGGCAGAATCACATCATGCTCCCCCAATTGAGAAGGATTCGACCCCGAATCCCATTGGCCTATAAGATAAGCACACAAAGACCATAGAGATAATATATGCAATATAAAAGATATACGCACAACATAATCCTCAAGTTCAAAATGATATGACATTCTACATGCATTAGCCCGACCAGTTTTCTTTTTCAACCTATATCGATTCAGATCAATCAAATTTTTAGATTGATAAAGCAACGTCATAAGATGATCCATATGCATCTTGGATGATGCATATTGAGAGAGAGAGAGAGAGAGAGAGAGAGAGAGAGAGAGAGAGAGAGAGCTATGATGTATGCATGAATATTTACTCCTAAATGTGACGTACACATGAAATAAAGTGGAATAACTTGGACTATTTGCATGTGTCATACCCAAATCATAATCATAGTTAAAGTATGAAGAATTTGAGAAAACTCCTCTAAAGGATGAACTTCCTTCATGCATGAGAATTGGTACGATGAGCTCATCGGTTGCCACGCTTCCAATGGAAGTGGCGCACAAGTTTGAGTTCCTTGATATGATCGACCCAACGGGGGTTGGCTCATCATCTTCTATAGCCAATTAGTTCAAGGGGAAAACCAATCCAAGTCTCGGATGAGCGTCCAGCCAAGGAGTGTGCAGGGAATTCAAGAAGCTATGAAGAGTGGTTGGTGGAAGCTTTTCGTCTTTGGTATGAACTCAATGGTTCTAGGCTTGGAGGCAACGTCACCCTTAGTTTTCGAAGTACCCACTTAGGGTGACTCACTTAGGTAGTCCACTTGGGACTTTTGTTTTGGGTCTACGTCGTTGGTGTCTTCGTTGAGCCCTCCAACACTTTCTTTTCCATGAAGCTCTTGGACTTGGTATGACTCCATATAGAACTCCTCCAAGGATGATAGGCTGCCCGTTGGGGCCACCTTCTCCACGAAGTCCTCTTTGTTTTGGCTCAAGAGGTCCTCCAACTCGAGGAAGTCGTCCACCTCATCTAGGCCATTCCCCTTTTCTTGTCCGGTGGACCCCTCACTTGAACTCCCCACCATGAGCACATCTTCGCTTAATTCTTCCTCAAGGCTCGGGTCAGTTTCTTCATCACTTAAGATTTCAATGATCTCACCACGCCTTGCCATACCAAACTTGGTGGCGAATTGAGGGGGTGGTGTCAAGGGTTCGCCTTGGCTAAGTGGGCTCTCGACCTCACCTTGGGCCTTAGGACCCACGTTCTTGGCCAACTCGGCCTTGGCCTGGCACTTGCTCAAGTCGACCTTAACACCCGAGGATGACTCAATCGGCCTTGAAAAATCGACATATGAAGCTTGAGTCGTTGGTTGAACCCTCATAGACTCAAGTCTTGGCTCTTGGACCCTCGGATTTTGATTTTGACATTGGGACCCCCCTAGGAGGAGGCCGCCTTGGTGGTGGCGGCATGTCGGCCACGTATTGGGGAAGGTCCCTCACCTCCTTCTCAATAAAACCCTTGGTAGAATATTTCCTTCGTTGATATTCGTACCGCATGTTCACTTCTTGTATGACATCTGATAAGGGCATTCTTCTCCCAAAGTTCTACCTCTTAACATATAAACGAAGGCCGGGATTCAATCCATTAATGAATTTAGTTAGAATGTCCCCTTCCCTATAGGGGTACGCAAGAGGAGATCGATCGCGTTGCCTACACTTCTCTATTTTGGCTTCGAGGTGTAACTTATAATCTCGGGGGACAAAGGACCTTCTAAGGACAGTTTTTAGATCCTCCGAAGTGCGGATCGATGGATACCCAAAGTAAGCCGAATCTGCTTCATATTCACTCCACCAAGCATATGCATTTTCTTCAAAGCAACCAATGGCAAGAGCCACTTCTTGCTCGATCGTATATTCATAATACTTGAAGAAACGCTCAACTTTCCACTCCCAAACCAGGTATTTAACAAAATCCGTAGTGCCATGGAAGGGTTGGAGAGTGCGTTCTTCTTCTAGATAATGCTCCATATAGATCCTGAACAAAACAAAGGACGACAAACACGGAACAAGTAAGGGTTAGCGTAATCCAATGACACACATGTGTTTGACTTGATGTGTTTGTTTTCATGTGCACTCCCTCACAACTCTGAACTCCCTCCGGTAACTTGGAGAAACCTGGTGGTTAACTCCAAGTTTTCCAAACCTCACCCGATGCCTCTCGCTCACTCTCGGAATGCAAGTAAAATAGGAGGACTGACTCGTGTTTTGACTCGATTTTTATGTGGCGCTCAACCTCACACACTCTACTAGAAACATTTCTTTCGCCACCGAAGTCTCTTGTTAAGAAGTTATCCTCCACATGCCCAAGAGAGTGACACCAAGAAGGAATCAAAGGGTAAGCGACTTGAGCTTATGGGCTAGTATTTACTAGCCCCACAAGTCGGGCGTTCAGTTGCTCGGTGCTTGGGAAAATTAAAATGGTAGGCTAGTGGAACGCACCTTGGCTCGGATTTTTTTTTGGCCTATGGCTCGGCCTCTTCTTTCTTTTTTTTTTTTGCAAAGGAGATATACTATATCTCTTTCTTTTCTTTGCTTGCTCGTTTTTTTTGAATCAATGGAGAGATACTATCTCTCATTTTTTTTCTACGAGAAGTACTACTTCTCGTCTCTCTCTCTGTTTTTTTAAGCAAGGCCGAACACTTGGAGGCTTGTTCCTCACCAAGTAGTGCGTAGGAGGTTGAAAATATATGGGCTAAAAGCAAAAAGGGTTCGATAATG
The DNA here is from genome assembly GCA_934048045.1 of Polygonum aviculare. NCBI lineage: Eukaryota > Viridiplantae > Streptophyta > Magnoliopsida > Caryophyllales > Polygonaceae > Polygonum > Polygonum aviculare. Next base: position 9,173,202 of record OW204024.1, read on the forward strand.
GGTAGGAAAAAGGTAAAGATGGCTCTTTTTTTATGTGTAGGAGATTGGATTTGGGACAAGGGAAGAAGGGGGAAAAACGAGGCTAGCATAACAAAGGCAAGAAAAGGGTTTTGAGCAACCGAAAAACTGATTTGTAGGTTAGTAATTTGTATCCCACAACTTGAGAGACTCAAGTAGATAGGCTTTGAAACCAAATGATGCACTCCGATTCCAAGATCGACCAAGACTGGGTCGATTGAGTCTCGTGGAGGTGTTCTTGATTGGATATTGAAAGAGAATTGAACCTGAAATATTATTAGGGTGGCGGAAACGTTTGATTACAATGGAAAGGGAAAGACAAGGTCTTGTTGGTACAAGGACGGAATGATGGATCGAGCTATGAGTTTAAGCAAGAATCGGCTAAGCTAGAAGCCAACTAAAGGGGGACTCCCCCGGCCCGATCTCCCTTGAGGAGAAGAGACCGGATGAGCAAGGCTTATAGCTCTTAAACTCAAATCCAATCTAAGTCAAAAATGAAGGCCCTTGGCATCCTTATATAGTGGCGAGAGGACGGGAGGGCGGCAACATTTGGAGTAGGTTCCAAGCTTCATGAGGAGGTGATGAAGATTGGCGGCCAAGGCAAGTACACCACAACCGGCCCTTAATGGAGTTCTTTGTCGGCCAAGTATGTTTTAAATGCTCCTTTGATGATCAAACTTGGCGGCCAAGGAGTTGAGTTAGTGGTTTTTGTGTGGCGGCCAAGCTTCCTCCCAAATGGACTTTGAAAGCCCATCTTCATAGCGGGCTTCGGGCCTAATAGGACTTGCACTTGAGCTGAGCACTTGAAAGCAATTAAACACACCAATGGGTTCATTGTGTGCGGCGTGGGGTAATGCTAGTGGGGCCCGAAGTTGTTCTTGCAAGAGCTTAGCCCATCGCCGCGTCAAAGGCCCGAGAATGTGGCTTGATTCCTCTTTAGACGTGACCGACCTCGTGGCGGGTCGCGAACGACCGAATGGCGGGTGCCCACGGGAGTGCCTCGAAGGGGCACCGGCGTCATGCGAAGCGTCGCTCATGGGGTGCCTCGAAGTGGCACCGGGCCGCGCCTCAACATCATGATCTGAGCCAGTCGTGATCACACCTCTTAGGCTGGTGTGGCTTGTGCCGACATTGGACTGGCCTTGGGCATATCTTGGACTGTTCCATGATGTAAGTTAGGCAGAATCACATAAATAATTTTATGATTACATCCTTAATGTGTGACCACTGTCTCAAACTGAAAGATTCGATTCGGATTGACTCGGCTAAGTCGTCGTGCCAAGATCAAAGATAATTAACCCAAAGTACAAGCTAGTATATATAGCATGCAAATAAGGGATCGAACCCAAGAGAACTTAAGACTTCAAGTATTAATATAATTATCAACTAGATATATGGGGGTTTAAAAGAGATATCTAAACTAATCTAAACTAAGAAAACAAAACAAATAAACAAACAATCAAATATGGGAAATAAGTTCATTCAAAAGATCCACTCTAACATAATCACTCGATCATAGATTCATCCATTGATTTCATTCACACCTATGGTCAATTCCTATAATTGTAGGCAAGGACGCTTAAACCTAGAATTAACATAGAGAACAAGGATATGCAGGATATAATATCAAACAATCAAGCTACGAGTCAATTGCAAGATAAAACAATCAATTCTCTTCTTAATCCTAGTTGCATAGACAACAGGTCTAGGCGAAGTTGTTTTCACAGATTAATTTTGTCCACGGTCCAAACCTAATCAAATAGTAGAACATCAATCAATTCAATAGGTTAGCTACTCCTAGAGGAAAAATGAACATTCATAAGATGAAGCACAAGAGAATCAATATTAACCAAAGGATAGAAATCAATTACCAAAATCTCACGAGTTCATACATCAGAGCTTCTCTCTTGAACAAACCCAAGGAGACTTGCTCTCCATAACTAAGCTAAAAATGTAAAAAGAGAAGAATTGGTTTATGAATTGGAATTATGAGTTATTAGTTCTCTAGAAAATCCAACCTAAAAAGATATAAAAGATAAAAGGAAATAAGATAAACCCCGGAAATTTCCGCTGGACGCCACCCGCGATAGCGAGTCAGCAACCCGCGGTCGCGGGTCAAGGTGATTCTCGAACTTCAACTTCGCTGCTTCTACCGCTCGCGGCCTTCACTTCAACACTTCTCCGAGCCTCTGTTGCTATTCCGTGGTCGCGCCTTGGGCTCCGCACCCGCGGTTCTTCTGCAAACAATTCTAATCTTCACAAAATCTTCACTTTACCAACTTCTGATTCTTCGGCATTGATCTAACAAATATGCCTAAAAGCTAGCCTAGAACACTCAAAAACATCTTAAAAACTACCAAGGCATACAAAAGATGATGAATCAAATTCCCCCATACTTAGATCTTACTCGTCCTCGAGTAAGCACAAAACAAATACTCCCTCCGTCCCAAATTGTTTGTCCATAAAGTACAATCGACACGGTAATTAACGCAAAGTTGAAAAGTTGAATAATTAGGGTATAAAAAGTTAAAAAAAAGTGTTAAAGTTGATGGGAAAGGTGGATAATTGAGGGTAATATATAAGATTGAATGAGGGTAATTTTGTAATTTTATAGGAAAAAGTGATAAAGGTGATGGAAAAGTTGGGTAATAGGGGTAATATATGAGGTTGAATAAGGGTAATATGGTAAGAAAAGTGTGATATAAATGGAAAGTTGTAGAAGATGGACAAACTTTTTGGGACAACCAAAACGGAAAGATGGACAAACATTATGAGACGGAGGGAGTATACAAATCAACACATCAAAAGATCTCAGGAAGTAAAGGGAAACATGACAACCATAAACTCTCAGCTCACAACCTAAACCCAAGTAGAGAAATAATGAGCAAAACATGAAAGCTCAGCACACACCTCACAAAGCATACATCAAATCACTCAAAGCTCCAAATCATGAAAGAGCAATCCTAAGGATCTACCCAACATCTACAATGTATCCTCAAGCCCCACAGTAGAATGAAATCCTAAACACTCCAATTTTACCGCTCAATTCTACTTAGGCGCCCTTTCGGGTTTTCACCTAATCACTCTTTTCATTTTTCAAAAGTGTGCTCACCAAAACTCACATCTCTCTTTAACCTCTTATTACCCCAACCTAATGCTGGTCCGGGTTACCTGCTTATTACCTGAGCCGCCATTTCGGGTTTCCAACTCATGCCAGGATTTAATATGCCTTTTTTCAATTTTTGGCTCTTTTTTTTTCAAACCAGGACTGAAACTGTACATAAACACAGCAGTGAATCCCCTCCCCCATACTTAAACACAACAGTGAATCCCCTCCCCCATACTTAAACTCTTCATTGTCCCCAATGAAGCTAAGAACAAAGAAGTAAAGTAAAGAGAAGGGAATCAGAAGACTCACTGCTGATCAGGAGGTGGAGGTGGTGGCCTGAAATAGTAAGAAGGATAATCTGGCCACATACCCTGAAAGTACTGCTCCTGCCTCCTCTGAAACTCAACCATCCCAGCTACAGCCTGGGACATCTCATCAACTGTAGACTCAAGTCGCTGCATCCAAGTCTCCTAACTTTGATCATAGGATCCAAAATCACGAGCAGAAGAACTAGCGCCAGCAAAAGAACCCCAGCTGGAACCAGAAGCATAGGCCGTAGCATAAGCATCCCATGTAGGATCTCCACCAGCTGGCGGTACATCAGGCATAGGAACATCATCAACAACAGCCTCATCAAAAGCCTCAGGAGCAATAAAGAACTCATGGTTCTGCTGACCATAGATAAATGGGCAGGGGAGACGCAAATAGCGAGCAGCAAGAGAACCAAACATCCAAAACCACCCCGACTCAGCAGAACCACTCAAACATCTCGCCTTCTTCAGCTGAGCGACATCATACTCATGATCATCAGTCAAAGGCATACCATGATACATCTAGATCTCATCCCTAGTCACATGAGCTAATGCCAAAAGAGTAATCAGACTGCCAAAACCAATCCGCCCGGCCTTCTTGGGATATTTCTTCAAAGTCTCTATGAAAAGCTCCACCCAATCAGGCACTACTGGCTGCGTAGGAATCGGACACCACAATAAGCGCGCATCATGAAGAGGAACCTTGTTCACCTCACCCTTACCCAGAAACGTCATAGCAAGCACCTTGTGGCAAAGGCGAATACAAGGGTGCGGGATCTTGTAATTGTACTCTCCACTTAGGTTGTTAAACTGGCATCCAGTAATAGCAAACCAGAAATCAAATAAATCTTGACTCGCCGGCAAAGAATCCCACCCCTCAGTAGGCGGGGCGGTGACACCAAACAACCCTCTAATTTGCTCCTTAGTCACAGTACAGGGCTTACCACAAGCTCGGAAAGAAAGCACATTGCCACTAATAAGCAATGTGGACATAAACTCGAGCACAAGACCTCGATAAGTCACCTCAGACAGCTGCATCAACCTCCCTAGACCACCCTGCACAAGCATACTCTAGGTGCAAGCTAACATCCCGAGCTCACTCAAAGTCGGAGCATGGAAGAACTTGGTAGAAATAATATCCCTGTCTTTCAAAGCATCCCAAATCTTCTTCGGCCCCTTAGTAAGATCCCTCACTCGATGCGACATAATGCAATGGAAATAATCGAGTATAGAAGAGGAAGTTACAGAGTAACGAAACCAGAGAGCTCTCTATCGATAAACCGCGGGCGCGGGTGTACGGGCCGCGGTCGCAGAATGACAACAGAACGAAGTTGAGACCAAGGACCACCCGCGGGGGTGGGTTAAAGATCCGCGGTCGCGGGTCTTGCGATTTCGCAGATCTGCGATCTGCACGAAGCTGTGGCGGCGACGAATCTCTCGAGCGGCTCCGAGGCTGGTGGCAATGGCGACGCAAGAGAGGCCGGAGCTGGGGCCGATGAGAACAACGGCAAAGCGGTGGTGCGGGGCTGCGACGACGTCACACTCTCGACCCAGATCCGGATCTAGAAGACCCGATAGCAAAGAGCCGGGACGAGAGAGAGAAGGGGCCGACGACGCGGGATGAGGAAGAGCGGCCGACGGTGGGGTTGGTGGAGATGGGTGGCCGGCGATTCGAATGACGGAGTGGGTAGGGCCGGTCGCTGCTGAAGAATGACGATGATGGAGGGAAATGAAGGAGGCCATCCGCGACTTTTAGGTCGCGGGATGGTGACATTTTTTTTTCTCTGAGCAACATACCCACGATCGTAGGCGAGAACCCGCGGTCGCGGTTTTCTAGTACTTGTACTCTAGATCTCCTGTATTCGAAACGCGACCGCGGTTGCGCACCCCGCGGCCGCGATTCTACCACAGAATGTTCTTTCGAACCTAGTACCTGCATGTTAGCCCGGAAAAAAAATTTTATTTTCAATTTCAACTAGAATCTCAAATTTGGGTTGCCTCCCGAGAAGCGCCTTTGGTTAACATCGATGGCTCGACGCACTCATGATCGGACATCGTCAATTCCCTGAGCAATCTATCAAATATCTGCGAACAACTCTCATGCAAGCATGCATAGCACAAAGATGAATTGAAAGTGAATCATATAACATTAAGGCACCGTTTCAATTTATCAAAGTAGCTAGAGAAGTTATGATCAAATTGATTAGGGTGGAACCAGTTTGGAGTATTAGGTGGTCTTTCAATTCATCAAAAGAGACAAATTTAATTTTAGCACTATCACCCATTTTAGGAGTAATAAGCGAGATCTTATTAGGTAATCTATCATGCTCAAGACCTATGTCAGTAACCAAAGGAAAATCAATGGAGAGGAAGGAGAAGAGGAAAGGATACAGGGATCGTGATTGATCACAACCGAGGGCTCCACCATAGGAGACATGGATATCTCTTCAGGCGGAAGGGAAACCTCCAAAACATCATCAGGCTCCTCCATTGTGACACAATCAGGATCATCCATCTCATCATCCTATATAGAGTATTTGAGTGCTTCTAGAAGAAGTGGACTTGGCTCCTAGGAAACCAGAGGAAGAAGGTCTGGCTGCTCATGTGAATCATCATCGACAATAGAAGATCCGCGCTCGCGGAAAGTGGACCGCGGTCGCGGATCGTCGACAGGAACTGAGGGATCGGCCTCCACACACCCGCGGTAGCGGGAATGAGATCCGCGGTCGCGAGTCGTCTCTTCTTGGAATCTCATCGCTTCTGCATAAAACACGCGGGCGCGGTGGCACGTGGCGCGGTCGCATTCGGACTCCAGAGATTTGGACACAACTTCTGATGGATATCCGTGGTCGTAGTGCACGAGACGCGGTCGCGGCTTGTCCACGAGATTCTCGACAGTAGCTACTGGCGGGATTTCGCGGTCACGATCCATAGGACGCGGTCGCGACAGTTCCTCCGGAGAGCTATTTTCGGTGTCCAGCGCTCGTCCACTCCTCAATGAAATAGCACTTACATTCACAAGTGCTGGACTAGAGTAGTGGATTTTCTCTGAAAGTTCCTTGACTCTCTTCTTGTGTGCAGAATTCAAGTCTTTGAATTTCCTCTCAAACAACTCATTCATCTCCTCTAGTTTCTTAGAAAGATGCTCATCAGACGATGGCATGTCAGGACAAGGAGGCATCTGGCTACTATTCTCCTCAGCAAGGTTCTCCACTATCTTGAAGACTTCCTGGGGAGCTTTGTCTAGATAAGAGCCTCCACATGAAGCGTTCACTAATCTTATGTGCTCGTAGCACATGCTAACCATGATGAACTCAATAAGATTTGATGTGTGAACCCATGGCCTGCATAAATAGCAACGAGCCTTTTGTAGCGATCAAGATAATCGTACAGGCTCTCCCCGTCATGTTGTTGAAGATTAGTGATGTCTCTCTTAATAGCTCGAACTTTGATTTGATCCGGTCAGAGAGAACGGAAAAGCTCGAACTTTGATTTGATCCTCAGTGACCTCAGTGGGCTTCATGCTCAAACAGACATAGTGGAACTCGGTAAGATGTCTATATGCATTCTCGTCAGGTCACCCGCAGAACTGAGGTAGATACTTAATCAAACCAGACTTCACCACAAAGTTCACCCCTTCAGATAGCGCGGGGTACTCAACAACCATCCTGATCGGTCCGGATCGGAGGGTCTCAAAATTTAAATTTATACCGAACCTTGTAGTGGTACAAGGTAGGGTGTCGAACACACGGGAGTTCGTTCGTTGAGTGCACCACAAGACTAGAGAAAGGGAAAGAAAAGCTAAAACAAGGAAAAACAAAAGAAGCCACTCGGGACCGACATGGCCACTTCGGGCCCGAGGTGGATCGACGTTGGTTTGCACGGGACCGACACTGTGGTAAGTCGGGCCCGAGGTCTGGGTATGTCGAACTAGGCAAATATGGAGAGATAGGTCTTGGGTTTTTGGGTTCCTTCTCTAGCTAAGTGTGGGAAATTCCACCCCAATTCAGTCAATAGGCCTTGATCCTCGTGAGATCGTGGTAGTCCACCCTCGATCCCGCCACTCTACACATCGACCCTAGGGAAATCAAGTTCCCTTTCGATGCAAGTTCAAGTGATTGGAAAAAGATTGCTTTCACTCACTCTTGCCAAACACAAGCCCTTGATCTCTTGCTTTCACAAGAGGTTGTAGCTCTATGTATAGTGGATTCCTACATCAAGCACCTAAGGATATGGAATTGGGGGTTCAATCCCAACCTAGCTAGAGGTTTCTCCCATGGCCCAAGACCAATGGAATCTACTCCATAAGGCTAGAGTAACAAGCAATCAAAGGACAAAGCAAGCAAGTCTCAATCATCCAAATCAAAGCAAAGCCAATTCTCATTCAATTCAAAGGGAATTCACAAGATCCAAATCCAAATCCACAATTTGCTAAGGAAAACAAGTTCAATCTCACAAATCCTTCCTAGATCTAGCTAACCTCCACCGATTTCTCCTCTTCTTCTCCTCTCCTTTCTTCCTCCTTGCTCTCCAAGTCTTCCTTGAGCCTTTGAGAGTGATTAATTGTGTCTAAGCTTGCCCTATTGATTCGGCCTATTTTGTATAGGTTAACTCTTGTATTTTAGGGCTATATTGAGTGTGTTTAGGTTAGAGTTTGTGGTAATTGTAATATCTAGGCCGAAGACACAAGAATTCAAGATTCAAGAGTTTTAAGGCGTTTTGAGCTGTCTGCGCGACACCACTTGCTTGCGAAGGATATATCTGGAGATACGGAGGTCGGATTGAGCTGATTCCGGTGCCATTGGAAAGCTAACTTCAAGGGCTTCAATTCATATTTTTACACCGAAGTCAGATTCCAAGCCGAAGATGGTCAAAACAGCCTCCGAAGTGACACCAGCGATTCTATCGAGATTCCGCGACCGCGGCCTGGCCGACGCGACCGCGGTGGCTGCCGAGACCGACTTGCTCTTCTCTGTCGTAAAAGCGCGGGCGCGGTGTGAGCGACGCGACCGCGGTGATGCCGAAGCCGAAGCGAGCCGAAATCTTTCTATCTTGTTTCCTTTTCTATCTTTTGCGTCTTTCCTTATCTATCTCGTGGATCTTGTTCCTTGGGCTATATAAGGAGGAGTCCTCCCTAGGTTTTATTCATTCACAATATACATTCTACCTTCTACCTTCTTCCTCAAGTTAGGTTTTTAGTTTAGTTATGGAGAGCTAGTCTCCTTGGGTTTGTTCAAGGGAGAAGCTCTGATGTATGAACTCGTGAGGTTTTGGTAATTGATTTCTATCCTTTGGTTAATATTGATTCTCTTGTGCTTCATCTTATGATTGTTGATTGTTTCTCTAGGAGTAATTAACCTATTGAATTGATTAGCTTTCTACTGTTTGATTAGGTTTGGACCGTGGACAAAACTAATCTGTGAAAACAACTTAACCTAGACCTGTTGTCTATGCAACTAGGATTAAGAAGAGAATTGATTGTTTTATCTTACAATTGACTCGTAGCTTGATTGTTTGATATTATATCTTGCACATCCTTGTTCTCTATGCTAATTCTAGGTTAAGCGTCCTTGCCTAGGGTTATAGAATTGCTTGGACCGTGGACTTGCGATTGTTAATGATCAGGATAGGAATTAACCATAGGTGTGAATGAAATCAACGGATAAATCTATGATCGAGGGATTATATCATGAGTGGATCTTTTGAATGAACTTGTTTCCTTATCAATTGTTCCCCATATTTGCATGTTTGTTTATTTGTTTGTTATTTATTTTCTAGTTTAGTTTAGATCTTTCTCTTTAACCCCCCTTTTCTATAGTTGATAAATATATTAGTACTAGAAGCCTTAGTTCTCTTGGGTTCGACCGCTTACTTGCAGGCTATACTTAGTTTGTAGTTTGGGTTATTTATCTTTGATCTTGGCACGACGACTTTAGCCGAGTCAAATTTTGGCGCCGTTGCCGGGGAACTTCGGTTTCTTTCTAGTATTAATATTTTTATTGACTTTGTGTGGGCCTATCTTACGGTCCGCACTTGTATATTCTGATGCCTTTCTATGAGTTTAAGCAGTTGCAGGGTGAACCATTCTGTAACTATTTTGAGAGAGTTCTAGATGAGGCAATTGACCTAACTGCTCGTGGAGGATATGTCTGTGCGTATGATCTGAGCCTAGAAATCCGTAGTGGCATGACATTGGAGATGCAGGAAGAGGTGTATCGCAGGACTGAGAAAGGATATACCAAATTGAGACCTGAGAAGGAACTATTTGAAATTTTCATGGCCATGTTCGACGAGAGTCGGTTGCTGCAGGACAAGCTTAATGCCGGACAGCTTTCTGACCAAGAACCGCGACCGCGCCCCCTGGACCGCGCCCGCGGTTCGTATACAGACACGGAGGATCCCCCCTTGGAGGAGAACCGCGACCGCGGCCCACAAACCGCGCCCGCGGCCCCCGAGGAGATCGGTCCACCGGTTCTTCATGGCGATCCTGTCTTCAACGACAATGTTCCGTGTCCGGTTGTAAAGCTCGATTACCCTATCTCAATGCCTGAGGGGCTCCCCATGCTCGAGTTCATATGGCAGAAAGAGTCCACTCAGGATGACGAGACCACAGAAGAAGAGGATTGGGTAATATTTAGTGAATTCCTAGATGGTTTGGAGCAAGGGGAGGTTCGAGATATTGCATTGGAGGCTTCGCCCCCGATTTTGATAGATCAAGCTTCCGAGCCTGAGCCTGAGGAGGAACGATATGTAATGACAGAAGAGGAGTATTTCCTTCAGTATGGTGACTCCTGGAGTGACAACGACGAGCCTGATGACTCGCCGAAGGAGCCAGATGCTGTTATAGAGATTTCTTTTTCGCCGTCAGAAATTTTCGTATTCCCTTCCATGGAGATTCCTGAGAACTTTGTTGAGGATCACAGAAGATGGATGCCTCGCTGCCCTGACAAGCCACCAGCTGAAGAACAACCTTCTACGAAACTGGAGGAGTTGAATGAGCTATTTGATAGGAAACTCCGAGATATGCACTTGGCAATCGAGTTAAAAATGAGGGAGATTTCCGAGAAGATCAATGTTACTCCTCAAGCACTGGTGACTGTAAGTGCTGTGTCACTGGAGAGTGGACGAGAGTTGGGCATAACGAATGACGCTCCTGTTGCTATTCTGCGACCGTGTCAGGCAGACCGCGACCGCGGAATCCCTACAGAAACTCACGACGATCTCTCAGCGGATGATCCGCGACCGCGGCCACCATACCGCGCCCGCGGTTCCGACGCAGGAACGGAGGAGCTGCCCCTGGACGAGTACCGCGACCGCGGCCCACAAACCGCGCCCGCGGCCCCTGAAGAAGTTGTTCCGCCACCTTCCCTCCACGAGGGTTTTGTCAATGATGTCCCGAATTCCAACATTCAAGGTGTCGACTCCGAGATTCCGGAAATCAGTTTGGATGATCCCTATATCCTTTATTTTACTTCTTCTCTCTCCTTTGATCCTTGCTTTGTTCTGGCATGTCAATCTTTTGTTAAGGATTCAATTTTTGAGCATGATAGGGTAGTTGATGACTTCTCTTATTTTTTATTTGATAAAAGTGATAACCTAATTAGGAGATTTGCATGCTTTGATAAATACTTTGAAAAATCACATAAATCACCTAATTGGTTTCACTCTAGAAAATCTCACCCTAACTGCTCAAGCATGTTTGATAGGTTAAAAAGAAGTTTGAACTATTTCTTATTTCTTGATAATTTGTCAACATGTTATTTGTCCTGTTGTAAGATAGCTGTGCAGGACTTTGATTTGATGCTCAGGGCATTGACGATGTCCGATCATGAAGACGTCGAGCTAACGACGTTAACCAATAGCGCTGCTTGGGAGGCAACCCAAGGCTTAGATAGATTGTTTTTCCATTCCTAGCTTAGGTTTATTCTCGTTTTTCGGACTAATGTGCAGGTACTAGGTCCGAAAGGACGTTTCTGGTGCAAATCCGCGGTCGCGGCAACCACATCGCGGTCGCGGCCAAGCCCAGACCCCCGATGTACAAGTACTAGACCCCCGCGGTCGCGGTCCTCACGCCGCGCCCGCGGAGGCCCCTTGGTTCGGTTAAAAAAAAAAAGAGAGAAAAAAAAATCGGAAAAAAAAAGAAAAGAAAAAAAGAGGACTTCTTGGTCCCATTCTACATCTATATTTTCCATCCATCTATATCCATTCTATCCATCTTCGATTTCTTCTTTCCATTCATCTTTGTACATCCATTCTTTGGCTATGTGTTAAAGCCTAAGTATGGGGGAGCTTTGTTTCCCCGGGACTTCTTCTCCACGGCTCGAGTTCAAGTATTTGTCCATCTTCCAAGAGACGAGCCAAGATACGAAGGTCGCTTGCACATTACGTTTCTCAAGACGAAGTCAAAACCTCGTCCTTGCACGAGTACCGCGCCCGCGGTGACCAATCGAGGATGACTCCGCCCTCTGCACCGATACCGCGCCCGCGCCCCTAGTGCCGCACCCGCGGTTTGCCATCCAATTGGAATTACGAAGCTGTCTATTCTACCACCTTATGAAGAGTTCTTCCATTCCACACCTCTCTTCATTGTTTGTGAGTCTTCTGATATGCCTTCTTCCTTGCTTCTATCCTTTCTCTTTGCTTCATTGAGGACAATGAAGGATTTAAGTATGGGGGAAGGAGTACTCGCATTCGCTTATCCTAGTTAGCTAAGTTAGCTATTTGCTTCAGATTTTTGATTTTCTTCTTTTCATGGAGCACTTGCACCATATCTTTTTGCATAATAAAGAAAGAAAGAAAAAGAAAAAGATAGAAAAAGCCATAAATAATGAAAAAAAGGCATATAAATCCTAGGATGAGTCGAAAACCCGAAAGGGCGGCTCAGGTAATAAGCAGGTAACCCGGACCAGCATTAGGCTGGGGTAATATGAGGTTCATGAGAGTTGTGAGTTTTGGTGAGCACACCTTGAGAAAAATGAAAAGAGCGGTTAGGTGAAAACCCGAAAGGGCGCCTAAGCAGAATTGAGCGGTAAAATTCGAGTGTTTTAGGATCATTCTTGCTTGGGGACTTTGGGGCTTACATGTTAGATTTGGGTAGATCCTAGGTTGCTCTACACTTTTTAGAGCTTGAGTGTTATATTCATGTTGTGAGGTGTGTGTTTGAGCTTCATTGTTTTATGCTCATGATTTCTCTATATTTTGGGTTCGGGTTGTGAGCTGAGTGTTTTTATCTTCCCTTGTATTTCCTGAGAACTTAGATGTGCTTCCTTGTTATATTTGTTTTGAGCTTACTCGAGGACGAGCAAGATCTAAGTATGGGGGAATTTGATTCGGCCTATTTTGTATAGGTTAACTCTTGTATTTTAGGGCTATATTGAGTGTGTTTAGGTTAGAGTTTGTGGTAATTGTAATATCTAGGCCGAAGACACAAGAATTCAAAATTCAAGAGTTTTAAGGCGTTTTGAGCTGTCTGCGCGACACCACTTGCTTGCGAAGGCCATATCTGGAGATACGGAGGTCGGATTGAGCTGATTCCGGTGCCATTGGAAAGCTAACTTCAAGGGCTTCAATTCATCGTTTTACACCGAAGTCAGATTCCAAGCCGAAGATGGTCAAAACAGCCTCCGAAGTGACACCAGCGATTCTGTCGAGATTCCGCAACCGCGGCCTGGCCGACGCGACCACGGTGGCTGCCGAGACCGACTTGCTCTTCTCTGTCGTAAAAGCGCGGGCGCGGTGTGAGCGACGCGACCGCGGTGATGCCGAATCCGAAGCGGGCCGAAATCTTTCTATCTTGTTTCCTTTTCTATATTTTGCCTCTTTCCTTATATATCTCGTGGAGCTTGTTCCTTGGGCTATATAAGGAGGAGTCCTCCCTAGGTTTTATTCATTCACAATATTTATTCTACCTTCTACCTTCTTCCTCAAGTTAGGTTTTTAGTTTAGTTATGGAGAGCTAGTCTCCTTGGGTTTGTTCAAGGGAGAAGCTCTGATGTATGAACTCGTGAGGTTTTGGTAATTGATTTCTATCCTTTGGTTAATATTGATTCGCTTGTGCTTCATCTTATGATTGTTGATTGTTTCTCTAGGAGTAATTAACCTATTAAATTGATTAGCTTTCTACTGTTTAATTAGGTTTGGACCGTGGACAAAACTAATCTGTGAAAACAACTTAACCTAGACCTGTTGTCTATGCAACTAGGATTAAGAAGAGAATTGATTGTTTTATCTTACAATTGACTCGTAGCTTGATTGTTTGATATTATATCCTGCATATCCTTGTTCTCTATGCTAATTCTAGGTTAAGCGTCCTTGCCTAGGGTTATAGAATTGCTTGGACCGTGGACTTGCGATTGTTAATGATCAGGATAGGAATTAACCATAGGTGTGAATGAAATCAACGGATAAATCTATGATCGAGGGATTATATCATGAGTGGATCTTTTGAATGAACTTGTTTCCTTATCAATTGTTCCCCATATTTGCATGTTTGTTTATTTGTTTGTTATTTATTTTCTAGTTTAGTTTAGATCTTTCTCTTTAACCCCTCTTTTCTATAGTTGATAAATATATTAGTACTAGAAGCCTTAGTTCTCTTGGGTTCGACCCCTTACTTGCATGCTATACTTAGTTTGTAGTTTTGGTTATTTATCTTTGATCTTGGCACGACGACTTTAGCCGAGTCACCTATCCTCTCATTGTCTTCTCTCCTTTTAATTAGAGCCAAGAATATCCCAAAAATGGAAGAGGGGCAAAAGTGGTAGATCACATTTGTGTGCCTTGGTACCCAATCCACAATTCCGCCGAATTGGACCGACGTGCGTGTACCTCGGGCCCGACTTACCACACCTCGGTCCGAGTCTCCATAGGTCGATCTCGGGCCCGAGTTGTTGGGCAACTCGATCCTGGCCTCGGTCCTTTTGTCTTCTTGGTCTTTCTTGAGCTCCTCTTCATTGATCGCTCGGCTCTTCCACTCCATGATGCTCACGCCTTGCTCCTCCTTAGGGACTCCTTCCGAAACTTCCTCAAAATATGCCAAATACCTACAAAAACAACAAATTCGCATAGTCTCCGAATCTGATAGAAAATTGGTATCTAAGCTAAAAAGGAACAAAACTAGCAAAGAAAGTAACAAAAGGCACATATTTACAAGGGAAATTAGCCACTAAAACACCACCAAAATGAGAGACATCAGAATACCCCATACTTAAACTTGCTTGTCCTCAAGAAATAACAATGTAAGCAAGACCGAAGAACAATCTTCGAGTAAATCCTCATATGAAAAACTCATTCTAGCACAAGTGATAGATATGCAAGCCAGCTTACGTCATCACACATGATCAAGTGTTCAAGGAATAAAGTCAAATGCAACCAAGCCTCACTTTAGGGATATGAAAATGTATATCTCTCATCATGTGTTTAGGTATAGCAAATAATCACTCATACTCAACAATCATGCAAGTAAGACTTTACCATTGAAGCTTATATCACTAATTCCTCCACCTAGAGATGTCTAATGCAATGCACACAAAGAATATGAACTTGGCTCAATGGAGGTCCTCAAAGAGGTTCCATTCGGCCGGGTTGTAATGTGGCTCTTGGGTATTTTCTCAAGGTGGGAATCAATTTTTGGTCTTGTGGTGCTTAAAATGGGGATTGAACTTTCTAGTCTCTCACCAACCTTACCAATAATTCCACTTTCAATTTCACTCATCCAAAAGACTTTGACTTTTCTTCTCTCAACCCACAACTTCACTTAACATTCCACTTCATCTTTTCACTATACTTTTTTTTGTTGGTTTTTCCACTTTTTGCTCTGGACCGACTTGCACTACACGTCGGGCCCGAGGTTACTTGTAACTCGGTCGGGACCCTTTTCTCACTTAAACCTTCTTCCTTTCGATCCACTTCTTTTTCCAACTTTTCTTTTCTTTTTTTTCACTTTATACACTACAAAGATGCACTACCCACTTGGTTTATAACTCCATTCTTTGCCCTTCACCAAAGAGAATCTCAACTCTCCAAGTATTCTTCCAAACCTCTCACTAAAGTCCAATCCCATAAGGGTCAAGTCATATAGGCTAGGAATCATATTTTTGAGGAGTTTCAAGCAAAGGTCTAGGCTAAAACAGGGCTACAAACAACGGTTTATCTTCAAGGTAGGATATGGAACATTTTGTGACTAGATAAAGTAAAGTTCAAATCAATGTGACAAAGCTTAGAACAATTCTCATATTGGTCTTGGAAAATAGATAAACACCTCAATAGCAAGTTTTACTAAGCATGGATGAGCTAATCTCACAAGAAACAAGAGGGATATACAATCATGAACAAACATCCCTAAAATGACCAAAAAGATATCTCACAAGGTTCACTCATACTTAGTTGCATCAAAACTCATCCTAGAACTCATGTGCTCAATAAAAATAAGCATGATATCATAATCACATCAAAAGCAACATCATCTAGAGGCTAGACTATCCAAAAATATGCAAAGGGATTTACATGCTCACATCATCATTAGCCTTCATTTGGACTTCTAAGATAGGGAATTCCTAGTCCAAAAACAAATTCTTTTTGACATTTTTCAACACAATTTTTCAAATTTTTATGGATTTTTTTGCAAAATTTTTCTCAAAAACAAAACAAAACACACTCATCCTTTCAAACCAAATAAACTTCATTGATCATTCATGAAACATATCATGCCACTATCCAAAAGAAAACATCCCAAAACAAACTAAGAACAATCACAAGAAACTACACATGAAACCATGAGCAACTAACCCCCACCCAATACTTAGAATTTTGATGTCCTCATCAAAATAGAGAGATCAAAACTCAAAAATAAAAGAGAAGAGAATTAGAAAAGCTCACAATTTCTTATTCTTGATGGCATGTCTAGATTTAGTTGGAAGGATGCCCTCGGCGACTTCCTCTTTGGAGCCGTGCTTGTCTTTCCCGCTCGTACACTTGGGCTTGGAAAGGATCTCGACTTGGTGGTTGAAGTTGAGGTGTTGGGCGCATCCATGGGTCCTGTCAGGAAGGGTAGTTCCCGACCATCCAATCATTGAAGCTCTCTTGAACCCTCCACCTTTGGTCCTCCACCATCCTCAAATCGTCCACATCACACCTTGTGTAAGCAAGATTTCGGTTCATTTCCTCACATTGAGCTTGGAAGACTTCTTGTTGTTGGAGAAGTTGTTGTTGTTTTAGAAACACTTATTGTTGTTGAAGGTTGAGTTGGTGGGCCTCTTGTAGCATGCTTGATTGTTGGAGTTGAAGGTGAGCCATTTGGTTGGCTAGAAATGCCATGTCCACCGGTTGTTGAGGCTCGGGGAAGACCATTCCGGGCCCATACCATTGGGTGTAGCCTTCGTATCCACCCATGTGCGGTTGCTCTTGCCTAGCCCCGCTCCCTTCTCCACTCTCAAATCGGCTCGGGACCGACTCGGGGATAAAAGCATCGGACCGACTTTGGTGGAAGTCGGGCCCGAGGTACCCTGCATTTCGGTCCAATAATGTGGGAGCTTGCTCTCTTGCTCGGGGGTTCGCTAGCAAACCTTGGAAACCTTCATCTTCTTCCGGAGGCGTGTCCACATCCATGGCCTCTCTTCTAGCAAACTCGAAGTTGTTGGGCTCGTCTTCGGACTCCGGAGAAGGTTGGGGAGTAGTAAAGCAAATGTGTTGGGCACGACGTCTACACTCAATCGTCCCCTCCGGTTCTCCAAATGGGTTCTCCTTCCCGGCCCAAACTTGAAACCAATTGTATTAGCTTCCAAGATCAAAGAGCCTTGGCCCCAAAGGAATGGCCACTTTGTCAAAGTTGGAATGAGGTGCTAGATGGGTGGTGAGGCCGGTGGCGACTTTCTCCTTGATGATGTTGGCTTTCTTGAAGTACTTGAGATTCATGTACTCCACTCCGTTTGGTGCCGGCGTGTACTTGGATAGATCAACATCGAGACGGCTAGCCAAGCGGGCTATCATCCCCCCGAAGTAAATCCATGAAGAGCTTTGGAAGTCCCTCACCATTTTCACCCACTCCCAAGTGAGGTTCAATGGCTTCTCGGTTTGGAATAACATCTCATAGAGCAACATAGCTTCCTCTTTCATGGGCTTGCTTAGCTCGTGGCGCGCAAAGATAGCGCATCCCAAGACACGGATCATCACCCGGAAGAGAGGACTAGCAATCTCATTCGTTCAAGCTCCTTTCCTCATCTCGTTTCTCCCCGCTACATACCTCCATAGGTAATTCACCTTCTCATTGTCCACACAAGCTTCGTCTCTTGGAAAAGGGAACCCAATATAGACCGCCAAGTTCCGAAGAGAAAACTCTTGTGTCTCGTTGCCCAATTGAAAGGTGATCATGCCATCACTGTCCTCCACTCCTTCATAGGTGCACTTGAAGGTAGCCATGAATTCCGATGTCAAGGTGGGGTAGTGGGTGTTTGACTCGGCTAAAGTCGTCGTGCCAAGATCAAAGATAAATAACCCAAACTACAAACTAAGTATAGCATGCAAGTAAGGGGTCGAACCCAAGAGAACTATGGCTTCTAGTATTAATATAGCTATCAACAAAAGAAAGGGGGAGCTTTAAGAGAAAAGATCTAAACTAAACTAGAAAACAAATAACAAACAAACAAACAAATATGGAAGATAGGTTCATTCAAAAGATCCACTCTTTAATAATCACTCGATCATAGATTTATCCATTGATTTCATTCACACCTGTGGTTAATTCCTATCCTGATCATTAGCAATCTCAAGTCCACGGTCCAAGCAATTCTATAACCCTAGGCATGGACGCTTAACCTAGAATTAGCATAGAGAACAGGGATATGCAGGATATAATATCAAACAATCAAGCTACGAGTCAATTGTAAGATAAAACAATCAATTCTCTTCTTAATCCTAGTTGCATAGACAACAGGTCTAGGTTAAGTTGTTTTCACAGATTAGTTTTGTCCACGGTCCAAACCTAATCAAACAGTAGAATATCAATCAATTCAATAGGTTCATGACTCCTAGAGAAACAATAAACATTCATAAGATGAAGCACAAGAGAATCAATATCAACCAAAGGATAGAAATCAATTACCAAAATCTCACGAGTTCATACATCAGAGCTTCTCCCTTGAACAAACCCAAGGAGACTAGCTCTCCATAACTAAGCTAAAACCAAAAAGAGAAGAATTATGAGAAAAAAGATAGAAGATAGAATGTAGAAGATACTAAAAACCTAAGGCTGGCTCCTCCTTAAATAGCCCAAGGAACAAGCTTCCCGAGATAGATAAGGAAAGAGGCAAAAGATAGAAAAGGAAACAAGATAGAAAGATTTCGGCCCGCTTCGGAATCGGCATCACCACGGTCGCGTTGACTCCACCGCGCCCGCGCTTTCACAACAGACAAGAACAAGTCGGTCTCGGAAGCCGCCGCGGTCGCGTCGCCTTGGCCGCGGTCGCGGTATCTCGACAGAACCTTTGACGTCACTTCGGAGGCTGTTTTGACCCTCAGCGGCTTGGCATCTGACTTCGGTGTAAAAATATGAATTGAATCCCTTGAAGTTAGCTTTGCAATGGCACCGGAATCAAATCAATCCGACCTCTATAGCTCAAGATATAGCCTTCGCAAGAAAGTGGTGTCGCGCAGACAACTCAAAACGCCTTAAAACTCTTGATTCTTGAGTCCTTGTGTCTTCGGCCTTGATATTACAAATATGCAAAACTCTAACCTAAACACACTAAATAAATCCCTAAAATACAAGAGTTAACCTATACAAAATAGCCTGAATCAAATTCCCCCATACTTAGATCTTGCTCTCCCTCGAGTAAGCTCAAAACAAATATAACAAGGAATCACATCTAAGATCTCAGGAAATACAAGGGAAGATAAAAACACTCATCCCACAAACCGAACCCAAAAATAGAGAAATCATGAGCATAAAACAATGAAGCTCAAACACACACCTCACAACATGATATATCACTCAAGCTCTAAAAAGTGTAGAGCAACCTAGGATCTACCCAAATCTAACATGTAAGCCCCAAAGTCCCCAAGCAAGAATGATCCTAAACACTCATATTTTTCCGCTCAATTCTGCTTAGGCGCCCTTTCGGGTTTTCACCTAACCGCACTTTTCATTTTTTAATAGGTGTGCTCACAAATACTCACATCTCTCATGAACCTCATATTACCCCAGCCTAATGCTGGTCCGGGTTACCTGCTTATTACATGAGCCTCCCTTTCAGGTTTTCGACTCATCCCAGGATTTATATGCCTTTTTTCAATTTTTATGGCTCTTTCTATCTTTTTATTTTTCTTATTTTTCTTTCTTTATTATGCAAAAATTATGCTGCAAGTGCTCCATGAAAAGAAGAAAATAAAAAACCTGAAGAAAATCTCTAACTAAGCTAACTAGGATAAGCGAATGCGAGTACTCCTTCCCCCATACTTAAATCCTTCATTGTCCTCAATGAATCAAAGAGAAAGGATAGAAGCAAGGAAGAAGGTATATCAGAAGACTCACAAACGATTGAAGAGAGGTGGAATGGAAAAACTCTTCATATGTGGTAGAAGAATGGAAGAAAAGACTTCGGAATCACCATTCTGCAAGCAAACCGCGGGCGCGGGTGATCAGGCCGCGGTCGCGGAATCAACACAGCGAGCAAAGTCGACTTCTGGTGGGGAACCGCGGGCGCAGCCTGTGTGGCGCGGGCGCAGTCTTCGTGCAGACTTGATCTCTTGACTTCCGCTCGAACTGGATGATGTGCAAGGAACCTTCGTATCTTGGCTCGTCTCTTGGAAGATGGACATATACTTGAACTCGAGCCATGGAGAAGAGAACTCTCTGGGGAAACAAAGCTCCCCCATACTTAGGCTTTTACACATAGCCAATACAAAAATAATTCCAAAGATGAATGAAAAGAATATATAGAAGGTGGTGAGAAGAGATATATGGGAAGAGAGAATGATGGTAAAGATAGAAGGATGGAAAGATAGATGGATGGTAAAGATATATGGAAAGTAGAAGATAGATGCCCGAAACGTTTTTTTTTTCGATTTTTTTTTTCGGAACCCACTGCATGATTACCGCGGGCGCGGTACGAGTACCGCAACCGTGGTGCTAGTACCTGTACATCAGGATGGGTTCTGGTGCTCCACCGCGGGCGCGGTATGGCTGCCGCGAGCGCGGTTTTGCACCAGAATGTCCTTTCGGACCTAGTACCTGCACGTTAGCCCGAAAACGAAAATAAACCTAAGCTAGGAATGGAAAAACAATCTATCTAATCCTTGGGTTGCCTCCCAAGCAGCGCCTTTGTTTAACGTCGATAGCCCGACGTCTTCATGATCGGACATCGTCAATGCCCTGAGCATCAAATCAAAGTCCTGCACAGCTATCTTACAATAGGACACATAGCATATTGACAAATTATCAAGAAATAAGAAATAATTCAAACTCCTTTTTAGCCTCTCAAACATGCTTGAGCAATTAGGGTGAGATTTTCTAGAGTGAAACCAATTAGGTGATTTATGTGATTTTTCAAAGTATTCAGCAAAGCATGCAAATCCCCTAGTTGAATTATCACTATCATGAGGTAAAGCATAGAAGAACTCATCACCTACCCTAGCATGCTCAAAGATAGAATCCTTAATGAAAGATTGACATGTAAGCACAAAATCAGGATCAAAAGAGAGAGAATAAGTAGAGTAAAGGATATAAGGATCGTCAAGGATGACCTCATGAATCTCCATGGAAGGGGGTACGAAAGTTTCTGGCGGTGAAGAAGAAATCTCCGTAACAGCATCTGGCTCCTTCTCTTCATCCAAACCATTCCAAAATTCACCAAATATCGCCGAATCAACTTCTTCTTTCGTCCTGTCATTCTGAGTGGATGCCTTCGGCCTTGTGGAAACGCGCCTGGGGAGCCTCTTGGGGGGAACAGGCTCGTGCTTGAGCACCGGCGGACAAGCCTCCTTAGAGGCCGCGGTCGCGGTATTCCTCCACAGGGAAATCCTCCGTTTCCTCATCCAAAACAGGGGCTGAACTACGAGGATGGTAGTAGTGCCCTTCCACCGTAGCACATTCAAATCACGGGGCACCGAAGACCTCGCGACATGAGTGTCGCGCTCGCCTCTCTCCGGAGAGCTCGGGGGATGCCTCTGGGGTATTCCCGCGGGCACGCTCAGGGGACCGCGGTCGCGGCTCAGGGGAACACGGTCGCATCTCTTCTTCTGAAGAAAACTCCGTAGGTTTTGTCGAATTTCCGCGGGCGCGGGTTGGTGAGCGCGGGCGCGGATCTTCGACATAAGCTAACTCCTTGACCTCGTCGGCTCGGATCCCACAAAAGAAATTCCATTGGTCCACGGGTTCCCAGATAACGTATTTTCCTTCGCTCTTGCGGTACAACATTAGTAGGGTCTCATGAGTCACCCCACCAAAGATGTAATCGCAAGCATCTTTAATCTTTACGTCTAAGCCCCATGATGCAAGCTCATACAATTGATCCTGACACCTAGTGAAATACCCATGAAAGGGCTCATCCTGCAACTGACAAAACCTAAAAGCAGACATCATAATATACAAGTGCGGACCGTAAGATAGGTCCACACAAAGCCAATAAAAATATTAATACTAGAAAGAAACCAAAGTTCCCCGGCAACGGCGCCAAAATTTGACTCGGCTAAAGTCGTCGTGCCAAGATCAAAGATAAATAACCCAAACTACAAACTAAGTATAGCATGCAAGTAAGGGGTCGAACCCAAGAGAACTATGGCTTCTAGTATTAATATAGCTATCAACTAAAGAAAGGGGGAGATTTAAGAGAAAAGATCTAAACTAAACTAGAAAACAAATAACAAACAAACAAACAAATATGGAAGATCGGTTCATTCAAAAGATCCACTCTTTAATAATCACTCGATCATAGATTTATCCATTGATTTCATTCACACCTATGGTTAATTCATATCCTGATCATTAACAATCGCAAGTCCACGGTCCAAGCAATTCTATAACCATAGGCAAGGACGCTTAACCTAGAATTAGCATAGAGAACAAGGATATGCAGGATATAATATCAAACAATCAAGCTACGAGCCAATTGTAAGATAAAACAATCAATTCTATTCTTAATCCTAGTTGCATAGACAACGGGTCTAGGTTAAGTTGTTTTCACAGATTAGTTTTGTCCACGGTCCAAACCTAATCAAACAGTAGAATATTAATCAATTCAATAGGTTCATGACTCCTAAAGAAACAATAAACATTCATAAGATGATGCACAAGAGAATCAATATCAACCAAAGGATAGAAATCAATTACCAAAATCTCACGAGTTCATACATCAAAGCTTCTCCCTTGAACAAACCCAAGGAGACTAGCTCTCCATAACTAAGCTAAAACCTAAAAGAGAAGAATTATGAGAAAAAAGATAGAAGATAGAATGTAGAAGATACTAAAAACCTAAGGATGGCTCCTCCTTAAATAGCCCAAGGAACAAGCTCCCCAAGATTGATAAGGAAAGAGGCAAAAGATAGAAAAGGAAACAAGATAGAAAGATTTCGGCCAGCTTCGGAATCGGCATCACCGCGGTCGCGTCGACTCCACCGCGCCCGCGCTTTCACAACAGAGAAGAACAAGTCGGTCTCCGAAGCCGCCGCGGTCGCGGTATCTCGACAGAACCTTTGTCGTCACTTCGGAGTCTGTTTTAACCCTCTTTGTCTTAGAATTTGACTTCGGTGTAAAACAATGAATTGAAGCCCTTGAAGTTAGCTTTCCAATGGCACCGGAATCAAATCAATCCGACCTCTATAGCTCAAGATATAGCCTTCGCAAGCAAGTGGTGTCGCGCAGACAGCTCAAAACGCCTTAAAACTCTTGATTCTTGAATCCTTGTGTCTTCGGCCTTGATATTACAATTATGCAAAACTCTAACCTAAATACACTCAATAAAACCCTAAAATACAAGAGTTAACCTATACAAAATAGCCTGAATCAGTGTTGTTCGACCTTAACATCACATCAAGGCCAATGTGAGCATAGCAACGGGGGGAGCTACATCCATCCCCATCTTCCTTAGAGCCTCCCAATCTAGCCACCTTGTGTGGTGATCTAGACCCATGTATCGCTCATAACTTTCGGCCACATCATCATCATCAAATCTCACATCATCCATCTTTGGCGCTTTCCTTGACTTCTTTGATTTCTTGGAAGGCATCTCCATGTGTGAAGAAGATGCTCGTGTTTCCATAGTACCTACACACATCGAAGCAAAGAACTACAAGATAAAATCCATACAACCACAACATTCGCAGACACATATCTACAACTAACAACCTAGCACATAAGAATGAACCCATACTTAGCCTCAAAACATCAATCCAACATGTATAAACAAAGGATCACAAAATAATGGTCGAGCTAATATATATATCATGATAATCAAGCTATAACCAACAATTAAGCTCATGAATCCTAGTGACACACACGACAAAGACTACTAGAACAAGGATCGACATGCTCAAACGTCGGGCCCGATACGCTCTCAAACTCGGTCCAAGGTGGTGGACCGACTTCCACAACTCGGTCCCGAGGTACCTGGGTATCTCGGTCCTCTTCTACATTCGTCTTCTCAATCATTCTCACCCAAAATCAACCTATCATGCTCCTAGAATCCAATATCAACCATTTATCCTCACTAATCGAAGTTCTAAGGAGGTCTAATCATGCTCAATCAACAATTAAGAATAAATCCTCTCATTTATGCAAAACACCATTGATGCTCAAGATCCAATCTCATTCAAACATGGCAAAACTCAATTCAAGCAATGAAAGCATGAAATTCACAAGGAATTAGATAGGAATCGAGATTCACATACCCAAAATTGAAGAAATCTAAACTCTCTAGCAATCAATCTACTTAGAACCCAACTTGCTCCACTTTTTTTTTTTTAGGCAACTTGCTCCACTTAAGTCAAGAGGAGTTGTGAAGAACAATGAAGGTTTTGGTATTTTCTCTTTGGATTTGATGTTGGGGAAGGGTTTGTGGTGTTGGATCGAGATGGTTGAGGGTTTGCAAGGATGGATCGAGTGTGATGGAGGAGGGGGGCCGATTTTTGTACTTTGGTGAAGGAGATGGGTATTTTTGGTGTGGTTGTTATGAGGGTGATGGTAGGTAGGTAAGGGAAAGGGGCTTAAATGGGAAAGAGACAAATTCTAGGTCAAAGGGGTAAAATTGGGATCTTCCACAACTCTTGACCAAAGTTGACCGAGTTGAACGGACCGAGTTACCTAAGTCGGGCCCGATGTTCTGGGCACCTCGACACGGCTTGGTCCCACCACCAAAAATCACTCCATTAATGCTACTTCATTTCCCACAAATCCTTTTATTATTTTCACCATTACCTCTACTCAATCATTAAGCACAAATAACACCACCAATCCACAAAAACTCATGCTAGGTAGAGATTAGAGAGAGTCTAAGCTAAACTAAGAAAATCAAACTAAAATTACGAAAATAAACCTACTAGGCTCGGGTTGCCTCCCGAGGAGCGCTTCTTTTAAGTCATTAGCTTGACTTCTAACCTCAACCTTCATGGTGGATGGAAGGTAATGAATTGGTCACCACAGTCATGCCCATTGCCATTCCCTTCATAGCCGTAGAACCACCATTTATGATTGATGTACGCATGGCCCTCGGGTTCTCTTGCATCGTTCTCCTCCATGGCATAGACTTGCTCCTCTTGCATTTCCTCATCTTGGTCCTTCTTTCCTACATCAAAGACATCTAGAGAGTTTCTAGGAGATTCAATAACATTATAGCTCACATCTTCTTTTAAGTCACTCAAGCATAAGTAGTCATCTCCCGAATCATCTCTTAGATCACTTAAGCACAAGTAGGAATCACCAACATCGAAAGGATACGAACAAGGATACTCTTCATTGTTCCTCGGGTCATCATCAGTCCTTAGCTCGTCTTGTTGCACTACTCTCTCCAAAAACTCATGAACTTGCATTTGGTCATTGACCCCTATGGCATTTTCCAAAGGTGCCATCTCTCTAGCAATTTCTACCTCTTCCCTTTTCCGCTTGGCATTCTCCTCCAATTTCAAGATCGCCAAGGCGTCCGGCTCATTCAAGGCTTTGTTAAAGTGGAACTCAACCTTGTCTTCTCCAATCTCAAAAGACACCTTCCTATTCTTCACATCAAATTTAGCTCCCGCCGTCGCTAAGAACGGTCTCCCTAGAATGATGGGAACCAAAGGGTCTTCTTTCATATCAAGGATCACAAAATCGTCGGGGATGAAGTACTTCCCCACTCGAACCGGGACATCATCCAAAATTCCCTTCGCTTTAGTGATTGAACCATCCGCCATTGTGAGAGACATGTCAACCGGCTCAATCTCACCAAGGTTAGCCTTCTTCCAGATGCTCATGGGCATAACCGAGACACTTGCTCCTAAGTCACAAAGAGCTTGAAAACTTTGGGATCCCACACGGACGGTTATAGCAAATCTTCCCGGATCCCCTAGCTTTTGAGGTAGCTCCAAAATCTTCACCTCATCTTGCATTTCCACTATAGACCTCTTCTTACTCAAAATCTCTTTCAAAAACTTAGCATAAGAGGGCATCTCATTCAAAGCATCGGTGAATGGTATTGTGATGTTCAACCCTTGCAAAAGCTTTAAGAATCTCTTGAACTTGCCCTCTACAACATCCTTGGGCTTCTTCGATGGGTAAGGAAGAGTTGTACCACCTTGATTCTTGTTGGGATCGACTTCCTTGGACTGGCTTGACTCATTCACATCCTTTTCTGCTCGGACCGATGTGGGCTCCACGTCGGGTCCGATGTCCTGGTCCTCGGTCTGGGGGCAGAGTGGTGTTTGGGATGTCGGTCCGAATTCAGGGCATGTCGGGCCCGACTTCCTCTCTTCCTCGGTCCTAGCTAGGCAAGGGACCTTTTCTAACTTCTGGCTCGATGTCTTGGCATGTCGGGCCCGAGTTGCTGGGTAACTCGGTCCGACTCCCTTCTCTTGGTCTTGACACATGTGGCTCGGGTAGGCTTCGAACACTCCTCAACCCAATAGCTCGGACTTCATTTTGGTGTTGCAAGGCACGGGGATTCTCCTCGGGTCGGCCCGGGAGTCTCCCATTCTCTCTCAGAAGTTGAGTTGCAATGTGAACTAATTGGTTGTCAACTTATCTTCTCCATACACCAAACTCCTTGAATTCGGCGCCCATCTCATCAACTCACCTCTCAACATTAGTGAATTGAGTCTTCAAATCCTTGAACTCGCCCCTCATCTCTTGCGCCCATTGTGGAGTTTGTTCATAAAACCCCGGAGGTCGGTATGGTGGTAGTTGGGCCATTTGGCTCATTTTGGTTGTAGTTGTTGTTGTAGCCATTAGCTTGGCCTTGGTTCCGCCTTCCATTTCCTCCATTGCCTCCGTTGTTGAAGTTGGCTCTTCCTCCATAGTTTCTTTGAACAAAGTGCGCCTCCTCGATTTGCTCGGCGAAGCGAACTTGGCGTTCATTGGGACACTCTTGAGCAACATGCTTGAAAGATCCACATTCTTCACATGCCCTTGAGGTTTGCTTGAGGTGATTCATTTGCCTCCTCATCTTGTTCAAATCATCCTCAAGAAATTGAATTTTCACATCCTTGAATTGTCAACCTCTTCACTCTTCGGGTCATAGAGCCTCCTTGTACCATCTCCTTGGACTCTTGCCTCCTTGTTGACTTGACTCACTCCGTACATAGCTTCGTAGTCGGAGAGTTTATCAAGTAACTCCCATGCTTGCTCCGGTGGCAAATCGATGAACCCACAATCGGTGTGAAGATTTAACTTGTCCTTGGTGGCGAGGTTGATTCCTTGGAAAAATATGTCTTGGAGAACATATGGTTGTTGCCCATGCGTTGGACATTGCCTCAACATTTCCTTGAACCGATCCCAAGCCTCAAAGAGTGGCTCGTTGGATCCTTGTTGGAAACTTGCTATCTTTCTCCGGAGCTTTGTATTTTTTGTTGGGGGAAAGAACTTCATCAAGAACGCCTCATTGAGAACCCGCCATGTTGTGATGGATCGAGGAGCTTGGCTCTCTAGCCAATGTGCCGCCTTGCCTCCTAACGACCATTTAAAAGCCTTGAGTAGAACGTACTCTAGCGTCTCTTCATCCGTCGAGATGGTCTCACACATATCCTTGAACCGCTTCACATGCTCAATCGGACACTCTTGCGGGCACCCCTCATATTGGTCCCTCTTGATAAGTGATATGAATTGAGTTTCGATCTCAAAGTTCTTGGAGACCTCCGGTAGAACAATGGCCGGCTCCGGCACCTTCAACTCCGGATGCATGTATTGGCGTGCATTCCGGGGTTGGGTGTTGAGTTGTGCCTCCAACCTCAATCTTTGCTCACGTTCCCCCTTGCTTCGGCATCTCGGTTTTCCATCTCAATTTGCATACGAGCCATGTCGGCCCTGATACTAGCAATCTCATCAACTTGTTGTGCTTGGTTCTCCATTCTCATCTTCTTTCGAGCTCCTTTGATTATGCTCTCCGGATCACACACAAAATCGAACTCAAGTGTTCCTCGGGCGGAACGGGCTCGCATACACCTATAAGCAAAGACACATGTTAGGTAGTATTTTAGGGCATGTTTAGTTAGGATTTTTATGGTTTTTTGGTTTAGTTTTAGTTAGTTTTGCTAGTTTTGTAGTTTGTTAGAAAGATTCGGATATCTACACCTTGTTGTGGTTTTTTATTGTAGATGTGAAGACAACAAGTGTAGAGGAGGTGAAGCCAAAGCATTGGAGGAGGCAAGAAGGGAGCCAATCTATGAGATTAGCCCAAGAGGTGATGGGAAAAGCACACTTGGATCCGGACTATGTATTGGAGTTGTTGTTTCGACACCTCTTGCTTGCAAAGGATGGATCTGGAGCTACAATGGTTGGATTGATCTGATTTCGGTGTCATTGGAAAGCTAACTCGAAGAGCTACAATTCATCTTTTTACTCCGAGTCCAAATTCCAACTCGAAGTGGGTCAAAACAGCCTCTGGAGTGATACGTGACGACCAGTGTTGAAAGCGCGGGCAGGAGGTTCGAAAACGCGCCCGCGCTTTAGAGGTGTACCCCGCGTTTCGGCACCTGAGCGTCTGGCGTGAAAACGCGGGCAAGCAAGCCAAAGCGCGCCCGAGTTTTCATGGGTCCAGCCCGCGTTTTCGCCCGTGTCTGCGATTTATCCGAGATTATTATGAGATATTTTTGGGCCTTTTTGGGTTATGCTTTTAGATATATTTTTGGAGACATTATTATTTATAGATAGCCCTAGTTTTAGATCTTCATATCTTTGAATCTTGACATTGGTTATTGGAGACTTGGAGAACAAGAATCCTTTGGAAGAATTGTAAGCTTTTCAATGTCTTTTAACAACTAAATCTCTTTTGCTTGACTAGTTAATTGAAGTTGTGAACGAAGTATTATTGTGAGGTTTGATTGTTCTTAATTTTCCTTGACTAGATTGTTTTCTTTGTGCTTAATTGAATAAGTTTGATCTAGGGTTTTATTAGCTTGATCACCTAATATGATTTCTAGGTTGAATTACAACTAGATCTTTCTAATTACCGGTCGGTGTTAATTAGATCAAAAGTAGAACCTTTAATCAATCTAGGACTGGTAGAACTAATTGGTTAGAGAAGAGAATTCAATCGCATGTTATTTGGATGTCTGGTTGCTCTGAATGCATGTTTCTATTGATGCTTGAATCTTAATGCTGTTGTCAAGTTGAATCTAGGAGGTCTCCTAGGTTATTTGATAATTAGGGTTGTTAGTACCGGTCGGGCTAATAACTAGAATTGAAGTAGGATTAATAATTCCATGAAGTTGGGTTATTAGCATTCCGCAATAGATTGGTCAAGGTAAAAAGAGAATTTTGATAATCAATGATCAATAGTCAAGTTCACAATGGATGTTAACTAGTTGAGCATACTTCTCCTATATTCTACAAATCATACTTAGTTTTGCATGTCTAGTTAGTTTAGTTCTTAGATTCATATTCAAAAATCCCCCTTTTCTAACTCTGAGTAATACAACACTAAACACTGAAAACCTGAGTCTCTGTGGGATCGACCCTTACTTCCCTACTACATTAGTTGGGTTGTTCGGATTACTTTGATAGGTATTAAGGCGACTAAAATACCTCTATCAGGGCTCGGGCTAATCCCTCACCCAAATCACTACAAAATCAAAAGACTCAAAGACTTGGTACCTCAAGCAATTAGAACTCCCCGGCAACGGCGCCAAGATTCTGATTAGTCCGGATCGGAGGGTCTAAAAATTTAAATTTATACCGAACCCCGTAGTAGTACAAGGTAGGGTGTCGAACACACGAGATTTCGTTCGTTGAGTGCACCACAAGACTAGAGAAAGGGAAAGAAAAGCTAAAACAAGGAAAATCAAAAGAAGCCACTCGGGACCGACATGGTCACTTTGGGCCCGAGGTGGATCGACGTTGGTTTGCACGGGACCGACACTGTGGTAAGTCAGGCCCGAGGTCTGGGTATGTCGAACTAGGCAAATATGGAGAGACAGGTCTTGGGTTTTTGGGTTCCTTCTTTAGCTAAGTGTGGGAAATTTCATCCCAATTCAGCCAATAGGCCTTGATCCTCGTGAGATCGTGGTAGTCCACCCTCGATCCCGCCACTATACACATCGACCCTAGGGAAATCAAGTTCCCTTTCGATGCAAGTTCAAGTGATTGGAAAAAGATTGCTTTCACTCACTCTTGCCAAACACAAGCCCTTGATCTCTTGCTTTCACAAGAGGTTGTAGCTCTATGTAGAGTGGATTCCTAGATCAAGCACCTAAGGCTATGAAATTGGGGGTTCAATCCGAACCTAGCTAGAGGTTTCCCCCATGGCCCAAGACCAATGGAATCTACTTCATAAGGCTAGAGTAACAAGCAATCAAAGGACAAAGCAAGCAAGTCTCAATCATCCAAATCAAAGCAAAGCCAATTCTCATTCAATTCAAAGGGAATTCACAAGATCCAAATCCAAATCCACAATTTGCTAAGGAAAACAAGTTCAAACTCACAAATCCTTCCTAGATCTAGCTAACCTCCACCGATTTCTCCTCTTCTTCTCCTCTCCTTTCTTCCTCCTTGCTCTCCAAGTCTTCCTTGAGCCTTTGAGAGTGATTAATTGTGTCTAAGCTTGCCTTATCCTCTCATTGTCTTCTCTCCTTTTAATTAGAGCCAAGAATATCCCAAAAATGGAAGAGGGGCAAAAGTGGTAGATCACATTTGTGTGCCTTGGTGCCCAATCCACAATTCCGCCGACTTGGACCGACGTGTGTGTACCTCGGGCCCGACTTGCCACACCTCGGTCCGAGTCTCCATAGGTCGATCTCGGGCCCGAGTTGCTGGGCAACTTGATCCTGGCCTCGGTCCTTTTCTCTTCTTGGTCTTTCTTGAGCTCCTCTTTGTTGATCGCTCGGCTCTTCCGCTCCTTGATGCTCACGCCTTGCTCCTCCTTAGGGACTCCTTCCGAAACCTCCTCAAAACATGCCAAATACCTACAAAACACAACAAATTCGCATAGTCTCCGAATCTCATAGAAAATCGGAATCTAAGCTAAAAAGGAACAAAACTAGCAACGAAACACATATTTACAAAGGAAATTAGCCACTAAAACACCACCAAAATGAGAGACATCACATCCTGTCTCCTGAAACCAACGACAACACTTGGGAAATAATTAGTAGCAAGGGTGTGGACCATAAGATAGGTCCACACAATAGTCAATAAAAATACTAACACTAGAAAGAAACCAATGTTCCCCGGCAACGGCGCCAAAATTTGACTCGGCTAAATTCGTCGTGCAATGATCAAAGATAAATAACCCAAACTACAAACTAGTATAGCATGCAAGTCATGGGGTCGAACCCAAGAGAACTTAAGGCTTCTAGTATTAATATAATTATCAACTAGAGATATGGAAGTTTAAAAGAGATATCTAAACTAATCTAAACTAATAAAACAAAACAAATAAACAAAGAATTAAATATGGGAAATAAGTTCATTCAAAAGATCCACACTAACATAATCACTCGATCATAGATTCATCCATTGATTTCATTCACACATATGGTCAATTCCTATCCTGATCATTAACAATCGCAAGTCCATGGTGCAAGCAATTATATAACCCTAGGCAAGGACGCTTAAACCTAGAATTAACATAGAGAACAAGGATATGCCGGATATAATATCAAACAATCAAGCTACGAGTCAATTGCAAGATAAAACAATCAATTCTCTTCTTAATCCTAGTTGCATAGACAACAAGCCTAGGTTAAGTTGTTTTCACAGATTAGTTTTGTCCACGGTCCAAACCTAATCAAACAGTAGAACATCAATCAATTCAATAGGTTAGCTACTCCTAGAGAAACAATTAACATTCATAAGATGAAGCACAAGGACGCTTAAACCTAGAATTAACATAGAGAACGAGGATATGCCGGATATAATATCAAACAATCAAGCTAC
This sequence comes from Polygonum aviculare, assembly GCA_934048045.1. NCBI lineage: Eukaryota > Viridiplantae > Streptophyta > Magnoliopsida > Caryophyllales > Polygonaceae > Polygonum > Polygonum aviculare. The sequence continues at coordinate 9,205,186 of OW204024.1, forward strand.
GAGTCAATTGCAAGATAAAACAATCAATTCTCTTCTTAATCCTAGTTGCATAGACAACAGGTCTAGGTTAAGTTGTTTTCACAGATTAGTTTTGTCCACGATCCAAAACTAATCAAACAGTAGAACATCAATCAATTCAATAGGTTAGCTACTCCTAGAGAAACAATTAACATTCATAAGATGAAGCACAAGAGAATCAATATTAACTAAAGGATACAAATCAATTACCAAAATCTCACGAGTTCATACATCAGAGCTTCTCCCTTGAACAAACCCAAGGAGACTAGCTCTCCATAACTAAGCTAAAAACTTAAAAAGAGAAGAATTGGTTTATGAATTGGAACTATGAGTTGTCAGTTCTCTAGAAAATCCAACCTAAAAACCCTATAAATAGTCTCGGAAAACATCTATCCCAAAATACTAAAAAGATATAAAAGATAAAAGGAAACAAGATAAACCGCGGAAATTTCCGCTGGACGCCACCCGCGATAGTGGGTCACCAACCCGCGGTCGCGGGTCAAGGTGATTGTCGAACTTCAACTTCGCTGCTATAACTCCCCGTCTTTCTAAGACCTCACGAGGCACTACCAAGCTAGTTTGACAACTGAACAACTGGATCTTACAATGCGGGCACGGCGAGAAAACAAGAAAACATCCAACTCCTACAAGAAAAGAAATAGGATTTATAGTTTACAACCCAAGATGTTATGAATTGAACCCCAAGAACAAACCAAAACGTATTCCAACAACAACTCAACTAACCACAACTTCAAGCCTAAGAGTCAAACAAACTTCTACTAGCTCGCTTAATTTCATAAATACTACAACAAGATCAAGCTAGCAAATTGAAACAACACCCCATAGCTTAACTAATGTGACACGCGGCACCACACTGCTCCACCATTTCCCCAAGCCTCGTCCACGACCTGATCACATGAACTGAAAAATAGTTCCCCGAAGGGTCAGCTACTACCTAACAAGCTAGACTAAGCAGAGTAACCACACAACGTTTTAAAAACAGTTTTGATTCTAAGGTCAACAAACAAAAGTCCACAACCACACGCATAACTCTAAATCCAGTCCTAGGTCCAGTTAGTCACACATATTCAATTCGCTAGCATAGTCACAATTACAAGTCTTCTTACGCAAACATTCACAGAGTCACATATTCACACATACGCACCATACTTATACATACCTTCACTGATCCACACACTCGCATACTTCCACCATCCTGCTTTCACATCCGATCACAACGACATACACTTCTTCACTTACACGCCCATACTCACACAAACATATACCACCACTCACTGTCCTAGTGTGGCGGAGCTGCAACCCTTCACTCTCATTGCACTTCTGACCGTTAGTGCAACCCTTCACCCTCCATTACACTCGGTCTGACGATACAACCCTGCCTCCATCATTGTACGTCTGCCGGTCAATGCAACCCTTCTCTTATCATTGCACCCGGCTTTATCTTAATCACCGAGAACCGCTTACAAGCAACACACATACTCAACAAAGCATAATTATATCACAATCAAAACACTTATACTCAAATTCATACCGTATAGAAATACTTTCACACAAAGCACACATTATTAAAATTAAAACATTTCAAAAGACCGATCGGGACTAGTTCCCAAAACCAATCCTACAATCACAGCGCACAACCTAACGAGCTAGAATAGAACTGAGCAAGTCAAAAATCGACTTACCTCAACTACGAAGAACCGCTAACTTCCACCCGAAACCTCAACGAGAGTTACTACGAGCTCCTGGATATTTTAATAACGAAATTAGGACTACATTGAAAGAATTGACTCTAAAATTAAATTAGAATACGAATCGCCCCCCGGAAACCAACCCGAAACCGAACCCAGAACCAATCTCAATTAATCCCCACTTAAACCCGCTTAACTAAGCCAAGGTCAACTCTTGACCACCATTATGTCGGATTCTTGATTTCGTTTTTAGGTGTTGGTCTCTCTGCAACAGCTGTTCCCACCGAAGATCTTCAGTCTGCTAGTGCCTGGTATTGTTCCCCCTATAACAGCAACTCTGTCGAACCAGGGAACAGTGCTCTGTTGTTGTTGTAGAACGCCTCTTCGTGGAAGTTGTTGAAGATGCACTTTCTTCAATAGATCAATGATATGTACCTGTACCGATATAGGTTTGAATCGTGTAGTCACTTTTCGAAATCAAATATTTCTTCCCTTTCGAGCCTTAGGGAATCCACGAAATTTGAAGTGAGATACGACAAACCCTCCAATCCATACAAGGCTCTTGTAATGGATCGAACCTTAGAGTTCATGTAAAATGGACTATAGACTCGTCATTGAAGTTCATTCATTCCAAAAGAACCCAAACTTCTAACCCCAACACTATCGTCCCTACAGCTTTTATATAGAGGCAAGAGAGCAGTTACAGGGAACGGTTAATGGCAGTTACCAGCCGTTACCCGCGGTTATATATGGTTATCGGTGGTTACCAACAGCCACACGTGCATGAAATAATAATATCCACGTCACCATTAATTAACAACATATTAAGGAAGTTACAAAGTGGTTTCACGTCAGTTTCATGACGGTTACACCATCTGACTCACAAGGAAACAGTCATTGTTCCATCAAATAGAATAATCTGTCAGACACATCTTTGCTCCTTCTAAGACAATAAAGTCATTGTTACCTCTCAGGTAACAACACTTGTCAATAATCTTAGACATCAAAGTTGTTGTTCCATACCAGGTAACAGCACTTATAAATCAGCTTGAACATTATGTCTAACACTTGTCTTAGAGACACCGTTGCACTGTTACCCTATAGGTAACATGTTGTTACCCTATAGGTAACATCACAATTCCTTAATATCTCCCTCTAGATCCCAACTAAGCCTACACGAGTGTGCACTCCGCACCCCCAAACCCGTGATATAGCAAAGTGAGTCCTTCATAGTGTCGTATGAATCCCGACCACACCAAATGGCACTGTTACCCCTAGGTAACAGTAGGTGATAACACTAAAATCACCGACACATTAGCCTCTAATTATGCTACGGTATCCCCTTCCCCACTTCTTCCTTTCATATTCTTTCCCCTGTTATTTAATCCCATGGTCCCACACCATTTCCTTCTTCAACCCCTTTCCTGATATCCTCTGTACCAATCTGAGAGCTCAACAGCCCGTAACCCGTTCACGCCGGCCACTCCCGACGGCAAGCCAGCCCGTCTCCTTCCGCCTCCGACCCAGATCTGGAGCCACCGCCGACCACTCATCTCCCCTCTCGCTCTCGCCCTTCCGCCTAACCGACTCCTTGCCCAGACTCCGTCTCCCGCAACCCATGCCCCGACTCCGGCCCCTTCGTTCACTCATCTCACCGGCCTTCTTTTCCGGCTTCACGTCCCTCCTTCCGGCGACTTCGCCGCTCTCCGGACCCCTACCCAATGCCCGACTTCGACCCTCGAACCGGAAACCTCGGCTAACCCCCGAAAGAGACCCATGGAATAAAATTAAAGAGGAGGGAACCGAGATCGGTGCTCACTGGCGACGACGAGGCTACTCGGTTGATCACACAAAGAAGGTCGAGCAAGAGGCGGCTTCCACGATTTGCAGATGCACCGACTTGAGGAAAAAGGCGAAGAGTTTTTCTTTGGCTTCCAACTTTCTTCTTTTAGAAAGTCATGCATATAAATCTCTTCAGACCGATACTTCACTTTTAAGAATTCTCCTGGCATATATTTCCATATGATGATATCGCTCATACATATCTACCAATAAATATCTCTTGCTAATTTGATCCGAATGAAGCCTGCTCGTATATATCCATACCACCAAGGTCTAAAATAACTTTGCGTCCAAAACTCGGAACCGAAACGGGAATTGATAGAACCGAATATTATATAATATCCTCTTAAGAAATTTTTCGACCCGAAATAAACGCTAAAATGGAACCTTAACGAGACCCGAGGTCTCACAGTTGCTTCTACCGCTCCCGCGGCTGATCGCCCGCGGTCGCAGCCTTCACTTCAACACTTCTACAAGCCTCTGTTGCTATTCCGCGGTCGCGCCCTGGGCTCCGCACCCGCGGTTCTTTTGCAGACAACTCTAATCTTCACAAAATCTTCACTTTACCAACTTCTGAGTCTTCGGCCTTGATCTAACAAATATGCCTAAAAGCTAGCCTAGAACACTCAAAAACATCCTAAAAACTACCACGATAAGGCATACAAAAGACGGCGAATCACGGATCACATGACTTTTCATACCACATCCTTCATTTCTTTCCCGCGTTCTCGCTTCAAAAAGGGCGAAACACCTGATTCGAATCAGATACCAACTAAACCTCCCTAATTACTAAAACACCAAATTCGATCAAGTTTTTTACTATGACTACATCCATAGACGGACCTAGGGGGTCATGAGTGGGCTCGTGCCCCCCCCCCCCACCATCTTGTCGGGTTAATTATTGGTATATACAATCCCCCCAACTATAGAAATAACATAATATTCTTTTCTCTTTGGCAACAATGTTTTGAAACAAATACCAATAATAAAAAAATTTATTCTGTTTTTTCCACTATATAAAATCTTAATTAATGTATTAAAATGACCTAAAGTTAATTTACCACTAATAAAATAAAGCTAATTTATAATAATTTTTTTCATCCATCACTATAATGAAGTGATGAAATATAAAAACAATAATGAAGTAGTGACAACTTTAGACTAACAATAATGAAGTATAAAAACAAATTGGAGAAATTTCATATATATACATATGCATTCATATAGGATGACAATTTCCATACTAAATTTATTAGTTAGTAATTGAAAACTAAAAAGATGACATATAAAATAAATTATAATTCCTCATTGATGGCCAAAAAAAATAAAAATATTTATATTTTTCTTAATTTATAAAATATATTATATCTATTATATAATAGTATTGCAACTAGTTGAAACAATAAAAATAAAATAAACTTCTAACATTATAAAATACAATATTCATGTAAACAAATAGCAAACTATTTTATTAAAACTTATAATGTATCGAAATTATTTTCTATAAAGTAAATAAATGATAATTACAATAGGAAAAAATAGAAAATGCTCCGTGCGTAGCACGGGATATCACGCTAGTCTATATCTATATCTATACTATATATATAATTTTGTGTACATGAGGGATATTTAATGCTCTTGTGCCACATTAATGAGCATAAAAAGTAGATAAAAAGATGATTATTTGAGGAATAAACTATTGTATAACAAGTGTATAACAGTTAGTATTTTGTTTAATATATAAAAGTAAAAATTAAATACAAAAAGTGATTATTGAAAACTATATTTATATTGAAGGTTATATTTTTTTGTCAAAAAGTTATTATTTGAAAGAGCAAATTATTGTATTAGAAATGTATAACAATTAGTATTTTATTTCACATAGAAAACTAAAACTGATCACTTGAAAACTATAAATTTTGTCTTAAAAAAACTGTTGTATTAGAAATGTATAACAATTAGTGTTTTATATCTCATATAAAATATAAAACTATACTATATATATATAATTTTGTGTACATGAGGGATATTTAATGCTCTTGTGCCACATTAATGAGCATAAAAAGTAGATAAAAAGATGATTATTTGAAGAATAAACTATTGTATAAAAATTGTATAAAAGTTAGTATTTTGTTTAATATATAAAAGTAAAACTTAAATATAAAAAGTGATTATTGAAAACTATATTTATATTGAAGGTTATATTTTTTTGTCAAAAAGTTATTATTTGAAAGAGCACATCATTGTATTAGAAATGTATAACAATTAGTATTTTGTTTCACATAGAAAACTAAAACTGATCACTTGAAAACTATAAATTTTGTCTTAAAAAAACTGTTGTATTAGAAATGTATAACAATTAGTGTTTTATATCTCATATAAAATATAAAACTATATTTATAATTTTGTGTTAATAAGGGACATTTAATGTCATCTTGACACATTAATGAGCATAAAGAAGTGAATAAAAAAGGTAATTGTTTTTAAAACAAACTATTACATTAGAATTGAAATGTATAAATTAGTATTTTATTTCCTATAAAAAACTAAAAAGTGAATACATGAGAGGATATTAAATGTCTTCATGATACATTAATGTTAATATTAATATTACTTAATAAATAAAACTATTTTCACATGAGAGCATAAAACATAGATAAATATTGAGAAAGAAAAAAGTAATCAACATGATGTATTTGGTCACAAAGTTTTATATACACTTATAATTAAAAATTATTTATATATTCATGTATAACTTAATGGCTAAAAATCTTCTAATTATGAATCTATTACATATTAAATTTATTTCTTCACCTTTTAATTATTTTATAGATAATTTAATTTTTTTAGTTGGTAAGCTAGGTTTTAATGCAAATGTAGTCAAATATTATTTTTCAAGTTGAATATGATATATCATTTTTTATTTTAAATGCTATTATGACACATTTATCTTAATAGTAGTATTACATAATAAAGAAAATGATTTTTGTATGAGAACATGATAGATCAGTAACCTTTTGAAAATATCCTTCAACTTACTGTCTTTTTCAATTAATTGAAACATAAAGTGTAGCTAAATGTAAAAGAGGTTGTTAAAACAAAATAAGTCAATAAAAAATGTTTAAAAATATTCAGTAATACACTAAATTAAATTATATGTAAAATAATTCAATATGGTTAAATTATGTTTACCAAAATAAATAATTCAAATTTTCTATATATAAAATTTTTTTATAATGTGAACCCGTGCGTATGCACGGGCCTGACCGCTAGTCTATATAATACATTAAAAAGTTGTGTACAAAACGCATTTAATGCACATGACAAATCTTATACTCATATTGTAGTATATATATATTTTGCCAACAACATCACCATAGCATAGCGGTTAAGACTCAAGACCATTTTATTTGTCATGTAGATCCCTGGTTAGAACCCCATTGCCATCCATTTTTTAATTTATGAATGTTGCTCCTTATGACCACTACAATATGATAAGATATTGACTCGGCTAAAGTCGTCGTGCCAAGATCAAAGATAAATAACCCAAACTACAAACTAAGTATAGTAAGCAAGTAAGGGGTCGAACCCAAGAGAACTTAAGGCTTCTAGTATTAATATAATTACCAACTAAAGAAAAGGGGGGATTGAAGAGGGAAATCTAAACTAATCTGAACTAAGAAAGCAAATAACAAACAAACAAACAAATATGGGAGATAGGTTCATTCAAAAGATCCACTCCTTAATAATCACTCGATCATAGATTCATCCATTGATTTCATTCACACCTATGGTTAATTCCTATCCTGATCGCTAACAATCGCAAGTCCACGGTCCAAGCAATTCTATAACCCTAGGCAAGGACGCTTAACCTAGAATTAGCATAGAGAACAAGGATATGCAGGATATAATATCAAACAATCAAGCTACGAGTCAATTGCAAGATAAAACAATCAATTCTCTTCTTAATCCTAGTTGCATAGACAACAGGTCTAGGTTAAGTTGTTTTCACAGATTAGTTTTGTCCACGGTCCAAACCTAATCAAACTGTAGAACATAAATCAATTCAATAGGTTAGCTACTCCTAGAGAAACAATAAACATTCATAAGATGAAGCACAAGAGAATCAATATTAACCAAAGGATAGAAATCAATTACCAAAATCTCACGAGTTCATACATCAGAGCTTCTCCCTTGAACAAACCCAAGGAGACTAGCTCTCCATAGCTAAACTAAAAACCTAATTTGAGGAAGAAGGTAGAAGGTAGAATGTAGAAGATATCCAAACCTAAGGCTGGCTCCTCCTTATATAGCCCAAGGAACATGCTCCTCGAGATAGATAAGGTAAGAGGCAAAAGATAGAAAAGGAAATAAGATAGAAACGGTGAAATCTTGTCCGCGTGAAAATTTGACCGAACCGCGACCGCGTCGACACCTCCGCGCCCGCGCTATCGCAACAGAAAGGAACAATTCGTCTCGGCGGCCACCGCGGTCGCGGTGGACAATCCGCGGTCGCGGAATCTCGACAGAACCTCTAGCGTCACTTCGGAGGCTGTTTTGACCATCTTCGGCTTGGAATCTGACTTCGGTGTAAAACAAGGAATTAAAGCCCTTGAAGTTAGCTTTCCAATGGCACCGGAATCAGCTCAATCCGACCTCTGTAGCTCTAGATATAGCCTTTGCAAGCAAGTGGTGTCGCACAGACAGCTCAAAACGCCTTAAAACTCTTGAATCTTGAATCCTTGTGTCTTCGGCCTAGATATTACAATTACCACAAACTCTAACCTAAACACACTCAAAATAGCCCTAAAATCTAAGAGTTAACCTATACAAAATAGAGCGAATCAAATTCCCCCATACTTAGATCTTGCTCGTCCTCGAGTAAGCTCAAAACAAATACAACAAGGTAGCACATCTAAGATCTCAGGAAATACAAGGGAAGATAAAAGCACTCAACTCACAACCCGAACCCAAAATATAGAGAAATCATGAGCATAAAACAATGAAGCTCAAACACACACCTCACAACAAGATATAACACTAAAGCTCTAAAAACATGAAAGAGAGCAACCTAGGATCTACCCAAATCTAACAATAAAGCCCCAAAGTCCCCAAGCAAGAATGATCCTAAAACACTCGAATTTTACCGCTCAATTCTGCTTAGGCGCCCTTTCGGGTTTTCACCTAACCGCTCTTTTCATTTTTCAAAAGGTGTGCTCACAAAAACTCACAACTCTCATGAACCTCATATTACCCGAGCCTAATGCTGGTCCGGGTTACCTGCTTATTACCTGAGCCGCCCTTTCGGGTTTTCGACTCAACACAGGATTTATATGCCTTTTTTCATTTTTTATGGCTTTTTCTATCTTTTTCTTTTTCTTTCTTTCTTTCTTATGCAAAAAGTATGGTGCAAGTGCTCCATGAAAAGAAGAAAATCAAAAACCTGAAGCAAATCACTAACTACACTAACTAGGATAAGCGAATGCGAGTACTCCTTCCCCCATACTTAAATCCTTCATTGTCCTCAATGAAGCAAAGAGAAAGGATAGAAGCAAGGAAGAAGGTAATCAGAAGACTCACAAACGATGAAGAGAGGTGGAATGGAAGAACTCTTCAAAGGTGTGGTAGAATAATGGAACTTCGTAATCCAAGTCTGTGGCCTAACCGCGGGCGCGACACTAGGGGCGCGGGCGCGGAATCTTTGCAGAGAGCAAAGTCATCATCGGGTGGCACCGCGGGCGCGACCGGTGAGGCGCGGGCGCGGTAATGGTGTATTCGTGAACTCATGACTTCAACTCGAGCCGGATGATGTGCAAGGAACCTTCGTATCTTGGCTCGTCTCTTGGGAGATGTACAAATACTTGGTCTCGAGCCGTGGAGAAGAGAGCTCTCGGGGGAACAAAGCTCCCCCATACTTAGGCTTTACACATAGCCAAAAGAATGGAATCACAAAGGTGAAAGAAAAGAAGAAATAGAAGGTGGAAAGATAGAAGATGGAAAAGAATGGGATATAGATAGATGGATGATATAGATAGAATGGGACCAAGAAGTCCTCTTTTTTTTTCTTTCTTTTTTCTTTTTTTTTCGAACTAAAACCAAGCTAAAACCGAGACGCAGTACGGTTGCCGCGAACACGGGCTAGTACCTGTTCGTCGGGGCGCGCTGACGATTCACCGCGGGCGCGTGCAAGGAGGCGCGAGCGCGGTTTCACACCAGGTGTGTCCTTTCGGACCTAGTACCTGCATGTTTGCTAGAAAAACAAATAAATCCTAATCTAGGAATGGAAAAACAATCTATCTAAGCTTTGGGTTGCCTCCCAAGCAGCGCTGTTGTTTAACGTCGTTAGCTCGACGTCTTCATGATCGGACATCGTCAAAGCCCTGAGCATCAAATCAAAGTCCTGCACAGCTATCTTACAGCAGGACACATAACACATTGACAAATTATCAAGAAATAAGAAATAATTCAAACTCCTTTTTAACCTATCAAACATGCTTGAGCAATTAGGGTGAGATTTTCTAGAGTGAAACCAATTAGGTGATTTAGGTGATTTTTCAAAGTATTCAGCAAAACATGCAAATCTCCTATTTGAATTATCACTCTCATCAAATAAAAAGAACGAGAAGTCATCAACTACCCTATCATGCTCAAAGATTGAATCCTTAACAAAAGATTGACATGCAAGAACAAAGCAAGGATCAAAGGAGAGAGAAGAAGTGGAATAAAGGATATATGGATCATCAAGGCTGACCTCAGGAATCTCCATGGAAGGGGAGACGAAAGTTTCTGACGGTGAAGAAGAAATCTCCATAACAGCATCTGGCTCCTTCGATGAGTCATCAGGCTCGTCGTTGTCACTCCAAGGGTCACCATACTGAAGGAAATACTCCTCTTCTGTCATCACATAACGTTCCTCCTCAGGCGTAGGCTCGGAAGCTTGGTCTAGCAATACCGATGGGTGATCCTCGTTAGAGGCCGCGGGCGCGGCATGTGGGCTGCGGTCGCGCTTCTCCTCCAGAGGGTAATCCTCCGTTTCTGCATCCGAACCGCGGGCGCGGTATGCATCCCGCGTGCGCGGTTCTTGGTCAGAACGTGTTTCGGCCGTTAGTTTGTCCTGCAGCAATCGACTCTCCTTGCTCATGTTGCGGAGAAAATCCCATTGTTCCTCAGGTCCCAAGTAAAAAAAACTTATTGTACTCCTGCGCGTTGCCTCATCCTTCGTCTCCAATGTCATCTTATGGTAGATTTCTTTGCAAAGATCATAAAGACAGACATAAACTCCACGAGCAAGCCGGTCACTTATCTCATCCTGAACCTTCTCCCAATAATCACAGAACGGTTCATCCTGCAATTGCTTAAACTTATAGAAAGACATTAGAATATACAAGTGTGGACCGTAAGATAGGTCCACACAAAGTCAATAAAAATATTAATACTAGAAAGAAACCAAAGTTCCCCGGCAACGGCGCCAAAATTTGACTCGGCTAAAGTCGTCGTGCCAAGATCAAAGATAAATAACCGAAACTACAAACTAAGTATAGTAAGCAAGTAAGGGGTCGAACCCAAGAGAACTTAAGGCTTCTAGTATTAATATAATTACCAACTAAAGAAAAGGGGAGATTGAAGAGGGAAATCTAAACTAATCTAAACTAAGAAAGCAAATAACAAACAAACAAACAAATATGAGAGATAGGTTCATTCAAAAGATCCACTCTTTAATAATCACTCGATCATAGATTCATCCATTGATTTCATTAACACCTATGGTTAATTCCTATCCTGATCATTAACAATCGCAAGTCCACGGTCCAAGCAATTCTATAACCCTAGGCAAGGACGCTTAATCTAGAATTAGCATAGAGAACAAGGATATGCAGGATATAATATCAAACAATCAAGCTACGAGTCAATTGCAAGATAAAACAATCAATTATCTTCTTAATCCTGTTGAAGTCCGAAAATCTCGAACTAACTACGGGACAAAATTATTAAACTCTCGGGCCTTTCGGCGCGCTAGAAACCTGCTCGTCTTGCTTCGAGCTCTCCCACCCCCCACGTATTATCTTATTTTCTTTTCGGAGGCTTATAAGACTTTTTAAGGTCTTTCCCGTAAAATAGTGCGAGCTCCTCGGAGACTCAAACACGTCGGGGCCCGTCCTTCGAGAACACGTCTCGGGACAGACCTTTTCCGATCCTTTATTACGTACCACCACCACCCTATATATAACGGAGGGAGCTGCCTGCTTACCCTCCGCTGCTCCGATGTGGGACAAATTCCCAATTTCACTAAGCAGCCAAAACCTCCAAATTTGCAACGTTGCAAATGCTCTTGCATGGTGACATGGCATAGTTTCCCTCCGTATGATCGACGTGGGACGCTACGTACATACATGTTGCCATACGCGTACGCTTATTTATTTTAGTTATTCGCGCGCTTAGCGCGTTAAAAGCGTGCTTAGCGCCTTAATCTTTTATGTCAATATTATCATCTCGTGCACCAACGCGGTGACAATTCCGGGTATCAACACAACCCCGTGACTCGGATGTCCTCAGTATTTCAAGGACAAACGAAGCACTCACTTGATGCACATAATTTCGGTCAACGCGTTGTTGTAACCGACTCGAGCACGCCGACGCGCATCGCGCGAGTCAAACCCCGAGCCTAGCTCGGCTATTGGTCGTATATAATAATTGGATTTTTGGGTTTATCGCGACAACGAGCGATGAATTTAACTAGAGTGCACCCTCGCTCTCAACGCGGGCCAAACCCCGAGCTCAGCTCGGCGGTTTTCCTTATAGAATTTGGATATTTGGCTTTATCGCGGCTACGAGCGATGAAGTCAACTCGAGCGCGCCCTCGCGTTCAACGCGGGCCAAACCCCGAGCTCAGCTCGGCGGTTTGCCTTATAGAATTTGGATATTTGGGTTTATCGCGGCTATAAGCGATGAAGTCAACTCGAGCGCGCCCTCGCGTTCAACGCGGGCCAAACCCCGAGCTCAGCTCGGCGGTTTGCCTTATAGAATTTGGATATTTGGGTTTATCGCGGCTACGAGCGATGAAGTCAACTCGAGCGCGCCCTCGCGTTCAACGCGGGCCAAACCCCGAGCTCAGCTCGGCGGTTTGCCTTATAGAATTTGGATATTTGGGTTTATCGCGGCTACAAGCGATGAAGTCAACTCGAGCGCGCCCTCGCGTTCAACGCGGGCCAAACCCCGAGCTCAGCTCGGCGGTTTGCCTTATAGAATTTGGATATTTGGGTTTATCGCGGCTACGAGCGATGAAGTCAACTCGAGCGCGCCCTCGCGTTCAACGCGGGCCAAACCCCGAGCTCAGCTCGGCGGTTTGCCTTAACGATAACTGTGGAGTTTTGATGTTTTAAGGCTTTATGCGGCTGCGAGCGGCGTAGACGACTCGAGTGCGCCTATGCGCATCGCGCTTTAGCGGACAACCCCGAGCGAGGACGGCAACTCGGGTTTTCCTAACGACTGTGGAGTTTTGATGTTTTAAGGCTTTAAGCAGCTGCGAGCGGCGTAGCCGACTCGAGTGCGCCTATGCGCATCGCGCGCGTTAGCGGACAACCCCGAGCGAGGACGGCAACTCGGGTTTTCCCTAACGACTGTGGAGTTTTGATGTTTTAAGGCTTTAAGCAGCTGCGAGCGGCGTAACCGACTCGAGTGCGCCTATGCGCATCGCGCGCGTTAGCGGACAACCCCGAGCGAGGACGGCAACTCGGGTTTTCCCTAACGACTGGGGAGTTTTGATGTTTTAAGGCTTTAAGCAGCTGCGAGCGGCGTAGCCGACTCGAGTGCGCCTATGCGCATCGCGCGCGTTAGCGGACAACCCCGAGCGAGGACGGCAACTCGGGTTTTCCCTAACGACTGTGGAGTTTTGATGTTTTAAGGCTTTAAGCAGCTGCGAGCGGCGTAGCCGACTCGAGTGCGCCTATGCGCATCGCGCGCGTTAGCGGACAACCCCGAGCGAGGACGGCAACTCGGGTTTTCCCTAACGACTGTGGAGTTTTGATGTTTTAAGGCTTTAAGCAGCTGCGAGCGGCGTAGCCGACTCGAGTGCGCCTATGCGCATCGCGCGCGTTAGCGGACAACCCCGAGCGAGGACGGCAACTCGGGTTTTCCCTAACGACTGTGGAGTTTTGATGTTTTAAGGCTTTAAGCAGCTGCGAGCGGCGTAACCGACTCGAGTGCGCCTATGCGCATCGCGCGCGTTTTGCGTTATGGAATGTGATTAGCGCGTTGACGGTAACTGTGAGCAAAGCTCAAAAACAGTCGTCGTCTATATGGGGTCACGGGCCATATGAGGCTTATTTAGCTTATTCTCGTTTCGGAGGCGTTTATTTAGTTTGGTGTTGAACTTGTGTACAACAAACTTGTATTAGTCAATCGCTAATATCTCAAGGTTCATTAATGTCGTTCGCTGGGCGCTCGAATGCAAGAAATAAGAGTAGAGCGCTGGGCGCTCGTATGCAAGCAATAAGAGTAGAGCGCGCGTAAGAAGACACAACACCATACATCAACACCGCACACCAGAGGAAGAGCCGGGCAAAGTAAAACCTCGTGCCTCTTCCCCCCAACCAAAAGAGAGATCTTTTTATTAGGGTTGTTAGTTTATTCTCTTTTCGGAGGCTTGTTAGTTTATTCTCTTTTCGGAGGGTTGTTTACATAAGTCGAATTGAATGATTCCACGCCCAACATGAATTTAAATAGCATCGGGTTTTAAGATTTACCTCCTCCCGCGGATACGGAACGCGTTGACAACGTGCAACAGGATCAGTGCAGCTTGCCACGCACTCCAGTCGCGAGCCCCCGCGTCTCCGGCAATGCGATGTCCAGAAGGGGGCCACAGGCCACGGCAACGGACCACGCCAGAGAGATAAGCGTGACAGCAGGAGGCCGGAAGAGCGCGGTGGCGGGCTGGTGAAGACACGGCGGAGGCTTGTTAGTTTATTCTCTTTTCGGAGGGTTGTTAGTTTATTCTCTTTTCGGAGATGTTATTATGGGATCGCGGGCCAAAGCCACGGGCCGCGATGGGGCCACGAGCCAAGACCACGAGCCCAGGCCATGAGCCGCGATGGGGCCGCGGGCCAAGGCCGAGAGCCAAGGCCACGGCAGCGCGATGGGGACGCGCGTCCATCGCGATCCATGCTAATTAAAAATGCATACTAATTAAATAAGCAAGAAAATATACTAACCTGCGCGATTCTTAACCGACGACCCGAGAGCATGACAGTCCTAGGACGAGAAGGTCCCCACGGACGGCGCCAATGTTGAAGTCCGAAAATCTCGAACTAACTACGAGACAAAATTATTAAACTCTCGGGCCTTTCGGCGCGCTAGAAACCGGCTCGTCTTGCTTCGAGCTCTCCCACCCCCCGCGTATTGTTTTATTCTCTTTTCGGAGGCTTATAAGACTTTTTAAGGTCTTTCCCGTAAAATAGTGCGAGCTCCTCGGAGACTCAAACACGTCGGGGCCCGTCCTTCGAGAACACGTCTCGGGACAGACCTTTTCCGATCCTTTATTACGTACCACCACTACCCTATATATAACGGAGGGAGCTGCCTACTTACCCTCCGCTGCTCCGATGTGGGACAAATTCCCAATTTCACTAAGCAGCCAAAACCTCCAAATTTGCAACGTTGCAAATGCTCTTGCATGGTGACATGGCATAGTTTCCCTCCGTATGATCGACGTGGGACGCTACGTACATACATGTTGCCATACGCGTACGCTTATTTATTTTAGTTATTCGCGCGCTTAGCGCGTTAAAAGCGTGCTTAGCGCCTTAATCTTGTATGTCAATATTATCATCTCGTGCACCAACGCGGTGACAATTCCGGGTATCAACAAATCCTAGTTGCATAGACAACAGGTCTAGGTTAAGTTGTTTTCACAGATTAGTTTTGTCCACGGTCCAAACCTAATCAAACTGTAGAACATAAATCAATTCAATAGGTTAGCTACTCCTAGAGAAACAATAAACATTCATAAGATGAAGCACAAGAGAATCAATATTAACCAAAGGATAGAAATCAATTACCAAAATCTCACGAGTTCATACATCAGAGCTTCTCCCTTGAACAAACCCAAGGAGACTAGCTCTCCATAGCTAAACTAAAAACCTAATTTGAGGAAGAAGGTAGAAGGTAGAATGTAGAAGATATCCAAACCTAAGGCTGGCTCCTCCTTATATAGCCCAAGGAACATGCTCCTCGAGATAGATAAGGTAAGAGGCAAAAGATAGAAAAGGAAATAAGATAGAAACGGTGAAATCTTGTCCGCGTGAAAATTTGACCGAACCGCGACCGCGTTTACACCTCCGCGCCCGCGCTATCGCAACAGAAAGGAACAATTCGTCTCGGCGGCCACCGCGGTCGCGGTGGACAATCCGCGGTCGCGGAATCTCGACAGAACCTCTAGCGTCACTTCGGAGGCTGTTTTGACCATCTTCGGCTTGGAATCTGACTTCGGTGTAAAAAGATGAATTGAAGCCCTTGAAGTTAGCTTTCCAATGGCACCGGAATCAGCTCAATCCGACCTCTGTAGCTCCAGATATAGCCTTTGCAAGCAAGTGGTGTCGCACAGACAGCTCAAAACGCCTTAAAACTCTTGAATCTTGAATCCTTGTGTCTTCGGCCTAGATATTACAATTGCCACAAACTCTAACCTAAACACACTCAAAATAGCCCTAAAATCTAAGAGTTAACCTATACAAAATAGAGCGAATCAGATATAAATTAATATGATAAATATTTTCTTATTTAAAACGCATAGGGTATTTCTTTTCAAAAATGAAAATATAAATGTTATGAGTATTTTAATATAAGTTTGACGACTTGATAGTAAGTTTCAAATTTATTTATTTTGGTCTTATAAAATTGATGTTAACAATATGATTTGCAAATTCATTGTGCAAATATATATCGATCTATAAAAAAAGAAAGGTTTTGTGTGTATATCTCTATATATCTATCAAGTTAATTAACCAATTTTATAGTCATTCATTACCTTTATAAATATAATTCATTATATCATCAACCACTAACATTTTAATATCATTAAGCCTATTAAACTACCCAATTAACTAAACAGCCGTTACAATCCCATGAATCCATTCACGTTGCAAATCTCCATTCACGTTACAATATGTTAAATGCTGTCATTAGTGAGCCTTAACTATCATCTTTACTCATTAGTGTGTCTTGCCGGTCAAAGGAACGGTTAATTACGAAAAGGCTGTTAATCGGCATTTATAATTGGGCATGCTGGATTTAAGGTGAGACGGTTGAACCATCAATTTGCAAAGCGTCCGGGTACAGAGCCAAACTCCAACCTTGTACAGGCCGGTACGTATCTTCCTCTCTCTTTTATTTCACCCTGTTTCATGGCAACGAATTTCGGAACTTCTATTGTGGTCTGAATTTTTCCTATTTTGCAGAGTGAGGAGTCAAGCCATTGCTTGTCTATCAAACCTGTTTTGCATGTCAAGTTATGGTTTATACAGCTATTCTGTGTATGTGATAGCCTCTGAGTAATTCATGTATTCTTTTTCTGATTTATACCTTTCTTAGTTATGTTGATTAGAAATTGAAAAAATACAGGAGAGTACAAAAGATCATTTTCAGAAAATTTATAATGACCATGAGAAGCTTAAGATGCTATTGGGATCGGAAAAGAGAAATCTTGAGATCCTGGGACAAGAATTGGAGAAGCGTGAAGCACGGAATGAAACAGAAAAAAAGAAGTTGCAAGAGGACATTGAACAGGTAAATGCTTTCAAGTAGGCCTCACTGTCCTATTAATTGTATGATTTTTTTATTATCAACGGGACTACTGATAGGGACTTGGAAGAGTTTGGTGCTTGTGAAGCTTTGATAGCTCAAAGACATTCTGAAGGCTGACAACTTGAACCTTGCTTTGACAAATTAAATTGTCTCGAAAGGGTCCTGTATGTTTGGCTTCGTTTGATTTTTGGGTGACAATAGACATAGTGAAATATGTTATTGAATTTCTGCTATTGTGAGGATGCCTTCGGTTGAGTTTGCTAGGATTTGCAAAGATGCCAACAGCATTGGTGGTGACACTGGTAAAATCCCACAGCTCATATTGTTGTTGTTTCAATCCTTTTCTATTAATTGCAAGTTAGGTTAATCCCTTGAACATTTTATGTTTGCTTTTGCAGTTGTTATATCTGTCACCAAAGAGGGTGTTAAGTTCTTTACCGGTGGTGACATTGGAACTGCAAACATTGTTTGCAGGCAAAACACAATATAGTTTACAAGGAATTGTTTCTACTCCTCATAGTCTTTCAGTGATCTAGTCACATACTTGTACTTTTTGCTGCTTAACAAACTTCTATCGCCGACTCGCCCTATGTGTTTTGCAAAGCAGCTGAAGAGTCTATTAATCATTTATGGGGAAGTTGATCCTTCACTAATTCTATCCTTGAAGATCTTCTTCACTGGCTGCGGATTTCTCATCGATCTAGCTCTATTCATGGTTGGTTTGAGTGGATCGTCCACAAACGTTCTCTCTGAGGCTTCGACTTCAAGCTTGTCGCTGCAAACCTTCTCTTCCTTCATCTACTTCACTTGGAAATGCAGGAATGAGTTTATCTTCAACAATTCCAACATTCCTACCTCCCGTGATTGCGCTCGCTCGATCATCCTGCAAGTCAAGAATCGTTTGGCTGCTCATAAGCTGAGTTCTCCCAATAGAATAAGAGGTCAACCAATTTGAGCATCCCAATGGATCTTTGCTGTAATCTTTCTTCTTTTGTTTCCCTAACATTTGTGGTTCTCCTATTTCTGAATTATAAAATTTTGCCATTTCGGAAAAAAAAAACTATCATAGAGATGAACGAGCAGGTGCCACTAACCTTTACATGAACTCCTTCACTAAAGCAACACCTTTATCAAACACTAACTACAAGCCTTTCTTCTGTACTTCCAGCTGTGGTCGAGTACAAGATTGCCGAAATGGGTCACATCAGGTTCTACTTGGCTCCTAAAATTAAGGAGCATGAGGATGAGTCGAAGCCTTAGTAGGCCAGAAGAAGCCTTAGTAGTGGTCGAGTAGAAGTTGCATGCCAGACAATTCGAAAGATTGTTGTCACCTTTTCTATCATTTGTGTAGGATTCATCAGCAGGAGTTGGTTAACTCTTTTCCTATATGATTTCTTAAGATTTATGAATTTGTGTAGGATACATTGTGTTATGCATTATATCTCACTCCATCTAAAACTCATGTCCCGTGCGATAGCACGGGTCCGTCTTCCTAGTATATATGAAAGTTAAGCGGTGTCCTCATTTATTGCTCCATTAACTTTTTTTGCAATCATCCCTATATAATTTAACAATATGCAATTATTATCAAATCAATCACAATAGCATAGTGATAAACCCATCCTTTAATAACCTAAAGGTTTGGGGTTCAAACCTTTCTAGCAACTTTTTTGTGTTGTGTGTATAATATTATAAAACATTCTATACAAATAATAATATTTTTATTATATTTTATATTATCATATCTTGGCTCATTTATGACCTACTCATAATTAGTGCTATGTGGTACAAAAATGTATAAAAAAATGTGTTTTTTTAAATAGGCCAATGATTCAACTTATAATAATAAAAAATTATAAAACATATAAAATCGTTTTCATCTTATATATCTACTAGTATTTCTGGCCCGTGCCTATGGCACGGGGCTGCGCTCTTGGTGTACGGCCGTAACACAGTTTGATGTATATGTAGAAATACATTTGATAGAAGTACCGAGACTTTGTCGGCATATATAAGTAATAAAGTAAGTTTCGGTGCAAGAAATCAGGTCATGTTTAGAGTTGTGACTTTTAATTGTTATTTTGAATGGAGTTGTTGTTGGCCGAAAGAAATCAGGTCATGTTTAGAATTGTGACATTCATGTAGAGCCCTATCTAGTATTCCGGCCTGTGCCACGGGGCAACGCTCTTTTTATACGGCTTTCATGTAAATTGATTTAAATGTAGAAACATATTTGATATAGTCATAGTGCGTTTTAAGCCTTTCTTATTACGGTACATCATATGTCTGTATGGAAGCCACCTAGAAATAATAACTAATGGGTCAACGGGTACCTTGCTCCGCATTTTCAGAAAGGACAATGTTTCTCAAATTGATTTACCGCCAAGATTTGGAGAGGCAATACTCCAAGAAAGTACCCGATCTAACACAATACCAACCGAGTAGAATTTTCGGAAATTCAGCTTCACCTTCCAAAGAATCAGATTTGCCCCCTGTGATTTACCACCAGATCTAATACAGTACCCAAGAAAGGATGTCATTCAGCAGTAGGGGGCACTTCACAACAAAGGCAGTACTCCGATAGTCGAGCAATTTACAATTCGTCGCTTTTTGCTGTGTTTTGGAATATTAATGTAATTTCCGGATGTGACTTGCTGTTTCTTCCTCAATTTCGTTTTGGATTCGCAATGTTCATATAAATCGAACATAATTAATATGGAATCTGATTATCGAAACATGATACATTCATGCGGGTGAAAATGGAAGGAATTTGTTTGACTGAAAAGAGATGGTTAACTACTCCGTATCATATTTTGATGAAAGGATGGTTCTTTATTAGATGCCAATTTTGAAAAGTTCATAGAAATTAGATTTGTCAAACTTTCTCTTAGTATTATTGCTATAGAAACGTGAAGTATTAAGTTCCTCTTAGCACATCTAATTGTTGTATTCTTAGTAATGGGGTGCATTTCATCAAAAAAAAATGTAATGGGGTGCAACCAAAAACAGGTTAATAAATATGACAGTATCTCTCTTTCTTATGAAAACATAAAAGAATGATCCTTTATCAATGTAAGAGATCATGAAGTGGCCTCATATTAGCTTTAGATAATTAAACTTGTTTCTCCTTTGAAAGATTAAAGACTTATGTTTCTTTTGCCTTACATGAACATAGGTGTCAATCTCCTCCTTTATGGAGTTATTTAAGTGAGCTAACTGCATTCCATGAGTTGGAGTTATCGCCACAACCATTGATATGTGGCCTTCCAGTCGATATCGCTCTTTTCTGCATGGAAAGAGTTCCTTTGAAGTATCATGCTGCTTTCAAATGCGTGATGGAGAAACTTGGTATGTAGTGAGGAGTGGCATTTTCATTGCAGGACGCATAATTTGGAGGAAACTTTGATTTAAGCTTCGTGTAGAGACAAAGCCCTTGATCATGTTTGCTGCTACGTATTAGACCCAAGCTCATCTAGAAGGTCATAGAAACTCATTCAAAGTGTTCCTGCACAATGTTTCAAGAGAAAGGGCATGTCCTTTCAAACACTTGGGAAAAATCTCTATTTATTGGGTGGTTGTACTTGGTTAGAAGATGCTACAGATGAAGTGTATTGTTATGATCCTTCCTCAAATTCTTGGAGTACTGCCTCTCCTCTTCCAGCTGCCAAGTACTAAATTAGTGAATTATGCATTAAATGTTTTTCTTATACAGTATATGATTATGCAACTTTGCAGTGAGCTTATCTTGGCGGTAAATCAATATGAGAAACATTGTCCTTTATCAAAAATGTCTTAAGCCTTCCAGCCGCCAGGTACTAAATTAGTGAACTATGCAACTAATGGGTCAACGGGTACTTCACAGTGGGCTGCCAGGTACATCATATGTCTGCATCATTGAAAACAAAAGAAGAAAACCTGTTCATATAAGAAAAAAATATGGTTGTAGAAAATGCCTTTGCAACCCAGCCAACTAAGAACTTCAACCCACGTGACTTATCAAATGGTACTCACCCTTCTCTTAACCTGCATTTTCAGAACCAATTGCCAAATTCAGTGCCAAAACACTTACTGTATGTGCATTTTTAGGAGAGCCTGATACTGGACATCAATCAAAAATAAAAAGCATACCTTGCGATTTTATGGGAGGTTGAATGATTTGACCAAACCTCATCTTCCTGCATTTAAGCTTGCACTTTGTACATGCCTAAAGATCAACCTAGACAACCTTTACATCAACAATCCTATAATCTTATCAAATCATTAAGGTAGATACTATACAGAGTAAAGAGTTTAACACAAACCAGCTTGAACCCAAGTGATACATTCAGAACTTTGAAGACCCACAATGATCAGCCTGCAACAATCAAGAGTTTAACAATCAGAAGATATTTTATTAGACGATGGTTAATAACATGACTCTATGCCGAGTCGAAATAATCCACCAAACTACTTTTAGGGGCATAAAAACGATCCAATAAAAGTGATTCTACTGAGAGATGCCAGTCGAGCACCACATACCACCCATCCAAGATGAGAATTGAATAAGAGAGGCAAAATTAAATAAGAATGTATCATATTGTTGAAGAAAGATCAGGAACCTGAAATCAACCAGTGAGCAACTTGTCTATCCTTCTTCATTGACCATTAGGTACAATGTAATTCTCTTTGTTAAATTCCTGCAAATTAGCCACACAAATCGCTCAGCACAATTTGTGAACGATCAGAATCAGTATGAATCCCAAATCAAACAGGATACCATTTTGATGAGAGTTGGATGATAGGCTATCAAAGAAGTCGTCCTTGTTATAAACAGGCTGTTTGACAATACATCACAACACCAAATACTAGAGAACAGAGAAGATTAAGATCTAAGAAAGAAAATGATAGAAAAAGAACAACACCATTCACCTTGGCCTTAAACTGTGGGAGCTCAACATTATTGGCATCATATTGAGACCGGATCCGAGGCGAAAACCGCTACACTGGCCACGGCTCTGAGGCATACTCCAACTGCTTCTTCTATGCCTTGCAGATCCATCTTCCGGAATACCGAGTTGCCAGTTGTGAACTCCAAACCCACTGTCACTGCAAACACTACCTGTATGTATAAATCAATTGATCAGAGCCTAAATCCAGGATTCAAATTGACCAAATAAACGGTAGTATAACTCTGATCGAAGATTCAAAGTGACCAAATAGTGTATGTAGAGCCTTAATCCAAGACAAAAACAATTCCGATTCGTGTTTTCCTATTGATCGAAGGTTCACTAAATAGATAAGAAAATGAGGCTTACCCAAGACTGTCAAAAAAAATGAGGCTTAACCAGATAAGAATGCTCTGCTTTGACTCATTCAAAGCTGGACATCCAGTGTTGAGTTCCAAGAGCACCACCCCAAAAGCAAAGACATTTGTCTTCTCATCAACTATCCCCTGCATTATGTACTCAGGAGCAATGTAGCTTCCGTTTGAAACCAATTACATAAATTAGAAGTTTGAATTTTCAGTCTTTAGTACGAACTTTTGTTTTGCTTTTACATACCCGAAAGTGTCGTCGTGTTTCGGCGTGGTATGATTATTGTGAGATTTTTGTCTGGGCAACCACAGTGCAAGACCAAAATCACAAATCTGAAGGAAAAGAATGATGGAAGTCATCAAGTAGTTCATATCAGCTGAGAAAAACTCGTTTCATATGTAAGTTGAACTACTAACTCAAATCATATTTTCATTCGTGTGCCTTAATTTTGAGGAAACCAAGAAACCTGAGGCTGAAAATTCTCTTTAAGCAAGATATTATCTAACTTTATATCTCTATGAATCAAACGCTCCTCACAGTGGTCGTGGAGATACACCAGCCTCTCGGCTATTCCTAGAGCAATTTTGTATCTTGTAGCCCAATATAGGCACTCCCTTTTTTTTGGTCAGAAATATAGGCATTTCCCTTGAGCCTACACTTAGCCACAAAAAGAGATCAGTTGAGAGCTTAATGTGAACAATTAGTGTATAGCTTTTGTCAAAACATCAATTTCGAGTGTAGATCAGCGAACAGAGGAGGTGATCGAGCAGCAAAATCTAGAGTTCGTGAAAGTAAAAGTATCAAATTAAGTTAATTAACATCAAAATCCTAAAGAAACTTTGAATTACCATAGCGAGACGGCCGGAAATGGTCTCAAAATCCTGGCTCTTCTTCGAGGTCTCAATATAGTCATACAAATTTGCGAGAAACGGAGAAAGCTCCTCCGGCCGGCTTCCATCGCCGATCTTCGTCCGAATCACTCCGCCTCGATCGGATCCGTACGATCTGAGAGTGCACAGGCGAGGCTGGAGGACGATCTTCGCTTGGTCCGGCGCCGGAAAGGACGAAATCGGCGACGGCGGCGCTGCAACCCCGATGGGGGGTCGGCGATTTCGAGCTCAGGAAGGGATTTTTTTTTTTTGATAGACAGGAAGGGATTTTGGAAGAGGGAAGAAGCAAGAAACTGGGGAAAGAGAAAGAGAGAAGCAGAAAATAAAAGAGAGAAAGGAAAAAGGCGTTTTAATTTTGGGGAAGGGGAAGATAGAGTGCCAGGAAGATATACACAAAATCAAACAGTCGAAATAAATCAGCATTTAGTGGCTAATATTTACAAAGTGAATAAATGGGTATTTGAATGGGCAAAGTAAATGGGTGTAACAACGGGCAGTTTCAGCATCTTAATAACTCCGGTTAAGAGGGAGGGCATTTATATATATCCTTCTCATTCAATGCATAAATCAAAGAATAAAATAGGGCAGAAAACTATATGGATTTGTATAAAATGCTTAGCATTTATTACGCCCAAAACCTTTCTTTATAAGTTTACTAGGGGCGGGGCCTGTGCGATGCACGGGCTTTGATTACAGCTGAAGGACTTTTGCTTTAAAAAGAAATTAAAGATATTGATTGTGTATATGATAAAAATTTGATCACATTTTTATGATCCAATCTCAAGTACACTATTTCTTTTTGTTTCCAATATTTCCATCCATGATATATACGTAATAGAGGTTAGATCAAGGAGTTTTATCATCTTATGACATTATATATCACTATTCATGGCATATGAGCATCCCTTCATTATATTTGTCAAATATAAAAAATTTAAAAATAATATATTTTCTGTTACAACACACTAAGATAAAATACTATACTAATAGGGGTAAGACGTGGACAGGTATTACACTAACAGTAGCATATATGCATTTGTATATATTATTAATTTGAACAGATTAACATATTCAAATTCTTAAAATTAATAGACCTCATTTATAAGCGATGATATTGATCAATATATTGATCATTGCATAATGCAATTTATTATTATTATTTTTATAAATAATTCTATGTCCTTATTTCAATTATATAGTTTTCTAATATAATTAATTAATTACCTAACTCATTTTTCCATAATTTTTAATGTTTTAACTATAGACCAATCATAAAAAAAAAAAAAGAGTTCACACCCCAAAAACTCAGATAAAGTTGCACTTGAATCTTGTGACCAAGCTCTAATTTAATGTTAATTAATCACGTGATTAAGTCCCTAATTTGGTGATTATGCCATATAGGTTATGGTTGATTGGTTGGTACGTGGCATATGGCCATATGGGCCGGTAGAACGAATTAAAATACCTCAGTTCAAAACAACCAAATTCAGAGGTGTGCTTTGACCAGAATTTTATATACAAAATCAAGAAAGCCAAACACGTACTCAACATAGTCAACAATCGGAAATTACACCACCAATGAATCCAGATCGCAACCAATTCAATGCCAGAGACATCTAACACATAATTGAACTCTCAATCGCCCGCGTAAACGAAACACAGAAAACCATGTCCCTCAGGAATTCAAAATTTGCTGACTTTCGATCGACTTTCATAGATTCAAATCAGAACAGTTTTTAGTTCAGGGCAAGTATCACTATATAACACTCCACAATTACACATATACATACACACATAATCACATTCACACACATGGAACCAGTAAACCCAAAAGACTATGCAGATTGCAACTCAGCAGCAACAAACCTTGAACAAATTATCAGCGAAAATAGGATCACCGCCAGCTTGGAGCCTTGATCCTCCAGTTTTGAGAACAAACGTCAATTCAACTTCTCACAACTTTGGAAGACAGAATATAGTGGTGGCATTACTCTTGATCTTACCTCTGCTTTTACTCCATTTGGATAGTACGAAGATCAGCTTCCATGTCACTCAAATCATCATCATCACCGGCATACTTATTTGGATTATACCTGTAGAGACACATAAAGGATATCTTAAAATCATCAAGAAACATGAGCATGCATTCTAGCATCATTTGTTTCAAATGCATATTTCTCTTGGTTGAAGTGGCACATCCATAAGATTATTAAGACAAAAACTCGTTCGCTGCAGAAGATTGAAGCAAATGCCTTTTAACACATAAAAGCTACCCTCAACATTGGAGAAAAGATCTGGAACAAACAACAGAGAAACAAACTATATCTGACCTATACAAAAAAACACACAATTTTTGATCCACTCTAGTGCGAATTCATTCGAATCCCTCATCCCTGTCCATAAATGTAAACCAGCTCCAACAAATTTCAGTGTTGCACGCAAACCAAGGCAAACAGATTTTGAACAGATCCAAAACATAGAAACAAATTAATTCCGACCTATACATTCAGTGAAATCAGATCAAAAAAGATATCCGTCCTTGGACAGATCTTCGAATTTCTTCTTAGCCTTGCCCCAATCCATTGAATTGGATCTTCCCATAGAAAATGGAGGAAGCCAGAAAAATTAATAGATCAATACAAAAACACTGTCACGTATCTGACCTTTCATATCTTTTTTAACTGAAAATCAGACTCTACAATATCAAATGAAATCATGTAGAAAGGTTCTGCTGTAATAATCTTTGTAGCTCCTACTGTACACCAATAACTAAAAGAATGTACCTTAAGAGCTCACACCTGAAAGAATTTCACTCTGGTCCAACGGCCCCTTCGAGTTTAATTCCACTGATGGAGGAGGCGAAGAGCGGGTTTTTCTGAAGCCATATTCAATCTCAAGGACCTTCCATCCACCTCCTGAAACAAAAAACAAAACGCACAAATCCATTCATGTCTTTAACATCATTTCACAATTTGATTGTAGGGATTCAAGTAATGAATGCTAAAATTATACTCACCACTCCATTCATGTCGGCAACAGTAGCCATTGTGACAAACGCAAATCCTCTATTCCTCTTCTTGTTCTTGTTCGCGTTCGTGCTCTAGCAATTGGTCGGATACTGATTATGAATATTTATAGCAATTATGTTACATTATGCACTCGCAAACTTCACACACCAATGTATACCATAATTCAATGCGAAAATGTAAAACAACACAACTAATCATAAAGTGAATCCATACTAAATTGATTCGAGCTACACGGAAATTTTAGCCCATGAATACTATAGCAGCTATACATCATCAAGCTTTCCTAAACAGAACCATACCTTATGGCTTTTGGACTCCTCAACTATACTTCCAAGGAGATCGTGGTACATGAATCCATGTATTACAGTGAGAAACACATCAATTATACTGAGACTTATGATTTATTCAATTCAAGGATAGAAAAGAAAGCTCGTGTTAATGCTTCAAAAAGGTTACCATTTTTTTTTTGATCTAGATCAAAAAGGTTACCATACCATAGCTATTTGATGTCCATTTTCCTGAATTTCTGATATAAGCTTAGATTTTTGTTCCGGAGTGAATGATGCCTTCACGAATTCATTTGCTATACCTACAACTTTTGCAACAGTTGCAACTGCGGCTTCTCTGTCGCCCGATACCAGGAATTTATTGATCCCCATGTTTTGCAGCCTGCCAATCCAGAATGATTATAACATTAGCTAAAATCGACTAACACAACCTTAAATCAATTACAAGAATGCAAAGTACCTTGCAACAATGAAGTTTGCATCATGTCTGAGATTGTCAGATACCTCAATAGCGCCAATGACACCTTTTTCTTCATGGCCAACATAGACAATGGTCTTGGAATAATTTTGAGCAGCAGCCTCAGTAGTTGACTCATGAGGCAGCGCAATTTCCAAACTCTTCAGATTAGACTGCTTTGTGATCTTCCCAAAATGCCCTATTATCCATTTTGAGGATCCAACTGCTACCAATTTACCATCTACTTCTGCTATAGACCCAAAACCAGGCTCTGTTAACTGCTCTCTTGTTGCCAGAATTTTTAGACCTAGTGACTCTACTTTTGATACTATAGCCTTCGCTATAGGATGTGATGTTGTTTTCTCCACTGCAGCAGCAAGTTGTAGAACCTCTAAATCATTGTTATCTGGAGATGTGATGTTGTTCCCTTAGTCAAAGTTCCTGTCTAGAAGTTGACCACAATTAATCTAATGTGTATGCAAAATGAATCATGTAATCAGAAGAGAAAATGGAGGGTATAGTTGTATACTAATTCCACCTTATCAAAAGCGAGAACGTCTACGTTGGCCAAGCGCTCTAAGACATCCCCACCTCTTAAAAGAAGCCCTTGTTTTGCTCCTGAATAATATTTATAAGCTTAGTATACAAAATCAGGCACCAACAATACAATTCAAGGCATCCTGAACAACTAGGTCGGCAATGTGTTTCCTCACGTATGGAATAACCACGCTATTAAGAAAATCATTTGTAGTCAGTTAAGACAAACCAATATTGATGACATCACCTTCTGTGTTCTTCTCCTATTTTAGCTTTTCAATCAATTACTGCTCTATGGTCACGACCTACTCTTGAGCCAGCCATGTATGTGCGCCCAGGCAAGACTTTCCCTTTAAAGCCGGTCACGTTGCAATGAGCAAACACGAATCCCCCATCTCTTGGGTCGGTGTTCTTCCTTGCTTGCGCCGCGATTATGGATTCAGGCTCATTTGGAAGCACATTGATCCTTGTGTTCTGCAAAGATGTGTGATTTAGATTACTTCAGTAGTGAGCAATGGCTCACCTCCAGCAAGAGTGTACACTAGAGAGAGGTTCCTCACATCTACAACATCCCGCATAAACCCAGAAAAACCCTCAATTACATAGAGCAATACTTTCTTCTGGCATTTCAAGTCATGTAATATCCTACGAAACCCTAAATTGTAGAACATACAATTGTTTTGCTTACCTCAAAGCTAGCACCACAAATAAGCACCCAATCGCCCCTTTGAATTGAGAGGCTCCGTGAGCGTCTCCATCATCTGCGGATCCTCGAACAACGGGATCGGGGTGAACAGACCAAGTCAAATCCTCCTTCTTCCGAACCTCCTCCAGGAGCAAATCCTCCATGGAATAGTAGAAATTGGGGGATTTCAACCGGTTCAAATCCTCCGAGAACGGTGGTTCGTGTGGCGGAATCCGTGAATCCATCCATCCGGTGTAGTGCTTGGTGCCGGTCTACAGGCAGATATGGCGGAGGTTAGGGGCGTTCGGAACCACCGCCTTCAACACGTTGGCGAACATCTTGCTGTTGGCCTGGCAATTGGCCTCGTCCGATTCGTGGTTGTTCCAGGTGACGTAGAAGACGTCTGTGACGTCGGTGAAGAAACCGTAGATCGGGGCAAAAGAGAAAAGAAAACAAGATTAAACAAGCAAAAATCACCACAAATCTTAGATCCAATATAGATCGGGAAAGTTCAGCAGTAGCTCTCAAACACAGGTACACAAGCTGTTTTGCAAGTGACAAAAAAGAGAGAAAACCCAAAACGGGAAATATATATGACCGGTTTATAAACAAGCCCGAGCCATATGAAAATTATTTAACTAAACCGGACAAAACAATGTAGAGAAACCCAAATCAAATTCTGGTGCCAAGTCCCACGCCTTCTGGTTGCTCAGCTCCGACTTGACACAAGAAGAAGACTCAGAATTCTTCTACATCCCCCCCTCAAGTTGGAGCTGATGCAAGACCCAACTTGGAGGAGAGGAAAACAGTTTGATTTTCGCTCAAGGCCTTCGTCATCAAATCTGCTAGCTGCAAATTGGTTGGAATGTAGCTGGTACGAAGAAATCCAGATTGGACTCGTTCCCTAGTAAAATGGCAGTCAATGTCGACATGTTTCGTCCGCTCATGGAAGCAAGGGTTAACAGCCAGTTGTTGAGCTGAACGGTTGTCACAGAAAAGAGTCATAGGTAGTGAAATAGGAATCTTCAAATCTCTGAGCAAATAACTCATCCACACCATCTCTGCTGTTGTGACTGCCATACTTCGGTATTCTGCCTCTGTAGAAGAGCGCGAAACCGTTGTCTGTTTTTTAGTCTTCCAGGACACCAAAGCATGACCAAGGAAAACGCAATATCCGGACAAAGAACGTGTAGAAGACAAGCATGCTCCCCAATCAGCATCAGAAAAGCCGGTCACCTTTAAGGAATCTTGCACTGGATAGTGAAGCCCATGTGTGCTGGTGCCTTTCAAATAACGTAAAACATGTAGAGCTGCTTGACAATGAGGAACTCGAGGTTGGGAGACGAATTGACTAAGATGTTGAATACTATATGACAAGTCTGGACGAGTCAGAGAAAGGTACAATAATCTCCCAATAAGCCGACGGTATTTCTCTACATCAGTCAATAAAGCACCTTCATCTAATTTCAACTTCAGGCTGTAGGCAAAGGAAATTTTGCAGCCTTTGCTTCTTCCATACGACAATCCTTGAGAATGTCATTTATATATTTACGTTGACTGATAAAAGTGCCAGAACCATCTCTGTACAGTTCCATACCAAGAAAGTACCTAGCTTGGCCGAGGTCTTTAATAGTAAACTGTGAATGCAAAGCCTGCTTAACATACTGAGCTGCAGATGTGCCAGTCAACAAAATGTCATCCACATAAACCAATAAAACAGTATAATCACCTCCATCTTGCTTGACGAATAAGGAATAATCAGCCTTGGACTGCTCATAGCCCAAACCTAGCAAAAACTGAGTTAATTCAAGATTCCACTGTCTGGAAGCTTGTTTAAGCCCGTACAAAGACCGATCCAGCCTGCACACTTGACCGGGTTTCCCTTTAGTATATCCTTGAGGAATCTCCATGTAAATTTCCTCCTCCAAATGCCCGTGAAGAAAGGCATTGTTCACGTCTAATTGATGTATCTCCCACTGTTTTGCTGTCGCCAAAGCAATGACAACACGAACTGTAGGTAGCTTTGCAACCGGTGAGAAGGTATGTTTGTAGTCTTTACCGAGTTTTTGACTAAAACCTTTCACCACTAAGCGAGCCTTGTATCTTTCTATATCTCCATTAGGCTTGAACTTCACTTTATAAACCCATTTGGATTTAATAGCCTCTTTACCTTGAGGTAATTGAACCAAGGACCAAGTTCCATTTTTCTCTAAGGCTTGCAACTCTTGATTCATAGCTGTCACCCAATGCTCACTTCTGCAGGCTTCCTGAAAACTGTATGGTTCTCTAACTGTCAAAACATTTGCCAATGATGCCAGATATTCCTTCTGAACCGTGTTAACCATATAATCTGCTTGCCAAATGGGAGCATGACGAAGTCTGTCAAACTTCCTCACTGGCTGAATCATAGAAGAAGAAACCGGACTCGGTTGATCAAAAGTTGTAGGACTGCTACTCTCTTCAGAAGTAGCTTCTGCAGTAGGTTCTGGCTGAGGCGACATCATCCAATCTTCCTCCTCCTCATCATCCTAAAGAACCAAATTCTGATTTTGAGAAGTAGGCAATTTAGTTGTCGAAGAAGATGAAGCTTCTTCCTGTATCTGATTTTCTTGTGGTGCTAGGAAAGGAAAAACACACTCATAAAACACCACATCTCTACTCAAGAAAACATTCCCTGTATTCAGCTCATACAGTTTGTATCCCTTTTGATTGGGGGGATACCCAATGAAAACACACCTTCTTCCTCTTGGTGCTAGCTTGTCCTTTACTAGTGGTGTTACTGCAGCATAACACAAACACCCAAATACCCTCAGATTGTCAAAACTTGGCGGTTTCTTAAATAAAATCTCAAAAGGTGATTTCCACTTCAAAATAGATGACGGCATCTTGTTGATGATATAAGTGGCTGCCAATACACATTCTCCCCAAAACTTCTTTGGCAAACCTACTTGAATCCGTAAAGCACGAGCTGTATCAAGCAAATGTCGGTGTTTTCTTTCAACCACACCATTTTGTTGAGGCCTATAAGCCATGGTTCTCTGATGTGTGATGCCCAAATCCACAAACATTTTGTGACACTCTTGATTAACCACCTCTGTGCCATTATCAGACCTGATGACCTTAGGAGACACATTGAACTGGTTCTTCACATTCTTGAAGAAATCTGCTAAAATATTAGGAACCTGTTGCTTATTATGCAACAAAAAAGTCCAAGTAGCTCGAGAGTGGTCATCTACCACTGTCAAAAAATAGTGTGCTCCATTTAGGCAGCCACCTTATATGGCCCCCAAAGGTCCACATGAAGCAAATCAAATATACTAGAAGCATAGCTATCACTAGAAGGGCAAGGCAACTTGTGAAATTTTGCAAGCAAACATGTATCACACATGAAATCCTTATCAAACTGTTTTCCACAACCAGGCAAATGCAACATCTTGCCAACTGACATATGTCCCATCCTCTTGTGAAAGAGATTAAAATTGCAGTTTTCTAGAACATTAAAACTCAATGAACTAGACGTATTATTATCAAAAGCTGAAAAACTCTTTGCTCCTGCTATAGCATCTCCATCAATCCTGAAAAGTCCACCTGAGCTCTTTCCGAAGGCCAACTGCCGTTTACTCATACGGTCAAATAGAACACAAAATTCCTTATGGAAATGAGCACTCAAATCACCATTTGCTACCAGCTTACTAACCGATAAGAGATTGTATTTGAATTCTGGCACTAATAGAACATCTTTCAACAACAAATCTGCATTCAACTGTACATCACCAACTATTTTCACTGTCTTACTTGACCCATCAGGCAAAATTATATGAATTGGATA
This sequence comes from Polygonum aviculare, assembly GCA_934048045.1. NCBI lineage: Eukaryota > Viridiplantae > Streptophyta > Magnoliopsida > Caryophyllales > Polygonaceae > Polygonum > Polygonum aviculare. The sequence goes on from OW204024.1 coordinate 9,237,560, forward strand.
GTTCACTGTATGAGCATTCAATAATAAATCTGGAAAAGACGTCATGTGGTCCGAGGCTCCACTGTCTACAATCCAGTCATTCTGAGTATGTTGTGAAGCAGATAATAAAGGAATAATGTTACCTGAAAAGTGGTAATTGGTTGGTCCTGACTTTGCAACCACACTCATAGCACGTTCTGACTTGAAAGCTTTCATAACTTCCTGACAAGCACTACTGAGGCTGGTCACTGCCTGAACAAGCTGTAGCTGATCAACTCCCATTAGCAGCCACTCTATAGCCTCTTTTTGCTTTCTTTCCTTTGTACCAATCCGGATACCCAATCAACTCAAAGCAATTTTCCTTTATTTGACCTTCCTCTTTGCAATGATAACAAACACGTTTTTCAGATCCCTTGCTCTTTTTGTAATCCCTTTTCTCACCAGAATTTCCAGATCTGTTCGATCCATCCCCTTCTCTGCCATTATCGTAGCTACCTCTGTTGTAATTTCCCTTCGAAAAACCACTTTGATTAGCCATGAAAGCTGCTGGATCAGTTGTGTGAGCATTGTTAGCATGCTTCTGTGCTTCTAGTTGCAACACCATCTTAAAAGCCCAACTCACATCTGGTAAAGGATCCATAGCCAATATTTGACTTTTGGCAGCATCATAATCACTATTCAAGCGAAGGAGAAACTGCATCAGCTTAGAAACATTCTCGGTCTCCCTTATCTTCTTAAAAATACCACAAGTACACTTCTCACACATTCCACAAGTACAGATGGGCAATCCGATCAGATTATCGATTTCATCCCAGCATTTCTTGAGTCGAACGTAATAGAGAGTAACATCACAACTACCCTGGAAAATCTGAGATAATTCCTGCTCTAGACGATAGACTAACGGCCCATTGCTAACATGGTAGCGTGCTGTTGAAGGGTTTCTTGAACAAATAAATTTATATTCAAGACCCCGCTGAGTATAGCGAAGTCAGGATCGTCCACGGGAGTGAGAATAGTGCTAAGAATAGTCGAAAACTACGAAAAGAGAAAACAAAACGAGAACAGAAAAGCTCAGGCTCGACCTGAATAGGGTCGATCTCGACCCTAGAGGGGTCGATCCTGAGAGTAAAAAGGGACGAACGCACACAAAACGCACTCAACCACAAGCAAGAGCTCGAACACGACTTAGGGAGTCGGGATCAAAGCAGAAACGCGAATTTCAATCAATAAAAAGGCAAATCCTAGGGCAAGGGCTACCACAACAACAACCATACATGCTTTTAACAAGAATTCACAACTATCATGCCATCTAGATCATAGAAAAGTTAACTTTCGCAAACAATTCATGCCATTCAATCAACTTTCGCAAATCAAACAACTTTCTACCTATCCTTCAACCTAGGAATATCAACTTTCGCAAATAATCCTATTAGATGTAATCAAGCAACTAACTTTTCACTTTCGCTAAGGTTAATCACAAGACATGCCTCAATTTTCACCAAGGATTTAAGCACAAGATAGGTTAGATTTGATCATCAAGCATTCAAGTCATGAATTCAAGTTTAAAACATGCATGATTGTGTTGGGTTTTTGCCCAACCCTAGAATTTAAGAAGACTACTCACACATAGCAAAGAAGAACAAGGAAGAAGAAGAAGAAGACATGATCAAACCAAACTCAAAATCAAATAAAAACCAAAGATCAATCTTACAAACCTCAAACTTGTCCTCCAAGTCTTCTCTCTAGCAAAGCATCCAAAAATATTCCTAAGCATGAATTGAATTAATTAAAAACCATAGGTTCAACCTCCTTTTATAGACAAAAAGGAGTCCTAATCTATCTAGGAAACACAAACAAAACACCTTCCTAAAATACAAACTAGGAAACTTGCACAAGTAATCCGGATAGAAGAGAAGTCGGTCACGAGGTTCGACCCCCATAGGGTCGATATCGACCCCCTTCAGGGTCGATCCTGAGTCTCTTTTCCTTGCGCTCCAAGTTCGGTCAAATGGCTCGAGATCGACCTCCTTGGGCTCGATCTTGGGGTCGATTTCTTCACTTCTTTTCTTGATTTTGCTTCTCTTTAGCTCTTCTTGTTGGCTCTTCCACTTGAATCTTCCTCCAAGCTCTCCCATCCTCTCCAAGCCTTGCTCCAAACTCGCCTTCAAGCTCCAAAACACCTACAAAACGACACAAAAGCGCGTAGTTTCCGAATCTCAAAGAAATACGAAAACTCATGCAAAAAGACTCAAAAACACAATACACAACTACGAAAAACAACTTAAACTAACCTACCTAGACCCTAAAAATCTACCTAAAATGCGGACATCAAAACACCCCATACTTAGACTTGCTTGTCCTCAAGCAATAATCATGCAAACCAAGACCAATAACACAATCTTCAAGCATAGCCCTTGTCAAAACATTTTAAACACAAGTGAAAAGAAGACAAGTAACTTTAACGTCATCACATATGTATAAGTGTTGGATCGTAAGTCGTTAATGAAGGCGTCCTTAACTGGGTTAAGGACGTCCTTTAGTGCAGCGGAAAATAGACTTAACAGGAAACAAGATAAGAGAATAGACACGAGTACTTATAGAGGAACCCCACTAAGACCAACTAGTCTTATGGGTAAACCTCTACCTCCGTTGGAGGATTTTCAATAGCCGTCCCTTATCTTATTGAGAGTGAGTCCTTACAACTTAGGCGAGTCGTTACACTTCTCTGAGCTAAGCGTCCGTCCTTAGTCTCACTAGTAACACTCCTTTCAACCTAACAAGTAACCTAACACTCTTAGCTATAAGGAAGCTATCACTCACGTCTCTCACGGTTCGTTGTGAGAGACAAACTACAACTCTAATTGATTTGTGGTTTATTTTGGATTTGATGTGGTTGGACTTTCTTTCTCTTGCTTCAAGCTCACTTGATCTTCTTGATCTTCGTTCGTGTTCTTGAATGCTTCGGGAGAGCTTGAGAGAAAGTCTTCAAAGTCCACCAACGCTATGCATACCCTTGGGAGGGTATTTATAGCGAAAGTGGTTCTTGTCCTCTAGCGTCCTCTGAGACTTGGCAGGATCCTTGGGCTTTGATCAACGGTGCGATGAGCCTCTTGAGGAAGTCAACTCTGTTGACGCTTGGGAAGCCTCCGCGTGGGCAGGGGACCATCGTTGGGAAAGCGACGTCTTTGGCATTGTCTACACGTGCCCAGACAAAGGAAACTTCCTTCTGAGGACTAAGGCCGGACGATGATGTAATCATGTTAGGGCGGCCTTGATTTGAATTTGAACCTCGTCCGTATTTTGGCGCGCGTCCCTTCTTGATGAGGACGCCGTCCTATCTTCGCAGGAACTTCGCCAATTACATTCAGCTTTGGAGGTTCTGATGACGTGCGTCCCTACAGCTTAGGGACTGCCGTTCACTTGTTGTCCTTTTCGCTCATGTGCGTCCACTGGACTTACCTGAGATCAACACTTGGACAACTTATCAAATACTTTTGAGTTTGTCATTATCAAAACAAGGGACGATCATTATTGGTTTAAATATTAATGACTGTCGTCCTTAATATCGTCCCAACAATAAGTCTCAAGCTAGGCCATCACAATCCAACCTCACAAGGGATATAAATGTGTTTCTCTCAACTCTCATGTGTTTAGGCTTAACAAATCAACTCTCATCTCAATCTTTATGCAACATCTACTTTATCATTGAGACTTATATCACCAATCTCTCTACCTAGAGAAGTCAAAACACATCAATCTTCATAGGAACTTAGGCTCAATGAAATCTTCATAGAAGACTAATTCGGCCAGGTTGTAATGGGGTTCGGTAATAACATAAGGTAGGGAGTTATTTGGCCATGTGGTGCTAAATTCCGGGAATCAAACTCCTAAATACAACACTTCAAACCAAATCAACTCACTTCTTCTCTTTTCAACACATAACCAAACACTTCATCAATAAAAACTCACACCCATCAATTTCTAACCCAAATTCCCACAATATAACTTAGAAATACTAGGAATTCTTGGCTTTGCACTTAAACATTTTCTTTTTTTTTTCTTTCTTTTTTTTCTTCTTATCTCGAGCCTAGATAGGGTCGAGGTCGACCCCTGGGGGGTCGAACCTGAGAGCTGGTTTACTGGTAAGGGTCGAGATCGACCCATTAGGGGGTCGATCTTGAGTCTAGTTGCTCAAGCTTCTTTACTTCTTTTCTTCAATTTTTCAACAATGTGCAATCCAAGCCAAGAATCCTATTACATTACACCTTAACAAGTTGTTTTCTACCCTTTAACCATGTTACCCCTTTCAAACCCAACCAAAATGCCACTCAACAAAACTCATTCCCAACACATCTAAGTTCAATTCCCGGAATAGGGTCAAGCCAATATAGGCTAGGGATAATTTTTGTGTAGCTTCAAACAAAAGGCCAAGGGTAGAATGGGGTTTCAAGCAAAGATAATTCAAGGTAGGAATGGAAGAATATGGGCTAAAAAAATAAGTTCTTAATCATAATTAACATCCATGAACAATCTCATAGCGGTTTCAAGAAATAGATAACCATATCAATGACAAGAGACATGCATAAAGAGAGCAAAATCACACAAACAAAGAAGAGGGAATCAATGATGTTCTCCCTATAAGGCCAAAATTCTCACTAGGTAAAAAATTTGTTGGATTGCAACTACTTTCACTCAAGACACATATGCTCAATTTCATCACAAGCCACATTCACAATCAAAAGCAACTTCTCATAAACATGGGCTACACAATCCAATTATGCCAAAGGAATTACATGACAAACATGAAAATTAATTTTCATCATAGGACATCTAAGATGGAATGCTCTTCTATCCTAAAACAAACAAACAAGCAAATATTTTTTTGGATTTCTGACATTTTGCAATTTTTTTGGATTTTTGACATTTTCTCAATTTTTTTTTCTTTGAATTTTCAAGATTTTTCTCTTAATCAAACAAACTATCAAACAAGCAAAGCAAACAAACATACAAGGACTCAATTATGTACAACATGCGAGACTCCTCTTCCCCACCCCATACTTAAATCATGCAATGTCCCCATGCATGAAAACACATGAAAAAGTAAAGAAAAAAAGAAGTAGAAGACTCACAAAAACTCTTAGAAGCTTGATTGGAGATGGAGTTCCTCATGGAGGAGGAGGTGGGTCTTGCCTCGTCTTTTTGAGCTCATGTTTGCAACTTAAAGTCCTGCAAAAACATCACAAAAATCCTATCCCAAGCAAAATATATCCTAATCTAATCTAAGGAAGGTTAGAAAATAAAAACAAAAATCTAGAAATAGGAAAATCAAAAATCAAGAAAATAAAAAGGAAAAACTAATCTAGGAACCGGGTTGCCTCCCGTAAGCGCTTTTTTAACGTCATGAGCTTGACGATGGGGGCCTCAACTAGTTGGAGGATGTGAGTGCCAAGGTGGCTCGGATGTCCTCATCGCCACCCCATACTTAGAATGAGAAGAGAGGGTGGAAGAAGGTGTAGAGAGAGGTGTACCACAAAGCATGCAAGTAGAGTGAGAATATTGACCTGTATCAACCGGAGGACGAGTCGGTGTCGAGTGGCCTTGTCCGGAGTCAAGCTTCTCTTGTACGTGAGGTGTGGTCGAACTCGACCCCAGCTGGGTCGTGACTGATCGTGTATGGGCAACATCAAGCCTTAACACCTCGCCTTTCCAAAGGTCCTCTTCCGGATGAAACTTGTTAATGGGGACCACGTCTTTGGACTCCATGATGCCCGCAATAGGTAACCGAAACTCTACCACTTCATCACCAATTCCGAAGGTAAGGAGACCCTTCTTCACATCAACCTTAGCCCCGGCGGTTGCTAGGAATGGTTGCCCAAGGATAATTGGTACGTCGGGATCTTCCGGCATATCCATGACGATAAAATCATTGGGCACGACAAACTTGCCGACTTGGATAGGAAAGTCGTCGACAACACCGGTAGGCTTCACACAAGAACCATCCGCCATGTATAACCTCATGTTCACCGGTACTAATGGCCCCATGTTGGTTTTGGACCAAATTGAGAGTGGAAGCAAGCTAGCACTAGCTCCAAGATCACACAATGCCTTGAAGCGATAAGCCCCAATACCAATGGTAATAGCAAACTTCCCGGGATCACCGAGCTTCTCGGGAAGGTCCAACGACCTCACCTCATCCGTTAGTTCCGACATCGACCGCTTCCTAGATAGAATCTCCTTCAAGAATTTGGTGTAAGCGGGCATCTCATTCAAGGCCTCGGCGAAAGGAATAGAAAGATTCAAGCCTTGAAGCAACTTAACAAAGCGCTTAAACTTTCCTTCCGTCGCGTCCTTGGGCTTCTTCGAAGGGTAAGGAAGTATCTTAGAATGGGAAGAGGAAGGAGTGGGAACGGGAATGAGTGGAGGAGAAGGGTTAGAAGACGGTCCGGGTGCAGAGTGGTCGAGCTCGACCTCATCGGGGTCGATCGCCCCTTCATCCTCATCATTGGCAGTCTCAGGCTCGACCATGGAGGGGGTCGATCTCGACCCTGGTGGGGTCGATCCTGAGATAGCCTCTTTTGCCGTTTGCTTCGATGGATCGGGTAATGCTTTGCCACTCCGAAGGTTCATGGCTCGGATTTCACCATTGCTTGCTCGGCCTCTCGGATTCTCCTCGGGTCGGCCCTGAAGTTGTCCTTGAGGTCGTGGGATTTAAGCCGCTAGATGACCAAGTTGGGAATCAATATTCTTTTTCCATGAGTCGAGGTCTCCCAACCTTGTATCTAGCTCGGTCCGCATCCTCCGCATGAGTCCTTCTTGCAATTCTTGCATCCATGATGGCTCTGCTTGGTACCCGGGAGGTCTATAAGGAGGGGCTCTTTGCTTTTGTGGAGGAGGGGGATAAGCTTGGCCTTGCCCATTGTTATTCCATTGAGAGTAATTGTTGTTGTTCCTCCCCGCATAAGCATTGTTTTGGCCTCGGTAGGGTCCTCGCATATAGTTGGCCTCCGCATATGCCTCGGCAGCCCGAACTTGCTCCACATTTGTACAAGAAGCGGTGGTATGAGATTGAGAACCACATTCTTGACAAGTGGGGGCAACGGACTTGTAGTAACTCACTTGCTTTTCGAGCCGGTTGATCTTATCTTGCATGAATTGGAACTTCACATCTTGATCAATTGGCTCGCTATTCGGATCATAAAGCTTCTTTGATTGAATCCGGATGGGTTGTTGGGTCCCATACATGGCATCATAGTTGGTGAGTTTGTCCAAGAGAGCCCATGCCTCATCGGGATCCATCTCAATGAAACCGCAATCGGTGTGAAGATTGATGCGGTCCTTGGTGGCGGCATTGATCCCTTGGAAGAATATCTCTTGAAGCACATAAGGAGGTTGTCCATGAGTAGGACATTGCCGAAGAAGCTCCTTGAATCTCTCCCAAGTCTCAACAAAAGTCTCATTAGGAAGTTGATGATAAGAAGTGATGCGCTTCCTTAGCTCGGTAGTCTTGGCCGGTGGAAAGAACTTCGTCATGAACAAGTCGTGCAAAGCTTTCCATGTAGTGATGGACCTAGCGGGTAGACTTTCGAGCCAATGAAGTGCCTTCCCGGTTAGAGACCACTTGAAGGCCTTGAGGAGCACATATTCGAGTGACACGCCATCGGCGGCGATGGTGTCACAAAGATCGGTGAAGTTTTTGATGTGCTCCATAGGGCATTCGGATGTCTTGCCTTCATATTGAGACCTCTTGATGAGAGTGATGAAGTGGGACTTGATCTCAAAGGCACGCTCAATCGCCGGGAGCACTATAGCGGACTCGGGAACTCTAAGCTCCGGATGCATGTATTGCTTAGCGTTCCTCGGAATAGCATCTAGTTGTTGTTGGAGACGGGCAGCAACCTCTCTCTCTCGGGCAGCAACCTCTCTTTCTCGATGCAAAGCAGCATCTTGAGCAGCACGCTCCATTTGCATACGCTCCATCTGAGCACGGAGTTGTTCCATCTGTTGAGCAAGAGCCTCAGCGTCGGCCATTGCTCGTCGTTCTCGTAGCCTGCGATGAAGGGTTCTCTCTATTTCAGGATCAAAAGGAAAATAGTCGATTTTCCTTCGTGAACTAGAGGGCATACACCTGCAATCATAAACACAAGAAAACGAATCAGTAACACACAAGGGGTATGGGCTATTCCCAAACCCAAATATCAACTAAACTCGGCTCTATTGCACACTCCCCGACAACGGCGCCAATTTGTTGAAGGGTTTCTTGAACAAATAAATTTATATTCAAGACCCCACTGAGTATAGCGAAGTCAGGATCGTCCACGGGAGTGAGAATAGTGCTAAGAATAGTCGAAAACTACGAAAAGAGCAAACCAAACGAGAACAGAAAAGCTTAGGCTCGACCTGAATAGGGTCGATCTCGACCCTAGAGGGGTCGATCTCGACCCTAGAGGGGTCGATCTCGACCCTAGAGGGGTCGATCCTGAGAGTAAAAAGGGACGAACGCACACAAAACGCACTCAACCACAAGCAAGAGCTCGAACACGACTTAGGGAGTCGGGATCAAAGCAGAAACGCGAATTTCAATCAATAAAAAGGCAAATCCTAGGGCAAGGGCTACCACAACAACAACCATACATGCTTTCAACAAGAATTCACAACTATCATGTCATCTAGATCATAGAAAAGTTAACTTTCGCAAACAATTCAAGCCATTCAATCAACTTTCGCAAATCAAACAACTTTCTACCTATCCTTCAACCTAGGAATATCAACTTTCACAAATAATCCTATTAGATGTAATCAAGCAACTAACTTTTCACTTTCGCTAAGGTTAATCACAAGACATGCCTCAATTTTCACCAAGGATTTAAGCACAAGATAGGTTAGATATGATCATCAAGCATTCAAGTCATGAATTCAAGTTTTAAACATGCATGATTGTGTTGGGTTTTTGCCCAACCCTAGAATTTAAGAAGACTACTCACACATAGCAAAGAAGAACAAGGAAGAAGAAGAAGAAGAAGACATGATCAAACCAAACTCAAAATCAAATAAAAACCAAAGATCAATCTTACAAACCTCAAACTTGTCCTCCAAGTCTTCTCTCTAGCAAAGCATCCAAAAATATTCCTAAGCATGAATTGAATTAATTAAAAACCATAGGTTCAACCTCCTTTTATAGACAAAAAGGAGTCCTAATCTATCTAGGAAACACAAACAAAACACCTTCCTAAAATACAAACTAGGAAACTTGCACAAGTAATCCGGATAGAAGAGAAGTCGGTCACGAGGTTCGACCCCCATAGGGTCGATATCGACCCCCTTCAGGGTCGATCCTGAGTCTCTTTTCCTTGCGCTCCAAGTTCGGTCAAATGGCTCGAGATCGACCTCCTTGGGCTCGATCTTGGGGTCGATTTCTTCACTTCTTTTCTTGATTTTGCTTCTCTTTAGCTCTTCTTGTTGGCTCTTCCACTTGAATCTTCCTCCTAGCTTGCCCATCCTCTCCAAGCCTTGCTCCAAACTCGCCTTCAAGCTCCAAAACACCTACAAAACGACACAAAAGCGCGTAGTTTCCGAATCTCAAAGAAATACGAAAACTCATGCAAAAAGACTCAAAAACACAAGACTCAACTACGAAAAACAACTTAAACTAACCTACCTAGACCCTAAAAATCTACCTAAAATGCGGACATCACGTGCACAAATCTCATCCCAAAGAGCCTTAGAGGAATCCACATACACAAACGTACCTGCGATCTCTACGCTCATGGAGTTCAAAATCCAGCTTGTCACCATAGAGTCACAACGCCTCCATCGACTCTGCTCGGTGTTCCCTGACTTCGGTAAAAGTTGTGAGCCGTCGATGAACCCTAGTTTCATCTTCGAAGTCAAGGCGCGCTTGATTTGCTTGCTCCACGGTAAGAAGTTCTTACCATCAAAGGGAAAATTCGTGAGAACCATCCCTGGATGATCGGAATTCGTAAGCATGAGTGGATCCACCATCATCTCCACTCGATTATCCTCCTTCTCCTTGCTCACAGCACCAGTCGTCATGATCGAACTCAAAAATTCAGATCAAAAACCCCAAAACCTCAGCAGAGAACAGAACAGCGATTTTGGTAAGGGAAAAGAAGATCTAGGTTTCCGATTGCTCTGATACCATGAATAAACCGTAGATCGGGGCAAAAGAGAAAAGAAAACAAGATTAAACAAGCAAAAATCACCACAAATCTTAGATCCAATATAGATCGGGAAAGTTCAGCAGTAGCTCTCAAACACAGGTACACAAGCTGTTTTGCAAGTGACAAAAAAGAGAGAAAACCCAAAGCGGGAAATATATATGACCGGTTCATAAACAAGCCCGAGCCATATGAAAATTATTTAACTAAACCGGACAAAACAATGTAGAGAAACCCAAATCAAATTCTGGTGCCAAGTCCTACGCCTTCTGGTTGTTCAGCTCCGACTTGACACAAGAAGAAGACTCAGAATTCTTCTACAGTCGGTGAGAGGCGAGAGCTTCGCGATCGCGTATTCCTCGTCGGATACGTCGCACTGAAGGTACTCGATCGGGTAGTCAAAGTTCCACCACGGCCGGGGACGGCGAGCGATGCCGTAGACCTTCCATGGACCGCCCGGGGTGTCGGAGAGAGGGAGGATCTCGGCGAGGCTGTTTCCGACGATTCCGGTCACGCCGATCACCAATCCTACGCTCTGGAAGCTCTTCGGGGCGTCATCCTCGTCGAATTTCTTCTGCAGAAAAGAGAGGAGGAGAACAGGGAGATGAGATCAAAGATTTGAGATTTTAATTGAAGAAAACCTCCGTCCGTCCGTCCGTCCGTCCGTCTCCAACGGTTGGAATTTTGGGAGCGGATGTGGGCATCGATTGGGATTTTGACATAAGCTTCCCTCCGTCTGCAACGGCCCCAAGGAGGAGAAAAGAAAAACGTCAATTAGGCATATTGATTAGTCATCAAATTAATTGAGGTGTAATTAACAATATAGCAATCAACGACTCTACGCATTCGGCCTCATCAATTGTATTAAACGGGGTATATAGAAAACCCATTATCTAAATAAAATTAAAGGCAGACCACATGAAAACCTTAGGATAGTGATAAAATGATGAGCATTCATTGCGGATTCCGACTATAGTTTATAGTATTATAGATTGATGATGATAATATTTTTATGATATTACAATTTCAACCTTTTTAATTACCCTCTTCATTATTGTGAAGATTACCACTTAAACTTTTTAAATAGAGAAATTTATTTTTCTAGTCCTTGGTCTCAACTTAATACTTTTAAATTAATAATATAGTTATTTGAAAAAGATAGAGGAATTTATCTCTTTTACTACTTAAAAAGTTAATTTCACAATTGATTATACTAACACTAAAATGAATTAGAACCCTAAAAATATAATTAATTATAAAAATTTTAATATAAACAATAATAAGTAGTGTTTCTTTAATTACAACGGTACAAGTGAATAAATATTCAAAACCTTTCATTTATTAATTGTCAAAATATTTAACATCACTAAGTTTGTGTCACTACTCACTAAGTTTGTGTACGTCATGACATTCATCCTTTACCTTTAATTACCTTTGTCAATATATTTCTAAGAATGCTAATCACCTAATGTCATATGTAAAAATAATATCATATATGACATCAAAAGATAAAAATAAATAATATATATATAAGATTCTCTACAAAATAATTGAGTACAATGAGAACAAATATCCTTCTTTGATGTATCAAAATGTGAAACGAAAGTAAATGTACTACAAAAATAATTTATGACTTACCATTATGAAATAAATTCACCTTTAACTTATTCAACTGAATTATTTGACTATTCAAAGGTTTACTAATGTAATATACAAGTGACTGTAATTTACTTTATAAGGCTAAAAACTGACATGTTTATAAAGAAAAAGTATAAATCTGAGTTCAGTATATTAAGTAAATAATTTAGACCATATCATATACTCCCTCTGTTTCCAATAGATTGTCCACATTTGCCAATTTCACAGTTTTTAAGAAAGACACGTGTATTGATCTCATAGAGTGTAAATATAGTTTTGGGACACTTGTCTCAATCCCGCCGGAAGAGTAAAGATTATGGACCCATACAAAAGTAAATTTACCCTAATATCCCTACCACAAAAGTAAAGGCTTTCCATCTTCTACACTCAGCCCAACTCCTCCCTCACCAGTCACCTCCCACAAAGTCCGTCTGCAACTCCGCCGGCAACGTGGTCTCCCTGGACCTCTCCTCCTTCAACCTCGCCGGCGAGTTCCCCACCGTCCTCTGCCGCCTCCCCTGCCTCTCCTCCCTCACCCTATTCAACAACAACATCAACGGCACCCTCCCTCCGTCCATCTCCGACTGCTCCTCCCTCTCCCACCTCGACCTCTCCAACAACCTCCTTACCGGACAACTCCCTCACACCCTCCCGGACTTGAGTTCACTGGTGCGGCGGACTTGAATTTTTCTGGTCAAAATCCGAGATCTGAATACTTGCCTTAAACATTTACATAGATCTAAATAAAATTGATGAGATTATTTGAAAAATTAGTGAAAGAGTAAAGATTGAGAGCTTGGAAAAGTCCACAATGAAAATACAGAAGTTGGAATTGAAATTTTGGGTGTACAGAGAATAAATCGAGACATTGATGATGCAAAAGAGTGGTTTTAAAATACTGAGGTTGGTTTTTTTCTATCAATGGAGGAGGGATTTAGAAAAATGGGTTTTTTTTTTGGTCCGGAGAAAAATGGGTTGTTGATGCTACATGAAAATCAATGTGTTTGTAAAATCTAATGAATGTACGTGGGTGGAGAAAGAGAGGGGAGGAGAGAGGGATTAAGAAGAAATAAATGGTTCTTGAGGTAAACTTTGTGGTTGTATGAGGGTAAAATGGGAAGAAGAATGTGATATAAAGGGAAAGTATTAAAGATGGACAATCTTAATGAAACGCCCGAAACGGAAAGGCGGACAATCTTTCGGAGACGGAGGGAGTATGATATACATAAAATTTAATGTTATATATAATTTGACAATTAAAAGAGTACGCACGGTCATCATACTCTAGTTATAGTATAAAAAAAAAAAGAATTGCTTTGAATTGAATAATTTAATATTTTATCTATCCAGAGGATAGCCACCACTAAATTCATATAAGAGGCCAACCAATTACCTACTGGGTTGAGTCTGGCTTTTGACCAGTTTCTTTGTCCCGAGCGATTCTAGGGTTCTGTCTGCCGTATGAACAGTACCTCTTTCCAGTGAGTTTCCGCCCCTGTTCCGCCTCTGTTCCGCCTCCGTTCCGCCTCCGTTCTTCTTCCTTTCTGCAATTGGCTCTCCTTAGCTATGGAATCTTTGTCGGAGGCTTGTGAAAACTTGAACTTGACCGCCAAAGAACATCGGGTTGTTGAGTCGGTGATCGATAACAACGGTTGGCCTGTCGATCGGTTCGGTTTGTGCTTAGTTGGCAGGTTTATTGTCCCTAAGAAGCCTAATATTGGTGCTCTTCGTAATACTATGAGATCAATTTGGAAGCCAAAAGAAGGTTTAGCTGTGAGAGAAATTGGTTCAAACCTCTTCATTTTCCAATTCTTCTGCTCACATGATCGTCAAAGAGTGATTGATGGGTGTCCTTGGTCCTTCAATGATCAACTACTCTTGCTGAAAGAATTTGACGGGTCCGAAAAACCTTCTGAGGTGCGCATCTGTTCTGCCCCGTTTTGGATCCAAGTTGGGGATATTCCACTTGGACTGTGTTGTAAATCGGTCGCTACTGCCATGGGTAATCATATTGGAGATTTTTTAGGGTTTGATGACTCTGACTCTCTTGGCCTGGATGCCATGATGCGCATAAGAGTGGCAGTTGACATTTCTAAGCCGTTGGTCCGTGGAGTGCATCTTCGTATTCAGGGAAAGACTACTTGGTTTGGGGTTAAGTATGAGCGCCTTCCTATTTTTTGTTTTCTCTGTGGCATGGTTGGTCATGTTGTTATCAACTGTACTCCTGGGGAGCTATCTGGCTCTGTGGATCGTATTCGGCAGTACGGTCCTTGGTTGCGCGGAGCTCCGTCTTGGGGTAAATCTCGTCTTGGTGTTGATGAACAAGATCGTGAGCAAGAATGGTTTGATAATCTTCGTAGTCGTTCTTCAGTGCCCGTCCCACCCTCTTCTGATGCTTCATCTGATGTTGTTGTTGAAACTGTTGTCAGTGGCACTGGCCTGGTTCCTTTGGGTTTTCCTTCGGTTCAATCTGACGTTGCTAATGGTTCTGAATTTGACGAGCCCATGTCAGAAGTGATGCCTTCTCCTGCTTCTGCCCAGCAGTTCTCTTCGAGTCACAAGCGCCACTTTGTTCATATTCAGAGAGATTCTTCTTTGAAAGATTCTCTCTCTCCTTCCCCTTGTGTTACCTTGGGTAAGAGGACCAATTTGGATAGTACTCATCTGGAATTGGATCTTGAGGTTGCTTCCCCTCCTTCTCAGAGACGTAAGCTTGATAATTGTCTTCCCTTGGTTGATACGGAACTTATTTCAGTAGCGGGCGTTGGGTCTCTCCAACCCCGCGAACATCAATGAAAATCTTTAGTTGGAACTGCCGGGGTTTGGGCAATCCCCGGTCTGTTCGGGCACTCCGTGATTGGTGCTGGAGACTTCGCCCTGATGTTGTTTTTCTTATGGAAACAATGATCGCTGGAAAGGCTCTTGAAAGAGTTATGAGGTCTTGTGGCTTTACGCAAGGCTTATGTTTGGACAGCATTGGGACTTCAGGTGGTATTGGTTTTTGGTGGAGAGATGTTGATATTAGAGTAGTTTCTTATTCTGCCCATCATGTTTTTGCCCAAGTTGAATCGCCTTCCCTCGAGCAGTGGAATTTGGCTGGTATTTATGGTTGGCCTCGCAAGGAAGATAAAAAGAAAACTTGGGCTCTTTTGAAGCAGGTTTTTCTTCTTTCTAACAACTCTGTTTTGCTTTTTGGTGATTTCAATGAAATATTGTCTCAAGATGAAAAAGAAGGAGGCGTTCCTAGATGCCAGGCTGATTTAGATGCATTTCACCAGGTTATGGACTTCTGCTCTCTTCGTGACTTAGGTTTTGTCGGTTCTAAGTTCACATGGCAAAAAGGCAGGGAGTCTAGGACTTGTATTCGTGAACGCCTTGATCGTTTCCTTGCTTCATCTTCCTGGTGTTCTATTTTCCCTGAAGGCAGGGTTAGTGTTTTTCCTCGGACTGTTTCTGACCATTCCTTACTCTTGTTGGACACTAACGCTGGTCGTCATCGTTCTTCTAGGGGAAATCGGCCGTTCAGATTTGAGACCTTGTGGCTAAATCACGAGCGTTGCAAGGAAATTGTACAAGAACAATGGACTTATATTGCTGGCGGTCCTTCTGAAAAGTTACAAGCTTGTGCTACTGAACTTTCTTCGTGGGCTCGTCTTGAATTCAAACATCGAAGGAAGCGTATTGTTGATCTTGAAAACAATCTGAAACTTCTACAATCTCTTCCTCCTTCCGGGGATGTTTTGGAAAAGGGCTTGCTTATTTCTTCTGAGCTTGACTGTCTTTTGAAAGATGAAGAATCTTTTTGGCATGTTAGAGGGAGAGTGAATGAGCTGCATGATGGTGACCGTAATACTGCCTATTTTCATCGAAAAGCTTCTCAAAGGAGGTCTCGCAATTCCATTACTTCTCTTCTCGATGCTAATGGTAATCTTATTGATTCTGACCAGGAAATTGAAAATACTGTGGTCGGCTTTTTTGCTGATTTGTTTGCTTCTGAGGGCTGTTTTGATGTTGATGAGGTTTTGGAGGGTATTTCTTCTTCTGTCACAGCTGAAACCAATTCTTGTCTTCAAAGATTGCCCTCTGCTGATGAAGTTAAAGAAGTTTTATTCTCAATGCACCCGACAAAGGCGCCTGGACCCGATGGTATGCATGCTATCTTCTTCCAACGATTTTGGGATATTGTGGGCGAGGATGTGTCTGAGATGATCCGTTCTTGGTGGAGGGGGGAATGCAGGATTGATAGTATTAATCATACTGTTATTTCTCTTATCCCAAAGGTAAAAGAGCCACATTCTGTATCCGATTTCCGTCCAATCAGCTTATGCAACATCACATACAAGATTATTTCCAAAATGCTTGCCAACCGCTTGAAAGCAATATTACCATCTATCATTTCTCTTGAACAAAGTGCTTTTGTTGCTGAAAGAAGCATTATTGATAATGCACTTATCGCTTTAGAGTTATTCAACCATTTCAAGAATAAGCGGGCTGGTAAGATGGGTTTTCTATCTCTGAAACTTGATATGAGAAAGGCTTTTGATAGGATTGAGTGGGTTTTTCTTGACAGCATTATGAGGAAGTTGGGTTTCTCTGATTTCTGGTGCAACAAAATTATGGAATGTGTCTCAAGCGCTACTTTCTCTTTCAAGATTAATGGCCAGGTCCGTGGTTTTGTTTCTCCCACTCGTGGTCTTCGTCAAGGCGATCCCATCTCGCCGTTTCTATTCATTTTATGTGCTCAAGCTTTCTCTTGCCTCATTGACAAGGCTGTTCGTGATGGTTCTATTCATGGTGTCTCGATTGCAAGGGATGCTCCTAAGAACTCTCATTTGTTTTTTGCCGACGATTGTTTGCTATTTTCTAGAGCTACTCCGCAGGAATGCTCTAAAATTGCTGACTTGATCAGTCTTTATAGAAGAGCATCGGGCCAATTGGTTAATTTTGACAAGTCGGAAGTCTCTTTTAGCAAAAATACTTCAGTTCAGGCAAAGCAGGTGGCTACATCTCTTTTGAGTGTTTCTGTAGTCGATCGTCATGCCCGTTATCTTGGTCTCCCTACAATCATTGGCCGCTCCAAAAGAGTGGTGTTTGAAGGCATTAAAGATCGCATCTGGAAGAAAACTCAAGGGTGGAAGGAGAGACTTCTTTCTCAAGCTGGCAAGGAAGTCTTGATTAAATCTGTCCTTCAGAGTATCCCATCATATGTCATGAGTGTTTTTAAGCTTCCTGATAGTATCATCTCTGATATCCATGGCCAGTTAGCAAGATTCTGGTGGGGTTCTTCTGATTCTAAACGTAAAATCCATTGGCAACGATGGGAGTTACTTTGCAGGCCCAAGCAGAAGGGCGGCATGGGCTTTAGGAATCTTCAAGTTTTTAATGATGCTATGCTTGCAAAACAAGGTTGGCGATTATGTCAAAATGATCACTCCCTTGTTTTTCGTGTTTTACAAGGTAAATATTTCAAGCGTAGATCCTTTCTTGATTCGTATTTGGGTCCGACTCCTAGCTACTCTTGGCGCAGTATTTGGGGTGCTAAGCCACTTCTTCTAGAAGGTTTGGGCTGGCGTGTAGGAAATGGCAAGAGTATTTCTGTCTGGGATGATAGATGGTTACCTGGCGAGGGTCGGGCTGACCCCCCTATATTGCAATCATATTCTGATGTTGATCTCCAGGTTTCTGATCTCATTGATGAACAAGACTGTCGGTGGCGTGTTGACGCTTTGGGCTCAAATTTCTGTGAGGCTGATATTTCTCGAATCATGTCCATTCCTCTTAGTATTCTCCTTCCGGATGACAAGTGCATTTGGTTTCCTGATCATAGTGGCATTTACTCAGTTAAAACTGCATACTGGCTTGGTTGTTGTGGGCATGAGTCCAATTGGCATGCTGTATTAACTGGTGCACAAGCTGGCTTGTTTAATTGGATCTGGAAGTTGAAGACACTTCCTAAGGTGCGTCTATTTGCTTTTCGGGTTCTCTCAAACTCTCTCGCTGTTGCTGATTTATTGTTTAGGCGTCATGCACTGGTTTCTCCTATTTGCTCTAGATGCAATGCTGATGTGGAGTCAATCTTGCATGCTGTCCTTCTCTGTCCATTTGCTAGAAGTGCTTGGTCTGGCTCTTCTATTTATTTATCAGCTTTGAGTTTGTCCCACTTGTCTTTGGAGGACCTATTGGTGGGTTTGCACTCTACGGATGGGCTTTCAGGGCTTTTAGATTTCTTTGCTCATGCCTGGATTGCTTGGACTATCCGGAATCAGGCTCTATTTCAGCCAATTCCCCCTAACGAAGATCTTCTAAGAGAAGGCTTCATGCGCCTTATTCGGGATTTCTCTACTCAATCGGGGTTTAGTAATTCTTCTTCTAAAAGTGGCTTAACTCCTACGGCTACTTGGTCTCCCCCCCCTCTAGGTCGTATCAAAGTCAATACCGATGCATCAGTTTCTTCTGACGGTTGGATTGGGCTGGGTGCAGTAGCGCGTGACTCTTCTGGGGTTGTTCTTTGGGCTGCAGTTTGGCGTTTTCAAGCGGCTTGGAGTGCTCGTACTGCTGAGATCATGGCGGCTATTTATGGTCTTCGGGAAGCTCGTTGTCATGGAAATATTCAAGTTACTCTTGAATCCGATGCCTTGGTCGTTGTCAACAATATCAAAGCTGGAAATTCTTCTTTCTCTTATGACCACCTTTTGTTTAATGATGTCAAGTCTATTGGCTCATCTTTTGAATTTTTTGATTGTGTTCATGTGGGTCGTAAGGGCAATGCTGTTGCTCATTTTCTAGCTAGGATTGTTCCCCTTAATGGGGTTTCTCAGGTCTTTGTTGAGGATCTTCCTCTTGGTTGTAATGCTCTTGTAAATTTGGATATTTGTTAATATAATGCAGCCTTTGTTTCAAAAAAAAAAAATAAAAAAAATTACCTACTGGGTTGGGGAAACAAGTAACAATGCATATGTACAAAAAGAGGAATTCTAATGAAACATGAACTGTTGTGATCACGTGCAAAATAATACAAAACCATGTACGATTCTCCGTCTTTCACGGTGATGATTTCATTAAGAATTTGAACGTTTTAATTGGTCAATATTCTACCATTGATTTAAGTATGTGTCGTATAATTTACACAAAACTATTTTCAAGGAATACCTAGGATTCCCTCGATCAAAGATTTGACAAACACTTTATAGCCATACATTTTACTATACCCAAGACCAACTTAGCTATATAAACACACCCCTACTCTCTATTGTTCATTCATAAGGCAAACAAACCAAAAAAAAATAGTATACAAAACACAAAATACAAAATGAAGCTTAATCCTCATGCCATTGTGTTTTTCTCAGTAGTCATCTTTCTCCTCTTAAAACAATCGCTTTGTTTTGATAATAATGTAGCAAAGAGAGAGCTCCGACAAACTAGAACTCATTCACAGATTGCACTAAAGAAAGCAATGGTAGAAAGACGGGCAAAAATGCGTGCAGAAAGGCATGCCGAGAAGGAGTATGGAAAGTATTTGCATAGATATGAGAAGGGACAAATTAGGGGCCACAAGAAGCAGTTTAGAGCAGAATATAAAGATGCAAAGCGAGGCATTCACCATAACAAGCTGATGTTCAAGAACCAGCATAAACATGCAAAGGTAGATTTGAGGCACCAAAAGGATGCTGATAAGTACGAACATAAAAGATTGAAGGGACAAATACATGCCCGCAACCAAGAATGCAAGGAAGAGGTTAAAAGGGAGAAGGCACAAGAGAAGGCCGAATATCAGGAGGAGAAGGCTGAAACTAGACTCGAGAAGCAAGGCTTGAAGGCCCAACGGGAGAAGGAGAAGGAAGAAGTCAAAGAAGAGAAACAAATGTTAAAGACCCTAAAAGAGAAGGAGAAGGAAAAAATTAAACAGGAAAAGCAACAAGTAAAGCAAGATAAAAAAGAAGAAAAGATGATAGAGAAACAAGTGAAGGAAGAACAAAAACAAGCAAAGAAACAAGCAAAGGAAGAAAAAAAAGAAGAAAAGAAGATGGAGAAAGAAGAAAAGAAGATGGCGAAAGAAGAAAAGAAGCTAGAGAAGGCCCAAAGCAAGGGGAAGGTTTAGAAGTAGAGAAGGATCAAGAGAAGGAAGAGGAAAGAGAAACCAATAAACAGATGAATGAAATATGTTCATAGGCGGTTGAATAATTGGAACATTTTAAATTTATTACTATTAGTTGAAATAGCAGCAAATATTTGTTTAATCTTTACTTTGTGTAGGTTAAAAGAAGAATAAATTGAAATTTAATGTTAATATTCTTATTCATTTGTTTTGCTAGTGCGAACATTGGTTTTTGGTTTTTATTTTGCTTTTGATTTAGCTTTTAGCTTTGGGTTGGACAAGTGAACATCAACTTCGACTAATGGTTGTCATTGTCAAAAGCTTCATACCTTAAAAAGGATGTACAAACAATTTAATTTTAGAAGATATTGAAATTACTGGATTGTGAAAAATATAAAAATTTAAGCAACTTTAGAAGGTTCACTTTGATAGCATACCAAGAAAAGCTAAAAAGGACTATCGAGGGCGGCTAATTGCATGTTACAAACAATTTGAGCCTGTAAGTATGAACTCGAAACCCAGTTTGAACCTGTTTAGGAAAATCTGAAATATTCTAGGCTAGGGTCGGGTCAAAGGTGGTATGCTATTTAGGATCTCCACTACATTCTTCGTCTTCTCCTGCTATCAAGTGCGGCCTCCACCGCTGCAATTGCTTCAACAGAAACCGATCTGAAGGCTCCGATGGCGAGCTAGACGCTGCTAAGGCATACGATTTCCTCAAGGTAAGAGCTCTTCGATTTCAGTGCCAAATTTCTTTATCTTGTTCTTGTGAATTGCTGAATTCAGCTTTGCTTCTTCCCTATGCATGTAGAGCTTGGTAATGTGTGCAAATGTTAGTGAGGAACGTGTTGGTGGGCACCGCGAAGATAGTTGAGAGGAACGGAAAAGGAGGTAAAAGGAACTGATAGTAATAAGCCAAAATAAGTGGAGTCGGAGAATAACACAAGTCGGGATAGATATCGATATTATTTTTTATTGTCAAATGGGGTGTGGATCGGTAAGATTTCTCCCTTCTGATGCCTTTCTTTCATCCCTCGAGATCCGATTCGTGATGATTAACTCCGTAATGCTAGATGATCCGGTGTTATGCTCAATTGTGTCGTTTTTTTATAAGAATTGGATAGAGGCTATGATCTTAGTGAAACTGAATTCCGCACACAATTTCAATTAAGTAGAAATTTGATTCTTAGGGTTTAATGTACTATTCTCTTACTTTCCGAACTGTTTTGTTTTGAAGTTTCAGGAAATAGCCTGTTGGAATTGTTGATGATTGTTCATGTTTTAGTGGGACATTGAAAGGGTCAAGTACCTCTAACCTTCACGATGAGCAACATATAGACAGTGCAAATTCTTAGGAGAAGAGGCAACATTTGTGTATCAGTGTTATAACCGGCCATTCGTCTTTGATTCTATGCACACAACAAGGTTTGCAATTCCATCATCTTAGTTTGATTAATGCTTTTTCTATTTGTGATGTCAAGATTAGTCTCAGCTTGCAAAATTTGTTGGAGATGATATGATTTTTTTATGCTTTTATTTTCCAGATATTGTTAGGATTCTTCTTTAAGGTTTTTCCCTTTTATTAAGTTTGTAAATCGACTGTAATAGGAAGTGATTCAGTTTTGGCCAATTTAGTTCTTTTTTCTACTACATATTTGATTTTGCTCTTGATGTTTCACTGGCTTCAATAGGTGTGAAACTACAGATGGATTTTCTACAACGAGTTGTACCTGGTAATACAATTATCTAATTTATCATTTATTTTATCTGGATTTTGAATTTGGTTGCTTCTATTGTTGCTTTGAAAGTCTGTTTTGAATACAATCCACAACCCAGCAAGTGATTACCAAATTTATACATAGATGTGCATGAGAATCGTATCTAATCAAATCAGGTACAACCACAATTTAAGTGTGTGGGGTTTTCCAATTTCTGTGCGTTGATTTGTTACTGATTGTTGAAGGCACACTTTTTGTTTTTGGATCCAGTTTTCAATGACTCAACATTTCCGGGGTTCGGCAGCAGGTGTCATTTAAACACTGCCAGGAGTTTTCTTCTTCTATGATATATCTTCAATTGTTGGATCGTAAGTCAGTTAATGAGGGCGTCCTTAACTAAGTTAAGGGCGTCCTTTAGTGCAGCGGAATATAGATTTAACAGAATACAAGATAAGTGGACACAAATATTTATAGAGGAACCCCACTAAGACCAACTAGTCTTATGGGTAAACCTCTACCTCCTTTGGAGGATTTTCAATAGCCGTCCCTTATCTTATTAAGAGTGAGTCCTTACAACTTAGGCGAGTCGTTACACTTCTCTGAGCTAAGCGTCCGTCCTTAGCCTCACTAGTAACACTCCTTTCAACCTAACAAGTAACCTAACACTCTAGCTATAAGGAAGCTATCACTCACGTCTCTCACGGTTCGTTGTGAGAGACAAACTACAATTCTAACTCTTTGTGGTTTGTTTTGGACTTGATGTGGTTGGACTTTCTTTCTCTTGCTTCAAGCTCACTTGATCTTCTTGATCTTCGTTCGTGTTCTTGAGTGCTTCGGGAGAGCTTGAGAGAAAGTCTTCAAAGTCCACCCCCGCTATGCATGCCCTTGGGAGGGTATTTATAGCGCAAGTAATTCTTGTCCTCTAGCGTCCTCTGAGACTTGGCAGGAGCCTTGGTCTTTGATCGACGGTGCGATGAGCTCCTTGAGGAAGTCAACTCTGTTGACGCTTGGGAAGCCTCCGCGTGGGTAGGGGACCATCGCTGGGAAAGCGACGTCTTTGGCATTGTCTACACGTGCCCAGACAAAGGAAGCTTCCTTCTGAGGACTAAGGCCGGACGATGATGTAATCATGTTGGGGCGGCCTTGATTTGAATTTGAACTTCGTCCGTATTTTGGCGCGCGTCCCTTCTTGATGAGGACTCCGTCCTATCTAGCGCAGGGACTCTGCCAATTACGTTTAGCTTTGGAAGTTCAGGTAACGTGCGTCCCTACAGCTTAGGGACTGCTGTTTACTTGTTGTCCTTTTCGCTCATGTACGTCCTCTGGACTTTACCTGAGATCAACACTTGGACAACTTATCAAATACATGTGAGTTTGTCATTATCAAAACAAGGGACGATTATTATGGGTTTAGATATTAACGATTGACGTCCTTAATATCGTCCCAACAATTTCCCCCTTTTTGATGATGACAAACTCTTTCAAATAATGCACACCGAAGTAAAGCTTTTAGCATGAGAACTACACTTGATTTTCTTTTCAGCTTAGGTTGGCATGCAACACTGTCTTTTAAGTGCGTCCTATTTTGTTCTTAACTAGCGTCCTTTGGACTTGGTCGAAATTCCCCCTAAACACATGCTTTCTATGACAACTTTAAAAACAATCGCATCTCTGCAGAACTATACTTCCCCCTTTTGGCATCATCGAAAAGGAGAACAAGTCGAATTGTATGCAAGCACAAAGTCATAACTAAAGTAAAGAACGCTTAGACAAAATGAATCACATAAGTAATGAACGACATTCAATCAGAAATAGAGGACGCTCATTACAGACATTCAACAAGGTTTTCAAAACGGGGACAGCGTCCCATTGTTTTAACAAAAACAGAAGAAAAGATAAATTGTTTCAGGGTTAGAGAGGGGGAATGTGATCATTTGCGGGGACGCTTGCCGAGAGCCTTGAGATTTTGCTCCTGAAGGGAGTTGTTCTGTGCAAGGAGCTCGTTGTTGCGCTCGAGAAGTTCTGTGTGGGTGTGGAGGGTGTCGTGAACCTGCTGGATTAAGTCTATCATCATACACTGGTTCTCGATCATCATACCCATCAGATACTTGGTAGAGTGCTTCTCGGCTTCATCAGGGACGCTCATACCATCGAGCTCGTCCTCATCATCAGCAGCGTCCTCTGCTGGCGTCCCAACTACTTGGAGATGTTCAGCTTCTGGATCTCCTTCCTCAGTTTCAGCAGCAGCAGCAGCCTTGGCTCGTCTCTCAGCTTTAGCCTTTTTCTCAGCCTCTTTTCGGTCCTTCTCCATTTGGCGTTTGACGGACGGGAGAGGCTCATCACACCTTAGTTTTCCAACTGGGGGGAGTGTGATTTGCCTAACGTCCCAATGAATACCAAAGGAGCGTTCCTGCTTTGGAGCATACAGTCCTTGCTGCTTCAGAATTTGCTTCACCAAGCCGGGGAAGGGAAGAGAGTGCCTGCCGCCTGTGCACTTGCCCATGTGCTCCAAGATGACCCTAGGCAAGTTGATTGGCTTGCGTTCCAAGAAAGCGTCCAATAGAATACTGTCAGTGATCTGAACAATGGACTTCTTCTCTTGGCGGGGGACGACCATGCGCACAATGAAGTGATGCGCAAGGACGCCCGTCTTGGAGAGACAGTGAGCGACCCTATCCCTAGCAACTGGTTGTCTCCCGTTGAATATTTTGTTGAAGATCTCTTCCTGGGAGAAACGACCAAAGTTTTTGTTGGGAAGGTCGTGCATAGCATCGGGCGGAGAAGGACGCAGGCTTAGCATATTTCGGACGGTGCCCTCAGCAACTGAGTACTCGTCCCCATCAATCTCGAACGTCCCTTGAGGCTTCCCTTTTACTTCTAATATTTCAAATTTGGAGTAAAAGCGGAGAACCTGTTCGGGGTCGACTTCTACGGCCTCGACACCCAAGTGCGTCCATCCCTGGAACTCAAGCAGTTCCAAGAACTCCTGACGTTGGTTCTCTTCCAGGAACTGGGACGTGAACAGGAGCGGGGACAAAATCTTCTTGAGTCGTTTCTGCTTAGAGCCATTGCTGATGATAACCTCATCACCAGCGTCCTGTTCGTCTCCGTCCCCTTCTTCATCCTCATGGTCCTCATCCAGAGGAACTTCCTCATCATGAGAGGCCTCGTCCCTTTGTTCCTGGAACTCGACCATCTCTGTGTCCTCAGCAGCGGACGCCTGATTTGTTGGAGGCGCGTCCACTGCTGGAGTCCTTGCCAAGGACTCGATGGGGACTTCAACAGAAGCCGTCCCCTTGACTTGAGTATTTTCCTCGACGGCCTGAGCTGGCGGAGGAGGGGGAGTTGAAGCTATGGGAGGAGAGGGAGTAGGAGTTCTTATCTTGGCTCTGATGGAGGGGGCAGATGAGGTGCTGGGAAGAGCCACTGAGATGGGCTTGATCTGTAGCGGAGCAGGGGGAGGAGGAGGCATCTTGACAGGGGAGTCCTCAAGGGTAATAACAGAGGGTACAGCGTCCTTGGCCGGGACCTGTACTTGAGGAGCGTTCCTTGCCGGGACCTTGGGCAATGGCTTAGCGAGGTCCGCGTCTATCTCCGCGTCCAGCGGATCCTCAGCAGTAGGCGCAGGGGAGGCGTCCTTGGCCTGGACCGTGGGAGCGTCCTCTACCCTTTGGGGAGGAGGAGGGAGTTGAGGAACGGCCTTCAGGCTCTCGTGGATCGCCTTCTCCACGGCGTCCTTTTCAGCTTGCTCTTGGCGAGCCTTCTCCTCTTTTTCAAGCTGGAGCTCAGAGAGGCGGATGGCGGCCATTTCTTGTTCAGTCACGCCCTCGAGCTCGGCAGACGTCTTCAAGCGTCTTTTTGGGGCGGGAGGAGGGGAGGAAGGGATTGGTGTTACTTGGGAGGAGGAGGAAGGACCTTTGAGTTGGAGCTTTGGAGAAGGAGGAGAGGAGGCCCGTTTGCGCTTCTGGGAAGGGACGGAGCCCGCAGGAGCCACAATGAACTCCATTACGTCGGGAAGGAGCTTTGCGAGCTCGTCCACAGTCCCACCAAAGGCTTCATGAATAATGCCGGGGCCCATGAATGGGGGGTTGGTGTGGTTGGTTTCCTCAAGGCGGGGACGGACATAGGTCACCATGAAGTAATGGAGGAGGCGTTGGATTTTTGAAGGGTGGTCATGAGTGGACGCCCTAAGACAGATGTTGGCGAGCGTCCTTGGCTCTTTTTCAAGCCAGTCCTCAATGAGTGGGTCAAGGGGAGGACGACGTTTAGGAATGGCTGGGAGTCCGGAGACGGAGCCTTTGCTGGCGTTGAAGGGTTCCGGCTCGGGTTTGTAGGGTTTTTCAAGGAATTGGAAGCGAGGTTTTGAGTGTGGCCGGGAAGATTGGGATTTTTGAGATGGAGGATGGGATTGAGTTTTGGAAGAAGAAGGAGGTTGGAGTTTCTGTGGAGGTTGAGGAGGGGTGGTTGAGTGGCGGCGTTGGCTGGATTGAGAGGAGGAATGGTGGCGAGGGGGTTCATGGCGCCCAGATGGTCTTCTTCTCGAGTCCATAAGTGACCGGCCTCTCACCGGAGGAGACTTCGAGGAGCTCGGGGTTTTTGCCGCCGGAGAGGGAGTTTGTTTTCTGGTTGCTCTTGTGTTGGCCATCGTTGTGAGATTGAGGGATTAAATAGAGGAGAGTTTAGGGTTTGGGATCTGGGATTTTGGTTTGAGAGATTTCTAATTTTGAGCAAGCAACAAGGGAGCGAAGAAAGATTTTCAGAGAGCACAGGTGGGTATTTATAGGAAGAAGACGAAGTTGGACAGGCAGGGGTAACAGCGTCTTTGCCCACTCCTTCCTCCACCCACAAGCTCGCGCGTGGCTTTCTTCTTTGCTAAGAAAACAGCTGTTTAACACTCGTTGCGTAAATCCCGAGATCCGCGCTGAATTTTCTCGAAGACGGTTCACCTTCTCTTTTTCAAAGTTTCTCACAACTGCAAAGGACTCTACCTCAGCGTCCTTTCGACAAATGACACAACTATTCTGAACTGAACCACTGCGTCCCAAACACTGATCACAACCTCTGAACACAGAACTCTGAGCTGACTGTCTTCAGTTCTAAGCATGCGTCCCTTTGATCACTTAGAACCATTTTTGAAAATCAAGCAAGTACGTCCCGTAAAGATAAAACAAAGAACGTTCATAGGACGCGTTTGCAAGATTCTCGGCTTAGGTAAGCTTAGAGTTCCCATCATTTCGGCTTGTAATGAGGGTAGGGTGATCAGGGATACTCTTGAGATGAGAAAGCGAAATGAGCATCGTTCAAAACATGAGTAAACCAGATGTCTTAGACTAGCGTCCCTTAAAGATGACTTTAAATGCATGACATACTTTAAAATGAGTTCTCAACAAGACATAGCCAATCATAGAGGGAATAATAGAACGGGACTTGATCATTTAAAAGTTATCATCCCTAAGAGCAACCTGAGGTGCTCGAAGGGACGTCTATCAAGTGCTTTTGTGAAAATATCGGCCACTTGGTCCTCAGTCCTAACATGATCCACTCTAATCAATCCAAGTTCAACATTATCACGAAGGAAATGATGTCTTATATGGATATGCTTCGTTCTAGAATGATGAACAGGATTTTTGGCAATACTTATAGCACTAGTGTTATCACACAGGATAGGGACTGTGTTGAGGAACGTACCATAATCTTCAAGTTGGTACTTGATCCATAGGACTTGTGAGCAGCACGAAGCAGCAGCAACGTACTCAGCTTCCGCGGTAGAGAGAGCCACGGAGTTTTGCTTTTTGGATCCCCAAGACACAAGGCATGAGCCCAAGAATTGGGCCATTCCTGAGGTGCTTTTCCTATCAACTACATGGCCAGCGTAGTCTGCATCAGAGTACGCTACCAGGTTTAGGGACGTCCGCCTGGGATACCATAGGCATAAATCATCCCGTCCCTTGAGATATCTGAAGATTCTCTTGACCTCTTGCATGTGGGACTCCTTTGGATTTGCTTGGAAGCGAGCACATAAGCATACAGCGAACATGATGTCGGGACGACTTGCCGTTAGATATAGCAAGGACCCTATCATTCCTCTGTAGAGCTTTTGATCTACACTCTTGCCTTCTTCATCAGCATAGAGGCGAGTATTGGGGGAGATGGGAGTATCAATGGGCTTTGATGAACTCATACCATACTTCTCAAGCATTTCACGAATGTATTTCTGTTGGTGAATGCGCGTCCCTTCCTTGAGCTGAGTGATTTGGAGTCCCAAGAAGAAGTTGAGTTCTCCTATGAGGGACATCTCAAACTCACTACTCATCAAGTTCTTGAATTCCTCTACAAGTTTCATGTTAGTGCTTCCAAAAACTATGTCATCGACATAGACTTGGACAATCAAGACATCTTTAAGGACTTTCTTTAAGAACAGGGTTTTATCAATGTTACCTCGTGTGTACCCGTTGGACAAGAGGAAGGACGCAAACCTATCGTACCATGCACGAGGGGCTTGCTTGAGTCCATAGAGTGCCTTGTCCAAGAAGTACACATGATCTGGGTGATCAGCGTCCTCAAATCCTGGGGGTTGAGCAACATACACTTCCTCTTTGAGTTTGCCGTTGAGGAAGGCTGTCTTGACGTCCATTTGAAAAAGCTTGAACCCTTTGTGAGCGGCATAGGCGATAAGGAGGCGAATGGCTTCAATTCTGGCAACAGGAGCGAAGGTCTCATCATAGTCGATTCCTTCCTCTTGTCTATAGCCTTGAGCCACCAGCCTTGCTTTGTTTCTTGAGACACGACCATTCTCATCAAGTTTGTTCCTGTAGACCCACCTCGTCCCTATTATGTTTTTGTTTCTCGGACGAGGGACGAGGGTCCAAACCTTGTTTCTTTCAAATTGATTGAGTTCTTCTTGCATGGCTTGGATCCAATCGGCGTCCTGAAGTGCCTCCTTTATGTTCTTAGGTTCGACTAAGGACACAAAGGCGTTGAAGGCACAGAACGCTATGTTGGCGTTATGGGACTGATTCACAGCTGATCTGGTTTGGACTCCTTTTGAGATATCCGAGATGATTTGATCTGTTGAATGGAGTTTTGAAAGGTTGGATCCTCTATTAGTAGCGTCCCTTGCAGGAGCACTTCTAGGGTCCGTCCAATCAGAGTTATCGGAATCATACTCAATTTCTTCATTTAGAGGCTCAGAAAGTTCCCCCTCAGGTTGAGCGTCCTTTTCTTGACGCTGTTTTCCTTGTAAGCTTGATTCAGCAACATCATGTTGAGCTGGAGATTCACTTTGAGATGGAACCTCCTGAACAACACTGGGAACTTCTACCGAGACTTCTTCAGGATTTTGAGTAGCGTCCTTAGGAACATAGTATTTTTCAGAGGACCCAAAATTAACTTCATCATCAGAGTCATCCTGCTGCAGAGAAGATGAGCGTTCTTTCTTACTTGGTTTATCTCTGTGAGAAGAACTTTCTTTGAACACAACATGAATGCTCTCCTCAAGCTTTAGAGTCCTTTTTGTTGAAGACTCTATATGCTTTGCTGGTGAGGGAGTATCCAAGGAAGATGGCTTCGTCACTTCTTGCGTCGAATTTTCCAAGCCTTTCTTTATCATTGTTGTGAACGAAGCACTTGCATCCAAAGACTCTTAGGTAATCGATGCGAGGCTTTCTTCCATTCAGCAACTCATAGGACGTCTTCTTCAGCAAAGGACGGATCATGGCTCGATTGATAATATAGCAAGCTGTAGCAATAGCTTCCGCCCAGAAGTATTTGGGGACGCTATTAGCTAAAAGCATAGTCCTTGCCATATCCTCCAGCGTCCTATTCTTTCTTTCCACCACTCCATTTTGTTGAGGAGTCCTTGGAGCTGAGAAGTTGTGAGAGACTCCATGTTGATCACAGTAGGCCACGAACTCTGAGTTCTGAAACTCCGTCCCATGGTCTGATCGTATGGCTTTGAGAGGCGTCTCAAGAGCAACTTCTACTTGTTTGATAAAGACTTTGAATGCGTTGAAGCAATCTGTTTTTGAAGCCAAGAAGAGAACCCAGGTGAATCGAGAAAAGTCATCTACAAGGACATAGATATACCTCTTTCCACCATAGCTCATCGTTTTCATCGGTCCACAAAGATCCATATGGAGAAGTTCCAAAGGTTTCTTTGTGCTGACATCGTTCTTTGACTTGAAGGACGTTCTTGTTTGCTTCCCTTTGATACAGGCTTCACACTGTTCAGTTTTCTCAAGATCAATTTGGGGAAGACCTTTCACAAGATTCCTTTGATGAAGCTTGAGGATTGTGCTTGGTCCAGCATGGCCAAGTCGGCGATGCCAGAGATCAGCGTCCTCCATTGACACGGACAGGCATAACTCAGATTTTGGCTTGAACTCCTGGTTGAAGATGTAGACATTGTTCTTTCGGACTCCCTTGAGGACGACTTTGTTGGACTTCTTGTTGATGACGAGGCACTCCTTCGAGTCAAATGTGACTAGGTTTTCACCTTGGTCACACATTTGAGAGACACTTAGGAGGTTGAAGCCAAGTCCTTCAACAAGGCTAACATTTGTCGCTTTGATGGATGGATTGAGAATGGCAGTTCCCGTTCCTTTGATCTTTCCTCTACCCTTGTTGCCAAACGAGACAGTTCCTCCCTTGGCACTACTTTGGATAGAAGTGAGATGGATCTGGCTTCCTGTCATGTGATTTGAGGCGCCACTATCAATGATCCATGGGCGTCCTCTCACTTCCACCTGCCAAAACAAAGTTAGTGTTTGGCGACCCAGGCAAGGTGTTCCTTACCTGGTTCGTTACAGAAGTAGAACTCTGGTTCTGGCATGTAGTCATTTATATTCACATCATTTGAAGTAGCATGTTTTCTGAAAGAACTCTTAGATCGTCTAGGACGTCTAGAGTTAGCCTTAGGGACGGATTTATCATTTTCAATGCTAGTCCTAGCAGCTTTGCCACTTTCAATGTCGTTCTTCAATTTTAAGCAATCATATTTGAAGTGATCTCCTTGTCCACAATACCAACACGTCCTATAGTAAGTACCAAGGTAGTACTTCTTGTTGGGACGTTGGATTTTGTTCTTTTTCATCTTTTGAGGGTCACAAACTTTTGAACCTTCCCCCTTAGCAATTTTCTTATAAATCCTATGACTAGTGGAATTAGTGTAATAGTCCTCTTGACCTTTCTCTCCACTTTCTAGGACTCTAATTCTTTCAATGAGATTCTTGGTCTTTTCCCTTTCTAATTCAAGTTCTGAGGTTTTGCTTGCTTCAAAGTCGCTAGGGAGAGAGTTCCTAATGTCAGACTCGTATCCTAGTCCTCTTTTGGCTGGGACAAACACCATGGGTCTAACTTCCTCAACTATAGGACTCTTTCCTAACACTTTGACTTCATCTCTAAGGTTAGCGTTTTCTAGTTTGAGACACATCATTTCAGTTTTTAAGGACTTGATTTCTTCACAAGAGGACTCTAGTTGAATGGTCATGGAACTACAGCTTTCACATTCAACCACAATGTTTTCATTTTCAAGTTCCATTTCATCCATTCTATTTTGCATGTCTATGCTTTCTTCCATGATTCTTTTAATAAGCTTAATGAGTGTAGTTTTAGAGCATTTTTCCAAGGACTTCACCATGGATTCACGAGATACCTCTTGTTCCTTTTCCAGAGCGTCCTCTTCAACAACTGGAGCGTCCTCCACAGCCATGTACGCCACTTGTTCATCATCTGAGGCGTCCTCTACGGCTATGTAAGCCACTGGTCCTTCGAGTTCTTCCTCATCCGAACTCACATTATCCCATGCGGCTTCACATGCTCCCAAGAGGGCTTTTATCTTCATATCTTTTGAGGATAGTCCCGTAGTACACCTTTTGGCAAAGTGTCCTTTCTTGTTACACTTGTAGCAAGTCAGTTCCTTCATTTCTGCCTCTGTATACTTGGGACTCTCCTTTTTGTAAGGCATCTTGTATTTCTTGAAATCTCTGGTCCTTTTTCCCCATACTCGAACAGCTTTGTGTAGAAGGGCAATCTCTTCCTCTTCTTCTAGTTGTTCCTTGGTCTTGCTTTCCTTTTCTTTCAAAGCTTGAGCACGCATTCTTTCGCGATTCTCATTTTTATTGGCTTCCACCATTAAGGCAAGATCTCTTTGGTGGCACAAGTACTCAGCGTACTCTGAAGTTGATGTCATCAAGGCAAGATCTGTCTGGGGGTTTCTAGCCAATTCAGCCATATCGGCTTCCCTTCTAGCTTCATAGCCTCTCAGCTTCCCATAGGTCTCTTCCATATCCAGGGTTTTGTTGGCTGTGTTCTCCTTGAACGTAGTCCTATCAAAGTTCCATTTCCCCGTAAGTCCATCAATGACTACTCCAACTCTGTTTCTCATTGAGATTTCAGCTTCTGGGATGCCCAAGTTTCGCATCTTGGTCACAAGGGCTTCAAAGCGGTATGAGTAGTCCTTGACAGTTTCATTAAGAAGCATTCTGAAGGCATAGAACTCTCGTTTGATTTCAAGCTTAACATCTTCCTTCATCTCTGCCGTACCCACATGGTACTTCTCAAGAGCTTCCCATTGTAGTTTGGCTGTCGCCAAGTTGCTAACTCGGGTGGCGTCCCTCTCGCAAAGGGACGCTTGAAGGAAGCAAATTGCCTTGGCGTTTGTTTCCAAGAGCTTGAATTCGTCGGGACCCCACTCGTCCTCTTTGTCTTTCTTGTCATCAGGGATGGTAAGGTCACCTTTCATGATTACTCTCCAGCATTGATAGTTCTGACTTCGGCAAAAGTTCTCGAAGCGAATCTTCCATCGGTTGAAGTTGCCGTCCGTCAGACGAGGAGGCTTTACAAATGAGATTCCAATAGGTTCCATGTCCATCTTGTACCTGCAACTCAACAAAATCTAGAGCGCCTGCTCTGATACCAATTGTTGGATCGTAAGTCAGTTAATGAGGGCGTCCTTAACTAAGTTAAGGGCGTCCTTTAGTGCAGCGGAATATAGATTTAACAGAATACAAGATAAGTGGACACAAATATTTATAGAGGAACCCCACTAAGACCAACTAGTCTTATGGGTAAACCTCTACCTCCTTTGGAGGATTTTCAATAGCCGTCTCTTATCTTATTAAGAGTGAGTCCTTACAACTTAGGCGAGTCGTTACACTTCTCTGAGCTAAGCGTCCGTCCTTAGCCTCACTAGTAACACTCCTTTCAACCTAACAAGTAACCTAACACTCTAGCTATAAGGAAGCTATCACTCACGTCTCTCACGGTTCGTTGTGAGAGACAAACTACAATTCTAACTCTTTGTGGTTTGTTTTGGATTTGATGTGGTTGGACTTTCTTTCTCTTGCTTCAAGCTCACTTGATCTTCTCGATCTTCGTTCGTGTTCTTGAGTGCTTCGGGAGAGCTTGAGAGAAAGTCTTCAAAGTCCACCCCCGCTATGCATGCCCTTGGGAGGGTATTTATAGCACAAGTGATTCTTGTCCTCTAGCGTCCTCTGAGACTTGGCAGGAGCCTTGGTCTTTGATCGACGGTGCGATGAGCTCCTTGAGGAAGTCAACTCTGTTGACGCTTGGGAAGCCTCCGCGTGGGTAGGGGACCATCGCTGGGAAAGCGACGTCTTTGGCATTGTCTACACGTGCCCAGACAAAGGAAGCTTCCTTCTGAGGACTAAGGCCGGACGATGATGTAATCATGTTGGGGCGGCCTTGATTTGAATTTGAACTTCGTCCGTATTTTGGCGCGCGTCCCTTCTTGATGAGGACTCCGTCCTATCTAGCGCAGGGACTCTGCCAATTACGTTTAGCTTTGGAAGTTCAGGTAACGTGCGTCCCTACAGCTTAGGGACTGCTGTTTACTTGTTGTCCTTTTCGCTCATGTACGTCCTCTGGACTTTACCTGAGATCAACACTTGGACAACTTATCAAATACATGTGAGTTTGTCATTATCAAAACAAGGGACGATTATTATGGGTTTAGATATTAACGATTGACGTCCTTAATATCGTCCCAACATCAATCAAGTTGAAAACTCTTTATCTTGGCCATGCATAAATTGTTTCATACATGAAACAATGTTTGTGAAACTTTTAAAATTCTATGCTCATTTTTCAGGTTAGTTTCACATAGGAACATGTTTCAATTCTATACTTGACCAACGTTTGCTAACACAAATGGAAAACATTCCATGTTGCTCCTCCTGGGGAGGCGGGGATTCCTCAATTCGATCCACAACAATATTACTCCACAATGCAGTAAGTTATGCAAAATGCTCAGTTGATGACCATGGTTGATCGTATTGGCAATGCTTTAATGCAGGTAATAGATTCCTCTTGGAAAACTTTAAAACGTGTTTTTTCTATCTACTATAACTGTTGCATTATGAAATCATGAATTCAAGCTTTGATTTCTCGCAGGAACTGACAATGTCAGGCATGCTTGATAATTTGGTTAAGAGCATCCACAATGGAGAAACTAGGTAGATTTCTTAACTTAAAAAAATAAAAGTAAAAGAAGTAAAATCTGACAAAATCAGAATTGTGCAGAGAGAGATGGAAAAAATATTTCTACTACAAGAGATAAATTAGGAGAGATGGAAAAAAATTCTCTGAAAAACCTGACACATATCCTCAAATCTTTTCTTTTATCTTTTTATTCAATTTTAAGAAATGGGGAAGGCTCTCTCCATTGTGGATACTCTAACCCAGCACAAAAATTGCGGTTAGAAGAACGAATGTCAAAGGTCAGAGAAGACCCTTCACTAAAGCCCAGCTTGGAAGAGATTGAGAGTGGCGGTCCATCTGCCATGATGAGGTAACAATAATTAATTTATTAAGCAAGCTGTAATGCGTTATGGTTGTTTTGCATATATTTAAACACTTTGAGTGTATTGTTTATTAAGGCACTAGAATGATCAAGAGGTCAGGACCATCCATGGGCATGTGCAAGTGGACCTACGGATCAGGGGCTCCAAATTCCATAATCCTATATACATTCTATATTAAAACAAATACAAAAAAAAAAAACAGGAAGACCAATCAGCACAAGCAGCAGACCATACCACACGGAGCGTACTACCCGCAGGTTTGAAACTCACGGGGGATTTAATAGTGTTTTTTTTTTCTGTGGGGGCTTGAGTGAAAAGGGAGGTGTTTGGGCCTTGAGAAAAATCCCACAATAATCCTCTTTTCAACTATCAATTCCAAAAATATACTCCTATCTAATACTATTTCCAAAACTATATCTTTTTATTGGAAACTAGTTTAACCCCCGGTACAATGTACGGGTAATGTAATTATAAATCCAATTTAATATATATATGTAATGTCAACGATCTATGTTAAAATTATAGGATCGTATATATTTATCTTCGTATTGTGATTAATGTTTTTTACAAATAGTAAATCAACTCATAATATAAATAAGTTGGATTTTGTTTAAAAATTACTATAGAATAAATATCACGTTTTATTAAATAATTATACATATCAGAAGATTAGTAAATAATTTTTGGTAAGTGATAATTCATAATTTTCGAGATAATTCATAATGTTTGGTAAATTTTAAGCAATTTTTAGTGGATAAGATTATATGAGATTCTAACTACCTAATCTACACTATATATTAAAGCCGGAGAATTTCGAGTCTCCACGTTAATTCTGGCCCCACTTTATTAACAATTTTATATGTTTTATTTGCCTAATTATCTAATCTTTACCTTTATCTTTTTTCTTACCCATCAAATATTTATCTTTAAAGGCATATTACTTATCTTTAAAATTTCTGTAATTATGTAATTTTTAATTTTATCCTTTTTCTCACTCATCTAATATCTATTTTTGACACAGTATTATCTATCTTTAAATTTCTTTCTATAAAAGATACATATTAATCAAATTAACTTTTCAATTCCCATTTTAAACTATTTATATATAAGAATTAATATATAGTATAGATTATAGTAGATACACAAATTAACGAAAAAATGACCATTACCCGTATATGGTACGGGTTTTCAACTAGTTTGTGTAAAAGAGGACCCAATTGATTATTTTATTATAAAAATGACACATGGCGCAATTTTTTGTGAAGACATTGTCTCCGCTTTATACTATAGGTAGTATAGATGACACATGGCGCAATTTTTTGTGAAGACATTGTCTCCGCTTTATACTATAGGTAGTATAGATGACACATGGCGCAATTTTTTGTGAAGACATTGTCTCCGCTTTATACTATAGGTAGTATAGATACCAAGACACCCTTATTAAATAAGTAATAATAAATACCCATTAATTTCTCCTCTCATTCAAAATACGTATTTGGTGACTACCAAAGCACCACCCAATCATCACCAACGCACCACCAACGACAACGATGCCGATCACAAGGTATGTATTGTACTTCTGACTCGGCTAAAGTCGTCGTGCCAAGATCAAAGATAAATAACCCAAACAAACAAACTAGTATAGCATGCAAGTAAGGGGTCGAACCCAAGAGAACTATGGTATCTAGTATCAATATTATTATTAACCATGAAAAGGGGGATTTAGAAAAGAAATATATACTAAACTTATCTAAGAAACAAATAACAAACAAATAAACAAACATACAAATATGGGGAAACAATTGATAAGGAGACAAGTTCATTCAAAAGATCCACTCAAGATATAATCCCTCGATCATAGATTCATCCATTGATTTCATTCACACCTATGGTTAATTCCTATCCTGATGATTAACAATCGCAAGTCCACGGTCCAAGCAATTCTATAACCCTAGGCAAGGACGCTTAACCTAGAATTAGCATAGAGAACAAGGATATGCAGGATATAATATCAAACAATCAAGCTACGAGTCAATTGCAAGATAAAACAATCAATTCTCTTCTTAATCCTAGTTGCATAGACAACAAGTCTAGGTTAAGCTGTTTTCACAGATTAGTTTTGTCCACGGTCCAAACCTAATCAAACAGTAGAAAGCTAATCAATTCAATAGGGTCGCGAATCCTAGAGAAACAATCAACAATCATAAGATGAAGCACAAGAGAATTAATAATAACCAAAGGATAGAAATCAATTACCAAAATCTTACGAGTTCATACATTAGAGCTTCTCCCTTGAACAAACCCAAGGAGACTAGCTCTCCATAACTAAACTAAAAGCCTAACTTGAGGAAGAAGGTAGAAGGTAGAATGTAGAAGATATCCAAAACCTAAGGCTGGCTCCTCCTTATATAGCCCAAGGAACAAGATCCACGAGATAGATAAGGAAAGAGGCAAAAGATAGAAAAGGAAACAAGATAGAAAGATTTCGGCCCGCTTCGGATTCGGCATCACCGCGGTCGCGTCGCTCCCACCGCGCCCGCGCTTTCACGGCAGAGAAGAATAACTCGTCTCGGTGGCCACCGCGGTCGCGTCGGCCAGGCCGCGGTCGCGGAATCACGACAGAATCACTAGTGTCACTTCGGAGGCTGTTTTGACCATCTTTGGCTTGGAATCTGACTTCGGTGTAAAACGCTGAATTGAAGCCCTTGAAGTTAGCTTTCCAATGGCACCAGAATCAGCTCAATCCGACCTCCGTATCTCCAGATATAGCCTTCGCAAACAAGTGGTGTCGCGCAGACAGCTCAAAACGCCTTAGAACTCTTGATTCTTGAATCCTTGTGTCTTCGGCCTAGATATTACAATTAGCACAAACTCTAACCTAAACACACTCAATAAAGCCCTAAAATACAAGAGTTAACCCATACAAAATAGGCCGAATCAAATTCCCCCATACTTAGATCTTGCTCGTCCTCGAGTAAGCTCAAAACAAATATAACAAGGAAGCACATCTAAGATCTCAGGAAATATAAGGGAAAACAAAACACTCAACTCACAACCCGAACCCAAAAATATAGAGAAATCATGAGCATAAAACAATGAAGCTCAAACACACACCTCACAACATGATAAAACACTCAAGCTCTAAAAACATGAAAGAGAGCAACCTAGGATCTACCCAAATCTAACATGTAAGCCCCAAAGTCCCCAAGCAAGAATGATCCTAAAACAGTCGAATTTTACCGCTCAATTCTGCTTAGGCGCCCTTTCGGGTTTTCACCTAACTGCTCTTTTCATTTTTCTATAGGTGTGCTCACAAAACTCACAATCACTCATGAACCTCATATTACCCCAGCCTAATGCTGGTCTGGGTTACCTGCTTATTACCTGAGCCGCCCTTTCGGGTTTTCGACTCATCCCAGGATTTCATATGCCTTTTTTCAATTTTTTATGGCTTTTTCTATCTTTTTTCTTTTTCTTTCTTTCTTCCTTTATTATGCAAAAAATATGGTGCAAGTGCTCCATAAAAAGAAGAAAATCAAAATTTTGAAGCAAATCTCTAACTATACTAACTAAGATAAGCGAATGCGAGTACTCCTTCCCCCATACTTAAATCCTTCATTGTCCTCAATGAAGCAAAGAGAAAGGATAGAAGCAAGGAAGAAGGGTATATCAGAAGACTCACAAACGATGAAGAGAGGTGGAATGGAAGAACTCTTCAAAGGTGGTAGAATAGACAGCTTCGTACTTCCAATCTAGTGGCAAACCGCGGGCGCGTTGTAGTGGGCGCGGGCGCGGAATCATGGCAGAGAGTGAGAGTCAACGTCGGGTAGCCACCGCGGGCACGGCTGGTGAGGTGCGGGCGCGGTAATGGTGTAGTCGTGAACTCATGACTTCAGCTCGAACAGGATGATGTGCAAACAACCTTCGTATCTTGGCTCGTCTCTTGGAAGATGGACAAATACTTGAACTCGAGCCGTGGAGAAGAGAACTCTCGGGGAAACACGGCTCCCCCATACTTAGGCTTTTACACATAGCCAAAGAATGGACAGTACAAAGGTGAATGGAAAGAAGAAATCGAAGATGGAAAGATAGAAGATGAATAGAATGGTATAGATAGATGATGTAGAGATATAGGATGGGACCAAAAAGTCCTCTTTTTGTCTTTTTTTTTTCAAAATAAAAACGAGCTAAAACCGAGACGCAGTATGGTTGCCGCGAGCATGGGCTAGTACCTGTTCGTCGGGGCGCGCTGACGATCCACCGCGGGCGCGGCCAAGGAGGCGCGGGCGCGGTATCACGCCAGGCGTGTCCTTTCAGACCTAGTACCTGCATGTTAGCTAGAAACATAAGCAAATCCTAAGCTTGGAATGGAAAAACAATCTATCTAAGCCTTGGGTTGCCTCCCAAGCAGCGCCTTTGTTTAACGTCGATGGCTCGACGTCTTCATGATCGGACATCGTCAATGCCCTGAGCATCAAATCAAAGTCCTGCACAGCTATCTTACGACAGGACAAGTAACATGTTGACAAATTAACAAGACATAAGAAATAATTCAAACTTCTTTTTAACCTATCAAACATGCTTGAGCAATTAGGGTGAGATTTTCTAGAGTGAAACCAATTAGGTGATTTATGTGATTTTTCAAAATATTCAGCAAAACATGCAAACCCCCTAGTTGAATTTTCACTATCATCAAATAAAATATAGACGGACTCATCATCTACCCTAGCATGCTCAAAGATAGAATATTTAATGAAAGATTGACATGTAAGCACAAAGCAAGGATCAAGAGAGAGAGAAGAAGTGGAATAAAGGATATAGGGATCATCCAAACTGATTTCCGGAATCTCGGAGTCGACACCTTGAATGTTGGAATTCGGGACATCATTGACAAAACCCTCGTGGATGGAAGGTGGGGGAACAACTTCTTCGGGGACCGCGGGCGCAGTTTGTGGGTCGCGGTCGCGGCACTCGTCCAGGGGCAGCTCCTCTGTTCCTGCGTCGCAACCGCGGGCGCGGTATGGTGGCCGCGGTCGCGGATCATCCGCTGAGAAATCATCGTGAGCTTCTGTAGGGATTCCGCGGTCGCGGTCTGCCTGACGCGGTCGCGGAATAGCAACAGGAGCGTCATTCGTTATGCCCAACTCTCGTCCACTCTTTAATGACACAGCACTTACAGTCATCAGTGCTTGAGGAGTAATATTGATCTTCTCGGAAATCTCCCTCATTTTCAACTCGATTGCCAAGTTCATATCTCGGAGTTTCCTATCAAATAGCTCATTCATCTCCTCTAGTTCCGTAGAAAGTTGTTCTTCAGCTGGTGGCTTGTCAGGGCAGCGAGGCATCCATCTTCTGCGATCCTCTGCAAAGTTCTCAGGAATCTCCATGGAAGGGAATACGAAAATTTCTGACGGTGAAGAAGAAATCTCTATAACAGCATCTGGCTCCTTCGGCGAGTCATTAGGCTCGTCGTTGTCACTCCAGGGGTCACCATACTGAAGGAAATACTCCTCTTCTGTCATTACATATCGTTCCTCCTCAGGCTCAGGCTCGGAAGCTTGATCTATCAAAATCGGGGGCGAAGCCTCCAATGCAATATCTCGAACCTCCACTTGCTCCAAACCATCCAGGAATTCACTAAATATCGCCCAATCCTCTTCTTTTGTGGTCTCGTCATCCTGAGTGGACTCTTTCTGCCATATGAACTCGAGCATCGGGAGCCCCTCAGGCATTGAGATAGGGTAATCGAGCTTTACAACCGGACACGGAACATCGTTGGTGAAGACAAGATCGCCATTGAGAACCAATGGACCGAACTCCTCAGTGGCCGCGGGCGCGGTTTGTGGGCCGCGGTCGCGGTTTTCCTCCAGGGAGAAATCCTCCGTTTCTGCATCGGAACCGCGAGCGCGGTTCAAGGGGCGCGGTCGCGGTTCTTGCTCAGAATGCTTTCCGGCATTAAGCTTGTCCTGTAGCGACAAACTTTCGTCGAACATGGCCCAGAAAATTTCAAATAATTCCGTCTCAGGTCTCAATTTGGCATATCCTTTCTCAGTCCTGCGATACACCTCATCCTGCATCTCCAATGTCATGCCACGACGGATTTCGTCGCTAAGATCATATGCACAGACATAGACTCCACGAGCACTTAGGTCAGTTGCCTCATCTAGAACTCTCTCAAAATAGTCACAGAATGGTTCATACTGCAACTGCTTAAACTCATAGAAATGCATCAGAATATACAAGTGCGGACCGTAAGATAGGCCCGCACAAAGTCAATAAAAATATTAATACTAGAAAGAAACCAAAGTTTCCCGGCAACGGCGCCAAAATTTGACTCGGCTAAAGTCGTCGGGCCAAGATCAAAGATAAATAACCCAAACAAACAAACTAGTATAGCATGCAAGTAAGGGGTCGAACCCAAGAGAACTATGGTATCTAGTATCAATATTATTATTAACCAAGAAAAGGGGGATTTAGAGATGAAATCTATACTAAACTAATCTAAGAAACAAATAACAAACAAATATACAAACATACAAATATGGGGAAACAATTGATAAGGAGACAAGTTCATTCAAAAGATCCACTCAAGATATAATCCCTCGATCATAGATTCATCCATTGATTTCATTCACACCTATGGTTAATTCCTATCCTGATCATTAACAATCGCAAGTCCACGGTCCAAGCAATTCTATAACCCTAGGCAAGAACGCTTAACCTAGAATTAACATAGAGAACAAGGATATGCAGGATATAATATCAAACAATCAATCTACGAGTCAATTGCAAGATAAAACAATCAATTCTCTTCTTAATCCTAGTTGCATAGACAACAGGTCTAGGTTAAGTTGTTTTCACAGATTAGTTTTGTCCACGGTCCAAACCTAATCAAACAGTAGAAAGCTAATCAATTCAATAGGGTCGCGAATCCTAGAGAAACAATCAACAATCATAAGATGAAGCACAAGAGAATTAATATTAACCAAAGGATAGAAATCAATTACCAAAATCTCACGAGTTCATACATCAAAGCTTCTCCCTTGAACAAACCCAAGGAGACTAGCTCTCCATAACTAAACTAAAAACCTAACTTGAGGAAGAAGGTAGAAGGTAGAATGTAGAAGATATCCAAAACCTAAGGCTGGCTCCTCTTTATATAGCCCAAGGAACAAGATCCACGAGATAGATAAGGAAAGAGGCAAAAGATAGAAAAGGAAACAAGATAGAAAGATTTCGGCCCGCTTCGGATTCGGCATCACCGCGGTCGCGTCGCTCCCACCGCGCCTGCGCTTTCACGACAGAGAAGAATAACTCGTCTCGGTGGCCACCGCGGTCGCGTCGGCCAGGCCGTGGTCGCGGAATCACGACAGAATCACTGGTGTCACTTCGGAGGCTGTTTTGACCATCTTTGGCTTGAAATCTGACTTTGGTGTGAAAAGATGAATTGAAGCCCTTGAAGTTAGCTTTCCAATGGCACCAGACTCAGCTCAATCCGACCTCCGTATCTCCAGATATAGCCTTCTCAAGCAAGTGGTGTCGCGCAGACAGCTCAAAACGCCTTAGAACTCTTGATTCTTGAATCCTTGTGTCTTCGACCTAGATATTACAATTAGCACAAACTCCAACCTAAACAAACTCAATAAAGCCTTAAAATACAAGAGTTAACCCATACAAAATAGGCCGAATCAACTTCCTAATCAAATAGGATTACATAAAGTTGAACAATTAACCGTTCGAGTTTATACTCGATTTTATACTGATGGCTGAACTGTTCGAACGGTAATTGAAAACAAAATCTTGTGATCGGCGTTTTGATTCGTACGGTTTAAAAGCCAATTTTGATTCGTACTGTTTTTTGAAAACAAAATCTTGAAAACATAACTTGTTTGAAAACAGTATGTAAGTGTGATCTCAAAAAGCAGTACGTAGGTGGGTAGAATCTATTTGCACACTGATTTTTGGCTATCTGCACCACGGAACGTGGTGGTGTGGAAATTCCACGGAACCTCGTGGCGTGGACGGTAAAATCGGATCATGGATCACCCGACTGAGGAGTTCGTGGCGTAGACGTCCACTAAACGTGGTGGCGTGGACGTCCACTAAACGTGGTGGCGTGGACGTCCACTAAACGTGGTGGCGTGGACGTCCACTAAACGTGGTGGCGTGGACGTCCACTAAACTCCGTGGCGTGGAGTAAAGATTTTGAAAATTTTGAAACGGCCACGATAGTGTCTATTAACGGTAATAGTATAGATACCGGATTATTCGTGACATACATTATCTATTGTATTTTCCTTAAGAAAAAAAAATCCTACTATTGAAGACGATTATGTAGTAAGTGTGGATTTTAGCGTATTCTTTTGGGTTGAATATCAAAGTTTATAACACTTTCATATAACCTATGTGATCAAGATAGTAGTTGAATATTGTGTCCTTTTGGAAATTGATTAGCTAGTTATAGCTAGTTTCTTAGATAGATTATTTGTTTCTATGGTGTATGTTTTGCATAGGAAGGATTTGTCAACATAATCCTTTCTATTTTATATTTTAAACTAATATATCTATTTTTATTGTTTAAAAGCATAACTTTATATTTTTGCATATAAAGCATCATTATAAAACAATGATAACCCAATTTAAGGTTTTACAATGTAAATTTCTAATTTATATTTATAAGTTTATTCAATACCAATTTGCTAAAGGTGTCCTATAAATTAAGCATATTTTAAAACGGAACCAAATTACAAATTTTCAAAAAAATATCTTACTTCAATCCGGATATTTGAATTTTTCATGTGGGGAAAAGTTTTACGCTCCACGTCACCACGTTTAGTGGGCGTCCACGCCACCAACTCCTCATATGGGTAGTCCGTGATCTGGTTTTACCGTCCACGCCACGAGATTTCGTGAAATTTCCACGCCACCAGGTTCCGTGGTGCAGATAGACAAAAATTAGTGTTCAAATAGTACCTCAGTTATTTTCTCTCTCCTACCTTTTTTTTTCCTCCCTCCTCTTCTCTCTCCCGTCTCCCTCTCAACCTCGTCGCCAGCAATGGCTGCCACTTTCAACCTCGTCGCTTCCTTCAGTGGCCTTTCACTCCGCACCAGCTCCTCCTCCTCTTTTCTCCGAGGCGATTTCGGATCCATCGGTGCACCTACTACCACGCCTTTCTCTCTTTCTTTCCCGGTCAAACCCTTGACCATTGAATCCGCTCACAAGAAGGGATTCCAAGGGCCAAAGGCTCGGCGTCAAGATCTATGGCGACCAGGTTGCCAAGCCCGGCGCCATTATCGTTCGCCAGAGAGGCACCAAGGTTTCCTCGCTTTCTTCCTTTGTTTAATTTCTCTCGTTTGAAACTGAATTGCGCAATTGCGTTTGGTGTTGAAATAGGTACGATTGAGATTAGGTTTTCGAGTTAGGTTTGGGGGGTTCATCTCTGTCGAGTTTACGTTTGAATTGTTCACTCAATTCAGAAGCACTGACGAAGAAGTCGGCCAAGATCGGGTTGCCAATTGTCTTCGTTCGGAGTT
The DNA here is from genome assembly GCA_934048045.1 of Polygonum aviculare. Classification (NCBI taxonomy): domain Eukaryota; kingdom Viridiplantae; phylum Streptophyta; class Magnoliopsida; order Caryophyllales; family Polygonaceae; genus Polygonum; species Polygonum aviculare. Next base: position 9,281,520 of record OW204024.1, read on the forward strand.
TGGATTTCAGATTGCTCCAATTGTCGGTTAGTGTAGTGCACTGACTTGGAATTGTCGTCTTTGGTTGCGATGGCATTTGCTGAAGAAATCTGACTGCTTCTTCTTATCGCTACGCTTGTTGCTTGGCTGTTTGTTTTGAAAAGTAATTATTCTTTCGAGTTATGCATTTGAATTAGTTCCTTGTTTGTGGATATATATGTCTTAGTTGCTATGCTGACAAAGAGAAGATGATAATGAATTTGAGTAGCTTTGTGAGGAGGGGGAATTGTGATTGATTGTGATACTTTGTTCAGAATCGTGTGGTCCGGTGTGGATGTAGTAGTAATTATGCATTGCTTTCCGGTTTCCAATCAAATGCCTTTGTGCTGTTGTTATCTGCTAATGTGGGATCCGATTATGCAACAATTTGAATTGTAGCGTGGACTTATGGTATTCACTGGATTCTCCTTCTTTTTTTGGCAGGATTGCCTTGAAAGCTACTCCAGAGAGCATTAATTTTTTCGGCTATTCTTCATTGGTGAGCCACAAGACTCCTGTATAATGTACTTCAATGTATAATTATAATGGAGGCTTGTTATCTGCTTTGTAAGAATGTGTACCAAATTTCTTTTCCTATGTTTGTTCCTAATGATAATTGCTTACAAGCTAAAAGAGCATTAGTCATGATAAAACTGAACAAATGGGAACATTCTAAGAGCATTAGTCATGATAAAACTGAACAAATGGGAACATTCTAAGTTCACTTCGTTCTATAGTTGTATATCTTTATACAGTATGTTTGTTCCTAATGATAATTACCATTTGAGTTTATGGGTTTTGGTGATGACAAGTTGAGTTTACGGGTTTAGGGATGATCAGTTGACTTTAAGGGTTTAGGTGATGACAAGTTGGTCTTACGCGTTTTGGTGATGACAAGTTAAATTTATTTTACATAGTTAAATTTGTCTATATATTGCTTATAATTATGGCCTATTAGCTCAAATGGTAGAGCAACGTGCTTAACGCACAATAACGTGGGTTCAAATCCCACATAGGCGTACTAATAAATTCGGATGACAAGTTGCATACGTGATGACAAGTTAGGGTAATGACAAGTTTTGTACGTGATGATAAGTTAGTTGTACGTGACGATAGGTTGAGTGATGACAAGTTTTTGTACGCAACAACAAGTTTTTGTATGCGACGACACTTTTTTGTACGCTATGACAAGTTTTTTTTGTACGTTATGACAAGTTTTTTGTACGCTATGACAAGTTTTTTTATAAGCGATGACAAGTTTTTCTACGCAATGACAAGTTTTTCGTCATGGATGACAAGTTTTCTACGCAATGACAAGTTTTTCATAAGAGATGACAAGTTTTCTACGCAATGACAAGTTTTTCTACGCAATGGCAAGTTTTTCTAAGCAATGACAAGTTTTTATGCATGGGGACAAGTTGTTTTCAATCTTCCGATGACAGGATTTTTGGATGATAGGATTTCCGATGACAGGATTTCAGGTGGCACGCGGTGGCACGCGTGTAAATTTTTTTTTTGACTATGGGTATTTTTGGAAAACTGACTAGATAGCTCCTTTATTTTTATTCCCACCTATCTACTCCACAAATCTCCCCAAATAGGCTACATACCAAATTTTCTGACATTAAATTAAATTACACTAAATCAAACTACAATATACATGACTTAATATACATTAAAATTATTTAATACATTAAATTAATGTAACACATTTTTTTTAATTAATGTAAAACATTAAGATACATGACCTAATTTACATAAAATCTAATCTACATAAAATTAATGTAACAAGTAATGTAACACATACACAAAATTACTCTACATAAATTAATGTAATACTTAAATAAACTAGACTAAATCTACAAAAATAAACTAGATTATTCTACATAAAATCTACTGTAACAAGATCCTAACAAATATTATGTAATATAATTTTAACAACTTTAATTTACATAAAATCTAATCTACATAAAATTAATGTAACACATGAACAAAATTAATCTACATAAATTAGTATAATACTTAAATAAACTAGACTGAATCTACATAAATCTTATCTACATACATTAATGTAACAATTTAACCTACATAAATTATTCTACATAAAATTTAATGTAACAAGATCCTAGCAAATATTATGCAATAGAATATTAACAACTTTATTTTACATAAAATCTAATCTACATAATTTGTAATGTAACAAACCCTAGAAAAATTAATGTAACATACCCAAGTTGCGAATTGCGAATTACTGGTTTACGCAAGTTTAAGGTTTGCGATCTACGAGGTGGAGGGTTGGCCGACGCGGGGCTGGTGCGGCCGGCGGGAGGATGGTGGTCGGAGGGAGGAAGGTGGCTGGCTTAGATGCGTAGATATGGGCAAGGCTATGGCGGCGGTAAGGATTCGACGATAGGGCGGCGGCTGGCAGGAGGGCGGCGGCCAGCAGATGGAAGGTGGTCGACGGGAGGAAGATTGCAGGACGGAGAATTACGTAAAAACTGTAGAAGGGAGGTTTCCAAATCTACGTAAATTGGTTTTAGACGGCAATCTTGTCCAATTTTATGTAATAGGTTATTATTGTCCAAATTATTGTCTAGGGGTATATTATTGGAATTGATTAGTGAAAATAGGCTATTGGCGTCTTTAACCCTTGGGCCTTTCGTTTAATAAGTTTTGTTAAACGGTAAATAATGCATCCATAATAAAATTTATAATGACAAAGGCAAGTTACATAACTTTTTGCTAATATATAAATCAATCTTTATAATTCGTAATTTTTAAAATATAAACAAGCTTGATTTATCTATACTGTCTATAGTATAAAGCGAAGACAAAGTCTTCACAGAAAATTGCGTCACGTGTAATATCTTTAATAAAATAATCAACTGGACCCTTGTGTATATGTAAAAACACTAATCACAATAGAAAGATAAATATATATGATTTGATAAAACTAATCAACTGGGCCTCCTCTATATAAATTAGGTAGTTAGAATCTCATACAATCTTATCCCGTAAAAATTGCCGAAAATTATGAATTATCCCTTACCAAGAATTATTTGTAATCTTCAAATAAATAGTATTATTTAATAAAACGTGATATTTATCGTAAAGTAATTTTTGAACAAACCCAACTTATTCATATTATGAGTTGATTTACTATTGGTAAAAAACACTAACCATAATACGAAGATAAATATATGATCTTGTACTTCTAAGGTGATCATTGACATTACATATCTAACTAAATTGGGTTTATAATCGCATTATCCGTACATGGTATGAGGGTTAAACTAGTTAAGCAATAATGAAGAATGATTGAAGTGGATCCATAATAATGGCAAATGCAAGTTATAAACTTTTTAGTTAATTAATAAATCAAAATTTTTTAAATATAAAATGCTTGATTTATTAAACAATAATGAAGAATAATTAAAATACTATCTATTATGTGATTGTTGAAACTGTTGTATAATTAGTTATTTAAAAAAATAGGTTCGATATTTGTACACCTTTTTTATACTTATTTTAATTATACGGGTGAAATATACTATCAAAACATTTTCCTTTTATCAATTACTTTTAGTCTTTTTCTTACCGTTATACTTCTCCATATAAATAAATTAAATCATGTAAATTGAATAAGGCCGATTGACCGAAAACCACTCGTATAATAGGCCATATTGCCCTAAACCACCACTTATATACCTATTTACCGAAAACCACCCTTATACCCCCTTCCGTAAAAAAAGACCACCTCTCCAAGTTTCTCCGTTAAAAAAGGCGTGAACGCGCGCGTGCAACGCGTTGTTAAACTTCAATTTTTTTTTTGCCTTTTCTTTCTATCTCACAAAACTAATATCTACACATTTTTCATTTCCCTTCTAAATTGGAAAATCAAAACAATTTCATCAATAAAAAAAGAAAAATCAAAAACAAAAAGAGGGAAGGGCGAGGGCTCCGGTTGCCTGCTTCCGCCTCTGGCCTCACCGGCGGCGATGACCAGCTAGGGATTCGAGGGAATCGGCGGAGGGAATAGAGGGAGTCGAGGGGGTTAGGGATTCGGAGGTCGAGGAAGTCGGGGGGTTAGGGATTCGGCGGCGATTCCGAGGGGGGTTTGGAGGGACATGGTGGCTGATCTGATTGGGCCATTGGTGGCGATTCCGAGGGGATTCCGATCTAAAGGAGGTGGAGGGTTTGGTGGAAGGAGACGCCTAGGCCATTGGTGGCGATTCCGACGGGATTCCGAGGCGGAGAAGGTGGTCGAGAGGGCCGGAGATGCCGAGGCGGGGTACGCCAGAGAAGGTGGACGAGAGGGCTGGGATTTTGTCCGCGAGGGTGAGGAGGGAGTTCGAGGAGGGATTGCGATGTTGAGGAGCTGGGTAAGGAGGAATTGCAGAATTGAGTTTGAGTTGTGGTCGGGGGATTTGCATGGGAATTGGGGCTTGTGAATTAAATTGGGGGCTCAACATGGTTTCCTGCAAGGTTGAAGAAGATGATGATGATGAATTGAATTAAATTGGGGCTTGTGAATTAAATTGCAGAATTGAGTTTGAGTGCTCTCATGGTTTCTTGCAAGGTTGAAGAAGAAGATGATGATGATTTAAATTGGGTGTTCAACATTTGTTGAGGTTGAGTTTTAAGATTTTTTTTTTAATCAAAATTAAGTTTTAGTATTTATCAGATTTAAAAAAAAAGGTAAAAAGAAAGGTTGAGTTTTAGTATTTAACAAATAAAAATAAAGGTAAAAAGAAATCTAAATGGTAGTATAAAAACGCACCTCACGCGCGTGTTAACGGAAGTTTAACGGGGAATCTAGGTGGGGTGGTCGTTTTTTGACGGAAGGGGGTATAAGGGTGGTTTTCGATAAATAGGTATATAAGGGGTGGTTTAGGGCAATATGGCCTATTATACGGGTGGTTTTCGGTCAATCGGCCATTCAATAATTGTTGGGAATTCCCATATTGTAAAACAAAATAATCAAACTGGTTACTACATAACGCAAGTAGCCATATAGTTTTAGCTTTGTATGGTAAGCCAAATTACCCACACGACCTTCAAATTATCAATTCATCGAAAGTTATCATGAATTAGCAATACGTTTATGGTTCATTAAACTTTTTAATCATAAAAGTTTGTAGCTCGGAAATTAGTAATTAAATGTATGAATTTTAGGTACTCATCAACTTTTTGCACAGGGTCCCTACAAAGCATTGAACGGCCCTACAAGAGGTTTGCCCTTTAGTTTTGACAGTGTATGAAATTAGTAATTAAATATACGTTAGCACTTCATACATGCTTCAGATTGTGCCTTGAAAAGCACGCTTGCGTAGGTACCTAGTGCGTCTTAGCGGCTATTATTCGTAAGAAACAAGCTTGTTTGTATGAAGTGCTAACGTTAGCCTCGTGTGATGTCAAATGTTGAAAGTATATCTGGGTTGTACAACCAGTTAATATGGATGGATTAATCCGTTGGATGCTAGCATATGTGTCAGGCGATTTGTGTCTTATTTGTGGATCCAAATTATCGTGCGAGTTTTGCAATACTGGCGATACTTGCCTAGGTCTCTTATGGGCCTAATCATTACGTCCACGAGTTTTGTGGGAAATCTGGCGATAAATGCCTAGGTCACTTATGGGCCTAATCGTTACGTCCACGAGTTTTGTGGGATTTTTGCCTTTTCGTAGCTTGATCGGGGCTACTAGGCGTGTACCCTGGTGTGGGTTTTTGTGTCGTGCGAAATTTGCAAGGGTGTGCTCTCGAGGAGCATATGTTTGCGTGTATAAACGAAGTAATTTGTAATAAATTTCATTCATACTTCAAAAGAATCACAAGAATGTAAAATAGTGTCTTAACTAGTGCATAATACTATAACTACGATCTAAAAATTAAAGTGGGGTGATGGTTCAGGAACCCCCTTGCATCCCCCCGAAAAAAAAGAAAATCCAAAACCTTCTAAAACACAAAATAAACTAAGTAACTAGAGATAGGGTTTCTAGAAATAGTACTTCTTGAGGTGAGTGGCGCTCCAACTCCTAGGCACTGGTTCTCCTTCCTCGGACTCAAGCTGGTACGCTCCTTGCCCTACGACTTTCGTGATCCTGTAAGGTCCTTCCCATCCAGGTGCCAATTTTCCCGCGTTTTGCTCTGCTGTGTTTTGGAATAACTTGCGAAGTACCCAATCTCCAACTCGAAAGGCTTTAACTCTTACATTCTTGTTATAGCTTCTGGACACCTGTTGTTGGTATCGAGCTACTCTGAGGTGGGCTGATTCCCGTAATTCTTGGACCATGTCTAGGTTTGCCTCGATTTGCTCCTTGAATTGGTCAAGCATAGCTAGACCATATCGCGCTGTTGGGACCTGGATTTCAGCTGGGATGACTGCCTCGCACCCGTACACCAGAGAAAAGGGGGTTTGCCCTGTTGCTTTCTTGGGAGTGGTGCAATCAGCCCAAAGTACGTAGGGTAGCTCTTCTGCCCACTTGCCTTTGGATTTGGTTAGTCTCTTCTTCAGGTTGCTTATGATTACTTTTTTTGAGGACTCTGCTTGCCCATTCGCCTAGGGGTATCTAGGTGTTGATGTTACTAGATCAATGTTCCACCCCTGGCAGAATTCTCTCATTCTCTGGCTAATGAACTGGGAACCGTTGTTACAAACGATTGTTGCTGGGATTCCAAAGCGGCATAGGATGTTGCGCTCGATGAATGAGATCACATGCTTGTCCTTGATTTCTCTATATGCTTCAGCCTCGATCCATTTGGAGAAGTAGTCGGTCATGGCCAAGAAGAACACTTTTTGCCCTGTGGAAGGAGGTAATTTTCCCACAATATCCATCCCCCATCTCATAAATGGCCAAGGAGTAAGGGTAGGATGTAGGTTATCGGAGGGTTGGCGAGAAGTGGGCACGTGTCGCTGGCAAGCCTTGCATTCCTGGGCGTACTTGGTGGCGTCGCGTCGTAGCGTTGGCCAGTACCACCCGTGTCTAAGTATTTTATATGCCAAGCTCCTGCCACCAGCATGGTTCCTGCAATATCCTTCGTGGATCTCGCTCATGATACTATCTATCTCGTCTCGCTCTGCACACCTTTGTAAGACCCCTGATGCAGACTTGTGGTAGAGCAAGCCTTGGTGGACGACGAATCGTGTGGCTTTGGCTCTTAAAGCTCTTGCTTTTGCCTTATCTTCAGGCACTTTCTCATATACTAGCCAGTCTAGGTATGGTTTGATCCAGCTACTAGGCTTTTCTCCAGAGTGTGTGTCAAGACTGGCTACTAGGAGTGTGTATAGCATGGATGTTTCCTTGGGATGCTCGATCGCCGAGAAAAGAAGGTGCACTAGCGGGATCTGAGAGTATTCACTTGGGTTGAGCACTGAGCCTAAACCTGCTAGGGCGTCGGCCGACGTGTTGTTCTCTCTAGGTACCTGTTCAAAGGTGACCTGCTGGAATTCTCCCGCTAATGCTCTCGCCTTTTCTAGATAAAGAGCCATCCTCTTGTCTTTTGCCTCAAACAGTCCCAGTATCTGGTTAACCACCAAGAGAGAGTCGCACTTTACTTGTAGATTTTTGATTGCTAGGTCTCGTGCTAGCCCTAATCTGAAAATCAAGGCTTCGTACTCTACCTCGTTATTTGTGGCATCGAAGTCACACCTTATGGCTTGAGCTAGCCTGTTCCCCTTGCTCGACTCCAAGATTACCCCTAGCCCTATCCCCCTAGCATTAGAAGCCCCATCTGTGTTGAGCGTCCACGTTTCGTGTGTTTCCTCTGGGATAGGAGCGGGTGTGCTTGCGCTTGCTGCCTCCACTAGATCAGGTGAGAAGTCAGCGACACAGTCAGCTAGGACCTGTGACTTTATGGCTTTGCGAGGTTCGTATTTGTTGTCGTACCCGCTGAATTTTACCGCCCACTTGGTCATTCGTCCAGAGAATTCTAGCTTCTGCATCACCTGCCGCAGAGGGTAGCTCGTTTGGATTGCGATAGTATGTGATTCGAAATAAGGGCGCAGCTTCTTCGAGCTCATGACGACAGCGAGGACCACCTTTTCGAGGGGGGTGTATCTAGTCTCTGCTGAGGGCATTGTCTTGCTTACGAAATAAACGGGCATTTGCTGTCCATCAGCTTCCCTGACTAGAAGCCCGCTCAATGTGCTTCCAGATACCGCTAGATACAGCTGCAAGATTTCTCTCGGAACCGGCTTGGCTAGTAGCAATGGATTGGAGAAATAGCCCTTGAGTTCCTGAAAAGCCTTATCGTGTCGTTCATCCCACTGGAAACTTTTGTTTTCCTTGAGTATATCGTAGAATAATCGACACTTGTCGGCCAACTTAGATATGAACCTGTTAAGGGCGGCAATTTTCCCCGCGAGCTTCTGTACTTCCTTGATGTTCTTGGGCGATCTCAAGGAGGCTATTGCTTTCACTTGGTCGGGACTAGCCTCAATCCCCCTTTTGGTTTCCAGATTGTGCTCCGAATGTGCACTTTTGAGGATTAAGCTTCATGTTGAATTTTTCGAGAATGTTAAAAGCTTCCTCGAGGTGTTGTTGGTGTTGAACTGCCGCCGTTCTCTTGACCACCATATCATCAATGTACACCTCCATGGTCTTCCCGATTTGGTTCTGGAACATATGGTTAACGAGCCGCTGGTAGGTCGCACCAGCGTTTCTCAAGCCAAAAGGCATAACCCGATAACAATACGTTCCTTGTCCTGTTATGAAGGACGTCTTTTCCTGATCTTCGGGGTGCATCTGGATCTGGTGGTAGCCGCTAAAGGCGTCCATGAATGTTAAGAGCTCGTGACCAGCGGTGGCATCGACCATTGTGTCTATGTGTGGGAATGGGAAAGAGTCTTTAGGACAAGCCTTGTTCAGGTCGGTAAAGTCCACACAAACCCTCCACTTCCCATTCTTCTTTGGGACGACCACCACGTTAGCCAGCCACTTTGGATATTTCACCTCTCGGATCTTGCCTGTGTCTAGTAGCTTCCTTACTTCTTCGTCAACTGCCTGGATTCGTTCCGGGGCAAATCTTCTTCTCTTTTGATTTACGGGGGGAAAGCTAGGATAGGTGTTAAGCTTATGTGGGATCACCCCTGGGTCGATTCCATACATGTCCTCGTGGCTCCATGCGAAACACTTCTGAGGTTTCTCTAGAAAAGACACGAGTTCTGTCTTGATGGACGTTTCTAGTCCGATGCCCAGCCGAACGATCCGTCCTTCCCCTATTGCTACCTCCTCCACTTCTTCTTCTTCCTCTCGGGTCTGGGTAGGAGGGGTAGCGCTCTGGAATTGCTATGCCTGCGGCCCAGCGGTTGTAGGCTTCAGGGCTGTCTTGTAGCATTCTCTAGCTAGCCTATGATCTCCTCGAATTTCCTCTATTCCCCGTGGTGTAGGGAACTTCACCGTCTGGTGATAAGTGGAAGCCACCACCTTCATGTCATGTAACCAAGGGCGACCCAGGATTACGTTGTAGCTGGATGGGCAGTCTATCACCATGAACTCTACTTACAAGTTCACTCCTTTGGCGAAGGTTTGTAGAGTTATGTTTCCCGTGGTGTGCTTCACTTCTCCACTGAACCCCACGAGGGGGACGGGTTGCTTGTGGATGTCGTTTTCGGACAAACCCATCTCTTTGAGGGCGGTGAGTGTTATGAGGTTGGTAGAGCTACCAGTGTCAACCAGTATTCTCCTCATAAGGACGTTCCCTATGTGTAAGAAGATCACTAGACCATTGAGATGAGTCCCAACCTGGTTTTCAATGTCGGAGTCGTCAAAGACTATCGCTAACCCGGTGGGTTGTCTAGGCCGCCTCTCCAGATGGGTAGGTTTTCCCAACTGCCCTTCTCGTGCGTGCCTCTTGGCTGCTGAGTAGGTAAGGCCACACACGCTTGATCCTCCGGTTATTACGTTCACCACCCTTTCTAGAGTAGGGGTGTTCTCTCGCTCGTCTTGCTTCGGTAGGGATTATCTAGGAGATCACGAGGAACTCTGGCTTCTGGAGCCGCTTCCCGGATCTTGCCTTTAGAGATTAGGTGTGCTACCTCTCTCCTTAGCATGATACAATCCTTTGTCCAATTCCCGTGGTTATCGTGGAACTCACACCACTTGTTCTCGTCGGCCCCTGCCTTAGGCGCTTTGTCTTTTTTGGGCCACCTGACTAAATCGCCCATCCTGGAGAGGTTCTTCACCAGCTGCGATGGTGAGATTTTGAGGTTGTAATCCTCCAAAGGTTGCGGCAATGGATCGCGTTCCTTCTGCGTCGGTGGCTTGTTGCGTGCCACGTTTACCCGCTTGGCTGGGTGTCCGTCGTAGGATCGATCACGCCTGTCCCTTCTCTGGCCGAAGGGCGATCGCCTTTGTTCTGGATATTCCCTCTTGCGATCATTGCCGCTTTTCCTGTCGGAGTTTCTAGGTTCGGCCGACCTTCATCGGAGAGATTTATCTTCCTCTAGTCGCATGTGCGCTAGTGCTTTTGGCTGGACTTCCTCGAAAGTAGCACATGGGTGCTTGGTTAGCTCCGGGTACAACCCTCCATCCGGTATGATTTCTTGTCGGAAAGCCTCGATTGCAGTCGTGGTGTCGCAATTTGGGATAGTTACTTTCTCCTCGTTGAAGCGGTCTAGGTAAGCTCTTGTGGTTTCATGATTTTTCTGTTTGACCCGGTAAAGGTCACTGGATTGCTTCGCAAACTTGCGACTGCTCGCGAACTAGCTCCAGAAGGTGTCCGAGAGGTCGGCGAAAGACTTGATACTTCCCCTGGGTAGAACGATGAACCACGTGAGGGCTGGTCCCGTCAGGGTCGTTCCAAACCCCTTACACATCACGGATTCCTTTGAGTGACTGGGAACCGAGCTAGTCATCATTTTTTGCTTGTAGATGGCTATATGCTCGTTAGGGTCCGTGGTGTCGTTGTAGGGGTTCATGGTTGGAATAATGACTTTCCTTGGAATCTCGGCCCGAGCGATTCTAGGGACGAAAGGTGATTCGTCGTATCCATCTAGAGCCTCTGGTTGCACCGGCTGGTACCCGGTGTGGCTTGTGACGACCTGGTCGGAGATGGCTCCAATTTGCTCTATGACCATTTTTCTGATAAGGGCATCTAGATCCAAATCCTGGTGTCTTTCAGCGTAAGCGTTCTCAGCTATCCATACGTTCCCGGAGCGGGTTCTGTAGGTGTTACCCGGAGGCGTGACCTGGTTTCCAGGAATCTCCCTGTTCGTTGCTTGCTCGTGATTGCTCTCGGAGTTGGGCGTTTGTTGAGTGTTCAGGACTCCGCCTTGGGTGTCATTCCCGTTGTTTCCCCCAGAGGTCCCTCTCCGGAGTCGAAGTTCAGCCGAGTCACCAGACCCTCAGTGTTCCTAGCGACGTTGGCGGGTTGCCTAGCCGTAGTCAGTAACTGGCTCTTGATGGGGTTTCGTCCGGATCGGATGATATCAAAATTTAAATTTATAAACCGAACCCCAATTGTAGTAAAAGAGGTAGGGTGTCGAACACACGGGAGTTCGTGCGATGAGAGTACCAAGAAGACTAAAAAGAGGTAAAAGAAAGGCAAAAACAAAGGAAAATCAAAGAGAATGCCTCGGACCGGCACTGGTCACTTCGGTCCGAGGGTGGATCGAGGAGAATTTGCACGGGACCGACACACACAACGTCGGGCCCGATGTACTGGGTAACTCGGTCTTGCACAAATAGTAGATCGGTCTTGGGTTTTTGGGTTCCTTCCCTAACTAGACTTGGGTGATTCCACCCTAATTCAGCCAATAAGTGATGATCCTTATGAGATCAAGGTTGTTGCCTTCAATCCCTCCACTCTACACTTCGACCTTAGGGAGTTTTCACCTCCTTCGATGCTAGGTCTAGTGATGGGCTCGAGATCGCTTTCGCTTACTCTTACCAACCACAAGCCCTAGATCCCTTATTCTCACAAGAGAATTGAAGCTCAATGTAGAGAGGATTCATAGATCAAGCACTCAAGACTATGGAATTGGGGGTTCACACCCAATCCTAGCTAGGGAATTCCCCCATAGCCCAAGACTATGAAATCTACTCCATCAAGTAAGAGTAAAAAGCAATCAAATGGCAAAGCAAGCAAATCTCAATCATCAATCTCAAATCAAAGCCAATTTGCATTCAAATCAAAGGGGTTCACAATATCCAAGTCTCAAATCCACTAAACAAAAGCAAAACAAGCTCAACACCACTAACTCTCTCTAGTTCTCCACCGATCTCTCTTCTCTTCTCCTCCTCCTTTCTTCTCCTTGCTCTCCAAGTCTTCCTTGAGCCTTTGAGAGTGATTAGGTGTGGGTTGTTGTTGTTAAATGCTCTCTAATCACCTCTAATTATACTCCATCTTGGATTGGGGACCAAGAAATTCCAAAATTAGAAGAAGGGCAAATGTGGAAGATCACAATAATGTGCCTTGGAGCCCAATCTTTTCCTTTGCCGACTTGGATCGATGCGGAGGTACCTCGGGCTTGACGTTGCCAACGTCGGTCCGAGCCTCTGAAGTGCCAAACTCAGGCCCGACTTGGTGGGACATCGGTCCTGGCCTCGATCCTGCTCTTTTCTTGGTCTTCCTTGAGTCTTTCTTTGATCTTTGCATGGCTCTTCCGCTCCTTTGCTCTTTAGCTCGACTCCTCTTTAGAAACTCCTCCAAAACGTCCTCTTTTGCGCCATTTTACCAACAAAACACAACAAACTCGCATAGTCTCCGAATCTCATAGAAAACCGGAATCTAAGCTAAAAAGGGACGAAACTAACAAAGAAAGGAATGAAAAACACATATTTACAAGGGAAATTAACCACTAAAACACCACCAAAATGAGAGACATCAGAATACCCCATACTTAAACTTGCTTGTTGATTCGGCCTATTTTGTATAGGATAACTCTTGTATTTTAGAGCTATATTGAGAGTGTTTAGGTTAGTTTTGAGCATTATTGTAATATCAAGACCGAAGACACAGAGTATGAAGAATTAAGAGTTAAAGAGCTTAAAGACGAAGATTCGCCACTGCATGGTTATCGCGGTCGCGTTGTCTAGGATGCGGGCGCGGTGGCGTAGAGGAGCGAGCCAACCAAGACCATGAAGGCCGCGGTCGCGCTGCCCAGGGCGCGGTCGCGGTAGAAGCCGACTCGGATTTGACCATTTGAAGGCCGCCGCGGGCGCGGTTATGGTGCCGCGGTCGCGGGTTCGACCGACTTCCAAGTTGACGAGATTTCACCGTTTCTATCTTGTTTCCTTTCTTATCTTTCGGTTTCCTATCTTATTTAGTCCGAAAAGGTTGATCTTTGGGGCTATATAAGGGGAACCTTTCTAGGTTTTTAAATATCCAATTCTTGTCAATCAATTGTCTTTCAATAAAGATTAGAGTTTTCGTTGTAATGGAGAACTAACTCTCCTATGGAGTTTATTCAATCAAGGAAGCTTTATTATGAAGTTGTGAAATTCTGGTAATCTCTTTATCCCTAGGTCTTTATTGATACTCTTGTGCTTCATCCCATGATCTATGTTTGATTTTATGAGCCTAATCAACTTGTTTGATTGACTTAGATCTATTGTTTGAATTAGGATTGGTTGTTGTCTATGCATCTTTCCTATTCTCGAAACAACTCTATTCTAGGACCGTGGACTAGTTTAGGGAAGAGTATTCAATGGTTAAATTGTGCATGAGACTCGTAGCTTGATTGCATGATTTGATTTCCTATTATCCCTGTGCTCTATGCTAATTCTAGGTTAAGCGTCCTTGCCTAGCTTTATAGAATTGCTTGGACCGTGGACTTGCGATTTCTAATGATTGGGATTGGAATTGACCTAGGCATATAAAGAGGTGGATGAATTCATGATCAACGGATTAATAAAGTGGAATTGATTGGATAAACTCTACTTGATAACTTTGATTGAAACCAACTTTCAAAACCCCTTTCTGATTACTTGCATGAAAACCACTAAAATCTGAATAAAAACTGATTCCTTTGGGTTCGACCCCTTGCTTGCCTACTATATTTTTGTTTGCATGTTTGGGATTTATTTTTGATAAGGGAACAACGACTTTGCCCGAGTCAAATTTTGGCGCCGTTGCCGGGGAATCCTTTTTCTTATTCTGATTTTGTGTGCTTTCATGTTCTGCGCTCAAACCGCGCCCGTGGCCCCCTCGGCGCGCCCGCGGTTCGTACGCAGAACCGTCCTTTGGGTGCGGGCCTAACACATGGTCCGTACCCGGTCTACTAATACTTCCCCTGTTCGTTTTGATCCAGAAGTTAGCAGGACTCTTCGGAAGATAAGAAGTGCCCCCAGACCCTCTACATCTTACAACCTTCTTGAATTTCTCTCTCTCTCTCTCTCTCTCTCTCTCTGATTCTGAACCAGAAGACGTCATGGCGGAACAAACTATTCGCCAACTCACGGCGCCCGATCTACAGCAACAGCAACTCGCTGTTCAATTCCCCGAACTCGGTGAGGGTGTGAAGTTCGAATTGAAGTCTGGCCTCATCCACCACTTGCCCAAATTTCACGGGTTGAGCAGAGAGGACCCGAACAAGCATCTCACTGAATTCCACGCGGTATGCGTAAGTATGAAGCCCACTGATGTGACGGAGGATCAAATCAAGCTCCGGGCTTTTCCCTTCTCTCTTGAGGACACCGCCAAGGACTGGCTCCTTTATTTGGTGCCGGGTTCTATCACTACTTGGGCGGCCATGAAGAAGGCGTTTCTTGAGAAGTACTTCCCCACTTCCAAACAAACATCTATTAAGAAACAGCTCAGCAGTTTGGAACAAGGGGAAGATGAGAACCTCTATGACTATTATGAGCGCTACAAGAGGCTCATCGCAAGTTGTCCCTACCATGGCTACCAAGCCAAGGATCTTATTTGCTACATCATTGAGGGACTCTGCGACAATGACAAGAGGCTCGTGAATGCATCTTGTGGGGGTAGTTACGAGAACTTGACCCCCGCTGCAGCTTTTCAGAAAGTTGAGATCTTGGCGGAACAAGCCCGCAATCAAAGATCAAGGACCAATGTGAGGTCCGTAAGTGTGGTAAATGAGTCCCTGAATGATGAAGTAAGGGAGCTCAAGGATCTTATGAAGCAGCTCCTCACGAAGAGGACGGCTCAGCAGGTCAATGCCTGCGGTCTGTGCTATGATGCCAGCCACCACACAGATCAGTGCCCTACTATTCAAGAGACCGAGGAGTCGGTCAATGCTATTGGCAACTATGGAGCGCCCCGGCCCCGGAATGATCCCTACTCTAACACCTACAATCCGGGGTGGGCGAACCATCCTAATCTAAGGTGGAACAGCCAGCAGCAGCAAGACCCACCACAACAGCAGCAGCAGTACGCTCCTCAGGGCCAGCAACAACAATTCCGGTCAAACAACTATGCCCCGAGAGCGCCTGCTCCGTCTCAGAATGATGCTATTACCGCCCTCTTGAAGGAGAACCAAGAGATGAGAGCTGATGTAAAGAATCTTGAGACTCAACTGAGCCAACTTGCCACTATGATCAATAGGCTCGAGTCTAAGGATTCCGGGAAACTTCCATCTCAACCGCTCAATCACAATGAGAATGTGAGTGCCATGAATTTGAGGAGCGGTAAAACACTGGCGAGTCGCGAATCACCCACTAGTGACGCACCGCGCCCGATCTCCCCTGGCCGCGACCGCGCCGGGGCGACAGCACATGAAGACGAAGCCTCTGTGGGAATTCCGCGCCCGCGCTCCCCCCTCCGCGCCCGCGAAATTCCAACAGAGCCCATGGACCACGAGAGGCGTAGCGACCCGCGACCGCAGAGTCCGGACCGCGCCCGCGGTAAGGAGGTCGAGAGAAATTTCGAGGCTTTACTCGATTATGCTTTCAAGAACTATTCACCTCCTCGCCCAAGCTCTCCTAGACGGAACCGAGCTCCAGCAGCAGAAGAGGACGATGGCTATGTGGCTCAACCTCTTCCACCATTGGATTCTTTCAAGCCTTCTCCTCCATTCCCCGATGCTCTCAAGGACACAAGGAAGCCGGCACATGACAAGGAACTCTTCGAGACCTTCGCCAATTGTCAGGTAAATGTTCCTCTCCTTAATCTCATTCAAAGTGTCCCTCGTTTTGCTAAGTTTATGAAAGAGCTATGCACCATAAAACGAAAGAATAGATCTAGTCCTAAGATTGAAAAGGTAGCTCTAGTTGAAAAAACGCAAGATAGCAAAATTGAGACTTGTAATTCCCTACTCTAAAAGCAATTGCCTAAAAAATGCTCAGACCCAGGAAGATTCACCGTCCCTGTCACTATTGGAGACACTAAAATTGAGCGTGCTATGCTAGATTTAGGTGCCTCTATTAATGTTCTTCCAGCTTGCATGTATGATAGGTTAGGCCTTGGTCCTTTGAAGGAATCAGATATTGTTATTGAATTGGCTGACCATTCTAATGTGCGCCCCAAAGGGTTAGTTGAGGATGTTCTAGTGCAGGTGCGGGGTTTGATCTTTCCTGCAGATTTTTATGTGATGGAGATAGGTGAAGGGCGGTACGACCCGGTTCTCTTACTCGGTCGTCCTTTCATGAAAACCGCCAACACGGTCATCGACGTTGCCAATGGATCTCTTTCCATATCTCATGGTGGCAACACGGTCCGCATTGATGTTGATGAGGACCCGTATTGATCGTATCCACATCGAGCCAACGACGTTAAACAAAAGCGCTGCTTGGGAGGCAACCCAAGGATTAGATAGATTGTTTTTCCATTCCTAGCTTAGGATTTGCTTGAGTTTTTAGCTAACTCGCAGGTACTAGGTCCGAAAGGACACGCCTGGCGTGATACCGCGCCCGCGCCGCCTTGGCTGCGCCCGCGGTGGATCGTCAGCGCGCCCCGACGAACAGGTACTAGCCCGTGCTCGCGGCAACCATACTGCGTCTCGGTTTTAGCGCGTCTTTATGACAAAAAAAAATCAAAGAAAAAGAGGACTTCTTGGTCCCATTCTACCTCTATATTTTCCATCTATCTATACCATTCTATCCATCTTCTATCTCTTCTTTTCATTCACCTTTGTACTTTCCATTCTTTGGCTATGTGTAAAAGCCTAAGTATGGGGGAGCTTTGTTTCCCCGGGAGTTCTCTTCTCCACGGCTCGAGTTCGAGTATTGATCCATCTTCCAAGAAGACAAGCCAAGATACGAAGGTTGCTTGCACATCACACTTTTCGAGACGAAGTCGAGACTATACCCCTGCACGAGACCCGCGCCCGCGCTCCATCAGCCGCGCCCGCGGTGACCCCCGATGATGACTCCGTTCTCTGCATCAATTCCGCGCCCGCGCCCCTTGTGCCGCGCTCGCGGTTTGCCATCAGATTGGAATTATAAAGCTGTCTATTCTACCACTTATGAAGAGTTCTTCCATTCCACTTCTCTTCATTGTTTGTGAGTCTTCTGATATACCTTCTTCCTTGCTTCTATCCTTTCTCTTTGCTTCATTGAGGACAATGAAGGATTTAAGTATGGGGGAAGGAGTACTCGCATTCGCTTATCCTAGTTAGCCTAGTTAGCTAATTGCTTCAGATTTTTGATTTTCTTCTTTTCATGGAGCACTTGCACCATATTTTTGCATAATAAAGAAAGAAAGAAAAAGAAAAAGATGGAAAAAGCCATAAAAAAATTGAAAAAAGGCATATGAAATCCTGGGATGAGTCGAAAACCCGAAAGGGCGGCTCAGGTAATAAGCAGGTAACCCGGACCAGCATTAGGCTGGGGTAATATGAGGTTCATGAGTGATGTGAGTTTTTGTGAACACACCTATTGAAAAATGAAAAGAGCGGTTAGGTGAAAACCCGAAAGGGCGCCTAAGCAGAATTGAACGGTAAAATTCGAGTGTTTAGGATCATTCTTGCTTGGGGACTTTGGGGCTTACATGTTAGATTTGGGTAGATCCTAGGTGGCTCTCTTTCATGTTTTTTGAGTGTTATATTTTGTTGTGAGGTGTGTGTTTGAGCTTCATTGTTTTATGCTCATGATTTCTCTATTTTGGGTTCGGGTTGTGAGCTGAGTGTTTTTATCTTCCCTTGTATTTCCTGAGATCTTAGATGTGCTGCCTTGATATATTTGTTTTGAGCTTACTCGAGGACGAGCAAGATCTAAGTATGGGGGACTTTGATTCGGCCTATTTTGTATAGGATAACTCTTGTATTTTAGAGCTATATTGAGAGTGTTTAGGTTAGTTTTGAGCGTTATTGTAATATCAAGACCGAAGACACAGAGTATGAAGAATTAAGAGTTAAAGAGCTTAAAGACGAAGATTCGCCACTGCATGGTTATCGCGGTCGCGTTATCTAGGACGCGGGCGCGGTGGCGTAGAGGAGCGAGCCAACCAAGACCATGAAGGCCGCGGTCGCGCTGCCCAGGGCGCGGTCGCGGTAGAAGCCGACTCGGATTTGACCATTTGAAGGCCGCCGCGGGCGCGGTTATGGTGCCGCGGTCGCGGGTTCGACCGACTTCCAAGTTGACGAGATTTCACCGTTTCTATCTTGTTTCCTTTCTTATCTTTCGGTTTCCTATCTTATTTAGTCCGAAAAGGTTGATCTTTGGGGCTATATAAGGGGAACCTTTCTAGGTTTTTATATATCCAATTCTTGTCAATCAATTGTCTTTCAATAAAGATTAGAGTTTTCTTTGTAATGGAGAACTAACTCTCCTCTGGAGTTTATTCAATCAAGGAAGCTTTATTATGAAGTTGTGAAATTCTGGTAATCTCTTTATCCCTAGGTCTTTATTGATACTCTTGTGCTTCATCCCATGATCTATGTTTGATTTTATGAGCCTAATCAACTTGTTTGATTGACTTAGATCTATTGTTTGAATTAGGATTGGTTGTTGTCTATGCATCTTTCCTATTCTCGAAACAACTCTATTCTAGGACCGTGGACTAGTTTAGGGAAGAGTATTCAATGGTTAAATTGTGCATGAGACTCGTAGCTTGATTGCATGATTTGATTTCCTATTATCCCTGTGCTCTATGCTAATTCTAGGTTAAGCGTCCTTGCCTAGGGTTATAGAATTGCTTGGACCGTGGACTTGCGATTTCTAATGATTGGGATTGGAATTGACCTAGGCATATAAAGAGGTGGATGAATTCATGATCAACGGATTAATAAAGTGGAATTGAGTGGATAAACTCTACTTGATAACTTTGATTGAAACCAACTTTCAAAACCCCTTTTTGATTACTTGCATGAAAACCACTAAAATCTGAATAAAAACTGATTCCTTTGGGTTCGACCCCTTGCTTGCCTACTATATTTTTGTTTGCATGTTTGGGAGTTATTTTTGATAAGGGAACAACGACTTTGCCCGAGTCACTTGTTCTCAAGCAATAACAATGTAAACAAGACCGAAGCATAATCTTCAAGTAAAGACTCATATGAAAAATCAATCAAGTACAAGTGGTAGATATGCTAGCAAGATTACGTCATCACACATGCTCAAGTGTTCAAGGAATAAAGTCTAATGCAACCAAGCCTCACTTTAGGAATATGGAAATGTGTATCACTCATCATGTGTTTAGGTATAGCAATGTACACTCATACTCAACATTCATGCAAGTAAAGACTTTACTATTGAAGCTAATATCACCAATTCCTCCACCTAGAGATGCCTATTACAATGCACACAAAAAATATGAACTTGGCTCAATGGAGGTCCTCAAAGAGGTTCCATTCAGCCGGGTTGTAATGGGGCTTTTAGTGTTTCTCAAGGTGGGAATCATTTTGGTCTTGTGGTGCTTACAATGGGGATTGAACTTTCTAGTCTCTCACCAACTTCACCAAATTATTCCACTTTCAACTTTCACACATCCAAAAGACTTTGATTTTTTTTCTCTCTTAACCCACATCTTCACTTAACTTTCCACTTCATCTTTGCACTAAACTTTTTGTTGGATTTTTCACACTTTTTCCACTAGGATCGACTTTCACACTAACTCGGGCCCGATGTCCTTTTGAATTCGGTCGGACCCCTTTTCTTCACTTAAGCACTTTGATTCCAATCCACTATTTTTCCAACTCTTCTTTCTTTCTTTTTAACTTTAAAGATGCACTACCCACTTGATTTATAACTCCATTCTTTGCCCTTCACCAAAGAGAATCTCAACTCTCCAAATACATTCTAAAACCTCTCACTAACGTCCAATCCCATCAGGGTCAAGTCATATAGGCTAGGAATCATATTTTTGTGGAGTTTCAAACAAAGGTCTAAGGCTAAAACGGGGCTACAAACAACGGTTTATCTTCAAGGTAGGATATGGAACATTTTGTGACTAAATGAAAGAAAGTTCAAATCAATGTGACAATGCATAGAACAAATCTCATATTGGTCTTGGAAAATAGATAAACACCGCAATAGCAAGTTTTACTAAGCGTGCATGAGCTAATCACACAAGAAAAATGAGGGATATGCAATATGAACAAGCATCCCTAAAATGGCCAAAAACATCATCTCACAAGGGTCACTCTAGCTTAGTTGCATAAGAACTCATCCTAGAACTCATGTGCTCAATAAAAACATGCAAGATATCACATCACATCAAAAGCAACATCCATTTAGAGGCTAAACTATCCAAAAATATGCAAAGGAATTTACATGCTCACATCATCATTAGCCTTCTTATGGACATCTAAGATGGGATTTCCTAGTCCAAAACAAAATCTTTTTGTTCTTTTTCACCACAATTTTTCAAATTTTTATGGATTTTTGCAAAAAATTTCTTAAAAGCAACAAACAAAACAAACAAACTCATCCATACATGCCATCAAATTCAATCATCATTCATTCATCACATCTTATGCCACTATACAAAAGAAAACATCCCTTAACAAAACAAGAGAAATACAAGAAACCTACACATGAAACTATGAGCAACTATCCCACCCCATACTTAGAATTTTGATGTCCTCATCAAAACAAAGAAACCAAAACTCAAAAGTAAAGAGAAGAGGCACTTATTCTTGAATGGCATGTTCAGGCTTATTTTGGAGGGTGTCCTCGGCGGCCTCCCCTTTGGAGCCGTGCTTGTCTCTCTCGCTCATACACATGGTCGTGGAAAGGATCTTGACTTGGTGGTTGAATTTGTGGGGCGGGACACATCCATTGGTCTTCACGGGAAGAGAAGTTCCCGGTCATCCATTCATTGAAGTTCTCTTGAATGCTCCATCTTTGGTCCTCGACCGCTCTCAAGTCATCCACATCACATCTAGTGTAAGCGATGTTGCGGTTCACTTCTTCAAATTGAGCTTGGAAATCTTGTTAGTGGTGGGAAAGTTGTTGTTGTTGGAAGTTGAGGTGTTGTTGTTGAAGGTTGAGTTGGTGTGCCTCTTGTAGCATGCTAGATTGTTGAAGTTGAAGGTGAGCCAATTGGTTGGCTAGGAAGTTCATGTCCACCGGTTGTTGAGGCTCGGGGAACACCATTCCGGGCCCGTACCATTGGGCATACCCTCGAACCCTCCATAGCTTGATGGTTCTTGTCTTGCTCCACTTCCCTCACCCCTCTCGAATTGGCTCGGGACCGGATCGGGCAAATAAGTGTCGGACCGACGTTGGTGGACGTCGGGCCCGACATGGCTTGCACCTCGGTGGAGTAGTGTTGGTGCGTGGTCGGTGAGCAAGTTGTGGTAACCACCATCTTCTTCTTCTTCTTCTTGAGGTGGGTCAACGTCCATGTCCTCTCTCTTTACGAACTCATATTGGTTGGGCTCTTCTTCTTCGGTGTCCGGAGAATCTTGAGGGCTAGTGAAACGAATGTGTTGTGCTCGTCTCCTACACTCAAGAGTCCCCTCCGGCTCGCCATAAGGGTTCACATTTCCCGCCCACACTTGGAACCAATTGTAGTTACTCGTGAGGTCGAAGAGTCGAGGCCCCAAAGGAATTTGCACCTTGCCAAAGTTGGAGTGAGGGGCTAGATGAGGAATGATGTCGTTGACGACCTTCTCCTTGATGATGTTGGCTTTCTTGAAGTACTTGAGATCCATGAACTCTACACCATTCGGGGGCGGTGTATACTTGGACAAATCAACTTCAAGTGCATGGTCTAATCGAGCAATCATACCTCCAAAGTAAATCCATGAGGAACTTTGGAAGTCCCTCACCATCTTCACCCATTCCCACGTGAGGTTCATCGGCTTCTCATTTTGAAACAACATCTCGTAGAGCAACATGGCTTCCTCCTTCATCGGCTTGCTAAGCTCATGTCGGGCATAGATTGTGCACCCCAAAATACGGATCATGACTCGGAAGAGTGGGCTAGCGATCTCATTGGTTGAGGCTCCTTTCCTCATCTCGCTTTTGCCCGTTACATACTTCCAAAGGTAGTTCACCTTATCATTGTCGACAAAAGCCTTGTCTCTAGCAAAAGGAAATCCAAGGTAGACCGCCAAATTCCTTAGAGAGAGATCTTGCGCTTCATTACCCAATTGGAAAGAGATCATGCCCTCATCTTCAACTCCTTCATAAGTGCACTTGAAAGTTGCCATAAAATCGGAGGTCAAAGCCGGATAGTGAGTGTTGCTCCATCTTAGCATCACATTAAGCCCAATGTTTGAGTAGCACCGAATAAGAGCCTCATGCATGCTCATCTTCTTGATTGATTCCCAATCTACCCACCGAGTGTGGTGGGATAGACCCATGAGTCGCAAATATTCTCTAGCCACATCATCATCCTCAAAGTGCACATCATCCATCCTTTGCACTCTCTTCGACTTCTTGGACTTCTTTGTTGCTCTCTCCATTCTTGAAGAAGATGCGCGGGTAGTCATGGTACCTACACACAATCAAGCAAAGAACTACAAGATAAAATCTATACAAACACAACAAGATCGCATACTTCCACAACTAACAACTCATTATGCAAGGAAATGACCCCATACTTGCTCATAAGACACTCAATCCACAAGATCCAACATGTATGAGCAAAGAATCACATAACAAGAGTCAAGCTACAAGATATATCACGATAAACAAGCCTTTACCAACATTCAAGCTCATGAATCCTAAAACTCACACAAGAGAAAGTCAAAAAGCACAGGACCGACCAACACGAGACATCGGGCCCGAGGTTCTTCACCTCGGTCCGAGTCTTGGACCGACTTGCAACATCGGTCCTGAGGAACTGGGTACCTCGGACCGACTCTCAATTCGACTTCTCTACCTAGATTCACCCAAAAATCACTCTATCATGCTCCTAAAATCCAAAATCAACCATTTCTCATCATCAATCGAAGTTCCAAGTAGGTTCTAGCATGTATGATCAACATTTAAGCACAAATTCAACTATGCATGCAAATCACCATGGATGCTCAAGGTCTAAGCTCACTCAATCATGGTAAATCTCAAGTTTAGCAATGAAAGCATGAAATTCACAAGGAATCAAGTAGAGATCGAGATTCACATACCAAATTTGAAGAAAACAAAGACTTCCTAGCAATCAACTTCTTAGAATTCAAATTTTCTTCTAGATCTAGAAGAGGGATGAAGAACTATGGGATTTTGTTGGGATTTTTGGCTTTTGGATCGATGTTTGAGGATGCTAGGGGTATGGATCGAGATTTGTGGTGAAGATTGCTTGGGGTCGAGTATGGTGGAGGTGATGGATCGATTTGGGGGTTTTTAGGGGAGCTTGGTATTTTGGGAAGGTGGTTATGAGGGTGATGGGTGTTAGGTATGGGAAAGAAGACTTAAATTGGGTAGAAGACAAAGTTAGGTCAGAGGGGCATAATAGGCATTTCCACAAAATCAAGACCAATGTTGACCGGCCAAGCCGGACCGACGTCACAACATCGGGCCCGAGGTTTTGGGTACCTCGGTCCAACTTGATTTGGCCTCCTAAAATTCCTTCTTCTTGGTGAGTCTCTACCCACAAGTCCTTTTATTATTTCCACCAATACCACACATGATCATGAAGCTCACACAACACACAATTCCACAAAACATATGATAAGGAGAGATTAGAAAGAATCTAAGCTAAAGGAAAGAAAAACAAACTAGAAACTACGAAAATAAACCTACTAAACTCGGGTTGCCTCCCGAGGAGCGCTCTTTTTAAGTCACTAGCTTGACTTCTAACCTCTACCCTTCAAGGAGGGTGAAAAACGGTGAATTGGTCATCCTTGTCATATGCATCTCCACACTCCTCATAGCCATAATACCACCATTTGTGTTTGATGAAAGTGTGGCATCCAACTTCTCCATCACTCTTCTCCTCCAAAGTGTAGGTTGGCATCTCTTGCATCTTCTCAACTTGATCTTCATTCCCTACATCACAAAAATCTAGAGAACTTCTAGGGGACTCATTAACATTATAACTCAAATCTTCCTTCAAATCACTCAAATAAATGAAACTATCCTCTAGATCCTCTTTCAAGTCACTAAAACACATATAAGAGTCTCCCACATAAAAAGGATACGAAGAAGGATACTCTTCATGGTTTCTCGGGCTATCTCCACTTCTTAACTCTTCATGGCTTTCAAATGGATCTAATAACTCCCTTTCTTGCTCTTGAGCATAAACCATGTCATGACCTCTCAAAGGTGCTTCCTCCTCTCTCATGGTTTCTACTTCCTCTCTCTTGCGCTTGGCACTTTCCTCAAACTTTAAGATCGCCAAAGCATCCGGTTCATTAAGAGCTTTGTTGAAATGGAACTCCACTTTTTCCTCGCCAATCTCGAAAGTCACTTTCCCATTTCTCACATCAAATTTGGCACCCGCCGTAGCTAGAAACGGCCTTCCAAGAATAAGGGGCTCCAACGGATCTTCTTTCATGTCGAGGATCACAAAATCGTCGGGGACAAAATATCTCCCAACTCGAACCAGGACGTCATCTAGGATTCCGGCGGCCTTTGTAGATGAACCATCGGCCATAGTAAGACTCATATCAAACGGTTCCATATCTCTGAGGTTAGCCCTTCTCCATATGCTCATGGGCATAACCGATATGCTCGCTCCTAAATCACATAGAGCCTTGAAATTTTGGGATCCAATCCCCACGGTAATGGCAAATCTTCCGGGATCACCTAGATTTTGAGGTAGCTCCAAGATCTTGACTTCATCTTGCATCTCCACAATTGACCTCTTCTTGCTCAAGATTTCCTTCAAGAATTTTGCATAAGATGGCATCTCACTTAGAGCATCGGTGAATGGGATGGTGATGTTCAAGCCTTGCAAGAGCTTCAAGAACCTTTTAAACTTTCCCTCAACAATCTCCTTGGGCTTCTTCAATGGGTAAGGAAGAGTTGTTCCACCTTGTTTCTTGGTTGAATTCACTTCCTTGGACCGATCTAGATCTCTCTCAACATTCTCAGCTTGGACCGACTTTGGAGTGACATCGGGACCGACTTCTGGAACCTCGGTCCTGAGGCAGGGCATATCTGGGAACGTCGGGCCGACTATAGGGCATGTCGGGCCCGAGTTCCGCTCCACCTCGGTCCTGTTTAGGGGACTTCCTCCGTCTTCTGGATCGACATCATGGCACGTCGGGACTGGGAAACTCGGTCCGACTTTCTTCTCTTGTCCTCGGCTCGTGTGGCTCAGGCAAACTTCGTCCACTCCTTAATCCTATGGCTCGAACTTCGTTTTGTTGTTGTGGGGCACGGGGATTCTCCTCGGGTCGGCCCGGGAGTCTCCCTTCCTCTCTTGGAAGTTGATTCGCCATGTGAACAAATTGGTTGTCCACTTGCCTTCTCCACACACCAAACTCTTTGAACTGGGCACCCATCTCATCAACTCTTCTCTCCACATTGGTAAATTGATTCTTCAAATCTTTGAACTCGCCTCTCATCTCTTGTTCCCATTGCGGAGCTTGCTCATAGAAACCCGGAGGTCGGTATGGTTGTGGCTGGGCCCTTGGCTCGTTTTGGTTGTAGTTGTTGTTGTAGCCATTGGCTTGGCCTTGGTTCCACCTTCCATTTCCTCTGTTGTTGAAGTTGGCTCTTCCTCCAAAGTTTCTTTGAACATAGTGTGCCTCCTCAATTTGCTCGGCCAAACGAACTTGGCGCTCATTGGGACACTCTTGGGCTCCATGCTTCAAAGAACCACATTCTTCACATGCTCTCGTGGTTTGTTGGAGATGACTCATCTTCCTCCTCATCTTGTTCAACTCATCCTCAAGGAATTGGATCTTCACATCTTTATCCATCTCTTCACTCTTTGGGTCGTAGAGCCTTTTTGCACCATCTCCATGGACTCTTGCCTCCTTGTTTACTTAACTCACTCCGTACATGGCTTCGTAGTCGGAGAGTTTGTCTAGCAACTCCCATGCTTACTCCGGTGGCAAATCAATGAACCCACAATCGGTGTGAAGGTTAACTTGTCCTTGGTGGCGGGGTTGATTCCTTGAAAGAATATGTCTTGAAGGACATAAGGTTGTTGCCCGTGCGTCGGACATTGCCTCAACATTTCCTTGAACCGATCCCAAGCCTCAAAGAGTGGCTCGTGGGCTCCTTGTTGAAAGCTTGCTATCTTCCTTCTAAGCTCCTTCGTCTTGGTTGGCGGAAAGAACATCAAGAATGCTTCATTGAGAGCCCTCCAAGATGTGATGGATCGAGGTGCTTGGTGATCGGTCCGGGATCGGAGGGTCTCACAATTTTAAATTTATAAAACCGAACCTCACTTGTAGTAAAGAGGTAGGGTGTCGAACACACGGGAGTTCGTGCGTCGAGAATACCCGAAAAGACTAAAAAGAGGAGAAAAATAAAGACAAACGAAGGAAAACAAGCAAGATCTCCTCGGACCGACACAGGGTCACTTCGGTCCGAGGTAGGATCGAGGTCAATTTGCACGGGACCGACGTAGAGCAAGTCGGGCCCGATGTACTGGGGATCTCGGTCTTGAACAATTAGTAGATCGGTCTTGGGTTTTTGGGTTCCTCCCCCAACTAGACTTGAGTAATTCCACCCCAATTCAACCAATAAGTGTTGATCCTTGTGAGATCGAGGTTACCCACCTTCGATCTCTCCACTCTACACTTCGACCCAAGGGAGTCTCCACTCTCCTTCGATGTTAGGTCTAGTAATTGGTGAGAGATGCTCCCGCTTACTCTTACCAACCACAAGCCCTATGTCCCTTGTTCCCACAAGAGAATTGAAGCTTAGTGTAGAGAGGATTCCTAGATCAAGCACTCAAAGGCTATGGAATTGGGGTTTTCTACCCAAATCTAGCTAGGGGGATTCCCCCATAGCCCAAGACTATGGAATCTACTCCATGTGGTAAGAGAAAAGCATAAACAAAATGGAAATCAAGCAAATCTCAATCAACATCATCCAATCAAACTCCAATTGCATTCAAATTCAAAGATGTCTACAAAATCCAAGTTCAAATCTACTTGATCTAAGCAAAACAAAGTACAAAACTCACAAATCTCCCTCTCTAGGCCAACGATCTCCCCTTCTCTTCCTTCTTCCTTCTTCTCCTTGCTCTCCAAGTCTTCCTTGAGCCTTTGAGAGTGAAATTGGGTTTGGTGTGTGTGTCCCACTCGTCTCCCTCACACTCCACACTTTGATTTGATCACTAATCACCTCTCTTAACCTTCTTCATGGATTGGGGATCAAGGAATCCCAATTTAGAAAGGGGAAAATGTGGAAAGTTGCTAAAAATATGCCTTGGGGAACAATTCTCACAATCTCCGACTTGGACCGACACGGGTTGACGTCGGGCCCGACGTTGGGAACGTCGGTCCTGGCTCTGGTTGCTCGATCTTGGGCCCGATGTTGTGTACTTCGATCTAGGGCCTCGATCCTTGTCTTCTTCCTTGGTTTCCTTTGGTTCCACTTCATTCTTAGCTTGGCTCTTGTACTCCTTGACTTGGCTCCTTCATTAGCTCCTCGAAATGGTCCTCATTCTTGCCATTTTTACCTACAAAAATAAACAAACTCGC
The DNA here is from genome assembly GCA_934048045.1 of Polygonum aviculare. Taxonomy (NCBI): domain Eukaryota; kingdom Viridiplantae; phylum Streptophyta; class Magnoliopsida; order Caryophyllales; family Polygonaceae; genus Polygonum; species Polygonum aviculare. The sequence goes on from OW204024.1 coordinate 9,309,431, forward strand.
ATAGTTTCCGACTCTTGAAGAAAACCGGGAACTAAGCTAGAAAGGAAACAAAACTAACAAAGAAGAGAATGAAAAACACATATTTACAAGGGAAATCAACTACTAAAACACCTCCAAAATGAGAGACATCAGAATACCCCATACTTAAACTTGCTTGTCCTCAAGCAATAACAATGTAAGCAAGACCGAAGCACAATCTTCAAGTAAAGCCTCATATGAAAAATCAATCAAGCACAAGTGATAGACATGCTAGCAAGATTACATCATCACACATGATCAAGTGTTCAAGGAATAAAGTCTAATGCAACCAAGCCTCACTTTAGGGACATAGAAATGTGTATCACTCATCATGTGTTTAGGCTTAGCAATGAACACTCAAACTCAACAATCATGCAAGTAAAGACTTTACTATTGAAGCTAATATCACCAATTCCTCCACCTAGAGATGCCTATTACAATGCACACAAAGAATATGAACTTGGCTCAATGGAGATCCTCAAAGAGGTTCCATTCGGCCGGGTTGTAATGGGGCTTTTGGTATTTCTCAAGGTGGGAATCATTTTGGTCTTGTGGTGCTTACAATGGGGATTGAACTTTCTAGTCTCTCACCAACTTCACCAAATCATTCCACTTTCAACTTTCACTCTCATCCAAAAGACTTTGAATTTTCTCTCTTTTTTTTCAACTTTCAACCCACTTTTCATTAAACATTCCACTTCATCTTTGCACTACACTTTTTGTTGGATTTTCCTCACTTTTTCCACTAGGATCGACTTGCACATACGTCAAGCCCGATGTGCACTTTAACTCGGTCGGTGCCCTTTTCTTTCACTTAAGCACTTTGCTTTCAATCAACTATTTTTTTTCCAACTTTTCTTTCTTTCTTCACAACAAAGATGCACTACCCACTTGATTTTTAACTCCATTTTTTCGCCCTTCACCAAAGAGAATCTCAACTCTCCAAATATTTTTCCAAAACCACTCACTAGAGTCGAATCCCATAAGGGTCAAGTCATATAGGCTAGGAATCATATTTTTGAGGAGTTTCAAACAAAGGTCTAAGGCTAAAACGGGGCTACAAACAACGGTTTCTCTTCAAGGTAGGATATGGAACATTTTGTGACTAAATGAAATAAAGTTCAAATCAATGTGACAAAGCATAGAACAAATCTCATATTGGTCTTGGAAAATAGATAAACACCTCAATAGCAAGTTTTACTAAGCATGCATGAGCTAATCACACAAGAAAATGAGGGATATGCAATATCGAACAAACATCCCTAAAATGGCCAAAAATAATCTCACAAGGTTCACTCAAGCTTAGTTGCATCAAAACTCATCCAAGAACTCATGTGCTCAATAAAAACATGCAAGATATCATATCACATCAAAAACAACATCATAAGAGGCTAAACTATCCAAAAATATGCAAAGGGATTTACATGCTCACATCATCATTAGCCTTCATATGGACATCTAAGATGGGAATTCCTAGTCCAAAACAAAATCGTTTTGTTCTTTTTCACACAATTTTCCAAATTTTTTTTGGATTTTTGCAAAACTTTTTCAAAAAAAAAACAAAAACAGACTTCAAACAAACTCATCCATACATACCATAAAATTCAATCATCATTCTCATACATCTCATGCCACAATCCAAAATGAAGCATCCCTTAAACAAGAAAAAACACAAACAAGCTACACATGGAACTAATGAGCTATTAACCCACCCCATACTTAAAATTTTGATGTCCCCATCAAAACTCAAAAGTAAAGAGAAGAGTAGAGAAAACTCACAATTCTTTATTCTTGGATGGCATTGTTGAGGCTTAGTTCGGAGGGTAGCCACGACGTTGTCTCCTTTGAAGCCGGGCGTGTCGCTCTCGCTCGTACACTTGGTCATTGAAGGGATCTTGGCTTGGTGGTTATAGTGGTGGCACGGGAGGTGTCCATTGGTCTTCACGGGATGAGAAATTCCCGGACATCCACTCGTTTGAAACTAGCTTGCATGGACCACCTTTGATCCTCGGCCGCCCTCAAGTCCTCCACTTCACGTCTCGTGTAGGCGAGGTTGCGGTTCACCTCATCAAATCGCACTTGGAAGTTCTCTTGGTGTTGGAAAAGTTGTTGTTGTTGGAAGTTGAGTTGGTGCGCTTCTTGGAGCATTGATTGTTGTTGAAGTTGGAGATGCGACAATTGGTTCGCCAAGAAATTCATGTCCACTGATTGGTTAGGCTCGGGGAACACCATTCCGGGCCCAAACCATTGGGCATACCCCGCATATCCTCCGTAGCTAGGTGGTGCTTGATGTGCTCCACTTCCCTCACCCCTCTCGAAGTGGCTAGGGACCGGATCGGGCAAGAACACGTCGGACCGACGTTGATGTATATCGGGCCCGACTTGTGAAGTACCTCGGTCCAAGAGAGTTGGGGAGTGGTCGTTGAGCAAATGTTGGTAACCACCTTCTTCTTCTTCTTCTTCACCTCTTGGCGCATCCACATCCATGTCGTCTCTCCTCACGAACTCATAACGGTTGGGCTCTTCCTCTTCGGTGTCCGGGGAAGCTTGAGGTGTAGTGAAACGGATGTGTTGTGCTCGTCTCCTTACCTCGAGTGTCCCCTCCGGCTCTCCATAAGGATTGACATTCCCCGCCCACACTTGATACCAATTTTAGTAAGAAGTGAGGTCGAAGAGTCGAGGTCCCAAAGGAACTTGTACTTGGCCAAAGTTGGAATGAGGCATAAGACGGTCGATGAAGCCGGGAACAACTTTCTCCTTGATGATATTAGCCTTCTTGAAATATTTCAAGTCCATGAACTCCACGCCATTAGGGGACGATGTGTAGGTAGATAAGTCCACCTCAAGACGGTGAGCTAGCCGGGCAATCATACCTCCAAAGTAAATCCAAGAGGAACTTTGGAAGTCCCTCACCATCTTCACCCATTCCCAAGTGAGGTTCATTGGCTTCTCATGCTCAAACAACATCTCGTAGAGAATCATGGCTTCCTCCTTCATAGGCTTGCTCAATTCGTGCCTTGCAAAGATAGAACAACCCAAGGATCGGATCATGACTCGGAAGAGTGGGTTGGCTATCTCATTTGTTGTTGCGCCCTTCCTCATCTCACTTCTTCCGGCTACAAACTTCCAAAGGTAGTCCACCTTCTCATTGTCAACATAGGCCTCATCTCTCGGAAATGGGAACCCAAAGTAATGCGCTAAGTTCCGGAGAGAGAGCTCTTGTAACTCGTTGCCCATTTGGAAGGAGATCATGCCTTCACTCTCGGGTCCCTCATATGTGCATTTGAACGTCGCCATGAACTCGGACGTCAAGGCGGGATAGTGAGTGTTGTTCCACCTTAGCAACACATTGAGTCCAATGTTGGCATAGCACCGAGTAAGAGCTTCATCCATGTTCATCTTTTGAATGGACTCCCAATCTAACCACCGGGTGTGGTGAGATAGTCCCATAAGACGCTCATATTCTCTAGCATCATCCTCATCCTCAATACGCACATCATCCATCCTTTGGACTCTCTTGGACGACTTCTTGGATTTCTTGGTGGCTTTCTCCATCCTTGAAGAAGATGCTCGGGTAGACATGATACCTACACACAATCAAAACCAAGAAGCTACAAGGTAAAATCTATACAACCCAATAAAAACACAAGCTTCCATCACAAACAACTCATCATGCAAAGAGATAACCCCATACTTGAACTTAACACACTCAAGCCACAAAATTCAATCATGCATGAACTAAGATTCTCATATCAATGGTTAAGCCTTAAATCATATCATGAATAGCATGCTATAACCAACATTCAAGAGCAAGAAATCTTAAATCACACAAAAGAAGCTCGAAAAACCACGGACCGATATGCAAATGACAACGGGCCCGAGGTTGGGGACCTCGGTCCGAGTTGCTGGACCGACTTCGAACATCGGTCCCGAGGTACTGGGTACCTCGGACCGAGTCCTTTCCGACTTTTCTCCCTAGATCTATCCACAAATCACATAATCATGCCCCTAAAATCCAAATTCTACCATCAATCAACATCAATCGAAGTTCTAAGTGGGATTTAGCAACGATTAAGAACAAATTTCACAATGCATGCAAATCACCATGGATGCTCAAAGTTCAAGCTCACTCAATCATGGCATATCTCAAATCTAGCAATGAAAGCATGAATTCCATAGAGAATCAAGTAGAGATTGAGATTTACATACCAAATATGAAGAAAACAAGAACTTCTAGAAAGCAACTTTTAGAACTCAAATTTTCCTCTTCTAGATCTAGAAGAAGAATGTAGATCTATGGGTTTTGGGTGGGATTTTTTTGCTTTTGGTTCAATGTTTGGGTATGCTAGGGTATGGATCGAAATCTTGTGGTGAGGTTGCTTGAGGATCGAGTTTGGTGGAGAGATGGGATCGATTTTGGGTTTGAGAGAGAATTGGGTATTTTGGGAAAGTAGTTATGGGGATGGTGATGTTAGGTGGGTCAAGAGGGTATAGTAGGAATTTCCACAAAGTCAAGGTCCAACATGGGTCGGCTAAACTGGACCGACGTCGGGCACCTCGGGCCCGAGGTACTGGGTACCTCGGTCCTACCCGATTTTGGCTCCTAAAAATTCCACACCTTGGTTAATCCTATCCGCAAGTGTTTGCATCATTTCCACAAATACCACACATGCTAATGAAGCTCACACAACACACATTTCCACAAAATACAAGCTAGAGAAGAGATTAGGACTAATCTAAGCTAAGACAAAAAGAAACAAGCTAGAAACTACGAAAATGAATCTACCAAACTCGGGTTGCCTCCCGAGGAGCGCTTCTTTAACGTCATTAGCTTGACGTCTAACCTCTACCCTTCAAGGAGGGTGAAAAACGGTGAATTGGTCCTCCTTGCCATGCACATCTTCACAATCCTCATAGCCAAAGTGCCACCATTTGTGTTTGATGAAAGTGTGGCATCCAAAATCTCCATCATCCTCCAAAGTGTAGCTTGGCATCTCTTGCATCTTCTCATCTTGCATCTTATCACCTACATCACAAAAGTCTAAAGAATTTCTAGGAGACTCTATGACATCATAACTCAACTCATCTTGCAAATCATCTAAGGAAAGATAATCATCTCCTAAATCCTCTTTCAAATCATCTAAGCAAATGAAAGAATCTCCCACATCAAAAGGATATAGATTAGGATACTCTTCATGATTCGGTGGGTTATCTCCATCTCTTGTCTCATCATGGATGTGAACATCGACCATATCATGGTCTCTCAATGGTGCTTCCTCTCTTGTGGACTCCAACTTCTCCCTCTTGCATTTAACATTTTCCTCTAGCTTCAAGATTGCCAATGCGTCCGGTTCATTAAGGGCCTTGTTGAAATGGAACTCCACTTTCTCCTCGCCAATCTCGAATGTGACTTTCCCATTCCTCACGTCAAACTTGGCACCCGCCGTAGCTAGAAATGGCCTTCCGAGAATAATGGGCACCATCGGATCCTCTTTCATGTCTAGAATCACAAAGTCATCGGGTACAAAATATTTTCCCACTCGAACTGGGACGTCATCAAGAATACCGGTGGCCTTTGTTGAAGAACCATCGGCCATGGTAAGACTCATATCAACCGGCTCAATATCTCCAAGGTTAGCCCTTCTCCATATGCTCATGGGCATAACCGAAATACTTGCTCCTAGATCACAAAGAGCTTTGAAGTTTTGAGATCCAATCCCTACGGTGATGGCAAATTTTCCGGGATCACCAAGCTTTTGAGGTAGCTCCAATATCTTCACCTCATCTTGCATCTCAACAATTGATCTCTTCTTACTCAAGATTTCCTTCAAGAACTTGGCATAAGATGGCATCTCACTTAGAGCATCGGTGAAAGGAATGGTAATGTTCAAGCCTTGCAAAAGCTTCAAGAACCGCTTGAACTTGCCCTCAACAATCTCCTTGGGCTTCTTCATAGGATATGGAAGAGTAGTGCCACTTTGCTTCTTGCTTGGATCAACCTCCTTGGATCGATCTTTCTCAACATTTCCACCTTGGACCGACGTTGGAAGTACCTCGGGACCGACTTCAGGGACATCGGTCCCAGGGCAAAGACCATTTGGGCACGTCGGGCCGACTTCAGGGCAAGTCGGGCCCGAGTTGGATTCGACCTCGGTCCTCTCCAGGGGACTTCCTCCGTCTACAGGATCAACTTCTGGGGACGTCGGGCCCGAGTTGCTGGGAACCTCGGTCCGACTCTCTTCTCTTGATCTTGGGACTTGTGGCTCGGGCAAACTCCGCCCACTCCTTAATCCTATGGCTCGAACTTCGTTTTGTTGTTGTGGGGCACGGGGATTCTCCTCGGGTCGGCCCGGGAGTCTCCCTTCCTCTCTTGGAAGTTGATTCGCCATGTGAACAATTTGGTTGTCCACTTGCCTTCTCCACACACCAAACTCCTTGAATTGTGAAGCCAAATCCTTGAACTCGCCTCTCATCTCTTGTGCCCATTGTGGAGTTTGCTCATAGAACCCCGGCGGTCGGTATGGTGGTTGTTGGGCTCTTGGCTCGTTGTTGTTGAAGTTGTTGTTGTAGCCACTAGCTTGCCCTTGGTTCCACCTTCCTCCATTGTTGAAATTGGATCTTCCTCCGAAATTTCTTTGGACATAATGAGCCTCCTTAATTTGTTCCGCCAACTGAACTTGGCGCTCATTTGGGCATTCTTGTGCTCCATGTTTCAAGGAACCACACTCTTCACATGCTCTTGTGGTTTGTTGGGCATAACTCATCTTCCTCCTCATTTTGTTCAATTCATCCTCCAAGAATTGGATCTTCACATCTTTGTCCACCTCTTCACTTTTGGGATCGTAGAGCTTCTTCGGACCTTCTCCATGGACTCTAGCTTCCTTGCTCACGTTTCTCGCCCCATACATCGCCTCATAATCCGAGAGTTTGTCCAACAACTCCCACGCTTGTTCCGGCGGCAAGTCAATGAACCCACAATCGGTATGGAGGTTCAATTTATCCTTCGTGGCGGTGTTGATCCCTTGGAAGAAGATGTCTTGAAGGACATAGGGTTGTTGTCCATGTGTCGGACACGCCCTCAACATCTCTTTGAATCTATCCCACGCCTCGAAAAGTGGCTCATGAGCTCCTTGTTGGAAACTAGCAATCTTCCTTCTAAGCTCCGCCGTCTTGGTGGGCGGGAAGAACTTCATCAAGAACGCTTCATTTAGGGCCCTCCATGATGTGATGGATCGAGGTGCTTGACTCTCCAACCAATGCAAAGCCTTGCCTCCCAAAGACCACTTGAAGGCTTTGAGTAGCACATACTCAAGCGTCTCATCGTCCGTGGAAATGGTCTCACAAAGGTCCTTGAATTGCTTCACATGCTCGATCGGACACTCATTTGGCCTCCCTTGGAATTGCTCTCTCTTGATGAGTGAGATAAATTGAGTTTTTATCTCAAAATTCCTTGACACCTCCGGCAAGACAATGGCCGGCTCCGGGACCTTCAACTCCGGATGCATGTATTGTCTAGCATTCCGGGGTTGAGTGTTGATTTGGGCCTCCAACCTTATCCTTTGCTCCCTTTCTCTACGGGCCTCGGCATCTCGGTTTGCCATCTCAATTTGCATTCGAGCCATGTCGGCTCTCATCCTCTCGAACTCCTCATCTCGGGCTTGGTCCGCCATCCTCTTCTTCTTACGGGCTTGCCTTAGAATACTCTTCGGGTCACACACAAAGTCGAGCTCAAAGGTTCCTCGGACGGAACTAGCTCGCATGCACCTACAACCAAAGACACAAACAAAAACCAAATCAAAACAAACAAGGGGTTTGGGCTAGTCCCTCACCCAAATCACTACCAAAATCAAAGACTCAACAAAAGATGGGTACCTCGAACAAGTAGAACTCCCCGGCAACGGCGCCAAAAATTCTGATCGGTCCGGGATCGGAGGGTCTCACAATTTTAAATTTATAAAACCGAACCTCACTTGTAGTAAAGAGGTAGGGTGTCGAACACACGGGAGTTCGTGCGTCGAGAATACCCGAAAAGACTAAAAAGAGGAGAAAAATAAAGACAAACAAAGGAAAACAAGCAAGATCTCCTCGGACCGACACAAGGTCACTTCGGTCCGAGGTAGGATCGAGGTCAATTTGCACGGGACCGACGTAGAGCAAGTCGGGCCCGATGTACTGGGGATCTCGGTCTTGAACAATTAGTAGATCGGTCTTGGGTTTTTGGGTTCCTCCCCCAACTAGACTTGAGTAATTCCACCCCAATTCAACCAATAAGTGTTGATCCTTGTGAGATCGAGGTTACCCACCTTCGATCTCTCCACTCTACACTTCGACCCAAGGGAGTTTCCACTCTCCTTCGATGTTAGGTCTAGTAATTGGTGAGAGATGCTCCCGCTTACTCTTACCAACCACAAGCCCTATGTCCCTTGTTCCCACAAGAGAATTGAAGCTTAGTGTAGAGAGGATTCCTAGATCAAGCACTCAAAGGCTATGGAATTGGGGTTTTCTACCCAAATCTAGCTAGGGGGATTCCCCCATAGCCCAAGACTATGGAATCTACTCCATGTGGTAAGAGAAAAGCATAAACAAAATGGAAATCAAGCAAATCTCAATCAACATCATCCAATCAAACTCCAATTGCATTCAAATTCAAAGATGTCTACAAAATCCAAGTTAAAATCTACTTGATCTAAGCAAAACAAAGTACAAAACTCACATATCTCCCTCTCTAGGCCAACGATCTCCCCTTCTCTTCCTTCTTCCTTCTTCTCTTTGCTCTCCAAGTCTTCCTTGAGCCTTTGAGAGTGAAATTGGGTTTGGTGTGTGTGTCCCACTCGTCTCCCTCACACTCCACACTTTGATTTGATCACTAATCACCTCTCTTAACCTTCTTCATGGATTGGGGATCAAGGAATCCCAATTTAGAAAGGGGCAAATGTGGAAAGTTGCTAAAAATATGCCTTGGGGAACAATTCTCACAATCTCCGACTTGGACCGACACGGGTTGACGTCGGGCCCGACGTTGGGAACGTCGGTCCTGGCTCTGGTTGCTCGATCTTGGGCCCGATGTTGTGTACTTCGATCTAGGGCCTCGATCCTTGTCTTCTTCCTTGGTTTCCTTTGGTTCCACTTCATTCTTAGCTTGGCTCTTGTAATCCTTGACTTTGCTCCTTCATTAGCTCCTCGAAATGGTCCTCATTCTTGCCATTTTTACCTACAAAAATAAACAAACTCGCATAGTTTCCGACTCTTGAAGAAAACCGGGAACTAAGCTAGAAAGGAAACAAAACTAACAAAGAAGAGAATGAAAAACACATATTTACAAGGGAAATCAACTACTAAAACACCTCCAAAATGAGAGACATCAGAATACCCCATACTTAAACTTGCTTGTCCTCAAGCAATAACAATGTAAGCAAGACCGAAGCACAATCTTCAAGTAAAGCCTCATATGAAAAATCAATCAAGCACAAGTGATAGACATGCTAGCAAGATTACATCATCACACATGATCAAGTGTTCAAGGAATAAAGTCTAATGCAACCAAGCCTCACTTTAGGGACATAGAAATGTGTATCACTCATCATGTGTTTAGGCTTAGCAATGAACACTCAAACTCAACAATCATGCAAGTAAAGACTTTACTATTGAAGCTAATATCACCAATTCCTCCACCTAGAGATGCCTATTACAATGCACACAAAGAATATGAACTTGGCTCAATGGAGATCCTCAAAGAGGTTCCATTCGGCCGGGTTGTAATGGGGCTTTTGGTATTTCTCAAGGTGGGAATCATTTTGGTCTTGTGGTGCTTACAATGGGGATTGAACTTTCTAGTCTCTCACCAACTTCACCAAATCATTCCACTTTCAACTTTCACTCTCATCCAAAAGACTTTGAATTTTCTCTCTTTTTTTTCAACTTTCAACCCACTTTTCATTAAACATTCCACTTCATCTTTGCACTACACTTTTTGTTGGATTTTCCTCACTTTTTCCACTAGGATCGACTTGCACATACGTCAAGCCCGATGTGCACTTTAACTCGGTCGGTGCCCTTTTCTTTCACTTAAGCACTTTGCTTTCAATCAACTATTTTTTTTCCAACTTTTCTTTCTTTCTTCACAACAAAGATGCACTACCCACTTGATTTTTAACTCCATTTTTTCGCCCTTCACCAAAGAGAATCTCAACTCTCCAAATATTTTTCCAAAACCACTCACTAGAGTCGAATCCCATAAGGGTCAAGTCATATAGGCTAGGAATCATATTTTTGAGGAGTTTCAAACAAAGGTCTAAGGCTAAAACGGGGCTACAAACAACGGTTTCTCTTCAAGGTAGGATATGGAACATTTTGTGACTAAATGAAATAAAGTTCAAATCAATGTGACAAAGCATAGAACAAATCTCATATTGGTCTTGGAAAATAGATAAACACCTCAATAGCAAGTTTTACTAAGCATGCATGAGCTAATCACACAAGAAAATGAGGGATATGCAATATCGAACAAACATCCCTAAAATGGCCAAAAATAATCTCACAAGGTTCACTCAAGCTTAGTTGCATCAAAACTCATCCAAGAACTCATGTGCTCAATAAAAACATGCAAGATATCATATCACATCAAAAACAACATCATAAGAGGCTAAACTATCCAAAAATATGCAAAGGGATTTACATGCTCACATCATCATTAGCCTTCATATGGACATCTAAGATGGGAATTCCTAGTCCAAAACAAAATCGTTTTGTTCTTTTTCACACAATTTTCCAATTTTTTTTTGGATTTTTGCAAAACTTTTTCAAAAAAAAAAACAAAAACAGACTTCAAACAAACTCATCCATACATACCATAAAATTCAATCATCATTCTCATATATCTCATGCCACAATCCAAAATGAAGCATCCCTTAAACAAGAAAAAACACAAACAAGCTACACATGGAACTAATGAGCTATTAACCCACCCCATACTTAAAATTTTGATGTCCCCATCAAAACTCAAAAGTAAAGAGAAGAGTAGAGAAAACTCACAATTCTTTATTCTTGGATGGCATTGTTGAGGCTTAGTTCGGAGGGTAGCCACGACGTTGTCTCCTTTGAAGCCGGGCGTGTCGCTCTCGCTCGTACACTTGGTCATTGAAGGGATCTTGGCTTGGTGGTTGTAGTGGTGGCGCGGGAGGTGTCCATTGGTCTTCACGGGATGAGAAATTCCCGGACATCCACTCGTTCACTACTAGAAAATGGGTTAAATATGGACGCTTTTTCATCGACGCTTCGTCATACTGTCGTTGGAAATTGTCAAGAACGCGGCATATCTCGACGCTTTTAATAACACTTTTAAGCGTTGAAATTTCCGACGCTTTATGTCTATTTGCTTTTTCTTTTCCAGTGAAATAGGAGTTCCATGTTAATGAAAATGGTTGAAAAAGATGGTTAGGTAAACAGATTGAAAACTGAATGATACTGGAAGATTGGGTGGAGATTTTAGGTTTGGTTTTAAAGTTTACTTCACTTTAAGAGATTGGGTTTGGTTGTAATGAATTTGTCCTTGCTGAAAATTCAATCATTTTACTTTCTTCAGCCTTGGAATCTATGTGATGTGATTTAAAGAAAATATTCCTAAAATATGCCTAGCTAGCTACCTTTTGTAAAAAACATGATTTTAAATCCAAAGGTGTTAAATCATGGTGTGTTGATGATTCTTGCTCTTGTTCTTCTTTTCTGGCTCTTGCTAGTGTATATCATTCTTAATTTAGAGTTCATATTAATCTCTATAAGAAATTGAACTAAAGCCCACAAAATTGATGTAAAGGACAAAGAACAAGAGAACTAATTAAGGATTGGTTACTGTTGAGATTTGATTTCATTCATTCAAGCATTCGATCAGTTATTCAGCTATCTGCAGAGAAGAAAAGGCTGCTATTCTGTTCTCTACTTTAATTTGCTGGCAAACCTGATCATATAGACATACTTATTGCCTCTATTTTTTTAATTACTTTTTGTAACCAATTTTGATAAATAAGCGTGTTTTTTTTATCATCCATCAGTACCCTTTAATATTGATTAGTGTATAATATGTCAGTACAGTATTTTTGTTAGCAATAGCTTAATCATTGTTAGTACGGTTTTTCTGGACCTTATAATTCTTGAGAGTGATCATGTATTTAGACATGAACATTGATATTTTGTTCTACAGGTGCTTGAGGTTAACACTACCAAGGATGCCACTGAATTAGTTGCCGAGCTTGTCACGGTATTACTCTTGCTCTAGTATGTTAATTATAATTATATTAGAGAATGGTTTCATTTACATTGAATTGTTCAGAGCAACACTTTGTAGGACACTTGAACGCAATCACACATGGTCTCTCACAACTCTGCCGCCCGGAAAGAAGTCTATTGGATGCAAGTGGGTGTATCGTATTAAATACAAATCTATGGGCGAGGTCGAGCGCTACAAGGCCCGTCTTGTTGTTCTTAGAAATCGACAGGTTGAAGGCATTGATTTCAATGAAACTTTTGCCCCAGTTGCAAAGATGGTGTCTGTTCGTGTTTTTCTATCAGTTGCCGCCATTCAGAAATGGGAACTCCATTAGACGGCTATTCATAACGCCTTTCTCCATGGCGATCTTGATGAGGTTGTCTACATGACACCTCCGCCTGGCTATTCTAAAGCACTTCCTGGTCAGGTCTGTAAGCTTCGCAAATCTCTCTATGGTTTGCGTCAGGCACCGCGGAACTGGTTCTCTAAGTTAGCAACTGCATTACGGGCTATTGGTTTTGCTCAGAGTCGTGCTGATTATTCCCTCATCTCCCTCACCCGTAATGGCCATGTTCTACACGTTCTCGTGTATGTCGACGATCTCATCATTGTAGGGAATAACCCTTCTCTCATTGCCTCCTTCAAGTCTTATCTTAGCAGTTGCTTTCATATGAAGGATCTCGGGGTTCTAAAGTACTTCCTTGGTCTTAAAATCGCTCGAACTCATCTGGCCTGTTTCTCTCCCAACGGAAGTGTGCTCTAGAGATCTTATCCGATTCTGGTCTTCTTGGCTCTAAGCCTTGTGACTCGCCCATGGACTCAAACCACCGGCTTCTTGAGGCCGCGGATGGCGACTATGCCGACCCTGAGAGCTATCGGCGTCTTGTTGGCCGGCTCATTTATCTCACTATTACGAGACCCGACTTGTGCTATGCCGTCCATGTTGTCTCAATTCATGCAGAAACCACAGGTAGCACACTGGAATGCCGCATTGCGCGTCCTCCGCTATCTCAAATCGCATCCCGGACAAGGTTTGCGTCTTTCTGCTGGTGATGCTCCTTGCCTGGTTGCCTTCTGTGATTCTGATTGGGTTGCGTGTCCGCTGACACGGCGCTCTGTATCCGGCTACTTCATCATGCTTGGTTCTTCGCCTATCTCGTGGAAGACCAAGAAACAACATACCGTCTCTCGATCCTCTGCCGAGGCCGAGTATCGTTCTATGGCGTCCGTTTGTTGTGAGATCGTTTGGCTCAAGCAGCTTCTTGCTTCTCTTGGTATTGCACACACAACGCCCATTCGTCTCTTCTGCGACAGTCAGGCTGCTCTGCATATTTCCTCCAATCCAGTTTTTCACGAGCGTACCAAGCACATCGAAATCGACTGTCATTTTGTTCGTGATTTGGTGCTCAATGGTACTATTCGTACTTCCCATGTTTCCACCTCTCATCAGCCAGCTGACATGTTCACAAAGGCTTTATCCAAGACTCAGTTTCAGTATTTATCATCCAAGTTGGGCATTGTTGATCCACATGCTCCAACTTGAGGGGGAGTATTACGGAAAGTTATATTTATTTGTATGATTTCCTTTTGTGTTCTCTTGTACAAAGCAATACACGGTTGTATAAATAGAGCCATTCAAGGCCATAATCAATACAGAAAATCTTCCCAAAATTCTATCTTGACAAGCATCACACCCTAGACGAAGTTGCTTGCCCATTCAATCATCAAGATAGTTGTCAATGGAGTTCACTGACCAATATGGGACAAAGTTCTGGGACAAAGTTCTTGCGTTGGGTTAACACAGCATTAATGAACATAGGGATAAATGAACGTTTTCCTTACAATGTCCCTCTCATTCAATTCTCATCTTGGATGGGTGGTGATTGTGTTGGTATGATCTCTACTTAAAACACATCCTAACTACTTTTTTAATCCTAAATTTTAATGTTATCTTGATGATTGAACTGCTAGAAATCCAAGGGTGACCCCTGAAGTCACTAGGGATGTTTGCCGATTAGCTAGAATGATGGCACCTAACCTCTACTTTTCTCAAATAGAGGGATTAGCTAGAATTATTGCCTCTTATGGAATTACAAACACTATTACGGTTATCGGGTAACCCTTTCTCTCTATTCCTATACATCATTCTTCAAAATTCTTTGCAAAGTAATTTTTGGTGATTAATATACACAATTATGTTGTGTATTTAGATGAGATTTTAGCATACTTTTAGTCAGGTTTTAGGTACTTAACATGGAGTTTAGAGCGTTGAAAAAGGAAGAGCCAAAGTACCCTAAATACTACTTAGAGCTGAAGTGAAGAAAACACGAAGAAAAGCATTCCATGGGAGGCGGCAACCGTTGCCATTGCCGAGGCGAAATTCTTCTTTAAGCGTTGCGTTTTATTTATTGATCTTATGGATGTTGTTTTTGGTCTGGTTTTTATGTATTTTAGGATAGTTTGTTTTTTCCTATTTATGGAGCTTTAGACCTTTTGATTAGACCTAGTTTTTGAGTTTGGAATTATTTTGTACTTTGGAGAATTATGGAGAACTAAGCCTCTTTGCTTAGACAGACAATTGCTTCGACATACAATTGAAGTGTTTGTTCTGATTCAGTTGTGAGATTTCGAAATCTTTATCTATTGCATGGATTTAATCTTTTCACTTGCTTGAATTGCTATTGATCGACTTGTTTCGATAATTCCTAGTCTGATAATCTAGGATTTATTATTATTAGGTTATTGCTAGACTTAGAGTGTTTCTGGTTAAGCATCTCTATTTCATAAGTAGCAACTACATTGTGCTAATATCTGGTTGTGTTAGTTTTGTGTGCATAAGAGAATTGATTTTCATTCTAGGGTAAAACCTGGTTGTTTTATCTTAGTTTGTATCCAATTATATTCCTGTTACTGAATACTGCTAGTGACTCAGCTAAAGTCGTCGTGCCAAGACCAAAGATAAATAACCCATGTTAGCATGGGGAGCTCCTCAGTTCCTTACAAATTCTCCGGGTGTTACAATCTCCCCCACTTAAGCACTTGACGACCTCGTCAAGGCCCAAAGACCGCCCCCTGGGTCAAGCAACCGCCCTCCGGCCAAGCCAACTCGTAACCCAGAACCTAGCTCTGATACCATTTGTAAAGCCCGATGCCCTAGAAGCGCTATCCCCTGCCAACCCGAGAGACTTCCCAAGAGGTCACCCATCTTGAGACTACTCTCGTCCTAGCACGCTTAACTTCATAGTTCTTTTGACCTCTTGAACCATGAAAAGGAAGAGCTCTTGTTGTCATGGGGAGCTCCTCAATCCCTTATAAATTCTCTCGGTGTTACAAATATAATATGCATATATATTCAATCATTTAATATGCATATTCAAGTGTTACATATGCATATTCAATCGTCCATAAATTATTTGTTCTAAGACAATACATTAAGCTAACAACACATATAAATATCCAGGTTCAAATAAATATGAATTCAAATTTATTTATTTATAAGTCCCAAATTGAAAAATAGAACAATTCATAAATCTGAAACTCATATTCGATTGATCCATATACATATTCAATAAATATTCAACAAAAAACATGTCGTATTCACATTAAAATGACAATGAATTCAAAACTAATATCTATCATTTACGTATTGAAACATATGATAGCTCATAAATTTTAACTGTATATTCAACATTCACTACTACAATTAGGACTTTTCGTGGCGGGCTATTGTTAGAGCTAGAAATCAAACGAGTAGAATTGGTGACCCCTTAGCCTAGATCGGGCGTGAATTAAGCTATACGAACTCAAGAATCAAAAGAAAGAATGCGAGAATTGTATTCAGAACTTGTGTATGCTCGATTGTATTAATGTATGAATGTATATATCGTACATATGTATGACCCCCTCTATGTATTTATAGGGGCCTAAAAGATAGAGTGCTCTACAAGATAGATAAATAACTAGATAGACGCGTTTTTATCTAGACGACCTATACCCCAATACGATATAATTTCCGTTACATAGGATAGAAATAATCCTTACAAGATATAATGTAAATATATCTTATAATTAGGCAGGCGAATTATCATGCTTCGATATCCATTTAATCGATCAATCCTCTAGAAGCCCGCTGCTTGATTTCGTAGACTTCTCGTAGGCCGTTCCAGTATATCTCGTGGGCCTTGGACCATCAGGGCCCAAAAATACCCCTTTCAATTTCAATCTTCAAATTTCAAATTCAAATTTGAAGTTGGAATTGAACTAAAACTTCAATTGCCGGTTTCCTTGCCTTGAAAATCGTTGTGTCAGGCCATCATTGCTTTGTATTAATACACCCCTAGCCCCCTTTTTTACCACAGAGGCGTCACTTCCATTGCTTACACCAGGTACATACCTCCCTCTCTCTCGCTTCGTCTTCATCTTCTTCCTTGCTTCGTCTTTCCTTTACTCTCTCTCCATCTCTTTCTCTGTTTTACCTAAAAACCCCGTGTCTTCCAAACCATGGCCGAGCCTCCCCTTTTCGCCCCGTCCAATTCGTTAATGGCGCAAGACCAGTTTCAGTGCAACCTCTTGCCGGACGATGTTGCTAGGATCGTCTCCGAGGGAGGGTTTCCGGCCAACACCGTGACATACTGTCCTCAAGACGAATTGATCGACTGGATCCGACCAGGATGGATCTGCTTCACCGAGTTTCCGTTCTCATTAGGGCTAAAATTCCCATTCTCCCCATTCATTAGAGACTTCCTTAAGGAATTGGGGGTCTCGCCTTCGCAAATTATGCCCACAACTTGGCGTATACTCAGATGCGTAGACGAATTGGCCTCTAGGAAAGGAGTTTCCATGACGGTGGGCGAGTTCTTGGTGGCGTACAAAGTAGTGCCCTCTAGGCCGGGTAGGATATCTGTTCATTCTAGGAATACCCACGACCCCTTAATCCCTGGTGTCAAGAACCCTAATACGGGATGGCAGTCGTGTTATTTCTTTGTTGAAAGACGCTCTTTGGGCGAATTAGGTGAGATCCATAAGGACGTTTTTCTAGATGCATGGAACACCACTTGTAAGAGCCTCGCTTGCTCTTTCGCTTTCCTTGATATGTTGCTTTTTAATGGTCGCTTCTACTGTGTATAACTAGATCTATGCCTCTGGATAGTGCATCTTGCTAATGCTTACTAGGGTTATTTTGTGTGCAGTGCCAAAGAATTTTAACTCAAGGTTCTCCAGCGGAAAGTTGATCAAGGTGCTATTGACTATCGAATCCAAGGATCGCACCCCTAGCAAGGTGTTCAACGAGCCAGAGAAGCTCAAAGAAGAGGGTCCGTCTGAGAGTTCTAGCCGTGAGATCACGGAGCCGCGAATCTCACCCTCTACTGTAAAAATGTCAAGCTCCTCCAAGCCCACCAATTCTGGTAAGTCTTCTCAACGTCACTCTCTGTATGTGGTTAGTAAAACTTCCCGGCCTAGGAATCTAATTCCCGGCGTGTCGAATGGTTAGGTCGTGAAAGAAATGTCTCTACTGACGCCATGTTGCAACGCATGCTGAGGTCCCACAGTTCGAACCCTCCTCTAGTGCCAAAGAAGGAGGCTAAGCAAGAGCGCCCTACCCAGAAGCGTAAACTGGAGGACCCTCCTACCGTTGATCTTTCCAAGGACGATCTCCCGGATTTCTAGGGTGCTGTGCTAGAGTCCACTTCTAGTGAGGCTAGGGCCACCTCCATCAAGGGCGGGACGGAGCAGGCGCTGACGCGATCCAGGGCAGCCATGAAGAAGGTAAACTCGCGTGCTCCCTTACTTGTCAAACTAGACTTTTTCCTGTTGTGGTTACTTACTTTAGCCTCCTTTGTAGGCGACCCAAGAATTTGCCTTGGCCATGGATGTGCATATGAGGGAGCTTAGTGCGCTGAAGATTAAGGAAAGACAGGCCTCGGAGGCAGTGCAGGAAGCCGGTCGCCAGAACCGCATCCTCGAAGAGGCCCTAGGCTCCCACCAAGCTCAAGTCGCCAAGTTGCAAGAAGAGGTATCCTCTCAAACCAAAAAGGTCGTCGAGCTTCAGGAGGCCGCAAATGAGTTTACGCAGCAGGTGGTGAGGATCGGCACGTATTATTCCACCAAGGCCAAGATTGAAGTGTTGGAGAGTGTTGCTAACGGAGAGAACGGTCGTTGGGACCTGGAAGAGCTGAAGGCCACTTTTGACGCATTATTCCCCCCCGGTTCCAAGGTACCCGGAGAAGAATTCTTGCCCAATGAGGACTTGGAGGATGATGCCAATTCTCCAGCTCCGATGGAAGATGTTCTAGCCGTTGGTTCTAGCGATATTGTTCAGAAGGACAAAGACGAGCAGCTCTTATCGCAAACCCCTTCTCCGGCCAAGTAATCTTTCTAAGTGGTGGTTTTTTCAATCGTCTTTTGTTTTAAGTACTTTCTCTGGCAATGTCATTTGCCAAAAAACTTAAAAATGATTCTGGTGTGGCCTGGGTGCCAAGACTTTGACTTACGGGGGAAAACTTTGTACCCCTAGTGTAGGAACCTTTAATCCCAGGCCCACTGTATGGCCTTATTTTACCTAGCTATGCATGTTTTTCGCTCATTGAAAAGGTTTGTCAAAATAAGAAGGTGTCCGCCCTTGATCGTTGTAGGAATAACTTTAATTGCGTTACCTAGAATTTGGAATTTATTCGGAGCGGACTTGCCCGATGTTGTAGCACAATCCCTATTGCCAAACCGACTTTCGAGAACGTACATTGTTCCCGTGGCTTTGCCTAGGTATAGCTCCACCTGCCTTATCCAAAAACAAGATATTTTTCTCGGACAAGCCCCTGTCGGAAAGGACTAGTACCCCTTGTCTTTTCTAGGGATGCGTTTGTAGATTTACACTCTGGGGAACGTACCCGGAGAAGTGTGCTTGTATTCTAATTAAGCATGAAAGATTGCGAATGCACATCTCTAGAGCGGGAGTCTAGCGGTGATTTTGGTAGGTGCAACTTTAATCACGTGATTGGTAAAGTTGTCGTAGTGGGAGGTGGATTTGCTACCCCTTGTATCATGTAGGGGAGGACCACCTTTGTCTAGACGTTGTGTCTGGAAAGGCACGCTCGTCTTTACTAGAAATAGTGTAGGTTCTTAACGCGCCTTAGCGGTTATTATTTGTAATAAACAAGCTTGTTTGTACGAAGTGCTAACGTTAGCTTTTGCGATATCGAATGTTTGATGGCATGTCTGGGTTGTACTACCAGTTAGTGTATATGGATTAATCCGTTGGATGCTAGCATATGTGTTAGGCGACTTGTGCCTTATTCGTGGATCCAGATGTTCGTGCGAGTTTTGCAATACTGGCGATACTTGCCTAGGCCTCTTATGGGCCAAATCATTACGTCCACGAGTTTTGTGGGATCTCTGGCGATAAATGCCTAGGTGACTTATGGGCCTAAAGTCGTCATGCCAAGATCAAAGATAAATAACCCAAACTACAAACTAGTATAGCATGCAAGTAAGGGGTCGAACCCAAGAGAACTAAAGGCTTCTAGTATTAATATAATTATCAACCCAAGATATGGGGGGAAATAAGAGAAATCTATACTAAAACTAACCTAGAAACAAAGAACAAACAAATAAACAAACATGCAAATATGGGGAAACAATTGATAAGGAGACAAGTTCATTCAAAAGATCCACTCATGATATAATCCCTCAATCATAGATTCATCCATTGATTTCATTCACACCTATGGTTAATTCCTATCCTGATCATTAACAATCGCAAGTCCACGGTCCAAGCAATTCTATAACCCTAGGCAAGGACGCTTAACCTAGAATTAGCATAGAGAACAAGGATATGCAGGATATAATATCAAACAATCAAGCTACGAGTCAATTGCAAGATAAAACAATCAATTCTCTTCTTAATCCTAGTTGCATAGACAACAGGTCTAGGTTAAGTTGTTTTCACAGATTAGTTTTGTCCACGGTGCAAACCTAATCAAACAGTAGAATGCTAATCAATTCAATAGGGTCGCGAATCCTAGAGAAACAATCAACAATCATAAGATGAAGCACAAGAGAATCAATATTAACCAAAGGATAGAAATCAATTACCAAAATCTCACGAGTTCATACATCAGAGCTTCTCCCTTGAACAAACCCAAGGAGACTAGCTCTCCATAACTAAACTAAAAACCTAACTTGTGGAAGAAGGTAGAAGCTAGAATGTAGAATATATCAGATAAGAGGTATCCCAAAACCTAAGGCTGGCTCCTCCTTATATAGCCCAAGGAACAAGCTCCATGAGATAGATAAGGAAAGAGGCAAAAGATAGAAAAGGAAACAAGATAGAAAGATTTCGGCCCGCTTCGGATTCGGCATCACCGCGGTCGCGTCTCTCCCACCGCGCCCGTGTTATCGTAACAGAGAAGAACAAGTCGGTCTCGGCGGCCACCGCGGTCGCGGTGGACAATCCGCGGTCGCGGAATCTCGACAGAATCGCTGGTGTCACTTCGGAGGCTGTTTTGACCATCTTCAGCTTGGAATCTGACTTCGGTGTAAAAAGATGAATTGAATCCCTTGAAGTTAGCTTTCCAATGGCACCAGAATGAGCTCAATCCGACCTCTATAGCTCAAGATATAGCCTTCGCAAGAAAGTGGTGTCGCGCAGACAGCTCAAAACGCCTTAAAACTCTTGATTCTTGAATTCTCGTGTCTTCGGCCTTGATATTACAATTAGCACAAACTCTAACCTAAACACACTCAATATAGCCCTAAAATACAAGAGTTAACCTATACAAAATAGGCCGAATCAAATTCCCCCATACTTAGATCTTGCTCGTCCTCGAGTAAGCTCAAACAAATATGACAAATCAACACATCTAAGATATCAGGAAATATAAGGGAAGATAAAAACACTCAGCTCACAACCCGAACCCAAAATATAGAGAAATCATGAGCATAAAACAATAAAGCTCAAACACACACCTCACAACAAGATACAACACTGAAGCTCTAAAAACATGAAAGAGAGCAACCTAGGATCTACCCAAATCTAACATGTAAGCCCCAAAGTCCCCAAGCAAGAATGATCCTAATCACTCGAATTTTACCACTCAATTCTGCTTAGGCGCCCTTTCAGGTTTTCACTTAACCGCTCTTTTCATTTTTCAAAAGGGTGTGCTCATAAATACTCACAACTCTCATGAACCTTATATTACCCCAGCCTAATGCTGGTCCGGGTTACCTGCTTATTACCTGAGCCGCCCTTTCGGGTTTTCGACTCATCCCAGGATTTAATATGCCTTTTTTCAATTTTTATGCCTTTTTCTATCTTTTTCTTTTTCTTTCTTTCTTTTTTATGCAAAAAGTATGGTGCAAGTGCTCCATGAAAAGAAGAAAATCAAAAATCTGAAGCAAATCTCTAACTATACTAACTAAGATAAGCAAATGCGAGTACTCCTTCCCCCATACTTAAATCGTTCATTGTCCTCAATGAAGCAAAGAGAAAGGATAGAAGCAAGGAAGAACGAAATCAGAAGACTCACAAACGATGAAGAGAGGTGGAATGGAAGAACTCTTCAAAGGGTGGTAGAAATCTTGGACGAAAAGCTTTAGAATCCCGTTCTGTAGGCCAACCGCGGGCGCGGGTGATCAAGCCGCGGTCGCGGAATCAACACAGCGAGGAAAGTTGACTTCTGAAGGGAACCGCGGGCGCGGCCGGTGTGGCGCGGGCGCGGTCTTCGTGTAGTCGTGAACTCTTGACTTCTCTCGAACCGGATGATGTGCAAGGAACCTTCGTATCTTGGCTCGTCTCATGGAAGATGGATAAGTACTTGAACTCGAGCCGTGATGACATGTGGGGGAACAAAGCCCCCCCATACTTAGGATTTTGCACATAGCCAATACAAAAATAATTCCAAAGATGATGAAAAGAAATATAGAAGGAGATATGGAAAATAGAAGATAGATAGATGGATGGAAAGAATGATGGTAAAGATAGAAGGATGGAAAAGATATATGGAAAGTAGAAGATACATGCCCGAAATCCTTTTTTTTTCGATTTTTTTTTGCCAAACCCGGCCTCACCGCGGGCGCGGTAAATTTTTTTTTTTTCGGAACCCACTGCATGGTAACGCGGGCGCGACCGCGGCGCTAGTACCTGTACGTCAGGATGGGTTCTAGTGCTCCACCGCGGGCGCGGTATGGCTGCCGCGAGCGCGGTTTTGCACAAGAATGTCCTTTCGGACCTAGTACCTGCACGTTATTCCGAAAACGAGAATAAACCTAAGATAGGAATGGAAAAACAATCTATCTAAGCCTTGGGTTGCCTCCCAAGCAGCGCCTTTATTTAACGCCGATGGCCCGACGTCTTCAGGATCGGACATCGTCAATGCCCTGAGCATCAAATCAAAGTCCTGCACAGCTATCTTACAGCAGGACTTATAGCATATTGACAAATTATCAAGAAATAAGAAATAATTCAAACTCCTTTTTAACCTATCAAACATGCTTGAGCAATTAGGGTGTGATTTTCTAGAGTGAAACCAATTAGGTGATTTATTTGATTTTTCAAAGTATTCAGCAAAGCATGCAAATCTCCTAGTTGAATTTTCACTATCATGAGGTAAAGCATAGAAGAACTCATCACCTACCCTAGCATGCTCAAAGATAGAATCTTTAGTAAAAGATTGGCATGTAAGAACAAAATCAGGATCAAAAGATAGAGAAGAAGTGGAATAAAGGATATAAGGATCATCCAGACTGATTTCCGGAATCTCCGAGTCGACACTTTGAATGTTGGAATTTGAGACACCATCGACACAATCCTCGAGGCTGGAAGGCGGCGGACTAACTTCCTCAAGGGCCGCGGGCGCGGTTTGTGGGCCGCGGGCGCGGTTTGTGGGCCGCGGGCGCGGTTTGTGGGCCGCGGTCGCGGTTCTCCTCCAGGCGTAGCTCCTCCGTTTTTGTGTCGGAACCGCGGTCGCGGTATGCATCCCGCGGGCGCGGTTCTTTGGCAGAATGTGTTTCGGCCTTTAGCTCTTTCTGCTTCAGCTGACTCCACACGGCCATGGTGCGGAAAACCTTCAATTGTTCCTGAGGTATCATACTCCAAAACTTTTCCCCAACCTCACGGTTCAACTGAACCAACGTCTTGATTGTCATTCCATAGGTGATTGCTTCACATAGTTGTTCATGAGACGTGAGAACACCACGAGCTATCAGGTCAGTTGACTCATCTAGAACTCTGTTGAAATACTCACAGAATGGTTCACCCTGAATTTGTGTAAACTTGAAGGAAGACATTAGAATATACAAGTGTGGACCATAAGATAGGTCTACACAAAGTCAATAAAAATATTAATACTAGAAAGAAACCAAAGTTCCCCGGCAACGGCGCCAAAATTTGACTCGGCTAAAGTCGTCGTGCCAAGATCAAAGATAAATAACCCAAACTACAAACTAGTATAGCATGCACGTAAGGGGTCGAACCCAAGAGAACTAAAGGCTTCTAGTATTAATATAATTATCAACCAAAGATATGGGGGATAATAAGAGAAATCTATACTAAAACTAACCTAGAAACAAAGAACAAACAAATAAACAAACATGTAAATATGGGGAAACAATTGATAAGGAGACAAGTTCATTCAAAAGATCCACTCATGATATAATCCCTCGATCATAGATTCATCCATTGATTTCATTCACACCTATGGTTAATTCCTATCCTGATCATTAACAATCGCAAGTCCACGGTCCAAGCAATTCTATAACCCTAGGCAAGGACGCTTAACTTAGAATTAGCATAGAGAACAAGGATATGCAGGATATAATATCAAACAATCAAGCTACGGGTCAATTGCAAGATAAAACAATCAATTCTCTTCTTAATCCTAGTTGCATAGACAACAGGTCTAGGTTAAGTTGTTTTCACAGATTAGTTTTGTCCACGGTGCAAACCTAATCAAACAGTAGAATGCTAATCAATTCAATAGGGTCGCGAATCCTAGAGAAACAATCAACAATCATAAGATGAAGCACAAGAGAATCAATATAAACCAAAGGATAGAAATCAATTACCAAAATCTCACGAGTTCATACATCAGAGCTTCTCCCTTGAACAAACCCAAGGAGACTAGCTCTCCATAACTAAACTAAAAACCTAACTTGTGGAAGAAGGTAGAAGCTAGAATGTAGAATGTATCAGATAAGAGGTATCCCAAAACCTAAGGCTGGCTCCTCCTTATATAGCCCAAGGAACAAGCTCCACGAGATAGATAAGGAAAGAGGCAAAAGATAGAAAAGGAAACAAGATAGAAAGATTTCGGCCCGCTTCGGATTCGGCATCACCGCGGTCGCGTCTCTCCCACCGCGCCCGCGTTATCGTAACAGAGAAGAACAAGTCGGTCTCGGCGGCCACCGCGGTCGCGGTGGACAATCCGCGGTCGCGGAATCTCGACAGAATCACTGGTGTCACTTCGGAGGCTGTTTTGACCATTTTCGGCTTGGAATCTGACTTTGGTGTAAAACGATGAATTGAAGCCCTTGAAGTTATCTTTCCAATGGCACTGGAATACGCTTAATCGGACCTCTGTAGCTCAAGATATAGCCTTCGCAAGCAATTGGTGTCGCGCAGACAGCTCAAAACGCCTTAAAACTCTTGATTCTTGAATTCTTGTGTATTCGGCCTTGATATTACAATTAGCACAAACTCTAACCTAAACACACTCAATATAGCCCTAAAATACAAGAGTTAACCTATACAAAATAGGCCGAATCACCCCTTGCATCCCCCCGAAAAAGAAGAAAATCCAAGACCTTCTAATATGCAAATTAAACTAAGTAACTAGAGATAGGGTTTCTAGAAATAATACTTCTTGAGGTGAGTGGCGTTCCAACTCCTAGGCATTGGTTCTCCTTCCTAGGACTCCAACTGGTAAGCTCCTTGCCCTACGACCTTCGTAATCCGGTAAGGTCCTTCCCATCCAGGTGCCAATTTTCCCGCGTTTTGCTCCGCTGTGTTCTGGAATACTTTGCGAAGTACCCAGTCACCTACTTGAAAGACCTTAACTCTTACGTTCTTGTTGTAGCTCCTGGATACTTGCTGTTGGTATCGAGCTACTCTGAGGTGGGCTAATTCCCGTAACTCTTGGACCGTATCTAGGTCTGCCTCTAGTTGCTCCCTGTTTTGGTCAAGCGTAGCTAAACCATACCGCGCGGTTGGGACCTGGATTTCCGCTGGGATGACTGCCTCGCACCCGTATACCAGGGAAAAGGGGGTTTGCTCCGTTGCTTTCTTGGGAGTGGTGCGATCAGCCCTAAGTACGTAGGGTAGCTCCTCTGCCCATTTGCCTTTGGACTTGGTTAGTCTTTTCTTCAGATTGTTTATGATCACCTTGTTCGAGGCCTCTGCTTGCCCATTTGCCTGGGGATATCTGGGAGTTGATGTAACCAGGTCGATGTTCCACCCTTGGCAGAAATCTCTCATTCTTTGGCTAATGAACTGGGAACCGTTGTCACAAACGATTGTCGCTGGGATTCCGAAGCGGCATAGGATGTTGCACTCGATGAACGAGATCACATGCTTGTTTTTGATCTCTCTGTATGCCTAAGCCTCGATCCACTTGGAGAAGTAATCGGTCATAGCCAAGAAGAATACCTTTTGCCCCGTAGAAGGAGGTAATTTCCCCACGATATCCATCCCCTACCTCATGAAGGGCCAGGGAGTAAGGGTCGGATGTAGGTTCTCGGAGGGCTGGTGAGAGGTTTGTGCGTGTCGCTGGCAAGCCTTGCATTCTTGGGCGTATTTGGTGGCGTCGCGTCGTAGCATTAGCCAGTACCACCCATGTATAAGTATCTTGTTTGCCAAGCTCCTGCCACCGGCATGGTTCCCGCGATATCCTTCGTGGATCTCTCTCATAACATTCTCAATCTCTTCTCCTTCTGCGCACCTTTGCAAGACTCCAGACGCAGACTTGTGGTAGAGTATGCCTGGTGGACGACGAATCGCGTGGCTTTTGCTCTTAAAGCTCTTGCTTCCGTTTTATCCTCGGGCGCCTTCTCGTGTACTAGCCAGTCCAGTTACGGTTTGATCCAGCTACTGGGCTTTGATCCAGAGTGTGCTTCAAGGCTAGCTACTGGGAGCGTGCGTATCATGGATGTCTCTTTGGGACGCTCGATCGCCGAGTAAAGAAGGTGTATTAGCGGGATCTGAGAGTATTCACTTGGATTGAGTACTGAGCCCAAACCTGCTAAGGCGTCGGCCGACGTACTGTTCTCCCTGGGCACCTGTTCGAAGGTGACCTGTTGGAATTCTCCCGCCAATGTCCTCGCCTTCTCTAGGTACACGGCCATCCTCTCGTCTTTTGCCTCGAACAGGCCTCGTATCTGGTTTATCACCAAGAGAGAGTCGCATCTTACTTGCAGGTTTCGGATTGCTAGGTCACGTGCTAGTCCTAACCCGAAAATCAAAGCCTCGTATTCCACCTCGTTGTTTGTGGCGTCGAAATCGCATCTTACGGCCTAAGCTAGTCTGTCTCCCTTGCTTGATTCCAAGATCACCCCTAGCCCTATCCCTCTGGCGTTGGGAGCCCCATCTGTGTTGAGTGTCCACGTGTCGTGTGTCTCGCTTGGGATAGGAGCGGGTGTGCTTGCGTTTGCAGCCTCCTCTAGATCAGGTGTGAAGTCAGCGACGAAGTCAGCCAGGACCTGTGACTTTATGGCCTTGCGAGGTTCGTATTTGATGTCATAGCCGCTGAGTTGCACCGCCCACTTGGTCATTCGTCCAGAGAACTCCAGCTTCTGCATTACTTGCCGCAGAGGATAGCTGGTTTGTACTGCAATCGTATGCGCTTCGAAGTAAGGGCGTAGCTTATTCGAGCTCATGACGACGGCGAGGACTAGTTTTTCGAGGGGGGTGTATCTAGTCTCTGCTGAAGTCATCGTCTTGCTTACGAAGTAAACCGGCATCTGTTGTCCGTCGGCTTCCCTGACTAGAACCCCGCTCAGTGTGCTTCCCGATACTGCTAGGTATAGCTGCAAGATTTCTCCTGGTACCGGCTTGGCTAGCAACAATGGATTGGAAAAATACCCCTTGAGTTCCTGGAAAGCTTTCTCGTGTCGTTCGTCCCACTGGAAGCTTTTGTTTTTCTTGAGTATGTCGTAGAATAAGCGACACTTGTCGGCTGAGTTGGATATGAACCTGTTAAGGGCGGCGATTTTTCTTGCGAGCTTTTGTACTTCCTTGATGTTCTTGGGCGATCTCAGGGAGGCTATTGCTTTCACTTGGTCGGGACTGGCCTCAATCCCCCTTTTAGTTACGAAGTAACCTAGAAATTTTCCAGACTGAGCTCTGAACGTGCACTTTTGAGGGTTAAGCTTCATATTGAATTTTTCGAGAATGTTGAAGGCTTCCTCGAGGTGTTGTTGGTGCTGTATCGCCAACGTGCTCTTGACCACCATATCGTCGATATATACCTCCATGGTCTTCCCGATCTGATTCTGGAACATATGGTTAACGAGACGCTGGTAATTGCACCAGCGTTTCTTAAGCCGAAAGGCATAACTCGGTAACAATACGTCCCCTGTCCTGTTATGAAGGACGTCTTCTCTTGATCTTCGGGGTGCATCTGGATCTGGTGGTAGCCGCTAAAGGCATCCATGAATGTTAAAAGTTCATGACCAGCGGTGGCGTCGACCATCGTGTCTATGTGTGGGAGTGGGAAAGAGTCGTTAGGACAAGCCTTGTTCAGGTCGGTAAAATCCACGCAAACCCTCCACTTCCCATTCTTTTTTGGGACGACCACCACGTTAGCTAGCCAATCTGGATATTTCACCTCTCGGATCTTGCCTGTGTCTAGTAGCCTCCTTACTTCTTGTCCTCGTGGCTCCATGCAAAGCACTTCTGGTGTTTCTCCAGAAAGGACACAAGTTCTGCCTTGACGGACGTGTCTAGTCCGATGCCCAGGCGAACGATCCGTCCTTCCCCTATTGCTACCTCCTCCACTTCTTCTTCTTCCTCTCGGGTTTGGATAGGAGGGGTAGCGCTCTGTAATTGCTATGCCTGCGGCCCAGCGGCCATAGGTTTTAGAGCGGTCTTGTAGCATTCTCTAGCTAGCCTCTGATCCCCCCGAATTTCTTCTATTCCCCTGGGCGTAGGGAATTTAACCGTCAGGTGATAGGTGGAAGCTACCGCCTTCATGTCGTGTAAGACGACCCAAGATTACGTTGTAGCTGGATGGACAGTCTATCACCATGAACTCCACTTGCAAGTTTACTCCTTTTGCGAAGGTCTGTAGGATTATGTTTCCCGTGGTATGTTTTACTTCTCCACTAAACCCTACGAGGGGGACTGGTTGCTTGTGGATGTCGTTTTCAGACAAACCCATCTCTTTGAGGGCGGTGAGTGTTATTAGGTTGGTAGAACTACCGGTGTCGACCAGTATTCTCCTCATAAGGACGTTTCCTATGTGCAAGGAGATCACCAAACCGTCGTGATGAGGCCCAACCTGGTTTTCGATGTCGGAGTCGTCAAAGACTATCGCCAACCCGGTGGGTTGCCTAGGTCGCCTCTCTAGATGGGTAGGTTTTCCCAGGTATCCCTCTCGCGCGTGTCTCTTGGCTGTTGAGTAAGTAAGACCACACACGCTTGAGCCTCTGGTGATTACGTTCACCACCCTTTCTGGAGTAGGG
Organism: Polygonum aviculare; assembly: GCA_934048045.1. Classification (NCBI taxonomy): domain Eukaryota; kingdom Viridiplantae; phylum Streptophyta; class Magnoliopsida; order Caryophyllales; family Polygonaceae; genus Polygonum; species Polygonum aviculare. The sequence continues at coordinate 9,338,379 of OW204024.1, forward strand.
GGTGTTTTCTCGCTCGCCTTTCTGGAGTAGGGATTATCTAGAAGATCGCGAGGAACTCTAGCGTCTGGAGCCGCTTCCCGGATCTTGCCTTTAGAGATTAAGTGTGCCACTTCCCTCCTTAGCATGATGCAATCTTTGGTCCAGTGTCCGTGGTTGTCGTGGAACTCGCACCATTTATTCTCGTCGGCTCCTGCCTTGGGTGCTTTATCCTTCCTGGGCCACCTAACCAGGTTTCCCATCTTGGAGAGATTTTTTACCAGTTGCGATGGCGAGATTTTGAGGTTGTAATCCTCCAACGGTGGTCGCAATGGATCGCGTTCCTTCTCCATTGGGGGCTTGTTGCGTGCCACATTAACCCGTTTGGCTGGGCGTATATCGTAGAATCGATCACGCCTGCCCCTCCTCTGGTCGAAGGGCGATCTCCTTCTTTCTGGACATTCCCTCTTGCGATCATTGCCGCCTTTCCTATCGGAACTTCTAGGTTCAGCCGACCTTCTTCGGAGAGACCTATCTTCCTCCAGTCGTACGTGTGCTAGCGCCTTTGACTGGACTTCCTCGAAAGTAACACATGGGTGTTTGGTCAGCTCCTGGTACAATCCTCCGTCAGGTATGATCCCTTGCCGGAAAGCCTCGATTGCAGTAGTAGTATCGCAATTTGGGATGGTTACTTTCTCTTTGTTGAAGCGATCTAGAAAAGCTCTCGTGGTCTCATGGTTCTTCTGTTTGACCCGGTAAAGGTCGCTAGACTTCTTCTCGAACTTGCGACTGCTCGCGAACTGGCTCCGGAAGGTGTCCGAGAGGTCGGCGAAGGACTTGGAAGGAGCTTACTAGATTGAGAGATAAAGTGGTGGATAAGCTCAATCTCAATAGAGGGATGATCATGTATCCAGAAGACTTTGCTACTATTTTGAGAAGTGATGGTAAGCTTAATTGCCAAATTACTTATGATCTCTTGAGAAATCACTTGAGTGTTCAGAGCTGGAATGATTTGCTCTGGAGTGGCTCTTATGCAAGGAAATGGTGCTTTATATGTTGGCTGGCAACACTAGAGAAGCTTCCAACCGCAGATAAGCCTTTTTAGTGGGGGATCATCCAGAGAAATGTGTGTGCTCTTTGTGATAATGATGGAGAAACAGAGAGGCATCTTTGGTTCTCTTGTGGATTTGTTCAAGCTGTTGCAAATTCAGTTTTCTCATGGCTGGGAATTGGCATTAGAAAGAATAGTTTGAGAGAGTGGTGGAGCTGGTTCCTTAATTCTAGAAGAAGGAAGAACAGCATTTATCAGTCCAAGTTAATGGGAATTCTTGGTGTTGTTTACCACACCTGGATTTGGCGCAATGAAGTCATCTATAACAACAAGATTGCAGATGCTAATGCTTGTGCAAAGGTGATTATAGATGATTGCAAGTTGAGGCTCCTGGCTACCTTCAATCTAAAAAGCAGAAGAGGCCAGGCTTTGAGGAGTAGATTGGGTTTATAGTTTTTTGTACTGGTTTGGTGGGGAGGGTTAGTTTTTGAGAGTGCAGAGGTTGGCTCACTCTCCCTTTATGCTGAATGTTGGGGCTTAGCTTTGACATGAGGATGCATCAAAGGGGTTTGGCCCACGTTTTTGCATCGTGTCCTTGCTATGGCTTCTCTTCTCTGGAGGAATCATGGTTTGGACCTTGCAGGGTGATACGGCCCCCTCTGGTCTGTTGAGCAGAAGAGAGTTGAGTGTTGTTCATTTGGTTGGGTTAGGTGCTTGGGTAGCAGTTTGTATGCTCTCTTCCCTTGACCTGATCTCTCTGAGCTTTGAGGAGGTTCATTGCAATGAGGATTGTGATGGCTTGTTCCTTCGATTTGGCATCGAGCTATAGATGAGTTTTCCTTGCTTTGAGGAAGTTCAGCTATAGCCTTGCTGGGACGTTGGATGATGCAATCTTTGGTCCAGTGTCCGTGGTTGTCGTGGAACTCGCACCATTTATTCTCGTCGGCTCCTGCCTTGGGTGCTTTATCCTTCCTGGGCCACCTAACCAGGTTTCCCATCTTGGAGAGATTTTTTACCAGTTGCGATGGCGAGATTTTGAGGTTGTAATCCTCCAACGGTGGTCGCAATGGATCGCGTTCCTTCTCCATTGGGGGCTTGTTGCGTGCCACATTAACCCGTTTGGCTGGGCGTATATCGTAGAATCGATCACGCCTGCCCCTCCTCTGGTCGAAGGGCGATCTCCTTCTTTCTGGACATTCCCTCTTGCGATCATTGCCGCCTTTCCTATCGGAACTTCTAGGTTCAGCCGACCTTCTTCGGAGAGACCTATCTTCCTCCAGTCGTACGTGTGCTAGCGCCTTTGACTGGACTTCCTCGAAAGTAACACATGGGTGTTTGGTCAGCTCCTGGTACAATCCTCCGTCAGGTATGATCCCTTGCCGGAAAGCCTCGATTGCAGTAGTAGTATCGCAATTTGGGATGGTTACTTTCTCTTTGTTGAAGCGATCTAGAAAAGCTCTCGTGGTCTCATGGTTCTTCTGTTTGACCCGGTAAAGGTCGCTAGACTTCTTCTCGAACTTGCGACTGCTCGCGAACTGGCTCCGGAAGGTGTCCGAGAGGTCGGCGAAGGACTTGATGCTCCCTCTGGGTAGACTGATTAACCATGTGAGGGCTGGCCCAGTCAGGGTTTTTCCAAACCCCTTACACATCACGGATTCCTTTGAATGACTAGGAACCGAGCTAGTCATCATCTTTTGTTTGTAGATAGCTATGTGCTCGTTAGGGTCCGTGGTGTCGTTGTAAGGATTCATGGTGGGATGGTGACTTTCCTCGGTATTTCGGCCCGAGCAATCCTGGGGACGAATGGCGATTCGTCGTATCCGTCGTGGGCCTCTGGTTGCACCGGCTGGTATCCGGCGTGGCTTCTAACAACCTGGTCGGAGATGGCTTCGATCTGCTCCATGACCTTCCTTCGGATTAGTGCATCTAGATCCACATCCTGGTGTCTCTCAGTATAAGCATTCTCAGCTATCCATACGTTCCCGGAGCGGGTTCTATAGGTGTTACCCGGAGGTGTGACCTGGCTCCCGGGGACCTCCCTGTTTGTCGCCTATTCACGGTTGCTTTCGGGGTTAGGCGTCTGTTGAGTGTTCAAGACTCCGCCTTGGGTGTCATTCCCATTGTTTCCCCCAGAAGTCCCCTCTCCGGAATCGAAATTCAGCCGAGTCGCCAGACCCTCAGTGTTTCTGGGCACGTTGGCGGGCTGCCTTGCCGTGGTGAGTAACTGGTTCTGGTTCCTGAGTTGGTTGTTCTCGTTGGTCAAGCGCTCCATGCTGGCTTCAAAGAAGCCTTTTTGTTGCTCGAGTTCCTTCTGGAGAAGCTCCATGCGACGCCGAACGTCTGCCATCTCGTCTTCTCGTTGTTTAGACAAGATTTCTTCTTGTTGGGTGGCGTTGTTCTTGTCTGGCACGAACTCCCCAGATTCCGACATTGTTGTGGGTGAGAAACTTTGAACAGCAAGTGATCCTTTGTTCGTAAGTTGCCAAATTCTTTGCCCCACGGTGGGCGCCAAATTGTTAGAGCTAGAAATTAACCGAGTAGAATTGGTGACCCCTTAGCCTAGATCGGGCGTGAGTTAAGCTATACGAACTCAAGAATCAAAAGAAAGAATGCGAGAATTGTATTCAGAACTTGTGTATGCTCGATTGTATTAATGTATGAATGTATATATCGTACATATGTATGACCCCCTCTATGTATTTATAGGGGCCTAAAAGATAGAGTGCTCAACAAGATAGATAAATAACTAGATAGACGCGTTTTTATCTAGACGACCTATACCCCAATACGATATAATTTCCGTTACATAGGATAGAAATAATCCATACAAGATATAGTGTAAATATATCTTATAATTAGGCAGGCGAATTATCATGCTTCGATTTCCATTTAATCGATCAATCCTCTAGAAGCCCGCTGCTTGATTTTGTAGACTTCTCGCAGGCCGTTCCAGTATATCTCGTGGGCCTTGGACCATCAGGGCCCAACAGCTATGACGGCGGTTTAGCAAAGCTGGCGGTTTTAGTGACGGTTTACTATATTCTGGCGGATTGTGGGGACGGTTTATCTTATGGGGGCGGTTTTGGGGGCGGTTTTTTATTTTTAAGATATTACGGCGGTTTTCTAATATGGAGGGGCGGTTTTAAAATTAGAAATTTCATAAAAGCGGGTTTTTTTTCTATTGACGCGGGCCGGGTGATTTTGTCAAGTGGGAGCGAAATAGAATGGGTGGAAGGCGGAGGGGCATCAATTGAAATTAGGTTTGGGGATTTTAGGGTTCCAACACTCAAACCAACCTGCGCCTCCTCGTCCGAGGACTCGAGCCTTGGAATGAACGCCAACTCGACGGTGGAGGCGAGGGAGATCCAGGGAGGTCCAGGCTATTCATCACCGCCGTCGACTACTTCGACTACCTCTACCTGGGGTCAGCATTGACCGCGTCTTCTCCGTCGCCTACATGTTTATCTGCCTCCTCTCTCTCCTCCTCATCGTCCTCTTCTACGCTCACAGATCCGACGCCTACCTCCGTATCAGTTTGGGCCTAGGCCTTTTCGTCCTTGCTTCTCAAACTCTGAGCCGATTCCCGAGCTCAAATCGGCGAACTCCGTCAAGGTGAGTTCGAGCGACGAGCTTGAACTTCGCCAACTACCTGCAAATGCTCGGCAAGTACCAGGAGAAGCCCTCTTCCTTTCATCCCCAGCGTCGTCGAGTCGGTCGGCCCCTCCGTCTCCGCCTTTCGACTCGGCGATCGTGTCTATGGCCTCGCCTCGCTCGGGACCTTTGCTCAGTTCATCATCGCCGAGGAATCTGATTTGTAAGGGCTTCTTAATCTTTTCTAGGGTTTGTTAATTTTAAATCGGTTCTGCTGCTTTGGTTTTGCTGTTGGTTTCATTCAATCAACAGACGTTGTTCGATTAGTGCAATTTGAATAGTTAGAGATCAATTTTAGGCGGAGATAAGCCATTGTTAGATTCAGGATAGAGTTTCTTCCAACTTGAATGATCTTCTTGTTAGATTGATTTCAGCTAGAAGACTAGAATTTGTACCTCATTATGAAAATGATGACTTGTAATCAGTGACTTTATGTGATTACCAACTACTCCCTCCGTTTCACAATAAGTGTCCTTTTAGCTCTTAACACAGTTTTTAAGAAAAGCAATCATTCACTTTAAAACTTACAACTTTTTATTAATCTTACCACTCATTACATTTTTTTTACCCAATGAATGAACAACTTTAGTCAACAAATACACATTCCAATAAAAATTATCATTATTCACCCCTAATAAATCACTTTGAAAACCTAAAACGACACATATTATGAAACAAATTTTAAGTGCTAAAACGACACTTATTGTGAAACGGAGGGAGTATTGTTTAGTACTGACAAACCCTAGATCTATCTCTTTATTGGTTCAATAAGAGATGTACATAGCTTAAAAATTGTGTATTCCCTTTGTTTGTTGATGTGTTCAACTCTTCTAGGCCTTTCTTTTAGGCCTAGGCCTTGCTCCTTGTCCCCGCCATGGATCTCTTCTACATCAAGGGCCAAACCGAACTCTACGTTGGCTTCTAGCTCACCAAAGAGCTCATCGCCATCAAGTACATTGAGCGCGGTCGCAAGGTTCCCCCAATTTGTTCCTTTTCTAGGGTTTTTATAGCTTCTTCTTTCTTCTTTGATTTATTGATTGGCTGATCCCCAAATTGTTGTTGTTGCTATTGCCAGATTGATAAGAATGGGGCGAGGGAAATCATAAACCATCGCTATCTTCGCCACCCCAACATCATCCGCTTCAAAGAGGCAAGTCCTTTTTCAGTGCTTCCAAGACCTACCTCCAATTTGGTTTTAAGGAAAAGGGGTTTTGAGCTTTTGATCTTTGTTGTGGAGTTTCTGAATCCTCAACTTTCTGTTTGATTTTGAGGCTTTCTTCTACTTTTTGTTTAGGGCTTAGAGTTTGAACTCTGTTTGGTAAATCAAAGCCTGTAAATTAACAGATATCTAGGGTCTTGAGTTCTGAAAGTCCTGATTATTCTTGGTTCGAAACTGTAAAGTTCTGCACTTTTCCATGGAATGATTCATGGGTATTAGCGGTTTAGGCCTTTTGTGTTCAATGAGTCGAGCTAACAAGGATTTTTTTTCTTTCATCTGGTTAAATTGACTTCTGATTTTACTGTACACTGTAATTCGTCTTGAAGACTTGTGATATGTATCTAGATTCATCAATCGTTTCAAGACACTTGCAATGCTAAGTAGGGCTGTCCAACGGTCCGGGTCGCCCGTAACCCGGACCGACCCGACCCGTATTTTACGGGTCGGGCTTCGGGTCAAAAAATATGCAATTACGGGTTACGGGTCGACCCGCCGGGTTACGGGTCGACCCGCCGGGTTACGGGTCGACCCGTAAACCCGTAAATTTTTTTTAATTTTATAATAGCCGGCTAGCACTTGGCATTTAGGGTTATCGTTGTTCAGTTGTTGAATGAGTGGTACTACCCACCACTACGCAGTACGCACTACGCACGCCGCTCTCCAAGTCTCCCACTTCGGAGATTCGACCTCACATCGGCGATTCGGCGCAGCTCTCCATCTTCATCGGTGGCCCGTGGTGGCGGCATGAACCCAAGTCCCGAGCCCGAGTCCTGTGCTCCGCTCAGATCTTCACTCCGCAGATCGGCACCGCTCACTCTGTTTGAGTCTCCCGCTCTTCACTCGTTCACTCCGCTCAGATCTCACTTCACCGGATCGTCGGCGGCCTGAGCCCGACCCCGCTCTTCAGATCTCGCTCGAGTTCTCAGATCTCCCTTCCCAAATTAATTTTTTTTCGTCGCTCGAGTCCCCCGCTCAGGTTTGCTCAAATATCACATCCCTTGGCAGATTCGGGTTCGGCGACCTTGCTTCCGGCGCCTTCGTGTTGTTCGGGGTCAGCGACCTTGCTCCAGACTTGGCCCGTTTGACAAGAAGCTTCGAGGAAATGGTCAATGGATGGAGAAAACAGGGCAAGAGAAAAGAGGTCAATGGTCAAACGGGTTAACGGGTTGATCCGAGACCCGACCCGTAAAACCCGTAACCCGGGGTCGAATTTTGTAAGTTTACGGGCCGACGGGTCAACCCGTGACCCGTAATCCGGGTTACGGGTCGGGTTGGGTCGACCCGTTGGATAGCCCTAATGCTAAGGTTCATCAAGTCAAATTGTTAATTTTGGCAATTTGTGGGCCCTCTGCAATTTCACTAATTACTTAAGCATTTTTGGCGTTTTCAGTCCAACTTTTGCTCTTCAATGATCACAAGCACTTGACCCATATTGTGTGGTCATTCATGAAGACGAGGTCAACCCCCTATACACATATCTATATACATACATGAAATCGTAAAATTTGGCTAGTTTAGTTCATCTCTTATTATTTAAGCATGTTTTCCTTGTGTTCCCTTTTTAATATAATGACGTAGTACTTACTCCTTGTTGCACAATGAGTGTAAACAGCTCTCATTCAGGGTGGTCTCATTGGCTCAGCCGGCGAGTTGCCCGAGCGCTATATGCAGGCCATCACCGCTGGAGCCGCCGCTTCTGGTGAGCACAAAACCCCTAATTACCTGTCACTCTCTGCTTTGATTTAACTGTATATTGTGTAAGTGGCCCTTGCATCATCAAATTCAGGATATAAGCTTGAATGCCAAGATGAACTTGTTACAAGTCTAGAACTGATGAACCATTGTAAGCTCCAAGAGCAACAAATTTTTTGATGAATGAAGAAAATTTTGAGCTTTTAACAGAATCTTATAATTTCTTTCTTGATTAGATTTCAATATGTTCGATATGTTGAACCGAAGCTCGGTGTTCCCATCCCTTGAGTGCTAGGCGATTACCTGACTCCTTTCGTGCTCTACACGATAAGTGGTTTTCGCCTGAGATCTTCTCGAATTCCTGCAATTCGACGAGTGGAGTGTGATCCGAGCAATGGTGCGTAAAGCTAAGAGGAAAACTGTGGCTAAAGGCGAGTCGGTGCTCTCGCTTTCTCGATCCGATCCCAAGGAACAAGGAAGTTTAGATGGATCTGGTTCTGCTCGTTCCTCTAGTGAATTGAGCCCTGTGGAGCTAGGATCTACTGCTATGGTACTGGATCGGGAGATTTGGGACATGTATGTGAGAAATCAGTTGCGATTTCTCCAAATCAGCAACCTAGGGTTTGTGGTGTGACTTTGGATCTAGTAATTGAGGCGATCCCTGCGATTGCTAATGTGAATGATGCAATTGAACAGAATAATGATGCTAATGTGATAAATTCTATGAAGGAACATGAAATTCTGACTAATAGTAAGAAAGAAGGAAGATCAACTATGAATCGATCATATCTGGAAGTGTTGAATGGAAAAAGTACTATATCTGATGGTCTGAAACTTGAATTCATGCCAAATATGGATAAGAATGTCTTTAAATTCAGGATGGAGGATATTAGTCCTCAATCGGAGGAATGGAAGGCTGTTTTGATAGGTGCTGTCATTGGACCTAACATGTTGATGAATGAGTTGAAAGAATTTGTGGCTAAAGCTTGGCCTGCTCAGCCTATCAGTATAATGCAGAAGTCGAATGGCATCTGGATTTTTCATTTCTCTAACTCTGCTGATAGAGATGCTGTTCTCAATGGAGGTCTTTGGATCATTGAAGGATGGCGACCTTTAGAGATGAGGCTGTGGGAATCTGGTGTGCCTATTAGCTGGAATGCTTTTGATTCAGTTCCTGTATGGACTATTTTACCAGATTTGGATCCCATGTTCTTCTCTGGTTTTATGCTAAGTGTTATAGGAAGTATGATTGGTATTCCAGTTTGTATGGATACCTTTACTGCCAGGAAAAAGAAAATCTCCTTTGCTAGAATCTTGGTTGGAATAACACCAGAGGAAGCTAAGAGGCGTGTGGTCAACTTGGAGGATCCTTCAGGCAAGAAATATGTGCAAAATGTGATTTTTGAATGGATGCCTTGGTTTTGCTCTAGGTGTTTGGTCTTTGGACACAGAACAGATAGATGCTTACAGTATAAAGACCGGCCTAGCAAGACTTCTAGACCTGAGGCTAAGCCTAAAAAGCAGTGGGTGCAGAAAGGGGTATCTAAGCAAAGTTTAATGCAGGATAAGGCTGGTAATACTAATGATCAACCTTCTCTTGTGCAGGGTAATAATCAGCCAGATGCTAGTTCTGTATCAGTTGTGAATGTTGGAGAGAATGCTGGTAAGGGTGCAGCTTTTGATAAGGGGAAAGGAGTCATTGATTCAACTCTGATGCAGAGGGAGAGTGATGAAACAGTTTGGCAGAAACCTAAGAATGGTGTGCAAGTGAGCTATGCTTTGAGAGATAGAGGTGATGTGCAAGCTGAGGCTGTCACTCCTACTAGGAATCGATTTGTTCATATAGAGAGTCCAAGCAGCTCTGCGCATATTCCTCATGAGTGAAATCAAATTAAGTGCCTGGAATGTTAGAGGGTGTAATGCGCCCTCTAAAATAAATATGGTGAATCATTTCACCAGAAGAAACAGTTTGAGTATTATTGCTATTTTGGAGTCAAAAATTGCTTTACAAAAAGAAGAGTCTGTTACTCTTTCTCTGCTTAGAAATTGGAGTTTTGCTACTAATAGCACTGATAGGAATAAAGGGAGAATTTGGCTTGCTTGGAATAAGGATCAAGTTGATATTACTATCTTGGAAATGTACTATCAATTTGTGCATTGTAAGGTTTCTGATAAAAGAGGTCCAGAGTCTTTCTTGGCCACTTTTATATATGCCTCTAATGCAGAAACTGGTAGAATGGAGATGTGGAACAAACTTGTTAATCTGAGTCAGAATATTGATGAGCCTTGGATTGTGCTGGGAGATTTTAATTGTATCCTAGACAGTTCAGAGAAGCTTTCTTTCAGGATTTATGATAATGGTAGTTTGTCTGAGCTTGAAACAACCTGTACTAGACGTGGAGTTCAGGATATTCCTTATTCAGGGGCTAAGTATACATGGAGTAATAATCAAGATGGAAGAGATAGGATTGCTTGCAAGTTGGACAGGGTTATGGTGAATCTCAAGTGGCAGCAAGAATTTTCTACATCTACTGTTTTCTTTGCTGATCCTAGCTTGTCTGATCATTCTCCTAGTATAGTAAGCATCAACCCTACTCATTCCATTAAGAAAATTCCCTTTAGATTCAGGAATTATTGGACTAAGGAGACAGAGTATGCTGATGTTGTTAAAACAGCTTGGGAAATTCATGTGTATGGGACAGCTCAATTTGTTTTGAGAGAAAAGTTGAGTAGGGTGAAGGGAGCTCTAAAACGTTGGCAGTTTAGATGCTCAAAAACTCTAGAAGTCTTAATGGAAGAAAGTGTTACTAAGCTAAAAGAGGCACATGATAATCTTCAGGAAGATTATGCTGTTTCTCAGAAACAGAAAGCTGTTGTAGAGGCTAAGGAGGAAATGAATTTGAGGATGAGCCAGTATCATAGTTTCCTTGCTCAGAGAGCAAAACTGGATTGGCTCCAGCTTGGAGAAGAAACTTCCACACTGTTCTATAATGGTATTAAAGCTAGGAGGGCTAGAAATACCATCTATGCTCTGAAGGTCAGAAATGGCAATGATATTACAGAGAGTGCAGATATTGAGGCTGAAATCATTGATTTTTATGTTGAGTTGTTTAGTAAAGGAAAAATTGGCAAGCAACCTGACTTCTCTAGGTATGGGGGTGTGAAAATTGATAACTCCATGCATAATTCTCTTATTCAAGAGCCCTCTGCTAAAGATATCCATGATGTTGTTTTTGATATTGGCAATAATAAGGCTCCAGGTCCTGATGGCTTTGGTAGTTTCTTTTTCAAGAATAGCTGGAGCTTAGTTGGGGAGGTGGTTAAGGATGCTATCTATGAATTTTTTAGGAATGGTATTCTCTTAAGGAGCTTTAATAGTACCTTCATCAACATTATTCCTAAGGTTGACAAACCTTTTATGGTTAAGGAGTATAGGCCAATATCTTGCTGTAATACCTTTCTTAAGGACATTTCTAAGATTCTGGTGCAGAAAATTAGGCCCTTCTTGGATGAGATCATCTTTGACAACCAAGGTGCTTTTGTCCCTGGTAGAAATATTGCTCACAACACTGCTGTTGCTCAGGAAGTTATTAGAGGGTATAATAGGAGGAAGGTGTCTCCTAGATGTATGATTCAGGTTGATCTTCAAAAGGCATATGATTGTGTCTCCTGGAGCTATCTTGAAAAAACTCTAAGATTCTTTAATCTCCCTGAAAAGATTATTGGCTGGATTTTGCAATGTGCAACCACTTCTTACTTTTCAGTCATTGTGAATGGAGAAGCAAAAGGTTTATTTGCAGGGAAAAGAGGTCTAAGGCAGGGTGATCCGCTCTCTCCTTTTCTGTTTGTCATGGTCATGGAAATGCTGTATAGAAAGATGCTTTTGATGAGCAAGAGGAAAGGCTTCTGTTGGCACCCGAGATGCAAGAAAATTCAGTTGAACTGTATGGCTTTTGCAGATGATCTCTTAATTTTTTGCAAGCCTAATGTAGCTACTTTTAGGCTAGTTAATGAATGCTTATTTGAGTTTGGTGAAGAATCTGGTCTGCAGGCTAATCCTCTAAAGAGCAAGCTTTTTATAGGTGGTGTTAGTACTTCAGGCAAAGAGGAGATTAGTAGGTTCCTTAAAATTGAGCTTGGTACCTTCCCTATAAGGTATTTAGGCACTCCTTTGCACTGTAAAAAGCTGAAAATTGATGATTATGCTCCTCTCATAAGCAGGATTACAAGTATTATCTAGAGAAAGACTGCTAGAAAGCTCTCTTATGCAGGAAGAATGCAGGTAATAAAGTCCATGATTGAAGGAGTCCTTTCTTTCTGGATGCAGGCCTTGGTGATTCCTAAGAAAGTGATTCAGAAAATTGAGGCTCTTTGTAGAGCTTATCTTTGGGTTGGAGTGGAGGATAGTAAGAGGAGTTTAGTAGCCTGGAGTAGAGTGTGCAAGCCATTTATTGAAGGTGGTTTGAATTTTAAGGAGTTGCTTTCATGGAACAAGACAGTTTTGTTTAAGCTAGGATTGGATATCATAGGTAATAAACAAAATCTTTGGACTGCTTCGGTTCAGCAGAATATCACCAGGTCTAATAGTTTTTGGGAGACCAGTGGCAGTGGTAATTGCTCATGGATTTGGAAGGAGCTTACTAGATTGAGAGATAAAGTGGTGGATAAGCTCAATCTCAATAGAGGGATGATCATGTATCCAGAAGACTTTGCTACTATTTTGAGAAGTGATGGTAAGCTTAATTGCCAAATTACTTATGATCTCTTGAGAAATCACTTGAGTGTTCAGAGCTGGAATGATTTGCTCTGGAGTGGCTCTTATGCAAGGAAATGGTGCTTTATATGTTGGCTGGCAACACTAGAGAAGCTTCCAACCGCAGATAAGCTTTTTTAGTGGGGGATCATCCAGAGAAATGTGTGTGCTCTTTGTGATAATGATGGAGAAACAGAGAGGCATCTTTGGTTCTCTTGTGGATTTGTTCAAGCTGTTGCAAATTCAGTTTTCTCATGGCTGGGAATTGGCATTAGAAAGAATAGTTTGAGAGAGTGGTGGAGCTGGTTCCTTAATTCTAGAAGAAGGAAGAACAGCATTTATCAGTCCAAGTTAATGGGAATTCTTGGTGTTGTTTACCACACCTGGATTTGGCGCAATGAAGTCATCTATAACAACAAGATTGCAGATGCTAATGCTTGTGCAAAGGTGATTATAGATGATTGCAAGTTGAGGCTCCTGGCTACCTTCAATCTAAAAAGCAGAAGAGGCCAGGCTTTGAGGAGTAGATTGGGTTTATAGTTTTTTGTACTGGTTTGGTGGGGAGGGTTAGTTTTTGAGAGTGCAGAGGTTGGCTCACTCTCCCTTTATGCTGAATGTTGGGGCTTAGCTTTGACATGAGGATGCATCAAAGGGGTTTGGCCCACGTTTTTGCATCGTGTCCTTGCTATGGCTTCTCTTCTCTGGAGGAATCATGGTTTGGACCTTGCAGGGTGATACGGCCCCCTCTGGTCTGTTGAGCAGAAGAGAGTTGAGTGTTGTTCATTTGGTTGGGTTAGGTGCTTGGGTAGCAGTTTGTATGCTCTCTTCCCCTGACCTGATCTCTCTGAGCTTTGAGGAGGTTCATTGCAATGAGGATTGTGATGGCTTGGTCCTTCGATTTGGCATCGAGCTATAGATGAGTTTTCCTTGCTTTGAGGAAGTTTAGCTATAGCCTTGCTGGGACGTTGGAAGTGAGCGCCTAGGTGCATTTGTATTTCTGTTTTTTGGCTGATGTTGAGGTTTGTGATATTGCTTTGTATTCTATGGCTTTTGCCTTGGTTTCTAATAAATTTTTGACCATTTGCGAAAAAAAAAAGATTTCGATATGTCTGAGATCCAACAAGATCATACCATGGATGTTGAACGCCTTGCAACAACATTAGGTTCTATTAGGTTCTCTGGATCCTATCCTTGGATACACTCCAAGGATAGGATCCAGAACTTTGGTGCAGACTATGATGCTGATAGGATCCAGAACTTGGATACACTCCAAGGAGTTCCAAGATATTAGCTAGTTGTTAGTTTTTTTGATCAACATAGGATTATTGTATTTATTAATGAACTGAATTGTATTTTGGTTATATATAATTATTGTATTTACTAATGAATTTTAAAAAAAATATTAATATGTATAATATTTTCAATTGAATTGCGTTTTGGTTATATATAATGTATTTGTTTTTTATGAAAGTTATCATGTCTTAATGTGTTATGTATGAATTACAAAAATAAACTATTAGAATAATCCATTATAATATAGATTTTAAAATGTTAAATGGTTGAGTAAAGTTTGGGATGAGATATAAAACTGCTTATGAGAAAATTATTTGAAAATGCTAAAAAACCGCCATGATAGAATTTGAAAGATGTTGGGAAGATTAAAAAACCGCCGGGAAAGGTATAAGAAAAGTGTCAGCATAAATTGCCCAACAACCGCCAGCTTAAGTCCTTAATAGCGGTGTTTTTAGTTTTTCCCGACGCTGTTTCCATTTTCCTTCAAAACCGCCACAATAGGTCAAAAACCGCCGGGATAGAGCTATTGCAACGCCAGTAAACGTGGCGGTGTATAACCTCCGGGATAGGTCTTTAGCAACGGTTTTTTCCTTTATAGCAGCAGTTTTGACCGCCATTGTAGGCCAATAATGTAGTAGTGATTTCACCAAACATATTCAAAATATTAGACGTTGCATCATTAAACACACATACACATTCAAATTATACACTATTCGTATCATCAATTCACACGTTACAAGTTCAATTTGACAACTTGTGATCAAAATGTAGCATTTCGAAGTGATGAAAATTGCTTAATTAAGCTTCAAATTTAAATATGAAAAAATCAATCAACATTACGTAAAGATCTTACATTCATAATTTAGAAACCCAACAAAAACAATAAAAATCACATAAAATATAGAAAACTCTATAAAGACATAGTGATGAAACATCTAAAGATCGCAACTAATCTTTTATGAGGGAGATTCAACAAAAGATTAAAAAAATAAACAAAAACTTGAAAGCCCTTACCTCCTCCATACAAAAACGTGAAAGTTGAACAGATTGGGATTTTGGTCAAACACAGCAAGCATTCATATGATCAGGCTCTACTTCACTGTATAGGATTTCTTTAATCTCTATTTTTTGTACAAGCAAATTGACTTGTATATTGTAGCCCACAAGATTTACTCAAAAATGAAACTGGTATAGGAAGAGACATAATGAGAATCAATTAAAGAGAGAAAGTATCTAAATGGAGAGAAACTAGCGTAATTTATGCTTTCAGTTGATATGGAGAGAGAGTATTAACGTGATTTATGGATTTACACCCTTCTTCTATTAAATCTCAACCATTAATAAAATCATATCAAACGTCTCTCATTTTTTCACTAGTATCGATCCTTCCTTCCAAGACTCCGTTTATGGGGTGTCTTGTGTAGTGACATCGGGCTCCATCGTTACTCAAGACGAGAACCGAATCTTGTTTATTCCACTGTCATCCCATAGCTCCAATCTCGAAGTCGCCAACGGCTGTCTGATTCTTCCTTGCGGTGAGTTCCTAGTATTAACCCTTCCTTGAGTTGGTTCTACGCCTCCTAATTAGTGATCGAGGGAGGGATGTGTCCGATGGTGGTAAACTGGTAATTGGCTGGAGAGAGCTATTTAATTGGCCTCGGTGTTCAGCGAAGCTGTTGGGACGATATTAAGGACGCCAGTCATTAATATCTAAACCAATAATGATCGTCCCTTGTTTTGATAATGACAAACTCAAAGGTATTTGATAAGTTGTCCAAGTGTTGATCTCAGGTAAGTCCAAAGGACGCACATGAACGAAAAGGACAACAAGTGAACGGAAGTCCCTAAGCTGTAGGGACGCACGTCATGAGAACCGCCAAAGCTGAACGTAATTGGCGAAGTTCCTGCGAAGATAGGACGGCATCCTCATCAAGAAGGGACGCGCGCCAAAATACGGACGAGGTTCAAATTCAAATCAAGGCCGCCCCAACATGATTACATCATACTCGGCTGTAGTCCTCAGAAGGAAGCTTCCCTTGTCTGGGCACGTGTAGACAATTCCAAAGATGTCGCTTTCCCAACAATGGTCCCCTATCCACGCGGAAGCTTCCCAAGCGTCAACAGAGTTGACTTCCTCAAGGGGCTCATCGCACCGTTGATGGAAGATCAAGGATCCTGCAAAGCCTCAGAGGACGCTAGAGGACAAGAACCACTTCCGCTATAAATACCCCCCTAAGGGTATGGATAGTGGTGTGGACTTTGAAGACTTTCTCTCAAGCTCTCCTGAAGCATTCAAGAACACGAACGAAGATCAAGAAGATCAAGTGAGCTTGAAGCAAGAGAAAGAAAATCCAACCACATCAAATCCAAAACAAACCACAAATCAGTTAGAGTTGTAGTTTGTCTCTCACAACGAACCGTGAGAGACGTGAGTGATAGCTTTCTTATAGCTAAGAGTATTAGGTTACTTCTTAGGTGGAAAGGAGTGTTACTAGTGAGGCTAAGGACGGACGCTTAGCTCAGAGAAGTGTAACGACTCGCCTAAGTTGTAAGGACTCGCTCTTAATAAGATAAGGGACGGCTATTGAAAATCCTCCAACGGAGGTAGAGGTTTACCCATAAGACTAGTTGGTCTTAGTGGGGTTCCTCTATAAATACTCGTGTCTATTCTCTTATCTTGTTTCCTGTTAAGTCGATTTTCCGCTGCACCTAAGGACGCCCTTAACCCAGTTAAGGACGCCCATTCTAACGACTTACGATCCAACAATTGGTATCAGAGCAGGCGCTCTAGATTGTGTTAAGTTGCAGGTACAAGATGGACATGGAACCTATTGGAATCTTCTTTGTGAAGCCTCCACGCCTGACGGACGACAACTTCAATCGCTGGAAGATCAGATTTGAAAACTTCGTTAGAAGTCAGAACTTTCAATGCTGGAGAGTGATCATGAAAGGTGACCTTACCGTTCCTACTGACAAGAAAGACAAAGAGGACGAGTGGGGTTCTGATGAATTCAAGCTAATGGAAACAAATTCAAAGGCTATATGCTTCCTTCAAGCGTCTCTTTGTGAAAGGGACGCCACCAGAGTTAGCAATTTGGCAACTGCCAAACTACAGTGGGAAGCTCTTGAAAAATTCCACGTAGGAACTGCTCAGATGAAGGAAGACGTTCAGCTCGAAATCAAGAGAGAGTTCTATGCCTTCAAAATGTTGCCTAATGAAACAGTTAAGGACTACTCATATCGCTTTGAGGCTCTTGTTACAAAAATGAGGAACTTGGGGATACCAGAAGCTGAAATTTCAATGAGAAACAGAGTTCAAGTGGTCATTGATGGACTGACTGGAAAATGGAACTTTGATAGAACCACATTCAAAGAAAATACAGCTAACAAGACTTTAGATATGGAAGAAATCTATGGGAAGCTGAGAGGATATGAAGCAAGAAGGGAGTCCGATTTGGCTAAGCTGGCAAGGAATCCTCAGACAGATCTGGCCTTGATAACCTCAACACCAGAGTACGCTGAGTATTTGCGCCACCAAAGAGAACTTGCTTTAATGGTGGAAGCCAATAAAAATGAGAACCGTGAAAGGATGCGCGTTCAAGCCTTGAAAGAAAAGGAAAGCAAGTCTAAGGAACAACTTGAAGAACAGGAAGAGCTTGCCCTTCTACACAAGGCTGTTCGCGTATGGGGTAAAAGGACCAAAGAATTCAAGAAATACAAGATTCCCTACAAAAAGGAGAGTCCCAAGTATACAAGTGTAACAAGAAAGGACACTTTGCCAAAAAGTGTACTACGGGACTGAACTCAAAAGAAATGAAGATAAAGGCCCTCTTGGGAGCATGTGAAGCTGCATGGGATAATGTGAGTTCTGACGATGAAGAACCTGAAGGACCAGCGGCGTACATAGCCATCGAGGACACCTCAGATAATGAACAAGTGGCGTACATGGCGGTAGAGGACGCCCCAGCTGTTGAAGAAGACGCCTTTGAAAAGGAACCAGAGGTAACTCGAGAATCCATGATGAATTCCTTGGAAAAGTGTTCTAAATCCAAACTCCTTAAACTCATATATAGGATCATGGAACAAAACATAGTAATGCAACATAAAATGGATGAACTTGAACTTGAAAATGAAAGTATTTTAGTTGAATGTGAGAACTGTGCTACAGTGTCATCACAACTAGAGTCCTCATATGAAGAAAATAAGTCCCTAAAAACTGAACTTATGTGTCTCAAACTTGAGAATGCCAAGCTTAGGGAAGAAGTGAAAGTATTGGGAAAGAGTCCTGTAGTTGAAGAAGTTAGACCAATGGTCTTCATCCCAGCCAAAAGAGGACTAGGCTATGAGTCTGACACTAGGAACTCCCTTCCTAGCGACTTTGAGGAAAGCAAAACTTCAGAACTTGAATTGGAAAGGGAAAAGACCAAGAATCTTCTTGAAAGAATTAGAGTCCTAGAAAGTGGAGAGAAAGGTCAAGAAGACTACTATACTAATTCCACCAGTCATAGGATCTATAAGAAAATTGCTAAAGGGGAAGGTTCAAAAGTCTGTAACCCTCAAAAGATGAAAGAAAACAAAATCCAACGTCCCAACAAGAAGTACTACCTTGGTACTTACTATAGGACGTGTTGGTACTGTGGACGAGGAGATCACTTCAAATATGATTGTTTAAAACTGAAGGAAGACATTGAAAGTGGTAAGGCTGCTAGGACTAACATTGAGAATGATAAATCTGTCCCTAAGGCTAACCCTAAGCGTCCTAGACGTTCTAAGAATTCTTTCCGAAAGCATGCCATTTCAAATGACGTGAATATAAATGACTACATGCCAGAACCAGAGTTCTATTTCTGTAACGAACCAGGTAAGGAACACCTTGCCTGGGTCGCCAAACACTAACTCTGTTTTGGCAGGTGGAAGTGAGGGGACGCCCATGGATCATTGATAGTGGCGCCTTAAATCATATGACAGGAAGCCAGATTCATCTCACTTCTATCCAAAGTAGTGCCACGGGAGGAACTGTCTCGTTTGGCAACAAGGGCAAGGGAAAGATCAAAGGGACGGGAAGTGCCATTCTCAATCCGTCCATCAAAGCAACAAACGTTAGCCTTGTTGAAGGACTTGGTTTTAACCTCCTAAGCGTCTCTCAAATGTGTGATCAAGGTGAAAACCTAGTCACATTTGACTCAAAGGAGTGCCTCGTCATCAACAAGAGAACCAACAAAGTTGTTCTCAAAGGAGTCCGAAAGAACAATGTCTACATCTTCAACCAAGAGTTCAAGCCTAAATCTGAGTTATGTCTATCTGTTTCAAAGGAGGACTCAGACCTCTGGCATCGCCGACTTGGGCATGCTGGACCAAGCACAATCTTTAAGCTACATCAAAGGAATCTTGTGAAAGGACTTCCCCAAATTGATCTTGAGAAATTTGAACAGTGTGAAGCCTGTATCAAAGGGAAGCAAACAAGAACGTCCTTCAAATCCAAGAACGATGTAAGTACAAAGAAGTCTTTGGAACTTCTCCACATGGATCTTTGTGGACCAATGAAGACATTGAGCTTTGGTGGAAAGAGGTACATTTACGTTCTTGTAGATGATTTTTCTCGATTCACCTGGGTTCTTTTCTTAGCTTCAAAAACAGATTGCTTCAACGCATTCAAAGTCTTCATCAAACAAGTGGAAGTTGCTCTTGAGACGCCTCTCAAAGCCATAAGATCAGACCACGGGACGGAGTTTCAAAACTCAGAGTTTCTGGCCTACTGTGATCAACATGGAGTCTCGCACAACTTCTCAGCTCCAAGGACTCCTCAACAAAATGGAGTTGTGGAAAGAAAGAATAGGACGCTGGAGGATATGGCAAGGACTATGCTCTTAGCAAATAGCGTTCCCAAGTACTTCTGGGCGGAAGCTATTGCTACAGCTTGCTACATCATCAATCGAGCCATGATCCGTCATTTGCTAAAGAAGACGTCCTATGAGCTGTTGAATGGAAGGAAGCCTCGCATTGACTATCTCAAAGTCTTTGGATGCAAATGCTTTGTTCACAACAATGATAAAGAAAGACTTGGAAAGTTTGATGCAAGGAGTGACGAAGCCATTTTCCTTGGATACTCCCTCACCAACAAAGCATATAGAGTCTTCAACAAAAGGACTCTAAAGCTTGAGGAGAGCATTCATGTTGTATTCAAAGAAAGTTCCTCTCACAAAGAAACATCAAGTAGAAAAGAACGCTCACCTTCTCAACAGCAGGACGACTTTGACAATGAAGTTGATATTGGGTCCTCTGGAAAATACTATGTTCCTAAGGACGCTACTCCAAATCCTGAAGAAGTCTCAGTGGATGTTCCCGGCGTTGTTCAGGAAGTTCTCTCTCGAAGTGAATCTCCAGTTCAACAGGATGTGGCTGAATCAAGTTTGCAAGGCGAACCGCGTCAAGATATGGACGCTGAACCTGAGGGCGAACAATCTGAGCCTTTCAATGAAGACAATGGCTTTGACTCCGATGAGTCTGATTGGACGGACCCTAGGTGTACTCCTGCAAGGGACGCTACTCATAGGGGATCCAACCTTTCAAGACTTCATTCAATCGATCAAATCATCTCAGACATTTCAAAAGGAGTTCAAACAAGATCAGCTGTGAATCAGTCCCATAATGCCAACATAGCGTTCTGTGCATTCAACGCCTTTGTGTCCTTAATTGAACCTAAGAACATAAAGGAGGCACTTCAGGACGCTGATTGGATCCAAATCATGCAAGAAGAACTCAATCAAATTGAAAGAAACAAGGTTTGGACCCTCGTCCCTCGTCCGAGAAACAAAAACATAATAGGGACGAGATGGGTCTACAGGAACAAGCTTGATGCAAGTGCTCGCGTATCAAGGAACAAAGCAAGGCTTGTGGCTCAAGGCTATAGGCAAGAGGAAGGGATCGATTATGATGAGACCTTCGCTCCTGTCGCCAGAATTGAAGTCATTCGCCTCCTCATCGCCTATGCCGCTCACAAAGGGTTCAAGCTTTTTCAAATGGACGTCAAGACAGCCGTCCTCAACGGCAAGCTCAAGGAAGAAGTTTATGTCGCTCAACCTCCAGGATTTGAGGACGTTGATCACCCTGATCATGTGTATTTCTTGGACAAGGCACTCTATGGACTCAAGCAAGCCCCTCGTGCTTGGTACGATAGGTTTGCATCCTTTCTCTTGTCCAACGGGTACACACGAGGTAACATTGATAAAACTCTATTCTTAAAGAAAGTCCTTAAAGATGTTTTAATTGTCCAGGTCTATGTCGATGACATAGTCTTTGGAAGCACTAACATGAAACTTGTAGAGGAATTCAAGAACTTGATGAGTAGTGAGTTTGAGATGTCCCTCATAGGAGAACTCAACTTCTTCTTGGGACTTCAAATCACTCAACTGAAGGATGGGACGCGCATTCACCAACAGAAATACATACGTGAAATGCTCGAAAAGTATGGGATGAACTCTTCAAAATCCATTGATACTCCCATCTCTCCCAACACTCGCCTTTATGCTGATGAAGAAGGCAAGAGTGTAGATCAAAAGCTCTACAGAGGAATGATAGGGTCCTTGCTATATCTAACGGTAAGTCGTCCCGACATCATGTTCGCTGTATGCTTATGTGCTCGCTTCCAAGCAAATCCAAAGGAGTCCCATATGCAAGAGGTCAAAAGAATCTTCAGATATCTCAAGGGACGGGATGACCTATGTCTGTGGTATCCCAAAAGGACGTCCCTAAACCTGGTAGCGTACTCTGACGCAGATTACGCTGGTCATGTGGTGGATAGAAAGAGCACCTCAGGAATGGCACAATTCCTTGGCTCATGCCTTGTGTCTTGGGGATCCAAAAAGCAAAACTCCGTAGCTCTCTCAACCGCGGAAGCTGAGTACGTTGCTGCTGCTTCGTGCTGCTCACAAGTTTTATGGATCAAGTACCAACTTGAAGACTATGGTACGTTCCTCAACACAGTCCCTATCTTGTGTGATAACACAAGTGCTATAAGTATTGCCAAGAATCCTATTCATCATTCTAGGACAAAGCATATTCACATAAGACATCACTTCCTTCGTGATAATGTTGAACTTGGATTAATTAGAGTGGATCATGTTAGGACTGAGGACCAAGTGGCTGATATTTTCACAAAAGCACTAGATAGACGTCCCTTCGAGCACCTTAGGTTGCTCTTGGGGATGATAACTTTTAAATGATCAAGTCCTGTTCTATTATTCCCTCCATGATTGGCTATGTTTCGTTGAGAACTCGTTTTAAAGTGTGTCATGATTTAAAGTCATCTTGAAAGGACGCTAGTCTATGACATGTGTTTTGCTTATATTTTGAACGTTATTCATTTCGCTTTTCATCTCAAGAATATCCCTGATCACCCTACCCTCATTACAAGCCGAAATGATGGGAACTCTAAGCTTACCTAAGCCGAAAATCCTGCAAACGCGTCCTATGAGCGTTCCTTGTTTTATCTATATGGGACGTACTTGCTTGATTTTCAACAATGGTTCTAAGTGATCAAAGGGACGCGTGTTAAGATCTGAGAGTGGTCCGTACAGAGTTCTAAGTTCAGAGGTTGAGATCAGTGTTTTGGACGCCATGGTTCAGTTCTGAGTATTGCAGTGTTGTGTGCCTAAAGGACGCCAAGACAGAGTTCTTTACCGTTGTGAAGTTTTGAAAGTTGAAAGAAGGAAGTTGAACCGTTTCGCAGAAGTTGAACGCGGATCTCGGGATATGTGTAACGGGTGCAAAACAGTTGTGTTTCTTAGCAAAGAAGGAAGCCACGTGCGGGATTGCGGATGGAGGAAGCCATGTGAAACAACCCTATTACCCTTGACCGTTCTACTTCGTCTTCTTCCTATAAATACGCCCCTGCATCCTCTGAAAAATCTTCTTTGCTCCTCTGCCATTTACACACATTTAGCAATCTCTTAAGATCTTGCCAAATCTTCAAACCCAAATCCCGAAATCACCTCCTCAACCCTAATCTCCTTCTATATAAATCACCCTCTCAAATGGCGAACACAAGAACAACCAAGAACCAATCTTCATCTCCGGCGGCGAAAAACCCTAGTTCCTCAAGGTCTCCTCCGGTGAAAGGCCGGTCACTCATGGACTCGAGAGGGCGACCTACTGGGCGCTAAGACCCCCCTCGCCACCATTCCTCTTCACAAACCACCCAACGCCGCCACTCCAACACCCTTCCTCAGCCACACCGCTCCCAACCTCCACAACAAAAACCCCAACCCCCTCGTTCCCAATCCAAACCCATCCAAAAACGTTTTTCATTCCTTGAGAAGCCTTTCAAACCAGAGCCCGGACCCGCAAACTCCGCAAAAGGCTCTATCCAAGGTCTCCCTGCCCAACCAAAATGCCGTCCTCCCCTTGACCCACTCATTGAGGATTGGCTAGAAAAAGAGCCAAGGACGCTCGCCAACATTTGCCTACGGGCGTCCGTCAACAACCACCCTCCAAAAATCCAACACCTCCCCCACTACTTCATGCTCACCTATGTCAAGCCCCGCCTTGAGGAAACCAACCATACCAACCCACCCTTCATGGGGCCTGGCATCATTTCTGACACCTTTGGTGGGACGGTAGATGAGCTCGCCAAGCTTCTCCCAGACATCATGGAGTTCTTAGTGGCTCCTGCGGGCTCTGTCCCATCTCAGAAACGGAAAAGACCTTCCTCCCCCTCTCCTTCCAAACCACAAGTAAAAGGGCCTTCCTCCCCCTCCCAAGCCAAACCAGTCCCTTCCTCCCCGCCTCCCGCCCCAAAAAGACGCTTGAAGACGTCCGCTGAGCTTGAGGGCGTTACTGAGCAACAAATGACAGCCATACGCCTCTCCGAGCTGCAAATAGAAAAAGAGGAGAAGGCCAGGCAAGAACTGGCAAAAAAGGACGCCATTGCTGCGGCGATCCAGCAGAGCCTACAAGACGTCCCTCGACTCCCTCCTCCTCCACCAAGGATAGAGGACGTCACTCCCGCTCCTGCTCCTATGGCTACTTCAGATCCGCTCCATGCGGAAATTGAGACGGACTTGGCAAAGCCTATGCCAACAATCCCCAGGGCAACTACTCAACAACAGGTCCCGGCCAAGGACGTTGTTCAAAAAGTTATAACTCTTGAGGACTCCCCTGCTAAGCAGCCGCCGCCTCCCCCTGCTCCGCTCAAAGTAAAGCCCATCTCCATGGCTCCGCCCAGCACCTCCTCTGCCCCCACCAAAGCAAAAATAAGAACTCCCTCTCCTTCTCCTCCCAGAGCTTCCACTCCTCCTCCTCCGCCCGCTCAGGCCGTCGAGGAAATTGTTCAAGTCCAGGGGACGGCTTCTGTGGAAGTCCCCATAGAGTCCTTGGCAAGGACTCTAGCTGTGGACGCGCCTCCTACAGAACAGGCGTCCACTGTTGAGGACACAGAAATGGTCGAGTCCCATGAGCAAGGGGATGAGGCCTCAGATGAAGAGGACGCTCCTCACCAGGATGAGGATCTTGAGGACGAGGAGGGAGATGGCGATGAAGAAGACGCTAGTGATGAGGTAATAGTGAGCAACGGCAGTAAGCAGAAACGCTTCAAGAAGATTATGTCGCCGCTCCTGTTCACCGCCCAATTCCTTGAAGAGAACCAGCGCTCAGAGTTTTTGGAACTGCTTGAGTTCCAGGGATGGACGCACCTAGGCACCGAGGCCGCAGAAGTCGACCCCGAACAGGTTCTCCGCTTTTACTCAAAATTCGAAATATCTGAAGTAAAAGGGAAGCCTCAAGGGACGTTCGAGATTGATGGGGACGAGTACTCAATTGCTGAGGGTACCGTCCGAAATATGCTAGGCCTGCGTCCCTCTCCGCCAGATGCTATGCACGACCTTCCCAACAAGAACTTTGGTCGTTTCTCCCAGGAAGAGATCTTCAACAGAATTTTCAACGGGAGACGACCAGTTGCTAAGGATAGGGTCGCTCACTGCCTCTCCAAGACGGGCGTCCTTGCGCATCACTTCATTGTGCGCATAGTCGTCCTCCGCCAAGAAAAGAAGTCGATAGTCCAGATCACTGATAGTATCTTACTGGACGCCTTCTTGGAACGCAAGCCCATAAATTTGCCGCGGGTTATCTTGGAGCACATGGGCAAGTGCATAGGCGGCCGACACTCTCTTCCCTTCCCTGGCTTGGTCAAGCAGATTCTTAAGCAGCAAGGCCTCTATACTCCCAAACAAGAACAGTCCTTTGGCATCCACTGGGATGTTAGGCAAATCACTCTGCCCCCGGTTGGTAAACTCCGCTGTGATGAGCCGCTTCCATCAATCAAACGCCAGATGGACAAGGAAAGGAAAGAAGCTCAGAGGAAAGCCAAGGCTGCCGCCGCTGCTGTTGCCAAAGAGGGTCAAGGTGATCCTGAGGCTGAGAATTTACAAGTAGTTGGGACGCCGGTTGAGGACGCTGCAGACGAAGAGGATGAGCTCGATGGTATGAGCGTTCCTGATGAGGCCGAGAACCACTCTACGAAGTATCTCATGGGCATGATGATCGAGAACCAGTGTATGATGATTGATCTAATCCAACAGGTTCACAACACTCTCCATACCCACACAGACCTTCTGGAATGCAACAACGAGCTCCTTGCGCAGAACAACTATCTTCAAGAGCAACACCTCAAGGCCCTTGGCAAGCGTCCCCGCAAATGATCACTCCTCCCTCTTCCAACCTTGAAAATTTTTATCTCTTTCTGTGTTATGTTGTTAAGACTTTGGGACGATGTTCCCGTTTTGAACACTGTTTGTGATTGTTTGTAATGTTCGTACTCTACTCTTTTTGAATGGCGTTCATTACATTTGTGATTCATTTTTTTGTCTAAGCGTTTTCTTCCTTTAGTCGTGACTTTGTGCCTACATGGTTCTCAACTTGTTCTCCTTTTCGATTATGCCAAAAGGGGGAAGTATAGTTTTACAGAGATGCGATTGTTTCTTAAGTTGTCATAGAAAGCATGTGTTTAGGGGGAATTTCGGCCAAGTCCAAAGGACGCTAGTTAAGAATAAGATAGGACGCACTTAAAAGAATGTGTTGCATGGCAACCTAAGTTAAAAGGAAAATCAAAGTGTAGTCTCTCATGCTAAAACCTTTTCTTCTGTGTGCATTGTTTGAAGGAGTTTGTCATCATCAAAAAGGGGGAAATTGTTGGGACGATATTAAGGACGCCAGTCATTAATATCTAAACCAATAGTGATCGTCCCTTGTTTTGATAATGACAAACTCAAAGGTATTTGATAAGTTGTCCAAGTGTTGATCTCAGGTAAGTCCAAAAGACGCACATGAACGAAAAGGACAACAAGTGAACGGAAGTCCCTAAGCTGTAGGGACGCACGTCATGAGAACCACCAAAGCCGAACGTAATTGGCGAAGTTCCTGCGAAGATAGGACGGCGTCCTCATCAAGAAGGGACGCACGCCAAAATACGGACGAGGTTTAAATTCAAATCAAGGCCGCCCCAACATGATTACATCATACTCGGACGTAGTCCTCAAAAGGAAGCTTCCCTTGTCTGGGCACGTGTAGACAATTCCAAAGATGTCGCTTTCCCAACAATGGTCCCCTATCCACGCGGAAGCTTCCAAAGCGTCAACAGAGTTGACTTCCTCAAGGGGCTCATCGCACCGTTGATGGAAGATCAAGGATCCTGCAAAGCCTCAGAGGACGCTAGAGGACAAGAACCACTTCCGCTATAAATACCCCCCCAAGGGTATGCATAGCGGTGTGGACTTTGAAGACTTTCTCTCAAGCTCTCCCGAAGCATTCAAGAACACGAACGAAGATCAAGAAGATCAAGTGAGCTTGAAGCAAGAGAAAGAAAGTCCAACCACATCAAATCCAAAACAAACCACAAATCAGTTAGAGTTGTAGTTTGTCTCTCACAACGAACCGTGAGAGACGTGAGTGATAGCTTCCTTATAGCTAAGAGTGTTAGGTTACTTGTTAGGTGGAAAGGAGTGTTACTAGTGAGGCTAAGGACGGACGCTTAGCTCAGAGAAGTGTAACGACTCGCCTATGTTGTAAGGACTCGCTCTTAATAAGATAAGGGACGGCTATTGAAAATATTCCAACGGAGGTAGAGGTTTACCCATAAGACTAGTTGGTCTTAGTGGGGTTCCTCTATAAATACTCGTGTCTATTCTCTTATCTTGTTTCCTGTTAAGTCGATTTTCCGCTGCACCTAAGGACGCCCTTAACCCAGTTAAGGACGCCCATTCTAACGACTTACGATCCAACAGAAGCCGAATTTATGAAGAAGAAGGCAACTAATTTTTTTTTTGATCAAAGGAAGGGCGAGGCCCTAGCGAAGGGAAGGACTAAGCCCTCGTGAGACGAGAGAAAGTCCAGCCCTCAGAGTTCTCCAACAAAAACATACAAGTTTCAGCGGGAGGCTCGGAAATAACATGAAAACCCAGCGGAAAGGAAAAAGCAAAACGAGCAAGGGAGTCGGCTACGGCGTTCGCTTCCGTGAAGACATGAGTAACACGGACCGACCAGTTCCGTGTCAGAAAGCCTTGGCAATCGAACGCCAGGCTGAAAAGTTGGTGAGACGAGTTGGGTGGATTCAAAGCAAGTTGGACTGCGAGAGCCGAGTCGGACTCAACCCAAACATTACGAAACCCTTTCTTCCAAGCAAACTCAAGGCCATTTCGGATGCCCCACAGCTCCGCCATTGGCACCGAGCACAAACCGATGTGATGCACAAATCCCTCGTCTAACAAGATGTGATGCACACCTTGTTAGACGAGAGAAGAAGGCAACTATGATTTGTCAAAGTCCAAGTGGAGGAACGTGGGAATTAACATAATAATTAAAATAATAAAGGGATTAGGAGGTAATGATGGGAGGTGTTTAATGGACTTTGGAACTGAGTGTGACTAATTGATTTAGGATTGGACTAAAGTTATGTGTGTGTTTATGGACTTTTTGCTGACCAACCGTTTTGAAACGTCTTGTAGCTGCTATGTTAATTCTAACCTAATACAGTACGCTCTGACTCTTTGGGGAATTGCTTTTCATTCCAGGTAATCAAGATACTGTGTCGTCCGAGCCTCGGCGAAATGGTAATGCAGTGCAGTAACACATGTCATAGTAGTTGGGTTTTAGGGTACGGTGTTGTTTTATTTGCTAGCTATTACTGTTTTATTTCAGTATTCTTATGTGAGAATGAGTTTGATTGACTTCAAGATGATGAGTTATTTGAGATTCAACTATTTGTTAGAATTGGATTATGCTATTGTCCTCGAGGATTGATTCATGACAATTATTTGAAACTATAAATCTAATTTCTTTTAAACGAGTTGGATGTTTTCATGTTTTCTCGTCGTGCCCGTGTTGCAAAATTCAGATGTTCATTTGTCAAATTAGCTTGGTAGTACCTCACGAGGTCTACTACCGAGTAACACCTTGTTAGAAAGACAAGGTGTTACACAAATAACTCTTATAATCTATTTGTTTCTCAAAAGTCCTGCCCAAACCTTTAAATTTTTTTTATGTATTTTTATTTACTTTAATGCTAAATGATTTTTATAAAATAATAGTCAATTGGTTAACATATGTATTAATTCTTATTGATAAACCTCATCTTTTTTAATAAATAAATACTATTCATTATTCATGGTAAATAACTCAAGAAAATATTTTTTAAGAAATACTGATAAAAATAATATATAGAAATTCAAAGTATCTCTTAAAAGATTGATAGTTATCTATTTATATTATTCAGAGATATAAGAAAAGATAGAAATTTACTTTTTTTTTTAGCCCGAAATTTACATGATTGATTACAAGCTATATAATTACCTGTATAAATTAAGTCTTAATATTTTGAATTTTTATAAAATAAACTATATTTGATTTCAAAAACTAGCATACATTAGAGTTAATTCAATCAATTAACTCTAATGTATGCTAGTTTATAAGGGATTGAGGTGGTCCCCATGCCAACAAGAGCTCTTCCTTTTCATGGTTTGGGAGGTCAAAAAAACAATGAAGTTAAGCATGCTAGGGCGAGAGTAGCACTAGGATGGGTAACCACTTGGGAAGTTCTCAGGTTGGCATGAGATAGCGCTTCTAGAGCCTCGGGCCTTACAAATGGTATCAGAGCCGACTTTGCTTACGAGTTGGCTTGGCCGGAGGGCGGTCACTCGACCCAGGGGGTGGTCCTTGGGCCTTGACGAGGTCGTCAAGTGCTTAAGTGGCAAAGATTGTAACACCCGAGAATTTATAAGTGATTGAGATGCTCCCCATGCGAACAAGAGCTCTTCCTTTTCATGGTTCAAGAGGTCAAATTAACTATGAAGTTAAGCGTGCTAGGGCGAGAGTAGTACTAGGATGGGTGACCTCTTCCTTTTCATGGTTTGAGAGGTCAAAAGAACTATGAAGTTAAGTGTGCTAGGGCGAGAGTAGTAATAGGATGGGTGACCTCCTGGGAAGTTCTCGAGTTCGCATGGGATAGCACTTCTAGGGTCTCGGGCCTTACATATAATAGCATAAATCAGACTTTAATCACATTATGCGTTTTTTATGCAATTTATCTATTTAAATAAAAAACTATAAGATCCTTATAAATAGATATCGGATTGATTTGGTGTCATATTAGGCTAGAATAAATCTATATGATTTATTTAGAAAATCTTGACCATATTTTGCAAATGTTTTTATTTACCAAATCCACATTCAAAAATATAAAATAACTAATGTGAAGATTTGTTCCCCATTCCAAATTTTCTAACGTGTACCAAATTTGGAAAAAATAATAAGAATACCAAATTTATAAAAAAAATCAAACTATTTCCTAAATTAAAATAAGTGAACTCATGTTGATAAAAAAATCACTGAACTCTATTAAGAAAATATTAATAAATTTATTTATTTTTATACTTTCTTAATTTCTTATTGTTAATCTATGTATATATAGAGGTAAGTTTTATAGTGAACAACCTTCTATAGAGAACAAGTGAACAAATGATGAGATTTGTAATGGATGGCTAGATGAGTGTCTTCAATATTCATTAATAATAAAATAGAAATAAAAAAACCAAAATTAGAGAGATTCTCTCCCATGATTTTGTAACCACCCAAATCACAATTCATCCTCATCAAAACACGCATAAACGAAATTGCAACCACTAAATCGTAGCATTTCCGCCATTGCAGACGTCCTCCATCGCATCATTTCCGCCATTACGGACCACCACGTCGTTATTGCAGACGTCCTCCATCGCAAATTTCCGCCATTGCAGACCTCCTTCTCGCTATAGAATTTCGCCACCACAAGTATATATGCCATCGCAGATTTCCACCATCGCAGATTACCTTCTCGCCACCACAGGTATATACGCCATCGTAGATTACCTTCTCATATAAAGTTCTATATGTGTATAATACACATGTATATATCGACTAAAGAATGTATATACCAGTTTTTTGTGGATATTTTGTGTTTGTGACCTCTTTATTCATATAGAGTTGTATATACGTATAGTACTCATGTATATACCGACCTATAGAATGTATATACCAAATTTGTTGTGGATACATTGTGTTTGTGACCTATTTACAAAGGTGTATATACGTACAGTACTCATGTACATGACTACATTATGAGTGTATATAAACAAGATTTTGTGGCTGGATTGTTTATACGACCTATTTCTACCGATCGAGATGTATATATGTACATTAATGCTTTATATACCAACTTAAGGAACGTACATACAAAATTTGTTGTGGTTGTATTGTGTATGTGACCTATTCATACAAATCAATATGTATATACATACGTAATTGATGTCCATATACCCCGTATGTATGTATATATACAATTACGATAACCATATATATATAAGCGGACGAAGGGAGACGAAGGGAGAAGCGGGGTAGAAATCGGGTTAATAGGATAGAAAAAAGCTGCAAAAATATGGGTTACTAGGATAGGAAAAAAAAGATAAAATAAAAAAAAGGGAAGATTTTCACCATATCCTAATATGATTTTTGAATTTTCCTTAAAAAATAAAAATATCAGCAACTACAATTAAGGAGGGTGATTTTAATTTTGAATTTGGGTATCTAATCTCAGCCATCTATTTGTTTACAATCCAAAGGCCCACAATTGTTCACTTGTTCTCTAATACTTACGCGTTTACAGTCCAAAGTCATAAGGCTAGTTATTCCACATTGCGCCACGTAAGATTTTTTCACGTGTCGTCCTCACATTTCACCACCTATGGTTTTGACACATGTCGACTTATCGTTTCTCCACATCATTATTCTTTTATTTTTTATTAAGCCATATCATATTTATTTATCCATGTTATATAGCAATATTTTCAACATAAGATTTTATTAAGACACATCATATCGATTTATTAATCAACATCAAGTCTATTTAGGTAAATGAGATATTTTTTCTACCAAATAAGTAAATATAGATATTATTTATAAATTCCTTTTTTTTTTGATTTTACATGTCAAAACATACTCCACATTTTGTTACTAATCCTATATAGCTTTACTATTTGGTACTAATCAATTTATCAAATTTGATTAAATATTTTTCTTGGCTAACAAACATGTATGGCCTTATTCATTTTCTAAAAAATGATAGCATATTATGTTAGAATAAACCTACATAATTTATTTGTGAAATTTTGACATGCTTTCAATTTATTTTAAATACTAAGATTGTTTTTTTTTTGAAATCTACGCTTGGAAAATTTCAAAATAACTAAAGTGAAATATTGCTTCCAAATGGGATATACATTATCAAACCGTGATTTCCAAAATAAAATATTTTTTAATGATTTTTTTACCATCAAATTTTTAACTCATCAAATTTGTATATTAGTCATTATATCGATTATTTATATTCTATGGCCAGAAAATGTAATCGCTAATTATATTACTTAGAGGATATTATTATTTTTTTAAAAATGGTTTATGTATTTTATTTTAGGATTGTAGTTAAGAAAACGGATATCTTATCCTATCCTATTATTCATATGAACTTAGCATGCATAGATTTATGATTAATGAATACTCCCTCCGTTTCATAATAAGTGTCGTTTTAGCACATAAAATTTGTTTCATAATATATGTCGTTTTAGGTTTTCAAAGTGATTTAATAGGGGTGAATGATGATAATTTTTATTGGAATGTGTATTTGTTGACTAAATTTGTTCATGCATTGGCCAAAAAAATGTAATGAGTGGTAAGATTAAGAAAAAGTTGTGAGTTTTAAAGTGAATGATTGCTTTTCTTAAAAACTGTGTTAAGAGCTAAAACGACACTTATTGTGAAACGGAGGGAGTATATAATAATGTCTAAGTATATACTTAATATACTGATATATATGTACATTAATTAAGTATGTTAAATGATTTATTTTCGAACACAATTCAACTAAAATTTGAACAAAATCCACGCAAGGGGTACGAAATATGCTAGTTATCACTATAGTCTATAGGGGTTTCACGAATAGAAGGGCAGACTTAGCTAGTAAATCTGCCATGAAGTGTACAATTAAGAATCGAGTAAGCAAGATTGGTGACCCCTTAGCCTAGATCGGGGTTGAATTAAGCAATAAGAACTTAAGAATCGAGTAAAAAGAATGCGAAAATTGTATTATTCTTGTGTGTCTTCGATTGTGTATATGTATGAATGTCTCTCTACAATGCGTGACCCCTTCTATGTATTTATAGGGGTCCTAAAGATAGAGTGCTTTAACAGGTATGTGGATAACTAGATAGATATAAATCGTCTAAGATATAACTTCCTCGGATTTGATATGGTTCTGCCTATATGAGATAGAATAACACCTTATAAGATAGAATATAAATCTATCCTATACTTAACGGGCAAATTGGCTCGTATCGACGTTCACAGCTCGGACACCCTTCTAGAAACATGCCGCTGGGCCCCGTGGGCTGCTTGTAGACCGCTCCAGTACGCGCCATGGGCTTTTAGTTGATAGGGCCCAACAGTACCCTTATAATATTGACAATTCATCTTGATACCCTAAGAAAAAAGTTTTTCCTTTCATACCCATATGATTTATACACTTTCCTTATTATAACAAAAGCTCTATCGAAACATGCACCTTTTTCATCCAAAAAATAATTTCCTTTTAAAATAAAAGTAAAACCCAATTAAGAAGTTTTTCCTATCATGATGATTATGATTCTTATATGCAGTTAGGCCCTTTTTGGAGATTATCTAAAAAGACAAGAAAAGCTGGGAAAATTACTAATTTTTGTATACTTGTTTTTATATTTTTTTGTTTTTTTTTACCTAGATTCTTTTGTTTCTTTTAAATTTTTATTTCTTAATTGGGTTTTATTTTAATTATAAGAGGAAATTATATTTTGAATGATTTGGCTATATGGCATTTGGAAAATGTCATATTGTAAGAAAATACCACAATATGTCATATTTGCACACATAGTATAACCCCTCTCTCCACTAGTTGACCGACCGTTGACCAACGTTTGACCGACTGTTGACCGGCGTTGACCGACCGTTGACCGGCGTTGACTGTCATCAAGCAATAAGAACTTAAGAATCGAGTAAAAAGAATGCGAAAATTGTATTATTCTCGTGTGTATTCGATTGTGTATATGTATGAATGTCTCTCTACAATGCGTGACCCCCTCTATGTATTTATAGGGGTCCTAAAGATAGAGTGCTTCACAAGGTATGTGGATAACTAGATAGATATAAATCGTCTAAGATATAACATCCTTGGATTTGATATGGTTATGCCTATATGAGATAGAAGAACACCTTATAAGATAGAATATAAATCTATCCTATACTTAACGGGCAAGTTGGCTCGTATCGACGTTCACAGCTCGGACACCCTTCTAGAAACATGTCGTTGGGCCCCGTGGGCTGCTTGTAGACCGCTCCAGTACGCGCCATGGACTTTTAGTTGATAGGGCCCAACAATACCCCTTTCAATTCCAACTTAAAATTTCAAAATTCAAAATTTGAAGTTGGGATTGAGCTAAATCTCCAACTACTGATTTGTTGCCTCGGAAATCGCTGCCTGCAGGTTATCATTACGCCTCTTTAAAAACGCTCAGCCCTCTTCCCATTTACTCATAGGCGTCACCTCCATTGTGCAAATCAGGTACAAACTTTACTCTTCTTACTTTCTTCTACTTCAGCTTTTCCTTTCTTCTTCAACCTTCTTCCAAATCTGGTTTCTCGTCAACCATGGCCGAATCCCCACTCTTTGCCCCTTCAAACTCCGTAATGTCCCAAGACCAGTTTTTGTGCAACCTTACGCCAGACGATGTCGCCAGAATCGTCTCCGAGGGAGGGTTTCCAGCCGGAACCGTGACCTACTGCCCCCAAGACGAACTAATTGACTGGATCCGACCAGGGTGGATTTGTTTTACCGAGTTCCCATTTTTGCTAGGGCTAAAATTTCCTTTCTCCCCCTTTATTAGGGACTTCCTTAGGGAATTAGGAGTTTCACCCTCTCAAATCATGCCCACAACCTGGCGCATACTCAGGTGTGTTGATGAATTAGCCTCTAGGAAAGGGATAGCCATGACGGTGAGTGAGTTTTTAGTGGCCTACAAAGTAGCACCCTCTAGGCCGGGTAGGATTTCCGTTCATTCCAGAAATACACAAGACCCCTTGATCCCCGGTGTCAAGAACCCTAATACGGGATGGCAGTCGCGCTATTTCTTTGTTGAGAGGCGTTCCTTAGGTGAGTTAGGGGAGGTCCATAAGGATGTTTTCCTAGATGCTTGGAATACCACCCATAAGAGCCTTGCTTGCTCAGTCTTTTGTGGTTTTTACTAGTGTGTATAACTAGATCTGCTATTCTGGATATTGTATCTTGCTAACATTCATCTGGTGACACCTTGTGCAGTGCCGAAGAATTTCAACTCCAGGTTGTCTAGCGGGAGACTTATCAACGTGTTGCTGACCACTGAGCCCAAAAATCATGCTCCTTCCAAGGTTTTCAACGAACCGGAGAAACAGAAAGAGGAGCACCAGCCTCAAAGTTCCAGCCACGAGACTACGGATCTAGAAACCTCACCCCTTGCCGTCAAGATGTCGAGCACCTCCAAGCCCACCAATTCTGGTAAGTCTTGGCGACTTCTCTTTTATGCCAGACAGACCTTCTAGTGAAAATGGACTCACCCTCCCATTTTTCGTATGGTTAGGCCGTGAAAGAAACGCTTCCACTGATGTCATGCTACAACGGATGCTGAGATCCCGTGGCTCGAACCCTCCTCTTGTGCCAAAGAAGGAAGTTCAACAAGAGCGCCCTTCACAGAAGCGCAAGCTGGAAACCCCCCTACTATTGATCTTTCCAATGAGGATACCGTTGATTTCTGGGGCGTCGTGCTAGAATCCACTTCTGGTGAAGCTAGGGCTGCCTCTATCAAAGGTGGAGGTGAGCAGGCGCTGATGCGATCTAGGAATGCCATGAAGAAGGTATGCTCATGCAATCTTTCTACTTAGTAAACCGCTTTTCTCCTGTCGTGGCTCATTTACATAGCGTTCTTTATAGGCAACCCAAGAGTTTGCTCTGGCTATGGATATACATATGAGGGAGATTAGCCTATTGAAGTCTAAGGAGAAGCATGCTTCGGAAGCAACGTTGGAAGCTGGTCGTCGGAACCGTGTTCTTGAAGATGCATTGGGTACTCATCGAGTTCAAGTTGCTAAGTTGCAGGAAGAAGTGTTTGTGCAAGCCAGGAAGATTACTGAACTTCAGGAAGCCACGGACGTATTCACCTAGTAAGTCATAAGGATTGGTACTTACTACTCTACCAAAGCCAAGATTCAAGTTCTTGAAGGTGTTGCTAGAGGGGAGAGCGATCGTTGGAATTTTGAGGAGTTGAAGGCTACCTTTGATGTGTTATTCCCTCCTGGCTCCAAGGTCCAATGTTGGGACGCTATCAAGAACGCTTGCGTACTTGTTAGTGTACCACACAACCGTCCCTTAGTTTTGATATGACAAACTCACTTTGATTCTAATAAAGTTGTCCAAGTGTTCAGGAACGCCAGTGACCAAAAGGACAACAAGTGTGTATGGGCGTCCCATAAGCTTAGGGACGCTAGCTAACAGGAAGTAAGGACCAACCAGAGACTACTTGAGCAAGGACGGAGTCCCAAGCAAGTAGGAACGCAAGAAAGGAGTCCTTACTCACTAGCCGACAGGATGACATCACACGACAATGTTTGATCATCCAAGGACACGTGGAGACCGATCCTGTAGCGGAGTCCAACACTACGTGGCGGACGATCCTGTTGCAGAGTTCATCAACACGTGGCGGCCGATCCTGTAGCGGAGTTCATCATACACAGCTGGATACAGGAACCTTCCTCATCACCGCCCTACTACGTGGAGGAAGATCCTGTAGCCACGTCCATGAAGGGCATGATCGTCCCAGAGAAAAGACGCCCTTCCCCAAGTCCTATAAATAGCCCCAAGGCATTTATTGTGACGGAAACGCTTTCAAGAATGTTCAGAGAGAATCAGAGGAAAGCGGCTCACTCAAGAGCACAAAGAACAAACTCAAGAACTCAAGAACAGTGCTAAGACTTTGTGTTAGATAGAGTGAGACTTGTAACCCAAATCACAAAACAGTTTGTAACCAAAAAGAAAGAAAGAGAGTTCTGCGAAGTACTGCAGAACGCAGGGATAGGAGTCCTTTAGTAGATTGAACTTGCTTAAGTTGTAGGCTTAGAGGAGTCCTTTACTAGTGGACTTAGGGAAAAGCTAAGTGCCAGAGAACTGTAAAGACTCGCCAGTACAACTGTAAGAACGTTCAATATAAAGGAAGAACTATTCAAAAATCCTCCAAGGAGGTAGAGGTTTACACTCAAGGACTACTTGGTCTTGAGTGGTTCCTCTATAATTTACTGCGTTCATCTATTATCTATTTAGTACTTATTTTCCGCTGCATTACTTAAGGACGCCCTTACTCCTCGTAGGGACGCCTAACCTAAGGACGCCTTTACCAAAGTAAAGGACGTCCCTCAGTACTAACGATCCAACATCCCAGGAGAGGATTTCTTGCCTAACGAGGATCTGGATGACAATGCCAATTCCCCAGCTCCAGTAGACATGGTTCTAGCTGCGGGTTCTGACGATGTGGTCCAGCAGGGAGATAAGGATGAGAACCTTTCGTCGCAGACCCCCTCTCCAGCCAAGTGATCTCCGCCAACTAGCGAATTCATGCTTACTTTTGTCTAATTTCGTGTTTAAGAACCTTATTCCAGCAATGTTTATTGCCGCAAAACTTTACTGCTTGTTTTGGGATGGCCTTCGTGCTAAGACTTATCTTCGCTGGGGAAAACTTTGTATCCCTAGTGTAAAAACTTTTAACTTTCATTAACCTTCATAGGCCCTCTGTATGACCGTTTGATTATGTTGCATTCTTGATTTTGGCAATGCTCGCCTATCTTGATAGCTACTCATATACGGGACTAAATCTTAAAGAGTAACTCGGACTACGTTCCTTGCTAGTGCTTCAAAGCTTGACAACAAATAAGATCACGTGCTGTTGGGGCTTAACCCCTACTACTATTGCTTAGATGCTTATCTGGGAGTACGGCTGTTCCCATACTTATTCAGCGAGGTTATAAATCTAGATGTCGTATCTAGAGAAAGTTTTATTTGTGACGTCTAGAATGAAGCACCCTTTCAGAGATGATGCCCTAAGTAGGCTTTGCTGGTGAAGCTCAGCACCCCTTATCTCGCAAGGGACGCTCTTGACCCATACTTTGGAAAGCGTATACAGAGAAGTATGCTTGTGTTTTAAACAAGTGCAAGAGATTGTAGATGTATATCTCTAGAGCAAGATCCTAAAAGTGATATTGGTGGATGTAATCTTGATAATCACGTGATTAGGTAAGTCGTCGTAGTGCGGTGATGTAGTTGTTTGGCGAATTCTCTACCCCGTGTATTATTTGGGGGAGAACTGCCTTTGTCTAGAGACTATATCTAGAAAAGCGTATTTATCTTCGATAAAAGTTGTGTAGGTACCTAGTGCGTCTTAGCAGTTATTACTTGTAAGAAACAAGCTTGCTTGTACGTAGTGCTAACGTTAGCTTTGTGACGCCACATGTCAATGATATATCTGGGTTGTACAACCAGTTAATATGGGTGGATTAATCTGTTGGGTGCTAGCATATGTGACTCAGCTAAAGTCGTCGTGCCAAGATCAAAGATAAATAACCCAAACAAACAGACTAGTATAGCATGCAAGTAAGGGGTCGAACCCAAGAGAACTATGGCTTCTAGTACTAATATAATTATCAACTAAATAAAGGGGGATGAAGAGAGAAAGATCTAAACTAAACTAAACTAAAAAGCAAATAATAAACAAACAAACAAATATTTATGGGAAACAAGTTTATTCAAAAGATCCACTCATGATATAATCACTCGATCATAGATTTATCCATTCATTTCATTCACACCTATGGTTAATTTCTATCCTGATCATTAACAATCGCAAGTCCACAGTCCAAGCAATTCTATAACCCTAGACAAGGACGCTTAAACCTAGAATTAGCATAGAGAACAAGGATATGCAGGATATAATATCAAACAATCAAGCTATGAGTCAATTGTAAGATAAAACAATCAATTCTCTTCTTAATCCTAGTTGCATAGACAACAGGTCTAGGTTAAGTTGTTTTCACAGATTAGTTTTGTCCACGGTCCAAACCTAATCAAACAGTAGAAAGCTAATCAATTCAATAGGGTCGCTAATCCTAGAGAAACAATCAACAATCATAAGATGAAGCACAAGAGAATCAATATTAATCAAAGGATAGAAATCAATTACCTAAACCTCACGAGTTCATACATCAGAGCTTCAGCCTTGAACAAACCCAAGGAGACTAGCTCTCCATAACTAAACTAAAAGAATTAATTGAATTAAAGAAGAAGGTAGAAGGTAGAAGATACTAAAAACCAAAGGCTGGCTCCTCCTTATATAGCCCAAGGAACAAGCTCCACGAGATAGATAAGGTAAGAGGCAAAAGATAGAAAGATTTCGGCCCGCTTCGGATCCGGCATCACCGCGGTCGCGTCGTCCAGGCCTCGGTCGCGGTATTCGGACAGAATCACTAGTGTCACTTCAGAGGCTGTTTTGACCATTTTCCGCTTGCAAATCTGACTTCGGTGTAAAAAGATGAATTGAAGCCCTTGAAGTTAGCGTTCCCATGGCACCGGAATCAGCTCAATCTGACCTCAGTAGCTCAAGATATAGCCTTTGCAAGCAAGTGGTGTCGCGCAGACGGCTCAAAACGCCTTAAAACTCTTGATTCTTGAATCCTTGTGTCTTCGGCCTAGATATTACAATTATGCACAACTCTAACCTAAACACACTCAATATAGCCCTAAAATACAAGAGTTAACCTATACAAAATTGCCCGAATCAAATTCCCCCATACTTAGATCTTGCTCGTCCTCGAGTAAGCTCAAAACAAATATAACAAAGTACCACATCTAAGATCTCAGGAAATACACGGCAAGATAAAAACACTCAGCTCACAACCCGAACCCAAAAATATAGAGAAATCATGAGCATAAAACAATGAAGCTCAAACACACACCTCACCACATGATATATCACTCAAGCTCTAAAACATGAAAGAGAGCAACCTAGGATCTACCCAAATCTAACATGTAAGCCCCAAAGTCCCCAAGCAAAAATGATCCTAAACACTCGAATTTTTCCGCTCAATTCTGCTTAGGCGCCCTTTCGGGTTTTCACCTAACCGCTCTTTTCATTTTTCTCAAGGTGTGCTCACAAATACTCACATCTCTCATAAACCTCATATTACCCCAGCCTAATGTTGGTCAGGGTTACCTGCTTATTACCTGAGCCGTCCTTTCGGGTTTTCGACTCATCCCAGGATTTATATGCCTTTTTTCAATTTTTATGGCTTTTTCTATCTTTTTTTTTTCTTTCTTTATTATGCAAAAAGTATGGTGCAAGTGCTCCATGAAAAGAAGAAAATCAAAAATCTGAAGCAAATGTCTAACTGCACTAACTAAGATAAGCGAATGCGAGTACTCCCTCCCCCATACTTAAATCCTTCATTGTCCTCAATGAAGCAAAGAGAAAGGATAGAAGCAAAGAGAATGGTATATCAGAAGACTCACAAACGAATGAAGAGAGGTGGAATGGAAGAACTCTTCAAAGGGTGAAAGAATGAAACTCCGTAATCCAAGTCTGTGGCCAAACCGCGGGCGCGGCACAACGGGCGCGGGCGCAGATCCAACACCGTAAGCAACATAATCCTCCGGTAGCCAACCGCGGGCGCGGCCTTGAGCGATTGCGAACTCAGACTTCTCCTCGAACATGAATGCTCAATGTGGATCTCGGATATTGGGCTCGTCTTCTCATGACATGTGTGACTCTTGAACTCGAACCTCAATGATGCTATTCAGGGGAACAAAGCTCCCCCATACTTAGGCTTTGAATATAGCCAAAAGAATGGAAATCTAAAGATGGATGAAAAGAAAATATAGAAGGTGGTGGGAAAAGATAGATGGAAAGATATAGGGATAGAATGAGACCAAAAGGTCCTCTTTTTTTTGTCTTTTTTTTTCCTTTTTTTTCTTCTCTCTCTCTCTCTCTCTCTCTCTCTCTCTCTCTCTCTCTCTCTCTCTCTCTCTCTCTCTCTTTTCTAATCGAACCAGAGGGCCTCCGCGGACGCGGCGTGAGGACCGCGACCGCGGGGGTCTAGTACCTGTACACCGAGGGTTCTGGGCTTGGCTGCGAGCGCG
This sequence comes from Polygonum aviculare, assembly GCA_934048045.1. Lineage (NCBI taxonomy): Eukaryota > Viridiplantae > Streptophyta > Magnoliopsida > Caryophyllales > Polygonaceae > Polygonum > Polygonum aviculare. The sequence continues at coordinate 9,378,826 of OW204024.1, forward strand.
GTGTGGTTGCCGCGACCGCGGATTTGCACCAGAAACGTCCTTTCAGACCTAGTACCTGCACATTAGTCCGAATAAAGAAAAAATAACCTAGGCTAAGAATGGAAAAACAATCTATCTAAGCCTTGGGTTGCCTCCCAAGCAGCGCCTTTGGTTAACGTCGTTGGCTCGACGTCTTCAACTCATCTAGGCTCATACATCATCAAAGCCCGAAGCATCCTATCAAATCCTTGTTAACAACTTATATGCAAGCAAATGTAGCACAATGATGAATTGAAAATAAATAATATAGCATTCAGGCACCTTTTCAATTTATCAAAGTAGCTAGAGAAGTTAGGGCCAGATTGTTTAGGATGGGACCAATTGAGAGGGTGAGTTAGTTCTTCAAAAGTTATGCTTTTTAAGTCAGGACTATTACCCTTAGAGTTGGAGAATTCATTAGGTAATTTAGCATGCTCAGGACCCTTTTTAGACATGGTAGGCAAACAAACATCAATGGAAAATAGGGACGCAGAAGGAAGGATGCAGGGATCATGCTTACTTACAACAAAGGGCTCCATAGTAGGAAACATAGACTTCTCCTCAAGTGGAGGGGATATCTCCATCACATCATCTGGCTCCTTCGTCGAGTCATCCGGCTCTTTGTTGTCACTCCAGGAGTCATCCGGCTCTTTCTCCTCAAGTGCAGGGATCATGACGATGATCATCCGTCTCTTCATCCCAAGTAGAGACTCTGAGTGCCTCTGGAAAGGGAGGAACTAGCTTGTACAAGCTGAGAGGAGGGGAGTATGGCCGAACATAACCATCGACTGGCTCTGCAGTGATACCGCGGGCGCGGCGTGACTGGCGCGGTCGCGGCGCATCCGAATTCTCGGAATTTCCGAGACCTCCGTAAGCGCGAGCGCGGCCATGGGTGGCGCGGGCGCGGTGCAGCTCCATAGAGTTGAAGTCATGTTCTGTAGGATTTCCGCGGTCGCGGTGAGTGGGGCGCGGTCGCGGCTCATCAAAGGGAAACTCATCCATGCTCTCTGGAGGATTTCCGCGGTCACGGCCAGTGCAGCGCGGTCGCGGCTCATCCATGGAATTCTCAACATTAGCTACTGGAGGGATTTCGCGGTCGCGATCCATAGGACGCGGGCGCGGTGGTTCCTCCGAAGAGCTATTTTCTGTGCCGAGCTCTTGTCCACTCCTCAATGAAATAGCACTTACATTCACTAGTGCCGGAGGAGAAGGGTTGATTTTCTCCGACAACTCCTTGATTGTCCTCTGGAGAGCAGAGTTTAAGTCTTTGAATTTCCTTTCGAATGCCTCATTCATCTCCTTCAATGTCTTGGCAAGAATTTCCTTAGATGATGGTGTGTTAAGGCAAGGAGGTTTCTGACTTCGAGTACCTTCAGCAAAGTTCTCCACTATTTGACAGAATTCATGGTATGATTTGTCTAAGTAAGAACCTCCACAAGAAGCGAGTATCAGATCTCTGACTTGATAACCAATACCATTCATGAAGTACCATACGAGCTCGGGATCTGGAAACCCATGACATGGACACCTAGCAAGGAGCCTTTTATAGCGCTCATGGCAATCGTACAAGCTTTCACCTTCTTGTTGATTAAAATCGTAGATCTCTTTCTTCCGGGCTGCCCTCACTGAAATAGGGAAGTACTTATCCGTGAATGCAACCCTCAATTGACTCCATGTTGTGATTGGCTGGGAGTGTGGATTGTTTAATATGTAGGCATACCAGTCCCTGACTGATCCGGTCAAAGAAAACTGAAAAGCTCGCATATTAATCTGATCCATAGTGACCCCGACATGCTTCGTGCTTAGACAAGCATACTCAAACTTCGTAAGGTGTTTGACTGCATCCTCATCAGACTGCCCACCAAACCGAGGCAACAGACCAATCAGAATGGGTCTCAACACAAAGTCCACCCCTTCAGCTAGCTCGGGGAACTCAACAACCATCCTGTCTCCTGAAACCAACGACAGCACTTGGAAAAAAATTAGTAGCAAGGGTGTGGACTGTAAGATAGGTCCACACAATAGTCAATAAAAATACTAACACTAGAAAGAGACCAAAGTCCCCCGGCAACGGCGCCAAAATTTGGCTCGGCAAAAGTCGTCATGCCAAGATCAAAGGTAAATAACCCAAACAAACAAGCTAGTATAGCATGCAAGTAAGGGGTCGAACCCAAGAGAACTATGGCTTCTAGTACGAATATAAATATCAACTAAAAAAAGGGGGATGAAGAGAGAAAGATCTAAACTAAACTAAACTAGAAAGCAAATAACAAACAAACAAACAAATAATTATGGGAAACAAGTGATATGGAAACAAGTTTATTCAAAAGATCCACTCATGATATAATCACTCGATCATAGTTTCATCCATTGATTCATTCACACCTATGGTTAATTCCTATCCTGATCATTACTAATCGCAACTCCATGGTCCAAGCATTTCTATAACCTTAGGCAAGGACGCTTAACCTAGAATTAGCATAGAGAATAAGGATATGCAGGATATAATATCAAACAATCAAGCTACGAGTCAATTGTAAGATAAAAAAATCAACTCTCTTCTTAATCCTAGTTGCATAGACAGCAGGTCTAGGTTAAGTTGTTTTCACAGATTAGTTTTGTCCACGGTCCAAACCTAATCAAACTATAGAACATCAATCAATTCAATAGGTTAGCTACTCCTAGAGAAACAATAAACATTCAAAAGATGAAGCACAAGAGAATCAATATGAGCCAAAGGATAGAAATCAATTACCAAAGTCTCACGAGTTCATATAATAGAGCTTCTCCCTTGAACAAACCCAAGGAGACTAGCTCTCCACAACTAAGCTGAAAAACCTAACTGAAGAAAAAGGTAGAAGGTAGAAGATAGAATGTAGAAGATACTCAAAACCTAGGGCTGGCTCCTTCTTATATAGCCCAAGGAACAAGCTCCACGAGATAGATAAGGAAAGAGGTAAAAGATAGAAAAGGAAACGGATAGAAAGATTTCGGCCCGCTTCGGATCCGGCATCGTCGCGGTCGCGTCGCTCCCACCACGCCCGCGCTTTTACGACAAAGAAGAAATTTGTCTTTTGGCAGCCAACGCGGTCGCGCCGGCCAGTCCGCGGTCGCGGTATCGGGACAGAATCGCTATCGTCACTTTGGAGGCTGTTTCGACCATCTTCGGCTTGGCATCTGACTTTGGTGTAAAAAGATGAATTGAAGCCCTGGAAGTTAGATTTCCAATGGCACCGGAATCAGCTCAATCCGACCTCTGTAGTTCTAGATATAGCCTTCGCAAGCAAGTGGTGTCGGGAAGATAGTTCAAAACGCCTTAAAACTCTCGATTCTTGAATTCTTGTGTCTTCGGCCTAGATATTACAATAATGCACAAATCTAACCTAAACACACTCAATATAGCCCTAAAATACAAGAGTTAACCTATACAAAATAGAGCGAATCACCCTTGAGTTCCTGGAAAGCCTTCTCGTGTCGTTCGTCCCACTGGAAACTTTTGTTTTTCTTGAGGATATCGTAGAACAATCGACACTTGTCGGCAGACTTGGATATGAACCTGTTAAGGGCGGCGATTTTCCCAGCGAGCTTTTGTACTTCCTTGATGTTCTTGGGTGATCTCAGGGAGGCTATTGCTTTCACTTGATCGGGATTGGCCTCAATCCCCCTTTTAGTCACGATGTAACCTAGAAATATTCCAGACTGAGCTCCGAACGTGCACTTTTGAGGATTAAGCTTCATGTTGAATTTTTCGAGAATGTTGAAAGCTTCCTCGAGGTGTTGTTGGTGTTGAACTGCCTCCGTGCTCTTGACCACCATATCATCAATGTACACTTCCATGGTCTTTCCGATTTGGTCCTAGAACATATGGTTAACGAGCCGCTGGTAGGTCGCACCAGCGTTTCTTAAGCCAAAAGGCATAACTCGATAATAGTACGTCCCTTGCCCTGTTATGAAGGATGTCTTTTCTTGATCTTCAGGGTGCATCTGGATCTGGTGGTAGCCGCTAAAGGTGTCCATGAATGTTAAGAGCTCGTGACCAGCGGTGGCATCGACCATTGTTGGGACAATGTTAAGGACGCCTTTTCAGTAATTAACATTGTGCCTGGCGTCCCTTAGTTTTGATATGACAAACTCACTTTGATCTAATAAGTTGTCCAAGTGTTTCAGGGACGCATGTTGAAAAGGACAACAAGTGACTTAATGAGTAGCCGTCCTCAGGGAGCAGGACGCTACACATCTGATGGTACGACTTGGCAGAACCACAAAGAAGGACACCGTCCTTAATCACTACACTGGAGTCCTCCAAAGCTAGCCGACAAAGTGACATCACCAGACAAGCTTTAATCATGAACTCCACGTGGCGGAAGATCCCGAAGTCAAGTCTAACGGAATTGCCAGTAAGCTTTCTTGATCATCACAAGTGACACGTGGAAGCTGATTACTGTAGCAACGTCCTCAAGGGCATGATCGTCAGAGAATGACGCCCTTCCCAATCTCACTATAAATACTTCCCAGAGCATTTATTGTGATAGTGACGCTTCAGAGAATATTCAGGGAATTTGTCAGTCGCTCAAGAACACCAAGATTAAGCTCAAGAACAAGTGAGTATTAGGTGTTAGATCGAGCGAGAAGCGTACCACAAAACCACAAACTGTTTGTAATAGAAAAGAACAAAAATAGTGAGAGAGTCCTTACGACGAATTGTAAGGAAGAGGTGATAGCATCCTTTGGAGAGATTAAGTTAGGTTACTCTACAGGCTTAAAGGAGTTGTTACTAGTGGACTTAGGGACGCCTTCTAAGTGCTAGAGAAGTGTAACTATTCGCCAGTGTATTGTAAGGAAACTTAATAAGAAATGAAAGAAGCTATTACAAAATCCTCCAAGGAGGTAGAGGTTTACACTCAAGGACTATTTGGTACTTGAGTGGTTCCTCTATAAATCAAAAGCGTTCCTTACTTATAGTCTTTACTTGTTTAGTCTTTTGATTGCCGCTGCGAACCAAGGACGTCCTCAATATCTATTAAGGATGCCTCGGTAAAGGACACCCTTAACTTTGTTAAGGACGCCCTTGTATTTGTGACTAACGATCCAACAACCATTGTGTGTATGTGAGGGAGCGGGAAAGAATCTTTAGGACACGCCTAGTTCAGGTCAGTAAAGTCCACACAAACTCTCCACTTCCCATTCTTTTTTGGGACGACCACCACGTTAGCTAGCCATTCTGGGTATTTCACCTCTCGGATCTTGCCTGTGTCTAGCAATTTCCTTACTTCTTCGTCAATTGCCTGGATTCATTCCGGGGCAAATCTTCTCCTTTTTTGTTTCACGGGGGGAAAGCTAGGATCGGTGTTAAGTTTGTGTGTGATCACCCCTAGGTCGATCCCAGTCATGTCCTCATGGCTCCACGCGAAGCACTTTTGGTGTTTCTCTAGAAAGGACACGAGTTCGGTCTTGATGGACGTTTCTAGTCCGATGCCCAACCGGACGATCCGTCCTTCCCCTATTGCTACCTCCTCCACTTCTTCTTCTTCTTCTTCTTCTTCTTCTTCTTCTTCTTCTTCTCGGGTCTGGGTAGGAGGGGTAGCGCTCTGTAATTGCTATGCCTGCGGCCCAGCGGCCGTAGGCTTCAGGGCTGTCTTGTAGCATTCTCTGGCTAGCCTCTGATCTCCTCGAATTTCCTCTATTCCCCGTTGTGTAGGGAACTTTACCGTTTGGTGATAAGTGGAGGCCACCGCCTTCATGTCGTGTAACCAGGGGCGACCCAGGATTACGTTGTAGCTGGATGGGCAGTCTATCACCATGAATTCTACTTGCAAGCTTACTCCTTTGGCGAAGGTTTGTAGAATTATGTTTCCCGTGGTGTGCTTCACTTCTCCACAGAATCCTACGAGGGGGACGGGTTGTTTGTGGATGTCGTTTTCAGACAAACCCATCTCTTTGAGGGCGGTGAGTGGTATGAAGTTGGTAGAGCTACCGATGTCGACCAGTATTCTCCTCATAAGGACGTTCCCTATGTGTAAGGAGATCACCAGACCATCGTGGTAAGGCCCAACCTGGTTTTCAATGTCGGAGTTGTTAAAGACTATCGCTAACCCGGTGGGTTGTCTAGGTCGCCTCTCTAGATGGGTAGCTTTTCACAGGTACCCCTCTCGTGCGTGTCTCGTGGCTGCTGAGTAGGTAAGGCCACACACGCTTGACCCCCCGGTTATTACGTTCACCACCCTTTATGGAGTAGGGGGCGTTTTTTCGCTCGTCTTGCTTCGGTAGGGATTATCTAGGAGATCACGAGGGACTCTGGAATCAGGGGCCGCTTCCCGGATCTTGCCTTTAGAGATTAGGTGTGCCACCTCTCTCCTTAGCATGATACAATCCTTGGTCCAATGGCCGTGGTTATCGTGGAACTCGCACCACTTATTCTCATCGGCCCCTGCCTTGGTGAGATTTTGAGGTTGTAATCTTCCATCTTGGAAAGGTTCTTCACCAGTTACGATGGTGAGATTTTGAGGTTGTAATCCTCCAGAGGTGGCGGCAATGGATCGCGTTCCTTCTCCATTGGCGGCTTGCTGCGTGTTACGTTAACCCGTTTGGCTGGGTGTCTGTCGTAGGATCGATCACGCTTGCCCCTTCTCTGGTCGAAGGGTGATTGTCTTCGTTCTGGATACTCCCTCTTGCGATCATTGCCGTTTTTCCTGTCGGAGTTTCTGGGTTCGGCTGACCTTCTTCGGAGAGATCTGTCCTCCTCCAATCGCACGTGTGCTAGTGCCTTTGACTGGACTTCCTCGAAAGTAGCACATGGGTGCTTGGTTAGCTCCTGGTACAACCCTCCATCCGGTATGATTCCTTGTCGAAAAGCCTCAATTGCGGTTGTGGTGTCGTAATTTGGGATAGTTACTTTCTCCTTGTTGAAGCGATCTAGGTAAGCCCTTGTGGTTTCAAGATTTTTCTGTTTGACCTGGGTCACTAGACTGCTTCTCAAACTTGCAACTGCTCGCGAATTGGCTCTGGAAGGTGTCCGAGAGGTCTGCGAAAGACTTGATGCTTCCCCTTGCAAATCACCAACTCTTTCGAGTGGTTGGGGACTGAACTAGTCATCATCTTTTGTTTGTAGATGGCGATATGCTCGTTCGGGTCCGTGGTGCCGTTGTAGGGGTTCATCGTGGGGATAGTGACTTTCCTTGAAATTTCGGCCCGAGCAATTCTGGGGACGAATGGTGATTCGTCGTATCCGTCTTGGGCCTCTGGTTGAACCGGCTGGTATCCGGTGTGGCATCTAACAACCTGATCGGAGATGGCCCCGATCTGCTCTATGACCTTTTTTCTGATGAGGGCGTCTAGGTCCACCTCCTGGTGTCTTTCAGTGTAAGCGTTCTCAGCTATCCATATGTTCCCGGAGCGGGTTCTGTAGGTGTTACCCGGAAGCGTGATCTGGATTCCGGGAATCTCCCTGTTTGATGTTTGCTCGCGATTGTTCTCGGGGTTGGGCGTTTGTTGAGTGTTCAGGACTCCGCCTTGGGTGTCGCTCCCGTTGTTCCACCCAGAAGTCCCCTCTCCGGAGTCGAAATTTAGCCGAGTCACCAGACCCTCAGTGTTTCTAGGGACGTTGGCGGGTTCACTTGCCGTAGTAAGCAACTGGTTTTGGCTCCTGAGGTGGTTGTTCTCGTTGGTCAAGCATTCCATGCTGGCTTTAAAGAAGCCTTTTTGTTGCTCAAGCTCTCTTTGGAGAAGCTCCATGCGGCGCCGAACGTCCGCCATCTCGTCCTCTCGCTGTTTAGACAAGACTTCTTCTTGTTGGGTGGCGTTGTTCTTCTCTGGCACGATCTCTCCAGATTCCGACATTGCCTTAGATCGGAAACTTGAATAACAAACGATTCTTCGTTCGTAATTTGCCAAATTCTGTGCCCCACGGTGGGCGCCAAAGTGTTAGAGCTAGAAATCCACCAAGCAAAATTGGTGACCCCCTAGCCTAGATCGGGCTTGAATTAAGCAATAAGAACTTAAGAATCGAGTAAAAAGAATGCGAAAATTGTATTATTCTTGTGTGTCTTCGATTGTGTATATGTATGAATGTCTCTCTACAATGCGTGACCCCTTCTATGTATTTATAGGGGTCCTAAAGATAGAGTGCTTTACAAGGTATGTGGATAACTAGATAGATATAAATCGTCTAAGATATAACTTCCTCGGATTTGATATGGTTCTGCCTATATGAGATAGAATAACACCTTATAAGATAGAATATAAATCTATCCTATACTTAACGGGCAAATTGGCTCGTATCGACGTTCACAGCTCGGACACCCTTCTAGAAACATGCCGCTGGGCCCCGTGGGCTGCTTGTAGACCGCTCCAGTACGCGCCATGGGCTTTTAGTTGATAGGGCCCAACAGTACCCTTATAATATTGACAATTCATCTTGATACCCTAAGAAAAAAGTTTTTCCTTTCATACCCATATGATTTATACACTTTCCTTATTATAACAAAAGCTCTATCGAAACATGCACCTTTTTCATCCAAAAAATAATTTCCTTTTAAAATAAAAGTAAAACCCAATTAAGAAGTTTTTCCTATCATGATGATTATGATTCTTATATGCAGTTAGGCCCTTTTTGGAGATTATCTAAAAAGACAAGAAAAGCTGGGAAAATTACTAATTTTTGTATACTTGTTTTTATATTTTTTTGTTTTTTTTTACCTAGATTCTTTTGTTTCTTTTAAATTTTTATTTCTTAATTGGGTTTTATTTTAATTATAAGAGGAAATTATATTTTCAATGATTTGGCTATATGGCATTTGGAAAATGTCATATTGTAAGAAAATACCACAATATGTCATATTTGCACACATAGTATAACCCCTCTCTCCACTAGTTGACCGACCGTTGACCAACGTTTGACCGACTGTTGACCGGCGTTGACCGACCGTTGACCGGCGTTGACTGTCATCAATTGTCACCACAAAGTGACAATATGTACACCTAATTGTCACCACAAAGTGACAATATTCACACCTAATTGTCACCACAAGTGACAATATTCACACCTAATTGTCACGATAAGTGACAATATTCACACCTAATTGTCACTACAAGTGACAATATTCACACCTAATTGTCAACACATGACAATATTCACACTAATTGTCACCACAAGTGACAATATTCACACCTAATTGTTAACACAAGTGACAATATTCACACCTAATTGTCATCACAAATGACAATATTCACATCTAATTGTCATCACAAGTGACAATATTCACCAAATAACTAGAAGATTATTCACCAAATAATTATAGCTTAAACAAAACTTATGCACAAAACTCTAAATTATCATCACCAAGTGACAATTTATGTCAATTGTACAAGACTTGTGCACACAAATACAAATTATCATCACAAGTGACAATATATGTCAAATGTACAAGACTTATGCACAAGTCCAAATTAATCACAAGTGATAATACAAAGGCCAAGTGCCATAATATAGTGAAAAACTACCGACAGGGATACTTGTTGGATAACTAACCTTAGTAGCCGCGTAAAAATATGGCCGGAACTTATGCTTCACCTTAAAACCAGTTCCTTCCTGCCACCACATTTTCCAATAACAATTAACTCATAATTGAGTAAACTCAAATGGAGAAAGCCATGCTAGCAAAGTAAGAAAAAGCACCCCAAATCTCTCACCTGAGTAACAAAATATAATTAAATCACCACAATTGTACACTTTATTGGATTCCTGATCTTGCATCGACGACTGCCAGAAAGCACACAATTGGCTCAAAATTGAATCAAATTTTCAGGAGCCGACACAAATTGAAGATGGAATTGGTGAAAGAAAAATCCTAATTGACAATTTCTGGATGCGAAATGTACCGAGGCGAAGGTTAGAAGCCAGCCGAGACGCTTGTCACCTTCGAAGTAGAGGCTGAAACCTAGCTTGGATTCATGCTCGTCCTCGGCGTTGTTCAATGGCTTTTTCCGCCACTTGGAGTTTCGGTCGTCTCTGCGATTTTGTCTTCTACCGTCCCCGCTCATTTCGACCTATCCTAAAATTCCTACCGCAAAAGCCTTAAAAAGCTCATCCAATTGCACCAATGGAAGAATCTTAGTGTCGCTACGATCATGTTTGTGGAGAGCTCCTCGCCATAACGACAGTGCTCCATCCTAGCTTCTCGATCTCCAAGAAGAGACGCTCCTTCAAGCCCTATCCTCTCGAAATCGTCCTCGATCTGGCTTCTGGAGTCCTCGGTGGCGAGGTCGCCTTCCTTGGTGTGTGTGGCTGGATTCTTCGGTAGAAGTACATCCATGGAGGAGAGAGAAGGCGAGGCGGCGAACGGGGAGTAGTAGTGGACTAGAAACGGCGGCGAGGATGGCCGGAGATGGTGTTTGACGGCGGCGAACGTAGGCGTTGTAGACGAGGGAGGCGAGATCCGCCATGACCGCCAGATCTGATGATGAAGGTGAACAGTGCAGAGAAGGAAAGAGACGGAGAGCGGAGATTTAGAATTGAAGCCGGACGAAACCATGGGCTGATACTATGACGTACTTTTAAAAAAAAAAAAAAAATCTTATGCCAAAAATGCAAAAAAGAGGGAGAATGGCCAAATAAGAGAAACGGGCCTGAAAAGGAGCCGCCCGGCCCAATTCCTTCTTATATTTTTTGGATGAAAAATGTGTTTAGATAGAGTTTTGTTTACTAAAAGGAAAATGTGTAAATGGATTTATGAGTGTTTACGAACTAACTCACCGAGGAAACCACAAGGATATTAAAAGAAAAAACTTTCTCCTTAGGACATCAAAAAAAAATTGTCAATAGCATAAGAGTACTAAAAGAAATTTCCCTGAAATATAATTGGCGAAATTATTTCAACGTGCAACGATGTTATGCATATATAGGTGTATTTACCACATTTTTCTAAGCTTAATTTTGTGGGAATTAAATTATTGTATCCTTCCTTTATAGAAAAGGGCAATTATCGTTTTAATGCATCAAAAGCATAGAAAGAACAAAACTTGAATTTAATAATTTACAACCAGCTAGCCTAGTTGGTTGGGGCAACAACTAACAAGTAACTTCCTATATGTTCGAAAGAAAAATTCTAATGGAACGAGAACTATTAGGATCACACGCAATTTAATAAAGCATCATTCTATATGGTTCTCCTTCTTTCATGGTGATGATTTCAATACTAATTTGAAGCTCTAAGTTGATCAATATTCCCACCACTGATTTTGAGCACGCATCATAGAATTCACACAAACTAATTTTAAGGAACACCAAGGATTCTCTCAAGATTTAAGGAACACTTTAGGGCCATGCATTTTGCTACATGTAAGACCATGTTAGCTATATAAACACACCCCTACTCTCTATTGTTGATTCATAAGGCAAATAAACCAAAACAAAAGCCAGAATATACAAAACACAAAATACAAAATGAAGCTTAATCCTCATACCATTGTGTTTTTCTCACTAGTTATCTTCCTCCTCTTAAAGCAATCACTTTCTATTAATGATAATGTAGCAAAGAGGGAGCTCCGACAAACTAGAACTCATTCACAGATTGCACTAAAGAAAGCAATGGCAGAAAGGCGGGCAGAAATGCGGGCAGAAAGGCATGCCGAGAAGGAGTATGGAAAGCATTTGCATAGATATGAGAAGGGACAACTTAGGGGCCACAAGAAGCAGTTTAGAGCAGAATATAAAGATGCAAAGCGAGGTATTCACCATAACAAGCTGATGTTCAAGAACAAGCATAAACATGCAAAGGTAGATTTGAGGCACCAAAAGGATGCTGATAAGTACGAACATAAAAGATTGAAGGGACAAATACATGCCCGCAACCAAGAATGCAAGGAAGAGGTTAAAAGGGAGAAGGCACAAGAGAAGGCCGAATATCAGGAGGAGAAGGCTGAAACTAGACTCGAGAAGCAAGGCTTGAAGGCCCAACGGGAGAAGGAGAAGGAAGAACTCAAAGAAGAGAAAGAAATGTTAAAGACCCTAAAAGAGAAGGAAAAGGAAAAAATTAAACAAGAAAAGCAACAAGTAAAGCAAGATAAAAAAGAAGAAAAGATGATAGAGAAACAAGTGAAGGAAGAACAAAAACAAGAAAAGAAACAAGCAAAGGAAGCTAAAAAAGAAGAAAAGAAGATGGAGAAAGAAGAAAAGAAGATAGAGAAACAAGAAAAGAAGATAGAGACGCAAAGGGAGGGAATGGTTAGAGCGTAAGGAAGGATTAAGAGAAGAAATAAGAGAAGGAAGAGGAAAACTACCGAACTAATGGATGAAGTATTTTCATGCATCGTTGAATAATTGCAAAATTTTACATTTAGTATGGTTAGTTAAACTAGCGGCAACTATTTTTTTAATTTTTACTTTTGTGTGTGGAGGTTAAAGGAAGAATAAATCCAAACTGAATATTAATTTTCTTATGCATTCGCTTTGATGGTGTGAACGTTGGTTTTTATGGTGAATTTGAAGGAATACCCTTTAATAAGTTGGTAATATGGAAAACAGCCTCGTCCAGGTTAAATGGCAAAAGGGCATTTTTCAGGGCATTTCTACAATTAAAACTTTATTATTTTTTTAAGCATTCTAATTGAAAAAAAAAAGAAACAAATTAATTTCCATAAAGATAATAGTTTCTTTTATATTTATTTTCCCTTTAATGATATCATCACAAAAAAAATAAAAAATATAACATTATACGGATTGAGATATGTATGCATTGGGGTTGGTAGAAGACCTAAACTCCTCATCGTTCTTCCTGCGAAATGCCGCGGCAGCCACCAATTGTCCGACGACATCTACAATTGCCGTCAGCCTTGGCCTCGACGCCACCGCGCGTATAAATCGCCCCAATCCCGAGTCCGCCACGAATCTTCTGTATCTCCCACTTCCACCATCTCACCCTCAATGCCTGCGAAAATCAACCTGAGATCCTCCAAAGGCCCTTATGAACTGCTCAGGCTTCCTTTGGCCCTGCATCTTCAAGTTAACATGGTTTTGTATGACAAACACATCCACATCCGGCACATCCGTATTTGCAAAAGTTGTTGCAGCTCCTTCACAAAGTCAATTACTCCTCCTATAATTGAAGCTTGGTTACCCTTTCAAAAGGAAAAACGTACCATCATCATCAATAAAATTATTCAAAAAAGTTGTCTACTTCTTTTCTTCAAAATCTGGCCGGGTTTAATTTGTTCCATTTGATTAAATATTGAAGACAGACGATCGACTTGGATTGAATTGAATTGGGAGGACTATATATATATATAATAAAGATCAATAGTGGACACCTAAATATTGGTGAACTAGTGGACAATTATAGGCCATTGGATGTTAAGCTAATGGAGGGCTCAGATTACCCCTACAAATTTGACACAATTTCAAAATTAAACCAATCCCTTAATTATAGGAAGTGGTGATTAATTTTGAAAATTTGGAAAAATCAGAAGAATTGTTTGGATTTTCGTGGATCCCGTTCTTCAATCGTCATCTTCATCCTCTCGCCCACACAAAACCACCGGCCCTACCTTTTCTCGCCTCCAAGTCGCCGGCCGCCTCTCCACAGCTTCCGCCGCCGTCAGTTTCTCTCTTCTTTTGCGCCGTCGGCTCCCCATATCTCGTTCGTCTCTTCGCTAAACGGTTGCCCAGATCCGGATTTGGGCTAAGTGTGGGATCTCGCCGCCGCCCCTCGCACACCGTCACACCTCCACCCTGCTGCTGCTATCGTCGGCCCCATAGTCGGCTTTGCTCGTGTCATCGCCGCCATCAAGTGATGTTGTTGTCTGAGTGTTCCGGCGGCGCCGTTCCCGTGTTCGAAATCTCAACAAGTTTCGTATATACATTTCTTAGGTTGTCATATACAATATATTATACATATATACATCTTATTTTGTAGGAATAGGTCACAAACAATCCAACCACAACAAATTTCGTATATACATTCCTTCGGTTGTGATATACAATATTATTTTACATGTATACATCTTGATAAGTAGATTAGGTCACGTAAACAATACAACCACAAGAAATTTTGTATATACATTCCTTAGGTTGTCATATACAATAGTACTGTACACATATACATCTTGATCTCTAGAAATAGGTCACATAAACAATCCAGTCACAACAAATTTCGTATATACATTCCTCAGGTTTTCATATACAATATTACTATACATATATACAATAATTGACAACGTGGTGTTAGTGGTGGCTTTGGCGACGTGGTGGTTCAATGTGGTGGTTCCGACGGGGCCTTCCAGTGAATTGGTGGTTCCGACGGCCGGCGAAATGGGTCACCTAAACAATCCAGCCACGTCAAATTTCTGTATAAATAGGTCACAAAACAATCCAGCAACAACAAATTTAGTATATACCTCCCTCAGGTTGTCATATACAATATTATTGGACATATATACATCTTGATCCGTAGAAATAGGTCACAGAAACAACCAAGCAACAACAAATTTCGTATATACATTCCTCAGGTTATCATATACAATATTACTTTATATATACATCTTGATCTGTAGAAATAGGTCACATAAACAATTTATACATAAATTCACGACATATGCTAAATCCAATCAATCATATACATAATAAAAAAATTATATACAAATTTACCTGATGCCATTATACGATTAATAATTGGAAACGTTGTGGTTCGTGGTGGATTTGGCGACTTGGTGGTTCGATGTGGTGGTTCCGACGGGGGGTGGTTCGTTTCCGTGGTTTGGACGGGGGCTCCGACGAATCGGTGTTGCGACGGCCGGCGCAATGGTGGCTCGATGTGGTTGGCGCAATGGTGGTGGCCGGTGAGCAGGGGATCTATCGCCAGTCGCCGGAACACTGGTGTCTGGTGAGAACACACTGGTGGTCGCCGGTAAGCAGAGGATCTATCGTCGGTCGCCCTGGCCGCCCGCTATTCGCCATAGCCGCGATGAACGCTGGGCGGCTCGTCGGCGTCTTGCGCGATCTATCGTGGTGGTGGTCGTCGGTGGCTTGCGGGATCGTTCGCCGGTATTAATCGTGGGGGCTCGCCGGTATTCTGTAGCGATGGAGGAGCAATGGCGATGAGATTCAATAGCGTCTGCAGATGCGTGTTTTGATTTGGCAATTTGTGATTTGGGTGGTTACAAATATGGGAGAGAATCTCTCCAATATTTGTTTTATATTTCTATTTTCTTATTGAAGACACAAATCCATCCATCCATTACAAATCTCATCCTACGGATGAGATTTGTACACTGGTTCTCTATAGGAAGCTGTCCACTATAGAACCTGACTCTCTCTCTCTCTCTCTCTCTCTCTCTCTATATATATATATATATATATATATATATATATATATATATATATATATATATATTTACCCTTTGAATGTAAGTGGAGGGCTTTAAAGAGCGGAGAGCGCTAAGAGGGTTGTTCATCTGTTGTCGCTACTGATTGCGCTCGATGACAATGTGGGTCATCCTTTTGTGGTGGGGGTGGTGGGGGTGGTGATGGGTGACCGATCATTAACATCAAAGGCCATAGAAAAAAAAAATGAGAATCGAATACCGCTAGGCAAAATGCTCCGATACCATAATAGAGGATAATATATTTAGTGTTATCATCAACTTCTTCTTTGTTCTTGGTCAGATGGATGAAACGGACTCAATTGATTGAGTTAGAGTAGCGGAGGATGGAGGCAAGAAATTGGTTCAGATGTAGAGTCATTTCTCCTATTTTTTTGTTTTGGATTTTCTAATTACTTAATGGAAAAAATAAATAAAACCTTTAATTCCTTTAAAAATTAGTTTGTAATTTAAGGTTTGAGGGTCTTGATACCAATTTTTTTAAAAGAAGGTATTTTTGCTATAACAAACTCTTTTAAGGGCAAGA
Source organism: Polygonum aviculare (assembly GCA_934048045.1). Lineage (NCBI taxonomy): Eukaryota > Viridiplantae > Streptophyta > Magnoliopsida > Caryophyllales > Polygonaceae > Polygonum > Polygonum aviculare. The sequence goes on from OW204024.1 coordinate 9,394,742, forward strand.
GTTGCTATAAGCACCATTTTTATTTTGCTTCCTTATGGTATTTTTGCTATGGAGAACTAAACCATTTTTCTTAGACAGACAATTGAAGCATTCGTTTTGATTAAGTTTTGAGAATTCTAATTCCTTATCTATTGCATGAATCTAATCTATTTTCTTGGTTGAATTGCTATTAACTTGTTTCAATAGTTTATCTCCTGATCATCTAGGACTTGTTGTTATTAGGTTATTGCTAGATTTAGAGAGTTTCTGGTTGAGCATCTCTATTTCATAAGTGGCAACTGCATTGTGATAACATCTGATTGTGTTAACTTCATGTAAAAGAGAACTGATTTGCAATAGCTAGGGTAAAAGCTGGTCGTTTATTTTAGTTTTGTATCCAATTATATTCTTGTTCTTAAACGTTGCTATTAACCTAAATCTTGACAGTTTCTTGATTGTTTAATTAGTTATTGACTCGGGCAAGGTCGTTGTCCCCAAATCAAAGATAAAAACCCAAACAAACAAAGCAAAGTATAGCAAGTAAGTAAGGGGTCGAACCCAAGAGAATCAGTTTCTTATGTTGATTTTAATTCGATCATGCAAACACAAACAATGGGGGGTTTTGAAGAAGGTTTTCAAACAATATTAGCAAACGGAGTTCATCCAATCAATTCCACTTTATTAATTCATCGATCATCAATTCATCCACTACTTTATATTCTTAGGTCAATTCCAATCCTTATCTTAATTATTCGCTAGTCCACGGACCTAGCAAAACTCTGATTATGAACCAGGACGCTTAATTCAAATCATGCAATGAACACAAGGATAATAGGAAATTGAATCATGCAATCAAGCTACGAGTCTCATGCACAAAACAACCATTGAAGACTCTTCCCTAATCTAGGCCACGGTCCTAGAGTAGGGTTGTTTCGAGAATAGGAAAGATGCATAGACAACAACCAATCCTAATTCAAACAATAGATCTAAGCTAATTAAACAAGTTGATCAGGCTCATATAATGAAACAAAGATCATGGGATGAAGCACAAGAGTATCAGTAAAGACCTAAGGATAAAGAAGTTACCAAAAATTCACGATTTCATAATAAAGCTTGCTTGATTGAATAAACTCAAAAGGAGATTAGTTCTTCATAACAAGAGAGCACAATGCAATAAGGTTGATGAATGTCAATGTAATACTCGGTTCTAATCGGTCTCATATTGGTCCCGTTTCTTGACCCGCAAGCTACATCGGATACCATTTCCCTTAAGTAAAAATATCAATAGCAAAATTAAGATGCATATTAATTAAGCCCAAAAGATAAATAAATAAGCTAAAAGATATATTTATTACCTTTACGTAAAAGCAATGTAAGTTTACCTTAACCAAATAATAACAATAAAAAAATATAATAAAAAATATATATACATATATATATGAAGTGGTCCTCAAGCCAAGATTAAATTATGGCTAAATCTTATCCAAATTAAACCTAATCGGGTTACGCTATAAGTAGATTAGGGCTTTTTGGATTATATCTTGTTTCCTTTCCTAGACTTCTCTATTTGCATATAAGGAGGCCTTGGGATGACCTAAAAATCATCCATTATAATTGAAAAGCTCTTCAAATTAATTGGAGAAAGACAATCTACGGAGAGAATTTGAGAGAAAAGTAACTTGTGGTGCAAGGAATAGTCTTTTGTGGAGAAAATTTGTAAGTTCTTCTTTTTTTAATTCAACTTTGTTTCTTTGGTTTGAATCACTGATGACTTGCATTTAGTTCATCCCTAGGATGCTTATTAGCTCATGTTTCATTATATTTTGGTTTGCTTTTCTTCATTTTAGGCTGGACTTCTAGTTGTTTTCAGTTTAGTTTCTTGGTTTGCACTCTACGCCTTGTTCATGTAAATTTTATGTGAAAATGAAAAAGAATGGAGTGATGGAGGTCAAGAGGACTCAAGGAGCAATCATGAAGCTTCAAGACGGAGTCAAGGAGAAGTCCGAGAAGACGCCAAAGGAAGCAAACTAAAAGTCGAGCCAAGCGAGTAAGACAAAAGTCGAGAAGAGCGACAACCCGAGGCCTCCAGTGGGTTACCCGGCCGGATCATGGACTGGGTACCCGCCCGGGTTGTCGCCCCTGCCCAACCGAGAGCGAGAGAAGTACCAGTGGGGTACCCGGCAGGGTACCCGCCCGAGTATTGGCCTGGGTAGCCCCTGCTTCCAGCCTTAATTCGCGTCTCTTATTCCTCTAGTGCACTACCCGGCCGGGTATCGGGCCGGGTAGTAGCCCGGGTAGCGCGATGGCGCCCCTCTTTACCCCTTCTAGGTTCCTTTCCTTTTAGGGTTTAGGGTTTAGGGTTTACAACTTATTTTCCCCCTTTTAGGGACTTTTTCCCATTTTAGAGAACCTTTGTCTTTCCATTAAAGTGCTCTTTGTTTTGTGAAGAATTGGTGAAGATGATTGATATTCTTCCCATTTCTATCTATGGATTGAAGTTTGGTATGGATTTCCTCTTTCTATTTTCTTCATTTCCCTTGTTTGCCATGCTTAGCTAGATTCCCAAATCCTTAGGTTTAGAGAAAACACCATGGATTCTAGGTAGGAATTTGATTGCTTGCATGAATTGAGATTAGATTGTGATTTGTTTCAATCCTATGTGTTTAATGTCAAATTGATTATGATTTGAGACTTGTTGACAATTGAGACCGAGAGGTTAGATTGTTGATAGGAAGCTAGGTGTGGGAATTGTGTTGAGAGACCTTCTCCCCCACTTGAAAGCTAGGATTGAATGATTGAGAATTCCTTGAAATGAGAATTGTCTTGGGATCCTCTTGAGAGGAACACCTAGGGTTGAGCATTCGGGTTATCCGACCCGATCTGATCTGAAAACTCGGATATCCAAAATTTTTTTTGCAAAAAACTCGATTTGTATTCGGCCGGATATCCGCTAAAAATTATCCGATTGGATCAGATATCCGGAACCGGATATCCAAACTATCCATTTTAATTTTCAAGCAAAAAAATGTAGTATAATTTTATATTCAATTCATGTACAAAAATCTAGCTAGGTATAAAATATTGTATGAAATTAAATGTAAAGTTATAAACAATAATTAATACTAACCTGCTTAAGCTATAATCAAATTCAAAGTCAAAATTACATCCCATAAACTCATATAGTATGAATCTACTTAAGCTATAATTAGTATTAACCTGCAGTAAGAACTAAGAAAGTGGTAAAGGTAAGTTTAGGGTTTTGACCTAATAGTATTTTACTTTCACTTTCTATAAACATATCATATATATATACATATATATCTATAAGGTGAGTTCAAATAAAACAAGTCTTATAGTGCTACACAATGGATAAATCTGGACCGTTGATCTGTATGCATGATATGACAAGTCATATGCATGATTTTAATAAAACAAGCTAGTTATGTATATGCATGATATACCACGTCATATGCATGGTTTTAAGACGCTATATGCATGATAATCTAGGCTATATGCATGGTGTTTTTTGTAAGTTATATACATCAAATCCCCAAATCCCGAAATTATAGGACCTGAAGTTAGTTACCTATATGCATTATATAACACGTCGTATGCATTATTTTAATACACTATATGCATGATTTTAAAGGTTATATGCATGTTGTTTTATTAGTTGTATAATGATGAAATTACGTTACCTATATGCATTATATATCACGTCGTATGCATTATTTTAATACACTATATGCATGATTTTAAAGGTTATACTACTCCTTTAAAGGTTATCACGTCGTATGCACTATATGCATTATATTATTTTAATACACTATATGAATACACAAATCCCAGAATTATAGAAACTGAAGTTAGTTACCTATATGCATGATATAACACGTTATATGCATGATTTTAATACACTATATGTATTATTATAAAAGTTATATGCATGATGTTTTATTAGTTATATAATATTTACTCAACTCCTATATTAATACATTATATCCTATATTAATACATTATATGCATGATCAAGATATTTGTATGCATAAAATAGTACAATTGTATATTCATATTGAAAATTCCCGTATACACAATCTCTTTTTACTCAAAAAAAAAATCTCTTTCTTATTCTTTCTAGAACAAAAATCGTAAAGAGTAGACACAAGAATGAACATAAGCAGGCGTATATCAAGTATACATCATTTATGTTTGGTCAAAAACACCTCATGTCTTCAACTCTAACTAGTGATTTCATGGTTTCAACTGGCAACGAAATCTTTAATCGGAGCATCAAAATGATCATCATTACATTCTTGATCATTTGCATTCACAAAACAGCATGTCCCGTTCCAGAAGACAAAGCAAACTAGGTTCTTAATATGCACAGATTAGAGTATGCCTTCCAAAGTGGCAGCTAAAAGCACCAAGAATGCGTCGTTTTAATGTACATTTTGAAGAGTAGAAACATCTGATTACTCGGTCGCCCTTCCACTTTGAAGATACTCTGCCATTGACAAGTTTACACATTTCAACTTTCAAACACATATACAAAATATCACATGAAAAAGTTTAAGTAATGTTGTATACAAGGAAAGGCAATGTAGTTGTACATACCTGGTGCCAAGTAGCAAAAAGTACCTGCTCGAGCCGATCCGCCTTGCCGACGAAGATGAACAGCAGAGATTGAAGGATCGTCTTATACGTTCCCGTCGATCGAGCAATCTCGAACTCCGATCGGAAATCAACGTCAATCCCATACCGGCGACCCAACCGAAGCTCCTCCTCCGACCTCCGTTGACAGATCTGAGCTCTGCCTTCGAATCTAGGTCTCCGGTTTGCGCAATTGACAGGGAAGGAGCGTCGTCCGGTCAATCGGACGCCGATTAGACGGTAACGGCGCCGGAGTAGAGGACGGTGACCGCCGAAGACGGCTGTTGACGTGGTGTTTGGTGGATCGGAGATATGGAAGGAGGGCTACAGAGGGAAAAGTGGCTGGTGAGAAGAAGCGTTTGTGAGATGTAGAATTGTCTTCCCATTTTAGATTAAATCTAAGCCATTGATTTTCTTTTCATCCAATGGTCCAAATTTATCCAATGTGTAACACTCTAAGAAGTAGTATGACTTGAACCTAATTCTATTGATATATATATATATATATATTTTCGGATATCTAAAAGACTCAAAACCTCTATCCGTATCCGGTCCAAATATCCGGAAAAAATAGCGGATCGGACCGGATACGGATCAATTTTGAACGGATGATTTTGGATGCGGATATTTTTGGATCGGATCGGCGGATTTTCCGGATCGGATAACTTTGCTCAACCATACAATTACCGATAGAGGCTTGAGTTGGATTTCTCACTCAAGACACGACGGTGGATGAGGGTTTGAACCGACCCATAGCCCTTATAACGCCTAAAGGGCCTAGTCCCGGAGTGTCAAGCCACGAGAGTGGATGATTTACCGTATTCTATGAACATTTGTTTGATCCTATAGGATTAGACAAAGAAATTAGGTAGTTGCCTCCAAACCATAGTTTAATCAAGACACATGCATGCTTGCAATGTATTGCTTAGGTTCATTATGTGAGTACCTTAGCTCTAGGATTTCCTTTCCCTTATTGAATTTGCTTCCTCTTATTGCTTGTTCTTCTTGTTGATAAGTTGTTAGTTTAAGCTTCATCCATCCATTCCATATTTGTCCTCTTATGTCTAGCTACGTGTTTGTTGGTTCAATCAATGCTACATAAGTCCTACATGAAAACTCATTTATTGCAACGTCGATTATCGTTGCAAAAGATCACATGTCGTTGCGGGAATGCTCGTAGCGAAAGTTTTTTGCAACTACTTTAGTCATTGCGGAAAATAATAGTTTTTGCAAAGACAATTGTTGTTACAAAAAATGTCTTTGCAAAATATCTACATTAAACTTTTGGTTTAATAACATTTTGCAATAACATACGTCATTGCAAAAGATGTTATTTGCTGCAACGACCACTAGGTCGTTGCGAAAGATGTTATTTACTGTAACGGAAGCTAGGTCGTTGCAAAAGATGCTTTTTACTGTAACAGCAGCTGGTCGTTGCAAAAAATCACATTAATTTTTTTTCCCCCACATTGAGGTGACTGATTTGCCCGTAAATTACCTAATTTGTCAAACAAAACATTGATGCTATATAAGTTTAAGAATATATAGTATTACTTGTCCCAAAATTTACATGCCAAATCCAACACAATGTTAAGGTGTACAATATATAAAGAAAACTAAGGGCTAGATGCATATCTTCATCGTGTCTGGTTTCTGCATCTCTGGTCAGTCTAATTTCTTCTATATTCTTTGCAGATGGAAATCCTTCTCCATCCTTACTGTTGGCAGAAAGAGAAAACATGTGTCCTTAGTGTTGCCCAACTAAATTCTTAATGTAAAATTAAGAAGAAGCCAGCTTTACCTTATGAGATGAAACAATATTTTCATGCCCACCAGGTATTTTATCCTTTTGAGTAGAAGTATCAGACAGGTGATCTTGCTTTTGTAATCCATTAATCGGAAACACAGGCGAAGACTCGGTAGATATTGGAGGGTGCACAAGGATCACCTTCAGCTTTTTCTCATGTATATTTTTACTGGGATCTTTAACGAACTGCACGATGTAAAAGATAGATAATTATGCCCTCTTCTATATTTCCGGAACAATAAAATGCAAAGTATGTCTTACCATATCTGATGTAATGTTCTCTTCTGTTAATCCAAATGCAACAATAGTACTCGGAACAAGAAACTTATCCTTGCATAGCAAATCTGGTGGAGCCGAGGTTTGTGCCTGCATGATCACTGTGATAAAATAATATAGCCAGCATATAAGCTTTTATGATGCAGAAATGTGAAAAAAAGATAAATAAAAAAATACCTCGGGGAACAAGACAACACAATTAGGCAATAGATTAAACCGATCAACACCCTTACGTTCAAGATACAAAGATAAAGTTCTCCTCGTCTGGCAGCATGCAAAATAACAACATTGCAGAGGTTTCTTGTGTTTCACTTGCAAACTTAGAAAAGACATACAGAATGGTCTCATTGAAATTTGTAGATTACTATCATATGTATATAAGACGGATATCATGAAAAATGAATCTGCCAGGAAAGCACAAACCCAAGCACCAAAATTCATAGCACCGAGATACGCAAAATGATTTTCAACCACCGTTTCTTCTGAGGGGAGTTGATTTAAAGCGTAATAACCTGTAGTGGCTTAAGATAGTATGTGGATACCTGTAAAATCAGATCTTCCCCTTGACTTGATTACGCCTACATTAGGTTTCACGCAGTACTTCTTTGGGCATGTTGTTTTGACCTGAAATATAACTTTCAAGTTAAACCAAGGATCTACATGAAAATTCCATGGTGTGCTCTTCAATTCATACAGGAGTACAGGACACCATTCTACATTAACAGTGAGAAATAAACTTAACTGCAGCAAGTATGCATTCAGATTTTATAAAGGAAAGAAAACAAGAATATAGGACCATGGCAAATCAACCTGCACCTTTATCATTGGATCCAAATCTTCCGTCCCATGAACCCGTCCCCAAAACCGTCCCACTTATTTTGATTGGTCCAAAGTATAGAATTAGGTTCTTTTTTTGTGTTTTTTAAAGTTACAATATATACTTTGGACCAATCAAAGTAAGTGGGACGGTTTTGGGGACGGGTTAATGGGACGGAAGATTTCGATCCTTTATCATTGGGTGCATTTGCGTGACTGAATGCAACACATGCATGAAAATATACACTGCTCGGAGGCTAGTTATAAGCACATACAGGATAAAAGGAAAAAATAAAAAATGGAAGAGGAAAAAGAGAATCACCTTGAAAGCAGCAAATTGCTCAGTTTTATTTGTAAGCTGAATTGTGCATGAACTCTGTTTCTTCAATTCAACTGGATGAAAAAAAAACACACACATTAAGGATATAAGTGAATTGTAGTTGTAGTAGAGTTTAGATGTTTCTAAAGACAATCTCAGCTCCCCTTATTCTGAATGTCTGCAAGAGAAGACTAAAACCCTCTTTGCTCACCCCAAAATGAATGTATAACTCATCTTTCCCCTATAACCGACACATATTTCAAGCATAGGAAGCAATGAATGGCGAATGTGATGCATTTTCCGTTTTATACTTGGCCGCTTCTAAGTCAGTCAACCATATGAAAATGCACATCACATATTTTACATTGAAGGTTGTCATATCTGTGGCTAATTTGCTTGAACATGTTCCCTCTTCATAGAGTAGTCAAAGTTCAATAGTTGAAGACCAGGAAAAGGAGAAAAGTTCCCATTGCAAAGCTCAGAACTAGAAATGCAGAAGGGATATTGCAGAGAGCTAGGTTGTAAATCACACATATATGTGAACCTCAATATTTGAGATTGAATTTTCACAAGTTCCAATCCCATGCTTCTTCTCTGAGAAAGAGTTTGTATCTGCTCCTGGTTGGATCCTCCAGCCCCTGCAAAAAACAGCTCCATCATATTCACATGCACAAAAAGAGATAGTAGTAGTAGTAGTATTAGTATTAGTAAGAGAAGAAGAAAATAGCTCTAAGTTAGTACTTGCCTTCTTCAACACATAACCAGCAGCTATAACTGCAAACACAACCAAGAATAAGATGAACAATCCACTTTCCCAACTATTAGCTGTAACAAGACAGAGAAACTCATCCAGGAGAACTTCCATCATAGAGAAAACCTTGAAAAAGAAGATAAGAGATGACCCTTCTTTGATTTAGGAGAAAAAAAAGGAAGTGCAAGTAACAAAGACAAGGATGGTTTAACACTGAAGTTCAAATACAATTGCCTTTCAAGATAGCAAAGTTCTCACTGGACATGTACCAAACCATCAATAAATAATATTTACCTATCCGTAAATAAATCCTCTTTAAACTTTTTTCCCTATTCTTTCTCACTTTTATTCTTAGCTCAGTAAGGCTGAAAGAGAGCATAGCAGGCAAATCTTAATATTTGGGACGTAATGAAATATCAGATGGATAAATGGTCCTCCGATTCTCTTTTTCTTGATCAATTAGTGGATCATCAAATGTTTTAGAACTTACGCATTTGAAAACATCATATCTATAGTATGCAAAGTAAGGTTGCATATATCTCGAAACACCCTAGACCGGGTTTATACATATACATAGGCTCCTGAGCGGCATGGTATGTTTTTTTCTTGGCCAATAAGGTGTCTCCATCATTCATAGTTTTCATATTACATTTACATTCACAACATGTTTTACTCTCCAAATTTGAATCCTGTCAAATATATCTAAACTAAATTGCCCATCCTTCACCTTTCATTTGTTGTCACTGAAACATACAAGCAACAATGTAGAGCAAAAATCAGAACCAGAACATATATGAAACACTTTGAAGAGGTAAATCGAAGGAAAAACAGATCACCTCAAGGACACCGCCGGACGAATACTTCATAACCCGGAGAAAAGCCTTAGTCCGCTTATCCTTTTCTTTCACTGCAATAAAAAGTACATACAGTCAAACAACAGGATGAAAGAGCAAGGGAGATTGGACTCAAGCACTTGACAACTAGTTCAGATCGTAAAGCCCTGACTCGACACTCTTACTTGTTAATGTATCTTGCAATTTGTCATGACATGGAGTCTGGTCAATTCTATCAGCTACCTAAATCGACACACTTACTCAGCGAATTGACGGAGCTACTCACCTGTCTTGACCCCGCCAGCCACAAATTTCGCTCTGCCGGCCGAGCATTTTCCCCATAGTCTCCTCTATTTTTCGAATTCATCGCCGCCGACGTTGTCCGCCTCTCCGACGTAGCTTTCGCAGAATTTGGCGTAGCAACAGCCTTCATCTTATTAATCGGCGTCGAAAACGATTCCCCTTGAAAAGAGACATCTCCTCTTCAATAGCACCTCCGACAGGCCTCGGCATCACAGAACGCCGCCTGTCCGCTGACTGCGACCTCTTGTTTGAGGCAGATCTGAGGCCCTGGCGGTGGGACGACGGCGGCGGCCTCGCTAAAGCGGGCGCTGAGGTCCATGGTTGACGTCGAGGAGCCGGCAGCCCAGGGCATAGGAAGAAGAGAGTGGAGACGAGAGGTCGGGAGAAAGAGAGCGAAGGGTTAGTCTCGAGGGGAAAAGAGTGAGAAGAATACTGTATTTTTAAAAATATATAATATTCATACTGTCTTTTGCAATAATTACGTCGTTGCCATACATGCACAATGTTTTTGGCGAGTAAGGATCTTCTACATCACTCGGTGAGACCTTCGGTGCTCCATTTTATTAATTATACTATAAGTTAATATTAAATTTTTAAAAAAAAGATTATATTTGTATTATAAATGATAAGTATCATATATTTGTACATTTTTATGATAAAAAAAGTTACTATTACTATTTTTTACATTTAAAATGATGAATTAGCCATCTTTTTGGCTATTAAAAATATTCACTAGACATTTATATCACAAAAATTCATAAATTACATAAGAATAAACATTTACAATATAAATATAATTTTTTTTAATTTTTTTATTGTTATTTCATAGTGTAAATAATAAAGTGGAGCACCGAAGGTTACACGGAGAGGTGTAGAAGATCCTGTTTCGTTTTTGGCAACGACCCCCCTTGTTCCAATTTGTATCCGAGAATTTTACGCAACGCCCGCTTTTGTTAGAAAATATAAATCCCAGATAATAACTATATATTAAATCGGAGGTTAAAAATAATATTTAGAACGATACGTGTCAATTTCTTATTGGACTACATCACCCATCTTTATTAAAATAATTAAATTTGTTTAATTGGTTAAAATTTTATTGTAGACCTCATATTAAACTGTACACATAATAAATCTATCAAAATTGTACACAAAACGAAAATTCACTATTTATAATTTTCAATAGATATATTTTTTATTTAGTTATATTTTTAACCTAGAATCTATCTAATATGATATGTATCTTATCCTTTTCTATACAATAATTGTACAAATTTGGTATTTATGTATGTCAATAAATAATGCTATAAATTATGATCGGGATATCCAAAATTATATGATATTTGATTTCTTTTTATTTTCCTAGCAAAGTTTGAATTGCATATTTGAAGAAATCCAAAACTATGTTAATTATTGTAGAATCTATCCAAAATTATGATCGGAAAATCTATCTAATATGAATAAAGTTTATTTACTCCATATAAATATATGATATTTGAAGAGAAAAGGGTATTAAAATAATAGTTATCACGACACACGTCAAATTCAAATTGGACCACATCACACATCTTTATTAAAATAATTTAATTTGTTGATTTTGATTGTAAACCCTATATGTATGTAAAATATGAAAAAATATATACTATTGAAATTGTATATCGATAAGTTTCCTTAAATATATAATTAAAAAATCTTACTATATACTAAATTGTAGATTAAAATAATAATATAGAAAAGAACATGTTAGCTCCAATTAAATATATCATTAAAATTATAATCCATAAACAATAAAAATAAATCCTAAAAATCTTAGGATTATTCAATCCTTATACAAAAATTATAATCCTATAAATCTTTATTCGATTAAAAGAATATATTATAGCAGAAATACTATATCAATAAAATAAATCTCATAAGAAACAAACTAAATAAACTAATACAAAATTTTATATCAAAATATTCTTTTGAATAGCTTTATATAAAAATTTAAAGTAAGATTTTAGTTAAACCAAATTTGTGACTTCAAGGAACGGGATTAATACTAGTTTTATTCATAGTGCGCGTTTTTGGGTGGGAGGGAAGTGAAATTCTTCTTTATTGCAACAAACATTAGCCACAACCTTCACAGGTCGTTGCCAAAAATATTTTTCGCAACGATAAAGTATTATCGTTGCAAATAGTCGTTGTAATAAATGGATTTTCTTGTATTATAAAGAGATCGACACCTTGATAATGTAACACCCCGTCTTTCGGACAAGGCGTTACTCGGTAGTAGACCTCATCTCTAATAGGCTAAAACAGGACTAAGCAAGTCGAAAATCGACTTACCTTAAGAATGATGGATATTCTCTACGATCAACGAACGACAACGGTCCAGAAAGATCATCTCCTATAGATGATAATTAAAAAAAAATATTAAAACGTGCATTACTTAATTAGTAAATTAGAACCTGAAATGGAACCGAACCAAACACGACCTAACAACCCGGTCGAGGACCCGGACCGGCACCATGCCACCCTAACTTATTTAACTAGACTAGTTACTTAATTAAACCACTCTAAAATCCCAAGCTACAAAATAATCCCTTAACTAAATAATTAGCCACGAACAACTAGCTACTTTTACTCCCACTGCCACCTTGGTCCTCACCACATTTACTCCACTCTTGCCTAAAATAAATGTTGACTTTTCTTTCACCAATGTAGAACACTAAACCTGGACATCGGTTTCGCATGGATCCTCCGGATACACCTGTTCTTCCACTACTTAATCCCAATTGATTCCTAACTAACTAGCCTAACTAGCCTTAATATTAATAAAATATCACCACTTTGCCCATATGCAAATAGCCTACCCCAAACTCGGCGCTTTGTACCACCGACCAACGTACCCGGCATCAACCGAACACCACCTCACTTTTGCCTTTGATCACCCAGGCCCCACCTAACCTCCTATCCCCGATCACGACAGATCTGAATTGCAGACCATTCTCGGCCAAAACCCGACGACCCGCTCTACGCTCTCTGACTCGACCTCACCGGACCGGGACTGCCTCGGACCACCCGAGGCCCAACAGACTAATGCGGAAAGAAGGAAAACAAGGAGACAAACGAGGACACTCACCGGACAAGGAAGGTGATGACGACTCTGGCGGAATCGACCGGGCGGCAACGGTAAACACCTAATCTGGAGGAAAACAGACCGGAAGGAGTTCGACTAGTGTCGCCGGAACGAAAGGGAAGACGAAGGAGAAAAAAGGAATAAGGTCCTTACCGGTGAACGGGTCGGAAACGTCCGGTGATGCAACCATGGTGACGGCAAAATTGGCTTAAATAGGCTCGGGTGAAAGGCTAACTAAGAGCTTAAATAGGCTTTAGGTTAAGCTAAAGATATAGTTGACTTAATTGCATAGATTTTTGACTAATTGTTTAGATTCACCGAAACAGAGTCGGCACCACTTAGAGTCCGTTTGGCAAGGTAAAATTTAAAGACTTATAAACACAATTTTGCTTATAAGCAAAAAATAAGCAATTGAGAGCTGCCTAACGCGTTTTTTTTTTAAACTGCTTATAAGCACTTTTTTGTTTATAAGCAACAAATTTTTTTTTTTTGATACAGGAAAGAGATTAGGCTAGCTTTACACAGAAAACTATCCTATAGCATCCTTGCGGATGAGGTCCCGAAGGACCGGATCGGAACCTAAAGTAGTCGATGGCACACGGCGAAACGAGTCTGCAATAAAATCAGCAACTGAGTTGGCTTCCCTGAAGATGTGCCTGATGCCCCAACTCTGAAACTGACCCAACAGGAACTGAATGTCCGCACGCATTATCTCCACCTCCCACAGACAGCTCCAATCACCCAACACTGCATTAACGACTTGCAGGTTGTCACCTTCGATAAGCAGACGGGGAATGCCAAGGCGAATGGCCTCCAAAATCCCCTGCCGAAGCGCATAGGCTTCAGAAAACACCACGGAACGACGGCCAAGAAACCCACCATCCAGCACGACAGGGACCCCCTCCGAGTTCCTGATAACAAAACCAAAAGACGAGATACCATCAAAGTTAACTGCACCGTCAAAATTGAGTTTACAAAAGTTTGTAGATGGTGTTGTCCATCCGGAGCTTTTCTCTTTTTTAGGAGTGGTACCACTCCGGTTTTTAACATCCTTGTTTTTTGACGCCATTGAACTTATCCAATCATTAGTCTGTTTCTTTGCAAATTCCACTGTTGTTGCTGGGCTTGTTTGGCCATTGTTGCTTTGGTCGAAAACACACTTGTTCTTGAGGAACCATGTACTCCACCAAAGGATAACGACGGTCTCAAATTGGGGCTTAGACATTTTATTTCTGATTTTGTCTATGTACTTAATAGGGTGACGGTCATCATAAACAATACTTCTAAGTTTTCGTTTAAAGTCCTGGTCAAGGAGATCATACGCTTGGTTTATGTGGCTACATTCCAGAAAAAGGTGAAAGGAGTCTTCATTTGTACTGTTACAGAACATACATCCTTGAGGGACCGCAATGTGATTTAGCGCGAGCCTTGACTTAGTGGGCAACCCGTTTCGGCACATTTTCCATAGGAAATTCTTTTGTTTAGGGGGAATGTTAAGTTTCCATATCCAATCAAGATCGATTGTGGGACTACTTTTCTTATCCTGAATCCATTTCATGGTAGCATTCTTGGAGAACCAACCATTCCTACTTGGTCGCCAGTATAGCCTATCGGTAATGTTGTTAAGAGGTAATACAATTTTACAGACTTCGTCCACCTCTTCGGGTTTGAGGACACGTCTCAGCTTCTCAATGTTCCAGGTTTTATCATCCTTTATATAGTTTCTAACAGTTTCGTCCTCGTCCCATATGGGCAGATTATAAGCCGTGGGTTTAAGCACCCCCTCGGTTATCCAGTTGTCTTTCCAGAAACGTATTGTTTTTCCATCGCCTACTTGCCATGAAAGTCCGGTCAAAAAACCTTCCCGCAGGCTCATTAGTTTAGACCATTTCCATGATGTGTTACATTGTTTTTTATAGTTCCAAAGGTTAGAGGACTTTAGGTATTTTTCGTTTACGATTTTGACCCATAGATTTTCCGGATCTGCAATGAGTTTCCACAACAACTTCATCTGTAGTGCTTGGTTCATATCTTCAGTTTTAGCAATCCCAAGTCCGCCATGGTTTGTAGGTCTACAGATAGAGTTCCAGCTAATGAGTGGTTTATATCCACTTTGTTTATTCCAAAAGAAGTTCCGGTTGATTTTATCTAGCTCATCGTGGGTAGCTTTTGGGAGGTAGAATGATTGCATTAGATAGTTTGGTTGAGCTGAAAGGTTGGCCTTGATTAGAGTTTTTCTTCCTTCTTGTGATAGGGTATTCGCTTTCCATTTGGCGAGATGGTCTCTTGTCCTAGATGGTAATGCGTTGAAAGTATTTTTGGTGACCCGTTCATTAATAAGAGGGCACCCCAAGTATTTATCTAGCGCAGTTGTACTAGTAATGTGCAGCGTCTGTTTGATTTGGTTTTTAGTATGGTTTGTTATGTTTCGGGTTGTTTGGAAAGCCGATTTGTGGAAGTTAACTTTCTGGCCTGACGCATTGCAATAGTCATCGATAATGTTTCTAGTATTTTGACATGCTTGGTGTGTTGCTTTGGCAAAAATGATTATATCATCAGCGTAAGCTAGGAAGGGGATCTTAGTACCCCCTCTAGAGATAGGCCTGTAATGGTTCGTGGAAGATGGGTTTTCACATTTTGGGAGGAGTGTTATGAATGTATGGTTAATTTGTTTAAGTAGTTTACCCGAGTGAAAGAAACTCTTCACTGCTTTAGTGACATCCGGGCCAACTGGATAACCGAGGGGGATTTATCCTCCTCTATACTAAACATCGCTGTTTTAATCTCAGCGTTTGTGACCTGTTTCGTCAAAGCTGAATTATCTTCCACAGTCAGATCCGAGTTCCAATTTTGAGTGAGTTCAAGCATTTTATTTTTATTAATGTCAATGCTTTGGAATCTGGTCTGAAAGTCTTTCTGGATTTCGCGCTTTATATTACCCAGTCCAGTAATAAAAGTACCTTCATTAGTAGTGATCTCTCGGATGTTGGTCTTATTTCTTCTTCCGCTTGCAATGCGATGGAAATATTTAGGATTTCTGTCGTTAAGCTGAATATGGTTGTTTTTACCTCTTTGCTTCCAATATGTATACTGGAACTAGATCAAGCATTCCCTTTTTCTAGAGAGTCTATTATTCTTCTAAATGAGGGAGTGGTTGTTGTTCTCAATAATCTGTTTTTGAACATCTAGTAGGTCTTCATTGACCTTTTTAAATTGCTCAAAAATATTTCCAAACGTAGTTCTATTCCACATCTTGGCTCTTGTTTTGAGCAATTGGGTTTTTTTAACGAGTTTGAACATATGCGAACCTTGAGGGTTATACCTCCAGGCTTGTTTGACAATATTTTGGAAGTCATTTCTGGAAGTCCATATAGCTTCGAATTTGAAGGGACGAGCTTTGACAGGTTCTCCAGTAGGAATATCAATAGAGATAGGACAGTGGTCAGAAGAGGAGAAACTGTGATTTTGTGTGGATAGAGCAGGGAACCATTGCAAAACTTGGTCGCTCACCAGAACACGATCTAGTTTTTCCAATGTATTGTTGTCAAGTTCTTTAGAGCGTCTCCATGTGAAGAGATTGCCGAAGGTTGGAATGTCTATCAGGTTGCAATCACTTTTAAAATTAAGAAGACGATCAAATCTTGAAGCGGAAGGAATGACCCCGCCACGTTTTTCGTTTGGACTTTGGATCTCATTAAGGTCACCCATTACAATGTAAGGAGTAGTAAGTTGGGTTATGAAGCCCTTGAGCTTCTCCCAGAATGTGTCTTTATCTTGTACCCTTGGTGGGGCGTATGTAATGATTATCGTCATCTCTTTATGATTTTCTAAGTTTACATAACTCAAAGCTATGAACCGCTCATCTTTATGGATAGTTGTGACTGATTCATTAAGCAGTTGGTGGTTTTTCCAGATGATCAACAGTCCACCCGACATACCCACAGACGGGATAAACTCGTATGCGTCAAAACCTGCCGCGGTCCACCTTTGAAGGGGTGGGAGTTGTTGGCATTTAATCTCTAATAACGCTATTAATTGAAATTGTTCCGTTTTGCAGAGTGCATTGATTTCTGTCCATCTGTTGGGTTTTTTCAACCCGCGACAATTCCATGAGCATAACTTCATATACAACCCTTTTTGTTTGGGCTTTTGACCTTTGATTCCTTTTGTGTTTTATGTATTGTTTGGGATTGGATTTGGGTCCACATCTGTTGGTTTTTGATAGAATCTGGTCGAAATTGTTTAGACCATGCTACGCGAATGACTGCTGGTAACCGAGAGAAGTACATCTGACTTGTAGAGCACCCATCCATTTTTAATGGGACTGTTTTGGAGTAATCTGGGCAAACCGGGACCCCCATTTTTAATTTATGCAAATGGAGATCCCGAAGCCCTTTCTACTTACTTTTAATATAATTGTTAGATCCATTTTTTGGGTGCTTGTTGGATCGTTAGTACTGAGGGACGGCCTTACCTTAGGTAAAGGCGTCCTGTGGTTAGGCGTTCCTACGAGGTGTAGGAGTGTCCTTGAGTAATGCAGCGGAAATAGTACTAAACAGGTAAGTAATGAACGCAATGAATTATAGAGGAACCACTCAAGACCAAGTAGTCCTTGAGTGTAAACCTCTACCTCCTTGGAGGATTTTTGAATAGTTCTTTCCTTTATATTAACCGTTCTTACAGTTGTACTGGCGAGTTCTTACAGTTCTCTGACACTTAGATTTTCCCTAAGTTCACTTGTAAGGAACTCCTTTAAGCCTACAACTTAAGGTGGTTCAATCTGCTAAAGGACTCTATTCCTACGTTCTGCAGTACTTCGCAGAACTCTCTCTTTCTCTTTTGGTTACAAACTTGTTTTGTGATTTGTTTACAAGTCTCACTCGATCTAACTCAGGTCTAAGCACTGTTTTTGAGTTCTTGAGTTAGTTCTTCGTGTTCTTGAGTGAGTCGCTTTCCCGTGATTCTCTCTCAATATTCCTGAAAGCGTTGAAGTCACAATAAATGCCTTGGGGCTATTTATAGGACTTGGGGAAGGGCGTCTTTTCTCTGAGACGATCATGCCCTTCTTGGACGTGGCTACAGGATCTTCCTCCACGTAGTAGGGCGGTGATGAGGAAGCTTCCTGTATCCAGCTGTGTGTGAAGAACTTCGCTACAGGATCGGCCGCCACGTGTTGATGGACTCTGTAACAGGATCGTCCGCCACGTAGTGTTGGACTCCGCTACAGGATCGGTCTCCACGTGTCCTTGGATGATCAAACATTGTCGAGTGATGTCATCCTGTCGGCTAGTGAGTAAGGACTCCTTTCTTGCGTTCCTACTTGCTTGGGACTCCGTCCTTGCTCAAGTAGTCTCTGGTTGGTCCTTACTTCCTGTTAGCTAGCGTCCCTAAGCTTGTGGGACGCCCATACACACTTGTTGTCCTTTTGGTCACTGGCGTTCCTGAGCACTTGGACAACTTTATTAGAATCAAAGTGAGTTTGTCATATCAAAACTAAGGGACGGTTGTGTGGAACACTAACAAGTACGCAAGCGTTCTTGATAGCGTCCCAACAATTTCCCCCTTTTTGATGATGACAAACTCTTCAGCAAAATAGTTTTGGCGTTTGAACTTAGCATGCATGAAAACTTAGAAGCGTCCTCTAACACTTAGAGAAATTTCAGTAAGCACAAGTTTTCATTCTTTGATTCTCTAACATTTGGATTTTAAGGAGAGAAAATGAGCGTCACTCTCGAGCTCTTCAGAAAGGGTTGGCTCGGCGTCCTTGGGAGAGACCTGGTGCTTGCCAGCGTCCTCAGCTACTTGTGTTTCAGCGGGAGCATTCTCAACTCCTTCAGCCTCGTCGTCGGAGTCCCCAACAACATTTATGAACGGGGAGGCTTGGGCCGCAGGCGTTCCTCTTTGGCTCTCAGATGAGCTAGAGGAGGAGGAGGAGATGTGCTCGGGCTCTGGAGCGGCCTGGGCCAAGAGCACCTTAGGTGATTCGCCAGCTTTGCGGCGTTTGAAGGTATGCTCAAGGGTAGGACGCTTCTCAACTTCCTCAGGTTCGCTCTCAGATGAGGGACGGCGAGATCTGGGGGTCTCGGGGTCCTTAGGCGGTGAGATGTGGGCTGGAGCAGTTGGGAAGTTGGCCAGATTTAGGGGAGAAATGGGTTTTGGAGGAAAGAGAATGAGGGCGTTTTTCTTGGAAGGTTGAGGGGACGGAGGAGGGGTGGGTAGTTGAACGATTGAAATTTGTGGAGGGGGAGGAGTGGATTCTTGTGAGAGGTTAGAAGGCCGTTTTGTGGTGTTAGGCCTTGGTTTTGAGGGTTTGGAGGATGGGACGCTCGAGGTCTTGGCCTTTTTGAGGGGCCTTGGGTCGTGGACTTTCTTGGAGCGTCCCTCCTTTAAGTGAGGTGGAAACTTGTCCACAATTTGTGTTGGATTTGAGGAGGTGGGTTTGGAAGTTTTTGAGAGGGGAGATAGAGGGGTTGGACGCTTGGATGGCAGGATTGATTTGGTGGTGATGGAGGGGACTTGAGGTGGTGGAGGAGAAGGACTTGGTACTTGGGACTTTAGCATTTTGTAGGCTAGGGAGTCCTCAGGGTACATAGGAAAGTCAGGTAGGACGGCGTTGTGGAGGTCGGGGATTAGATCAAGCAAGGGTGCAAGGTTCTCACCTCCAAACTACGAAAAGAATAGAACGTCGTCCATCCGTCCTGGTAGATCTTTGAAGTTGGTCTTGTGAAGGCCGGGAATGACGAATCGTTCGATGAACTTTTCGTAGTTCCTGGTCTTTATTGCGTCCCTCTTCACATCAGGAAGACTCATCCGTTCCCTTATCAAGTTGTACA
Organism: Polygonum aviculare; assembly: GCA_934048045.1. Classification (NCBI taxonomy): domain Eukaryota; kingdom Viridiplantae; phylum Streptophyta; class Magnoliopsida; order Caryophyllales; family Polygonaceae; genus Polygonum; species Polygonum aviculare. Next base: position 9,414,430 of record OW204024.1, read on the forward strand.
GGGTCTTGGGCTTCCTATTGATGAAGTCCACTAACGACTCGTTAAGGACGATGGGTTGAGGCTTTTCAATGTAGTGGGACTTGACCAACCTACGTCGCTTCCCGCCGGTAGAAGATCCGGCCACGTTCTTTAGTTGTTGAGACATTGTCAGATGAGATTTTAGTGAGAGAAAGATGCCGGACTTCTAGAGAGATGTCAGAGAGAAATTGAGAGCGAGAAAGTGGTTGAGCGTAATAAATTCTGAGAGCGACTGTTCTGGCCTTATATAGAGGAAGCGGTGACACAAACTGTAATTACCACTGTTTTACTGTGCGACACGTGGCAAACCTTCCCCCTTAAGATATGAGCAAAAGCAACGGTCACTGTTCACACTTTCAAAAGTTCAAATTTCTGACTCTCCAACTGCTCCTCAACAACTGAACTGGCGTTCTTACTAACAAGCACTGAGCGTCCTCTCATACTTAGCAAAAATTTACCTCTTCAAGCAAACTTCTTCAAGCAAACCAACAACCAACTTACCGTTCTTGTGATTACCTTTCGAACCAGTTGAGAACAACGCAAGTACGTCCCGTAAAAGAAAATATGAAGCTCATAGGACGCTTTTGCGGAGTTCTCGGCTAGGGTAAGCTTAGAGTTCCCATCATTTCGGCTTATAATGAGGGTTGGGTGATCAGGGATACTCTTTTCAAGACAAAATAGAGAAAATTTGAATGGCGTTCCAAAGTAGCAAACACATGAAGTTTTAGACTAGCGTTCTTGCAAATATGAATTCAATGCATAACAGTCCCTAAACACTTAGAATCTACAAAACATAGCCAATCATTGAGGGAATAGTAGAACGGGACTTGCTACTTAAAAGTTATCATCCCCAAGAGCAACCTGAGATGCTCAAAGGGACGTCTATCAAGCGCCTTAGTGAAAATATCAGCTATTTGGTCTTCAGTCCTTACATGCTCCATACTAATGAGTCCTAGTTCAACATTATCACGCAGGAAATGATGCCTTATATGAATATGCTTTGTGCGAGAATGAAAAACAGGATTCTTAGAAATTTCAATAGCACTTGTGTTATCACAACGAATGGGAATGGTTTCAAGATTGATACCGTAGTCCTCTAGTTGATATTTGATCCAGATAACTTGTGAACAGCACGAAGCAGCAACAACGTACTCGGCTTCCGCAGTTGAAAGCGCCACGGAGTTCTGTTTCTTAGATCCCCAAGAGACTAAGCATGAACCAAGGAACTGCGCCATTCCTGAAGTGCTTTTCCGATCAATCACATGACCAGCATAATCTGCATCCGAATAGCCAACTAGCTTGAAGGACGTCTTCCTGGGGTACCAAAGGCAAAGATCATCGCGTCCTTTAAGGTAGCGAAAGATCCTCTTGACTTCTTGCATGTGGGACTCCTTTGGGTTCGCCTGGAAACGTGCACACAAGCAAACGGCAAACATAATGTCGGGACGGCTTGCAGTCAAGTAGAGCAAAGAACCAATCATCCCTCTGTAGAGCTTTTGATCAACGTCCTTTCCCTTTTCATCTGCGTAAAGACGCGAGTTTGGAGAACATGGGGTTGTAACAGGTTTGGACGTGTTCATCCCGTACTTTTCAAGTATTTCACGGACATATTTTTGTTGGTGAATGCGCGTCCCTTCCTTGAGTTGATTAATTTGAAGTCCCAAGAAGAAATTGAGTTCTCCAATGAGGGACATCTCAAAGTCACTACTCATTAAGGACTTGAACTCATCTACAAGCTTCATGTTAGTACTACCAAATACTATATCATCAACATAGACTTGGGCAATTAAAATGTCCTTGTGAACTTTCTTTATAAACAAAGTTTTATCAATTGAACCTCTAGTGTACCCATGAGACAAAAGAAAGGACGCAAACCTGTCGTACCATGCACGAGGGGCTTGCTTGAGTCCATAGAGCGCTTTGTCCAAGTAGTACACATGATCTGGGTGAGAGGCGTCCTCGAAGCCAGGCGGCTGAGCAACATACACTTCCTCCTTTAGCTTTCCATTGAGAAAGGCAGTCTTGACGTCCATCTGAAATAGCTTGAATCCTTTGTGAGCGGCGAAGGCAATAAGAAGACGAACGGCTTCAATTCTAGCAACAGGAGCAAAGGTCTCATCATAGTCTATGCCTTCCTCTTGCTTGAATCCTTGAGCCACCAGTCTTGCCTTATTTCTTGACACACGTCCACTCTCATCAAGCTTATTTCTGAACACCCATCGCGTCCCTATGATATTTTTGCCTTTGGGACGTGGGACGAGAGTCCAAACTTTGTTCCTTTCAAACTGGTTGAGTTCTTCTTGCATTGCTTGAATCCAGTCAGCGTCCTGGAGTGCTTCTTTGATATTCTTTGGCTCCACCATAGAGACAAAGGCATTAAATGCACAGAAATCCAAATTTGCACTCTGGGACTTGCTTGCAGCTGACCTGGTTTGAACTCCTTGAGACGGATCAGATACAATTTGAGAAGTTGGGTGGTCCCTAGAGAAGCGGGACTCCCTTTGAAACAATTGAGCAAATCTTGGATCAATGTCTCCATCAGAATTATCACTGTCACTTTGGGCATCGTCCTCAGTGTGTTCCCCCTCAGAGAGAGCGTCCACACTTTGGCGTTTCTCGCCTTGTTGACTTGATTCAGCTACATCTTGTTGAACTGGAGATTCACTACGAGATGGAACTCCTTGAACAACACTGGGAGCGTCCACTGAGACTTCTTCAGGATTTGGAGACGCGTCCTTAGAGACATAGTATTTTCCTGAGGTCCAATCTTCAGCTTCATCTTCAGAGTCGTCCTGTTGTTGTGAAGAAGAGCGTTCTTTCTTGCTTGATTTTTCTTTGTAAGAAGAACTCTCCTTGAACACAACATGAATACTCTCTTCAAGTTTTAGAGTCCCTTTGTTGAAAACTCTATATGCTTTGCTGGAGAGAGAGTATCCAAGGAATATGGCTTCATCACTCCTTGCATCAAACTTTCCAAGCTTTTCTTTATCATTGTTGTGAACGAAACACTTGCAACCAAAGACTCTGAGATAGTCAATGCGAGGCTTCCTTCCATTCAACAACTCATAGGACGTCTTCTTCAGCAGAGGACGGATCATGGCACGATTGATGATGTAGCATGCTGGGGCAATGGCTTCCGCCCAGAAGTACTTGGGGACGCTATTAGCCAAAAACATAGTTCTTGCCATATCCTCTAGCGTCCTATTCTTTCTTTCCACAACTCCATTTTGTTGAGGAGTCCTTGGAGCTGAAAAGTTGTGTGAGATGCCATGTTGATCACAGTAGGCAAGGAACTCTGAGTTTTGGAACTCCGTTCCATGGTCTGATCTTATGGCTTTGAGAGGCGTCTCAAGGGCAACTTCCACTTGTTTGATGAAGACTTTGAACGCATTGAAAAAATCTGCTTTGGACGCTAAGAAAAGAACCCAAGTGAATCGAGAAAAATCATCTACAAGAACGTAAATGTACCTCTTTCCACCGTGGCTCAACGTCTTCATTGGTCCACAAAGATCCATATGGAGGAGTTCCAGAGGCTTCTTTGTGCTGACTTCGTTCTTTGACTTGAAAGACGTTCTTGTTTGCTTCCCTTTGATACAGGCTTCACACTGTTCAACAGTCTCAGGATCAATTCGGGGAAGTCCCTTCACAAGATTTCTTTGGTGAAGCTTGAAGATCGTGCTTGGTCCAGCATGACCAAGTCGGCGATGCCAGAGATCAGCGTCCTTCTTTGAAGCAGATAGACATAATTCTGATTTAGGCTTGAACTCTTGATTGAAGATATAGATGTTGTTCTTACGAACGCCTTTGAGAACAACTTTGTTGGACTTCTTGTTGATAACAAGGCACTCCTTTGAGTCAAATGTGACTAGATTTTCGCCTTGATCACACATCTGAGAAACGCTAAGGAGATTGAATCCAAGTCCTTCAACAAGACTGACATTTGTTGCTTTGATGGACGGGTTGAGAATAGCAGTTCTCGTTCCTTTGATCTTTCCCTTGCCCTTGTTGCCAAACGAGACAGTTCCTCCCGTGGCACTACTTTGGATAGAAGTGAGATGGATCTGGCTTCCTGTCATATGATTTGAGGCGCCACTATCAATGATCCATGGGCGTCCCCTCACTTCCACCTGCCAAAATAAGGTTAGTTCTTGGCGACCCAGGCAAGGTGTTCCTTACCTGGCTCATTACAATAATAGAACTTTGGTTCTGGCATATAGTCATTTATGTTAACATCATTAGAATTGGCATGCTTGCGGAAAGACCTTCTAGAACGTCTAGGACGCCTAGAATTAGCTTTTGGACCGGACTTAGCATTTTCATTGTTAGTCCTAGCAGCTTTGCCACTCTCAATGTCTTCCTTAAGTTTCAGACAGTCATATTTGAAGTGGTCACCTTGTCCACAGTACCAGCACGTCCTATAGTAAGTACCAAGATAGTACTTCTTATTGGGACGTTGAATTTTGTTTTGCTTCATCTTTTGGGGATCGCACACCTTTGAGCCGTCCCCTTTAGCAATTTTCTTGTAAATTTTATGACTGGTGGAATTGGTGTAGTAGTCCTCTTGACCTATTTCTCCACTCTCTAGAACTCTAATTCTTTCAAGAAGATTTTTAGTTTTCTCTTTTTCAAGTTCCAGTTCAGAAGTTTTGCTGGCCTCAAAATCACTGGGAAGAGAGTTCTTAGAGTCATCTTCATAACCTAGACCTCTCTTAGCTGGGACAAAAACTATAGGTCTCACTTCTTCAACTATGGGACTCTTACCCAACACTTTCACTTCTTCCCTAAGCTTGGCGTTCTCAAGTTTGAGACACATAATTTCAGTTTTCAGGGACTTAGATTCTTCATGAGAGGACTCTAGTTGAACGGTCATGGAACTACAGTTTTCACATTCAGCTACAGTATTCTCATTTTCAAGCTCAAGTTCATCCATTCTATGTTGCATGACAACACTTTCTTCCATGATTTTTCCAATAAGTTTAATTAGCTTAGATTTGGAACAATTTTCTAAAGAACTCATCATAGATTCACGAGTTACCTCATTTTCAGATTTCGGAACGTTCTCCTCAACAACTGTGACGTCCTCCATAGCCATGTACGCCACTTGCTCATCAGGCTCCTCATCATCATCATCCGAAGAGGAACTCCCATTATCCCATGCAGAGGCGAACGCCCCAATGAGGGCTTTTGTCTTAATATCCTTTGCAGACATTCCTGTTGTACACCTTTTAGCAAAGTGTCCCTTCTTGTTACACTTGTAACATGTGAGTTCCTTCATTTCTGCATCAGTGTACTTACGACTCTCTTTCTTTGGCATCTTGTGCCTGTTGAAATATTTGTTATTTTTGCCAAAGGAACGGAGAGCTTTGTGGATGAAAGCAACTTCTTCTTCTTCATCAAGCTGTTCTTTAGACTTGCTTTCCTTTTCTCTCAACGCTTGAACGCGCATCCTTTCGCGATTTTCATTCTTGTTAGCTTCCACCATTAAGGAGATTTCTCTTTGACGACGAAGATACTCAGCGTACTCTGGTGTTGTGGACGCCAAAGCGAGATCAGTTTGAGGATTCTGTCCAAGTTTAGCCATGTCAGAGATCCTTCTTTCTTCGTACTACCTGAGCTTCCCATAGATTTCTTCCATATCTAGAGTTTTGTTGGTTGTGTTCTCTTTGAACGTTGTCCTGTCAAAGTTCCAGACTCCGGTCAAACCATCAATGACCACTTGAACTCTATTCCTCATGGAGATTTCTGTTTCTGGGATGCCCAAGTTCCTCATCTTGGTGACAAGGGCCTCAAAACGGTACGAGTAGTCATTCACCGTTTCATTTGGCAACATACTGAAAGCATAGAACTCCTTCTTGATCTTTAGTTGGACGTCCTCCTTCATTTCAGCTGTTCCTACATGAAACTTCTCAAGAGCTTCCCACTGTTGTTTAGCTGTTGGCAAGTTACTAACTCGAGTGGCGTCCCTTTCACATAGAGACGCTTGAAGGAAACAAATAGCTTTTGCGTTGGTTTCCATCAACTTGAACTCGTCAGGACCCCACTCGTCCTCCTTGTCAGCTTTGTCAGCGGGTACCTTGAGATCTCCCTTCATAATAACCTTCCAGCATTGATAATTTTGACTTCTGCAGAAATTTTCAAACCTCGTTTTCCAGCGGTTAAAGTTGCCGTCCGTCAGGCGCGGAGGCTTCACGAACGAGATTCCAATAGGTTCCATGTCCATCTTTACCTGCAACTCAGTAAGAATCTAGAGCGCCCTGCTCTGATACCAATTGTTGGATCGTTAGTACTGAGGGACGGCCTTACCTTAGGTAAAGGCGTCCTGTGGTTAGGCGTTCCTACGAGGTGTAGGAGCGTCCTTGAGTAATGCAGCGGAAATAGTACTAAACAGGTAAGTAATGAACGCAATGAATTATAGAGGAACCACTCAAGACCAAGTAGTCCTTGAGTGTAAACCTCTACCTCCTTGGAGGATTTTTGAATAGTTCTTTCCTTTATATTAACCGTTCTTACAGTTGTACTGGCGAGTTCTTACAGTTCTCTGACACTTAGCTTTTCCCTAAGTTCACTTGTAAGGAACTCCTTTAAGCCTACAACTTAAGGTGGTTCAATCTGCTAAAGGACTCTATTCCTACGTTCTGCAGTACTTCGCAAAACTCTCTCTTTCTCTTTTGGTTACAAACTTGTTTTGTGATTTGTTTACAAGTCTCACTCGATCTAACTCAGGTCTAAGCACTGTTCTTGAGTTCTTGAGTTAGTTCTTCGTGTTCTTGAGTGAGTCGCTTTCCCATGATTCTCTCTCAATATTCCTGAAAGCGTTGAAGTCACAATAAATGCCTTGGGGCTATTTATAGGACTTGGGGAAGGGCATCTTTTCTCTGGGACGATCATGCCCTTCTTGGACGTGGCTACAGGATCTTCCTCCACGTAGTAGGGCGGTGATGAGGAAGCTTCCTGTATCCAGCTGTGTGTGAAGAACTTCGCTACAGGATCGGCCGCCACGTATTGATGGACTCTGTAACAGGATCGTCCGCCACGTAGTGTTGGACTCCGCTACAGGATCGGTCTCCACGTGTCCTTGGATGATCAAACATTGTCGAGTGATGTCATCCTGTCGGCTAGTGAGTAAGGACTCCTTTCTTGCGTTCCTACTTGCTTGGGACTCCGTCCTTGCTCAAGTAGTCTCTGGTTGGTCCTTACTTCCTGTTAGCTAGCGTCCCTAAGCTTGTGGGACGCCCATACACACTTGTTGTCCTTTTGTTCACTGGCGTTCCTGAGCACTTGGACAACTTTATTAGAATCAAAGTGAGTTTGTCATATCAAAACTAAGGGACGGTTGTGTGGAACACTAACAAGTACGCAAGTGTTCTTGATAGCGTCCCAACAGTGCTGTTGGTTCATACCAACGTATACACAATTTAATTTGGGTGTGAACCCATTGGAGTTTATGTAAAACCTCCCACTTGATTTTTTGCTTGGGTTTGTAATCCCATAGAGTGAGCCTTTGTACAGGTCGATCCTCATACAGACACGCTGCTTTAACCCAAGGTCACCAAGGTGACCATTGCTCATGATGTAGTTTGCAAACCAAAAGACGGAATACACAACTACATAGACCACATAGACGATATCACACCCATAAAATCTGGGACACCACAACTGGCTAGACCAACCAGAAAAACATGCCCAAACATGGTAATAGGAGTTAAAAGCTCCATAGCAATATTGAATGGTGACACTACAGTTGACAACACTGGTTACAAACAAGGCCTTACATAACCTATCCATTTTGTTTGTAATAGGAGATAAAAGCAACAAGTAAGTATTTTGGTTTTTAATGGTGTACATTTTAGAGTGAGTAAAATTGGTCCAATTAGTAGCAACCAGAACACCAATTTTATGCACTATAGCACAAGCAATTTGGAAAAGCAGTACATACGCATGGATAAAAATGATGATTTCAAGCCTTAAGGAAAAATCCTGATTTAGGGATGGCTCTTCACTAGCACAGGGAGCATTAATCTTGCCTAGAAGGTAGACAGAGCCATAAGCACAACAGCATGACAACTCAAGAAAGGCACCACAAATGTACGAGTTGTACTGAAGCCGCAAACAGCTCATCCGAAAACCATAGACGTAATTGACAGTGTATAAAAGGTGCTTAGCACCGACAAAATCATCATTGTGATATCTCAATATGGAGTAGGAGCTCATAGAGAGTGCTAGGAGATTGAAAAATTGGGAAGATGTTACCGGGTGGAATGGAATCGAAGACTTCGCTGAATGGATCGAACGGATGGACAAAGGGCCACTGCAGAATGGTCGGCATGAGCACAAACCAGACCCAAGAGCCCACAACGACCTAGACTCCGATCCATCCCCATCCTCGCCATCCTAGGAACTCGAACAAGCCCAAGCGCCGCCTTGAAGCAAACGGCCAGATAACGTCGACGAGCAAAACCCATAGCCGGTCGCTTCTTTCTGAATCGCCACCAAAAGGAGGAGAGATCGGCAACTGATGAGCCGACCATAAGACCTTCGATTTTCTCGATTGGCTCGGTGAGAACTTGGATCTTCAACCACAGCAACCTTTTCGTTTGGCTTTTGACATGCACGCATCCGATTCCGGAGGAATACATCCACACCGTAATGAATTGAAGCCATGGGTGGTAATGGAAGGGCGGATTTGCCTGCTTCTTGCTTCCACAAATCTTGAGATGATTCACTTCGTTTAGTGTAGAGCTTTCAACGAGCCTTCTTCTCCTTGAAGAGCACACGATAACTCTTGCTCGGGCTTGATTCCGGTTGGGGACGGTTGTTGTCGATGGCGGCGGCTGGGCATGTTCTAGGGTTTTCGGCGACTTGAGGGAAAGGGGCATGGCGCGTGGATAGGCGCGTTCTTTTTTTTCTTTTTTAACGCACACAAATCGTTGACATTTATAAGCAACAAAAAATAAAAGCATGTCCCCCATGCTTATCCAAATAAGCACAAATTATAAGCACGATTTGGGATCAGATGAGAACACCTCTTATCCTAAGAAAAACAACAACTCTTATCCTAAGAAAAAGAACAACTCTTATCCGTTGATTTTTTGAGATTAAAGGTCCAGATGGACTGCTAGCAACTCTCACACTCTATTTTTTTTAAAGTTATAAGGGTATTTTTGTCACACTACTCTTATTTTTTTAATAATTTCCAGTCCCTAAATCTGAGTGTAGCCTGATGTCTCTCATTTTGGAGGTGTTTTAGTAGTCAATTTTCCTTGTAAATATGTGTTTTTCATTCCTTTCTTTGTTAGTTTCGTTCCTTCTTAGCTTCGTTCCCGGTTTTCTTTAAGATTCGGAAACTATGCGAGTTTGCTTTGATTTGTAGGTAAAATGGCAAGAATGAGGACGTTTTTGAGGAGCTCGTGAAGGAGCCAAGTCATGGAATGCAAGAGCCAAGCCAAGAATGAAGATGAACCAAAGGAAACCCAAGAAGAAGACAAGGATCGAGGCCCACGACCGAGTACCACCACGTCGGGCCCGAGATCGAGCAGCCAGAGACCAGGACCGACGTTCCCAACGTCGGGCCCTATGTTGCCCCGTGTCGATCCAAGTCGGCAATGGAGTGGATTGCTCCCCAAGGCATATTTTTAGTAACTTTCCACATTTGCCCCTTTCTAAAATTGGGAATTCCTTGGTCCCCAATCTAAGGAGGAGGATAATTAGAGGTGATTGGAGAGCATTAAGAGGGGAGGAGAACGAGACCACACCCAAAAAATCACTCTCTAAAGGCTCAAGGAAGACTTGGAGAGCAAGGAGAAGAGGGGAGAAAGAAGAGAAGAGGAGATCGGTGGCCTAGAGAGGAGGATTAGTGAGTTTTGTACTTTGTTTTGCTTTGGATTTAGTAGAATTGAGACTTGGATCTTGTTGACACTTTGAGATTTGAATGCAATTTGAGTTTGGATTGATGTTGATGATTGAGATTTGCTTGCTTTCCCTTTTGCTTGCTCCTGACTCTTATCTTATGGAGTAGATCCCATAGTCTTGGGCTATGGGGGAATCCCCTAGCTAGGATTGGGTATGAACCCCCAATTCCATAGCCTTTGAGTGCTTGATCTATGAATCCTCTCTACATTGAGCTTCAATTCTCTTGTGAAAACAAGGGGCTTAGGGCTTGTGATTGGTAAGAGTAAGCGAGAGCAATCTCGGACCCAATCACTAGACCTAACATCGAAGGAGAGTGAAAACTCCCTTGGGTCGAAGTGTAGAGTGGAGGGATCGAAGGCTAGCAACCTCGATCTCATAAGGATCAACACTTATTGGCTGAATTGGGGTGGAATTACCCAAGTATAGTTAGGGAGGGAACCCAAAAACCCAAGACCGATCTACTATTTTTGCCTAATCGAAGTACCCAGCACATCGGGCCCGACTTTGAATCACGTCGTTCCCGGCCAATCTGACCTCGATCCACCCTCGGACCGAAGTGACCTGTGTCGTTCCGAGGTGATTTTCTCTTGTTTTCCTCATTTTGCCTTTCTTTTATCTCTTTTTAGTCTTTTCGGGTACTCTCGACGCACGAACTCCCGTGTGTTCGACACCCTACCTCTTTACTACAATTGAGGTTCGGTTTTATAAATTTAAAATTGTGAGACCCTCCGATCCCGGACCGATCAGAATTTTTGGCGCCGTTTCTGGGGAGTTCTACTTGTTCGAGGTACCCTCTTTAGTTGAGTCTTTGATTTTGGAAGTGATTTGGGTGAGGGACTAGCCCAAACCCTTTGTTTGTTTTGATTCAGTTTTTGTTTGTGTCTTTGGTTGTAGGTATATGCGAGCTAGTTCCGTCCGAGGAACACTTGAGCTTGATTTTGTGAGTGACCCGGAGAGTATTCTAAGGCAAGCCCGAAAGAAGAAGAGGATGGCGGACCAAGCCCGAGATGAGGAGTTCGAAAGGATGAGAGCCGACATGGCTCGAATGCAACTTGAAATGGCGAACCGAGACGCCGAAGCCCGTAGAGAGAGGGAGCAAAGGATGAGGTTGGAGGCTCAAATCAACACCCAACCCCGGAATGCTAGACAATACATGCATCCGGAGTTGAAGGTGCCGGAGCCGGCCATCGTCTTGCCGGAGGTGTCAAAGAATTTTGAGATCAAAACTCAATTTATCTCACTCATCAAGAGAGAGCAATTCCAAGGGAGACCGAATGAATGCCCGATCGAGCATGTGAAGCAATTCAAAGATCTTTGTGAGACCATCTCGACGGACGATGAGACATTTGAGTACGTGCTACTCAAGGCCTTCAAGTGGTCTTTGGGAGGCAAAGCTTTGCATTGGTTGGAGAGCCAAGCACCTCGTTCTATCACATCATGGAGAGCTCTCAACGACTCATTCTTGATGAAGTTCTTCCCGCCCACCAAGACGACGGAGCTTAGAAGGAAGATTGCTAGCTTTCAACAAGGAGCCCACGAACCACTCTTCGAGGCATGGGACCGGTTCAAAGAGATGTTAAGGGCGTGTCCAACACATGGGCAACAACCCTATGTCCTTCAAGACATTTTCTTCCAAGGAATCAACCCCGCCACTAAGGATAAATTGAACCTTCATACCGATTGTGGGTTCATTGACTTGCCTCCGGAGCAAGCGTGGGAATTGCTAGACAAGCTCTCGGATTATGAAGCCATGTATGGAGTCAACCAAGCGAGCAAGGAAGTGAGAATCCATGGAGACGGTCCGAAGAGGCTCTACGATCCCAAAAGTGAAGAGGTGGACAAAGATGTGAAGATCCAATTCTTGGAGGATGAGTTGAACAAGATGAGGAGGAAGATAGGTCATCTCCAACAAAACACAAGAGCATGTGAAGAGTGTGGTTCTTTGAAGCATGGAGCCCAAGAGTGCCCAAATGAGCGCCAAGTCCGATTGGCCGAGCAAATTGAGGAGGCCAACTATGTTCAAAGGAACTATGGAGGGAGAGCCAACTTCAACAACGGAGGAAGGTGGAACCAAGGCCAAGCTAGTGGCTACAACAACAACTTCAACCAAAACGAGCCAAGGGCCCAACCACCACCATACCGGCCTCCGGGTTTCTATGAGCAAACTTCACAATGGGCACAAGAGATGAGAGGCAAGTTCAAGGACTTGAAGAATCAATTCACCAACGTTGAGAGAAGAGTTGATGAAATGGGTGCCCAATTCAAGGAGTTTGGTGTGTGGAGAAGGCAAGTGGACAACCAATTTGTTCACATGGCAAATCAACTTCCAAGAGAGGAAGGGAGACTCCCGGGCTGACCCGAGGAGAATCCCCGAGCCCAACAACAACAAAATGAAGTTCGAGCCATAGGATTGAGGAGTGGACGGAGTTTGCCCGAGCCACAAGTTCCAAGGACAAGTAAAGAGAGTCGTACCGAGGATCCCAGCACCTCGGGCCCGACGTACCCAGATGTCGATCCAGTAGACGGAGGAGGTCCCTTGAGTTGGACCGAGGTGGAACCCAAGTCGGGCCCGACATGCCCTCAAGTCGGCCCAAGTTACCCAGATGCACTCTGCCCCAGGGCCGAGGTTCCAGAAGTCGGTCCCGACGTAGATCCTAAGTCGGTCCAAGATGAAAATGTAGAGAAAAGCCAAGATCGATCTAAGGAGGTGGATCTAAGCAAGAAGCAAGGTGCTACCACTCTTCCATATCCTATGAAGAAGCCCAAGGAGATTGTTGAGGGCAAGTTCAAGCGGTTCTTAAAGCTTTTGCAAGGCTTGAACATCACCATTCCATTTACCGATGCTCTAAGTGAGATGCCATCATATGCAAAGTTCTTGAAGGAAATCTTGAGTAAGAAAAGATCAATTGTGGAGATGCAAGATGAAGTCAAAATCCTAGAGTTACCTCAAAAGCTAGGTGATCCCGGAAGATTTGCCATCACCGTGGGGATTGGATCTCAAAACTTCAAGGCTCTTTGTGATTTAGGAGCAAGCATATCGGTTATGCCCATGAGCATATGGAGACGGGCTAACCTCGGAGATATGGAACCGGTTGATATGAGTCTTACCATGGCCGATGGTTCATCAACAAAGGCCACCGGAATTATAGATGACGTCCCGGTTCGAGTTGGAAGGTATTTTGTACCCGACGACTTTGTGATTCTTGATATGAAAGAGGATCCGATGGTGCCCATTATTCTCGGGAGGCCGTTTCTCGCTACGGCGGGTGCCTAATTCGATGTGAGGAATGGGAAAGTCACTTTCGAGATTGGCGAAGAAAAAGTGGAGTTCCATTTCAACAAGGCCCTTAATGAACCGGATGCATTGGCAATTTTGAAACTAGAAGAAAGTGCCAAGCGCAAGAGAGAGGAGTTAGAAACCACAAGAGAGGAAGTACCATTGAGAGACCATGACATGGTCAATGTCCAAGTCCATGAAGAGTCAAGGGATGGAGATAGCCCACCAATCCAAGAAGAGTATCCTAATCTATATCCTTTTGATGTGGGAGATTCTTACATTTGTCTAAGTGATTTGAAAGAGGATTTAGAGGATGATTACCTTTGCTTGAGTGATTTGCAAGAGGAATTGAGTTATAATGTCATTGAGTCCTCTAGAAATTCTTTAGACTTTTGTGATGTAGTTGATGAAGAGCAAGTTGAGAAGATACAAGAGATGCCCACCTACACTTTGGAGGAGAAGAATGATGGAGAATTTGGAGGCCACTCTTTCATCAAACATAAATGGTGGTACTTTGACTATGAGGATTGTGGAGGTGCAAATGACAAGGAGGATCAATTCACCGTGTTTCACCCTCCTTGAAGGGTAGAGGTTAGAAGTCAAGCTAGTGACTTAAAAGAAGCGCTTCTCGGGAGGCAACCCGGGTTTAGTAGATTCATTTTCGTAGTTTCTAGTTGGGTTTTCTTTGCCTTAGCATAGATTCTTCCTAACCTCTTCTTTAGCATGTATTTTGTGGATATATGAGTTATGTGAGCTTAATGATCATGTGTGGCATTTGTGGAAATGATGCAATGACTTGTGGGTAGAGCCTTGCCATGAAAAGGGATTTTAGGAGACGAAATCGGGTAGGACCGAGGTACTGGGTACCTCGGGCCCGAGGTCCCCAACATCGGTCCAAGCTAGCCGACCCATTTTGGACTTGATTTTGATGGAAATTCCTATTTTACCCTTCTGACCTACCTTTGTCTTCTACCCCATTTAAGCCCCCTTTCCCATACCTAACACCCATCACCCTCATAACTACCTTCCCAAAATACCAAACCCCCAATTCCTTCAAAAACTCGATCCCCATCTCCTACCATACTCGAACCTCAAGAAATCTCACCACAAGATCTCGATCCAACCCCTAGCATCCTAAAGCATCGATCCCTCAAGCCAAAAAGTCCCAAAAAACCCATAGATCTTCATCCCTCTTCTAGATCTAGAAGAGAAATTTGAGTTTTGAGAGTTGATTACTAGAAGTCTTTGATTCTGCAAATTTGGTATGTGAATCTCAATCTCTACTTGATTCCTTGTGAATGTCATGCTTTCATTGCTAGATTTGAGATATGCCATGATTGAGTGAGCTTAGACCTTGAGCATCCATGGTGATTTGCATGCATTGTGAAATTTATGCTTAATTGTTGCTAAATCCCACTTAGAACTTCGATTGATGATGAGAAATGGTTGATTTTGGATTTTAGGAGCATGATAGAGTGTTTTATGGGTGAAACTAGGTAGAGAAGTCGGATTAGAGTTGGCCCGAGGTGCCCAGAACCTCGGGACCGATGTTGCATGTCGGTCCAAGACTCGGACCGAGGTTGAGAACCTCGGACCCGATGTCCTTTGTTGGTCGGTCCTATGCTTTTCGAGTTTCTCTTGTGAGAACTTAGGGATTCATGAGCTTGAATATTGGTTATAGCATGTCTATCATGATATGTCTTGAGGCTTGACCATTGATATATGACCCTTTGTTCATGCATGATTGAATTTTGTGGATTGAGTGTGTTAAGAACAAGTATGGGGTCCTCTCTTTGCATGATGAGTTGTTTGTTGAGGAAGCTTGTGCTCTTATTGTGATTGTATAGATTTTATCTTGGAGTTCTTTGGTTTTGATTGTGTGTAGGTACCATGTCTACCCGAGCATCTTCTTCAAGGAATGAGAAAGCAACTAGAAAGTCCAAGAAGTCGTCCAAGAGGGCCCAAAGGATGGACGATGTGCGTTTTGAGGATGAGGACGTGGCTAGAGAGAATGAGCGACTCATGGGTCTATCTCACCACACTCGGTGGTTAGATTGGGAGTCAATTCAAAAGATGTGCATGGATGAGGCTCTTACTCGGTGCTATTCTCACATTGGGCTCAATGTCTTGCTAAGGTGCAACAACACTCATTATCCCGCCTTGACATCCGAGTTCATGGCGACTTTCAAATGCACATATGAAGGAGTCGAGGATGAAGGCATGATCTCTTTCCAAATGGGCAACGAGTTGCAAGAGCTCTCTCTCCGGAACTTGGCTACTTACCTTGGGTTTCCATTTCCGAGAGATGAGGCCTATGTTGACAATGAGAAGGTTGACTACCTTTAGAAGTTTGTGGCCGGAAGAAGTGAGATGAGGAAAGGCGCATCAATAAATGAGATAGCAAACCCACTCTTCCGAGTCATGATCCGAGCCTTGGGTTGTTCCATCTTTGCTAGGCACGAGTTGAGCAAGCCAATGAAGGAGGAAGCCATGCTACTCTATGAGATGTTGTTCGAGAATGAGAAGCCAATGAACCTCACGTGGGAATGGGTGAAGATGGTGAGGGACTTCCAAAGTTCCTCATGGATTTACTTTGGAGGTATGATTGCCCGATTGACTCATCGTCTCGAGGTGGATTTGTCTACCTATACGCCGGCCCCAAATGGCGTGGAATTCATGGACCTCAAATACTTCAAGAAAGCTAATATCATCAAGGAGAAAGTTGTTCCCGGCTTCATAGACCGACTCATGCCTCATTCCAACTTCGGCCAAGTACAAGTCCCTTTGGGGCCTCGACTCTTTAACCTCACAAGCTATTACAATTGGTTTCAAGTATGGGCGGGCAATGTGAACCCTTATGCAGAGCCGGAGGGGACACTTGAGGTTAGGAGACAAGCACAACACATTCGTTTCACTACTCCTCAAGCCTCCCCGGACACCGAAGAAGAGGAGCCCAACCAATATGAGTTCGTGAGGAGAGATGACATGGAGGTGGACTTGCCTAGAGGTGAAGAAGAAGAAGAAGATGGTGGTTACCATAATTTGCTCACCGACCACTCACCTACATTATTGGACCGAGGTGCAACTCATGTCGGGCCCGATGTTCATCAACGTCGGTCCGACGTCTTTTTGCCCGATCCGGTCCCAAGCCAATTTGAGAAGGGTGAGGGAAGTGGAGCACAACAAGCACCACCGAGCTATGGAGGGTATGAAGGGTACGCCCAATGGTATGGGCCCGGAATGGTGTTCCCCGAGCCTCAACAATCGGTGGACATGAATTTCTTGGCCAACCAATTGTCGCATCTCCAACTTCAACAATCCACAATGCTTCAAGAGGCGCACCAAATCAATCTACAACAACAACACCTCAACTTCCAACAACAACAACTTGCCTACCACCAAGAAGACTTCCAAGAGCAATTTGATGAAGTGAACCACAACATCGCCTACACTAGACGTGATGTGGATGACTTGAGGGCGGCCGAGGATCAAAGGTGGATAGTCCAAGAGAGCTTCAATGAATGGATGACCGGGAACTTCTCTTCCCGTGAAGATCAATGGATGCGTCCCGCCCCACAAATCCAACCGCCAAGTCAAGACCCTTTCCACGACCATGTGTATGAGCGAGAGAGGCAAACACGGCTCCAAAGGAGACAACGCCGTGGCCACTCCCCGAACTAAGCCTCAACAAGCCATGCAAGAATAAGGAAATTGTGAGCTTTCTCTACTCTTCTCTTTTACTTTTGAGTTTTGATTTCTTTTGATGAGGACATCAAAATTTTAAGTATGGGGTGGGTTAGTAGCTCATAGTTCCATGTTTAGTTTCATGTGTTTTCTCTTGTTTTATCTAAGGGATATTTCATTTGGATAGTGGCATGAGATGTTGAATGATGATTGAATTTTATGGCATGAATGGATGAGTTTGTTTGCTTTGTTTGAAAAATAAAAAAATAATTTTTTTTTTGCAAAAATCCATAAAAATTCGAAAATTGTGTTGAAAAAAAAAATGACAAAAAGATTTTGCTTTTGGACTAGGAATTCCCATCTTAGATGTTCAATGAAGGCTAATGATGATGTGAGCATGTAAAATCCTTTGCATATTTTTGGATAGTTTAGCCACAACATGGATGTTGTTTTTGTTTTTGATATGATATCTTGCATGTTTTTATTGAGCACATGAGTTCTTGGATAAGTTTTGATGCAACTAAGCTAGAGTGAACCTTGTGAGATTATTTTTGGCCATTTTAGGGATGCTTGTTCGATATTGCATATCCCTCATTTTCTTGTGTGATTAGCTCATGCATGCTTAGTAAAACTTGCTATTGAGGTCTTTATCTATTTTTCAAGACCAATATGAGATTTGTTCTATGCATTGTCACATTGATTTGAACTTTATTTCATTTAGTCACAAAATGTTCCATATCCTACCATGAAGATAAACCGTTGCTTGTAGCCCTGTTTTAGCCTTAGACCTTTGTTTAAACTCCTCAAAAATATGATTCCTAGCCTATATGACTTGACCCTTATGCGATTGGACTTTAGTGAGAGGTTTTGGAAGAATATTTGGAGAGTTGAGATTCTCTTTGGTAAAGGGCAAGAAATGGAGTTATAAACCAAGTGGGTAGTGCATCTTTGTTGAAAAGAAAGAAAGAAAAGTTGGAAAAAAATAGTGGATTGAAAGCAAAAGTGCTAAGTGTGAGATAAGGGAACCGACCGAGGATAAGTGCACTTCGGGCCCGAGTATAGTGCAAGTCGATCCTAGTGAAAAAGTGTGAAAAATCCAACAAAAAGTGTAGTGCAAAGATGAAGTGGAATGTTTAGTGAAAAAGTGGGTTGAAAGAAGAGAAAAATCAAAGTCTTTTGGAGAGTGAAAGTTGAAAGTGGAAGAATTTGGAGAAGTTGGTGAGAGACTAGAAAGTTCAATCCCCATTGTAAGCACCACAAGACCAAAGTGATTCCTACCTTGAGAAACACCAAAAGCCCCATTACAACCCGGCCGAATGGAACCTCTTTGAGGATCTCCATTGAGCCAAGTTCATATTCTTTGTGTGCATTGTAATAGGCATCTCTAGGTGGAGGAATTGGTGATATTATCTTCAATGGTAAAGTCTTTACTTGCATGATTTTTGAGTATGAGTGTTCATTTTCAAGCCTAAACACATGATGAGTGATACACATTTCCATATCCTTAAAGTGAGGCTTTGTTGCATTGACTTTGTTCCTTGAACACTTGATCATGTGTGATGATGTAATCGTGCTAGCATATCTATCACTTGTGCTTATTTGATTGATTTTTCATTTGAGGCTTTACTTGAAGATTGTGCTTCGGTCTTGTTTGCATTGTTATTGCTTGAGGACAAGCAAGTTTAAGTATGGGGTATTCTGATGTCTCTCATTTTGGAGGTGTTTTAGTAGTCAATTTTCCTTGTAAATATGTGTTTTTCATTCCTTTCTTTGTTAGTTTCGTTCCTTCTTAGCTTAGTTCCCGGTTTTCTTTAAGATTCGGAAACTATGCGAGTTTGCTTTGATTTGTAGGTAAAATGGCAAGAATGAGGACGTTTTTTAGGAGCTCGTGAAGGAGCCAAGTCAAGGAATGCAAGAGCCAAGCCAAGAATGAAGAGGAACCAAAGGAAACCCAAGAAGAAGACAAGGATCGAGGCCCAGGACCGAGTACCACCACGTCGGGCCCGAGATCGAGCAGCCAGAGACCAAGACCGACGTTCCCAACGTCGGGCCCGATGTTGCCCCGTGTCGATCCAAGTCGGCAATGGAGTGGATTGCTCCCCAAGGCATAGTTTTAGTAACTTTCCACATTTGCCCCTTTCTAAAATTGGGAATTCCTTGGTCCCCAATCTAAGGAGGAGGATAATTAGAGGTGATTGGAGAGCATTAAGAGGGGAGGAGAACGAGACCACACCCAAAAAATCACTCTCTAAAGGCTTAAGGAAGACTTGGAGAGCAAGGAGAAGAGGGGAGAAAGAAGAGAAGAGGAGATCGGTGGCCTAGAGAGGAGGATTAGTGAGTTTTGTACTTTGTTTTGCTTTGGATTTAGTAGAATTGAGACTTGGATCTTGTTGACACTTTGAGATTTGAATGCAATTTGAGTTTGGATTGATGTTGATGATTGAGATTTGCTTGCTTTCCCTTTTGTTTGCTCCTTACTCTTATCTTATGGAGTAGATCCCATAGTCTTGGGCTATGGGGGAATCCCCTAGCTAGGATTGGGTATGAACCCCCAATTCCATAGCCTTTGAGTGCTTGATCTATGAATCCTCTCTACATTGAGCTTCAATTCTCTTGTGAAAACAAGGGGCTTAGGGCTTGTGATTGGTAAGAGTAAGCAAGAGCAATCTCGGACCCAATCACTAGACCTAACATCGAAGGAGAGTGAAAACTCCCTTGGGTCGAAGTGTAGAGTGGAGGGATCGAAGGCTAGCAACCTCGAACTCATAAGGATCAACACTTATTGGCTGAATTGGGGTGGAATTACCCAAGTCTAGTTAGGGAGGGAACCCAAAAACCCAAGACCGATCTACTATTTTTGCCTAATCGAAGTACCCAGCACATCGGGCCCGACTTTGAACCACGTCGGTCCCGGCCAATCTGACCTCGATCCACCCTCGGACCGAAGTGACCTGTGTCGGTCCGAGGTGATTTTCTCTTGTTTTCCTCGTTTTGCCTTTCTTTTATCTCTTTTTAGTCTTTTCGGGTACTCTCGACGCACGAACTCCCGTGTGTTCGACACCCTACCTCTTTACTACAATTGAGGTTCGGTTTTATAAATTTAAAATTGTGAGACCCTCCGATCCCGGACCGATCATAGCCGATCCCTCCTGCTCTTCTTCGTGATTCCAGCCAACCACGACGATCTCCCCTTCGATCCCTCTTTCGATCTTAATCTCCCTTTCGATCTCGATATCTCCTTCGTTCGATCCATACTCCTTCGTTCGATCCATATCTCCTTAAGAAGAGTTTGGTTTGGTGGATGATTCATTACTCTCAAATAATTCCTAAATTTGTTATTGTTTATGGTTCTGTGTTGCTTAAGATCATGGAGAAATGTGGTGTACTCTTGGTTTTGGGATTGAAAACAAAATTTTATAGAAACTAGAATTCAAATTTGTATGCTTATTTGATTGCCCACCAAGTGTTTGATAAAATGCCTCAATGAGCATGTTTTACTAATTTGTCTTAGAATACTGTTTTTACAGTTCTATTTACTGAATATGAAGATAATGTGGACAAATTGCAAGACCTTCATGTATTGATGATGTTTTAATGTTCAAATTCCCTCATGTGAATAAAATGAATGTTTGCATATGATGCTTAGTATGCTTTGTTGGATATGATGCTTTCGTATATATGTCTATGCATAGTTGTCCACATTGACTAGTTGAAGATTGTTTTGAATCAACAATTAGTACTCTGTGACCTTTGCTAGATTGTTTCACTTACAATACGTATTGTTATTTTATATGAACTGTATTATTATTTTCAGTGAACCTTCTTGTTTAGTATTATGAACCACAATGAGAATATTTGTGAACCAAATGAAAAATGGTGTTTTGCACATTTTTACTAGATATCTTCTTTTTCCCCCTACTTATTGTAGGTTGTCATCAAACCCCGGTCATCTTAATTTGTCTAATTTGGATAATGATGATAGTATTGATGGGGTTCAATTGAAGGATCTTGATAATGATGTTAGTGTTGATGGGGTTCATGAAGCTCTGGTCATCCTAACATTTGAAGTAAACTAATAGATATTGGTCATTTGGTTTCCAAATCTACAAAAAATGACCAAACTTGATACAGTTTATGTCAAATCGTATTGTTATTTACATGAACCGCATTGTCATTTTCAATGAACCTTATAGTGTAATAATATGAACCATAATGATAATATCTGTGAACTAAAGGAAAAACATTTTTTTCACATTTTTATTGCCCATTATGTGTTCCATGTTGCTTATAAATTAGCTTAATTTTTTTCTTTTTTTATTGTAGGTTGTTCATCAAGTTTCGGTCATCCTAACTTGTCTCATTCGGATAATGATGCTAGTATTAATGGAGTTTCATTGAAGGGTCTTGATAATGATGAAAATGTGGATGGAGTTCCATTGGATGATCAAGATGAAGCCAGTGATATCTACGTTCTTCACTTATCATAATATTGTTTTTATTTCATTCCCAAGATTAAATATTGAAGTTCCAATTCTCTATTTCACTTTTTAGTAGTTGTTATGTGTTTTGGGGTAAGTTGTGTGTTTTTTATGTTACTTTGTGTTTGACAAAACATTTTGCTACATTGTAATTGATTTTAAGGTTTTTTTATAATTCACGTTGAACCCAATGAGTCGAATGTCTTCTTTACAATTTATATGGATGTTTTTGTTAAAAGAACTGATTATTTAATCTTAATGCACCTTCATGTTGAACATTATGAACTTTCATGTTGAACACAATGAACCGCGTAATTAATACTCGTAAAACAAATTTCAAAGTCTACAATATCTTTACTCTTGTAAAATACACAATTGAAGTTACCGTGAAACCAAATGCATGAACCAAAAATTACAACTAATATGACGTAAAAGACATGAACTGTAAGATGAAATGTTATGAACCTAATTTTAATGTATTATGAACCAAAAGAAAAAATGTCATGAACCAAAATTACAACTAGTATTACTTAAGAGATATGAACTGTAAGATGAACTATTATGAACCCAAGCTTACAAAATAATGAACCAAAAGAAGAGTTATAATGAACCAAAATATAAAAAGCGTTTACAAAATTAGCCTATGTGCACATGCACATTGCTCTACCAATTGAGCTAATAGGCTATATACTAGCATTCATATCACAAAGGATAAAAAAACTAGTATGTTAATCAATAATGTAGACACCAATTCAATATGGTTCCACACGACCAACACTCCTCATTATGCATTATGAAATGACAAAGATAGTGAACCTCAGCAATTATCCTGAGCCAAAACACATTCCATTTTGCACAATTTTTTCATTCAATCATATATGAACCGAGTTATTCAAAGTCATGAACCATCAAGTCAAAAATAGTTAACCGAAAGATTAAACTATCAAACAAAGTTCAGGAATTATCAATCCAGCAATTTTTACACGTCAACAACTAGAACAACCATCAAACTATCATGAACCAACATTTTCTTTTATGAACCAAACATATGTGGTCTATGAACAGATTATGTGCCGACAAGTGATTTGCAATGAACCAAACGAAATTTCGCCATATGAACATAAGTGACGACGACGACGACGGGATTCTTACGAGATTTCGCTATGGTTAGCGGCGATGGCTACGGCTAACAACAATGAGAGGACGGAAAAAGTCGGTTGAGCGAGAGGACTAGAGACGGCCGGTTGAGCGAGAGGACGGCGACGAAAACTGGCAGATCGACGGAGGGAGGGAGCGAATGCCAATGAGGAGCCTGAACAACGAGATCTGGTTGTTCACTCGGTTGTTCGCGCCGGATGCGACTTGAACAACGAGATCTGGCAGATCTGAACCCTAACCAGACCAAAATCGACGGACACGCGATTAGGAGCAAAATCGTCGGCGTCGCTTACAAAAGAGAAGGTGAGGAGGACTGACAAACCTCACAAATGGCTGAGGGAGCGACGACGGACATGTGATGGCGGAGGGAGAGGTGGTGAGGAGGACCGGTGGATGAATCGCCCGAGAGTGGAGATCTGGTAGAAGCCTAGAAGGTGAGGAGGAGTGAGAGGCGATTTTGGGTGAGGGTTAGGGTTTGTCTTTTGTGTGAGGGCTTATTTGTCTTTTTGGATCAAAATCAATTTATTTACAAATTAAATTTGCCACCTTGTCTATCCTTTTTTTTATTTTCTTCTTTCTCATTTTACACTATAAGGATAGAATGCACCTGAACCAAACTCTTATAAGCACATGCTTATCCCTCAATTTCCACCTATTACCCATTTCTTCTTCCTACCCTCACCCCCATTTTCCTCCATCTCTATACCTCCATTATACCCCATTTTCCCGAGCCATACCCCTCTTCCATCTCACTGTTCCTCCATCTCTCCCGATTTCTTCCTCACTCACTTCCAGATCTGGTTTCCGAGCCACGTTTTGAGCAAGCTCGCAGGGCATCGATTCCAGCCACCTTTGTTCTGGCCTGCACTGGTCCATTCCGGCGTCCTCTCGTCGCTTCCAATCTCTCACTCTCGAGGCTTTCCAGTTCCCTTCGTCCAGAAATCCTAGCCTCGCTCTCAAACAATTCCGGCCTGTTCTTCCTCGATCCGACAACCTTCTCATCAATTCCAGCCACGTTCTCGTTGAACCGAGGGCGACGACGGCTATTGGAGAACGGCGAAAAAAAGGAAAGAAGGAAGTCTGGCCACCTTCTTTTTTTGCCGTTCCGACCACCTTCCGACCATGTTCTCCGATAGCTAGACTTCCGGCCACCTACAATGCCCTTGAAGAAGAAACTCTGTGCGCTTGTTTGAATGGAACAAAAGAGATTATTGGGAGAATTAATTAGTGAACTAATTAATAGAGAGAACTAGGTTCTGATTGATTTACTAGAAGGGGTTAATAAGAGATAATTCCAATTCATTATCAAGGTTGAGTAATTTGATGTGTGAAATGCAACGGTGCTACTGTATATGAGGGAAAACGAAGAAGACTTCTATCTTGGGTTTTTTTACTGTTTGTTATTATGTTAAAGGGTAAATCGGTCAAATCATATTTCATACACAAAAAATCAGCAAATCATCTTACCAAACACCCTATTGTTTATCTAAAAAATAAGTTTCAATTTCAGCAAAAATATCAACAATTTAATATCAACATCAGCAATCGATCAGCATCAACAATCGATCAGCATCAGCATAAGCAATGGTTTGCCAAACGGACTCTTAATCCCAATATCCATCTAGTTGGGTAGCCAACTTCCCAATATTGAATTTTATTAATATTTTTAGTATGGCTAAAACACTTTAACCCGAACTCGAAGCAGCTCGAGGGTTACAAAACGAACAGGAACAAAGTAAGATAACGCCAAATATTACAGATAATACTACAACCGACCCATACATTGTAGATATCAACCGTTTCATTAGCTTTAACCAACCGTTTCATTTTTTATCCGTTTCATTAGCTATAAAAACCGTTACATTTGCTTAAGCTAATGAAAGAGATTGTGAAACGGTTTGATAGTTTTCATGGAACATACCTATAGACCTATTGAAACGGTTGATTGTTTTCAATGTAACATATACATAAATCTAAAAATTTTACATTCAATTTAAAAATCTATTAATATATAATAAATACAATGTTAATTTTTTATTTTCTTTTATTGATAAATATAAATTTCATTTAATTAGATAAAATGTTTGCTCACAATAGGAGCTAGTACAAAAGTTCACGTCCATCCGAACTAGGATAAAAACCTCTTGCCAATATTCAAAGAAACCAACTTTAATTTCTTGCAAGGGAGGGCACCTGTACAACTTCTTAATCTTGGTTTATAACTTCGAAATCTGTTCCAATGATTCTGTAATACATAGATGTCAAAGTTGTAAGCAAAAGGAGAAACATAAAGAGATGCAATCATAGAGAATAAATAAATTACTCAAAAGTTCGACCAAAAAAAAAATCAATTACTAAAAATTGTAAATTCTTTTCCTCTCAACATTCATGTTGTTCCAGGACTTCCAGTTGGGTTCCATACAACATCCCAATATCTGCATAATCTAATTGACAATTAAAACAAATCATTATCTTCAAATCATTTCACTAATGAAGACACCACAGATCAACTCTAGTCTTTCAGTTCAATACGTGACGGTCCTAGATGCTCCAATTCACCCATTTTAATGAAGCTTTCAACAGAGGGCTGCTGAAAGACTCAGAACCATCACTAAACTACCGCAAATTATACATACAAAATTTCCTCAGGATGTCCTCAAGCATATTCAAGTTTCGAAGCTCTTAATAACACACAATAAAATACAAACCTTGGAGGTAAGAACGCTTGAAGGAACAGGAATATCTAATAAACATATTAACATAATAGGAAAAAAATGATTTGATAGCATATGCAGCACCCAAAGTATTTCCCATCTGGTTACAAAAACCAACCTTGGAGCCGAGCTTCAGCTTCTGTTTTGGATTTATCCCACATACTAATTAGGGATGACTCCATCTGCAAGTAGGGCTGAGCTTTCGGATTATCCGATCCGATCCGATCCGAAAACCCGGATATCCGAATATTTATTTTGCAAAAAGCTCGATCCGTATCCGATCCGTATCCGGCCGGATATCCGCTAAAAATTATCCGATTGGATCGGATATCCAGAACCGGATATCCCGGATATCCAAACTATCCATTTTAATTTTCAAGCAAAAAAATGTAGTATAATTTTATATTCAATTCATGTCCAAAAATCTAACTAGCTATAAAACATTATATGAAATTAAATGTAAAGTTATAAACAATAATTAATATTAACCTACTTAATCTATAATCAAATTCAAAGTCAAAATTATTATCCAGCTTAAGCTATAATTACTTAATTAGTATTAACCTACGGTAAGAACTAAGAAAGTGGTAAAGGTAAGTTTAGGGTTTTGACCTAATAGTAATTTATTTTGACTTTCTACAAACATATTATATATATATATATGTATATATAATAGAGGAACGCTCCGGTGAGATAACTATTATGGTGCTTCCTTAGGCTTCCTATTAGCCATTGGATTAAAGGGGATTAATGGTAGGAGATTATGGTCCATAATAGGCACAATTTTGGTGGTTACCATAATTAAAAAGACTCCTAAATTATAGGGATATAGCAGCCTAAATTACGAACAAAATCTGGGAAGATTTGATCAAAAAACAGTTATTCAAATCAAGAAAAAAAACATAATTTCCATATTGAAAAGCAAAAATTCGAGTGAAATGATCTGCAGAAATTACTCGCAGGCCACATTATACTAAACCCTAGTTTTTGAGTTGAAAAAGTAATGTTGAAGAGTTGAAAAAGTAGTTGCATTATACTAAAGTACGAATGAGTTGAAAAAGTAATGTTGCATAGTTGAAAAAGAAGTGTTATATAATTGAATAATAACATGCATGTTACTTTACAAGAAAATGTAATATTGAATAGTTGAAAAAGTAGTGTTTTATAGTTGAAAAATAACAATCATGTTGCTTGACAACAAAATTAAGATTTAATAGTTGAAAAAGTAATGATGTACAGTTGAATAATAACAATCATGTTTCTTTGACTTTGTTTGACTAAAAAAACAATTTCAATATATTGCAATGAATTTTTCATTATTGTGTCTAAAATAGAGTACATTAACAACGGGATTGCGTTCCCCTCCTTTAAGTATAAAAATATTTGAATTTTTCAAATTCCTGTATTGACATATTCAATAGATATGATAGAACACAAATGCGATTTTTTGGGACGTTACAATGACTTTTTCATAACTACATATAAAACACGATTCATTTATAACAATCTAGCGTTCTTCATCATTGCTAAGCTTAATCTTTGAATTTTCCAAAACGTTGTATATACTTATTCATTAGCTTGATATACTAAAAGCAAATTTTTCAATACATCTAGTGCTACGTATTTGTCATATGATCATTGTGTTTTCCTGTTCTCCATCATCTTCCTCAATTGAGCTTGAGCTATCGTTATCTTCACTCTACAAGATCAAAAAGATCGACATCATCGTCCGACTCCTCATGGTCCCTCATTCTTAGTCACTTTGATTGCTTCATCTTAGAATGGTCATCTCTGTGGCCTATACAAAAGGAAGAAAGCCAGACCTCCTATGGAGTGAAACAAATGTAATTCTCATTCTATTGAAATACACACATAAGAGACATAAACATCACTATTGAAAAAGTTATTGTTTTAGATTGAAAAATTAAACTTGGACATGTTATCGAACCTCTTATGAAAGCTGCTTGCGATTGAACATTGGACATCTTATTGCATTGTTCAACAATCTGACAGCATTCCAATAAATTGTTCAAATCAAGAACATTACATTTTCAACATGATTGTTATTATTCAACTGTATAACATTACTTTTTCGGCTATACAATATTTTTGTAGTTCTTGTCAAGTAACATGATTGTTATGTTTCAACTATACAACACTACTTTTTCAACTCTTCAACGTTGCTTTGTCTTGTAAAGTAAAATGCATGTTATTCTTCAATTATAAAACACTACTTTTTCAACATAATTGTTATTATTCAACTGTACAACATTACTTTTTCAACTATATATTAATTTTCCCTTGCCAAGCAACATGATTATTATTTTTCAACTATATAACACTACTTTTTCAACTATTCAACATTACATTTTCGTGAAAGTAACATGCATGTTATTATTCAAATATAAAACACTACTTTTTCAACTATTCTGCAAAACTTTGTCAACTCAGTTGTACTTTAGTATAATACAACTACTTTTTCAACTCTTCAACATTACTTTTTCAACTTAAAAACTAGGATAATGCAGCGAGTTCTACCATGCTATAATACGATTAAACAAGCAAGAACTAAAAAAAAAATGTTCCAACCTCAATGATCAATCGAATCAAGAGAGTAAACAAATTGTTACCACAGAATTATGAATCCAACCTCTCACGAAAGAATTATAATACGATTAAACAAGCATGAACTACAAAAAATATTCATCTTCATCTCGAATCAACCAACTCGAATCTGGAAATTAGAAGAACGAAGAATTAAATCTAACCTCTCACGAAAGTACGTTGTTCATGATTGAACGTTGGGATGTTATTGTGTTCTTCAACTACTGTGTTGTGCATGCGATGAGAGGATTGGATGCTACGAAGAAGAAAGCTCAATGGTGTTCTATCGTAATGTGGCCTGCGAACAATCTCTGAAAAAGAAATCTCGATTTTTGATTTTTCAATATGGAAATTATGATTTTTTCTTGATTTGTATAACAATTTTTTGGATCAAATCCCTACAATTAAGGAGCTTTTTTAATTATGGTAATCACCATAATAATCCTCTATATCCCCCAAAATCATGGCTAGTGTGGACCCAAATCCTACCATTAATTTTCTCTAATCCAATGGTTAATAGGAAGCCTAAGGAAGCACCCTAATTGCAAGCATCTCTAGAGCGTAATTCTATATAATATATATATATATATATATATATATTCGGATATTTTCGGATATCCGAAAGACTCAATACCTCTATCCGTATCCGGTCCAAATATCCGCATAAATTAGCGGATCGGACCGGATACGGATCAATTTTGAGCGGATCATTTTGGATGCGGATATTTTCGGATAGGATCGGCGGATTTTCCGGATCGGATCGGCGGATCGGATAACTTTGCTCAGCCCTATCTGCAAGTAACTATAACAACAAACATAGACCAACAATGATAACAAAGTTGTTTTTTGCAAATAATTGTGTATATCAAGTGCTGATTCTTCAAACCTTCAAACAACTCATCAACAGACTTTACAACATGATCCATCATTATTACAAAATGGAAAGGGGAAAAACGTCAAGGCACATATACTCAAACTCTAACATTACCAGAGAAGATATGCATTCTATATGATTGTGGGTACAAATAGGAGAAGCACAAGGCTTCTAAATTAGTTTGGTTGACAAACTATAAGCATTATCACCTTTGTTAGATATCATCTGAATGTGTAAGCACAATTCTGAAGAAATTAAGAGACCTTTTTTTGTGTAAGTTTAATATGCACTCATGCAGGTCACACATTGTCACAACTTTAGCCACTGCTCGCAATGAAAAATAGGCCATATAGAATCACCAAACAACAAAACTGAGCCCTAAATTTTTAATGTAGAGACACAGAACCATGAATACATATTCTCATCAAATCCACACAATTGACTAAGGAAATCCAAGGCTGTAACTGTAAGCAAAACATGACAAAAGCAATATCAAATTGAAGATAGACAAGAAATTTGCTGAGCTCATCCATACCCAAAATGACAATGATATCCTAAAAATTCTGGAATTTTTTAAAGAACCCTCTGTACACCACGAGTAGTATTGTAGCAATCCTCTCCAAGAATGTGGGGAAAATGGATGCAAGATGTGAAAGCAAGTGGGTCCACAGCAGGATAGATACCCAACTCAGAGATCTACCCATAATTATAATTTTGAAAGTTTAGTAAAGACAACATAATAACAACGACACAATAAAATCCAAGTGACCAAGATTTAAGAAAATGAAGTATAAAAATGCAAGAAATAGAGCAACTAATGATCGTATATGCTATCAAAGATCAAGTGATACCTCAGTATACTATTACACAAGTGTATCAAGGCATCAAAGCTGGTTCTGTACACCACATCCTCAAACATAGCAGCATTTGCCAGAGTAATACTGTAAGCAAGCTTAAGTTCAGATAGCTCTATAAGAATTAATGCTCTTAATCACTCCATAAGTATCATAGGGTAGCAATTTTAAGCCTTAGCTGCAAGAAATACAAACAAGATTATCAGGAATTAGGCAGGAACCTAGAGCTCAAAACTCGCTGATTAGGTTAGGAGGACAACGAATTGCACTGGTTTTGAAGAGCATTGAACAGAAAAGAGCTGCAAATTAAGAGAGTGAACTGAAATCGAACATAAGGAAAATGTTGAGGCATGTTCATGTTTGCAATTAAATGGAACGATAAAATTGTGAATTTGAATAATATTTGGGTTTTGAAGCGAAAATTGAAATTCCCTAAATATCAAATATAAGGAAAATGTTTGTTTTTATGAAAGTTGAAATAAACTCTTGTTTAATTGGCAAAAGTCATGATTTTGAGATTTGGATATGATTGATCATTTATTTATAAGTTGCATGTATAGCTTTGTTGTGGTAGTCCCTTGCCTTAAGAAGCTTTTCTCCATATATTTGCATCTCATAGTCATTCTAGGTAGGTCGTTACCGAGCTAGTATGGTCGGTACCGAACGTCTATTTGCCTTGTTTTGCATGTTTTGCTTTGTTTTGTGTTTGTTTTGACACCTAGCCTTAGAATCCTCTAGCTCCTGTGGACGAACTTGACTCTGCTATACTCAGTGGGGTATTGATCTATAAATTGATTTGCTTGTTTAGATCAAGAAACCCATATATCAACATAGGGAAATAGGAATTTCATTCTTTGGTAACCAATGCCACTTACAAGATTGTTTCCCCCTTTTAGAGAAGATATTCCAATTACAATAATTCCTTCTAATTTCCCATTATTACAAGAACATCCCATATTTCTATATATATGACAAAAAACGCCCCTAATGTTGATAATTAAATATTGATCAGAAAATATTCTTATCAAACAATCAAGAATTTTCATTTCTTAATTAACATGTAAATTAGTCTCTCCTTTCTTAAATAAAGATTTGTAGTCAAATTGTATGCTTCTGTAAACTTATACATAATTTATTAAAACTTCTATTTTCTACCACATTAACATGATTAACTAGAATACTCTACTAAAAAATCTATCTATTACTATATACTAAAACGAAAGCAAATTCTACCACCATATTTTTGACCATATCAACCCCCCCCCCTATTTAAAAAGTTATCTTATTAAATCTTGATTTTATCACAATCATATACATACTTAATTAAGATATTAATTAGTTCTATCTCAGAATTTAAGTTGTTTAACTAATAATTCTATCCAAATATATAAATCTTAATCTTATTAATTATTATGCCCATTCAATTGATACAAAGATTTATCATAAAATTTGTATTTTATAAAACTATTATTTATTATAATGTATAAATCATAATCATAATATTTTACCCATTTAATTAAAGAGCATACTAATTATAAACTATTTTTTCGTAATTTTATTATGGTAGTTTTAAAAAATCATCAATAGTAGCAAATTCTACCACTATATTTAAGCCAAATAATGATTCTATTCAAATAGTATATTAAATATATTTTTTTACTATCATATCATATTAAAATCTCAATAAAAAGATTAGATGTTATATAAATAAATAACATCCCGTATAAGATGCGGGTCATTTTCTAGTTAGAATGCTCATGGTATACCAAACATAGAATATATATTGAACTCCTTAAAACGATCGTGTATTGAATAATCATGTAAAATTATATAAATATAATTTCAATACAGTTCGCGCATGATGCGGACAATTATGCTAGTTAAATTAATGGAACCGACAAAATTTCAATTGATTATAGCCTTAAGCATAAGGATTCAATATGATACATGCAATAAGAACAACTCATTCCTCATGAGAATGTAATTAATCTCTTGTCTTAATAATCTAAATCAATCATCGCTAGGTAATCAACAGGGCCGTCCAATAGTTTTGGGAGGCCCTGTGCGAATTTTTTAAGTGGTCACAATCTAAATACAAATTCTATTACTGATTTACAACTAACAAAATTTTATGATTAGTAAATTTGTTTAAACATAGAGTTTGAATTATATTACATGTGTAATAAAAGTTATGTACGAATATATATGACAAGTAAAGTGCAAAATAAAAAATTAAATGTGTATTATAAAGGAGCCAAAATGTATTCATAACTGACACTATTACGATGAATTAATTGTATAATATTAAAAGTATATCATAAAGCACTAAAAATGCATTCTTAGTTAAAATAAGTTATTAACACTTTACAATGCACTTTTAATATAAATCATAGATATGATGAAGTGTATCTAATGACTAATAATGCACCTCATATTACTAAGAACTTATATGATGCACCTGATTCATACTCTTAATTCTTAAACGTAACCATATTGTTAGTTTGTGATTCTTTAATCAAAATAATTTAGCTTTATTAATAACAAATGTAATTGTAAGGATAAATATGTAGCAAAAACAAAATTAAAATTACATATCCATATAAATAATATTTAGTAAGTAAGAGCATAGAGAATATTAAAATTACACTATTTTTTTTGGTAGAAATTAAAATTACACTATTAAATGTAGCTAATTAGATCAATTTTAACAATAAGTTGAAGAGAAAATTTTTTAAGTTTTATCATCTGAAGTTTATATGCATCCACGTTGAAAATAATGCAAGATCCATTCGGTGGCCCACACTTTTGAGTTCCAAGAAGTGCAAATGTAAAAAATAAAAGAGTTGCTGCAAAAAAAAACGTTGTTATGGGGGAAAAAATAAAGGAGTGCTGCCGGCAAGAATTGAACGCGGGGTGGGAGGGTTACTCTCTCTCTGTATAGCTACCTGCTACCAACTGTGCTAATTCTACAAACATTACTCAAAGCACACACCTTTTTAATATATTAAAAACTCTAGATTTTGGGGCCCCTCAATTTTGGAGGCCCTGTTCCATCGGGCTGTTTGCACAGCCCGATGGACGGCCCTGGTAATCAAGTTTGCTGCTTTGAATTAGTTTATAAAAATCCAAGGCAATAACTACGTATACCTGAAGCACTACCAAGTCCTTAAAATCATCCAACTCTAAAATTAGCTTCCGAAAAGGAATATGTGCTTAATATTTCGTAGAAAGATGTGCAACCGCTCTAGTATGAGTATTGAATATTGAATAGCCACTACTCAAGTCTTGAGCTCATGCGATTTTTCCTTCTCTGTTAAGGAAAACTCCTTCTCCCTCCCCCTTCTGGCGGTGTGGGTTTTCTAGCCTCTATGCTAGGGTTTGTTTATTTCTTTGATCCTGTTTCCTTCTTTCACAATTTCATGGCTTCTCCAATGCTTCGCAATCTATACTTGACTGCAGTTGAACGTGATGAAATTCATGGAAGGGTGCTTGTTGATGGCTCTTGCTCCAACCCAGCTTCTCTCAATTTGCTGGGTAAATTACTTACTAAGAAGCCATTCAATCTTCATGGACTTCGAAACACCCTCAAAGTGGCATGGAAATTGCGCAAGGGTTTTGTTCTTCGAGCGATTCACCCCAATCTCTTTGCAATTCAGTTCAATTGTCTGGAGGACAAACTCAAGGTTCTCGAGGATGGCCCTTGGTCCTTCGATCGTGTGCTTCTTGTTCTCAAAGATTCCGGTTCTCTTCAACCTTCTCAGATTTGCTTTGACTCTGCCTGGTTCTAGATTCAAGTGCAAGACCTTCCTTTTACTGCTATGAACTCTGAGACTACAACTGCTATTGGTCTTCTTTTCAAACAATTTGCTCCTCCACTTAATGACCTAACTTCTGACTTTTCGGGATTTCTTCGCTTAAAAGTGGAAATTGATCTGAATTCTCTGATACGTCGAGGGGCACTTCTTAATTTGCCTGAGATAGGCAAGGTGTGGATTCAATTGCAATATGAAAAGTTACCTAATTTCTGCTTTATTTGTGGAAAGCTTGCTCATGTGCAGTCTGAATGTGACGATGACATAGCTAGGGGATTTGACAATCAGTATGGGCCTTGGTTGCGAGCCCCCCCTTTTACTTCAGTTACTTCTTCTGCTGCTGGTGAAAAAGAAGAGGATGCCTCTCCTATTAAATTACAAGAAAAGGGTGGTAGAATGCTTTTGGATTCCATTTTACTTGGGGTTGATGTCTCAGTGGAATCCGATGCTCATGTGGTCCCTCCTTTAGCCTCTCCTGAAGTTGATTGCATTGTGGGACAGGTGAAACTTTTGTCTGTTGTTCCAGTTCTTCCATTTGTTCCTCCTACAACTTCTTTGACTCTATCTACAAACTTGGGGATTGTGTCTTCTTTGGAACTCCCGGCAGTGGCTCCCTTTGTTGCTACTCCTATTAAAGAATCACAAAAATCCACCTGGAGACGTCTAGACCGTGAGAGGGGGACGTCTATGCAGGAAATTCAGTATGATGGGCCTAAAAGACCCCTCCCATTTTCCTCTCTATCCTCTCCTAATAAAAAATTATGTCTGTTTGAGGTTCCTGTCCAGCAAGCTTTGGAAATTCAATCTAAGATATCGGCGGAAGATGAGTCCATCTCTTCTGTCCAGACGCCATGAAAAAATTAAGCTTTAACTGCAGGGGTATGGGAAGCCTCCGTGCAGTTAATCGTCTTTCTAAGTTGGTTAGGAAGGACGTTCCCAATATTTGTTTCTTATGGAAACAAAATCTACTATTAATTATATGTCAAAAGTTGCTCTTAATTTGGGTTTTGATGCCTCTTTTGCTACTAATAGTCATGGTCGTGGTGGTGGTCTTGCTTTGTTTTGGGATGAATCAGTTAATCTTTCAGTCTATTCTCATACAAGCCATCACATTGAGGTCTGTTTTTTGAATGTTGCTGGTTTTGAAGAGTGGAAGGCTATTTTCTTCTACGGTTGGCCAGATTCTGTAAATAAGCACCTTTCTTGGGGTTTGCTCAACCATCTTGCTGCTGACTCTTGTTCCTCTCGACTTTGTGTTGGAGATTTCAATCAGGTTCTCTACTCTTGCAATAAGCATGGGGTGCTCCCCCTTCTTTGACCTCTATGTCTGCCTTCCAATCTTCAATTGATTTTTGTGGTCTTCATCATCTTCGTTGGGCTGGCGGCCCTTTTACTTGGACTAATGGTCGCCTTGGTTCCCAATGTATTCAAGAAAAACTTGATTATGCTTTGGCTACTCAATCTTGGCATGACAATTTTCCTACTGGTCTTGTTTCTAATCTTGGTGATTGTGGTTCTTGTTGGGCCCTAACATTAAAAGCCCACGGAGCTCACTAGCGCGGCCCACAGGAAGTACATAAAGCCCAGCGGCGAGGTTCTAGAAGGCGGTCCGAGTAACGAGTTACGAAATCAACATATTTGTCCATTGCGATATAAGATAGATTCGGTTTATATCTTGTAGGGATTTCTCCTATCTTATAAAGCCGGAATTATATCATATTTAGGGAAATTCTATCTAGTAGATGCGTATCTATCTAGTTAGTATTCTATCTTACAAACACTCTATCTTCTAGGCATCCCCTATATATACAAGGGGGAGGGTCATGCATTGTACACGATATACGCGTTCACACACTCATACACACGTTAATATACACGTTCACACACTCATACGCACGTTAATATACACATTCACACACATTCAATACAAATTCACACGTTTTTCTTCTTCAATTCTTTCGTTCTTTTGCTTTGTTCAGGCCCGATCTAGGTCAAGGGGTCACCAATCTTGCTTGATAGATTCCTGGCTCAAACAATTTGGCGCCCACCGTGGGGCTGAGAATGAAGTAAATCCCAACGAAAGCAAACAACTTTCGGTACAATCGACATCATATACTTGTTTTCACAAGATCAAACGTCTCCACAACCAGAAAGCAATTCTGCAGTGACTTACCGGAGTGACGAACTGCCCAGATCGCACGACGCCCGGATAGAAGACAAAGAAAGTAATTCCGGAGGAAAGCAAGCAACTTTCGATCCAATTGACATTCATATCAGGAGTAGAAGACAATGTTGAAGAATCAAGACGATGCTAGAAACACCCGGCAAAAGGAACAATAGGAGAAAGCTCGGGGCGTACAAGATGGCTAGTTATCGGCGCCATCCAGAGATTCTCTAGAAGAAATAAAATTGACATCCAACGCTTCCACACCGGAGACAACCAGTCAGAGATCCTAGACACGATCGGAGTTTCTACACACGATCGGAGTTTCTAGACGGAGTATCTAGATGCGATCGCAGTTTTTACACGCAATCGGAGTTTCTACACGTGATCGGAGTTCTAGACGGAGTATCTAGATACGATCGCAGTTTTTACACCCCGCAGTTTTTACACGCGATCGGAGATCTAGACGGAGCATCTAGATGCGATTGTAGTTTCTACACGCGATCGGAATTCCTAGACAGAGTATCTATATGCGATCGCAGTTTTTACACGCAATCGGAGTTTCTAGACGCGGCATCTAGCTACGACACCCCTCTGACTACCTTACTTGGGGAGCAAGCCAATCCAGTCGATCACTGGGTTGCTTCCAGAATACTTCTAGAAAAATCACAAAGATTGCCTCAAGGATGGACCTTGATGGTCGCAAAAAAGCATCAAGAGACGTAGTGGCTTCGACGCCATATCTTGGAGAAACACAACGTGAAGCCAGCCCGGACAAATCGACCTAGACGACCCTTCTGGAGTCAGGATCACGTTCCAGTCCTTCATACACTGATACAGGAACTTCATACATGGAAGTTTACGACCTTTTGTGACAACAAAGGATCCGTGCCCTCAGGTTATGCGATACTCAGATGACCTAGAAGGGGTTCTACATCTTCTATACTCAGGGAAGCACCCTTAACCAACGCTTTTCAACTCTCATGACAATTTTTCTTCCTTGTTATTTTCTGGATCTGATCTGGAGTATGTATACTCTCCATCCATTATTGTTGACAAATTATCTAGATATTGGCTGTCTGACTGGGATTACTGCCACTCGTCGTCCTTTTCGCTTCGAAGCTATGTGGGTTGGTGCCCCCGGTTATGATCAGCTTATTCATGACACTTGGCTTTCTCTTGGGCATGCTCCTTTCTTAGAAAAGTTGTCAGGTAGTCAGCTTGCCTTGACATCTTGGAATAAGTACAATTTTGGTAATGTTAATAGGCAACTTAAGGTGCTCCAGGACAAAATCTCTTCTTGCCTCTCCCTTCATATGTCTGTTGATGACTCCAAGCTTCTTTTTGAGTTGCGTCACAAAGAAAATGAGCTATTATCTCATCAAGAAGTTATGTGGCAGCAACGCTCCTGTGTTAATGAGCTTCAATGTGGTGATCGTAATACTAAGTATTTCCATGCCAAGGCTAGTAGTAGAAAGAAACGAAATACTGTCAAGCAACTTACTAGGCTTGATGGCTCCTTTGCTACCACTCATGATGATATGGTGGGTGTTGCAAATTCTTATTTTCAACAGCTCTTTACCTCAAATTATGCTCCCTTGGATGCTGATTTGCTCTTTGGTTGTTCGTGGCGGATTTTAGATGCTGAAAATGCTTCTTTGCTTCTAGCTTTCTCTGAGCTTGAGGTTGTCCATGCTCTTAATCTCATGCACCCTACTAAATCGCCTGGACCAGATGGGCTTCCTGCTTTATTCTTCAAAACTCATTGGGATCTTCTCGGGTCCGATGTCATGTCGTCTGTGCTCAGTATTCTGAATGGTGCTGATATGCCTCCTCTTCTCAATCACACTTTTTTATCCTTGATTCCTAAAGTGGATAATCATGTGTGTATATTAGATCTCAGACCTATTAGCCTTTGTAATGTCATTTACAAATTAATTTCTAAGTGCATTGCTATTAGGATGAAGCCCCTACTGGATGTTTCGATTAGCAAGTCTCAAAGTGCTTTTATCACAGGCCGTTCAATCACTGATAACTCCATCATTGCTGCTGAATGCTTTCATTCTTTGAAGAAGAAAAAGACTGGCCGTCGGGGGTTTATGGCAATCAAGCTTGACATGGCTAAAGCCTTTGATCGTGTTGAATGGGGTTTCCTTAAGGGTATCATGCAAGATATGGGATTCCATGTGAGATGGATTGATCTTGTGCTCAAGTGTGTGACCACAGTTTCCTTCTCGGTTCTTCTGAATCATCTTCCATCTCCAACAATTTTTCCTCAACGTGGTATTAGGCAAGGGGATCCAATGTCGCCCTTCCTCTTCCTCTTTGTGATGGAAGGTCTTTCTAGCTTATTCAATGCTTATGAGCGGCGTGGTCTTCTTTTTGGTATCAAAGTAGCGTCTTCTGCTCCCAAGATTTCACATCTTCTTTTTGCTGACGACTGCATCATTTTTGCCCGTGCAAATTTAGTTGAAAGCCAACATCTCTTAGATATCCTGAAGTCCTTTGAGGCAGGTACATGTCAAAGAGTTAACTCGCTGAAATCTCAAATTTCATTCAGCCCTAATGTTTCTCGGGCTCTAAAAGATTCTCTACTCTTGATGTTTGGTTTTCGAGAGGTCGGAGTCCATGACAAGTACCTTCGTCTCCCAACTGTTATTGGTAGATCCAAGAAGGTTATTTTTGAGCATGTTGTTGATCGGGTTAGGAAAAAAGTGAAAGGATGGAAATCTTCATCTCTCTCCCAAGCTGGCCGTGAAGTTATTATTAAAGCTATTCTCCAGGCTATCCCATCCTACATTATGAGCTGCTTTAAGCTTCCTTCTAGTGTTTGCTGTCAGTTGGAATCTATTGTTGCTAAGTTTTGGTGGGGCTCTTTGGAACAAAAGAAGATTCATTGGTCTTCTTGGGGAAATCTCTGTGTCTCAAAACAGAAAGGGGGTTTAGGCTTTCGAGCCTTCAAGGCTTTCAACTTATCTTTGCTCGCAAAACAAGTTTGGAGGTTGTTTGAGACTCCTCACTCCGTCGTTGGCTCAGTTCTTAAAGCTAGGTATTTTCCAAACTCTTCCGTCTTGGATGCTTCTTTGGGCTCTTCTCCTAGCTTTGTTTGGAGGAGCCTTCATGAGGCGATTTGGGTCATTAAGAGAGGTCTGCTCTGGGAGGTTGGTAATGGTCTTTCAGTTGGTTTCCCCACCGATTCTGAATGATGTTAATTTGTGTGTGGCTGATTATTATGACTGGGAATCTGCTGATTGGAACTGGGATAAGTTTAATGGTTGCTTACTTGATTGTGACCTTCTTCTTCTTCCCCAATGCATGGTCTCTCCGCTTACTCCTAATTTCCCGCGTTGGTTCTTTTCAAAGGATGGCTTGTTCTCGGTTAGGTCTGCTTACAAATTCATCCTCGATGCTTGGACTGTGGCTGAATCTTCGAACTCATCTCAGCCCGCCTCCGCTTCTTTTTGGGATATGCTTTGGAAGCTCACTGTTATTCCAAAGGTAAAGAACTTTATTTGGAGGCTTCTTAAGGGTTTTTTGCCGTGCTTATCTGTTTTGAAGTTTCGTAAGGTTGTTCTTTGTGATACTTGTACCCTTTGTCTTGCAAAGTCTGAATCTACTCTACATATTCTCAAAAAGTGCCCCTTTGCTAAGACCTTCTAGAGCCTCTTTCCCCAACTGCAGTTGGCTTCTGTTCTTTCTCGTAATTCATGTTGGGATTGGTGGTGCTCTGTTTGTGCAATCCTTTCTCCAAAGGAATTGGATGTTTGGAGTGTTTCGATGTGGGCTCTTTGGTCTAATAGAAATTCTCGAGTCTTTGATGGATCTTCAAGATCTCCTCATCAGCTTCTTGAGTTTGTCAATCTTATGCTTCTCAACTCAGAGACCTTTTCTAGTTCTCACCAGTTTCGTCTTCCTGCTGGCATCCCGATTGTGCTTCCTCCTTTGCTTGACGGGTATTCTCTCTCTTGTGATGCTAGTATGTCTGCTTCTGGAAAATCTGCATTTGGCTTTGTTTTAACTCATCCAAATGGTTCCTTGGAAGTTCTAGGGAGTAAATCTTCAAAACCTAGTCTTTCAATTGGCCTTTTGGAAGCTGAATCAATCATTTGGGGTCTTCTTTTTGCTGCTGATCATGGAGTCTCCCATTTGAATGTCTGGACTGATTGTCTCTCTATTGTGCAAGGTTGTTCCTCTTCTATTGCCTCGAAGACGAAGTTTGGAATGCTGATTTCTTCTATAAGATTGTTGATGTCTTCGTTCTCTGCTTGCCACATCGGATTTCTTCCTCGAAGACTCAACCTTTCTACTCACTCTGTTGCACAATTTGGTCTTTCCTTGCAGTCTGATGCAATGTTCTTTTACTCTCATGTTTCTCTGATGCCGCCTCGTTTGGCATGTAACTTTCACTCTTTAGTTGTTTAATATATTGGCATCTCTTTTCTCAAAAAAAATATTGAATAGCATTACACATATCATGTGTGCTTAATAAAAACAATTAAATTGAACAATTATCCAATAGGCCTATTGGGTTTGGAAATTAAGCAAGCACATGTATATAATTAAACTTCTAATTGAACAAGAGCTATTATGACAAAATTTATTATAGGAGCATGTATGGCTCTCCTTCATTCACAGTGATGATTGCAATTAAATTTTAACATTTTAAATGGTCAATATTCTATCCATAATTTAAGTGTATATGTACACATCACTACTTTCAAGGAATGCCAAGAAGTCTCACTAGATTTAAGAAACACTTTAAGGCCACACATTTTAATTTATTGAAGCCCAATTTAGTTATATAAATACAACTCTAAAGTCCATTGTTGATTCATTCGGCAAATAAATCAAGAATTCTAATATACAAAATACAAAATGGCATTCTGGAAATTTAATCCCCGTGTCATTATGTTTTTTTCACTAGTTATCTTCCTCCTCTTGAAGCAATCAGTTTCTTTTGATGAAGATACATCTGACAGAATGCTTGAGGAAACTGGAGCTGCTTCAAAATCTACATTGAAGCAAGGGAAGGGACAAATTAAGGACGAAAAGAAGCAATTTAAGGATGAATTTAAAAATGCAAAGGGAATGATCCACGATGAGAAGAAGGATTTACAAGGCCACCACAAACAAGATGAGGAAGAATTGAAGAAGCAAAAGCAAGCTGAGAAGATTGAACATGAAGATTTGAAGGAAGAAATAAAAGCCCGTAAGGAAAAATGCA
Source organism: Polygonum aviculare (assembly GCA_934048045.1). Classification (NCBI taxonomy): domain Eukaryota; kingdom Viridiplantae; phylum Streptophyta; class Magnoliopsida; order Caryophyllales; family Polygonaceae; genus Polygonum; species Polygonum aviculare. The sequence goes on from OW204024.1 coordinate 9,455,200, forward strand.
AGGAAGAAATTAAAAGAGAGAAGGAAGAAGTGAAGGCCATATGGGAGAAGGAGAAGGAATTAAATAAACGTGAGAAAGAAGTATTAAAGGCCAAATGGGAGAAGGAGAAGGAAGAAGCCAAAAAAAAGAAGGAAATGTTAAAGGCCGTAAAGGATGGTGAGAAGCAAAAAATTAAACAAGAGGAGAAGCAAATAAAGGAAGATAGGAAAGAAGAAAAGAAGACAGAGAAAGAGCAACACAAGTTGGCGGTAATGGGAATCCAAATAAATGATGGATGACATATTTTCATGCATGGTTAAATAATTTGAACAAGTTATAATTGCTACATTTAGTTACAATACTAGCAAATGATTCTTAATCTACACATTTGTTTGGGTAGTTCAAACGAAGAATAAATTGAATTTTAATTTTGTATCCATTTCTTAAATCTATACATATGTTTTGGGATTGGCAAGTCAACATCTACTTCAATTTTAATTATAATCACCCTCGTCTAAAGATTTATATCTCATGAGAAAAGTACATCAACAAAAGTTAGAAGTGGATATTTAAAATATTTACTTTTACAAGATACAAACTAAAGATAATAGGGATTAATTAAATTATGAATCTACACGTATATAAATGTACAGTGGGGGCTTACTTGTGGGCCGTTCATTTTACAAATGTACTAGCAATAGTGCTTTTCTTGATCTGAGCCCTCCATTTCCTCACCTACTTCCACCTCTTGCTTTATTCGTTTTCATCTCCTTCTTCCACCTCTTGCTTCTTCTGCTTTCTTCGCTTGTTTTCTCCATTCCTCCACCTTCCTTCATCTTCCTTTTGCCTGCTTCTTCGGCTGCCACTCCTCCTCCTTACTTGCCTTGCTGCTTGCTTCTCTCTGTCCACGCATATCTGCCCCGTTAATCTATATCTACACACATATCTATATCGTTCGCTGCCTGGCCCATTTGTGAGCTCCACACATCCACATCCTCGTCCTCATCCTCTCCTTCTAGCTCCTCGTTATTCATCGCCAAGTTTCGTTCCCGCCGGTAGCCTCCGTCACTGCCACCAGTAACCTTCATGCCCCTCGTCTGGTCCACAGCTGACCTTCATCGCTTTCGTCAGGTCCACAGGTTGTTTGTTTCTGTTTTTTCCCCGTATTATAAATCAACATCCGTCTATACTATGTCCTGCATCCACTATTTATTACTCTGTCGTCTTCTTACTATTACTTATTCCTTCCGATGTCAGACTTCTCCCAAGGAAGGAAAGCAAATAAGGGAGTAATAATCTTTTTGATTTGCCATACTCGGATAAGTCTTGATTGGGTATAGTTTTGCCTTACAGCTTTTGTTGAGGCATATAATAATTTCAAGTACAACCTTATGGAACGAGGTAAATTTCGGGCTCTTCTTTTTGTTTGATAGGAAAGTCACTTCGGTTCCTATTTTCTACAGGTGGTTCTTAGGATACACTTGCTCTGGTGCTTGTGGAAAGTTGTTCACCAAAGGGAACTACTGCCCTGTTTGTTTGAGGGTATTATTTATGTTTTGATCATTACGGTACCCCTAGAAATTTCTGTCTTAATTAATGGTTATTCGCATCTATCTCCTAACCAAGTGGGAAATCTGAGCTTTTGGCTTTTGCTTCTGAACCTCTTTGAATCAAAGTTATATGTGTATATATATGCACAAATTAATACTCACGGGATTTTCTTTACATGCCTCTATTCATTTTATCATGTCTGATCTTGAGCCCATTGATTGTCACGATCAAGTGTTATATTGGCTTGGATTCTTATTTGTATGCATCTTTTAGGCTTACAGAGACTCGGAATCTACCCCTATGGTCTGCTGTGATATTTGCCAACACTGGGTAACATTGCCATTGTGATAACATCTAGGTAAAAAATCTCACATTTACTGAAATCTTTAGGCTCATCTTCAAACCACTGCTTGATGAATTCCCTTGCTTTAAGGCCGTTTGTTTTCCATTGAGAGAAAAGGTAGGACTTCTACTATGGTGTTTAACTTAGATTTTGATTGATCAAATTTGGATAGCACTGCATTTTACACATGTGATCTCAAGTTGACGAATTGATCATCTTCATAATCTTCCAGAAACAAATGGATTTTAAGCTGAAGGTGGTTGGTGGTGAATTGTCAGTAATTCCAGGAATTTCTAATACTCTTGCTGTAGGTTTTTACATAAGAAGCTTCCTTAAGATGTTGTACATGATCAATTTACAAACTTACTTTTCATTTATTGCAGGAAACTATCAGAGATGCCATTCAAGATTCAATATCTTGGCGGTTCGACAAATAATACCCATAATGCCTAGTGATTACAGGTACACAAACTTCTGGATTCAAGAACAAGAGAACCTATCCAAACAAATTGCTAAATACCTGAAATACCTGATTCATACATTGTTTAAAAATATGCTTACTTACTGATGTTGAGCCTGATTGTCACTTCATCATATGCTCACTGGATTTTTCCTTCTTTGTTTTAGTGACCTTGAGTTGAAGCCAGCTTGTATGTTAGAGGTTAAGCTTGTTCAATCCAAGGATTTGGTCAAGAAGGGCCGTGCTATTTGTACGTCCATTGAAAAGCCGAATAATGAAGAGCAAATCAATTGTAAGTCCATTACTCTTCTGGTTATTGAAATTAGCATTTTGTAAAAAGAAACAGGCATTACGTGCTTAGGAAATTTACCGTGGTATACTTTTGAAATTTGGAGGTTTTAGGTGCATATTTAGCCTCTTGCTTATTTCATATCAAACAGAACTTTGTGATATCAGTTAATATGTGACTGATTGTGTTGAAGAGGCTGTTTGGGGTACTCAGGGTTATGATTCGATCTTGGTTGATTGTTAGTTGTTCAACTGTTACTACTGTTGGGTGTATAAATGCATATATGCATACCATCACATTACCAATACATTTCTATAATATGTTCTTGGCAATATGCATGATTTCAATAGCCATTACTGTTCTGAAACTTTGGCCAATGACCACTAACATGTCAGAGATAAGGTTCTCTATCATATCCTCACATTTGAGAGTTTGTTTTTATTGCCATAATACATGATGTAAGCATCTAATCAAATTCAAATTGAAGGATGCAAGTTTCCCTCCCTTTGGGTATTATTATGTACTGATATCTAATATTGCCAATTTCTTCATCGTCTCTGCACATTCCATTTGTCGAACTATCAGTCTATCATCATGATTCATGCAATGTAATGTATTCTTTAATGGCATGGTAGCTAGAAAAGGGAAGGGGTATAACTGAAACGAATTAGGAAGAGAGTGATCTAAAACGAGCAGAAGATGAATTGTACAAGATCCCTGACCATCTCAAAGTGAGTGTGTGATGCGAATCTCGAACAAATAAATTTTTCAAGACCCCGCTGAGTATAGCGAAGTCAGGATCGTCCACGGGAGCTAGTAGTTCTATAGTCTAGCAATCAAACTACAAAAGCGAAACAAAACAAAACGAAACAAAACAAGCAAACGAACACAAATAACAAGCTTCGGGAAGAGGTCGGAGCCGACCCTAGGGAGGTCGCGGCCGACCTAAAACAGAGCTTCATAACACAAGGAAAACAACTACAGAGGAGGTCGTTGTGACCTGCAACTGGTCGCGGCCGACCTATTCTGGGCACGGAAGTTTTGTTTCGGGAAAATCAAGGAAAAACAACTAGGGGTGGGGATTCTCCACAACACGAGGATGCATTCAAACAATGATAAGAGACCAACTTAACTCAAAATCTCATGGGTGACTTTCATCACAAAAGAACACATCAAAAACCTCCACTTTCATGGAGGTGTTAACATGCAAATCCGACTTGTTCTTCTAAGGGTTCGACTTTCATCTAACCCGGATAGTCCACATCCACAACAAAACCTTTCAATTAGGTTGCAAACAAGAACATTCTCCACTTCTTCAAGGGTTTTAAGCACACAAGAGGGATTTATTGGGCAGAGATTGCAAGTTAAGCACGGATCCAAACATCAAGGTCACAAATGCACTTTCATGGTGGGTTTCACCCCACACCTAGCAAGCTAACTACTCACACATAATTAAACACACAAACAACAAAAGAGAAGAGAGAATCATCATCCAAAGCAAGCAACTTCAATTAATTTCAAGATCCACTTACAAACTTAAGCAAAACCCACAAGTTTCTTCAAACACCATTGTCATCTTCTTCCTAGGACACCACTAACACAAGCTTTCTTCTCTACTACTTCTCCTTACAAGCAATCTCTCTCTCACACTCAAACTCTTCTTCTCCGCCGTCACTTTCTTCTCCTTCAAACTCAATTTCTTCTTCTTCTTCCTCCTTCTCCTCCTCAGCCCCTCTCTCCTCTCTCCCTTGAGCCTTTTCCAAGAAGAAAAGCTCCTTTTGAAAGGGAGACAAAATGGGTTTTGTAGCAGCCCACAAAAGCAAGAGAAGGAAGCTTCCTCCCCTGCCACAACTTTGCCACAGCCGCCTGCTTTTTCGGGCTTCGAAAATCCCGCCCAAAAGCGTTACTTGCAGCGCACGGATTTCTTCTCGGATGCTGAGAGGGGTCGGCCGCGACCATATGGGGGTCGGCATCGACCACCTGCAGAAAGTGAAATCTTCTTCGTTTCTGTTCCGTTCTTGCTCCAATTGGTTGGGCTTTTGCTTGGAGTTTCTTCCTTTTTGCTCCTTGAATCACTTGAGTTCCTTGAACTTCTTTATGGCTCCTTTGGTTGCTACTTTGGATCTTGGTTCTTGACACTTTGACTCTCGAAAACTAACGATTCCTAGAAAGGTCCGAAAATGCATGAAAAACTCCTCCAAAAGGCTCCAAATACCTACACAATACGAAACAACACACAAACGACTCCAACCCTCGAAAGAGAGTCGAAACCTTATGCAAAACACACAAACACAAAGGGAAGGCATGAAAAATAAGCTAGAAAACTACCTAGAAAATCAACTAAAAAGCACGACATCAAAATACCCCATACTTAAGCTTGCTTGTCTTCAAGCAATCACTCACATGCATCAATACCAAATAACAAGCCCAAAGAATGCCTTTAAGGAAAGGTAAGCACAAGTAGAATGATGAGCAACACAACTTCAATATCATAGAATACATGTGTAAATTCCAAGCAATAACAATCCAACCTCACAAGGGTAGTGTGTTTCACTCGTTTTCAAGTGTTTAGGATATATCAATGATCACTCAATCTCAATTCCAAATACACAACCTCATAGACAATGGAAATTATATTCAAAATTCTCCACCGAAGAAATCGAAACAAGTTAAACCATCAAGAGAACTTAGGTGGCTCAATGAAGACTTCAAAGAAGTTTCATTCGGCCGGGTTGTAACGAGGCTCGGTATTTCAAAGGGTGGGGAATCATTTGGTCTTGTGGTGCTAATGAATCCGGGAACCTAGACTTCTAGACTTCAAAACTCAACTACACTCAACCGCTTTTCTTTTTTTCTCCAAACACCAAACACCAAACAAATTTCTCCCCGGCAACGGCGCCAATTTGTCGTGATGCGAATCTCGAACAAATAAATTTGTCAAGACCCCGCTGAGTATAGCGAAGTCAGGATCGTCCACGGGAGCTAGTAGTTATATAGTCTAGCAATCAAACTACAAAAGCGAAACAAAACAAAACGAAACAAAACAAGCAAACGAACACAAATAACAAGCTTCGGGAAGAGGTCGGAGCCGACCCTAGGGAGGTCGCGGCCGACCTAAAACAGAGCTTCATAACACACGGAAAACAACTATAGAGGAGGTCGCTGTGACCTGCAACTGGTCGCGGCCGACCTATTCTGGGCACGGAAGTTTTGTTTCGGGAAAATCAAGGAAAAACAACTAGGGGTGGGGATTCTCCACAACACGAGGATGCATTCAAACAATGATAAGAGACCAACTTAACTCAAAATCTCATGGGTGACTTTCATCACAAAAGAACACATCAAAAACCTCCACTTTCATGGAGGTGTTAACATGCAAATCCGACTTGTTCTTCTAAGGGTTCGACTTTCATCTAACCCGGATAGTCCACATCCACAACAAAACCTTTCAATTAGGTTGCAAACAAGAACATTCTCCACTTCTTCAAGGGTTTTAAGCACACAAGAGGGATTTATTGGGCAGAGATTGCAAGTTAAGCACGGATCCAAACATCAAGGTCACAAATGCACTTTCATGGTGGGTTTCACCCCACACCTAGCAAGCTAACTACTCACACATAATTAAACACACAAACAACAAAAGAGAAGAGAGAATCATCATCCAAAGCAAGCAACTTCAATTAATTTCAAGATCCACTTACAAACTTAAGCAAAACCCACAAGTTTCTTCAAACACCATTGTCATCTTCTTTCTAGGACACCACTAACACAAGATTTCTTCTCTACCACAGCCGCCTGCTTTTTCGGGCTTCGAAAATCCCGCCCAAAAGCGTTACTTGCAGCGCACGGATTTCTTCTCGGATGTTGAGAGGGGTCGGCCGCGACCATATGGGGGTCGGCGCCGACCACCTGCAGAAAGTGAAATCTTCTTCGTTTCTGTTCCGTTCTTGCTCCAGTTGGTTGGGCTTTTGCTTGGAGTTTCTTCCTTTTTGCTCCTTGAATCACTTGAGTTCCTTGAACTTCTTTGGGGCTCCTTTGGTTGCAACTTTGGATCTTGGTTCTTGACACTTTGACTCTCGAAAACTAACGATTCCTAGAAAGCTCCGAAAATGCATGAAAAACTCCTCCAAAAGGCTCCAAATACCTACACAATACGAAACAACACACAAACGACTCCAACCCTCGAAAGAGAGTCGAAACCTTATGCAAAACACACAAACACAAAAGGAAGGCATGCAAAATAAGCTCGAAAACTACCTAGAAAATCAACTAAAAAGCACGACATCAGTGTGCTTCGAGTTTGGTTTGTTTATTTTCAGGTGCTTTCAGTTAATGGCCAAATTTGGTTTGGCTGAGCTGGTCTTTTGGTGTAATAGTCGGTTCTATTCGGTTTCATTTTTAAACCGTAAGTGACTCCGAGTCTTGCTACTCAGTACGTCGGAAGTTTTTAAGATAAAGTTAATTAATTAAAATTTTGGGTAAGATTTGTAATTAATTAAGAGAAAGATGGGATCGCAAGTGGGATTTCCAGAGAATGTGGCCGACTTGAATTACTGGATATGTATGATGATCAGAGAGTTCTTAAGGGGGAAGGGATCCATCGATCAAATTGCTACCAAGGGGTTTTCTTGGTTCCCGAACCGTCATCTTCATCCCTGAGCCGTGAGGGAGTTCTGCCGGAGGTTGAATTGCTTTCCTCCGTTTTGGTGGTCGCCGGTAAGCATCTTGACTTCTCGGTTTTCTCTCGGTCTGTCGTACGGGAGTCGGGTAACGATTTCGGTGTCGGAAGGGGGTCGGTTGGGTTGAGGTTGTTGGGGTTGATTGCGGGCAAGCGGCGGCGCCGGTCTGCCGTCCGGATCTGGATACGGGAAGGTTGCCACGGGCGGTCGTCGGGTCTCAAGTCCGGTGGCCGGGCCGGGGCCGAAGACGAGTGGGTCGTAGGTGGTGGTAGTCTTGCTGGCGTCGGCGGGTCCGGTGGAGTTCAGATCGGAGACGGTTCAGGCGGGGGGCAGAATCGAGAGTGAGGTCGGGGACCGGTTGCCATGGATTGCGGCCGGTGTGCGAGAGGCTGTGCAGGAAAGGGAAATAGAGAATTTGGGAGGAACTAGTGAAGTTTCCCGCGCCTTGCGCCCGGATCTTGTTAAACTTTTAATCAACTTTTTTTACCCGTATTAGTTTTGAAGTAAGTGATTTTTTGGATTATTTTTCTTCAAAAATTATACAATATATTATGAATTTGTTTTTTCTTTGAAGCATGATACATTAATGACTTGAATAGTAAAATCGTATAGATCTTATACATGTAAAAGGGATGGTTGGATTATCTTTATTCTTAGGCTTCACATACGAATTACACGAACTTCTTGTACATGTTTCGACACGAAATAATATCTATGTTATAATACATCTTGTTAGATCTGGTTGAATAGATCTACATTTTATAAATTGTCTTTCTATTGGCTATAACCTTATGGGCATATGATAAGTTTCTCGATTTAGCAAACTAAAACCCGAAAAGAAAAATGTATAAACCCGTCATAAAAAAGATTTAAATCCTGAAATATATAAAATACCAAATCTTTCTATTTTAAGATGTTTATACTATGCCCTTAAGACATATGTTAGAAAATCCATTTTACAAACTTTAAATTTGTTAGAAATAAAATTAATCACATGGAAAGAAATAAAAATTCACCGCAATATTATACACGATTACATGTTTCCAAAATCTCTTAGGGATTTTATAGTTAACATGCTTCCAAATATATGTGGAAAATTGATTTAGTGCATCTTTTCAATTCACCCTAACAACTTTGGTATATAAATACACTAAATAATTACGTACATATTTTTAAATTTGAACTTGATAAGTAAAAATCATACTTCAGCATTTTTTATATATATAACAGTTGATAAGTATGCTAATTAGTTATGCAACTATTTTTTTTTTGTCGAAAGTTATGCAACTATTTTAAAATTTTAACTTAATAGATAAAATATCATGTAAGTTGTTGAATAACTAATCTCGTAAAATTAGGAAGATGTAAGAATGAATATGACTATATTGATTCATACAAAATTTGAAAAGGAAAGAAATTGGTAAAAAGATAGATTTGTTTATAGAAAAATATATATAGTAGGCAAGTTCAAAATTAATATATGTTTAGAAATTTTAAGATTCAATCAAATCGATTTTTCATACATACTTTTGGACATAAATTAATGACATTTGGACATAAATTAATGACATTTGGACATAAATTAGAAAAAAGAATTAGCTAAAAATATTTTACATATTGGATGACTAAAACAATTTTTAAAAATTTCCACTTTGTATTTGAAATTTGTATCAATCATTCCATCACGATTGATTTGGAAAATAAAAGAAATTAGAAAGAATTGCCAAAATATTGAAACAAATCACCGAAACGAAATATGTATCCAATATTTTCGTTTGAGACATAGATTTTTACCAAACTTAATAACGGAAGATGTGGTAAAAAAATATCCGGTTAACTAAAATGGCCGAAAAAAGAGTCTAGATTTGTATGTAAATCAAATATGGAAAATTACAAAACCAAAGGTAGGATATTTTCTTATTTAGATTAGGAGGTTTTTGGATAACAATAAGATAGTGCTCCCATTATTCACCGCACATCAATTTGTTAAAACTTTATTTAGATTTCAATAATTTAACAATACATTCCAGTTATTTGTACCGACTGTGAAAATACTCTTTATTTGTAGTTATCCAACCCTCCATCTATTATAATGAAGATATGAAAGGCCATTTTCTCTTTTAAAAAATTTATTCTAAATAAATCTATCTAAATAATCTCTAAAAAACAATTATCCACGCATAGCTCCGTAAGGATATAAGAACTAACCATATTAATTTATATAAAAAAATCTTTTTAGAAATATAATGATAATTATCTCAAAACAGTTCAAACAAAATGTACAAAATAATATTTGTTCTCGGAAGGATATAGAGATTACAAACAACAAATTAAGCTTCCTTTTTTAAATCTGTAATGCTTTTCATTAATAATTTATATATACAAATACAACCTATGGAACAATTCAATATTCTCAAGCATATTTATATTTCTTATGATTTAACATAACTCTAATTTTTTATATTCTTTCCCGATTTGAGAATATTACACAAAAAAATTTATTATAACATTAGATTTTAAGTATTTATAAATTTGAGCAGAAATGTAGTTTTTTAAATCTGTAATTCAAGATTTATTAATAATTTCTTTAATTATAAAAAATACAATCATATCTTGTGCAATATTTTTTATTCAAAATAAAAGTAATTGAAACTATCCATTTATATGATTACACTTTGTTTAGATCTTAATTCACAATCTTCGATAAAGATTTGATGGTAAAAAAAGGAAAAGAAACTAACCAAATTAGAACAAAAAGGATAATGCCAACACAAAATCCGAAAGATTTGATTACAATTTCTAGCTAGAGATTTGTTTAGATGTTAAGCTCGATCACTCACCATAAAAAGAAACCAAATCATCGTCAAATCATGTTAACTAACCAAATCTAAACTTAAAAAAATATCTTGAATATTGCCTCGGTTCTAAATATTAGGAGGTTAATTTTTCTTCTTTTAATTTTCTTTTGTTTTCTTTCTACCATCTTCATCTTCATCTTCCTTAATCCTAAATTCATATCCATATTGTCTCTTTTGAATTTTTTTGTTGATATTATCCTATTTCTTCTTATTTGCTCTGTTTAACGATACTAATGGTCGAAAGTCTATCATGATTTGATGGTTCTTTCTTTGTTATATAGCAAAAATTTGATAAAGAAGAACGTCGATTTCTCGGAGTTTATGAACTGCTTTTCCATTGGTGGGCATATACCTTCATTGATTTCCAAATTCTCTATCTATAAGCACTTTAAAAGATGGAGAGCCTCAAGTATGTGATGGGTTTCGTGAATTATGTCTCTCCCATGGAGGACGTTTGAAACATACCGCCATTGATGTTATGTGAATGGTGATTTTGATGATATATAAATTGTGGGTTTAACGATCTATAAAAGTTGGTATATTAATATATATCTAGATTTACATGATGTAATATTTATAAGTATATTTAAAAATGAGGTGTAAAATATAGTATGACATGACATGGAAATAAGATGACGTGGCATATGACATGTAAAACACTATATGACATGGCTTAATCAAATAATGACATGTGACAAAATCCTAAGTGGAACAATCTGGGATCGCCATGTGGATCAATCCTAAATGGCGCAATGAGAAGACTCTAATCCTTAGCGGTTTTAAATATATATAATAGATTGGAATTTGGAGGGGATGACTACATGGAAATGGAAGTGGGCCTCGTCTTCATTGTGAATTGGGAAAAGTGGGACCGAGACTCCTAGTGCTAGTCGAAAGCTGATGAAAAATTAATTAATGAGGGAGTAGTAATTAGCATGAAGAATTTAGTCCACCGTGGACATGGATTAGAGGAGGGGTTTGACTAAGAGTTTGGTCAGGTCAATGAGGACTTTTACTATCTGGGTTAAGTCAGGTTGAGTTCCAGGTTTGATTCGGGTTTTGATGTGGGAATTGAGACTCAGGAGTGATTCTTGTTGATTCTCTAGGAAGGCCTCTTGGACTCGTCGTTTATAAGGTAAGTCGATTTTCGACTTGCTCAGTTTATTCTAGCTCGTTAGGTTGCGCGCTGTGATTGTAGGATTGGTTTTGGGAACTAGTCTCGATCGGTCTTTTCAAATGTTTTAATTTTAATAATGTGTGCTTTGTGTGAAAGTATTTCTATACGGTATGAATTTGAGTACAAGTGTTTTGATTGTGATATAACTATGCCTTGTTGAGTATGTGTGTTGCTTGTAAGTGGTTCTCGATGATTAAGGAAAAGCCGGATGCAATGATAGGAGAAGGGTTGCATTGACCGGCAGACGTACAATGATGGAGGCAGGGTTGTATCGTCAGACCGAGTGTAATGGAGGGTGAAGGGTTGCACTAACGGTCAAGAGTGCAATGAGAGTGAAGGGTTGCAGCTCCGCCTCACTAGGACAGTGAGTGGTGGTATATGTTTGTGTGAGTATGGGCGTGTAAGTGAAGAAGAGTATGTCGTTGTGTGGAGATGGTCTTGTGTGAAAGAAGGATGGTGTGTGTGTGAATGCGATGATCTGTGAAGGTATGAGTAAGTATGGTGCGTAAGTGAAAATGTGTGACTCTGTGATTGTGTGCGTAAGAGGACTTGTAATTGTGATTATGCTAGTGAATTGTATGTGTGTGACTGACTGAACCTAGGACTGGATTTAGAGTTATGCGTGTGATTTCGGACTTTTGTTTGCTGACCTTAGAATCAAAAACTGTTTTGAAACGTCCTGTGGTTACTGTGCTTAGTCTAGCTTGTTAGGGTAGCAGCTGACCCTTCGGGGACACTATTTTTTTCAGTTCAGGTAATTTCAAGCTGTCACGATCGAGCCTAGGCGAAGTGGTGGGCAGAGCGACAGCGCGTGTCACAGTGGTTAGATTTCGAGGTTGTTCTTTAGCTAGTTCTTCCTGTTTGTTTCTGATATGGTTAAATGAGCATGAATTGGATAGGTTGTTGGATTTGGAATTGTTGTTAGTCGAGTTGTTGTTAGAAGTTGTTTTGGTGTTGTTCTTGGGATTCAATTTATATTGTCTTGAGTTGTAAACTATAAAATGTAATTCTTTTCTTGTACGAGTTGGATGTTTTCTTGTTTTCTCGCCGTGCCCGCGTTGCAAGATCCAGTTGTTCAATTGTCAAACTAGATTGGTAGTGCCTCGTGAGGCCTACGACCGAGTAACGCCTTGTCAGAAAGACTGGGTGTTACATTTGGGTTATAAGCTTTAATAGATTTGACAGATAAATTGGTCAATTCTTAACCTAAATATTCTTTTCTGCCAACTTTTTAGCTTTCTCGCTATATGGTTATTTATTTATTAGCTCAGTATGTTTGGTGAAGAAGAGAGCAACAGTTTGGTTTTGTTGCGTTGTCGTGCCTGTTATAAGGCTCTCCGTTTGTCTCCCAAGATTTAAGCAATGGAAAAGTAATTACAATAGCTGCGTTGGGATATTCATATATGTTGTTGGAAATCCATCATATCAAAGATTCCTATTTATATTGTTGTTGGAGAAATACACAGTGGTGATACTCATATGGCTCATTTGCAGTCTCGCTATCCTATTTTGATGAACAAGGTACAAATTGATTTCCATATATGAAAAAATGATCATGTATCTCAAAGAGCTGAAGCCTTTGAGATGAAATTGGGAAAATTGATTTTTGATGAAAAAGTAAATGATTTCACATTGATTATTGATGAAAAATGAAATGCAGGAAAAGTTCGCGTCAGCCAAAGAGCTTAAGCCTTTCATCAAGCATGCATCTCAAATTGTTGCACTTGACTACACTGTTTCAGTTGAAAGTGCTTTTTCCATTCCTACATATTTTGGAAACATGGCAAGTTGAAGGTCATCGTCAATATCTTGGGCATAGAAAAACAATTACCCCTGACAGGTTAATATCTTTTTCTTTCTTTCAAGTTGTTATTAATAGGATTGCATTTAAAAATAGAGTGGAATTTATATATGTTACTGATGTTTTCCTCTTTTCCAGGAAAGCTTTCATTCACCTGATTGACAAGCTCGAAAAGAAATCAAATAAGGAAGGGATGCAATTATTAAACCGCATAGTCGAACTCCATCGCAGGCGGTAAATGTATGGTTGTGTTAAGAACAAAAAACCGTAACTGCAGCCTCATGGGTGGTAAGTTGTTGGACTCGACCTCATATCTCAAATGAAATATGTATATAAATCGGTACTTGTAAATCAATACTTTTTTTTTATGAAACAGGGCGTGGGTTCAGCAATTAACGAGCTCAACGACTCAACGATGTATTAGTAATGACTATAGAGGTACGAAGCATTGCCAATTCAGTACATGTGTCAAACCCAGAAGTTGGAAGTGGTAGATTCAACATCGAGAGCACTGTCGTTAGGATAGCTGCTATTAGTAACAAAAAAGTCTGAAGATGTAGAATCGTATTGTAAGCACTTATCAATATGCTATCTTATTGGATGTCGATCTTCATTCATTTTGACATGCTTCTGTACCAATTATTCATTAAGCAACCATAGCCAACCGTCGAATTTAACATGTGAGGAGAAATCCTAAACAATTATCCATATTGGTACGTGAAGATCCAAGCCCAATAACAAAACTGATGAACTACATACAAATATTTACTAGGCAGTAGAAGCCTATTACACACTCATTTTCCTTCAACGTTATCTTTTGGAATAAGCTACAAACACTTCACTAACTAATGGAGTATAGTTCTATAGAGCTAATTAAATTCAAATTCAAAATACTCCCCGTGCGAAGCATGGGGAACTTGTCTAGTAAGATGAAAAGGGAGACTAATAAAGTATGAATACAACATTTTTGTAAAGGATTGAATAATATCCAAAGTTTAAAAGTATTACGTATAATTACAACAGTTTTAGATGTTTTTAATCTATACATATATTTGGGTAGTTTGAAAGAAGAATATATTGAAATTAAACATCAAATTTGTTTTTTAAATTGTGTAGAAGTTGGTTTTATATGGCTTCATTTTGATTTAGGATTGTGGTTTTAACTTTGGATTAGGCAAGTCAACAACTGCTTCATGATAAGCTATGACCGTCATTGCTAAGAGGTTGTAATCTCACAAGCAAAGGAAATCGAGTAATGTGACAAGTGTAGATCTTATAGAATATTAAAATCCAATCCAGACCGTTTGATCAGATCGGACCATAAAATCGGACCTTTTGATTGCATGAAATGCAACACTCTATCCTTTTGATAAAACATTAATCAACTCTAGACTTCACAAGACATTACGAAGTTAATTTAAGAGCACACTCGGACCTTACAATTTGGACACGATAAGATAACATAGAAAAACATCTCTCATATTACAATACTAGAGTTCAGATGAAACTTAACAATTGCTGCATTGAGTTACAATACTAGCAAATGTTTACTAATCTGTACATATGTTTAGGTGATTTGGAAGAAGATTAACTTAAATTTGATTATGAAAGTTGTTTCCCTAATCTATACATATATTTTGTTATTTGGCATGCTACAGTATGAAAAATGGAAAAAGTAAATAACCTCACATCACTATACTAATTACTTTGCAATTCCGATCCGTCGAGACTCTACCACGACATATATTATGGTTACCTGGAGTGAAAATAGTTCCCCAAAGGATATCTCTCAGTCCCCCAGATTCCCTAAAAGACCTTTGGATAGGAGACGAAGACATGTGAATCTGTAGTCCCCTTATTCTCGAAGAATATGTCGATCAAAGTATCGAGCAACACTTAAAGTCTATTACTAACCGGATTATGAAATCCCAAGGTGATGCACTCCTGCCCGCATCTGTGCCTTGACGAGCCCGAGTCGAGTACGTCTTTGGCGGCCATCTTGAAGTATTTCCGGTCCCTTCGACAGTCGATCTCTTGGTGTATTTTGCACGTCAAGTTAGGCGTATTTTACGCTCCAAGAAAGAGTCCACAACAACCGAGCATCCACATGCCTTGGGCCCCAAGGTCACGCATGTGTCTAGCCCGTCTCTATGGACCTTGGACGCAAAGGCCCATTGTTGGATTCAGATCCCTTCCCATACGTTGTAGCCCAAGTCGTCCAACGGCATGCCCAACTGTTGGGACGATATTAAGGACGCCAGTCTCTAATATCTGACTAATAATCAAAGTCCCTAGTTTTGATAATGACAAACTCAATGCTATCTAATGTGTGTCCAAGTGTTTATCTCAGGATAAGTCCCAGGGACGCCAATGAATGAAAAGGACACAAGTGCATAAGAGTCCCTAAGCAATAGGGACGCACTCCATCAGAAGATCCAAAGTTGAACAAGAATGGAGTCCCTACGATATTAGGACGAAGTCCTCATCGAGAAGGGACGCGTGCCAAAATTGTGAAGAAGTTCAAATTCAAACAAGGCCGCCCCAACATGATTACATCATCAGCGGCCGTATTCCTCAGATGGAAGCTTCATATGTCTGGGCACGTGTGCATACTTCCAAAGAAGTCGCTATCCAAAAGATGGTCCCCTGAAAACGTGGAGGCTTCCCAAGCAACGAAAGAGTTGACTTCCTCAAGATACAAATCACACCGTTGAAAGGAAGCGACAATATCTGCAACGATCTCTGAGGACGCCCAAGGATAAAAGGGTCCTAGGAAAGGAACCCTCTTACCATCACTATAAATACCCCCAGGGTCATTCATAATGATGTGAATTCTCACGAGCTCTCTCCCGAAGCATTCATGAACTCAATAATGAAGATCAAGAAGATCAAGTGAGCTTGAACCGGAAGAAGAAGTCCACCAAACAATCTCAAACAAATCACAATGATAGAAAGGAAGGTTGTCTCTCACGAAGCTAGTGTGAGGGACGTTAGGTTTAGCATCCTTATAGGAAGAGTGTTAGGTTACAGTGTTAGGCTTAAAGGAGCATTTACTAGTGAGCCTAAGGACGGACTCTTAGACTCAGAGAATTGTAAGAGCACGCCTAGTACTCTGTAAGGACTCCATCTAAATAAGATAAGGATGGCTATTCGAAAATCCTCCTCAGAGGTAGAGGTTTACCCATAAGACTAGCTACTTGGTCTTGGTGGGGCTCCTCTATAAATCATTAAGTCCTTATCTTATATGTTTTGCCTGCTTAAGTTTCTTACATTTCCACTACCAAGGGACTCCTCCTAAGGACATCCCTATCTTGACTACTAATCTTAACGATCCAACAATTGGTATTAGAGTAGGCGCTCTAGATCTTTTAGTAGTTGTAGGTAATCATGGACATGGAACCGATAGGAATCAGTATTGCCATGCCTCCTCGCCCTACTTATGGGAACTATAATTGCTGGAAATATAGAATGGAAAACTTCGTTCGAAGTCAGAACTACCAGTGCTGGAAAGTCATCGGGGATGGCGACCTTTAAGTTCCTGTTGCAAAGAAGGATAAAGAAGAGGACTGGGGTCCCAAGGAATTCAAGCTAATGGAGACCAACACAAAGGCCATTTGCTTCTTGCAAAACGCCTTGTGCGAAAGGGACGCCACTCGCATCAACAATCTAAAAACTGCCAAAGAACAATGGGGCGCCTTAGAAAAGTTTCATGTTGGTACGGCAAACATGTAGGAAGATACTCAAATGATGGCTAAGAGAGATTTCTTCTGCTTCAAAATGCTTCAAGACGAGTCTATTACTGATTACACCTTCCGTTTTTAGAATTTTATAACCAAGTTGAAGAACTTGGGAGTCACTGAGACCGAAATCATACAAAGGATGAAAATCCATGTGTTGATTGACGGTTTGGCTGGAGATTGGAACTTCGATAGGACTACCTTCAAAGAGAATCCAACCAACAAGGGTCTATCGATGGTAGAGATCTATGGGAAGCTGATGAGCTATGAGTCTAGATGGGCCCAAGATAAGAACGACTTAGAGCAAAAGGGAATTGCTCTAAGGTTGGAAGCTAAGACTAAGGAGCACAATGACATACTCTTGCTCCAAGCCATCTTGAACAAAAACAATGAGAATGAAGCTGAAAGTCCTGAGGATGAGGAGCTAGCTCTCATGCACAAGACCCTTCGTGCCTGGCTGAAGAAAGGGAAAACCAAAAAGGGTTTCCCCTCCAAAGGGAAGATTTTAAGCCCTACAGAGCAGGAAATGAAGGACTTGACCTGTTACAAGTGCAATAAGAAAGGTCATTTCGCTAAGAATTGCTACACTAGAAAAGAGTTAAAGAAGCATGCACACTTGAGTGTCAAAGGACGCCACACTCAAGGACGCCCTTAATAGAGTGAAGGATGTCCCTTGTAAGACTAACGATCCAACAGAAGAGCTACACTTGAGCGTCCTTTGATATAATTTAGCATGTAGAAAATTTTCAAGTGCTTCCTAACTTATTCTTATACTAGCGTCCTTCGGAATTGGCCGAAATGCCCCCTAAACACATGCTTTCTATGATAACTTAAAGAAGAACGCATCTTTACAGAACTATACTTCCCCCTTTTGGCATCATCGAAAAGGAAAAAAAGTGTTAGTTCATGTTAGCACAAAGTCATAATTACAGCTAAGGACGCTTAGACAAAGAAATATGCAAATGCAAAGAACGTCATTCATAAAACGAGAAGTAATTAAGAGTACGTTATTATAGACATTCACCAATGTGTCAAAAGAGTGTTCAGAGCAAAACACAAAAGATGAAATTTTTCAGGAAATGAAAGGGGAGGAGTGATCATTTGGGACGCTTGCCAAGAGCCTTGAGGACTTGAGAAGATAACTCCTTGGAGCGTCCCATGAGCTCATTGTTGCGGTGTAGAGTTTCGTGTATGTTTTGGATGAGATCTATCATGATGCATTGGTTGTCGATCATCATCCCAAACAGCGCCTTCGAAGAGTATTCCTCCGCAACATTTAGAGCGTCCTTGAATCTTTCTTCTTCTTCTTCTTGATGTTGCTGCTCTAGTGGCGTCCCTACCACTTGTTGATTTTCAGCGTTTTCTCGAGTAGCGGCCTCAACAGCGGCCTTTTCCTTGGCTTCCCTTTCTTACTGCTTTCTCATTGAGGGGAGCTTCTCGTTGTAGCACATCTTGACAATCAGCCTAATGTCCCAATGAATTCCAAACTGCTTTTCTTATACACCCTGTTGCACCATCACTTTCTTCACAAGCTCAAGGTAGGGAAGAGAGTGTCTTTTGCTGGTGCACTTTCCCATATGTTCAAGTATAACCCTGGCGAGGTTGATCGGTTGCTTCTTCAAAAAGGTGGCCAAGAGACTACTATCAGTGATCTGAACAATGGAATTCTTTTCTTGACGGGGCACGACCATCCTTACTATGAAGTGGTGAGCAAGGACTCCAATATTAGAGAGGACGTGCGCCACCCGATCTTTAGCAGGCTGTTTCCCTTAGAAGATATGATCGAAGATAGCTTCCGGATCGAAACGGCCAAAGTTCTTGTTGGGGACGTCGTGTAAGGCATCAGAGTGAAGGACGCATCTATGTAAGGCATCCGAGCGTGCTCCATCCACGTGCTTTAGGACACAAGATGCTTAGAAGAATAAATATTCTAGCCTATGTTTCTATCTTGTTTTAATTAGCTTATTATTTTTTCAATTCCTCTCTTTTTATTTAATTTATTTGTATAGCCAATCGTTTTAGGATGTCTTTTCCATTCTTCTATTTAAATTCTTCCTTGTAATCATTTATTCTACTTCATGATTTTATGAATAAACCCTTGATTGTTAAGTTGAGTTCTTTATCTTTCTTTTGGGTTTCCGTATCCTCTTATTCGAGCCAAATTTCACCCCTTTTATCACGTTGGCCTAGCCCTAGCATAGCCATCACATTGGATGTTGCTTATCCTTCTGCAAAATAAGAAATTTTTTCATCCTTTTTCTAACATAAAAATACTTTTTCTTTTTCTTAGTTTGTTAAGAAATCTCTATAATTTATGCATTGTGGATGCTCTAATAATCCACTGGATTTAAAGCCTTGGAATATGGAAGGGTGTCGAATGCAAAGGGTTGAACTAAGAGAACGGGTGCAATTATTGGGCGGTCATTAATCGGTCACTGAATACTCTCAATTAACATCTTCTGACCTTCAATTAACCTATACTTTGTTATGAACCCCCTAGTTTCCTTGAGGTGAGACATATGTAAATCTTTTGGTAAGAGCTCTTTGAGCCCTTGGATCTTCCCTGCCCTTGGACTGGGGCATCATCCCCTCACCCTAAATTTTCTTGACCAAAAATACTTCTAGGCTATGAACCACCAAAAGTGTTCCTTTCAAGCCGGCAAAGACCATGCTCTGGTTCTCTCTCCCTCCCCCCTCCCCACCCTCTCTCAATTGTTCGCTTTGTTCTTCTAATTTTCTCATCGGTTTAATTTGATGAACGCATTTATTAGGTTTTGTGTAGTTATAGGTTGTTGACTCGGCTAAAGTCGTCGTGTCAAGATCAAAGATAAATAACCAAAATTACAAACTATTATAGTAAGTAAGTAAGGGGTCGAACCCAAGAAAACTGAGACTTCTAGTATTAATATATTTATCAACTAAAGATATGGGGGGAAATCAAAGAGAGATCTAAACTAAACTAAACTAAGAAAACAAATAATCAATTAAACAAATCAAATAAGAAAACAAGTTCATTCAAAAGATCCACTCTGAAATAATCACTCGATCATAGATTCATCCATTTATTTCATTCAAACTTATGGTTAATTCCTATCCTGATCATTAACAATCGAAAGTCCACGATCCAAGCAAATCTATAACCCTAGGCAAGGACGCTTAACCTAGAATTAACATAGAGAACAAGGATATGCAGGATACATGCAAAAGCAATCAAGCAACGAGTCAATTGCAAAAGCATACTGTTAGAGCCAGAAATCTACCAAGCAAGATTGGAGACCCCATGGCCTAGATCAGGCCTGAACAAAGTAAAGAATGAAGAATTTGTGGAAAAACGTATGTATTTTGTATTGTTTGATTGTGTATGATCATGTGTGAATGTGTATGTCGTGTACATGTGGTGATTTCGTAATCTGTACAATGCATGACCCTCCCCTTGTATATATAGGGGATGCCTAGAAGATAGAGTGTTTACAAGATAGAATACTAACTAGATAGATACGCATCTACTAGATAGAATTTCCCTAGATATGATATAATTATGTTTACATAAGATAGAGGGAATCCTTATTGGATATATTTGTTGTCTATCTTATATCTTGGCGGGCAAATATGCTGATTCCATAGCTCATCACTCGGACTGTGTTTTAGAACATCGTTGTTGGGCTTCGTGCACTTCCTGCAAGCCGCGCTAGTGTGCTCTGTGGGCTTTTAGGCCAGGGCCCAACAATACCCCCGGATCGGGTTGTAAATCTAGACCCACTATGGAGTTGGAAGCCGATTCGTAATGTGTCGTTGAAGTCTTTGCTGTCTTAAAACCTTGTTGACTTGTCCAGAACCATCGTCAAAGAGGATTCTAGAGTTGAACACTCATGGTAGACGTTTAAGAAACTGAAGAATATGTCTCAGCGTGAAAGCTTATGTCTTAAAAACTATGTTCAGAAGTGATTCTTATGGTGGCAAAACTGGTTGGCCTTGCTTGTCTGCACCGGAAGTCAGCTAGCGAGTATTTGATGAGTTGCACTGCGCTTGAGAAGTGAAGCTGTTAGAAGCTGTGAAGGTGACCTAGTGCTTGGTCATTGTGGTGGCCGTTGTGGTTGCTTAATATTTTGACGAAGCCTTGCCTTGAGAATCTTGAGGTTACGCTGATGGGAAGAACAACTCTGCTATGTATCTCTACCCCAGTACCCCAGTACTAGGAGCTTTCATAAGACTTGTCTGTTGCAAACGTACCCCAGACGAAATAGAAAATATAGTGTCGTGTGAGACCTTCCAGAATGTTCTCGCACCCCTGTCTTAGGTCAGAGATGATCGGCCAAATTGTGATCATGATTGGTGTACTTCACTGAATTCCAGTTTGTTGATCCAGAAACGCTCACGAGCAGTTGCAGATCTCTGGACTCAAGTACCCCTGTGCTGTTATTGTTTCGCGTGTTAGAACACTGGTCCTGAATCGACCCCGTGGTGTGTTGCATCTTTAAGCTGAGAAGTTTTGTTGTAGCAGTGTTGTGACGTCTTCACCTTGTAAGAGTTTTTGCATACCCTTGTCTGGGTTCGCGTTCTTGATACGAGATCCAGAAGTGTAAGCCTTCTGCTTGATGAAACTCTTTGCGTAACTTTGTTTATGTTCTCCTTTGCTAGTACTTGTTTCTGTCTATTGATGACTCCAGCTTGTTGATGTTGATGAGGCACTGTCTAGTGTGATACTAGTACCATATCTCGTGTTGTGGTGTGATGCTTCCATACCCCATGTATCTTGGATTCCATGTCTTACCGTGTCGGCCCTTTGTATGGCCAGTTATGCTTCGATGCGTATGTGTGTTTTGTAACACTCAATAAGTACTTTATGGTCTTGGAGTCATAGCGTATAGGCTTAGACTAGAGGTGACCATCGATGTGTCGCCGAGGGCATCTCCATGGCGCTTGTCTAACTAACCGGAAACTTGATAGATGTCAAAATCCATCGTCTCGGATAAGTAAGCATACTGAGTCCAGCTACTCGGGAAAGATGTATTCTAGATACTGTATCTAGAAGTGACCATTCGGTCTTGTTCTACTGTATCGTCTTCTAATTGTATGGAGCGAGTCGATGTCTTAGTAATGAGAAGGTCAATCAGTATTACGATCACCTCTCAATAATATAGGCGAGCCATGTCTAATGGTTCCTATTCCGAAGTAGGGAGGTGTATTTCTAGAGTCTGTATCTAGAAACGACTGCTTCGCTTTTGTCTTTTGTTGAACGGTACACTCGCTCTTCGATGGCAGGGCATGGGTCGATTCATGTTTCGAAAGTGTTTTTGTAAGTTTGGTCCAGGATTGTACCCCAGGCGTAAGTGTGATGCGGCGTCCCGCAATAGTGGTTACTCGATGTGAGTATTCTCTAGAGCTTTGTCAGTACGTAAATCGTACCAGGGGGAACTGCCTGGTTAGATGTTCTTGCGACCGTACCAGGGGGAACTGCCTGGCAGGGTACTATTTGTAATCATACTAAAGGGAACTGTCTAGTAATATGTGTTTGTAACCGCTCCAGGGGGACTGCCTGGTAGGGAGTCTTCGTACCCGACTTACGTGATCATGGCGGTTTTTGGGATAGGTATGTGTTCTAGATATCGTGTCTAGAAAAGGATAGTCGATCTCTAGAGATTGTATCTAGAGACTTTCGTGTGTGTTTTCTCGAGCGGTGCATTCATTTGTGACAGAGTCATTAAAGAAATTTTAGTGCGTCTCAGCGGTCGTTTTGTCGTGATATCACTGAACAAGCTTGTTTGTACGATGTGCTAATGTTAGCTCGAGATGGCAACTGTTGATAGGTTGTCTAGGTTGTACAACCGTGTTGTTCTTGCAATCGTACTAGGGGGAACTGCCTGGTTTGATATTTTATTCTGTAACGTACCAGGGGGACTGCCTGGTAGGGTATGTCTTGTAACCGTTCCAGGGAGACTGCCTAGTAGGATAATTTGTAACCGTTCCAGGGGGACTGCCTGGTAGGATATCTTGTGTAGCTTTCCTATGGATTAATCTGTGTACGTTGTGTGTGTTTTATAACCGTTTCAGGGGGCACTGCCTGGTAGGAAATTTCTTAACCGTTCCAGGGGGAACTGCCTGGTAGGATATGTTTTGTAACCGTACTAGGGGAAACCTCCTAGTAAGGTAGGATTCGTACCAGGTGAAACCTCCTAGTAGAGCGAGAGTCGTCCTAGGGGAAACCTCCTGGGAGAATGTAAGTCGTATCAGGGGAAACCTCTTGGGAGAATGAGAGTTGTCCTAGGGGAAACCTCCTGGTAGAATGTGTTTGTATCCGTTCCAAGGGGACTGTCTGGTAGGATATGTTTGTAACCGTTCCAGAGGGACTTCTTGGTAGGATAATTTGTAACCGTTCCAGGGGGACTGTCTGGTAGGATATGTTTGCGCAATAACGTTGTAACCCGTTACTAGTCTGATCAGGACTACTGGGTAGGTATCCTAGGAGGGAAGACTTTGTGTCGTCTTGGCTTTTGCACGACACTGTCCATGCTAAGTTTGCAAACAATCTTTAAGTGTAGTCATATATGTAATATGCTAAAAGAATTGCAAAGGAAGGAAAGAACAATAGTGTTTCAACTAATGTTAAATGCTAGAACTGTTATCTAGAATGCAGAGCTGGGTATATAGTGTACCACTTTCTCGTGAACTTTGAAGTTTTGTGGATAACCGGTGCCTGGTGCTGGCACGAGTCTTTCTTGTGTAGTCGATGTGTAAGTATTCCACCTGTAATGCTTGGAAATCATATGAGCATTAGCATGGATTGCCCTTAAGGCGTTATCAGAGAACAACGTAGCCATGAGTATGGAAGTCAATGTTCAAAAATATAAGCACTAGCAACTGAGTACTAGATAGGGTAGCCAGTTTCAGAGTCTAGATACTAGATAATTTGTCAATAACAATGGATGGAGAGTATACACATTCCGGATCAGATCCAGAAAAAAAGAGGAAATTGACATGAGAGTCGAAAAGTGTTGGTTAAGCATGCTTCCCTGAGTATTGGAGACGTGGAACTCCTGCTAGGTCATCTAGGTATTGCATAACCTGAGAGCACGGATCCTTTGTTGTCATAAAAGGTCGTGAACTTCCGTATGTGAGGTTCCTGTCACTTTCTTGGGCATAAGAGTGAATGTAAATCATTAGTCTAGGATGAGTCTATAATATCCTCAAAAACATACATCAATTAATCGTGTTCCAATCAAACGATTTATCATCTAGGTTAATATGGTTTCTCAATGCGTCTAGCAATTGAAACTAGAGAGCAATAAATATGTATGAGCGTAAAAGATCGATGCTTATAAGAAAAGAAAGAGAGATGATCTTTTAGCAAAAATAAAAGCATGGAATGAATTGTGAGATAAAGGAACGAGGAAACCAGTATGTGAAGGGCTGGAATGTGATCTTGACTCCAGAACGGTCGTCTGGGTCGATTCGCAATGGTTGTGTCCGGGCTGGTTCCGCGTTGTATTTCTCCAAGGTATGGCGTCGAAGCCGCTACGCCTCTTGATGTTTTTTCGCCACCCCCAAGGTTCGGCCTTGAAGATATCTGGATGGTTCCTAGGCCTCTCCCTCATGAGGTGTTCTCGGTGTCACAGAATTCTAGAGCGTATCTAGGACTCCGACTGCGTCTAGGAACTCTGGCCAGAAATTACGATTGCGTTTGGAAACTCCGATTTCGCCTAGGATCTTGATCATGTCCTGGATCCCTGATTGGTTGTCTCCGGTGTGGAAGAGTTTGATGTACCTTTGATTTCTTCTGGAGAATCTCTGGATGGCGTCGGTGACTAGCCACCTTGTATGCCCCGAGCTTTCTCCTATTGTTCCTTGTGCTGGGTGTTTCCAGCATTGTTTTAATGCATGTCAACTGGATCACAAGTTGCTTGCTTTCCTTCAGAATTGCTTTCTTCGTCTTCCATCCAGACGTCGTGCGATCTGAGCAGTTCGTCACTCCGGTAGGCCGGTCTGGCGGCGCAACCCGGAATCGCCTTCTGGTTGAGAGTCGTTGGATCGTGTAGAAACGAGTATATGATGTCGATTGTATCGAAAGTTTGTTGCTTTCGTTCGGAATTACTTCATTCTCAGCCCCACGGTGGGCGCCAAATTGTTAGAGCCAGAAATCTTCCAAGCAAGATTGGATACCCCTTGGCCTAGATCGGGCCTGAACAAAGTAAAGAACGAAAGAATTTGTGGAAAAACGTATGCATTTTGTATTGTTTGATCGTGTATGATCATGTGTGAACGTGTATGTCGTGTACATGTGGTGATTTCGTAATCTGTACAATGCATGACCCTCCCCTTGTATATATAGGGGATGCCTAGAAGATAGAGTGTTTACAAGATAGAATACTAACTAGATAGATACGCATCTACTAGATAGAATTTCCCTAGATATGATATAATTTCGTTTACATAAGATAGAGGGAATCCTTATTGGATATAATTGTCGTCTATCTTATATCTTGGCGGGCAAATATGCTGATTCCATAGCTCATCACTCGGACTGTGTTTTAGAACATCGCTGCTGGGCTTCGTGCACTTCCTACAGGCCGCGCTAGTGTGCTCTGTGGGCTTTTAGGCTAGGGCCCAACACATACAATCAATTCTCTTCTTAATCCTTGTTGTATAGGCAACCGGTCAAGGTTAAGTTGTTTTCACAGAACAGGTTTGTCCACGGTCCAAACCCAATGCAACAGTAGAAAATCAATCAATTCAATAGGTTAGCTACTCCAAGAGAAACAATCAAAATTCATAAGATGAAGCACAAGATAATTGATATTAACCAAAGGATAGAAATCAATTACCAAAACCTCACGAGTTCATACATCAGAGCTTCTCCCTTGAACAAACTCTAGGAGACTAGCTCTCCATAAATGAGAAATTTAAACTAAAAGAAAAGAATTAATTTGATATGAATTAAATCTTAGGTAGAAGGTAGAAGGTACTCAAAACCTAAGACAAGGCTCCTCTTATATAGACTCAGGGAACATGCTCCCTGAACTAAATAAGGATAGAGGAAAGATATGAAAAAGGAAAGAAGATAGAAAATCTCGCTTTGCTCGATCTGCCTCGAAACCGCTGGCACGCTAGGCAAACCGCACCCGCTCTAGGAAACGGAAGATAGAACAGGTGATCTCTAGGCAGCCACCGCTGGCGCGCCGGGTCCACCGCGGTCGCGATACTGTTCACTAGTAGCACTTTGGAGGTTGTTTTGACCTTCTTCAACTTGGAGTCTGACTTCAGTGTAATAAGATGAATTGAAGCTCTTCGAGTTATCTTTACAATGACACCAAAGTTAGCCCAATCCGACCACTGTAGCTCCAGATATAGTCATTCCAAGCAAGAGGTGTTGGGTACACAACTCAAAACATCTTCAAAACTCTTGAAACTTGAATCCTTGTGTCTTCGGCCTAGATATTACAATTACACACAAAGTCTAACCTAGAACACTCCATATAGCCCTAAAATAGAAGAGTTAACACATACTAATGAGAGCATATCAGTTGTTTATCTTCTTTTGATTAGGAGTCTTCGTTTCTAGGTCTTCCATGGCGAAGAAAAGGAAATCCGACACCGATGGGCTTGAAGAGATCGATCGGACCATGTACACGACCTTCTGCAGCGCCGCCAGAGTTGCGTTGTTTGGTCTTAGGGTTTGAGGTCGAAGAAGGGGGACCAAATTGAATAGCACATTCTTTTAATTGATTCGGATTGCGTTTGTGTGGTCTTAGGGTTTGAAATAACTGAACCAACGAGTTGGAATTGAGATGGCGTTTCCTCCCCCGATCTTCTCGCCTTTCTTGAATCCACAATAAGCACTTTAACTCTCCTCATCCAATTTCGTATTATGTATATACGATTGATAAAAAGAATCCATTTTGATGTTCAAATATGGAGGAAAATTGGCTTCTCGCTGCTCATGTACCATGGAGGTAATAAAATAAAGATAATCAGTTTCCTCCTGACTTCTGATTATTATTTTTTAAATCTGTTTTATAGGCCATAGTTCCAATTAAAAATGTTAATTTTGATGTTTCAGATTTCTTCTTTTTATACTTTGCCAAGAGGGCACACATGAAAATTGTTAAGGTGCATATCTGACTCAATTAGAATTGTAAATTGCTTGGAAAAAATTATGTGTTTTTCTACACTTTGGTGCTTGTTATTTGTATAGAGTTTCATAGATAATCCTTTTTTTCAGGTTCTTCACGTGGAGGTCGATCCTTACACTTTGATTTGATTACATGTTTGCGTCTCCGGTTTTCCTTGGGATGATGGTTTGCCTTGTTCATTCTCTTATGGCTTGTACATACACCACACAGATTCCTATAGTCAAGGTGGCATGAAGGTCCAATCATGGCTTCCTTCTCTTTCTTACTGTTAGGTTGGGTAAATTCCCCCTGCCGGATTGCCTTGCCATTCATCACAATATAAGGTATTACAAGGATATCATTACATGGAAAGTATAACATAGAATCATCTAAATATGCACACTATCCTAATATACAATATCCTTGCTAACATCCCCCCGCAGTCGCAACGGGGAGAGATCGAACCGTAAGACTGGATCGAAAGTCAAGAAACAATTGACGTGGCAAACCCTTTGTAAATATGTCCGCATATTGAAATGAAGACGGGACATGGAGGACTCGAATCAACCCAAGTGCCACCTTCTCACGGACAAAATGTATGTCAAGCTCCACATGTTTTGTACGTTGGTGAAGAACCGGATTGCCGGCAAGGTAGGCGGCGGAGACATTGTCGGTGTAGACTATGGACGCCTTGGACAGAGGACAATGAAGCTCCAAGAGTAAGTTGCGAAGAAACGCACACTCGGCCACTACATTTGCAACACCGCGGTATTCGGCTTCGGCACTAGAGCGAGACACCGTGGCTTGTCGCTTGGAAGACCATGAGATTAAAGTGTCATTTAGGAACACACAATAACCCGAGGTCGAGCGACGAGTATCCGGACAACCACCCCAATCGGCGTCGGTGTAGGCCACCAACTTTGGAAGAGCTGACGACGGAGTGATGGTGATGCCGAGAGCGGCCGTACCCTTAATGTACCGAACCACACGTTTGAGTGCTGGAAAATGTGGCTCCCTAGGTGCATGCATGAAGAGGCACAATTGTTGAACTGCATAACTAATGTCCGGTCGAGAGAAAGTCAAGTATTGGAGAGCGCCCGCAAGACTCCGATAAAGAGTCGGATTAGACATGAGTGCCCCAGCCGATGCACTAAGTTTGGAGGATGTGTCAACTGGAGTGGCGGCGGGCTTGCACGAGGACATGCCGGCGCGTTCAACGATGTCAAGAGCATACGTCTCTTGGGACAAAAACAGCCCGGAAGAAGACCGTCGAGCCTTGATTCCCAAGAAGAAATGAAGAGAACCGAGGTCCGTCATAGCAAACTCGCTACTTAATGTTGAAATCAGAGAGCGGCGGAGAGAGTCAGACGATGCGGTGAGGATGATGTCGTCCACATAAAGCAACAAGTAAGCTGTGTCTTGACCTCTTTTGAAGATGAACAGAGACGTGTCACTTTTACTACTTGTAAACCCAACCCGATACAAGAACGTAGCAAAACGTTGGTACCATGCGCGAGGCGCTTGTTTGAGGCCGTAAAGAGACTTCTTCAAGAGACACACATGACGCGGTTTTGACGGATCAACAAACCCGGGCGGTTGAAACATGAAAACTATCTCGTGTAAACTTCCGTGAAGAAATGCGTTTTTAACGTCGAGTTGATGAATAGCCCAACGACGCGAAACGGCAATTTGGAGAACCGTCCGGATCGTGGCGGGCTTGACGACGGGGCTAAACGTTTCCTCACAATCAACCCCGACCTCTTGAGATCGACCATTCGCCACCAACCGAGCTTTATAACGCTCAAGACCTCCATCGGATCGGAACTTGTGCCGAAATAACCACATACAATTCACAACATTGGCATTGGCGGGACGTGGAACAAGAACCCAGGTTTCATTACGCAAGAGGGCTCGGTCTTCATCGAGCATGGCGGCATACCAATTCGGGTCTTGAATGGCCTTTTTGTGAGATGTGGGTACGGGCGAGGGAGACGAGGTCGGAGGTAGTTGAGTGTGGAGATTGAATGGGATTTTTGGTTTGAAAATTCCGCTACGACTACGGGTTTGCATAGGTGGCGGAGGTAAGGGGTGAGGCAATGGCGGTCTTCTTCTTCAACAACTGAAAATTCCCCCTGCCGGATTGCCTTGCCATTCATCACAATATAAGGTATTACAAGGATATCATTACATGGAAAGTATAACATAGAATCATCTAAATATGCACACTATCCTAATATACAATATCCTTGCTAACACTTACAATTCATTTTTTTTCTTCATTGTTTTTGCATCTTTATAAATTTTAGTATCTATTTGTAGATCGAGCTTAATGCATTCGGCTAAGAGTATCCGTAAGCACGAGTTTTCGAATGTACTGCCGAAGGCATCAGTTCAAAACTCGGGTGTTGTTCTCATGGGAGTTGGATATGAGGTGTGTTGTTCTGAACTTGAGCTTGACATCTAGCTTCTAATATAAAGGAATAAATTTGATCAAACGGTTTTGATGAATCTGCATTTTGAATTGCAATATCTGCTTACTTGGTGAGTAATGGTCACCTATCATTGCAACAAATTTCTTCACAGTTCCATGATGTTTTGAGGTTGGCACCATTAAACGTACTCCAGAATTGAAGGTTACGGTTTCCAGTTTTTTTTCCCTGTTGTATGGCAGCATGCATGACTACTAAGTTGTTGTCCCTACAAAGATTGAAGTTCACATGTTATCTATAGGAAACTGAGGAATGCAATGTTGTTGGATCCAATGAGAAGTTCACATGTTATCTATTGGAAGATTCCCGTTATGCAAATCAACCGGTCCAATTAATTAGAAATGCAAAAATCAAAACTTAAACGAGTTTCATCGGACAAAGCTTCTAAGGGAAATCCAGTTTGGTTGCAAATTCAAACTCAGATTCATCTCTCATTTTTAGCCAACCATTCATACACTTATACACCTGAACTGAAAACTTGAAAGTTGACTTTTACATACAAAATTACCTTTTGGATGAACGTTAGCTAATGAAAATGTAGAAAAATGTTGTTAAACATGCCAATTTTTCATAGAGGAGCAATACAATATGCATGATTCTTTGACTAATAGATTGGATCCACTCGCCTTTTTTGGATTCATGCATGAACTAAAAGATTGATCGTTCACAAACAATTCAATAAACTAAAGTACGTCTAAAATGGCCTTTTTTCTAAAATGCATGCCTATCTATATAACCATGATATAATAAATATTTTAACATTTATGTATTTATCTATATATATATATATAAGACCTAAAAATATTGTACTTTACATCAAAGATACTTTAAACCTTAACATTAGATTTCAGGGAATTAATAATCATGTAATTATAATTTCACAACCCATTAGGGATAAGATGTCAAACCAATGATTTATTAGAACTAAAAACCTTGTTTATGTACGTATACACATATGCAACCGTTTTTTACTAATGAATTCCAAAATCCATAAGGGAGTTTGTTGGAGAAGACATGATCGAGAAGATGAGATCAAGTATAGTATTACATATAACTTTTTGTTAGTATTTATCTTATGTATTTAATTAAGTATATTTTCATCTTGCTATTATAGTCAAATCGATGAGTTTGTTTTGAATAATTTTTCATGTATAAATATAGACACATAGAACTTGTTTAATTGAAATGAGGATATAATATTATTTGTAAAATAACAATGATAGAATAAAATGTTCAACCCGTACACACCGGACGAATTCACTAGTATCTATCCATCTATCTATCTATCTATCTATCTATAAACCTATAAAGAAAGATTTTTAGAGCAATTAATGCTAAGCATTTTATACAGTTCTCTGTACTTTTGTAGCATGTTTTATTCCTTGGTTTTTGCATTGAATGAGGAAGGTTTTATTTAAAGGTCATCTTCATTTCATTCAGATTACTTCTACCATGGAAAAATATCTTGGAATTCCGATCCTTAAAGGGAGGGTTCAAATCTCTATGTTCTCTGATGCTGTTTCAAACCTTAAAAAGCAACTTTCTCAATGGAAAGCAAATTCAATATCACAAGCGGGTAGGGTTGTCCTTATCCAATCGTGTCTCCTCAACAAAGTCAACTATCTAATGCAAAGCTTTATGCTTCCACAAGGTGTGCTCAAGAAGATTGACAATGTTTGTAAATCCTTCTTTTGGAACAAATACACACCAAATCACGTACCATCCCTTGATTAGTTGGGAGCGTATCTGCTCCTCCAAACAAAATGGAGGTCTCGGTCTCCGCTCAGCTGAAAATATCAATATATCATTGCAAATGAAGTTACTTTGGAAAATTGTTACACAACCTCAAAATATTTGGGTCCATTCAGAAATACATTTTCTAAAGGCCTCCGGTGGCTTTTGGAAAATTGTTACACAACCTCAAAATATCTGCTCCTCAAGAATGATTCCTTATTTGATTATAATAAAAATAATTGCTCATGGCAATTTGGTAGACTTCTAAATATCAGAAATACATTTTCTAAAGGCCTCCGGTGGCTTTTGGGAAATGGCGAAAATATTAAATTTTGGACGGATCCTTGGATTCCGGACGTACAGCTATCAACTTTTATTGATAATTCGAATCCCAATATTCCTATTTCAAGTTTTATCCGCCCCGATAAAAACTGGGATATTCAACTACTACAACAAATACTACCATCACAAATAGTCAATATTATAGCAACAATTAGACTTCCCTGCACAAATACAACAGACCGCCTCATCTGGCTACCTGCAACAGATGGGAACTTCTCGGTCCTATCGACAATGTCTCTATTAACGCCAGTTTCGGATCCATTCAGCTATGATTATGACTGGATTTGGAAATCTAAACTAACGCCAAAGATCAAAAACTTCCTTTGGAAGTCTTGTGCAGATTGCCTTCCAACAACAGATAGAATTAATCGGTTTTATAACTCGGTTCCGAACTTGTGTTCACTATGTGAAATGCAAGATGAAAACCTGAATCATCTCTTTTTTCATTGTCCGTTTACCAAGTCAATGATACTAAGACTGCAAAAATTACTAAATTACAACTTCAAAATTATATCACATGGTCATTTCAACCAAAATATTCAACAAACATTTCAAAATAATGATCATATAACATTCCTTGCTTTTCTTTGGTGGTTCATTTGGGCACATAGAAATGCTAAAAATTTTGACCCATCAAGAATTACTAAAAAGACCATTCCATCTGATTTAGCTTTCTCAGGTGCCTTAGCTTGGGAAGGCTGTCAAAATACCAATACGAAAATAAAAAATAAACCAAAAAGGAAAAATTATATGAATTGGAAAAAACCGCCAATTCAATGGTCCAAGTTAAATTTTGACGCATCTAGGCTTACAACTGGATCAACACATGCTGGGTTCATCCTTAGAGACCACAATGGTTATATCACTTCCTTAGGTCGTCACCAACTTCCACCCATGACAATTGTGCAAGCTGAAGCGTCTAGCCTTCTCCACGCCCTTAGAAATATTGACTGTTCTAATATTAACAATCTTATTATCGAAGGGGATAATTTGATTGTAATTAATTCTTTAAAACGTACCTGGAAAGTTCCTTGGGAAATACACTCTATTTTAGCTGACATTAGAAATATTCTCTCTACTATTACCTCTGTGATTTTTTATCATTGTTTCAGGGAATCAAATGCTGCTGCTGATTTCCTCGCAAGAAGACAAATCAATCTGCAAAGTCTCAATGCAGCTCTACCGCTTCATCCTACGTCCTTATCGCTTTCACATTTATCTGTAACACAGTCAAGGTGTTTGTTGAGTCAACAACCCTTGCTGCTTGATTTTTTAAAAATCATCCGACGTGATGATTTAGGTTATCCTTGTAACTAAAAGGTAGCCTAATTTTGGCTTGTTCGAGCTAGTAGCTCCGCAATCAAAAAAAAAAAAGGTCATCTTCATTTCGAGCGTTAAAATTATCCCAATACTGCCGGCCCTACAAATTGTGTTTAAGAGGGCATAATCCCCCTTCTTAAAACTGATTTTGATTACGATTGTGTAACGGCACGCGTGTGTAGAGGTCAACGGGTGAAGACGGAGGGACATCCATGCCTAAAACTCTCAAATTCAATGTCATTGAATGAAACGACGCCCAGACTCCAAATATCAACTCCCCCACCACAATTCCTCCCTAAATCTCCATTTCGATTTCAGAGCTTACATCCATGCCGGTGGAGATTCAGCTCGGCATCGCTCTTCCACTCTCAATCAACCAATCGCCGCTGCTCGATCTCAACACCTCCTCCTACTACTCAGACGCCGGCGCATCGGACGCCTCCGCCAAACTTTTCCGATCTTCGATGAAGAAATAAACGCAGCTTCGAAGATTCGTCCGAATTCGATTCTGCTTCCTCCAAAATTCCGATTCCGCGTCGTCACTAGAGTCTATAAAGCGCTGGCTCCCCCTCGGTGTTCTCTTCCAGAGCAACTCCTCACAAACTCCCTCGATGAGGGCGAACAAGAGCCCGAGGGTGACGAAAATGGAGCCAGAGGATGTTGAAATGGCCGCTGCCTCCGAACTCAACGACGACAATAAGACCTCAGCGGTGACCCCTCCCTTCTCTCTCTCAATTCCCCGTTTTCGCGACGAAAACCCTAGCTAATTGTGATTGACCGAATAATAACGACGGATTGGTTTGGTTCAGAAATGGAGGATATGAAGAAGCGCTTGAAGGAGATGGAGGACGAGCCCGCTGCCCTCCGCGAGATGCAGGCCAAAGTCGAGAATGAAAGGTGCTCCGCTCAAGGTTCTTCTCTTCTGCTTGCTTAATCTATGCTTCCGATTTTTTGCATTCCCTCAATGGAGTGATTAGGCACTCATCTCTGGATGTTTACTCCATGTTTTCATCTTTTGTCACTACTAGGACATGTCAGTGGCATTCCCATAGTATTTAATTGGGGTTCATAGGTGTTTGTGTGTGTCTTCTTAGAATGTGACTGGTTTTGATGAGAGGAGTAGTCATCTGTGCAGGAATGGGGATGAAAGAGAGGGAATTGTTTGCAGATCCATGTTTGATTCTGAGGGCTCTGGACTGAATTTCACTCAACCAATGAGTGGAAGGCTGCAGATGAAGAAAGACGAGCACAAGAACGCAGAGGTTGAAGCTCCTTCGCCTCCATTTTGTTTGACTACGAGTCCGGTACTCAAGAACGCGGAGCCCTTCCTAAATTGAGTAAGTGTTTCTCAAACCAGCCTCTTCCGGATGTGTGTGCTGAAGTTTGTCTGATCTGATCAAGATTTGTATTGTATTCATCTTCCATGTTGAGGCCAATTTTCCTGCCTGATCGAGACAATTCCCTCTCGAACTCCAGCCTTTGAATGAGTGCTTATAAATGAAGATCGGTAACGCGGAGCCCTTCCTAAATTTTCCAGCCTTTGAATGAGTCAGCCTGATCAAGATTTGAGATGGGAAATGACAAATTGACGACAGCCATGATTGGGAGTAGTAGCAGAGATCTCGAACTCCTAATTCCCGTCGCCGATTCCGCTACCATCAAGCCTTCCCCGGCGGCTTCTTCCTCCCACAACACCGGCCATGAGGTGAGAATTCATATCCTGCTCGGACTGTTTATTCGCTGTTTCTAGGGTTTTGATTCCGCTTCTTTCTTCGTTGAGATTGGTATTTTATATTTGGGAATTGCTTAATTTGGTGTCGGTTTGTTCAATTTTATGACGAGCTTGCTCTCGCTTGGGAGTGTCATGAATGTGGTAACCAAATTAGTTCATTTTTAGAGTCCTTTCTGTTTTTCTTTTTAACATAACATTATTGTCAAAAAAGTAAAAAACTGAAAATTGATTTGTGTAGAACCAATGGAGTGGATGTTTCCGTGCTTGATCACGAAGGCTGCAATTGTGGATGTAATCAACAATGGGGAAAGACCGAACAAGAATGGGGCAGTTCAGTTGGTGAGTAGAGCCTTTGCTTAGCCCATACTTTTTTTTAACTTTAAGTATTAAGCTCGAATCCTGTATGTAGATGTTTGTAGAGATGCAGATGCTAACTTCAATGGTTCCCACACGAGAGGTCTACTAAAACTTTGAGGTCGACTATTACACAGAATTTAGGCCTAAACTAAATTCACCTCTTCTCAAAACAGTGTATGAACTGCCATTTTCTGAAAAGTTTTCGCATTATCTACCACAAGAGGAGGTTTCCATGGATTTGACATTCAGAGAGGAGTTGTGGAAAGTTAGGGACGTGCACTTGATTGGTAATAATTATTAACATTACGTGACATTGGCTTTGTCTCTGGGGCAAATGTGCCCCACACTATAAAAACAAAGAGAGATGAGGGTCAACATTGAGCAAACAATCATTTAATTTCTCTCTCTGAAAATATCTCTCTTTCTCTTGAGAGTTATAGTGTGTATGCAGCTTGAAAATGGCAAGAATGGAGGCAAAAACCCAGAAACATGAGTAACAAATAATGAAGCAAACACAGCAACAAGTGGAGGAAAAGGAACTAGAACATGGAAGAAGGCATTTGCACGTTTTGGCCGTTGATGATAGCAAGTTAGATAGGAAGATCTTGGAGTAACTTCTCACTGTTTCCTCTTACCAAGGTAAGAGTTTTTTTGAAAAGTTTTGAAAAAAGATTTGTACTTATGCATGTGTTTTTGGGAGAGAAAAAAAAAATGAAAATTGATTTGTTATGTATTTTTTTTAATTTTTGGGTTGTTGAAATTGCAGTGACAAGTGTGGAGTCTGGGGATAAGGCCTTGGAGTATTTAGGTTTAGTTGATGATTCTCCTCTTGATTCTTCACACCAACAGGTTATTTTTTTGATCTACAATTTTTTCCCGTTTTAATTTGCAAGAAATAGAATAAATGGGCAATTAGTAACATATGATGTATATATACCTATGAAGTAATTAAACTGATGAATTTGGTATGATTAAAATGTAGGGAATTGATGTGAATCTGATCATGACAAATTATTCAATGCCTGGTACGAGCGGTTATGATCTGCTCAAAAGACTCAAGGTACAATTTTCTGTTTTGGGTAATGCTATTGGATACAGACAAGGTATGACCGATTCACTCTTTTGTTTAGGACCAAATTTTGGGTAATGATGCCCCTGCACTTTTAACTTGCTGACATCGGAATCGCTATGGGCATTACGTACTGGCACTGAGGTAATAGGTTGTGGAGTTTAGAGATAAGAAACTGAATGAATGCAATGATAAAAATATGCAAAATAAGCTTCATGAAACTATTTGTTTGTTTGTGTTTCCTTTTTTTTTTGTGCAGGTTGCAAAAAAAGCTTCAGATATTGTGTTAGCTCACTTCACCTTCGAAGATTCTGTGAGCTCTGAAGGACGAGTTCTTTTCCGCTGTGAAAATGGCTTCACATCAAGCTCAGTGTCACTGTTATAGAACAACCCCATCGGGGATTAAAATTCAGATTCCAGTATTTGATTATATAGTACTTATAAGCATTAAATTTTATAACTTATAAATACACTATATCAACATACATAGCTTTACACTTTAGAGTATTATATTTTAGGCCAACCTTACTAAACATCACTTAATTTTCTTACATATATAATACATAGAGCAATATACAATATAATGCATCTTTAAGTATCCAAACTGGCAGTAACGTCAACAATGGGTATTAATACAGGCACCAAATGATATATGGTACTATAATATCACTGTATTATATTGGATTGGTTACCCAACTAATGCATCCATTTCTTGCAATCTTCGTAAGTTAATGCTGTGCGAATCATATGAGTTTTAAAATACTATATAGGTATTAATTTAGCGAGCGCACAACATTTAGGGTTTTTACTCGATATAAAACTACAAATGTTACCGCACACAATTTATTTAAACCCAAGAATAAACCAAACAAGATTTATCGGTCCATGTTTTCGTAGTCGTTATCACTACATGTTCCTAATCTATACGCTAAGCATCCATTTCGGTGAATCTCAATACTTGCAAAAAATGACCGACGGTACAAACATAGTCCAAGAAACTTCTACTTTTAAAATGAGCTTATATTTATATAGTGATCCTTTAATAGTAATACACCGTGACAACGAAAATGCACAACATATGAAACTTTCATGAGGTGCATATATACAAAAACACATTTGCGGTAACTCTATCAAATGTATTTCAACATTTACACCAATATACATGACGGTCGCGTACCACGAGGACTACCCCGTGCCGTAGGCACGGGGTAGTCCTCGTGGTAAATAGAAATCATAATATCATAATATAGAAATCATAATATTGCCCTCATTAACTATGTTCATAATAATCACTATATAATTCGTATTGGTAAATAGAAATCATAATATCATTTATAGAATAGTGATTAGAGTCTTTTCTAATACCTCATTGCTCATAGGTTCAAATCTCCTTATTTACATACACATCACTTTTTTCTTTTCATTTCCTCGATCTTAAATTTTTGTTATGTAACGTCACAAACATATTAATATGAACTTTTTTAAAACCAATCATACATTATAAATCATATTTGGGATTATTTGTATTTTTTAATTTACATTTTCTAAGTAAATAAGTTAGTATTTAGATTACTTATTTTACAAATATATTTTTTATACTACATGAGAAAGGAAATCATAACATAAGTTGAAATTGAGATATTTTGTTATAAACGTTGTTATACTAACATACACACCAACATACTCATATGAAACTTTTTACCCTGTGCGTCGCATAGGCATTATCACTAGTAACACCTAAATTGAACAATTTAACATTTCTTCTATTCGAGCGGATATCCACCAGCTTATTTGAAAAATGAGTTAACCAATATCCCTATTGGGTTTAAGGAATGAATAAGCACATCTACATATGAAAACTTCTAATTCAAAAAGAGTTGTTCTGATCAGATTTATTATAGGAGCATGTATGGTTCTCCTTCATTCACAATTTCACAATGATGATTACAATTAAAATTTAAACATTTTAAATGGTCAATATTCTACCGATGATTTAAGTGTATGTGTCGTTTACACATCACTACTTTCAAGGAATGCCAAGAAATCTCACTAGATTTAAGAAAGACTTTAAGGCCACACATTTTAATTTACCGAAGCCCGATTTAACTATATAAACACAACTCTAAAGTCCATTGGTGATTCATAAGGAAAATAAACCAAGAAATCTAAAATACAAAATACAAAATACAAAATGGCATTTTGGAAATTTAATCCCCATGTCATTATGTTTTTTTCACTAGTTATCTTCCTCCTCTTGAAGCAATCAGTTTCTTTTGATGATGATACGTCTGACAGAGTACTCGCGGAAACTGGAGTCGCTTCAAAACCTACATTGAAGCAAGAGAAGGGACAAATTAAGGACGATAAGAAGCAATTTAAGGATGAATTTAAAAATGCAAAGGGAATGATCCACGACGAGAAGAAGGATTTACAAGGCCAACACAAACAAGATGAGGAAGAATTGAAGAAGCAAAAGCAAGCTGAGAAGATTGAACATGAAGATTTGAAGGGAGAAATAAAAGCCCGTAAGGAAGAATGCAAGGAAGAAATTAAAAGAGAGAAGGAAGAAGCGAAGGCCATATGGGAGAAGGAGAAGGAATTAAATAAACGTGAGAAAGAACTATTGAAGGCCAAATGGGAGAAGGAGAAGGAAGAAGCCAAAAAGGAGAAGGAAATGTTAAAGGCCGTAAAGGATAGTGAGAAGCAAAAAATTAAAGAGGAGAAGCAACAAATAAAGGATGAGAAGAAAGAAGAAAAGAAGATACAGAAGGAGCAACACAAGTTGGAGGTATAGATGGAAGAGTAGGGATAAGACAAGGGAATCTAAATAATAGATGACTGACACGTTTTCATGCATGGTTGAATAATTTGAAAAGTTTACAATTGCTACATTTAATTAGTTACAATATTAGCAAATGTTTCTTTAATCTATACATATGTTTGGGTAGTTTGGATGAAGAATAAATTGAATTTCATTTTTTTATCCATTTCTTAAATTTATACATATGTTTTGGGATTGACAAGTCAACATCTACTTTATTTTTAATTATAATCACCATTGTTTAAAGATTTCTATATCATGAAAAATGTATGTCAACAAAAAACGGAAGTGCATATTTAAGATATTTAATTTTACAAGATACCAATTAAACCTATATAATAAGGATTAATTGAGTGGTGATGGAATAAAAGAAATAAGATGTAAAGGAAGACTAATTAATTAAGTATGGATAAAACATTTTTTTTGAATGATTGAATAATATTAAAATTTTAGAAGTATTATGTACAATTACAACAGTAATAAATGTTAAGTTAATCTATATATATTTGGGTAATTTGAAAAAAGAATAAATGAAATTAAATATCTAGCAAAGGTCATCGACTTGGACCTTATAGAATATTAGAATTCAAGGCAGACCTTTTGATCGGATCGGACTGCAAGATCTAACCTTTTGATCACATGAAATGTAACACCTTATCTTTTTGGTAGAACATTAATCAACACTACAACTCACGAGGCACTAATAAATTATTTCAATAACACACTCGGAGCTTGCAATTCGGACACAATGAGACTACATAGAAAAACATCCATCTCGTATTACAAAATTAGAATTCACCTAAAATTTTAAAATTGCTACATCTAGTTACAATACTAGCAAATGTTTCTTTTATCTATACATATGATTGGATGATTTGGAAGAAGAATAAAGTAGATTTGAATATCAAATTTATTTCGGTAAGTTATACATACGTTTTTTATTTGGCAAACTACAATTTGAAGTATGAAATACATAAAAGTAACACCCCGATAATTTATAAGGAATTCAGGTGCTCCCTCGTTAATAAGGCTCTTTCATTTCATGATTTGAGATGTCAAAAGAGCTATAAAGTTAAGCATGCTAGGGCGAGAGTAATACCAAGATGGGTGACCTCCTAGGAAGTCCTTCAATGGACATGCGATTTGGATAGTGCTTCTATGGCCTCAGGCCTAACAAACGGTATCAAAGCCGACTCTGGGTTAGGGGTTTGCTTGGTCTGGAGGGCAGTCACTCGATCCAAGGGGCGGTCGTTGGGCCTTGGCATGGTTGTCAACTTTCTTAAGTGGGGGAGATTGTAACACCTCGAATTTGCTTCCCATTCCAACAAGGCTCTTCCTTTTCATGGTTCAGGAAATCAAAAGAATTATGAAGTTGAGTTAGGGTGAGAGTAATACAAGAATGGGTAACCTCTTGAGAAGTCCATGGGTTGGCATAGGATAGCGATTTTGTTGAGTATGAGGCCTGATTCGATTAGGCAAGGAGAAGGCGGAACGAGCTAAGGACCGCAAACGAGGAAGAGAAGTCGAAAAAGGGCGAAAGAGAAGTGAAGCTCGGGGTGGCTCGAAAGCTCGGTCACGCCATGGCCGAGGGAGCCCGCACCATGACGACAGATAGTCAAGTCTGGAACTGCGGGCAGGATTAGGCTAAAGCGCGCCCGCACTTTGGTGGTCATGGCCGGACGAAGACGCGAGTAGGCCGGGCAAAAATGCGGCCGCATCTTGGGGTGTCTGGCCATGTCTCGGGCTGCTGCGTTTTGGACACGGAAGGCGGTCTAGGACGCCCGGTCCGCGCCCGTGCAATGGGGTCAGTGCCTGAGTTTTGGGACATGTTCGTGAAATTTCGTCGGGAGATCTTACCCTTTTTAGGAGATATTGTTTCTTAGGGGAAATTTTATCTTTTAGCTCTACTTTCTCTCTTTATAATCGACTTTATTATTGTAATTGTCTGTTACCAAAAAAGCATTGATTGAAAATCCTGTAAAGCGAGATTGAGAGGCCAAGCTTGGGAAGATCTTGATCAGGATAAATCTGAAGATAAGTGTTCTTGTAACCCTTGAAGATAAGTGTTCTTGTAACCCTTGATTGCTTTCTTTCCATCTACCGCTAGAACGATCCTTCGAATTTTTGCCAACAACTGGTATCAAAGTTGGTTCCTATGGTAGACGATGGATGTTGGAAAGTTCACCATTTGAGAAGTTTGATGGCTCACTCTTTGGGTACTTAAAGATGTAGATTGAGGACTATCTCTATAGTTACGAATTGCATGCTCCTATGGGAAAGAAATTAGAAGGCATGAAGGATGGCGAGTGGAAGCTGCTGGACAGAAAGGCGATGAGGGTGATTCAATTGCCATTGTCCAGGAACGTCATGTGCCGCACGATTGATTCAGGCTATTCTGTATAGGATAACTCTTGTATTTTGAGATGATTTAGTGAGTGTTTAGGTTAGTTTTGAGCGATAATGTAATATGAAGACCGAAGACACAAGTTATGAAGAATCAAGAGTTAGAGAGCTTAAAGACGAAGATTCGCCACTGCATGGATATCGTGGTCGCGTTGTCTATGACGCGGGCGCGGTGGCGTGAATAGACGAGCAAACCAAGACCATGAAGGCCGCAGTCCCGCTGTCTGTGGCGCGGTCGCGGTAGTAGCCGACTCAGCGATTTGACCAAAGAAGACCGCCGCGGGCGCGGTGGTGACGCCGCGGTCGCAGTGCCGGCCGACTTTCACGCGGACGAAATTCTATCTTTTATATCTTGTTTCCTTTCTTATCTTTCGGTTTCCTTTCTTATCTAGTCCGAAAAGGTTGATCTTTGGGGCTATTTAAGGGGAACCTTTCTAGGTTTTTAGGAGATTGAAGTCATTAGACAATCAATTGTTCTTTCAATAAAGATTGGACTTTTCTTTGTAATGGAGAACTAACTCTCCTCTTGAGTTTATTCGATCAAGGAAGCTTTATTATGAAGTTGTGAAATTCTGGTAACCTCTTTATCCCTAGGTCTTTATTGATACTCTTGTGCTTCATCCCATGATCTATGTTTGATTTTATGAGTCTGGCCAACTTGTTTGATTGACTTAGATCTATTGTTTGAATTAGGATTGGTTGTTGTCTATGCATCTTTCCTATTTCTTGAAACAACTCTATTCTACGACCGTGGACTAGTTTAGGGAAGAGTATTCAATGGTTAAATTGTGCATGAGACTCGTAGCTTGATTGCATGATCTGATTTCCTAATATCCCTGTTCTCTATGCTAATTCTAGGTTAAGCGTCCTTGCCTAGGGTTATAGAATTGCTTGGACTGTGGACTTGCGATTGCTAATGATTGGGATTGGAATTGACCTAGACATATAAAGAGGTAGATGAATTCATGATCAACGGATTAATAAAGTAGAATTGATTGGATAAACTCTACTTGATAACTTTTGATTGAAACCAACTTTCAAAACCCCCCTTTGAATACTTGCATGAAAACCATAAAATCTGACTAGAAACTGATTCCTTTGGGTTCGACCCCTTGCTTGCTCACTATACTGCTGTTTGCATGTTTGGGATTTATTTTTGATAAGGCAACAACGACTTTGCCCGAGTCAAATTTTGGCGACATTGCCGGGGAATCCTTTTTCTTGTTTGATTTTGTTCGTTTTCCGTGTTCTGCGCCCAAACCGCGCCCGCGGCCCCCTCGGCGCGACCGCGGTTCGCGCGCAGAACCTTCTCTTGGGTTAGGACCTAACACATGGTCCGTACCCGGTCTACTAATACTTCTCCTGTTCGTTTTGATCCAGAAATTGACAGGACTCTTCGGAAGATAAGGAGTGCCCCTAGACCTTCTACATCCTACAATCTTCTTGAATCTCTTTCTCTCTTTGACTCTGAACCAGAGGACGTCATGGCGGAACAAACTATTCGGCAACTCACGGCGCCCGATCTCCAGCAACAGCAGCTCGCTGTTCAATTCCCCGCACTCGGGGAGGGTGTGAAGTTCGAACTGAAGTCCGGACTCATCCACCACTTGCCCAAATTCCACGGGTTGAGTGGTGAGGACCCGAACAAACAACTCACTGAATTCCACGCGGTGTGCGTGAGTATGAAGCCCACTGATGTAACGGAGGATCAAATCAAGCTCCGGGTTTTCCCCTTCTCTCTAGAGGATTCCGCCAAGGACTGGCTCCTTTATTTGGTGCCAGGCTCTATTACTACTTTGGGGGACATGAAGAGGGCGTTTCTTGAAAAGTACTTCCCCGCTTCCAAACAAACATCTATTAAAAAGCAGCTCAGCAGTTTGGAGCAAGGGGAAGACGACAACCTCTATGAGTATTATGAGCGCTACAAGAGGCTCATCGCGAGTTGTCCCTACCATGGCTATCTTGCCAAGGATCTTATTTGCTATATCATTGAGGGACTCTGCGACAATGACAAGAGGCTCGTGAATGCATCCTGTGGGGGTAGTTACGAGAACTTGACCCCCGCTGCAGCCTCTTGTAGCGCTAGGCAGAACAAGCCGCCAATCAGAGGTCTAGGACCAATGTGAGATATGTTAGTGTGGTGAATGAATCCTTGAATGCTAAAGTAAGGGAGCTCAAAGATCTTATGAAGCAGCTTCTCACAAAGAAGACGGCTCAACAAGTCAATGCTTGCGGTCCTTGCTATGACGCGAGCCACCACACGGATCAATGCCCCACTATTCAAGAGACCGAGGA
This sequence comes from Polygonum aviculare, assembly GCA_934048045.1. Taxonomy (NCBI): domain Eukaryota; kingdom Viridiplantae; phylum Streptophyta; class Magnoliopsida; order Caryophyllales; family Polygonaceae; genus Polygonum; species Polygonum aviculare. The sequence goes on from OW204024.1 coordinate 9,498,742, forward strand.
GTCGGTCAATGCTATTGGCAATTATGGTGCGCCCCGGCCCCGGAATGATCCTTTCTCTAATACTTATAATCCGGGGTGGGCGAACCATCCTAACTTCCGGTGGAGCAACCAGCAACAACAAGACCCACCACAACAACAGCAGCAGTACGCTCCTCAAGGCCAGCAACAACAATTTCGGTCCAACAACTATGCCCCGAGAGCGCCTGCTCCATCTCAGAATGATGCTATTACTGCCCTCTTGAAGGAGAACCAAGAGACGAGAGCTTCTGTAAAGAATCTTGAGACTCAGCTGAGCCAACTTGCCACCATGATCAATAGGCTCGAGTCTAAGGATTCCGGGAAACTTCCCTCTCAACCGCTCAACCATAAGGAGAATGTGAGTGCCATGAACTTGAGGAGCGGTAGAGCATTGGCGAGTCGGGAATCACCCACTGGTGATGATCCGCGACCGCGTTCCCCTGGCCGCGACCGCGCCGGGGCAGCAGAAGACGAAGACCAAGTCTCTGTTGGAAATCCGCGACCGCGCTCTCCCCACCGTGACTCGGCTAAAGTCGTCGTGCCAAGATCAAAGATAAATAACCCAAACTACAAACTAAGTATAGTAAGCAAGTAAGGGGTCGAACCCAAGAGAAATTAAGGCTTCTAGTATTAATATAATTATCAACCAAAGATAAGGGGGATTGAAGAGAAAGATCTAAACTAAACTAACCTAAGAAACAAAGAACAAACAAATAAACAACATGCAAATATGGGGAAACAATTAATATGGAGACAAGTTCATTCAAAAGATCCACTCATGATATAATCCCTCGATCATAGATTCATCCACTGATTTCATTCACACCTATGGTTAATTCCTATCCTGATTATTAACAATCGCAAGTCCACGGTCCAAGCAATTCTATAACCCTGGGCAAGGACGCTTAACCTAGAATTAGCATAGAGAACAAGGATATGCAGGATATAATATCAAACAATCAAGCTACGAGTCAATTGCAAGATAAAACAATCAATTCTCTTCTTAATCCTAGTTGCATAGACAACAGGTCTAGGTTAAGTTGTTTTCACAGATTAGTTTTGTCCACGGTCCAAACCTAATCAAACAATAGAAAGCTAATCAATTCAATAGGGTCGCGAGTCCTAGATAAACAATCAACAATCATAAGATGAAGCACAAGAGAATCAATATTAACCAAAGGACAGAAATCAATTACCAAAATCTCATGAGTTCATACATCAGAGCTTCTCCCTTGAACAAACCCAAGGAGACTAGCTCTCCATAACTAAACTAAAAGAGAAGAATTGAATTATGAGAAAGAAGATACTAAAAACCTAAGGCTGGCTCCTCCTTATATAGCCCAAGGAACAAACTCCACGAGATAGATAAGGAAAGAGGCAAAAGATAGAAAAGGAAACAAGATAGAAAGATTTCGGCCTGCTTCGTATTCGGCATCACCGCGGTCGCGTCACTCCCACTGCGTCCGCGCTTTCACAACAGAGAAGAACAAGTCGGTCGCGGCAGCCGCCGCGGTCGCGTCGTCCAGGCCGCGGTCGCGGTATTCGGACAAAACCTCTAGCGTCACTTCGGAGGCTGTTTTGACCATCTTCGGCTTGGAATCTGACTTCGGTGTAAAACCATGCATTGAAGCCCTTGAAGTTAGCTTTGCAATGGAACCGGAATCAGCTCAATCCAACCTTTGTAGATCAAGATATAGCCTTTGCAAGCAAGTGGTGTCGCGCAGACAGCTCAAAACGCCTTAAAACTCTTGAATCTTGCATTCTTGTGCCTTCGGCCTTGATATTACAATTATGCACAAACTGTAACCTAAAAACACTCAATAAAGCCCTAAAATACAAGAGTTAACATATACAAAATAGGCCGAATCACACCGCGCCCGCAAAAATCCAACAGAGGACTCGGACCATGAAAGGCGAGAGGCGCCGCGACCGCGGAGCCCGGACCGCGCCCGCGGTAAGGAGGCAGAGCGAAACTTCGGGGCCTTGCTCGACTATGCTTTCAAGAAATATTCGCCCCCGCGGCCGAGCTCTCCTAGACGGGACCGCGCCCCAGTAGCAGAAGACGATGACGGCTATGTGGCTCAACCACTTCCACCTTTGAGCTCTTTCAAGCCCTCTCCCCCATTCCTTGAAGCTCTCAAGGAGACGAGGAAGCCGACACATGACAAGGAACTCTTCGAGACCTTCGCCAATTGCCAGGTAAATGTTCCTCTTATCAATCTCATCCAAAGTGTCCCTCGTTTTGCTAAGTTTATGAAAGAGCTATGCACCATAAAAAGGAAAAATAGGACCAGTCCTAAAATTGAGAAAGTAGCTCTAGTTGAGAAAACGCATGATAGCAAAATTGAGACTTGTAATTCCCTACTCCAGAAGCAATTGCCTAAAAAATGCTCAGACCCAGGAAGATTCACCGTCCCTGTCACTATTGGAGAAACTAAAATTGAGCGTGCTATGCTAGATTTAGGTGCCTCCATTAATGTTCTTCCAGCTTGCATGTATGATAGGTTAGGCCTCGGTCCTTTAAAGGAGTCCGATATTGTTATTGAGTTGGCTGACCATTCTAATGTGCGCCCGAAAGGGTTAGTTGAGGATGTTCTAGTGCAGGTTCATGGTTTGATCTTTCCTGCAGATTTCTATGTGATGGAGATAGGCGAAGGGCGGTACGACCCGGTTCTCTTATTTGGTCGCCCATTCATGAAAACCGCCAGAACGGTCATTGACGTTGCCAATGGATCTCTTTCCTTATCTCATGGTGGCAACGAGGTCCAAATTCATGTTGATGAGGACCCATATTGATCGTATCCACGTCGAGCCAACAACGTTAAACAAAAGCGCTGCTTGGGAGGCAACCCAAGGATTAGTTAGATTATTTTTCCATTCTTAGCTTACGATTTGCTTGTTTTTCTAGCTAACATGCAGGTACTAGGTCTGAAAGGACACGCCTGGCGTGATACCGCGCCCGCGCCTCCTTGGCCGCGCCCGCGGTGGATCACCAGTGCGCCCCGATGAACAGTACTAGCCCGTGTTCGCGGCAACCATACTGCGTCTCGGTTTTAGCTCGTTTTCTTTGTAAAAAAAAAAAGAAAAAAAAAGAAGAAAAAAAAAATAAAAGAAAAAGAAAAAAAAGAGGACTTTGTGGTCCCATTCTACCTCTATATCTTTCATTCATCCACATCCATTCTATCCATCTTCTATCTTTCCACCTTCTATTTCTTCTTTTCTTTCACCTTTGTGATTCCATTCTTTTGGCTATGTGTAAAGCCTAAGTATGGGGGAGCTTTGTTTCTTTGAGAGTTCTCCTCTCTACGGCTCGAGTTCATATGTTGATCCATCTTTCAAGAGACGAGCCAAGATACGAAGGTCGTTTACACATCACGCTTTTCGAGACGACGTAAAAACCTCGTCCCTGCACGAGAACCGCGACCACGTCACATAAGTCGCGCCCGCGGTGGTCCACCCAATGAGCACTTTGCTCTCTGCAAAGATTCCGCGCCCGCGGTTTGCCACCCGATTGGAAATACGAAGCTGTCTATTCTACCACCTTTGAAGAGATCTTCCATTCCACCCCTCTTCATCGTTTGCGAGTCTTCTGATATACCTTCTTCCTTGTTTCTATCCTTTCTCTTTGCTTCATTGAGGACAATGAAGGATTTAAGTATGGGGAAAGGAGTACTCGCATTCGCTTATCTTAGTTAGCTTAGTTAGAGATTTGCTTCAGGTTTTTTATTTTCTTCTTTTCATGGAGCACTTGCACCATACTTTTTGCATAATAAAGAAAGAAAGAAAAAGAAAAAGATAGAAAAAGCCATAAAAATTGAAAAAAAAGGCATATAAATCCTGGGATGAGTCGGAAACCCGAAAGGGCGGCTCAGGTAATAAGCAGGTAACCCGGACCAGCATTAGGCTGGGGTAATATGAGGTTCATGAGAGTTGTGAGCAGTTGTGAGCACACCTATTGAGAAAAATGAAAAGAGCGGTTAGGTGAAAACCCGAAAGGGCGCCTAAGCAGAATTGAGCGGTAAAATTTGAGTGTTTTAGGATCATTCTTGCTTGGGGACTTTGGGGCTTACATGTTAGATTTGGGTAGATCCTAGGTTGCTCTACACTTTTTAGAGCTTGAGTGTTATATCTTGTTGTGATGTGTGTGTTTGAGCTTCATTGTTTTATGCTCATGATTTCTCTATATTTTTTGGGTTCGGGTTGTGAGTTGAGTGTTTTTATCTTCCCTTGTATTTCCTGAGATCTTAGATGTGCTTCTTTGTTATATTTGTTTTGAGCTTACTCGAGGACGAGCAAGATCTAAGTATGGGGGAATTTGATTTAGGCTATTCTGTATAGGATAACTCTTGTATTTTGAGATGATTTAGTGAGTGTTTAGGTTAGTTTTGAGCGATATTGTAATATGAAGACCGAAGACACAAGTTATGAAGAATCAAGAGTTAGAAAGCTTAAAGACGAAGATTCTCCACTGCATGGATATCGCAGTCGCGTTGTCTATGACGCGGGTGGGGTGGCGTGAAGAGACGAACCAACCAAGACCATGAAGGCTGCGGTCCCGCTGTCTGTGGCGCGGTCGCGGTAGTAGCCGACTCAGCGATTTGACCAAAGAAGACCGCCGCGGGCGTGGTTGTGACGCCGCGGTCGCGGTGCCAGCCGACTTTCACGCGGATAAAATTCTATCTTGTTTCCTTTCTTATCTTTCGGTTTCCTTTCTTATCTAGTCCGAAAAGGTTGATCTTTGGGGCTATTTAAGGGGAACCTTTCTAGGTGTTTAGGAGATTGAATTCATTAGACAATCAATTGTTCTTTCAATAAAGATTGGAGTTTTCTTTGTAATGGAGATTTAACTCTCCTCTTGAGTTTATTCGATCAAGGAAGTTTTATTATGAAGGTGTGAAAGTCTGGTAACCTCTTTATCCCTAGGTCTTTATTGATACTCTTGTGCTTCATCCCATGATCTATGTTTGATTTTATGAGTCTGGCCAACTTGTTTGATTGACTTAGATCTATTGTTTGAATTAGGATTGGTTGTTGTCTATGCATCTTTCCTATTTCTTGAAACAACTCTATTCTAGGACCGTGGACTAGTTTAGGGAAGAGTATTCAATGGTTAAATTGTGCATGAGACTCGTAGCTTGATTGCATGATCTGATTTCCTAATATCCCTGTTCTCTATGCTAATTCTAGGTTAAGCATCCTTGCCTAGGGTTATAGAATTGCTTGGACCGTGGACTTGCGATTGCTAATGATTGGGATTGGAATTGACCTAGACATATAAAGAGGTGGATGAATTCATGATCAACGGATTAATAAAGTAGAATTGATTGGATAAACTCTACTTGATAACTTTTGATTGAAACCAACTTTCAAAACCCCCCTTTGAATACTTGAATGAAAACCATAAAATCTGACTAGAAACTGATTCCTTTGGGTTCGACCCCTTGCTTGCTCACTATACTGTTGTTTGCATGTTTGGGATTTATTTTTGATAAGGGAACAACGACTTTGCCCGAGTCAACGATCAAGTCGGCGACGAAAAAGAAGACGCTCAAGACCTTGTCTGATCTATACGACAAGCAGTCAATAGTGAGCAAGATGCACGTGATGAGAAAGCAGTTGAATTTGCGGATGAGGGAAGACACACCGGTGGCCAATCTCTTTAACGAACTCAATATGATGATGTCTTAGTTGAGTTCAATGAAGATCGACTTTGAAGATGAGGTACAATGCTTTTGCTTTCTGCATTATAGGAGAGTTGGAGTGGTATAGTTACTGCCCTGAGCACATTAATTGGTTGGAAAGGAGAAGTTGAAGTTCGACGGTATGAGGGACTTGGTTATTGGCGAGGGAGCTCGTAGGAGAGAGTCAAGTTCTACTCGGACTCTTGCAAGGCCGTTGAGCTCGGGTCATCATCTTGGAGAGAGAGGGTGTTTTGAGGGGTTGGTTCAAGCAATAGGGGTTGCATGGTAGCAAGGGGGACGATGGAGCGGAAGCCTGGTTGTTGGTGGTTGGATCGGACGTGGAGCATGGGGCAGGTGAGGCCTAGTGGTGAGCCGGAGAAGTCGGAGAGGCTGCTTGTTAGAGGAGATGAGGTGGAACATTTGGAGTACTGACGAGTGGGGGCACTGATTTGGCACGAGAGTGGTCATTATAAGGAAAGTTGTGTTCATCAAAAAATACATGTCTTGCAATATAAACACGATGAGATGGCACATGAAAGCAAAGATATCCTTTGTGTTTGGAGCTATAACCAATAAATATGCAAGGAGATGATTTAAATTCCAATTTATTTGAATTATATGGTCTAAGAAAGGGATAACATAAGCACCCAAAGGTTTTAAATAAAGAATAATCTGGTGTTTTCCCATATAGGGCTTGAAAAGGAGATTTGTTAGCCAAAATCGGGGTGATGGTCCTATTATTCAAATATACAGCTGTGTGAAAAGCATGTTCCCAAAAGGATTTAGGTAAATCAGCATGAGCAATTAGAGCAAGACCTTTTTTGACAATAGTTCTATGACGGCGTTCTGCAGCTCCATTTTGAGACTGAGTGTGAGGACATGAAACACGATGGATTATTCCTTGTTGTTGGAGGTAGGAAGACACATTTCTGTATTCTCCCCAGTCCGTTTGAAGCTGTTTAATTTTTGTAGAAAATTGTGTTTCAACCATGTATTCTCCCCAGTCCGTTTGAAGCTGTTTAACTTTTGTAGAAAGTTGTGTTTCAACCATCTTATGAAATAATTGAAATAGGTCAAGCACTTGAGATTTTTGAGATAGAAAATAAACCCATACAAATTTGGTGCAATCATCCACAAAAATGAGAAAATAACGACTAGCATAAATGAAGTAACCGGGAAAGGTCCCCAAACATCCGAGTAAACAATATCAAAAGGAGCTAAACCAGGTTCATGAACAAATTTAAGAGGTAGTCTGTGACTTTTACCTAGTTGACATGAAGAACAAGTTGAATGCAATTTATTAGAAGAAATAGGTAACTTGGAATTTGGAAACCAAGCTACATAAAATAGATTCATTAGGGTGACCAAGTCTCTCATGCCAAGTCTGTAGGGTGGCTCGTTCACCAAGATACACTCGGGGAGATGAGGAAGTAGTCGGTGGTGGAGGTTGGAGACGATAGAGCCCGTTCTCAATGGTTCCTTTCAAAAGAGTCCCGCCCTGTGGATCCTTTACATAACAACAAGTAGGGTAGAAAACAACATAAGCATTATTGTATTTAGTGATTTGAGAGATGCTGAGAAGATTTTTGCTTATTTGTGGCACAAAGAGAATGTTAGAAAGGGTAACAGATTTAGGGTATACAGGTAAAGTAGTGTTGCTAATATGTGTTATGGGAAGAGACATACCATTTCCAATTTGCAAGCCATCATTGCCATTGTAATCGGAGTGTACAAAGAGATTACCGCAATCAGAGGTTACGTGGTTCATCGCCCCGGAGTCAAAGTACCACTATGGGTCAACCAACGTTGAGGGCGGGTTGCTGATGTATGCCTGCCTAGAGTACGCTGGTGTTTGTGGTGGGTTCGGCAGAAGGCCACGTCCCTGGTGTTGCTGCTGAGGTCTTGTAGAACGACGCCCCTGCCGACGTCATGGAGGCTTTGTGGGCGGAAAAGTAGAAGCATCAAATCTGCTCCAACAATTTAGGGCATCATGATACGGCTTTTGACAGATTTGGCACTGAACTGGAGCCCGAGATCCCGAGTCAGAAGTTGCATCATCAGTGGTTTTCGCCGTCTGGGACCGCTTGGAAGTTCGGCTCGCTGTGTTGTTTGAGAGGCTCGTCGTTTCAGCAAGCGACGAGTGTTGGGCGTTTATACGTTCCTCCTCCTGCACAAGTAAACCAAAGAGCTCATCGGAGGAGATCGGTTCACGTTGCATATCGAAGGATGCCTTGAAGGCAGAATAAGATGCATCAAGACCATGGAGGATACACTCAATGAGATCCATATCCGGAACGATGTAGGAGCATTCAGCCAAGGAGTCAGAAAAGGCCCTCTTTTTCTCGACATATTCGAGCATGGAAAGAGAACCCTTTTGGAGAGTTTGCATTTGCTGCTTAAGGTACATAGTGCGAGCTCTTGTCTGTGCAAAAAACTTGCGTTCAAAGATACTCCACAAATCATGTGTGGATTCAGAACGAGTAGCATGTGTTAGGAGTGCCGTAGTGAGGGTCGACTGGATCCAGAGAAGTATGAGTCGATCCTTTTGTTTCCAAGTTGAAGAAAGCTTTCAAGATTGTACGCTATGAGAGACGAGCGGCTTGAGTGCCGCCAGAGGGTGTAATTGGTTCAATCGAGACGAACTGCCAGATTAGGGAAGTCAATGGTGATCTTGCTATCACCAGCGGCTGCAGCAAGTAGACCACTGGAGTTCTTATCGCCGGTATAGGAGCAGCATGATTGACTTCTCTGGTGTTGGTCATGATGAGGGTTGGTTTGGGCAGAAAAGAGATGATTGGTAGGGTTAGGATCGATTAGGCCGATACCATGTAAATATTTGAGAGAGAGTTGGGAAAAGACTTGTTGATCTTTCCATTGATTTCATCGTAATTATATACAAGAATACTCCTTGGAGCATAAGCTAACTATGGAGCAAATATTCTATCTAAGGGCAAAAGAAATACACAAATATTATCTTGCTAAAATTACAGGATTTTATGATTTTATCCTTATCAATACTATATATTAAAGTTGAAAATTTTCAAATCTCCTTGTACATTCTAGACCCACTCCATTTAAGACAAAAAAGTAGAAAAAAATTGTTAAAGTCTTTCTTATTCTTATTAATTGTCTATCATCTTTTTTCTTGTTTTTGTAATATCTATCTTTTTTCACCTAATTTTTATCTTGTTCAACACTATTTGCTTAGACATTATATTTTGTAAATCAAAATTATAATTAATTTTTTAAACTTTTGTCACTCTGAATTTTTGTTTTTATTGTATTTTTCTAATCATATACATTTGTAATATTTCTTTGTCACTCTTTTTGTGTCCCATAAACTTATAATTTAAGCTACGGTTATCTACAAAAATATCTTTGAAAAATATCATAAAAATATATAAACTAAATTTGTGTTATAATATTCATTTATAAATTATATTGATCTATAAATCTACTATTATTAGTTAAAATTTTATAAAATCTACTAAAATACTTATTTTAATTTCAAAAAATATTAAAACTGATACAATTCTATTTTTCTACAAGATTTATATAAATAAGTCATAATTAAATTAATTTTTGATTCCTATCACCATATAAAAATCTTATTAATTATACAAATATATATGTTGATAAAGTATTTTGATTGAGATTTCATATCGTATCTAAACAAAACTAACGAGAATATTTTGGGAGAATTTTCTGCTTTGAGTTTATTGACCCTGAACGAGAGTATATATATACATGAGAGATAAGATCTAACTTATCTTGGAAATAAATCTATACAAAAGGGAAGAATAAAAGGATATACAAATAAACATATATAATACATCCATAATACTCCCCCTCAAGTTGGAGCATGAAGATCTCGAATGCCCAACTTGCCAAGGAGAAAAGAAAATTGTTGCTTGCCCAAAGCTTTAGTAAAGATGTCAGCGGGTAGTTCCGAGGAAGGAAAGTAACTCGTCTTGACAAATCCAGCTTGAATGAGATCTCGAATAAAATGGCAATCGATCTCAATATGCTTCGTTCTTTCATGAAAAACGGGATTAGAGGCAATATGTAACGCAGCCTGATTATCACAAAAAAGACGCATAGGAACTGAGTGGAAAACGCCTAAAGAGCGTAAGAAGGAACGAATCCAAATAAGCTCGCAACAAGCAGCAGCCATGGCTCGATATTCAGCTTCAGCTGAAGAACGAGAAACTGTAGTTTGTTTCTTGGACTTCCAAAAAATAGGAGAGGTACCAAGGGTAACAAAATACCCTGTAATAGACCGACGCGTCAAAGGACATGCTGCCCAATCAGAGTCACAGAATAAGCGGTAAGCTGCAAAGAACTGGATTGCGAGAGAACAATGCCTTGACCGGGATGACCTTTAATATAATGAAGAACACGTAAAGCAGCCTGCCAATGTGCTTGTTTCGGACTTTGCATGAATTGAGATAATATGTGAACCGAATAGCACAAATCTGGCCGAGTGATGGTTAAATATATCAATCGTCCCACAAGGCGCCGATACCGTTCAGGCTCAGAGAAATCCGGACCATTAGCACGACCAAGGTCATGATTTTGTGGTAGAGGGAAAACGGCAGGTTTAGCGGCTAATAACCCAGCCTCAGACAAGATTTCCAATGCATACTTTCTTTGAGAAACAAAAAGACCATCAGAACCATGTGCAATCTCAAGCCCCAGAAAGTATTTCAATATACCAAGATCTTTCATGCGGAAACAAGAATGAAGATAGGACTTCAGTCGAGAAATAGCATCAGTGGAGTTTCCTGCAATGATAAGATCGTCTACATAGACCAACACATGAAGAACCATAGAACCACGGGTAAGTGAGAATAATGAATAATCTGCATAAGACTGGACAAAACCAAATGCACGTAAAGATGAAGCTAGCTTGGCAAACCAGTTATGAGGTGCCTGACGAAGTCCATAGAGTGACTTTCGCAACTTACAGACTTGGCCTGAAGAAACTGGAGTAAAACCAGGTGGAGGCTTCATAAATACTTCTTCATCAAGATCACCATGCAGGATAACGTTATGAACATCCATTTGATGTAATTCCCACCCCTTTATGGCAGCAACAACAAGAAAAGTACGGACCGAAGTCATTTTGGCCACCGGAGCAAACGTTTCAGTATAATCAACTCCTTCAACCTGATTATTACCAAGAACGACAAGACGAGCTTTGTACCGCTCTACAGATCCATCAGACTTATATTTAATCCTATAAACCCATTTACATCCAATAGGAACTTTCCCGGGAGGCAAATCAGTAACAGTCCAGGTGCCATTTTGATCAAGAGCTGCAAGTTCTTCTAACATAGTTGCACGCCATTTAGGATGTCCAACAGCCTCAGAATAATGAGAGGGCTCAATTTCAGCGGTAACAGCAGCTAGAAATTGCACATGAGATGGAGAAAAATGATGGTAAGAAACGTAATCAACTAAGGAGTAGGGTATACCTGAGAATGATGATGACGCAGGCGAGCTTGTGAGAGGGGGTGACGAGTAACAGTGCTGCAAATAAAATCTTGGAATTTAGCAGGCGGCTCACGAACTCTTTCGCTACGCCGAGGTTCAATATACTACAAGAAAAGCCGTTTTTCGCAACGATAAAAGTCGTTGCAAAAGATAATATGTCGTTGCAAAACCTATTTTTCGCAACGACTTTTGTCGTTGCAACGTCGTTGCGGGAATGCCTGTTGCCAAAGTTTTTTGCAACGACTTTTTTTGTTGCGAAAAATAAGAATTTCTGCAACGACATATGTTTGTTACAAAAAAATTGTCGTTGCGAAAGATTAGTGTTTAAAATTTTGTTTTTTTTTAATTTTGCAACTATACTTGTCGTTGCGAAAAATACTTTTTTGGCAACAAGAACTGTCGTTGCGAAAAATACCACATATGCACAACAAAGGAGGTCGTTGCAAAAAATAACATTTTTTAATGTACTTTAGAGGGTTACGATTGTGTTTGAAATGCCTCTATTTAAGAACAAATAAATAATGGCTACGCCTGAGCTTGAAATTCATAAAATATATTATACAAAAGATATCATGCTAAATCCAATATTATCTATGATACTCGGTACAAGTAGTATCATTACATGATTTTCAACTAGTTAGCTAGTATTAACCTCCAAAATAAATGTCTTTTTCCTCCTAACTTGCTTCCATATCCAAAATGAGTGAACACCGTCAACATCAAACTACCAACCACACCTTTCTTCCTGTAAAAAGTTCAAATATATATAAGGATTTTTAGTTGAAGACACACAATAGTAGTGGCATGACAAGAGAGAAAAAAAATATAGAGATAAGATACATACCAAGAGAGAGAAAAGCACAATTTTGATGAACTTCAGGCTAGTAACTAATGACTGATTGATTTCTCCTGTGAGCTCATCATATAATCTGTTGAAGTCTTTCTCTGAATCATTCCTAATTACTAACCAAGGAATCTCAGTATTTTTTAGAAACAAAAGGCGGCAGAGAATATTCAGAGACAAAAGAAAATCAGGTACTAAAATACCTCTAATTAAGTTATATGTCAATTAGTAACTTATATACCTCAAATTAAGCTAATAAAACTTATGATCGATGTCAAGAGAATACCTAGATCTACTAAAATGAACTCAAATTGCCATTCTACATTGAAATAGCAATGCCACACAGATTATAGAAGCACAAATTAAAGGATTAAATTGTTATATAAAAAATTAAAAGGATTTAGTGGTTATATAATAAATCAAAAGCAAAATTAATTAGATCAAACTACACATAAACAATCAGTTAGGGTTTCAACACCAGGTAGAAATAGAGAAACAACCACTTAACTCACAAAAGAAGAAAAAAAAAGTTCAGCTGATATGTCCATTCAATTAAAAACAACCACAAAAAATTATTACTTTGATCCAGTTTGATATACCCAATTCAGAAAATGAGTTCAGCCGAAGTAATCAACCACTTAACTCTAAAACCGCCATTAAAGAAACCAAAAACATGAAGAAAATAAAAACAAAAACAAGCTATATAAATGCATATATATTGTGATAATGCTACTTTTATTAAGTGTAAAGACATGCTGCAAGATTGAGAGAGGTGCTTACCAATCTTCACACTTTTACGAAACACAGTAGTACGTGAAGAAGTGGGCATTTCCCTGAGAGTCCTTCTCCTTTGGTTTTGGATTTCCTTGTAAAGCAAATTACAAGATCTGGAAAAAAAAAACCCGTTTATATGGGCATGATAACTCAGCTAGTTAACTAGGCTTCTAACCACCTAACCATGGTAAAAGAAGCTTACATCAGTTAATAATAAAAAAGCCAACAATGCATATTCTCATTAGAGCACCTTTATCGGTGCCGTTTGTAGCATCGGTGCTCTTAGATATTAATATTTTAATTGAAATGGTCGCAGAAACATAGAAATGAACCACAGACAAATGGTCAATTTAGGCCCCCTAAGACCATGAAAATTAAAAGCATTCAACCAAAGAATCCACAACAGAGATGGACCTGTAAGGTTAGTTCAACCATCAGTTTAATCTAGAAAGTAGCAGAGCTAAAGCAATTCAATCTGTAAAGCATAATTCTATCCGTCAACAAAACAGGTTTGCAACAGATCAAAGACCAAAAGGACCTTAATTGTTTTAGTCAATAAGAACACAGATATGAGAGGATACTTTCAATGCACTGCTGGGTGTTGTTGAGTTTGGACAACTTATCAGCCAAAAGCTGTTAACTGAAGGCGCTATCCAAGGAATTCATCCCAACAGAACAAGTGCTTATTCACAGTGACCTCAAAATCTTTGACAGGGTAGAGAAATAGCTGCAAATTTTATCATTCGGTTATTGTATGTATCAACTCCAAAACCTAAAAAACGACCCCTCCCTCATGCATCTGCAATTGTAAGGAAGTGCCAGATTCAAGAGCTTCCAAAAACCCTAGTGTAGACCAGAACAGTTGTGTTGGACTGCCAAAACCCTAGAAATCAAGTCAAACCAGCAGCAATTCAGCATTGGGAAACGATGCAAATCTTGACGTCATACAACAAACCTCACAATGCAACAAAATTGAGCGATGAAAGCAACAAAGAATGCAACAGAAGTTGAAGGACGGCCAAAAATGGAGCTAGACCTGTAGTTCGAACAGCCTGCCCCCGCCAAAAGCTTCTGTTGCAGCAGCACCCACAGAAACCCACCCCCGGATACTTTAAATACGCAGTCCCGCCGCCCACCAGCCACCTCCCGGTCTCCAAATCTCCGCCCAGGGCCGAAGAGGAAGTCGTTAAAGAAGTCCTCTTTGAAACCCCTCTCGTCCTCGCCCTAGCCACCAACCTGGACCCGGATCCCAACCCAACTCCAACTCCGAACCCGAACCCCTACTACACCCCATTCCCAAAATCAACCACGCCAACGGCTTCCCCGCCGCCATTCTGGCCGCCAACAATCGCCGCACCTCCTCCCTCCTCTCCGAAATTATCAAATTGCCCCCGCCGCCCGACCCCAAGCCTCTCTCACCTCCTTCCTCCGCCGTCACCCCGCACGAGATCTCCGAGGCAGTTGCAAGGACGAGGTTCGAGCGATTTGAAGAAGCCGGAGTCGAGCGATTTGAAGAAGGCTCGATGTCTCGATGAGTAATTTGACGGAGAAAGAGGGTGGGTGAAAGATAACCCTTGTTTTTTATTTCTGGAAATTTCTACAATCTGGGTTTAACTAGTGAATGAGATTAGGTTTTATTTTGTTTTTATTTTTTTTATCTTCTTTTGCAACGACCGGTTCCTGTAGCTATTTATTTACATAACATTTTTCGTAACAGCATGGGTCGTTGCCATATATAGATATCATCTTTTGCAACGACCTTCTTTGTTACTAAAAATAAATATGAAAGTTTTATACCCGCACCCGTAGAATGAAGTGGAGGGAAATTGAAATTTTATTTTTGGCAACAACATTTTGCAACACCACATAAAAGTCGTTACGTAAAATATCTTTTGCAACGACAAAATCTTGTCGTTGCAAATGCTCGTTGCAATAAATGAGTTTTCTTGTAGGAGGTGGAGGAGGAGTTTCAGCAACAACAACATCACCCTCAACAGTAGGAGTTTCAGCATCATCAACATCACCCTCAACAATAGCTGGTGTGTGGTCAGCTAAAGGAGGACTCCCCCTGTCAACCAAATCTGAATTTGCTTGAGAGTGCAAAACATCATCATAAATAGAAGAGGACTCCACTGGCTGATCTAAAGAAATGACATGCGATGGCCCTGTAGAATACGGAAATACATTCTCAAAAAATTTGACGTCCCGGGAATAGAGGAACTCCCGTCTGTCCAAGTCAAATAATCGTCATGCCTTTTTACCAAAGGGATATCCCAGAAATACGCACCGACGACCTCATGATTCAAACTTATTCTTGGAACGAGGGACTTGAGAAGCATAACAAAGACAGCCAAGAACTCGAATATGCGAGTAATCTGGAGGTCGATTAAATAGGACTTCGTAAGGCATCTTACCATTGATAACGCTTGAAGGAGTCCGATTGATCAGATATACCGCAGCGAGTACACATTCTCCCCAAAAACGTAGAGGAAGAGATGCTTGAAAGCGCAATGCCCTTGCAACATTTAGGATATGACGGTGTTTTCTTTCTACCCGTCCATTTTGTTGAGGAGTGCCTACACAGAAGGATTCAAACACAATTCCCATAGTAGAAAATAATGGCAACAAAGGACGAAATTCAGTCCCGTTATCTGATCTAACTCGACGGACAGTCTTAGAAAACTGAGTTTTTACAAAAGCAACAAAATTTTGCAGAAGTCGAGCAACCTCGGTTTTAGAAGCCATTAAGAAAACCCAAACTGATCGAGAACAATCATCCACGATAGTAAGAAAGTAACTTGCACCACATGTTGAATTGACACTATAGGGACCCCAAACATCACAGTGAATCAATTCAAAAATATCGTTGGCTTTATTAGAGCTAAGAACAAAACTGTCACGAGTTTGCTTGGAACGAGAACATACAGAACAAGGTGCAAGTAAAGCACTTGAATCAAATGAGACTGTGCCACTTAGTAATTTCAAAACTAAACTAGATGGATGACCCATTCGTTGATGCTAGAGACGAGCAGACGAAGACATTGTAGCATTGCAGAATGACGTTGAAGAAGCAGCCGGATACAACCAGAAAACGCCACCCCTTTCTTCACCCGCGCCAATCACCATCCTCGTACTGCGGTCCTGAATCACACAAAGTTTTTCAGATAGTGTCACATTACAATTTAAATCCTTGATCAATTTTGCAAGAGATATTAAATTGCATTTTAATGTAGGAACATATAGAACAGAGGAAATCCGCAAGTTTTCATTGATGACAACGGCTCCGGCTTGAGTTGCTGAAACGTGAGAACCATCAGGCAGCAAAACAGAAACAGCAGGAACTGAATGTATATTGGAAAGAAATGCCCGAGAACCTGTCATGTGAAATGAGGCTCCTGAATCAAGAAGCCAATTAAAATCAAGCTTACCCATCAACTGATTACTGGAAGGCTGAGAATTGAAAGATTTCCACATGTTGAAAATCTGTCCCCATTGATCATTATAGAGATTAGGAAAAGCATCCCGATCTTTATTGGATAATTGAGACGTGGACTGCTGAGACGTGCCTTGAGCTGCACTTGCTCGACCAATGTTGTTGGATTCATTGCTAGAAGAAGAGCCACGCCCCTTTCCTCGTCCATAACCCTCCGGAAAGCCAATAATACGGTAACAATTCGAGACGTCATGGTAACCTTTACCACAGTGGGAGCATAAAGTTTTCGAACCTGAACTTTCTGTCTTCGAATTGGAGTTTGAGGTTGAACTTGAACCCGGCGCTTGACCGGAGTTTGGAGTAGATGAACCACCACGTTGAACAGCAAAAGCGGCAGCATCGTTACGCACCTCTTTCTCCTTGGACAGATTTATGTGACTCTCTTCTTGAATCACCAATGCATAAGCCCGACTTATATTGGGAAGAGGATCCATGGCAATAATATTGGAGCGTATATTTCCGAAAAGATCGTTGTTGAGCCCCATTAAGAATTGGTGAACACGATCTTCTTCGCGCTCGGTTTCAAGTTCTGCTACCCACTTGCACTTACAGCCGCTACATGAACATGAACGAAGCTTCTGATAATTACCAAGCTCCTCCTATAGCATTTGAAGACGACCATAATATGCAGCAACATTATCACCACCTTGATCACAACGCGCTATCTCAGTTCGTAACTGATGAATACGAGGCGCGTTGCCGATTGAAAAACGCTGAATCAAGGCGTCCCATAGATCCTTAACGGAATCGGAATAAGTTATGGTTGATCGAAGAGATGGCTCGATGGATTGAAGAACCCATGCTACAAGCATGGAATTGACACTGATCCAATCGTCGAACTTTGGAGCGTCCTCAAGCGGGCGTGGAATTCTTCCTTCAAGAAACTTGATCTTCCGCTTGGCACGAAAGGCATTTTTGAGTCCCTTTTGCCACTCGGAATAATTATCACCTTTGAAAATCACCAGACTTATGTTCATTCCCGGATTGTCAGACGGATGAAGATAATAAGGCGATGTCGGGTTCAAAGGATTATGCTTGTCCTTGCTGGAACCTTCAACTTTCCCGTCATCACCGCTCACCATGATTGTAAAACACCGAGAAGAAACTTGATCGGAAAAAGCAAGACGCCGCCGATTGAAAGAACTAGGGTTTTGTGTTTAGGCTCTGGTACCATAAACAAAATTAACGAGAATATTTTGGGAGAATTTTCTGCTCTGAGTTTATTGACCCTGCGAGAGTATATATATACATGAGAGATAAGATCTAACTTATCTTGGAAATAAAGCTATACAAAAGGGAAGAATAAAAGGATATACAAATAAACATATATAATACATCCGTAATAGTATCACATATGATTTTTTTAATTAATTATAAATATTTTGAAATAATATTATTTTGTCTATATATTTTATTTAATTCATATTATGTAAAATTTAAGTTTAATTTTATTCTTAACATCAAACCACCGATTAACAAGAATATTGTAATGATTTCGATAAAAAAAACAATATCAATATCTACTTTTTAATAACAGTATTATGCATTCCTGTATTAATTGAATAATACGTCAAAAAATTATTATCGATCGTGTCTCGTAAAGGGTATGATCAATAATCTAGTTTAATTAAAATATTAGCTTTATTTTAAATGAGATGCTTAAGTAATTTCATCCTAATCTGTAAATCTTAATCTTATGCTTATATGGTTACATATTTACTTTTTAAATTGATTTATCCTAAGTTTTTATTAAAAATCATTTTATACCAATTTACTTAAATAGTATATCAGTAATAACTATTATTTTCGTAATTTTGTTCTAAATTTTTCTAGAAATCATCATAAGTAGTAAATTCTACTATATATTTACGCCACATCTTTGTTTATTAAAATTGTATATTAAATATTTTTCTATCCTATCATGTTGAAATCCAATAATAATATTAATTAAAATATTATATTATGTATTTACCGTAAATATATCTGCAACATTACAGACCGATTATGTTTTAGATGAAGAATTGAAGATAGATTTCTTATTAAGATAATGATTCGTTAATATTTTTATTTAAAGTTTATATACTTGTTATTTAATTAATTTTTTACAAGATAATAACATATATATAAGACAATTTGATTTTTTTTTATCTTATGATATTGTAATATTCGGCTCTATCCGGCTACGTTTCTGGACCCGTAAGTGACCCCTAGGGGTCGGGGGCAGTTCCGGGTGTCGGGGGTGCGGTGCTGGGTACCGGCGAGAATCGCCGGTGAGAGCTAGGAGTGGACCGAGATAGTGGCGAGCGAGTGCGGAGGCCGGTGAGGGCGAGTGAGCGCGGAGGCTGAGTGAGGTCGTCGTCGGGGCTGGCCACTGTCGTGTAAGGCCGGCGATGGTGGAGGCCACCGATCTGCAGGTTGAAGGGACAAAGCAGAGGAATCCGGGAAGGAGTTGAAGATGGAGCTGGTGTGGGGAGTCGGGACCACAAGGCTAAAAGAAAACTTGGGGAAGTGGATTTTCGGACTGTTCGGGGGAAATTGGGAGAATTATAGTATAAAAATATATAGTCTATCTATATCTATATATCTATATATCTATACTATCTATATAATTTTGTGTACATGAGGGATATTTAATGCTCTTGTGCCACATTAATGAGCATAAAAAGATGATTATTTGTAGAATAAACTATTGTATAACAAGTGTATAACAATTAGTATTTTGTTTAATATAGAAAAGTAAATACTATATACAAAAAGTGATTATTGAAAACTATATTTATATTGAAAGTTATATTTTTTCGTCAAAAAGTTATTATTTGAAAGAACACATTATTGTATTAGAAATGTATAACAGTTAGTATTTTGTTTCACATAAAAAACTAAAAAGTGATCACTTGAAAACTATAAATTTTGTCTTAATTAGAAAAAACTATTGTATTAGAAATGTATAACAATTAGTGTTTTATGTATCATATAAAATATAAAACTATATTTATAATTTTATGCTAATAGGGAACATTTATTGTCATCAGGAAACATTAATAAGCATAAAGAAGTGAATAAAAAAAGGTATTGCATTAGAAATGTATAAATTGGTATTTCATTTCCTATAGAAAACTAAAAAGTGAATACATGAGGGGATATTACTGAATAAAGAAAATTATTTTCACATGAGAACATAAAACATAGATAAATATTGAGAATGAAAAAAGTAATCAACACAATGTATTTGGTCACAAAGTTTTATATACACTTATAATTACAAATTATTTATATATTCATGTATAACTTAATGGCTAAAAAGCTTTTAAGTATGCATCTATTACGTATTAGAATTATTTTTTCACCTTTTAATTGTTTTATAGATAATTTAAAATTTTTAGTTGGTAAGCTATGTTTTAATGCAAAGGTAGTCAAATATTAACTTTCACGTTGAATATGTTAGATCATTTTTATTTCAAATGCTATTATGACACATTTATCTTAATAGTAGTATTACATAATAAAGAAAATGATTTTTGTATAGATTAGTAAACTCTTGAAATTATCCTTCAACTTACTATCTTTTAAATTAATTCAAACATAAAGTGCAATTAAATGTAAAAGAAGTTGTTAAAACAAAATAATTCAATAAAAATATGCTTAAGTTATGTTTACTAAAACAAATAATTCAAAATTTCTATATATAAAATTTGTTTACAATATGAACCCGTGCGTATGCACGGGCCTGACCGCTAGTATATATAAAAGTTAGGTGGTGTCTCCATTAAATGCTCCATTTAGTGTTGGTTGCAATCTTACCTATATAGTTACCAATATGCCTCCTAAAAACAAGTAACCTCATTAGCCTAACGGTAGCACCCTTCCCCTAAAAGGCATAGGTTCAAAGTTCAAATCTCCCAAGTAGCATTTTTTATACGTTTATTAATCTCCCAAGGCATAGGTTCCCCTAAAAACAAGTAACCTCATTAGCCTAACAGTATCCCAATAATTATATTTTCAATTCCATTAATATCTTAAATTGTTTACACGAATAGATTAAGTCCATGAATACTACTATATAATTATTATTTGTTACGAAAATGTTAACGATCATATTCTCACGGAATGTGATACCAACTTCTTCATTAAAGTCTAAGTTATGGGAAAGGACTAAAATAAAGAATTGAATTTTGAGTACTTAAAAAAAATGATATCGGTATGTAGTTATATATATATATATATATATATATATATATCAATATGTAAATTTTCAAGACATGCATAATAATGGAAAGAAATACCTAATCTTTATTAGAGTTTTAACATAATTTTTGAATTTGTTTGTACACATTAGGAGTTTTATTTGCAACTTTTTTTAAACTAATTTACAGCTTTGATAAACATTTGTTTTTTTTCTTCTTATTTTCCTTGCTAAATAATTATAACACTTATTAATTTATTAAATTACAAAAATTAACATGTATAGGTAATATTGGTTAAGAGGAACTTGATTTCTATATTGAACAGTAGTTTTAATTAAATAGTCATTCAGTTGAAAAGTTATGAGAGTGTTATAGTATTAGCTAATCAAAAATTAAAAGAAAATTAAAAGGACTATATCTCCAATTTAGTCAATCAAGTAAACTAATCATAATTAACGTAAAAGACTTTTTAATTAAAGTTGATTAATAAAGCTTAAAAATAATTTTTTGAACCCGTGCGTAGCACGGGACATGACTTCTAGTCTATATAATACATTAAAAAGTTGTGTACGAAACGCATTTAATGCACAGATTCAACTTCACTCTTTTATTGTGATAAATATACAAAATGGTACTAATGACATCCTAGCGTAGTGGTTAAGCTCACCTTCTTTGTCATGCAGATCCTATGGTTCGAGCCCTATTGGCAAATTTGTGCTTTTTTTTTTGCTAGGACAAAATCTCATTTTGACATTAATTCCAATAAATCATCATTTGTATAATGATAATCATTTTTAGCGGTTAATATAATTTTTTATTTTAATCTATCTATATATGTATATCTTCTATCTATCTATCTTCTATCTATCTATCTATCTATCTATCTATAAGCCTATAAGGAAAGGTTTTTTGCATAATTAATTATGTGCATATTATTATGTAATCTCTAATCCTCTATAGTTTTTTTATGATCCATTAAAGCCCAAGGAATCCAAATTTTTATACAGATGGTGACTATGATTATACATCTATTACTATATACTAAAGCGGAAGCAAATTCCGCCACCATATTGCGCCACATCACCCCCTTTTTTAAAACTCTATCTTATTAAATCTTGATTTTATTATAATCTTATAGATACTTAATTAAAATATTTGTTTTATATTAGAATTTGTGTTGTTTAATTAATAATTCTATCCAAATATATAAAACTCTATCTTACCATTATACACATTTAATCAATATATACATAAATAGATCTATCATAAACCTTTTATTTAAAAAAGTATTTTTTTCGTCACAGTCTATAAATCATAATCATAATATTTTACCCATTTAATTAAATATTATATTAGATTTAAATTATTTTTCGTAATTTTATTATGGTATTTTTTTTAAATCATCAATGGTAGCAAATTCTACCACTATATTCAAGACAAATATTCGTTCCATTAAAATAATATATTAAATACATTTTTACTATCATATCATATTAAAATATCAAAAAAAGTATATGTTATATTTAACATATACATCACTAATATTGCATATTGATTACACTTTAGAAAAAAAAAAGATAGATTTCTTAATTAAGATAATAATTCATTCACATTTTCATTACATTTTTATATATTATTATTTAATTATTTTTTCATAAACAATAACAAATATATGCAAGATAATTTGGAATATAATTTGAGAAATTGACACTACAATATATCCACGCAAACAACTTCAATTGCATAAAAATATACTACGGTAATTGAAGTTGTTTGCGTGGATATATTGTAGTGTCAATTTGTCATCGAGGAATAGTCTTCTCTTTTCCTATACGTCAATGTATACACTTTCTTATGCTTTTGTGCTTAAGAGATTTTCAGATCCAATGCTCAAGGAGACTATCTTTGTTTTCATTAAGAAAAACCATTAATTGAATTTGATATGATATGACAGGTTGTGGGTTCAGAGAGTCGGATCATGAGCAGTTTCGTGAGGCCATCAGTGCAGGGAGTACAGAGCCAGTTGTTCATCTCTACGGGTTTGATCTGTTTTGTTTATATAATTTTGTTTGGATTTTTTAAGATTTAAATATTGGAAAGATGAACCTAGATTTTTCTTTTCGCTTTCAATTCTATATTGAAGATTTTTAAATCCATATCAAGATTACTTCGTATATGAACATCTAACAATTGCAGAACTGTACAAATGTAACCCATGTTTCTTCTTGTGCAGAGGTGAGCTTTGAAGCCCTTTTAGGTTCACTCAGTAAGCCTAAAGTGCAAAGAAGATTTTCTTCTCCAATAGCACTCAAGAACAATAGCACAAAATAATATAAAATAATACGAATTGTATTTTTAAGCATTGCATATTTACATGTATGTATGCATCAAGAGGCTTGCTTCCTCTTGGATAATAAACCTTTACCATATGGAGATGCTTCTTCAATTCTACCACCTTTGTTGGCAAGCTGCAGCATGGACAACAAGAACTCCAGATTTCTTAATACAACAATTGGCCGAGGAAAAGCACCCATATAAACACGATGCATCTCTAACTCATGTCGCACGGGACTGTCTTCCTAGTATATATAAAAGTTAGGTGGTGTCCTCATTAATTGCTCTATTTAGTGTTGGTTGCAATCTTCCCTATATAATAAATACAATGTAATCATAATCAAAATAACTACAATAGCATAGTGGTAAAGTCTTCCTCTAATTACCCAATGGTTGGGGTTCAATCCTCTATAGCAACATTTTTGTTCAAATATTTTTTTAAAACCTACGAACGGGATTTACATTAATTCAACCACAATAGCATAGTGATAAACCCTTCCTCTAATTACCCAAAGGTTTGAGGTTCAAACCTCTCTAGCAACATTTTTGTGGTGTTTGCATATTTTCTTAATGTGTATTTTTTTTTAAGTAAATCACAGAATATGTATATTTCTTAGAACATGTTTTATGTGTATTTGTTGTATTATTTGTATATATGATTCAAGTATATAAATAAACCAATAATTTATTTTTTCTAATGTAAATCACAAAATATGTGAATACCCTAAATCATAAAATATGTGTATTTTTTTTAACGAAAATCACAAAATGTATTTATACCCTAAATCATAAAATATGGGTTTTTTCTTTAAACTTCTATAGTTTTCATGTATATAAAAATATTTTGAGTACCAAAAATATTATTTTAATCTTTCATATGCTTTTTATAGTTTTATATATCTTTCATATGTACGTAATTGCATTTAGATGCAAATAATGAGTGTTTCTCTCGCAAGTGAATTATATTTTCAATTGATTTATTTCTTATGAAATATTTATTTATTTTATACTTAACATAATCTATTATATTTTATATTATCAAACCTTGGTCCATTTTTCACATTCATGAAATTTTATGCAATTTTTCAATTAAAATTGATTAATAAAGTTTCAAAATAATTTTTAAACCCGTGCATAGCACGGGTCATGGATTCTAGTAGAGTATAATAGTTGGCAGGGAGAATTAATTTCTTGGGTCAAAGATGGAGGTGGTCCAAAGTTGACCTTGGAGCTAGTCAAGTGGGTTCTAAATGGGAATTAATAGATCGGTTTCAAGTTCGAGTCGGGTTTGTAATTCATTTCAGGAGCTCTTAGTGATTCTCACTCAATTTTCGAGTTGAAGTTAGCAGTTCTTCATATTTGAGGTAGTCTTATTCTAGCTTGTTAGGATCTACGTGGGAGGGCCTACCTCCGACACTCAAAACGCTTGATGGGTAAAGCGTTGGATGGTAGTGCGATGGTGGACGTAGAGTTGCATTATCTGCACTGGGTGTGCTGCGATGTGTGGAATTGTTAATGTGTGTGTGTGGATGTATGAATTTGTGAGTGTGTGAGTAATGGTTTAGTGCCTAGATGTGGACCTTGAAAAATGATTGTGTGACTAACTGGATTTAGGAATGGACTAGAATTGTGTGGGTGTGATTGCGGACTTGTTTGCTGACTTTAGAAAAACTGTTTTGAAACGTCTTGTAGCTACTATGTTGACTATGACTTGATAGGATAGGATCTGACCATTCGGGGAATTATTTTTATTATTCCAAGTAATCAGGTTGTCGTAACCGAGCCTCGGCGACAACCTGTTTATATCATTTATTTTATTAAATTTAGTGTAAATTTTAAAAGATTTTAAATTTTTATAGAATTTAAGAATGCTTCTTGTCTTATTGCATTCTTCCTCGATATATATATGTTTATGTATTTATAAAAAATGAATATATAAAATGAATATTTTTATGGTCAATTTGTTCATTCTAGATAGATCTGAAATTAGGTTCTAATTAGGGATTTCTAGATTATAGATATGAAATTGGAGGTTCTACAGTGAAAGCTCTAGATAGGTTTTTTTTATACAAATCTATTCGTTTCCTTTCTGCTCCTTTTGTGCAACCCAATGGTCAAGTTTGTACAACTCTATGGTCAATTTGTTCATTCATATTTGTTCAACTCTAATTCTATGGTCAATTTGTTCATCAAATTTGTGCAACTCAATGGTCAAATTTGTGCAACTCAATGGTCAAATTTGTGCAACTCAATGGTCATGTTTGTGCAACTCTGTGGTCACTTTATTCATTCATATTTGTTCAACTCTATTGCCAATGTGTTGAATTCTATGGTCAACTTGTTCATCAATATTTGTGCAACTCAATGGTCAAATTTGTGCAACTCAATGGTCAAATTTGTGCAACTCAATGGTCACGTTTGTGTAACTCAATGGTCAATTTGTTCATTCATATTTACTATGACCACTCATTTTGAAGGTCTTGACGGGAACTACTGTGCCTATTCGCCACACGGACCTACAGAATGAGCCATGACGAGCCCAGATGCATAGAAAGCTCCAAAACGAGACCTAACTACGCGGTTTGGGACACTCAAACGCGGTTTTGAAGGCTTAAACGGCTTTTTTTGCGAGAACCCCTTTTCTCCCCGGACTCCCCGACGCCTGACTGCTTACCCCCAGATTCTGGTCTAATACCGGCCCGGAAACCGCGAACTCAAGACTCCACCTCGTGGCTTACGTCGAGACCTTCGAAACGACTGCTCACACGCCTCAAACGGATCACCGAGCCAAAAGTTATTGCATTTCACTTCCAATTTGGCAGTAACACACAAGAACATAGCTAAATCGGAACCGCTTTACACTACTAGAGTGAACTAGATCGAGGATTGTGCAATTACGATCGAGGATTGTGCAATCATATTTGAGGATTGTGCAATCACGATCGAGGATTGTGCAATCACGATCGTCGATTGTGCAATCACGATCGTCGATTGTGCAATCACGATCGTCGATTGTGCAATCACGATTGTTCATCAATATTTGTACAGCTTAATGGTCAAATTTGTGCAACTCAATGGTCAAGTTTGTGCAACTCAATGGTCACGTTTGTGCAACTCAATGGTTCAATTTGTTCGTCAATATTTGTGCAACTCAATGGTCAAATTTGTGCAACTCAATGGTCACGTTTGTGCAACTCTGTGGTCAATTTGTTCATTCATATTTGTGTTGAATTCTATGGTCAATTTGTTCGTCAATATTTGTGCAACTCAATGGTCCAGTTTGTGCAACTCAATGGTCATGTTTGTGCAACTCTATGGTCAATTTGTTCATTCATATTTGTGTTGAATTCTATGGTCAATTTGTTCTTCAATATTTGTGCAACTCAATGGTCAAAGTTGTGCAACTCAATGGTCACGTTTGTGCAACTCATCGGTCAATTTGTTCAAATTGGTTCACATGACCTTAACAAATCTATTAAGAATCACCTTCAATTTTTGTAAACATTATTAGCTTGACCACATAAGATGCACAACATACATAGGCGGACGAATTGGAGGCGGAAAGAATTCGATCGAGCGAGTCGTGGAAGGAATCCTCCTCTTCCTCAACTTCTTGATCTTGTTCTTCTTCTTCGTCGGCGTCAGTTGAGGTTCTTCGACGATTTCGGGATCAATTCGGTGTATTCTTCAGATGAGACGAGTTTCGCTCCAAATCTGGAAGAAGAACCACAACAACCTCCCGCCGCTACAATCGACGAAGAAATCGAGATCAAGGAGGTTCCGGTGGACGATTTCGCGGAGATTAAAGAGGAGGATTCGGAGTGGAGGAAGAAGGCGGCGGAGGGGGGGAGGGGAGTCGGAGGAGAGGATGAGGAGGACGGAGGCCGAGAGAGCGATAAAGAGGAGGACGAGAAAAGTGGCGTGGCATCACATTAACCGTATTTTTTTTAGCAAATTGACGGTAGAGATCTAGGGCTGAGATCTATTCCTATTTCTCACACTAAAACATGTTCCTACATGACTCTTTCTCTTGATTTTGATGTTTTTTCTTATTCAACTCAAATGGATAATAACCACTTTATATCTTTTATTTTTCTTAATTATCTAATCTTTAATTTTACTTTCATTAAAAGTAATTTTATCTCAAATAGATAGTAACAACTTTATTTCTTTTATTTTCCTAAATTTTCTAATCTTTAATTTTTTTTCTTTAAAGTCATACTATCTATCTTGATTTTTATTTTCCTTAAATAATTTTATCTCTAATTTTCGAGGAATTTAAAGGCCGCTCGTTTGCGCACTCCGAAAATTCGGTCGCGCACTCCAATATGGACGGATTACGAAACTGTCCAAGTTGAACCCGGTTTTCTGGAAACCTTGGACAGTTTCAGAATCCGTCCATAAACGAACATCCGGTTCGCTTAAAAAACAGCCCATATGGACGGGTTTTGAAAATGTTCAAGTTTTAAAAAAAAACAGCTTCTATGGGCAGGTTTAGAAACCGCACAAATACAAATTTTGAATTTTGAAAAAAACAGCTCTTATGGACAGATTCTGAACCCGTCCAAGTTAGGGTTTTTGAACGGCTCCTATGGACAGATTCTAAACCCGTCCATAAAGCCCGTTATGCCACCGACAAATTTCGCCTTTTATGCGGCCTCGTGCGTTTTCACTATTCACTTTTCAATTGTTAATTCATCCCACAAAACTAGAGAGCATATACGACAAATACTTGTCTTGAGATGTCAACTTCGAGTAGCAAGACCACAAAGACATCATCGTTTAGCGGGTCATCATATTCGTCGGAGTCATCATCTTCTGTGGGTAATGGTCATCTTCCCGATAATGAACGGAATTATATTTTAACTTAAGATTGCAAGACTATGTGGTTCAACGAGAGAGAAGTGGAAGGAATGATATTTTAACTTAAGATTGTAATTCTCGTTAGACATTGTAGTTCCACTTTTGAGTATCACTACTATGTTAAAACGTACGTAATATTTTTTTATATATATTTAACTAGACCTTAGATTCCCGGATTTATATTTAAAAATTAATGCTTTAATATTATTTTGGGTACTCTCAGGAGACAAACCGACTGCGCGACCTTCCCACCACAACCGGTCTTGGGCGGGTTACAAACTCGTTCATGGACGGATTCGTAACCCGTCCATGAACGGATTCGTAACCTGTCCATCTGCCGGTCACATCACCTTTAAACTTACACTTACATATATTACTATTATGATTAATCTCACATATTAAACTAGCAAACGACTCACAAGAAGTCCTCATGGTACTTGACGAGTTGAAACATCATAAAGGTTTTCATGGTACATTACGAGTTCAACCATCGTGCAAGACTTCATGGTATAAGACGAGTTCAACCATCGTGCAAGACTTCAAGGTATAAGACGAGTTCAACCTTGTAAAGGACTTCATGGTTCATGGCGGGTTGAACCATCATCAAGGTCAATATAAAACATAAGAGGTCCTAAACTAGTGGCTAGCGCTTAACGATGAATTTCTTCATGGTCGATATAAGTTATATGTGGCATCCGATTTGTAACTTAAGATTTTTTTTATGTTTTAAATGATAATACGTTGAATTGTTGTAAAAAAATGGATATAATTATTTGAAAAAAATCCAGAAAACGCCCATTAGGGTAAAACCCTCATGTACTAGTCCAGAAACCGTCCATAGGGTTTAGGGTTTAGGGCCGGTATGTGTAATGCCCTATGGACGGATCCGTAACTCGTTCATGGGAAGTTTTCAAACCCGCCCATGAACGGATGCGTAACTCGTTCATGGGAATTTTTCACACCCACATATGGACGGATTCGTAACTCGTTCATGGGAATTTTTCAAACCCGCCCATGGACGGATTCGTAACTCGTTCATGGGAATTTTTCACACCCGCCCATGGACAGATTCGTAACTCGTTCAAGGAAAGTTTCAAACTCCGTCACCCAACCAAGTACTCCCTTCTAAGTCGTTTAGAGGTTATGCATGTCGTATAAATAGGTCATATTTTTTCTAAAATATTCGATAACATGGTAGAGCATAAGTTGATGGGTTTGTAAACCCGCACAATATTAGGTCAAATCTTGGACGATTTTTGGATATGTTCAACTTGGACGGGTTTAGGATCTGTTCAAGAAACCCGCCCTCAGGCACATCCGAACCGGGTTTATTAGATTAATATGGACGGGTTTTGGATCTGTTCAAGAAAAACCCGGTTTTCCAAAAAATCCATGTACGGGTTTGTAATCTGTCCATATCGGGGTGCGCAACCGAAATTTCAGAGTGCGCAAAATTTCGCCGAATTTAAATGGAGCGGCAAGATTGAGGGTAGCTTTAGCCCGCTTGGGCATCTTAGGCTTTATTTGCGGAAATAGCACAAATTAATTATTAAAAACATATATAAACAAATGACATTCAACACCAAACCACACAAAGAACGCGCTTTCTCGCCTCTGAAAATTCTGCCCCCTTTCTTCTTCCCCGTCACCTCCATTCCTCATCTCCGAGTCCTTGCACATCTCGTCATTCCCTGATTTCTCTCACAATCGCAGAAGCCTTTGAAAGCTCTTCCAACAATGGCGAATAGCATATCCACGTACTGGTGGTACAGGTGCGAGCGATCCGTCACCTCCTGATCTAGCCACATCGCGATCTGTACAGATTGCGGAAGCGGATTCGTCGAGGAGCTCGACGATAGCGATCCACCGGTACGACTTCGACAGAGTCGCCTCCGAAGACGCCTGGAAGGACGTATGGTGTGGCGCCAACGACGGCTTCGAGCAGCTTCTCTTCGATGCTACGAAGGCCGTTGAGCACCTCGACCGCCGCTACTCCGTCTCCCGCTGCCTATCCTCCGTCGCTCGCTTCGCTAGTGAACGCGCTCGATTGCTCAACCGTGATTTCGAAATCGGTAACCGATGAAGAAGAGTGCAGAATTAGAGAAGGTACGCTTTGTGTTTGCTTTCTTCAAGTGGTTTTGGGAAACTCTTCTGTGTATTTTGTGTGGATGTTGTGTTATGATTTTTGTTCTATGTCCATAGTTTTGGATCTTGATTTTGCTAGGGATTGGAGAAGTGAATGATGCGCTACTGATATTGCTATGAGTGTTGTTATTATATTGCATCGATATTATGTTGATTTGGTTATTCCTGCATTCAAACAAGGAAGCGGATACAAGTGTGGAATGTTTCAAAGTAATCAACTATGCGTCCAATTGGTCTATGATTTGTGTTGATGCTGCTTATGGCTTCTAAATCAAAGATATTCTAGGTGTTTGACTTGAATTGGGTTGTTGTAAGCTATTTCCATTTAGACGGTGATGGCCTAGGGTGTGTGTTCTGTATTGGGTGGTAAACTTTGAAAAAGCATAGTTATTGTCAAATGGTAGAATTGATAGAAGAATTATATATTCATGGTCTTTGTTGCCGGCTTAATCCATACGTTCTCTTTATTTGGAAATAATAACAACTAAATTGAAATTTTTAATTCTAGAAGTAATCAACTATGCATCCAAATTTTATACATCATATTTCTAGAATTCTTCTTATCTTTACTAATTTAAAATTCAATTCAATCTTAATTTTTTTAATAACATCATACCTTCATCAAAATCTTAATTTTCAATTCAATGCCTTTTATTAGCCACAATTCAATGCCTTTTATTATACATCATATTTCTTAAATTCCAACAAATCCAACCACATAATGACATAACCATTTTATCAAATCAATTTGATGTGTTGACAGTTAATTGAATTATTTTTTATTGGTTATTGTAGATTCTCCATATAAATAAAGTACATATATATATGATTTTGCTTTGATTTTTTTTCAAAATAACTATAAAATATAAATATTAAATATAAATTAAAGAAACTTATTGATAAACACAAGTATTCAATCCGTATATGACAAAATATAATACTATAAAATTTTGTTCGATTAAAATAATGTATCATAACATAAATAATTTATTATTGAAATAAATCCGAAAAGAAGCAAATTATATACAATTATACAAGATTTTATACTAAACTACTCTTTTGAATAACTTTATATAAAATTTCAGTAAGTTTTTAGTTAAATCAAACCATACCTTCAAGGCACGGGAGTGATACTAGTATAATATCTATTATGATTGTAATATTTAAAGTCAAGTAATCGTTGTAACACCCCTAGAATTCATAAGGGATTGAAGTGCTCCCCATGCCAACAAGAGCTCTTCCTTTTCATGGTTCAAGAGGTCAAAAGAACTATGAAGTTAAGTGTGCTAGGGCGAGAGTAGTACCAGGATGGGTGACCTCCTGGGAAGTTCTCGGGTTGGCATGAGATAGCGCTCTTAGGGCCTCGGGCTTTACAAATGGTATCAGAGCCGACTCTGGGTTACGAGTTGGCTTGGCTGGAGGGCGGTCTTTGGGCCTTGACGAGCTCTTCAAGTGCTTAAGTGGGGGAGATTGTAACACCCCGAGAATTTATAAGGGATTGAGGTGCTCCCCATGCCAACAAGAGCTCTTCCTTTTCATGGTTCGAGAGTTCAAAAGAACTATGAAGTTAAGCGTGCTAGGATGAGAGTAGTGTCAGGATGAGTGACCTACTGGGCAGTTCTCGGGTTGGCATGGGATAGCGCTTCTAGGACCTTGGGCCATACAATTGTGTATAACGCGACAAGTTAAACTAGTTTAGTTTAAAGCATACTTTCATGACTAAATTAGAATTTAGCACAAGGTGAGATCATGCTCTCCCACATACGCTTATCACGTAATGCTTTAATTTAAAAGTGCTTAGAGAATCTCGAGATAAACTTAAGAATCATCGAGGATCTACAACCAATTGAATACAATTAGGAAAATTACTTTAACATATAATGATGCGAATATCGTTAAACCTCATGATTTCCTATTTTTAACCATGTATGATAAGCCTATATAGAATGTGATTATGATTTTAATGGATCCATTATTGTGTAGAAATAATAACAACTAAATTGAACAATTTAACATTTCTTATATTCAAGCGAATATCCACCAACTCCGGCTTGAAGTTATTCGGGCCATCTTGTATGGTATACTCCAGTTGGCGCAAACTTTTCATCCTTCCTAAGTTCATCATCAAGGAGATCAACAAGGTGCTCTGAAATTTCCTTTGGAGCGGGAAAAGTGAAGGCAGTAAAGCCCCGGTGGCTTGGAATAGAGTCTGTAAACCCAAGGAGGAAGGAGGTTTGGGGCTTAAGGAGATTCATGCTTGGAACAAAGCTAATGTGGCTGAACTTCTGTACGATGCCATAAAAAACTCAGACTTGGTGTGGCATGAATGGGTGAAGAAAACGCACTTGAAAGGTGAAAGCATCTGGTCTGTTCGAAGAAACAACTCATCTAGTGCAGTCTAGCAGGCTATCCTGCAACTCAGGGATGATTTCACTGGTTCTTTGGAAGGAAACTCTACTCCTCTTGTCTTAAGCTCTAATCACGACAATTTGGATTGCAAAGCTTTTTATGACAGCATTAGGGACAGAAGTACGAGTGTTGTGTGGAGGGATTTGATCTAGAACAAACTCAATACACCTCGCATAAGCTTATATTGCGTGAAACATTGTGCAGGGTGGGGTCAGCACCAAAGACATAATGAGATGTTGCGGCATGATTCCAGACGATGCTTGCTCGCTTTGCAGTGTTCAGGCTCCGGAAACTAGGAATCACCTTTGGTTCAAGTGTGAGTTCTCTAAGAAAGTCCTCTCAAGCGTCCTCAGTTGGGCCAAGACTCCAAGATGTAGCGAGTGATGGCTTGCATTTAGTTCATGTTTAGAGTGCACATTAGGCCATGTTTCATAGATTTCGGTTTGCGTTTCTCTCGTTTAAGTTAGATTTTTACTTGTTTTCGGTTTAGTTGTTCGGTTCGGACTCTACGCTTTGTTCTTTGTGAATTTCAGGGGATTTGGAGGTGAATGGAGCGTTGAAGATCAAGAGGACTCAAGGAGGCATCGAGAGCTCGAAGACGGTGTCAAGGAGAGGCCGAGAAGACGCCCGAGAAGCAAACCAAAGACCGCCCAAGACGAAGCCCGAAGAATCAAGGCAAGAGGAAGCCAACCCGAGGCCACAGCCCCTGACCCGGCCGGGTCACGGGCCGGGTGGTGGCCCGGGTTGGGTGCGCTGTCCAGCCGAAGTGAAAAGCAAGGCACCAGAGCCGGACCCGGCCGGGTCACGGGCCGGGTCGGCACCCTTGCCCAGCGAGAAGGCAAACGCAAGTCTCCAGTGCCGGACCCGGTCGGGTCGCGGGCCGGGTCGTACCCCGGGTCACACCGCCGCGTCCCCTTTTTCCCGTTTTAGCCTTGTTTCCTTTAGGGTTGTATATAAGCCGTCTTCCTCCTTTTAGAAAGCAACTTTTACCCAATTTAGGACCTCTAGAATTTCCATTAAAGCTCTTTGGTGTTCTTGAGAGATTGAAGGATTTTGTTGGAGATTTGTGCCTTTTCAATCAATACAATGTTTATTGGTATGGATTTCCTCATCTCTTCTTCTTTTCTCTTGTTCTCCATGGATTGCTAAACCCCCAAATCCTAGGGTTTGAGGAAAACCCTATGGATTCTAGGTAGCTTTGAAATGCTTGCTTGAATTGAGATTTGAATTGTGGTTTGTGTCAATCCTACATGCTTAATGCCAAATTGCTTGCAATTTGAGGCTTGTTGATGATTAGAACTGAAAGGTTAGGTTGTCAATAGGGAGATAGGCTAGGGACTTGTGTTGAGAGACCTCCTCTCTAGTTTGAACTATAGGATTGATTGATTGATTTCCCTTTGAAATGAGAATTGATTTGGGAATTCTGTAGAGGTTGACCTACCGATAGAGGGTTTGAGTTGGACAAGCCCACTCAAGCCACGACGGTGGATGAGAGGCTTGAACCTATTGAGCCACTATTGAGCCTAGTTTGCATGTCAAGCCACGAAAGTGGATGATTGTCGTAATCTAGGTACGATTTGTTTAATTCGATAGGATTAGACATTGATTCTAGGTAGATGCCTCCAAACCATGATTTGATCTTGATTCATGTATGCTTGCAAAGTGCTACTTTGATCCATAGTGTGAGTACTTAAATCCTAGGATTGCCTTTCCCATAGTAATCTTGCATCATTTTATTGGTTGTTTTCTCCTTTTACTTAGTTGTTATTTGAGTTCTTTAATTTCAATCCCAAATTGCCTCATATAAGCCTAGCTACTTTGATTGTCGGTTCACCAACTCTACTAAAGTCCTTGAGATTCGACACCTTGGTACTACGCGATCCGTGCACTTGCGGTATTGGTCTAGTAGCCTATCAGCGAGAACATTGATAACTGGATCACAGAATCTGCTACTTTAAAGGGTAAGAAGTCCATTGCCTACAACCTTTGGAATCATTGTCATTGTGTGGTTATATACCACATATGGAGATATAGAAACGAGCTTGTGTTTAATAACAGAGTTGTTAGTATTGAGGAGTGCATTAGCATTTGTATAAGGCACATTAGAAATTGCCTCAAGGCTAGGTGGAGGAAAAGATCTAGAGAAACCAGTTGGGTTATGGAGAGACTTGGAATTGAGCAGGATGAACAAGTCGTAGATAGCTAGTTTTCTAGCTCCTCTGTAAAAAAAAATCCGTTAATATATTTACCCTTTTATTCAAAAAAATATATATCCACCAGCTTATTTGAAAAATGAGTTAACCAATAGTGCTATTAGGTTTGGGAAATGAATAAGTACATGTACACACGAAGATTTCTAATTGAAAAAGAGCTATTCTGATTAGATTTAGTATAGGAGCGTGTATGGTTATCCCTAATTCACAATTTCACAACGATAATTCCAATTAAAATTTAAACATCTTAAATGGTCAATATTCTACCGATAATTTTAGTATGTACGCACATGTCCTTAAGTTTACACATCACTATTTTTAAGGAATGCCAAGAAGTCTCACTAGATTTAAGAAACACTTTAAGGCCACACATTTTAATTTACTGAAGCCTAATTTAACTATATAATCACAACTCTAAAGTCCATTGTTGATTCATAAAGCAAATAACCCAAGAAATCTAAAATACAAAATAGAAAATGGCATTCTGGAAATTTAATCCCCGTGTCATTATGTTTTTTTCACTAGTTCTCTTCTTCCTCTTGAAGCAGTCAGTTTCTTTTGATGAAGATACATTTGACAGAGTACTCGCGGAAACTGGAGCCGCTTCAAAACCTACATTGAAGCAAGAGAAGGGACAAATTAAGGACGATAAGAAGCAATTTAAGGATGAATTTAAAAATGCAAAGGGAATGATCCACGACGAGAAGAAGGATTTACAAGGCCAACACAAACAAGACGAGGAAGAATTGAAGAAGCAAAAGCAAGCTGAGAAGATTGAACATGAAGATTTGAAGGGAGAAATAAAAGCCCGTAAGGAAGAATGCAAGGAGGAAATTAAAAGAGAGAAGGAAGAAGCGAAGGCCATATGGGAGAAGGAGAAAGAATTAAATAAACGTGAGAAAGAAGTATTGAAGGCCAAATGGGAGAAGGAGAAGGAAGAACCCAAAAAAGAGAAGGAAATGTTAAAGGCCTTGAAGGATGGTGAGAAGCAAAAAATTAAACAGGAGGAGAAGCAAATAAAGGAAGATAGGAAAGAAGTAAAGAAGACAGAAAAAGAGCAACACAAGTTGGCGGTAAACAAGGAAGAGATTGCATAAGAGAAGGGAATCCAAATAAGTGATGGATGACATATTTTCACGCATGGTTAAATAATTTGAAAATTTTACAATTGCTACATTTAGTTACAATACTAGCAAATGATTCTTTAATCTACACATATGTTTGGGTAGTTCAGACAAAGAATAAATTGAATTTCAATTTTGTATCCATTTCTTAAATCTCTACATATGTTTTGGGATTGGCAAGTCAACATCTACTTCATTTTTAGTTATAATCACCATCGTTTAAAGATGTATATCTCATGAGAAAAGTATATCAACAAAAGTTAGAAGTCACTACAAACAAATATGGATTTAGCAACCAAAATTTTGGTCGCTAAACCACAGTATTTTGGCGCTGACTGTGTTTAGCGACCAAATGTGGTCGCTAAAAACGCGGCCGCAAAATCCATTAGCGACCACTTGGTCGCAAACGTGTCGACCAAGCAAATTAGCGTCCATGTCGTCGCTAAATACCGTTGTGATTACAACTTTCAAGTGGACGCCAATTAGCACCATATGGTAGCTAAACGAGCCAGTCTATTAGCTGTCAAGTGCACGCCAATTTGCTACCATATGGTTGCCAAACGAGCCAGTTCATTAACTTCCAAGTGGACGCCAATTTGCTACCATATGGTCGCCAAACGAGCCAGTTGATTAGCTTCCAAGTGGGCGCTAATCTGCTACTATATGGTCACCAAACGAGCCACCCAATTAGCTTCCAAGTGGACGCCAAGTAGCTACGATATGGTCACCAAACGAGCCAGCTGATTAGCTTCCAAGTGGACGCCAATTTGCTATCATATGGTCGCCAAACGAGCTAGCTGATTAGCTTCCAAGTGGACGCCAATTGGCTTTTGAAATTTTTAAAATTCTAAAAACAAATTGATTTCCAATTTTTACGAGATTTATAATAAAACACAATTTTGAGACATAATTAATATCCAAAAGACTAATATTTTTAATCAATTACATAATTCATATCCAAAAAGCTAATATCTTTAATCATGTGCCTGTACAGCCCTTCGAGCTACATATTTAACAAAAGTAATTAAGGTGGTGGTTGGTTCCAAACACAATTTCGAGCCAACCCTCAAAAAGTGATAAATCAACCTACATATTTAACAAAAGTAATTAAGGTATTTGTACTGCCCTTCAAGCTATGTTTGTACCACCCTTAACATTTAATAAATATCTTCAACCAGCTAGATGTGGACGGTGGTTGTTGGTTCGCCCTAAGCTCTTCATAGAAACGACGTAACTCTTCAATCTGTGCAGCTTGGGTTGCTTGGTTCTCTTGAAGAGTGACTACTTGAGAACGCAAAGTCTCATTCTCGCGTTGAAGCTCCACCACTCGAAGGGCCACTCTTCGGGGAGCTCTAAGTTGATCTCCGTAGTATTCAATTGCAGCAGATCTGAGCCCGGCAATAGCTCCTCCTGGTCCAACCCCTCCAACAGCCTCTAAATAGGCATCACATTCATCTTGATAAGACAATGGCGTGTCGGATTGAGTAGACTTCTGAGTGATAACTTCTTGAGAACGCTCCTGCACAGAAAAAAATAATTAAAACACAGGATACGCATACATATTAGTTTAGAACACAAGTGTTAAGCACACTTACTGATACATATAAATCAACCTACATAAACACTAATAATCCATCAATTCAACACTTGCCATATATTACCATCAACTTTCAAGCTCGTCAATGTGACTTCTATTTAGCTTTTCAATATCAGCACAAAAAATATCCATTCATATGAAGCAACCATAAGCTGAAAATAAAGCCCTCTTTCCAATTGCATATGTATATCAATCCATCTATATGAGATAATACATCAAAATACTAGCCTTCTCATTTGTATATGTATACCAATTTACCTATAGGTACAAAATATGTCAGCTCTGTAATTTTTTCACCTAAACCTCAGAATATTAACTTTGATATGCAGAATACTAAATCTGAAAATATGCCAACTTTGTAAACTAACTCTCAAACTACCTAAATGTACTAAATTTCATAATGTACAAAATATGCCATCTCAAAATATACAAAATCTCAGAATACTAAGCCTGTAATTATTTTAACCTAAATCTCAAAATATACCATCTCTATATATGCATACCATCTCTGTATATGCAGCAAAAAAAAAGAAAAAGCATGCAACTATTAACAATATTGTTCGGAATACTAAGTTCCTTTCTCATAGATGTTGCATCTTCATATAAAACATGTTTAATTCAACAACTTATAACAATCAACACAAACTCAACAACTTAAAACAGATTCAGAAGCTCAAAGAAGACTTATTCAAAGAACACTTTATCCACTAGCTAGCTTTGAGAGATGAGATGAAAAAACATTACATGTGTTAGGAACTAATACAACTAAGCTGTCAACATTCATATCAGCATCAAAATATAAGAGTAATCAACACTATGAGACAAGTACATATAGCTATTTGACAAGAACGATTGTCTACAAACTCTCCATCCACTTTCCTCTTATGCGTCTTGATGTGCAATTCTAGAGGTGTCGGATCTCGGCCAAGTTCTTTCTTCTACAAAAAAAAATGAAGACAATAAATAAAACATAATATTAAATCCATAAAATACATGTAGTTCAGTAGTTGTAATCCTTCACTACAAAATATAAAGGTGGTCCAACTGAGAATCAGGACAACAATATTCTATTCTGAGCAACAAGACATCAATAGTCAAAGTGTCTCACTAGTTAATTGTTTTATCATTATATCTCAGGAGCAATTTAAGTAAAGGCATAATATATGATTAAGTTGAGTAAAAAATACAATATATCTCTTTTAACTTACCATATCATTTCGAACCAATGAATGGGACCAAGATCCACTTGTGTGGAGGTGTGGATTTGCAGCTCGGTTCGCCTTTTGAATTTCCGACCTTGCCTTGAACTCCGGTGTGTTCCACATCACTACCCAACTGTCCCAAGGCGCTTATTGTACCCAATTTGGTTTTTTTCCTTTCATACGTGCCTTCCCCAATATGTCATTATATCGCTCCTACGCTCTTTCATTCCACAAACGGCGGACAGTCTCGATATCCATACCAGGTGTAGTCTCATCCCAAGTAAAGTGGGCCTAAAACCATCACGAAGAGACAATGATCTTCATTGATTCAATAAACACTTTCAAAAAAAGCAACATATAGCAATTAAAATATAAGAGTAATTCAAAAAAACAACTTTTATGTACCCTCCAAGCATCAAACCATCTATTCTTACTTGCCTGACTTGCGTGTTGAAAATCCCAAACATTGTTGTCAGGCTGATTTTGGATAAATGATTAGATCCACCATAATACCTTATTAGATGGCAGCAGGCTACAAGTTTAGAAAAGATGTGCATTTCATTAGTAAACATATTAGATCTGAATAATTGATAGAATGTATGACAATAAACATACAAAATTAATGTATCCACCACAAATACCTATCACCAGCGACAATGCTAAGCGACCAAACCCTTGCTGTGTCAAACCCATGTGATTGATGTCGGGGTTGTGTGATCGAGATTGCGGTCGCATCATCATCCGCATCCGCGCCATCAGCCACTATGGCAGGGACCTCATCTTCAGGCATCGAGGTAGTAGACGACAATCCTACGCTTGGGATGTGTACGGTTGGCTGTGTTGCATCATCCACCTGGAAGGATGGTGCCACATGTGTACTTGATGTCTGAACGTCCCTCGATGACGGTACATCATCAATAGGCCGAGGCGCATGAGGGCGTCCCATAGTGTGTAACTGGGTAAGAAACACATTGAGAAGAGTGATATGAAAAGACCAAGTAAAATAAATAATAAAAGGCTTGAATGTAATTCAAAGAGAACCATTGCCGAAAGGAAAACACAAATCAGCCGGCTGTAATGGAGCAGCTCAAAGAAAAACACAAATCAAAAATTAGGAAGAAGGTAAAAGCACATGTTAGAACACAGAAACAATGAATTGAAAAGGAGCCAATTCAGTTTTGAGCTACAACAGTTACATAAACAAAGCAACATAATTAGCTCCTTAGGCCAATTTCTTGAAATTTGGATGCCAATGAGATTAGGAAATACCTTACAGTTTACACAATGATGAGCCAAATATATCTATGAAATGGGGTCATGGAAAGTCATAGATTGAAGCATGCAACAAATCAAAGGACATCCACATAACTCAACACAATTACATTTCAAAATGATAATACTCTTTACATTTAAGTGATTTAACTAGAAAACTAACTAACAAAGTGGAGCAGGAGAGTTCCAGTACCAAAACCCCTCATTTGAACGGCTCATGAAAGGCAAACGCTATAAACAG
Organism: Polygonum aviculare; assembly: GCA_934048045.1. Classification (NCBI taxonomy): domain Eukaryota; kingdom Viridiplantae; phylum Streptophyta; class Magnoliopsida; order Caryophyllales; family Polygonaceae; genus Polygonum; species Polygonum aviculare. Next base: position 9,538,632 of record OW204024.1, read on the forward strand.
GTGTCTTCGAGCGAAACAAACACGTCCACAAACATATGGCGAGTTTGACCAATCTCATCCATGAAACAGAAATTGATTCAAAGCAATCTCAGAAAAGAAGGCTAAAAGAAACCCTAAACGCGTGCTATGGAAAATGCTCAGTTCAAAAATCAAAGCCATGAATTGGAAAAACTGGAAAAACTGAGACCCTATTCAACCATACAAGCGTAATGAGTGACTCAAACCCAACATTGCACACAAGTAGATTCATATTCAGACCTAAGAAACCCTAAACAAATTGGAGAAGGAAAAACAATCAAAGCACGGAAAAATTAGAAACCAAATCGACAAGCCCTAAGCACCAACCAGCAAAGATGAAACTCGCAGAAAGTCAATTCAACACAAAAGCCGGCGTAAACACCAAACCAGGCGAAAATTGAGAGGACCTGAAACAGCAAGGGAGCCGAGTGATTGGGCGACAGCGGTGGGCCTATGGAGGAGCCAACTCAGGGAGGGTGAGCGACAGCGACGGCAACCCGATCAGAGGACCACTACGACAAGGAAGAAAGCGACGGCGTGACGGTGGAGAAGGTGGCGGACTGCGAAACAGCGACAGCGACTCAGGGAGAAGGATGCGACAGCGACGGCGTGATGGGGGAGAAGGAGGCGGCTGGGAGACTGCGAAACAGAGACGGCGAGTGGGGGAGGCAACAGCCACGACGACGAGGCAGGACGAGGAGGTGAACAGGCGTCGAGTGTTAGAAGGGGAGGTTTTGGTAAACCTAAGTGTTGGGAAGAGGAAGGAGGGTTTTTACCGCAATCCGTATCTAAATGGATTCATATTTAGAATTAAAATAAAATCATTCGTATAATAGGTCACATTGCGATTAACCACCCGTCTAATAACTATTTACTGTAAACCACCCGTATAATGAGTTCCGTTAGCAAATGACTACCCCTAGCCATATGCCGTTAAACATCCGTCAAGTGTGTGTTTGGGAAATTACGTTTGGTGTCCTTGAGTTTTTGTCTTTTCCGGATGGTGCCCTAAAAAAAAACTTATTCCGCGTGGTACTCTTGAACTTTTCAGAAAGTTCGCCCCATACCCTTGAACTTTTAAAAAGTTCGTCGTATGCCCTTTCTTTTGTATTTCCTCAAAATTTTCGTTTTTGTGTGGGTTTTTTGGTACGAAAAACAATAATTATTATTTTAGTGACTATAAATGAATAAAATAAGTGAAACAACTATATATAGAAAAGTTTGCATCCTTTTTAATTTTTTATTTAATACTCTTTTTCATTTTGTAATGTAAAAAAAATATTTATTGTGTTTTATTAACATAGTGTATTAAAAATATACAACCACTTTAATATTTAATTTGATTTTAATTAAATAGTATAAAATTTATCATAAATTAAATTGGTACACATTAAATAAAAAAAGTGTGCTAGTTGTATTGGTTAATTATTAGTATTTATATAGAAAGATTCAACTCTAATTTGTATTTTCATCTCAAATATTACTTGTTAGGTGTTCTTAACTAGATGTTCTTAATTACTTTTATATATTCACCTACTTAATTATTATTTTTCGTAACAAAAAAACCGCAAAAAAACGAAAATTTTGAGGAAAAATAAAAGAAAGGGCATACGACGAACTTTTTAAAAGTTCAGGGGTACGGGGCAAACTTTCTGAAAAGTTCGAGGGTACCACGCGGAATAAGTTTTTTTAGGGAACCATCCGGAAAAGTCAAACACTCAAGGGCACCAAACGTAATTTCCCAAACACACACTTGACGGAACTTTAACGGCATATGGCTAGGGGTGGTCATTTGCTAACGGAACCCATTATACGGGTGGTTTACGGTAAGTAGTTATTAGACGGGTGGTTAAGCGCAATGTGACCTATCATACGGGTGGTTTTCGACAAAAAACTCTTAACAAAAACATGTTAACTTTCAGCAATTTTTGATTTTGTTAAAAAAATTAAAATACCTGCCCATTGTAAAATTCCCGCAAATTTATTTTTAGTGATTGGCGTCCAACTGGTAACTAACTAACAAAAAAAATTAAACTTCCCGCTGAATGGGAAATTGGGAAATTCGTATGAATGTGTAATTTCGTTATTAGCGTCCATGTGGTCACTATTTAGTAACCACTTGGTAGCTAAGTAACAAAGAAAATTAAACTTGGCGCCCCAAAAAAAATGAATTTATTATTAGTGATTGGCGTCCAACTAGTCGCTAAATAACAAAAAAATTTAAACTACGCGCTGAATGAAAAATTCCTATAAATTTGTAATTTCGTTATTAGCGTCCATGTGGTCGCTATTTAGTGACCACTTCGTAGATAAATAACAAAAAAAATTAAACTTCCCGCCCATTGAAAAATTTCCACAAATTTATAATTTCGGAATTTGCGTCAATGTGGTCACTATTTAGCTACCATCTGGTCGCGAACTAACGGGAAAAAATGATATTTAGCATTATTATTATTTGTTTGTCATATCTAATGTTGTAACGAGAGATCGAACGAGAAAAAAATTACACATTGACATAAATAACACAGCGGGACCCCCGTGCTACCTATCGTAGTGTGTGATTCAGATTCAAGGCACATTAACAATTAATATATACCGAAAGTAGTCTTAAGCAAAAACAATTACACATTTACTTAAATAACTTCATAAAGATTGATACGTGCAAGACTACGATAAGTGCATTATTGATCTCTAACATTAGGTGATAATGTTGAATATATGGATCAACTCTACATTACAAATCTTCATCATCAGTATCGTCTTCGGTTTCGAACTCTTCTTCAAACGCCTCGCTCCCCGGCTCATCATCCGTTTCAATAGCCGCATACAAAGTACCATCCGGGTCATGTAGTGGACCAAGTTCATCATCATTTGGGTCGTCAATAGCACGCGGAATTGATGAATCATGTTGGAATGCTTCATGAACATTTGAGTGATGGGAATTGTTGTCGTTGTGTTTTACACCTTCATCAAGCCACACACATGACTTCACTTTACATACGGCTATCCAGTCTGCATCTGTGCGCCTTACCTTTGGATATTCGAGGAAATATACTTGTGTCACCTGATGTGATAAGATGTATCGGTCTTTCGTTCTCAACATTCTATGTCTGTTCACATCAACCAGTTTTGTTTGTGGATGTATGCGGGTACCTCAACGACGCTTGGTGTCAAACCACGAGCAATTGAAGACAATAATGCGTTTGATTGTTGGAGATATATTATTGAGCTCAATTATTTCGTTTAGCATGCCATAGTAGTCCTCCTCATCATTTCCAAAACTTTTCCCTAAAACACATACGCCACTACTATCTGTTGCATGTGTTGATGCATGTTTTCTGGTGTGAAATCGATACCCAATTAACAAAATAACCGGGATATGTCCTCACAGCTCTGCCAGGTCCGCGAGCTAGTGTCGCAATGTTCTCATTTGAAATGGCATTTTCCAAACCATCGGCATGTAGGTTGATAGAGAAACAAATGATCATACATGATGTTAACTAGCTTAATTAATTATAAAAGACATTAAAATATCTCACCTACATATAAATATTTTAAATGAAGAATAATTACGTAGTTATAAAGCCATTTCCGAAATTGTGCTTCCAATATGACTTGTTCTTCACTGTCGTTTATGTTTGGATTTGATGGGCGCACATAATTCGCTAGAAAATATCTATCGAGAAAAGGATATAGTTAGGTAAATATATACATAGTACGTGATGAATAAGATAAAAGTAAATGTAGACTTACTCTGTAAAAGGCTCGACTTCTTCACAATTCATGAGAATGTAAGTTTGGATCAAACGGTATTCATCCTATATGAGCATCCTCCGAGTAGATTTACCCAATTTCTTACCAGGAAATGTGAAAATAAACAAATCATTTACATCAACCTCTATAGGAAGTTCACAAGTTAAGTTGCGGGTGATGTCAATTTGATTTCTTGCAGCATGTGGATTAAAATAATATTCGCAGAAAGTGGAGGTCTCTTGAACAAGATATGCACTGCATATTGATCCTTCCACACGAGCTTTGTTTCCAACTGTATGTTTCAACCTTCGTAGGAACCTGCAAATAAAGAAATACTTAAATACTTAAATAATATAAGGTGTGCATCGATGTTGTCGTAAATGTGTTATTATCTTAGAGTTTAGCATACCTCTCAAATAGATACATCCTGTAACACCATGTCTTTTGGACAAGACGTTACTCGATAGTAGACCTCACGAGGCACTACCAAGCTGGTTCGACAACAAACATTCGGATCTTGCAACGCGGGCACGGCGAGAAAACATAGAAAACATCCAACTTGTATTTGAATGAAATAACAATTATAGTTTAAAACAAGTTAACATGCACTAATCCCCAATAACAATTCCAAATGCTCAAATTCCACTACTTATCCTAAACGACAAACATCTGCAAAATCACTTAATATAATCCAAGTCAATTAATGATAAAACTAGCAATATAGTAATAACCCAACCCCAACACTATGACACGCGAGACTGCTCCGCACCACCATTGCGCCGAGGCTCGGTCACAGGATCCTGAGTACCTAGAATGAAAAATAGTTTCCCGAGGGGTCAGATCCTATCCTATCAAGTCAGAATCACTGGAAGTTACAAGACGTTTCAAAACCGTTTTTCTAAGGTCAGCAAACAAGTCCGCAATCACACACGTATCTCTAGTCCAGTCCTAGATCCAGTTAGTCACTCAATTAATTCCACACAAAACACGCAATCAGAGGCTCTACCTATGGTATGGGCACTGCATCAACACCACATACCTTACTTTACCTATGTTGCAGCTCTGCATCAACACTGCAAGCGACAACCGTCCATCCCATCACAATCATCCACAATAAACTATCCATCCTCGTTCCAACCGTCCATCCCATCACAACCATCCACAATCAGCCTCCATTGGAGCGCTGCCCAACATAGAGAAAACGACGACGAAAATATGCGTATATATATATAACAACTTTCAAAGACCAATTTCCAAAACGTTTACACATAGCACACATATCCAAAACAATTTCAAAGATCGATCGGGACTAGTTCCCAAAACCAATCCTATAACAACCACGCAATCCTAACAGGCTAGAACATGACTGAGCAAGTCGAAAATCGACTTACCTTAATAGAAGACTTTTCGATGACAACAAAAGGCTAAGAGCTTGGTAAAAGACGATCTCCTAAACGACGATAACATTTAATTAGACATGAACATTCTGAAATGCAACCTCCAAAAACCCGAACCCAATGTCTAATTAACCACACTATACTTAGCACCTACTGATTCTTATTTACAATTATATAAGTATCTACGTAGCAATGTTAAGCGTGAGCTACAAGTTTAAATAATCTCCACTAGACACTCATGTAAACCCATTAATCATGATCGCTCAGCAAACATTCTTCTTGAGTCAAGTATTAATTAGCAACTCCACCACTTACTTCTTGAGTCATGATCTCTTTTCTTTTCGTTTTTTTTTCCACAATTTCCTCAACGCCGATCGAACCACGGATCCCTAGCTTGAACCAACATACTACAATATCCCCGACCCAACCACGGAGCCCTAGCTTGAACCAACACTACAGACCGTACACACACACACAAACCCCGACCAATAAAGGAAGAAAGGTAGGCAAGACTTACTCCTCCGGCATATGTGCTCGGTGACGATCCGAAGCGCACTCATCGACGGACAATGGAGCGGCTGGATCACGACTAGAAGACGACCGCACAAGATGCCGCCGGCGATGCAACTAGATCGGCGAGTGCTGAGCAGATCCGGATTTGATTGGTGACGAACGGCGGCTCCGACACACGTCAACCGACGACGTAGGCAGTTATCGGCTAGACCATGATCTGTTGGCGATGAACTAGCCACGGTCTTGCTTCTCGGCGACGTCAATGGCGATTGACGATTTGAAAGGAATGATGGTTGAAGAGGAATCGAGGGCTTGAAGAATGACGATGAAGTCGAAGATGTGGTTCGGCGGTTTATTGATACGGGGATAGAAGTTTAGGTTTTGGCTGACAAGGTGGATACCTATATACATACTTATTTTTTTTATTTTTTTATTTTTTTTTGCGAAAGAAGGTTAATTATGATTAGACTATCTTAATTTTTAATTTACTTAGAAGATAAATTAATTAGCCTCTTATTATTACTATTTTAATTATTTTAGGAACTATTTATATAATAATTAATTGACCATCAAGAACTGGGATAACTTATTGTCTAAGAATCTAGACTTCGATACTAAGGAAGAAAAATAAAACGGAACCGGCCATTACACATCCATCTGTATTAGACGGGGCCACAAATTGCAGCTTCCCTTGGCAATTGAATAAGCAAGTGCTCCATTGAATCAAAGAACCCTGGTGGAAATATTCTTTCCAGCTTGCATAAAAGTATGGGTATTTCCTCATGCAGGTTCATAGCTACTTCAGACTTAAAATCATAGCACGTGAGGTCTCGAAAAAACGCACTCAATTGTGCAATGGGCTCCCAGACCTTGTTCTCAAGAAATGCTCGAAAAGCAATAGGCAACAACCTTTGCATGAACACGTGACAATCATGACTCTTCATCCCAAAAAGTCGTAGCTTATGCAGATCAATGCAACGACTTAAGTTGGAGGCATAACCATCTGGAAATTTCACAATTTTCAACCAGTCTAAAAGCACTTGCTTTTGAGTACGACTCAATGTATAACAACCCTTTGTGTACCTAGTGTCTGTGTCATCAGGTTCCAACTCCGGTCTCCGACATAAATCCCTTAGATCCTTTCTTGCCTTCAAATTGTCTTTCGACTTGCCGGGAACATCGAGAAAGGTGTTAAAGACATTATCGAAGACCACTTTTTCGATGTGCATAACATCCAAATTATGCCTTACTCGCAGAGCCGACCAATAGGGTAGGTCCTAAAAAATACTTTTTTTCTTCCAACTAGAATCTCTACTTGCTCTTGCATTATGCTCCTCGGCTCCGACTTCAGTTATCTTTACCAGACCCATATTGTTAATTTGGTCCAATATTTCATAACCATCACGAAGTGGAGGAGGAGGACCTCTAACCCTTTTACCTTTCTTAAAATCATTCTTGTTGTTTTGAAAACGATGATCTTCTAGAGTGAATTGCTTAGCACAATCAAACCAACACATTTTATGTTTGTGGGTTAGATAAAATGCATCTGTATTCTCCATACAATAAGGGCAAGCATATTTCCCCGAAGTGCTCCAACCTGCGGAAACAAGTGTTTATAATAATTCACTTCGCATTTCTTTAAGCATCCACAATATTTAACTTACGTACGTACATATATAAAACTAACAATAAATATTGTACTAACAAATGTATACCTGACAACATCAAATACGCTGGAAAGTCACTAATAGTCCATAGCACAGCCGCATGCATAATAAAGTTCTGCTTCCTCCACGAATCATATGTGGTGATGCCATTAAGCCACAGACTACAGAGCTCGGCGATCAATGGTTGCAAGAAGACGTCTATTTTTTGTTTTGGGCTTTTTGGTCCTGGGACAATAACTATTAGAAACATAACCTCGTCTCGCATGCACATCAATGGAGGAAGGTTATATGGTGTCAAAATCACAGGCCAAGAAGATTATTGTTGACCCGATGCTCCAAACGGATTGAAACCGTCTATTGGCAGACCTAGTCTGACGTTGCGCGTTTCCACGGCAAAATCTGGGTACATTTGATCCAAATGTTTCCATGTTGGGGAATCTGAAGGATGTCGCATCACCCCATCTCCTTGTGTGTGCTCTGCATGCCATCGCATGTGCTCAGTAGTTACCGCGGAAGCATATAGTCTATGCAGTCGTTGAGTTATTGGCAGATAGAACATACGGGAATATGGCACCAACTTAGTCTTTCCTTGCTTCCATCAAGGATGATCACATATCTTGCAAGATGTGTAGTCTTCATCAGCACCCCAATATATCATACAAGATTTTTGCAGCAATCTATGCCTTTATACGGCAGACCTAGACCCTCAACCAATTTTTTAGTCTCGTAAAATGTGGCTGGCAGTGTTGTTTGTGGATGGGAAATACGTCAACTTTAACTTTGACTTGAGGATAAGGACCACAATCGCTGCTTCCAACTGGGTAACTTCACATACAGCCCACAACGGCCTATTTGCGGCTGCGAACATGTCATATATACGCTTTGCATCAGGATTTGGAGCTTCGGGGTGATAAAGTTGCTCTTCTGGTGTTGCCTCCTCATATTGTCTAGGGTCAATGTTAGGTGGTACACCAAACCTATCATAAACCATTTGCTCCATATAATTCCCATATCCATGTACTTCTGTCGGGTTAGTATTATTGTCATATGCTTGGGCGTTGTTTGCAGCACCAAACGAACTAGTACAACCTTCCGTATGTGCAGACTCATATCTCAATGCAGCAAACATTTCATCAGCTTCTCCATGAGAAACCCATTGGTAATAGTTGTCTACAAAACCAAGCTTTACAATATGATACTTCATGTCTTCTAGAGGAATAAGGTTCGTAATTCTGCATCTCCGACAAGGACAGCGTACTTCTTGTGGATTAAACCCAGGCATTGACATGCAAAATTCAGCAAATTGGTGAACGCCGGCAATAAACTGGTCATTCGCTAATCCCTCAATAAGACGCATATACATCCACTCATGTATTTTCTTGTAATGTCTGCAGAATATAATAAACATATAAATTTAATTATGCGGAGATGTGGGTATTTTGCGTTCATGTGGTCACTAATTAGCTTCCACATGGTAGCTAAAAACCTCCAACAAATTTATAATATATCCAAATTATTTGCGCATATAAATTTTAATCCGCAATTCAAGACCTTATGAATAACTAAATTTTAAATTCCTCATATGATAAATGGTAGTAAATAAATAACATCAACTTAGTAGCGAAATATATAGATATAGATCCTTGGCGTCCACATGGTAGCAAGATGTACATTGTTCTAAGTAATTGTTATCCGTAGGTAAACACTCTCGTCTCTACAAATTTTCACTTATGATACAAAAATATTTTTTAAATGTCAATATTAATTGTCTTAATTCGCAAGGTATTGATAACTCTAGGCTCTAAGAACAAGTAAGATTTAATTTTACAATTTTCTACTATATAATACTAATTTTTCTAACTAGTGATGTACTCAACATAGTAATAACCACAAATTTGCACTATTCATGACAAACTATAAGATATCAACTAGTTTAACCCCCGTACCATGTACGGGTAATGTGATTATAAATCTAATTTAATATAGATATGTAATGTCAATGATCATGTTAAAATTATAGGATCATATATATATATATTTATCTTCGTATTGTGACTATTGTTTTTTATACAAATAGTAAATCAACTCATAATATATATATTCATCACGTTTTATTAAATAATAATATTGATCAAAAGATTATAACTAATTCTTGATAAGTGATAATTCATAATTTTCGGGATAATTCATAATATCTGGTAAATTTTAAGCAATTTTTACTGGGTAAGATTATATGAGATTCTAACTACCTAATTTGTATAAAGGAGGGCCCGACTGATTATTTTATTATTGAAATGACACGTGGCGTAAATTTTTATGAAGACATTGTCTCCGCTTTATACTATAGGTAGTATAGATAATACCTAATTAAATAAAATGTTATCTAAAACACTATAACCTATTTGTGTGTAGAACAAGACTTATAAACAACCACAAAGAGCTTTTATTACATACCTTCAAGATTTTGGTAACAAAATCAACAAACTGAGTCTCCGTTGAGGCAGAAGTGAAGTATGTTTTGTTTTGTTTGTTAAATGCGTATAGAGCTCAAGATAAAGCTGAAGGTTCCACATATATAAATCGAAGAGAGTCATTTAGCAACCATCTGGACGCTATTTGGGCGGGAATTTTCCCTCCATTATCACTTTTGTGGTTTCGCTACCAAGTGGCCGCTAAATAGCTACCATGTGGTTGCCATTCGAGCGGTCAATTTCCCGCCCAAATCATTACCGAGTCGGGGCCTAATGGACACCAATTTTTAGCTACCACTTGGACGCTAACAGTAGATCGTGGTTTCGCTACCAAGTGGACGCTAAATTCAGCTACCATGTGGTCGCCATTCGAGCGGTAAATTTCCCGCCCAAATCATTACTGAGTCGGGGGCCTAATAGACACCAATTTTTAGCTACCACTTGGACGCTAATTGTAGATTGTGGTTTCGCTACCAAGTGGCCACTAAATTTAGCTACCATGTGGTCACCATTCGAGTAGTAAATTTCCCTCCCACATCATTCCCCAAACGACGGGCTAATAGACACCAATTTTAAGCTACCACGTGGACGCTAATTGTGCGTTGTGGTTTCACTACCAAGTGGCCGCTAAATTCAACTACCATGTGGTCGCCATTCAAGCGGTAAATTTCCCTCTTAAATCGTTCTTGGGCTAATACACACCAGTTTTTAGCTACCACTTGGACGCTAATTGGGCATTGTGGTTTCGCTACCAAGTGGCCGCTAAATTCAACTACCATGTGGTCGCCATCCGAGCGGTCAATTTCCTTCCCAAATCACTCCCGAGCCGGCAGCCTAATGGACACCAATTGTTAGCTGCCACTTGGACGCTAATTGTGCATTGCGGTTTCGCTACCAAGTGGTCGCTAAGATTAGCTACCATGTGGTCACCAATCGAGCGGTCAATATCCCCCCAAATCATTCCCGAGCCGGCGGCCTACTGGATACCAATTTTTAGCTACCACTTGGACGCTAATTGTGCATTGTGATTTCGCTATCAAGTGGCCGCTAAATTCAGCTACCGGTCGCGAATTGTAGATTGTGGTTTTGCTATCAAGTGGACGCCACTTTTACCTTTCATGTGGACACTAATTTCTAGCGCCAATATTTCCCGCTTCATATTAGCAACCATCATGATGGTGGTCGCTAACTTCGCGACGATGTGTTCGCAAATTGTTTTTTTCTTTTTTATTCAGTAGTTAGCGACCAGAATGACGTAGTGAGTGTATGTTTAAAAATATTTATTTTTACAAGATACCAAGTAAAGATAATAGAGATTAATTAAATTACGAAAAAGGGAGACTAATTAAGTATAGATAAAACAGTTTTGTGAATTGAATAATATATAAATTTTAGAAGTATTACGTATCATTACAACAATAGTAAATGCTTTTTAATCTATACATATATATATATGGGTAGTTGGGAAGAACAGTGTTGATACCAGTAACCGTCAACGCGGTCTTGCCAGCCCCATCAAAACAAAATATTACTATGTGTAAACTTCTCGAATGGCGTCAAAGCCCCAACCCTACTGTCATCGCGATTAGCACGCGTCCCTGTCCAGTACAGTGAATCCCTCTAAAGGCAGGGGCCCGTTAACCATGTCATCATCGTGCTAAGAGAATAGTGATCACGGAGAGAGGAGGCCGTCCCATCCACTCAAGTGGGTAGGCGGCAACATCCCATCCGAACGAGCGGTGGGCGGCAACGTCCCATCCGAACGAGCGGTGGGCGGCAACGTCACATCCTGGCCTCCCATGGCCGATCTCGCGGCCACCGCTCCGAAAACCAACCAGAAAGCGACATGCGCTTGGGCGGCACTCGTCCCACATCGACATCTTGCTCGATCTTAGCCCTGGCCTCGACTATAAATAGCGGACTCTGTACACCTGAACGGGGATCGAAAACCTCACGAATCACATGCATTAAGTCTCGAGCTAAGATCATTGTTGTAACCTGATACACTCAACGCGATGGAGAATCTATGTTTACACAATCTCACAGCTAATACAAAAACATCCTTCACACTACCCTCATCGCGTTAAACACTCTCAGCGACCAAATACTTTCATCTCTCTGTCTGTTGACTCGGTTGAAACCAAATCCTTTGCTCTCCTCGCGTTATACTCTTTTCGGTGTTTTCGGACTTCAACATTGGCGCCGTCCGTGGGGAATTCCTCAAACTAAGCAGGCACCGCTTCAACTGACAAAGAGTGATGGACGCTAACAGCAACAACGCCTACTACGCTGACGGCGCGGCCTTCGGGTCACCACCACCGTGGTATTACGGGTCACCACCTGCGATGCCCCAGGCTGCACCCATGCCCGGATGGGGTCCGGCCGCGCAGCAACCACACCCCATGCCAGGGTGGAACCCGGGTTTCCAACAGGTTTTCCAACCCCAAGCCCCTTTTCAAGGGTACGTGCACGCGCAGTACTATCAGGAGTACGCACCCGCAAGAGCCATATGTGGAGGAGTATTCCACCATCAACGGGAGCTCAACCGGACAGGAGGTGGAGCAGGACGCGCCCAACGCGTTGTCACCTCCCAACCCTCATTTCCAGGGCTACGCGCCTGCATACCACTACGGCCAAGGTGCTCACCCCATGCAGCACGGCCATGGAGCCTACCCTATGCCACACCAGCCCTATTTACCCGCTTATGCGGACGGCTACGGCCCAGGGCAGGCATACCATACCCCGCCGCCGGGGAGTTTAGGCGAAGATATGAGCATATCGCGAGGGTGTTCCAGTTCTCGCTCCCGCACCAGACGTTCCATCTCCCGGGGCGACATGATGGTGGACGACCGCGGCACAACTTACGGCAGTCCTTTCGCCGACTTCATCCAGGATGAGCCCATGCCGAAGGGGTTTCAGAAGCCGTCAACGGCGCTGCAGTTTGACGGCACGAAGGACCCGGCGGACCACATCAGGCAGTTCCTCGCGCACATGACGTTCAATACGTACAACGACGCCATATTCTGCCAGGTCTTTCCCTCCACACTCAAGACCGCGGGAATGAGGAGGTTCGCCAACCTCCCGGTGGGCTCTATCGCGTCCTTCAAAGATTTGGCTCGGCGGTTCACCTCCCACTTTAGTGGGTCGGGAAAGCACATGAAGACAACGAAGGATCTTATGGGCGTGACCCAGGGGGAGGAGGAGTCCCTGGCCTCCTTTTTCACCTGCTTCGTCAGCACGGCGTCGGAGATACCTCAACTCAACGACACGTCCGCCCGGGATATGCTGATTCACAACCTCCGCGATGGGACCTTCAAGGTCAAAATGTGTGGAAAAATCCTTCACACCTATGAGGACGCTTGCGACGCCGTCACCAAGCGCGTCTTCGCTGAAGACGCGGCAGGGAAGCCCACGCAGGATCGCGGAAAAGGCAAGGCCAAAACCACACTGGAGGCCCTCACCGTGTCCACCACACCAACAAAGCCTCAAGGTGGGCAGCGCGGGGGTCACAACCGTGGTGGAGGCCAACGCGGCCGCGGCTATCAGGGATACCGTGGGCCGCGCAACAACCGTGGTGGCAATGGGCCAAACAACAACGACCCATACACCGGGGCTAATACCACGGAGCTCGGGCCACGCAACGACGACGGTCAGCCGGCTCAGGCTAACACCTTGGCCGCTGCCGCGCCGATGAGGGGAAGGGCCAACCCAAACGACCTAAACGTCTACGTCAACACAATCGCGGGGGGATCCACCCTCACGGGGTCTAGCAGCGGGGAGAGGAAGCGTTATGCTCGCGCTTCGACCTCCGGTGGCGCCATCAAAAGTTTGGGCGCGGCAGGAATCCCCTTACACCGACATCACCTTTCGACCGGGCGATTCACACGAACTCATCACCCGCACGCAGACCCTCTAGTTGTGCACGCGTTGATCGCCACCAAGATCGTTAGAAGGATCATGGTGGACACAGGAGCGTCAGTGGACATCCTATACTATGACGCGTTTGCCCAGCTCGGCATCTCGCCTGTCATGCTCTTGCCTTATGCCGGGAAGCTCACTTGCTTTTCCGGTAACGAGGTCAACGTCGCAGGGTTGGTCACTTTGGACATGACCCTGGGGGACGGTAAGGATGCCGCCGGACTGAGCCAATCGAGTTCACTGTCGTCCGGCTCCCTTCCATCTACAACGCGATAATGGGCCGAACCTCCTTGACGAAGTTCTAGGCCGTCGCGTCCATCTACCACCTGTTCCTAAAGTTTCCTATTGAGGACCGGGTGGGCGTCGCCCATGGCCAGCAGATCGAGGCACGAAAGTGCTATGAGGCATCAACCCGCGTTAGGCCATCCGCGTACACCATCATGGGAGGCGCAAGTGCGGAGTTGGATGTGCGACAGGAGCGTGAGCGCGAGCCCCTCGGTGACTTTGAGAAGATCGTCATTGCCCCTTTCCCCGACGCGACTGAGCAATTTGTTTGTCGGGGACTGCATGACCGGAGAAGACGCCGAAAGCCTGCAAAGTCTCCTGGCCCGTTCTCATGACGTGTTCGCGTGGACGGCGATGGACCTGAAGGGCGTTCCTCCCCAGGTGGCTCTCCATCCACTCCGAGTGAGCCCGGGGTCTAGGCCCGTTTGTCAAAGGCGCCGGAAGACCAACGAGGAACGCGCCAGCGCGGCAAATGCGGAGGTTGAGAATCTCCTACGCGCCAACTTCATACGAGAGGTCAAGTATCCTACTTGGCTCTCCAATGTCGTGCTGGTGAAGAAGGCCAACGGGATTTGGCGCATGTGCGTCGACTTCAAGGACCTCAACAAAGCCTGTCCCAAGGACAGCTACCCCCTGCCTTCTATTAATGACCTGGTCGACTCCACCGCCGGTCACAGCGCGTTGAGCTTCCTCGACGCATATTCTGGTTATAATCAGATAGCCATAGATCCTCTAGATCAGGAGTCCACCGCGTTCATCACTCAACGCGGGACTTTAAGTTACAGGGTGATGCCCTTCGGCTTGAAGAACGCAGGGGCCACTTTCCAACGTCTGGTAGACCATGTCTTCCGAAGGCAATTGAAGCGCAGCGTCTCGGCTTACGTCGACGACATTGTGGTCAAGAGCTACAGCGCGCAGGAGCACTTGGCCAATCTGGCCGAGGTGTTCCAAACCCTGTGCGCTCATCAGATGAGTCTGAACCCGGAGAAGTGCGTCTTCGGGGTAAAATCGGGGAAATTCCTCGGTTTCATGATCATTGCGAGGAGCATAGACGTTAATCCCGCCAAGGTGGCCGCTGTGTTGGGTCTGCGCTCACCAACCTCACGCAATGAGATCTAGCGATTGGCCGGTGCGGTAAATTATTTGGGGCGTTTTTGCTCCAGGTTATCCGACCGCGCTCTTCTTTTCTTCTCCTATCTCAAGAGCACCACCACCTTCACCTGGACGGAGGAGATGGAGAGCACGTTCTAGGCCTTGAAGGTCTACCTCGCCAATCTTCCTACGCTCTCGCCGCCCGTTCCGGGGGAGGACCTGCAGCTGTACATTGCCGTGAGCCAACATACTGTCAGCGCGGTTCTCACCCACGATTTCAGCTATCCGGTCTACTTCACCAGCAGAGTACTTCAGCCGGCGGAACAACGATATTCGCCCGTGGAGAAGATGTCTCTAGCTGTTGTGGTGGCGGCGAGAAAGTTGCGCCCCTACTTCCAGGCGCACCCCATCCGGGTCCTCCCAGACCTTCCTCTGCGCCAAATTCTGCATCAACCCGCGTTGTCGGGAAGAATGACCAAGTGGGCGGTCGAGTTGTCGGAATTTGACATCTTGTACCATCTGCGGACCGCGATCAAGGCTCAGGCTCTCGCGGACTTTATGGTGGAGGTCACCTTCCCCGACACCGATGAAAGCCCTGACGAGTGGAAGGTCTTCGTTGACGGCTCGCACTGCGACCTGGGGTCGGGTGCGGGGGTGGTCCTTGAGGGACCTTCCTACGCGTTTGAACATGCCCTCAACTTCGGCTTCGAAGCTACCAACAATGAGGCCGAGTATGAGGCGGTGATCGCAGGGATAGAGATGGCCCTACTAGTGGGCGCGCGAAGGATAAGGGTGTTCACTGACTCTGAGCTCGTCGCGCGGCAAGTCGGCGGCCAGTACGAGTGCACCACGGGGTTCCTACCTCAATATCGCGCCAAGTTCAAGACATTAATTGCCTGCCTCGAGACCTTCTCCATCGAGTCCATACCGCGCGCGGCCAACGCCAAGGCTGACGCACTGGCCCGAATGGGCTCGGCCCTCCAGCCCGAGGTTGGCAACAAGGTCGTGGTCGAAAGAAAGATGCAACGCGGTGTCACACATTCGGTATTCACGCTGGTCACCGAAGGCTGGATGGCTCCCATAATCCGATATATCCAAACTGGGGAGCTACCTCAGGACGATTCCATGAGCGCGCGCAAACTTAAACTCAAAGCGGCGCGATATTGCATCGAGGGTGATAAGTTGTACCGCCGCGGCTACCCAGAGCCTAACCTGCTCTGCGTGGACGAGGCCACCGTCTTCGTGGTCCTCAAGGAGGTGCATGAAGGTATATGCGGGGGCCACCCGGGTTGGCGGACACTTGTCCATAAAATTGTCCGCATGGGGATCTATTGGCCCACCCGCATACGTGTAGAAGTGTGACAAGTGCCAGCGCCACGAGAACGTCCAGCACCTTCCACTCGTCCTATGGAAAAATCGCACAGATTGGATGTCAACACGAGGATACTCGACGACCTTAGGCACAGATTGGATGGTGTTCAAGGCCGCTGAGCGGAGCTCCTACCACTCGTCCTATGGAAAAATCGCACCACCCTGCGCAGAGCAACAGGTGAAACACCGTTCACGATGGCTTATGGCAGCGATGTCGTGGTGCCCATCGAGGCCATGTTGCCCACCGAGAGAGTCGCGGGGTATGACCAATTCACCAACGACGAGGCTCTCAAGGTGGAAATGTATCTGCGCGATGAGCGCCGAGAGGCGGCAGAGCCGCGGTCCGTCGAGTACAAGAGGAGAACCGCGGGGTACTACAACAAGAGAATCAAGCCGTGCGGCCTGAAGGAGGGCGATCTGGCCCTCCGAAGGACCGAAGGTGGCAAGCTAGACGCGAAGTGGGGAGGACCGTACCTTCTCTCAAAGGAGGTCGTGCTGGGGGCCTTTAAGTTAACGGACCCACTGTCAAGACAAACACTAGCCAAGACGTGGAATGAGGCACGCCTCAAGAAATACTATGTGTAATGGCATGGTTTGTCACCGCGATTGTTATCGCGTGTAATGTATGTATTCTACCAATTATCATATGAATAAGACGAGGCAACAACCCTGCGTTGTCCAATAATGCATTCATCGTTAGGGAGGACCGCCAAGTTTCCGTTTTCGCTTGGAGTTGTCCGCTAACGCGCGCGATGCGCTTAGGCGCGCTCGGGTCGGGTTATTTTTACCCATTTACTTAAATATTATATTAAATATAAGTTATTTCCGAAATTTTTTATAAGATTTTTTTTAAAATTTGCCAATGTCAGTAAATTCTATCACCATCTACATGCCACATCTTCCTTTTATTAAAATAGTACATTGAAGTTATTTTTTTACAATCATGTCATATTGAAATCTATATAAAAATATTAATAAAATTACTAGATGTCATGATATGTTTACCCTAAATATATATATATATATATATATATATATATATTTGTATATATATATATGTAACATTACATATTGATTACGTTTTAGATAAAAGATAGATTTCTTAATTGAGATAATAATTTGTTAATATTTTGTTTAATATTATATCTTTCGTTATTATGTTATTATTCACAACATAATAACATATATACAAGATAATTTGGTTTTCTTTTTTATTAAATATTATTTATATTTTTAATATAATACTATGTTAATACGGATTTTTATTTGAAATTATTTAAAAATTTATATTATTAATTTTACGCAATTTAATTTCAATAGATAAAGATTTTTATCAATTTTGTAATATAAATTATAATGCATCTTATCTTATGATATTTTTTATCGATCATTGAAATATATATTTGTGTTTGTATAAAAAGTTAATATATATATATAAATGATTAAAAATTTATATAAATATTTGATGATATTTGACTATATGGGAATTATTTTAAATCAAAGTAGATATATGATAATATTTGTAATTATTTTAGTTTATTCATATACAAAATAATAAATAAATAAACAGCACCCCGTGCAAGATACGGGTCATTTGCTAGTTGTCTTCTAAGGGACATACATACTACTATAAAGTTACACGATTCGGATTAAAACTTATATGGGTCTGAGTATATTTATTGGTAGATCAAAAACTTTGGCCATAAAATTAAATTAATAATATTTTTTTTGCACTTTATATTTCTTTTTTCTTCCAAATTTTTGTACTCATCCTATAATGGACACTTGTCCTTCCCACAATCAAAGATCAAACTAGAATTTTAGTCATCACTATGACCAAAAGCATATTCTCTCTCATCCACTTATTTGTACTTTGTTCCCTTTTAATATTTTTTAAATCTATGACTAAAATTTTGGCCAACCATTGTGAATGCTCTAGTAATATGATATGAAGTCAAATCCTTCAAAGTAATATGGTTTGAATAAAAATTTAAAGTTAATATTTATTAAACTATAAATAATATATTCATCTCATATATATATAATTTATATATAGCTAAAAATACGTAAAATACATAAAAAATTATGACTTATATATATATAATATTACAGACCTTTACGGTCTAGTTCCTTATTCTCATGTAGTCTCATTTTGTGTTGCCATGTAGTGTTTATCACCACAAATCATTACTTTAGTTGTAACAAATTGCTTTTTTGGTTGTGGTTTATAGTTGCTCAAATGAAGGCTCTAAAGATGTGAATGTTTAAGGAGAATTATTATAAATATAAGCTGTAATATTCGGTTCCTTTTCTTAACCCGCAAGTTCTTCGAGTCTTGTTATTTAAGTAAGTACCCGTAATTAAAGTATAAGTGAACTACAAACTATTAACCCTTTTTCCTAAAGTGAATAAGAATATCAAATGTACGATATATATACGTGATATATGTGTATATATATATCAATAAACAAATTAAGTATTCTGATCTGATTGATCCTATTAACTAATTAACCCGATTATCTATCCAACTAAGATTGTAATCTTAGATTCCCGTATGTCAACCAAACCCTCCATTATATATAGTCGTGGCCGCTTCTCATAATTCAAGCCAATCTTTTGTTTTCCCGATCAAAGCCAAGTCGGTGTTTACTCAAGCATTCCCTTCCCGTCGGTAAGCTCCGTGAAATCTTTTCCGTTTAATGTCGTCGTTTGTCTGGGGAGTGGGTATCGTCGGCGTTCCGGGTCGTCGGAGTCGGGTTAGGGTCGGGGCGGTCGTTTTCGTCGGCGTCCGGGCGTGGGTTGAGGGAGCCGGAGTTCAGGGTAGTCTAGCGGGGCAGCGGTGGTCGAGCGAGGGACAGGTCCTTCGGTCGTCGGTCGAGTCGGGCGAGGTTATGAGGAGTCGGGGTCGGCGCGCGCAAGGGGCAGGCCGGCGGCGTGAGCGAAAGCAGATCTGGGGTGGGCTTGGTTGTAGTGGTGAGTGTGGGTTCCGGTGGGCTCTCTGAGCCGCCGGCGGAAGGAAGTCGAGGGTAGCCGGCGTGAGGCGAGTTCGGGCGGTGAGAAACAGAGGAGGCCGGAGTCCCAGATTTGGTCTTGGGTTGAAGACGGAGGGGTAGTGGGGTCCAGGGGGCTTTTGTGAGGAATTGTATTCAAAAGAGCAAAATTGTGCACAGAAGGGTATAGTCCCGTTAGTTTTGAGGAGAAGGCGAGTTGGAGGGTGGGGTCTGGTCAACCGTTTGACCAAGCTAGAGTTAAACTAGCTATCCAAAGTGTCAGGGGTACAATTAGGACGTGGCCAGATTAGTCTTGTAGGATAGCATTATTTAATAGTTGTTGGACAGTTGGTTACGTAAATGGAGTCTAAGTTAGAGTAGGTTTGGGTCCCGTCTGGGTTGTTAAGTCGGGCTTGGTTTCCGGTTTGGTTCGGGGTTGATCCGTACTTTAATATAGGTTTTCGAATCAATCTTATCATTCGTTAAGCCTTAATTTCGCTATTAAACTATTTAGGAGCTCAGAGTGATCCCCGTTGACTTTCTCAAGAAGTATTAAGGACTCGTCGTTTTCGAGGTAAGTCGTTCTGCGACTTGCTCGGCTAGGCGGTTCAATATATTCAATTCTTGTTGGATTACGTGCTGTGCTAGTAGGATTGGTTTAGGAAATCAGTCCCTAAAATATTATTTTTAATAAACTATTTATATATATATATATATGAGTGTGTGATCGTATGTGATATTGCGTGCAACTGGTTTTCAAAAGGATTTTATCGTATGAAAAGTTTTCACGTGTTTTCTGTGTGTTGGCATCTACCGGTACGACCTTATTCTCGGATTTCCGAGGAGAAGGGGACTTCTAGAGGCTTGGTCGTATGGCAAGGAGAGCCCCTTTAAAAATTATAAAAATGTTTTGGCGAGTAGAAGTGTGTGGAAAATGGATTGGCTGGAGGATGCCTTAGATACGGGTGCTGTGGGTGGAGGCCGTTAACACCCCGCCTAGGATTGTGTGTGTGTGTGTGTGAATGTGTGGATTTGTGAATGTTTGTGTAAGAGTATTTGTAATTGTGATTGTGCTAGTGCATTGGAATGTGTGTGTGACTAACTGGACTTAGGACTGGACTAGAGCTATGCGTGAGATTGCGGACTTGTTTGCTGACCTTAGAAACTCGTTTTGAAACGTTCTATTAGTACTGTATGTTTTCTGACTTGGATTAGAATAGTAGCTGACCCCTCGGGGAACTATTTTTCAGACTGCAGGTATCTAGGAATCCGTGTAGGGACTTGGCGGATTGGTGGTGCGAAGCGGCGATACGTGTCATAGAATGGTTTGAGGTTTTGGGAAGGGTTATTGCTATTCTAATTTATGTTATTATTTAAATTATCTTCTATAGTTTCATATCGTAAATTGTTAGTTGTGTTAAGGGTTCGGGGAAGTTTGTAATTATTCGCCTGGTTTTGAGTTGGGATCATGAACTGTTCTGTAATCGTTTAATTTCGTAATACAAGTTGGATGTTTTTCAATGTTTTCTCGATGTGCCCGCGTTGCAAGATCCGGATGTTCTGTTGTCAAACCAGCTTCGTAGTGCCTCGTGAGGTCTACTACCGAGTAACACCTTATTTGAAAGACGAGGTGTTACATAAGCTTACATAGACATGAACTAAAATAATGCTTTAATTGAAAGACATGAACCATAAGAATAATCATGAACACCATACAAATCTTGAACCAAAAAAGAACTGGCATCCAAAAAGCATAAACTTAAATAAGAACTAGTATATATTAAAACATATGAATACTAACAATAACTATTATAAACTTAAGCTTATAAAAACATAAACCAAAAGGCATGAAACCAAATAGACACTACTATCCATCAATAGAAATGCAGAAGAATTAGTCTACTTAGAATTTGAACCCACATATATGTGTAAAGGCATATTGCTCTATCATTTGAGTTAATGGGCTATTTGCTAGATGATATGAACCTTATTGATACTTATTATGAACTTGAGCATGTGAAATCATGAACCAATGAAAAGTCATGGCAATAACTTCTACAAGTTATAATGTCCATGAACCATAAAAATACTTATAATCAGGGCCGTTCATGAGCATGTGCAAACGGCCCGGTGGAACAGGGCCTCCAAAATTTAAGGGCCCCAAAATTGTTAAGTCTGTATATATTAAACAAGTGTGGAAAAATATTCATAATGTCTAAATAGTACATGGTGGAAGCGTTCCGCTTGTTTCAACTACGGCACGGTTCGAATCCTGCTAAAAAGCAGGCTCGGGGCATTTTTTTAAACTTCCTTTTAATCTTGGTTTGTGCCTTTGTGGGCCTTCCTTCCTACGTGTTCTCATTTTTTTATTTTCTCATTCATGAATATCCCATTCCTATCATGTCCTTCCTCTTTTAATTTTTAAAGAATTTATCAATTTTTACCTTCTCCTACTTTATACTCCGTAGTACTAATACTCAACTGTCAGTTTCGTTTTTTATTCTACTGATTAGTGGTGAATGTTGAATTTATTTCATTTAAATCTAATTAGCTTATCGATAATAAAATAAATTGCATGTTTGATTACCAAACAATAAACATATAGTTATTATGAAATATTATTTTTTAGTTGAGTGTTAAGATTATAGTCTATTTAATTACCTATTGTTTAATTTTGATATTTTATATCCTTCTTAGTGTGTCTGCTTTTTATTTATATGGACAAAATATAAAGATGATACTAATTTTTTTACTAAAGTAGACTCCATTCTTTTTCTACAATGTATATATGTATTAAAAAAAATTAAATTATCTAAACAAAATATCCACAATTTAATTAACAATATATCTACATTGAATAAGTTTATTAATTACTAAACCCTAACTTGCTATCTAAAATTGCAAATTTTAACCAATTAACATTAATTATTTTTTTGCACAGGGCCCCCAAATTCCATTGGACGGCCCTGCTTATAATGAATTGTTACACAAAATTATAAACTAGCAAGACGTCTAATATGCAAACAAAATAGAGCGAAAGTGTCATCTAGAAACTTGATTACAATTTTTCTAACCTTTTAAAGAAGTAAATCAAATCAATGGCAAAGATCAAAAGAATGCACCTAAATAAATCCTATCAAAACAACCATTTTACAACGATGTAGACATATCCAAAACACAAATCAGAGTATCACACTAGTACAAAAACACCAGTTAATACCGGTTTTTTTATAAAGCGGATACCGGTTTTTCATCCGGTATTAATTCGACCGTAATAAAAGTTTTAATACCGGTTATTTAAAAACCGGTATTAAAGTGGGACGGATACCGGTTTTTTTAAAAAACCGGTATAAAGGTCATTTTATTATAAAAAAAAGGGCAATTTGCGAAAATACCCCACCCAGAAAAATGGTTTGCAAAAACGCCCCTTAAAACAAAAAAATAGTGAAGCATGCTGTTTTGCACGTTTTTGCAATAAAATTTACATTATTTTGTATTTTCTTTTAAATAGAAGTTTATTAAAAAATAATTATAATTACAATAAAAATATTTAGCCATAAATCCTGGAAATTCTTTTTAAATACAAAATTAAAAAAAGAAAAAAAATATATAAAATAAGAAAATAGTTTTAGAACATTAAGATTTTTTGGAAACAATGAGATATTGTAGAATATATGGTGGAAGATATTGTTAAAAATATTTTCTGAAAATATAAAACGTAAATAACCGTGAAAGATTTTTTTGTTGAAGATTATCTTCATTTCAACTTTTTTCGTGATTATTTTCGTTATTATCTTCGTTTTATCACAAAGTAGGGGTAAATTCATCCTGTCACCCTGAGTAAACATCTTGTCATACACAACGAAATATCCTGTCACAATAAAAAGTTTTTTTTCAGCGAGCGAGCGAAAGGATTTCGGCGAGTGAGAGAAATTTGGTTGATTTTTTTTTTGTTTTTTAGGTAAGATTTTTTGTTCGGCCCATCGAGAGGATTTCAGTAAGATTTTCAATTTTCCTTTAATTTTTAAAAAAAAGATAGATAAAAAACGAAATCTTTTTTAACATTAAAATATTTATAAAATCTTTTTATTTATATATTTTTTCAAATTTGGATAAAAAATAAAGTTTGTTAAAATATTTTATTTCTCATATAAAATATTAATAAAAATAATAATTTTCGATTTTTTTAAAATTATTTCGTTTTTTATTTTATTTGATAAAAATTAAGTCATTTGGGCATGAATATAATATTTTTAGGCATAATCGCAATATTTTTAGACATTTTTGCAAATCAAAAAAAAAAGGGTCATATTTACAAACGGATTATCAAATAGGGGCATTTGGTACTAATTCCCCTAAAAAAAATAGTGCACCTCGCATACCGGTTATATGATAACCGGTATGCACTTTTTACAAATTTTTTAAAAAAAAAAATCCCCTGACCGTCTGGCCCACCCCCACCCCACTTTACACCATCCCTTTTTTTAAATTCCACTTCCGCCCATCTTCCACCATAATTCCACTACGCCTCTCACTCTAGAATTCTGCCTCCATAGGAATACAATGCCTTTCACTCTAGAATTCTGCCTCCACAGGAATACAATCCTGAAAGAAAACAAATTTAACTTATAAAACAAAGCTAATCAAGAGCAAATAAAATCTGCTACTTCAGCACACTATCCAGGAGCAGATTCAACATAACAAGTGTTGCAGTTCCCTACTAAGTTTCTATAGGATATCCATTGTAACAATAAGCAGGACGGGCTAAACCAATACAAGTCTTTTAATAAACCAGAATAATGCGATATGCGGCCAGTAAGCACCAGGAAAACAAAGATCCTTTTGAAATCAATAGTTGCAGGGATAATCATGAATTTTCAGACACTGATGAATGTCATGTAGGTCGGGAGCAATCAGGATAGTTTATGAAATTAAACTAATGATTACTAATGTGTATATTAAAGTTATATCAACTCACCAGACAAGCGGTAAGGTCTGTCCAATACGAGTTTCATGCCAACATCCTCCATGGTTTACCATGCATCTTCCAGGGCCACTGGCTGCTCAAGGGTTAAAAAAAGAGATAAGAATTATAAAAATAGCTGCAGGGATAAGCATGAATTTTCAGACGCTGATGAATGTCATCTTCCAGGGCTATTGGAATCAAATGCTCTCGATTCCAGAAAAATCATGTAGGATAATACGATGCATACAAGATGTTTTCATCCATTTTGATTAAAAGATAAGGAAATCATTACATCAAGTCACCATAATAGTCAACCACAGGAAATGTTGGAGAAACTGTGTAAATTACTACAACATTAATATCATGTAACCAATCTTTGCAAAAAATATTAAGGCAAAGCTCCCTAGATAACAGGAATACCTAACAGATAAAAGCACATCAATCGCATAGGGTAAAAGAAAGCAACCATTTTTTAGATTTTTTTAAACAAAAGAATGAACCAGTTGCAATGTGGGAGTCCTGATCAAGGTAAGGATCAGTGCACTAGAGGAAGGAAAACAACAAACTTATAGAGAAAATTCAAAGTAGAAGGGAGGGATGGGGGTATGTTCTACCTTCACATGTACTGTAACCATCTCCTTTAAACTGCACCCCGTTGACTAGTTGGCATTCACACACCCTCCCGCGAAATGTATCCTGGATAAATGACAAGAAGTGTCAGGAATAAAGCGACAATAAAAGAATTCCGAGTATGAAAACAACAGAATAACAAAATGACCCAAAGAGTACCTTGCATGCAGTTATATTAACTTTATCTTGCCAACAACCGCCATTATTATCAAGGCACTCATTTGTCTCGATATCTGTTAATACAATGAAAGCTAGTAAAGCTGCTGATGAACAACAAAACATAAATTTATATTAAAAGATCAACAGCATAAATGATGTACAGGCCTACCATCAGCCAAGCAAGCAGGCAGCAGGTTCCGTAGTTTCCTCAAAACCAGAACATATGGCCTTCTAAACAGCGCCCCTTTCCAACTTCCCTGAAGGTAATCAATGTAAGATGATGGAAAGCTAAGCATATAAAACTAAGAAAAACTCCACCAAACTCTTATAATTAGGAGTTTCATTTCAGCATTAAGATAATAACTGTTCCAAACACATCATTTTGACTGGGAAAAAAGAAATACAATAAAATAACACCTCATAAATCAGAGATCAAAATGCTAAACTTCCAACATCTCTAGTGATGGAAATAGAAAAGAAGGGGAGATAGAGAGACAGAGACACATGTAATCCGATTTGCAGCACTAACAAGGAAATTCAAGCTTCTATCTTGCTAAGGATGCTACCCCCATTTCTGATTTTCGCACATGAATAGACACAGGTGCAGAAGAAAGGAAGATATTATTAAGGATATCTGGGTCTTTTTCATCCAAACAAACACAAGCTTTTTAACATGAGCTCTTCAAATTTTTCTCCAAAAGAACTTTTGACGCTGATATGCTACTTGGTTTATACATATCAATAACGGATTAAAGTCTTCTGAATAGTGCATACACAACAACTGAGGGTAGAAAACCATTACCAAAAGGTGACAATGAAAAGGAAAGAACAATAGAGGAATTGTAGAAATCATTTTTCTTTAACTCATCCTAAATAACAGAATATTAAATAATCTAAGATAGGCCAAAAGAGTGATTAGAGGCATTACTTGAGCCTCTTTCTCTTGTTTCAGTAGAGGATTATCAGAGCCAGAATCAACATATCCTGTACACTTCTCTATCTCTTTAATATTAAGTCCTGTAACCATGATGAAAATTTAAGGGATGGATCATCTACAACAACATCAACTGTATCAAGTTATTAAGGGAATAACATTACCCAAGGATTTGATCACACCATAAGCACATTCTACTACTACAGAGCAAAAGCAATAGTTTCTCAAGCATTAAACTCAACAATGTGGGCAAAGAATGTAGATGTTAAAAAGAACAATTCTTGATTTGCCCCTGGCGCTATACCCCTAAAAGGTCAGTGGCTGTACTCTACTACTTGCACAACAGACAGTGATACAGCAAGTGATAACGGGATATCAAAACCAAATCTTAAGTGATCTTGACAAGCTCAGAGCTTAGGGAGCTACCAGCACGGTCTGGTCAATCAAACCTATGTTGCCTGCTCGTGCTTACAAAATATAATACATTCCTCAACAAAAGAAAGATATTACCTATTACACCAATAACCCAAAATAAAAACAGATGCAACACAACTACAGCAAAATCGATTTGAGCTTCCACACAATGAGAAAAGAGACATGTATTAGCTCAAAAAATAATACATTCATTGACATCAGCTCGAGGACAAATCGCAGAAGTAGCCATCAAAATTTCTCAACGACAAACAAAGAATCGCAACTCTCAAGCTCTCGATCAAATCACAAACAATCTTTACACGCATGAAAGCAATAAGATAAGACTAATCGGACCCAAAGTAAACAACATCCATCACATAATAGCAAAACAATTAAGTTCGCAAATACAGTAAAACCACAAATCTGAGGCTAAAATGTCAAATTCAGAAAACAAAATGCAAAAATAATCATACCTAAGCAGCCTTGTACGCCGTTAGGGTACTCTCGGCGACCTACTTCCTCTCAGCACCAGCCTTGAACTCGGCCAAATCACCCTTCATCTTCAAGTAGAGCACCTTCGAATCGCCGGCCAAGGCCGCCAGAATCAGGCAGGAATCGAGAAGCTTGAGAATCCCATCGCAGATAGTGGTTAGCTCCTTCCAAATCCCGATCAATCTTCACCAGCCGCGGTGACCTTGTCAACGAGCCCGGCCTGAGCGTCCGCAACCAACGAGGGAACCATGAGCCTCAGCCCCGCACTCGATCTACTCAATTTGACAAGCTAGGGTTTCGCCAAGCAGTGGGATGCTCTAGGAACCTGAACTTCTCTGTAATCGAAACGAGATTGTTGGATATAGAAGCTTCGTCGTCGAATTAACGAAAGGATTGGAGAAGGTTCAGGAAGAGCTTGGAGTGGAAGTCGGCGAGGCAGAGGAACGGTGTCTCGAGAGGGCTTCGTAGAGGAAGAACAGCGTATCGAGAGGGCTTCGCGGAGGGAGAACGACCTACTTGGAAAAAACACTATACTTTCGACAAAATAGAAAAAGAAGTTTATACCGGTTTTTTAATAAAACCGGTATCCGTGTCTGGTTAGTATTGAGGTTTTTATATCGGTTTTTACGAAAAACCGGTATAAGTGATAAATTTTTTATTGTTTATATCGGATTTTATTAAAACCGGTATGAATGTTTTACACGGATACCGGTTTTACAACCGGTATATTATTTTAGCGGTATTAACTTAAACTTTTGTACTAGTGTCATGACATATCCATTTCTGTGCATACCTAGCCATATAAAATTATAAATGCAAAGAACAAGAAGAAAAACTAAATTAGCAAACCTCACTCAACAAAATTTTAGTTGTTTCCTAATCTCACTAAACAAATTACTCTTGAAAATTTTAACCCATTCTCATGAATCTAAATACTCGTAATCTAAATATATACTTTGTTATACGTGGCAAACCGTTTGTTAAAGGGGACAAATTATTTTGTCTCTTTGAACGATCTACTATAATACAGTACTAGTTGAAAACTCGTACCATGTACGGATAATGATCATTTATTTGTTTGATATGTGTATAATATAAATTATACATTGAGAAATTATGATTGATATGGATACAACAATGTATTGTATCGAAATAATAGATTTTGTATTTGTAATTAAAATAAAGAGAAAGTAAATACTTATAAGGTCACACTTGACAAACCATATTTATCATATATATTTAGTTTACAATCCCATATATTTATCCAAATTAATTAAAGTAAATCTTTTTTACTAATTATCTAGAATCTTATTCGTATATTTAGTTGCCCATCTTTTGTACGAAATAATATATTTGTATATAAGAGAGTATATTTTGTTAATTAATCTTCACAATATGTGGATCTGACCGCCTAATATAGTACATTGTATATTAGGTGTTTTGGGATGTACATAATTCTTGGATATCTTTAATTATATGAGATCTCTTGTTAAAAGATAATTTATAATTTTTGTAATATTTAACTATTTTTTATAGGATAAGATTATACGAGATTCGAACTACCTAATTTGTGCATACATAAGTATTTTCGGGATAATTCATATTTTTAAAGTATTTTTTTATTCAGCCTAGATTACATGACATTAATAACATTTTTTTTATTCAGTGTCGATGAGGTGGCGCAAATTTTTACACAGACATGGGTTCTACTTTATATTGTATTATAGTAGATAAAGCAGAACTCATCTCTGTTGAAAAAATTGCGCCACCTCATCAACACTATATAAAAAAATGTTATTAATGTCAGCTCAACAAGTATAGAAAAAAATACGGAAATAATATAATGATCAATTAGGCAGCTATGTTATTGTAGGAAAATATGCCAATTAGGTAGTTAGAATATTATGTAGTTTATAAATGATCTTGAAATTGCTTCTATATACACCAATTAGGTAGTTAGAATATTGCTTGTTGCTTATATATTTGTACATCTCAAAGATCAATTTTATATGTACATAATTATTGTGGAGAAAATTGCATAATTATTGTGTATATAATTATAAAATTATGTAAAAAACGTGTATAAAGATCACATATTGTTATGAGCTACAATAAATGATGTTAATTTGTTCCATTCATGTGTGAAATTTGATTTAACTAAAGTATTCAAGCGACAACTCCGTCAAGAGATCAAGTTCTACAACAACAACATTAGCCCAGTATATCCCGTAAAATGCAGGATCTGGGGGGCCAGGATAGGGGTATTCCAGACCTAGATGGAATACGCCCGAAAATACTATAAAGTTGGAGAATTATAAAATACTATAAAATTATGATGAGATAAATGTAATTTTTAACAAAATAATGATCATTTTTTAACATCTTAACTAAAAAATAATTCACCCATTAGATATGACTTCTTCGAATAATATTGATCATTATAGGATTAATTACACTAAATCTATATTTCCTAATTTCCTACCTATTAAATTTAAATTTCTTATCTTTTCAAACAAATAATTAAGATAAAATCTTGCCTTATACTGTCTCTCCAGCATTTCCTCGGTCGGCCCCTCCCCTTGTGAATGTCTCCCAGGTCTAGGCTTTCATACCGACGGACCGGCTCCTCAAGACCCCTCCTCTGAATATGACCAAACCACCGCAGTCTCGATTCCCGAAGTTTATCCTCTAGGTTGGCCACTCCCACCGTGTCCCTGATCACTTCATTTCTGATTCTGTCACACAACGTATGCCCGCTCATCCACCTCAACATCCTCATCTCAGTTACTAAAAGCCATTGTTCTTGCGCCTTCGTGGTGGCGCAACACTCTGCCCCATAGAGAATGGCTGGTTTGATCACCGTTCTATAGAACTTTCCTTTCAGCTTCAGCATAATCTTTCTGTCGCACAAAACCCCAAACGCTGCCCTCCACTTCTGCCAACCCCTTTGAATCCGATGCGTGATGTCCTCGTCGAAACTGCCACTGCTCTGTAACACTGACCCCAACTCCCCAAGTATCTGAAACTCTCTTTTCTTGGTACAACTTCCCCTCCTAGCAACACATCTTCAGTTAAGTCTACACCCTGCCCGAACCTGAACACCATATACTTTTTCTTGGATCTACTCAATCTGAAACCATAAGACTCTAGCCTAGCTCTCCATGCTTCAAGCCTACTGTTGACACCAACTCTGGATTCGTCTACCAAAACAATATCGTCGGCGAATAACATACACCACGGGATCTGTCCATGAATATCCCTAGTCAGCAAGTCCATTACCAACGTAAAAAGGAAAGGACTCAGAGCTAACCCGGGAAATTTGACAAAAAAAAGTGGATTAGAGATTTCGACCAAAAAAAAGTGGGTCAGAGATCATTGAGTAGATCTACAACCAATTGAATACAATTAGGAAAATTATTTTAACGGATAATGAAGAGAGTATCGCTGAAGCTCATGATTTCCTATTCTTAATAAGGTACGGGTGGCAAATTTTGATCCGATCCGAACTAATCGACCGAATTATTCGATTTGAGAACCGATCGAGATCCGGGAACTAAATTATAAAATGAAATCCGAAACCGATTCAATCCGACCGAATCTAAACCGGGGGTATGAACAACCCGATTAAAAATGACCCGAAACTCGATTACATCCAAAAATTTCATCTAGTGTCAAAACAAAACCCGAATAAACTCAACCGAATATAACCGATCCGAGTTACATCCGAATCCGATACAATCTGAACCCAATTATACCCGATATTCGAAACCCGATCATATTTGACAATTATATATGATACCCGAAACAATCCGAACATAATATAAAATAAATATAAACTATGAATTCTTTTTTGATTCATTAAATGTTTTTTACATCATGATTTATGTTTAACTAGGGTTAATTTGTTTACAGCATAATGATTGTTGTTTTAGAAAAAAATCAAAGATATTGATTGTGTATATAAAAAAAATATGATCATGTTTTAATGACCCAATTGTTTACAAAATTTCCATCCATGATATATGCGTAGTAGAAGTTAGACCAATGAGTATCATCATCTTATGATATTATAGTAGTACCTCCATAAATTAATACGCGATAAATTAATAAACACGGTAAGTTAATATTCTTCCAATCCCGACTTGAGCCAGTGTAAAATTTGACGATTTTCGATAAGATAATAAACTATCGAAAAACCACTATAGAAATATAAGGTCTCAATAAAAGTATAAATTAATATAATGTGAAAAATTACAAAAATATACCTAAGAGAGCTTTAGAAACTTAGTCAAATATGATCCTATTGTTGATTGTTTTCTAAATCTACTTGAAGTATATTTCTAACCTATATATAAGGAACGTACAATAATACCAATAATCGAAAATTTGGCTGAAAAATTATCCGTGTTTTATTTTTAGTGACCATGTTATTGTTAATAGTTTGGCTATGCTTTTACGCTTTTTGCAGTTGGAATTATTTTTGGTTCGATGACAATAACTGACATTATTTTAAGTTAATGAACTTAATTTAGTCACACTGTAATTGCTTGACTATTCAAATTTTTAATAATGTAACATAAAATTAGTTAAACATATATTAATTAATTCACATAATTAAATTGAAAAACACATAAAAAAATAAGTATATTAACCTTTAAGTAATTTTGTAAATCCACAACCGATTTTTTTCATTGTAAAGAAATTAGAAATTAATACAATACATCGGTTATAAGAATAATATCTTATTATATGACATCAAAAGATAAAAATAAATAAATAATATGTATAAGATTCTATAACACAATTGAATACAATTAGACTAATATACTTTTTTTTTGTTGAAAGACTAATATACTTTTTTGTACTATTATGGTAACTACTCTCTCTGTCCCACAAAGTTTGTCCATAATTAACGGTTTGCACGGTATTGAATAAAAAAAAAGTTTTAAAGTAGGATAATTTGGATAATACATGAGTTTGAATGAAAATAATTTTGCAATTTTAGAGCATAAATAGTTAAAAACTGATAAAGTTTATGGGATAGTTGGATAATACGTGGTAATATATAAGATTGGATGAGAATAATTTTGTAATTTTGTAAGAAAAAGTGATAATGTTAATGACAAAATTGAATAATAGTTGCAATATATGAGATTGAATAGGGGTAATATGATATAAATAATATGATATAAATGAAAAATTGGAAAGATGAATAAACTTATTGGGACAACCGAAAAGGAAATATAGACAAACTTATAGGGCGGAGGGAGTAATAAGTATAGAGTTTGTGTTAGTATGTAGTAAGAGAATAGGAATATCAAAAGGTGAAAATAAAGTAAATGTACTACAAAAATGATAGTATAATTGACCAAATAAATTATTTCTGAAATAAATTCATATTAATTGTTTGACTATTCAAAACTTTAATAATGTGCATTTATTATCAACTTTCTTATAAGTTTATGTGTTTATAGATTTTGATATGGAAAAAAGAAAAATGGACAAAATCTTTTCTATTAAGTATCGGACTCTCAATTGAGGAATAAATCAAATATATTACTCTTTAGTTATAATGTGATCTCTCTCCAACTTTTTCATCTTTTTGTAACTATCGTAAGATGATAGTGTTCATTCTCACTATATTGAAAGGAGCTTTCAGAAAATTAAGAAAAGGAAATTGTAAGGTCATGTAGTATAACTGTAGATGGCAAAGCAAACAAATTACATATATATATGGACTTTTTTTAGTGATCAGTTGATTTGAGAGTAACCGAAATAAATAAAAGATTCTACAAATTAATTTGTGTGACCAAACGTTTCTTGGTTAGTTAAAATTGATTTTATGGGCACTCAGTTCTTTTAGTTAATTACCTTAGTCCTTTTGGATCTTCATTGTTTGTAAGAAGATGTGAGAGATTTAACATAAATAAATTCTATATTAACTTTTCTTATTCATTATGTGCAAACATTATTTATATATGCAATACTACCACTTAGAAATAATAAACATCCAAAAACATTAGCACAATTGATCTCATCTAAATGAAAAGATAACAACCGTGGTCAAACGACCCTAAAATAATGTTGTAGATATAAATCATATAAAGTATCGACAAAGTTTTTCTTTGTATAGTAGAAAATAGTAATCATATGTTCACTTTATAAACATAGATTATATAACAACAAAATTATCCACTAAAACATATCGTATGAATAAAAATTATTATTAACTGTATGAAAGAATATGGCATACAAAACCATTGGTATTTGTTATGCTCCACAAATTAATATGATTCTATTGTTGATTGTTTTTTCTTAAAACTTAAATCTACTTGAAGTATATCTCTAACTTACATAAGGAACGTACAATAATACCAATAATCCAAAATTTGGTCGGAAAATTGTCGGTGTTTTATTTTTAGTGAACATATTAATGTTAATAGTTTGGCAATGCTTTTACGATTTTTGCAGCTGGATTATTTTTGGTTCAATGACAATAACATGTATTATTTTAAGTTAATAAATTTAATTTAGTCACATTGTAATTGTTGGACTATTCCAATTTTTAATAATTTAACATAAAATTAGCTTAACATATATTAATTAATTCACATAATTAAATTTGAAAATTACATAACAAAATAACTATATTAAAAACTTTCAAGTAATTTTGTAAATCCACAACCGATTTGTTTCGTTGTAAAGAAAATAGAAATTAATACAATACATCAAGTATATGAATAATATCATATATGACATCAAAAGATAAAAATATATAAATAATATGTATAAGATTCTATAAAACAATTGAATACAATTAGACTAATATACCTTTTTTGGTCGAAAGACTAATATACTTTTTTATACTATTTTGTTAACTAATAAGTATAGAGTTTATGTTAGTATGTAGTAAGAGAATAGGAATATCAAAAGGTGAAAATAAAATAAATGTACTGCAAAAATGATTTATAACCGACCTAATAAACTATTTATGAAGTAAATATGTAACATCTTTTGAAACTTGAAGTGCCCAAATTAATGTGCGATCTATATAGGCCTGATGACATAGACAATCATATACAACTTACTAACCCCACTTAAGTATTTTCGTTAATTACTTAGTAGTTAGTAGTAATTAAAATTGTTATATAATCCAACCAAATATAATTTTATATTTGTGCGCTCTAAACAATTTGAACTTAGAATATTTTTTATGTGCCAAACTTATGATGACTATCAACCTTAAATTTGAATGTACATCCGTATCAATCAGTTTAGGTTAATTCTATAATTCTTATTTAGCTGACTATCACAACGATTTGAATTGTATTTAGCTGAATTATCTATAGAACAATTTTTGTATATATTATCATTTTGGATTGTGTCCCAGGCTTGTTGAACTTCTCCGGTGAGTATGATGTAAAGGCATTCTATGTTATGCATATAATCTAATAAGTGTCTTTTGTAATATCTTATTTACTTGTGGATTTTATTTGACAGTCATCCATCTCCAACAGTGCTCATTCCAGCCCTTCGTACAGTTGGAAATACAGTGAAAGGAGATGATCTTCAAACTCATGTAATTTCTACTATATTAAATTCTACCATAGTAATCATTCTACGAGTGACTTCTTTTTGTGCTTGCAATAATTAAGGAATATCATATTTTAGGGATTTCTTTATTTATATTTTTCTAAATATTTAAAAAAATTTAAACGAAGACAATGTGGGAACACACTTTTTGATATCAAATTAATAACACCTTAATTGTTCCTAGACTGTACAATATGTACAATAATCACAAAGAACATTAAGCAAATGGAAAGATTTTTTACTACTTTGATAGGGACAAAAGATGGAATTGAGCCTAGGATTTATAATCCCAGTGAAGGTCCCCTTGATTAGTCTTCTTCTGGTTTAAGTTCTGGCTCTAACAGGTAACTCCATTCAGGGTCGGCCCAAGGGGTGGGGTAGAGTGGGCGCAGGCCCAGAGCCTATAAATTTTAGGGACCTAAAATTTTAAAAATGTAGTATATTTAAAAAATTGTTTAAAAGATCATAAATTGCAAGTTGGTCTAGTGAAAAGGTGTTCTTATCTTTATTGAAAAGGTCTTGAGTTCAAATCTCACCACTTTAATCATATTTATTTTAAATATGAGCCTTATTCTATATATTTTGTTTAATTTATCTTTCTTGACTATTAATAATTACTGTATTCATGTTTTATTTTTAATATGGGCCCTATTTTATATCTTTTATTTAAGTTATCTGTCTTGACATATTAATCAAGTAGTGTATTCATGTTTTATTTTTAAATATGGGCCCTTTTTTATATATTTTATTTAATTTATCTTTCTTGACACTACTAAGTACTAATCAATTAGTGTATTCATGTTTTATTTTTAAATATGGGCCCTATTTTATATCTTTTATTAAATTTATCTTTCTTGACTATTAATTAACTAATTAGTGTATTACTATGGCTATTTTAAATGAATCTTATTTGTAAAATTGTCTATATTGGTTACTTTTTATTAGATTTAAAATATATGTTATATACAATTTAAAAAATCTTATTTCTTTTATTCACATTGCTATATGATGATAGAAACCAGATGTTACGTATATAATTAAGTTAAATTTATGTAAATTGTTATCATATTTTATAAATTCTTCGTATCTTAATATTATAACAAGAAAAAATTTGTACGAGAGTATTATAAAATTTTACAAAAAATGTCTGAAAATTATATAAAAATGGGCCCTTTTATTATAGTTCGCCAAGGGCATCTAAAATGTCAGGACCGGCCCTGACTCCATCCCTCTGAATTCTTTTTGATCATTGCCTTTGCAGACCATCATAGACCATCAAGCGTTGTCTTGTCTTCTAGACTTGTTGCTAAGTAGTCACAGGAAGAGTATCAAGAAGGAAGCTTGCTAGACTATTTTAAAAATCACAACAAGAACCAAGGAACAGATACAGGTAATTCCCATCCTCTTATTAACCTCATTAACTTTTATGAATGTATGTATGTAATCAAGGGGCTTCTCTATATTTTTTTCTTTGGTCTGTTCATTTGCCAAAATTAGCAAAAACTAAGATAGTTGTGCTCAATTAGCAACAAGATTTTACCTACAAAGTTTGTGACAACAACTTCAAATTCTTCACCGACCTCAAGCTCAGCCAAGCCCACAAGCTTAGGATCAAGAGCATGGTGCACAAAGGTTTCCTTTAGAGGTAGAAACTCAAAGAAACCGATTTGAGGGAGCACAACAAAAGTGGCAGATTCAGGTGGGAGTTCAGGATAAACATTGGCTGCAATCCATCCTTCTGAGGAGCCATAATCAGCAGACACCAAAGGCAGAGACCTAGCAAAGTGCCTTAGCATCTTACAATAAGGCTCCATTAATCCAGGTAGGATTCCGTACACATACTTACAGTTTGGGAAAAGCTCAGGAACCATGGCATGCTAATTTTTCAAACCTATGCATTTGTTGTGGATCAGGTCCGTGAGTTCCGGCTCAGGATTGAGGATTTGTGACATGGCTACTCTGACAGATGGCTCTGTTACCCTTTCGGATAAGACTCCTTTTCTAATGTCAGTTTAGAGTTCTTGCCAATCTTGTTTGAAGGTTTCAAAGGTGTGGACAATGCTGTGTGCAAAAGTGGAGAAGACGAATTGGATTTCTTCGCGGTATAGGAGGCCATAGAGGAGGTGACAGTAGAGGGATTGGTGGAAGTCAAGGCCAAAGATCACTTCGTTCGGGCTGCAGCTTTGAGAGCGAATGCTTTTCATTCGTTGAAGATATTGCGGATGCCGGAAAGACATTTTTGGTTGTTGTTCCTGCTCTTCGGCCTCCTTTGGTATTCAGTGGCTTGTTGCGGTAAATGAATTGTAGGGCCTTTCCCTTTTGAATTGGGAATTCCCTACCAAGAACAAATGAAATGAGACTACAGTTATAGAAGCCTGCCTCGTAGTTTAATCTATACTGTTCTATTAAGAACCAATCTATTTAGTGCACAAAAAGTTATTGTCAAACTACACAGACTAATGTTTCACCTGTTTCTAAATGCATAGGAAGTCTGGTAAATCTGCATAGTTGTATCAAAGAGTTCATCATTGAAACGCACGTACTTAGGCCGGCCTTCCGTCATTCCAGAGCTACAAAGTAGGAACCCAACATCTCATAAGAAACTCAAGGAGCCAATTCAATGTACTCTGCATATGGGGAATATCAGGGATGCTGATCAAGATCTCACCTCAATGACATGACAGTAATAGGCTTTCCTGTAAGAATGGGGACAGAATCACCATCAATGATCCTCTGAATGTAGGGCTCCAAGTCCGAATGCGAAACAACATGTACGCATTTCTTGAAGCTATGGAGATCAAATCTTCCATTCAAGCCAACCATCCTGAGATACTCTGCCTGCCCATTATCTTGGAGGATCCTCTTCAAAGTCTCTTCTTGTACTCTCTTTGCAATCTTTGACAGCTCCTCAAATTCCTCCATGACTTTGTTTGCATCAAACTCTTCCATTTTCTCCAACATCTCCACACGCCCTAATTCATCAACTACAAATTGCTCATTCAAATAATCAAGATAAGGGACAATCCCTAGCCTTCAAATCGTTATCAAAATACTAAAAAGGGTAACCAACACTCTCACCCACAGCCTTCAGCCCAACAAAATGAATAACATCATCAAACCTGATCATCAACAAACCATGAAATTAGAAACTCAACCAAAACCTGAAACCTAGAAACAATCAAACTCAAAAGAATTACATAAAAACCCAGCTTAAAGAATCAACCAGTTCATCATAGACATACTTGTCCTTAGAAAACAGCCTATCAACATCATCCTTCTTTCACAAATCACCCTGCAAGTCCAAAACCCAGAAGAAGCCATCAAACTAAAAAAAACATAGCAAAAAATACCCAAATGGAGGTTAAAGTTGAATTACATACCATATTGAACTCAAGTTTCCTGGACAACTCAAGACCCACCAACTCTCCAGCACGATTAACAGCTTGTAGGGTGATCCGAAGTATATGCCTGGCTTTTAATTATTTCTTTCCTTGGAGAAGAACATAGAGAGATGAAAAGGAGTTCGATAAGCAAATATGTGGTAAGATTATATAGACTTTTGTTTCGGTACCAAACGCCCCCAACCTATTATATTTTGGTATAGTAATGAGTCAGTTAAACTGTGTGCAAACACATGTTAAGAGTTGTAAATCCAATGAAGATGAGCATTTTTTAGTTCTAAGAAGTGTACGACGCTTGTTGATGATGTTTGTTGAGAACTTATAATGGAAAGACGGTGTGGAAGAAGAAGTACCTGAGATCTATGGCCATAGTCCCAATTTATGGTGTGGCAGAGAGATTGTCAGCCTCGTTGTCAATTCTCATTTTGACTCTCCCCTGAAAATAGTAAATTTAAAATCAGTAATTAGAATTCAGTTGAAGTTCTGTGACAATCAAACTTGTCAAAAAAAAGCATCAGCAGCAACTGAGACTGGGTACAGAATACAATCTCAGTATATCAAACAGGGAAGTGCGATCCATACATGAGACTAATATGCAAATCAATGAATGAAACACAAAAATTAGTAAAAAAATGTAGTAAAAACAAATGAATGATTTGGTTTGCCTAAAGCCAAGTGCTACCTTCAGTGCTTCGCCACTTGTCCAATTCGTCGGAAGAATCGTTGAATCGATCGCTGACGCCAACAAAACCCTATTTGTTCTAGTGTATGGTTATATTTGGTGTTAATCAAGGAGATCACACCACATAGTGGCATATTACATTTCAAAATTATGAGAACAAAGAACACGTTACCTGATGATCATCATCATTCTCTACATGTGTTATTCCCAATAACCTCCACCCTTCTGCATTACCAGGGTTCTTGATAATTTCTACCTCGAGGACGGGTAATTCATCAAGATCATCTTATTATATCTTGCGTAAGTTTCATTGAGCTTAAGTCCTGCATATTCATCCAAACTGAAACTGAATCAAAACACATTTATAACCATCTACCACAACTACAAGTACAGTCATAGTTAGAATCAAGACAACATTTCCGGTCAAAATCTCAGATTGGACCTTGCAATCAACCAATCTGATCTTCATACCGAATGAATAAATGGAAAAGGGAACAAAGATTCTACCGTACGGCTGCAAGCATTCCAAAGATATATAAACGCAATTGCCCAATCCCACAACCAATACAATGTGCGATGACCAATCAACCAAGTTCAAATAGAAATCATCCTGCAATGCAGGCGCATCCAAGACCTAAAAACCACCAACTGCAACACAAACCAAGCTCATCATGGTCAAATTACCCCCAATTTCAAGTGAAAACCCTAATTCCAACCCAATTTGAACCAAATGCAAAACACATTACCTTGTACGGCGACCTCGCAAACAAAAGTATACACAGGCGAAAGCTTCGACCATGGAGACTTCTCCTTCTCGTTCTCCTCCAGGTTCCTCGATGATGCGGAGCTCCGCCTCACACCGTTAGGATGCACCGGCGAAGGCAACGGAATGGACGGCTTCTGATTATGGACCGAGGCCGTTGTGGAATCGTCACCGTTGGCTCCGTTCGCCCTCACCGGCGTGGAACTGCTCCGTTCCAGCTTCGAATCGGAAGCCGACTTTGAATCTAGTGGCTCTAGCAACAGCTCCAGAGCTACTGCCGTGAAGGTTAGCATCGTCCAATCCCTGCGCTCTGCAAATCACGGAACAAACGAATGAAACAGAGAAAACGAAAATTATAATCCTCTGGTTCCGCCGAATCCTTACGAAAGGCGCTATTTTGACTACAATTAATTAGGCAGGCCAAGAGATGATGATCCTTATGCAAGTGTAACGTCTTATTGACAATGATGCATTGAAATCCTCCTCTCATGCGTTTCATGCCCCTCTTTATACAAAATAAATTGCCTTGCAATTAATGGTCGCTCAAACTTCTTCATTTCAACCTCGTATCGGAGAATTGATCAGGACCCAAAAATAATG
The DNA here is from genome assembly GCA_934048045.1 of Polygonum aviculare. Lineage (NCBI taxonomy): Eukaryota > Viridiplantae > Streptophyta > Magnoliopsida > Caryophyllales > Polygonaceae > Polygonum > Polygonum aviculare. The sequence continues at coordinate 9,578,741 of OW204024.1, forward strand.
TTATAAAAATCTTACTATACGTATAGAATGACGGCCATTTATTGCCACAAATTTTCGTTCTTTATAGTATTATAGATGTGGATGTGTAGTACAACATTTATTAAGGATCAAAAGAGATAGCTAGTTACACATAAATAACATATGACACTTTAAGAATGTATATGATTTGAAGAATGTATAAGAGCTACATATACAAATATTATTATATTGATATATGCTTACTGATGTTGTACGCTTAAAATATGGAAAAAAATTGCATTATGTAAAATATAGTTAAATCAAAATTAGATTGGTCTGCTATTCGAATGACCAAAACCTAATTTTATTAAGACCCAATTCAATCAAAATTTGATTCAACCGAAACCGATTCACCCAAAACCGATTCAACCGAAAACTGATTCAACCGAAATCCGATTCATTCGAAAATTGAAAAAGCCGACTCAACCCGAAACCGATTCAACTGAAACCCTAATTGGATTAACCAATTTTAACCCGATAATCCGATTTATCCGACAATGTGAATATCCGACCCAATCCAACCCGATCCAAATGTACCCGATTATCCATTCATGTTCGTCACTATTCATATCTGAATGGCCCGAAACCGAATTATCTGACCGAAATCCGACCAATTATCCGAATTACCACCGCTAGGTATCATTAGCCTATATAGAACGTGATTATGCTTTTAATGGATCAATTATTGTGTAAAAATAATAACAGCTAAATTTAACAGTTTAACATTTCTTGTATTCAAGCGGATATCCACCAACTTAATTAGTTGAAAAACGATTTAACCAATAGCCCTAAAAGTAAGCACGTGTACATAAGAATACTTCTGATTCAACGAGAGCTATTCTGATCAAAGTTATTATAGGAGCATGTATGGTTCTCCTTCATTCACAATAGCTATTGTAATTAAAATTTAAATATTTTAAATGGTCAATACTCTACCGATGATTTAAGCATGTGTCTTAGCTAGAGTTTACACATCACTACTTTCAAGGAATGCCAAGAATTCTCACTAGATTTAAGAAACATTTTAAGGCCACATATTGTAGTTTATTGAAGCCCTATATAAATACAATCCTAAAGTCCATTGTTGATTCATAAGGAAAATAAAACAAGAAATACAAAAGACAAAAGACAAAAGACAAAATGACATTCTTGAAATTTACTCCCCGTGTTATTATGGGTTATCTTCCTCCTCTTGAAGCAATCAGTTTCTTTTGATAGTGATACATCTGACAAAGTACTCGCGGAAACTGGAGCCGCTTCAAAACCTACATTGAAGCAAGAGAATGGACAAATTAAGGACGAAAAGAAGCAATTCAAGGATGAATTTAAAAATGCAAAGGGAATGATCCACGACGAGAAGAAGGATTTACAAGGCCAACACAAACAAGATGAGGAAGAATTGAAGAAGCAAAAGCAAGCTGAGAAGATCGAACATGAAGATTTGAAGGGAGAAATAAAAGCCCGTAAGGAAGAATGCAAGGAAGAAATTAAAAGAGAGAAGGAAGAAGCGAAGGCCATATGGGAGAAGGAGAAGGAATTAAATAAACGTGAGAAAGAAGTATTGAAGGCCAAATGGGAGAAGGAGAAGGAAGAAGCCAAAAAAGAGAAGGAAATGTTAAAGGCCGTAAAGGATAATGAGAAGAAAAAAATTAAAGAGGAGGAGAAGCAAATAAAGGAAGATAGGAAAGAAGCAAAGAAGACGGCGAAAGAGGAACACAAGTTGGCCGTAAAGAAGGTAGAGATTGCACAAGAGAAGGGAATCCAAATAAGTGATGGATTACATATTTTCATGCATGGATGAATAATTTGAAAATTTTACAATTGCTACATTTAGTTACAATGCTATCAAATGTTTCGTTAATCTATACATATGTTTGAGTAGTTCAGACGAATATTAATAAATTGAATTTCAATTTTGTATCTGTTTTTTAAATCTACACATATGATTTAGTTATAATCACGTACCATTGTTGAAAGCTTTATATCTCATAAGAAAAGTGTATCAACAAAATTCAGAAGTGAATATTTAAAGTATTTACTTTTACAACATACCAACTAAGCTAATAAGGATATTTCAATGATGAATAAGAGAAGGATGAGGAAAAGGGAGACTAATTAATTAAGTATAGATAAAGCATTTTTTTGAATGATTGAATAATATCTAAATTTTAGAAGTATTACGTACGTATAATTATAAGATTAGTAAATGTTTTCTAATCTATACATATATTTGGGTAGGTTGGAAGAAGAGTAAATTGCATTTTAATTCAAATTTGTTTCAGTTTTTTCTAATTGTGTAGAAGTTGGTTTTATATGACTTCGTTTCGATTTAGGATTTTGGTTTTACCTTTGGATTAGGCAAGTCAACATCGCCTTCATGATAAGCTATGATCGTCATTGCTAAAAGGTTGTAATCTCGCAAGCAAAGTGTAACACCCTAAGACCCCGTCTTTCTGACAAGACGTAACTCGGTGGTAGATCTCATGAAGCGCTACCAAGCTAGTTCGACAATAGAACATTCAGATCTTGCAACGCGAGCACGGAAAGAAAACATAGAAAAACATCCAACTTGTATTACGAAATAAAACTTTTATTAAACATCTCACGATTCTAACCCAATACAAGACTAACAACTAGGAACATTCCCCAACCCCATGGACATCAACTATCAACTTACGATATAAGCCTAAACATGATAATCAAACAATAACATGACTAAAAATCATTAACAACACTTCCCAAATCCCAACTACCGTGACACGCGTGTAACACCCCGTCTTTCTGACAGGGCGTTACTCAGTAGTAGACCTCACGAGGCTCTACCAAGCTGGTTCGACAACGGACATTCGGATCTTGCAACGCGGGCACGGCGAGAAAACGTAGAAAACATCCAACTTGTATGTGGATAAAATAACATTTATAATTTAAAACAAGTTAACATGCAGTAATCCCCAAGATCAGATTCGAATCCAAATACTCAAATTCCAAACCTCATCCTAAAAGACAAATATTTGCAAGAACACTTAATATATTCCAAGTCACATAATAATAGAACTAGCAATATAGTGATAACCCAACCCCAACACTATGACACGCGCTACTGCTCCGCACCACCATTGCGCCGAGGCTCGGTCATGGAATCCTGGTTACCTGGAATGAAAAATAGTTCCCCGAGGGGTCAGATCCTATCCTATCAAGTCAAAATCAACATGGAAGTTACAAAAACACACAAAATTTTAATCCACCTAGTTAAACGAAAACACAACCTCAGAACCGAACTCCACTTAGCAATGACCCAACCGACTAACTAGAATTTTAATCCACCTAGTTAAACAAAAACCCACCTAATTAAATCTAATACACCAGAACCAATACCCGATCTCACAAACCCAATTCCATCTCCTCTATGAGATATGCGGGCCCACTAGAATTTGTTTCTATTGTAGCCTCATGCGGACCCCACCCCTTAACCTTCTTCAACCTTTCCTTTCTTCTACCCTTTCTAAACCCACAGCTCAGAGACTAGCCCGACCTCACATTCGACCTGCAACTCTCGGCCCTCCCGTGCCGGTGACGCCCGACGGCAAACCCGCGCCACCCACACTCGACGGCAACACCCTCACGCCACCTACCCGCTCCTCTTCTCTCTCGCCGAACTCTCGCACTCTCGCCACCCAACCCAGATCTGGCGCTCGAGCCTCACCCACTCGGCCTTCCCGACGCACCCCGGCCTGCCTCTCTCTCGACCTTGCCGGAATACGACCCCTCGGACGACCCGACCCCGACGCCCGACACACTGATGCGGAAAGAAGGAAAACGGAAAAACAGATGGGGGCGCTCACCGGACGAGGAAGGTGTTGGCGTCTCCGGCGGAAAACGACTAGACGGAGACGGATTCGATGACGACGGGCACACCTAATCTGGAAAGAAACAAACCGTGAAGGGCTCGACGGGTTGCCGGGACGGAAGGGAACCGAAGAAGGGAAAGGACTGGAAAGACGAGACTCACCGGTGCACAAGGCGGACGACGACGATTGAACACGGTTCCGGCGATGGACAATTACGATGGCGGCAGGGTTGGTTGGAGAACAAGTAACGAGGCTCGATGTGCTACTCAGGCTTAAATAGGTTTTTGGATCAATTAAGGATATAGTTAATTGAATTGGATAGAGTTTTGCTTAAGTTGTTCGGATTTTGCTTAAGTTGCTGAAGTTGTTTGGATCACTCGGATTTGGCCTTAAGTTGCTCGGAATTGGATAAATAGCTATGTATAAAATTGCAACTAATTTATATAATTTTCCAAACTACAGGATTTAATTTACCTAGTACTAAGATGCAAACAATTATTACAATGGGTCAAGGACGGAAAACAGGTACGGAGTCGGATCGGATCGGGTCGGAGCGACCCGGATATTATAACGCGCTACTACACTGCACCACCATTTCGCCGCGGTTCAAATCACGGACATCCTGATTACCTGGAATGAAAAATAGTTCCCCAAAGGGTCAGCTGCTACTCTATCAAGCTAGACTAAGCACAGAAACCATAGGAAGTTTCAAAACGATGTTGTTCTAAGGTCAACAAACAAAAGTCCATAATCACACACATAACTCTAAGTCTAGTCCTAGGTCTAGTCAGTCACACACATTCACGTCACTAACATAATCACATTCTTAATCTTCTATACATACACAATCACACACGTGCACACACACAATCCTCTTACACACACGACTGTTTCCACACAACGCCATAAACCTCTTCACTTACACACTCATACTCACACGAACACATATCTTCACTCACTTTCCTAATGAGCCGGAGCTGCAACACTTCACTCTCATTGCACTCCTAACCGCTGATGCAACCCTTCACCATCATTGCATACTGACTCTCTCCAAGCACCGAGAAAACACTTACAATCAACACACATACTCAATAAAGCATAGTCCAAACATAATCGAAACACTTGTATTCAAATTCAAACCTTATAGAAATTCATTCACGCAAAGCACACATTATTAAAATTAAAACATTTCAAAATATCGATCGGGACTAGTTACCAAAACCAATCCTACAATCACAATGCACAACCTAATAAGCTAGAGCAAGTCGAAAATCGACTTACTTGGAGAAGACTTTTTGATAATAACGATTGCTTGAGAGCTAGGGAAGCGGTGATCTCCTAAATCATGATAACAATCAATTAGACACGAAAATCTTTAAAAAGAACATCAAAACCCGAACCCACCATCTAACAACCCTACAATTACATTCCACTAAATCATTCCCATTTATAAATATATATATATATATATATGTGTACGTATGGAATGTAAGATTGTGTGTAAATTCCCCCTTAGGGTATTCCTTCTCATTATGCTGATATATATACAATTACAATACTTGGGTTACAAGATAAGGCAAATATAATACAATATGCTAATACACCCCCGCAGTCGAAACTGGGGATTCCCTAACAATGAGACTGTCTCTGAAATCTAAAAATAATTGCCTAGGTAATCCTTTAATAAAAATACTTGCATACAGATAACGAGAAGGAACATGAAGAACACGAACATGACCCATAGCAACTTGATCTCGAACAAAGTGAATATCCAACTCGATATGCTTCGTACGCTAATGCTGAATTGGATTAGAAGCAAGGTATGTAGCGGAGACGTTGTCAACGTACACCAGCGAAGCACGAGAGAGAGAGAGGGACGTGAAGCTCGAAAAGAAGGATCCGAATCCATGCACATTGAGCCACGACATTCACAACACCACGATACTCAACCTCTGCACTGGAGCAAGATGGTGTGGGAAGGCTGGGTTTGTGTGTTGAGGTCAAAGAGTCGGCGGGGTTTGGCAATACCGGCATGGGAGCGGGTAGTCATAGGATGATGAGGGTTGGAGGCTGAGGTGGTGTAGGCCTCGTGAGGGGGTCGTGTTGGACCTTGTGTGGGTCAAGCTTGACCCTACAGGGATCGGTCCAAAGAGGCTGTTTTGGGTGAGGGTCGATCTTGACCCTTCCGGGGTCAGTCCAAGGACTCCCATTCGAGAGTGGGTCGTGTGTGACCCTTCGAGGGTCGGTCCAGAGGGATGAGAAGGAGAGGGAGGAGAGATGGGGCTAGACAACTATGAAGGAGCCTGGGCCGAACGAGATGTAGTAGGCGGCGATGGTTGGAGATAGTGGTGTGAAAAGATTGGAGAGATACGGTCGTTATGCTCTAGAAACTTGTAGGCATGATCGGGATGAGGAATCGAGGAAAAAGGGAATTGGGACTCCTCGAAGGTGACGTGTCGGGAAAGGATGATTTTATGTGAGGACAGATCAAGACATATGTAGCCACGGTGGTCCGAAGGGTAACCAAGGAAGACACATGGGGTCGATCGAGGTTGAAGGTTGTGTTGAGAGGTGGCGAGAAGGTTAGGAAAACATAGACATCCGAAAACCCGAAGGTGAGAGTATGAGGGGGTGGTGTTGTAGAGGATTTGAGTAAGGCTGCGATTATGAAGCGTGGTGGTGGGAAGGATGTTGATTAGGTAGGAGGCTAGACGAACGGCAAAGTGGCAAAAACGTGCCGGGAGAGATGCATGAAGGAGAAGGGTTCGAGCCATGTTATTGATGGTGCGAAGGATTATTTTGGCTATTCCATTTTGAGACGAAGTGTGAGGATAAGAGAAGCGAAATACAATTCTAAGAGCTCGAAAAAAAGAGTGAAAGTGTTGATTATCAAATTCTTTCCCATGGTGGTGTGGAATTGGGTTTTGACAAAGTTATGAAATTGAACAAAGTGTTCGTAGACTTGAGATTTGTACTTGAGAGGAAAAACCCATATAAAGTGAGAATAATCATCCAAGAAAACAAGATAATAGTTATGCCCATGACTACTAGAAACTGGATAGGTCCATAAATCACTATGAAAAATATCAAAAGGAGACATAGTAGTAGTTTGAGATGAATAAAAAGGAAGACGTACATGTTTTCCAATTTAACAAGACTGAAAAAATAAAGGGGAAACACTTTCTTCATTAAGTTGGGGAATGAAATGTTGTTGAAGAAGACGAAAGACAGGGGCGCTAGGATGGCCGACACGAGCATGCCATGTTGGAAAAGACAAGGTAGACAAGGAGACAAAAGATGGTGAATCACAGGATGATGAGGAGCGGGTGATAGGATAAATCTCGCCAGAACTATTGCATCTCATTCGGTGGGTTCCCGTACGAAGATCCTTCACAAAAAATCCAGTTGGGTCAAATTCAACAGAAACATTATTATCAGATGTGAATTGTCTTACAGAAATAAGGTTTTTAATGATGTTGGGGGCTATAAGGACATTTCTGAGGTGTGGGGGAGTGGGTTGGGCAAGTATAAGGGCGTTTCCTAGACCCGAAGTTGATATTTTGCTACCATTCCCAACAATTATCGAATGAGATGGACTCTTAGAAGTAATGGACGAGAGTATACCTGAGTTGATGACCGTATGGGCTTGCTGCTGCTGAGGAGTGAGGAGGGGTGGCACCAAGAATGCCAGTCGACGGAGAGGACGGGAATGGGCACGGTGGCTGGACTAATCACGTACGTATGTGCATATGCAAGCAAAAGCAATTTGTCCCCCTTTGCATTCGGCAATTAAGGAGGGTTAATTATGCCATTAACCAGTTGATGATACGTGGAGAACAAATCGGCATGAAGATATATTTATATTGATGAACCTTGATCCATTGATAAAAGTCCAAATTTTGATCATGAGCAAAAGGCCAATCACATAATTGAAGACGATGAGGAAATTCGATTGATCAATTTTCGATTAGTCAAAAATCCAAACTTGATCGCAAGGATTCTATAGCTAGGTAAAACCCTAATTTGTTAGGTGAAACCCTAATTCACAATTCCGATCGTAATGTCATACAACAAGCTCAAGGCCCTAAGATCAAAACCCATGGTGGAAGGAGAGAATTCCAAAGAATGTTTCTTGGCGAAAAAGCAAGCCTCAAACTTTAGGGCAAGAGGCGAAGAGCGAGACATTACGCAAAGGTAGAGACCATAAATCCAATCGAACCATAGGCGGCGCAGTGTCCAAGGAAGTTTACTCGACCGTGGTAAGAGATCGAGCCTAAGACATCAACCAATCAAGACGAAAACAAGGATTGCACAGTCGGCGACGATCAAGACTCTCTTGATCGTTCGCGTGCAATCGCAAAGTCAAATAGCAAGAACAACAACGAGCACGGCCATCCATCCGCGAGTGTGGACCGGCCAGCACCACGAGCGTGGCACCCTTACCCGCAACCGCGGGTCAACGACCGAAAGATTTGTCGATCATGATTCCGATTCGCTTTTCGGGAGTTACGCTTATTGGATTTGAATGATCCATATATCATTGGAAAAAGAAAAAGATAAGCTACAAATCGTATTCAAACTTCAACCCCAAAATCACACTAGAAAGGTGAATAAAAGGCGTTTGAATGCTGTTGTAGTGCGCGAAGTAGGCAAAACAGGCCAAGCCTGCTTCAAACACTTCATCCGGGAAGTAGGACCATCGAAAAGTTACAAATTTTATGTATATGGAAATCTGGAGAAGTCTTCTATAAATCTTCTGTTGGCATCGAGATCAGAAATGCACTTGAACCAACCGAAAATCACAGTTGAAAATAGATTGTCCCATCTCCGTAACGGCCTTGTACTATTGTGTTGTGCAAGCTCTTTCGGGAGCTACAATCATCCGATTGTGACAAATCAAAATTAAATGGAAATCCCATAAGATGAACTATCTTTCATCTTTAGAAGCCGAGGCTTGAATCTCGCTCAAAGTCGGTCGAAACTGGACATTAATAACATTATCTAGAATCCAAGCCGAGAAGACAAAGGATTTTGAGCAAGGATTTTGAGCAAAATCCTCATCGCCCGACCAAATCGCTGAGACACCACCGAGAGATTTTGGTAATCGCTGACCTTTGTTTTCGACATTGGTTCTACATTGACAAACAACCTTCGTCTGCGCGGATATCCGGGCCAAATAACTCGGATCGGATCGGATAATCTGACCGGATATCCAGTTATGTATAAAATACTTAAAGTTAAAATTAAATAGGTTAATTTACAAGGTCCAAGTTACAATTATACATACAAAATGAAGAATACATGAGGTTGTAGCACATTAGAGTCGATGGTCGAATTGGGGCGTAGTTTATGTCGTTTCGAAGGTCTTGACGAGATGGGGTTGTTGACACGTTCGTAGCGCCTGTGTGTTGGGGTTTTTTCACAAAAACATCCGTTTAAGTCCTCACAACCGGGGTGGAGTGTCCCAAACTGCTTAGGAACGTCCCGTTTTTTAGTCATCCTTGCATCTGGGCTCGTCGTGGCTCATCCCGCTGGTCTAGGCGATGGGAAGGCATTGTACGTAGTTACCGTCAAGACCTTTGATTAATAGCATCTTACTTCATCTATTGTTAAGACATCAAAATGAGTGTCTAGGGTTTAGGGTACGTTTAGGGTTTAGGGTCTAGAGGCTAGCGTCTAGGGTTATGACAATTTACTCATAATTTATGCTATATGAATAGTTCATGATATATACGTTATTCCTAGTCCAGAACTTTATAGTTAATTAAGGTTAGATTAAACTAAATTTAACCAATTATGTAGTTCATGAGTTTAAGTAGTATATAGTTTATTGGATATCGATTTTGATTAACCAATTATGTAGTTCATTAGTTTATGTAGTTTAATTAATTGATTAAAAATATAAATTTTGATTAACCCTATATTAACCAATAAAAAGTCATAAATTTCGAAAATCAAAATAAATGTAAGTAGATAAAATTAATAGAGTACATTATATTATTATTATGTTGGGGGAAACGAAAATATGGTTGGCGGGAATACTGAAAAAATTAAAATTTACAAAAGAAATCTTTACAAGTCTCGTTCATCGCTCTCGTTCATCGTCTCTCCACGCCTCTCTACCGCCCCTGCTATCAGCCTGGGGGTGGTCCTGGACTTCTGGTAAGCGCCTCGAATACCTTGCTCGAATACCATTTGCAACTAACAATAAGTATTACTATTCTCCGAATCAATTGCTCCATAATTGATCAATTCATCGACCATGACAGAGGTAAACCCTTCTTTTTCTGCTTTTCTCCGAATCAATTGCTCCGTAATTAATCAATTTTCTAATATTAAGCATCGTATTTGAGTTCTCGTATGCTGAAAGACCTCTTCTTGGTGGGTTTTCGTTTGTTTTCACTATTGCAGTGTTGGGTTAGTCAGGGCAACAGATGGTGCGATTTCTACAAAATCTTCCTGTCATACAATCCGGCGACGGTCAGGAACCACGAGCTTGGCCAACGCCACAAAGACAATGTGGCCAAGCGCCTCACTAACATGCGCAAGGATAAAGCTGATAAGGATAAGAAGCAGAAGGAAGCTGCTCGTTCCCTAGAGCAAATCGAAGCTGTTGAGTACTAATTTCTCTTACACTGGAATTGAAGGTTATTTTGTTGAGTGTTTTTTGGGTTTAATTGCTTTGCTGATGTTGTTCTGTTGATGTCTGTAATTGCAGAAAGCGCAAAAGAGTTATCAGAAAGATGTGACCTCATTTTAGGAGGCTGGGAAGTCTCGGGCTCCATGTTTGGATGATAAAGATGGTGAGTTTCATTAGATCAGTTTGTGTTACATAGTTGAATAAGTAGCACACATGAATTTATAGGGTCTATTTCAATGGGCTTTATGTTTCATATTTATATTATAGTAGGAAATGCTTGCTACGCTACAAGCTTTAGTTTAGACACTTGAAATTCGGTTGTTGTGCTAAGCTCTTTGGCTTCCTTTTGAGATTCATTGTTCTTCTGGTGGAGTTGGTAAACGTAGGGAGTGTATCTTTCTCTCCCTTAGAAATAATAGTGGACAGTCTGATGTGAGCTTAGTTAATTGCTTCTATAATCAGAAGTTGGAGAAGAGTATTTAGCATTTAGGACCCTTCTTTACTTGGTAGATGGATTGATATGATGTTAGTTGTTAAAATGTAAACACCATTTCCAATTCTTTGCTCCTGCATCAAGTGTTGATTAATCTTGATTGCCGTCAATGTTGAACAATAATGGAAGTTTCTTTTTGATGCTTTGATAACATAAGAGATGGAGTTTTAGAAGATAATCCTAGCAATGTTTTTGACGGTGCTGCTAATGAGCATGCAGAACCAGATGTCAGGGTTAGTTTGAAATTTGTCTTTTATAAGTTCAATTATGGTTTTTTGGTTTGAAGTTTCAGTAAATATTCTTTTAGATATTGGAATTTGAATATGATACTATTATGAATCAATGTGTAGGTGCTGGACAAGGATGTTCAAGTCTGTAATATCGAAAAATATATCAAATAATAACAAGGGTAAGTCTGTTATAGTCAATTTTATGTATTTATTATAGTGAATTTGTATGGGAATGGTAAATTTTCAAGGATTCTACTTTAAGGAAATTTTTTCCTGTAGAAGATGGAGTCACCATATGTGGATGAAAGTTTTTTTTTGTATGGTGCAGTTTATGCAAGAGTTGAGTAGGGAAGAGTGTTTAACAAAGTATTGCTACCATTTGGCTCATATTTTGCTTCTTTTTTATCTGTCTTCGCAGAGCAATCCACTGCTAATGCTATTGATAACCTAGAAAAGCATGGAAGTTCAAGTGACCATATTAAATTATCCACTGCCGATGCAGTTGGTGGTGACCTTGACCATGACAGACCTTCAAGCAGCTAAGCTCGGCCTCTTGAAGTATGTGCCTTTGTTTAAATACCCTCATTGCTTCCTGATTTATTTTCACCTTGATAATATCAGTTTTTGTTTGGGGAAGAACATGATTTCCTTATTTGTCTGCAATTTTGGAAACAACATCTAAAATTAACAAATTATTCAATGAAAGATTCTGTCTTCGATAAAACTGATATTTTGAAGTTTGGCATCGGAATAGAGGCTATAATCTATCTGCAACTTTTTGCTTTAATTAAATCCGAAGCGTTTTTTTTATCCTAATCAAATCTAAACTTCCGTGGTACAGAAAGCTCCTAAGGCTTCTTCCAAGATGTCATAATCTAAGAGAAGCAAAGCCAGAGCTAAAAAGAGAGCTGCAACAACAAGAAAACCATCATGGGAAAGTGTATTCTGTTCCATGAACAATCTTCTTGGTGATTACTTGCGCCTTGACATTTGTTAGAGTGGAGGCAGACTCATGTGTACTGCTACTAATTAGGTTCTTCAAGAAATCCCTTTACATTACCTGCTGTCTATACAGCTGCTTCAATCCTTTCAAATGTGTAGTTCTAATAACATCTATTTTATATCATACATTTTGTAATATAGATTATATTGTTGCACACATTTTCCTAGGTATTTTCTAGCATTACTTGCATATATACCATGGATCTAATTGTGATTTTTGACATTATCCAACGATATTTAGTATTTTATTATATACTTCTATATATAACATGAATCTATTTGTCATTTTTGACATTATCTAGAGCAATTAACTCGGACATTATTAATCCGGTGTATATATACAAAAATACAAATCGCGTTTATATCCCGGACTTCAATACCCGGCATATATCACCTAATCAATATACCCCGGACTTCAATAACCGGGATAAATTCCATTAATTTTATACCCCGGACTTTAATATCCGGTGTATATACTCTAAACTTTATACCTTAGATATCCACAACCGGTGTATTTACATTACTAATACCCCGGATTAAACACAACTTACATATACCCCGGATAGGGATCTACCCGGTGTATTTGCATTGCTGGACTTAAACACTAGAGAGAATTTTTAAGGGAAGCATTTACCTCGGATTGGACCCGGTGTATTAGGGTACTAATCAAATACCCCTACAACCTTTACCCCGGGCATCACCCGGTGTATTTGGTGTGAAACGCCCGGGGTATATAAATCATTTTGTAGTGTACGCAACGTTAGTTCATCTCACTAACGGATTTCCTCGCACGTTAGTTCATCGCACTAACGGACTTCTGCGTATGCTAGCTACGTAGGGGATTGCCGTGATATTTGCTCACGGATGTACGAATATACGAATATACGAATGTAGGAATATATGAATATACGAATATAAGCATATACGAATGCGTCGGTCCCCTAATCTGCATGGCCACTTTGAGTCAGTCCTATTGTACCCTACGTCTTAGTCGCACGACAAAAACGTAGCTGGGGCATCTGTGAGCGGGTAAAATTTCGTCATTTTTATTAAGGTCGCTATCTTCCGCCATCGCGGTAGTTTATTTATTAATTTATTTTCTATGTTTATTTGCTTATTTATTGTAGGTTTAATCGCGGTAGTTATCCTTTAGTTGGAAGCTTAGAATTATCGCTGGATTGGGTAGCAAAATACCGCTTGCTTCGGGATAGAATTATCGTCTCCCAGCCCTCTCTCTTCCACTATAAATACATGTATTCGTCATGTAGAAAGAATATCTTAAAAACTACACTGAATACGTTGATCTTCGCTCAGCCTTCTAGCCCTATCGCCCTTTCGCATTATTTACCCTCGCGCTCACTCTTCTGACTTAGGCATCGGATGTAGATTAGGGGGTTCCCACCCCCTTTGTCTATTGTTTTACAAGATCTAGGTCATTGAAGGAGCTTGGAGAAAAAGAAATACGAAGGAGTTACATAAGTGCATTAACTTTTGTGCACTTATATATATACAGGGACATCCTGTCGAGGTTCGATGCACCCCCTCACCGATCACACTAGGCTTTAGACCGACATTGATGGTAAGCAAACTGGACAATGTCAAGCAGGATTGTCGGCAACGTAGTTCACAGGAGGAGGACCGGGACGATGAACTAGGTGGCAGCGATATATACTTGAAGAATGTGAAGAATTCCATAGAAAAAGAAGAATGCGTTGGTCGCCAAATATATATACCCCACGGAGGCATTAGTTAGGTTTTCAATTAAACTGATAGTTTAATCTAAGGATAGATTAGTTACTTTAGTTATTATCATTATTACTATTCATTTTAGTTATAATTAGTTTAGTTATTATTACTATTTACCTAATCACCACAACTTAGGCTATCATGTGGGGCAAGGAGTCTCGACCCCGATCGCAAGGAACAAGGAACACGAGTCCAGGTATTACAATAATCGACCCAAGACCTGAGGTCTCACAAAAGGACATCGACTGAAGTGATCTGTCTAGATCTCATTGAATATCAAAATTCAATGTAGACTTAAACGATTTCGTTTCAAGGAGGGGTATGCAAAAATCGGAACGGACTGCAAAATCGGACCTTGTGACTAGATGAAATGTAACACCCTGTCTTTTTGACAGAGCGCTACTCGACAGTAGACCTCACACGACACTACTAAGCTAGTTCAATAATACTTAGACCTTACAATACGGGCACGATGAGAAAACATAAAAACACATCCATCCCATACTATAAAAATAGAATTCGGATGAAATTTTGCAATTGCTTTACAATACTAGCAAATGTTTCTTTAATCTATGCATATGTTTTGATGCTCAACGAGTTTCATGCTTCACAAACCGCAGGCCACCCGGGTGTTGACCACACATTTTTGAGATTGGTTGAGGTTTTCTATTGGTCGGGTATGTGTCGCGATGTCAAAACCTTTGTTGATTCGTGCCTCATTTACAATCAACGAAGTATAGCACCAAGAAACCGGTGTGATTCCTTCAGTCGCTGCCAATACGCCAACAGGTTTGGGATGACGTCTCAATGGACTTCATTACGAGCTTGCCGCCTTCACATGGACATACGACTATTTTGGTGGTGGTTGATCGTCTTTCAAAGTACTCACATTTTGGTACCTTAGGCTCGTCATATGATGCTCCGAAGGTGGCGGCATTGTTTGTCGAAATGGTTGTGAAACATCATCGCATACCTGCTTTAAATTTGTCGGATAAGGATGTGGTGTTTACGAGAGCTTTTTGGAAGAAGCTGCGTCGGGTGAGTGGCACCACCTTACGGCACAGTACCGCTTACCATCCTCAAACGGATGGCCAGACGGAAGTGAAAAACCTTAGCCTAGAACAATACTTAAGAACCTTTACGCAGGGGAGGCCGAAGAAATGGTCCAAATTTTTTCCTTGAGCCGAACTTGCGTTGAATTGCTCTTTCACAAAAGGCATCGGATGGCTCCTTCGAAGTAGACCCGGCAAAAAGTGACCTGAACCCGAAATTCGAACCGAACCGACCCGAACCGAATCCGAAATTGGACCCGAATAATGAAAAAGGAACAATCCGAACATGACCCATACCCGATCTGAATCCGATCTGATCTGAAACTAACCCGAACTGAAATGACCCGAATAAAATATAATCCGAAATCATCCGAACCGAACTGACCCGAACCAAGCCTGACCCGAAATCACCCGATCCGAAATGACCCGATCTAAAACGACTCGAATGGATTCTGACCCGAAATGACCCGATCCGAAATGACCCGAAATCATCCGAACGTAATCATAAGACCGAACAAGCACGTCTAAACTCTAAACCCTAAATAGAATGGAAATAGCATATTGTATAGTTTTATAATTAAGTCGAATATGGGTGATAAACACATGTATAATATTCTTAAGAGAAATTTTATATATGGTGTACATTATATTATACATATTTGCACAATAATTTTGCAAATCTTATAATTTTATTCAAATAAAATAAGACTAAAATAAATAAATTTGAAACTTACTATCAAAGCTTCAAACTTATATTACAATACTTGTAACATTTATATTTTGATTTTGGAAAAGAAATAATTTATGCATTTTAATTTTTAAATAAGAAAGTATTTATGTGGACTCATCAGAAAAATACAATTAGTCAAACATATTTACATAATTGCAATTATCAAAAGATATTCAAATATACATACACTTAAATAAGGGTGTATTTATGAATGACAAATATGAACATTAAGTATGAATACGAGCATTCTAAGAATACTCTTGTGTATCGTATAAGTGTAAGTCATCACCATATTACATATTAATAACTTAATATATAGTGTTTGATGAGCCCACTTAATAAGTAATATATATTTGTACTTAGATATATAACGTATTTATTCATTATATCTCGTTTACTATAAAATACATGGGATACAACAATTAAATATACGAATATACTTTCCAAAATAAATTTTTTCTATTAATTGATGTTTACATTAAATGTTCGAGTGCAATGTCTAAAAGATATATTTTTAATTCGTTGTATTGTATATTGATGAAATTCTTGTTGAGTGTATGTATATGTATTAGTGGCGCACTGAATTATTCGCATGGAATTTGGGCACCAATAGTATTTATTATATTTTTTGCCACTTCTACCCAAGAGGCACCACTCAAAATTCCCGCCATCCATTTTCATTTAAACTAATCAAAAAATATTCCAAACTTTTGAATTCCGTAAAAAAACCTATTAAACAAATTTTGAAAAAAATTCCCCCCAATCTTCCATCACAAATAGGAGTCCAGATTTTGGGTTTTAACTTTTAAGGCCCATACTAGTATACTACTGTACAAAGAGATTTAATATTATTCTATGGTAAAAACTCACCGTTGCGGGTGGTCTTATAATTCTAAAAAAATGAATCCAAATAACACCCGAATCTAGGGCTGTCAATGGGTGACGGGTAACCGACCCACCCGTTTCACCCACCCACTATAAACCACCCATCACCCACAAAAAGTGGGTGATGGGCGGAGCGGGTGACGGGTGAAACGGGTTACGGGGCGGATATGGGTGCAAGTTTGTCACCCATTAACCCGACCCATTCACCCACCCACCACCCGACCCGTCACCCGTTTCACCCGACCCACCCACCTCACCCGTTTATATATAAAATAAAAAGCTTCGATAAGTTACAATCTTGCATCAGTTTATTGGAGGATAAAGATGTTGGAGAAACAAGTGGTGAGATGACAAGGGTATGTCACTGTAACTTTTTTTTATGTAATTTTATAATATCAAAAATTTTAAATTGGTTGATTCTTATAGTTATATATTCATTTTGTATTTCAGGATGTAGAATTAGATGGTGATTTCACAATTTGAAGAAAGATCTATGGGATGGCATAATTTCTTATCATATTTTGCAAATTTTAAATATCATGTTGAAGCACATTAATAATTCCGGATGTATTTTTTTATGTTTGCTTATGGATTTGCATTATTTAAATACTTAATATATTGATAATTTGCTTGCTTTATCTTTATTTTATTTTTATTGTATTGAATTATCATTATTAAAATGCCCTATATAATGATACAGATGGGGAAAAAAAGTATTAACGGTTTTTAACGGGCGAATGGGTCACCCGTTAAACCAACGGGTGGCGGGTGGTTCGGGTGATGGGTGGAACACTCGGCGGGTGACGAGTGGGGCGGGTGGGCATTTATACTTGCGGGCCGGGTGGTGGAAGTGCTCCACCCACCCATAACCCGCCCCATTGACAGCCTTACCCGAATCCAAACTGATGCGATCCGAAGCAATCCGAAAACGACCCAAACCGAACTAGACCCAAAACCGAACAACATCCGATCCGAACTAATCTGAAACATTACGATTCGAAACAACCCGAATCCGAACTAGATCCGAACCCGAACAACATCCGAACCCAAACCGAACCGAACCGAACCTAACAAGACCCAAAATAATTGTTTGACCCGAACGAACCCAATCCGAACGACCCGTTTTGCCAGGTCTACTTCCAAGGCTTTATACGGTCAGGAACCACTGCCTATTTGTCGGTCAACTCAACCATCGAGCATACTGTTTGCAGCCCTTGCTACTATTAAGGAATGTGAACTCGTCCTTAAGCATATTCTGGACAGCTTGCGTAAAGCTCAACAAGGGATGGCGACGCAAGCCAATCTACACCACCGCGGTCTGGAATTTCAGGTTGGCGATCTTGTGCTGCTCAAACTGCGTCCATACCGCCAACATTCAGTAGCTCGGCCATTGTCTAACAAGCTAGCTCGATGCTTTTATGGTCCTTTCAAGGTGATGGAGTGAGTGGGCTTGGTTGCTTAACACTTGGAGTTGCCAACTAATGCAAGAATTCACAATGTGTTTCATGTATCTCTGCTTCAGCGGATTGTATCAACTGATGTTAGCTCAGTTCAACCCTCATTCCCGGACAATTTCATGCATGATCGACCCATTTCAAAGGCTCTCCGAGCAGTGGAAGAGCGATAGGTCATGGTTGATGGGGCACCTCGTAAGGAGTGGCTCGTCATATGGGAGGATGGCTCGGTTGAAGATGCTTCATGGGAACCGACCGAGCAGTTGTTGTCCTTTCTCACTTTACGGCTTGAGGACAAGCCGAATCTCATCGGGAGAGAGATTCATACGTCACAAGACGACATGACAAATAGACCCCTTAGACCGACGACAGACTGATGACTGATAAGCGGTATTTTAGTCGCACTAATACCGATCAAAATAAACCAAACTACCTACTAGGAATGTAGTAGGGAAGTAAGGGTCGATCCCACGGAGACTTAGGTTTTCAATGTTTATTGTTATGCCACTCAAAGTAAAAAAGGGGGGTTTTTGAAATCAATCTAAGAACTAAACTACTAAAGAATGCAAAACTAAAGATGATTTGTAAAATATGGGAGAAGTATGCTCAACTAGTTAATATCCATTCCGAACTTGAATATTGATCCTTGATTATCAAAATTCTCTCTTTACCTTGACTACTCTATTACGGAATACTAATAACTCAACTTCATGGCATTAGTAATTCTACTTCAATTCTAGTTATCAGCCCGACAGGTACTAACAACCCTAATTATCAAATAACCTAGGAGACCTCCTAGATTCAACTTGACATCAACATTAAGATCCAAGTATCAATAGAAACATGCATTCAAAGCAACCAGACATCCAAATAACATGCAATTGAATTCTCTTCTCTAATTAACTAGTCCTACCAGTCCTTGATTGATTAAAGGTTCTACTTATGATCTAATTAACACCTACCGGTAATTAGAAAGATCTACTTACAATTCAACCTAGAGACTCAATTAGATCGCCAATCTAACAAAACCCTAAATCAAACTTATTCAATTAAGCACATAGAAAACAATCTAATCAAGGGAAATTAAGAACAATCAAACCTCACAATAATACTTCATTCACAACTTCAATTAACTAGTTAAGCAAAAGGAATTAACTATTGAAAGACATTGAAAAGGCTTATAAAGTTTTCCCAAAGGTTTTCTTCTTCAAGTCTCCAATAACAAAGTTCAAAGATAATAAAATAATTCAAACCTAGAAAAAAAAAAGTTATTTATATATCTCTAAGGTTCCCAAAAATATATCTAAAAAGATGTTTCACCACAAAAGCCCAAAGGCCCGTACAAAAATCTCGCTTTAAAGTGACATGGGAGAAAACTCGGGGTAACAACCAAAAACTCGGGGGAGTTTCTACTGCACTAGGGAGAGTTTTCAAGGCCGAGCCTCAGATCCCAAAACTCGGGATGTTCCTCCAAAACTCGGAGGAGTTTTCGATCCCTCATCCCGAGTTTACAACACTAGTCGTCAAATGACACTTCAGAGGTTGTTTTGACAAACTTCGAGTTGGAATTTGGACTCAGAGTAAAAAGATGAATTGTAGCTCTTCAAGTTGGTTTTCTAATGACGAATTGTAGCTCTGCAAGATAAATGTGTCGAAACAACAACTCCAATACATAGTCCGAACCCAAGTGTGCTTTTCCCATCACCTCTTGGGGCTAATCTCATGGCTTGGTTCCCTTCTTGCCTCCTCCAATGCTTCGGCTTCACCTCCTTTACACTTGTTGTCT
The DNA here is from genome assembly GCA_934048045.1 of Polygonum aviculare. Classification (NCBI taxonomy): domain Eukaryota; kingdom Viridiplantae; phylum Streptophyta; class Magnoliopsida; order Caryophyllales; family Polygonaceae; genus Polygonum; species Polygonum aviculare. The sequence goes on from OW204024.1 coordinate 9,598,625, forward strand.
TTACATCTACAATCATAAACCACAACAAAGTGTAGATATCCAAATCTTTCTACAAACTAACAAAACTAGCAAAACTAACTAAAACTAAACCAAAAACCATAAAAATCCTAACTAAACCTGCTCTAAAACACTACCTAACATGTGTCTATCAATGACGTTCACGTCATAGGATTGATTATTATTAGTCTTTTACTTATTTGATGTGATTTTTATAAAGTAAAGTTTTACTCTTTTCTCGGGTTTTCTTTTCGGTTCTTTCCCGGAAATCCTTGTTTGAACCGATAGGGCTTAGTATAAATATTGTCAATTATCTCATTCATCAGATATGAAATATCTTAGCCCTAATCTCACTCTTCTCCCTCTCTGTCTCGTTCCTCTCTTCTCTTCCTCTTGCTCACCTATCCTCTTCAATCAAATAGAAAGCTTCAGTTATTGTCTTAGGGTACAAGTTAGACCTACTTGTATCACTCAACCAATTCCATGGTATAACTTATAATCCGTACACACCAAGCTACGGTATTGTAGCACTTCAACTCTATCACCACATACATTTACACTACCTAGACCATGCAATACTTCAACCATATTATGAGGCTTAGTACATCAAGAGACCCTTGTACTTTAACGTTTTTTCCAAACAGACCCCTCTACTTAAAAATGGTCTATTAGACCCCTCTACTTATATGATTTTGTTCTATTAAACCTCTCATCACTAATCATTCGTTACGTAAAACAATCAAATACTTACTTGGCTCTCATAATTGATGTAATCGTTATATTATCCAATTTAATACCATATAAGACTTCATTAGCTATATAAACCACGTATTCTAAAATAAAATATCAGCTAAGATGGTTCATTTTTTGTATTAAGCCTATCTTGTTGTCGTAATTGTGGCTAGTAGAGTCTAATGTGGCTAAAACTGGATAACGTGACGATTACTCATCAATAACGGGAGTCAAGTCAACGTGTCTTTGTTTTATGTAACGAAAGATCAATGATGGGGGGTTTAATAGAACAAATTTATCTGAGTAGAAGCGTCTAAAAGAACATTTTTAAGTAGAGGGGTGTTGGACCCAAGACTGGGGACCCATAATCCTAGCCCAAAGCCCGTGGACGTATCCAGACAGGCCCACGAGAAGCGAAGAGATCCGAAGAATCCGAAGCTGTTACAACGGAACAATTCACCATATTGAAGAAAATCTTATCTTATCTAGGGAAAATATTCTATCTATTGTATCATATCTATCTAGTTGTATGAGGTCTTGTAAATATCTATCTTTTAGGCATCCCCTATATACATAGAGGGGGGACGCACATTGTACGTGACACATACACACATATACATTCGAATACACACGAGAGTTAATACAATTTTCGCATTCCTTTTATTGATTCTCGAGTTCTTATACCTTAGTTCTAGCCCGATCTAGGCCAAGGGGTCACCAATCTTGCTTGGTAGATTTCTGGCTCAAACAATTTGGCGCCCACCGTGGGGCTGAAAATGAAGTGATTCCAAACGAAAGCAAACAACTTTCGATACAGTCGACATCATATACTCATTTTCACACGATCAAACGACTCTACAACCAGAAGCCGATCCCGGGTTGCGTCGCGAGACCTGCAGGAGTGACGAACTGCCCAGTTCGCACGCCTGAATAACAAACGAAAAAAGTAATTCCGAACGAAAGCAAACAACCTTCGGTCCAATTGACATTCATGTCGGGAGCGGAAGACAACGTCGAGAATCAAAACAATGCTGGAAACGCCCAGCACAAAGAACAACAGGTGAAAACTCAGGGAGAAGAGATGGTTGACCATCGACATCATCTAGGAACTCTCCAGAAAAATTTAAACACATATCGAACGCTCGACCGCCGGAGACAACCAACTCGGAACCCAAAACCAATTCCTAACTACCGAATGTCAGTCGGCCCAGGTCGCCAGAAAAACTGACTAGTCCCAGACGGAGTTTCCAGACGCAATCGGAGTTCCTAGACGGAGTTTCTAGACGCGAACGAAGTTCCTAAACGCGGTCCGGAATTCCATGATGGCGGGGAAACCTCAGGAAAGAGCAATCTGGGAACTATTCAGATATCCAGAAATCATCCAATCTGTTTTCAATCAACACCCAGAATACTTCTAGATTAAGCGCTGGACGGTCGATCTGGATATGGCTATCCGGAAAAGATCGTAGAACAGATGACTAATCAGATATCTTCAAGGCCAGACCTTGATGGTTGCGAAAAAACATCAAGGGGTGTAGCGGCCTTGACGCCAGATCTAGCTACGACGCCTCCCTGACTGCCTTACTTGGGGAGCAAGCCAATCTAGTCGATCGCAGGACTGCTTCCAGAATACTTCTAGAAAAATCACTAAGATGGCCTCAAGGATGGACCTTGATGGTCGCAAAGAAGCATCAAGGGACGTAGCGGCTTCGACGCCATATCTTGGAGAAATACAACATGAAGCCAGCCCGGATACAACCATGACAAATCGACCTAGACGACCCTTCTAGAGTCAGGATCACGTTTCTAGTCCTTCATATGATGGTTTCCTCGTTCCTTTATCTCAATATTCAGTTCGCATCTTTCTTTTGCTAGAGGATAATCTCTCTTTCTTGATTACACATCTCAAAAGCATCATCTTTTACGCTCATACATGTTTACTGCTCACTAGTTTCAATTGCTAGACGCATTAAGAAACCATACTAACCTAGATGATAAATCGCTTGATTGGAACACTATTGATCGCTCTATGTTTTTGAGGATTCTAGACTCCTCCTAGACTAATGTTTTGCATTACCCTTATGTCCAAGAGACAGGAGCTTCACATTAGGAAGTTTGCAATCTTCTATGACAGCAAAGGATCCGTGCTCTTAGGTTATGTGATACCCGGATAACCTAGAAGCGGTTCTATATCTTCAATACTCAGGAAAACACCCTTAACCGACACTTTTCTGATTCTCGTATCAATTTCTTACTTTTTTCTGGATTTGATCTGGAGTATATGTTCTCTCCATCCATTATTGTTGATGAATTATGCCAGAGTTACTACTATCACATGACAATGTTTGAGAACTCATCCAGGACTTTCCCTGTTTCGGCATCTAGAAACCGAAACAGGCTAAGCTTTTCCCTATCTAGTACCCAGTTGCAGATTCTTATAACTTTGAAGGTGGGATCCTTACACATCAACTATGTAAGAAAGGCTCGTGCCAGCACCAGGCACTGTTTGTCCACAAATCTTCAAAATTCACAAGAAAGTGGTCGGAACACATACCCAGGACACTACTCGCCAAGCTTTAACCATAAGGCACATGTATTGCTTTTTAGACTCTTACTCCCTCCGTTTCAAAATACATTACCATTTAGACATTGCACATATATTAAGAAAAAAATGTTATTCCTATATTACCCCTATAGAATGTAGAGTTAATTATTTGTTTAAAGAAATATGAAAAAGTGTAATGATTATGATAGAGTTAATTATTAGGGGTATAAATGGAAAGAGTAGGGAAAAAATATGAAATGGTCATGTATTTTGAAACAATCTAAATTGTCTAAAAGACCATGTTTTTTGAAACGGAGGGAGTACTAGATACTCTACTCGCATGACTTTTTGAGTAACTTAGCAAAGGCTAGTTTACACTGCAAAAAATACATTACGGAAGACCTACTCGAGGGTTACACACCTTGTCCAAGGCTTAGTCATCTCAGGGGTAGCTCCCGCTGGGGTGATCTTTCGCCAATCACTACACGAAAAGTTCCTATCGATAGAAACCTAACACTTATCGCTTAAGACGCGAATAAACGCTAACAAAACGCGTTAAATAGGCATTCGCCACGCAACGAGCAATGGCCTAAGTTCAAACACCAATACGCGTGCACGCTCCCTTAAGACAGTTTACCGCTTGAACGCAAAAAGTTTTTACTAGGGCACATACCTAGTAAACCTGGCAAGACCAGCCAGGGGAGCGCTAACAAGGCGCATGAAACAGGCTCTTGCCCCAAAGCAAGTAAGAGCCTGAGTTCAACATGGACAGTGTCTTGCACAAACAAGCACGACACAAAAAGTCCTTTCTAGGATACATACCTAGTAGCCCTGATCAGGCTAACAACAGGTTATAACACCACTATACATACGTAAACGCATGTTCCCGCAAAACTCGCGGAAGCAATCCCACAAACCTCGTGGACGTAACAATTAGGCCCATAAGTGACCTAGGCAATTATCGCCAGACATCCCACAAAACTCGTGGACGTAACGATTAAGCTCATAAGTGACCTAGGCAAGTATCGCCAGTATTGCAAAACTCGCACGAAACAATGGATCCATAAAACAATAATAAGGCACAAATCGCCCGACATACACACTAATCTCAAACGGATTAATCCACGAGAACAAAACGGTTGTACAACCTAGATAACCTATCAAACGGTTGACATCTCAAGCTAACGTTAGCACATCGTACAAACAAATTTGTTTTCTGAGTGATATCGCACAAACAACCGCTGAGACGCACTAGATACCTTTAACATTTCATGAACACATACACCGTTCGAGCGAATACGTACATATTCCTCTGGATACTCTTTCCTAGATATACTATCTAGAATATATATCTGTCTTGAAAACGGCCATAATCACATAAGTCGAATACAAACAACTTCCTACCCGGCAGTTCCCCCTGGTATAGTTACAAACACATGTTACCAGGCAGTTCCCCCTGCTATGATTGCAAGAACATCCTACCAGGAAGTTCCCCTTGGTACGGTTGTAAAAACATCCTAACAGGAGGTTATCCCTGGTGCGATTCCCTCCTGAGCAGGTGACAAAGCTCTAGAGCGTACTCAAATTGAGTAACCACTATTGCGGGACGCCGCATCACATCTACATCGAGGGTACAATCCTAGACCAACCTCGCAAAAACGTTTTCGGAAACACGCATCAACTCACACCCTACAGTCAAAGAACGAGTGTACCGTTCAACAAAAGACCAAAGCGAAGCAATCGTTTCTAGATACAGACTCTAGAAATATACCTCCCTACTTCGGAATAGGAACCATTAGACATAGCCTACCTATATTATTGAAAGGTGATCATAATACTGATTAACCTTATCATTACTAAGGCATCGACTCACTCCATACAACTAGGAAACGATACAATGGAACAAGACCGAACGGTCACTTCTAGATACGATATCTAGAGCATATCTTTCCCGAGTCGCTGACTCAATATGCTCACTTTACCAAGACGATGGATTTTGACATCTGTCAAGTTTTTGGTCAATTCAAGACAATTGTTCTAACACACGAAACAATTACAGTACAGGGGTACTTGAAGAATACATAGATCTACGACTGCTAGCCAGTTCTATTGGATCAGCAAAGTGGAATTCAGTGAAGCACACCTATCCTGATCAAATCTAGCCGATCATCTCTGACCGAAGATAGGGGTTCGAGTACATTCTGGGAAGCCTCAAACGACGTCATATTCGCTATTTCGTCTAGGGTAAGGTCTTACGAAAGAGCCTAGTACTGGGGTATTGGGGTGGAGATACTTAGCAGAGTTGTTCTTCCCATCAGCAAATCTCAAGATTCCCAAGGTGAGGCTTCATCAAAAACTGAGCTCACAAACGCTCACATTTCAGAGTAAGTTGACTACGATAAGCTTCTAGTCATCTAATTTCCCTTCACCAAAACACATTTGTCAGTATTGTTGTTAGATATCACCTCTGGAGATATACTCGCCTTCACATTGACCAAACACTAGGTCGCCTACACAGCTTCCAAGATGTAATCTCTCAATCTGAGATATATACCTTCAGTACCTCAAGCATCACCTTTGCATGACAACAAGTGCAAGCTCTTGGTTTGTGACTTTAGCTAAGTCTATGCTATGGGCTAGCGACTTCGATCAGGTTAACGCCCGATGCTCACGGTTATCGTCAAGTTAATATGTCCAAGGTGCGTTACATAACTTCGATCACACCAACGCAGGCGGCAAGAAGCTTTGGTCAGGTCTGTGCCTATAGCTGACGACTTCGATAGAGTTCATGCCTCTAGTAAACACTTCTATCTTGTAAACATCTACCAAGAGTGCTCAACTCTAGAATCCTTTTGGACGATGATTTCGATCAAGTCAAACAAAGCTTTAAGACAGTAGAGACTTCAACGGCACATTACGAATCGGCTTCCAACTCCATAGCGGGTCTAGATTTACAACCCGATCCAGGGGTATTGTTGGAACCAAGACTGGGGGGCCCATAATCCTAGCCCAAAGCCCGTGGACGTATCTAGACAGACCCACGAGAAGCGAGGAGATCCGAAGAATCCGAAGCTGTTACAACGGAACAATTCACCATATTGAAGAAAATTTTATCTTATGTAGGGAAAATATTCTATCTATTATATCATATCTATCTAGCTGTATGAGGTCTTGTAAATATCTATCTTTTAGGCATCCCCTATATATACAAGGGGGGGTCATGCATTGTACACACGTTCACACATTATTCACGCATATCAATATACACGGTTACACACATTCACATACATCAATACAAATTTACACGTTTTCTTCTTCAATTATTTTCGTTCTTTTGCTTTGTTCTAGCCCGATCTAGGCTAAGGGGTCACCAATCTTGCTTGGTAGATTTCTGGCTCAAACAAGGGGTCTGTTTGCAAAAAAACGTACTAGTACAAGAGTCTATTAATGTATTAAGCCCATATCATGACATACCATCACAAGAGCGCATCCATCCCACGCCGGACTCAGAGACAGGGCATCTTTAATTTCATCCTCAACTCATACCATCACATGAATGCTTATGTTGGACAATGAGAATGAACAAGCAAATATCAATTGGAAGCCAGATAACTCCTTCATATTTTTGATAATAGGATAGCAGAATACAAGGTACTCTTTAATGGGAACAACCCTCTCAAAGAAGCCCAAGGCAAAATGCCCGATAACAAACAATTCTCAGGATACCCTTTACTAAAAAATAAACCACTTATTTATAGAGCACTATACACCAGCTGGTGGCTCAACTTATTCTCATCATTCCTAACGGAATTCTGACACCTTCTCTCAACCAAGAAAAAGACCCTTCTAACCTTTACTCAACAAACTCTAAACCTTGTTTGGCTTGTAGCCTTTCTTCCTGATGTACACTATATAGCCTCCCACTTTCTTAACAATTCCACCCCCATCAAAACAAACCTTGTCCACAAGGTTTGGTCCTGAGAATTGCTTCTTAAAATCTTCACACGTCATCCAAGTGGCTACTTCCTTTGGCCTGTTGGTCCATTTGATCAATACCCTGTGACAAGCTTTTTCAATTCGAGGCTGCTTCTGAATCTCCAAAATTTCTTTAGGCTCATACTCAGCGTACTCCAAAATCAGATCAGGAGGTAATTCACTGGCCACTAGATGATTTCCCACCCCTTTCTTTAAAAGTGAGACATGGAAGACCGGGTGAATTTTGGATGTCGGTGGTAATTTCAATTCATAAGCGACCTCTCCCACCTTCTTAACGATCGAGAACGGTCCAAAATACTTGTTGGCCAGTTTCTTATTTACGCGGTTTTGCACTGAAGTTTGTCTGTGAGATCTCCACTTCAGGAATACCGCGTCACCAACATTGAAAATCACTGCCCTTCTTTTCTTATTGGCAGCCGCCACCATTCGCTTTTATGCTCTATCAAGATTGTATTTCAGCTGTCTCAAAGTCTCATCTCGATTCCAAAACTCCTCAGCCACAGCAGTAACTACAAACTCACCCGGCAAATGTTGTTGAATAGTGGGTGGTGGTCTTCCATATAACCCTTCAAAGGGTGTGCAACCAACTGCACTATGAAAATTCGTGTTATACCAATACTCAGCCTAGCTGATCCACTTCGCCCATTGCTTGGGCTGGTCGGACGAGTAACATCTCAGATAAGTCTCTAGGCATCTGTTCAGAACCTCTGTCTACCCATCGGTTTCAGGATGATAGGCACTAATCATCCTCAATTTTATGCCATTTTTCTCAAAGAGTTCTCTCCAAAAACTACTCAAGAAAATTGGGTCCTTGTCGCTCACTATGGAGCATGGCACCCCATGAAGTCTCACTATGGAGCATGGCACTCCAAAATCTACAACAGATTTTGCCGTATAAGGGTGCTTGAGCAAGATGAAATGGTCATACTTCGTTAATCGATCAACCACGACCATAACACAATCGAATCCATGGGATTTCGGTAGCCCTCCTATGAAATCCATGGAGATATCTTCCCAAACCTTTTGGGGAATGGGCAAGGGTTGTAGCAAACCCCCAGGTGTGAGAGCTTCATACTTGCTCTTCTGACAAATCAAACAGCTCGCCACAAATTCTTGGACCATTTTCAACATCCTTGGCCAATACACATTCGCAACCAGCCGCTTGTACGTTCTAAATGCACCCGAATGACCCCCAGTGGGTGTGGAATGGAATTCTTCAAGAAGCTTTGGAATCCAAGGAGAGTTCTCTGGAATGCAAATCCTGTCTTCGAAGAATAATTTGCCACCAATTATGTAACACCCCGTCTTTCTGACAGGGCATTATTCGGTAGTAGACCTCACGAGGCGCTACCAAGCAGGTGCGACAACAGAACCTTCGGATCTTGCAACGCGGGCACGGCGAGAAAACATTGAAAAATATCCAACTTGTATTAAAAAAAAACTTTTACAAAACAGTTCATGATCCCATCTCAGCACAAGACAAACAATTACGAACTTTCTCAACCCAAGCACATCAACTAACAACTTATGATATGAAATTATATAAGATAATCGAAACAGTAACATGAGTCAAAATAATAACAACCCTTCCCAAAAACCCAAACCATTCTATAACACGTATCGCCACTTCGTACCACCAATCCGCCAAGTCTCTACACGAATCCCTGGATACCTGGAATGAAAAATAGTTCCCCGAAGGGTCAGCTACTACTCTATCAAGCTAGACTAAGCACGCAACCATAGGACGTTTCAAAACCATTTTATTCTAAGGTCAGCAAACAAGAGTCCACAATCACACACATAACTCTAAGTCCAGTCCTAGGTCCAGTCAGTCACAAGATTCAATTCACTAACACAATCACAATCACAATCACAAGTCTCCTACACACACATTCATAAATCCACATTCACACACACGCACCATCCTGCTCTCACACACGACCATCTCCACACAACGACATTCACCTCATCACTTCCACGCCCATACTCACACAAACACATACCTACACTCACTGTCCTAGTGAGGCGGAGCTGCAACCCTTCATCCACTTTGCACTCCTGGCCGTTAATGCAACCCTTCACCCTCCATTGCACCCGGTCTGACGATACAACCCTTCTTCATCATTGTACGTCTGCCTGTCAATGCAACCCTTCTTCGTCATTGCACCCGGCCTTCCCTTAACCACCGAGAACACTTACAAGTAACACACATACTCAATAAAGCATAGTAGAACACAATTGAAATACTTGTAATCAAATTCCAACTTTATAAAACTCATTTCACACAAAGCGCACATTAAAAACATTTCAAAAAATCGATCGGGACTAGTTCCCAAAACCAATCCTACAATCACAGTGCAAAACCTAACAAGCTAGAATAGAACCGAGCAAGTCGAAAATCGACTTACCTGAGAGACGAAAGAATTCCACTACGAAAGAGGAACGATAACGATTTAGACAATTCAATCACCTGGCAATGAGACAAACAATTATTATTTAAGAGAATTTATAAAGGACCCAAATCCCGGAACCGAACCGACTGAACTGATTTTGCCCAAAACCACCGCCCATTCCTTAATCAATCGAACCCTTTCCAAAAAAAACACATTGGTCAAACTTTGACCTACTCACTAGACCCCACACCCTTCTTCCTCACACTTTTCCCTTCTCTGCGTTCCTTCCCATCTTCTTTGACCTTTCCTTTGGTCAATTATGCCGGCTGGCCCCACTCTCTTCACAAACCCGCCGAACCCCATCCTCTTCATCCCTGCTTTCTTCTTTCCTCTGTTTTTCTTTTACAGGCTTCGGTTCCTGCTCTTCTTCACGCCTGCCCACTTCGCCCTCTCGCATCTCTGGCTACTCAACGCCCTCTTCCTACCTCTGCCGGCGGCCGCCGCTCGACGGCGACTCCCAAAACCCGGCCCGAATCAAGATCTGGGCTCTTGCCCGCAACACCCGACCGAACTCCGGCCTTGCTCCCCGCTTCTCGACGACTTCTACCCATACCCGGTTCGCCCGAGGCCGAACACGACCCTGCAACCCGACTCTGCTCTAACCCATGCCCGACTCCACAACCCATACCGGAACAAAGAGAAGAAGAAAAACAAGCAGGACTCACCGGAAAGAATTTGAGTTGGACGAACGGAAAGGTGCACTCGGCTGACAATGGAGTTACAAACAGGACGGCGGCACCGGATGGTTTGAAGGGAATGGTAACCAATAAAAAGGGGCTGACTTCTTCGCTTAGAATCGAGATCCACTTAGGATAGAGATTTGTTTAAGATAGAGATTTGTTTACTTAATTTCCTTGGAGATCGGATAGTTACATTTGTTGTTATCCCTCGATGGGTTAATAGTTGCCGATTAACGCAATAGAACATATATGTTATTGGAATTTTAATTCAAGAGCAAGTTAAAAAGGCTTGCTTATCGATCAAGAAACGGGATCGGATAGACTCGAAATAAATTGTAGGTCAAGAAATTAAACCAAATATTACATCCTACCCCCCTTAAGAAAAGTTTCGTCCCGAAACTTACTCGAAAGCAAACGAAAACTAGCGGAAATTCGAAACCGGAATCGACCTGAGACCGGAGGTCTCACAAATTAGCTTATAGGGTTGCTTCAGTTTGTCGCCCCTTTCTAGCCAATTTTTTATCTCTTACAGCCTCCACTTCCTTTCGTATGTCATCCCAACAGGCTAAGTAAGTTGTTGAGATAGCTCCAAAATTCAGTTCCTCCTCTCTACGGGAGAGGGCATCAGTAGATTTGTTGGACATTCCGGCTTTATACTCAATCTCCATGTCGTAACCAATTAATTTTGCTACCCAGTTCTGTTGAGCAAGAGAAGTAATTATTTGATTCAGCAGGTGCTTCAAACTCCTATGATCCGTTCTCACCACAAATTGGCAACCCATCAGATAGGGTCTCCAATGTTGCACCGCTAAGACGAGCGCCATGAGTTCCTTTACATAAGCCGACCTCGACAGCACCTTCCTGGAAAGACTGCAAGTCAATCTTTGAAACACATTTTCCACAAAGGAATTTTGTTGCAGAATTTGGAACACATTTTCCAACTAATTCATATGTTCATTCTGATCCTCACTGTAGATGAGTATATCGTCAAAGAAAACGAGCACAAATCTCCTCAAGTACGGCCTGAATAAGTCGTTCATGGTTGCTTGGAAGGTGGTCGGACCATTGGTGAGACCAAACGGCATTACAAGGAACTCGTAATGGCCCGTATGAGTTCGGAAAGCCCTTTTTGACACGTCACTCGTAGCTACTCGAATCTGATGGTACTCCGACCGCAAATCAATCTTTGAGAATACCTTGGCTCACCCCAATTCATCCAACATCTCCTGGATTACCGGAATTGGGTAATTGTTCGGAATAGTGACCTTGTTAAGAGCTTTGTAATCAACACAAAACCTCCAGCTGCCGTCCTTCTTCTTAACAAGCAATACCGGGATCGAAAATGGGCTCTGACTAGGACGTATCACTCTAGTTTTCAACATTTCTGTCACCAACTTCTCAATCTCGTCCTTTTGATTATGTCCATACCTATAGAGTTTGACGTTTATCGGACCACATCCTTCCTTCAATGTGATCTTGTGGCCCACAGAGCGAGTCGGTGGCAGCTCCTTGGCCTCCTAAAAAACCCGGAATATTGCTCGAGCAATTGTGACAAACCCGGTTGCTCCTCCGATTCCACCTCTACCGTTGCACAAGACAACTCTTCTGGTTGGACATCCCAAACCAAGGCCTCATACTCAACCTCTGACAGCTTGTGCAAAGAGTTCATGGTGACTGTTGTAAACGCCAAAGTCGGATCCCCATGAATGGTCACATGCTTTCCCTCTTTATCCTCAAACTCTACTGTCATCTCTTCCCAATTCACAAGAGTTCTCTTCATTGATAACAGCCAAGAGAACCCTAAGATGACATCCATGCATCCCAAATCGAAAGTGGAGGGGCAATTTTTTGCAAATTCCACTTGTCTCTACCCTACTACTATTCCCCAATCTGACTCCGAACAGTACCAGAAGCTCCTCCACCTCCACCCGGGAGTTTACAAAACAATGGCTGGCCCCGCTATCAACGAGAGTGACGATCTTCCGGTCCCCTAACTTGGCTCTGATCTTGAGAGCCCTCTTACCATAGCGTGTAAGGGTAGCTTAAGCCATTGTAGCTCGGACTCTCCGGCGTCGCCCTTGTCCAGTTCACCGAGTTCTCCTATTTGAACTAGCTCTAAATCACACCTGGCTTAAACGATCTCTTCTTCGTTCACCTCGACCAGCTTAAACACCCTCTCGGTGCATTTGTGGGTCGGAGAATACAGTTTTCGACACTTGTAATACAACCCACGAGCCTTCAAATCATTGAATTTTGAGTTGGAGAGGGATCGGGTGAATCGAGATCTGGCTGTCATATTTCCATGGCCTCCACCTGTCGAGTTCGGGGTATTCCAGGGAAGGCGACCTGAACTCACGCCGGAATCACCTTTTTCCTTTGGGCCTCTTCCTGTTGTCACTGTAGCAGATGGGCTTGTCCAAGGTTTTTTGGCCCAATCCTTAGAACCCAATCCAGAAAAACTGACGTCCCTCTTCCAAAATCTAGTCCTCTTTCCACGCTCAAACTCGATCATCTTCTCCACCCTTCGAGCCCCATTCATGGCGGCCAAGAGCTCCACCGCCTCGAAGGACTACAGATTCACCCGAATTTCCTGCTTAAGCCTGGCGAGGAAATACCCTAGAAGTTGGGCATTCCCGATCCCGTCGGTGTGAGATGCACAAGCAATGAGTTTGTCCACAAATTCGTCCACCATCCCGGTCTGTTTCAACGCACCCAATTGCTTGAATCGATTAGTCGAATCGAAGCCCATAAACCGCTTCATCAACTCCGATTTGAGATCTTCCCATGAGAAAAAGGGCCGCTGCTGGCTGATCCACCGGATCCAGTTGAGGGCGGCACCGTTCATGCTCACCATCGCCATCGTCACGCGATCGGCCAGCCTGGTGTGTTGAATCGAGAAATATTGCTCCGCCTTGGAGATCCAAGTGAGCACGTCCTCCCCATTGAAATCTGGAAACTCGACCTTCTTCACCATGAGAGGGTACCGCTCTCCGTCGGAAGGTTGCCCCCTTCCCCTGGACGCCTCTCCAGAGAAACCCAGCGGTGCTAGAGTCGTCAACGGTGCTGTTGCTTTGGAGCCGTTGGCGTCACCTGGGTTCGGTGGCTTTGACCCCATGCTGGCCTCCAACAGTCTGAGCATCTACTGCATCTGCTCGATCATCGTTGCTACTGTAACCTCCCAACTCATCTGACCTTTCTGTATTTTGGACACTTCACCCTCGATGTTGCCCATTCTCGCATCCAACTCCCCAGCTCTGGTCATGGCTGGATGGATCAATCTCAATGGAAAGCACCAATTTGTTGGACAGTGAGAATGAACAAGCAAATATGAACTGGAAACCAGATAACTCCTTTGTATTTCTGATAATAGGAAAGCATAATACAAGGTACTCTTCAATGGGAACAACCCTCCCAAAGAAGCCCAAGGCAAAATGCCCGATAACACAACTCTCTGGATACCCTTTACTAGAGAATAAACCACCTATATATAGAGCACTACACATCAGCTGGTGACTCAGCTTATTTTCATCATTCTTAACGGTATTCTGACACGTACCTTCTCTCAACCAAGCAAAAAACCCTTCTAACCTTTACTCAACAAACTCTAAGCCTTGTTTGGCTTGTAGCCTTTCTTCCTGGTGTACACTATATAGCCTCCCACTTTCTTAACAGCTTACACATACAACGAAAAGTCGAAAAAGACATGAATCTCAAACCATATTCCAAAACTTTATAAAAACTTGTTCACGCATAGCACAACAATCATAAAAACATTTCAAAAGTCGATTGAGACTACTTTATAAAACCGATCTCACAACTATCATACAAACTCTAACAAGTTATAAACTACAAAACGAGTAGCTCGAACTAGAAGGGCACTTTTACAATTTAACAAACACAATTACTCCAAAACTCTTGACTTTAACCGGACTTTGACCTGATTTTAACTAGAGTTTGACCGGGCGTCCATAATTTCATGTAGGGGCGGACCCAGGATTATTTTTTGGGGTGGGCTAAATTTTGGGATAAAAATTTCAATTAGAAAAAATAAAAAGTAAAAATTGTAATTGACAAAAATAGTTGAAAAAGAGCTAAAAGCTAGCCCTTATATGTAAAATAAAAAATAATGCAGTAGAGCCAACAATGAGATTTGAACTTGGGTTGTCAAGTTAGCACATAAAAATTCTCAATTACCACTTGTGCTAGGTAGAATTTATGTATTAAATACCTACTACTATTTATGCTTTTATTTTTTAAGGTGTGTTAGAGCAAACCCTAACCCACCCTTGCATTCGTCCCTGATTTCATGTTTATATTTTGAATACTCGTCACTTCCGCACTTATGTTATATAGAGTTTGGCCGGCGCCGATCAACACCGCTTTTCCCCAGTACTTCATTAATTTGTATAAATTTATTAATATACTTATTATTATTTTCACATTAATTCGGAGGAATGTTATAATCTAAAGGCAAAATCTGAACCAATTAAGGTCACTTGATTTTTTTTTATTGTTCTGATGATTTCAAGTCGGTTGATTTTAAATTCTTGGAAAATTTTGGAAGCTTATTTACATGTTGAAATTAGCTAGTTTTAGACGAATCCTGAACTCTAATTCATCAGAAAAGGACACGTGAAATCATAGGGCGAAATCATAAGCCCATGAAGTTAACTTTTATTGTCTTTAAGCACTCATTGTTGATTGTTTGAGCGCATATGGCATACCCTCTCATTTGAGCACATTAAATAAGGGTGAATAGTGTTAAATGAGCATTAATAGCTCAGATAGATTTGTTAAAGGTAAAAAAGGCTAATTTTTTTAAAAAGCCTATTCTCTAAACGATAGCATAGAATGTCATGATTATTTAAAATTCATATTTTCAACAATTACCACATCGACATCAAAAACACTACTGAGCATATTCCAATAATTTAGGAATTTTTGTGCTTACAAGATTAAGCTTAAGGTTCTATTTGAATATTCCAAAGTACAGGGCGGTTGTTGACAAAAACGTGCAAGTTCGGGCCCAGATCCAGAGATGTATTTTGCCGAAATCATAATATCTATTGCACATACGTACACGATGAATTTTTAACATCAATAATAAGAATAAATACATAAATACAATAAGCTCACAGCTCATCGTTTTGTACTTACTGAACAAAGGGCACGAGATCATAGTCATATAAGCCAAGCGAGCCAGATTTGTTGATCAGCTACATAAACTGTGCTCACAGCTTGTGGACCGTCGGATCTGCTTTTGATATGGCATAATACATTTCCGATATGGCCTTGGCAAAGTACTCTTTCGCTTGGGGTCTTTTTATCTGTTTGACATTCAAAGGCCAAAGACATTACCAAACGCCACATTAGGTGTGCTTACTTTTCATAAACAGATATCTTACGCCAGCACTCGGGTTTCGAGTATACCTTCATCGTTGGAGTGAGAAGGCCGCTTTCGACAGTGAGCGGTTCAGGCACCAAAGTAACCGCCTTCGCGAATTCAAAACCCCTCAACTGTACACAAATAAGTCCAAACATTTCAAGAGTTGGGCAAGACTTAAAATGTATCTCAAACTATTTTGTCTATATGTTGCAGACTTTGAATAATGGAAGTCGTCATACCCCGGCCTCTCTTCCTACAGCGTCCATGTCACCGAGAACCGCTGCCTTTGCCCGTGGATGCCGGCATAGCTGGCCCAGATCTTTGTACTGTGTCAACCAAAAACCCAACTCTAGATTTCATTTTTGCCAGGTCAACGTGTTTAAAGTTGATACTAAGGTATTAAACATGTAAAGAACCTTGATTCCTTCAGCTGTAGCCCAGCCCTTCAATACGTCTGGTTCAACACACACGACAGCTACTAAGCAGGGATTCAAACTATCGCCTGTCGCATGAAGGAGAAGAAACAGCTGAGAAATGACACGCAAGTGTGACAAATTTATTATTGTATTAGAGGCAAACGTACCATAAACGAAACATTGTGCCACAAATTGGCACTTGGCATACACATTCTCAATCTTCTCTGGTGCAATGTACTCCCCCTGTGCAAGCTTGAATATGTTTTTCTTCCTGCCATCAACCAAAGATAAATCTCATCTTGTTCCTATAAAAACAAGTAGTTATATATTAGTGTTAGGTTGAAGGAAAGCTCACCTATCTATGATTTTAAGGCGGCCTCCTTCTAACCAGAGACCTATATCCCCTGTATGCAGCCAACCTTCGTCGTCGAGTATTTCTCTCCTGTCCATTTATATAGCTTAAGATGGTTGATGGCTTGAAAACGAGTTAAGGTACAAAAATTCATATTAAGGAGCATATTTTGCTTTTACGTCTGGACTTCATCTTTCAAGTAGCCTCTGAAGACAATTGGACCGCGTACACAGATTTCACCACGGGGATACGGCTGATCATCGGAGGTGTAGTTCATTTCAGGAACATCCACAAGCTTTATCTCTGTATGCACAAGAACAAAGTTCAGTGCATTACATTACATTTCCACAATGAGCCTCAGTGAAAATAGAAGAATAATTGACATCATGAACTGGATTTTCAATGATGTAAACTCAAAGCATTAATCATTTTAAGCTCTTCATCCTAGACTAGAGCATACACAAGTAAACGACATCAGCAGAATATGTGTTGACTTTCTTATCTCAAGATTTGGAGTTCAAGCAGCCTATCAATACCGAGATTAGATTCATTTTTACAATATCTACATCTTATATTATATGAAGTTCACTTCGTTTTTTCAAGATGCATGTTTCACATCTATCACAAAGTACTAGTTTGAAATTGTGTTATACCTTTGCTTAGAAAACATAACAGAAAATGAATTATCATATCCTTGCATTAGCCTCATCAAGTTTTTCCTTAGACATGAGGTTTAAACTTGTTGACCCAAAATAATAGTTCATTAAGAAATTAAGTTTGTTCAAGACCCTTCAAGGAATTGCTAAGCTCACCACAGGAAAGAGAGGGAGCACCAACATGACCGCTTGAAACATCTTTTGGATCTATTATGGTCATAACACAAGATGTTTCAGTCATTCCATATCCTTCAAACACTTGGCATCCAAAGCACCTATGGATCGATCAATATGCATCGTTTATAATTATTATGAAGCTATAAATAAGATGCCAAATAAGAATTCACATAGACAGCAATTTTAGATATTTTTCCGGGTGAAAAGGCTTACTTAATCAAAAATCAAAAGAGGGCCAAAATCAACTTACACCCTCAGAAAATCCAAAACATCGGGTGATATAGGCGAAGCACCAGAATACATCACACGAACTCTTCCACCAAGCTTTTCCTTAATTTTATTGAATACTAGTTTATCCCATATTGGAGATGAATTTTGCCCTGTAAACATTACAGTCCCTAAAGGGTATTAGACATGATGATCTTCATCCTAGTTTCTTGTAATCATAGAGGAAGAAAAGAAGAAAAAACTTCAAACAAAAGAAGTAAGAGAAAACTGCATTTATACCTTTCATCAATGCTTGCTTTTTGGAATTAAAAGCAGCAATGAATAGCCTCTCTTTTAGAGCTCCTGATGACTTGACAGCATTAGTTACCCTACAAGACTTATCCAAATTACTATTTGACGAAGTAAAATTGGGATGAAAAGTATCGGTCAGTACAGTACCCAGCGTAAATTCTGTTGTATAGCCGAGGAACACTGCAAAAGACAGTTGGCCTTAAAACTACCGCGTCATCCATCAATTTCAAATTGTCCTGCCATTCAAGTTTTGTATCAAGACAGATATAAAATGGGAAAACATCATTGAATGACCCTTGTCATCTAATTAGTTTGATATTTTGTCATCAATGTTTTCATGTTTCTAATTCTTTTCCAGCATCACCAATTCAGATTCACCATTGTAGTCACTACATGAGTCATCACAAAACATCAGAACCTTTTTAGTCAATTAAATAGCCTTATTATCTAAATATTACCAAAAAACAGCATCAATATCATACGCTTATTATTTACACCAGTACTACAATATGTTTCTTTTTAATTTTATTTGAACCAACCCATTCAAGTAAAAATCATGGAGCTTCAAGAAATTTCCAAACTCTACAGTATAACTGCTGGCATTGAATGGGTGAAAATTTGATAAAAGCATATACCCCTTGGTAGAAACCAATAGCAGCACCATAGTGTGCACACACAACCTGAAAAGCTCGCTCATAAATGTGTGCCAAAGGTAGGAAGGATAGATAGCTGCCAAATATAGAAAATAATTAAGCAGACGACTTGAGAGAATATATGAGACACTGAGTTTATAACAAGAACAAAACATTCATGTAACTATCATAAGATGTGGTTGTGCACTCACACATCTGTAGGATAAAGTTTAGTTGAATAGGACGCACCAGCAGCATTTGCAATGAAACTTCCATGTGTCAACATAGCGCCCTTCACGAAAGAAACCAATGTCACATTAAATATCATAGAGATGGACGTTTTCCTAATTTTTACTGAAATTAGGCTTACCTTTGGTGTTCCAGTAGTCCCACTTGTGTAACATATAGTTGCAATATCATCTGGTGAGGGTGGAGAATGGGGCTTCGGCATATCCTGTCCCTGCATTGATAAAGTAACTGAACGAGTAAATATACATACATATATATATATATATATATATATATAAGATTAACATAGTAACAACATAGCTCAGTCACTGATCTAATGAAAGTTTTGCATTACCTGGTTTAAAAGATTTGAGAATGTTGTAAGCTTAACACTACAAGTGCTTGGAAGAGAAGGCAATTGCTCATCAACACCATCTACAACCTGTAAATATGTTCCAACAGCACATTACAGTAAGCCATAAACAAATTTTCATGGGAAAAGAAGACCACATTTAACCCAAATGATTGCTATTTCATTTTAAGCTCTAACGTACCACTATAAGGCGGACATTTGGAATCTCAGACAAGAAGCTCAGCAACTGCCATTTTTCCAGGAAAAAACACAACATGGGCAATTGATCAATCACATATTCCAAGATGTAAAAATGATAACTTTAAAAAGAGCACTTATTAAATAGTCCAAACTTTAACAGCATATTAACAATCAACATTACATAAATCTACATAAGTAAAACCTAATGTGAACCCCTCTTGCATTGATGCCAGATCTACCATAACCACAGCAGGCAAATCAAATCCTCTTAGCAAAAAGAGACTATCACGTGGCTCGTAAACTTAGAACTAAAACATAAGAAAGAATATTTTATAGGAATTAGGCTTATCTCACAGAATTCAAGGTTGCAGGCACACAAAAAATGGCCTGTACATCTTGCATGATTCACAATATAGTTCACTGCATTTGGCCCTAATGAACAAAAAAAAAACATGTCAGAAACTTAGCAACATGAGCAAATAAGATATAAATGATACAGAAACTGACCAAGGGTATCGTATAGAGGAACTGATACATATGAGTATGCTGAACATGCATGATCAATAATCATCCACTCTGGTCTATTGATGAAATAAATTCCGATACGAGCTCCCTGTTATAAGCCAAAGGAACGAGCTTATAAAAATGTTTAGCTGAACTTAAAGCAAATCAACAAAGTGTATACTTTCAACTGACAGAAAACTCCTGGCATAGCAAATGAAATGCTACATAAATTAGCATTAACAATTAGCGAACCATATCAGGCTTACTTCAAGCAGTCCATAATTCTGAAGGGATGACCCAATAGCTGAACGGGCATTGCTTACTTCTCGATATGTCATCCATTTATACCTTCAAATTGGCACCAACATAGCACAAAACAATTAATTTCAGTAGCTATACACTCAAAAGTCGAAAGCACATTGTTCAATATACTTACTCGCCAATCGTTCCATCTGCCCGCACTCGAGAACCCAAGTATTTGTGATCTGGATACCTTTCAACGGTGGATCTGACAATAAAAAAAATATCATAACTTTGTTAGAGGCTAGGGCTAAGAACTTTACATCCCTCCACAGCTTACGTTTTGCCGAAAAAGAAGAGAGGAAACCTTACACAAAATTATCATGTAATGTTCCAATCTCAGGATGCTCAGACAATCTAGACACAATCTTCAACGGCGATCGGGATGATCTGCCACGACGAATTAAAACCAGTTAGATAACCAGAAACATCGTAGTAGAACACAGCTTTTATGGAACATCACCATGAAGTGACATACCGGTATACATTCCACTTTCCTGTGCTCAACTTTTCAGGAAGAATTGCACTGTACCCTTCACCTAAACGCATCAAGATTATTCAAGAGAGAGAACCAACACCAATTTGAAACAAAACTCAAAGGGCATCAATTCGCTCTATCTCCCTAATCAGTCAAAGGCCAATGATCTTAGACAGCTCAGTTATTAATAGCCTTTTCATTGACAATCAGTTGCAATTTCACCAGCTAACTTTAGCCAAAAAAGCACAGTCAATAAAGTCCAAGTACAATGAAGAAAACTACTAGTAAGCATACGAGCATCAGACATGCAAAATCGGATTATTGGAAGAAAGCAAACAGTACAAATTGATTAGTAAATTAGAGATCTAGAGAGAGAGGGAGAGAAAACCAACTTCGGAAGAACTCGCCGGCGGTGGAATTGAGGCGGAGGGGAGGGAGGAGGTCGTCGGAGACGGCGACCAAGTGGCGATGAATGGCCTTCAATCTGCGGTCGGCGACCGATTCCATTGACCCAATTTTACGAAACCGATCTTCCGATTCAGTTACAGACGAGAAGGGGGAGAATTCAATTTGTTATGGGAAAGTATCACCGCCACGAAAAGAGGAATTTATTTTCAACCAAAAATACGGCGAAATTTTGCGCACTCCGAGATTTCGGTTGCGCACTCTCATATGGACAGATTCAGAACCCGTACATAATTTTTTAAAAAAAACGGATTTAATATGGACAGATTCAGAACCCGTCCATAATTTGAGAAAAAACCCGGTCCCGTGTGCGGGTTTAGGAAATGTAGATACGGACCGGAATTTGCCTGGATGAGTTTTGGACAGGTTTAGAACCCGTACAAGTATGGACAGTTTTAGAACCCGTCCATATTTTTGACTTTTTAGGTAAAAAATATGGACAGTTTTATAACCCGTTCATAAGTTTTATAACCCTCAAAATTCATCCGCCGTCATTCATCCGCCTCATTCATCGTCATTCAACAACATCGTCATTCATCCGCCGTCCATGGATCGAGCGAGAGAGGAGGAGGAAGGCCGAGTCTCGACGGCGGCCGCGGTTCCGGGTGGCTCGGAGGAGGTTGCAACCGCCCAATTTTCGACCGGTGTGGATCCCGCACAAGCTTCTTCAACGGGTCTCGAAACCGTTCAAGGGTCGCCGGGTCTCCAAACCGTTCAAGGGTCGCCGGCAGAGGACGACAATCTCGACGGGTCCAGTATCGCAGAGGAGCGGGGAGGGGCGGTGGTCCAGAGCGGGGAGGGAGGTGCGGCGGTGGGGGAGTACGGAGGGTACCCGAGCGGCTGTGGGGAGCGGGGAGGGAGATGCGGCGTCAGAGGTGGCGGGCAGCGATGGACCGGATGGTGGTCCGGCGGCGGAGATTGAATTTACCATTGTATCATATAAAATAATATATTAAATACATTTTTACTATTGTATCATATAAAAATATCAATAAAAAAAGTGGATGTTGAATTTACCATATATATCGCTAATATAGCATAGTGATTACGCTTTAGGAAAAAAAGATTGATTTCTTAATTAAGATAATAATTCCTTATTATTTTCATTATATATTTATATATTTAATTATTTAATTATTTAATTATTTTTTCAAAAATAAATAACATATATACGAGATAATATGGTTTTCTATAGCTTATTAAATATTATCTATATCTTTAATATTATAATTCATTAATCCGAGTTTTTATTTAAACTTATTGATTTTATTATAAAAGTTGGTTTACATAATTTAATTAAATACCAAAAGATTTGTATCAATTGTTAATAAAATGTGATAATGCATCTTATCTTATGTCATTCTTCCTCAATTATTTAAATATATATTTATGTATGCATAAAAAGTAACTATATAAATAAAATTTATTTATATACATGATGATATACAAGAATTATGTCATTTTATACTCCAAAAAATAAGCATCGTTTTAAAACAAAGTATACGTATGATAATATTTGTAATTGTTAAAGTAAATTCATACACAAAGCAATAAAAATAAATAAATAACACCCCCGTACAAGGTACGGGTCATCTGCGAGTTGTATCCTAAAATTAGACTATATCAATTGCTATGTTTATATTTTGCAATTTGTTTGGCTCAAATTCGAACTTATCGATTTTTGTTTAGGTTGTAACTCGTTCATGAACGAATCCGTAACCCGTCCATGAACGGATTCGCCTTTAAACTTACACTTACATATATTATACTATTATGATTAATCTCACATATTAGCCCTTCAACTAGCAAACGACTCACAAGAAGTCCTCATGGTACTTGACGAGTTGAACCATCATAAAGATATTCATGGTATATGACAAGTACTATCATAAAGGTCTTCATGGTACATTACGAGTTCAACCATCGTGCAAGACATCATGGTATAAGACGAGTTCAACCTTGTAAAGGACTTCATGGTTCATGGCGGGTTGAACCATCATCAAGGTCTATATAAAACATAAGAGGTCCTAATAGCTAGTGGCTAGCGCTTAACGATGAAGTTCTTCATGGTCGATATAAGCTATATGTGGCATCCGATTGTAACTTAAGATTTTTTTTATGTTTTAAATGATAAAACGTTGAATTATTGTAAAAAAATGGATATAATAAGTTCTTTAAAAAAAATTCAGAAAAACGGTCATCAGGGTATAAACCTTATGTACTAGTCCAGAAACCGTCCATAGGGTTTAGGGCTCAGGGTATGTGTAATGCCCTATGAACGGATTCGTAACTCGTTCATGGGAAGTTTTCACACCCACCTATGGACGGATTCGTAACTCGTTAATGGGAAATTTTCACACCCACCTATGGACGGATTCGTAACTCGTTCATGGTCAGTTTTCAAACCCGCCCATGGACGGATTCGTAACTCATTCGTGGGCAGTTTTCAACCTCCTCCGAGCCACCCTTCTCCTATGGGATGAATTAACAATTGAAAAGTGAATAGTGAAAAGCACGAGACCGCATTAAAAGTCGAAATCTGTTGGCGGCATAACTGGATTTATGGACGGGTTCAGAATCTGTCCATAGGAGCCGTTCAAAAACCCTAACTTGGACGGGTTCAGAATCTGTCCATAGGTGCCGTTTTTTTCAAAATTCAAAATCTGTATTTGTGCGGGCTCTAAACCTGCCCATAGAAGCTGGTTTTTTAAAAAAAACTGAACATTTTCAGAACCCGTCCATATGGGCCGTTTTTTAAGCGAACCGGATGTTCGTTTATGGACGGATTCTGAAACTGTCCAAGGTTTCCAGAAAACCGGGTTCAGCTTGGACAGTTTCGTAACCCGTCCATACTGGAGTGCGCGACTGAATTTGAGGAGTGCGCAAACGAGCGGCCCAAAAATAAGAGGAATTTATTTATCTTTTTTTTTATCTGAAGGAATTTATTTTATCTTTTCAACCAAAAATAAGAGGAATTTATTTTAGGGAAATTACGTTTGGTGCCCCCGAGTTTTTTGCTTTTTCGGATGGTGCCCTCGAAAAAAAACTATTCCGGAATCTACCCCCGAGCTTTTGTCCTAGTTCGTCCCGTACCCCTTTATACTACTGCCCTCCACTACCCGTTAAGTAATTAAGTTATGTTAAAAAGAAAAGGTAAAGTCTTTTAGAAATTAAAAAAAAACATTTCAATATCCATTTGAACTAAAGAGCCGATGACCGGAACGGCAACGCTCGATGGAATCGACGAGATTGCGGAGGCCGGGGACGGAGACGGCGGCTTGAGAGGCTCGAACCACGACGACGAGAATCGGTTTTCGGTGGCCGGAGCCCTGACCGTCGGCGTAGTTGTGGCGGTTTTGGCAGTCCTCTACTTCCGATACGGAAGAACAAGGTAACGGAAGCTTTCGATTTCAGAAATTGAGCATGTTTGCTTCCGGAATTGGAGAGTTTTTTTTGCTGAGATTGAGTTAGATCTGTAAATTGGAGGCTTCAATCTGTGGTTGCTTTGCTTGCGAAATGAAATTGTGCGATTGTGATGCATGTGGTTTTTGTATCGGTTTAAGGGATGAAATTGGTTGATTCTGTTTTGGGAATTGAGAAAATTGGTGTTCAGTCTGCGAATTTACTGTCACGATACCGTGGTTTGATAATTCATGTTCCCCCAAATTGTCGAGGATAGATAGAAGCATTCGCATCTTGGCCTTCTTTCTGAAGCCAGTTTTAGGAGGATTGTCACAAACAAAGCATTATAGTGTAAGTTGGAGTATGTACGAGCTACTCAAAACACTGAAAATTTGCTTCATTGACACCACTCACCATTTGACTACTCCAACACCACGACAACATCCCTGACGCTCGCCAATTCTGCTCCTCCAACCTCGATTTAGTTGATCCATCAATTCTTTAATATGTCATTCACCTTCGTGTATCGTCTCCATTGCGAGATCCCGACGAATCTCACCGATTGCCAGTACTTGAACAAGCTCGGCGACGGTGCTCTCAGCGCTGAGGGCGGGTGGCCGCCGAGCGTGAGGAGGTGTGGACTTGGGCTGGCTACGGCGGTAGGGGTTTGGAGGTGTGGACTTGGGTGAGGTCGAGGAGTGGACTTGGAGAATCTCGGCGCTGGTGGGTGAGGTCGAGGAGTGGACTTGGGCTGGGTACGGCGGCGGGGAATTGGATTTGGAGATGTGGGACGTCGGCGGACAAGTGCAGCTCCTGAGCAAGAAAAATGGCAAGCTTTTTGTTTTGTTTTTTTTTTAAATTTCTAAAAGACTTTACCTTTTCTTTTAGTCATAATTTAACGGGGAGTGGATGGGAGTTGAGGAAAGGGGTACGGGACGAACTAGGACAAAAGCTCAGGGGTAGATTCCGGAATAGTTTTTTTTCGAGGGCACCATCCGGAAAAGTAAAAAACTCGGGGGCACCAACCGGAATTTCCCTTTATTTTATCTCAACGAACACTTTCCACGCTGTTTTTTAACTCTCAGGTCATAAATAAGTGGCCAGTGGGACCCACGGTGCACACAACCTTCCCTGCCCGGCTACGACTTGTGATTTTGCGGGAAAAGAATAATAAATTAAGTCTTCAAAACCTTGCCTTATAAAAATTACTCCCCCGATTCTAAATAATTAGTCATTTTAATTTTAAACACAAGTTTTAAGAAAAGTTATCATAGACCTCAAAAGCTTAAAATTTTCTTTAATCCTATCATTCATCACACTTTTTAACCAATGAATAGATATCTTTAGTCAACAATAACATTTTCCAATAAAAAAAACTATACCTCATTCTTTAATTAACTAATTGCTTTAAAAACATAAAATGATAGTACATAATATGGATCAATTTAAAAATGTGAAAACGCCACTTATTGTGAGCCGGAGGGAGTAATTCCTTCACCTTAGAACAATTTGTCGGATTTATTTATATTATGTTTACTAATTGTCATCTTTGAGTTTATAGAGAGTCACTCATTTTACTTGCACCTAAACACATTTGAACCGAGCAAACGTCAATATTACAAGCAAACTTTCCTACCAACGACCTACCAAATCCCTTAGAACTCTTCAGCCGTCGTCTTGCCCTCTTGACCTAGTATTGGGAATTGGTGTGTTAATTAAATTTGGTTGATCGTACTTAGCTTGTTTGAAGGATTTGTTTAAATTTTTGTACATCCCACTATTGAGACATCAAAGCAACTCATCAAGCTCAATTTTAGATGTAATTAATGTTGGTCCTTTGGTCCAGATTTGTTTTCTGGAGTTTGATCTTGTTTGTGATCATCCTCAATCCACCACCTTTGATCTAGTTTACATTGGCGATTAGTTTTGTCCATTTCCATGGTGCATATATTATTTGTTTTCCAGAGTAATTATTTTGTTAAAAGTTGCCAAAATCATTTTCTTTAAATGTCACGACCCTTTCCCTCGTATGAAAAGGATTCATGAAAAAGGAAAGTAATGCAACTCTAAGATCAAATGAATTTTCTGATACAAGTGTGGTGAACGCATGTGTATTTATTGTCCCGAAACATAACAACCTCAACTAAAAAGGAACAATAGATGATGAAATCCTACAAGAATAGTAGGCAACTAGCCGTCATTCATCGTCGATCAACCATATCAATAAGGCTTGTGTATATGCTCACAACTTTTGCAATGTCGAATCCGTTTTCGCGATCCTATTATACATTTCCGATATCTCTTTGGCAAAATATTCTTTCGCCTGGAGTCTCTTTACCTGCGGATGAACAAAACCCACCAATAAAATCCAACAACATATGAATTAGGTGGTGGTTAATTATAACCAATCAATTAATTATTGATTTTGGTCAATCTAATTAATTTAAGACGTTGTCTTTTTTTCAATACCTTCATCGTTGGAGTGAGGAGACCGCCTTCGACGGTGAGCGGTTCAGGCACCAAAGTGACCGCCTTTGCAAATTCAAACCCCTTCAACTGCATATACACAAAAAATATCTATGTGTTACACATATGCTAAAGTTATATAATTGCTATAAGGTGTAGAGTAATAAAAAAATATGTTTTTCAAAATCTTTACTTTTAAGTAATAAAAACTCTACAAAAAAATCTTTAAAATATCGAAAAATCTAAGCAAATCTTTCTAAATCAAATGTATTTTTATAAAAGTACGATAGCCGATTGTAATAATAGATACGGTCTGTAGTTCAAATTGGTTACATACCCCAAAATGTCTTCCTAGAGCGTCCATCTCGCCAAGAACTGCTTCTTTTGCCCTTGGATGTTGGCATAGTTGTCCCAAATCTTTATACTGTGTCAACCAAAAATCAAACTCAAATGTGAAATGTTGACTACTACGTACCTTGTTAATTACCAAAATACAACAAAAATAGTGCCAAAGTTCCAAGATGGATCAAAATGGAACACTTTATTAAATTATAAGATGGTGTAGCATAACAAACCTTGATTCCTTTAGACGCAGCCCAACTCTTTAATACATCCGGATCGACACAAATAATTGCTACTAAGCAAGATTTAAGACTATCACCTGTTGAAAAAGTCATGGATTAGGTAAGACAAAATGACTAAAGAAGAGAGTATTTATGACAAATTTGTAATTTTTACAAGGCAAAGTACCATAAACAAAACATTGCGCCACAAATTTGCATTTGGAGTACACATTCTCAATCTTCTCGGGCGCAATGTACTCGCCTTGCGCGAGCTTGAATATGTTCTTCTTCCTAACTCGACCAAAGATTAATCAAATGTCCGTTTTCGTATATAATTAAGAAACAAATATACACTGCCTTCGGGCATTTAGTCAAACGGTTAAGCCTCAAAGGGTAGTACCCAGAGGTCACCGGTTCGACTCTCATGGGCAGTGCCCTCAACCAAAAAAAAGAAACAAATATACACTTAAAAAAGAAAAGTCTCACCTATCTATAATCTTAAGGCGGCCACCGGGTAACCAGAGGCCTACATCCCCTGTGTGTAGCCAACCTTCCTCGTCAATCGTTTCTTTCCTGTCAATTTAAATAACTTATAATTAAGACTGTTACACCTGCTTGATAAATCGAGAGACTAAGACGAAACTAGCTAGGGCCCGAGAAAATTAATTAATAAACAACTTGTAATTAAGAGGATTACACATGGTTGATTAAATCTTACGTTTGGGCTTCATCTTTCAAGTAGCCTTTGAATATAATTGGACCTCGAACACAAATTTCACCACGAGGGTAAGGCTGATCATCAGAGCTGTAATTCATCTCAGGAACATCCACAAGCTTTATCTCTGAATATAAATGTACAAGAACAAAGTTTAAAACACGACTAAACTTACTTAATTAACTAGCATAATATCACTTAAGATATCATTGTTAAGCTTAATTACCACAAGCAAGACCAGGGCAACCAACATGACCACTCAAAGTTTCTCCCGGATCCATTGAGCTTATAAAACAAGATGCTTCTGTCATTCCATATCCTTCCAAAACGTTACATCCAAAACACCTAATTATATTAAGATTAAAAAAAATGGAACTTGGGTGAGATTTTAAATATAGGCAAAAAAGTTCAAATGAAATAATCATGGTTAATTAATTAGGTTTAACTTACACTTTCAGAAAGTCCAATACATCAGGAGATAGAGGTGAACCACCTGAAAACATACTACGAACTCTTCCTCCAAGCTTTTCCTTTATTTTATTGAACACTAACTTTTCCCATATTGGTGATGGATTTTTTCCTATAAAAATTACCAAGCTCTTAAAACACACAAAATTGAAAAAAAAAAACAACTTTCCTTTTTTTGAGATTAAAAAAAAGCACAAATTTTCAAAATTAAACAAGGAGGAATTTTGGATTAATTATATACCATTCTTCAAGGCTTGTTTTTTCGAATTAAAGGCAGCATTAAACAGCCTCTCTTTTGCACCTCCTGATGACTTCACACCATTAGTTATCCTACAAGAATTTGCACCAAAAGAAATAATTAATTAATAACCCTTTTAAGAATTAGTTTCAATTTGGACATTTACACGTTCATTTCTTGCTCAAACTATATATAAAAAAATGATGCAATAGAAATTGGATTATGTAGAGTACTATAGATTGTAGATATATACCCATTGTATAGTTTGTTGAAGACTCGAGGAACACCAAAAAAGACGGTTGGGCGTAAAGTTGCCACGTCATCCATCAACTTTGAAATGTCCTGCCACGTCATGCATATATTTAGTAAGAAAATGGTCTTGATCGTGTGATATTAATTATGGTTTATAGTTTATCAAGATTGAATTAGCTAGTGTGTACACGAATTATCTAGGGTTATTCGGTTAAAAGAACAAAGTTGAAGCAATTTTAAGCAATCATTCAATTCCAAAAGGTGGGTTGTTTTATGCAATTTTTCCTATATTAAATGATCAATTAGCAGAATCATAAACATTTACATACCCCTTGGTAGAAACCAACGGAAGCACCATAGTGTACACATGCAACTTGGACCCCTCGCTCGTAGGCATGTGCCAAAGGAAGAAATGAAAACAAGCTGCCAAATAAAAGCCACAATTCAACAATTAATTAAAAAAAGAAAATTATAAAAAAAATAATAATAAAACGCAACAATTTATAATCAATTATATAAGTTAAACAAATTGAAATAAAAAGTACGTGATTTAAGTTGGGTACTCACACGTCTTTAGGATCAAAGTTGACTGAGAAGGATGCACTAACAGCATTTGCAATCATACTTTCATGCGTTAACACAGCTCCCTTAATTCACCAAATCAAGAAACAAGAAAAATATCATTATTATTGTTTAATTGTTTAATTTATTGCGTAATTATTCCTTAATTATATTGAAATTCTGGGTTACCTTTGGTGTTCCAGTAGTCCCACTTGTGTAACATATAGTTGCAATGTCATTAGGTGAGGGCGGGCAATGGGGCTTCGGATTAACGCGGCCCTAAGTAGATTAATATAGCGAATAAACAAGCAATAAGATTAATACAAGGGTTATGAATAAACTAAGCACATTTGATGTATAGTAATTGATGCATATTTCTAGTACGAATTTGCATTACTTGGTTTAAAAGGGTTGAGAATGATGTAAGCTTAGCGCCACAGGTGCTTGGAAGAGAAGGCAAGTCTTCATCAACACCATCCACAACCTGAAAATTATATAATTTCCGACACATTAAACACAAATTAACCATTGAATAATAACATTTCACCCTTATTAAGATAGTTTGTTTTGTATTAATTCTTGGATAACATACCACTATAAGACTGACATTTGGCATCTCATTCAAGAAGTTTAGCACCTGCCATTTTCAAGGGGAAATTACAGGAATTAGACGTACAACTAGTTAGATTTCAATTAAAAAATTACACCACTAAGCCCAAATAAGTTGTAGGGGTTAAATGGGCTAAATGTTGGGCTTTGGGAATTCAAGGAGTTGTATAAAATGTGAGAACTTTGTCAAGATGGTGGAGGTATTTTGTCAAGTTAATTGGAAAACAAATAACATTTTTATAAATTAGGAAACAAATAATTAAATAAATCGAGGGTATGGGTTAAACTACCCTATATCATCATTTCTAATTTTCAGACTTTATTTCATACAATAACATTTTAAACATTTCTCTAAAAATGAGAATTTATTCTACCAAAAAAAATTGAGAATTTATTATTCTATTCAACTATTTACAACATCTAAGACTTTAACAAATAATCACACACTTGGAATTAAGGCCTTACAATGTAATATTAAAATATGTGTGTATATAAAATAAAATCTATAGAAATTAGATTAAGCTCACATTATTCAAAGTTGTTGGCACACAAAAAATGACTTGTACATCTGCATGGTTTACAATATACTTCACAGCATCCGGACCTAATTATTACAAAATAAACATTTATCAGAAATTAAACCTTTTACCGAACCTAGGAAAACAAAATAATATAAACTTTGGTACAAAAAAACTAACCAAGGGTGTCATAAAGAGGAACTGAGACATAAGAATATGCACAACATGCATGATCCACAATCACCCATTCTGGTCTATTTATTAAATAAAGCCCAACTCTGGCTCCCTGTTACAAAACCAAACAATGCAAATTATAACAACAACATATATATGTAACAATTACTTTTTATGAAAATTATAACAACAACATACTTAACAATTACTGTTTTGTCGAGGGTAATTCTGATGAGAATCGAATTGATGACCTCTATTATACTGTTTTTAGAGATTTAACTGTTTGACTAGATGTTCGAAGTCCGTACGTAACAATTACTAAACCATGGATAAGAAGGCAAAAATATGTAACATTTACAGAATAAGGTAACTATATTAGACTTAATTACTTTTGGGAGCCCGAAGCTTTGCAGAGCTGATCCAATGGCTGAACGAGCATTGCTTACTTCTCCGTATGTCATCCATTCATACCTTCAAGTTAGTCACAACATGAATTGAAGTTAGTTTTATCATATACAGTATGAATCTATTATTGATAAATTTATCAATACTTACTTTCCAATTGTTCCATCAACTCGTATACGTGAACCCAAGAACTCGTGATCCGGAGATCTTTTAACAGTGCATCTGAAAATAATTAATGTTGTCATACAAGAAATTAAGTGTGCCGAATCTTTGTTAGAATTGTTACACCTTATAAAGAGCGAAAAATAAGTTTATTTATGCATTAAATAGAAGAAGAAAAGAGAAGATTGATTACTCAAAATTATCATATAATGTCCCAATCTCAGGAAATTCGGGAAACCGAGAGAGAAGTTTCAAAGGTGAGCGGGTAGAGCTGTCACAATAAAAAGACAAACAATATTTATTATGATAGTAAAGTAAGGATTACCGGTAATTAATCACTATGGGGTCGATAATTACCGGTGTACGTTCCACTTTCCAGTGTTTAACTTCTCAGGGAGAATTACGCTATACTGTTCACCTATACGTAGACATAGAATGAATCAATTTTCATTATTCAATCGAATTGAATTGAATTGAAAGAACAAGATGAATCAAATGGATCATGCATGTTTTTTATCGGTAAGTGTTAGGGTTGTTACAACTTACAAGTACTACTTGGATTCGTTTAGAACGTTCATAGTATTATGAACGTTCCCATGTCACTTTCAATATCTTTTCTTTTCATAAAATTATAAAGTAGCTACTTAAAACCCTTTAAAATATTAAAACAGTCGTAAACGTTACAATCATAAATAAATTTCTTTTTGTCTTCGTACATTGAAAGAAAATAGAGAAATTACTTTTGAAAAACTCGCCGGCGGTGGAACTCCGGCAGAGGAAAGAATGAGGATCGTTGTCGGAGACGGTTAAAAAATGGCGGCGAATAGCCTTTAATCTGCGCTCGCCGGCCGATTCCATTCCCTAAAAGCAATTATTTAAATCTCCAAATGTGATTTTGAAGAAAGCTCTTCAACTTGGGAGTGACAAATGATGAGAAATGGAAAGTGATCAATTTCAATTTCGTTAATACCAAAATTTTATTCTATTTATAGGGACCATGGAAAGGAGGGTAGAGATGTCAAACCATTATTTTTAGTTTTACTTTTCCCTTCTGCTACTTTGTTGCCAAAGATGACTTCAATACTTCAACTAAAAAACATTAACAAAAAAATAAGAAAAAGATTGATAATGCAAATATCATAACAAGATTGATGAATGATGATGTAGCTATCATAACTCTCATGTGACGATGCTTCCTTCATATACATACCTAGTAGGTAGGGCCTTGGTACACTTTTCATTTTTTTCGGTGGAATGGTACACTTTTCATTTGAAAATACTTTTTGTTAAAAAGTACTCCGTATATTTTTTTTACCTTAAAATTTGTAAAAAATAACTATTCTCATCAATTTCAAGGTAAAAAAAAAACATATTTTCTCCTAAAAAGTATTTTCTCACTAAAAGTGTAGTAAAGCCGAGAATTAGCTACCATTTTTTCTTGGTCGAAGAAGAGGCGGTACTCTCCGGGCTCTCGAGGGGCATTTTATTAAATTTTTAAAAAATGGGCTAAGTAGTCATTATGCGGGGGATAGCCCGACCCCTTACATCGTATCCAACAATAATAAAATCCCCTCAGGCGGGGCACTCAATACATAAAGACCTAAAGGAAAAGGAAAAGTACTAGACGCGAGGCTATCCGCAAGGCTATCCGCAACGGAATTTGCCTCTCGATACACATGACAGAACTAAATAGACCAGTCCCTACTAAGGAAGCCTTGACACGACGCTACTAGGCTAAAGAGCGGGTGGTTCCACTTCACAACGGACCTAAGAAAGTTTATAACCAATTGAGAGTCCGACTCAAGGAATACCTTTCGGTACCCATACTCCCAAGCCAATTTCAATCCATTATAAACTCCTCATAGTTCCGCCATCGGGACTGAACACGACCCGATATTGTGTACGAAACCACCTACCCACTTACCATTATTATCTCGAAGAATGCCACCGGCTGTCGCCGTCCCATCTCTAACGGCTCCATCCCTGTTAATCTTGATCGCTCCTTCCTCCGGTTTATGCCACCTAATCTCCTGGACATTTGTGCTAGAGTTCCTTGCGCCCCCCTGCAATTTCTTCATTGCCTCATAACCCTCCCTTGCTCTATCCAGAACAAACGTCTTTTTATCCACCTCAGGGATCACCGAGTCAAAGACCTTGGCATTCCGACGTCTCCAAGTCCACCACATCATAACGGGAAAGATCGAGGTCCATGCAATGCCATCATACTCCCGATTCCTCATCATATTTCTTCGAATCCAAGTAGCGAAATTGTCTTGGAAGAAATCATGGTAATAAGCAGTAACATTAAGAGAGTTCCAAACACTTCGTACCTCAACGCAATCCCGAAAAAGATGTTCGAGCAACTCCTCCGCCAGGCACCCAAAAGGACATCCCTTGTTAGTGGACATATGGCGACGACACCGCTCGAGGTTTGTGAGCACCCCATCGACGCTAGCCAGCCAAAGAAAGTGGCGATTTTTTTCTAGGACCAAGCACTTCCACACCCTCTCATAAAACAGCTTGTCAACAAAGTGGAAGTTAGTGGCACCACGAGCAACATTATAACCGGAAGGAACCGAATAGTTCCCATCGGGCGTGTAGCTCCAGCAGACTTCATCATCGATATCTTAATCTTCATTCATTATTTCCACCGCCGCAAGTTTGAGGAGAGCATGTGCAGGCAGCAACGTAGACAATAACTCCCAACACCAACCACTAGGCATTGACCAGTAATAATTCACCGTTTGAGAACATTGGTCCAAAGTAATATATGTAGTAGCAATCGAAATCAAAGAGACCTCTAAAAGCCAGATATCAATCCAAAATTTGATCGAGGCACCACTTCTAATGAGCCACTTATTCCCCTTATTTAACACCTCAAGAAAACCAGCTCTTATGCCTCTCCAAATGTTGGAGCACCCACTCGAATTCCCTAGGGCATGATCCACATAATTCTTGCTCAACACCGAAATCCAAAGGTCACCATCTTCCATCAAAAAACGCCAACCAATCTTGGCTACAAGAGCTAGGTTCATCTCGCGCATAGATTTGATACCAAGACCACCATGTTCTTTTGGCCTCGTTACCACGTCCCAAGCGACTTTATGCATATGGCGTTTCTCCGGAGTGCTACCCTATATGAAGGCCCGATTGATTTTATCAATCTTCTTGCACATACTCTTCGGAATAAGGGCCGCCGACATGGTATAGACCTGGATCGATGTCATGACTGATTTAACTAATGTCACCTGGCTAGCCAAACTGAGCTGTCGTGACCGTCAACCCCCGACTTTGTGTTGAACTTATCAAGCAAATAGTCAAACGTGTGTTTATTAATGGCTTTATGCAAGATTGGCATACCCAGATATGTTCCCAGATCATCAGTAATAGAGAAGCCACTAGTTTCCTTAAAAGCTCTTCTCGTCCTACTAGAGACATTGCCCGAAACGGAGATCTTCGACTTGCTAGCACTAATCCTCTGACCCGAAGCTGCACAAAAAAACATCAAGAATCCTTTTAATCACCCTGATCTGGCTAACCGTGGCTTCCGCGAATAAAAGAATATCGTCCGCGAATAAAATATGGGAAAGCCTCGGTCCGTCTCTCGTTAGCTTGATAGGCTTCCAGGACCCTCCTTCCACCGAGCTCATAATTAAGTGGCTAAGACGCTCAATACAAAGCAAGAAGAGATAGGGCGAGATAGGGTTTCCTTGTCTAACTCCGCGAGAAGCCTCAAACTGCGTAGTCATTTCACCGTTCCAAAGAACCTGCATACGCGGAGTAGTAACGCAAGCCATAACCCGCTCGATCCAACTAGTCGGGCATCCAACAACAGCAAGCGAATGTTCCACAAGCTCCCAACTCAATCTATCATAGGCATTTTCAAGATCGAGCTTCAAAATCATCCACCCCGTCTTTCCCTTTTACGACGCATCGTGTGAACGACTTCTTGGGCAACGACAATGTTATCCGTGATCAACCGGCCCGACACAAAACTTACCTGAGTCGGACCAATAATATCAGGCATGAGAGGCTTCAATCTATTAGCTAGAACCTTAGTAATGATTTTATAAAGAACGTTGCATAAGCTAATAGGTCGAAATTGACAGATCACCTCCAGTTTAGCAACTTTCGCAATAAGCACGATCAGAGTGTCATTGCTACCTTCCGGAAGCCTACGGTTATCAAAGAAATCCTAGACGAACTTAATAACTGATCTCCTCACCGTAGCCCAACATTTTTTTTGAAGAAACTGGGCTAGAAACCGTCCTTACCGGGCGACTTTAGAGAGCCCATGCTGTTCGTGGCTCGCCAAATTTCTATTAGCAAGATCTTTCCATATCATTATGTAATATCAAGTTGTAGGAAAGTATTGTGTACAATCTTTTTCATATCTTTAAGTTCCTTAAATATATAGCCTTGCTGTACTAGGGTTACTGCATTAAGTTGCTAATCTTGTATTAATACCTCTTGGTTCTATGAATGAAAGTATCGGCTGTTTTACACATTCTCTCAAACTCTACATGGTATCAGTCGCCATAATCGATCCTCTCTATTTCCCACACAAGAACATTTCCTCACCATGGCTGGATCCTCATTCACCCTACCGAACCCCTTCGAAACCAATAAGCCATTCACCCTAGTCGACTTGAAAAACACCATCAAGCTAACTAGCATGAACTATTTGGCTTGGAAGACTCAAACACAAATAACCCTCACTGGATTTGGGTTGTTCGGATTTTTGGATGGCTCAACACCAGCACCACCACAAACCATTCCGGGTGACAACAACACAACAAGGCCGAATCCAGCGTATCAAACATGGCAGTGCCAAGACCAAATCATCCATGGTGCCCTTCTTGGCACACTCTCCGACCAAATCCTCAATCTGGTCACACAAGCAAACAGCTCCAAAGGTGTTTGGGACCTCCTTAGCCAAACCTTTGCTACTGCTTCCAGAGGGCACAAGAAACAACTGAAGTCCAAGCTTCAGTCCATGAAGAAAGGAGCCTCCTCGGTGTCCGACTACATGCAAAACGTCAAGGTCTCGGCTGACCAATTGGCGTCTCTTGGGGCTCCGGTCAATCAAGAGGACTTAACCGAGTATGTCCTAAAAGGCCTCGATTCTTCATTTCAATCCGTCATTGACGGAGTCGACAACCGGGAGAATCCTATAAGCTTCCAGGAACTCTATGAGCGGCTCACCTTGAAGGAACTCGATCTCTTAACGGAGAGCACCGGTGACGGTGCACCGGCCACCGCTCTTACCGTTCACAAAGGGAAGAACAAAAGTAAAGTGCCGAACACTTCAACACCATGGCAACCAATGCCACCTCCTTCCCCATCTCCACAAAACATGACCAAACATAACCCCACTCAGCCTCGTCAAAATCCTAACCAACAAAAACCCTTCAAAGGACGTTGCCAGTTTTGTCTCATTAATCGTCTTCCAACTCCGATTTTGGACACATGCTTTTTCAACTGCGGTTTATCTCATTAATCGTCTTCCAACTCCGATTTTAAAATTTGAGTCTCCATACTCAAAGCTTTTAAAAGAAAAACCGGATTATTTGAATTTGAAGAGCTTTGGATGCTTGTGTTTCCCATGGCTTAGGCCTTACACAAATCACAAACTTGAACCTCGTTCTATACCATGTGTTTTTGTTGGATACGCCCCTACCCAACATGCTTATCTTTGCATGGATCCCAAAACTCATAGGGTCTACTCTAGTCGCCATGTCACCTTTAACCAAACCGTCTTTCCGTATAACACATTATCCATTCGAGCTCTGAAAGTGTGGAATGGGATTCAATTTCTACACCGATGAACTCGTCTACCATAGCACAAAAATTCACCAAACCCGTGGTTCAATCGTCCGTTGGGTGGGGTTCAATCCCAACTGACTTGATCATAGCACCATCACCTATTTCAACTCTTAATAACCTCCCTGTAATCCACCCACAAAACACATCCACTCCACCCACACACGACCAAGAAACACGG
Organism: Polygonum aviculare; assembly: GCA_934048045.1. Classification (NCBI taxonomy): domain Eukaryota; kingdom Viridiplantae; phylum Streptophyta; class Magnoliopsida; order Caryophyllales; family Polygonaceae; genus Polygonum; species Polygonum aviculare. The sequence goes on from OW204024.1 coordinate 9,636,231, forward strand.
CATATAACAAATCTCACCCAAAATCCTAATTTGGCATCCATCTCCACAAATCAAGGGATTCTAATTTCGAATCCTCCACCTTCCTTTCCCACAACAACCATATCTCCAGGGCCCACAATTACCCAATCAGCCGTTCCTCATGATCAAATCATTATTCCTAATTCTAATTACCAAAATGATAATTCTATCCCTAACAATGCCATTAACGACCAACCCTTACAAACTCCTTCTCCCTCACCATCCCCTCCACCACCACCACCCGCCCAAGGCATCATCACCAGATCCCGGAACAACATATTCAAACCTGTCACAAAACTCAACCTCCACGCCACAACATCCTCATTAACCGAACCCAAAACCATAACCCAAGCTCTCAAAATACCGGAATGGCGTGCCGCTATGGATGCTGAGTTTAATGCACTTTGTTCAAATAAAACTTGGTCTCTAGTACCTCCTCATCCAACTCAAAACTTGGTCGGTTGTAAGTGGGTGTTTAGAATCAAGTATCTTCCCAACGGAGAAATTGAGCGCTACAAGGCTCGACTTGTAGCAAAAGGGTTCCACCAACGTCCCGGATGTGACTACACCGAGACCTTCTCACCCGTCATCAAACCGGTAACAGTTCGTGTAGTGCTCACAATTGCAACGATCAAGGGGTGGCCAATAAAGCAAGTCGACATCAACAACGCGTTCTTACAAGGGTCCTTGAACGAGGATGTCTATGTCGAGCAACCACCAGGGTACGTTGATAAAAACAAGCCTACTCATATATGCAAACTTCACAAAGCCCTCTACGGACTCAAACAAGCGCCGAGGGCATGGTATAACGAACTTCGTTTGTATCTCCTCGAGTTAGGGTTTCAAAACTCTGTGTCAGACGCCAGCCTTTTTGTTCTACATAAAGACAAGGTTCTCATATACTTGTTGGTTTACGTAGATGACATAATAGTGACCGGCAGTTCATCAATGGTGGTCCAAGCTCTCATCAATCGACTTGCAAATCGGTTCTCGTTAAAAGATCTATGAACGCTATCATACTTTCTTGGAGTTGAGGTAATTCCTCATCACTCAGGGATCTTCTTGTCTCAAAGAAAATATGTGGTTGACTTGCTACACAAGGCTGGAATGGACTCCGCCAATCCTGCCACAACTCCTCTTTCCGCATCGACTCCACTTTTGAAATCCGCTGGTCAGCCAATTCCCACACCAACTGATTATCGAACCATCATTGGCAGCTTACAATACTTGTCCTTAACACGACCCGATGTTGCCTTTGCCATCAACAAACTCAGCCAGTTCATGCAAATGCCCACCGATGTCCACTGGGCGGCCCTTAAGCGCCTCCTTCGATATCTTGTTGGCACCATCGACCAAGGTATTTTCATCTCATCCAAATCTCCTCCAATATTGCATGCCTTCTTCGATGCCGACTTGGCAGGGGACCGAGACGACTTCATTTCTACTACGGGATACATACTATATTTTGGTGCAACGCCCATCTCTTGGAGCTCAAGGAAACAGAAAAGTGTTGCTAGATCATTCACGGAGGCAAAGTACAAAGCCTTGGCCGACACCGCTTCTGAACTAGTATGGGTAACGTCCCTGATCTCAGAACTCGGTTTGTCGGTCCCAAAACAACCTGTCACTTATTGTGATAACCTTGGGGCAACCTCATTAAGTAGCAATCCCGTATTCCATTCAAGAATGAAACACATTGCAATAGCTTATCATTTCGTTCGAGAACTTGTTCAACGTCAGGCCTTACGAGTGTCACACATCTCTACCAACGACCAGTTAGCCGACATCCTTACAAAACCGTTGCTCAAGCCTCGATTCCAACAGCTAGCAATCAAGCTCGGCATCTATGGTTCCAAGACAGCATCGCTTGAGGGGGAATATTAGCAAGATCTTTCCATATCATTATGTAATATCAAGCTGTAGGAAAGTATTGTGTACAATCTTTTTCATATCTTTAAGTTCCTTAAATATATAGCCTTGCTGTACTAGGGTTACTGCATTAAGTTGCTAATCTTGTATTAATACCTCTTGGTTCTATGAATGAAAGTATCGGCTGTTTTACACATTCTCTCAAACTCTACAATTTCCTCCTCAGTAACCGGAATACTCAAATTAGCATAAGCATAACACTCAGCATGCAGACTTGGGTTGGGTTTGGGTTAAAAGCATATATTTGGATTATCCAACTTTTCAAGACTGAACAAATTGTATTCTGATGTTCTTAGGGTTTGTTCTTTTTATTGAGGAAAAGATGTTTTTGGTTGGAAAATATGGGTTTGTGTGAAAAAAATGTATTGGGAAATCTAAAAAGTAAAGATAAGATGTTTGTATAGAAAAAAGTAAATGAAATTTTTGCAGTGTAAATTTTTTTGGGTGGAGAAGTGAAACAAGCCCTTAATTGAGGGAATACGATATAACGAGTTACGGTAGTTATCATGCGTGTTCACATTGATCAACTGGTAACAAGTCCATAACGGTATATAAAAAGTAAAATTTGACGATAAAAAATTCTCAATTTGTTCAAAATAAGGGCATTGTGTAACTTAAATATGTCGACAATTCTGATCTATTAACTCCATTGAACTATTAATTTTATTGTTTTTTATTTTGGTCGAAACCATCAATTTTATTCTATTTTTTGGTAGAATTGGTAATCTTTCTTTGGATGTGACATAATATCGGCTATTGTCATCAAAACAAATGGGCCATCCTTGGAGAACAAATTACTCCTAAAATAAAATCATGCGTTACGTTCAGTCTGTGTTTTGACTTGTAGCTGAGCACGACTGCCTTGAAATTGAAATTTTCAGTCAACAAGAGTTCACAAAATTTGAATATTTTATTCGTTGATAACTAATAGATGATGTAAGTTTGGTTTTAATGAAGTTAATTCATGAATACATTTTAAGGGCTAACTGTTGAAAACTCTATGTATTAATTTATTTCTTTTTGGAATTCATATCAAGTACTTAAGTAATTATTAACGAAGAGAACTCGTGGGACGTTATCGACTACGGAGTATCAATTAAGCAGATGAGACTTGATCCTATTAATTATTTTAAAATATAATATTCATACCGTAATTCTTGTAACCGTGAAATGTTATACCAATATTTTTCACAGACAAATAGAAGAAACATTCAATTTCATGCAACTAAAATTATGTTTCTAAATCTCACAATACATCATACACATATAGCTACATGATATTGCAATCTCATTTCAATAAAGCCATACCCCTGGTTCAATTTTGTGGTTACAATCTATGAAACTAAACGGAATGAAAACGAATCTAGACAATTTTTAATATTATGGTACATTAATGTAACAAAATCTTCCGTAGAATGATTCACCCATTTTGTTACTCATCCCTCTAATAGAGAAATTATTGAGGTGGAGTATTAGAAGATATATTTTTATCAATGTATCATGACACTAAAATGAACTAAATTCATTTCAACCAAAAAAAAATGAACTAAATTCATTTCCATTTCGTCTATGTTTCCACAAGTTAGAGCCAAACGGAACCTAAATTTACCCTTTATTTATGTTTTGATTGCAACTCAGCACTCACTTCTCTATATCAAGTATTTTTTATATTCACATTTTATGTGAAGAATTTTGTCAATGTTTAGTTATATAATGATACAATGGAATCTTCTACAAAATTAAGCTAAATAATAATTAAGCAAATGTTATATACCAATACTAGTACTATAACATGAAATTAAGGTAGCTAGTTTCATGAAATTAAGGTATCCTTCTTTTGTGTTAGATAGATGAACATAAAATGAAGTTACAAAACCAAGTACTGTAGAATTTAAGAAGCTGGCGGGCCATTGGTTTGAATTCAACTATGGTGTACAAGAAAACAGGGCTCACAAATTGCGAGAGACGATTTGAATTGACCGTGTGGAATGTTAAATAGTACTCGCTCCGTCCCTGAAAGTTTGTCCGCACGCCTTTCCTTTTCGGGCGTCGCAGAAAGTTTGTCCATCTCTACTTTATTTTCATTTATATCACTACACTTGTACAATCTTACTCTCATACAATCTCATATACTACCCCCATTATCCAACTTTCCTCTCAACTTTATCACTTTTTCCTATAAAATTACAAAATTATCCCCAATCAATCTTATAAATTACTCTTTTTTATACCCTTTCCATCATCTTTAACATCTTTTCCCATTATTTATTAAACTTTTCCACTTTTATTAATCCGCATGCAAATATGCTTTATGGACAAACTTTCCGAGACGGAAGGAGTACTAAATAAATAGTCGTCACTTGTCACTTGTCAGTTAAGGCAATTTCACACAATACCCAACACTTTTCTAAATTTTGCGTGGTAACCCTCACCTTTTAAATTTCTTTGCCCCATACCCAGTTGTTAACTTCAACCATAAAACCGTTAATTTGATTAAAGAAATCAAGTGGGGCTTATACAAAACAATTCTCATCTTCTATATATGTAAAATCAATGACATCCTTTTTGTTGGTGGAAGGATTTGCAGAGGACGGAGTCACCGATCCATGACTTTCGATGTTAGACTACACCGACGACTTCCCACTTTGTGGGATTGTGATTATTAGAAATTAATTCCAAAAGTATCTAATGGAGTTGGAGAACCAAGTCTCTTTTATGTTCAACCATTTTGAAGATGTAAATACAGTTGAATAGAATCAACCGTATATATAGTACCCTATTTAAAAAAAACACTAAACAATAGGGTAAATGCAAGTCATCCATAAGTTTAAGATGAAACTCTTCTTGCCATTCAATTTGGATGCAACCTCAATCCGATCGATTTCCAGTAAAAGTCGTCTTCTTCCTAACCTTGTCCATGCCAACACTTTGGTCAAATCTTGTTTTGAGAACTTGTAGGTGAACCACATGTGATCATGGTTTTCTTGAGCATGATCTTTACATAGTTCACATCTATCTTCATTTAACAACCAATGAGAAATGTTTTCTATTAGCCCCCTTGATATTTTTTAAATCCCACTAACGTTTGTATGGTGAAGTTAACAGCTGGGTATGCCGCAAAAAAAAATTAAAGGTGAGGGTTACCACATAAAATTTGGAAAAGTGTTGGATACCATGTAAAATTGTCTTAACTTGAGGGTTATCATGCAAAATTTACGTAGATTTTTCTTGATCAGACACTTGTCAATTAGATAGATTGTGGGTATAAAATTTATAGTTAAAAAAGTAAAATTTATAAAGTCCTTCGGTCTATGGAACAAGAATTAATTGTTTTAAGGTCTTTTATAATATTCCGCATGTTTTACCATAGTACAATATTTTTTTAAGCGCTTGGCGTATCAGTTCACTTGCGGTATATCACATGTGTTCTCAATTTTCGGTTCGACTTCATATCGTATTTTTTGTTTATTATTTTGTTTTTTATATCGGTTTCTCGTCCAAGTATTCCATTTTTTCAACTTCTCAACTTACATCAAATTTTGGCTTATTAAAAAAAATCATTGTTCGAATTTTCATATACTTATCGCCAATCGGAATTATTGTACTTAGGAATTGCATAATTTTTAACAAAATATAGAAAACTCCAACCAAAGAATTTGCGATAATCAAGTTGGATGTAGTCTTTGTCAACATTCATTCTCGTGTGCTTAAAAAGACCGGTTATTCCTATTAGTAAGATGGTAATAAAAAACAAAAACTCGTCTCTTACTGTTGCGTGGGCCTGTGCACTGGACACTCGACTTATGCTTCCCTCATGGATAATGCTCAGCAGTGGCCTGCTCCACCTACTGGTTTTTTGGCCCTTCATGTTGACGGTGCCAGCAAAGGAAACCCGAGAGCCGCGGGTGGTGGGGGTCTCTTGCGGGACAGCTCGGGGCTTTTCATCAGTGGTTTCATGTTTGTGTGTGGTGTCTGCGAGGCCCTTACGGCGGAGCTCTGGGCTATCAAACATGGACTTGATATGGCTATCAATGCAAGGGTACCTAAGCGTGTTCTTCAAACCGATTCTTTGATTGCTTTTCGAATGAGGGAAGCATAAGTCGAGTGCCCAGTGCACAGGCCCTTCCGCGCAGCAGTAAGAGACGTATAGGCCGCAGCCACCGACGTCACCATTGCCGACAGACGAGTTGTCGAATCACAGGGGTTTTTCCCCGTTTTCTGATCAAAACAAAAAAAAACGAAAACATCAAAGCCTATAACTTCACAATTATCAAAATCAAAACATTTTATTTTATTTTGTGATTGTATCGAAACGACATTAATTCACGTAAGATTAATAGTGTCTAAAATCTGATTAATCATCGCATCTTACAAGTTTACTTAATTAGTAAAGATCATAAAGTATAATTATTTCATTTTGAACCAGCCTAAATAATCTAACTTCATATCGACCAAAAAAAAAATCTAACTACATATGTACGTACAACACGAAATGTAGATTGGATTCGACCAAAAAATATATAATACGAAATTACAAAAAATCACCCGTTAAATAGACCATATTACTAATAACCACCCCTTATTCACGACTTTATTTTAAACCACCCACAACTTCAGTTCCGTTAACAAATAGCCACTCATTAGTCTTTTCCGTCAAAAAACCCGTTAAATCCTACAATTTTACCCTTTTGCCCTCAACATCTCTTCCCAAACCCCAAACCTCACCTTCTCCCTTCCGCCATTAACGTCCCATCCTTCATCATCACCACCAACTCCGTGTCGAACGGAACGAACGCCCTCTCGCTCGCCGGCGGCGACAATTGAAGCGCCATGAAAGGAGTCGTCATCGGCAACGACCGGAAAATCCGCCACAGGAACGCGATCCCGGCAGCGAGAGGCTTAGATCGGTCTTCGCCGCCCTCGGAATCAAATCCGGAAGGACTCGAGGTATTGAGGCTCAGACCGGCCTTGGAGAACTCGGCGCTGCCGGACATCGCTCTCTTGAGAGGCAGCGGGGCCTGGTCGTCGGAGGAGGAGGAGCGGCGGCGCTTGAGCGTGGAGTTCCAGTGGTTCTTGATGGCGTTGTCGGTCCGGTCGGTGAGGAGGCGGGCGATGGTGGCCCACTTGTTCCCGAACCTGGCGTGCGCGCAGAGGATTGTGTCGTCCTCCTCCGGCAAGCTCCTCTTCGGTGGGAAATATGGTGGAGTTGGACTTTCCGTTGGCCTTGTATTGGATTTCAACCTTGTTCGCCATTGAAGACCTCGCCTACAAGATGTGGGTTTGTCGAATTAGGGTTCGGGAGCTGAATCGGAGAGGAGAGATTGCAACTGAGCGATTGTAGGCAGAGATCGGAGGGGAAAGGGAGAAGACAGGCTTGGGGAGATGAGAATGAATCTGACAAGAGATGAGAGTATGATGAGACGAAGAATTTGAGTAGGCGGTTATAGACGGAATCAGAAGATGATGAACAGTTGAGTGAGAGGAAAAGTGTCAAAAACAGTATTTAACAGATTTTTTAACGGAAAAAGCTTGTGGGTGACTATTTGTTAACGAAATTTAAGTTATGGGTGATTTAAAATAAAGTCATGAATAAAGGGTGGTTATTAGTAATATGACTTATTTAATGGGTAATTTTTGTAATTAGCTTTAAATAAAAATGCAGATTGGAACTTTTCCGTAACTTCATAGTCAGATTCATTTAGGTGTGATAGGACGACTAAACGTTATGATTTGTTTTTTTGTTAAAACTCATTCATTCGTAATTATGACTAACCGTTGTGATTTGTTGAACGTATTTGGGTTTTGAATTTCCATCAGTCTATAGACATATTTCGAGAAGCTCCCGCTTGTTTACTTATTTCCCTTCAATTTTTGTAATATTGTGCAAGTATAAGAAATTGGACTGCTGCTGGCTTGTTTTTTTTTTTTTTGATGAAAAGTCAAAAAAATCGTCATTCTTCGGCTTCTTTTTTCTCAAGAAGAAAAAGGATCATTACAATTAGTGAATTAGGATTAGGTAGATAAAAACACAACCAACAAAACAAAACTACAAAGTGTAATCACTCAAACAATCATAATTACTTCTAGCTATCCAATTTGCAGCTTGGTTTACGTGTCTAGGAATGCTCCTTATCTTGATTTCCCATCCTTGATGGGACATGAAGTCCTTGCATTTTTCCACAAATTTCCAAAAAAGAGTATGGTGGGGGTTGGGGTCCATGACAACTTTAAGGGCATCGGTAGCGTCCACCTCAACTTCCAATTTAGCGGTCTTCAATTGTTTGGCCATGGAGAGACCCTACTCCAGACCAACAATCTCAACCTTGAACACCGAATCGCCCCTAATTTAAACCGCAAATCCCTTCACAAACTCGATCTCCCTCCGAGTTCTTGAGTAGACCTCCAGCCCCTACCAAGGTAGAATCGCCTCTAAATGAGCCATCTGTACTAAGTTTCCACCAGCCAGTACGGGTAGGGGTGAGCACCGGACCGGACCGGGACCGGATTGTCCGAAATGTATAGACTGGGGACCGGACCGGGAAAATCCGATCTGGTCCCGGTCCAGGAAAATCCGATTCGGTCCCGGTCCGGTTTTGGATAATTAAAAATAATCATATATGATTAATGAAAAATATAATATTATTAAGTATATAATATAAATGTGAAACTTAAATATTAAAAATAAGCTATAAAAACATTAAAATTAATATAAATTTTATTTAAATTTTATTTAAATTTAATTTAAATTTAATTTTTGTAAATATTCGGTCTAAACCTGACCGGATCGGGACCAGACCGGGGATCGGAATTCTTATTTTCATGGACCGGGGACCGGACCAAGGGATTCCGGTTCGTTCCGGTCCAAAAATCTAGTTTGGACCGGTTTTTGCTCAACCCTAAGGGGACGAGTCTAGTGGGAAGGGGCGTTGGCATCAGAAAACACCGCTTGGTTGGTAAAACACGATCTGTACTCTCTAGCTTGGCTTAAGACGAACTCAAACTTGGATCCATGACATTCCTCAGTGTTGTTGAAAATCCGGCCATTTCTCCACTTCCAATGCCACCAGACTCCATAGGCAAACGTCAAAGCCCAAGCATCCGAGTTCTTGAGATTCTCCTGCATCCAGACTTGTAGAGAGCAGTTAAAAAATAAAGTCTTCCTACTATCAATCAAGGCTTCATTCCACATTTCCCGAGCAAGAGGGTAGTCACATAAGATATGGAGTGTTGATTCAAGAGCGTTTTTGCATTTCCCACATGCATCAGAGTTACTAAGATTGCGTCAAAGTCTGTTCACATTGCTCAGTATGGAATCATGGCCAACAAGCCATAGAAAATCCGAACCTTCTTAGCAGCTTTAACTTTCCAAATTGACCTCCAAAGGTCCCTTCCTTGCTCCACTTCATGATTGTCCCATCTTATTATTACCATAGCTGATCGAAGCGAAAAGTTACCAATACTTTCCGGTCCCCAGAAGAAATTATCACTCACACCTTCGTTAGTCGCCCTAAGTTCAGCAATCTTCATGAGCACTTTAGCAGGCAGAGCATGAGCAAATTCATCCCATCTCCACGTGCCATTTCCACCCCAATACTCAGCAACAATTCTCTTTAAATCAGCTTCTTCGATCTTAGTCGTGCCCAAGTCAATCAACGACTTGTCAGTAGCGCAACTATGATTCATAAGAGAGTACGAGCACCATCACCAATTCCACTATAAATCATTTAAGTCGGTCTTACCGTAACCAATTTTTAAAAATCTACAATAAAACATGTAAGTCGGTCTCTACAGTCCAAAACCAAACTAAACCGTTATAAGATTGGACCGAAGCATTACAAAATTTACGGTCCAGACCGGTTGAACAACCCTACATCTACATGAAAGGGTATGAACACTTTTTTTTGTTATCGGAAGCTAAAAGGAGTTACTAATGTGCATGTGGTGATTTTCGGTAGTGACCTAAGGAGAAAAAAATGGAAAACATGCTATAAACACTTCCCTTGGTAATTAATTTTTGTTTTCCGTCCTCAAAAAAAAGAAAATTTTGTCTTCCAATGGCTACTCGCATAATTTTTTTAATAACTTTTATTATAAGTATATATTTTACAAGTATAATTTATCCTTTACAATAACTTGAACTATGTACTAAGCAAGATTTTATTTGGGTGTTAATATGAAGCAAGGCTTAGTTGTAGCCCAACTTACTAAGGGATAATTTGTGCTTCTAAAAAGATATAATGAGATTTCATTATTATTTCCCAATGGGTTAGTTTAGATGCATAAAGTAATACAATAGATACATCTCATATATATAAAAACATATCTATCTTCTGTACAACACTTAAAATCCTCTCCTTCTTGTCACATTAATGACTTCTCTCTAATTGTTTTTAATTTTTTTTGTTTGGGTGAATTATTTATCTCTACAACTCTTATTCTTCTTTTCCTTGTCAAATAAATGCATGTTTTTATTTTTTTATTTTTTTTGTTTTGCTTTTTTATTTGTAATTGATTATGAATACATGCTACTATGTCTTATTTTTTACATACATATATCATGTTATAATATTGTAACTCGAATGCAAAGCCTTATTATATTTTCTTTTTTGAGCGAGAATGCAAAGCCTAAAGGGCTAACCATATGCTTTCAATTTAAATTTCTTCCAAAATGTCTATAAAATTATTGTTGGGACAATGTTAAGGACGTCTTTAGTACTTAACATTGTGACTGGCGTCCCTTAGTTTTGATATGACAAACTCGCCTTGATCTAATAAGTTGTCCAAGTGTTTTCAGGGACGCATGTTGAAAAGGACAATAAGTTCGTGTATGTTTAGTCGTCCTTAAGGTGTAAGGACACTACATCTCTGAGTGAACGGCTTGGCATGATCTAAATAAGGACGCCGTCCTTCATCATTGACACTGGAGTCCTTCAAGGCTGGCCGACAAAGTGACATCACCAGACAAGCCTTGATCATGAACTCCACGTGGAAGAAGATTCTGTAGCCAAGTCTAACGGAATTGTCAGGGAGCTTCCTTGATCATCACAAAGATACGTGGAAGCCGATCCCTGTAGCAACGTCCCTAAGGGCATGATTGTCAGAGAATGACGCCCTTCCCATGTCACTATAAATACTCTTCCAGAGCATTTATTGTGACTTGACGCTTCCAGAGAATATTCAGAGAACCTATCAGTCACTCAAGAACAACAAAGAACACCAAGAACAAGCTCAAGAACAAGTGAGACTTAGGTGTTAGATTGAGTGAGAAGCGTACAACATAACCACAAAGTGTTTGTAATAGAAAAGAACAAAAAGAAAGAGAGAGTCCTTACAACGAACAATAAGAACGAGATGATAACATCCTTTAAAGATTAAGTTAGGTTACTTTACAGGCTTAAAGGGGTTGTTACTAGTGGACTTAGGGACGCCTTCTAAGTGCCAGAGAAGTGTAACTACTCGCCAGTGTATTGTAAGGAAACTTAATAAGAAAGGAAAGAAACTATTACAAAATCCTCCAAGGAGGTAGAGGTTTACACTCAAGGACTAGTTGGTACTTGAGTGGTTCCTCTATAAATCAAAAGCGTTTCTTACTTATTGCCTTTACCTGTTTAGTCTTTTATTTTTTTACTGCAACCGAAGGACGTCCTTAATCTTTATTAAGGACGTCTCGATCAAGGACGCCCTTAACTTTGTTAAGGACGCCTTCCTTATCTGACTAACGATCTAACAATTATAAAGAGTAATTCCTACACATGTTCATTCGGTTAAAAAACTTAATTATAATAGAAAAGCCATATTATCAAAATAATTCTCATAAGAAATTAATAAAATCAAATAAAATAATTTCATATATTATATTCATTTTATCTACTACTTTTTGGACAATTCAATACAAAATACTTACATAATTTATTAGTTAGAACAAAATTGTGTTATGACGAAGATTATAATTTTCACCTTCCAGAAAAATACAATGAAAGAAATTGTCCGTCCATCGGACGGGCAAGCTTTCTAGTATATAAATACAAATTCTCCTTTAAGATGACTTGAGCTATAACTAAGCAAAAAAATGGATATTAATATGAACCAAGACTTGATTTATAGTCCAAGTTATTAAAAGTATAATTGTCCTTCTAAAAAAAATTATAGAGATCATATTCAATTTGTCAATATATATAAAAAAATAGAAATCTTTATTCAACATTGTAAGCCTTCAATAGGAAAGGTTATTCCTTTGTCACCATAAACAAATGTCATTTCCAACCAAAAAAATAAAAATAAACAAATGTCATTAAACACATTTGACCATCCAAAGTCATTAAGGCTAGTAACTCACACAAGCGTATGTACAACTCATCAACGACATTGTGATGACATGCCTAAGAACTCAAAACGTGTCGATGAGGGATCGGAACATGTCTATGCATGTGGGAGGATTCATGGTAATGCCTCGTTTTTTGAATCTTATCTTAAAATTCAATGGAGACAAATTTTTAAAGGGGATGTTTCAGGTGAGAACACATGTCTAAGAGAGATAATAACGTTTATGGACAATTTAATCTCGAAAAAGCAACATATGAGATCGCATGTCAAGTAAATAGAAATTACAATTGCATCATGTTTATGCAAACAAAAAATCACTTTTTGTAACTGATTATGCACAATCTTTTAAGTGTAGACGATGATATAATCGACTTTACATAATTTTTTTTGAACGGGTGAGAATTAGAGTAGCCCGAGTATTACTCGGCCTAGCCTAGAGCACCTGTGAGAGGTGAGAGCTATGCTCTGAAAATTCAAATTTGTGGTTTCGTTGCCAGTGAGGATCGAAACGGGAACCTCGGATTCTCCCCATTGAGGTCTTACCGCTAGACCAAGTGCCCTTTGACAATCGACTTTACATAATTGAATGTTCACACATTATGTTGTAACTAAGTGTGCACAAACTTTTAACCGAGGTGCACGATTTACAAAATCTAAGGGTGCACACTTTATATTATAATTGAATATGATCATATCATTGAGTGAACACCTCTAAGAGTGAATACGCATCTATCTTATGAGTTATAACTTAGAGTACACAACCATATAAATAAATGTGCATGACCTTGCATGATCACATGCACTCAATTATAAAGGCATGTACATTCAAGTCATAAATTGAGACTCACTCTTATAAAAAAGGGTCATGCACACTTTTTTTTTATATAAGAAAAAGATTAGGGTCGGCACAAGTACTATTTGGACCCACCTAGAGCATCTGCAAGGATGAGAACAGGTTACTAACCAGCTCTAAAGGAAATAGGGCAAACCGCCGCCCTGGAGTCTCGAACGCGAAACTTCATGGTACTACCTTGAGTCCTCAATCAGTGAGCTGATGCGACAAGCGCAAGGTCATGCACACTTGGTTACAAACTCAAGCACACTCAATTATAACATCTTATACATTTTTAAAAAAATTGTATTTTGCCAAATAAGATTCCGTTGTACTGAATTTTCTCACATTTGTTTATTTCAACAAAGTTACCTTGGACGTTATTTTTTTTTTTGATAATCCGACTATTCTCATCTCCTCAGATATTTTCACATAGTTCATTTTCTTTTTAAAAATACTTCCAAATTAGTTATGATTTATTATTTCGAAATTTTGTCATAGATCTAACACTTTCTAAAATATAGAGCTATTCCATTTAGTTTTCCTATAAAAGAATCACTCAAATGCAAATTGGATCAAGCGAATGTTTTTAAGTTTTCTAGCCACCCTAGTTCAACTGAATATAGCCGTTGTAAAGTATGTGCTCTACTCAAAGAATCATGAATAATTTAATGTCCATGATCTAACGGCTGATACTCACTCTCAATTCAAAAGTACTCAAAACACAGGCTACCCTTCTCTCAATACGCTCCTTCAACGTCTCTTTGAAACCAAACTTTGCTCTCGTTTTGTTCTTCTTTCCCTCTCACTCGCTCGAATTTGGTACTCGCTTTCTTCCGCTTCCGAATCAACGCCCTCCTTCATCATCATCATCATCATCATCGTCATACCCCCAATTCTCAGTAATCTACACTTCTCTGTTGCGATTTACACCGAAGAAGCCATGGCCGGTAATGGATCTCTCTCTTTCTCCCTCTTTTACTTTGGTTCTTGACAAGAAATTCTTTGTCGCAATTCAGTGAAACGAGGTTTTTTCTTTGAAATTTTTTAGTAACTCTGTTCATATTTCCAGATCTAACGATGGAGGTCGTCGGGGAGAACGAGAAATTGGCCGTTAGTTGTTCATACGAGATGCCGACGGCGTCTGAAGGTAAGATTTCACACCTCTTGTTGTGTCCGTTTGAACTGTTTCTGTGATGTTTTTCGGCTCGCAAAGTTTTTCAATTTGTATGGCTTTAGCGATTCAGACGAAACCCTAGAGGGCCAGAACTGATCTTGCTTAGGTAGGGTTTGATATTTCAATCTTGATCTCCCCTTGCTGTTGCGTGTTGGAATCGAGGGGAAGTAAAATTGAACTTGTGAAATGTCCAAAATCTGAAGATCTGGTCGCCAATTATGAGATTAATCCTGATTACTATTATTGTGCTTTACTGAAGTACCTTTCTTGTTTTGCTCAGTTTCCTTTCTGTTTTCTGACTGCTGAAATTATTGTTGAATAAGTAGAGGATTTGGCATGTTAATCTGAATTTCAACCAAAGAGACTTGTTGTTCTGTTGCGTGATGGATTTTGTGTTCTGATTCTTAGTGTTTATGCCCTTGTTGTTGCATCAGAAGAATTCAAGGGAAACAGGGATTCTATAGTCGTAAGTAACAGTTCTGATGATACACCTTCATCTTCTATAGATGAAGAGCCCAGGCTTCCCATTTTAAAGAAATTTGATGTTTTGGAAGCAAAAGTCAAGGTTAATTTCTCATGTCTATTCTTCTGCATTTCTAGTTGCTAAATTTAATTGAAAAGCCATATCCGTTTGTCTGATTGTTTTTATGTATCAGAAACTGAGGAAAGAACACACAAGCCTTTGTAATGAGGTGAAGGATGTCACTTCAAATACATTTTCTAGTTCAGAAGCTCTCAACGCCCTTCAGCGTATCAGTATGCCTTCCACTTAGTAATTTTTCATAGCTTAATGCCATTTTTTATTTGCTAAGTATCAACTGACCTGCTGCTTTTCGGATTATAGGTACTGAGCATGAGCATCTTAGGAAGCAGCACGCAGAAGAATGTGAGCTTTTAAAGCAGAAATTCCTTGAAGAATGTGCTGAAAGGAAGAGGCTACATAATGAAGTGATTGAGCTTAAAGGCAACATCAGGGTCTTTTGCAGATGTAGACCTTTAAATCAAGATGAAACGGCAAGTGGATGCACTTCTGTTGTTGAGTTCGATTCATCACAGGAGAGCAAATTGCATATCACCTGCGGTGATAATTCAAAAAAGCAGTTCAAATTTGACCATGTTTTTCGGCCAGAAGACACCCAAGGTATGAATTCTTAAGAGTGCATTACCTTATTGATGCTAAATCTCCCATTGCTGTTTGGAGTTTTAACAACTATGTTCATTTTTCAGAGGCTGTTTTCAGCCAAACCTCTCCCATTGTCACCTCAGTACTGGATGGCTACAATGTCTGCATATTTGCCTATGGACAAACCGGCACTGGAAAAACATTTACAATGGAAGGGACTTCAGAAAATAGAGGTGTTAACTATAGGACTTTGCAGGAGCTGTTTAGGATTTCCAATGAGAGATGTAGCCAAATGAGGTATGAGATATGCGTTAGCATGCTGGAAGTCTACAATGAGAAGATAAGGGACCTTTTTGCAGAAAACTCTGGCCAACCTGCTCAGAAGTAAGTCTTCGAGTTTCAATTAGCCAAATCATTGTTGGTTGTATGATGAAATTTTCTGTTGGGAAGTTGCATTTTTGAAAGATTTAACTGCACTAGTGATACTAGATATTATCTGTGAATACTTTGAATACTAAAGATTGTGAACTTCTCCATTTTTTTGTTTTAATTTCATTCTGAGATTTTTGTCCAAGGTGTAATTTGAGCCCTTTGCCTAGCAAGACTCCTATAGATTGACATTTTAATTGCCTACATTAAAGCTGTATATGCACTAGTTGCTTTCGTGTGAAAATTACTCCTTGAGACTCTTGCTGTTTTTTGGTCATCACTTAGATGGCCATGAGGATGATCTTTGTTCTAAAAGTTTGAGATGGCTCTGTGCTTTTGTAATGTCTAGGTTGGAGATAAAGCAAGGAGCAGAAGGCACTCAAGAGGTCCCAGGGCTTGTTGAGGCTCGTGTTTACAGTACAGATGAAGTATGGGAACTCCTAAATAAAGGAAATCAAGCCAGGTCCGTTGGATCAACCAATGCAAACGAATATAGTAGCCGTTCTCACTGGTGAGTGAGATCCCTCAGCAGATATTGATGTCCATAGAGTTTTACAAGCATTGTTACATATAATATAAATTCCGCTGGTAACTACAAGGTTGCTTCTTTTTTTCAGCCTGTTGAGGGTTACTGTAAAAGGAGAGGAATTAGTAAACGGAATGAGGACAAAAAGCAACCTTTGGTTGGTAGATTTGGCTGGAAGTGAGCGTGTCGGAAAGATAGAAGCTGAAGGTGAAAGGTTGAAGGAATCACAGTTTATAAACAAATCCCTTTCTGCTCTTGGTGATGTTATCTCAGCACTTGCATCCAAAGCAGCTCATGTCCCATACAGGTTTATCTTTCACCCTTTGGCTCTTCATATCTCTTGGACTATCCTTGCAAGCTCTATACTAACGCTGGTTGTATTTCTTCCTCAATCATGCAGAAACTCAAAACTCACTCATATACTGCAGAGCTCTTTAGGTTAGTCGATTTGATTTGTGCTCAGTTTAATTTGTCTTGTTCTGGGAAAAGAAAATTGCCAAAAACATAGGAATATGACATTGTTGGATATCATTCTTCTAATTCCAATGGTCACATGGGATCTTTTTTGAAATTCAGGTGGAGATTGCAAAACCTTGATGTTCGTTCAAATCAGCCCCAGTTCAGCAGATTTAGGAGAGACAATTTGCTCCCTAAATTTTGCAAGCCGAGTTAGGGGGATTGAGTATGGTCCAGCCCACAAGCATGCAGATCACTCTGAGCTTCTAAAATATAAGCAGATGGTAAACTCTCATTTTGAAGCACTCTGCCTGCTCATAATTCTGATATCTGAGTGGCCCCTTTCTCACTTTAAAATTGTAAAAACAGGCAGAAAAGCTGAAGCATGATGAAAAAGAAATGAAGAAATTGCAGGATAGCGTTCTGTCCTTACAGTTAAGACTCTCAGCAAGAGAACACGTGTGCAGAAATCTTCAGGACAAGGTAAAAATATTGTGTAGCTAAGCTAAATAGCTCACATAAGAAGAGAAACTCTTTTCTCATAATGTTTGAAAATTTCCAACAGGTCCGAGATCTTGAAAATCAGCTTGCTCAAGAGAGGAGTCTCAGATTGAAGGAGGGAAAGCCTGTGACTAACAATGGAAAACCTTCTTCTTCTTCATTACCCTCAAAGCTCATAGCAAAGCCACCACTCAGGCCACCACTTAGACCAGTCAACTCCGGCTTTCCAAACCCTTCACAACAAAACAAAACTGCCACCCGCTTTTCTCAGGGATCAAGCTTAGCTACCAACAAAGAGAATTTCCCTGGAGTAACAACAACACATGCTAAAAAGCCGCTGCTGGAACCGAGACGTGCCACACTAGCATTAAGGCGTTCTCCTTCTCAAAGCTCAAAAAGCCAAATTATGCAGCCAAGGAGAAGAGTCTCTGTGGCAACAACAACTCCAATGCAAGAAACTAACTCCTACATGTCTTCTCAAAGCTCAAAAGGACAAATTTTGCTGCAGCCAAGGAGAAGAGTCTCCATGGCAATAACTCCAATGCAAGAAAATAACTCATACATGAGAACGCCCATGCGTTCTGTTGCTGAAGAACCTTCTAGAAGATTCCAAAGTGCGACAAAAAGGCAGTCATTCCTCAGAGATCCAGTGAGAGTAAAGAGATACTCGAAGATATTCTCCCCGTCGTCTCAGGCTGTGGCAGGCACACCAATGAGTGTGAGCAAGGGCAGCAGCAGATTCATGGCAAGCCCTCCTACCGCGCAGGTCGGTTCATGGAAGCCAAAGCATCCGACAGTTATAGCGTTGCAGAAGAAGTTTGTTCTGTGGAGCCCACTGAGATCGAAAGGCTTGTTGAAGAACCAAAGACAGAGGCAGTCTTCTATATTTCCGTGAGGTAATGAAGTGTCAAGAAAGTGCACATACTATGAATGTATTGTGATTTATGATTGTAAAATACTTTTGTGCTACACAAACTTGGTGTCAAATGGTGTGAATGTCAACATTCTTTTGGTGATATATAGCTAGTTGAATTTAGGGTGTGTTTGGATTACAGGGAAAATGCAGTATATCTACATTATACATGATAATGTGCTTCCCCACGAAATACAAACACACAGTTTTGTCTATATCTCGTTGCAAAGTTTTGTCTCAACTTGCAATCATTTTTGAAAGCGATGGACAACTTAGGATAGGCCTCCTACCCAAAAGCTTCTGTAATTGTTCTGTATCATCATCAAATGACTAAATAATCCGAACATTCAAAAGTGCACCGCCAACAATACGAACTATCGTAATATTAACTACAAATTATCCAAAATAAGTTTCAAAGGTGTCCGCCAACGCCTTCCGTCGGCGTCCTCCGTTGTCTCCTACCAGTGTCGTGGGACCCTACACTCTTCCCAGCACGTGTTTATTATGTCCAATATTTATTTATAAAATGATATTTAATCTGCCTCCTTTAAAAAATGCATTTTACCATGAAATAGTAAATAGAGTCAAAAATAAAATTGTGTACAAAAAGTGGGGCCTATAAGAATTACTCAAATGCAAATTTTCTATAGCAAATTTTCCTCTTTGACCTGAATATAGCCGTTGTAGAGTCTCTACTCAATGAATCCTGATCAAAATATCCATGATCGAACGGCTGATACTTACTCTCAATTCAAAAGTACTCAAAAGTCAAAAGTACCCTTCTCTCAATACGCTCCCTAACGTTTGTTTGAAACCATAATTTGCTCTCGACTCTCGTCGTCTTCTTCTTCTTCTTTCCCTCTCATCCATTCGAATTTGGTCCTCGCTTCCGAATCAACGCCCTCATTCATCATCACCATATCCACAGTTCTCAGTAATCTAAACTTCTCTGTTCCGTTTTATACCGAAGAAGCCATGGCCGGTAAGAGATCTCTCTCTTCTCCCACTTTTTACTTTCGTCCTGACAACAAATTCTCTGTCGCAATTCAGTGAAACTAGGTTATTATTTGAAAGTTTTTAGTAATTTCTGTTCGTATTTCCAGATCTGACGTTGGAGGTCGTCGGGGAGAACGGGAAATTGGCCGTTGGTTGCTCATACGAGATGCCGACGGCGTCTGAAGGTAACATTTTACAATTCTTGTGTCCGTTTGAACTGTTTCTGTGATGTTTTTCGGCTCGCAACCTTATTTAGTGTGTATGGCTTTAGCGATTCGGACGAAACCCTAGAGGACCAGCACTAATCTTGCTTAGGGTTTGATATTTCAATCTTGATCTCCCCTTGCTGTTGCTTGTTGGAATCGAGGCGGAGTAAAATTGAACTTGTGGAGTGTCCAAACTCTGAATTTCTGGTCGCCAATTATGCGATTAATCTAGATTGCTGTTATTGTGGTTTACTGAAGTACCTTTCTTGTTTTGCTCAGTTTCCTTCTGTTTTGCCAGCGTTGAAATTATTGTTGAATAATTTGGAATTCTAATCTGAATTTCAACCAAAGAGCCTTGTTGTTTTGTTGCATTATGGCTTGCATGTCCAATCTAGGGATTTTGTGTTTTAATTCTTAGTGTTTCTGCTCTTGTTGTTGCATCAGAAAAATGCAAGGGAAACAGGGATTCTATAGTTGTAAGTAACAGTTCTGATGATACACCAACATCTTCTACAGATGAAGAGCCAAGGCTTCCCATTTTGAAGAAATTTGATGTTTTGGAAGCAAAAGTCAAGGTTAATTTCATACGTCCATTCTTCTGCATCCCTAGTTACTAAATTCAATTGAAACGCCATATCCGTTTGTCTGATTCTTTTTATGTATCAGACACTGAGGAAAGAGCACACAAGCCTTTGTAATGAGGTGAAGGGTGTCACTTCAAGTACATTTTCTAGTTCGGAAGCTCTCAACGCCCTTCAGCATATAAGTATGCCTTCCACTTAATAATTTTTCATAGCTTAATGCCATTTTGTATTTGTTAAGTATCAATTGACCAGCTTTCCGGATTAGGTACTGAGCATGAGCATCTTAAGAAACAGCACGCAGAAGAATGTGAGCTTTTAAAGCAGAAATTTCTTGAAGAATGTGCTGAAAGGAAGAGGCTACATAATGAAGTGATTGAACTTAAAGGCAACATCAGGGTCTTCTGCAGATGTAGACCTTTAAATCAAGATGAAACGGCAAGTGGATGCACATCTGTTGTGGAGTTCGATTCATCACAGGAGAGCAAATTGCATATCACCTGCAGTGATAATTCAAAAAAGCAGTTCAAATTTGACCATGTTTTTCCGCCAGAAGACAACCAAGGTAAGAATTCTTAAGAGTTCATTACCTTATTGATGCTAAATCTCCCATTGTTGTGTGGAGTTTTAACAATAATGTTCATTTTTCAGAGGCTGTTTTCAGCCAAACCTCTCCCATTGTCACCTCAGTACTGGATGGCTACAATGTCTGCATATTTGCCTATGGACAAACTGGCACTGGAAAAACATTTACAATGGAAGGGACTTCAGAAAATAGAGGGGTTAACTATAGGACTTTGAAGGAGCTGTTTAGGATTTCCAATGAGAGAAGTAGCCAAATGAGGTATGAGATATGTGTTAGCATGCTGGAAGTCTATAATGAGAAGATAAGGGACCTTTTTGCAGAGAACTCTGGCCAATCTGCTCAGAAGTAAGTCTTCTAGCTTCAATTAGCCTAATTACTGTTGGTTGTGTGACTAAATTATCCGCTGGAAATTGCATTTTGAAAGATGAACAGCCAAAGAGACAAATTATGTAGCTGCTTTCTGTAGATGAACACACATTTTTGATTACCAAAGTTGTTACTCTCTTTAGCTGCACTAGTCATTTTAGATATTATCTGTGATTACTTGGGATAAGTGAAGATTGTGAACTTCAACATTTTTTTTGTTTCAAATTTCATTCTGAGATTTTTGTCCAAGGTGTACTTAAAATGTCAATCTATAGGATGATCTTTGTTTTAATAGTTTGAGATGGCTCTATGTTTTTGTAATGTCTAGATTGGAGATAAAACAAGGAGCAGAAGGCACTCAAGAGGTCCCAGGACTTGTTGAGGCTCGTGTTTACAGTACAGATGAAGTATGGGAACTCCTAAAGAAAGGAAATCAAGCCAGGTCCGTTGGATCAACCAATGCGAACGAATATAGTAGCCGTTCTCACTGGTGAGATCCCTAACTAGATATTGATGTTCATACAGTTATACTGCATTGTTATATCTCATTTCCGCTGGTAACTAAAAGGCTGCTTCTTCTTTTTTTAGCCTGTTGAGGGTTACTGTAAAAGGAGAGGAATTAGTAAACGGAATGAGGACAAAAAGCAACCTTTGGTTGGTAGATTTGGCTGGAAGTGAGCGTGTTGGAAAGATAGAAGCTGAAGGTGAAAGGTTGAAGGAATCACAGTTTATAAACAAATCCCTTTCTGCTCTTGGAGATGTTATCTCAGCTCTTGCATCCAAAGCAGCTCATGTCCCATACAGGTTAATCTTTCTCCCTTTGGCTCTTCATATCTCTTGGACTATCCTTGCAAGCTCTATACTAACGCTGGTTGTATTTCTTCCTCAATCGTGCAGAAACTCAAAACTCACTCATATATTGCAGAGCTCTTTAGGTTAGTTGATTTGATTTGTGCTCAGTTTGATTTGTCTTGTCATGGGATATGAAAAATGCCAAAAACAGGTGGTACAGCTTTCAAGATAACACCAAATTATAGGAATATGACAATGTTTGGATATCTCATATCTTCCTTATAATTCCAACTGTCACATGGAATCTTTTTCGAAATGCAGGTGGAGATTGCAAAACCTTGATGTTCGTTCAAATCAGCCCCAGTTCAGCAGATTTAGGAGAGACAATTTGCTCCCTAAATTTTGCAAGCCGGGTTAGGGGGATTGAGTATGGTCCTGCTCAAAAGCATGCAGATCACTCTGAGCTTTTAAAATATAAGCAGATGGTAAACTCTCATTTAGAAGCACTCTGCCTGCTCATAATTCTGATATCTGAATGGCCCTTTTCTCACTTTAAAATTGTAAAAACAGGCAGAAAAGCTGAAGCATGATGAAAAAGAAATGAAGAAATTGCAGGATAGCGTTCTGTCCTTACAGTTAAGACTCTCAGCAAGAGAAAACGTGTGCAGAAATCTTCAGGACAAGGTAAATATTTCCATAGCTAGGCCAAATACCTCACATGAGAAGAGAACTTCTATCTTATAATGTTTGAAAATTTCCAACAGGTCCGGCATCTTGAAAATCAGCTTGCTCAAGAGAGGAATCTCAGGTTGAAGGAGGGAAAGCCTGTAACTAACAACGGAAAACCTTCTTCTTCCTCAATACCTTCAAAGCTCATAGCGAAGCCACCACTCAGGCCACCACTTAGACCAGTCAACTCCAGCTTGCCAAACCCTTCACAATCAAACAAAACCTCCACCCACTTTTCTCGCGGATCAAGCTTAGCTACCAACAAGGAGAATTTTGCTGGAGTAACAACAACACATGCTAGAATACCACTGCTGCAACCGAAACGGGTCACACTAGCATTAAGGCGTTCTCCTTCTGAAAGCTCAAAAGGGCAAACTATGCAGTCAAGAAGAAGAGTCTCTGTGGCAACAACAGCTCCAATGCAAGAAGCTAACTCATACAATTCTTCTCAAAACTCAAAAGGCCAAATTATGCAGCCAAGGAGAAGAGTCTCTGTGGCAACAACTCCAATGCAAGAAACTAACTCATACATGGGAACCCCTTCGCGTTCTGTTGCTGAGGAACCTTCTAGAAGATTCCCCATTGTAACAAAAAGGCAATCATTCTTCAGAGATCCAGTGAGAGTAAAGAGATACTCAAAGATATTCTCCCCATCGTCTCAGGCAGTGGCAGCTACACCGATGAGTGTGAACAAGGGCAGTAGCAGATTCTTGGCTAGCCCTCCTACAGTGCAGGTCGGTTCATGGAAGCCAAAGCATCCGGCTGGTATAGCGTTGCAGAAGAAGCCTGTTCTGTGGAGCCCACTGAGATCTAAAGGCTTGTTGAAGAGCCAAAGACAGAGGCAGTCTTCTATATTTCCTTGAGGTAATGAAATGTCAACAGCATTGTGAATGTGATCATGATTGTAAAATACTTTTGTGCTACACAAACTTAGTGTCATTAGCTAGTTGACTTTAGGGTGTGTTTGGATTACAGGGGAAAATGCAGTATGTTACATTATAATGCAAAATTGAATGAAATGTCATTATAATGCAGGTGTTTCCCCATGAAATACAAACACACAGTAGATGTCTATTTTTCCTTACAAAGTTTGTCTCAACTTGCTGTCATATTTGAATATTATGGAGAACTTAGGCTTGCATTTAGTCTCATATTTACAGGGGAGAAGCTTGTAAATGTTGTGTATCATCGTCTAGATGGCCCTGCAAGCATAAGCTGCAAACTTAGGCTTGCATTTTTAGTCTCATCTTTGCTACTCCATCTTCCTTTTCTCCCACAAACCTGGATCGGTCGTTCAATCTGCATATATCTACATCTCTTGCCAGACAAGCATAAGTGTTTACTGCTGCTTGTCTTTTACTTTAATAACTCCTATCATCTTTTGGCTACTTGTTGCACTTTTGAAAGGAGCTGTTCATGCCCCAATGAAGGGACTGTATCTGGTAAAGCCTGCTTCAGCAGATCTCTCATTCAACATTACGTGGACATTTGCTATTCACAAATTACCAACTTAATTTTGGTGTGATTACTAATTAAGAAGATTCATGATTCACAGGATAATCCAGGCCTTTATTAGGATAAACTTCCAAGTAATAGGATCTAACTAAAGCCTGAAATTGGTATATTGTTCATGTAATGATCTTGAAATAAAATCTAAGTAACTAGTAACTATATATGTCAGACCTTATCCTACTCCTAAATGAATGTATAACTTTAGAGCCACCGCATTGCTTCTGTCCCGGAACAGAGCGGTCCAAACTTGGATCTATATTGTTCCATGATCAAATCCAGCTTCATTGGATCTTCGTTTCGTGCTGTCTTTACCCTTTTCTTCTCCAAGGAAACCTCCTTTGCTTTCTCATCAGAAGCCTCATTTCTAACCTTCCTCTTCCCGCTCTTATTCAAAGATTTCGGTTGCCCTTTCTTCAGGGTCAGCTTTCTTCTTTCCTGGAAATTCATATTCTTTGGGTCCATCCTTCTCTTTTTGCTTGCTCCTTCCCCATCAAAGACTTCTTTTTTTAACTTCATCACTGGGATGATCACCCCTTGGTTTGCGTTTCTTTGATTTGTCATTCTGTTCGTTAGTTGCAGTTTCCCACTGCTGAGCTCGTTGTATCTTCATGTGTCGTTGTCTCAGTGTTTGAACGTTGTCAAGAGCAAACTCCACAATGGGGCGGTGTCCAGGGCCAAATGCTTCTGCACATTGTTAGCTAGTTTCTTATTTGTTTCGTAAAACACTACGATAAACTCATCATCAAAGTATCATCTACTTTGGAGCACAACCTTTGTTAGCTATGAATTAAATTTTTTGATGGGACAAAAAAATGGCAAGACACAAAGTTGAGGTACATTTAATTCTAAATGTAGAGGCTAGGTATGAATTTGTATCCCTTCTTTTGTAAAAAAAGACAAAGCATCAAATATCATCGTATATTTCAAAGGCAATCTAAGTGTATACATTACCAGGATTGTTGTTCAGCACCCTCAAGGCTACAAGTGCATGCTCGTGCTTTGTGAACTCAACAAAAGCGACGCCCCGAGAATGGTTCTTTGAAGCAATCTTCCCACGTTTCGAATCTTTCAGAAACTTTACCTGAACAGAAGATTGAAACAAGTTGGCAAACGAAGGCTAAAAAAACTGGAGAGGTGGAATAAATAAGCACTCTCAGTATAAAGAAGAGAATTCAAGAACCTGTTGTATAGTGGGGATTTGCTTCACAGCTCTAGAGGTGACAGCATCCAAACATAGCTTTTTAAATACATTTACAGTCATTGATTTGGGTACGTTGTATATGATAAGCCTTGTTCTTGAGACATGGAGATTTGGTGATCTTAATCTATCCCTCTTCTTCCTTTCCAAACTGCAAAGTACAGAGACAATGATTTAGTCAAAAAATGGAGGCTACGTCGTCAATCTCATTTTCCAAGTCATCAATACAACCTACATTGGTTGGATCCCTAACGGTTTGTCGCAAATTTGCCATTCAAACGAATCAACACGTGAATATAATCAAAGACTGTAGCTTACTTCTTGCGCTTTTCCATATCACTCGCCGAAACCCCTTCAGCTGCTGGAGTCCCCTCAAGAACTTGCCCTTCCTGTGAAAATTTATACGAGTACATTAAACGATACAAACAGCGAGGCTTGTTCACTGCTATGTCATCGGCTGTATAGAAAGACTCAGAGACATGAAAGCAATACGAACTTGTATTAAATAAAGATTACGAGGGTCTTTATCTTCATGCTTAGACTTGTTCACTGCTATGTCATGGGCTGATTTCTTGTCGAGTGCCTCACTAACCACCACTTGTCTTCCCTTCAAAAAGATTCCTGGACCAGGCCCGGCTATTGCTGCTGATGCTGCATCAGCATTACGGAAATAGAGGAACGCGGTACCAGTAGGACGCCTGTCCACACTCACAATGCTGTTATGAGAACAAGAAACCAGAGTGTAAGAAGGCACCAACATATTATATATGCTAAATGTTCATACCCTGTGACTTTATGGCGTGCGGGTAGAAATGATTGTACTTCCCCAAAGGTAGAGAACCGTCGTCTCACTTCTTCAGGTTCAACATCAAAGGGAACGTTCTTGATAAAAATGGCCTTGCGCAACCCGCCGTCTTCATCTCTGAGCTTTGAGTTGGTCACTTTGTGTTCGGGCTTGCGTTGGCTTGAGTGCTTTAGTGAACCATCAGCTGTAATACTCGGAATATTGGCAGAAGATGTAACTTGTATATTGGGTCTTGTGATCAAATTTTGAAGAACTTTCTGTGCAATTTTAGCTTCCTTTACAAAATCAGCAGCAGTATCAGACACTTTATCCTCTACTATTTCTGAGCCATCTGGAAATGTACCAGGTCCATGAGAGTCTTCCTCTGACAGGACAGCAGAAGTAGCACCACTAGATAAATGTTTCTTGTGAACAAACCAGTCAACAGCTACAGTCCTTTCACGAAGCTTTTGTTCATTTAACTTCTGAATAGCCTAGAAAGATGGAATATGGAATATATATATATTAGATAATCAAATTTAATGCACATGTACAGCAAGGTTTTAAAAAGGGAGATTTCAAGATATATCTTAGTGGAAAGACTACTCGGTTATATACCCTTTCTGCATCTTGCTTGCTGGTGAACTTAACAAATGCATATCTCTTGTATAGCCTGAAAATTATTTACCATGATATATGAGGAAAACAATTCATTTACTCCGTATCAAATTAGAAAAATGATGTAGGATTATAAATGAAGAAAATACCCAGTATCAGGATTACGAGGAATGTAAACATCCCACACAAAGCCAGCTGAAGAGAAAAAAACTCTGACCTCATCCTCTGTTGCCTGCATGATGAATAATGAAAAAAGAAGATCATAATACAAAGACCAAAGACACAATTAGGCCCATAGAACGAGTTTAACTTATTAACCTTGAAAGGAAGATTGCGGACAATCACTTGCCATTTCTCAGTCTTGGAACCCTGGTTCGCAAAATCAAGGAATAAATCTGTCACATTCAGCATAGCAATGCAGGACTAAACAAATGAAAGAGCACAGAGAGCTATCAAATGCCGAAATTGATTCGCATAAAAATGACATAGAAAACAACAACTTTAACAAGGCAAATGCAACATACCTCCCCGCCCAGCTGACGAGCCCAGATAAGGCCATTCTTAATCTGTTTCTGGTGTAACTTTGTGACAGCAGCACGCGCAGATCGGACACTTGCATAAAGCACAGCAGCAGCCTCCAGTTTGCACCCACTTTGTGCAAGTCCTGGCATATATTTGTGTCATTATAGGATTTCAGAGAGTAAAAGCAGTATCCAAGTACTTCAGCGGGCTATATGGACTTTACATAAACGTTTAGGACGACAATAACAAGAAATCTACAAGAAAATAACAAAGCCAAAAGAAACCTAGTGGAATTGCAGATGCAGCTGTACATTTACTTCATCTAACCACATCAGAATTATGCAATGATGAGGGGAATGTGTTAAGACCACTGAATCTGCAAAAAAGTTGCTTACCATGTTGTACTAGCTCTTCTTGGGAAAGTGGGTATTTTATAGAACACAGTCCATCAATCTCCTTTGCAGAAGATAAAGCAGCTTCAGCAATAGTGGAATTCAGTAGCCCACCTATTAAGACGGTCCTAGCCACCCTTCATTTCATTCATAGGGATGAAAGAATATTCAGAAAATGTGTTTGCATGGACAAGGAAGTATGAAAGAAGATACAATGAAATATCATAAGCACAAGAGCGCTAGAATATGCAGTATGCGAATAGTCCAACCTTATTTAATGTAGACTGTAGTCAGGCCATATTTTTGGAGGCATTTATTTATGCAAAATCATACGAATGACATTCCAAAATCAAGAGAAAATGAGAAATGGATCAACAAAGATAATCAGATACATGGGCATATAGAAATCACTAATATTAGCTTGAATTACATCAACATAAACAGCTTATATAATTCAGCAATATGTGAGCCGAACAATGAAACTTTTTTGGTAATAAACAAGCAACATGTGGGATAGTGTATAAAAGAAAGTACCTCTGCTTTCCGGAATGGAATTCAGCGTCGGCTAAACCAAAGCAAAGTTCTCTTGGTTTCTTAGGTGCATTTAGCTTCCCTATCACAATGTGCAAAAAATATCAAGGAAAGAAGAGAACAAATTTTAAAAAGTAGGAAACAAAACATGGTTGGTGGAATTTGTTGTAGCCTCTGAACCTTGTTTATCGTCCTTGACGATGACTACACCATGGTCTTTTACTGCTAGGATCTGATCTTTTACTACTTTTGCATCACCGGGCTTGTCTTTCTTCAAGAACGCAGCGTCACTTGATTGAGCCCCTTTACAAGAGAAATGCATCATGAGGTTTAGCGAAAACAAATTGACAAGTGCAAAGTCTATATTTGAAGATAAAGAAATCCTATGTCAAAAACACAACAACAGCTTATATCTGTATGTTGGACCATGAATATTCTTGGCACGACGCTGCTCCAGAGTAGGTCTAGGCGTAGCTTGTTTAACAAGAATTTTTCGGCCACCGACGGAGGATCCATTTTTCATCTCAATAGCATGGTCTACATCCTCAGAAGCAGCGCTGCAAATCAAATTGTATACGAGAGTTACATTTGAGACCAAAAGGAGTAAATATCAATTACTTTGAACAAAGAGAGATGATTGTGCCGGAAAGGATTCAACTCACAAATTAACATAAGCAACTCCACGATGCTCCGTTGAACCTGTCATTCATAGAATAAACAGCAAGAGCTCAGAGCTATTGGCCATGCACGTTATGATATGACTAGGAGATAGAAGTAAAAAAAAAGGTGGGCATGTATAGAATAGAAAAAGAGAGGGCACCTTTGAAGGTGTCCATAAAACAGCGTCGTATAGGACCAACTTCACTGAAGGTCTCCTCTAGCTCATGATTGGTGAAAGAGTAGGGCAAGTTCGAGACACGTACGGTCGACTGGCGCCGTCGATTCTCCATCGCCGGACGTCGGAGACAAGAGGAGGTGATCGCCGATCAGATTTCACGTTTCGCAGTTTCCGAGGAGAGGAAGGAAACCGGTAAAAGACCATACAAGTGTACTAGTATAGGGCACCGTCAAAAACTCAATATTAATGGCCGGAGAGCGAACAAGAAAACACTAGGGTTACATGTCATTATCTACACAAAATTTCCTAAAATTAAATTTGAAAAGTCAAAAAATAACATAAGTTATCTATCTATTTTTTTTTTACGCAAGGGGCATCCGTTTGATAGATGTGACTTCTCTTATAATATTATCATATTTATAATAGAGTATGGTTCTAGTGATAACTGTATTATTGTTCAGTACGGGACACGATCGATAATAATTTTTTGATGTATTATTCAATTTATAAAGGAATGCATAATAATATTATTAAAAACTAAATATTGATACCGTTTTTTTAATCAAAAATCGATACAATAGATTGTCAATCAGAAATTGTAATTTGATGTTAAGAATAAACATAAATTTATATTTTATATAATATGGCTTAAATAAAAAAAGTAAAGATAAAATACTTTCATAATATTTCAAAATATATTTGATTAATTTAAAAAACCATATGTGATAAGATATGAAATCTCAAGTGAAATATTTTATCAACATTCATATTTTTATAATTAATGAGATTTTTATATGATGATAGAAATCAAAATTTATGTTAATTATGACTTATTTAAATAAATCTTTTAGAAAATTTTGTATTTGTAATAATATTTTTGAAATAAAATGAATATATTTTAATAGATTTTATAGAGTTATAATTAATTTAATAAAAGTAGAGCTATAGATAAATATAATCTATAAATGAGTATTATAACACAAATTTATTTTATACATTTTTAAGATACTGTTAGATATCCATAGCTTAAATTATAAATTTATGGGACAAAAAAAGATTGACAAAGAAATATGGGGAATGCATGTGATTGTAAAAATACAATAAAAACAAAAATTCAGAGTGACAAATAAGTTTAACAAACTAATTATAATTTTGGTTTTTAAAAAATGTCTAAGTAAATAGTTGAAAAAGATATAAATTAGGTGAAAATGATAGAAATTAGAAAAAGAAGAAGATAAATGATAGTCAGTATATAAGAATAAGAAAGATTTTAAAATTATTTTTTGAATTTTAAATTTCTTAAATTGAGTGGAGCCAGAATTAACGTGGAGGTTCAAAAATTCTCGACTTTAATGTATAGTATGGATATAGATACCTACTATATCGTAAAACTAGCAAATGACCTGCACCTTGTACGGAAGTGTTTTTTGTTTTTAATATTATATTATATATGAATTCACTTTAATGTATAGTATGGATATAGATACCTACTATATCGTAAAACTAGCAAATGACCTGCACTTTAATGTATAGTTAGACATATGATAATATTTGTAATAATTACAAATATTATCATATGTCTAATTCCTTTTTAAAATAGTACATATCTTTTAGATTATAAAATAACAAGGAAGAATGCAATAAAATATTATCTTATATATTAATTTTTTATACATACATAAACATATATATATATATATATATATATATATATCAAGGAAGAATGCAATAAGATGAGATTCATTATTAAACTTTATAAAAACCCGATAAAAATATTTTAAAATTTAAACTAAATTTCATAAACTAATTTATAGAAATAAATCAATAATTTAAAATAAAAATCTGGATTAATATAGTATTATATTTTAAAATATAGAGAATATTTAATAAGATAATAAAATAAAACTAAATTATCTTGAATACATGTGAACTAGTTTAACCCCCGTACCATGTACGGGTAATGCGATTATAAACTCAATTTAATTAGATATGTAACGTCAATGATCACGTTAAAAATATAGGACCATATGTGTGTGTGTGTATGTGTGTGTATCTTCGTATTACGATTAGTATTTTTTTGCCAATAGTAAATCAACTCATAATATAAAGAAGTTGGATTTGTTCAAAAATTACTTTACGATAAATATCACATTTTATTAATTAATAATATTTATCTGAAGATTACAACTAATTCTTGGTAAGGGATAATTCATAATTTTTAAGATAATTCATAATTTTCGGCAATTTTTACGGGATAAGATTATATGAGATTCTAACTACCTAATTTATATAGAGGAGGGCCCAATTGATTATTTTAATCAAATCATATATATTTATCTTTCTATTGCGATTAGTCTTTTTTTATATACGCAAGGGCCCGAGTGATTATTTTATTAAAGATATGACATGTGGCGCAATTTTTTGTGAAGACTATGTCTCCGCTTTATACTATAGACAGTATAGATATGTTATTATGTTGCGAAAACTTGAAAATATTAACGAATCATTATCTTAATGAGAAATCTATCTTTTATCTAAAACATAATCAATGTGTAATGTTACGGATATATTTAAGGTAGATATATCATCTAATCTTTTTATTAATATTATTATTGGATTTTAATATGAGACGATAGAAAAAATATTTAATAGATTATTTTAATGAAAAAAGACGTGACGTACATATAGTAGTAAAATGTGCTACTAATGATGATTTTTAGAAAATGTTTAAACAAATTTACGAAATAATACTTATTATTAATATATATTTAAGTAAATGGGTAAAAATGATTTTTTTTTAAATAAAATCTTTTGGATAAATTAACCTATTAACTAAATAAGTAACCATAAAATAATAAGATTGAGATATATAAATTATGATAGAAAGTAACTCAAAATTTAAGATAAAACTAATATTTTAATAAGATATGTAGTTTAAGATAAAAAAAAATTAATAAAGGGGATGATGTGGCGCAATATGATGGCGGAATTTGTTTCCGCTTTAGTATATAGAATAACTATAAGTATTAATGTCAATGCACTTGTTATGTACTTCATACCTGAGAGACCTGGCCTAAACAAACTGAAATTCTTCTCAACGATCGAGCCAGGCTTAAGATTCTCGGTGAACAAGGCGAAAATATAAACCTCGAACTTCGTGTGAGGCATCAAGGGCATCCCAACGCCCGACTCGACATGCTTGACAAGCTCCCCATTGTAAGCCTAAGCAGTTTGAGTGACCCAAGGGCCAAGGCCAACCATCGGCAACCGTGGGCCAGCCCATCTCCCCGACAACAATGTCGACGTCACCATGGTCTAACGGTCTAACCGCCTCACTCCCATCAAGGTGGCGTCCATTAGGGCATCGAACATGTTGGTGTAGGCTCTCTTGGTGTAACGATCAATAAGGCTTCGTCAGTTAAACATGCAAAACTTGACGTTTCTCGAGTGATCGGTTGGAGCACGCCCATGTCCCAGCCGGGTCGGAAACGTCCTGTGCTTGGTTGCCAGGATCTCAATAGGATGCCTTGCGAGTGGGCAGTGGAAATCTGTGTTGCAATTCGAATGAAGTCAGGTATTAGTTAATTCGCAAATTGCACGAAATATAGTCCATCATTTTCAGCCATTCAAAAGCAGATCACTTAAGAAAAATCACATTTTACTTTAAAACTCATCAAAATTAGCCATCAGAACAGAAATGACGTTGAAATTAAACTCATACATTACCCATAGCGAAGATAAATCAAAATTACAACTTACGTGTATTAGGACATCATCACTTCATGACATCACATTTACCATCTTCTACCAACATTGCTTACAACATTATAGGGAACGAACCCAGTAGAAATTTACAAAGGATAGAACTCAGCTTTAGAAAAGCATATCACGAAATGCAGAAAGAAAACCTTCCTTTGAGTTGGAGAAATTGTGGGTTGGAGACAAATAATGGCTATGGGAGATGATAAATATTCTCTTTCAAACTAGTACTTCCACCTTGAATTGCAGTTGGATCAACCTCTATATCCAACAAGATGCCATAAAAAAACAATCCACTTTATTACTACTTAAACTGCAGTGCATATACTTCGGATATATATTTGAAATTCTACGCCACAACAAACAAAAGAGCTATAAATCCTGGCAGTTCAAACTCAAAAACAACAAAACTAAAATGAAATATAATGGTTCCAACCAAAACAGGCAAAAGTCTCAACAGCACTGCAGCACAAAGCAGAAATCAAACTGCTTAGTCAAACAAACTGAAACCCAAGTCCTCATCAGACTCATCAGCAGGTTCGTCCTTCTTCTCCTCAGCAGGTGCGGCAGCCGAAGCACCACCAGCATCAGCAGCAACAGGGGCAGCAGCCACAGCAAACTTGCTGGGGTCAGCAAGGTACTCCTTGACCTTGTCGGCCTGAGGGAACGAGTACTCGGTCTCCACAGCAATGGCCAGGGCATTCTTGTAGGCATTGATGAACATGTGTGGGGCAGCAGCAATCGTCGGGTATGCAATTGCAAGAGAAAGGGAGGTGACCATGGAGACACCGAGAGCAAACTTGGCAATGAGGTCTTCGTCGGTGAGGTTGAGCACCTCAGGGCTGAAGACAGACCCACTGTCATAGACTGAAACAATGTTGAGACCGTATGAGAAGGGCCTGATGCCGAGCTTGGCTAGAAGAGCGGCTTCAGAGGAGCCGACCTTGTCTCCCTGCTTGATGAGTTCCACTGGCGTGATGATTTCGACTGTACCCTTGTTAATCTTGGTGGGGATGTTGAGGACCTAGAGTGAAGAATGAAGAAGATATGAGATTTTTGTAAAGCCGTTTGGATTGAGAGGTAGAAACACAAGATGAGGTCTTGTCATACCTGGAAGAAAGAGGTCTGAGATGGATCGAGACCTGTGTTGCCTGGTGGGACAACAACATCAATTGGAGCAACCAGACCCACACGAGCAGGAGCTCCAACCTGTTAAGCAAGATGAATCAGTCATTTGGATATAGGCAACGAAGTATTAAAGTAACCAATTATTGTTTGACAAACCAAGTAATGGGAGAATCATGCAATTCTATGATTCTAACAGCAGCAAGCACAATTTTGAAACTCTAATAAAAAAAATCATTTGGATTAAAAGTTAGCTGTACACTGATTGAAAAACAACGCTAGAAACCTTCATCAACTCGGAAGAGATAACATGTCATCCAAATACAAAAGTGACATCAGTAATCATGCACATATAGCTCAAAAAAGCCCATATCACTAGGATATAATTTGCAAAACAGTACTA
Source organism: Polygonum aviculare (assembly GCA_934048045.1). Taxonomy (NCBI): domain Eukaryota; kingdom Viridiplantae; phylum Streptophyta; class Magnoliopsida; order Caryophyllales; family Polygonaceae; genus Polygonum; species Polygonum aviculare. The sequence goes on from OW204024.1 coordinate 9,670,396, forward strand.
AGAACTGAACTGAATCACCTACATATTTCAATGCAACATAACAATGTATATATCAATTGCAAACAGAATAAAATTCATTTAGGTATGAACATTGCGTTTAGGAATGTCTTGAAATGATAACGTTGAAATTTGAGATAGATGAAATTATATGATATGATACCGTTGAATCAAGTCAAATAGCTTCAGTAATGATCCAAGGAAAAAGAGAGAACGAAATGCAAAAAGGAAAGTCATTATATGACAACAACAGATGATACACAACAATTCTAAACCACTTCTAGGCAACAGAAGCTGTAGAAACGCGGTCATAAACTTAAATTCTACTATTAAGTAATTCCCTTTTCAGAATAAAATAAATTACTGACCTTGTACTTGGCAACTTCCTCGCTAACTTCCTTCAAATCACCCTTAGTGAAGATCAGGCCAACATTACCCTGCAAGAAAGAAACTTTCATCAGAAAAGCATATCATCGTAGTAATAATGTTCTTCCCCCATCAGGACAACGGAAAACATACCACCAAGCACGGGATGAGGTTAAGGAAAGCATTGTTTCCGGTCTTCTCAGCGTGAATCCTGACGGACCTCTTCATCATAGTGTTCTTCCCCATCAGGACAACGGAATCCCCACGAAGACCCTTGCGAATGTTCTGCAGTTGGTTGGACCCGACGTTGTCCGCCGAGGCCACGAGGATCTGGCTGAAGTCGTCGAGGAGCTGGCACAGCTTGCCATCGTAAGCGATCTTCTTCTCAGCCTTGGTTGGTTTCGGTGCCATTGGAGCTTATGCTTCGATTCGGTGGAAAGAGGGCAAAATTGAGGAGGGCCAAGACGTAGCGACGAGCTTGTCAAGGCGGACAGCAATCAATGCCGTCTCTTTAACCCCAGAGAAGAGACCTAATGCTACGGACGGTTGGGAGAGAGGTGAACACGGAGGTTTTCGTTTGCAGCAATGGAATTAGGGTTTCGCAGGGGAAAATGTTATATAGGGAGCCCTCCTCGGTCGAGAATGTTGAAGAACTAGATCGGACGGCTCACATTGGTTACTCTTTTCATCTAACGCCTCCCTATTTTACTTAAGTGGTGATGATGGGCTTAATCCTATGATTGGGCCGTAGACACATCTTTGGGCCCAAAATCGTTGGAAGAGTGTGCATTGATAATCTGAAGCTTTATAAAAGCCGGACGGACTAAGCAAACGGTAGAATAGGGTTCGGTTCTTAGAAAGGTTTAGACATGAGGCCATCACGGACCAATTGAAAACTGGCTGATGCCCAACAGTTAAGGGTTCTTTAATGCGGAATACATATGGCTCTTTGACGAGCAAGGCTCAATAGAAAATGACAACTTTAGCTTATGACTTTATGAGATTTGAGGCTTATTGAGAAATGAGATTCCTCAATAGTAGGACACTCCATGGAAGTAGCACCTAAGAAAGATATGTATTTAAGATTTGTTAGGAACTTAATTAATTTAAGCAACAGTGAAAAAACCTATGTCGTCTAATCAGATCTATAACCACCTTAATAGCATACGTGTTGTGCATGTCCAGAGTGCAAAATAGAATCTTTCAAAGTCGGGAGCTAGATCGGTTTTCCAAGTTGTACTAATCATCCTCGTTTATTAATTAATTAATGTGCATTAGACACTAATCTTATTAGATCATAAAACAGAGCAATTTAATTAACGAGTTTTAAGTGATGGCTCATCGGAGCTTGGCCACAGATTAACAGGAAAAAGCAAGTGTCTCCTAAGCACTTAGCTAGAGTGTTATAGCCCATCTTAAGGAATGAGCATTAGACATATGACCTTATTATTACGAGCATGCACTAATTACACCTCGTACCATGAGTTATTACGAAATAACGAGAGTCTAAAATCTCGCATTCCTAGTCTTAGACTGATACACAACAAAGTCTCGAAAAGAGACTTGAAACAATCAAGATCACACATCAACGGTCCTAAGTCCATGTACTAGCGCATACGTACGTTATTTATTAGCAAACAAGGTTGTTCCCAACATTTAATAAGATAATGGAAAGAAGCTTCACGATTATCGAGTAAGGAAAAAGGAGAACCATCTACTTGCCTTAAAGTAGGTTTCCTTGGCATGCAAATCGAGAAACGACCCGGACGGCACTTCGATAGCGGCAGAGTAAACTGGAGCTGGGTGCGACAATTAATCAAGTAAAACGAATTAATCTATCTCATTTGCGTAATCCAAAGACCGAAATTCCCCTCGAACCTTTTAATGGAATTTATCGAGTATTAATCTCTCAATACCCTTTTTAATATTATTAATCATTTTAACAATAATATTGTTAATCTCAAAATTTGGTGATAATAACGACGTCGAAAAAATATATCAAAGGGATCGAAGACAATACTGAGACAAGGTAACGACGAGGACACAAGAACAAGGCGAGATGAGGCAAGGCAATAGACAAGGCAACGATTGGACATGGCCCGGAACACGGCCAAAGCAAGGGGCATTGGCGGCGGGCGCTGCCTTGGGGCGGCGGTCGCCCCCTTCTTGGCGACGGTCGCTGCCCTCAAGTGTGGCGACAACTCTGTTTCGCAACCTTCCTCCGATCGATTTCGGGCACTTCTTGAGGAGTTGGTGCCGACAGTAGCAAGAACAATACTTGATCTATGTATTGGAAGAGATTTCAGAGGGAGAGATAGAGAGATTGGATGAGTTTTGCCTTCACCCCAACCCCCTATTTATAGTTTTTCAAAACCCCTTTTGGATCCGAAAATGATGATTACTTGTGTGATAATCATGTCAAACATTAATGGTGAAGTGAGGTAAAGTGATGTGAAGTGACTCAAAGAAAAACTTTTGCAGATCGGAAAACCACAGCCACCCACAATCAAAACATCCCCTCGAGCCACTTGCACTTGCAGCAAAGCGGTGCCTGCCAGTTTAAAGGCGGTGACCGCTGCCCGGCGGTGACCGCTGCCCGGCGGCGATCGCTGCCCTTGTGTAGTTGGGCGTCATTTTGGTAGAATTGGCATAACATTCTGGATACTTATTGGAATTGGCTCAAGTTTGGAGGGGTGGAAGTAGACTTCCATATCTACACGCATGCTTTGTAATCACTCGGTTCAGAGCTCTATATAAGGTTTTATGAATTTTTTAAGTTGAGAGTTCTATTGTCGCTATCCAACGTTACTCGGGTAATTGGCTGAAGTTTGCCCTTTTACTTGTCATTCCAAAGACAAAGTTGAGTCGAAAATTTAAGGAGAACATCATAATCCATTGAGTAAAATTTATGGAGATTACAATAGTACCCATTTAAAAATAGTTTCGACCCCGAATCTAGCACATATAGAATATCCTATCTTGAAGAGGAAGCACATGTTGTAGTACCCCCTTAACGAACTCGGGTCCTTTAGTCAGATGACAAAAAGTTTGGGAAAGGACCTTGCATCTATTACACGGTTTCCCAAATTTCTTATGTTGTCTCTTGGTCTTATGTACGACTTTTGTTGATCTGCCAACAATCCTTTGTCGATTTAAAGTGATAACAATGTAGTCTTCTCGACATACTCAGGGTCGAGAAGCACCTTATCTACGTTATCATAGTAACCACTTGACTATGGTGATGCTACCCGTTTTTATCTTTATGGCATCGAGAATCGTTTTATATAAGCTTTTGGTGTGTGGACCTTATCAGCTTACTTCGTCATCCAAACCACTGCAATCCAATACCTAGGTTTGGGGCTAGAATTAAATTCTAGGATGATTGCTTACTCAAGCTTCGAGAGAAATTTAAGGGTTTTCCCACTTGAACTAGGTTTTGAGAAGACCAAACAATGAGAGTCGAAGATTTAATTATGAACTTAGTACATTAATATAATCTGGTTTAGTATTCTGAAAGACACATATATGATTTACCCAAAATCATCTAATAGGCTTCCAAAAATGTGATCTACTCACAAGGAAGGATAATCGACTTACAAGACCTAAGCAACCACTATAGTTATGGTACAAAAGGGATACACGAAGACTTAATCCTATATCACAAGCTCCCTAGCTTGAAAGGACATGGAAGAGACTAACTACTCTTCAGGGACGGTAGGCAAGTTGGACTGGTACATCTCGTACAGTTGTTGACTTGTAGATGCCATAGGTGCCTTTCCTTTATTCTTCGCAGTAGACTACACTAAAGTGGTCATGGTAGACCCAAATGGGATTCTATTACTCTGTGCAACCGATGCTGGCCTGGACTGATTTGCTCCTTCCTTGTTCAAACGGCAATAGGAACGAACATCTCCCTCTCCACAGTTGAAACAAGTTTTCTTGGGTTTAGTACAATCTTGGTTGATATAGCCTTGTTCACTACAGTTGTGGTAAACAACGAAGCCTTTCTTTTGTCCAGACTCGTTAGAAGAGTCATTCATGAATGAATCAAAATTCCTTTTCTTTGACTATCCAAATGCTTGCGGTGTTGCAGACCGCTTGGATCCTCCTTGACCCTATAAGGCCCGAGGCCCTAGAAGCGCTATCCTATGCCAACCCGAGGACTTCCCAAAAGGTCAGTCATCCTGGTACTCATCTCACTCGAGCATGCTTAACTTCATAGCTCTTTTGACCTCTCGAACCATGAAAAGGAAGAGATCTTGTTGGCATGGGAAGCACCTCAATCCTTTATAAATTCTCGGGGTGTTACAATAATAGATTTTTCAATATTTTGATCAATATTCTCCTTATCAGATGCAGTAGATATCTTGGCCTGAGTCTTTTATGGAAGGTAAACTGCTTTCTCTCTCCTTTCCTTTCTTTTGGCGGAAACTCGATCTTCAGTCCCCGATTTTTTCCCCAAATCTTTGATTTGCCTAACCTCTGGAGCAACATGTGGATATTTTTCAGCTGAGATTTGGAAAACTTCCAGGTTTACCGGAATAGTGCTGACTACCACCATCGGCTTTGGAGGTTGAACTCCGATCAAATTAGCCTGGTTTGAAGCTCTAGTTGCCAAACAATCTTGGACATCAGCAGATTGAAGGATCGCAAAACAAGAACCCAAAGCCCCAGCACCCACACTTTGCTTCTGATTGACAGACATGGTCAGAGCAACTTTAGATCTTTGACCAAGCGAGCCTGCTTCGGCTATTTTAGGATTAGTGGACGACCTAGAGCCTCTTGTTACAACCTCATCACCCTTTTCCTTCTCAGATTTGTTATCTTTCGCTTCCTTCGACTTGCGCCTAGGCTTTACAACCTGCATCCATGAACCAAACTCCCCGACAGGTTTAAGTGACGACGGGATCAAAGGTGGTGATCGAGTAAGTATCCTTTGCCATATCCTAATCCGTTTCTTCTAACCTTGGTGTTTCTGACTCACAATCATCTCCACCATGACCACCCTTACCACATTTAAAACAAACCATTTTCAAACCTTCATAAGAAATTGGCCAATCACGCCCTAAGTGCTCAAACTTAGATAGTAAGCTCTTTGAAAGGTCAAGTTTAGCCGCAAAACGAACAAATTGGCCACGATCTGCAGCAAGTGTCGTTTTGTCCACTCGAACCACTTCACCGATCATGCTCCCTAATCGCTTGATGAAAAGGGCATTAAAGTATTCCATGCTGACACCCGGAATTCTCACCCACGCGAGTAAGGACTTCTTAGTGTCATTATAAGGATCAAAGTTAGGTTTCCATTTTTGAATCATCAAGTAGTTATCATTGATCATCCACGACCCTTGAGACAAAACGTAGTTGTAGTCATCGTCGTTCATAAACTTTGCAACATAGTAAGCATTCCTATATCTACTAGAGTAAGTTTCCCTCTTGCACTCCATTTCTTCTCCAAAGCCTTCTTGATAACAGCATAGCCCGGACCCTTATCGAATAAGTGACAGGCTACTAGACCAACACCGCAAGTGTACGGGTCGTGTAGTATCAAGGTGTCGATCTCTAAGACTTGAGTAGAATTGGTAAACCGACAAACATGTAGGTAGGCATATATGGAGCAAATGTGGATTGAAAGGAAGGAATTCAACTAGCAACCAAATAAAAGGGAGAAAAAAAGTGACAACATGATGCAAATTCAATATGGGAATGACAATCCTAGAGTCAAGGTACTCACACTATGAACCTAGGCAACACTTTGCAAGCATGCATGAATCTTGATCAAATCATGGTTTGGAGGCAACTACCTAATTTCATCGTCTAATCCTATCGAATCAAACAATTGTGCCTAGAATACGGTAATCATCCACTTTCGTGCCTTGACACCCGGGACTAGGCCCTTTGGGCTCAATCAGGCTATGAATCGGGCCAAGCCCTCATCCACCGTCGTGACTTGAGTGAGCTTGTCCAACTCAAGCCTCTATCGGTAGGTGATCCTCTCAAGAGATCCTCAATCAATTCTCATATCAAAGGGTCCTCAATCAATCAATCCTATTCTTCAAGCGAGGGATGAGGTCTCTCAACACAAATCCCTAACCTCACTTCCTATTGACAACCTAACCTCTCGGTCCCAATCATCAATAAGGCTCAAGTCACAATCAATTTGGCATTAAACACATAGGATTGAAAGAAACCACAATTAAATCTCAATTCATGCAAGCAATCCAACTTCTACCTAGAATCCATGGTGTTTTCCCCAAACCCTAGGATTTGGGACTCTGGCAAGACATGGAAAATAAGAGAAATGAAGAAGATAGAAGGAAATTCATACCAAAGTTCATTCTATTGATTGAAAAGGGTAAGAGTCTCCAACAACTTCTCCAAACAAAGAGGTAAGAACAAAGGGTCTAAATTGGGAAAAATCCCCAAAAGGGGGAAAGGAAGATCCTCTCTAATGAGGAAGGAGAGGGTATTTGTACAAAAACCCCAAAAGGAAAGACCTAAAAGAGGAAAAGGAGGCGTCGTCGCGAGACCCAGGGCGCCATCGCGAGACCCGGCCCGTGACCCGCCCGATTCGCAAGTTGGAAACCGCACGAATCAGCACGAGAGAAGCAGGGCTGACCCGGGCTGTGACCCGGGCCGTGACCCCCAGGGTCAGGGCCCGGATGCCCCGGGTCATGCCTTCTCGCTTCGTCATCTTGCGCTCTTGGCTCGGCTTTTGGTTTGCTTCTTTTGGCGTCTCTTCGGACTTCTTCTTGACTTCATCTTCGAGCTCTTAGACTTCATGGATCTCTCCTTGATCCTCATCTTGATCTCCATCATCCAATTCTCCTCCATTTTATCCTGAAAAGTGCACAAACAAGGTGTAGAGTCCGAACCAAGACACTAAACCAAAAACAACTAAAATTTTAGCCTGAAATGGAGAAAAACAAACCAAAACATAATCAAACATGACCTAACATGCATCCTAGGCATGCACTAAATGCAAGCCATCAATAAGTTAATGATAAGAGACCGAAACCAAGGCCCTTTGAGTTCCCTTTTCTCCGCCGCTACAAACACCAATCTAGGGCATTTAGGGTTGATTTCCACGGGAACTTCATCCTCATCTGTATCATATTCAGCAGGGAACCCGTCCTGAGTCCCTCCAGTTTGTTGATTACCATTGGCCACCATGTCCTTGAAATTGATCCTATAAGTAGGACCCGTTAAAGCCGGTGCTTCAGAAAGGGAAAGGAAATTTGGGATAGTCACCAGATTTGTTGGATTCGATGTAGCAAACTGACTAGTAGGGACAGCAAGGGCAGACGTTGAATTGACAAGAGAAATATTAGACTGAGAACTTAGAGGTGGTGGAGGGTCAACTCTATTCCCCCGGAAGCCATGGGCTTCAAGAGCTTAGAAGATCTGACTGGCGACAATGAAAGCAAAATTACCGAAGACAAAAGAGAGCATTTTTTTTTAGTCGCTTGTGGATTTTTTCTAAAGCGATTTTTACTTTACCTTGTGTTTTCTTATTTTTTTCTGTGTATTAATTATTTAATTGGAAATTTCTTGAGAAATTAATTGATACGGAAATTAAGAAAGTACCATTCTAATGTATTTATTTATATTATGAATAATCTATCTTTAAAAAGATATTGTACATATTATTAAGGCAATTTGATATGTGAAATAAATTGAACAATATATCTAGATTTCAGTAATGTAATAAATCAATATTGGCATAACTAGATCGACGATACATTAGAAAATATCATTGCACATACGTAACTATAAAGTAGAAACAATACTAATGTTTGTTTCAGGTATCTAGTTAGATGTTGAGAATATTTCTTGAGAAAACATTATCTTTGTTTAAATTGATAGTTTAAGGTGTATATAAAACTAGGCGAGTACCAACGTGGAATTAGTTATTAGATAGTTTAAATATATTTATTTCAATAGTTGAAAATCAACGCAATCAAAAGTACTTTTTTCATAGTAAAACAAAAGGAAACAAAAGGAAAAAAAAGTCATAATAAAAGTTATTAACTTGTTAAGCAAATTTTATGTTGACTAATTGTACTTTTTATCATAAAAGTTGTATACGTGCTCTTTTTATTACAATATATCATTGTATAATATTAGCATAATAATATTATTCTATAATAATTTGACTTGACACGCATAAAAAATAAACTAACCACTCCAAAGGTTATCACCCTTCAAAGAGAAAGTAACCATATTCACTAAAATCCAAAAGTTAAGTAATAAAAGAGCCTTCAAAGTTGATACCATATGAAGTAACCCATAAAACATCAAAAAAGGCAATAGACAGTTCAAAGCCACCAAGTCAAGACGAAGTAACTAACAATAACACATACAAAATCATCCAAGAGTAACCAAAGTCTAAGGCTAATATAAAAAAATAACAGATGGCTTGCAATCTCTTCAACTTCTTTTAAGAGGTCTTCGGCCTCTATAAAATGATAGTCGCCTGATAGTGTCCGATCAATAATTGTTTGACAAGAACGAATGGTCTCTTCAAATTGTGTGGTAGTGATTGTCCATGGAGGACTCTTTTTACAGATCTTCACAACTATTTTGATTGCCCAATCAATAGCACCAACATTGACCCTAAGTTGTTGTGACATTGCTCCCCGAGCAGCCAAGGCCGAACAACCTGCACATAACAATAAAATCATATGAAGATATTAATAAGAAACGAAACGAAGGCAAGATAAAACAATTGAGATGCAAGTTTAAACAGTTTAGAAATATTACGAAGACAAGTTAGAACAATTGAGATGCAAGTTTAGACAATTAAGAAATATTACTCAATAGAAGTTCACGGCGTGGTTTTGCATTTTCTGGTCTACCCAGTACGAAAACTGCCTTTGTAAGAATATTCAGAGTTTTTAGAACGCAACTAACTTCAACTGCATTCATACTCTGGAAATCATATTAAAACAAATAATTATGTTAGTTCATAAACAAATATAACTATATTAACCAAAAAAAATATTATTAGTGAAAAATATTATTAATTCTTGTAGATCAAGCAACACCAAATGACTATTACCACACAAAACAGAATGACCTTTTGACCTAAAACTCTGCATAAAAGGTAAGAGTATTAGTCTAAAATTGAATTTATCTACCTCAGCAAGAGTATGACCTAAAACTCCGATTTAGCATAATGTAATATTATTATAAACTTTATCACAACTAGTATAATTCTCATGCCCTACACGGGATTAGGATAGAAAATGTCACCATTTTTTTTACCCATCAAAAAGGAGTTATGGTATGTTGGTAACCAATTTTAGTTCATCGTTACAATGTGATAAAAAAAATATTTGACGAAGAAATTTATGAGTAACATTATATTAACATATAATGGATACAACTGAAATAAATAAGCAGCATTATATGACTAAGAGTTTTTTAATTTATATGTAACTTAGAAAATAAAAGTACTTCCTATAGGTTTTTTGTTTAAGTTTTTAATTTTTGAATTTGAAGTTGAAGGGATTAATGACTTTGAAATTCTCAAATTCATAATGGATTTAATTGTATTGTGCATTTGTCTTTTATTGTAAAAATAAAAAGAAAAGTAAGGACATCTTATTTTTTTGTTGCAAAATATATAATATAAATGGAAATATAAGATATATTTGAATTATTTTAGAGGTGGTAAGAAAATTCAGATTTGGAATAAATTTTAGGATATTATGGAGTATTATGAAAACTATTTTAGGATACTAAAGATTGTGATGAGTGGTGACGAATTACATGTACTACAATTTTTTTAAAAATTATTTGGGATACAAAACATTGTGATGGGTAAAAAAATTCTTGCTAAAAAACAATATACTTGTAAGATATTCACGTTTTCTTTCCATATTGCTAAGATATTTATGGATATGTATCATAGTAGTAGGTAGTAATAACCATATGAAGAAAATGTTAAGATAGTTATTGTTAACTAACTTAATTTTTGCAGAAAACCATATTGTTAAGATATTCAACAAATACATTGTTAAGATACTATTAAAAATTATGTAGGTTTAATAACTATTAGCTATGATATTATCTAATTTTTAGAAATAAAAATAAAATATTTATGTGAAAAAATTGGTGTTTTAGCGGAATATTAATTAAATATTAATTAAGTAATCTATATTATATTTTGTTTAAGAAAAGTAGAATGCATATGATATAAAAAAAGTAACATAACCTTAACGGGATGTGGTGACTAACTACATATAATTGCATTGGGGATTTTTTGGTGCAAAATATACAATATAAATGAAATAAAAAGATATATTTGAATTACTTTTAGAGGTGGTAAGAAAATTCAGATTTTGGATTGTGGTGGCTAACTACATATGATGTGGTCATGAATATTATGATGTATAAATAACATTTTAAAATTTTAGTGATAAAATACCCTTGAAATATAAATATAAATTATCAGGATTAGTATGGTGATGACACCTGACAAAATATTAGGTGGCACATCCTCGGGGTGACATGCGAAAAATTGAGGTAGCGCAACGTGGTGTATCTAATCCTTACGGCTTTTATATATATATATACATAGATTAATAGCCACATCTACAAAAGTATGAGCAAGACCAATGCCATGCTTCTGGAATTTTTTTAAATGAAATCAGAAATTGAATTTTTCAAAGACACGACTAAGGTTGCTAGAAAATGATTTTTCTCCTCAATCTCATTGAGATTGAGTAAGCCTGCATTGACTTGATCTACGATCTTATTCCCATTAACATCTCATGTTTGTTATGAAAAGACAAAAGATCTCAGTATCGAACATGAAAATTTAAACCATACAATATATTTCAGAGGTTGAGTTACCTACCTTCTGAAATATATTATCGCTCCATTGGCTCCAAAAAATGCACTCACATTAGTAATTACGTACATGACATAATCAAATGGTGATGGCGAAATCTGTGAGCCAGCTATAAAACCGGCACTATAGTTTGAAATATCCGTTATTAGCACACAACATAATCCATCACATATCTGCAAAGGAAATTGCACAATTAATTGTTTGAAACATGTATACAACATAATAGAGTTGACTAACCCCTCTCACAATCTCACCTCTCTGATTCACTTGTAATCAGAAAAAATAGGATATTTCACTGACCGCATAAAATGATTCTAGACTTGAAACATGAAATCATAGTTCTCAACTTACTAAATTAACTTACTAAAGAAGCATATGTGCTTATAAAATGAATTGTGATGATAATGATAATAATAATACATCATTTGTTATCATATTCTGGTACGTCGTTATCTCGATTGACTGTTAAACTAATCAATATAGAACTTACCGTTGCTTGTCCTGCAAGGACAACAAAATAAAGATGATTGGGTAGCACGACAAGATAGATGGATTAAAATCTCCACAACAAATGCAAATTGGCAAAGTTATATGTGAATATACACTACATGATTTCAAAATTTCACAACCCAAAGAGCAAGCAAATGGACAAGTTTTAAACCTTTAGTTTATTTATGGCTAGTACGTCTATGGTCGAGGTCAACCCAGGGGCGGAACTACACTGTGCCCAGTGGGGGCCGTAGCCCCCACTGGGATTTTAAAAATCTGAAAATTGCAATTTCATGTAAGAGCGATACAGAGGGAGAGAGGCTCGTGTAGTTCCGCCCATGCGGACTGCCCTGGTGCTCGCTTGCTACTGGTATTTCCTGTTGTTCTCAACCAATCTCAATCGGACTTTTTTTTTGTAAGGAAATCTCAATTGGCCTTTATTATTGAATGTATGTATGGGGATTTCTTATTGGACTTCTTATTTCCTGATGTTCTCAGGTTGTTGTTCATTAAATCAGTTTGGGATTTCTCAATTTGGGGATTTCTTATTGTTCTAAAGGTCTCAATTGGAGTGTATTATTGAATGTATCAAGCATGAAATTGATTTAGGGATTTCGGATTTTCAAAACGATTTGGGAATTTCAGATTTTCAAATCGATTTGGGGATTTCTTATTGTTATGATGCTCTCAATTTGAGTTTATGATTGATTATATGAAACTATGAATCGACTTGGGGATTTCTAATTTCCAAATCGATTGAGTTTTACTGTAAAAAAAAATTCGGAAACCTAATATACCGTGTTTGATTTTGTTGACTTTTATGACTAATTTTACACTAAGGTTAAGCAATTTTGAACTTATTTTAAGTACTAATGATTGTAGATTTTACAATAGAAAATTAGGTTCGTAAAAAAAATTATATTTAACCCCCTCTGCCACAAAATCCTGGTTTCGCCACTAGGTCAACCTAGTTAATTTTCTTAGGAAAAATGTTAAAAGCTTAAGTTCCGAAGAAGGTAATAAAGTACAAAACTCGATATTCTTTGGGGAAAATTACATTTAACCGCCCTTTATTTTACACTTGTTGCAATTAAGCACCCTTTATATTTTTTCCTACATTTAACCACCCGTTATTTGTAAATATGTGCATTTAACCACCCAATTTGATGAAAAACGTTACTTTCTTCATTAAGTAAAGTAAATTACATTTTTGTCTTATTTTAAAATTTTATTTACAATAAATAAAAGAATTTAGGAACAAATTGAGCTTGGAATATCATCGTCATTGGATTTGAGCTTACATATAACCTTTTGACTCTAGAGTCGTCGTCTATCAACTTAGACACGATCGACTCCAAGGGATGCTCAAAGTCGTTAGAATCAAATTCAAAACCCATCGTCTTTGCATCGGCGAAGTCGTGATTCTTCTTCGTCATTGGATAGAGGAAAAGAATTATTATGGAGGAAATTAGGCAAGGGTTGCAAAAATTGGCATATTAGAACTTGAAAGTGCCAATTATGGGTTTTTTTTATCGTAAATAAAATTTAAAAGAAAGGAAAAAACCGTAATTTACTTTACTTAACGAATAAAATAACGTTTTTCATCAAAATGGTGGTTAAATGCACATACTTACAAATAAGGGGTGGTTAAGTGTAGAAAAACATATAAAGGGTGGTTAATTACAACAAGTGTAAAATAAAGGGTGGTTAAATACAATTTCCCTTATTCTTTATGATAGTACCAGTATTATTATTTATTTCGGAAATTTCACGTGGTACCCTCCAACTTAAGACAATTTCACATGGTATCCAACTAGTTTAACATTTTCACGTGATGCCCCTCACATTTAAACAAATTTTGCCTCATGCCCTCTTGAAAGTAAAAATTTGTTTTTCATTTGTTTTTGTTTTTGGATAAAAACATAAATTTTGGTTTTAAAATAATGATAAGTCTTCACTCTTTCTTATCAATTTTTTTCTAATGATAATTTTGTTAATTGAAAGTTTTTTTTGTTTATATTTTTGGATGAAAACATAAATTTTGGTTTTAAAGTAATGATTACATTTCACTCTTTCTTATCAACTCTTCTCAAAATTTTGGTTTTAAAATAATGATAACTTTCACTCTTTGTTATTATAAAGTAATGACAATTTAATACTTTTTGCTTTTGTTTTTGGATAAAAACATAAATTTTGGTTTTAAAAATAATGATAAAAACATAATGATAAATTTTTGTTTCACTCTTTCTTATCAACTATTCTCTTCAAAATTTTGGTTTTTAAAAAAATGATAAAAACATAATGATAACTTTTCACTCTTTTTTTGTTACAAAAAACGATAATTTTTTTTTGTTTTTATTTTTGGATAAAAACATAAATTTTGGTTTTGAAATAATGATAACTTTTAACTCTTTCTTATTCAAAATAAAGATAGTTTTAGTTTTTTTTTGTATAAAAAACATAATTTATTTATATGTTTTTATCCAAAACAAAAACAAAAAAAAACATAATTTAATTTCAATTGACAAGGTGGGCATGGGGCAAAATGTTTTTAAATGTGAGGGGCACCACACAAAAATTTAAAACCAGTTGGGTACCATGTGAAATTGCCTTAAACTGGAGGGTACCACGTGAAATTTCCGTATTTATTTATATCGTTTGCTTGCTAAATGCTACAGATAGGTCAAAGTGAAATAAGCAACTTTCTCTATACCGTTCTTTCTGACTTTGTGTATGTGGATGTGGATGAGGAAATGTGATTCTGTTTGTTTTGGCTTAATATATAAACGGCTCCCTGACCTTTTGCAAAATGGTCACTTTGCTACCTGATCTTTGGATTTTACCTATTGAGTCCCTCAACTTCATATTTTGTGACCTATTGAACGCCTCTTCACTGACACGTGTAAAAATTTTTGCCACATATACGCCACGTATGCACAACTTTTTTTTTTAGTAAAAGCAAAACTTTAAAGGAATAAAAACAATAAAAAGTTGATAATTCAACCAAAAAATACAAAAGCAAAAAAAATAAATTAAAAAAGCCTCATATCTCCTAGACGTACTCCCACCACTGCCGCCTGCCGGAATCTAGGTTTCGTCGCCGCCGCCGGGATCTGGGTTGCGCCACCGGCTGCTCGTCTCCTCCAACCTACGCCAGGGTCGCCTCATATCTCGCTCCCAAGCCCAGATCCGGCCCCGTCGGTGCTTCCTCAGCCCGTCTAAGCCCCAAATCTGACCACCCAAGGTCGAGTCCGACCTCGTTCGAGCCGTCTCCGCCCGCCGCCAGCCCCAGGTCTGACCTCGTTCGAGTCGTCCAAGCCCAGATCTGCCGGCGACGAACCCGGATATGACAGTCCCGGCGAGAAAGACCAGGGGAAACGGTGGTTTCCGGCGAGTTTAGGAGGAAGAGGTGACGCCGGAATAGGGAGAGTGGGGTGGCTCGACACTGGCGTCTTGGATTTGAGTGGACCACCACCAAGGGGAGGGAGAATTGGCTGGAGGCAGCCTAAGGTTGGCAGTGTGGGTACGAAGAGGGAAGAAGATGAAGGAGAGATTTGGTTTGTTTTTTTTTATCTTTTTTTTTTGGTTGTGTTTTTTGTTAAAATTTTTTTGTTTATTAAAAAAAGATGTTTTGTACACGTGGCAGACATGGTGGCACCATCGTGGCAATTTTTTTTGCCACGTCAGCAAATAAGTATTCAATGGGTCACAAAATGTGGAGTTTAGGAACTCAATAGGTAAAATCCAAAGATCTGGGTCACAAAATGTGGAGTTTAGGGACTCAATAGGTAAAATCCAAAGATCTGACCATTTTGCAAAAGGTCAGGGGACGGTTATGTATTCTGCCGTTTGTTTTAGAAATGACTTTTGTGATTCCAAATAATGTACACACGTCTTGTACTGACACCAGCATCAAGCAAAGAATTGCATGATTATAGTGTACTCGTTAATACGAATGGCCTATTCCATATTATTACAATTTCATCTGGGGTAAGAACGTGACCTACACGGGCTAATCTATATCATAATGTACAAGATAATCTACAGAAGAAACGGCCATTTCGGTTCATAGAGGCATCACCAGCCACTAGGCCATTCCGAAAGGAAATGGAGATTCGAACTCATGATCACGTGCCATCCCTATCAGCTAAGTTGAGAAGACTTGACGACGAAGAAACTACAACCAACATCAAAAGCCTAGCATCTTTCCAGGGTATCAGTAAAATGCTTGCAACATGGTGTTATATACTACTTACGGTATGTTATAATTAAGGGGTGCACCTCATTTAATCTAGAAAGCCAACATTTTCTGGCTAAAAAAGAATCCTGAGATTATATGCTACTACAAAAGTCATTGTCTGCAAAATTCTTTATTTAACAAAAACTTGGCCCAGGATGAAATCATAAACTACCAAAGTAGGAAAAAGCAAACCAACTGATTTTCGAAACCTGACACAAGCAAACGGCTAGAACTGGAGATGTTCGATGAACCCATCGCAGAGAAGGATCCATTTGAGCCTTTTAGCCAGAAGCACTTTTGCGTGCAGCGTAGACTCGATAAGCAGCCAATCCAACAACTGCGACAGCAGCTCCAACTGCAATGAGAAAGAACGAAAAACAGGGTTTACTCAACATGGAACACAAATTAGAAGGCCAATCAAATAAAGACATGAATTGGAGACTTGTATTCATTTTTGGGATGAAATGTACACCTGAAACAGCCATGAGGGAGCGGTTGATCAGGCGGTGGTATTGTTTCCTACTTCTGCCGGCTTCAGTTTCTGGGATGCTTAAATGAGGATTTTCAGCGGCACGAACAATCCTACGGAACACATTATTGAATTCTCCCAGCTTGGCACTTACGGGTATTGGGGCATCAATACCCATATCCTGGCTAACCTGCACATGAGAGTAATAGAATGAACCAAGAATGTGGCCCTTATATTAGAACCCAATTCCTGAACTACTAAGAAAATATGATCAAAAACAATTATTAAAAAAAAAACAGAAATCTCTGGTAAGGCAAACTCAGAATGTAACAAGGTCAGCTGAGTAAATAGGTTGGTATCACTCTGCTCAGCATAACCCCAGTTCCCAACCCTGGCATCTAATATTTTAATGGCAAGTATCGGCTTGACGTGTTTATTTACCATGAGATGTAATTTGATAGTATAAGAAAGAGAATAAAAGAACCTTCACCTAAAGTAAAGCACGGCGGATGAAAAGCCCTCGAAACAGAACTATTTTCCAGCACAATGCACTGTTATTTTTAGGGTCATACAAAGTTAAAATATTGTTTTAACTCCATTTTTTTACCATCTACTGAAGTTCAAAAGCAACAATCCGGGCATGGAAATTATTCAAACTAATGTGCCATCGGCAGCATCTTACTTACCCAGCTAATATTTCAACTACGATAAGTTTATAATCTACATCCTAGATCTAGTTTAACATCTTTCAGTTTAAGTCAGACATGCTATGGAAGATGATTTGACCAAAGTTGATTGCATGATAAAGTTAGAAACACATGGAGGTGATGTGAAATAATCTAGTAATCATTTTTTGTAATGGTAATGCCAATAATTGAAATGCAATGCGAGCAGAGACATGGTTTTGTGTTCAAATAAAGAAAAATATTACCTGTTAAGAAACAAAAAAAAAAAAAAGGGAAGCACAAAATACCCGAGTGGAGTCAGGAATTGTCGAAGGATAAGTTTCCAGATCATCTTTTGCTGCCAAAATGAGGCAAGGCATCTCATACCCAGTATCTTCTCCATGACTGGCAACATCTACAAGTAGCTCTGACGTCGTTCTCCATGACATCTCATCAGAACTGAAGTAAAATGGCATGATAAATACATTAATAATTAAACTACAAATAGAGTATTCATCACATTCCCTACTCAAACTGAAGGGCTAATATTCAGTTTCAGTACAAGGTAATGCAATGAAAATAAATGTCGCAACTTGACAGATCATGCAAAGAGCGTTTCCTTCAATACATTCATCATTTAGAACAACCTTAGAGACTGCATCTATGAGATTTCACTCCAGGTTACTTGTTAAGTCATCTCATACAGATTTCAAATACATCTACCGTTTCCACTGCTTTAAAGATGTTCATCCATTAAAACAGAGTTATGCTATAAAACCAGCAGTGATTGCAAAACAAATTTACGCACTAAATTAACCTGCCAGGCTGCAAATGGAATGCTAGAAAAAAAATCACCTGTCATAGACAAAAATTGCTACATCGCAGGATGCCAAGGATTCTTTATTAGATAGTAGCTTTGGAATGCTATCTTCAGGGATTTCCCGCAAAACAAGAATTTTCTCTGCACCCTACAAAAGAAAGAATAGCAGATGATGCACATCATATTTAGCAATGCAAAATACCATTGTGAAGAAGAGAAAATCAGTAAAAGATTAACGAGAAAAAATAAAAGGCCAAAATTACTTCTGTTAATGATATATGAAGTTTTAGAAGATGGATTATTGTATTGTTATAAGTTACTAAAATGAAGAAATGAGTGGTGTTATGTTCCAAAAATTAAGTGCCTAATCTGTGCAGAGAATGAGCTTGTGTTATTTCTTTCCTTCACTGAAGTAGACGAAAAAAAAACAGGAAACAAATTACTAGGCATGAAATAGTACTTACTGCTGGCTCATCCACATAACCTACAGAGTATTGCTCCTCAGTTGTCGTTTTGTAAACTTCTGAGAAAGGCCTGCAATTTGAAAAGAAGGTTGACGACTTAAATCAAGGCGCTTATATTGACTAATAGAAGCATAATACTGTACTAAACAAATAAGAATTCAAAGTGCAATATTTTGAGTAACCGTCTAGAAAATGTCTAAAAGATGACATTTTGTTCTTACTGCTAAGTATTTTGACAGGCCTAGCTACATCCAAGAGTTTGCCACTAGTTGGTGCTTAAGGTAGCAGGGAGAAGAAGAAGAAGAAAAAAGATCCAACACATCCAGTGACAATATACCTTCCCAGAAAAGAATTCAACAATGATGTCTTGCCAGCTTCTTTTGGTCCAAAGACAAAGCATTGAAAAACATTCCTGTCCGTCTGCTTTTTCTTACGATCTATACGCCTCTTGCGAGTTACACGAATTGCAGAAGAAGCGTCACCATCATACATTACATATCTAAGATATTCAACAGTCTTTGCAGGATCTAGAAGTGTCATTAGAGCCCACTGCAACCAGAAATATCAAGTTAGTATTTGGAAGTAATAGTATTAACTGGAAAGCTCAACAAAATGGGGGAATCAAGCAAGAGACAAACACATACCTTTGACAAGAAACCCTCGAGAGAGATGCCCCCTAATGCAGTCGTTGCAGCTGCATCCTTGTAAGGGTCCTCAGTCCAAGGACTGTGTAATTAACAAAACAAATTAGGAAGATATCCTATTATAGAATAAGGATAGCTTTTTAAGGAAACAAATAAAACACCTTTCAGGTGCAGTAGAAAATAGGTCATCATGAAGGTCCCAAGGCCTCAAAGCCCCATCCTGTTGAGTGAAAAAAAAAAACAGTTACAAAATGGGAAATAGCATTTAATTATATAAGAGAAGTCCAGAAGTATATACAAAAAGAAATGACAGTTGTTTGCTCGGTAAACATATGCTGTGGATATACAGCTACATAAGAGAATCCTTGACCAAGAAGGCAACTCCGTAAAGACAAAAAACCTCGCATCGCAAAACTCAGAAAGAAGGTATTGTTTGCTTACATTATCAACGTCATAAGAATAGAACACCCCCTTCAAGAAGTCCATGGCATTCTTAGTGAGCTCCACACTCTGCATAGCAATAAACAATATACTCAAAACAAATTCCATGAATTCAAGCAATATGGGACTAAGTTAATGTGCTATAATATGAACATGATGTGAGCAGCTAATGAGTAAAAAATTGTAAGATATACGAACTAGCGTTACATGCAGAGTTTACTACATCATTCCTAACTAGCAGGAAAACAAACTGAAAGAAATATGAGAGAAGGACCATCCCTTGGATCATACAAGAATGTGATAACATGCGAAGCACAAGCTCAAACAGCTCACAAGATCTTGCATCAATCCCCACCCACAAAGCCATCAAATATGAATATAAAATTTCCAAGAACGAGTGCAAAATTTCCGACATGAATGACAACAAATCAAAGTAACATATACAGAAACTATATTTCAATATAATTCATAATAAAACAAAAACCAGTATACCTGATCAGGTGTTCGCTTGAAGGTCGGTGGAAGAAGATCATCAATTAGTCTAATATCATTATTATATCCAAACTTCCTCAATACTGTCCACGTTGTTTCAAGACGCCCTTTTTCTATGAAAAGAGCATGTAGAAAGAGAAATCCAGTCAAGGTAAGACCACGTTCATTCACTCCTTCAGGCAGCTTCTCTTGAACAACCCTTTTAACGCCTATAATTTCTGCAGGCTGCAAGGGAGCATTGAAACATTTAACCTGTTTACAAAAACCACACGAACCAATAAGCAAGTAAGCTTCATAAATTCATCAACTTCTGCTTAGCCATGACATAGGATATAGCTTTAAATACTTATTGTCAAAAACAAATATATTATCTACACAACATTACCTGGAAGTCATTCAGCTCTGCATCACAAAGCGCACCATCTCGGTCATTGTCGCAGAGAATAAATATTCGCTTCAAAGCCTTTACACACCGCGGGCGTAACGTTTGTGTTTCCTGGTCAAACAGAGGGGCTGTAGGATGAAGGACTGCTTTTTGGGCATAGTAGAACACCTCAAGGACCTGCAAAACAAAGAATTTTGAGACAATAAGCTGTGGGGAAATGATTTATCAAAATTAAGATCACGGTTCATTCAGGATCCCCAGAAGCAATCGAGATAATGAAGCAGCTCCACAAGATAATTTTATTAGATCAATCACTATTGACAAGATTCTAAGAGATATTTCAGCAGAAATTTTGAAAATTCAACATGATAAGTGTCAGTCTAAAAAGTATGCAAGTTTATTGCCACCGAAATACTATAAAAGATCAAACTTGAGCAACAACTTAATTGAAGACTTCTTTCATGCTTGCGAGATCTGAGTAGCTTGTGTTTCACCTGTATATTTTTGAATGCTGAACACTCTATACACGTTTCAATCTCTCGAAACTGTTGCATGATTGGTGACATGACCTGTTCCAGGCTCACTTGTTGAAGATCATCTCTCAGATCCAACTTGCACCCCACAACTATGACCGGGACCCTGACCTGCCTAGAAACAAGTGTAACATAATAAGAATGCATTCACATGAGGTAGCATTAAAATATAAAAAAAAGTACGAAAGCATTGGAAACGTAACCTCCAAACGTCGAAGCTCAGGAAGCCAAAAAGTACTCAAACGGTCAAGAGTCTCAGGTTGATCGCAAGCATAAGTAAGCACGACAACATCAGCACGCCTCAGCTCCTCTGCAAGCTTATTTCTGTTCTCGATACTAAACAAAAATACAAGGCTAAAAGTGTCATTTTTACGGCAGGTTAAAAAATAATACTCTGTACAAAGTTAAACTTCTGGTATGGAAACTATAGCAAATGCAAATAGGTATTACACACGCCAAACCGTTTTCAATTAAACAGAAAAACAAATCACTAGATACTTCCAAACATTGCAATGCAATTAAAACGAACAGTAAACCGTATGCCGACAAAAAAAAATCCAGACCTTGAAGACGTGTCGATGATAGTAATGGGCACGCGATCAGGATACAAGTCATCTGGCAACCGAGAAGGCGGTAGCACAGGCGAAACACTAACAGGAAAATTCTCTGACACTGCAGTGACTATCAAGCTAGACTTTCCAGTTCCCCGGTCACCGGCAACCACAATTCTAACAGCATTCTTGCCGCCAACCTGGCCCCCTGCCATCCAAATCTACACAAACCATTGATAAACAAAAAAAAAAAAGTTAATAGAATCAGTGCACAAAAGGAAAACAATCCAGATAATAGGCAAGTACAAATTACAGCTGATAGGGTAACAAGGACCCCGAATCTCATACTCAACTTGGAAGATTCGCAATTACTGCTATAAGCTTAATCTAGGGATGGTAAGACTTCAGAAACATTGTTCATATTCAGAAATTTGAATCTATGCTTAACCTGTATTATCCATGAAAGGTAACAAAGAAAACACCTGAACCTAGCTTCCAGTGAAATTCAATCCACGATACTGCATTAAAACCCTAATCGCTCGTTCCTTCAGGAAGGCGATGAACTGGATCAATTGACATATTGTTCCGGAGAGGGAAGAAGATTTGATTTTACCTGTATCTGACAGGAATCGACGGTGGAAAGATGGAGAACGAGAGAGGCGATGTGATGCGAGCGAGAGAGAAACCAGAGATCCAGATTCCAGAAGAGCAAGGAAAATATGAATCTGTCACACTGGTCTGGAAGGGTTTGAGAGCCTTCTTGACTTGCAACCCCGAATCCGAAGAGAAACCGGAATACGATACGATGCGTTTTGGGCCTACGCTTGTTCTGATTCTTTATTTGATTAAAAAAAAATGTTTATACTTTACATGCACTATGTTACCATACTGAAAGACATTGCCAAATCTATACAATACCAATGGCACTAGGCTGGCAGCCTGGCACCCACTTTGATATTTATCTGTAGCTATTAAGGGTGTAATTAGGTTTATAAGACTCTTAAATGTTAATACAGTGCAATGCACTGTGCACAACTACACATGAATCTTAATAGCTTTGGACAACTCATTTGATTGAAACATTGGACCAAAAAATAATTGATTGATACTGTTACACTGTATAAACTAATTAATTATTCAAAGAAACATATACATGGTTAGTATTTTTTTTTTGGTAAAAAAAAATGGTTAGTATTGTTTAATTGTTTGAAAAAAAATATGGTCAGTATTGTTTTTTTTTTGTCGAAAAAAAAATGTATGGTTAGTATTAGTAAGCTAACGTTATATACGATAGACTTTGGATTAAATGGAAACGGCAATCGGATGAAAAGTGTGAATGTTTTTTATCATACTGTCCTTTCGTTATAAAAAAAAGTTATGATTTTTACCGTTTATAAACCGTTTTTACATATGTATAAATATAGAAATAAGAATCCTTTTCTCACTTAACACATCTACTCTTTGGTGTGAATGACATGTGTCATTAAACAACGAATACATATCATCGAGTTCATGACAAGTTTTATACCATGATCCATGTGTTGTCCCTTGAATGAGCTCATGATGAGTGTCGTGCAAAAGACGGCGTTTAAAACAACGCCGCGTCAGGTCACTTAGCGAGAAAATGTAATGTCATAAAAGTTCAACTATAGTAAGAGGGCCATCGAGTTAGGAGTGCAATGGCATATGTATAAGTTGGTCGCTAATTGTTGGACTTGTTGTGCGGATACATGCATGATCAAGCGATTTGAGTGGTGAGTTGTTGAATAATACGAGAAAAGCAACTATTACTTCTATTAATTTAACCTCATATGTGGCTCATTCCTTCCAAATTTCTGTTTAACTCTTGGATGATTACCATTCGACGTTGATATCTAGTAGGTTTTCAACACACTGATATGAATTCCAATATATAGCTTATCACTTTGGGGTCACCTTCTCAAAGACAAAATAACACTCAAACTTCCTAGTGTTTTTCTAGGGTTTGTAAGCGAACACAACCTTGCACAACGGCCACTATTAAACAACATGGAGCAATGGATTTCAACAATGGCGGTCGATGGTATCTGGAGGTCCCATTTTAAAATTATAAAAAGGCCCTAATAAAAGATAAAATATTCAATTTAAAATGCATATTTTCTAAAAGCAATTGAACTCTTAAAAAATTATATATGGACTATAAAACAAATTACTAGATTAGACTGTTTAAATAGTAAAAAAATTACATATGATTTTTTTTTAAAAAAAGACCCTATTATTTTGGAGGGCCCTGTGTACATGCACAAGTTGCACCCCCTATGGCCGCCGCTGCCAGATGTCAAGAAGAGAACTCATAATAATAAACAAGCACTATGCTGCTTGAGAAATGTTTGATATATAGAAATTTTTAATTTTTATTTGAAGATTAAGAAGTCGGTGAAGTGATAAATCAAATCGTAAATTAAAATTATTTATCATTTTTTCTCATGATTGATTCATGAATTAACTTTATAATATAAAGTATTTCTCTTATATTATCATATAAGAGTATAAGGCCTTGTTCGACGCAGCCGGCTTATTAGAAATAATATGTTATAAGAGCTTTTTTCAAAAAAGTTGTGTTCGTCAGTGGAAGCTTTTTTTCCTCACAACTTCTACACTCTTCTTTCAATTTGAGTAATCTCTTATTTAAAAAAAGCTAAAAATAATCTATTATTTACAATAATGTTGTTGTACCGAACAAGGCCTAAGACCATATTGACACGTATTTAATAAAACTCTTTTATTAAAAAAAAGATTTTTTAAAAACAAAAGAATTTCCAGGCCATCGAACCGCGACCGAAAAACTGGCCTAACCGGGTCAGCGGTTCGGAGCAGGCCATTTGGGTCTGTATAAAGGATTCGGTTCACTTTGAAGAAATCTCCTTTAACCCGAACATCCGGTTCATTACCGGTTCGGGTGCCCGTTTTTTGGGAGCGGTCACCGTAATTAAACGCCATAGTCTGAACTCCGGAGCGAAAGTTTCCGATTACCAGTGCAGACTCTTCCAACGACAAGGAAGAAGGTAGACTCTCTGAAGAAGACGAAGAAGAAGACGAAGAAGAAGAAGAAGAAGCAAAGATGATGTCGAGCAACTATACCAGTATTGACAACGAAAACGTCCCCGGATCCGTCCCTGTAATTCCTCTCTTTCTGATCTCTCGAGTCCCGAATCCGTGCGAATCTCTTTCCTCTATCAATCAAATTACGTGCTGATTTGTTTTGGTCCGCAGGCGGTCTCAGATCCAGGTCATGTTGCCGTCAAATTTCAAGGTGCTTTGATTTTGAATGTGGAGGATTAGTTTGTGTAGATGTGAATTTTCGGTTGGAGGATGTGATTGGTTTGTGTTCGTGGATTTTTGGCAGAATCGAGTCTCCAGACATTTCCGCCGTCTCAGACACAGGGGAAGATCTCTAGCGGCTCTCGACCACCCCGCGACGCTGATGGTATGTTCGATTGATGATCAATCATTTTTTAGCTTGTAATGGATTTCACTAGAATGGAGTCATGGTTCTAGGGTTTGGTGTGGTAATTTGTGATTTTACACCGTTTGAGCTTCAGATAGTTTTTGGGATAAAGAAATTAAGGCTTATAACAGAACTGATGTTGAATTTTAGCAAATACTCCAAAGTGTACAAGATTGAAGACCATTTTTCTGTGCTCCCATCACGAGGTCATAACTTACCAATTTGGAGGGTGTGTCTTTTTCTGGCTTAGCTTTTCTACAATAAGTTTCCTTAAGTGATACAGAGCAATGCATGGGGATTATATTTCAGTAAAAATAGAGATGGTAGGATTCCAGATGTCCTTTGAAATTAAAGCATATAGATTTGTGCTAGAGCTGATGGTATCCTAGATTCCTAATCATGTTTGTCAATGCTCTAAAGAAGTTCTTCCCTGCTTGCAGATACTTTCTCGAAGCCTATTACTGGTTCTGAGGAGTCCCAGTCAGGCGGTTGGTTTAAAACATTTACTATAGCTGCCTACAAGCCATACTTTGATGTTGATACTTCAGATGTTTTAGGGAGGATCAAAGAGTCTCTTTTCCCATTTAAAGGGAGTTTTACAGAAATGATATCAGACAACCCAGATTTGTAAGTTATAGTTGCTTGGTTTGGCTGTTCCGAGCTATAATCTTGTATAGTAGTTCACATCATGCATGGACTTGTATCTCGTATTTTTCTATTAGCTGTCTGTTTTTTTCAACCTTAATATTCTAGAATGGTGCTGAGTAGTAGTTGTTGCTGTACCATTCTTTAACGATGAGCAGGTATGGACCGTTTTGGATATGCACAACATTGATATTTGTGGCTGCATCTATTGGTACAATTGCCACATACGTGGCTCACAAGCTACACGACAAGGAGTGGAATTATGACATAAATGTAGTGACTTGGTCTGCTGGATTGTTCTATGGTTATGTAACTGTAGTTCCTCTTTGCCTCTATGTGATCCTCAAGTACTTCTCTGCTCCATCTGGTCTCGTCCAACTTTTCTGTCTCTACGGCTATTCCTTGTTTGTATTCATTCCTGCATTGGTAAGCCTCTTTTGTTTTTTGGATTTGCTCATTCCCAATTAAGCCATAATTCAATCACAAAATTTTGTTTCTGTATTGAAGAGTATCAGCATTTTATGTGGTGCTGTGGTTTTCCTCCAGCATTTTTGCATATCTATATTGTAGCGTATGTCTTATTGAATGGTCTTCTTAATCCTTCCGATGAACAAAATATTGGCTTCTTGCAGAGTAATTCAAGCTTTTATTTTTGAAAGCAAGAAATTGGCATTCTCAAAAATCAGGGTAGTTATCTGTGTTTTGCCTGACATCAGTGTAAGAGTAGGACTCTAGATGAGAAAAACTATACAGTTGTTACTTTTGATAGTTAATGGTATATTTGAAGCTGAAGAACACTTGTGATTTGCTAGTGAGCTATTGATCGCCCATTCAATTTTTACAATTTGTATTTTCTGTTTTTCAGTGTTTCTCCATCGTACCCTTGGAAGTGTTCAGATGGGTGATCGCTGGTGTGGCCGGATTCATGTCAGCATCTTTTGTAGCTCTTAATCTCCGAGCCCACATAGTCTCATCAGGAGAGCGATGGTTCCTAATCGTGGCTGCCATATTCCTCTTGCAGGTAGCTTTGGCAGTTGCCCTGAAAATGTATCTGTTTACCGTCACAGTTTAAAAAGGAGAATTTCCAGTCAAGATTATATAGACGATACACATAGCTGAGAGTTGAATTAGGTTTTTCCATCATGTAACTTTCTTGAATCCTTGGCAGAGCACTCGCTATCATAAGCCTGTTGGTGCATTAATTCATTTTTTTGCCAAATATGTGTGTTTCTAATTAAGGTTCTGATTCTTTACGGCCTTTTGCTTTCCAGTCATGCTTGAATATCTCAGGAGCCCTCTTATATAATCAAGGAACCAATCTTCTTGTTCAATTTTTAGTGAAATTCTGGTGTTCCATCATGTTTGTGCTCACAGATCTCCACAATTTGATTGAATTATACACTGCAATTTAAATAGTTCATCTAGTGATAAAAAAATGGACAAGATGAGTATTCTTACATCGCAAACATTAAGTTCCTGTGCACATGTATGTAATACAGTAACATTTTGTAACTTGATCTTGTATGTTTGATCCCATTCCATTATGCAAGAACAATGATCAATATTCCTTTCAAAGACTAATGACACCAAAAACCACGAAAGAGTACAATAATACAGCCTAGCCCCACGTAGCCGACCATTTCCCTTTACATTATCCTTCAAGCCATCAACTTCTACTTCTGTATTTTTCAAGCTCCTTTTTATTCAACTCGTATACACAAGAATGGCAATTTCAGATATACAAAGCATCTGAAAAAAGGCCTAAAAAAACAGAGATTGTGAAAAGGCATGCATGGTGATCATCAGTAGAACCCTCCTTGGGTGTGTCTTGCTGGTTTTGCTCGGTATTTCATCTCTACATCCACGAGTCCTCGGGGCTAGAATATGATGCCTCGTTGTTGTAGATCGCGAACATGACTACAAAGCGGGGTCACGAGAGAGTATGGGGAGAGAGTATGAAGCAATTGAAAGAGAAGTGCCTTCTTCATCCGATCCATTACATAACAGGTGAGTTTATAGGCATGATGATTAGAGGAAATCAAAAATTGCATTTGATGTTGATCTTGCAGGGAGTTGGAAGATTTATCATGGGAAATAACTTGTAAATACAGATCCATTGATAGAGATGGAATAATACTATGAATGTGAAACTGGTATTTTGTTTCTAAGATTTGCAAAATGCTTGTTTTTCTTCATGTTCTTATGTACATGTATACAAAAATGTGCAGACTGTGATACAAAATTATAGTTTTGAAATAGGGTTGAATGTTTCATTTGTTTATTTGGTTTTCTAAGGAAAGGGAGTCGAAACGCAAACCTCATAGTACTACCCTAAAGACTAACGTCATAACCCCACTCGATTAGATGCCTGAAAGCTTGAATGGAAAATACAGAGAAAATGTTGCACCATCAAACTTGGGGGTAGCTGATCAAGGCCAACTGACCAAGCTTTGTAGGATATTTTAGGCATCCTTCCACCATCACTACTAATTCTATGCTAGAGTGACATAATGATTAAATTTCAGAGTAACAAATAGAGAAAGGTTATACCCCTAATTTTTAACTTTCTTACTAATTGAAAATTTTAGAATTAGCAAAGATGGCAATCTTTTCAAAGCTAGGGGTTCGATATTCCAAAAGTTGCATTATGCTCTAGGTTTTGAAATTTAAAATAAACCATATGCTCCAACGGTCCTTGATTACAACAACTATGGCTGCCTTAGCAATTGTAGTAGACCATATATTCCCTCGTGGCTTCTACATAAACCATGTGTGGGCGTTATTTAGAAATATGAACTTTTTTGTGGTTCTATCACAGGTGTACTTGGGCCATTATACCGAAAAGGAAATTTGTTCAACAATTCACAACCCTTAATAGTCACAGACACTGAGACTTAATTGTTCAGCAATCGGCAATTTTTTATTAAGAGTTGGGGAAACTTAAACTAAATTGTTATAAAATTAATTTAGTTACACACAATTGCAACAATCCAACCCAAATATCTCTGGCAAGTTGAGAACCTTTTCAACCATAATCTAAAATTTAATCAGGAAACGATTTTAGATTATAAGAATGTCCAATCTGTTTGACAAATCTAATTGCACATTTGTTATAGCTACAGACAATTCCAGGCAGCATTCATGATTATAACATCAATTGTCAAAGCTCTTATACATCAAGAGTGAAATCACAACAGTTGAATAAATCATCATAATTATGGGTAAAATGATCATCCGAAACTTGAAGCCACATTCTGGCCAAGAAAAAGAAGGTGAGGCACAAGATCACAGAATATCCTTCCACTGTTCAGTCCAGTATGAAAGACAAGCGCAGAACTATATAGCAGAAAATGGGTGACTCATTGACAATGACATACAAGCAAAATATTGAAACTAAAGTAATGTATACAACAACTTATGTTGTAGCCTCTATAGAAAAGAATGATATACCTCTGAATGATATTTTACACGTCCTACGAAGAGGACGAACACATGGGGAGGGAAAAGTTGCACACCTGGATGAATTTTAGGACCTGGTGTAGATTCTTTCATCTGCAGCATTCTTCTGCTGGCAATACAGAGTTACTAGGGAAAAATATTGTGTGGCAGTGTAACATTTTGGCATGCTCTTTACTCAAATCTTAACTGTGGCAAAACTGGGGGGTCATGGCTGATTAGATTGCCCCAACAATTTGCAACTTTAAGGAAGCATCTCAGCTTATTCCATGATACCAACTTCAATTCTAGCAAAGCGATTGATGGACAGAAAACAGGATTAGGTCATGTATATTTATATATAACACTAAACCAGATTTCATGAGCAGATGTGGTAAATAAGACCTATAATGGGTTATACATGAATTGCTTAGAAAAAAGTCCAGATATTAGGGAACTGCTTCACAGCCAGACAACCACTTGAGAGTAGTATTATTTAGAAACTTCTTAGTGTTTGAGGACGGAAACAAGTTCCTAAAAACTAAACAAGTCTTTGAGCATTGGAAAAGTACAAAAGAGTTGGGAGCTATATTACCTGGTAGCATTTGTTGAGGAAGTAATGACAGCTCACAAATTGATCTTTGCGTAAAAAAGGCACATTCCTGCACAGCAAGCACGTCAATTTCTTGAATATGCTTGATAGAGTCAACCAGCCCTTCAACAGATTGGCCTGATACAGAATCAACTGAACCCAACAAATTCCAAAAGGCTTCTTCAAGCCCAGAATTTGGCCATAAAGCAGAACATTCTTCCAATGCAAGGAACAAGCTCGACTGATCTCCCTTGTTAAATAACATCCATGGCTTGTACACTTTCGCAGATAAACCGAAAAGTTGGACGACTCTATAGATCTCTCCTAGTGCCTGAATATAACACTGGCCTGTGGCAACCAGGATTGTATTAAGAAAAGGGGATGAAAAAAAAAACATAGAGGTTCAAGAACTATGAAACTCATCATTTCTAGTATCTAATTACAGGACATGGCAATCAAAATAAAAACATTGAATGAAGAAAGTGGTACCTTGATGATTAGAAAGGATCTGTATCTGCAGGTTGTTTTCCACAGCCTTTTTCCAGATCAATGCACCATATCTCAACTCTTGAGCACAGACATTGACAATATTAGACCAAGTGGAGATATATACAGATTGGTCATCACCCAAGCCTGATTCCAGAATCTTTGCAATCAGTCTGACCTCTTTCAACAATTTGATTGCTATCTTCCAGTCTTTCTCTGCCTAAATGAACATCACCCAATTAAGTCGGTTAAAATGAAAAGTTAGCTGGAAAGGATTTTAGAAATACAGATAAACGACAATGCTCCAGCAACAATGACAATTATCACTTATCAGTATTAGCATTCTAGCTGAGCCTGGTGAAATTTAAAATAATTAAGCTGGAATGAATAACAGTTTTTTCTATAAGAGCACTGTGATATCCAGCAACAAAATACAGATGCTTACCAAGGCCAATCTTCTTGACAAAAGATATTCTGACTCAATTATCTGGAACATTGGACCATGAAGAACGTCAATAAATTCACTTAAACAACCACTTATTGACATATTTTGCTCCATGTAAATTTTAGATCCCATTTCATCCTGAAGCGCTTTGCGTGCTTCCTGCAAAAAAAGGCACTGCATTTGTGAGCAAACAAATTCATCCACAAAGACCATGCACTCAACTAGAATAACGTATATGATATGCAAAATGCCAAAAGCTCTTCTGGACCCTATTGAATACCAATGACAAGTGTAAACCATCTTCTGCAGACCTGTGCCTCCATGTTCTCTGCATCTTGAAGAAGACATGAAGCAAGAAAGTGTAATTTGTCTCTCAATCTTGCAAAGAAATCAACAAACATTTGCACATCCTGTAATTTTACTGGTTCTTTCTGGACCACATCATTCAACTCCATTTTGAATCCACCATCATCTTTATTATCCGAGAAGTTATAACTTGAATCCCTTGTCTTCTGGATGGTACATGACCCATTCTCCGCAGTTTTTCCACTGGAATCAGCAGAAGGAACATTATGACCTTGGGTGTACAAGTGTGAAATTAAATCCTGGATAGATTTTCCTGAACCCTGAATGGTAGTGCCATTTCTAGGAGCAAAGGTGGATTTATCAGTAATATTTTGAAGATCTTCATGAGATTCCACAACACCGTTGCTGAAAACAGATCCTGGAAAGGGCTGCCAGTGACTTTCTGGTGTTATGCTGTTATCCTGTAATATAAATTACATATTCTTATAACTGAAAAGAGAAAAGCCAACACGCAGGCATTATTCCAGCCCTCAATTTGCAAAAGAGATATAATCTGAACCTGAGGATTATAGTTATATGCTTTCTAACTGAGCAAACACTGAAAGTATAATCAAAATCTTCCCTAACGAACTCACTCAAGCTGTTAATAGGAGACATGCATAAATTAGTGACAGAAAAGATCACTGGTTAACTAAGCACATAATCATAGGGTTACAAAATAGCATTTCCAGTAAACACTCCCAACTACATAAATTTGGCCATATAATACCATTCTCTGAAAAGGACAGGAAATGCCTAACTGGACAGGGTGGTAAAGAGATACGGGAGCTGAACACAGCATTTTTCATCTTGCACATGTGCCACAGCTGATGCTTCATGAGTAGGGTAACGTTTCTAATTTTTATATAAGATAACACAATCACATCTAGGCATATAGTGCACCTTAAGAGAACAAATGATAAGAACATTACTTAGGAACAAGAGTACAAGCTAAGTGGTGTTTTCATTTGATTTGTAAGGAAAAAATAATTAATAATCAAGGAGAACATAAGAACAGATGAACATATAAGCTACCGGTTTTTTTGAGCCTGGCTCTAAAGTTGCATCCACGAATTCCCCAAAGTCATCGAAGTCATCATTTGTATCTTGTGGAGTAGGATGTGCTACATTTGCATTGCCAATTTCCACCCCGTTGGGAAGTGGAAACGACATGAAAGCATCTGGAAAGAAGGGAGCTGCCTTGAAATCTGTTCCAACATTCACTTCACCGTTTCTGTTGCTGACTCCATTTTGTGAAGTAAATAAATCAGCAAATTGGTGAGAATTCTTTGATTCAAAATTGTTCACGACATACTCGGTGGCATCTTGACCTTTCCGTCCATAAGAAATATACAAGAATTCATTAGAGTCAACATAACATTACAGCTGAATATTACGAGCTAAGATTTTAAAACCACAAATGATCTAGAATCTAATTAAACTCACAATATACACGACATTTCTACATCAGAAGCAAACTCTTACTATGCAAGAAGAAAGGCACGAGCTAGAGTAACTTGGAACAGGCTCAAGACAAAAACACTTACAAAGTACAAGAAGCAAACTCATAATATGCGAAATCTCACTTTTGCATTGAATTAATTATCAAAAAGTGCATAAAGACATACCAGCTTTCTGATCTTGGCTTCTCACTATTGTCGACTCTCCTTGCTCCTGCAACCATAAAGAAAACAGGGAACAGCGATGTTTAGTGTGTGCATTCAAAGAGAGCTGCAAATAACCTTAATTCCTACTTAAGAGCAACAGTTAACCTTGACATCCCTCTCTCCAACGCCGTTTTGGGAAATTGCATCATGAAATTCCCAATCATCCTCATCGTCAGACCTTTCATTTGTCCCATTGGGATAGGTTTCCGACTTGGAAGATGAATGAAGTCCGTTCACATCCGAATTGGACGCGCTTTGAAGTTTGATCTGCGGATTGTGAGCATACAGATTGCCTAGAATCTCACTAGCGCCGAATTTGAAATCCGAAGACGTTCCATTCACCACATCCTGAGACGAATTCCGATACAAAGGCACATTTGAAGCATTCGCCGATGAATTAACAACGGATCCACCTTTTCCTTCCTCTACACCTTCTTCCTCTTCTTCTCCGAACAACGACAACGGCAAAGGCCCTCTCGGCTTCTCAAACACAACTCCTCTCGAATCCGAACCGATCCGATTCGATTCAGGCTCCACGGATCCAACAGCGCTACCTCCACCAAAACCGAAAGGATCGAAAGCGGTTGAAGTGGATCGAGAAGGCGGATCATTTGAGGAGAAGCCATTAGATGGAGCGAAATTGAATTGAAGAGAAGTGGAATTCGGCGATGGCTGGGAACGGGAAGCAGGTCCCATGAAATCGCCCCAATCATCGTCGTCGTTGCCGGCGTCGGCGAGTGGTGGAGTTGGCAACGGCGGCGGAGCTTGAAATCCGGCGAAGGATCCGTTGGTGTTGAAGCCGGAATTGAGATGAGATCCGCCATGGGAGAGAGATGGAGGTGCGAAGAAATCCAGAAAACCCTCGCCGTCGATATCGGCCATTTTTCTCTCGCTCTCTCTCCGGACCTCCTTGCAACGAGAAAAGTGGGATCTGTTACAACTTTCGCTCGAGCCTCGAGAGGTGTCCGCTTTCGCGGACGATAGTGAGTTCCTGATTTAGGTGCGGACAATGTTTATACCGTTAAAAAGTTTCGGTCAAGAGGCCCAATAAATCAAAGATGATTGAAATCTTGGTTCATATGCGTTTTATAAAAAGTGTGTCGCCTATTAGACTCTAATCCGGTCCTTCGGAACCTCATCCGTAACGATGTTTTAGGATAATTTTCATTTTGATAGGACTAATCTAACCTTTTTCCTTTATCAAAAGAAAATATGCATTTTATAACAAAGTCGGGCTATAAGAAATCGCAATTACAATGTTTGTCAATTACCTTATCATATGCTTTACTATTTGATTGAATGTAGGTAAGAAAATATGTTGAAAGGTAGGAATATGGTTGTTTAAAGTATGTTCATAAAACTTATTTTTGGCTAAAATAGGTATATAGGGGTGCATGGAAGTTAAAATTTTTGGATAGGCTAAATATTAGGGTAAAGTAGTATTATGGTGCAAACAAGAAGTGTGTCGGTGGTGTACCCTTCTCTCCATGTGTCAACAGCAATTCTGCCTTTCGATGACTACAACGAGGGAAAATGAACATCTAACCCAAATTGAATGTTACAAGTGAGCAAGGGGCCTCACCATTGTTTACTATGTTCATAAAACTTTGTTGGTTTTTTGAGTTGAGTTTAGGTCCCGTTTGGTTTCCAACAATGAAAAAGTATACATAAATGGAAACGGAATAAAAACAAACCTACTAGTGTTTGTTTGGGTGCTAAATGAAATCACATGAATTTTAAAAAACCCATGAAATTGAAAAAATATATGTTTTTGGTTGAAGATTTTGTAAATAGATTTTTCAATTCCTAAGTCCCATATTACTTAGGAAAAGGTGGGTAAAATTTTCTCCCCACATAATTCTTAGGAAATTGCTTTCTAACCAAACAAAATTTATCAATTCATGTGAAATAGAAATTGTAGGAAATTCTTCTAACAAAAAAAATGTATGAAATTAATTCACAATGAATTATACTTCCTTCCTTTAACCAAACAAGCACTTATATTTTAGTATCATGATATACATATACCACAAAGTTTGATTAAATGAACTACTAACCCAAATAGAATGCTACAAGTGAGCAAGGGGCCTCACCACTGTTTACTATGTTCATAAAACTTTGTTGGGTTTTTTAGTTGAATTTAGGTCTTGTTTGGGTTCCAATAATGACAAGGTATACCTAAACGGAAACGGAATAAAAACAAACCTATTAGTGTTTGTTTGGTTGCTAAATGAAATCATATGAATTTAGAAAATCACATGAAATTGAAAAAATATGTGTTTGGTTGAAGATTTTGTAAATAGAATTCTCAATTCCTACATCCCATATTACTTAGGAGGGGGTGGGTAAAATTTCTTGCAATTTAGAGTTAAAGTACTCATTGTTTTATAATTGTAGTTAAATATGACATGTAAATAATAAAGAAAGAAATAATATTATGTGGCAAATGACATGGGAAGAATGATATGACATGGCTTAATGAAAACGCGACATGTGGCAAAATCCAAGGTGGAGTAATGTGGGAATGCCATATGGAAAAAGCTGAGGTGGCGTAATGAGGAGACTTTAATCCTTAGTGGTTTTAAATATATATAATAGATTAGATTTGAAATCCAGAAAACCCTCGCCGTCGATGTCGGCCATTTTTCTCTCGCTCTCTCTCCGGGCCTCCTTGCAACGAGAAAAGTGGGATCTGTTACAACTTTCGCTCGAGCCTCGAGAGGTGTCCGCTTTCGCGGACGATAGTGAGTTCCTGATTTAGGTGCGGCCAATGTTTATACCGTTAAAAAGTTTCGGTCAAGAGGCCCAAGAAATCAAAGATGATTGAAATCTTGGTTCATATGCGCTTTATAAAAAGTGTGTCGCCTATTAGACTCTAATCCGGTCCTTCGGAACCTCATCCGTAACGATGTTTTAGGATAATTTTCATTTTGATAGGACTAATCTAACCTTTTTCCTTTATCAAAAGAAAATATGCATTTTATAACAAAGTCGGGCTATAAGAAATCGCAATTACAATGTTTGTCAATTACCTTATCATATGCTTTACTATTTGATTGAATGTAGGTAAGAAAATATGTTGAAAGGTAGGAATATGGTTGTTTAAAGTATGTTCATAAAACTTATTTTTGGCTAAAATAGGTATATAGGGGTGCATGGAAGTTAAAATTTTTGGATAGGCTAAATATTAGGGTAAAGTAGTATTATGGTGCAAACAAGAAGTGTATCGGTGGTGTACCCTTCTCTCCATGTGTCAACAACAATTCTGCCTTTCGATGACTACAACGAGGGAAAATGAACATCTAACCCAAATTGAATGTTACAAGTGAGCAAGGGGCCTCACCATTGTTTACTATGTTCATAAAACTTTGTTGGTTTTTTGAGTTGAGTTTAGGTCCCGTTTGGTTTCCAACAATGAAAAGGTATACATAAATGGAAACGGAATAAAAACAAACCTACTAGTGTTTGTTTGGTTGCTAAATGAAATCACATGAATTTTAAAAAACCCATGAAATTGAAAAAATATATGTTTTTGGTTGAAGATTTTGTAAATAGATTTTTCAATTCCTAAGTCCCATATTACTTAGGAAAAGGTGGGTAAAATTTTCTCCCCACATAATTCTTAGGAAATTGCTTTCTAATTACCAAACAAAATTTATCAATTCATGTGAAATAGAAATTGTAGGAAATTCTTCTAACAAAAAAAATGTTTGAAATTAATTCACAATGAATTATACTTCCTTCCTTTAACCAAACAAGCACTTATATTTTAGTATCATGATATACATATACCACAAAGTTTGATTAAATGAACTACTAACCCAAATAGAATGCTACAAGTGAGCAAGGGGCCTCACCACTGTTTACTATATATGTTCATAAAACTTTGTTGGGTTTTTTAGTTGAATTTAGGTCTTGTTTGGGTTCCAATAATGAAAAGGTATACCTAAACGGAAACGGAATAAAAACAAACCTATTAGTGTTTGTCTGGTTGCTAAATGAAATCATATGAATTTAGAAAATCACATGAAATTGAAAAAATATGTGTTTGGTTGAAGATTTTGTAAATAGAATTCTCAATTCCTACATCCCATATTACTTAGGAGGGGGAGGGTAAAATTTCTTGCAATTTAGAGTTAAAGTACTCATTGTTTTATAATTGTAGTTAAATATGACATGTAAATAATAAAGAAAGAAATAATATTATGTGGCAAATGACATGGGAAGAATGATATGACATGGCTTAATGAAAACGCGACATGTGGCAAAATCCAAGGTGGAGTAATGTGGGAATGCCATATGGAAAAAGCTGAGGTGGCGCAATGAGGAGACTTTAATCCTTAGTGGTTTTAAATATATAATATAATAGATTAGATTTGTAATAGTTCGATACTTGGGTAAGATAAAAAGTTCACTAATGAGCACAAAGGTCACGGGCCTGTATCCATAAGAGGCCCAAGTTCATCCAACTGATAAACCTTCGGAGAAATGCAAAATCACGACTTCGGGAGAAGGACCGAACTCTTCACCGCCGGCGCCTATCTTCTCTGCATCGTCAAGCTTCGTGTACGTATTTCCAGGCTTTCCTCTCGTTCATCTTGTTTGCAATTCTATTATTAAAGAGATTAAACGATCCAAATCTGATTGCTTTGAACTTGACCTTCTCAATTTAACCTAAACCCTAAAATTCAGAACTTATTGAGATCCAGATAGTTAGAACCAAATCTCCCCACACAAAAATCCAGAAATTCCAGACCTTTGCAATGGCTGTTAACTAAACTCATTATCATCTTGCATTTCCTTTTATCTAAATTAATCCTTCTTCTCTCACTTAACCACATCGCTAAGCTGGACATTGATCTCAAGCATATCTTGCTGGTCCATTTACAATTGCCTTGCTTTTCTGTCTACGTAAATCTACAGATTCAGTGACCTTTTCTGGAATTGTAGATAGGTTTGTGATGTATATATTGCAATGTGTTGAGTGACTTATTTCACCAATGACACCACTTTGTTCTTGTGTGAAACAATCTAGGAGGTAGTGGGTGAACATTTGATTTGAAGCAAAAATGGCTGGAAATGCAGCCAAAAACGCGATCAAAACCGCGGCTGTGGAGTATCAATATCCGTGGAAGGATAAGTTGGTCAAGTACAAAGACGAGTTAACCAAGGGCGTGTGGGGCTACTGGGAGCTGGGTGCATGGAAGCCGCTGGGCATCAGTGCCAGACACCGTGCTAGGCTCAGGAAAGAAGTCCTGCTTTCTGGGCAAGATTGGCCGTATGACCCGGAGAGGAAGGAGATGAGGGTCAAGAGGAAAGGCCACAAGTGCGACAGAATATCTGCCGAGAAGAGGGCGAATACTGCTGAGCTGATGCTGAAGATGCCGCAGATGCTGTTGGACTACAAGAAACGCCGATGGGAAAAGAAGATGAAAGCTGAAGAAGCGGCGAAGAAGTAGAGATCTTTGGGTTCAAACCAGCTGCTTAGGCGCTTTTGGCCACAACTGTTAGATTTTCTTACTGATGGATTGAATTATGTGTTTTCTTGGCTTGACTCGTGTTGGAGCATTTGTATGATGCTTTGTTCGGCTGAAAATAAGAAATATTTTGCAATTGGGATTTCTATGTTTTATGTCTACTTCTGCCGTAGCTTGGTCTCAGTTTTACGGATTCGGTTCATGTTTGAGCCTGCGCAGCTTGAGCTGGATACGCTGTCGACCTGTCGTGGTGCCCTATAGGTGCACTGTTGTGCTCTCCTCTTGCCATTATGTTCCTTGTCATTCAGAACTTGATCCAAGAATGATGATTTATGATCGTCTAGAACTCGAACTTGTGGGTTCAGCTCTGTTTGTTTAAGCTCATGTGTATCACTGGCCATTGTAGTGGAGTTATCTGTAGCGGCCTTGAAAGGATTTGATTCATTGGGTTAATTGAACACTCGTATAATCAGCTCTTTACTAAAAAC
The DNA here is from genome assembly GCA_934048045.1 of Polygonum aviculare. Classification (NCBI taxonomy): domain Eukaryota; kingdom Viridiplantae; phylum Streptophyta; class Magnoliopsida; order Caryophyllales; family Polygonaceae; genus Polygonum; species Polygonum aviculare. The sequence goes on from OW204024.1 coordinate 9,708,874, forward strand.
TGTACACAAGTTATTGACCAGGTCACCAGCCAGATAGTCCTCACTAACATGCAATTCTTCACTATATTTGGAAATTTTTGGGCATTACCCTCTGCTTTGTTTATGTAGAAACTGAAAGTAGAAAGAGTCATTTAAGAGATGTCATCAGAGTTGGAACAAGTTTGGTCCTATGACCACCACAACCAGCAAAATTTGTGATCTCTTAATTTCTGTATGTAGTCAAATTTTCTTGTTGGTTTTGGTTTGCAGAAACACAAACACCAGAAGCTGTACTGTAAATAAGTTGGCACTTATCGAAACAATTCATGACGTATCCATTTTCTGGAGTTGCTTAGTTAATTTTCTGGAATTGCTATCTTCATCAGAATTGATTTTTTTACTAAAGATATTAGTTTTTTTATGCCATTAAGGCATTGGATAAAAAAATCTTTATTTTTTTTGGAGCCCAAAAAACAATTACACAAATCAAATAAAAAATATTTAAACCCCTAAGTAAATAAAATTTAATAACTTCTTTTCTAAGTTGGGCCGATTGATATGGACCTCGGCCAATTTAATTATAAGCCCGCAGAAAGAGGAATCAAACCAAATTCCAAGTCCGCCACAAATTGAGCAAACTAGTACAAATCGTCGAATCCCGTACCACGCACGGGTAATGTAAATATAAACCTGAATTAACTGATTTAAGATTGAATTTTGACACGAATCCGTTTTTAACTTAAAAATTCACAATCCAAACACGATAGACCTGATTTAGGAAAATATTAAGATAGAATAAATGAGATAATATATCAAGTGAATATAAGGAAATTGGATAAGATATAGAGTAGATGTATAAGGAAGTTGGATAAGATATCAAGTTGATCTAAATGTAAAATTTAAAAAGTCTAATGTATAAAAATTAAATCATTATTTTATGCAAGACTGATGATGTGGCGCAAATTTTTACACAGACTTGAGTTTGATTTATACTATATTATAGTAGATTTTTTTTTCATTTAATTTAATTAATCTAATTACATTCTTTACTATCACTTTATGTAAAAGATATTTTTGATTTTTGATAAGATATTCCATCATTTTCGATATATTTGTTATCTTTTTTATCTCTTTATTATCATTTTATGTAAAAGTTATTAATCATTTTCGTCTATAAAAAATAACATTTTCATATGCTAAAATTTTCATTATATGTTTTCTCTTATTAATATCATATTCATAATAAAAATAATTTTTAAATGTGAAGCGTGATTCATTGTCGTGCAGGGCACGACGGGTACACCTAGTTTAAAGTAATTTTTAGGAATGTTAAAAGTAAATAAGACTCCTTAAGTAAAAATAAATAAAATAAATGGGATCCCGTTAACGTACCCAAACCCGATAAATATTCTCCATCCCGATCCCCGTTGATGAATAGACGAGGACGAACGGGGATGGGGAGGAATAACAGGGAGTGGGGATATATGGGGATGGGAATACATTATCCCTCCCATCTCTGGTCATGATTGATGTTGACCTCAACCGTTACCCTAGCTAGCTTGCAGCCTAGCACTCACATCTCTATATTTCTTCCTCCATGTATAAATATCAATAGCCATGGCTACAAAGTTACAAACTTCAATCCCTTCTAACTCCACAAAGAAGATCATAGATGAGTGATTACTACTCCGAAGAAAGCCAAACTCTCACAAACAAAGCCCAACCACCACAACAACAAGAAGAAGAGGATGAAGAGACACTTAGCAAAAGAGCCTTGCAAATTGCAAGGGGCATATCATTTCCAATGGTGCTCAAATCGGCCATGGAGCTCAACATCCTAGGGATCCTTTCCGGACGCGGCGAGTACATGTCATCGTGTGAGGTGGCGGCCCAGATCCCCGGGCTCGTGAACCCTAACGCGCCCGGGATTCTGGACCGGATGCTTTGCCTCTTAGCAAGCTTCAACGTTTTGAAGTGCAAGCTTAGGGGCACTAGTGAGAGGGTGTTTAGTGTGGCGCCCATTTGCAAGTATTTCCTGACAAGTAAAGATGGTGCTCAAGGCTCCTTTGGGCCTTTGTTCTTGTTGCACCATGATAATGTCTTCTTGGAAAGCTGGTAAGAATTCATGCACTTTTCACTTTTCATTCTTATGGTTTTGGAAATGGTTAACAAATAAAAATGCAGTGAGTCAATGTACATTTTTAATTTGATTGACCAGTTATTGATTATTTTAAAATATTAAATGGCAAATACCATACCGATCATAGATGTGACACGTCTTACATGCATATCGCTATATTTAATACTCGATATCTCATATCTTTAGTATTGATGTCTAATAAAATCTACAGTAATATATTCTAGTTCATAGAAGTAATTTATAAATAATAGCTTTTTATTTGAGTATGTATGATGCTTAAATGTTACGAAAAAGGCGATTCGATATATTAAAGAGAAAATTTTGATATGAAAATGCTAATAGTATTATCAGGTAAATTTTTTATGAATTAAATTCTATGTAAATTTCTTTTTTATATATTAAATAAACTTAGAGATGGAAGGACCACGAAAATTACAAAAATGTCCAAATCAGTTTCAAATTAAATATAATTGATTATCGGTATGAAATAATTTTTTTATAGCAAAATGAAAGTTTATCATAATATTTTCATATATTATTATAATAATGTTAGCATGCATACATTTCCACCCAAAAAATGGTATAATAATATTGACATGACTGCCAACCTGTCCCCCATTTAAAAATAGAAAATTGTATTAGAAAAAGCATACACTATCAATTAGATAATTAATGAATTTATTAATTGACGTAAATAATCAGGAAACACTTAAACGAGGCAGTGTTAGAAGGAGGGACTCCTTTCCAAAAGGCCTATGGAATGACTTCTTTCGAGTACATGGGAGTTGACTCAAGGTTTAACCACGCCTTCAATCGAGCCATGTCCAACCACACTATTTTCCTCATGAGCAAGATCCTCGACGTCTATCGAGGATTCGAAGGAATTCACGTGTTGGTTGATGTAGGCGGTGGCATTGGTGCCACCCTTAATCTCATCACTTCTAAGTATCCAGACATGAAAGGGATCAACTTCGATCTGCCTTATGTTCTGGCTGATGCTCCGACTATGAATCCAAGTACGTAAACGCAACTTTCAAACTAATATTTTTTGGTCTCGTATAAAGTTATGTTACATTGAACTTGAAACGAAAAACAATAGAACGTCATCCTTTTAAAGTTTATGGTAGAACACCATCCTTATAAAGTTTATGGTAACATAGGACGTCTAAAGTGTTTGACATATTGTTTCTTTTTACCTTCATCTGTTTAAGTCACTGGTAACATTTTTGGGTTTCATATAAAGTTATGTTACACTAAAATGGAAACGAAAAACAATAGAACGTCATCCTTTTAAAATTTGTGATAACATAGGTCTAAAGTGTTTGACATATTGTTTCTTTTTACCTTCATCCACAAAATATGCATCCTCGTCACCTAAGTTGAACGAACACATGTACATTTGACAATCTTTAGCTAACTTTGATAAACCATTAAGCATTATGACTTAATTGTTGTATCATTTGGGTGTTGGACTAGAACGTTTTGATAGAGTATAGATTACGTACAAGGCAAAGAAATTGGACCAGATTAAATTAAGTTAAATGATATCCTAATATGAAATATGTAAATAATTCGACTTTTATATGATTTGTATCGATATATGCAGGAGTAGAGCACGTTGGAGGTGACATGTTTGACAAAGTTCCAAATGGAGATGCTATTTTTATGAAGGTAACTATATATACGATTTTCCTATTATGTGTCCTTAGGTGATGTACGTATTATTTATCTTAATATTTTTCCTAATATGAAGATTTTTTTTTGTGTTTTCTATAAAATTTGGGACAAAGTGGATATTACATGATTGGAGTGACGATCATTGCTTGAAACTATTGAAGAATTGTTGGAAATCACTTCCGGAGAACGGGAAAGTGATAATCGTGGAATCGATTTTTCCATCGATTCCAGAGAACAACTATGAATCGCAGATCGCGCTCGAGCAAGATCTCGCTATGCTTGCGCACAATCAGGGTGGGAAGGAGAGAATGAGAGAAGAGTTCGAGTTCTTCGCCCTCAAATCCGGCTTCTCGAGTTGTCATGTTATATGTTCAGTTTACAATTCCAACGTTATCGAGTTCCGCAAGTCCGGATAGTTTACTATCTAAAGTGTTGTATGTCTAAGCAAATGTGTTTGAATTCGATCTTGTGTTTTAAGTCAACTCTTAAGTTATCATTAATAAATAATGCAGGTGAAAAGCACGCCTTGTGTATTTAAATAAATCCCACTGTAAGACTTCGAGTGGGTCATGATGATGAAATATAATTGAACGATCGATGTCTGAATATTGCAAACACGTGTTATATACTTGTATGATGGTCAAACAACTTTTTAAAATTAAAAAATGTCAACAAAATACTTATGTTAATGCATACTTTCGAATGCATCAATCATCATGTAGATAGTACGTGGTTGTATTATGAGACAAACAACGTTCTAAAATAAAAAAAGAAAATTCCAATCATATACGTAAGTTAATTGTACTTTCAAATGTATCATGCATAAGTGCAATCCATTTTCGGTTTGGTTTTATTTTTAGGTCCGAGATAAATAGAATATGTCCATTTGAAAAATTCGTACAAAACCAAAAAAAACTTACAACTAAAATTTGTCGATCACGGCTCGACTTTTGAACCGAACCGTGATCGACACTAGCCTTAATTGAATATACAAAATGTTACTGGCCATTTGGTCACCTAAATACTATTATAGCAAGACAGGCTAATCTTTCGCTCGAGAAAAACTTAGATCTATGGATCTTGGATCGGGAAATCGCACCCAAGCTCTGTGGCTAGCTACTATATGTGACAAGGATAGGACTGCACACTCAAAACACTAATGCGGTTACTTAAGTAATTTTGTTATGTAAAAGTTAGCTTTGTATAGAGTTAAAGTAGCTAGGACAGCTGACTCCTTTAGACGTTTTCATAGTCTGTATATTTGACTTCTTTCACCTCTATAAGCTGCAATTTTTGTTATGAAAAAATTAGAATACTCCCCAAAACTCTCTAGCAGCTTCTTCTCCATTCTCAAAACCTAGTTCTTAACCACAAAACTTGTTATGGTATCAGAGCAACCGTTGTGAGATCCAAACCAAACCAAAACCAAACCCAAAATGAGTGAACCTACGATCGAAGAGCTGGAAGCTTTGAACTCTGGGGTGATAGGAGTCACCGGAGTTCAGCCGACCACCGGAGCTGATGTGACGGGAATCGACTCAAATAGCATCTACTTTCTTCATCATTCTGACCATCCAAGCTACTCCTTGTCTACGCAAAAACTAAACGACCGAAACTACTACCATTGGAGGCGTTCTGTTGAAGTCTCCCTTTCAGCCAAGAACAAGCTAGACTTTGTCAATGGAGCATGTGCTAAGCCTCCGTCAGGTTCTCCTCTTCTTTCTCAATGGATCCGTTGCAACAGTATGGTCACATCTTGGATTTTACATTCTGTTGAAAGAGACATTGTTGAGACACTCTTGTATTGTGACTCTGCCACCGAGATATGGAAATTAAGATCTCTCCTTGCGTTTTGGTCATTCAAACAACACTAGACTTTTTCAGATCCAAAAAGACCTCTTCACTGTCAGTCAAGGAAATCTGGTGATTAGTTCGTACTTTACCAAATTCAAAAAATTGTGAGACGAGTTCGTTCTACTGTTGGAAATGCCGAGTTGTTCAAGTTGTGGGACAATGGTACCATGCCAAAAATGCTACGAGACATGAGGGTGATGCAGTTCTTAGTTGGACTGAATGAGAGCTACACAATGGTTAGAGCCAATATCCTGAAGATGAAACCGATTCCATCGATGGAAGAGGTATTTCAGATGGTTTTCCAGGAGGAGCAACAAAGGGGATTGAGTTCTAATAGGAACATAGGTACTGATTCGTCAGCCTTAGCTGCCTACACTAGAAACCAGAACAACAACAACAACTCAAATAGAGGTGGCTACCAACCCAATCAAGGAACGCATCAGCTTCAGTAAAATTAGAGAAATTCGCTAGGTGCAAGTAGAGGAGGAGGAAACAATCACAGAGGAGGATTCAACCAGAGAGGAGGAGGAAATTCAGGGACAAGACCGTCTTACTATTGCGAGCATTATAAAATACCAGGGCATAGCATGGAAAGATGCTTTAGGATTCACGGATATCCTCCAAATAGAGATGGCAGTCAACAGAGAGGAACAAATATTGGAGGCCTCTCACTGGTGCAAATATGAATGCTAACAACTCAGTTCACACAGACGCTGGTGGTAATCATCCCTTCGCTCAAGGTTCTGTCAACTCTGTCTCGTTGGTGCATCAACCTGGACAGATGCAAAATGTGGCTCCAACCATCACCCAAGACCAGTACAACCAGCTGTTATCGCTTCTCAGTAGGCAACAATTGAGCACTCCGAACGATAGTCGATCCAATATGGTGGCAGGTATGGGCTCTTGTTTTTCTGTTCATACTAATATTCATTCATGGGTTATTAGCAGTGGTGCAACTCACCATATCACTCCAAACCTGTCCTTATTTACCTCCTTTGAACCTGTCAATACTCCTCAATTCATCACCTTGCCTGATAATACTAACGCTCAATCATGAATGTTGGATCAGTGGTTCTAGAATCTAACATCATTCTTAAGCATGTCCTTCATGTTCCAAACTTCACTTCCAACCTCCTTTTCGTCTCTAAGCTGTTAGCTGACCTTCAAACTGATGTTCTTTTTACCCATTCTCATTGTTTTCTTCAGGACCCTTCACAGAGCACATCTCTGGTTCTTGGTGAAGTTTCTAAAGGCCTCTACATTGCCCAAAATGCCTCTACACAAGCTACTGATGTTGATCCCAATTTTGTGCATTTTTCTAATTTTAAGGTTGTACATGAACCAATTACAGCTACTTGTCAATTTCTTGAGCTTTGGCATACTCGAATGGGTCACATCCCATATCATCAGTTGGCAAACTTTCCTTTTTTGAAGCCTCACTTAAAGGGCGTTTCTCTTAGTCATGATGTTGCTAAATGTCAGATTTGTCTTATGGCTAGACAACAAAGACTCTCTTTTCCTGTTAGTTCTATCAAAACTTCATATCCCTTTCAAATGCTCCATGTTGATATTTGGGGTCCATATCATGAGTGCACTTATAACGGTTACAAGTACTTTCTTACCATCGTTGATGATTTCTCAAGAACCACTTGGACGCATTTGATGACTTATAAAAGCAACACTCTTACCATCCTCAAGGCCTTTGTTCCTTTTGTTGAAACACAATTCGAAAAACGGGTTAATGTCATTTGAAGTGACAATGGATTAGAATTTTCCAGCCATGAAGCCAAACACTTTTACACCCAAAAAGGAATTCTACATCAAACATCATGTGTGGAAACCCCACAACAAAATGGCATTGTAGAGCGAAAACACAAACACCTACTCGAAACAGCCCGTGCTCTCCTTTTTCAATCTAAACTACCTATCAAATTTTGGGGGGAATGCATACTACATGCCACTTACCTTATCAATCAGTTTCCTCTTCCTTCCATCAGCTTTAAAACTCCGTTTGAAGTCCTCCATAACAAACTGATAAAATATGATCACTTGAGACCATTTGGGTGCCTTTGCTACATTTCAACAATCAAGAGAAACCGCTACAAATTTGACCCCAAGAGCACTCCATGTGCCTTTTTAGGATATCTAGTAGGAACAAAGGGATACAAGATGATGTCTCTTGAAGATCATCATGTTTTTGTCTCAAGAGATGTCTAATTCCATGAGCTGATTTTTCCAATGACCCTCCAAGACAACAACATCAACCCTCCTGTTGAACCCATGCCCAACATCAGTCCAAATGTCCTTGATCCCTTCACCACTCTTCCCAATCAACCAAACAACCAACCAGAAATTCAGCCCTCTGAATTCCATTCTCAATCCCTGCCGTCAGAACGAATAGTTGACCCTCATTTATGCACATACCCTCAGTCCAATTCTCCTCAAGATAGCAATCTTGATTCTCTAAACCCTCTTACACCTGTTATTGAGGAACAAAATAGCCCCAAACGATCAGTCCGTGTCCACAACCCTCCTTCATACCTGAGTGATTATGTGTGCTCATCGACCTTTGTTTCTGAATTTTTTCCCTTGATCGACGGTTTTAAGAGCTCGTTCCATGTTCCCTTCTATGCTCTTTCTTGTAACCTATCCACTGAAATTCTTCATGAGCCAAAAACCTACAAGCAAGCTATCAAAAACTCTAAATGGATTGATGCTATGAATCATGAATTACAGGCTTTGCAGGCAAACCATACTTGGGATATTGTCAGCCTTCCCCCAGACAAGAGAGCGATCGGATGTAGATGGGTCTACAAGATCAAGCTCAAGGCGAACGGAGAAATTGAACGGTTGAAAGCGAGACTTGTAGCCAAGGGCTATACGCAAGAGTATGGTATTGACTTTGATGGGTCTTTTTCGCCAGTCGTTCAGATGACCACAATCAGAACTTTGATCTCTTTGGCGCTCACACGAGGTTGGAATATCTATCAACTTGACATGAACAACGCATTCCTCCATGGTGATTTGTTTGAAGAGGTGTATATGACACCGCCAGAGGGGCTCGATATCTCTTCAGGAAAGGTCTGTAGGCTGAGAAAATCACTCTATGGCCTAAAACAAGCCTCACGACAATGGTTTCAAAAGCTTTCTTCCACCTTTCTCAACCTCAACTTCATTCAATCCAAGTCAGATTCTTCGTTGTTTATTCATCACTTTAACGGTGAGATCACTATCGTCTCTATCTACGTTGATGATATTCTTCTTACCGGATCCAACCTTACTCAGATAAACCAACTCAAAACTGCCCTACACAACATGTTTAACATCAAGGATCTTGGTCGATTGAACTATTTCTTAGGCATGGAGGTCCATTACTCAGGCAATGATCTTGTTTTGTCCCAAAGAAAGTTTGCCAATGAAATCATTGTTGAAGCTAACATCATTGTTCTTCCTCCTTGTGTTACTCCGTTGCCTTTGAATTTCAAGCTTCATGAATCCAGTAATGCAGATCTGTTGAGCGACCCTTCCATCTACAGATCTCTCATTGGGAAGTTGAACTAGCTAACTAACAGTCGCCCAGATCTTTCATTCTCAGTTCAGCTGCTTAGCCAATTCATGCAGAAACCTGGCAAACACCATCTTGATGCCCTTCTCCATGTAATCCGCTACATCAAAGGAAGTCCCAGCTATGGTCTTCTCTTCAAACCTGCTGACCACATATCAATCCAAGCCTTTACAGATTCAGATTGGGCTTCTTGCCCCATTTCAAGACGTTCGGTAACAGGATATGTTGTGCTCTTTGGTGAGAATCCCATCAGTTGGTGGTCCAAAAAACAAGCCACGGTTTCATGTAGCTCTTCTAAGGCGGAATACAGGGCTATGTCACAAACAGCGTCAGAAGTTACTTGGCTGATTCAATTGTTGCAAGAGCTTGGTACTTCGAATCTTACTCCTGTAAAACTGCACTGTTACAACCATTCGGCGCTCCATATTGCCAAGAGTCCCGTGTTTCATGAACGGACGAAACGTATAGAGATCTATTGCCACTTCACGCGAGAGAAAGTCATGGATGGTCTTCTCGAACTCGCCTATTTGCCCACTGAAAACCAGCTTGTTGATGTGCCGACAAAGATTCTTCCTTCCAAGCATCATCAAGAGCTTCTTCTCAAGCTGGGCATAACTTTAGATGCTCCAGCTTGGGGGGGGGGTGACAAAGATAGGATTGCACACTCAAAATACTAATGGGGTTACTTAAGTAATTTTGTTATGTAAAAGCTAGCTTTGTATAGAGTTAAAGTAGCTAGGACAGCTGGCTCCTTTAGACGTTTTCATAGTCTGTATATTTGACTTCTTTCACCTCTGTAAGCTGCATTTTTTGCTATGAAAAAATCAGAATACTCCCCAAAACCCTCTAGCAGCTTCTTCTCCATTCTCAAAACCTAGTTCTTAACCACAAAACTTGTTAATATGTGCTCTTTAGATGTTTTAAACTTAGCTAGCTGAAACATCTGAGTCGTTAAAGCCACAACGAAGGAAAACCAACCAAGACGTACTGCGCGCGACAATAGCTACGAGTTAGAGAAGATTGAGGGCTGATTTTTGGCTCCAAAAAAACTACAAACCGCGCAAATCGTTCTCGAGCAAGATGTTGTCATTGCTGTTAAGTTGCCAGTTACGTTATATATATGTGCTGAGTTTACAATTCCAACGTTATTGAGTTCCACAAACAATCTCCCATGTACTTATAAGAGAGCTTGTTTTCCTCCAACTCTTCATGTGGGAAGCATGATTGCAACTCCAACAATCTCCCTCTCCCCCTCAATTGTGAATCCCTCACAACCGATAAAGGCGAATCCTCCCGGTCCCTAAGCCGAACCATCGGCTCTAATACCACTTGTTAGAGAGGAGACGAGCCCAATTGTAAAGTCCAACTCAGAAGCCCCTGGGGTTCCATCACAAAATCAATTGGCAATAGGAGGAGTAACCCATGTACTTATAAGAGAGCTTGTTTTCCTCCCAACTCTCCATGTGGGAAGTACAATTGCAACCCCGACAAGTTTAATACTACATATGGAGTATTCACTAAGGCAAAGTTGATTCACGTGTTTTGTAACTCCTACACGTTACTATTAATAAGTCATGCATGTAAACATTATAAGTCATGCATGTGACACTTATGTATTCAAATACATTCGATTATTACCTGTAAACATTAGTGATCATGGAGCCCTAATGTGGCTTTTTTTATAATAAAAGAACACACCTCAAAATATAAATAAATAAGCCTTATAATATTTTTCATTTTCTTGATGTTTTGTCTAGACTACAAAATCCATAACAAATTGAACTTTTTATTTATCTAAATATCACCTTTTAGACTCCTACTAATTTAGAGCATGATAGGCAAAAGTAAATTAATAATTCATATGGTCTTCCAACTGCAACCCAAATAATATTGTCCCACTTTGCTAAAAAAATCTGGTCTAGCTGGTAATGTGTCCATACGATCATTGAGTTCTTTTCAATAATTAAAATGGATGTCGGTCAGCACGTTTATATGGCACACATAGATACACATCTCTTGCATCTTCCCTCATAAAGATATCGGCTGTTTCCACCACTAACAGGTTACTTTGGGCACCTTGATTAGATAGCATTAAGTCCGGTCCTGCAGATCGGAGGTTGAAGGTCCAACTCCACAATCCGGAGCCGTTCATTTTTTAGTAACTTGGCTTGCTACTATTAAAACATGTTAAAAGGTGAATTGACTCATAAATTCGAACCGACTCGATCCAAAATTTACGGGGTTTAAATAAAAAATTTAGACCCTAAACCCATTTTCAACACGATTCGAACTCCGTGTTTGACCCGTCTAGGTGAACCCAAACTCAATTTTAACCCGACACGATTGAACCCGAACTCGTTGGGTTGACATAATTTAGTATATTTTAAAATATGTAAAATTTATTTTAGAAGTATAGTATGTTGTATTATCAAAATATATTAATATAATATTTTCCTATTATATTGTATTATTTAAATAGAAAATTATTCAAATAATGGTAAAAGTTCGATACCCTTAACCTGTTGGGTTGATTTGACCCTATCCCAAAACTCGCAACGACCCGACCTGAGACCCGTTATCTACCCAGCTTTATTAACATGTGATCCGTTATTGATCCGAAAATAACTCAACCCGAACCATAGATGACTCGACCTGAATCTGACCCAATTGACCCGACCTGAACTTGAGCCGATCGACCCTATTAGTAGAAAACAAAAATAAAAGACCTCCCCCCCCATTATAGCAGCAAAAAAATACTCCCTCCGTTCCATTAAGTTTGTCCATAAAGTACGGTTGACACGATAACTAATAAAAAGTTGAAAAGTTATAATTTTATAGGGTTAAAAATTTTAAAAGTTATAAAGTTTATGAGAAAGGTGGATAATTGAGGGTAATATATAAGATTATGTGATGATAATTTTGTAATTTTATAAGAAAAAATGATAAAGTTGATAGAAAAGTTGGATTATAAAGGTAATATATGAGATTAAATATGGGTAAAAGTGTAAATATGTACAGATAAAAATGGAAAGATTTGAGAAGTGGACAATCTTTTTAGAACGCTCGAAATGGAAATGCGGACGAAATTATTGGGACGGAGGGGAGTACAAGACCTGCTATGGGTGCCAGCAACAAAAAAAAAATCCAAAACGTGCTCCGGACTGCAAGGTCGAAGCTATTATGTCCCATCAGGTGCTATGGGTGGAATCAGTATTAGCCCTCATAAAAACTAGTGTATGGCACGAAAATATAATGAGACCCTCTGAACCTCATTCGGATTTGTTGGAGATGTTCTAAAACGAGAAACGACGAGGGCCAATAACAATGGCTTATATTGGCCCATTAAAAGGAATATGGGTTTATATTGGCCCATTCAAAGGAAGATACTAAGCCAGGCCCAATATGGGTTTATATTGGCCCATTCAGTGAAACTAGTGTAACAACCGCACCTTGTGCGGGTTTAGATGTATTAATATTGTGTAGTGTAGTTGGATCGATTTTGTCTTCATTTTTTCGGGTCAACAATAACACTTTTTAAATTTTATTGTTATATTTATTAAACAATAACACTTTTTAAATTAAATAATAACTAAAAAAGTCATATTTATGACTCTATCGGGTCATGTCCTAGTATTATGGGGTTTGATTAGAATTGTGTTTTAGGTGATTTGGATAGAGTAAATGTGCTTCTCCGAGTTGGGTTTTTTGATTCAATCACTTTATGGTAACTCTCTCTCTCTCTATATATATATATAAGTCGATTAATTGGTATATGATATATGAAGAATATGTCATGGATTAAATGACATACATAATATTTTTACCAAAAAAAATGGCATACATAATATTATAAAAAATTTATCGTCCGAAGGGAGTTGCCAGAAAGAGCATGTGACACAATGGGCGTCGTCTGTTGAAACATACTTGAAAAGTCCATAAAAATAGAAAATCAAAACATTGAAACCATGGAAGATCTAGAAGAAGATCCAGCATGAAAAAAACATAAACTTAAAATCCACCGGGAAAGATCTAGCTTCGTTGTACGCACATGTGGGATTTACATGCATGAAAGTAATACACCTAAAAGATACACAAAACGTTAAGTTCTGTAATGTAACATTACATATCTAAACCCTTCACTACAACTTTCCACTAATCAGGCTGATTATATTTGATGAAGCTACGTGCTATTTTTGTTCACGTTGCATTCAACCAAGGTCGACAGAAAAACCGTGGATTTTGATGCTTTGTAAAATTGTAAACTTCAGCTTCAAAGTTAATTCTTGAAGCGTAAATCTGAATTCAAACAATGGAAGTCATAGCTTGATGAGGCACGTATGAAATCAGCATAATTGATGGTGTTTGCTATTCAGATTGCATTCCAACTGCTTCCAAAATGTGGTTCCAAAAGGGGCTAGTACGATATTCACTACCACTAACAAATAAAAAATCAACGCTCCGGTGGGGTTTTGGTGATGTTAACACTTAACAAATGCATAGACAGCATAGTTAGTGAATCCTCGAACCATTGGGGATTGATCCTTTGTGCTCACAGTTTCTAGAAATGGGTTTTTCACATTGAATTCTGTTCTAATTTTCATTAGATAGGAATTGGGTGTCCCACCCCTAGAAAGCAATATGGGTCTTTCATTCTCATCCCCTTAGGACCAACCACTTCGTCAAGTGATCAGCCAACCTTGTTTTTCACTGACTCAGCCAACCAAAATCACACTATGTGTCATGAATCCTCGAACCATGCGATACCACACATCAAATACGTGACCTGGTATCAACAAACATGATCGATCCCCTCTGGCCAGAGATACTATACTCACATAGATGAAATTAGTTTCGGCCTTAACGAAACATGGTAGATTTAATTCATAGTTGTTCCCTCAATCCAGGATACAACTCATACTACCAGCTTCGATCCCATTGTCAAATTAGAATGCTAGATCCTTTTCCATAATTCAGGATTTGGAACTGATCCCAAGTAGAAATATCCATCCACCTTTCAAGGAACAATTCTTAAACTTGATCCAACTTGCATTCAACATTTCCTTTATATCCAAGAAAATAATGACATTGTCAACATGGAACGTTGAGGGACACATTTCTAAACAAGAAACAAGTATTCATGTCAAAAGACATCGATCCCAAAGGATAGTCAAAAGACATCGATCACGAAGGATATGTTTCCAGTCCTATCTAGGGACATTGATCCCTCAACCTCGTCTCCCAACACTTTCTCAATGTAATGAGACTGGGATCAAGATAAAACTCATCTTTCCTCCCCTTTTATCTTAATCCCTAAGATAACATAAGCCTCTCCCATGTATTTCATGGAGAATTATGATGACAAAAATTTCTCACAAGATTTACTTGTCCTTGATCTGTTAAAAGATCAATATGTCATCTTATGCATTTGTTCCTAGCACAAGCATGTCAAACAGACACTCACTTCATTTCCCTTGTGGGAAAATAATGTAGAACAAATTTCATTGATCCTGTGAGATCAATCTTGCAACAGTGTGCAATTCTCATAATTGTTGATCCGAACAAGGTTATGAACCTTAAACAAAACTAATTGCTTCATCATTAACCTGAAATAAATCAAATGTAAGTATAAACTCAAACAAAATACATCAAAAAAATGAAATAAAACCGACTAATCTGTATGGGAACAGTAGAGTCGAAAAGCCAAACTGTGAAACACAGTAGGTCCTTAACCAGTAGACCCAAGAGAGTAATCTGTACAACAGGGAACAGTAGACTCATATTGAGTAATCTGAATTTAACATGAGAAATCTACACACGAGGTATAGTAGACTCATTAGGAAACCTCCCCCTTTTGAGGAATATTATCCATTTTAGTTTATCTTTGATAAACTATCAGTTTCCTTCAAGGAAACAATATGTGAGTCACTAGCATTGTTACCCTATGACTTCATGGAGTCATACAACATTTCAATGCAAATTAATCATGTCTTATCACTATCTCATGATTAACATATCCATAGAAGGAACTTGTTCTGTTTTAACAAAACACATTCCTTTTTAGAGAAAAACGTTCACTGATCCCTTCTCGGGAAACAGTCATCCGAAATTCGTTTAATCCAAAATACAATTTGGCCTTACATAATCATACAATAAACACGTTTATATGATTAACACACCCTTAGATATCACATTACTCAATTCTTATTAAGACGTAATAAGAAAACATGGACTAGTGTACAAAACACTTTCATACATGTGATTCTTATATCATGACCAAAAGATCACGCATGGCTTATAATCAACCATTACATATCATTCTTTAGAATAATATCAAGACCAAAAACGTTCTTTCTCAAAACTAACTTGAGAAAACATGGATCAATTTCCATCGGATCTTGGGTTCTTTTGTAGGACGATCAAAGTACCATTGATCCCCTTTAACTTTAACCCGATTTTCATCTCACGCCCAGACGTCATTGATCAAAAAATTCTGATTTCGATTGTTGGATTCTGGTGTTCATCCCTGCGTTGATCCAGCGAGCGCTGCTGCGTCTGTTGATCCGTCTTCACTTCAATGCAAAACACCTGGGGAACAATCAATGATGTCTGTCTTCGGATAAGATTTGAGTCGTGTAAACACTTTCCGAAATCAAATTTTGCCCCTTATAAGCCTTAGGGAATCCACAAAATTTGAAGTGAGATAAAACAAATCTGCTGATCCTTTCCAAGGCTTGTGGTAAGGATCAAACTATAGAATGATGTATGATGGATGCATGACTTCGACTAAGTTGAATCTTGAGAGAGAATCTCTAACCAGCCCGACTTCATCTTCCTTTAGCCTTATATAGGGCGTAGGAAAGCCTAGGGAGCGGTTTCTACAAGTGATGGGCGGTTATAAGGGCGGTTACCAGCGGTTACCGCTGATCCTTTGCCTCCAACGGCTCTCTCTTGGAGAGACACGTGGCCCATCTGAAACCATACATAAAAGGAGGTTACTCAAGTAGTTACACAACGGTTATATTGGCAGTTAACCCACGTGACCAATATTCAAACCGCTATACTGACTGATCCCGTTGGTACCAGTCCACTAGATTTCTTGTTCTGTAAACTACTGATCCCAGAGTAACATATCCTTAATATTCCCACTAGATCCCAAATATACTTACACAAGCGTGTACTCCACACCCCCAGACTTGTGATAAGCTATATGGAACCTCATAAAGTCGTATGAATCCCGATAACACTAAATGGTAATTGATCCCTCAAGAACCATCACTGATTCTTTAGGGATCAATCCAGTGATAACACTAAAATCACCAACAGTTAGGATTAGGTCCATGGGTGCATCTCATTTTTCTAGAGCTTTATGAGATTCCTAACCTCAATCCAGATAAGTAAATGTGGTTCAGAGAGAAAGAGAGAGCCCTATTCACTCACTTTCAGCAATCACATTCGTAGCATATTGGGGAGACCGAGGGCGTTCGGCGACGGAGAAGGAGGAGCGAGGGCGTTCGGAGGAGCAGAGAAGGAGAAGCGACCGAGGGCGTTCGGAGGAGCGGAGTCGGAGTAGCGAGCAAGAGCGAGGAGCCACGGCGGAGTGAAGGAGGATTTGAGAGGTCGTTCATCAGATCTGACGTGGGTGAAGCGGTTGTTTTCATTAATGGAGATATTTTTGAGCTGAAAAGAAAAGGGCAGAATTGTTTTTTTTTTGTACAAAAAAGGAAAACACTAGGCCTCCTAATCAGTGTAGGACCAGCCTAAATCATCCGTCCGGATGATCTTCAAAAACTCTTTGGCTTCTTGAATTCTTCCTTCATTTAATCCGAAAGTCGTCCTCAAGGAGTCTTCCCAGTAATGCGTCTCACAGGTTGTCATCACACCAACCAGTAGGAGTTGTGGAGCAGCATTCCTAGTTGCTAAGTAGTCCGCTGCTCTGTTACTATCCCTGTAGCAATGAAAAACACGAACTTCCTCAAAAAGAGAAAGTAGGCCTCTTATGTCACTAGTAATTGTTTGGATCTCCCACGGACATCTCCATGCCCCCGTAATACTATTAATAACACATAAGTTATCACCTTCAACCACTAGCTTTGTTACATTAAGGGTCTTGGCCCTTCGCACCCCATCCAGAGCTGCCAGCGCTTCAGCCTGGAGGATGGACGGGGCAGCCAACTTCCGTCGATCCAAGACGATAATTTTCGAGTTATTGTCTCTCAAAATATATCCGCTATGCGTGGACGAGTTGGATCGCCGAGAACCATCAAAATTTAGTTTTACCCATCCCCTATCTGGTTTCTTCCATGTAGGGGACCTCGGCCGTTGCCGCTTCACCGTTCGCTTGCACTCTAACTGTTCCGCCACTTTCCACTGAGAGTAGCTGGCTAAGGCCAAATCAGACGGTTTCTCATCACTTAGTGCCCTTTGTGGGTTGAAAATTCGGTTATTTCGGTGCATCCAAATAGCCCACCAAAGAAAAAGTATAATGGTATCTCCTTTGTTGGCCTTGATGGTTTGTGTAATACTATTATTCAGATCGCCCTCGTCTTTAATGACAATCCCTCCTCTAGTTCGATGTTCCAGGGCAGAATTGTTTTTGAAACAGTAAAAACACGTTTCTTTAATTTTAGTGGGCCAGATATCATGAAGAAAGGGAGGATACGTGTTGCAATTTTTTAAACAAACATTGCTACCAAATTAAAGAATAGGGAGATAAAAGGGCAATCCACATCACCCGCTTTGCATGCCGCATCATCCGATCCCCACGAACCAATCCTGGCTATATATATAACAAGCAGTGAGTCTGATCCTAGTTCCGCGTTTTCTACATGAAACTTTCTTTAGCTAAATCAATTAATGTTAGCATTGGCCATTTGCAAGCGCAACCATCAGCAGTTTCGACGGAGACTAGGCTCCTGGCCGATCTCGCAAGCTTTCCGAGAACCGAAAATGAGCCACGCTCGGGCCCACATGGCATCCGGATCCACGGGTGACCGCCTCCCGGACCCTCAGTATACGTCCAATGACTACAAGCCTTCCAACAAGCTCCAGGTCTTGATCCTAATGTAGCGTATACACTTGCATTTGGATTGCGACTAATAATGCATTATTGTGTGGGATCCAAAAGAGACTTTTAATTGCCCCGTTTTGATTTTGTTTCCAGATTCTTTGGTACTCTGGCATATTGTAAACTTATGTGGGTCTTGATTGGTTAGTATTTTAGGGTCATCCTATAGTTGTTTTCAGCTTTATACATGTCAAAAAGAGTTCAAATGTCACTAATTAGACTAGACATGTTTTAAACAGGGGGACAAATTAAATTGGAAAGTTTCAACCGAAATAAATAAATAAATTGGAAAATTATAATCAACATTACCCATGAACGAAAGTTGTCAAACCCGTTACATGTAACGTAACAAGTGATTTTTGAGAATAATGATAAATCCTTGATTTGCATGAGTTGAAGCTTAAGTTATAATGGAGATGGAAAATGTGCAAGGACAGGGGAAAGTGGCACTGGTGACCGGTGGCGACTCGGGGATAGGGAAAGCGGTGTGCCACTGCTTCGCTCGGGAAGGCGCAACCGTGGCCTTCACGTACCTCAAAGGCGGCTCTAGCGACACCATTGAGATGCTTAAGAAGGCGAAGACCGAGGGCTCAGGGGATCCCGTGGCTATAGAAGCCGACCTCGGATACGACGAAAATTGCAAGAGAGTGGTCGATGAGGTCGTCAACGCCTTTGGTCGAGTCGACATCCTTGTCAACAACGTGGCGCAACAGTTTACATCCGCCAACATCGAGGAGGTCGAGGTGCCCCAACTCGAGGCGATATTCAGGACTAACATCTTCTCTTACATTTATGTAACTAGGTATTCATTATATTCTTATAATGACATAATATATACGAGACACTTGGACCATTATAACGAGAAAAGGAATTCGAACTAGGCATGCATTGAAGCACATGAAATCAGGAGGAAGCATAATAAACACGACGTCGGTGAACGCATACTTGGGGAACAAGCTATTGGTGGAGTACACGGCCAGCAAGGGCGCGATCCTCGCCTTCACCCGAGCACTCGCCTTGCAGGTGGTGGACCGGGGGATCCGAGTGAACGGAGTCTCCCCGGGCCCCATATGGACCCCGCTCATCCCCAACACCATGGAGCCCGACATGGTCCGTCACTTCGGGGAGGAGGTGCCCATGCAACGCCCTGGTCAGCCCTTCGAGATCGCCCCTTCCTACGTCTTCCTCGCTTCCAATGCCGACTCCTCCTACTTCACCGGCCAAGTTCTCCATCCTAATGGTACGTACATTGGTACTTTTTTTGGATTTGCGCGACGGAAAAGGATTCGAACTCGTGACCTAGTGGTTGTTGATGTAGTACATTAGCATTGGCAAGTCAAATTAGTCCAAATTAATGTTTCATATCATCATCATTGGAATTTGTAGGTGGTACGCCTGTGAATGGCTGAAGATTGATGAAAACGCGTACGTATCAAAGGTAAGATGGAGATAGGGTCAATAATTGGCTCCATTAAAATGTGAGAAGATGGAGCTTGACAACAAGGGAATGAGTGGCATTTCAAGTCAGATCAAGAAGCTGAATTCTTAGGATTTCTCTCTCAATTTTCGATATGCTTAATTACTTAACCTTGTAACATTATTATTGTTGCATTATATACGCAAATGTTTAATTTTGAATATTGTACTCTTAGGTTTGTCCGAGTGCCACTTGATTGTTTCGGTCTTTCGATCTACAACCTTGTTCGACATCGAATTAATGATGGATCGCTTAATTTGATCAAGGTCAACTCAAAAAAGTGATTAGGATCAAGGTCAATGTGAAAATTGATTAATTTTGACCACATAACAAAATTTCACTTCCATTAAAGTGTTTATGGAAGTAGAAACTTTTACGTATTATAGAGAACAAAAGAAGAACTGCAAGAAAATTTCGACCAAAAGAATGTAAATGGAAGGTAATTAAATCATATTTAAACCTAATAAATAAAATTCAATTTAACTAACAAAATCTTACAAAATACTCACAATGAATCAGTTTGATTAATCAATATGGGACAATTTGTTTTGGAAATATAATGTACTAGCGTAACCTTTTGCGTTATACACGACAATTTGACTTTAAAATATTATATTATAATTAGTTTTGTTTATAATAGAATATTGATATAGAAAAATATAATATAAGTTTTGATATATGAACATGTTTTAAAAAGAATGACGTTGTTTTTAAAGTTCGTATAACTTAAAATATACATAATGTTTATACTTGATTACATATTATTTTTCTAAAACCTTGTTATAAGAATCTAAATTGATATACCTCATATTTTATAAAAAACTCCTTTTTGTTAGTCACATTTATTGTTATCAACAAAAACTATTTTTAAGATTAGCATATATTTTACCAAAATTTAATTATTATGATATTATCTTAATGTATTTATTTAAGTAAATCAAATAATATGTTTCTGATATTTTTATATGTTACGACGTTTGATGATATCTTTATACCCGATAATATCTTGATAAAATTATTCTAATATCTCTATAATATCTTTATTTGATTTGATAACAAATAATATCAAAATAGTTTTATTAAGATAATACGGAGTATCTTAATAAATCAAATAAGATCGGATGATATTTTAAAATGTTCATAGTAAGATTTGATAATATCGTATTAAGTAAAAGGATATAGTTGATCATGTAAATATAGAAAATAAATTAAGTAAATTCTACTAAAAATATTTCGTGGGATCGATCTATGTGAATTAATAATTTATTTGTTCTATTGAGAAGAAATGTAAAGGAAAAATCTACTAACTAAATGAATGAAACTAGTTTTACCCGTCGTACCATGTACGACTATATTTTATATATTAATATTATTTTCAATATCTAATAACATGCTTATATTTATCATTGATATCGTGGGACTTATTACAAAAAGTTGGATGGGAGCCGAGCAACTAATTGGGCTCCAACACCCTTATTCAAGGTAAAACATAACCTATGAAAAATAAAGGATTGAATATTCGCACTAGAGGCATGACTCTGAGCGGCTCGCGCGACCCTAGACAAAAATCAAGAGCATCACTTCCTAATTCTCCGAAGGTGGAGAAAGCGAATTCGGCAGACCGCTTAGCCCCGTTCATCTTCGGCGCAAGAGCGCCCGATCAGTGAGCTATTACGCACTCTTTCAAGGGTGGCTGCTTCTAGGCAAACCTCCTGGCTGTCTCTGCACCCCTACCTCCTTTATCACTGAGCGGTCATTTAGGGGCCTTAGCTGGTGATCCGGGTTGTTTCCCTCTCGACGATGAAGCTTATCCCCCATCGTCTCACTGGCCGACCTTGACCCCTGTTATTTGGAGGTCATATCTAGTATTCAGAGTTTGCCTCGATTTGGTACCGCTCTCGCGGCCCGCACCGAAACAGTGCTTCGAAGGCAATAAAACCATACCATTATCAGTACATTTGGAAGCATACTTTTTCTTCTTCCTAGTAACAACCTTAGCAATAGCATCCCCAGGGACAAATACGTCTACACCAATACTAGTGAAGGAAGAAACACTGGTGACATCCAAGCAAACATTTTTACCATTGTCCCAACCATAGACAAGGAGATCAGCATGCCTAAGGTCAATACCTTCATCAGACAAAAAACCTAAGGGCACCTCCTTTTGCACACAAACACTGGCTTGAGCACATATATCGCCTAACACATCCCGAACAAGGTTATGATGAAATTTGACGCCAATATCATTGCCACAATGCACCGCATGATCCCCAAAGCAATCCATGATCTTAGAAAAACAACAAGGACATGTAAAATCAGCAGGATACAAAGGAATCGCAAAACGATAACATAAGACACATCTGAATTGCCTTGGATGCATTGTCTGACCGAACCCTTAAATAGGAATAGCTCTCAAGTAGTCCAAAGACTACGACGCCTGATTGTTGATAAGGATGACCTTTTCACGAGCACTAGGATTATAACGACCTACTAAACCTCTCTCCATCATGTCAAAGTATACTGTAGCCAATTTTTTCATAAACGGGGGGGCTGGTACGTCATGACAAAGGTCACGAGGGTCGAAGTTGCACAAGTCCCGAAAGCTGTTCAAAGCTGACTCACACGCAAGGCCCAACTCAGTAACACCACAATAACGAAGCAATATGTTCTGGAGGCTGAGAGACTGTAGCCGCGAAGCGGCAAATGCATACCCAGAAGCGTCGTGTGCTGTATAAATCCCAAAGCCACCCAGGAGGAAGGGTAAGGTGGAACAACGCCATTGCCAATCACCGAAACCAGCTGCACCCGCCACAATAATTTCTTGGAGAACCTTCCTCAGGGCATGATCAAAGGTAAGATGAGCGGACCCGAGCATTTGGGGTGGACAAGTCCAAAGAGAGAAATATAATCGCCCAACACCAACACAATTTCGCAGAAGGAGTCCCACCTGGGGGTCATTAAGTCCCGCTACAGCCTCCACCAGACACACCGTCTTGTAAACCCTCTCTCCGATCAAACGGCTACAAAAGTCAAAATTCAAACTGACCAGCCCACCAAGGAGCTTCACCCCCTCCAAAGGCCGAGCCATTT
Organism: Polygonum aviculare; assembly: GCA_934048045.1. Classification (NCBI taxonomy): domain Eukaryota; kingdom Viridiplantae; phylum Streptophyta; class Magnoliopsida; order Caryophyllales; family Polygonaceae; genus Polygonum; species Polygonum aviculare. The sequence continues at coordinate 9,731,720 of OW204024.1, forward strand.
TATGAGGAAAGAGTTTAGGATCACTACACCTCGGGTTCAGGTTTGGCCAAAAGATTTCAGTTTTTTCAACATTTAAGTGCAGCCCCATTGCCGGTCCTTCCTTAATAATCAGATCCAAAGCTTCCGAGACCACCGTAGTATCGTCAAACTCTTTCCTCATTTATTTTCAATACATTATATTATCGAATTTATGCACATTTACTTTCACATACTAATAACATACCATATAATAGTACTATTTTTTGCAAATGGTACTATTATATAATAGTACCATATAATAGTACTATTATATTTAGTTTGAATTAATACGTTTTTTCATATAAATTTTTATCGTAGTATATTTTTGTATTTATAAATTTTTCCTAATATCAATAATTGATTTGTCTTATAAACCAACCTAAAATATAAAATATAATAAGTATTATACAGATGTCCCAATAGATCATTTTTTTTATCAAAGTTTACACGAAAAAATATTGATGTCCTAGCGGAACATATGTTTTAAATATACAACTTTACCATATAATATAACCTAAAATCATATTTCTTTATATGTAAGTATATAAAGTTATATATTTCATGTAGAAAATTTATAGTCTATTTTAGGGTAAATCTAAACACTTTATTAATTACGATGATATTCATAGATTGTATAGATAGATATTACTTGGATAGATTATAAACATATATATATATATATATATATCATTTTGATGGAGTTTTAGGTTAAATCTAAATATTTTCTTAATTAGTACGATATTGATAGATTATATAGATATTAGATAGATATTATCTAAATAGTTTATAAATATAAGATATTACTTTGATAGATTATGGATATATATATTGTTTTGATATATTAGTATTGTAGTTAGATAAAGATATCTTTTTAGGATAGATCTAGATTATATAGATAAATATGATTTGATAGTTTATAAATATAGAATATTATTTTGATAGATTATGGAATAGAAGGAATATATATATATATATATATTAATATAATATATATTATTTAATTTTAAAATTTTATGTAATTGCTAAAATATAATTAATTTATAATTAATTTAATATGAGGTGGGGCTAGAATTAACATGGAGACTTATATGGTCTCGACTATAATATATAACTAGTTTAACCCCCGTACCATGTATGGGTAATGTGATTATAAACCCAATTCAATTAGATATCTAACGTCAATGATCACGTTAAAAATATAGGATCATACTAGCAAATGACCCGCACCTTGTGCGGGGGTGTTTTTTTATTTATTCATTACTTTGTACATGAATTTACTATAATAATTACAGATATATTTTTTATGTTGTAAAATTAAATAATTCTTATATATCATCAAATATTTATATAAAAGTAAATTTTATTTATATATTAACTTTTTATACATACATAAACATATATCTAGATAATGGAGTAACAATGCCATAAGATAAGATGTATTATCACATTTTATTAAAAATTGATAAAAATCTTTTGCCATTCAAATTAAATTGCATAAACTAACTTATATTATAAAATCAATAATTTTAAATAAAAATTAGATTAATATAGTATTATATTAAAGATATAGATAATATTTAATACGATAAAAAATCAAACCAAATTATATTTTATATAGGTTATTATCTTGTGAAAACCTTATTAAATAAGAAATAAAAATTATTTAATAAAAATATTAATGAATCATTATCTTAATTAAGACATGTATCTTTTTATCTAAAGTGTAATGAGTATGTAATATTAAAGATATATTTATGGTAAATATAACATCTAATCTTTTCAATGAGATTTTAATATGATATGATAGTGAAAAATTTATTTAAAATTGTATTTTAATAGAGTGAATATTTGGCTTAATATAGTAGTAGAATTTGCTACCATTGATTTTTCTTTAAATATCATAATAAAATTACGAAAAATATTTTATATTTAATATGCTATTTAATTAAATGGGTAAAATATTAAGGTTATTAATTATGACTAAATATTAATTTTATGATAGATCTATGTATTAATTAAATGGATAGAATGATTAGATTGAGATTTATATATTTAGATAGAATTATTAATTAAACAACTCAAATTCTAAGATAGAACTAATATCTTAATTAAGTATGTATAAGATTATGATAAAATCAAGATTAATAAGATAACTTTTTAAACAAAGGGGGATGTGGTGCAATATGGTGCGAGAATTTGCTTCCGCTTTAGTATATAGTAATATATATATATATATATATGTGTATCTTCGTATTATGATTAGTGTTTTTTATCAATAGTAAATCAACTCATAATATAAACAAGTATAAATCCCGTACCATGTACGGGTAATGTAAATATAAAACCGAATTAATCGATTTGAGATCGAATTTTGATACGAATACGCTTTTAACTCGGGAACTTATAATCCAAATCCGATAGACCAAAGTTCAAACCTATTGACCTATATATGTACTTTTATTCATACAATTTTAATTCTAAAATAGTTCTATTCAAATTTATATTGTTAATGAATATACTATTGACACATGTGAAAATTTTTCAGTATTTTTCAAGATTCAATAATGACAAAAATGTATACTAATTAATAAGAAAAAATTGTAAGGAATATAAAAGAAAATCACTTCAATTTCCTTATTCGTATAAGGATATAGAATTGAGTAAGATATTAAGTATACATAAGCAAATTGGATAAGATATCAAGAAGATATATAACTTATTTTTTGAAAATCAATGCAAAAAATAAAATCATTATTTTATTCAGGGTTGATGACGTGACGCAAATTTTAACAAAGACTTGGGTTCCGCTTTATACTGTATTATAGTAGATAAGTTGGATTTGTTCAAAAATTACTTTACGATAAATATCACATTTTATTAAATAATAATATCTATCTGAAGATTACAACTAATTCTTGGTAAGGGATAATTTATAATTTTTGGGATAATTCATAATTTCCGGCAATTTTTATGGGATAAGATTAAATGAGATTCTAACTACCTAATTTATATAGAGGAGGACCCAGCTGATTATTTTTATCAAATCATATATATTTATCTTTCTATTGTGATTAATGTTTTTTTATATGCGCAAGGGACCGTTGATTATTTTATTAAAGATATGACACGTGGCGCAATTTTCTGTGAAGACTTTGTCTCCGCTTTATACTATAGACAGTATAGATATATAGTATAGATTAATATACGTGATATATGCAGAACTATTTAAAAAACAAACCTTATCATCCAATAGAACAATGTGATAAAAAATAATATAGTAGTGACGTTTGTACATGATTGAAAATAGAATATAGTAGCGTGCTTTGTGTTATTTGCTATCTTTATGGAAGAATTTTTTTAAAAATAGATAGTATAGATTAAAGATAGATATTAAATTAGTAAGAAAAAAAGATAAAATTAAAGATTAGATAATTAAGGAAAATAAAAGATGTAAAGTTGTTAATATCCATTTTACTTGCATAAGAAAAAACATTAAAATTAAAATCAAAATAATAAAGTGGGGGCAGAATCAACGTGGTGACTCGAAATCGGCCGGCATTTATAGTATATATTGATTAACAACGAATATAAACATTATCACTCTCTAAAAAAAATATAAACAAATATTAAAAACAACTTACTATTATTTCTACAAAAATATTTTAATATTAGATAATATTTTATTGGTGTTCATATAACAATCTAATATATTCCTACTTTCTTAATTTACAACTTTATTCAATACCCAAATTTATATAAACATTATTTTGTAGATTCTCTCATATTTTGTATATTATTCTTGAAGTTTTTTTAGGTATCATCCAATAAGATGGATATGTTTATTACTTTTTAATATTTTGATTGTTTCCTCCAATGTTTGACTTTCTATGTACAAATTGCAGAAATATTACTCCTAAACTTAAATGTATTATAATTATGATTAATCATAAATATATTTATTTTAAAAAATAATAAATGTTAAGCAAATACAAGATATGATCAATCCAAATCCTTAATTTATATAATAAATCTTGCAAAATGGCTACCAATTAGCAAACGATAATATTAAGATATGATCAAGCAAAAAAATATGTAGTGTTAAGATATGATCAATCCAATTCTTTAATTTGTTTTCATTGCCTTTCTTTGTTATCGTAGCCATTCTTTTTCTTTTTAAAATGAAATACAAATAAAACTTTGTATCTATCACCCCCAATAAACGATATTTAATTATTTAAATATGATCCAATTTGATATCTTAACAAATGCGTGTTCTATTATGATTTATTTTATTTTATTTATGAAATAAGTTTTAATTGTCTAATAAGTGAAAAAATATCTTCTTTATATGGTAAATATCTTCATAATGTTATTCTTATTGTTCAAAATTGATAAACAATATTTTCTTTATATGGTAAATATCTTCATAATGTTTTTCTTATTTCAGTTATGATTTGTTACATTACTTATCAATGTATTCTTTATATGGTAAATTCTTCATAATGTTTTTCTTATTGTTTAAAATTGAAAAATAATATCTTCTTTCTATGATTAGCATACGTATCTTAATTAGGTATATCACAATGATATATTCATGTATTCTTTTTTTAATCGTCAACAACCTAATCTTAAGAAGATTTGGTGGATATATTCAAGTAATCTTTTTTGAAGTAAAATGTTTTCTAATCAGTGGATTAATACGTTTATGTTTGATGATCTTAGGTCAAATAATTATTCACTTAATCTTTTTCTAATGCTTAATAAATCTTAATTCTTTTTTCTAATTTGTTACCATAATCTTAGGTCTCACAACAGATTCTAATTCTTATAAAATTATGTAGGTCAATTGATAATACCTTAACAATAATTATATTATAATATTTTAAAATTAAAAAATATGGCATATCTCTAAAAATCCCAAGATTTCAGCCAATATCTTTCTTTGTTTTAATTATAAGTTATTTAGGCTAAAAATTGGAGTGCCCCCTCATATATAACATAAAAAATAAATCAATGGTATTACTATTATATAATGATTTGAACATGGATTAAAGAACATCATTAATATTTACTTATATATTTTCATTTATTTACTTATAATAAAAACAATTTTAAAATGTGAAGTGTGAGTCATAGTCGTGCGGGTAACGAGGTCACCATTTTTTCGTATTGCTGATTATGAGGCAAATGACGATGACGGTGAGGAAGATGATGAGTACCCTGTCAACAAGTCAGATAATTGAATTTCTGTTCTTGGTTTTCCGGTGTATGATAACTTAAGATTTCATTAGCATGCTAAACAAGACCCTAAGCTATAAACACAATTCAAAAAAGTTTAATTACTTTTTTGGATACTAACCTTGTAGAGAAGAAGAGAAGCCAATATTCTAGGACAACAACTATTCGAATAGCCCATGCCTTGAGATGCCAAAATAATTTTTTCACTATCAAGATGAAACAATGTCATGTTGGTGGGAAAGTAACTTTTGTACGTGTAATAAATATTTACTGATCTGAAATCTTTCTATATACATTGTTTATATTGAAGCATATGCTGACATGTTTTCTAACAATGTATGTGCAGTTTGTTCCTTAGGAACATGCAAAAACTTACTTGCTTGAGAAGAAAATAAGGGGAATATATCTTACTAATGTGAAAAAGGATAAGAGATCTCGGTTTGTTCTATGCTCCGTTGAAGGCCCTCAAAGTCAAGTACGTCTACAAAGGCGTGGATGACACACATTCAATGAAGATAATCGTCTTAAACTCGAGGATGTTTGTGTTTTTGAATTGGTTGATCGTTCAACAATGGTATACAATGTCACCATATATTGTGCAACATTGTGCCTAAATGGGCAAGGTCTGTAAGCATTTGGCTTGATTTCGTTTTGGATATGTAGCCTAACAAATTTTATGAAATTAATATCGTTTGGTTTTTGGTAGGTTGCAAAAGAAACAAGGTGGGTTTCTAGGTCTTCATCAATGCCAGAGATTGTGTTCATCTCAGTTTGTGTTTGGTTTTTATCTCTACTAGTTGTAAGGAGTTTGAGGTATAGTAAATGTAAGTGGGTTTGGATTAAGTACTCTCTAGACTCTATTATGACCAAGACTGGTTTGAGGTTGGACACAAATTAATTATGGTTGTAATGTTATTTTAATCGGGTTTGTAGGAAACTTTGAATCCCGCTCTCATTTTGAGTTTGCAAGGAGCTTAAAAGAGAGTGTAATGTTGAAGGTGTGAGAACATAGAGCAAAAGCTCTCCCTGTTGCCCTGAGATATGCAGTTCATAGTAGGAGGCGCCACTCCGACAAACATGTCCACAACTTCGAGAAAAAATTTATAAACTAGTTACTAGTTTTTGTCTCAATTCCAAGTAAGTTAGAATGCTATCAAAGTCTCCATTGGTATGCTTTATGTTATACAATTTCCATTACAATCAATTAGTTGGTTGTCTTTGTTCTAAACATATACAAATAAAGTATTGTAACAAGATTTTCCTATTGTGTTCATATATGCAGAGTTTTCCCCATACTCACTCCATTCACCACTTTGTTGGTAAGGAAAACAATGGGGTGTACCTTAGAGTTAGAGAAAATGCAAGAATGTGGTTTATGAAGTGTTCCATTGAACCTCATCCATCTTACCAAGTACGCCTCTGGGAGCTCAGATGAAGCATATTCATGAAGGATAACCATCTAGAGTATGGAGACATTTGAGATTTCGAGCTAATTAATAGCCCAAAAATGGTGAAGAAAACAGTGAACGATGTAGACCGGGAGCAGTTTAAAATAGTTGCAAATTCACTTTGATATATGTAAGGATTGGGTTACAGCTTATAAAGTTATGACTGCTCATCCAAGTATGTATATTAATCCGAATATATTATGGATATATATATGTTTTGTTCAATAACACACCGTATCAAATGCATAGTAAGTGGTTGTTAAGTTCCGAAGTTAAGATGGTCTCCCTTAAGGTTCAACATTTTGTGTTTACTTAACTGCATCTGTGGGTTTGGAACTCCTAGATTGGGTCTTGCAAATCCCTTTTTATATTTGTTATTGTTTTTATAATGAAGGTGTGGGAACATAGAGCAAAAACTCTCCCTATTGCCTAGAGATATGCAATTTAAGTAGGAGACGCCCCTCCAACAAACATGTTCATATAAGGTAATTCGATCACATAGAGGCTTGTGTGGCAGGGAAAGTTGTAAAAATGAATACAATCTAATATTACCAACAATTGATAAATATATATGTATATATAACATGGATAAGTAAGAAAAATATAGAAGGAAATATAAATATATTTTATTTGCTTCAAATCAAACCCCCGTTTAATATATGCATAGATGATATATATAAGTCTATTTTATAATTTTAGGATCTTTGCTCGAGACTTAATATTGATTTGCGAGGTTTCGAATCCCGTACTTAGGGTCCGTTCGGGAGTAGCGTTTTTACCCTAGATGGAGCTGAACGCCGGCGAGACGCTACTCCCGTGGCGTGTTCGGGTGTAGCGGGTGGAGGTAGATGGTAGGCAAAATTCCGCTGGACGCTACCCCCTACCCACCCCCAGATTGTAGCATCTCCGTCCCTAGCGTCTCAACCCCTCCCTCTTTTTTCAAACAAAATTCCAGTGATTACCCCTCTCCTCCTCTCGACATTCTCTGCCCTAGGCGAGGGCGAGCGGGGTCGTCGACGGGACTAGCGGGCTATCGGGAATTGCTGGCTAGCAAGGGGCCGGAACCCCAGATCCGGTAATCGACGAGTGGGATGCGTCGTGAGGCCAAGTCGGGCCGGGTGAGGTCGAGAGAGAGGGCGAGCGTGATGGCTGTCGGGGCTGGTCGACGGAAAGAAAGGAGGGTTGGTGGTTCCGGATCTGGGCCAGCTTGAGGTTGAGCGTGAAGATGCAGATTTGACTAGCTATGAAGGAAAGAAAGAAACAGAGGTAGAAGAAGAGTGGAAAAAAGAAAAGGAAATAGGTCATTTGGGTTGTTCGTATGGATTTTGCCCCAAATGGGTCATTTGAGGACACGTGACTATCACGTGGATGGGTAAAAAAAATTGTTTTTATATTTACTTTTGGGGGTATTTTGGTAATCTTTTATTACCCTTTTCAGGATTCAGCTAGTTACTTTACCGAACACTCATTTCAGTTTTTACTCAATTCAGCTAGTAAATCCAGCTTTCGGATTCAGCTGTCAGTTCCAGCTTTCATCTTTCATCTCCAACTTTTAGCTTTCAGTCCCAGCTTTCAGCTGATTACCCGAACGGAGCCTTAGTGTGCAGAGCTCAATATTTATAGTCGAGCCCGAGGCTGGGACCCAACAAAGTGCCGATGTGGGATATGAGTCGCCTAGAGACGTGTCATGCGCTTATTGGCCTGTTGGGGCGGCGGCCGCGGTGTCGCCCATCCACTTGCTTGGATGGGACATCTCCCACTTGGATTGGATGTCGCCCACTTGCGTCTAGCCCCAGCCCAATGACGACGTCATCGAGGGTTCTTGATACTTGGTAGATTTTGTTTTAAAGGGGGGCTTACTTTTATACCGTCAACGCGGTGATAGTTCTTGGCATCAACAATTTGATTATTTAAAAAAATCATATGAGATACGATATAAAATCTCAAGTGAAGTATTTTATCAATATATATTTTTTTTTATAATTAATAAGCTTTTTATATGATGATAGAAATCAGAAATTAAGTTAATTATGACTTATTTAAATAAATCTTTTAGAAAAATAGACTTGTATTATTAATAATATTTTTTGAAATAAAATAAATATTTTAATAGATCTTATAACATTATAATTAATTGAATAATAGTATATTTATATATCAATATAATTTATAAATTAATATTATAACACCAGTTTAGTTTATATATTTTAAAGATATTTTTAGCTTAAATTATAAACTTATGGGACAAAAAAAGATTGGCAAAGAAATATGAAAAATGTATATGATTATAAAAATACAATAAAAGCAAAAATTCAAAGTGGCAAATAAGTTTAACAAATTAATTATAATTTTGATTTTAAAAAAAATGTCTTAGAAAATAGGTGAAAAAGATAGAAATTAGAACAAGAAAAATATAGATGATAGGCAATTCATAAATATAAGAAGACTTTAAATCTAGTTTTTTTGAATTTTATTTTATTAAATGGAGTGGGGTTAGAATTTACGTGGAGGCACGAAATTCCTCGACGTTGATATATAGTATAGATAAAATAAATAACAAATGATAAATATATGTTTAAAATAATATCTATTAAACACTAGATATTGATATCGTCTTTTTTATCCAAAATCATTACAATATTTTGTTAATCCAAGATCGTGAATTGATGCTAAGAATAAACTTAAATTTAAATTTTACATAATATGAATTAATAAAAAGTATAGACAAAACACAATCATAATATTTCAAAATGTATTTAATTAGTTTAAAAAATCATAGTGATACGATATGAAATCTCAAGTAAAATATTTTATAAACACAATCATTTAAGTTAGTTATGGCTTATTTAAATAAATATATTAGAAAATTAGACTTGTATCGGTAATAATAATTTTTGAAATAGAATGAATATTTTAATAGATCTTATAAATTAATAATTATTTTAATAATAGTAGAGTTATAGATCAATGTAACTTATAAATGAATACTATAACACAAATTTAGTTTATATATTTTTAATATATTTTTCAAAGATATTTTTAGATATCTGTAGCTTAAATTATAATTTTATGGGACAAAAAAAAAGATTGATAAAGAATTATGGCAAATGTATATGATTATAAAAATACACAAAAAAAAAGTTCATAGTGACTAATAAGTATAAAAAATTAATTATAATTTTGATTTACAAAAAAAAATATTTAAGCAAATATTTGAAATAGATAGAACTTAGAAAAAGAAAGAGATAAATGATAGATAATTAATAAGAATAAGAAAAAACACAATCATATTATGTTAGTTATGGCTTATTTAAATAAATATTGTAGAAAAATAGACGTGTATCGGTAATAATAATTTTTAAAATAGAATGAATATTTTAATATATTTTTTTAATTAATAGTAAATTTAATAGTAGTAGAGTTATAGATGAATATAATTTATAAATGAATATTATAAAACAAATTTGGTTTATATATTTTAAGATATTTTTAGATATTTGTAGCTTAAATTATAATTTTATGAGACATAAAAAAGATTGACGGAGAAATATGACGAATGTATGTGATTATTAAAATACAATAAAAACAAAAATCAAGAGTTTGTTGTAGAAGTGAATGAACCGGAGATTTTGTTTAAAGCTCTTTGACAGATCTAAATGCATTGATAGAGTGGTCTTTGACTTGAGACTTGCCAGATGACTTGATTATACCGGAATGATTTTTGAGGCTGTAATCAAGGGGGATAAATTAGAGGTTAAAAAGACTTTCACAACTTGATCATTTATATTTATATTTGTATATGTGTTGTAAAAACTGTGACCAGCCCCACATTGCCAACTGATTTTGTTTCTAAATATTGAATGTGTGAATACTGTAGGTTGGTTCGATTGCAGCTGGTCGACGCTACGGCAACCTGGTTTCCATGCATGGTGGAAGGTCGTTGGTTCCAACCGTAGGCATCAGCCTGGGCATCGCGCGCGTATTTTACATAATGGAGATGCAGAACAAGTCTGTCAACGCCAAGGTAATTCCTTTGAATTCTAAGTTGTGTTTTTACTTTGCTAATATTACACACTGTGTGTGTTACCTTTGGTTTGGGTAGTGAAGATTTATAGACTGGTGTTGCAACATGGAATGTGGCAGGTGCGAGCAAGCGGAACCCAAGTTTTGGTTAATGATCTTACGGGCGATCTGTGTTTGGCGGCAGAGCTGGCAAGCGAGCTGCATTTGGAATGCGAAGATATGATCAAGGTCGAGTTTGTGGTGGACAAGAACGCGAAGAAGCTTGGGGACAACGTAGGGGCGCGAGCAATTAAGCAGGGAATTCCGTTCGTGGTGATAGTTGGGAAGGATGAAATGAGTAGGAATGTGGTGCAAATGAAGGATATGGAAATGGAGAAAGAGGAATTTGTCGTAAGAAATTAACATGATGGTTGAAGTGCTGAAGAGGAAGTTGAGTAAGAGCTGATGATGGTGATTCTGATAAGTTATTTTAACAAGTCTGTACATGGGTTGTGAATATTTTGGTATGATTTTAGCCTAGATTGCTTACATTAGTTACATGACAAGTTTTTGTGAATGCCCGGTAAAATGACCATTCAAACTTATGTAATTACCAGTAAAATAGTTGAAATATGTGAAGCTATAAATGTCATTTGGAGATGTTGGATTATTTTGTTTTAGAATTTAGATAAGATTGAGATGGCATATATGTGACAGACTGAACTACGTTTTACTACTTTTTTTGATCTAAATGGATACTGAATTGCATGTACTGCTGAATGGTCAGAAAGAGAGCGACTTTGTTCACAAGCAAGTTAACACAACAGTATGTGTCCAATTCTTATATTTATCTGGTAACGTCAAAACGTACCATTTGGAATTCCACTCTGTCTGTCTAGTTTATGCATATATCTCATCTATCAAAACTTATGCAACGAACAAATGATATTTGTTCATGTTATTATCTTTTTTCTCTTAAATGAGATGAGATTGATCGAGATCAACTCAAAGCAACTCTTGTACGTCACACTAAGCAATTGTGTGGATTTTGGTGTTAATTCCTTGTTCAACATGCAAAGAGCTCAATATTACGTGTCCATTTCCAAGAGCCTTGCATGCCACGTAACACCACCAAAGCTGCCACGTAATCTCCCTCCCTCACAATATATGAACTCGATCATCTCATAATTCACAATAACCTCACCTTCTTATATATATGCTTTTACGTCTACTTGCAAACCCACTATCAAAACCCACCACCACCAGCTACTCCGGCGTGAATCTTGGTTTTCCGGCGACCCAGATCAGCTTTCCGGTGAAGAAGACAAAAGCCATGGCCTCCGGAGGGAACAAGTTTCCACCTCAAAGGCAGGAGACTCAGCCTGGGAAAGAGCATATGATGGACCCCACTCCTCAAGCTGCCACCTTTGAATACAAGCCCTCTAACAAACTCCAGGTTCGTCAAACATAAATTAATGTCACTTGTTCGAATTCATTCAATTTTACACAAAGCAAGTGAAATTTCAGATCAATTCAATTCCAAGAAAATTAATTGATTTGCATGCAAGTACCGGTTTAGCTAGGTACAAGGCATAAAAAGGTCTTATAAAGTTATGAGATCACTTACAAACGTTTAGGCCTTGTGAAGTAACTCACTAAGGTTTTCTTTCTGCTATGCATGTGCCAAACAGACCCTTAATATATATATCGCATGCATGATGCATCCTGATCAGTGTTTGCATGGTGGGTTTTTATGCAGGGGAAGGTGGCGTTGGTGACCGGAGGAGACTCCGGGATCGGGAAAGCGGTGGCCCACTGCTTCGTGTTGGAGGGTGCCGCCGTGGCTTTCACGTACGTGAAAGGCCACGAGGACAAGGACGCTAGGGACACTCTACAAATGCTCAGGAGCGCCAAGTCACGTGACGTTAAAGACCCCATCGCCATCGCTGCTGACCTCGGATATGACGAGAATTGCAGGAAGGTAGTCGAAGAAGTCGTCCACGCGTTCGGACAGATCGACATCGTCGTCAACAATGCGGCCGAGCAGTACGAGTGTGGCACGATAGAGGAGATCGACGAGCACAGGCTTGAGAGGGTGTTCAAGACCAACATCTTCTCTTACTTCTTCGTCACAAAGTAAGTAACTAATTAACCAGTTTTTTTAACCCGCTTTTAAAAAATACTTTGGAAATTAGAATACTGTAACTAATTTGGTTTTAATTTTAGGCATGCATTGAAGCACATAAAGGAAGGAGGAAGCATAATCAACACCACATCAGTGAATGCATTCAAGGGGCATCCGACGTTGATAGACTACACCTCCACGAAGGGCGCCATCGTGGTGTTCACCCGATCCCTATCCCTCCAGCTGGCAAAGAAGGGGATAAGAGTTAACAGCGTGGCACCGGGGCCCATCTGGACGCCACTGATCCCGGCTTCCTTTAGCGAGGAGAAGGTCCAGAGCTTCGGCTCGGAGGTGCCCCTGGGAAGGGCAGGACAGCCTTTCGAGGTGGCGCCGTCTTACGTGTTTCTGGCTTGTAATGCTGACTCTTCCTACATAACTGGCCAGACTCTTCACCCTAATGGTATGTGTTGTAGTTTTTTATTTCTTGATCTTGTTAATGAGTTGTGGGTTGATCAATTAATGGTGTTGATTGGATTTTACAGGTGGTACTATTGTCAATGCTTGAAGGACTTGGGAGGAAAGGAGAAGGTGTTTCTGTTTTTTGCTGGTTTTGCTGTGTTTTGTGGCATGTGGTCTTGCCTAGTAAGATACGTGTATGTGTTTTGGCCTTACGTGGGTTCTGGGTACTTGTAAACTTATGTAGATAAGCTTCAAACAGAGTGGCAATATGTATAAGAATGCTGGATATGTATAATAATGATAACAATAAATCATCTTACATGGCCAAAAATGTTTTAATCTTGCGCCAATTATCAGTTAACTTTTTTTGTTTACACGAATGGTATCTGTCTAATATGTGGCAGTAAGAAGTGTAGAAAGGCTGCTTGGAAGTTCAAATCAGTGAAGATAAAGATATTTTTAACAGCTAGGCAAATGGATTTGCAATAGCTAATGCTAAGATGCGAAACAAATTAAACAAAAGAAATGGAAGGGCATATGATTTGGCAGTCAATACCTACATAAAACCAGAGAAAATGAGAAAATGAGGGAAGAATCAGCATGTGCAAGATTAGGAAGAGGCATCTGAACCAGTACCAGATGATATGAGCAAATGGTTCATTGACTTCTTTCCCATGCTACTAATCCTTGTTATCTATTTCAATCTATCCATACATATGTATTTGTTCCACTTCAAATAGTTACAAATCCATTAACGGCCTTGTTAGACATAGTTGTTCTTGAAAGTTTTCCCTTCAGTAGGAAGATTTATAGTCTGTAAAATCCATTTTGTTTATGTTACATAATCCTCAGACAAACTCCCATTACGAAATAACCTGAATGGTTCTGAAATTGATTCACAAGCAAGGCGACTATGTAACATTATAGAACCATTATATTCATTATAATGAAGGTCAAGAGGATGTAGAAGACATGATCCAGATTGATTTTCTTTTTCTTAGGCGACTATGTAAAAAGAAGAAGGCAAGAGTGTTGTAAAGTGTTACACCAGCTCTACTAGTTTGTGGTATAAAAGTACAAAACCTGAATGCCTGATGAGAATAGAACCTACAGGCTATAGCTCATTCTTAACTTTCAGATCTCCATTCGGCAACGCACTCTGTGCTTGTGCCTGTCGCTTCGTTTCCTGCACGTAACCAAGACAAGACAATCTAACTTAAAATGTGGAGCACTTGCAGAAGTGACCAAATAAAGGATTCAGTTCTACAATCAGCTGTATGATCTTGTCATGAAGAACAGATACAGGTCCTCCAAGAGAAATTGACAGTGTTCAAATGAAGTTGCATAGAACTCACAGCAGCAGATGAAGCACGAATCTCCCTGTAAGTTTCCACTTTGTCCGGAAATGCCTGTTCAAGGTCCTCCAACAGATGTTTTCTCAACCCCTGCATTTTACAATAGAAGATATTGCTTTCAAGTTACAAGCTGTTGAAAGAGATGACAAAAATGATTTTCATTCATCCACATTGATTAAGGAATTTTCCCGGTGTATGAATACGAATATGATCCTAACTTGTTGCATTTATATTAGTACCAATCTCAAGTTACAATCTAACAACCGAATCTGGTGAATTTGAATAGTGATGAACCAAGCAAATTCGACGAACACAACCCTACTGACACAATTAGGAACAATCACAGCAATCACACTTGTAAGAAGAACAGCATTGCAAATTTACACACTTTGGTTATTGGAAAAGTTACTTCCAAACAATAAGCACACTGCAAATTGGATACGCGCATATTTTACCTTAAAAGAATCTGTTTTCCCCTTGGTGACTTGATTCTTGGCAATACAACCATTGATAACATCTCTAGTGAACTCGTCCGGGTTCTTACCCTCATCAAGTAACCTGAACAACATGAAACAGACATGATCAAACCGAAAGTTGATTATACATACATAGGGCAAGAGAGAACGGAAAAGAACTCAGTCGCCATACTTCAAAACTTCAACAGGAACCTGAATGTTGCACTTCTCGGACAACTTCGACATGTTATCAAGCTCCAAAACGAGCGAATTTCTGAAAAAAATAGCCAGTAAAAAAGATGAAGAAAAATCCAATCATCTCCGAAAATTAGCTAGGGTTTAGGGAGGGGAGCTACATGCGTTGGAGGAGGGGCAGCTGAGACGCGGAATTGAAAGATGAAACGGTGAGGTAGAGTTGGTGAAGAAGCCCTAGCGTCTTCTCCGTTGAGTTGATGATGTCTCTCAGGTTCTGCTTCGGATCCTCCGTCGCCGGCGTCGATGTCGCCGCCTCGTTGTTGTTCGCCGCCGGCGGATTTACACTTCCGTTGTTTCCGTCCGCCGTCGACGCCGTAACTCCGCTGTTGATCGGATCCATGATCGCCGACTCAGTTGATTGGGTCAATTTTAGCTGGAATTTTGGTCGGAATGTGAGTTCTCAAATTGATGAGTTGTAGTCTCCTTCTTGGTTTTCACCTCAACATATTGGGCTTTGAACCAATAGCCCAATTGCGGGCATATGAGCTACGCAGAGCACAATAAGTAAAGAAAATTTATTAACCATGAAGTTTTAGAAAATTTATTTTTCAAGGTTTTTCTTGACCAAAAAAAAAGTTTTTTCAAGGTTTTTACTTTTTTGATAGGTTTTTCAATTACAGTATTTGTTTATAAATGGTTTCCGAAGAACCAGACAAAGCTGGCTCGTGTTGGAACCGAATGGAAACCAGTGGCGGAGGGAGGGGGGCGGGTGGGGGCGGCCGCCCCCACCGTCGCCCCGGGGAGCGGGAGTATATAAAGAGTCGCCCCCAGGGATTGGCTTGGGGCGGGGGCGGATTCGCTGAGTTTTTTAAGGCGGGGGCAGAGGACGTCGTCGCTGATCGAAGGTCGGAGGTTGGAAGTCGATCGCCGGTTGGAAGCTTGAAGGTGGAGGCATACGGGTGAATCGGTGTGACACTGTGAATGTGTGAATAGTGTGATGATTTGTGTAGATGATACAATTGGTTTGGGCTTGGCCAGTGGGCCTTAAACTAGTTAAATTAAATATTCAAATGGGCTTTCAAATTGAAATCTGTCCAGGGTTCCGATTCCGCTGCTTTATATTGAATGTTAAAGAACTTTGGATTTACATTTTGGGAAAATTGTACTTAATCACCCTTTATTTTACACTTGTTGTAATTAACTACCCTTATATTTTTTTCTACACTTAACCACCCTTTATTTGTAAACATGTGCATTTAACCATCCATTTTGATGAAAAACGTTATTTTCTTCGTAAAGTAAAGTAATTTACGTTTTTGCCTTTTTTAAATTGTATTTACACTAAATAAAAGAACTTAGAAATAAATTGAGGTTAGAATGTCAATGTCATTAGATTTAAGCCTACATATCAACCTTTTGAATCCCAAGTCGTTGTCTATCAACTTAGACACGATTGACTCCAAGAGATGTTCAAAGTCACTAGAATCAGATCAAAAACCCATGGTCTTTGCATCGGCGAAGTCGTGGTTCTTCTTCGCCATTGGATAGAGGAAAAGAATTATTATGAAGAAAATAGACAAGAGTTGCGAAAATCGGCATATTAGAACTTGAAAGTGTCAATTATGATTTTTCCTTTATTTATTTATTGTAAATAAAATTTAAAAAGAAAGGAGAAAACGTAATTTATTTTACTTAACGGAGAAAATGACGTTTTTTATTAAAATGGGTGGTTAAATGCACATAGTTACAAATAAGGGGTGGTTAAGTGTAGAAAAAAAATATAAAGTGTTGTTAATTGTAACAAGTGTAAAATAAAGGGTGGTTAAATGCAATACCCTTATATTTTTGTGCATTTTATATTGAATGAGCTTTAGATATGTATATGTATGATAAAATAGACCGATTTGTCTGACACTAACTGTCGAAGTCCGCCCCCCCTCCGAACATTCCTGGCTCCGCCACTGATGGAAACTAAGACCAAAATAGAAAATCTGGCTCAGACTGTTCATGTTTTCGGCAATAAGGATCCTTTGGTCCCTTCTTTATGGTTCCTTTTGTGATCCCCTCCTTTTGATTGGTTCGTCTAAGTATGAATTCAAACTCAAATGGTTAAATTAACAGGCACATAAATTAGAGACATATAGACCATTGTAATGAAAGAGAGCAATTCAAAATTACAAGCTAACTACAAGGCATCATCACAAAATTGTACCATGCAATTTGTTTTCTACTCTGGTTTCAATTTCCTAAGAAGATCAAGAATAAATTTTTCGGAAAAGTTGATATGAGGTTTCACTTAATTATTTTTTAATTAAAAAATTCAATCAAATACAACTAGTAATAGTACTAACAGCATTTGCTAACAATTTTCATTCCTTACATTCATTTATCAATGATGTTGTCTATTTTATTCATATAATATAATGTATATTTAAATCTTTATACAAATTCGGATTTTTTTCATCCTCATTGAAATTGACATTATTCTAATTATTTTTTAATTATACTCCATAAGAACATATCTATAAATGGAATTATAATTTCGCACCAGAATGGTCAAATCCGCCACTTGTCATTCGTCCCAGTCATCTTTCGCCTGCGTGTCGACGGCTTTTGATTATTTTCCGTGCCTAATTTTTACAGCAGTTGCAAAAATAAACCGATTTTGCTAAAAAAATTCTACAGTATACTTACTGCTAGGTTTTTTTCCCACGGGAGCAGCAAAAGCCTGAAAGCCCTCAACTTCAGAAACCCCATTTGCAACAGGCTAGTCTCCCTCCTTCCTGAAATCGCCTACTTCTGACAATTAATTCAGGTTTCAGTTGTGCTAATTGCTTGCTATGTCATCTCAATTCAGAGATTTTGCTGTGTTTCCGCTTGGATCTTGCTCCCATTATGCAAAATTAATCCGTTTTCCTGTTCCGGTTTTTTCTGATTCGCATTGTACCAAGAAACTGAGATTCTTGAGAAACAGAATTGGAAATTGATTGTTGTTTCCAAATCTGTTCTTATGTGAAGAGAATTGTCTCGTTTTCGTCGGTTTATAGCACCACATTGAGGAATTCGGAAGTTTTAGCTTACTTCTCCTCTTGCATGGCGATTGTGTAAAACCTAATTTGCATACTTGGCCCAACATACATGGGATTTTGCACTTTACTTTGTTTAATCTGTTTGCCTGATGATTTCTGTGTATAGTAAGTACAGTTACAAGTTGACAGTTACATTCTGCTTCTTCTTGTCCTAGTGCTTTGGCAAGAAGTTGATTCAGTTTGCTGGTTTTGTTTTCTGTATGCAATGGGCGATTTAAATTCTTGCTTTTGATTGAGCAAAAGTTGACCATTTTGGTTCTATAGTTAGGCACGGGAGAGAGAAATGGTACATAATATAGGGTTAATTTCATGGAGATTAGCTTCTCATCTCATGGTTTACATGTATGAAATTGAATTCCTAAAAAGGTGTTGATTTGTACCTCTGATCTCCATGAGGAGGGAGGGGAATATAATGTAGGTATTCAAACCAAAGCTGAAGGATGTTGAATCACTTGAATATATGGTCAAAGTAGTAATCATCTAGAAAGTAGCATCTAATTCCATTTTTTAGAAGGCTTGTAGAGATCAAGTCATCGTCACTTTATGATGTGTATGTTAACTAATTGCTGCTTTGCAGATGCAGGTCAGAATTATAGGATTTTTTCGTATTGTTACCATGTACTTATAAGCTCTAAAGAGCAAGGATTCGTACAGTATTTATCAATAATGTCTAGTACTGATTGAATGTTTCGAATCAGTATATTCATGCCATTTTACAGAACCAAATTTCACTGTCTAAATGAGTCTGCTCATGTTCTTGTGCTTGATGAATCCAGTTTCGATATACTTTCTTTCGTGTCGCAAATGTAACCTTGTTTGTATTCCTGTGAATGGATGCCCTCTGTCTTACTTTTTTTTATCGACCTCGAGTAGAGTTAATAATAGTACTTCTATTAAAGATTCTGTCATTCTTAATATCTTAATCTTCTTCCCACCTAATGTAGGAAGACACGAGATTTGCTTTTCAACTACATGGGAAAAACAGCAGATGCTGCTCAGCTTACCGAAAACCAAATGATGGAATTGGACAATGGAGCATATAGAACAATCTCAAAGGCTGATCAGTGTTTCCTGGCATACTTCATCATGGGAATATACTTTGGGCCTGATCTCAAAGGTCAGCAACCACAGAAATCTGCTTTACAGAGAATAATTGAAGAACTTCCTCTTTACACCTGTGATCAGCTTGGAGGCTCCAGTATGAGAATAGAAGAATTGGAGCAGGTTTACTGCTTTATTCTGAGGAAATTTGACGAATCAATTGAAGTTGATTTATCCGTGTTTCATAAGTTCCTTCGAGGACTAAACCCTAAGCAAGACAGTTCTCCATATCTTCAGTTTCCTGATCTTTTTCCTGCCCGATTGCATCGGTTTTCAGAGTCACCTGACGGGAGGAGTTTGATCATGGAAAACATTGTGTATATTGACAGCCCCGAAATTTCCTATCTAAGGCCTGATGATGTTGCAAGATTCAAACAGCTAACGGGACAAGAGGATTTTTCTATTCAACGATGCTCTACAAAGCTTATAGACATCCAGAATGACTTAGAGCTGCAAAGACCGACGCAAGATATTCGTTACTACAGGAGGAAGCGTAGGTTGGATGGTGAGGTGTATTCTAACGGCACAACCGAAGCTCCTAGGCTTGCTTTGCCACCATGTGGAGGAATGTCAAAACCCGAACTAATGGAGGGCCCTGCCGTGGTAGTTCTTCCTGCACAGCCAAGTAAAGAAGTTCTTGATGAGATTGTAGCAAGGTCAGGATATGGATATGCATTGAGAGGGAGTGCAGTGAAAGGTCAGGTGGGTCCCGTTATCGGGCTAATGGACATTGGCGAAGCCCCGGACTCGTACTTGTTTCGTGTTGCTCTGCCTGGAGTTAAAAAAGAAGGCAGTAAGTTCTACATTCAAACTGAATCATGATTTGTTTTGTAGGATTTGGTTTAGTTAAGTACTGTTTTGTTGGTGCAGGAGCATTTAGATGTGAAGTTGAGAGTGATGGAAAGGTGCTGATAAAGGGAGAAACCGTGACAGGCGAGTCTACGGTTTATCGTTACACGCAGGCGTTTGAGATGCAGACGAGGAATCTTTGCCCGCCGGGGCCTTTTTCAATCTCGTTCAGGTTGCCAGGCCCGGTTGATCACAGGCAGTTCATGGGGAGCTTTGGGGCGGACGGGATCTTAGAAGGTATTGTGAAGAAGGCGGGAAATTACGCAGCAATAGGCTGAACATTTTGTGTGTTCTGTGTGTACATTAACAAGTTCCAAGTTCTAAAACACTAGAAAAATATTGACGAATTAATGTAGGGTAAGCTCCAGTTGATGATGCAGGAATTTTGCTCAAGGGATGTTGTATATGTTTCAAAGGATGGCAGTTTTAGTGATCTTTTTTGGGGTTGCATAATCTTATTCCTATAAAAAAAAAATGAGGTAAAACATATATTCATACAGATTTATAGCCCTCATTAATTGCTACAACTTAATTAGACAAGACTGATTTATGAATTGGCGTGCTTTTGAGACTGAACTATGAAAGCATGTTTTCACCAACACCAGACACAACCTGTTCAAACACATTGATGTAGGGCTGGGACTTTGAACCTGCGGAACCGAACCGAATCGAGCAGTTCGGTTTAGTTCGGTTCGGTTACTTAAAAATTGTAGGGCAAAGTTTAGTTCGGTTCGGTTACTTAAAAATTGTAGGGCAAAAAATTACGGTTCGGTTTGGTTTCACGACCAAATTGGGGTTCGGTTTTTGGGTTTATTTAAAAAACAAACAAAATACCCGTAATTTATACTGTCTATAGTATAAAGCGGAGACAAAGTCTTCACAGAAAATTGCGCCATGTGTCATATCTTTAATAAAATAATCAATCGGGTCCGTGCGTATATAAAAAAAAACACTAATCACAATAGAAAAGATAAATACATATGATTTGATAAAAATAATCAACTGGCCCTCCTCTATATAAATTAAGTAGTTAGAATCTCATATAATCTTATCCCGTAAAAATTGCCAAAAATTATGAATTATCCCTTACCAAGAATTAGTTGTAATCTTCATATAAATATTACTCCCTCCGTTTCACAATAAGTGTCGTTTTAGCTCTTAACACAGTTTTTAAGAAAAGCAATCATTCACTTTAAAACTTAGAACTTTTTCTTAATCTTACCATTCATTACATTTTTTTGACCAATGAATGAACAACTTTAGTCAACAAATACACATTCTCATAAAAATTATCATTACTCACCCTTAATAAATCACTTTGAAAACCTAAAACGACACATAATATGAAACAAATTTTAAGTGCTAAAACGACACTTATTGTGAAACGGAGGGAGTAATAAAACGTGATATTTATCGTAAAGTAATTTTTAAACAAATCCAACTTATTTATATTATGAGTTGATTTACTATTCGTAAAAAAAAACAGTAATACATATATATGATCTTATATTTTTAGTTTGATTATTAACGTTACCTATCTAATTAAATTGGGTTTATAATCGCATTACTCGTACATTTTTGTACGGGTTAAACTAGTTGCAATAGATGCATGAAACAAAATACTCCCAATTCCAAACCCCCCACCCTCGCCCTAGCCTCCTCGTCGGCAGCCCGCCCGCCCTCGTCCTCGCCTGAGTTTCTGCGTCCTTGTCCTCGACTCCTCGCCGCCTCCTCGTCCTCGATTCCTCGCTGCCTCCTTCTCCTCTGTATATAATCGCAACTCCACATCGCCGGTAAGAGCTTAATCCTATAAACATGAAATGGATGATGAGATGGTTATTGCCTAACAGCTTCCTTTGCATATGTGCATTATTATTATTATTATGTATCTCAACTACTCTTTCTTTATTCCCGTTTTGCATTCTGTGTGCAGTTTTTGATGAGTTTTGATGCGTGCCTGCAGATTTGTTTGTTAGTGATGCTTTAAGAAAGTTCAGTTTTCTTTTATGCAAGTTATGCAATAGTTCAAGTTATAGACATGGTTGAATTTTTTGAGATTTGCATTCTGCGTTTGTCCTGAATTCTTTTGTGTTTTATCTGCATTTGCAATCAACATAACGCATCCTTATTTTGTAAGTGTAACTGATCGATAAACACAGCCTGAAACGGTACAATATGCATCCGAATAAACAAGGTGGTAGGGGTGGACGCTCTAAAGCTCCATTGAAGCCAGAGGAGGAAGAATGGAACTTTCACAAAATAAGCAAGGAAATCGAAATTCTCAGTAATCCCTTTCTCTATACTCTTTCCCTTATATTTTGATGTTAGCTTCAACATTGTGTGATTAAGTTCAAGTTGCAGTTGAATTAGCTCTTCAACTTTAAAATTCTAGTTTTTGACTGGAAAGAAACTTTGGTAGAGTTAAATGTTGGGGTTGTTTGATGTAGACAAAATTATAATCTCAAAATGTATTTGACCTTGAGTTGTGTTGAATCTGGGAGCTAGCAATTTCATCAAGTTCTTGAATTTACATGTACATGACAACACTAATCGGTAATATCAGTATATTCTTCCATAAAAACAAAAATATAGTGATCAGTCTAGCTTGGGTCTGCCGTGCAAGATGTAAAGCTTTTGTGCAGATAATCCTGCTTGGCTGATTTTCATCTATGGACAAGTTAATTTCAGATGATTCTGTTAGTTTTGCTCTTTGAAGTCACAAGTGGTGGCCTTGACATGTTCATTGTATTCCCAAGATATCAATGTATATTAATTAACCTTTGCTCATGTTTATGATTGTTAAGGCTCTACATGTTTGACATGGAAAGAGAAGAAGGATTTGGAGAATAAGAAGGTGACTCAGCTCGGGGGCAAGGTAAGGTCGATTTATATATATATTTGTTCTTTATGAAAATGTAAAGAAGAGAATTGACATAGCTGACTGATTTTCTTGTTGATAAATTAATCTTCCACTAAGGCTCCAAAGAAACAGAGATTGCCCCTTAGTGTAGCGCGGCCAGCGATGAAGAACCAGCAGCAAAGAGATGAAAAGTTGATGAAAGAGGTAACTCGGGGCCTGCCCTTGATCTTGCTTGAAAATATGATTTGGGGATTGTTATGATGAATTCAAAAGTAGTGCTATTAATTAGTAAGTATGCAGAGACTTGCTCTTGGATGATTTGGGGCGTTGCTTGGCGGGGAAAGCAGTACAAACAAACGACGACAGGTAGATAAGCGGAAGCCCATTGACATGGGTTTGAGGGCAAGCCAAGGGAATTTCGTAAACGGCTGCCTGCATGTAGATCGTTTATTAAAGGCTTCTACTTCCCGCAACCACAACAATGCTGACAGCAGTTGTCATTCCATGGCCAAGAAAGGGAAGAAAAGCCAAGGGAAGAGAAAGGGGGGCAAAAAGAATCAGAAGAACAAAAAACGCCATTAGCCCCATTGAAGAAAGAGGTCACTTTCAAACATAAATGAAGCTATTATGGGCGGCCTTATGGATCAGGCAAATTTTGATCATTGTCAAATCTAGTTTATTCCGTAAATGAAGCTATTTCAAGTTAGGTTATGCTGTGTGAGGTTCTGCAATTGTTTGTGGATGCTTTCAAGAATTTCCTATAGTAATATTAATGTACTTTAGTACATCACATCTCAACCAGACAACCACAGCTATAGCCCTCATTACAACAATTAGCTAGGAATCTCAGACCTACTCTTTAGTAGTCCATAAGTCTGAAGAGTTGATCCAATAGCTGAACGATCGTTGCTTAATGATTAATCTCCTATAATATGGATCGGTCATATTGTTTGTATTAAGTGGATAAGGTATTTTCGCCAAAATAAGTACATTACTTTCATTATAATGCAGGATTTATTCTGTATAATAACTTGCTTGTGGCGATCCAAATAGGCCATTGGTCCGATTAGCACACAAAACTACTAACAAACTGAGAGTTGCTTTGCTTGTTACTGAACAATCAAATCAACACCCCAAAAAATTGCTTCACGATGAACATTAAACACATCCAGGCACTACAAAACCCATCACCAGAACCGCCATTTTAGCTCTCACAAGTTCATATAATAGAGGTAAATACATCATAATAACATAGTTTCAATACAGTAGAATTAGAACTATCATGCAGCTTTTTTGATCGAGTTAAAAAAAACCAGCAAACTTGTATAAACGTGTACAGACACCAAAAAACAAAGTTTTCTCACATCAGCAGCTTTAAGTTAATTCCTCTCTCTCTCTCTCGGTGTCCACATCTAAAATGTTCTGGTTTTTTTCCTCTCCATCTGCCATTAGCATGATTAACCATTTGCTCAAAATGGTCAGTATAAATCATTTTTAAAAAGGTAGGTCAAACTCAAAGTTTTCACTTACTAAATAAATCATTTATCAGAAGACGGTGGCCTCATGTGTGGTGGAGCTTGGGGCCATATAGGCTGACTCATATAAGCCATACTCGGCTGACCATACGCATTCGGGTCCATCACAGGCGTCCCCATCATCGTTCCGCCCGAATTCTCAGCACCCTGCATATAGTAATACGGAACCCCGTCTCCTGGAGCAGCCATGGCCACGGTTTCGTGTGGAATACAACCACCAATTTCGTCTTTCAGATCCTCTTTGGGTACAGTATCCACCAAAAAGTCGAATATATCAGTCCTCGAAATGGAAGCAGCAATGTCGTTCTTCTGAAGGGTTCTCCTCCGGTTTTCCTCGGTGTGGCTCCAGGAACGAAGGGTTAGTTCAAGGATGAACATTTCGCAAGCCCTAGCAAAGACGACGGGTGCTTCCGCTGAGATCATCCTGACATCACCGTCGGCTTTCATGATCTTCTTGATCCTTGCTAGCGGAAGGCTGTGGTTCTTGAAGTCGTTGGCTTTCTCGACCTCCTGGTGCTGGGTTGACCAGAAGTTCTGCAGCTGTTGACGGAGCTGAGGATGTTGTTCCTGCTGTTGATGGGTCTGTTGCTGATACGCGAAAAGGTGGGGTGAAAGATCGGTCCCTGCTGGAGGCGTAGTCATGTGGTAGTTGCCTCCGTATGGGAGTTGTCCCGAAGAATTCCCTTGTTGGTCCATTGTCTGCAACAGATAGATAACCAAAATTGATATAGCATTGCAGAAGTGAAATACATCTCACAAGAATGATATCAACATAAGAGAAGATCCTTCGACCGAAAAAAAAACATAAGAGCAGATTCACAAAGTTAGCTTACTTCCAAGTCTTGCTCATTCAGACAACCTTTCAAATTTCAGTATCCAGCAGATGACCAAAAATTACAAAGCAAGATCATGACCTCATGTACAACTTAGCTGGCTATGTCAAAAAGAAATTCTCTTTATTCATACAACAGAATCAAGAAATACTAAAGCAAGCATTCTAGAAACAAGAGTCAGCTTACTTCTAAGTTCATATTTTCCATCATTTAACCATTTTCCATATCAAGCTTCTCAAAATAAGTCTTAAACCCTTGGGCCCAAATATGTGACAGCCAATTTACAAACTTAATCATCAGAAATACTCTCTACACCTCTTCATAGATGGTTTACATACTGATTTTAGTGTCAATTTCAGAGAGGCAGAAACCACCTAAAGCAGAAAGATACTGGCTTTAAGCCAAGAAACTCATCTAATTACTGATTTCAAATTTACAGCTGTTTGATCAAGCAGGAGACAAAGCACTTAAAACAACTGGGATCAATAAATGCCTAAAATTACATTAGGAAAAAAAAATTATACCCAGACAAGACACGCATGCAAGCGGACGAAAAAGGGGCGAAACTAGAGGAAAACAATTACCTACAAAAAAGACTGAGCTTCTGCAAAACTGAAATTTCACCTGCAAACAAAAATGGGAAAGGATAAGTGAAATTGCAATCAAATCCAAGATCAAAGGAAATGCTGACAAAATGAATTGAAGATGAAAGGGACCACTATCAGTAGCAAGTGGATGGGAGCGCAAGTTGAAGGAATCAGAGAGACAAAACCATGGGGACTCACTTGTTTGTAGTTTCTAGGGTTTTGATTTTTGATTTGGGGAAGAAGCAGAAAAATGAGAGTCAAGGGCAAAGAGCAAAGGCAACTTATAAGGTGACATAAAAAAGCATTCCCGTTGAAAATTGGGATACTGGTTTTGTGAGGACCAAACAATTTTGAGACTTTTTAAAAGATGAATTATTGCATTGTAAAAATACCACATTTTTAGATGATTTTAATTGGTTGTTGTGTTCAAGTGTAGTTTTATATTCGTGGGTGGCACAGAAAGTGATGATCAACATTAAACAAAAGGATGATTCATACAAACAAACAAGTGCTAGTATGTTTTACAAAGAAAGATCAAACATTTGGTGTGAAATTGAAATTAGCACAGCTGGTTTGCCTAAAGAGCAAGGTAGAAGTGAACCCTAATCTGGACTCCTCCAAATCAAACTGCAACAGATTGTCTTCCAATTGGCGCCCTCCAATCACAATTGAGACTCCCTTGGTTTCCAATTCCAACCCACCATCCAAAAACCCTAAGCAAGCCACATCAGCATCCATCACCACCATTGAATTGGTCTCAAAGACCCTCCAAAACACCTCATCACTCTGCATCACAAGATCAATGGTTGGCATTGCTGATCTGTACCCACTTCTTGTTCTTGTTTTATAGCAAAGCTCAAATGGTGCCCTAGATTCCACCCTTGTGAGATTGCTTGATTTGGCTGCCCTTGCAAAGACCCTAGTGAAGGATTTGTATAGGGAACTCTCCATTGTAGTGTATGGGCTCACTGTGCTGATCTTTGTGTAGAGTAAAGATGTATTCTTTGGCACCTTTCTTCCATTCACTTGAATTGATGTGATCCCAATGAGGTAGTCTGCATTCTTATGAGTTTTTTGTGGGTTTTCGTTTTCGAATGAAAGTAGGGGAGTGTAAGAAAGTAGTTTGGACACATCAATTCCAGGAAGGAAAGCATAAGGGCCATCTCCAAAGAAAATGACACCTAGGGAGGAAGCTGTTGGAGGAGGAAGACAAATGGCGAAAACCCGGTTGAAATTGAAGGCGACAGCTAGCTGAGTTGGGAGAGCGAATTGGCCTGATCCGAGACCGGCTATACCGTGAGAGTTCGTCTTGTTTAAGAGGTTTTGTGACGTTGAAGAGAAGAGGAATTGAGTGGAGACCATGGATTTTGGGTAAAGACCATCTGTGGATCGAACACTAAGCGTATCTTGACCCAAGTTTCCGGTAATGAGCGTCTTGGAGAAAGAATTGTATGTGGTGAGAGTGCAAATGGTGTGTTTAGCACATTTAGGGGCTATGGTGTGATGGGCAGTCAAGCATTGGGTTGAGTTACAAAGGGTTGGTTTGTATGATGAGGATTCGTAGCTTAAGCCGCGGCTGATCCAAAGGAATTGGTTGCTGAGATCAAGAACGACGTCTATGGGGACGAGCGGAGTTCTTTGGCTGATTTGGGTTGTGTACCGGAGAGTTGAGGGGTCCTTTGAGATTGGAAGAACAAGTGCTGTTGGAAGAGATTGTGAATTTGAAGGCTTGATGAAGGCGGAAAATAACAGAAGGATGAAATGAAGAAGAAAAGAAGAGAAAGAAGCCATTCTTGTGAGAAGAGAAGATGGTTAGTTTTGTGCTAGGAACCTATCAAGTTTTGGTAAATTTGGAACCCAAAGGAAGTTGTATATGGGTTTCTTTTGAACCTGTTGTAGTTGGCAAAAACATGTGAGCAAGAAGAAGTAGGACCCATGTGTAGTAAATTGTGCCCTTGTGAAGTACCATGCCTACCAGGCAGTCCTTCCTTGTGTCATGTGAAACCTCATCTCCTTTTAATGACACGAGGAAACAACTACATAGATGGGACTTGGGAGGTGGGATTTTGAGATGATTGGTTGTACCAACAACTAGTTGTTGGTATAAAAGTTTGGAATCAAAGTATAAAACTCATTGATGTTGCCATAAAATGTAGGTAGAATTTTAAGAACTTAAAATGCCAAACGAACTTGTTGGCGGATAAATGTGCATCAGCATATAATTAATGTGTGTGCGTTTTGTTTTGTTTATTGATGGGCAAGTTTGAGGCATTGATAATGATTCAAGAGTTCTTATGATTAATGATGTGTATGAACCATGTGAACTTGCATGCAACATGTGAGCGTTCCAGTCCTACGGTTTATAGATGATGAAGATGCAAGTGTTTGGGTCAAGTCATGGGTCAGATCTACCCAGCCCACCTTAAGAAACAAACATTTTCTTTGGGTAGCATTAAGAAACAAACCTTTGAATCTCATTTTTGTATGACGTTGTTTTCCAAAAGATGTGAAAAAAACGGACAATGTCCCAATAGATCGCTTGGAACTTTATCTACCAGTAAGCAGATTAATGCAAACAGATTTGCTAACCTCTCAGATTGATGCCAGAAACCAGAAACAAACATAGATGTCCCTTCTATAAATTCAAATTTACATTTTGATCATACATAATTATCAGCCTTGGTTTCAACCAGAAGCCGGGTCAACTGAAGGCATCAGTATCAGAGTCCACTTGAATGTCTGTCCCTTTGCCTTTCTCCTTCGAGGAGTTACTAGTCTTTGTATCAAGTTTCTTCGAAAATTTTGCAAAAGCAGCAGACAAAGCTGACTTTACCGTCAACTCAGGCTCCTCCTTCTTTCGTTTATTTGACGTTTTTGAGTTCTTCCCCTCCTCAGAAACTGGAGATTTACCTGACAAGCTAGGCTCAGCATTATTTTGGCTAGGAGCTTCTGGTGCAGAAGGACGTAAGGGAATGACGCGTTTAAAGGGTTCATGAAAAGCGTCATATAAGCGTTTCACCTGATAATACATAACAAAAAGTATGTAAACAAACATTCTTCAAGGTCATGATGCAAGATGAAAACAAAAGCACTTGCATGAAAGACATGATGTAAACAGTCTTCCAACTACTGTAAAATAGGTGAAGTTCTGCAAGCACGAACCAAGTATTTGAAAGCTCAATTCAAGAAACGATTCACAAAAATATACCTTGCGCTCACCAATGCCTGGACAGCGAGCAAGGTCTTCCATAGAAGCATCCATTATATGAGCAAGAGACTGCATCCATATAATTTTTATGAATCAAATATTTGTTTCTACACTTAAAATGAATTAACAAAAGGTTGAGTGAACACATACGCCAAATGTCGAGCCAAGAGTGACTACATCTGTTTTATTCACATGCCGTATGGACGTGAGAGCATGATTAAGCTACAAGCATGGAAATTTTTTGTTAAAAATCTACAGACCAAGGTCAAACAAAGACTTGTTGATTACTAGATCTAACAGCAAGAAGGATACATACACGTGACATGTAATCCGGATCCATATATCCTTGAATAATCTCTGCAGATTTGTTCTCATACACTTTGATTGTTTCCAAGTACCGACCACATTCCTCCAAACTGAAAAGCATACAACAAAAAACAAGCATAATTAAATATTTCTGTACACTAAACATCTAAACAAGCAAAATATATATTAAACATGATCCACAATTGACAATATTTATCAAAAACTGATCCAAACATGGCATATACACACAAAAAAAAAGAATCCTAAGAATGTAGAAAAGCAATCCTTTTTATGCATGGTAGGAGAGCTGAACTTTTGAATTGCAAGGACTGATAACACAGACCTTTCAATTTAACTGAATTCTCATCCATGGCAATATGTTATAACAGAATTAATTCACAGAAGTACACCAGTAAAACATGTCATTGGACAAAATTTAAAAAGAATCTGAAAACAGTAAGCTAAGTAGATCACTCCCATGAAAACAGAAGCTAAGATAAAGGAGGGTCATTTTACCTCCACGCACATAAAAGCGTGCAATCATGAAACAGTGCAGTTCTTGTGACTTCAAGTAACGGCTTGACTACATCCTCCTGGAACAAGATTTACCACCAACATTACTTTTGAGGTAAACAAGGATATTGGTATAAACTTTGGAATGTTAGATAAAAGGATGTTGAGATGATTCAGTGACTCACAACATCAACATGACATAGCACAACGCGAAGTCTGAAGTTCTTTTGCAATTCTCGGATCCGAAAATACAAATAATCAGGATGAAGAAGATGATATCGAAGACTGCAACAAAGATACACAGAATGATAAATTTGACTACCATAAGTAAGTAGTGAATCTAATAATATACAAAACGATGCTAATAGACCACTCTGAACAGTAAGATTTGATTGCACTACAACTTCATCTTACAGAGAAACACAACAACAGATTCAAAATAAAATCCGTGGAAGCTGTAGCCATTTACACTGTAAAGATAAGTCACTCCCAAATTCACAATAAAATCCTTTCCCCAACGATCCAACATTTCAGATATAAAATCAAAGCATTGAATATAACATACAAGATAAGCTAGCCAGACCTTATATAAAGAGCACAAGTATTGGCCCCAAGTGCGTAATCAGGAATAATCTCCGTGAAATTCCACCTTACGTTCCTAATGTATTTCAGCAATGGATTCCCTTTCTGCACGGGAGAAAAAAACACAGAACTTTACTCTTCCACTCAAGTAAATTTTATGCAACATTACAAAATAACAGAAACACAAAACTCAATCAGGAGAATGTTAGAAGTTCCTGCCTGCCTATGGCTGACGAGAATGGCATTGCTTTTCTGACCAGAAGTCGAAGCCGGCGTCGAGAAAGACGACGTAGACGCCGACTGGGAAGCCTCAGTTCCTCCAATCTTGCTAGAGTAAACAAAATCTAATCCAATTAAACCATTTACAAAGCCAAAACCTAGAAATTTCAACTCTTCATAACCTGGGACCTGAATCAAATTATACCTTGAGGAAGAATCCGTGGCATCAGTACCAGAAACATCAGAGCTACTGGGACCTGGAACAGGACGCTGAGTGGGAGGCGGAGGGGGAGAGTAGAACTCCGAATTCTTGATGCTAGCGAAAGCTTGGGAGAACGTTTGAGAGGGCGCAAACAGAGAAGGAGCTGCTGATTTCGATTGATTGCTCTCGAGTACCTCTTGGTACGAAGGGATTTCGATTGTAACGCCGCTCTTCTTCTTCGTCTGATCCGATTGCTTGTCTGTCTGATTTTCCATAGCTCTGTGTTTCTCGTCGCTCAATTTTGGTGGCGAGACAGACTGAGGGAGGGAGAATCAACACTGTAAACTTCAGTGGGAAAGCCTAATTGGGCCGGTTTAACATTAATGGTCTTAATGGGCCAGCCCATAAAGCCCAATAATAAATAAACATGATTGCCACGTCGCCGTCGTTGTCATTCCACCACCACATAACAACCTTCTCCCATTTATTCCGACGACATTCTCAAATCCGATCCCCACAGATCCCGGCCGCCGGCGGGAGGATTCGAAAATGTCGAGCAGCCGGCCGAATCCGAAAGCGATCTGCATCCTCATCCTCGAGATCCTCCTCTGCATCACAGTCTATCTCCTCTGTGTCTGCCTCCGGCGCCGGCGCCGGCGTCCGACCGCCGTACAAGCCACGGTCACGATCTCCGCCACCACGAACCAACCACCGCCACGTGGAATTGACCCCGCCGTCGTCGCCTCCTTCCCGATCATCCCCTACGCCGCCGTCTCAGACTTCGCCGGCGGGAACCACCGGAGGCCATCACCGGAGCTCGATTGCGCGGTTTGCTTGAGCGCATTTCAAGAAGACGAAACGCTGCGTTTTATTCCCAAGTGCGAGCACGTTTTCCACCCGCATTGTGTGGACCCCTGGCTCGCCTTGCACACCACTTGCCCCTATTGCCGGGCCAGCCTCGGGCCGGGGCCCGCTGATTCCGACAGGCCGGAGAGTTCGTCGGCCGGCGAGGTCGTCATTCAAGTGACCGTTACTAATGGGGTTTCCTCGCCGGAGTGTGGGAGGTATACGCTGAGGTTGTCCGATGAGATTTGGCGCAACTTCCTGTCGGGAAATGGAGATCGTGTTGGTGATCGGAGTTTGGCGCCGGAGAATGATGTCCGACGATAGGCCGGCCGTTTGTGCATTGAGTATATACGTACATGTTTTCAATGTAATTGCAGGCATTATACGTGCTTGGTTTGTGGGTGGAGCGTAACAAGGTGTATCACGATTATACGGCTCTAATGGTTGTGCGTAGCATTTTTTGTTGATTTAATTGTTGGGATTAATTTTATTTTGGATGAGTTGCTGTATGAAATCTGTGGAATTGATGAAAAAACATCCATTGACTAAATACTAGTATGATATTGATAGCAGCTCAAGATGCATGGATGGTTGAATCAATGACAACATAATTGCCTTTAACAAAATACAACATGTTTTTGCATACGGCACAATAAAAAGCCAAGTTTTGTAGTTTTTTTTTTCCTTATAATGAAAGAGATTATGCTAGGCCGACTAAGCGGCAAACTATCTTAGAGCATTCTTGCGGATGAGGTCCCGAAGAACTGGATCGGAGTTGAGAGACAAAAAAGATAGAAGTCACCAGCAATATTGGCATCACAATGAGTATGCGCGATCGTCCAGCCCCGGAGTTTTGTCGTTAGTTTGAATCTACATTAACCAGTCAATCTGTGTCTTCAATGGCATGATTATTTTCATGTGACCGATAAGAAGGGTGATGACTTCATATGATAGATTTAATGATTAATGGATCACAATAAGAGTTTGAGCATCAATAGCCAGAGTACTTGAGGTTGTTTACCTAATGGGCCCATGTTTGGTCCCTAAGGCCTAAGGGGTTATGTGTAGCCCAGGTTTAGTCCAGCCCAAAGGATAACATACATTTCTAGGTAATGTTTAGAAATGGTGGAGTGACGATGTGTGTAAGATTAAGCCTCCCTATAAAACCGAACTCAACCGATAAAATGGCCGCTCGTTTGCGCACTCCGAAAATTCGGTCGCGCACTCCAATATGGACTGGTTACGAAACTGTCCAAGCTGAACCCGGTTTTTTCGAAACCTTGAACAGTTTCAGAACCCGTCCATAAACGAACATCCGGTTCGCTTAAAAATCGGCCCATATGGGCGGGTTCTGAAAATGTTCAAGTTTTAAAAAAAAAACAACTCCTATGAGCAGGTTTAGAACCCGCACAAATACAGATTTTGAATTTTGAAAAAAATGATTCCTATGGACAGATTCTAAACCCGTCCAAGTTAGGGTTTTTGAACGGCTCATATGGACAGATTCTGAACCCGTCCATAAAGCCCGTTATGCCGCGGACAGATTTCGCCTTTTATGCGGATTCATGCGTTTTCACTATTCACTTTTCAATTGTTAATTCATCCCACAAAACTAGAGAGCATATACGACAAATACTTGTCTTGAGATGTCAACTTCGAGTAGCGGGACCACAAAGACATCATCGTTTAGCGGGTCATCATATTCGTCGGAGTCATCATCTTCTGTGGATAATGGTCATATTCCTGATAATGAACGGGTTAGTACATATCTATCTATTACTATATACTAAAGCAGAAACAAATTTTGCGACCATATTGCGCCACATTACCCCTTTATTTAAAAATCTATCTTATTAAAATTTGATTTTATCATAACCTATACATACTTAATTAAGATATTAGTTCTATCTTAGAATTTGATTTGTTTAATTAATACTTCTATCCAAAATTTATAAATCTCTATCTTATCATTGTACACATTTAATTAATACATAGATCTATCATAAATCTTTTATTTCAAAAAATATTTTTTTCATCATAATCTATAAATCATAATCATAATATTTTACCCATTTATTTAAATATCATATTAACTTTAAATTATTTTTCGTATTTTTATTATGATATTTTTTAAAATCATCAATGGTAGCAAATTTTACCACTATATTTTAAGACAAATATTCATTCTATTAAAATAATATATTAAATACATTTTTACTATTGTATCATATAAAAATATCAATAAGAAAAGTCGATGTTGAATTTACCATATATATCGCTAATATAGCATAGTGATTACGCTTTAGGAAAAAAAGATCGATTCCTTAACATTAAGATAATATATTTATTATTTAATTACTTTTTCAAAAACAAATAACATATATACGAGATAATTTGGTTTTCTATAACTTATTAAATATTATCTATATCTTTAATATTATAATATATTAATCCGAGTTTTTATTTAAACTTATTGGTTTTATTATAAAAGTTAGTTTACATATATAATTTAATTAAATACCAAAAGATTTGTATCAATTGTTAATAAAATGTGATAATGCATCTTATCTTATGTCATTCTTCCTCAATTATTTAAATATATACTTATGTATGCATAAAAAGTACCTATATAAATAAAATTTATTTATATATGTTGATATACAAGAATTATGTCATTTTATACTCCAAAAAATAAGCATCGTTTTAAAACAAAGTATACTTATGATAATATTTGTAATTGTTAAAGTAAATTCATACACAACCCAATAAAAATAAATATATAACACCCTCGTACAAGGTACGGGTCATCTGCTAGTTGTATCATAAAATTAGACTATATCAATTGCTATGTTTATATTTTGCAATTTGTTTGGTTCAAATTCGAACTTATCGATTTCTGTTTAGGTTGTAACTCGTTCATGAACGGATCCGTAAACCCATGAACGGATTCACCTTTAAACTTACACTTACATATATTATACTATTATGATTAATCTCACATATTAGCCCTTCAATTAGCAAACGACTCACAAGAAGTTCTCATGGTACTTGACGAGTTGAACCATCATAAAGATATTCATGGTATATGACAACTACTATCATTAAGGTCTTCATGGCACATTACGAGTTCAACCATCGTGCAAGACTTCATGGTATAAGACGAGTTCAACCTTGTAAAGGACTTCATGGTTCATGGCGGGTTGAACCATCATCAAGGTCTATATAAAACATAAGAGGTCCTCATAGCTAGTGGCTAGCGCTTAACGATGAAGTTCTTCATGGTCGATATAAGTTATATGTGGCCTTCGATTTGTAACTTAAGATTTTTTTATGTTTTAAATGATAAAACGTTGAATTGTTGTAAAATGGATATAAGTTCTTTGAAAAAAATCCAAAAAAACGCCCATTAGGGTATAAACCCTATGTACTAGTC
This sequence comes from Polygonum aviculare, assembly GCA_934048045.1. Classification (NCBI taxonomy): domain Eukaryota; kingdom Viridiplantae; phylum Streptophyta; class Magnoliopsida; order Caryophyllales; family Polygonaceae; genus Polygonum; species Polygonum aviculare. The sequence goes on from OW204024.1 coordinate 9,767,178, forward strand.
CAGAAATTGTCCATAGGGTTTGAGGTTTAGGGCTCAAGGTATGTGTAATGCCCTATGAACGGATTCGTAACTCGTTCATGGGAAGTTTTCACACCCACCTATGGACGGATTCGTAACTCGTTCATGGGAAGTTTTCACACCCACCTATGGACGGATTCGTAACTCGTGCATGCATGGGCAGTTTTCAAACCCGCCCATGGACGGATTCGTAACTCGTTCATGGGAAGTTTTCAAGCTCGTCCGAGCCACCCTTCTTCGCGGCAGCGACCCTTGAACGGTTTGGAGACTCGTTGAAGAAGCTATGCGGGATCCACACCGGTCGAAAATAGGGCGGTTGCAACCTCCTCCGAGCCACCCGGAACCGCGGCCGCCGTTGAGACTCGGCCTTCCTCCTCCTCTCTCGCTCGATCCATGGTACTGCGTTGTTGACAAAGCTACTACGTTTTTGAATGACGATGAATGTGAGGCGGATGAATGACGACGGATGAATGTGAGGGTTATAAAACTTATGAATGAGTTCTAGAACTGTCCATATTTTTGACCTAAAAAATCAATTTTGTGCGGGTTCTAAAACTGTCCATGGTTGTACGGGTTCTAAACCTGTCAAAAACTCGTCCAGGTAAATTCCGGTTCGTATCTACATTTTCTAAACCCGCACACGGGACCGGGTTTATTCTCAAATTATGGACGGGTTCTAAATCTGTCCATATTAAATCCGGTTTTTTTGAAAAATCATGTACGGGTTCTGAATCTGTCTATACTGGAGTGCACGACCGAATTTTCGGAGTGTGCAAAATTTCGCCGGATAAAATCGAAGGAATCAAAAAACCGAAATTTTGTGCAAGATTAAGCATCCCTGGTGGGTTTTGTCGGTTTGAGACGGATAAAAGGGTATTAAAAATTCAATCGAACCGAATTTTATCAAGAACCGAGCAAAGTTGATATCTTATAGATAAGATTTGCTCCGTTCTATTATGACGACTTGTACCATTTGGCTGAGTTAGGATCCCAAATATAATTAGAAGCGAGATTAGAGAGCGAAATGCTATTGGAATTTTCGTTATTGGCGCAATTTAGCGTCATATGGTCAGAACTAGTGTCTTGTTTAGTCTCTCATTTGTGTAGTTTAGTCAAAGGTATGAAGTCAAGTTGTACCCAATAATAGACTGGAAAATGGAGCTCTTAGAAAACGATGTTGGAAGTAGCCCGAGGTTAAGCATGGATTTTGTGAGCCTTTGATGATAAGCCACCGGGTCCACCACGCCTCGCCTAATTGGAAATTTCAACAGCTGAATTAACTACACTTTACCCTAGTTAACTTCGATAATACAATTAGTAAAAATACTTAAAATAATACTCCGTTTCAAAATACATGGCCTTTTAGGCACTTTAGATTGTTTCAAAATACATGACCATTTCAGATTTTTTCCCTCTTCTTTTCATTTATACCCCTAATAATTATCTTTATCATAATCATTACACTTTTTCATATTTCTCTAAATAAATGATTAACTCTACATTTCATAGGGGTAATATAGGAATAACAATTTTTTCTTAATATATGTGCAAAGTTCAAATGGTCATGTATTTTGAAACGGAGGGAGTATCAAGTATGACTTTCAATAAAAAATAATCTCAAATTTGGAGATCATCGTCAACGATACGAATTATCATGAAATTAACCAAAAACGACCCCAAAACTTTTTTCAACAAGTTTTCCGATGAAATTGATGATGCGGGGATCCAAAATCTGACATAACAACTTAAAATTTTACGCTGGGTTGAACTGTTTTCGATCGTCATATCATCGATTCCACCGGAAAACTTGTCGGAAAATGATTCCAGATCGTTTTTGTTTGATATTGTGATAGTTCGTATCATTGGTGATGATTTTCAAACTTGGTATTACTTTTGGTTAAAAGTTGATATTGGATATTATTTTAAGTCATTTTTCCATACAATTATTACTTGTTAACTAGTGTAATCCCCACGCCTTGCACCCGAGAATACAAATTTAAGTTTAATATTTTCTGAAGTACCACTTTTATTTATATATAACCAATAGTGTTATAATTACACAATTAAGGTTTTTTGTGAAATTATGATCGAATTCATTTATATAGTCATTTTTTAAAATGAAGTTGATGATTATATAAAGGGGTAAACTTTATGCAATTGAATCTTTAATTGAGAAAGAAAAGACTAATAAACATATTAGTTATTAAGAAATAAGAGATTTTGACTAGTGTTAAGAATTAAAATGATAAGCTATATACAATTATAATATTAATTAAGAAATAAAAGAATAATTAACATATTAATTAAGAAATGAAAGTTTTTAATGATTTCATAAGAATATCTATTCATCGATATAATACTTAAAATCTTTCATTTCTTAAATAACGTCTTAATTAATATCCTATAGATAAGATTTGTACAACTACAAAAAATATAATTTCATATAAATAATCTTTATATTTACCTTTTCGGTATGAAAAAGTAGCATTTACCTTAATAGATATGATGTGGCTTAATCAATGGATATGATGTGGCTCAATATAATCTTATGTAGATATATGTATATATATATGGATAAATAAACATAATGTGATTTAATAACAAAAAATATTATGTGACAAGTAACAACAATAAATCGATACGCGTGTGTCAAAATTTTAGATGATAAAATGTGAGAATGATACGTGAAAAAACTCTTACGTAGCGCAACGTGATAGCTTTAAACTTATAGGTAGATTGGTGTAAAGAATGAGAAGAGGTCCGATAAAATTGTGCTTAGGTGGTGGAAGCCACACAAACTTAAAGGGGCATCGATCAATTGAAGACTACTACTTCTATCAATTAGGCGAAGATATATTTTTTGAAAAAAACATGCCTCTTTCAAACACTCTCTATTTTTCCCCCTTCCAAACCCTAATTTTGGCCTGCGCCGCCACTGATCCCCTCCCTTTCCTTGCCCCTTCCTCAACCTTCTTCGCCTTGGCCGCTGCCTCCTCTGTGCTGCCCGACCATGGTGATGCCTCTTTGGCCCTCTCCTATTCCATTTCCTGGCTCGTCTCCGCCGCTGCCTCCTTCGGTCTCGTCGGCGTTGGCGTTCCTTCCTACTTATCGATGTCCTGCTCCGCTCTCGTGGGTGCGCTGGCCATCTTTGACCCCTTCTACTTCACCTCGGCGTGCCCCGGTGAGTATAACCCCTCCTCTCCCCTTTTTGGTGTGCTCCGGTCTGCTTCCACGCGGGAGTATGCCTTGTGCGAGCTCGTCGGTTCTTCCTGGGTGTTCCTGTGTGCTTGCGGTGTTATCTACTTGGGCTTCTTCGTGGCCTTGGGGCACCGCTGTCGCTCATTGCTTCCAGTTATCCTATCCACCCATCAGATCTGGTTAGTTTTCTTTCCCCCTTTGGTATTGGGTAAGTTTAAATTGGGTCTTTCCTTTCATGTTTCGATCTCTTACCCCTATTATCTCTTGTACTGCCTTTATGTGATTCCTGAAATCTCTGAAGCTTCTATCCGTAACTTGCCGAGTCGTTCTTTCATTTTTTATAGCTTCTTGTGGTCCTTGTTGCGTTTTAGGGATCCTTTTGAGCTGTGGCATCCCCCCTTTCTTCATTTTGATTGTCGTCTTTGCTTAATTTTTGCTTTTAATTTGCATCATATGCTCAGTGTTTCCCTTTTTTGTTTCCCCGTTGTATCCTTTTCTTTTTCCTTGCTCAATGTGTTTCGGTTTGCCTTTCTTGCTTGTTATTCGTTTGTATTGCTTTGGTGTTTGCTGGTTCCTGTGTTTGCCATGCAGGGGTTTGCTGGCTTCGTTTGTGTCCGTTGGAGCTTCTTGGCTTCCTTCTGGATGCTCCTGTTGTTCATCACTTACCAGTGCTGTGTTTCTGGTGGGGGTTTCTGCCCTCCTAGCTCTGGTATTACCACTTCTCAACCCTTACCTTACAAACTTATCACCCTCTGGGTGATTGAAAACTTGTGTGACCCCTTTGTCCTTGTGGCAATGAAAATTTCTATTACAATTTGTTTATCACTTTCCCATCATCTTCATGAAAACTGTTATGATCTCATTCTCATGACCACTATGCAGGACTTTGGTTTTCTGGATTTATCTCTTCCAGTTACCCTTTCTCAAAATATTATCAATATGATATTTCCATATTTTGGGTTTTGCCTCTTCAAGGATGACTTAGTTCATTCTTGTGGTTTGGGACAGCTCTGGATGTGGTTTATCAGTTTGATTGACCACCACTATACTTCACAAAATGGTATGACATTTTACTTATCTCTGCTTAATAAAACCTCATTTGGAAAGTTAGATGACACTTGCCTTGATTTGTTTATGACAACCTGCTCACTCGTCTTGGAGTTTCTCACATTTTGGATTAAAATTCATTCCTCATATCACAATTGTCATGAGATTTTCAATTGTGTGTTGTAATGCTCTTATTATTATGCACCTTATTGTCTAAATTTGTTCAAAAACAGTTATATTATCTCCCCTACAAAACAGTTTTCTTGTAAACAGATGTACTGTATGCTACCTTCTGCTTCTCTTTGTGATAGGCTTACCATTTCTCAAATTAAAACTAGTTCTTTCGTTACTCCTTTCTCACTTAATATTTTAAACTGGTATTTCTCTATGCTTCCAACCTATATACTTGTAGCTGATCAAAATAACTATGTGTTTTGTCACAACTTCATCTATGTTTTCGTTTGGAATACATGTACACCTCATCTTAATTTCTACGCTGCCTTTGCTTGGCTTGGTAGTCTTTATTTGGCTTCCTGGGCTTGTTGGCTAGTGAACCAACTTACTCACAATGTCCATTTTGCTTGCTATGTGCATATGTGGAGTCTTCAATTTATTACCTTGTATAAGGCATGCAATCTGTGTACACACAATTTGTCTACCATCAATTGCTTTACCAAATCCAATTGCTTGCTGCTATGTGACAGGTTCAGTTGGAAATTTATAAGTTATTGCTCTCAGATTGCTCAAACGCAATTTCAGTTTCAAGATTATCATGTTTATGGCCTTCTTTTGCTGTGGCATTGTACCCATCACAAATCTACCAACAATCTGTATCATTATCCTCTTGTAACCACGCAATGTTGTATAAACCTTGGAAAATGTTTGTGTATAAATTCTACTATCCCACAAAGGTCAAACATTCCTAAAGCATATGTGCTATCTTGCAGCTATTATTGTTGTCACATTTTCACCTATAGTTTAAACACTACTAACTTGGCGGTTACTAGGTTTTTTCAACCTGCTCACGATTTCTTCTATATGGAAACTTTATACTTAATGTCAGCACCACAAATACATTATCTACTTACTTATACCACTATAAACTTACTTCAACAATTTGGTTTCTATAAACTAGATCCAACACAATCTTATATCAATCACATTGTTTCTAAACACAATAGTAAAATTAGTTGTGGTGTAGGGGTGGTCACTTGTTGGTTTCATTACCACGGTACCTCTCAAATTTTGTTGACTCATACAACTTCCAAAAACAATTTATATATCAATTTTGCAGTAATTCATTTCTGGCTTAAGCCCGTTGTGCGTCATTTTGCATGGGGTTCCCATGTCACTACAACATTAGTTATTCATTGGTGACTGTGGTTTATGCATAATCATGACTACTGGATTTTAAACTTCTGTTCTACCACTTCATATGACCAATCTCACTATACAGTTTTATTATGACTGTCGCCTATTGGAATGTGAGGGGGCTTAGGAGGGTTAATTTCTGGGATGAGATTGCCTTCCTAAGAAAACTACACAAATTGCAATTTCTCTGTTTAACTGAAACAAAAACCGATATCCATCCCTCTGATGTTATTATTCGCAAAATAGGTTTCCATCACTGTATATCATCTCCGTCGGATGGTTCCAAAGGAGGGATGGCTCTGTTTATATACCAAAACGACTTTACTCGCTCTTGTAAACTAGTTTTACAAACACCAAATTTAATCTTTATGCAGGTTCAAAACCCGTTTCATACTTATCTTCTAATATTCGTGTACGCACCTTCAAGAGAAGAAAATAAACCGGTTTTTTTGTTAAATCTTGAAAACACCATTACATCGTTTGGCTTACCCTTTCTCCTTATTGGAGACATGAATGAAATCGATTGTAGTTCGGACAAATTTGGAGGGGTTACTCCAGCTCCAGCTAAATTTGTTCGTTTACTCAACTTCCAAAATAAAATGAATACTTTAAATACAAATTTTACCGGGTTTCCATTTACTTGGAGAAAGAGTACAACCTCTACAGATAACACATTCGAAAGACTGGATAGAGTCCTCATTCATCATGACCTTGTAGCAATTTTTCCAAAACTTGTAACCCATCATCACCCTTTTACAACTTCAGACCACTGTTTGATTTCTTTTAACCTAGATATTAAAAAGAAGTTTATAAAATACCCCTTTCGTTTTGAAAATGCTTGGATTGATAAACCCTCTTATGCTAAATTAGTTAAAAAAGTTTGGGAGTACAAACTCACAGGATCATTTATGTTCAAAGTTTCCATGAAAATGCAGCTTCTTAAGAAATATTCTAAAGAATGGGCTAAACGCTATATAAATAATAATTTTGAACAGCTAAGAATTTCAGAACGTCAGCTACAACAACTTCAAAATTCTCTCCTATCCAATCCGTATAACCAGTCTATTTTAAATAAATTACAACAACACCTTAACAAGTATAATGCATTAATGGACTTCCACCACAAATTTTGGGCACAGCGAGCTAAATCTAACCATTTACAAAATGTAGACAAAAATACGAAGTACTTCCAAACCATCTCAAAATTACGTAGATTTAAACAAAATATAACATCCTTTCAGACACTGGATGGGTTGGTCATTTTTGATCATGAAACAATTTCAGCCAATATTACTAATGAACTAGCGGCACGTTTCAAATCCAATCCTAACTCAGTAGTCTATCCTCAAGATCTCGATATAATACCTCCTATGATATCCGACGTTGACAACATAACACTCTCGAGACAACCGACAACATCTGAAATAAAAATGGCAATTTTTGACTTAGCTCTTAATAAAACACCCGGACCTGACGGTTTCACTGCAGAATTCTTCCAAACTTATTGGTCCACGGTCGGTGCGTCAGTTGTTCGCGCTGTAGTGGCCTTCTTCCATTCCGGATCAATGCTGACCGCTGCAAATAAAACTTTCATAACTTTAATTCCCAAAATTGATACGCCAACATCTATTAATCACTATAGACCGATTATTTTATATAATACCATTTATAAGGCAATTACCAAGGTGTTATCAAACAGAATCCAACATATTTTACCTTCAATTATTCATCCACTTCAGAGTACTTTTGTTAAAGGGCGTCTGATTCAAGATAATGTCCTTATTGCTCATGAAATATTCCATTCATTCCATAAAAGGAAAAAAGGACGGATTGGCTGGATGGCCATTAAACTAGATCTTGAAAAAGCGTATGACAAAATTAACTGGAATATTATCCGTCTGGTTTTATCCAAATTCGGGTTTCATCATAAATGGATTCAACTCGTAATGACATGTGTAACCACTTCGTCGTCATCAGTTCTAGTTAATAATGAACCAGGTCCTGAATTCCAGCCTACTTGTGGAATCCGCCAAGGCGATCCGATGTCTCCTTTCATCTTTGTATTATGTATGGAGTACTTAACTCGAACATTACAACAGGAGGCTTCGGCCACTCCAAACCATGTTGACATCCAACTCACAAAAAACGGATCTATCTTACCCTTCTTAAGCTTTGCAGATGATACGATTATCTTTGCAAACGCAAACGTTACAAATATGGAATTTATTAGAAACACTCTTCAAAAATTTACTCAGGTTTCTGGATTATCAATTAATTACCATAAAAGCTCGCTCCAAACATCTGCTAACATTACTCAACCTACGTTTGTCGCCTTAGCAAGTATCCTCAACATTCAAGTCACCTCTTCTATTGAAAAATACTTAGGTATTCCGATTCTTAAAGGAAGAGTTCAGATTTCAATGTTTTCAGACTCAGTTTCTAATCTTAAAAAACAATTGTCCCAATGGAAAGCTAATACAATTTCACAAGCAGGTAGGGTTGTTCTTATCCAATCATGTCTAATAAGCAAATTCAACTACCTCATGCAAAGTTTTATGTTGCCCCAAGGGGTCCTCAAACAAATAGATGCGGTTTGTAAATCTTTCTTTTGGAATAAATTCATTCCAAATCACCATCCACTCATTAGTTGGGACCGGATTTGTTCTCCAAAAGAGAACGGGGGTCTTGGCCTTCGTTCTGCGGAAAACATCAATATGTCTCTTCAAATGAAATTGCTCTGGAAAATAGCGACGCAACCACAAAATGTATGGGTCAAAGTAATAACTGAAAAATATCTAAGTACGGACTCCCTTTTTAACTATCATAAAAATAATTGTTCTTGGCAGTTTGGCAGGCTAATGAATCTTAGAGGTGTGTTTTCTAAGGGCATTAGATGGCTGCTAGGAAATGGTAAAACAATCAAATTCTGGACAGATCCTTGGTTACCAAATATTGACCTTCTACCCTTTATTGATTCAGGGAATCCGACTCAAAAAGTCGTCACCTTTATCCTTCCAAATAGGACCTGGAATAGTACCCTCCTCGCTCAGGTCTTGCCACCTCATATCGCTGATATTATCGTTCTAACTAGAATCCCTGTAACAGATACCGAGGATAGACTCATCTGGCTTCCTGCTAATGATGGTATTTTTTCGGTTCAATCAGCAAACTCACTCTTAGTATCTCCACAAAATACGAGTATTAATGAATTTGATTGGATTTGGAAATCAAAATTACCACCTAAAATAATCAACTTCCTTTGGAAAGCCTGTGCTGACTGCCTCCCGACAACAGATAGATTAAACCGTTTCTATAATTCAGTTCCGAATCTATGTTCCCTTTGTGAGCTAAATGATGAATCCCTCAATCATTTCTTTTTCCAATGCCCTTTTACAAAAGCTATGATTTTTCGTCTTCAAAAACTAATAAATTATTCTTTTAATCTTACTACGAATTATACTTTCCAACAAAATTTACAAGAAACAATGGCCAATAATCATCACGCCACGTCACTAGCTTACTATGGTGGTTTGTGTGGGCACATAGGAATGCTAAAATTTTTGATCCAACTAGAATTAACCCTAAAAACCTTCCATCCAACTTAGCTTTCACAGCCGCCCTTTCTTGGGAAGGCTGTTGTTTGAAATCTCATAAGACCTCTAATAAACCAAAAAGGAAAAATCACACATCTTGGAAAAAACCACCGACGCAGTGGCACAAACTAAATTTCGATGCTTCTAGACTCAAAACAGGAACAACCCATGCCGGATTCATTATTAGAGACCATTCTGGAAATGTCCTTTCTGCGGGACGCCAACAACTTCCCTCTATGACTATAGTACAAGCTGAAGCTTCAGCCTTACTCCATGCTATCACGAAAATAGACCTTTCTCACATTCATAAGCTTATAATAGAAGGTGACAATCTTATTGTTATTAATTCTTTGAAACGTCTATGGAAAGTTCCTTGGGAAATTCACTCTATTATTGAAGACATAAGAAATTTGATTTCGGCTATCCCATCTGTTATTTTTTATCATTGTTTCAGGGAATCAAACGCTGCTGCAGATTTCCTGGCAAGAAGACACGTCAATCTTCAAAGCTTAAATGCAGCCTTGCCTATTCATGCTTCGTCCCTTCCGTCTTCTCATTTGTCTGTAACACAGTCGCGGTGTTTGTTGAGTCAACAACCCGCGCTGTTTGAATTATTAAAGATCATCCGTCACGATGATTTAGGTTATCCTTGTAACTTAAAGGTGGCCTAATTTTGGCTTGTTCGAGCTAGTAGCTCCACAATAAAAAAAAAAAATTAGGCGAAGATATAAGTTGCTCACTGCTTACGTCATCTCCTTGTCCAACGAATAAACGACACGCGTATTGGTTATATGGTTGACCAACTTTCTATTTTAGCCTTCTCCTTTCTCCAAGAAACTCTCCAAATACTCCACAGAGAATCCAAGTTTGCCGCTGTAACATGACGGTGTATCAAAGATTTGACTTTATGACCACTTAAATTGGTAACTACAGTATAAAAATACATAACTGCTAAACATTACATGTGAATTTCCATCTCCTTCACACTTTTTCAATCTTTTCACTATAATACCCTTAGACTAATTTTGGAAAGGTTAAACAAAATTTAAAAACTACCTTTAATTAGAGGAATATATTTAAACAAAATCTATATATTATCTCCAACGAAATCTTTACTTTACAAAAATTGAACCCACCAAATCCTTTTGTCTACCTTAAATAAGATTTTCATATAACAAATATTTAATCTTATTATATATAATAATACATCACTATATAATGCGTTTTTCTCCTATTTTAAAAACTCTAATCTATATAATAATGGTTTTTTCTCCTATTATAAAAAATTATTTGCTATCAAGGAAGTACGTTCAAAATTGAATAAAACTAATTAATTAATTCAATATGGTATTATGTGGATTCAACTTTATTCAATATAAGTCTTTATAATAAAGTTTATTTTAATTTTTCTTATATAGTGCGGTAGTTTTTGATTTTTTATAATTAATTTCGTAATAATAAATGGTAAAAAAATATTAAAAAAATGAAAGAGTAGAATAAGAGCTAAATAGATTGAGATTAGTTTTTTTTCCTTTTTTAAGTCGATTGAAATTTATTAAGGTAGAGAATCCAATAAAAATATAGGCTTTTATTTTTATTACTTTTCTTTTAAAAAAGGTTATTAAGGTAATTTTAAGTGTGATATATAGTAAAAGTGTGTGATGTATAGCATCTCCCTAAAAATATCTTCTTTACAAAGCTTCAAGCAAATGTAAGGTTTTTTTTCTACCAAAAAAAGCAAATGTAAGGTTTTTATTTATTTATTTATGCAATTCATCCAAAATAGAGAAATGACGAAGTCGGATTATAATTTGTTCGGGTTTTAAGTTTAGCGTCCTCGTGTGTGTTGTTTGTTTGATTAAAATCATGAATGATACTAACCGGCGTATATATATATAGAATCAATGATCTTTTATCCGACCAGAAAAATGATTATATTTTTTTATTGTACATTTGAAACGATTTAATTGGTTCTATAGTTACTTTTATATCATTCGACTTCCGGCCAGGCTACGATTTCTTACAACAGATTGAGGAATTTGAGTTTGACACAACTTTGTTATCGGACTCTTTTCTCATCCCACAGTGGTTCTGTATAAAAATGAAAATAAAATAAAATATACTCCGTATGTCAATATGTCATACTTGGACATAGATTTCCAATAGTAGTATGGGAATTACTATAAATGACCTTATAAACTACTAATGCCTTCCGAAAATATATACTTACCATTTTAGGCTGATTTTTATCTTGATTGCTATTGTCACTAGTACAAGTACTGCATACTATTCATCGAAGAGAGTAAGTAAACTGTTACTAGACATACATCACTTGCTCCATAAAAAAAGTGGTAATTCTGTTTTCTTTACAAAAACTAGTTGAAGACCCGTACATGGTACGGGTAATGATCATTTTTTTTCGTTAATTTGTGTATCTACTATAATCTATACTATATATTAATTCTTATATATAAATAGATTAAAATGGGAATTGATTGAAAAGTTAAGTTAATTAATATGTATCTTTTATAGAAGGAAATTTTAAAGATAGATAATATTGTTTAAAGATAGATATTACATGAGTAAGAAAAAAGATAAAATTAAAGGTTAGATAATTAAAGAAATTTTAAAGATAAATAATATGCCTTTAAAGATAGATATTTGATGGATAAGAAAAAAGATAAAGTTAAAGATTAGATAATTATGAAACAATAAAACATATAAAATTGTTAATCAAGTGGGGCTAGAATTAACGTGGAGGCTCGAAATTCTCCGGCTTTAATATATAGTATAGATTGAGCCATAGATGCTTCTGGCCAAAAAGTTTTTGCCCACACTTCTCCCCAAATAAATTCGAAAATAGGATTAAAGACCCATGCCAGTAATGGACCTGGAATCCTCGATCGAAAGAATTTATTCCATTAATTTAACTTGTTCCCATTGAATGATCAGAAAACTTGTAATGTAATAAAAAATATATTCAGAAAATAGACAAAAAAAGAGTCAGTTGACCTGCATTATGTATTTAAATACTGGGCTATTACTTATTTTTTTAATCGGTGAAGTTTGACTAAAGCGTTTAAGTAGTAAACCTCACATCAACAATATAGTAATCTAACTTGGCAAGATAACCCTTCTTATTTGAACTATCGTTTTCTTCGAACCATTCAAACCAGGAACAAGAAATAAAAGAATCAACAATAGTAGCTCAAATCAATCAAAATAAACGAACCAAATTCAACATTCTAACTAACAGTGATTAAAATGTGACATTTGTATTCACATTGTGGACGGTGGACCTACCCAAATTGTCCTTTGCTTTCTCCAAAATTCTCCATTTGGAAAACAAGAGTACAAAACAATAATAATACACTATAAACCAAACAAAACAAAGAAAAAACAAAAAAATTATACAATCAAATAAGCCCGTTTAAACCGGCGGCAATTTCGGCTCAGACGCCGAGCTCGGCGCGTGCACGCTCTCAGCCCCCTTCATCGAACCGGTCGAAGCCGTCGTCCTCGGCGACTTAAACGACGGCTCCCTAGAGAAAAACGGCGGCGTCAAAGAAAACATCCACCGGTCGGACCGAACCGGGCGGTCGAACCGGCCGCTACCAAAACCCCTCCCTCGATTAACGCTCCCTTCCCCGGTCCAACCCGGCCGGTTTCCCCCTCGTCTGGAGCTCCCTTCCCGTGGCAAAACAACGCAGCTCGTGGTCCGGTTCAGCTTCCCGCTCATAATTTGCCTCCTGACCTCCTCAGGCAACCGTAAGGTGAACCGCTCCATATTCTCCCACTGCTTGACCGCCACGTGTCCGGTCGAGTTAGACCGCGCGAACTTCCCGAGCCATCTGGGCCGTCCGGACGCGTTCCGACGTGTACGGTTCCGATTCAGCCTCGCGTTGAGCGGCTCCTCCATCGACTCACCACTGGGCCCCACGGCCGGCTGCCCGACGACGTCGATCACAACGTCGTCGTTTCGAGTATCCGGTTCGGGCTCGTCATCGTCGTGGGCCTGATGGGCCTCGTTGATCTGGCCCAATGATGTTGTGTCAGGCGCGTGGACGGACTCGCTGGCGAGATTAGCGCGACAGACGGGGCAGGTGGTGTGCTGCGCAAGCCAGGCGTCGATGCACTCCGGGTGGAACACGTGGTCGCATTTGGGGATCAAACGCAGCGTTTCGTCGTCCTCGAACTCGTTGAGGCAGACGGCGCACTCTAGCGCGCCCTTCCCGATCTTGAGCGACTTGACGTCGGCGTAGTCGAAGGTCGGGAAGGCGCTGATGACGGAGGCGTCGAGTCCGGCGGCTGCTCGACGGCGGGATCGGGCGGTGGAGGGGCGGCGGGCGTTGGAGAGCGAGGAGGAGTCGTCGGAGCAGTGGCGGATGTAGATCGAGAAGAATCCCATGAAGAAGAGGGCTGCGATTAGGATGATGACGATCACGCCCATGGACGGGCTGAAGCTTCCGGTGAAGCCGTTGGGATCGGTTCCCGGCGGCGGAGGAGCCGATTGGGAGGCCGCCGGAGACGGGAGGAGGAAGAGGAGAATTACGCCGGCGGCGGCGATCTGAGTGAATTTGGACATGGTGGAATTTGGGGGATTTAGGGATTAGAGAGAAAGGGGGAAGATTGGGAGCGGCGGGGTTATATAGTATGGGGGGAATGGAGGTGGCGTGAGAGGAAAGAAAGTGGGGCCCAGTGTGATAGTGCTGAAAAATGAAGAAAGTTCGGTTCAATTTCATAGGAATATTATGTAATTAAAATAATCGGTCGTTGCTGCTGGCTGAGTGATCTTTGGTTGGTGGTCATACTTGGCGTGCCACGTCGGCCTCCATCTTTTTTGTACTTTATTAAGTTAAATCAGAGATGGGTGTTTATGGCGGTAAAATTACAAGATTTACCGCTGCGTTTGGTTTACAGCCATGGTTATGGGGCTACTGTCAAAATGGGATTAATTTAATTGGATGATTCATGATGTAATGGTTTGTTATTGTTTCCTCTGTACTAATTGTTCGTACTGCTGAAAATATAGATAAATTACGATGATTGTTTGATTGTTTCCCTGGGCATTGCTCAATTATTTGTAAAGTATTCCAATGCACATGATAATCATATTGTTCTCTCTGTATTGGAAACGAGTACTCGTATTGCTTCTTGTCGTGTTACGAAGCAAACAATGTATGGTCAAGCAAACAATGAGCATTAAAAGTGCAAATCTCTTGAATTCATAAAGAATGAAGTAAAGGTCAAGCTTACTCTTTTAGGTTATTTGGTAATGAATGGCATGTGTGATCACTATAGATACTTCAAATCTCCTTATTTATTGTTATTTTTTTCTTAATTTTTATGTTTAGTACGTTTGAGAAAAGAATTCGATGTATGATGTATCAAATATGTCTTGTAGATCGAGAGGTCGAAGTATTTAACAATCAGACAAGTTAATAAACTTATGGACTATACATCAATAAACCACATAGTTATCTGATGACACATTTGCAAGCCTTGGGCCTTTACCAAGCAATATTCCCCTCGTTGTCTAGGCCACAGCTCAAAACTGATACAACGTAGCTCAAAACTAATGAACAAATAGTACAACAATTTTCTAGAAAAGCTATGAATTATATTGAGAGGGGAGGAAGTTACAAAAGGCCTGAAAGGAGTTTGAGCTCGAGAGCAATTAGTTATATAAAGAGGCAAGTGTTAAATGCCTAATTATTCTCTCTTTTCTTTTCTTTTTTTTGCTGAGGCCACTGCACATGAAGTCGAACTGGTAACCTCTATGTACTATCTTCGGAGTTAATTAACCGCTTAACTAGATGCCTGAAGGCAAGCCTAATAATTCTCTAGGACGTGTAGTTTGACACATACGCTTCCATTCCAATTCACATGAGTGTTGATCTCCATTAAAATCATGACTTGTTGTGTGTGCACTTGGGCGTGAGCAAGTTTCTAGCTTTTCATGTATGGTAGGGTGAGGCGTTGAACGTATGAGTTGCTCTTGAATTGGTAGAGAAAGGAGCCCTTGTTCCTATCATTCGCGAGCCAATACCGCAAATTATGTTTCGAGCCATTTGAAGACGATGTACGTCCAAGATAGGATTGGTGTTGGAGGAGCAAGCTATCCAAAGACCAAAGGTGGTCTTCAGTTCCTTCAACATTGACACAAAGCATACATTTCGAGTTAGTACCGATGCCTCATTTAGCAAGTCACGGTAATATATGCCGAGAGGCATTTTTTTTTGGTCGAGGGTACTACCCATGGGAGTCGAACCGGAGACCTCTGGGTACTACCCAGAAGGCTTAACCTTTCGACTAAGTGCCCGAGAGGCATTTGTGGGATCCAAGTCATGGAGCTGGAATGGTGGCCGAGTGACCCAAATAATAGAGTTCCAAGTGTATTTTTAGAGGTGCTTCCTAGGAGGTTGTAAATAAATGTTCTTCCTTGATTATCTTGCTCGAGGGTTGCTCATGATCTTCTCCAACTCATTTAGATTGCGTTTTGATTTTCTTAATACAAAAGTCTATGCATATATAAATTATGATGTAAATTTCACGTTAATGCAAAACATTATAATGTGATATTATAATGCAGGTAATCCAAACAAGCCTTATATTTCCATTTCTCTTATCAGTGCTCGGCGCTCGGCCTTCCGTGAACCGGACAATAAATTTATAACACGAGTTTAATTGGCCCAGTTCCGTAAACTAACATGGATTAAGGCTTTCAGTTCTTACCTCTCATATATAGACCATATAGCCACTACTTTTTTTTTTTTGGTTGAAAGACCATATAGCCACTAATACACCCAACCCAATTCATGTAAACGAAACCCTGAATTATTGTTTATTGAAGCCATTTATATTTGGACTGAGCAAAATTATCCAATGTCATAAAGTTCGTACCCAATGGATAACTTAGCTTTATTATACGTATCCGATCCGATCCGATCCGCTAATTTTCCGGAAATTTAGATCGGATTCGGTACGGATAGGGGTTTTGAGTAAAACGGACCCCTACCCCTAAGAAGAAAATTAAACATATATAGTGCGTAAATAACGCCCCCTACCCCTAATAAGAAAATACATGCGAGAAAAAGAATAGGGAATCGAATACCAAGATAAAGTGTATTGAGGCCATGACTTTCGAGAAGAACCTGATTCATAACGTACGTATATCGCTCATTCGTATTAATTTTTATTGACACTATTGTAAGTCATCAATGTATATATATGGTTTTGACCAAAAAAAATGTATATATATGGTTGGCCCGGCCCGTTACTTTGCAATCTTCTTAATTACTTTCAACAAAGTTGTCACATTCTGCAACATGAAGCTTGGACCTTTTCTTCACCATCTTTCAACGATTGAGAATTGTTCTAATAGAAAAACAAGCTATACGTAGGGGTTGGACTTGGACTGGACAGTGGACACATTTCATTACATTCTAGTCCAACTTATAATATCAAGAAAATAATAATTAGGGGACAACAAATCAAGGATCCCCCTTTCGGATCAATTTTTTAATACATCAAATAACTAGCTTTTTTTTTTTTTGTGTTTGTTGATAATAAAATCATTAAGGAACAGCAAATCGATCAACCATCACCCTTTCGTAGCAATTTTTGTTAGTGAGGTACTATTTGCACACTACTTTTTGTCTATCTGTACCACGGAACCTGGTGGCGTGGAAATTCCACGGAACCTCGTGGCGTGGACGGTAACACTGGATCACGGACTACCCGTCTGAGGAGTTGGTGGCGTGGACGCCCACTAAACGTGGTGGCGTGGACGCCCACTAAAAGTGGTGGCGTGGAATCCCACTAAACGTGGTGGCGTGGAGTGTAAAACTTTTCACCACATGAAAAATTCAAATATCCAGATTGAAGTAAGATATTTTTTTGAAAATTTGTAATTTAGTTCCGTTTTAAAATATGCTTAATTTATAGGACACCTTTAGCAAATTGGTATTGAATAAACTTATAAATATAAATTAGAAATTTACATTGGAAAACCTTAAATTGGGTTATCATTGTTTTATAATGATGCTTTATATGCAAAAATATAAAGTTATGCTTTTAAACAATAAAAATAGATATATTAGTTTAAAATATAAAATAGAAAGGATTATGTTGACAAATCCTTCCTATGCAAAACATACACCATAGAAACAAATAATCTATCTAAGAAACTAGCTATAACTAGCTAATCAATTTCCAAAAGGACACAATATTCAACTACTATCTTACGATCACATAGGTTATATGAAAATGTTATAAACTTTGATATTCAACCCAAAAGAATACACTAAAATCCACACTTACTACATAATCGTCTTCAATAGTAGAATTTTTTTTTCTTAAGGAAAATACAATATATAATGTATATCACGAATAATCCGGTATCTATACTATTACCGTTAATAGACACTATCGTTGCCGTTTCAAAATTTTCAAAATCTTTACTCCACATCTCGGAGTTTAGTGGACGTCCATGCCATCATGTTTAGTGGACTTCCACGCCACCAAGTTTAGTGGACGTCCACGCCACGAACTCCTCAGTCGGGTGATCCATGATCCGGTTTTACCGTCCACGCCACGAGGTTCCGTGGAATTTCCACGCCACCACGTTCCGTGGTGCAGATAGCAAAAAATCAGTGTGCAAATAGATTCTACAATAACGTTTTTGTTGAATCGCTATCCACAAGGAACAGTAAAGTGGGCAATGAAATTTAAATATATGTAGGTAATGGAAACTCTCAAGCAACCAGCTAGTTGTTTAAGAGAAGAATCACTCCATCGTTAGAGGAGTTGAAAATTTCCTTTATTAATGTCAACTAGTTGAAGACCCGTACCATGTACGGTAATATCGTAATGACCATTTTTTTCATGCTCATATAAATTATATGAGAACTATTTTAATAACTAAAAGAAATACATTATATGAGATGTGTGTAAAAGTAATTTTTTACCCTCATATTTCTAAACTAGTTTAACCACCGTACCATGTATGGGTAATGTCATTATAAACCCAATTTAATATTGATATATAACGCCAGTGATTTCTTATGCAAATTAGGTAGTTAGAATCTCATATAATCTTATCCCGTAAACATTATCGAAAATTATAAATTATTCCTTACCAAGAATTAGCTGTAATCATTTGATAAATATTATTATTTAGTAAAATATGATATTTATCATAAAGTAATTTTTAAACAAATTAAACTTATTTATATTATGAGTTGATTTACTATCATTGGTGGAAAAAAAACTAATCATGATACGATGATGGATATATATATGATCCTATAATTTTAATGTGATCATTGGCGTTAGATTTCTATATTAAATTGAGTTTATAATCACATTACCCGTACATGATACGGGACAAAGTTTTCTTATCTAGAATGTACTATAGACTCATTAGATTGTACGTATATTATTAACAAAATTATATCTAGTGAAAATTAAACTGATGTATGTAAGTATATTATTATATCTTTTTGTACGTATAAAAAAAATGGACTAACAAAAAAACATCATTATAAACCCAATTAATATTGAGTTACTCTTTGCTAGTGGACGTGCATTAGGCACGAATTGGATTTCTTCAAACTTCTCTCTTCAAACTTTGCGAATTATATATATTTATTTTTCTATAATATAGATCTTCCTTTGTAGATATAGAATTTTTTATTAAATATTATGTCTTTTCAGTGTGGCAATGATGGTATGAAAATTATATCTTTTTATAGATATCTTCCTATATGGTTAAAATTATCAAATTATATATATTTATCTTTTTATTGTGATTAGTGTTTTTAATATACGCAAGGGCCCAGTTGATTATTTTATTAAAGATATGACATGTGGCGCAATTTTTTGTGAAGACTTTGTCTCCGCTTTATACTATAGACAATATAGATTATACATTAAAAGATATAAATTATATGAGATTTGTGAAAAAGATAATGTTTCATGATATTTTAATTAGATAAGATCTTAATTGTTTAATAGTTTTTTCATCCTTGGTAAGAAGTTGATCTCTTGATATCCAAAAATATACCAGAAAGATTCTAGCTAACATAATTTTCCATTTTCCATTTTGATATATGATCCAATTATAGTGTAGAATCCTATTAATTTTTGATTAATTATTTGATTTTATTAATACTTGCTAAAATAAAAACATTATTTTATTCAGCCTATATTAGATGGCGCAATAGTATTTTTTATTCAACATCGATGAGGTGGCACAATTTTTAACAAAGACATAGATTCCGCTTTATACTGTATTATAGTAGATTGCACTTGTCTTCAAGGAAAATAGGGACTCCAAAATAATCTATTCTATTCCCTAGATCTAGCGTTATTAAACGTTTAAATCCTAATTTCTCAGCCTAATACAGAAATGTATATAACAACAATAAACAAAATTACCAAACTATTTTCTTCTTATCTTCACTCTTCTTAAGGACTAAACTTAGTTGTATTTATAGTCTAACTCACTCAAGATATGATTCTAATAACCTAACCATATCACTCTCGTTATCTACCCTATGAATAAAACTTATCTATTATCTATTACTACTAGCAAATGACCCGCACCTTGTACGGGGTGTTTTTTGTTTTTTATTATCTTATATATAAATTCACTATAATAATTAAAAATATTAACATATGTATAATTTCTTTTAAAACGATCCATATCTTTTATATTATAAAATAAAATAATTCTCATAAAGGATCAAATTTTTATATAAAAATATTGTATTTATATATTGATTTTTTTATACATGCATATATATATATATATATATATATATATCAAGGAAAAATGCAATAAGATGAGATGTGTTATTAAATTTTATAAAAAGTTGATAAAAAATCTTTTGAAATTTAATTAAATTGCACAAACTATATATATATAAATGAATCAATAATTTAAATTAAAATTTTGGATTAATATAGTATTATTTTTAAAATATACTTAGAATATTTAATAAGATAAAAAGGTAAAACCAAATTATCTTCTACATATGTTATTATGTTGTAAAAGATTAATTAAATAAGAAATATATATCAAATAATATTATTAAGGAATCATTATCATAATAAGAAATCTATCTTTTATCTAAAACATAATCAATGTGTAATATTACGGATATATTTAGAGTAGATATATCATCTAATATTTATATTTATATTATTATTATTGGATTTCAATATGATATGAAAGAAAAAGATGTGGCGTAAATATAATGGTGGAATATGCTACTAAGGATGATTTTTAGAAAATTTTAGATTAAAATTACGAAAATAATACTTATTATTAATATAATATGTAAGTAAATGGGTAAAAATGATTTTTAAATAAAGTATTTAGGATAAATTAATATATTAATTACATAGGTAACCATATAATGATAAGATTGAGATTTATATATTAGGATAGAAAGCAACTCAAAATTTAAGATAGAAGTAATATTTTAATTACGTATGTATAAGATTAAGCGTAAAAATAAGATTGATAAGATAATTTTTTTTAAAAAAGGGGGTGATGTGGCGCAATATGGTGGCAGAATTTGCTTCCGCTTTAGTATATAGTAATAGATAGATATACTAAAGCGGAAGCAAATTCCGTCTCCATATTGCGCCACATCACCCCTTTTATTAAAATAATATATATTTATATGAATTCTTTTGTGTTCTATTGAATTGGAAAATTTATCTTTCTACTACTTGAAAATTTTATCTTTTGTCCTCTATATAAATTGAATGGTAAGTTGGACCTGTTGTATTATTGCAAAATAATATATAAATTTGTGTTCTATTGAATTTGAAAATTTATCTTTCTACTACTTGAAAATTTTATCTTTTGTCCTCTATATAAATTGAATGGTAAGTTGGACCGGATATATTATTGCAAAATAAAATATAAAAAAATTTTCCACTACGTAAAAATTGTTCACGGGTTAAATTTTTTAAACTTTATATATTTGTACCGGTTAGATTAACCTTTGTCCTCTATATACAAGCATGTTAATTATATATCCATTGTAAAGATATAGTGTAACAAATTTAGCTACTCCGTATGATATATATTAAACATAATATATGTATGTATATCATGGTAAGCATGTTATATTATCTTTTCTCTAGACCTTTAGTTCCCAATTTTTTTGAGATTGCTTTGCCAATTAGAGGTATGTACTTTTCCATCATGCTTTATGTATGATTTAGTTTTGTCTATATTCTTTTATAGTATTTATGATTTTATTTTTTTTATTAAATATTCTCTATAATATTAAAATCTGATACTATATTAATCCAAATTTTTATTTTAAATGACTGATTTATTTATATAAGTTAGTTTATGAAAATTACTTTAAATTCCTCAATTTTTATCAATGTTTATGTATGTATAATAAAGTTAATATATAAAAAATTATTTTAATAAATATATTTGATGATATACAAGAATTATGTTATTTTATAATCTAAAAAATACACGTCGTATTAATAGAAACTAGATTATTGCCCATACCCTGTACGTGAAATGATAGATAATAGTTTTCGATGTATTATTCAATTAATAAAAGAATGTATAATAATATTATTAAAAATTAGATACTGATATCGTCTTTTTTATCCAAATCATTACAATATTCTCTTAATCCAAGATCGTAATTTGATATTAAGAATAAACTTAAATATAAATTTTACATAATATGAGTTAAATAAAAAGTATAGATAAAACACAATCATATTATTTCAAAATATATTTGATTAATTTAAAAAATCATATGTGATACGATATGAAATTTCAAGTGAAATATTTTATCAACATATATATTTTTATAATTAATAAGATATTTATATGATGATAGAAATAAAAAATTATGTTAATTATGACTTATTTAAATTTATATTTTAGAAAAATAGAATTTTATAGTTAATAACAATTTTTTAAAATAAAACGAATATTGTAATATTTTTTATAAGATAAGAATTAATTTAATAGAAGTAGAGTTATAGATCAGTATAATTTATAAATGAATATTATAACACAAATTTAGTTTACATATTTTCAAGATATTTTTCAAAGATGTTTTTAGATATCTTTAGCTTAAATTATTTTATGGGACAAAAAAAGATTGATAGAGAAATATGGAAAATTTATAGATGATTATAAATATACAATATAAAAATTCAAAGTGACTAATAAGTTTCAAAAATTAGTTATAATTTTGATTTACAAAAAAAATGTCTAAGCAAATAGTTGAAAAAAGATAGAAATTTGAAAAAGATAGATGATAGATAATTTAATAAGAGTAAGAAAGACTTTAAAATTATTTTTCTTAAATTTATTTTCTTAAATGGAGTGGGATCGGAATTAATGTGGAGGCTCGAAATTTTCCGGTTTTAATATATAGTATAGATTAGACATATCATAATATTTGTAATTATTATAATAAATTTATAAACAAAAAAAAAATAACACCCCGTACAAGGTGCGGGTCATTTACTAGTTATATACTAAAGCGGTAGCAAATTCCGTCACTATATTGCGCCACATCACCCCTTATTAAAAAAATTATCTTATCAATATTAGTTTCAAGCCTAATCTTATGCATATTTAATTAAAATATTAGTTCTATCTTAAATTTTGAGTTGCTTTCTAATTTTAATATATAAATTTAAATCTTATCATTATATGATTACCTATTTAGTTATTATTTTATTTTATAATAAATATTTTATTTAAAAAAATTTATTTTTAGCCATTTACCTAAATATTATATTAACAATAAGTATTTTTTTCGTAATTTCTTTTAAAAATTTCTAAAAATCATCTTTAGTAGCAAATTCTACCACTATATTTACACCATATTGTTTTTATTAAATCAATCTGTTAAATATTTTTTCTATTGTATTATATTGAAATCCAAAAATTATATTATTAAAAAGATTAGATGATATATCAACCGTAAATATATATTCGTAACATTACACATTGATTATGTTCTAGATAAAAGATATATTTCTTATTAAGATAATGGTTCGTTAATATTTTTATATGATCTTTATATACTTCTTATTTAATTATTTTCTTACAGCATAATAGCATATATACCAGATAACTTGGTTTTCTTCTTTTTATCTTATTAAATATTCTCTATATCTTAAAATATAATACTATGTTAATCCAATAATTTATTTTAAATTATTGATTTGATATAAATTGTTTTATGCAATTTAATTTAAATTTCAAAAGATTTTTATCAATTTATTTTATAGAATTTAGTAGTGCATCTCATCTTATTGCAATCTTCCTCGATATATCTTTATGATGATATATGAGAACTATATTATTTTATAATCTAAAAGATATGCACCATTTTAAAAGAAATTAGACATATGATAAAGTTATTATTATAGTAGATTTATATAAAATATAGTAAAAACAAAAAATATTCCCGTACAAGGTGCGGGTTATTTGCTAGTTTCTGTCCTAAAATCCTAACAATATCTTCTCTTGATCTTATCTTATTCCCAAATATGATAGGCAAAATCTCCACAATATTTCAACGCATTTCTAGGCTTAATCCAGCAATAAAACGTGCCAATTTGGGATTGTAACACCCCTATTTTAACCCAAGGGTGTTACCGCCAGTGATCTCAGATTTTACCATCCAAGATCACCCGAGGCTGTAGGTAACACAACACGGTTCAAAGTAATATAAAATAGGATAGTTATATTACATTAAAGTGGTTCATCGTTTACCACATACTTGAAAAGGCGTTCAAAGGTCTGAAACGCTAGTGCTTGAAATGGAAACGACATTAGATAATAGTGCAGCGGAAATTAAGACAATAATATTACAAAGTAGCTTGGCGGACCCAGAATGTCCAAGAGACTTGAAACCTTCCTTCCTTCAGATCCTTGAGCCTTCGTCTCTAATCTGCTACGGTCTTGGCCTTGTTACCTGATATTTCCATAAAAGCAAGAAATACCAGCCGACCAATGTCGGGAAGAAAAGAAAGTGGTATTAGTCTAACGCGAGACTAAGCAAATGGTAGAATGCGAAATAGGTTCTTAGAAAGGCTAAGTTGTCGGCATCAAAGTCCAAAGGGAAATGAACGATGCACGATCAGTCGGGTTCTTTGGCGGTGAGATAAAGACACAATAGTGAACGAACTTTATTCGAATAGAACTCCGGCAATGAAAAGTAAAGGAATCTGATGCGAAAAGAAATACAAGATTTCTTTTGAAGGATAAGAAATCACAGGGAAGTGACTTCCTAGAAAGAAAGTTATTGTTCTTTGTCTGTTGGGAACTTTATTAATTCACAGCAAGTTTGAGAGAACTCCATCGAGTATTTTCGAGGAGCACTCAAATTCATTCTCTATCACTAATGTGCATAGATCTTTGTCCAGAGTCATAAGGCAATACAGATGCAGTTTGTGTCTTTTAAGATGGTAGCTCGCTCTGCAGAGAGACGATGCCTATAGAGTAAGGGAATTATCCCTGGCACTTAGCTAGAGCCTAGAGTGCAAAGTTCACCCTTCCAGCGGTAGAGCGGGCAGAGTCATGACCCAGTATTGGGAGCCGATAATAAATATACCACCCAATACAGTTATAAAGAGATGTTGAGAGTCAAAACTCTCATCCCTAATTCCTACACTAGTCCACACAAAGTCTCAAAAGAGGCTTGAAGCAAGCAGAGACCACAATCATCGGTCCTAAGTCCATGGGCTAGCGTAGTACAATAATGTAAATAACAACATGGTCGTTATCTCTAAACAATAAATAACTCTATGTTCATTTTATTCAGCAAACAAGGTGTTCCCAACAAACTGAACAGGATAACAAAAGGAAACGATTATCAATTATAAAGAGAGTACGAGGGGAGAACCATCCACTTGCTTTCGATTCTCGAGAGTTAAGACGCTACGAAGACGGAATTTCTGAACGAGCGCTCCTAGAAGCTTAACCTAATTCGAGGCACAGAATGATAACGAAATAAATTAATATTTAATTTATTTCTTAGTCTAGGAACCCCTCGAATTGTTAGTTTATAAATCTAATCTTTCGGCTTATTAACTTGTTAGAAGCGAGTTTAGGATTTTTGTAAAATCATCGATTTATGAACATCCTCCATAAAATTTATTTATAAAAACGCTTCTTAAGGAAATTAAATAAATACTTAATTAAGATTTATTATTCATAATAAAATAATATTTTAGCATTATAAGCCTCGATTTATGAACATCCTCCATAAAATTTATTTATAGGTATATTAGATAGGACTCCTTATCTTAATTTGAGAAAATCAAAATGTTTAATTTCAACTATAAATTAGTGGTTACCGAAGTTACGTAAGTGTTGGCCTACAACTTCTATCTTCATTTCTCATAATAGGTATATGGGTTTAATGAAAAATTTAGTGGGCCTCATTAGTTTAACCTTAATTAGACAAAGGAGAGTTAGGCCAACCTAAAATTCGTGTTTGTCTGCAGCCTAAGTAGAGCCCCTTCCTTCTTCTTGTTGAGCGTACACAGCACCCACCAACGACAACAGATCGAGCAGCGGCGCACGACGACGACGCAGCCCCTCCGACAGCGGCTCTGGCACGGCGGTCGACTGCGATGTGGGCTCCTAGGGCCTCCGGCGACTGCGAGGAGGTGGCGGAACTCGGTCTCCAGCGGCGAAAGAAAACGAAAAAAAAACAGACTTTTGGGGCTGTGAAATTGTGGGGCGTTTCGGGGCGATTTTCGGACCGAAATTGATGGGATGAAGAGCTGGATTATTCAGCGATTTAAGAGAGGAGGAAGGGAGAGTTGGAGATGGTGAATTGAAGGTTGTCAAAACCCCCATTTTATAGTAGATTTTTGCCCAGCATCATACGCAAGGGAAAACAGGATAGTACAAGGTGAACGACTAGGGAGATGGACGAACGTCCGGGTTCTCGGCTGCCATAGATATGACCGAGAGGACAGTCAGGACACGGGCGAGGACGAGTGAAGAGGCGGAATTTCCGCCGGTCACGAGGTGACCATTTCAGCAGCTTTGGATTTGGGGGTATTTGGGTTTGAACTAAATCAGTTCCCCTAATAGACAGAGAGTTCTCGTAGTCTAGTTGGAACTTGGAAGAAGGGTGGGAAGTGGGTAGGAGAGGTTAGGGGTTCTAAATGCTATTGAGTCTGTCATTGTCAAAATCTGTGAACCTTCACTTTTGGGCATCAAGCAATTTACAATTGGTATGTGATTCTCTCATGTCTAACCTTTTTTAGAAAACGAATCTTATTCTACCACTTGTTTAGTCTTGTGTTAGACTATCATCTCTTCTTTTTTTCCCAACTTTGTTGGTTGATATTTTTCGTCTTTTATGGAAATATCAGATAAGAAAGGGAAGATTGATCATCAAGGAAGCTGAAACCGTCATTAGAGATGGAAATTATATATGGGTGTCCGATTTACCCGATCATCCGACCCGAATATATGGATGAAAACCCGAAGAAAAGTGGATGAAATACGGGTGGGTGGGTGTGCGGGTGTGTTGATGGGTCGGGTTTGGGTGGAGAGCCATCCGAACTATCACCCGATCCATGACCCGTTCATCCATCCGACCCATTTAACCCGAATGCATACTTCTTTTGAATTTGAGAATGTATTTCAATTTACACATTTTTAATCTTGCAATTTGAATCATATAGTGCACTTTTTTTGTACTAGATTATTAGTTTTGTTGATTTGTATTAGACCTTACAAATTAGTAAGTTTTATATAGTTTATACACGATAATTACGTGAAATTATAAATTTAGCTTAGAATCTTGATAGGTTTCGCGGAGACCCGACCCACCCGATTACCCAACGGACGATGGACGGGGTGGATGTGGATGATGATTTTTATGGGTGGTGGATGGATCGGGTGGAGTATTTTTTTCATGGATCGGGTGATGGAAATGGCTCATCCATCCATAACCCGATCCATTTCCATTCCTAACCGTCATGATATGAAGGAAGAAGAGAGGAAGGAAGGAAGGAAGAAGATCTTCAAAACGCCTTTTGCTTTGACCATCATTTTTGGAGTCCATATGCTTTTACATTTTTAACCTGTGTCCTTTAAATTTTGTTACAACTCATTTAATACGATCAATGTAACGCTAAGGGAAATTTTTCATAGTTGTAATCCAATTTCAATTAAAGTTGACTATTCTCAAATCATCTTGTTAAGTTACCTTATAAGTCTTAGGTGACTTTAAACGGTAAAATCCGCGGTCATTGACGATAATACTCTTAGTTTTAAAAAGGGGTGTTATAGCGAATGTGTCTGATCTAGGCTTGAAGGACTAGAAACTTCTACTAGGGAAACTGGGATAAGCACAAGCCAATGTGATGGATCATGAGCTTCTTGTGCTTGTGTGGGCGAGGGAAGAACGAAATTATGCTCGAAGCAACGAGCTATGAAGAGAATTAGAGGGCGTAGGGAAAAGAGTTTAGAAAATAGTTGACATTGGGTCAAAGGAAGGATGAATACTCATCTAGACTTTAAGAATTGGCTTTCATTAATCTTGATGTGAATTGAAATGGAGTACAATGAATCGTTAAATAGAAAATGGAGTTGAAAACTATGTCTAAACCTAATGGCTTTATGCATACTAGTTTGATGGGTCGGCCTTTTAATCGTAAGATAATATACACCCAAACAGTGACGGACGCAGAACTAATGTAAAGGGGGGGCACAATTTCCGTATGAGATTCGATGAATAAAGAATAGCCGATAAATTGAATTATGCAATACTCTTAAATAGTAGAAAATAGTTGCTTATTTATCAAAAAAATTATCTGATGTATGAGATCTTATTTATGCAAAAACAAATAACTAGTTTGTAGAAAAAAATCAGAGAGAAATACAATAAATGTGGATAAAAAAGCAAAATAATGTTATTAGGAATTGAATAAGAGATTCGATAAATCATGAATAGCCGATAAATTTAATTATGCAATACTCTTAAATTGTAAAAAATAGTTACTTATTTATCAAAAAGTTATACTCCGTATTATGTATGAGATCTAATTTATGCAAAAACAAATAGCTAGTTTGTAGAAAACAATCGAAGAGAAATACATTAAATGTGAATAAAAAAACAAAATAATGATACTAGAAATTGTATAGGAGATTCGATAAATCAAGAATAGCCGATAAATTTAATTATGCAATACTCTTAAATAGTAAAAGATAGTTACTTATTTATCATAAAAATTATATTATGTATGAGATCTAATTTATGAAAAAACAAATAGCTAGTTTGTAGAAAAAAATTGGAGATAAATACATTAAATGTGAATAAAAAAGCGAGATGATGCTATTGAGAATTGAACCTTGGTGGGATGATAACAAAATTGAACAAAATACCATCTAGACTAGTTGAATTTCATGTCATATTAAGACAAATTTATTTGAAATATATCTGTATTTAGCCTAAAATTAGTATATATATACCGAAAATAAACCCGACGGGAGGGGGGCACGGGCCCACTCATGCCCCCCTAGGTCCGTCTATGCACCCAAAATGATAAATGTAAATAGCAACGTATTATAAATAGAAACATGACAAATAGAGAAATATGATATACGAGCTATATCGGAATCCAAATTAGTGGATGCCAATGTCTCTGTAGAGATGGACTAGCCATAATCTATCTTGGTCCGGGATTGGGTCGCATCACATTGGAGTGTAGGACATGCATGCATTAATCACTCGATTAAAATAAACCCCTAGATGATATCCAATGAATTTAGCATTGTCTAGTACTATCACTCGAAACTTGATCGTACTTGGGCTGTAATTCCTTGGTGGTGTAGCCAGCCCAAGGTACATGGGCCCATTTAGGCCCACTGCTTGATGAATGAGAAATCAAACTCATGACACAAATTAGCACATACTACATGGCAACACAGTTTAAGGAAGTCTGTTGTCCAAAAATGCGTGTTAAATTCAACATTTTAACAGTTGATTAGTCACTTAAAGTACATAATTTTTATCAATTGATTAAGACAGAGGATAACACGAGACTAATCATCCACCAATTAAACCGTGGATGACTAGGCCGCCTTAATAGTTGCATTCGTAAATTCCGGTGAGCCATATGTAATCGGTGGTAGTGAGAGATTATATCGATTTATTATTCATGCATGTTGAATCTGTTTTTTTTGGTGAGAGCACTCATCATGAGAGTCGAACCAATGACCTTTGGGCACTATATATCGTTGGAGGCTTAATCGCTTGAGTAGACGTTCGAAGATTGTTGATCTACTTTTTCACATGACATCTTCAAGTGGAAATGATATGATCTAATTGATACCTGACACAAGTCTTACGGTGGCTAGCCTAATTGAATGAGAATTCCAGCCAAGTTAGAGAGGCCGCCAAGGGTGATTATCCAACCATAATGTAAGTTCGACCAGTCAGATAAGTGTAGTCCAAGTTATATTCTTTCATACCATCTTAAACGCGGATGAGTCATGACTAGTCAAGGATAAAAGATTACATTGATTTATTAATGCATATCAATATAAGATTGACTCTATCTTTCAAACAAAAATAAAATAAACTTTCAAAGGCGAAAGACAACGTATAGATCGATGTGGGTTTCACCTCACATATACAATATCTCGATGTGGATAATTAACCCAATCTAAAACATGCATGCCCATATAAGAGAATATGAATGTTACACATCAATGGTTGCAAATCTATGGGCGCACGCCTAATACTTGCACATATCATTTCTCTATGATTAGTGACTCATTAAGCAAAAGCTATTGATGTAATTAAAGCTAGTTGTGTCGTCTAAAGTTGGGTCTTTTCATATTTCCTTTTTCATCTCCTTTTGATGTTTACTATAACGAGCTATACAAAAGGTTGATCAATGATCAGAAAACATTATACTATCAAATTAATAAATGTATGAAAAGTTTATGAAAGGCGTTCTTCTTTTTTCCTCTTTTTCTAATTAGCCTGACTCTGCTGCAGGCAATAATTTTCGATCTATTTTCTACTACCTATTAACTCTTTTGTTTTCTCTAGGTGGTAAAATTCATATTTAAGATGCACAAAATCATGTAATATGATCCAAATTGAAGGTCCTAGTTTATCCTGTTTTATAGGGGCAAATAAATATTTTTCTAAATATTACATGAGCCTGATAATACTATAAGTATTTTGGTTTTTCCAAGGTGTGACCGCGGGCACACAATATAAGCTATTTTTTTTTAAAAAAAGAATTATAAACTATTCCTTAAAATAAAATTAACAAACCCTATAAAAATTTTTACTAACAAACATATATTAATTTTCTTAAGTTTAGTCATATTAATATGTTCCCATGAACACCAACTAGAAAAATCCTAGATATTTTTAATAAACATGCATTATTCTCAAAAGAAAAACAATTATGATTGATTCTACCTTCTAGGTACTACCTATTTACTAATGATATTTCACATGCATTAGGATGTAGACAATATTGCCCTATATAAACATCCAAAATTGTCCAACCACAGCAACCACCATAAAAAAGCCAGGATTCATACTTGGTTTAATCTTACATCTACTCATAGTGTCCCCATTTTTATTTCGTTATAACAAAGAGAAGATTTAAAAAAAAAAAAACACACAAAAGGAGAGAATGGCACTTGAGGCAGTAGTGTATCAAAGTGGCCTTTATGGTCACTATGATGGCAACAAAGATCTCTTCAGCTTACATGAAAATTGGATCCGGCAAGATCAATCCCAAGAACTGCAAGACGACGACAACAACAACAATAATGATAGTAGCTATCAATATGATCAAGATCCATGTGAGCTTTCACCTCTTCTAATGGCGCCTCCTTGGGTCACAACTCCAAACTCTACTAAGGAAAACGACCAATGCGCGGCCACGATGCCATCAACCAGGCCCAAACGACGCCGTCTAAGGATCAACAAGAACAAGGAGGAGATTGAGAGCCAGAGGATGACTCACATTGCGGTTGAGCGAAACCGTCGTAAGCAAATGAACCAGTATCTTTCCATGATCAAATCCTTGATGCCAGATTCATATGTTCAAAGGGTATCTCTCTTTTTCTTGTCTACTTCTTTAACCATCAATACTATTTTTTTGTTGTTAACCCTTTTTTTTCCCCTTAAGACAGAATGATCAAGCATCAATAGTAGGAGGAGCAATAAACTATGTGAAGGAGCTAGAGCAGAATTTACATTCCCTTAGTGCCCAAAAGACACAAATGCCCTTCAAGGAGCTCTTCATCTTTCTTCAGCACTCAATGATGGCTGAGCCTACCGAGCCAAGTAGTCGTGTCGCTGACGTGGAGGTGACGATGGTCGAAAGCCATGCTAATCTAAAGATCAGATCAAAGAAGCATCCAAAGCAACTTCTGAAGCTTGTGTCTGGGCTGCAGAGTTTAAGGCTCACAATTCTCCACTTAAATGTCAGCACAATTGATCAGTTTGCACTTTACTCTATCAGTGTCAAGGTATGTTGTTCTGCAAAAAAAGCAAAAGAAAGAAAGTTCATTTTGCAGAAAGTTTTAATCTGGGTCGGTTTTAATTATGCAGGTTGAAGAGGAAAGCAAGCTGAATTCTATGGATGAAGTTGCAGATGTAGTGCATCAGTTGATGTGTAGGATTCATGAAGAGGCTAGCTTGAGTTGATAATTGATAGTGTGTGAGATCAGTTTATGATGAAGGTTTTGTATTGAAATAAGACAGTTGTGTAATTTGTGATCTGTTTTGAATTGCTTTAAAGTGCATTAAAATAGGAAAGTTGAATTGGTACACAAACCATGAAGTACCTGGAATTGGAACTTTCAAGTTTGAGACTTGTATGATTGTATTGAATTATTTTCTGAATTACAAAAACAAAGCACATAATCTATTTCTACCATTCTTTGATGAAAACTCTAACCAATTGTAAGGCTATATTCTAGTACAAGATACATACTATGTTACTCAGAAACTCCAACGGGGTGGCATTAGCCGAAGTCGGAAACTCGTTCTTACATTAAAAACATGAAAATCATGTGTTTTCCCGTTTCCGGTTGCTTTTCCCATTCCCGTTTCCATTTTCGTGTAACATAGGTTACAGATAGGGCCATATCACATGCATGAATTCTTGAAAGTGTTAAGAAAGCAGACATATTAATCAATACTACATTTCAATGAACAGCATAGTGTAATGTAGCAATATACAAGCAGAATCACAGTGCAAAACAAAAGGTTGTTAATGCAAAAACATTGGCTTTTATTTTAGTTTTATTGTCTTAGTACATGTATGAGGATCAAATTGATGTATAATGTAGTTGATTCCCTTAGGAAAAAACATAATGAAAACAAAACACAAACTTGTTTGATTGGAAACCATATTTGCAAAACACTGTTTTTTGGCTTTCATTTCCCTTTTCACTGGTTTCCCCAATTAGGCTATAAATTTTTACAAAAAGAAGCACAACTAAAAGGTAAGAATAGCTAAGATGGTGATTCTTTGTGACCAGTAACACAAACAACAAACAGGTAAAAAAAATACACATGCTTTTTGCAGGTAGCTAGTACAAAGAAACAGGCTCTAGAGATAAGTTTAGACAAAAGCTTGTTGGTAGCAAGTAGCTAGCCAAACTACATTGTTGTTGCTATCTAGTTGGTGTCTTGTGGTTAAAATGTTTAAATTGAATTGTTTGATTCCACCTTTTTAACCTCATATCTTTCTTTCAACATCTTGTCTGCTGTAAAAAAATTAAAAAAATAAAGAGCAACCCACTTTGCAAAATTATGTTTGAATAATAAAAAAGGTGATTAGAGGCGGTGTTTCAAAAATGCTAGGTGGATCCTAAGCGGAAAGAGACCGCCTAGCGCCTAGTTGGCTTATACGGACACCTAGACGTTGTCTAGGCAGGTTATAGTGCTAGGCGGATGGGACTGTTTAGCGTCTAGATGGGGCCTAGAGTAGATTTTTAGAACAAGGATTAGAGATCAGATTGACTATAATTTCAAAACATGGGCTGCTAATGTTTGATTCGCCTTTTGGAATCAGAATAATTTGGTAGTAGCTTCCAATTCTTTCTCTTGGATTTTCTGCTAAGTATCATCATTTCAAGTTGAAGAATTTTCAGAACTGAGATTCGTTTTATGCTTTTTAGGGTGAGTATCAGTCATTCAGATGATTAATTAGCGGAAATTAGCAGAAGTAAAGCCACACTAAGACAATCTCAAGGGTAGAAAAACAGTGTATTTGATTTAAGAACATGAACTTCCCACATCGGAAAGCTGTAAATGTGGCTGTGCCAAAGGAAGTATAAATTGGCGTTTGATAAACCTTATGTAGTAAGTACAAAGCGAACTATTCTTTCGCCTTTTACTAAAGAATACCGTGTACTCTCTACTTTCAAGTGGCATACGCGGATTTTTGAAGAGTTGTCTCTTACTATAAGAAGGCACTCTACGTTTCAGTTCAAGCACTTATCTAGTTATTAACTTAATTAATGATGTCATTTAACATGGTAATGGAGATTGTAGTCTTGAGCATGGTAAGTTGTACAAGTTTGTAATGATACCATTTAACATAGTAATGGAGATTGTTGTCTAGAGCAAATGGTAAGTTATACAAGTTCTTGAGGATTGTACAATGTTTAAGTTGATTATGAAAAACGGATTTTCTAACTTATGTCGGGCATAACGTAACCGGGCTATATTATTATATAGGATTGAGCATGGTTCGGGCCAAACTGAGCTTTTAGGTCGAAACCTAAACCAACATTATATGGTTTGGTTTTCGGTTTTGGCTTTGTTGACGGGTTTTTTCGGTTCGGACCAAATTAGCGAAAGGGAAAACTTATATTTATCACGAAATGAAAATAACATGCATAACTTTTCAGTTTGACTTTGGATTCACCTTAAATCAAATTTCGATTTTTGGTTCACTTAAAGCTTCTGGTCGATTCGGTTTGGTTTTGAATTGATGATCTCTCCTAATATTATCAAGATCGTTCGTAAAATCCCCAGTTCGAAACGCTTAGGCCTTAGGGTTATCTCGAAATGTTGATACCGATCAGCCTTCTTTGCAATCCCCATCGAGGAACCGTTGATCACACCCAAGCATCACGATGTTGCATATGTTGAACTAAGATCATAATGCACCCGTATACACGTTTAGCCTTCAAGGTCCATACGATACTTCAAATGTAACTCTATGTTTTAATGCAATTAGTTAAATGCATCTAAGCTCTGACTAAAAAGAATGTTGAACTAATAAGTTACAAAAACTCTACAAATTCTGAAAACGCCTAATGTAATCGTTCAAAGTATCTTTCCTATTCTTAGATCGTCTTCCAAACTACAATCATACCAACCTACACAACTTTTCGTTACAAAAAATGCTACTCCGTACTATAAATTGCATAAATCTTGAACCATTGACTAAATTGTCTGATCATGTTTTTTTTGTTTTTTTTTTACATTTCAAATTGTTACGGGCTTTATTTTAAAAAAAAAATGTGCTGTCCATATCGTGTATATATACATCCTATAATCCTATATTAGCTGTTATTATTTATTTTTGGTAAAAATCCTATACGTTCTGTTTTAGCTATTCATTATACCGTGTTTATTTAAATTGCAAATCCCATTAGTTTCCGTTCTCATTAGGTGCATTTATTGTTCAATTCAGAAACCTCTTGGTTCAATTTGATACGAGTTGGTAAAAAGATTTGGGTGTTAAGAGGTTTCTTCTTTCCATAATCACCTAAGAAGAAACCTCATAATTACCCAAGATTTTTACCATCTCGTCTCATGAACGATGAAGCACCACCAAAACCAAGAGAAATCTCAATTTCCACAACCAAAGAAGCTCTTTAGCATCCAAATCAACCTCCATTATTTCGTCGCGAGCTTGCTCATCTTCAGCTTTGGCATTGCCATCGGTATCGTCTTCTCCTCCTCCGTCGAAAACCTCTTGAGCCTCGCCCTTAGACTCCATGACAACGCGTCGAGTTCTATCCAAAACCCGATACCAACACTCGCATACGATACCATTGCCAACAATGGACATCATACTACTCAAGAATATATTGTTGCCCATGATAAGACTTTAGAGAAGATCCTTAAGGTTGAAACTCGAATCAAGAAGCCGAAACGAGAAGATTTCATCCATGAAATGGGCGACGAGGAGTTGATGATGAAGGCAGCCGCGATCTCGGGTACTATTTGGGATGATCAAGTGGAAATGGTTCCTAAGGTAGCATTCATGTTTTTGGTAAAGGGCCCAATGCATCTGGTTCCTTTGTGGGAGAGGTTCTTCAATGGCTCCCAAGGCTTGTACTCCATCTATGTGCACACTTCGCCATCTTATAACGCCACTTTCCCTAAGGATTCCGTCTTCCATGGCCGAAGGGTACCGAGCAAGGTACTTCTTTATACACTTTACGTTTTGACATCTTCATGTTCTTGGTTTGTAGATTCGTCTTGCTTTGTTTGTTTTCTCATATCGGTTTGTCTGGTTGTCAAGTTTATCGTCCTTTCCAACTTCAATGAAGGATTTCTTCATGGGGAGATATGATGAAATTTTGACCCTTGTAACAATCCAAGGGTTTTTATAGGATTTGTTAACTAGAAGGCCCCTCAAACTTGTAAGAATTCAAGGGTTTATATAGGATTTGTTAACTAGAAGCCCCCTCAAGTTGGTCTCACACTCTCATGCTTATATTTTGGTATGATTAAACTACGTAAGTACTTAGAATTGTTCGACTTCAACACTTGGTCACGAGTTTCCTAAATCTTGCTTATGAAAAGGAATAGTTTCTAACTAGGAAGTACAAAAGTTTATGCTACTCATACCATAAGACTAAGTACGTTACAAAGTTACCTTATTAACTTAAGGTCCATGATTTTGCCCTTTCCACTAGAAGGTACAATGGGGCAATTTCAACATGGTTGAAGCAGAGCGTCGTCTACTCGCGAACGCCCTTCTCGACCCATCAAACCAGAGGTTCGTCCTCCTATCGGAATCCTGCATCCCGCTCTTCAACTTCTCCACCGTATACTCTTACATGGTGAACTCTAAAGAGACCTTCATTGAAGCCTTCGACCAACCGGGTTCAGTTGGTCGTGGTCGCTACAATCACCGAATGCAGCCAGTTGTCAGGCTCTCGCAATGGAGAAAAGGCTCACAATGGTTCCAAATTGACCGAGCCCTAGCACTCGAGGTCATTCTAGACACGAAGTACTTTAGCGTGTTTAGGAAGTATTGCAAGGGGAATTGCTATGGAGACGAGCATTACTTGCCCACTCTTGTAAGCATCGAGTTTTGGAGGAGGAACTCGAATCGGACGTTGACTTTCGTTGACTGGTCGAAGGGTGGGCCCCACCCGGGCCGGTTCGAGAGGCCCCTAGTGACCGTTGAGTTCCTTGAGAGGCTGAGGAACAATCGAACTTGCAAGTACAATGGGGAAGAAGGGAAGGCTTGTTTTATGTTTGCAAGGAAGTTTGCACCTAGTAGTGTGGTTAGGTTGATGCTATTTGCTGCTAAGGTGTTGAATATCCAATGATTTTTGTAAGATCTGGTTTTATTTTATAACTAGGTACACCCGTCGTGCCATGCATGACTTGTATTTTTAAATTTTTTTTAGATATATAATAAATAGAATATTAATGTGAAATTTATAATAAAAGATAACATAATTTGGTTTCATCTAATATTAGAAGTTTTTAATCGTTAAATGATTGACTGAATATATGTTATTATGAAAATCACGTACTTATATTTTATAGTCAATAAAATACATTATTATTTAATTTATATTTACTTATATTTTAGTATGCAAAGCACCACCTTGATATACTCAAATTAAACATCCAGTTATTCTCTAATCATAATATTTAATGAATAATATATTGCCTCTATATGTATGAATATACCAAAAAAATATCTTATTAAAATATCATATACTTCAAAGATCATGATATCCTTAATATAAAAAATAATTGGTATAGAAAATATTAGGAAATTAATGAAAACTGTAAAACACAACTTATAAAAAATATTAGGTGGGGTGAGAATAATTTTTTTATATAAACTTTAAAATTTTATGAATTTCAAAATTAATTACATAAATGTTAGGTATATGACTTCCAATTTTTTTATTCAATATCTTATTGAGCAAAAAAAATCAACGGAAATTTCGCTCGGTAACCCTCAAGTTAAGGCAATTTCACGTGGTACCCAATAGTTTTTTCTATTTCGTGTGGTAACCCCCACCTTTTATAGAATTTTGCCTCGTACCCAAACATTAAATTTGCCATAAAAACGTTAAGAGAACCCTAAAAAAGGGAGCTGAAAATATCCGTTCTTCATCTTCTCAGTTTTCAATTGCAAATTTGCAACAACAATTGTTGCTCCATCTCACCCGGCCCGAACACCTTCTCACAAGAGCTTCTCTCCTTATCCTCCTATCCTCCCAGATGGTGAACAAAGTTTTGGTGGTGGTGGACGATTTAACAAAAGACGACATTAGACGACGGATTCGCTAGGTGTAGTGGGACGACATCGGTGGCTCGATGTGAGTCCAGCATGGTTTTCGACGACATTATTGGACGATAGTGGTGGCTTGGACGATGGTGGTGGCTTGGACGACTATGGTTGCATCGACAAGGCATTTTAAGATAAGAGTTTCATCTTATCAAGATCTAATTGCTGAAATCTACAGTTCAAAATTCTAGGATTTTTTTCTTCCTTGATCAATATTTTGTTTAGCGGTGACAACCAGTATAAGTTCATTGTTGGCTATATATTAACTGTTATTGATCACAATTCTATAATTTCTATGCTTGCCTGTATATATATTACTATTAGTGATCACAATTAAACAATCATATTATACTTCATTGTTGGCTACTGTCTATTGATTCAATTGCCCTATACTTGCATCAGATTTTCTGATCTTAGTTTGCTAAAGTAATATATTTGATGGATCAGTTCTTAGTTAATTCGTATGTTAATATATTTGATAGATCAGTTTGCTGATGTACTCTACACCAAGGAGAGATGTTGCCTGAGTAAGATGAGAACTATTTAAGTTGAGCCCACTCAACTTTTTCCACTCCTAGTTGACGTTTTAATATGTAAAGTTGATGGTTTGGGTACGAGGCAAAATTCTATAGAAGGTGAGGGTTACCACACGAAATAGGAAAAACTATTGGGTATCACGTGAAATTGCCTTAACATGAGGGTTACCAGGTGAAATTTCCGAAAAATCAATTAGTGTGAAAACAATGGTGGAGATAAAACAATGATAGGTATATTAAATCAATGTTAGTTGGGTTCACGTTAAGATATACTGTATGAAGTAATAAATACTACCTACGTAGAACTATACACTACAATGTTAGTAAGCTCAATTTGCACCTATGTAAAAGAGAAATTAAGATAAAATTATTTAAAGAAAATAAAATTAAAAATAGATATTATGACTTTAAAGATAAAATTGAGGATTAGATATTTAAGGAAAATAAAAGATATAAAATTGTTATTATTTATTTCAGTTGAAACACCTGGTGCATAATGCTTTGAAATTCACTTACATTGAGCCAAATATAGAGATATCAATTAGCAACAAAAAAAAACATCAGAAGTTGTATTGGTTGTGAAGCTGAAGAAGAAAAGACTAATAATCGGCAAAAGATACCATTTAGAAACGTTTTCATAACTGACCTTGCTAATCAGGGAAAAAACTAAAAATGAAAAAATATGCACTACGCTGACTCAAAGGTCGATGTCAATTATAACTCTCTTGTCTTGGAAATGTAGTAGGCACACAATCCTGTAGCAATAAGCAATCAAAACTTTCAGGAATGCTATGGTGATTGTATCATCATTCAGATGTCCGCAAAACCAATCAGGACATCTAGTGAAGGATCTTGTTAGCAATGTAACCCCCACTTGTAAGTTTCGGTTTCTTGTTTTTACAGAAATTCACAGCGAATCTATAGTTTTCCTCCACTTTGTCTTTAAGATACTACCTCATTCCTAAATTGGCTATAATCCAGATGGACCAAATTCCTCGTAGTCCAAAGCCGACGGTGTACAACCGTCTCCAACCGATGCTACATGATTGAGACTTCTCCAAGTCCCTAAGTAAATTTTGAATTTCCCTCTCCATTTCTTCTTTTTTCTGACATTCCAAAATTGTGCACCCACTGGTGTTGGTAGAATGTCAGCTCTTTCATCAATTCTACATTATCCTCTCTGAGGGAGCCATACTTCACCCAAAGTCTCCACTTTTCATCCTGACCTTCTAAAATGGCTCTGAGCCCTTCACCTACTTTGAATGATTTAAAAAACAGTGGTTAACTAGGTGTAACCCCCGTACTTTGTACGGGATTTGAATAAAATTTGTACATGTTACGACTTGAAATAATATCTATGATATAATGCATTTTGTTGGATCACATGGAACAAATTTGCATTTAGAAAATTGACCATTGTTTGATTGAGGAATCTATTAATGCATAAAACAAAACAACGTGGCAAGGTTTTACTTTTATAAAAAAAACATGGCAAGTAATATAAAGAACGAATGACACATTAAAAAAAGTTGAACGTAGGAGTTAGTATTTACAAATGAAGATCACGTGTATATAAAAGATGCGCCATGGGTTGTTAGGATTAGATTATAATGGGTTTCCAAAAAAATGACTTTTACTGTGATTAAAAAAAATGAATTTTACTAATATATTTTTACAGAAGTTTTAATCTCATGATGATATCGTGATTTTTTTTAGTAGGATTTGATAACCATATAATTTCAATGGATTAGATCTCGACGGATTTCCAATTAAATCTTGACATATTTGTAAAGGATAAAATTAAATATTAGTATTTTTTTTGGAATATTTCTAAATCAAGATCATATCATAATCTTTTCTTTTAAAAGATTTCTTTTTGTCAAGGGTAAATTGTGGCTGGTTTTGTCAATGGTAAAATTTCTATGTTAACAAACTACTTGTACAAAAGCAATATGAATGAACTGGAGTATTATACAAAAACAAACATAGTAATCAGTGGCGGACCCAGAAATATTTGTCAGAGGGGGCATAATAGCAATTAGTAAGATGATGAGATAAAAATATTGACATTTGTTACTATTAATAGTAAAATATTATAAAGTATATATATAGTAAAAGAATAATTTCAATAATAATTAAATACAACCACTCTTCTTCCTACGTAAGTAATCAATTTTTTTATGTACATATAGCTCGTTAATATACAAAAAAAATATTATATAATATTAAGAGAGAATGATAGAAAAAAACTATTGGTAAAAGTTTAAACTCCGGGGATATAAACAACAAACTACCCATAATCAATTGGGATAACTTTATTTTATAATGCTTCCGTTTTACAATAGTTTTCCATAGAGACATTTGTACATATATTAAGAAAATTTTCTCAAAACTACCCATATCAATGTAGAGTTAATTACTAATTAATGTAAAGAAGCATAGACAACGGGTATGGATTATTATAAAGTTAATTATGAAAAAAAATGATAAACAATGTGAAAATAAAAAAGTATTGTAAAATAAATTTATACTTCCTCCGTCCCATTTTGTTTGTCCCATCTCCGTTTCCATCGTCCTAAAGTGTTTGTCCTCTTTCCTTTTATATCAGCAATTTCTTACAATATTACCCTCATTTAATCCACTTTTTCTTCTATTTTATCACTGTTTAACATTTTCCTCCTATAACCCTTATATAATTTTAACTGTTATCCATTTTCCCATCTCCCAATACTACTTTATTCATTTCTTAATAACCACAAAATGTGTACTTTAGGACAAACAAAATGAGACGGAGGAAGTAGGTTATTTACAACTATTACGAAACGAAGTAGATATTCTATATAATAATAATAAAAATGTAAAATCCCAGAGGGGGCACTTGCCCCACTGGGCACATGCTACGTCCGCCCCTGATAGTAATAGTAAGATTTACAAATGAAGACCACATATATACAAAAGATGAGCCATGAGTTTCAACCAAAAAAAAAAGATGAGACATGAGTTTCTACAAAAAGGGGGGAAAAAATGATCCATGGGTTGTTAGGGTTAGATCAGGATTTGTTAATGTTAAACAAAAAATGGCATATATTTGTTAATGATAAATAAATTTTATTAATCTTTATTTTTACAATGTTTTCAAATTCAGGATTATATCGTAATCTTCATTGTTTTGGATATTGTTAACGATTTGATTTGGTCAATTGTTAAGAAAAGAATTTGATTTATAGATTAGGCATAGCATAAAAATTTAAAGTTATAAAAAGGAAAGACATATGTGGATATATGATATTATGATTTGTCTTAATAAGATATTATTTTGAAAAATTTTATAAATGACATGACAATAAATATGATGTGGCTTAGTTAAAAATTATAAAAAAATAAAAAATACATGACGTGGTGTAACAATAGGCTGACACGTGGCGAAATCCTACGTGGTACATCCTCGAGGCGACATGTGGAAAAATATGAGGTGGCACAACGTGGTGACTCCAATCCTTACAACTTATATATATATATATACATAGATTAGTAGCTACGAGGCAAAATGTCGACTTTGCCCCAAAATTTTACATTTTATTACAATTAAATGGTCCCGCCCGTCGACTTGAACCTGAAAAGTGGAGAAACTCCGAAACGGACTCTCAGTCTCCCTTGTCCATTTTGATTTGCGATTCTCTCCGTTCTTCGACAATCTCACAAACCTCGGGTTCAGGCATCCGTTCTCCATTTTGTAATCTTCTCCTTGCTTCGACAATCTCACTCCCTAGGGCTCAGGCAGAGAATGGCGATTCGCAAGCATCCGAAGGCTCGTTCAATCGAACTCGATCGCGACAATCCCAACGAAAACCGTATCTCCGGTAATTCTAATCACTTTGTGCTTTTCTTTTCGACTTTCTTTTCAATTTGATCGTGTGATTTGTTATACTCCCTTACTTGCTTGGAGATGTTGGTGAATCGGAAGAATTATTTGCAAAGAGGAAAAAGAAAAAGACGAAAAAGAAGGAGATAAAATCTGAACCTGTAGACGATACCAAACCTGAGAGAAAGAAGGAGATGCTCGATTGCGACAATCTTAACGAGAACCGTATCTCCGGTAATTCTAATCACTTTGTGCTTTTCTTTTCGACTTTCTTTTCATTTTCATTGTGTGAGATTTGTTAGACTCCCTTAATTGCCATGTTTTGAAGCTCTTTCATGCTTTTTCTTTTCGATTTTTTCTATTTTATTTGGTTGTGTGATTTGTTAGATTGAAATTAGCGTTGTTGTGATTTGTTATACTCCCTTACTTGCTTCAAGATGCTGGTGAATTGGAAGTATTAGTTGCAAAGAGGAAAAAGAAAAAGACGAAAAAAGAAGGAGATAAATTAGTTGCAAGTTTCTGTTTTCTGCTTTTAAAGAAATCCACAGCGAATCTATAGTTCTCGTCCACTTTGTCTTTAAGATACTACCTCGGTCATAAATCAGCTATAATCCAGATGGACCAAATTCCTAATAGTCCAAAGCCAACGGTGTACAACCGTCTCCAACCAATGCATCCTGATTGAGACTTCTTCAACTCCCTAAGTAAATTTTGAATTTCCCTCTCCATTTCTTCTTT
This sequence comes from Polygonum aviculare, assembly GCA_934048045.1. NCBI lineage: Eukaryota > Viridiplantae > Streptophyta > Magnoliopsida > Caryophyllales > Polygonaceae > Polygonum > Polygonum aviculare. Next base: position 9,810,128 of record OW204024.1, read on the forward strand.
TTCTGACTTTCCAAAATTGTGCACCCACTGGTGTCGGTAGAACGTTAGCTCTCTCATTAGTTCTGCATTATCCTCCTTGAGGGAGGCATACTCCACCCAAAATCTCCACTTTTCATCCTGACCTTCTAAAATTGCTCCGAGCCCTTCACCTGGCATGTGTACTATATAGGCACTTTGAAGGACATTGTTCTGGTTATGATGATCGTACTTAGACTATTCATTTGTATTTTCTAAATAAACCATTAATAACTTAAATTTATAAGATAATTATTTCATGGATATTTAGCTCACCTCCTCCCACACTTATAAGTTTTTTTTTTATCATTTTTATCGTCTCAGTTAGAGTTTGATCGGCAATTTCACAACTCTAAAAAGTATAAGGGGTGTTAGATATATATATTATCACCATAATAGCAGTGGTTTATTTGTATGCAATGACAACACTATTGTTTTAGAAAAATATTTGATGCATTCTAAATGTTGTTGAGTCCAACAAAATATACCCATTTACAATCAAAATTGGACACTATTTTATCTAACCATTAAAACATGGTCTTTGCAATATTGAACTTCTATTTAGTCAAGCAATTTTGTTTAAGATAAAATTGTAATACCTTTAAAACCATCAGTGATGGTATTAAAAACATTATTTCTAACAAATAAATATTTCTTCTGGATATCATATTTCATTATACACAAGCTTAATTGATTTAGTAACATACTAGTGTAATCCCCATGCCCTGCACGGAAGTTCAATAAAGTTTAAATTTGATAAAATTATATTGTATTAATATTTATTTAAGTTAAATTTTTTAGAATTTCTCAAGTTTAAAATTTGAATTTATACAATCTCTTAAAAGTATTCGAACACAAATATATGTATGCATTTTAATGTACATTTGGATATACATTATTCTTTTCGTTTTTATAGCGGAATTATAGATTATTTCACTTAGACGTGAGTTATGAACAAAAAGTTAATTAATTAAATATATTTAAAATAAATTTGTTGAGATGTGATATAAATTAATATAAAATGCACCCTTCTATATTTTTCATATATAAATAAAATAGTTAAGATAATACAAAATTTGATAGATTTAGATTTTAAATTGCATTAATGAATAAAACTAAGAATAGGTTACAATAAATAAATAAACTAATTTTGTAGTCTTGATCTACTCATTATCGATATTTTTTTTTTTCTAACTATACAGTATTTTGAATTAGATAATACAAATTTAACATAGTTACATATGTATGCTTATCTCCATTAATTGTTAGTCAGTCAAACAAAATAGATTTTTTTTGAAATTGTATAAAATCTTTTAAATTTGTTTTATTTTTCTAAATATAACAATCTTTTATTGCTTCATTCTTTTTTGTTATTATATTTCAGAAAGGTAATTATAATACCAGCTTTTATTCCTTCAATAGGGTAATAATTGATCTTTTCTTTTCATATTCAAAAATATCAATCTTTTATTCCTTCATTCTTTTTTGTTATTACATTTCAGAAAGGTAATTATAACACCAGCTTTAGTTTCAGATAATTATCTTAGTTTTTCCTATAAAAGTTAATAGAATATTGTGAATATCCCCTATTTTAGGCAAATATTTTTGGTGATAATCGATTTGCTTCCTAATCTATATACATTATTCACTCTATCATTTTCTAATCTAAAATTTTCACTTTCTCATATATATTACTTGATATATTAATACATTTTATTAATTAAACATAGTTAGGCAATATACATCAAAAGCTCTAACTTTAAGGAAAAAGGAAAAAAAAAGTTAAAAAACTAATAACATCTTTCCATTTTCTCAATCTAAATCTACATCTTTCCATTTCCTTCAAAAATGTCACATAATCACATTGCACATAATTAGGCAATATACATCGGACCCGAAAAAGGAAAAAAATTGATCCTGTCTAACTTTAATCATTTGTGATATTAATTATTTCTATATAGTATGAATAACAACACAAATATAATATATAACTAATAACAAATATAATGTTTATATTTACCGTCAAATTACGTTAATGAAAATATCAAATCACCATATAACATGCCTTAAAGTAATATATTTAGTTGTTTGATTTTATGCTTTAACGTGATATGAAAATATTGCATTTCTAAAAGTATTTTCTTTTTGGTCAAAAGAATTTCTTAAAGAATATCATGTAAATAATTTGTAATTGTAGATAAACCTGATATGGAAATTTTAAAATATGGATGTGATATGTATATGGCATGTATAAATTTGTATGACATGGCTTAATTATAAATAAAAACAAATGACGTGGCTTAACGATATAATGACATGTGACAAAATTTTAGCTGGAGAAATGTAGGAACGACACGTGGAAAAATCCTACGTGGCGCAACGTGGTGGCTCCAAATCTTATGGCTATATGTTGCGCCACCTGAAAATTATAAATAAGGTAAATTTCATAGATGAATAAAGATATTTTATTTAATTATACATAGACTAAACTTTATTTGGGTAAATCTATATATTTTGACTAATCATATCTCACATAATCATAATTAAGTTGTTTTTGCAATAAAAAAAACAAAAGTTTTATCATGTAGGAGATTGATGTTGCCATACTTATTAGGAGATTAATGTTTCCATACTTATTATCAAGTTCAATATTTTTTGCAACCAAAGATCACGTATTTATTGCAATGTATTCTTGAGTTATATATCTTTTTTGCCTGAAATAAATATATGTTATATTACAATATGTATGTGTGAAACTACTTAAATAACACAAAGGGATAATATTACAATATTCTTGAGTTCAATATTTTTTCCATACCTATGTTATATTACAATATTATATCTATATATGTATGTGTGAAACTACTTAAATAACACAAAGGGATAATATTATTAAAACAATTATGTATATACCACAACTTAAAATTTGAGCTATGTATGTATGTAGTGACAACTAAAAAAAATTCAATGTTTCTTTGCATTTTTTAGTTTGACTATTGTAAGAATTGTGAATTGTACAAATTTTGAATAGATTTACTTAGGATATTCTAAAATAGTATACTACTTTTCTTTTATGATTTACTATCCAAATCAAATATATTTATAAAATGTCTTAATTTTTCTATATCTTTAGTTTATTGTATTAAATAATTATTAAAGTGGGTGAAAACTGAATATATATTTAAAATAATTAATATATTAATATGTGTCTATGTAGATACCTTATTTGAACTCAATACTTTTATATAAAAAAAACAAAATAATTTTTTTTTTCAATTTATTATTATTATTTTAATATTAACTTAAGATTGATTATCATTGTTATATACATATACATATATATATATATATATATAGAGAGAGAGAGAGAGAGAGAGAGAGAATTTATACAAATCCGTGCCCTGCACGGGATTTGTATAAAAAATAAAGATTATATTTTTAATTAAATGGAACTAATGAACATATAATAAAAATAATTTCATATGTCAAAGTTAATTCAAGCTTTTGGATGTGAATTCACCTGCGAACCGAAATGCGAAACTATCTAATGAGCAATGTATCGGTTAAATAGATTGTATTTTGAGTGGTGATATTGATTCACAGTAGATGAATAATATAGGGGGATGATCTACTATAATCTATCTATCTATCTATCTATCTATTCTATTACTATATACTAAAACGGAAGTAAATTCTGCCACTATATTGCGCCACATCACCCCCTTATTTATAAATCTATCTTATTAAATCTTGATTTTATCATAATCTTATACATACTTAATTATGATATTAGTTCTATATTAGAATTTGAGTTGTGTAATTAATAATTCTATCAAAATATATAAATCTCTATCTTATCATTGTACACATTTAATTAATACACAGAACTATCATAAACCTTTTATTTTAAAAATATTTTTTTGTCATAATCTATAAATCATAATCATAATATTTGACCCATTTAATTAAATGTCATAACTTTAAATTATTTTTCGTAATTTTAATATGATATTTGTTTTAAAATCATCAACGGTAGCAAATTCTACCACTATATTTAAGACAGATATTCATTCTATTAAAATAATATATTAAATAAATTTTTACAATTGTATCATATAAAAATATCAATAAAAAAGTAGATGTTATATTTACCATATATATCGCTAATATTGCATAATGATTACACATTAGAAAAAAAAAAGATAGATTTCTGACTTAAGAAAATAAATTGTTAACAATTTCATGTATTATTTAATAACATATATACGAGATAATTTGGTTTTCTATTAAAATTATTAAATATTATCTATATCTTCAATATTATAATCAATTAATCTGAGTTTTTATTTAAAATTATTGATTTTATTATATAAGTTAGTTTACATAATTTAATTAAATGCCAAAAGATTTGTACCAACTCTTAATAAAATGTGATAATGCATCTTATCTTATGTCATTCTTTCTCAATTATTTAAATATATATTTATGTATGTATAAAAAGTAACTATATAAATAACATTTATTTATATATATGATGATATACAAGAATTATTTCATTTTATACTCCAAATTATAAAAGTCGTTTTAACACAAAGTATATGCATGATAATATTTGTAATTGTTATAGTAAATTCATACATAAAACAATAAATAAATAAATGACACCCCCGTACAAGGTACGGGTCATATGCTAGTACAATATATTTTTTATATTGATTTTTTAAAAAGAACTTACATATCTCCTTGATATCTAAATCTACCTAATATATTACCCAATTTTTGATATCTTACGGGTTTTTTCATTATATCCTTATATGAATAAAAAATATTCAAGTGATTTTTTTATATCTTAACAAAATCTCCTTATTAATTAATATACGTTTTTGTCATTAATAGATCTTGAAGAATAGTGAAAAACTTTCACATATATCAATAGTATATTAAATAATAATATGAATATGAAAAATTGAATAGAATTATTTTAAAATTAACATTATATTAATAAAAGTACATATATAGGTCAATGAATTCGTACTTCGGTCTATCGGGTTTGAATTATAAATTTTTGAATTAAAAGCGAATTCGTATCAAAATTCGATCTCGAATTGATTAATTCATGTTTATTTTTACATTACCCGTACATGGTATGAGATTTATGCTAGTTCTTCAATGATGTTAGAGCCAAACCAAAACAATAGTTATCCATCTTCATCTACCGTAGAGAAAAATAATCAATATCTATTACTATATACTAAAGCGGAAGCAAATTCTGCCACCATATTGCGCCACATCATCCTTTTTTAAAAAAAATCTATCTTATTAAATCTTAATTTTATCATAATCTTATAGATACTTAATTAAAATATTAGTTCTATATTAGAATTTATGTTGTTAAACTAATAACTCTATCCAAATATATAAATCTCTATCTTATCATTATACACATTTAATTACTACATAGATCTATCATAAACCTTTTATTTAAAAAAGTATTTTTTCGTCGCAATCTATAAATTATAATTATAGTATTTTACCCATTTAATTAAATATCATATTGAATTTAAATTAGTTTCGTAATTTTATTATGGTATTTTTTTAAATCATCAATGGTAGCAAATTCTACCACTATATTTAAGACAAATATTCATTTTATTAAAATAATATTTTAAATACACTTTTACTACCATATCATATTAAAATATCATTAAAAAGATTATATGTTATATTTAACATATATATCACTAATCTTGCATATTGATTACACTTTAGAAAAGATAGATAGATTTCTTATTTAAGAAAATAATTCGCTCACATTTTAATTACATTTTTATATATTTACTATTTAATTATTTTTTCAGAAAAAATAACATATATATATATACGAGATAATTTGGTTTTCTATTTAACTTATTAAATATTATCTATATTGTCCGAATTTTATTTAAACTTATTCATTTTATTATATAAGTTTGTTTACGTAATTTAATTTAAATGTCAAAAGATTTGTATCAATTGTTAATAATGTGATAATGCATCTTATCTTATTTCATTCTTCCTCAATTATTTAAATATATGTTTATGTATGTATAAAAAGTAAATACATAAACAAAATTTATTTATATATATGATGATATACAAGAATTATGTTATTTTATAATCCAAAAAATAATCGTCTTTATAAATCAAAGTATACATATGATAATATTTGTAATTGTTATAGTAAATTTATACATAAAGCAATAAATAAATAAATAACACTCCCGTACAAGGTACGGGTCATCTGCTAGTATACTTCTAAACCTGAAGCAGTTAAGGGCGTTTTTGTCATTTAGGTTTTATAAACCACTCACCATATTTTTAATAAGTGATTTTAATTTTATAGTAATTTTCTATCCATTAATATTTAACAAATTATATAAGTAGATATTTACATGGTAGTTTCTATCTTAATATTCGAAATAAGATATATATATGAAGATCTCACCTAATATTGATTTTCTAAATCCAAAAATTTATCAAGCTGAAAAAGAATATATCTAACAAATATGTAGCTTGAATAGGTAGTTACAATTGATACATATAATATTTTAATGTATCAACGTACGGACGTACTTGATAAAATTGTGTTGTTATATTTTAATATAGTATCTATCTTGATTTTCTAGATAAATTATAAATGTAAAGATCTCAATGGATTACAAGTAGATATTTACTTGATAGTTTCTATCTTGATGTTCTAGATAAAATATAAATATAACGATCAAATGGTTATGTTGGTACAAACACAATCCATGCTCACACTATTTATTTTAGTGTACATAAAAAAAATATTCACCATATTTGTTCAAATACGAAGATTAAATCTTATACCCAAGATTAAATCTTATATATTGATGATATATGTAGAGGTGTTAAACGGGTCGGGTCGGGTCGGGTGGATTCATGTTCAATCTTTTCGGTTTCGTATTGAGTGCGGGTTCGGGTCAATCGGGTCAGAAGTCAAGTCAGTCGGGTCTTGACAAGTTATTGTGCGGGTTCGGGTCGATCTAACAGGTCAAGAATTTGAATTTTTAATGATTAATAAAACAATATTATAATTAAATAATAATATTTAATAATAAAATATTATTTTTTAAAGATTTTATAATACTATATTATTTATAATAGATTTATAATAAAAATACATTATACGGAGTAGTATTTAAAAGAAAATATATTTATTCTACATATATAACAGAAAATCGGGTCGGTCGGGTCGGGTTCGAGTTTCTACCCAATCGAATTCGGGTTAATCAGGTTCAATTTTTTTCGTTGCTTGCTACTATTCGGGTCGGCTTTCAACCCAAAAATTTTTGATCGGTTCGGGTCGGGTAAGGTTTTGACAACTTTGATATATGGGTTTATTCAAATATTTATATAATTAATATTAAAAAAATATACATGACAAATAAGATAGATATACATATCTTTATCTTCTTTATCGTAATATAATACATGATATATCAATATGTCTTTTTTTAATAGACAGTACATTGAATATATGTACATATTCTTTGATCTCGACTTTTTGAATAAAAAGTTACATAAGTAGCATGTATATAATTTGTTAATTTTATCCATATACTAAATACAATAAAGATAGATCTTTGTCCCTATATATTCACATGAGACTTAATGAAGGTTGTACAAATATTTTTTTTATTGGTATTATTTTTCATTATTCATCTTTTGGTGTTACCAATTGTTCACTTCATCATGTTTCGGGTTTCATAGAAAAATTTATTTAGTATAAATAAGTACAAAATATTGTTCTTATTAAATTTTATTATTTTAATAATCCTAAATAATTGACCTTCTTAATTCGCTAACTGATCTGAACCTGCAAAATAACATGTCATGACTTGAACCGACTTGACCCATTCATAATTTGAACTCATACAATAACATGTCGTTAGCGGATCCAACTTGACCTTTAATCCGATTGACCTGAGCTTGCACTCACCTCAATTGATTGAAACCAACCTAATCTACCTGCTTGACAAATCTAATATGAGTAGTATTGATACATTAAGATTATTTAAATATTGAGTTAATATATTTGACATGTAAAAATTTAATTATAAATAATATTTTGTAATTTCTTAATCCTAAATATGCACATTTATTGTATAGGGTCCGGATCCGGTAGGAATGATTATTATGGTAGGAAATAGGAATGAATCATAGCCATTGGATGAGGAGAGATCAAGGGCTCAAGAAAAAAAGGGAAAAAAACGGCATGGGCGTATTTTTCGGAAAACGGCACGGGCGTCCAGATTTGTGCAACCGTATGGCCTATTTGTGCAACCGTATTTGTGCAACTCTATGACCGATTTGTGCAACTCTATGGCCGATTTGTGCAACCATATTTGTGCAATTCTATTGCTTATTTGTGCAACTCTATGATCAAATTTTGCATTCATGTCATATTTTATATTAGTCGAAAATCGTATAGTTTGTTTCGCTTTGGCAATTTGTGCAAGTCTATTGCTAATGTGTTGAATTCTATGGTTAATTTGTTCATCAATATTTGTGCAACTCAATGGTCAAATTTGTGCAACTCAATGGTCAAGTTTGTGCAACTCAATGGTCAATTTGTTCATTCATATTTGTTCAACTCTATTGCCAATGTGTTGAATTCTATGGTCAATTTGTTCATCAATATTTGTGCAACTCAATGGTCAAGTTTGTGCAACTCAATGGTCAATTTGTTCATTCATATTTGTTCAACTCTATTGTCAATGTGTTGAATTCTATGGTCAATTTGTTCATCAATATTTGTGCAACTCAATGGTCAAATTTGTGCAACTCAATCGTCAAGTTTGTGCAACTCAATGGTCAATTTGTTCATTCATATTTGTTCAACTCTATTGCCAATGTGTTGAATTCTATGGTCAATTTGTTCATCAATATTTGTGCAACTCAATGGTCAAATTTGTGCAACTCAATGGTCAAATTTGTGCAACTCTATGGTCAATTTGTTCATTCATATTTGTTCAACTCTATTGTCAATGTGTTGAATTCTATGGTTAATTTGTTCATCAATATTTGTGCAACTCAATGGTCAAATTTGTGCAACTCATTAGTCAAATTTGTGCAACTCAACGGTCAAATTTGTGCTACTCAATGGTCAAATTTGTGCAACTCAATGGTCAAATTTGTACAACTCTATGGTCAATTTGTTCATTCATATTTGTTCAACTCTATTGTCAATGTGTTGAATTCTATGATCAATTTTTTCATCAATATTTGTGCAACTCAATGGTCAAATTTGTGCAACTCAATGGTCAAATTTGTACAACTCTATGGTCAATTTGTTTGCGTGGAGCAACATATTCTATGGTCAATCTCTTTGTGGCATTTCATCAAACACCTTGGGTGTAATTTAGCTAAATCACTTTTAATCCATTATACCACCATTAGATACATTATCAATCAAGATTTCTTCACCTAACCAAATCTAAAAAATCAGCTTGTAACTGCAACTTATTCCATCTTATGAGAACTCAATATTGCCTAAGGTATACAGCCTTAATTGAAAAACAAGCCCTCCCAAAAGTCAACATCAGTGACTAAGCAATGGACCACGCTCGGATTATTTGATTTCCAAGAGAGCAAAGTGAGACCATATGAAATTTAGAAAGCATGGCATTCAACATCAGGATTTGCAATCTCAATCGCACGCAAATCATCAGTAAAAGCTGTCAGATTCCAAATCGAAGTGCTCGGAGCAAGGGTGTAGGGGAACAATTCCATACCTCAAAGATGAATCTATCCAAGAAGAAACGAATTGTAGGGAAGAAGAGAGCAAAGAGCGGGAGGACGACGAAATCGCTGTACACAGGATTGACTCGACAATGGAGTAGAGACGAGCGAAAACATCATCGCCGGCGACGGCGGAGTCCTTCGCACCACCGCCGTTGCTAGATCCGCCCCATCCAGGCTCATCGTCTTTATTCGACTCCGGATCATTGCCGGCGGTGTCCAGCTCAGCCGAATCCCTCGCTGTTTTGTCGTCGGCCCCCGCCTCAACCTCCACAATCGCGTCCAATACCTAATCCGCGCCAAGGACCTCGAGAACGCCTCCTCCCTCGCTCGTCAGGCCGCGTCCAATCTCTGTCTGTCTTCCCGACCTCCTTCACGCCGGTGTCCTCCTCGACAATTCCTCTTGAAGGCCGCGCGGCGGAGCGGCTTCTTCCTCGGCGGAGGTGGCGGGCTCTTTAGCTGCGGAATCCGGTTCTCCTCCGATCTCGGCATCCGACAGAGCTCGGCCTAGTCTAGGTCAAGGTCGGCGGAGGAGTAATTGTGCGGCGGAGCAACTGTCGGAACCATATCCCGATCTGCAGAGACCTGCTCGATCTGTCGGAGTGCACTCGGAAACCTAATTGCCGGTTGTGCCGAAGCGACGCCGTGGTAGCTCGACGGTGTTGACCGCCTACCGCTCCGCTGCTTCGATCCACACTAGACGGCAGCCGACGAGGATGAGCGGGATGAGATGAACGGCGTTCTCGGCGGATATAATCCGAGTCTGCTCGCGCTTAGCGACGTAGGAGGAAGGGCTGTAGACCGGCAACTGGCTATCGCTGGCGACAGGAAGGCGGTGGTTTCTGGCGGGGATTCCCGGAGACGGAGAAGGTGAGGAGACCTTGATGTATTCGTCTGATACTCTCGTTGAACTCTAAGATCTGTGCATCGGCGTCACCATGGCGGTTGGTATGGAATTCGGCTGCCGTCGAGTTTGTTTGAGAGCCGAGAGATTTGGGGGTTCGGAGAAGCCAGACTTTTTTGTTGTAATTTAGTAGCGTTATATCTTTTGCGGGACGCGTGAGTGTGATATCAGCCATTGGATGGATATAATCAAAGGGAGATTCCTACACGACTCTTTCTCTATTGTATATGTATGGAGATTACTTTATACTTAGGTCGGTTTGATGAGCCGATCATTTTGATTTCAATTTAAGTTTGGTTGGGAGATTTATATGGAGAATAAACCTACTGATGGGGTCGATTTGGTAAGTTGGTCATTTTGAGTTCAAATTATGTACAAATTTGGACCGTTATGTGTGAAGAATAAACAATTAATAGGGTCGGGTGACCTCTTGGGAAGTCCTCGGGTTGACATATATAAGATAACGCTTCTAGGGCCTCGGGTCTTATATTGAGTATACAAGTTTGAGCCGTTAAAATTTACATTTCAATTGGATAGGATCATTGCAACTTTGGTTCAATTGGGTTTGGATTAGTCGATTTAGTTCGAGATTGGATATAGGTTCACACCATTAGTTTTTGGGCCAAGTCGTTATGGTTTTCTTACATTTTCCAACTGACTAATTAGTGAAGGGAGTCGACTATTTTACGCACCTGCTTGACACCAATACTTTGGACCAACTTGATGATGAATGGAAGTTATTTTTATTTATTTATTTTAATAATAAAGTGTATATATATTTAAAAAAAATTTATATATGCCATTTTAAAATGTTAGAAATATGACATTAAGTTATAGTATCATATATAATATGCAAGTTAATATATTATATTTTTCATTAAAAGAGTTATTTGACAAAGAATTTATTAACTATGTTCACAAAATCAAATTCAAGTTTACTCTACATAGATTCATGTCACTAAAATTAATCAATTGGTCAATTTTAAATGTTTGAGTTTTCACAACACTTATCGAATTCAATAAATTATGTATATAATTTATAATACGTATATCTTATATAAATTAAAATATTTAAAATTTTATTAAAAAAGCCCCGGGCAAGGCCCGGGTAATAACTAGTAGATAGTATAATAATATTCTCTAATTTGCTATATTTCATAATAATATTTTCTAATTTTTTCCTTATCTCCATATATTAGTTTGAGAATTTTGTGATGCGGATTTGTCTTCAAAATTTTGTGCAACTATCTATTGAGAAAACTAATTCCTAAAGTTTTTTCATATCTTTTGTTTCCCTTTTAATTCCATATTTCTACCCAAAAAACTTATTTTCCTCATTAGCATAGTTAACCAAATCTGAAGTGATCTAAATTATATCATCAAAATAATTGTAGTAATAGTATCTTTTCTATAGCTTAATAACCCATCCTTAACAATTATATACCATCTGAAATCATTTCTATATTTTTAAGCAATCTCTAAGTGACAATTACAAAAAAGATATAATTATGTTTTAGCCACACTTTCTAATCCGGTAATAATATCATGCTTAATTGGTCTCAAAGCCTCAATCAATTTCGATATGTGGTATCCGTAACAAATATCACGTTACATGATTTATTTACAAAAATAAAGTAGGAGCGCTTATGAATACGTAACAAATCTTTCAATTATTTTTGAAGTGCACCCTCTTCCCATTGGTAATCTTTCAAGTATTTATAAAATAGAAGTTTGTTTTCAAAAAAATAAATATATATTCTTTAAAAAAAAGAATTTAAGTAGTAACATATTTATATATCCCGCTAATTTATATATTTAAAGATTACATTTGAGAAATGACTATAAATAGATAAACATGAATAATAAATTAATTCGATAAATCTTAACCATCGTTAATTATATTTAACTAGGTGTACCCGTCGTGCCATGCACGACAATGACTTACGTTTCCTATTTTAAAATTATATTTATTATAAATAGGATATTAATAAGTAAATACATATAGTGAAAATTTTAGCATATGAAAATGTTCTTTTTTTTTCTAGACGAAAAAGATTATTTTTTAGATTTGTAACACCACACGTATGAGATTATAAAAATATAAAACATATTCTAATTATAAGGCAATATCGTAAATAAAATTTACTTACTTTTTCATCTTTTAAAATTTGTCTCTAATGGTTAATATATATCATTGTCCCTATTATCACAATTTTGAGACATTAAAAGTCATTATTAATATAAAATGAGATGTTTTAATTGATTATTTTTGTTTGATCTTATTTTTTATTTTAATACTACGGAGTATAATTTATTAGTATGATATGTAATTACTATGAATTGTTATTTAATTAAAAATATTAAAATATAACATCATTTTTTAGAAATATAAATGAGTCCAACATGATTTTGACTTTATATATTGAAATAACTAAAATATATTAATCAACAATTTTTTTTATGAAAGATATAAGCTAAATTATTATGAAAATGATAATATATAAGTTAGGTAAAAAATATTAAATATAAATATATTTAATATTAAACATAGGAATAATAATTTAATTATAAAAAAGGGCTTCTACTTTTAAATTATTTTAAATTCAAAATTTTTAAATTACTTCTTACATAAAGTTTAAAAAGATAACTAATATATCAAAAATGATAGAATATCTTATCGAAATTCAAAACTATCTTTTACATAAATTTATAATAAAGAATGTAATTAGATTATTGAAATAACATGAAAAAAAAAATTTAATTATGAGAGATAAAAGCGTTATTAGGGACATGATAGTATATAACTTAAGTAAAATTTAATATATATAAATAGATTTAGTGTCAAAGATAAAAATAATAACTTATTTAGGAAAAGGGGCTTCCAGTTTAAAATTCTTTTTGATAAAGTTTATAAAAAATTTAATAGAAATTTTCGGAAACCACAAATTTACTTGTAATGAAGAAATAAGTTGAACCCAATATTCATAGATTTTTTAAATATGTTTGCGAAAGATTTTTCCCCGTAATGCTTTAAGAGTTAATATTTGACAAAAGCTTTTTCTTATCAGTATATAAGAAAAAATTCAATAGGAAAACCCTATATAATGCGAATAATAAAAATTAGTTTTTTTTTATATATGAGGTAGGGTCAAAATTAATGTGGTGGTTCAAAAACGATCACTTGTATGTTTGTATCAGGAAAATAAGGGGCGTTTGTATAATTTGAGAAAAATTGTGGGATTATTTTGTAAATAAGTAAAAAATATGAAAAAGTTGTACGTTATCAAGATATAAATCGAAATTATTATTTGGATAGAAAATCAAATTTGTTATAAAAAAATAAAAAAAAAATCAAATGAAATGGGTAAAAAAATATAATAGATCATGTAAATATAGAAAATAATTTAAAATTAGTCTTTCTATTAAAAATTAATTTAAAATTTATCTTAAAAATTCTAAATTTAATTAAGTAAATCAAATATAATTAGTTCATAGTAATTATATTTCGAAAATTCAAGATATATATTAGTATCATGTTTTTAAATTAAGTGATATATTAAAAAAGATAGAATATCTTACCAAAATTCAAAAATTTGAATATATCTTTTACATAAATAGATAATATAATTTTATCAAGTTAATTGAAATACCACATATAAAAACTATTTTTTTATGTAGTGGGACCGTAATCAACGTTATTAGATAAGTAAGAAAATAGATAAAATTAAAGATTAGATAATTAAGAAAAATAAAGTAAATAAAATTGTTAATAAAGTGGGGTCAGAATCAAGATCACCAAATCCACATACGTACCAAAAACTTTTAAATACATTAAGATTAGACCTGTCAAAAGCTGACCCAACCCGTAAACCCGACCCGACCCGACCCGAAATTTCTAGGGTTTCAACCCGAAAATTTGAACCCGAAACCCAGTTTCAACCCGAACCCGATAAACCCGAAAATTTAGGGTTAGGGTCAGGGTCAAACCCGCTGGGTCAAGAAATCTATAAGGCGGTAAACTTATTTTAGAAGACACTCTATTATAGTGAAATGACGGATTGACGGGTAATTATGCACCCAAAGGTTTTAATTATATTACAATATATAAAATTTATTTTATAAAATTATGATAAATTTTATTATTAAAATATTTAAAAATAATATTTTGTTATTTTATTTTATTATTTAAATAATATTTTATTTAAATTTTAGTCAAAAAATTGATACTCTTGACCCGTTGGGTTGACCCGACCCGACCCGAAACCCGAAACGACCCGACCCAGTTTGACCCGTAACCCGATTGACCCGAACCCGAAACGACCCGACCCGAACCCGCCCGACCCGACCCGATTGACAGGTCTAATTAAGATACAAAAGATACATACGATATTAAGATTACCTTTAATTTACGTATGTTGAGTAAAAATGTTGATTTACTTGAATTAATATTTTTCTTAACTTAATCCACGAACGTACGTAGTTGTGTCCTCAAATCCACATTGATTCTGCTTATGTAATTTTTATTATTAAGGTGGGGTGAAAATATTAAGAAATTATGAAAAAGATGTATGTTATAAATTATTATTTGGCTAAAAAATCGAATTTGTTATCAAGATAGAAAAAAATTAAATATAATGGGTGAAAAAAAAAGTAGATCATGTAAATATAGAAAATAACTTAAGCTTAAAAATATAGTAGATCATATAAAAATTTGATCATATCTTTTACATATATAGATAATAAGAAATATAATTAGATTAATTGAAATAACATAAATAAAAGAAATTTTTATCAAATATGCGGTGGGGCCAGAATCAACGTGGTGGCTCGAAAACGGTCGGCTTTTATAATATACTAGCAAATGACCCGTACCTTGTACGGGGGGTGTTATTTAGTTGTTTATTATTTCGGCTATGAATTTACCATCACAATTACAAATACTATCATATGTATTCTTTGTTTTAAAACGATGCTTATTTTTTAGATTATAAAATGACATGATTTTAGTATATCATCATATATACAAATAAATTTTAATTTTATATATTTAATTTTTTATACATACATAAACATACATTTAAATAACTTAGGAAGAATGAAATAAGATATAGATGCATTATCACATTTTATTAACAATTGATACAAATCTTTTAACATTTAAATTAAATTACGTAAACTAAATTATACAATAAAATCAATATTTTTAAATAAAACTTGGATTAATATATTATAATATTAGAAATATAGATAATATGTAATAAATTAAATCGAAAACCAAATTATCTCGTATATTGTTTTTTGAAAAACTAATTAAATGATAACTATATAAATATGTAATCAAAATGTTAACAAATTTCTATCTTAATTAAGAAATCTGTCTTTTTTATTAAGGCGTAATCAATATGCAATATTAGTGATATAAATGGTAAATATAACATCTAATTTTTTATTGATATTTTGATATGATATGATAGTAAAAATGTATTTAATATATTATTTTATTAGAATGAATATTTCTCTTAAATATAGTGGTTGAATTTGCTACCATTGATGATTTAAAAAAAATACCATAATAAAATTACGAAAAATAATTTAAATCAATATCTATCTATTACTATATACTAAAGCGGAAGCAAATTCTTCCACCATATTGCGCCACATCACCCTTTTATTAAAAACATTATCTTATTAAATCTTAATTCTATCACAATCTAATACAAACTTATTAGTCTATCTTAAAATTTGAGTTGTTTAATTAATAATTCTATCCAAATATATAAATCTCAATCTATCTTTATACAAAAAATCTATCATAAACTTTTTATTTTACAAGAATATTTTTATATAGTCATAATGTATAGATCATAATCTTAATATTTTACCCATTTAATAAAATAGTGTATTACTTATAAATTATTTTTCGTAATTTTATAATGATATTTTTTAAAATCGTCAATGGCAAATTCTACCACTATATTTAAGAAACATATTCCTTCTATATATTAAATATATTTTTTACTATCATATCATATTAAATCTAAATAAAAATATTTTATACTATATTTGATATAACTTTAATATTACGTACTAATTGCATTTCTTAATTAAGATAATAATTTGTAAATATTTTTATTAGATATTTATATATTTCGTATATTAATTAAATATTCACAAAATTATAACATATATACTAAAAAAATGATTTTTTTAATCTTATTAATTATTCTCTATATCTTTTATATAATGCTATATTAATATAAGTTTTTTAAATATTGATTTATTTTTATAATTCAGTTTACACAATTTAATTGAAAATCCAAAATATTTATAATGCATCTTATCTTATGACATTCTTCCTTGATTATTTAAGTATATATTTATGTATGTATTAAAACTTAATATATACAATTTTTCTTTATATAAATATTGAAGTTATACAAGTAAGCCATTTTATAATCCAAAAGGTAAACATCCTTTTATACAATATAATAATTAAGGAATACTACCCCGTACAAGGTACGGGTCATTCGCTAGTATACTTCTAAACCTGAAGCAGTTAAGGGCAGTTTTGTCAATAAGAATTTTTCAACCGCCCATCCTATTTTTAATTAAGTGATTAATTATGACAAATTTCTATCCATTCATATCTATACATAATATATCTATCCTATTTTTAATTAAGTGATTAATCATGACAAATTTCTATCCATTCATATCTATATTGATATCCATATTTTTAATAACTGATTTTTATTTTAATTTTCTATCCATTTGTGTAACACAAGATAAGTTATAGCCTCTATATATATATATATAGATATACAACACAAACACAAACACATAATTAATTAACAAAAATTCTCCCACGAGTCCAGGAAATTTGTAGGTTCGGTAATATACTTGGATTAGAAGTTTATAACCCCTCCTATCTTTACTTTTAACCCATGTAATGTACTTATTACAATATAAGTTTGTTTTAATCTACCTTATCTTTAAGTAAGCTGTAACATTATTTTACAATTTGCTACATCGTTGTTAAAGGAGAAAAAAATTCTGGAGAAAACATTTTATGACCGGGTTTATTTAACGTAATTGCAAAATCATTGGTTTTATATATTTTTGCATTTTAATATTGAAAAAAAATTAATATATCTTAACAATTTGTAGTTGTCCAATGTGCTATTTTATTTAACGTAATTATAAATTTATTGGTTTTATAAATTTACATGGAATCTTGAATTTATCATAATCTTATACATACTTGATTAAAATATTAGTTCTATCTTATAATTTAAGTTGTTTAATTAATAATTCTATCCAAATATATAAATCTCTATCTTATCATTGTACACATTTAATTAATACATAGATCTATCCTAAACCTTTTATTTAAAAAAATATATGTTTTTGCCATAATCTATAAATCATAATCACAATATTTTACCCATTTAATTAAATATCATATTAAATTTAAATTTTATTTCGTATATTTATTATGGTATTTTTTTAAAATCATCAATAGTAGCAAATTCTACCACTATATTTAAGACAAATATTCCTTCTATTAAAATAATATACTAAGTACATTTTAACTATTGTATCGTATAAAATTATCAATAAAAAAGTAGATGTTATATTTACCATATATATCGCTAATATTTCATATTGATTACGATTTAGAAAAAAAAGATAGATTTCTTAATTAAGATAATAATTCGTTAACATTTTCATTACATATTTATATATTTATTATTTAATTATTTTTTCAAAAAAACTATAACATATATACAAGATAATTTGTTTTTCTATTTAACTTATTAAATATTATCTATATATTCAATATTATAATATATTTATCCAAGTTTTTATTTAAATTTATTGATTTTATTATATAAGTTAGTTTACATAATTTAATTAAATACAAAAAAGATTTGTATTAATTGCTAATATAATGTGATAATGCATCTTATCTTATGTCATTCTTCCTCTATTATTTAAATATATACTTATGTATGTATAAAAAGTAATTGTATAAATAAAACTTATTTATATGTATATATATGATGTACAAGAATTACGTCATTTTATGTTGGGACGATGTTAATGACTTCTTTGTACGTAACATTGTGCCTATAACAATCGTCCCTTAGTTTTGATATGACAAACTCGCTTTGATCTAATAAGTTGTCCAAATATGTTTTAAGAACGCAGGTCATGAAAAGGACAACAAGTTGCGTAGCCTTCCCTAAGATGTAGGGACGCTACCTTTCAGAATTAAGGACCAAATAAGTTTCTACATCGATAAGGACGCAGTCCTTAGCAAGTACGAAAGCAAGCTCAAACGCCAGAGTCCTTACAAGGCTACCCGGCAAGATGACATCACCCGACAAGCCTTGATCATATAGTCCATGTGGAGGCAGATCCTGTACATGAGTTCATCACCACGTGGAAGCAGATCCTGTACCCGAGTTCTACAGAAGTTGCTAGGAAGCTTCCTTCATCTCCGCCAATGACACGTGGAAACAGACAAGATATTGTGTATGCTGCAATCAATTCTTCTTACTTATGGAAGTATTGCAAAGTTCTAAGACTGACTAGAAACATGAGGTTGCAGCATGGATGTACGATTCAGAAGTTCTTGAGGCAAAAAAGTTTTCAAAATGGATATTGAATTGAGAGTTGGGGATGGGATAGAAGGCGGTCTTAATGAAGGTGAAGCAACAATTGAGATACCTTCCGATCTAATAATCACTGAAACCACCAATCCGATTGCAACTATTGTAGAAACTGTATATCCATCTTTTAATGGTGTTACAAATCCTCAACAATACTTCCAAGAGAGGGCTATTCTTGCACCAACTCATGATGTCGTTCGTCAGGTCAATGACTACATGTTATCTCAGCTTCCCGGAGAATAAAAGGTATACCTTAGCTCAAATAGTATTTGCAAGTCTGAAGATAACAACACAGATCATGGCCCAGTTTATTCGAAGGCATACCTAAATTCAATCCAATGTTCTGGTGCCAAGCCATGTGTTGAGATTGAAAGTAGGAGTTCCTGCTATGCTAATCATGAATATTGATCAATCTTCAGGATTATGTAATGGTACAAGGTTGTCAATCACAAAGCTTGATAATCATGTGATTGGAGCAAAGATACTTTCAGGAATCAAAGCGAGGGACGATGTTCTTATACCTCGCATGTTGCTTACACCATCAGATACTAGATATTCGTTCCGGTTTCAAAGGAAGCAGTTCCCTTTGATAGTTTGCTTTACTATGACCATTAACAAAAGCCAAGGGCAATCACTTTCTCAAGTAGGTCTATATCTTCCTAGACCGGTATCCTCACATGTTCAGCTATATGTTGCAGTATCTAGAGTTACCACGAAGAAAGGATTGAAGATTTTAATATGCGACTCAGAAGGTCGACCGCAGAATATAACTACGAATGTTGTTTATAAAGAAGTCTTTCGGAACTTAATATCTACAAGTATATAAATTCATTATATTTGCAATTTATACACAAATATTAACATGCATAATCCAATATTATGAATTCTCTATATCAAATTTCATGTTAAATATTATAATTAATATTATTCTTCTTATTTCTTGTGATTTAGGGATCCTCATGGAAGACCAACAACAATATTCAAGGGATTGCCGAGCTTCATGATTGATTTTGACCTATAACCTCTTTGATGCATAATAACATGTCCAAAAACTTCATCTTTTTTTTCATTTTAGATGGAAAACTTATATGTTATAAACAACATTTTTTACATCTTATGTGCTACTGTTATACTTCATCTTGAATAATGATTTAATATTTAATACTATACTCAACAAAATTTTGAATACAACATTTACACAAAAATAAATATCTATCAATTTTTTTTACAAAGACCCCGGGCAGGGCCCGGGTAATAAACTAGTTTAATATGATATTTGGTTGAATGGGTAAAACATTATGATTATGATTTATAGATTATGACGGAAAAAAAAATTAATAAAAGGTTTATGATAGATCTATGTATTAATTAAATGTGTATAATGATAAGATAGAAATTTATATATTTGGATAGAATTATTAGTTAAACTACTCAAATTCTAAGCTATAACTAATATCTTAATTAAGTATGTATAAGATTATGATAAAATCAAGATTTAATAAGATAGATTTTTTTTAAAAAAGGGGGTGATGTGGCGCAATATGGTGACAGAATTTGCTTCCGCTTTAGTATATAGTAATAGATAGATAGATATTGATTAATGATTTAGTTGGACAAATTTTAACCATCATTATTAGTGTGATTTTCATTATTAACTAATTTTTAACCTATATATTTTACAAATTGAGATATTGCTGTCATGTTTTATTGTTTTAATGATTAAACTATAACTTTTTATCATAAATTATTTTTGATATGTGGAAAAAAAATCCTAATCCCGTGAAGGGCACGGGGATTATACTAGAAAAATAATTAGTTAATAATGGTATTATTATAATAGTTAAAATATTAAAAAAAAAATTAATTAATAAATTAATTTCGTTCTAAAATTTCATATATTTAAAAAAAAATCAAGATAACGCAGCTTGGTTTCTTACATTGTGAATGCGAAATTGTTACTCCGTATAAGAAGTGTTTGGATGAACTATTTTGTAATTTAGAAATGTCGGTATCTTCTTTTGGAAAATAAATTAATTTCGATAAGTCGGTGTTATATATACACCTCATCGTTCCCGCCCGAACACTCCGATTTCTGTGTGTTTTCCGCTTCGAATCTCTTCTTCCCTCGCTCCAAAAAACCTTCCACGCACCAGATCAAGTCAAATCGAGGGATCTGGTTCGTCTCCTTGACATCATTTCTCTTCCATTAGTTTCGATTACAAGTCGCTCTCGATGAATTTTGTAGATTATGATTTCAACATAAGGTTCGAAGCTGTTAGACCTAAATTGAAATCTGAAATCCTGTTGAATGCTGAGGAATTCCTTCGATTGACGGCTTTAGATTGCTGAGGAAGTTCGGATGAATAGCTCTTGTTGTTGATAATCGATGACAATGCGTTGAATTCGCGACATTTTGTAGCTAATCTAGGGTTTAGGTACGGAAGGATGTCGAAGTTTTCGGTTTGTGCGCGATTCCGACCTTTGAGCTCTCGAGAGAAGAGAGAACACGGAACTGTCGTTTGCGTTCAGGGAATGGACGATGAGAATTTCACGTTGAAGGTTGTCGTCTTTGAACTGTCTTCTCTCTGTCAATTTCCGTGCTAGATTTTCTTCACTCTGTCAGCAAGTAATAGCGGTGATTAATCTTTCGTGTGGATGTGTTTGAATTTGATGTATAACAGGACGAGAAGGATGGGGATTTCACTTTCAGCTTTGATAGAGTATTCTACGAGGGATCTAAACAAGCGGATGTGTTTGAGTTTCTAGCTCTACCTATACTTCAAGGTGACTAAAACTGATTGCATGAGCTCTAATGTCTTCTTCTTTATCCAGTGAAACTTTTGAGTTCTTCCGCAAATTCTGCACAGAATGACTATCAAATTGCAAAAACAGTTTCTTTTGATTCATGCTAATAGTGAACTGTAAATGCTGAATCTCTAGAATTATGTAAATCTATGTAAGTAGAAGATAGGTAGATGTGCTAATTCAACCTCTGTTGGAATTTTATGCATGATTGCAGATGCGATTAATGGTATAAATGGGACAATAATTACCTATGGTCAGGTAATATAAATTAGCTACATGGACTTCTGGATGTTATGCTTCACCTTTGTTATGCTGTAGTTTTCCTTTTTTTGCTTTTTTGAAGGACTGTACTATACTGTATTATGTATCCAATGAGTTTTACGATATGCACTGTCTGTATCATGTGTCCATGCACCTTCATCAGAATGCTGGCAACATTCTAAACAATGATGATCTTGGTGCCTAGGTTTCACAGATGACAATAGTTTCTTTGTTTTCTTCCCTCTTGAGTTGCCAACATTCTAGGAACAATAAACTGATATATTTACATTGATTGAATATGCTCAAGTAATCCAGTTCAAGTGCACCTTCATTGATTTTCATTTAATTGAATCAGAAATTATGTTCATGTACAAATATACCAATTTACACTGACGCTTGGGTGAAGAAAGGAGTACAGGCTCTACACCACTATATAGAAATATTGATGTAGCTCATACTGTTTCGTCCAATTGCCAACAGCATGTATCCTCATGACTATTAAACTGTTGCCATGTGTTGATTGCTTGCAGACAGGAGCAGGGAAAACGTATAGCATGGAGGTAATGATTTGATGGCTGAGTATTTTGCTTTATAGGAGTAAAAAATTGTGAATATGGTTCAAAATCCAACATTTAAATGCAAGTCTTTTTCACCAGGGACCAGGAGTCCTTCACTGCAATGAAGATAAAGGTCTGCTTACAAGAGTTGTAGAATGGCTTCTAGCAAACATCCAGTCTTCTTCTCAAGTGAATTCATGCTCAATCAAATTCTCAATGGTATGGAGTCATTCTTTGTTGTATTTGCAATCACATGTGCACTTGTTTGTGGCTAATTTATTTTCATGTTAGCAGGTTGAGATTTATATGGAAAGGATAAGGTTAGTGCTTGTATTAGGAGAATGCTGGTAGATATTGTGTTGTTGTTGTTCTCATTACTAAAATTAACAGGCATTTGTTTCGTTCTCAACAGGGACCTTTTTGATTTGTCAAGGGACAACTTGCTCATCAAGGAGAGTAAAGCACAGGGAATTTTGCTGAGCGGGGTCACTGAGGCAAGTATTTGCCAAGCATACATAATTCTGAAGTTTAAATGAACCATTATAGTGCAAACTAGTATATCTAGTACATACAGTATGATGTCTGATCTCTTTTTTTGTATGTCTGATAACAATGACCAGACTTACATCTGCAATTTTTAATCTAAATGCTCACCTTTTTACTCTTTTCAGATACCTTTACTGGATGCTGCAGGAGCTCTGGAAAGCATATCCGTAAGTGACAGATATTACTTCAATATAGGTCAAATGGTTAATAGTTCATTGCTGATATATTTAGCCATGAAAATGCAGCGTGGGATTGCTAACAGAGCAGTTGAAGAGACTCGTAACCTTCTTGTCTCTCTGACTGTTAGCATAATAACGTTGAGCTGATGGATTATGTACTACTATCTAACTATCATGTACATGTTCTTTTATTCCAATTTCTTAATTGAATAGAGATGAACATGGCTAGTAGTAGAAGCCATTGCATGTACATTTTCACAGTGCAGCAGCAGGAGATGCCCATAGATAAAAGGTAACCTTAATTTCATATAAACAATTAAATTGGCCTTCTGAGAACCTTCTTATAAATTTTAATGCATTGGCAGAATCAAGAGTGGAAAAATAGTTCTAGTGGACCTAGCAGGCTCTGAGAAGGTAGAGAAAACCGGAGCTGAGGGAAGAGTTCTTGAAGAGGCTAAAATGATCAACAAATCACTGTCCACCCTAGGCAATGTAGTAAATGCTTTGACTTCTAGCCCCAAGGGCAAGGTGAACCATGTCCCATATCGAGATTCCAAGCTCACTCGATTACTGCAGGATGCTCTGGTTAGTTTTTCATCCTCGCAATCCTGAACTTTGCAATGCATTTTTATCTTTCAATGATTTTTGTAAATTTATTCAGGGAGGAAATTCTCGCACTGCATTGCTTTGTTGTTGTTCTCCAAGTCCTGCAAATGCATCAGAGACCATATCAACACTTCGGTTTGGTGCAAGGTTGCATTCTCAGTGCTCTCATATAAAAGACTATCACCCTTGTTCATTTTACTCGAAAAATATTCTACTGAGACTACCTGCACCTATTAATTATCTAATCCATTCAGGGCAAAACACATAAAAGCCTCTCAATGCCTTAAACAAACTGAAGATCAGAACAACCGCAGGCAATCAATCCCTCTTCAAAACAAAGATGAATGTTGTCTGAAAATCATAAACAGGGTCTGTTTCTTATGCCTCCGAGATTTAGAGTAACTTATTCTGTGTTTTACAAGTGACCTTTGTTTTAATGCCTTGAGAATGCAACTTTGTGATGCAGTTAAGGGAGATAATGGATGTTGAAGCAGTTGAACTACTAGAAGAGCTATTCATTCTTGAAGGGATCATGTTCTATCCGAATTCAATTGAAGAATTGGAGCTGGACTATGATGATATCACATCGAAAACAATTTCATCACTTCAGCAAGCTGTGGAAGAGCTTAGCCTCACAGTCAGAGAGGTAACTATCTTTGGGAACCTTATTAGCACTAAATTTTGAACTAAAGGAAGGATAATGATAGTAGGATCAAATTGTCTACTAGTTATGCATATGGAGCAAGCAATGCCTTCCTTTGTATGATTGTAATCAGCATGTTCTTACAGCTTAAGAAGGAGAATGAGATCTTGAAAGATGGTCCGGAAACCAGAGAAAAGTCTAGCCAAGTCTACAAACTGGCAAATGACAAGACAAGTTTCTTTCATAAGCTGTCACCTTTCTCTTGGCTCTCTCATACATGGCTCGGGTGAGTGCACAACGGTCCTTCTTCTCCTGTATCTGTTGAAATGGATTAATTGATTGGACTTGCAATTAGCATTTCTGTTTTTGATTTCTGGTCAATCTGGCTACGGTAAATGAACAATGAAAACTACTGATCAGTTAATCGATGGGCTGTCCTGTTCTAAGCTGGTATCTTTTGGTTATCTCTTGATGGAGGCCCATTGTGTGATTTTATATTGGGTCTCCTAAGTTTCTCTAGTAACAAAATCCGGTTTCTGCTAAAAAAATTAACTAAATTAAATACTAACCCATTTTACAAATTTTTACTTTCAATTAGATAAGACATCACTTTCACTCTTTCAGTTTCATCGTCAGCTATTCAGCTTGTCAGCTTTAGATAGCTTATAATTGAGGTTTACTGTTGATTACGTCGTAATCAAATGTTCAATTTATAGATAACCATAGAAGGTGCTAGAGAGAAGGATATGTACAATTAATCTAACTTTAGCTAGTAAGCCTAGTATGATAAGCTTATCAAACCTAATATTGCTATTATTGATAAGTTCATCTTATTTTGTTTGGCACTTTCCGACCTGGCTATGCTGCATTGGACATTTGGACCTCGTCTATAGTTTTTCGTTTTTGGTGGAAACCACCTTCAGTTTGCAAGAAGTCTTGGTGTCTTGGTATACTTTTAAATATTGATTTCTTGTTCCACGATCTTTGTTTGTCGCAAATTTGGGCAGACATATAATCAATAAAACAAAGGATATGTATATATTAAAACCTATTATGGTTTTATTAAAAAATTATGTCTCACTAAAATGTATACAAAGAACACAATTATAGAATATATCACTCCATATATTTACTTATTGTACAATTCCAATTTGTGTGTAAATCAACTAAACTATTCTTGTGGGTTAACAAATTTGCAATTGTGAAATTGAAGATATACCTGTATTTCACATGAGCCAAAACGAAAGTATGGTCACTAACAAAAAGAAAAAGTGAGCGAGTCACGAAATTCAGGTTTACTTTACCCCTAATCTATCACTCGTGATTTACCACACCATCTATAGCATTTAATGTGATAACGAGAGAGTAACGTATGAACAAAAAAGATATAGTATTGTTTTAAATGACTTATGTGACGTGTAGAGTCACAAAAACCCCATAATATAATTGTTTGTATGTATTTTTTTTCAAAAATATTTGTGCATTGTTCATCCAGCAAATAAAAAATTAAGCTTGGGTTGGGACCCCTATTGTAGAGTTGTTTGCACGAACGTAACGTTGTTAGTTTTGACAAATAATTATCTACATAATTAGAAATGTTATCATGATTATATATTACCAAATATTTTATTGTTTACCCAAAAAAGATTATAATAATACCACATAAGAACGGTGAAGGCAACAGCGAAATCGCCGGTAATCATGTTCATCACGGCGACATTTCTTTGATCCCCTCATCTCCACCGTCCGTTTCCGCACGTGGGACAGCACCCGCCTCACACGTGTCCCCTCACTTCCCCCTTCAGCAAACAGTTTTTTAAATTTAAGCGCCAAAGAAACGAGAACCCAGACGTTTCTCCTCATCCGCACAAAGCCAATCAGGCAACGACAAGTGTCCTCCCAAGGGCACCATTGTCATTTCAGTCTCACTAGCGCGTCGCACAAGATCATTCCCGATACAGAGAGAGTTGTGATCATGTAGCTTTGCTTCCGTGATCAAAACCTCTCTTTCTGATTTGGAGATTTTTTATATTATCGAGAGATTTCTTCAAATTGCGACTCTTTCAAAAACAAAACTGGGGGCTCGTAGCTCAGAGAGCTCGGATGGTTGAAGAAGAGATGTCGAATTCGACGCTTTTCGATCTTCTTCAGCCGTCTAAGCTCGAGAGCTCGTCGTCGTCGTTCAACACCTCGACGGTCATCGCCATCACCGTCTTCTTCACCGTGCTCTGCGCGTGCATCGTCCTCGGCCATTTGCTCGAGGAGAATCGATGGGCCAACGAATCCATCATCGCTCTTCTTCTGGTGAGGCCAATTCTGCTCTTCTTCTTCTTCTTCTTCCTAATCCGCGATCTCACCCGTTGGATTTCGAATTGAGGTGATTCTGACTGCAATTGTTATCGAATTAGGGTTTGGTTTCTGGAGGAATTGTTCTGCTTGTGAGTAAAGGCAATAGCTCGGAGATACTGGTTTTCAGTGAGGAGCTTTTCTTTATATATTTGCTTCCTCCTATCATTTTCAATGCGGGGTAAGGGTAAATCTCTCTTTCTCCTTCTTATTTGTGTTTTGTGTGTACAAAATGAGGCATCACAACATCCGATCCTTTTTTCAGCTTTCAGGTTAAGAAAAAACAGTTCTTCAAGAATTTCTCCACAATTCTGTTGTTTGGAGTGCTTGGGACTTTGATATCGTTTTGTCTTGTGTCAACGGGTAAGATTGCATTGTAAATGGCTTGTGCTAACTAGTATAAAGAATATAAATCTGTTTGTTATAGTGCATAGTTTTTGTTAGAACAAATGTTATCCAATCAAACACAAGGATGATATTCTTTAATCAATTCGCAACTGTTCAATCTGATTTTTAAATTTTACAGTAGTATTTTCTATTGGAAACATTCAGGTGCTTTTCTGCTGTTCAAAAGGATTGGTGTGACGTCTCTGGATTTGGAAGACTATTTGGGTAATTTAATTCATTAGTACTGTTATAAAAGTTGTCTTCTTTTGATAATCTCTATATATAGACTGATTGAAGAATGAAAATTCCACAGCCGTTGGTGCTATATTATCAGCCACAGACTCAGTCTGTACCTTGCAGGTACATGCTCTCTCTAATCTTGCAGTTAAGCTTAAAAGTCAGAGATTTTGTGTTCATTTGTGTAATAATCTTCCATTGTGTAATGTAGGTTCTAAGTCAAGAAGAAACACCATTCCTTTACAGTGTTGTATTTGGAGAAGGTGTTGTTAATGATGCCACCTCCATTGTACTCTTCAACGCAGTCCAATCAATCGATTTCAGCAATGTTAATGCCATGACAGCTTTGAGCTTGATCTTGAAATTTCTTTACCTCTTCTTTACCAGCACTATTCTTGGTATTGTGGTAAACATCCTATACTTTTTTTTCAGTTGACATGTCAATTTCAAAGTAAAGGAAAAAAAGGTCATCCTTTTTGTCATATGCCTCATCTTTCCATTATTGAATTTTTCAAGCCAGTTGATTTTTGAAAATAGGTATAAACTTGTTAAGAGTAATTAATATTTCCAAATACTAAATGAGTTAGAATGAAGACCCAAAATTATTTGGGTAGTAAGTCTTGAAAGTAAAAGAAGAAGAAAAGGAGAGATCTAGAAAATATGAGAAGTGTGTGTTGAGAATTTTCTAGATTTGTAAAGAAGATAATTAAAATGTAAGGATAGTTCTAGAATATTTTAGAAAGTAGGGCTAGTTGGATAATTCTAGAAAAATCTAGGGAAATTTGTGCAATTATCTCCTTGTAGTGGGTGAAAGGGTAGTTTGCCTATAAATAGACAAATTGTAGTCTTTGTGTAAGTGATCACTCAACTTAGAGTGATCATGTGTGAGGTGAGTGAAGTGTCCCACGTTATAAAGAGTCCCGAGTCACCCGTATAAATTAGTCTTGTACATTTCCACTATATAATACAAAGTCACTTTTGTAATATTGTGTCTTTGTTTCGGTTGGGTTGGGTGGGTGTACAAGAGTCTTTGGAGGGGTCGATTTCCCAACAAAACTATATCATATAATGGATAGAAAGTAAAATAGTAATTACTTCATTGAAAACATGACTGAACTATATGCTATAATGTGTAAGCTCTAAGTTATGGTATGCTATGTTTTTCATTGATTTTACTACCTTAGAAATTCAGCTTTCAGTCTAACTTGTTACTTGTGCAAATTTTTCAGGTTGGTCTCTTAAGTGCCTACATCATAAAGAAACTTTATATTGGAAGGTCCTGTCCTGTAATCTGATT
Source organism: Polygonum aviculare (assembly GCA_934048045.1). NCBI lineage: Eukaryota > Viridiplantae > Streptophyta > Magnoliopsida > Caryophyllales > Polygonaceae > Polygonum > Polygonum aviculare. The sequence goes on from OW204024.1 coordinate 9,839,390, forward strand.
CAGCTTCTTGCTTTCTTACATGCTCTGTCTCGAATAAGGAGTTTGGTCAAAAGCATGATTAGTATGTTTTGTGGACAGCTTAGATACATACTGACAGTTTTTGATCATATTTTCTGGCAGACACTCGACGGATCGTGAAATTGCAATCATGATGCTTATGGCCTATTTATCCTATATGATCGCTGAGGTATATCAATGGCACTCAGTACACAACTATTTGAAACATATGTTCATGTAATATCCCTTGAATTACAATATTAATTTGCTACTTATCTTCGGAAACATGAATTGCACTACCCCTTGCACAGCTTATGTCCCTCAGTGGAATTTTGACTGTCTTCTTTTGTGGAATCATCATGTCACATTACACGTGGCACAACGTCACTGAGAGTTCAAGAATCACAACAAAGTGAGAATTTGTTTTTGAAACTCCTGTCTTGTTTCTAAACTCATCAGTGTTGCCTTCAAGATTTTAAGGACCCCCTATATTAAGTTTTAATTTTTGGTTTCAGGCATGCTTTTGCTACAATCTCATTCATTGCAGAAACGTTCATCTTCTTGTATGTTGGTATGGATGCTTTGGATGTTGACCAATGGAAAGCAAGCAGTGCAAGGTAATTTACAGTTGTTACTACTCACTGAGTTTAACTTCCTTCTATGATATTCCCTAGTAAAAACACCTAATCTTTACATAATCAGGCTAAATGGTTTATAACTCTCCAAATCAGTGTAGGAAAATCCCTTGCTGTCAGTTCAATCATGTTGGCGCTGGTGTTAATGGGAAGAGCAGCATTCATTTTCCCCATAGTAAGTATCGTCAACTGCACGAAGAGAAGAGAATCGGCAAAAATTGCTCCTCGTAAGCAGGTAAATCTTGGCATGTTCTGAGTAACTATAGAGAAAAGAAATTTCAAAAAAAATGTATTCACATGTTGTGAATTTGCAGTTTATAATATGGTGGGCAGGGCTGATGAGAGGAGCGGTTACTGTGGCCTTATCTTACAATCAGGTGCATAACCATATGATGCATTGTATTCGGTTAATTCATCAATCAAGAGATGATTACTAACAACTTTCAGTCAATTGTTGCAGTTTTATTCTGATTCATCAAGCTCAAAAGACCATGCATTGATGATAACAAGTACCATACTTGTTGTTCTGTTCAGTACCTTGGTAGGCTCTTCTGTCCATGATGCTACATTTCTAACAAATGGTTCTTGAAAAATATTACTAACACTTTTTTCCTTCATGGAAACAAAGGTGTTCGGTTCGGTTACAAAGCCTTTGATTGGAGCATTATTGGGGCACAACAAGCCAGCTATTTCAGATGCAACAGACATTCCAAGCCTTGAATACCTAAGGCTTTCGTTCATCGAAAATGGAGAACAGAATGAGGAAGACAACAACGAAAATGAAAGCCAAAACGAAAACGAAAGCAGGCGGAGGCCTAATACGGGAATCTGGAGGGTGCTAGACTTGATAAGGCATCCTACATGGACTGCACATTATCTGTGGAGGAAGTTTGATAACAGGTTCATGAGACCGGTTTTTGGCGGTAGAGGCTTCGTGCCTTATCAGCCGGGATCTCCAACTGAAGCTCAGAATCATAATCAAGATCAGGGTGAAGATCATCATAATCAGTGAGAGTTTGTTATGAGAAGGAATCTGGAGACAAAAGCATTTGTACTCCTTGGAAGGGAAATTTTGAACTTACTGAACTTAAAAGTTAGTTTTTACAAGGAACTCTCTTTGTGAAGCTTGTCCCAGTTTCTTGAGTAAGGTTGGTTTTGCACAGGAAGCATGAAGGAATAACACAGAAAGACTTTGTCCGTATGCATATACAAGTACTTTTGTAAGTCAGGCTAAAATGGCATGTGAATGACATTTTGTAACATTGATTAATGATGATCTTGTTCAACCAAAAAAAGATTAATGATGATCTTGGGCTTGGTTTCTAAAGAACTTTGCTTTTGTGATAAAAAAAAAAAAAGAACTTTGCTTTTGAAGGATTGGTATTAGGAACTTAAGTGGAATATATAAGTGGCTCCCTATAGAAACACATCCGCCAACGTTTCTTTTTAAAAGATCCCAAGGCTTTATGTATTGTCGATTAGCATGATTCCAACGATTCAGCCATTTCATATGGGCCACTCTTTTGGTAAAAGATTCTTCTTTTTAATGGATTCGTTCTTTTGGTTGTCAAAAGAAAGTCAGTGCTCTAGTAATCAGTCCGTAATATATTGTTACTTTGTATTATGATTGAATTAGAAGTGCAGCTACCACCTGTGCAAGTATATGTAATTTGTTTAGGAGATTAAAAATTCATATCAAATGTCAAAACTTCTCTAAATAGACAATAATGTTTATAATCATACTGTAAGGGTGTAAATATCTCCAAATTACTAGCTAAACTAGTTTAACCCCGTACCATGTACGGGTAATGTAATTATAAATCCAATTTAATATAGATATTTAATGTCAATGATCATGTTAAAATTGTAGGATTATATATATTTATCTTTGAATTATGATTAGTGTTTTTTTACCAATAGTAAATCAACTCATAATATAAATAAGTTGGATTTGTTTAAAAATTACTTTATGATAAATATTATATTTTATTAAATAGTAATATTTATGTGAAAATTATAATTAATTCTTGGTAAGTGATAATTTAGTAATTTTTGGGATAATTCATAATTTTTGGTAAATTTTAATCAATTTTTATGGGATAAGATTATATGAGATTCTAACTACCTAATTTGTATAAAGGAGGACCCGATTGATTATTTTATTATTGAAATGACACGTGGCGCAAATTTTTGTGAAGAGATTATCTCCGCTTTATACTATAGATAGTATAGATAACAAAACAATGGAGTACTACTCACTAGTTATCATTTTGATATGGCATATGATGTGACATTGAAGTGGGGAATTGTTTCATTTTTTTTGTTTTTTGATCCATGGGGAATTGTTTCATTGAGAGAGCGACTTCCATATACTGTATTTGTAACATTTTGTATCAAAATTGGCTTATCATTTAATTTGGCTAAATTGTTCTAGTCTTTTTGTAGGATGCACTTGGCCTTGATTGCGATCGAAGTTCAGTCTCAAGTATTTTCAATTTAAAATTATTGTTTCTTTATTTATTGAGAAATGACATTTCTATCTATGAGATGCTTAAGCATTTTAAAATTTAAAATCTTTATATATATAATTTGTGAAGTAAGCTCCTCATAAAAAAATGAGCCACTTGGTATACTTTTCAATTAACATGTATTTTTATAATTACCCATTATATCTTTTCTTAAAAAATAACTATCCACTCATCCTCCCACTATCTTTTTTATATTGTTTTTCTTATATTCTATAATATTAATAAAAAGAAGATTGTATTCTATATTAACTAATTTATACTTTTTTACAATTGTAAATTTACATAACCTATACTTATATTTTATTATCTATATTACTAAATTTACAATTTTATTATTTTAACTCATTTGATTAAATCACGATATTGATCAAATCACACATTTTAAAATAGTTATAAATACACAATTTATTATTTTAACTCATTTGATCAAATCAACGATATTGATTTTTTCAGTCTTTCAATAGTATGAAATTTCTTTCCGATAAATATAATCCCGTAATGCCATGGTGACTATACTAGTTAAAAGATAAATTATTTTTATACCAGAAAATCTATAAAAATGACAGATATTTTCGACGGGTAAAAAAGATGGAAAAAGAAAAGTAATATATGACGTCACTACTGACGCTGTCACATTGGGCCTACAGAAAGCAAGTAAGGTTTGATTATTCCTCAGGGACACTCCGTTGACGGCCTAAAATTCAAAGAATAAAGCAAACAAAAGCTTAAGATATGGCCCCTTCCCCTTGGGTTTATGGCGGCTCTGCAACTCTTTCATCCAATCGAACTTCCACTTGATCTCCTTCCACTATAATCCCCTCTCCAACCTCCAATTCCAACCCCTTCGATCCCAAATCCATAGCATTCTTCGTCCAAACCCGTTTCCCCAAGCTCGCCATGACCCAAATTCCCGTCCATTCAGGCTCAGTTTCCCCGTTAATCTGCACCCAGACCGAAAATCTAGGGTTCAATCCTCACGAATTTGACCCGGAGCTGGTTCAGGAGCTAATCTACGAGGCGTTAGTTTGGTGTTCTTTGCATGGGCTTGTGGTTGGCGATAGGGCGGTTCAGGTGAGCCCTTGGATTGTTTCAGGGTTTTGATTACGGAATTTGAGCTTAGTAGTTCGTATTGTGTTAAATTCGTTCATTCTCCGTTGAAAAGTTGGGGCCTTTTTTCTTTCAGAGATCGGGAACGATTCCTGGGGTTGGATTGGTTCATGCCCCGATTTCATTGCTTCCGATGCCGTTTCCAGAAGCTCGGTGGAAGCAGGCGTGTGAATTAGCCCCATTATTCAATGAATTGATGGATCGTGTGAGCTTGGATGATCAGTTTCTTCAAGAATCTCTTTCCAGGTACTGTGTGTTATTTGTTTTCAGTATATTCTATATTACGATTTTGCCATGGTGTGTAATATGCGAGTGAAAGCTGTCCATTTTGACTGGTTTTGCTTTGAATGGTTGAAGAAATTTCTGTGGCTTAGCCCCACACCAGTAGACAAATTAGGATCTTAAGTTCAGCTTGTGAATTGTTTTGAGCTTGATCATGATGTTTAAAACATCAAGACATTCCCACTATGTCGTTTTTCTGGACGATGACAGATCTTCATCGAGCTTCTAGCTCATATCCAACTTTAGTAACTTGTTCAGCTGTATCTTTGCTGTGGTGCTTGTATATTTCTCAATGTCATTTTGTTGGATTACGATTTCTTACCATCTTTTAGCATTAAGGCAATCTAGTAATCTGTGGATGATTCACGTTTGTAGCTTGATTTAGCTCGAGGGTTTTCAAATGCTTAGTTGTGTTTTCACTGTTTTGGGTCTCTAAGGGATGAACTTCCTCTTTCCTGTGTTAGATGGACGGAAATCTTGGCACTGAGAGAGAACTGTTGTTTAATATCTCAACTTAGTGTTCATTGGCTTTCATTTTATGTACACAATTAGTTTTACCATCCATTTGGCATAACCTCTACTTTAGTCTGCTAATGTTCTCATTATTTTTGTGTTATGCTGTTTCTCCTATGCAAATTCTTGTCATTAAACCATGACTTGATTGAGCAGAGTCTGAGTGAAGAGACTCATCATGTCTTTTCCTTTTGTTTACATTGCAGAACCAGGAGAGTGGACGCTTTCACGTCAAGATTGTTAGATATCCATTCCAAGATGATTGAATCGAATAAGAAAGAGGTTGGTGGGTCATTGCTTTATTTTTCTTATGACTTTTGCTCAAGTGTTGATGCATTCGCTATGTTAGCTATGACTATAATTTCTGCTTCTGTATGGCTCTCCAAAAGCCTCCAATTTTTTCATCATCTTGTCATGATTTATATCTGAAAGAAAACATATAATATTGTGAAGAAATTTTATGTATGTTATTTATTTATTTGATAATTGGGATACTAATTCGGTTGGACTTAATAAATAGGACATTCGCTTGGGTCTGCACCGCTCAGATTATATGCTTGATGCCCAAACTGAATCACTTCTCCAAATAGAATTCAACACTATCTCTTCGTCATTTTCTGGGCTAGGCTGTCTAGTCACCGAGCTCCACAGGTTAATCATTCTTTTCCTCCGACCACACCCTTGTAATTTAGATGCAATGTGGGGGGGCTTCTTACCTACCTGATGTTTATACTGTGCCGGATGTGCCTAGATTATCATGCTGCATTGTATTGCACAAGTGCAAGTGTAGATGATATATTGAGAAGTTACTGAATGCAGCTTTTCCTTCTGCGAGTAGTTTTTGCTCTTGGCCTCTTACTGAAAAGTAGCTTCTCTATAGGAACTTGCTAAAACACCATGGAAATCATCTTGGCCTGGATTATAAAAGGATCCCTGAAAACAGTGCTGTTGTTCACTTCGCAGATGCATTAGCTAAAGCCTGGTCTGAATATAATAATCCAAGGTATGATTTTTAGTTATTTAACATTCGGCGTAAGAACCGTTCTTTGTACTGTTGCTTTCACTGTTGTTCTATAAGATGTCATTTATTCTAGTCATTTCTGTACAGGGCTGTTGTAGTGATTGTTGTTCAACACGAGGAGCGCAACATGTATGACCAGCATTGGCTCTCGTTTGTCTTGAAGGAAAAATATCCTCTTTATTCATCATTATGATGCATTATTAAGTTTTTCCTTTTGACAACTATTGTTTGTGTTAGTATCCAGAACCAAGAAATCTCAGCAGGGGTCCTTTTGGACTATGCTGTGTAAAATAACTTCCTCATCCTGTATTTTATCTGTACTTTATATGGAGACACTTCTCAACGCTTATGCTTAGAGCTTCTGAATCCTCAGATCTGGGTTGGTTCAATTATTATAAGAATTTATATAGCTATCCTTGTTATTTCCTTAATTAAAGATTACACATGGTATTTCAAGCATCAGGAAGACATTGGCGCAAATTAACGATGAAGGAGAGCTATTGGCCGATGAAACTTTTTCTCTGTAATATCATGTTTTCAATTGTGCTGTTTATTTTGGTTGCACCCTCTATTTCCTTTTGAACTGACATGTGTGCAACACATGAAAATATTCAAATATGCAGGGATGGAAAGGAAGTTGCTTTGGTTTATTTTAGAGCTGGTTATACACCCTCGGATTATCCTTCAGAGGCGGTTAGTGCCTTCATGCTAACTCTCATGAGTTGTTGATGTTTTCAATCAAAAGAATATCAACATCTTATTTTGAAGGATATGTAATATAGAGAAGTGTGTATAGTGAATTTTATGAGATGTTATAACTTCTGTAAGCAACTTGCACATGACAATTTGAATATAGACTGTTTCTTCACTAGTTTCGTTTCCTTTTGCAGGAATGGAATGCGAGAGTGCTAATGGAGCAGTCATCTGCTATTAAATGTCCATCAATATCATATCATCTAGCAGGGTCCAAGAAGATTCAGCAAGAACTTGCTAAACCTAATGTACTTGAAAGGTACATATTTACACAGTATTTGAGAAGATCTTACAGAAAAAATATATTTGTAGATTTACCTTTTAAACCCCTGTACAAACATACCGCTGAAGTATAAGTAGAGTTATTAATGATCAATGGTCAGTACAGCTGTAGTTAATTGACCTTCTAAACCCCTATATAAACATACTGCTGAAATATCTACTTCCTCAATCTTATAACCAAGTTTGTGTGGTATTGTTGGAGCAGGTTTCTTGATAATGAACATGAGATCTCCTTGATACGAAAATGTTTTGCGGGACTATGGAGTTTGGATGACTCTGATGTCGTGTCAGATGCAATAGAAAAGCCGGAATTATATGTGATGAAACCTCAAAGGGAAGGAGGAGGTATTCTTATAGCTTACAGGCTCAGCTTATGTATATCGTCGGTGTTTCTTTTAACACTAATACTTCAATCATAAAACCATTGATAGAGCATTTATCAATGTAGGGAACAATACTTATGGAGACGACGTAAAGGAAGCCTTGTTAAGAATCCAAAAGGAGAAGTCAGATGAAGATGCTGCTTACATCCTTATGCAAAGGATTTTCCCAACGGTTTCCCCTGCGCTTCTAGTACGGGATGGCACTTGTCATAAAGATCATGCCATTTCAGAACTTGGGGTATACAGTACATACTTAAGGTATATGGGACCTACTTGTGTGACCAGACTAGTACTCGTTATTCCTTATTCTGTGAAACCTTGTAGCTCAGGGCCTGTTTGGTTCGGTTTTGAGCTTTGAGCTTTTGGTTTTGGAAATATTCTATTTCTTTGATGGTTATCAAAAAGTATCAAAATGTTGTATCCTAATAGTGTCCTTATTCTCAAAACTGGCCACAAAAAAAAAAGGAGATCTCAAAGCTGAATCAATTAAGGGGAATTCTATCAATTGTTTCATTTTGTAATTGTTTTTTTCAATGTCTTCTCATCTGCTAAGCAATACTGTATATTTGCATTGTGTAGGAACAAAGAGAAGGTGATTGTGAACCAGCAGTGTGGATACTTGATGCGTACCAAAGTCGCGTCCTCTAACGAAGGTGGAGTTGCAGCTGGATATGCAGTTTTGGACAGTTTGTATTTGACTTGACTGGACACCATTGAAAGAGCTGCTTTGGTCCAAGATATGCTGGCTGATTGAGGTTGTCTTTTTTAGTGCTGCTGGGCGGGTTAGTCCCTCAACATCATAAACATTCTGCTTGTATTCAATAGGGACAGATTAGGCCAGCTAAAGAAGGTTTATTCCTTAAATATTGATTTGCTGGTCCGAGTATCTTAGAAGTGAATGGAGTTTGCTTTCCATCCCCCTTTTACACCATGACACTGCAAGTCTGGAACTGTTAAATTTGTACCAACTGAATGACTGACACACTGAGGGAGGGATAAGATCCTAAAAATAAAGATTCACCTTCTTCAGTTTCTGCAGGACTCTTTGTTCTGATCTGGAAACAGGGATTAACCCCTGCGAACACTTTTATTAGACTTAGTTATGCTCAAAATGAGCTACAAAATCCTCCGCAAGGAAGGAATTAAGTTGTTCAGGAGGAATCGAAAAGAGCATAAAGGGGGAATGAAGATTGAAAGACAAAATAGCCAACATGTCTGCTGCGCGATTGGCTTGACGACTAACAAAATGAATTAGCAGCAAACGGCTACTGTTGTTGTTGAGAATGGTTCTGCACTGGGCAATTAGGTTGAAGTAGAGATGAGGTTGAGCTGTTGTGGCGTTTAGAAGGTTACAAGCAGGTGGGAGTCTGAGCATATAACATAGCATTGGCATGATAAACGGCTAACAATATCGCACTCCCCGCATTTGAAGACGAACGCTTCAATGAAGGAGCCAGTCTGAGCATCACGAACAACCCCACCACCACCACCAGCTGGCCCAGGGTTGCCTTTCGATACGGCATCCACACAAACCTGCAGCCAGCCAGGAGAGGGCGGCTTCCAAACCGACACTGAAGAGCTACCCAGAGAAGCAGAGGCCGACGTGAGTACCACACCATGGTAGTAAAGAGAGTACTCCACTCATCATTCGTACAGATGTTGGCCAAAATCCATTCTTTAACACAGGAATGCGAAAAGAAGGAAGGGGGCAGGGAGTTACCCGCAAGCGCCTGCCAAGTCAATCGGACATTGCTACAATCCCGCAGAAGATGGAGGAGAGATTCAGGTTGCTGACATCTTGGGCAAGCACTAGAAGGAGCCAAGTGCTTCCAAATATACTTGCAAACCTGATGAAGGTCAAAAAAATAGTCAGATTGCAGCAGCTGAACAGCGGAGCCTGCAGAGAAGTTACCCGACTGATTCGGATGCCAGAAAATACGATCAGACGCATCAACATCACTAGAAAGGGTTATCGACGAAGGATATCCTGCGGAAGCTTAGGAGCAAGTGATCTCCAATTCCATCCCGGATCCGACGCACCTACTTCCTCTAGAGAAAGCGGGGCAGTAGCCACATTACTAATTGGTGTCGATTGAAGCCATGAGTGATCCCATACTGTAGTGTACAACAGTATGGGATCTTGCTTTTCGGATCTGAATGGGGGTAAACAAGCAGTTGGGGCCCACAGGATCAAGCTCAGCTGGGGCCGGAGCTCTCAACGACGCCGTCGATTTCTTCTACAGGTGGTTCATATGTATCTCTATTCAGAAACACTAACGCCTTACATGTTTGTTACCCCCTACAGTTGTCACTCTCAGCTAAGAATCTTCGTGATATGGACATCTTGTCAAAGGTAATGGCTTTAAATACATATGAACTCATACAAGGGCTATGTCAATTTCCTGTGTGCAGTTTGATGGTTACTTTTCAGCTTCTAATGATCGGTTGTTTTTTTGTTTTGATAGGGTCATCCAATGGTTACTTTTGGACGTGCAATTACTTGACTTTTAGAGTTGAACGATTGAAGAAAGAGTTGGCATGGGTTCTATCTATCATCACTTAGCGCAAGTTGACTCTTTACTTGCAGAGCATGTTTTTCATACTTGAGGGCAGTAAATCAATGGCTAAACCAACTGAAAAAAGACTTGTTTTCATATATAGAATCACAGCCCACCGTCAAACCCCAAAATCTGCCATATCTTTGGTCGTGTACAGCAAAAGAGAAGAGCAAGTTTGAAGATCCAATTTAGAGCTGTTGAGAAGCAGATGCGGTGTCTCCCTTTCCATGGCCGGGCTTCTTGGGAAACAGAGACCGGTGAATGGCCGGAACAACACCTCCGTTTGGAATGGTAACCCTTCCAAGCAAAATGTCCAGTTCCTCATCATTCCTTACAGCGACCTGAATGTGACGTGGCGTAATCCTGCTCTTCTTGTTGTCCTTGGCAGCGTTCCCAGCAACCTCCAGAACCTGCAACAGAGACTACTACTACATATTGAAAATTCGGCGGGAAAAGGACCTCGGCGGCGAGGTACACCGGAGCTCCGGCGCCGACACGCTCCGAGTACCTTCCGAGCTTGAGAAAGCGAGCGATACGGCCGACCGGAAATTGGAGGCCGGCCTTTGACGACCTGGAAACCGACTTCGAAGACTTGTGCTTGCCACGCCCAGAATTGGCTGCTCCAACTTCTTTGTTGCTCATCTTTTTGGATCCAAGGGGAGAAAGCCTAACCCTAGGAGGAGGATCCGTTTGAAATTGGGGAGAGACGAGCGATGAACTCTGGAAAACAGAGCAAGGGTGACTAGTGACTAGTGAGTGTGTTGAAACTTGAAAGAGGAGAGTTTATATAGAAAGTGATAGTGGAATCTCATTGGTTGAGGATCGGCTGAAATCGTTTGGAATTCCCGGGACAACACACGTGTGTAAGCGACAACTAATATCGCCAATTTTCACATTTTCCGCGCTAATGTGAACGCTTTGTGGCTCAATCAATACGACACCGTACGACGAAGCATTGGCCATTGGGATTTGGAAAGCTTAACTGCTTTCCCACACGTATGTTTAAACAATACAGTCTGTTAAATTTGGATTTAAAAAAAAACATGTTAAATTTGGATTTAAAAAAAAAAACAATATGGTAAACTCTTGACCGAATAATGTTACACTTTTGCTAAGCCAATGGGAAGTTAGTACTCTCTCCCATCAAAATATTTGTTTATACAACCATTTTTTCTTATTTTATAACACTTGTCTATTTCATATTCCGTATTTTTTTCTCATCTCTTTTTTATTTGTATCAATAATAATTATAATTATTTCTACATGTGATAGTGATAACTGATAATTGATAATACATGAATAATATTTTTATTCTTAATGTGCAATGTCCAAATGGACAAGTATTTTCGAATCTGATGCATTATTATAAATATATGAGTAGTTGTCTAAGGGTTTGTTTATATATTAAATGCATTGATTAGAAGAAATAAAAGAAAACAATGACTAAAAATAATTTCAAGTACCAATGATATGAACCATCACAAATTAACCAAAAACGATTTAGAAGTCTTTTCCAAGGTGTTTTCCAATGGAATCATTGATATGACGATTGAAAATATATCAACCAAGTGTAAAATATCAAGTTGTTATGTTCGATTTCCGATCCCCACATCATCGATTTCACCAGAAAACTTTGTCGAAAAACACTTCGAAATTGCTCCTCACTTGTAAAGTCGCCTTTAGTAATATCTATCCTTATTTACACTTTATAAGTTGTACATCACAATTAAGATGTTCATTCTTGTATAGAATCTGTCATACGACTCATACTCTGTTGGTTCTCCAACTTTAGATGATTGTTAGTAGTAGATTTGAATAAATGGCCGTATATGGGTTCCATCGACACAGACTGTGTTTTATCGTTGATTGTTCTGCTCTGTGATTACGAGTGTTTCTTCGGTTTTTCGAAGTGGTAAGCAAATTTATCACAAAGCGTAGCTGATCTGGAAAATATATGTTACCCACCCTATTACTTGATTTTCAAGTTAGACGATTGAAGTAAGAGTTGGCCTAACTCAAGTTGACTCCTACTTGCAGAACATCTATTTCATACTTGAAGATCTAAGCATTTCAAGACAGTACGCATATAGCTACCAGTACAAACACCAGGAAACCAATGAAGAACTAGTGTAGACCTCACCCCGTACCCTGTACGTGTATAACTTAGATAACTAAGGTACGGATTTAATTCACTAAAATCGAAAATGGGTTAAATATTTCTTATGTAGTTCCGTTTATTAATTGAAGCGCCTGTTTTTCCGTAACGTACAATACGATTAAATATAATTAATTTTATATTTAAGTATAATTAATTGAAGCATCCGTTTAACCAAATATATTCAATATGGGTGTCTATGTGTAGAAAAATAAATTATGAATTATGGTATAACTTTTTTTTTTAACATGTAAAAGTTTCCGAAAGGTAAAAAAACAATTTATTTACATCTTAAAAGTTCGCGCCACGTGTCGCTCTCAGATTGGCCGGCCATGATCCTCTCAAATAGCGACACATGACGATTCCAGAGTGCACCATGTGGCGCAATCTTTTCTGCAGATATTGCTATCAAAATAATATATAGGGAGATAATGCAGAATACTCAGAAGACCAATCCAGATAATTAATATATTGATAACACTTCCAACATCCATACAACGACTTATGCCTAGTTGAGTACAAAATCAAAACCCACCGCAACTACCCACAAAATTTGCCACAACTTTATTCATGGACATCAACTTTCGATATCCAACTTAAAGTTCTTGGGATCATGCTTTTCATAGAATTTACTGTCACTCAAGACCAATCTGAACACATCAATGATAGCAAAGATAAACCAAATCTGAAACTTGAAGACACAGAAGGTATTAAATCAGGGCAAACAAATGTGGACAACAACACAAAAGCAATTAAGCATTGAAGAGGCCAAGATTATCACACAGACAACATGAACATTTTTATTGCCTTTTAAAGAAAGGAAGATCAAAGACGGAAAACTGTTAGTATTTGCCTAACATTGAACTAGGCAGGCATCATATAACTATCACCAACTTCAAAGTCATTAGTTCATTAGTTCATTACTACCGACAGTTAAAAGTACGTCGAATCTGTTAAATAAGAGCATTGCTTAAGGGAACAACATATCCTCAACGCAGCTTACTAGCATAAGCAAATGACACAACAGCAGCCAAGATAGTGGTGGCAGATAATACCAAGGTCCAAAAGCTCTTCTTCTTCCTAGCCTCAATGATTGAATCCTGCAACGAATCCATATGTTGTTTCATCTCCTCAACCTTCAATTCCTAGTTTCATCATGACTTTGCACACAATAACAACAACAATTAGCATATTGTTTATGCCAATATGCCAAATTCTAAATAACCCACAAAACAATATTACCTTATGTAACCTATCTCTGATTCTATTGAACTGAAATTCAATATCCTTGTTACTAGGGTCCAGTTCAGCAACATGTACAATATCTGTAGATGACAAGAAAAATACAATTAGTGCAATACTAAATTTTTAATTACAAAATGTACATTTCAGTAACATACCTTCATTTGCACCCTCGAGATCTCCCAATTGTTCCTTTTCCATGGCCAGTTTTGACAAATTCAGGGCTTCTACAGACTTATTCTGTTTCTCTTCATCAGCTTCTTTTATGATTGCATTGTCAATAACAGGAACGTGAAATCTGAAATCAGTAATCTTCAAACTATTGTCCGGATGTGCTTTCAAATGTTCTTGCAGAAAAGCCTTTGTCTTGCGTTTGGACCTCAATGATCTTTTCTTTCTCATCTCATCATGATAGTAATAGTATACGTCAGTCCTTGAACAATTTGACCTAATTGATATTGACCTTTCAAATCCAGGAATGATTGGAACATCTCGACGATCCTCTATCCATATGAAGTCTCTCTTTTCCCTTTCAATTTCAAGATCTATAATTTGCTCACAATTTCTCCCAGGTATATGAGAACACTCAATACGCCTTTTTGTATACGTTTCGTTAATAGTTTTGTACTCCCTTTTTCCCATCCTCCTCAGCTTCAAACAAATATTACATTGCACAGCATAGGCAAGAGAGTATTTCACTCTCTTTGCCGCTTCATGCCCAACACTAAGCCCAAGAACAAAATCAGCATTTTTAGACCCATCTTCTACATCCAGCATAAACTCATCTTCTACCGCCTCTGGAGGGTCAGAATCCATGGCTTTCTTCCGCTTCTTTCCCTTGTTTTTCTTCTTCCTCTTTTCCAAAACAGACTCAGATTTCCTCTGCTGATTTTTCTTTTCAATCCCATCCAAATCTTCAACCTTATCAGCCTCTGCAGACTCATTACAGCTCAGGGCTTTCTTCTGCTTCTTTCCCTTGTTTTGCTTCTCCCTCTTTTCCAATACAGACTCAGATTTCCTCTTCTCCCTTTTCTTTTTTGAAGCCTTAATATCCTAATCTACTTCAGTAAAACCCACCTCCTGATTTTCTTCCTTCTTCTTTTTCTTCTTCTCAATCCCGTCCAAATCTTCAACCTTATCAACCTCTACACACTCATCACAACTCAGGGATTTCTTCTGCTTTTTTCCATCGTTTTCCTTCTCACTCTTTTCCACTACAGACTCAGATTTCCTCTTCTCTCTTTTCTTTTTTGAGGCCTTGATAACCTCATCTACTTCAGTAGAACCTACCTCCTGATTTTCTTCTTTTTCTTCTTCTCAATCCCGTCCAAATCTTCAACCTAATCAGCCTCTGCACACTCATCACAGCTTAGGGATTTCTTCTGCTTCTTTCATCGTTTTCCTTCTCAATCTTTTCCACTACAAACTCAGATTTCCTCTTCTCTCTTTTCTTTTTTGAGGCCTTAATAACCTCATCTACTTCAGTAGAATCTACCTCCTAATTTTCTTCCTTCTTCTTTTTCTTCTTCTCAATCTCGTCAAAATCTTCAACCAGATCAGCCTCTGCACACTCATCACAGTTGAAGGCTTTCTGCTGCTTCTTTCCCTTGTTTCCCTTCTCCCGCTTTTCCACCACTGACTCAGACTTCCTCTTATCTCTGTTCTTTTTTGAGGCCTTAATAACCGCATCTACTTCAGTAGAATCTACCTCCTGATTTTCTTCCTTCTTTTTTTTCTCCTTCTCAATCCCGTCAAAATCTTCAACCGGATCATCCTCTGCACACTCATCACATATCAGGGCTTTATGCTGCTTCTCTCCCTTGTTTTCCTTTTCCCTCCTTTCCACCATAGACTTAGACTTCCTCTTCTCTCTTTTCATTTTTGAGGCCTTAATAACCTCATTAACTTCAGTAGAATCTACCTCCTGATTTTCTTCCTTCTTCTTTTTCTTCTTCAATCCCGTCCAAATCTTCAACCTGATCAGCCTCTAAACACTCATCACAGCTCAATGCTTTCTGCTGCTGCTTTCCCTTGTTTTCCTTCTCCCTCTTTTCCACCACAGACTCAGACTTCCTCTTCTCTCTTTTCTTTTTTGAGGCCTTAATAACCTTATCTACTTCAGTAGAATCTACCTCCTGATTTTCTTCCTTCTTCTTTTTCTTCTTCTCAATCCCGTCCAAATCTTCAACCTGATCAGCCTCTGCACACTCATCACAGCTCAGGGCTTTCTGCTGCTTGTTTCCCTTGTTTTCCTTCTCGATCTCTCTTTTCCACCACAGACTCAGACTTCCTCTTCTCTCTTTTCTTTTTTGAGGCCTTAATAACCTCATCTACTTTAGTAGAATCTACATCCTGATTTTCTTCATTCTTCTTTTTCTCATTCTCAATCCCGTCAAGATCTTCAACCTGATCAGCCTCTGCACACTCATCACAACTCAGGCCTTTCTGTTGCTTCTTTCCCTTGTTTTCCTTCTCCCTCTTTTCCACCACAGACTCAGACTTCCTCTTCTCTCTTTTCTTTTTTGAGGCCTTAATAACCTCATCTACTTCAGTAGAATCTACCTCCTGATTTTCTTCCTTCTTCTTTTTCTTCTTCTCAATCCCGTCCAAATCTTCAACCTCATCAGCCTCTGCACACTCATCACAACTCAGGGATTTCTTCTGCTTCTTTCCATCGTTTTCCTTCTCACTGTTTTCCACTACAGACTCAGATTTCCTCTTCTCCCTTTTCTTTTTTGAGGCCTTAATATTCCGATCTACTTCAGTGGAACCTACCTCCTGATTTTCTTCCTTCTTCTTTTTCTTCTTCTCAATCGCGTCCAAATCTTCAACCTGTTCAGCCTCTGCACACTCATCACAATTCAGGGCTTTCTGCTGCTTCTTTCCCTTGTTTTCCTTCTCACTCTTTTCCACCATAGACTCAGACTTCCTCTTCTCCCTTTTCCCTGATGGCCTTAATTTTGTCAGGGTCAATTTCAATTCCTCGGTAACTCACAATGAAACCGAGAAATTGATGGCTTGCATTAACTCATATTTAGAGTACATATTAGCTCATGTTTCATTAGGTTTCGGTTTGCTTTTTCTCTCTTTTAAGTTAGCTTTTTAGTTGTTTTCGGTTTAGTTCCTCGGTTCGGACCCTATGATTTTGTTCGTTATGAATTTTAGGTGAATTGAACGAGATTGGAGTGTTGGAGATCAGGAGGACTCAAGAAGCCGACGAGAGCTCGAAGACGGAGTCAAGGAGAGGCCCGAGAAGACGCCTAAGAAGCAAACTAAAGACCAAGAAAGACGAGAGCCGAAGAGACGAAGCAAGGGAACCAAACCCGAGGCCACAGCCCCTGACCCGGCCGGGTTAGGCTCCCCTGCCCACGAGAAAGAGAACCGAAGAAAACAGCCTCCGACCCGGCCGGGTCACGGCCTAGGTCGTGACCCGGGTCGGGGCTTTTTCCAAGTGTTGTGTGCATGTGTTGCGCGGCCGCGTTATCCAGCGCTAGCCCTCGACCCGGCTGGGTCATGGGCCGGGCCGGCCCCCGGGTCTCGGCGCGGCACTCCCGATTTCCTCTTTTAGCCCTCTTCTCCTTTTAGGGTTGTATAATTACCGGCCTCCTTCCTCCTTTAGGAGATGATCTTCCTTTCCCCCTTTTGGGGACTTTCTCCCATTTTAGAACCTTAGTCTCTTGTGAAGATTTGGAGAAAATTGTTGGAGACTCTTGCCTTTTCTATCCATGAATTGAAGTTTGGTATGAATTTCCTCTTTTCTTCTTCATCATTTCCTTTGTTTTCCATGTTTATGTTTAGCTAGAGTCCCAAATCCTAGGGTTTGGGGAAAACCCTATGGATTTTAGGTAGAACTTTGAATTGCTTGCATGAATTGAGACTTGATTTGTGGTTATGTGCCTAATGCCAAATTGATTGTGATTTGATCCTTATTGATGATTGCAACCGAGAGGTTAGATTGTTAATAGGAAGTGAGGTGTGGGATTTGTGTTGAGAGACCTCATCCCTCACTTGAACTGCAGGATTGATTGATTGAGGCCCCTTTGATATGAGAATTGATTTGAGATCTCTTGAGAGTTTCACCTACCGATAGAGGCTTAAGTTGGACGAGCTCACTTAAGCCACGACGGTGGATGAGGGCTTGACTCGATTTATAGCCCAATTGAGCCTAAAGGGCCTAGTCTTGGATACCAAGCCACGAGAGTGGATGATTATCGTACTCTAGGCACAATTGTTTGATTCGGTAGGATTAGACAATGAAATTAGGTAGTTGACATCAAACGATGATTTGATCAAGATTTATGCATGCTTGCAAAGTGTTGCCTAGGTCCATAGTGTGAGTACCTAGATTCTAGGATTGATACTTGGTTTCTCCCTTTTTCGTAGTTGCTAGTTGAATTCCTTCATTTTAATCCTTAGTTTCTTCTTATGTGCCTAGCTACTTGATTGTCGGTTCAATCAACTCTACTTAAGTCCTAGAGATCGACACCTTGATACTACACGACCCGTACACTTGCGGTGTTAGTCTAGTAGCCTATCAAGAATCTCCCTGATGTAACACCAAATGCAGACTTAAGGGAATTCATTTTCAACTGATGCTCTCACAACCTGTCGAAGATTTTACGAAGATCATTTGGATGGTCTTCTCTTTCTTTTGTTTTAATCACCACGTCATCAACTTAACACTCAATGGTATTGTGGAGGAGATCATGGAAGATGACAGTCATATCCCTTTGATAAGTTGCCCCAGCATTTTTCAAGCCGAAAGGCATCACTGTATAGCAAAAGGTGCCCAAGGGGGTTCGAAAAGCTGTGAACTTCTCATCCTTTGAATCCATCTTGATTTGGTTGTAACCAGAAAATCCATCCATAAAGGACAAAGTTTTGAATCCAGTGGTGGCATTAACTAGCAACTCGATGATGGGTAATGGCAATTCGTCTTTAGGGCATTGATGTCGTGCTTTTTAGTTAGATTTCTTAGGTTATTTTCTAGTTTGTTTTGCATGTTTTCCTATATGTTTGTGTGTTTTGCATAAGATTTGGACTCTCTTTTGAGGGTTGGAGTCGTTTGTTTGTTGTTTTGTGTTTTGTAGGTATTTGGAGCGTTTTAGGAGAAGTTTTCATTCATTTCGGAGCATTCTAGGAAGTGTTAGTTTTCAAGAGTCATGATGTCAAGAATCCTTGAAAGAAATCAAGAGACGAGTTTGCAACAAAAGGTGCATCAAAAGGAGTACAAGAAGCTCAAGGGAATCAAGGAACGAGAAGGAAGAAAACACCGAGCAAAGGACCGATCATTTGGTGCAAGATCGAGCAAGAACGAGAAGAAGCACAACCCCCAGCTGTGGGTCGGCGCCGACCTGCCCATGGTCGGCTGCGACCACCCTGAGCTGCGACCAAGAACATGGTCGGCCGCGATCTGCCCATGGTCGGCCCGTGCGATCCTTGCCGCCCAAGTAATACCTGGCAGACTTCCAGTTAACTTTTTGGTGCTGCTATTTAAAGGGCTTTTGGCTCCTTTCCTAAGGGCAGCTTTTGTTAGGGTAAGCTTGGGTGGGAAGGGAGCTTGGTAATGGAAAGGGAAGATGGAAGAGAGCTTGTCTTAGTTGGTTGTTTTTAGGAGGAAGATGGAAGACAATGGTTTTTAAGAGAAATTATGGAATGTCAAGTTTGTAAGTTCGAATCTCTTGTCTAATTTAAGTTGTTTGTTTCGATTATGTCTCCCTCCTCTCTTGTGTTGTTTGTGTGTTTGATGATGTGTGAGTAGTACTCTTGCTAGGGTTGGGATGAAACCCAACATAAGAATGCATCTTGAACCTTGATACTTGATCCATGCTTGACTTATAACCTCTATCCTTCAAATCCCTCTTCTTTGCTTGATTCCTTGATGAAAGTTGGGGCATGTTCTTGCTTGCAAACGAATTGAAAGATTATGTTGTGAATTGGAACTATTATTTGGGTGAAGATGAAAGTTAAAACCCTTAGACAACAAGTTGGATTGCATGTTAACACCTTCATGAAAGTTGAGGTTTTAATGTGTTTATTTGTGATGAAGGTCACCCATGAGATTATAAGTCGAGTTGGTCTCTTATCATTGTTTGAATGCATGATTATGTTGTGGTGAATCCCTACCCCTAGTTGTTTCCCCGTATTTTTACAAAGCATATTCTCGTACCCAGATAGGTCGGTCCCTACCAGTTGCAGGTCGGCTGCGACCTACTCCAGGAAGTGTTTATAGTAGTTTTAGGTTCTGTCGTAGGTAGGCTGCGACCTCCCTAGGGTCAGTTGCGACCTCCCTAGGGTTGGCTGCGACCTTCCTCTCAACGTGTGATTTGTGCTTGTTTGGTTTGTTTTGCTTTGTTTTGTTTTGCTTTCGTAGCTTGATTGCTAGACTATAGTTCTACTAACTCCCGTGGACGATCCTGACTTCGCTATACTCGATCAGCGGGGTCTTGACAAATTTATTTGTTCAAGGTAAAAACCCTCCCAACAGGCATGCTTCATTTAAGTCCCTAAAGTCCACACATATCCTGAGCTTGCCATTTTTCTTCCTGACGGGAACAATGTTGGCCAACCATATTGGGTATTGAACCTCTCGAATAAAGTCTGCTTCAATGAGCTTGTTGACCTCACTCTTGATTTGAACCGTCAATTCTGGGCGAAAACGCTACGGAGCTTGCTTAACGGGCTTCTTTTCTTTAAAGATATCCAATTTATGGACGACCACCTCTCGATCTAAACCAGGCATATCTTGGTACCCCCAAGCAAACACATCCTTATATTCTTCAAGGAGTTGCTTATATGTTGCCATCTCCTTCTTTGTTAATAATGAACTAACAAAGACTGGCTTGTGCTCCTATTGTTCCAAGGTTGATCTCTAGAAGATCATCTACGGTAGGTTGACCACCGGTGGAGCAAGTTGGACTGTGTTGATAAAATCTGATGGATCCTCTTCATGGTTCTTCTCTTGAGGACTTTCCACGTCAGAGAAGGTGACAACATTGACCTTTTCGTTTTGGTATTTTTCTTGCCTAAGAAATCTTGTATACTTCTTCTTATGAATCTTCCCCGTCTTGGTCTTCTTCACATGGACATTCTTGACCTTAGGTTTATTGATCCTTCCAAGCCTTTGAAACATAGATGGACGAGATGCTTGATTGGTTACTGTTGTGTCAAGTCTTTGAAGGACTGGCACCCGAAGAGAGACTCTTCCTTCATTTGAGAACATCCCTTGTTCCATAGGTGTCAAAGTCATGGGCTCTACAACACTTGCCGTTAAAAGCTCTCCTTCGAGGGAAATTTGTAGGTTGTCAAGGTCATGCTTGTTGTTGGTATGATCACAAAAGAACCATTTTCAAAACCCCATTTGCTTAGTCTGTCACACGATTAACCCGACCACTTTTTTCCTTTACATGGTTGGATGGTATCAACCGTATTTTTCGTCACGGCACATCAGGCGATCTTACCTTCAGATCAAAGTTGGAGAAAAGTTGAGTGTACAATTGTACTGTTTTTCAATATAGTTTATAAAGTCAATTTGATTTTCAATTTAAAGAAAAATGAATTTGAATTTTCTATTTCTAGACGATGTATAGGTGCAAGTACGAACGTTTTTATATAATTTAGATTTTCTAATCTTGTGCAGTAAGATTTCAAACTCTTTAGAGAGAAGTTTAATTAAAAAAAAAAAAGTTATTATCCATTGTGTTTCTTTTTATTCTTTTGAGACAAGTTCAATTCGAGACTACGTATATGTAAGTATGAACGTCTTTTATTATAAAATCAAACTGGCGCGAACAACTTTTCTGGTTCCAAACCCTCTCATATCTCTATCACTATGCCGCCGTCCGTTCACCAGTCTTCCCAACCCTCCGACTCGCGAGGTAATAGAAACACCCTCCATGTGTGCTTGCTTCCTTTGTATGATCATCAATTTAAGTCGAAACCCTAATTATTACAAATTTTTGGTTTTTTACCTTCTCTGATCGAGGGTTTTGAGGAAGAAAATCTGCTAAAGTCGCATACTTTTCCACCGTCAATTTTGCACACTGCTACTGCTATCTTTCTTTTAGCTCTAAAGTTTACATCTTTAATTACGAGTTCTTTGTATCGTATCTCAAATTGAAATCAGTGCCTTTTTAACTATACTGTAGTTTTGTACGAAACATACATACTGATCAGTATTTCTAACCTTGGTTTGCCATGAAAATTAATCAATCAATCAAAGTTGGCTACTAGAGGTTTCCCACACTATGAAGAGGCAAGCTATGACATCAACTCTGATAGACCATGGAAGGTGGAGCTCTATCTGTTGGATGTCTACTCGCCCGAAACCCCACCGTCGTCGGTCTCGGTGGAGCTGAGCTGCCTGTCCCTGGGCTAATATGGAGACGACGAATTTGAGATAAATCGACGATTCCAATTGAACGAGGATCCGGCTACCGGTTTGCTCGACACAAGCTACTACGCCCATTGGGCAGCTGACCTCCCACAAATCCCGAGCAATGCGGCTAGCAACTACTTGTGCCGCGAATGCCCTGGAGCCAAGACCATCATAGCCAGCGTTGCTATCTTGCACAGTAGCTGGTTCCCACTCTTGATCGCAAGGGAGGATCGGGTGAGATGTGGATCAGGAGGGTTAATACTGTCAGAATTTGCTTCAGCTTCTAGACAAGGTTGTGATCAAGAGGAGGCACTTGAAGAAGACGCCGTGCTGTGTGGTTTGTCTGAGCAAGTTTAAGGTTGGCTCCAAGCCCACTCGGATGCCATGCTCCCATACTTTTCATGGTGATTGTATCCTCGAATGGATCCGCAATCGCCCTGTCTGCCCTACTTGTCGATTTGTATTGCCCTGTTTGAAAGAAACACTATGATCCCCTTCTCCCTCCCATGTTTATCCATCACATTGATTTATGTACTGCTACTTGGAATTGAACAATCAATTGCCCCTAAAGCTTTGAGCTTGATCTTGAGTCCATGTACCCTTTATAGTTTATACCACCTCATTGAACTGACGTTAAGTTATTCTTTGTTGATAGTACAGAGTACCTGACGTATTTTAATTAACTTGTTCAGTTTTTTTTGAGGGGAAAAGGGTATGATAACATCAGAAATGTAATGATTCTCCATTGTTAAAATGGCTGTAAACATCGTACGAATGATATGTCATCTTACCCAGCCATTACAACCATAACATATGGTGATTCAGACCACCATGGGCCAAAACAGGCAAAATTGGAAGCGACAATATTAATCATCTTTTTAACCCTTAAACCTAATACTACGACTGACTCCAGCATTAATACCAGACATTTCTCCACCGTATGGCCCTTCAGGCTTCCTGACTTGCCTAACCTGGCCCGTATGCCGCTTCTTCGCTTTCTCGTGCTTCAACTGCATACGATTTCAAGAGGGATTAAATGGAATTCTTGGAAAGAGCTATAGAGCATTTCAGAAAGTACAAAACATAGGCAGCTTTTTTACCTTGTACTTCTTCCTAGGATTCTTTGTCAGCTTCTTGCGGTGAGGAGTCAGACCCCTGTTCTTCTCCATCTGTTGAGAAATGAGACGTTTTCCGTCCACAGTTTCGGGTTCTGTTGGGATAGCCGGGGTTCTGGAATCAGAAAAATGAGGGTGAGTAGTCTTTCATCACAAATATAAGATAGACACTGGGTTTGAAAAAAAAAACACTAGAGAAGAGAGAGCTAGATACAGGGAATTCTTAGCGGCAAGTTTCGCCTCTTGAAGATTGATTAATTCATCTTCTGACTCGTCCCCACTTTCACCACCGTCTTCAACATCATCATCTTCCTCGTTAATAGGCTCTATTCCAGCTCTAGAAAGAACCCGAAGCTCATGCTTCCTCCTCCTTTCGCCAAGATCTTCTCTCAGTGGCAAATCTTCATCACCGGATACCTGCACAGAAATAAAACATCATTAGATTTTGCCTACATGGAAACATGACATGAATTAATTAAACAAATACATTTCATATTAATATGCAAGTATACTGCTTTAAACGAAATAATTGACAAAGAAACAGGTAGAGAATTGTTTTAAAAAAATGGCATCCCCTACCTTATTTTTGCTACCCTTGGTATTAATGAGCTGAGAGATCTTATTTGTCAGCAAAGACGCATTATTTCCCTCCATATCCACCACATCATCTCCAAAATCGTCAAATGTTTCAAGTTGACTGCTTGAAGTCATATTCAACAAAAAAACATCAGAATATGAAAGTGATGTTTCACATTTGAGTATATAATGGTAAGGTATCACACCTATTATGCCGTTGTAACTTGTGTTTCTGGGTCCTCTGGCTATTTGAGTCCAGGGTAGTAAAGATGCCCTTCTGTTTTAGCTTTTCCTCAAGAGCAGCTCTCGTGCTTAACATCTTCAAACTCTGTGAACTAATTGCCTCCTCCTGCCATATGATTTCACATGTTATACTCACCCAATTAGCTGGAGCTGTACTGATGTGCTCTAGAAGAGGGAAATCAGAGTAGGAAAGAGTATTTACATTGCGCTTGTGCTTAGTTTGTCCCTTAACATTTTTAAGTTCCTTCTTTAGTGTCTCCACTGTTCTTGACTGCATAACAAGAAAAAACAATGATCATGTCTCCAGGTATAAGTATTGGGAATTAAAACCAGCAAGCATGAAAACATAGCCACCAGATGCGGATATGCATTGCCTCCGAAAAAGTATAGCAGCAATCACCTTTTGAGCTTTAGGTTCTATGGCAATTTGCTGTTTGTTATCATTAGGATCAGAAGATTGATCGTTAGAGGTTGTATTATCCACTCCAGCAAACTTCATTTTAAGTTCATTCTCATTCAAGAACGCCTCAAGCTGGGAAGGGAGATTCTCATCAAGCAACTTGGTCTACAAGAGGCAACATACAAGAAAGCTAAGAAAATGGGAGATATTTGAGAAGATAAGGCCAATACAAGGGTACAAGAAAGATCTACAGCTTTTACTTAAGCTAAAAGCCTGTCACCTTAAACCAACAATTCATGGTCATTGATAAGAAAACATAACACTATACCTTGTCCAACAAGCTCTTGATTTCTACAAGGCGAGCAATAACAGGATGATCACGGACTGGCTGCCCTTCAGATTTAAGGAGAAGGTAAAAGGTAATGGCTTGACAATATGCAAGAAGCAGTAGCTTTTTCACCTCCAAATAATGCAATTCCTCTTTCTTTGTAGTGTCTTTCTGAAGCTTAATCTGAAGATATAATAATGACCAGAAGAAGTGATAATTAAAAATCAGAAACGCATATTAATGCAAACTAGGTTTGACAGGTCAGTCATCAGTCAAATTTTACACCAATCCCTTCAACTTCCTATAGTGAATGGACAAATAATGGGAAGCATTTGTCAATAATTATAATAATAAACCTTTCTATCTGACAAAATGTCACAGAGGTGTCTTACTTCAAGATTTACCTAAGACATTGAAACTTATAACAAAACACTGAAAATTTTATGATATTCTTGATAACTTTATAACCAATCATCAAGAAAATATTGTAAAAATATGTAAATGTAAATCAGGGTTTCAATTTAAATGTCACTTAGTGCAAGACTTTTCTTTTATGAGGAAACACTTGGTGTAAGACTGATGCAGATCAACTTTGAAATTGATATAGTATATAGCATTGTTCATTAAAGTTACACCTACGCTTTCTCTTCCAAGCAGTTTTCAGCCCTTAATCTTTTAATTATGGATTTAATATATTCTATATGATAGAGTGACTTTTCACTTACCACTCACTGAACTGTGTTTGTTCTATCTGGACTTACACATATAGAACTCAGACACAACTAGAAACAGGAGCAAGTACCGCATCATCACATATGTGTTCTACAAAATGTACTACCAAATCATGAATGTTCAGCACTTCAGATAACCAGTAACTACTCTTCTTGACTTTACATTCTAGGGCAATGGAGAAGCTCCCCAAAATAATTCTACAATGAATAGTTGTGCCTTGACAATTTTCACTATACAGATAAACTCTCATTCCAAAAATCAATCGAAAGAAAAAACACACACCTTGCTCACAATGGGATTGATTTGATCAAGCTGACTTAGCACATCATTAAGTTCGGATAGTAAGCCAACCAGCTCTGGAGCAGAGCTGAAAACCATGTTACGAAATTCATGTCAGCTAATAAAGGAATTAGTCATACATATATCGTGTAATCTATACCTAGCAAATACAGATCATAAAATAAGATAGTTGAGCATTCAAAGAGGAAAAGTTATGGGCATTTATCACACTGAAATTGTCAATGGAAGAAAATACACAGAGCTATGCATCAGTCTGCCAAGCACATTCTGTAAGCTCCTAATAAGCTACATTACCCCATGAATAACACATCTTTGCTTGTACCGTAACACAGATTTGCAGCAGATACAATTATATACAAGCAGCCATAAAGACTTCAACTAGAGCATCAATCAGCGTGAAATTACCAGGTCCCTGATCTACAATTTATACTATGGACTAACAGATCTCTTCTCAACAAGCTACACTGTGTACAAAAAAACTACCGGACATGACCATTCTTCTTAATATGAAACCCTTAAGTAATTAGATTCAGACAGCAAAAAAAGACTATTTCATATCAAACCTAAGATTCAGTATTGATGTTCAGTGTTTTCTATAAAATTACATGTTCAGGTCTTAGTTAAGGTGCGAGAGAGCTGTAAAATCATACAAGATTGATGAGCACAAGAAGACAAGTGACATTGCTTTTACTATTCATCTACCAATGTACACACAATGCACTATACGTTTCGAAATATACAGAGAAAACAATAAGTCAGTCATAAAATTTGCATACGAATTATTGCTCTCATTAGACAGTCAGGTACTTGCTGTTAAATTATATAGCATCCCACTTCAAAATTCAATTTCTTGCGCCTCTTCCAGAGGTAAAGAATTTCTAAATATCTACACTCATAACAGAATAGGTCCAGCCCAAACAAGAAGGAAAGAGTTTAATGAAATTGAGCAGATTCAAGGCAGTTAACCTAGATACAACATCCATCTGCTCATCCCTTGACAAGGAGCTCAAATCCTTCTTAACTTCCTCATATGTTATACCAAGATTGTCTCCAGTTTCCTTTCTCTTGGAGGACATAAGTTCCTGCAAGACAGACAATTGGACGTCAACATTGCGCATACAGTGAAGTATTTTTTTTGTGAAATGTCATTAAAAATGGTTAAAATACCTATTATGAAGCAGAATATTACCTCTAAAGTAGGCTCACCATCACTTTCATCATTGTCATCATCTTCGATGCCAAAGTCCTCCATTGTCATAGACTTTGCAGTTTCCTTCCTCAACCTTATAACCTCAGCCTCTTCTTCTTCAGCAGAGCCATCATCACTAGATTGCAACTGCATGATTTCAACATAATCATCAAATTCATAATTACTAGGAAGCTGATACAAGTAAAGATTTGGGAGGCATTGTTTCTGTAACATCTTTCATTGTTCTAGAGACTTTTATCTCGTGATTCTTGGCTTACCTGATTGCTCATTATATATTACACTATATTTGGCACGTATACAGTAAGACAATATATTTTTTATAAATTAATGTATTGAAGTTAATTTTTCGAGAATGAAGAACAGGAGGTACATAACCACTCCATCCAAATTCAAATGAACTTCCCACAGATATCATGCGAAAACCAGCACTATGCTCCCACAAACCCCTAGCATTTGGTACAAACAAGCACAAAAATACTAAATAAGCAATGGCTATTTACTATGCTGAATCCAGCTACAGACTGTTATCTTCTGATTATGCCGCTTGTCTGATTGACTGATTGCTCGTGATATATAACAATGGTAACATTACAAAAGAACATATATTTATTCAATAGACATATTGAGGTTCATATTTTCAAGAATATAAGAATATGGTCAATTACAAACCCAATACATCCAAATTCCAGTGAACTTCCCACTAATTCTAATCAAAAGCTAGAACTTTTACCTCATAATCAATATTATCGGCATCGTGATAAATAGACCTCCCCCTTCCCCATACAGTCCTTTTTTCTTCTGTATCCTCCTCAGCATCATCAGAATTATCATCCTCAAGGTTCCCATGCTTAGCCTTCAGATACTTTTGGGTCCTTTCAACTAAATTTACACATAAAGAATTAATAGCAAGCATACACACTACCACCAAATAAAAAATTATCTAAAACAGAATTTTGCACTGATTAGAAAAGATAACTTTGTTGTACGTGTATTTATATCAGAAAAAGGGTGACATCTTGGAGCATACTTTTTCAAAGATGAGGAATGTCATTTTTATAAGAAACTAACAGCCTTAACATAATATATCTGCAATTTTGTGTCATTTCATGAGAAGACTATCACATACGATAATTCAAAGTTTAAGAGCAACTGGTCCACTATGTACTGATGATGCTGGTATAAGACAATTTACATCAAGTATAAGATGTCCTTCAATCATAGCAGAGCTTAAAATCTCCACATAGATGAAACTTAATGCATGAAGCCATGAAGGTATCCAGAAGAGGAGAAATTCAATGAAACACATAAGTATAATTATGTAGAAAGTAACTGATGAAGATATTATGTGTGACAAAAACCCTAGAATGAGCATTGTCTGCACTTAAAAACTTCTAAGAAGGAAAAAAGTTAGATGGAAAAGCAACCATGAAAAATTAAATGATTCACAAAATAAGGAAAGATAACACTGCTAACTTACGTTTGGCAAGTGTTTTGTCATATTTTTCTTCATCGTCGTCGTCGTCGTCATCTTCTTCGCTATCATCGTCTTCCTCACTATCATCGTCACTACCACCCTAAACAAGACCTTTGTTAGACTAAAGCAGTACATCAGGCACTCAACAAAGCAGAACAGAAATAATGAAACTTTCAAGTAAAAAATTTTGATAGTAAGGAAAGAAATTAGAGAGATGCTTCCACGGTACAGGCATCATCTGTAAAATGCCACCATATCTCATTTCAACTATTATGGTAAATCTGAAAGGACTGAAAAACTAGTGAAGGGAAAACCTTATAATCAAACACTGGCTGCTCATCATCTTCGTCCGAATCTGCAGAATCATCATTCATGTCTAGTGGAATTTTGTCCTTCTGTTTGTGAACTACAATTGCATAACCACAAGAATTTCAGATTTCTGATCCAAAGCCATCAAAATTAAGCCATCCACCATATAAGAAAAAGAAAATACTCAAAGGATTGACCTAATGAAGGTACAGTCAGAAACAACTACTTACAAAGATCCACCTCGTCATCCATATCATCTAGGTCAACACTCGGTTTGACCTTCATCTTCTTCGGATTTCTATCCCCACTCTTCTGTTTGCTTCCACGCTTAGCCATGACGTTCTAGCTTTGGGAATACTACACTGTCAAGAGTTCAATGGTTCTATATCAGCTCATAATGCAAAAGACAATGGCGGAGGCACAAAACAAGTGAAGAATTGGACATTTCTTGAGAAATAGGAGCAACGAATTCCTGATGAAAATGAGAAGATGAAGAATTACAAACAGAACGAAAGAAGGGAACCCCTAGAGATACATACAAGATTACGACTGTAGTCTTCGACGAGCGAGCTAGAAGGTATGGCGCCGGCGGTGAAGAATTTTGTTTTCGATTCTCTCGCTCAGGCTCCAGGGTTTATGAGTTGAATATACTTGGGCCTGTTTAAATACGTCCATTACCGGCCCGGTTCACTTCTAGCATAAACTTCGGTTTATCTGTTGAATGAACTTGGGCTCAAGTGCTACACTTTTACCATAAAAGTACATTTTTATAAAAAAAACGTTTTTTGTTTATCTCGAAATCTATTAAAAAATCAAGATTATTAAACGTACCATGTACGATATCGGTCGTTCCCGATAATATTTTTTTGACGTATTATTCAATTGAGACAAAGGAATGCAGGGTAATATTACTACGATATTGATATCATTTTTTATCCGAAATCGTTATGATATTTTGTTGATCCAAAATTGTGATTTGATGTTTAAATAAAAAAATAAAATTTGAATTTTATAAAATATTAATTAAATAATAATCATAGATAATATACTAGTTTGTATTAGTTTATTTCAAAATATATTTGATTAATTAAAAAGTCATATATGATACGATATGAAATCTCAAGTGAAATAGTTTATCAACATATATATTTTTATAATTAAAAAGATTTTTGTATGATGGTAGAAATAAAAAACTAAGCTAATTATTTAAATAAATCTTTTAGAAAAATAGACTTGTATAAGTAATAATATTCTTGAAATAAAATGAATATTTTAGTAGATCTTATAAAATTATATTTAATTTAATAATAGTAGTTTTATAGATCAACAAAATTTATAATACAAATTTAGTTTATACATTTTTAAGATATTTTTCAAATATATTTTTAGAGATTTGTAGCTTAAATTATAGATTTATGGGACAAAAAACTATGGTGAATGTATATGATTATAAAAATACTATAAAAACAAAAATTCAAAGTGACATATAAGTTTAAGAAATTACTTATACTTTTGATTTATAAAAAGTGAATGTCTAAGCAAATAGTTAAAAATAAATATTAGGTGGAAAAAGATAGAAATTAGAAAAAGAAGAAGATTTTCGACCAAAAAAAGAAAAAGAAGAAGATAGATGATAAACAATTAATAAGAATAAGAAAGATGTCGCCTTTAGGAGGAGTAGAGGTCGCCCGAAGAAGCGTTGGTTGTACAACATTAAGTAAGATGTCAACTTGTTAGGGATTTCAAAGGATTTGCCTCAAAGCAGGGAGAGCTGGAGAGAGAAGATTAGAGTGGTAGACTGTTAGCCAGCTGGGTGGTGGAGTGGGTTTCTCTTGTGGAGTCCGACGGTTGTTGCCTTGTCGGCGAGTTTTTCTTAGTTTGCTTTTATTTTTAGTTTTTAGATAGAGCTTAATAGGTGGTTTAGTTCGTCATTTTGAGTTGTATTGGGCGTATTTTATCTAGGTCTGAGATGACCCCATCCTAACCGCTCAAATCTTGCTTTTGCGGGATTTACCTGGGTAAATGTTGTTGTTGTATATTTGGACAAATAGGTATTTAAAAACAAAATTTTTGACATTTGAGTATTATAAAAGAAAAAACTTGTCATTTTAGTATAATTCTATAAAAACAATCAAATTTACATGCACAAAAAATACTAGCATATTAATTAATAAAATGTTATAATAGGTTAAAACTAGTTCTTTTAGTTATAGTTATTAAACTATACTCAATTTATTTTGAAAAAAAAATCAAAAATCAAAATTGTAAAGGCTTATTTATTTTTTTCATGAAAATAAGAAATTTATTTGCTTTAAAGCATAATTTGATTTTTCCATCATAACATATACTCCAGTATTAATTTTTTACAATGGAAATAAAATCTTTGATGTTATTCATTTGAAAAGACATACACTTTATAAGGTTTATAAGAATAACGAGTTTATCGGATTGCACTATTACGCAAACAATTAAAAACAAATTTCATTTAATATATTTTGTTACAAGCAAATTTGAAAAGATATTTATTTCATAATTTTTTGAATTTCAATTAATATTATGTGGCTAACTCCATTTGAAATTTTTTATTTAAATTTTACTGAAAATTGAATATTAACTACTTGGAAAGAAAAAAAAATCAACATAAATGAAAACATTGAATAAAATTCAATTTTTAAACGAAAAATACTTAATTGACCCATTTTCGATTTTTTAATACCCAAATATCCAATTTTTGCTTTTTTAATACGCAAATGTTCATAAGATGTTTTAGAATACTAAGTGTCCAAAGGTATTACTTTTATACCAATATGGTATTTTGGCCAAAGGTGAGTAACCTGCGTGGAATTAGTTATTATATTGTTTAAATATATCTATTTCAATACTTGAAAATTAAAATGTACTTTTTATATATTTGATAAAAAAGTTAAAGTAATCAAATGTACTTTTTATATACTAGGTAAAAGCCTGTGCGTCGCATCCCGGGAGCTGTTATTCCTGTCTCAAAAATTCTTTTTTTTTTTTTGATCCGAATCAAAAATTCATTTTATTTGAACACTATAGTAAGGTTGTTAGGATCGCGACTCGGATCGTACGATCCTGCGATTCAAATTTGACTAAACGATTCGGATCGTGTATATAAAATCGTATGAAGTAGGATCGTAAGTAGGACCGTACAGGATCGGTGGGATCGTAGGATCGCAAGTAGGATCGTAAGATCCCATGAAGACGAATTGTAGAGTACAATTCTTATATTTTAGGCTATTTAGGCCCATAAGTTGATCAACCATAAGTTGATCTTTCCTTTAAATTATTGTTTGAACAGGAGGCAAAATGAAACTTTTTTATTGAATATGATTTTTCTTCCTGTCAGTTAATCAATTTATAAACCCCTGTCCTACTTCATCATAAATACGTAAGTTCATTTTTTTTGAAATGGATAAATATTATGCTCCATATAGATTTTGTACATGGAAACATAATAGTACGTATGTGTAAGATTGAGTGGTTTGCTGTTTCCTATACTTACCTTGGCAAATGAAATGATGAGGCATCCAATTATGTTACACCAGCAAAATACATGATTGTCAAACCATACATTACAATAAAGATTGTTGCATCTGACAAGCGCTTGAAGCAGAAATGAAGGCCAACAGGGAAAAGGAAAAGCAAGATGTGGAAATCAAACATAAACGATGTCCTGTCCATGCAGTAGGCTGGTGCTCTGAGACTGAGACAGATGTAATAATGGGAATGTGATCCTTTGCATAAGTTGGATCAAGCAAAGTGTAAAACCGTCCTGCACAAGACGCCGTGATTCTCAAGAAGGCTTGGAACAACTTGACATCGCCTAACAGATGCTTCACCTAGCCCATGAAATAGAAAACCTGCAATTTTTACAAGCAGTACCAGAAATCGTATATATGTGCTCCAAGAAAGATTGCTTTGTAGTATAATTCTCTTTAGCAATGAAAGAAGTGAAAAGAGAACTGACTCATGGATCACAAATGCAAGTGAAACACCAACCTACAAGATTATACCCTGATTAGATTTTTTTCCATTCAATGCAGTTCAGTATTAGGAAAACAAGATTAAGAAGACATAAATTTCCGGAATAGACAAATGCTCATTCCCACAAGGATGCCGATCTCTATGCCAAGGAATAATGTAGTTGCAAAAGTGATGACCCAAAGAACAAAATCTTTCTTGTTTACAAGTTTAGCCTCGTCATAATCCATCTGCAATGATAAGTGTCAGATCGAGCTGAAGTATTCCAAGTCATTATTTGAATGTAAACGAATGAAAAACTATTCATCTATTATCTGGAAGATCCACTACGGTTACTGAACAGAGCCTTGAATGTAGTTCTCGATGTGGAGCATATATAACACTAGTAACAGTAAAGTGACATTTGTAGCAGAAGCCACTTGACAGTGTGTTACTTTTTTGTAGTGGGTGTGAGCTCAATACATTCAGCCATCAAACGAGTGTCAGTCAAGCGTGTATATTTTGATGTAGAAGCTCCACACTTGCTGTGCTTCAAAACTCGCATGGAGAAAGGGAACTTTACAGCGTTAGCAAATGAACATAGGTATGCCTTACTTCCTTAACTTACATGTGAAGTACTACATACACTTGCTGTGCTTAAAACTCGTCTGAAGAAAGGGAATATTTTGCTGACAGCATAATCCAGAAATGAAGTTGGGGTCATTCCAGCAGAAGCACGCATGTTCAAGGTCAGATCAAGCAATATTTTCCAAAATGTCCAAATGGAATTTACAAATTATGACAGAAGCATGGTTACAGCAATTGACTCTGATGAGCAACTCCCAAGAATCGAGCTGAGCTTCTTTCCAAATCCCTTTAATAACTTTAAATTGTGCAGCTTCCTCAGGAGAGTTTTATTAAAGGTAAAGCTAATTAGGACAGAACAAAGGAAATAATAATGTTGTAACGAGAGATCGAACGAGAACAATAAAGCAAGAACGACACACAGATTTACGTGGTTCGGTAACGGTGTGTTACCTACGTCCACGGGCAGAGAAACCGTATATTATTATGGAAGACAGAATTCGGAATACAGAGGTCTAGGTATTTCGAGAGCTTATATAGTGACTCAAGAAACCCTAGGTACAATTATGGGCCGCAGGCCCAAAACAGATTGCGATAGGCCCACAAACAGAAAACATAGAGACCCCCGTGCTACCTGTCGCAGTGTGTAGCACGGGGGTAGCACGGGGGTAGCACGGGGGGTAGCACGGGGGTAGCACGGTAGCACGGGGGTCTCGCTGCGACAGGTAGCACGGGGGTCCACACGGTACACTATGTTTTCTGTTTGTGGGCCTATCGCAATCTGTTTTGGGCCTGCGGCCCATAATTGTACCTAGGGTTTCTTGAGTCACTATATAAGCTCTCGAAATACCTAGACCTCTGTATTCCGAATTCTGTCTTCCATAATAATATACGGTTTCTCTGCCCGTGGACGTAGGTAACACACCGTTACCGAACCACGTAAATCTGTGTGTCGTTCTTGCTTTATTGTTCTCGTTCGATCTCTCGTTACAACAATTTAGATAAAAAATTTATGTCAATCTTTAGGAGTAAAGCACGTATTGTGTTAAAAAGTAACCACATTCACAACTCGGCTACAGAAAGTAAAGAGCTTTCTTTTACCATGCAGATAGCCAACCATGGTCAGAGTTTGCATCATTGGGGTTCAGTATGTTTTTTTAATGATGTGTGGTGTATGCTGAGAGATAGCCATCAGTAATCTGAAAAAAATATGGAGCAGAAATAAAAATAGAATACACAAAAAGGAGGCAACATCAAGGCACTCTCAGACTAAAAATCCTAGAATGAAAGAGCTTCACAACATGAAGTTGAAACCAGTCTGATGTTAACCACACAGACGTTCATAAAGCCCAGAAAATTCATGAATTCACCAAAGGTTATGGACCTCAATGCAGCCACCATCCAAGTTTAGCACACACTTGGTGAAAATACACAGATATTAAGAATTATAAAAAATGTATCCATAATTTCACAAACCAAATAAAAATGGGAGCTTAGTTTTGTAATGTGAACCTCAACTGTGCAATGTTTCAGTATGCAGAATCACTCCCTTGCAAAAGTGCAGTAGAATAATCAAGTTATAATCTCCTTTCCTCCATATTTTTTTAAATCAATTGAGCACATAATTTTGGGCACGTCAAAACAGGAATCTGTCATTCATAGTTTCGTTTAGATTTAAGTTTTCAGTGTTTACCTTGCTTTTCGGAAAGTGAAACACGCCCTTGCTTTCTCCCAGCAATCATCCAATTCTCTGAATTTGCACTGACTTCATATAGTACCTCCTGAGGCAGAATCACGTTGGCATGGTCCATAGGACATCAAAAATCAGGAACATCACATTGCCATAATTAACATAAGATGTGGATATGATTTCATAGGAATACTGTTATATGAAATTGATATGCTGAGACTCACATCTGATTCAGGAACTGAATTCTTCTCGAAATCCTTTAGCCTTTCAATCCTCCAGGCTACAGTGACAAGTTGCCCAACTTTGAGATCGGAAGGAAGAGGAAGAAAGCCAACGGCAAGGCATGGGTCCAAAACAGGCCTCTTGAAGATCAAATCCGGCGTTATGCCTTGAGCAATGTCGGGATCCAGCGAGACAGCAGGTGCATGTGCTCCACTATTTCGATCTCCCGAAATTCTGTAGCTGATATTTAATTAGTAGACTTTCTGCGTTTAGTTGTGTAGCTTCACCTGTAAGAAAATAAAACAGTTTATTGTGAATGACTCGTCAAGAAGGCTTTTCAACTGTCATCTCATAAGAGCTGACCAAAAACATAACCCAAAGCTTGGGAAGTACAAAGCCATGTTTAGAATTCTTAACATTAATTCATAGTGAAATATGAAATCACTTTTCATACACGTACATGTTCATATACGAAATTTATTTTTCATCTTTAAGTATGTTTAAGAAGAATCACCTTGAGATTACCCATAGTTAACAACTTTTTATTCTATTTTAGATATGTGAAGATTCTAGATAATTTTTATGGCTTCTGATCTAAATAGTTGTATATATTAAGTCTACATTCACAATTATATGTTCACAAAATTTATCCTCTCCCTCTATCCAAATACTTCTCACATTGATTTCTTCTCCTCCATCACCTACATGTATTTACATATTGATAATTTTTTTTCCGTTTCTCTACCTTAAGTTAAATTCTACTTATATTAAGATGATTTTGTACTTTTGAAGGATTTGAAGATGAAATCCATGTACGATGATATTGCCAACATTGATGCGAGCAAATAGACTTGGAAAATCCAATTAATGTCGGATTATTCGCCAATGGGAGGTGTCATACCACTCGGCTGGGATCGATGAAATCCAATTGGTTTTAATGGATGAAAATGTACGATTTTTCAATCTATTATCCTTACATATCTAATTAATGAATATTATGTAACTAATAACTGAATGTGTAATATTATCTATGAAGTCCTCCAAAAAATGTGAGTACTAATTGTTGAATTCTTAACATTAATTTATTTATATTATGTATTAGTGTGACATTATTTATAAACATATTTGGTTTGTCAAATTTAAGTATTTGTTTCAACGTCGGCTCGATCGAATTTGTTCTCTAAGCAATTAAGTCGGATTTATATTGACATTACGCGTACATGGTACGGGTCTTCAACTAGTTAATTCTTGAAAGTGCAACTCACCGAAAAAAAACACATTCTCAATTAAGGTATTTTTGGTACGAAAGCTTACGAAGGAAAGTACCGCTACACATATCAATGACACGTGTGCTAATATGGAATGGGTCAGTAAAATGAACAGCAAGAGTCCTGAACATAAGAGATAATATAGATGAGTTTTAAAGTTGTTGAACACAAAAACAAACATATAGTAGAGCTCATCTCAAATTATCTTTCAAATGTTTGGCTTTGGGGCACACCAGAATCCAGTTTTAGGGCCATTGCCCTCATTCCTTCCACAACACTTACTGCCTGGGAAGCAGCTTCCCCTAAAAGTTAAAACACACAATTTAATCAAACCAAAGAGCTGCAAGTTTGAAACATGATAATAACACTGCAGATTGTAAAGCGTCATTGAAGTAGTAGTCATCTTATTCATATCAATCTTCTCAGTATTCACACACTTCTTGATATCATAGATATCACTAGTATAGTTCCCGCGCCTTACGCGGATTTTATA
Source organism: Polygonum aviculare (assembly GCA_934048045.1). NCBI lineage: Eukaryota > Viridiplantae > Streptophyta > Magnoliopsida > Caryophyllales > Polygonaceae > Polygonum > Polygonum aviculare. The sequence continues at coordinate 9,876,152 of OW204024.1, forward strand.
TTTTTCTTATATATAATAATACCGATCAAACAATTTTATACTACCATGTATAATAAATAAATTGCCAAGTAAATTTTTTTCAAATATCATTGTTAGAAGTTGATATTTATTTTTTTGGTCAAAAGAAATTGATATTTATATCAATACAATTTTTTGTAAATTTCATGTTTGGTAGTGTTAGTATTGTTTTTGCTAATCTTAAATTTTATACATACATTATTTGTGGACCGATTTTGGGTAAATGGACTCAGTTGGTGACAACAATAGGGGAAGTGGACGGTGCGGTGAAAAAATGAGGTAAATAGGCTCTTTTTGGTGACAACTACAAAAACATCCTAGAACATGACGTCATCACACCCAAACCTGTCACCACCAAACATGTTAACGTATATGAATTTGTCACCGCGTACAGAAAATTCCCCTCCCTCATACAAAACCTTGTCACCGCGTACAAACCCCCCCATACAAAACCTTGTCATCGCGTTTACAACTTGTCACCTTGCCTAGAACCACCCCCAAATTGCACTCAAACTTGTCATCAAAATTTATTAGTAAGCCTATGTGGGATTCGAACCCACATTATCGTACGCTAGGCACGTTGCTCTACCATTTGAGCTAATAGGCTATAATTAAAAGTAATATATAAAAACTTATCATCACCTAGCAATCAAAGCTGTCACCCAACACAAAATGTGGTGACATGTTAAACCAAACAGAGAACCGCATACAGATTTTGTCACCGCATAAAAAACTGAATTACATTCAACATGTCACCGCGTACAGATTTTGTCACCAAACTGGAAAACAGAAAACCCTAGATCACACACAAAACTTGGTGACAAAATAGAAAAATCTAGATCACGTGCAGATCTTGTCACCGCAAAGAAAAATTGCTTACATTCAACATGCATGTCACCGCGTACAGATTTTGTCACCAAACTGAAAAACAGAAAACCCTAGATTGCGAACAAAACTTGGTGACAAATACAGAAACCCTAAAACACGTACATATTTTGTCACCACAAAGAAAACTTGGTTACATTCAACATGTCATTGCTACAGATTATGTTACCAACCTAAAAACTTGTCACCACATACAGATTTTGACATTAGATCTAACAAAAATCATAGATCTAGATCTATGATCAAGAAACACCAATGAAATCCCCGATCACAACCCCGTAGATCTAGATCTAGAATTTTAGATCTAGACACTTTCAAAAAAAACCCTAAATCTAGATTTTCTAGATCTAAAACTTTCAAAAAACCCTAGATCTAGAAATTCTAGATCTAGAACTTTCAAAAAAACCCTAGATCTAAAAAATCTATAAAAAAAAACTAGATCTAGATCTAAAGTTGGTATACATACCTTGAAACACGCCGTCGGACATCTCGTCACCTCGTCGGCCACCTTGTCGGCCACCTCTTCGCCTCGTCGGCCGCCAAGCTCGGGTATCCTCGTCGGCCACCTCGTCGCTCACCCCCGAAAAGCTGGTCACCATGGCCTTGTCGTCATTATATATGGACGAAGATGAAAGAGGGAGAGGGGGAGAGATGAGAAGAGGGAGGGAGAGGGAGAGAGAGAGCTGGGAAATAGGGAGAGGGGGAGAGAGAGCTGGGAAATAATGGGAGGAGAGAGAAAGGAAGAGAGGAGTGGGGGGTTTTAATGACCGCATGTCACCATAAATTTTCAAAATTAGTCCATTCTCTTCATTAATGTCACCTTGAGCCTATTTCCCCCATTTTGTCACCATATGAGACCCCCTCACCCAATTCCCTCTTATTTGTGTTACTTTTCATTTTGTATTATATAAAGATAACTATTATTATTATTATTATTATTATTATTATTATTATTATTATTATTATTTAATCTTGATGTAAATTGATATATATATTGATTGATTGTATTTAAGTTGTGATATTATAGCTACTATACATGATTTATTACATATATAATACAATGTTATTATTATTATTCAAATCCTAAGTCGTTGTAAAATTTAAAAGAATATTTGGAATAAGGGTAATGTTGATACCAGGAACCGTCAACGCGTTAAGAGTACCCCACCAAAACAAAACATGACAAGGGTAGATTTCCCAAGATGACATCAAACCATAAGCCATGCGGTCATCGCGATCTAGGATGCCGTTCGGGTCGGTAGTTCTTAAGCAAAGGGCAACTCCTCAGAAAGCAAAGGTTCGACCCCGGGGGCGGCGCTCACCGCGCTCGCCGCCCTGTCCCATCCAGGCAAGTGGGTGGGCGGCAACGTCCCATCAGGGGAGCGGCGGGCGGCAACGTCCCATCCTGGCTTTCGATTGGCCAGCTCCGCGGCCACCGCCCTAACGGCCAACCATGGAGCGACACGTATCTGGATGGCGCCCGTCCCACATCGGCACCTCACCCCAGCCCTGCCCGAGCGTCCACTATAAATAGCGAGCTCAATGCACTAGAACGGGGATCGAAAATCTCGCGAACCACATATATTGGATCTCGAGCTAAGATCATTGTTGTAACCCGATACACCTAAGCGCGATAAAGATTGTCTGTTTACCCTTACAATCTCATAATCAATACAAAAGCATTCCAAACACTACCTCCATCGCGTTAAGCACTTCAAGCGACCAAACACTTTCTATCTCCCCGTTCGTTGATCCGGTTAAGCTCAAACCTCTTGCTCTCATCGCGTTACGCTACTATCGGTGTTTTCGGACTTCAACAGGTAAGGCTAGTAGGACGTACCATATGTTCGGAAAGAATATTACATATAGATAATTAACATTAGTATGATGTATGTATATTTGGAAAAAATGATCTTATTCCTTTTTCTTGTTATGGTCCCACTCTCACCTCTTATAACCCTATATCTTATATTTTATAATAAATTTGTTTTTAAAATATAATAAACTTATAGTACAACCAATATATCCAAAAGTATATTTAGTAACACCATATAAAAAAGACCTTAAAATGAAAAATAGATAGATAAAACGTACCGTGAAGTTGTAAAATTATATACATTAAAGATTATTTAATAATCAAGTGAAAAGTATAAGGATATGGTATTTAAAAAAAAGGTAAGTAAATATTGAAGTGAAAATCATAATGATCCAATGCTCAATTACACAAAAGACAAATTTGATAGAATTGAGAGAGGAGGAAATGTATGGATGAAAAAATGAGCAAGTAAGGTAGTATATATATAGTAGTAGAATTATTAAAAGTTTTGTAATTATATTTGGATGAAGTTCATTTTAAAATTTTGAAAATTATTAGCTACTATTACTAAATTGACTCTAACTATCAATAATATAATTATTTAAAATTTCATGATTATATTTGGATCAAGTTTATTTTAAAATTTTAAAATTTGGTTACGATTACAAATTAAAATTGGCTAGAGCTATCAACTATAAGTTCATATGGATAGCGAATAAAATTTGTTAAATAATTTAGGTGTAAACTTCGATGATTTGGTTAAAAGGAGGATAGTTAGTTAACTTACTAGTAGATGACCCGTACCTTGTACGGGGGTGTTATTTATTTATTATTTTGTATTTACTTTTTATACATACATAAACATATATTTTAATAATTGAGGAAGAATGAAATAAGATAAGATGCATTATCACATTTTATTAACAATTGATACAAATCTTTTGGCATTTAAATTAAATTACGTAAACTAACTTATATAATAACATCAATAAGTTTAAATAAAATTCGGATTAATATATTATAATATTTAATAAGTTAATTAGAAAACCAAATTATTTCGGATATATATGTTATTGTTTTATGAAAAAATAATATATAAGAAATCTATCTTTTTTTATTCTAAAGTGTAATCAATATGCAATCTTAGTGATACGTATGTTAAATATGACATATACTTTTTTTATTGATATTTTAATATGGTATAATAGTAAAAATGTACTTAATATATTATTTTAATAGAATGATTATTTGTCTTGAATATAGTGGTAGAATTTTCTACCATTGATGATTTAAAAATATACTATAACAAAATGACGAAAAATAATTTCAATTTAATACGATATTTAATTATATGGGTGGTAAAATATTATGATTATGATTTATAGATTGTGATGAAAAAAATACTTTTTTAAATAAAAGGTTTATGATAGATCTATCTATGTATTAATTAAATGTGTATAATGGTAAGATAGAGATTTATATATTTGGATAAAATTATTAATTAAATAACACAAGTATCTATAACATTATGATAAAATCAAAATTAATAAGATAGATTTTTAAAAGGGGGGTGATGTGGCGCAATATGGTGGCGGAATTTGCTTCCGCTTTAGTATATAGTAATAGATTAGGATTGGCTAGGATATTAGTTAAATTATGAGATACCAATCAATTTATTACCTAATATATATCTTCGTTGAACTCATATTTTTTAACTTTTTGATAGAATCAACCTCATACGTATCCCCTTCAAAAGATATTGTTAATACAATTACGATTAATCAACTTAATTTGTATAGAAAAATATATTGTTAAGATATCTACTATAATCTATTACTATATACTAAAGCGGAAGCAAATTCTGTCACCATATTGCGCCACATCACCCCCTATTAAATAATATAATCTTATAGGTACTTAATTAAAATATTAGTTCTATAATAGAATTTGTGTTGTTTAATTAATAATTCTATCCAAATATATAAATCTTCTATCTTATCATTATACACATTTAAATAATACATAGATCTATCATTAACCTTTTATTTTAAAAAGTATTTTTTTTGTCACAATGTATAAATCATAATCATAATATTTTACCCATTTATTTAAATATCATATTAAATTTAAATTATTTTTCGTAATTTTAATATAGTATTTAATTTTTAAATAATCAATGGTAGAAAATTCTACCACTATATTTAGGAAAAATATTCATTCTATTAAATAATATATTAAAAACATTTTTACTATCATATCATATAAATATATCAATAAAAAAAGTATATGTTATATTTAACATATATATCACTAATATGGCATATTGATTACACTTTAGAAAAAAAAATAGATTTCTTAATTAAGATAATAATTCGTTCACATTTTCATTACACTTTTATATATTTATTATTGTAATTATTTTCGTTTTCTATTTAACTTTTTATATATTGTCTATATATTTAATATTATAATATATTAATCCGAATTTTTTTAAACTTATTGATTTTATTATATAAGTTAGTTTACGTAATTTAATTTAAATGCTAACGATTTGTATCAATTGTTAATAAAATGTGATAATGCATCTTATCTTATTTCTTTCTTCCTCAATTATTTAAATACATGTTTATGTATGTGTAAAAAGTAAATACATAAATAAAATTTATTATATATGATGATATACAAGAATTATGTCATTTTATAATCCAAAAAATAAGCGTCGTTTTAAAACAAAGTATAATATGATAATATTTGTAATTGTTATAGTAAATTTGTACACAAAGCAATAAATAAATAAATAACACCCCGTATAGACCTGTCAATCGGGTCGGGTCGGGCGGGTTCGGGTCGGGTCGTTTCGGGTTCGGGTTGAGTTCGGGTTCGGGTCAATCGGGTTACGGGTCAAACTGGGTCGGGTCGGGTCGGGTTTCGGGTCGGGTCGGGTCAACCCAACGGGTCAAGAGTATCAATTTTTTGACTAAAATTTAAATAAAAATATTATTTAAATAATAAAATATAATAACAAAATATTATTTTTAAATATTTTAAAAATAAAATTTATCATATTTTATAAAATAAATTTTATATATTGTAATATAATTAAAACCTTTGGGTGCACAATTACCCATTAATCCGTCATTTCATTATAATAGAGTGTATTCTAAAATAAGTTTTCCGCCTTATAGATTTCTTGACCCAGCGGGTTTGACCCTGACCCTAACCCTAAATTTTCGGGTTTATCGGGTTCGGGTTGAAATTGGGTTTCGGGTTCAAATTTTCGGGTTCAAACCCTAGAAATTTCGGGTCGGGTCGGGTCGGGTTTACGGGTCGGGTCAGCTTTTGACAGGTCTAACCCCGTACAAGGTATGGGTCATCTACTAGTACAATATAAAGCGGAACCCAAGTTTTTATTAAAATTTGCGCCACATCATCAATCCTGAATAAAATAATGATTTTATTTTTTGCATTGATTTTCAAAAAATAACTTATATATCTTCTTGATATCTTATACAATTTCCTCATATATACGTAATATTTTACACAATTATATATCCTTATACGAATAAGGAAATTCAAGTGATTTTCTTCATATCTTTACAAATTTTGTTATTAATTAGTATACATTTTTGTCATTATAAAAATTTGAAGAATAGCGAAAAGTTTTTACATGTGTCAATAGTATATTCATTAATAATATAAATATGAAAATTTGAATAGAACTATTTTAAAATTAAAATTGTATGAATAAAAGTACATATATAGGTCAATAGGTTCGGACTTAGGTTTATCAGATTGGGATTATAAGTTCCCGAGTTAAAAGCGTATTTGTATCAAAATTCGATCTCAAATTTGTTAATTCGGATTTATCTACATTACCCGTACATGGTACGGGGTTTGTACTAGTTCAGCTAACATTGTTAAGATACTATAAACAATTGCCTACGTTTGTTGAGAGTAATGAGCATACGAATAAAAAAATTAAGGTAGCATGAATTCATAAACTTAATTTGTGTAGAAATAAAAATTAATTTCACAAAAGATTTGGTTAACTAAAATAATACGTAGATAAAGTCACAAATATATTCAATTATCCATAATATTTCTTTGGTAGAAACAATTATTTAAAATATTCACAAATTATAATCAATCGTAATCATATCCGTAATATTATATGGAGATTTGCGGTTAACTTCTAATCAAATTATAAGCAATCAAACTATTTTAAAAAGAAATAAAAGATACTATACCAAATATGATCAATTTTCCAAATTTAAATGATCATGAATTTTCTAGATAAGGATAATGTTAAAAGGAGATCAATAGTTATCGTAAAAAACTTGTGATTTGGTTAATTATCGTAACAAATTTCCAAAAAGAGGTGCAATTTGAGGTGCAAATCTACCGTAATCAATAATTTGTGATTTTGTTAAAAAGAGAACCATTTTTATAGAAATTCAAAAAGATAAAAGATTACTCCACCTTTTTAGGACATATTTGAATTGATATTAGTTTAAATTCCTAATTATCAATTAATTAATTTTTTTTATCAATCAACTTAAACATGCTCTTCTATTTCTCGTATGGGTATGGAGATCCATCGCTCCATTAAACCTCTTCTTCTATGTGCAGTACTCTGTAATCATATGTAAACACAAAAACGTTAAATTTGCTGGAGCGATTTGAGGGTCGGTTTGAAAATTAAATGGCAAGTACATGGGAGAAAGAAATGAGTAAACATAAAAACGTTAATCTGTAATTTACATTTGAGGTTTTATTTTTAAAATTTATAGATGTGACTTGTATATTAGGTGGACAAAGTCTACATGAGGTGGCTTAATTAGAAAGATAAATATTAATGATGTGGCTTATTAAGAAAATGACACGTGTACAAATCCGAGGTAGCCTAATATATATAGGAGCGCCATGTAGCAAAATCCTACGTGGCACAATGAGAAGGCTTTATTTCTTAGTGGTTTTAAATATATATAATAGATTGAAGCTGGTCATTCTCCTCATACCTGAGCAGAAATCATCACCAAAATTTGACTCATGCTTGCATTAGGGCTGTCTTTGTTTATATTCATTACAAAATCAAACAGAAACAAAGAGACACAAACAACAAGAATTAGACTCCAGTACTCCACACACGGAGAGATCAGCTTGCAACTGGCTAATCATTCAATAAAAAAACAAAATCAAAACTCAAAATCCACCAAACATTGCTGATACATGAAGAATTTTTCCATTAAGTTCAGGATCAGCCATTCAAGGAACAAGTAAAAACAACAAGAGAGTAATTTGTTTCCACCTCGCCACAATACTTCCTCAAAGTAACCCACCATCAAACATCAAAAAAAGACAACAAACCATCAGGCAGGTAACCAAAGTTTAAGCCTAATAAAAGATCACAAATGGCCTGCAATCTGTACAACTTCTTCTAGAAGTTCTACAACCTCCACAAATTCATGGTCGCCCGACCGAAGGATCTCTTCTAGCTGTTCAGTGGTGATAGTCCAGGGAGTAATCTTATTACATATCTTCACAGCAATTTGGATTGCTCGATCAAGAACACCAAAAATGATCATAGGTTGTTGTGACATTGCTGCTCCCCGAGCAGCCAAGGCCAAACAATCTGTAGATAACAGTAAAATAATATAAAGATATTAATAAGAAATGAAAAGAAGAAGAGATAAAACGATTGAGATGCAACTTAAACAGTTTAGAAAACATTACTGAGCAGAATTCCACTACACAGTTTGCCATTTTTTGGTCCACCAGGTACGAAAACCGGCTTTGTAAGAATATTAAAAGTTCTGAGAATGCAACTGACTTCAACAGAATTCACACCCTACAAATCATATTAAAATACATAATTATTTAAGTTCATAAACAAACCCAAAAATTATTATTAAAGAAGAACATTAGTGAAGAATATTACCAATTCTTGTAGATCAAGCAAGACCATATGACTATCACCACTCAAAACAGCATAATCTTTTGACCTAAAATTCTACATAAGAGGTAAAAGTATAATTAGTCTGAAATTAAATTTGCCTACCTCAATGAAGCCAACAGTAGAATACATAACATGTGTAACAATCAAGTAACAATGCATTTCAGGTTCATGGAATACAGAAATGTGCTTCAGGTTAAGAAGCATGCATCAATTAACAATCAATGAAGCCAACAGTGTATCAATCAATTAAGGAGGATGCATCAATTAATAATCAATGAAGCCAACAGTGTATCAATCAATCAAAGAGCATGCATTTCAAGTTCATGGAATACAGAACATGTGCTTCAGGTTCATCAATTAACAATCATGGAATACAGAACATGGGATCTCAATTTAACAATCACATTTGAGTTAATCAATTAAGGAGCATGCATTTCAGGCTCATTAAAACAAAAATCATGCATTTCAGGTTCATTCAAACAGAAGAATCATGCATTTCAGGTTCATTAAAACAGAACAAGCATGCTTCTCATAAGATTTAAATGTCAGAAAGGCATGTCAGGATTCAGTATGCAGTAATCAACCTTATGTAATTCATGAGCCCAAAACTACAACGCATTTTCTATTGTAAGATCCGACAGTGGGTAAGACACCATGAGATGCTTCCCATCCTATCGAGGATCTCTAGGATAACCTGTTAATATATGATCTTGACGGTGGGAAATCACAACTTTTTTGTGTGTCCCAATGTGGACACATTGGAAAATGCTTTGTTGTTAAACAAATCTATCTCCATAAATATGTTTAACAACAAAGCATTTTCCAAAAACATCCTTAACAGACTTGGCAGTATGATCAGACTCCTAGAGAAAACAAAATCAACATAGCTTGCAGCAACTTGACAATATCTATAGTATATCACAAGTTCCTAGAGTAGAACAACTAATACGTGTAACAGTTTTCTATCTACTGCTGCATTGGAAGCTCTCTCCCATACTACTTACAAGACCAATGACCATACTACTTACAAGACCAATAAGAGCAAGCCTTTGGTTTACGCCGATTTACTTGGGAAGGTATGATTATTTATCATTATACAGTTTGACGGTTTGACCAATTTTCATACATATGTACCTTATGCTTCAATCTGATTATTTTTTCTGAATGACTGTTTCTTATTCTGCAGCTAATGTCCGTTCTTCTACTCGGAATGGCTATTCTCCATCTTTGTACTGCTTCAGTTCCATCAAAAAAAGAGCCACGTATTAGTAAGAGCTATTTTTTGATGGAACCAAGCAGTATAAAGAGCTACGTATCAAAAAAGAGCTCTTACTAAGTATGAATAGCTACAACTTTGAGTTACCCGCCCACTAGTATGAATCGCTAGTTGGGATTTTTTCTAGTTGGAATTTTTTTGGGATTTTTTCTAGTTGGAATTTTTTCTAGACAACAAAGATTTTGTAAAAAAAACTCTTACTAAGTAAGAGCTCCAACAAAAAAACTCTTACTAAGTAAGAGCTCTTGGAGCCAGAGATCTTGATATCTAAAAATCCCATAGCCAGAGAGCTTGATACCTAATCCCATTGAAAGTTCTGAGAAATAGAGACGGACACAAAGGATTGGGATTATGTTAGGAGAGGCGGACTGTACCGAAGCAATTTATATAAGAATGCTCTAGGGTTTCTTATGATGTTCTTTTGGGCCGGCCCACAACAAAAGTATCTTCATCTGTATGTCGTGCACGAAATGGAATTGTTTGTGTGTTTTGTTTTGATCTTTCGGGAATAGGTATGCATAAGGCGGGAAAAAAAAACCGTAACCAAACCAAATAATTGGTAATTGATCACTTTTTTTTGGTTAACCGTACCGGAAAAAACCGAAAAATCGGTTCCGATTAACCGATCGAATTATTATCCGGTTAAAAGGTTAGGTTACGGCTACTAGTTTTTTAAAATGTGGTTAACCGAATACATAATATATATATATATTTATTTATTTAGAAAGAGAACAACATAATTAAGTCAATTTAATGATATTAGACATATTTTGACAATAGACATTATACAAGGAGGTAGGTTCAATGATATTAGAAATATTTTGATAATATACATTATACAAGGCGGTAGGTTTAATGATATTAGACAATTGTTTTTTTCATGGATAGTTTCGTGGTTTTTTCATTTCTAACATTGTTGATGATTTACGAAGGTGATATACTTGATTCTTTCCGTACTTCATTGACACCTCGAATGATAGAAGCTTTAGTTTCTGGTCATGATTGGATGCGCGCTTCATGTACATATTTTACCGTCGAAGAAAATATACTTGAATTAGAAGCTATGGAAGAAGGTTAATATATTATTTTTTTTATTTGAGTACAACGTTTTGTTGTGTCTCTGACATTTGTACAATTTGAAAGAATGAGAAAGTTGACTTTGGAGCAACCTTTGATGGAAATTGACGAGTCCATTTCAATTGACAATTGAAGGTACATTTGAACATGTTTATGCTATGTTTGTTTTTTGTGTTTTATGTATTGTGAAACGATATTTTGTTTCTATTTTGGCATCCATTAAAGATGTGCAATATCTATTAGAGACCGGGTTAACGTTCCACTAAATAGTTTAACTTATAAGCTTTTTTTTAAAGATATGGTTATTGGTTAACCGAGAACCGTACCGAATTTTCCGGTTAACCGGAAACAACTGGTACGGTTACGGTTACGGAATCCAATAACCGAATTTCACGTTAACTGGAAATTCGGTTAACCACCCGCGCCCACCCCGAGGTTTGCCTACTGTTCCTAGAGAGACAAATAATTCTTTCTATCATCATAACTATATACTAAAGCGGAGGTTAAAAATTATATTTACCACGACACGTGTCAACTTCTCATTAAATCGCATCACTCATCTTTAATAAAATAATAACATTGGTTGAAATTTCATTGGTGACCCCATATTAGAAAATTTCTTATGTATTGATTTGCATTTTATTTTCTTTCCAATTAAAAAAATAAACTTTAAATTTTATACATAATTTTTCTAGAGATCTTCTTATCTAATAATTTCCATATTAATTTGTTTCTTAAAAAAAAATCGAATTTTATACAACTCTTCTTATCTACTAATTTTAATTTCAACTCAATCTTAATTTTTTAAATAAAATCGTACCATGATTAAGATATTAATTTCAATTCAATGTCTTTTATTAGCCACAGCTAGATTATTTTAATCAAATCTTAATTTTCAACAAATCCAACCACATAACTATTTTATCAACTCAATTTGATTTGTTAACAATTAATTTAGTTATTTTTTATTGATTAAAAATTTAATGTAAATTCTCCATATAAATAAACTATATATACATATGATTTTGATTTGATTATTTCCAAAATAACTATTAAAAAAATATTAATTATAAAATATAGAAACTTATTGATAAAAACAAGTATTCAATCTATATATGACAAAATTATAATACTACAAATCTTTGTTTGATTAAAACATATACTATAACATAAATAATGTAACATTAAAATAAATCCCAAAAGAAACATCTTATATAACATAATACAAGATTTTATATCAAACTATTCTTTTGAATAACTTTATATATAAGTTAAGTAAATTTTAAGTTAAATTAAATCGTATATTCAAGGCACGGGGACCTGATACTAGTTTCTTTTACTAATCTACTATAATCAATATTTCATATCATCATCATCATCATCATCATCATCATCGGCTTAAAACATATGCGACCCCCTAAACTTGCACACATTAGTCATTTTAGCACCTTAATTCATCGTGTATTCACTTTGACACCTGATCAACTCAACGTTTTGTGACCGATCAGACACTCGGACGCTGACATGGCAAAAAAAATTGCCACGAGATTGCCACATCACCTGCCACCTCGTTATTTAAATAAATAAAAAATAAATAACAATTACAAATTCAAAAGAAAAAAGAAAAAAATTAAAACCCCACCTCACGTCCTCACCTTCTTCCTCAGCCAAATCCATCCCTCCTCTGCGCCCTCATCTGGGTCCCCGCCGCCGGACTCGACGACCTCCGCTGCCGGAGAAGGAGGAAGGAGAGAGACATGGGAAGGGAGTAGAAAATACGGCAGAGTCGAAAATCGGGTCTTTCCTCGGCGTAGAAAATCGGGTCGTTGCCGAAAATCGGGTCTACAGTACCGCCTCCACAGCCACCGCCCAATTGGGTCTTTCCTCGGCGGAAGAGCCGAAAATCCGGCACCCGAAAACGACCTCGGCGGCCGCCATGGCGAGGTTCGCCGGCATAGCAAGAAATAGATCCGTGAATGGTGAAATGCGATTAGGGCCAGATTGGAGACGACAATGGCGTGGGCGAAGAGGACGGGGTAGAAATTTTGGCCGGCGACGGAGCTTCCGGCAGAGGTCCAGGGATTGAAGGCAAGTCAGAGGAGGGTGAAAGAGGCGGTCCCCGGTGGTGAAGGTTAAAAGGTTGAAGATGGCCGGGTTTTATTTTTTTTACTTTTTTTTTAATTTGTAACTATTATTGATTTTTTATTTATTTAAATAATGAGGTGGCAAGTGATGTGTCACTCTCATGGCAAATTTTTTTTGCCATGTGAGCGTCCGAATGTCTGATCGGTCACAAAACGTTAAGTTCAGGTGTTAAAGTGAATACCCGATGAATTGAGGTACTAAAATGACTAATGTGTGCAAGTTCAGGGGGCTCGACATGTTTTAGGCCCATCATCATCACCATCATCATCATCATCACCGTAGCTATATACTAAAGGGCCAAATACATATACAGGACCCTGAACTTGTACCAATTAGTCATTTAGGACCCTATACTTCAAAGTTTGCCAATTAGGCACCTTAACTCAGTAATCGTGACCCATTGGGTACCTAATGGACGATTTTGACACAAATTTGTCATATCTAGGCCCCCGAACTTACGCGAATTTGTCATTTAGGCACCCCATCTTTGATTTGGACCTATTGGGTACCTGAACTTATGTTTTTTGATCTATTGAACACCTGTTGCTGACTTCTGCAAAAACAATTCCCACACTGGCGCCACGTGTATACTATGTGTATGCCACTTCATTATTTTTAATTAAAAAACAATTAAAATATATTAATCAAGATAAAAATTGTTTACAAAAATGCAAGTACACAGTGGCCAGGAATCCTTGCCAACGCTGGCACCCCAACCCTGGGCTCCACCGGCTTCAAGCTCCAATCAGGCCTGTCCGGAGGAGCTCAAGGCGGCGCCCTTGCCGAAAACGACGGTCTGGAGTCCTAGGCGGAGGAGATCAACGCCTCAGCCTCGAACGGGGACACGGTTTGGTGAAGGACGTCGGAGGGGAGGTCGAGGTAGCACCCGCTTGGGCGGCCCGAGACGGCCTGATCGAGGACGTCGAAGACGCAGGTGGGGACCGATTGGATGAAAGTGGCCTTGGCGGAGAGCTTGGAGAAGGGGGCAACGGCAGCGAACTGATCTAGCTCTTGGAAGTCGCCGCGGCCGAGGTCGCACTGGTCGCAGGAGCTAGAGATCGTCTTCCACTCCCACGTCACCGACATCGACAAGGCGGCCACAGGAATTGTCGACGGTTTCCAACCCTGCAATCTTTGCAATTTCTTTTTCTTTATTTTTCTTATTTCCCATTCAATTGGCATATTATTATCGTTATGAAAAACGTTTTTACATGAAGCTAGATGGGAGCCTAGAAACAAGTTGAGCCCCTACACCTTTCTGAATGCAAAAACTCAGCCTATGAAATACAAACGCTCCACTCTTGACATTGTTAAAGTGACTAATAGAGAGGGACTTAATACGTGAAAGCAAGTCCAAGGCCTCCTTATCGAATTCCCCAAATGTAGAGAAAGCAAAAGGTATAAACTTGTATCCATTCTCCTCACATTTGGACACATACTTCTTCTTTTTCCTTTCCACGACATTGTGCAAGACCAACCCAGGCGCCTAAGCACTCGCACCCCCACCAGCAAAGCGAGAGACTCCGGTCACATCCACACAAGCATCCTTGCCCTGATGCCAATTAAAGAGTAACAAGTCTGAGATCCTGTCCATCCTCTGAGAGAAAACCCATGGGAGCCTCTTTCCGCACCGCGATCCCAACTTTGGAGCAAATGTCAACCAGAATATCACGCACCAAGTTATGTCTGAACTTGACCCCCACCTCACTAGAACAGTGGACAGCATGATCCCCCCATTTGTCCATCCTAGGGGCGATGCAACTTGGGCAAATACTACCATCAACAAACAGAGGTATCATAAGTCTGTAGCCCAAGACAGCACGAAACTGACGATGGTTCATCCGCTGACCCAAACCATCAATAGGGATTGTGAACAAAAAATCTTGTGCATGAGGAGCACGGACACTGTAGAGAATGGCAACCTCTCTCGATCCCAAACTGTACCTATCAACGAGACTCTTTTCAATGACTCCAAAGTAACACCTTGCCAGGGTTTTCATCATTTGGGGGGGCAGGAGAGACAGTGGTGAAAGAGAAAGCATCAACGTTGCAAAAGGTATTGAAATCAACAAGGGCATGCTGAAAGGAAGAGCCAAGAGAAACTATACCCGTATTTGACAGAATCCTGGCCTGCAACGCGGATGTCTGAAGCTGAGAAGAAAGGAAAGCATAACGGATAACATCTCCAGCAGCAAAGATACCAAGACCACCCTCTTTGATGGGGAGAGTTGCCAAACGCCATTCCCAGTCTCCAAAATCCGGCCTTGACGCAGTGACAACCTTCTCCAAGGAAAGACGCAAAGCGTGATCAAACTGAACTTGCGCATCTCTGAAAGACACAGGAGAGCAAGTTCTCAAAGCGTAAGACATTTTCGCAACCCCAACACAGCTACGAAGGAGGAGGAGCTCACACTGGGGGTCATTAAGCCGATTGACCGCCTCCATTAAAGCAATGGATTTAGAAACCCTCTTCAAGGCCAAGTCCCGACTGTAACTCACATCCAAACTGACCGACCCCCCAAGAAGTTTGACACCGCTACGAGGACAAGAGATATTCGACGGGAAAACACCCTCCACCAAACTTCTAGGATCCTCCACAGGCCAGAAAAGTTCAGTCTTATCAACATTCAAGAACAGACCACGAGCAGGCCCATCGGACCTAATAATATCAAGAGCCTTGGCCACCATAAGAGTATCACCAACAATTGTGCCATCATCAAGATACCAAGCTTGGAGGGTGAGACAACACGCACGATTGATGGACTGAACCAGAGGATGTAGGGCAAAAGCGAACAATAAAGGCCCCAATGGATCACCTTGCTGTACCCCCTGACAAGACCAAAGGACGGAATCTCCATAATAGAGCCTAGCAGGTTGAGAGTAACAAAACTCAACCCAAGGAGCTATAGACGGACACCTCATCCTAGTCTCTTGGAGCAGGACACTCCTATCAACAAGGTTGAAAGCGTTCTTGAAGTCTACTAAAAGCATAGAAAACCCAGTCTCCATGCCCTTAGACTCAACAAGCCGGTTCACAGAGTGCAGAACAGCCTCACAGCCCCCAGGAACACCCACTCCAAACTGAAAGTCCTGCAAATAATTATTCACAAAAGGGCCAACCACAGAAGAAGCAACCTTTGAAACCAGCCTCCTCCATATAGTGCCAACAGCAATAGTACGCACACCACCACCTGGCATGATCAAGGCAGTCAAAGGTGCACTAGGAATGAACTCACCTAACTAGCTAGGACACTGACCTCGCAAGAACAAGTTAACCACCCCAGTGATGGAACCCAACTAATCATCAACCACTGCAGATGCACCTCCGCTCAGAATATCAACAAAATGTTGAGCCCTTAGCCCGTCACGGCCATAAGAAGTCCCTTTAGGAAAGCTGCGGATCCTAGCCAGTACCACATCTTTGTTAACAAAGAGAGCATCCTCACCCAAAGGAGAAGTAGGCAAAATCGGGGAGGGGGCGTAGGGGTGTTTATCCTCCAAATCACGAAGAGTGTCAAAATTAAATGGAGCAACTCTAGAGGACGTAAGGACTTTAATAGCAGCGGTGAAGTGCCCGTCTCCAAGTTTACGCTTACATTGGAAAAGATTAACTTCGTCAGAGCTTCTTGATTTCTCCAAACCCCCAATGGGAGGCACCACATCCGATAAACGATCAAGAACCAATCCAATCCTATCACCAGGATCCCGCCATCTAAGAATGGCACGCGAAATACAATTAAACTGACATTGCTCTCGCACTCCCGACCGTCGTTGAACCCTATTGGAAGGAACAAAAGCAGTCAAGATGCAACTAGGCAAAATAAGGAGCTGCACCCACGCGGAGATGTCACTCGGGCTCCCTAGAACCTTATCAAGAGCACTGAGGAAAACCCTCGCAAAACCAAGCATCAACTTAGGGGGGATGCACTTAACAGGTACGCAGCTTCCTTGAAAAAACACGATTAAGGAGGTGAACGTCAAAACAAGCAGGAGCTTCCCCAGAGAAGGGCAACTGAGAGGAACCAACTGAAACGCTATCAACCTCACCAACCCCACCACCAGAAACCAGCATCGCAGGCCTAAAAGGTTTGGAAATACCGAGAACCGCAAAGCCATCAAAGTAAGGTGCAAGGACTACAGAGCCATCAGCATGCTTACAATTCTTACTAAACGTATGAGTGCAAAAACACTCACCACAGAGCCAAATGCCAGTCTGATGAAGCACGGAGTCCAAAGCACAAAAAACGTCAAAATCACTTGCAAACCGCGCCTTGTGAGAGGCCACCAACTCCGCCGTTTTAAAATGACGCGTTCTCAAGTGGTTAATAAAATATGTCTTGGAAATCCCTCTATCACCACCACTGATACACCCATCAAAGTCTTTCAATGGGTATGAGAAACGGCTTGACCCAGCAGTAGCCATGCACAAGCAAACAACACACTAACCACAGGGACAAAAAAAACCAACAAACGAGCAAACAAAGGGGGAGAACACCAGCAACTGAAA
Source organism: Polygonum aviculare (assembly GCA_934048045.1). Lineage (NCBI taxonomy): Eukaryota > Viridiplantae > Streptophyta > Magnoliopsida > Caryophyllales > Polygonaceae > Polygonum > Polygonum aviculare. The sequence goes on from OW204024.1 coordinate 9,893,832, forward strand.
TCGGCAAGACCAATCAAACAACAGCAACTGAGAATAGCAAGACAAGCAACTGAAAACGAAGGGGGTGATCAACAACAAAAACAACACCAGATCAGAGAAACAGCAAACTCAGCAAGTAAAGACACGACATCCTCGATCAACAGCAAACTGAAAACGAGACCACAAACTCAACAACAAACTCTGCAACACAGATACTGAGAGCAAAAACGACATCAACAACCCACACACGAACACCACACCACACCAGATCAGCGGACGAAAACGGGCGACACCGACGCTGGACAACCAGCAGAACCGAACACTAACACAACCCTCGAACGACACCGACGCCGGACAGCAACACCAACAGCACCCCGATCACGACCCAGACAAAACCCACCAGCAAGCGGACGCCCCGCCCAAGACTGCCCTCGAACGCCCAGCCGGAAACTAGGCCGGAAACCTCCAACGCCTGATGCCCTAACGCGATCGCCCGATCGCCCTAACCTCCAACCCCAGAGTTGAAACTATTCCCATTAGTTAATGATATTTTTCTTTCATTTTTTTTCCAATTTTCAATTTTCCTATTGTTTTTCTTTCCTTTTTAAAATTAAAAGTAATGAAGTAACCTACACGTGGCACTACGGTCGACAAATTGTTTTGGAAAACAGGTGTTCAATAGGTCAAAAAACATAAGTTCAGGTACCCAATAGGTCCAAATCAAAGATGGGGTGCCTAAGTGACAAATTCGCGTAAGTTCGAGGGGTTAGATATGTTTTAAGCCTATACTAAAGCGTTCCGATAAAAAAAAAACTATGTACTAAAGTGGAGTTTATAAATAATATTTATTACAACACGTGTCAACTCCTCATTGGACCGCATCACCCATCTTTATTAAAATAACTTAATTTGTTTATTTAGTTAAAATTTCATTGTAAAACCCATATTAGAACTCTTCTTAAGTAGTGATTTCCATTTAAAGTTTTTTCAATAAGAAAATTAAACTATAAATTTTATACATAATTTTCTAAAAATCTTCTTATCTACTCATTTCCATTTCAATTTTATTTTTTTTATAAAATTTAATTGTTTAAAATTTCATTATACACCCCACATTAGAAATCTTCTTATCTACTGATGTCCATTTATAATCTTTTCCAAAAAAAACAATTAAACTTCAAATTTTATAAATAATTTTTCTAGAAATCTTCTAATCTAGAAATTTCAATTTCAATTCATTCTTAATTCTTTTATAAAATTGTGCCTTGATCAAAATCTTAATTTTCAATTCAATCCCTTATATTTGGTAAAATCAGATTATCTAAAAAATCCAATATTAATAAATTTATTATAGTTCATCACTCATTACTTTTTGCTTGGACGTAAGTGTCACGATGAAACAAATAAATTATGAAAAAAAATCATCCAACGTAATTAATCACAATATTAGATCAATTTGATTCATTGTAGATATTGTAGAATTTGTAGAATCTATCTAACATGTTATACATCATCCATTGTTAATAACTTTCTAAAAGTATTTAGATATTTCCGTATTATTAAAATTAATTATCCATATATTAAAACAAATCTATCTAAAATTATATACATAATGAAATTCCACTCTTTATAATTTTTAATGGATATATTTTTATTTAGATATATTGTTTACCTATTCATGTAATTATCCAAATCTTAAAACAAATCTATCGAAAGTTGTACACATAATGAAAATCCACTCTTTATAACTTTTAATGGATATATATTTTTATGTAGTTATATTTTTAACCTAGAATTTATGTAATACTAGTATTATGGCGTTCGTGGTACACATCTCTCATGTAATTTGGTGTAAATGTTGAAATATATATGATAGAGTTACCGTAATGTGTTTTTGTATAAATGCACCTCATGAAAGTTACCTATGTTGTGCATTTTCGTTTTCACGGCGTATTATTATTGGAGGATCACTATATAAATTAGGGATGTCCAACGGGTCGACCCGACCCGTTGACCCGTAATCTAAAAAATTTTGACCCGAGACCCGACCCGTAACCCGGTTTCCGGGTTTTACGGACCGGGTCACAGGTCGACCCGTTTGACTTGGTCAAATGGGTCAAAATAGGTCAAACCCGTCAAAATAACCCGTTTGGCCCGTTCTTGTGCTTCTCTCGATGTCGACTTCTGCTTCTCTCCATCTCAACACCTTACTGCACATAGAAGAGCAACAAATTCACTCATATTCTTCAAAACAGATAACACAATTGAATGATTCTACAAACAAATTAGAGAGGGGGCAAGATTCGATTACATTTTGGAGATCTTGTTCGGTGACCTTAGCAACACAAAGGATAATGTGGGCGAGCGAAGGCGATAGGTCTGGCCGCTGGTGACCTCAGCCTCGTCGACGTCGGTAGTGGCGCCGGCCTTTCGGGTTTGATACTGGCCATAGCTTGCCCCGCTTGGGAGGTTACCGGCTTGACCAACGTCCGAGTCCTCCGGGGCCGGGCCGTCGCCGTTGAAGGAGAGCGCAGGGAACACTTGCCGCTGCCGAAGAAGGAGAGAGAAGGGAGAGCAGGCCGCCAGGGACGTCGACGCCGGCGAGTAGGTCGAAGAGGAAGGAGAGCGGCGCATGTCTTCGACTCTTTTAGGGTTGTTGTTACTGTTCGGCGCGGCTACACTCCTCAACTTCTCCCTTCTAATTTTGAGGCAAACCTAAACATAAAACAATTAAAAAAACTTACGGGTTTACGGGTCGACCCGTAACCCGCCCGTAACCCGTACCGGTTTACGGGCGACCCGGACCGTTGGACAACCCTAATATAAATATGAGCTCATTTTAAAAGTAGAAGTTAATAGACTATGTTTGTACCAAATCACGCCCCCAATCGGCACAGCAAATCACGCCCCCAATCTTAACCAAATCACACGCTCAAATTCTATCCCAAACTACCGAGATCATATCCCATCATCTCAACAAATCATATCCCCACCAAATAACAACTTTCCTTATTCACCACCACACTCCAATCTCCCCTCTATCCAACTAAACATTGACCTCCCACCCCTAGACAATCTAAGCTCCTCTTCCACGTCAGCACCACACCAAAATCCATCGAACCCACCCCCTCACGCGCCCTCACTCGCGCTCCCCTCCTCAGCCGCACCAAACCCTACTAACAACCCTAACCCTAATCAACCATTCGGGACTATTACACAGCCCAACCAATCCTCGCTATCTCCTCAACTGAATCCTCCCGCCCAACAACCTCGTGAGATCATCACACTCTCCAAAAATAACATCTCTAAACCCATCCAAAAGCTCAACCTACTTGCCCACACCTAATCCTCCCTTGAGCCCAAAACCAACACCTAAGCTCTCAAAGATCCGGATTGGCGAAAAGCTATATATGGACGCTGTGTTCAGGGCGCTTTGCTCCAACCAAACTTGGGAACTTGTTCCTCCATCGACTTCACAAAACTTACTTGGGTGCAAGTGGGTGTTTCGTGTGAAGTACCATCCGGATGGCTCGATCGATCGTAACAATGCTAGGCTCGTTGCGAAGGGGTTCCATCAGCGAGAGGGCTGGGATTACTCCACGTTTAGTCCGGTCGTCAAACCGGTCACCGTACACCTCATCCTAACCCTAGCCGTCTCACATCACTGGACCTTGCGCCAACTCGACGTCAAAAATGCCTTCTTACAAGGCACGTTGCATGACGAGGTCTACATGACTCAACCACCAGGGTTCGTAGACAAGACTCGTCTGGATCATGTGTGCAAGCTTCGCAAGGCTCTCTACGGTCTTAAACACGCACCTCGGGCGTGGTACAACGAGCTTAAATCGTACTTGCTTCATCTCGGGTTTCTCAACTCCGGGTCGGATGCAAGTCTGTTTCTCTACAACAACCATGGCACAATCATCTTCCTCCTTGTTTATGTTGATGATATCATCGTCACCGGCAATCAAGAGAGCTCTGTCACAACCCTTATTAACAAACTTGCTCATCGGATCTCCATCAAAAACCTTGGTGCCTTGTCTTACTTTCTTGGAGTGGAAGTCATCCCATGTGCTACGGGACTCTTCCTCTCTCAACGAAAGTACATCCAAGACACTCTTCAGAAAGCCGGGATGCAAGACACCAAACCAGTCTCCATACCCATGACCACGACACCTCTTGTTAAAGATGCAGGTGATGTTCTTCCTAGTCCAATACCTTTCTCTTACTCGACCCGACATCGGTTTTGCCATGAACAAACTTGCACAGTTCATGCAAAATCCAAAGAGTGTTCACCGGGCTGCCTTGAAGAGGTTGCTTCGGTACTTACAAGGGACAATCCATCATGGCATTACCATTTCGTCGTCTCCATCCTCCTCCCTGCATGCGTTTTCCGACGCGGATTGGGCCGGAGATAAAGACGACTACATATCTACAACCGGCTACACCATCTACTATGGGTCTACACCGATCTCATGGAGCTCTCGGAAGCGAAAGAACATTGCTCGTTCCTCGACTGAAGCCGAATACAAAGCACTTCCTGACACTTCCTCCGAGCTACTTTGGATCCTATCTTTACTTGGAGAGCTGCGTATTACTTTGTCTATGCCACCTACTATGTATTGTGACAACCAAGGTGCTTATTTCCTCTCCTCCAATCCTATATTCCATACAAGAATGAAACATGTGCTTCTTGCCTTTCACTTTGTTCGTGAACATGTCTAGAAGGGATCCTTTCATGTTTAACATGTGTCGACCAAGGCTCAACTAGCCGATGCACTCACCAAGCCTCTACACCGACCACGGTTTCATGAATTGATTGGCAAGCTCGAACTTTCCCAAAATGGCCGTCCAGCTTGAGGGGGGATGTTAACCATAAAATCTATATTTGAATATTGTATCTTCCTAGTATCTTTGTATTAGGGTTTATTATGAGTTTGTTATGAGTATGTCCTATAAATACTCTTCTCAATCATTCAATAAGAGTTACGCAAGTTACACACAACTAGCTTAACCTGTCATGCAATGCACGACTATTTCACTTAAAAATATTAAAATAAAGTTATATATTTATATGGAAAATATTATATAAGTTTTATTATATGTTGATGTCTTTTATCTTTTAAAAAGAGTGATATTATTTTTGAAGTTCATATAACCCAAAAAATATATATAAGACATAATTTTTCCACTCATTTGTATATTTTTATAAAACCTGATTATAAGAATATAAATTGATATTTTACTTACAATTTTTATCATATGTTAATAACAACTATCATAAATGTAAACATAATTAAAAAAATTTCATCAACTGATAAATTGATAAAGTTTATAAAAATTTAATAGAAACTATCGGAAACCACAAATTACTTGTATTAAAGAAATAAGTTGAATCCAACATTCATAGATTTTTATTAATTTGGTTGTGAAAGATTTTTCCTTGTAATGCTTTAAGAACTAAGAATTGACAAAAGTTTTTTCTTATAAGTAGATAAGAAGAAATTCAATAGGAAAATCCTATATAATGCGAATAATAAAAATTAGTTTTTTTGTATATATCAGGTAGGGTCAAATTTAATGTGGTGGTTCAAAAACGACCACTTGTATGTTTGTATTAGGAAAATAACGGGTGTTTGTATAATTTGAGAAAAATTGTGGGGTTATTTTATAAATATGTAAAAATTATGAAAAAGTTGTACGTTATCAAGATATAAATCGAAATTATTATTTGGCTAAAAATCAAATTTGTTATCAAGATAGAAAAAAATTCGAATATATATAATGGGTAAAAAAATAGTAGATCATGTAAATATAGAAAATAATTAACTTCACTTTAAAATGCTAAATTTACTCAAGTAAATCAAATAATAAAGTAACAAAATTAGTCTTTCTATTAAAAACTAATTTAACATTTTATCTTAAAAATTCTAAATTTAATTGAGTAAATCAAATATAATTAGTTCATAGTAATTATATTTTGAAATTTCAAGATATATATTAGAATCACGTTTTTCAATTAAGTGATATATTAAGAAAAGATAGAATTTGTTACCAAAATTCAAAAATTTGAATATATCTTTTATATAAATAGATAATATAATTTTATCAAATTAATTGAAATACCACAAATAAAAACTATATTTTTATAAAAAATAAGGTGGGTCCAAAATTAACTTTAGTAAAGATAAGTGATACATTAAAAAGATAGAATATCTTACCAAAATTTGAAAATTTGATATCTTTTACATGAATAGATAATAAGAAATATAATTAGATTAATTGAAATAACATAAATAAAAGCTATTTTTATCAAATATGCAAAGGGGCCAGAATCAAAGTGGTGGCTTGAAAACGGTCGAATTTTATAGTATACTAGTTTTATACCCGTACCCTGTACGAGTTTTTGACCGTTTAATAGGAATTAATAGAAATTATAAGATGCATCGCCGAGGTACCCGTACTCTGTATAAGATGTTTTGATATCCTGCGTAACTCTATATACAATTAATCAAGATTTGGGTTTATGTCCCGTAATCCTAACGTGGATATTATAAATAATAAGGATTTGGGTTTGCTCATAGATCAATTCACATATAACTTCTACGTATGTGTTCGTAATCCTAAAAAAACAAATTGATTGGGTTGAAGTTGATATCTTTTCTCTTTTCAGCCTTTTCACTTCTCTTTACGTGATTTTCAATTTACAATTCATTCATGTGTTAATACTTATTATTTTGGTTGGGGGCACTGCCCATGAGAGTCGAACCGGTGACCTCTGGGTACTACCCTTGGAGGCTTAACCGTTTTGACTAAATGCCCGAAGGCCATGTGTTAATACTTATATACTCTTAGGATGAATCTAGATTGTATAGATAGATAAAATTTGAATAATTTATTATATACATTTTTCACTTCTCTTTATGTATTCATGTGTTAATACATCCATGTTAATAGAGCCCCACTCCATTTAAGAAAATAAAATTTAGAAAAATAATTTTAAAATCTTCTTATTCTTATTAATTGTATATCATCTATCTTTTTCACCTAATTTCTATCTTTTTCACCTAATTTCTATCTTTTTCAACTATTCGCTTAGACATTCTTTTTTGTAAATCAAAATTATAATTAATTTGTTAAACTTATTTGTCACTCTGAATTTTTGTTTTTTTTTGTTTTTATAATCATAAACATTCACCATTTTTCTTTGTCAATCTTTTTTGTCCCATAAGTTTATAATTTAAGCTACAGATAAAATATCTTTGAAAAATATCTTAAAAATGTATAAACTAAATTTGTGTATAATATTCATTTATAAATCATATTAATCTATAAATATGTTATCATTAAATTAATTATAACTTTATAATTAAAATATTCATTATATTTAAAAAAATATTATTATTGGTTATTTTTCTAAAAGATTTATTTAAATAAGTCATCATTAACTTAATTTTGATTTCTATAAATCTTTTAATTATAAAAATATATAAATTTAGCAAAATATTATAACAAAATATTATATAAATATCAAATCACGATTTTAGATAAATTTTAAAATTTAAGTTTATTCTTAACATCAAATCACGATTTTGGATTAACAAAATATTGTAACGATTTCAGATAAAAAAAAGATGATACAATATCTAATTTTTAACAATATTATTATGCATTCCTTTATTGATTGAATAATACATCAAAAAATAAATATTGATCGTGTTCTGTACAGGGTACAGTGTGCGGGCAATAATCTAGTATGTTTCGAAAAAAAAGAGTATATGCAACTCATTTAATTTGCTCTTTTTTTTGTCAAATCATTTAGTTTGCTCTTAATGTGTCATTGTAGATCGTTATAAATTGATTTTTAACTTGATTTCTTATATTTTGGCCGGAATCAAATCATGCACGTACGTGGAATCAACAAAATAAACCCTAATTATGCCTATATAAGTTTATCTTGAATTATTTTTCAATGTTCCACAATCATTGATTCATGCCAATCTATTAGGGGTATATAGTTCATGCATCATGCATATGATATAAATTTCAAAAGATACTTATACTTCATGAAGTGAAGCATGAACGAAACATAGTTCAAGATGACATACCACGAGATTCGAATCAGCGTGGTCAATGACTCTATAAGTAATTTTTAATGTGGATATAAGATATTATTTTCATAGATTATGGACATAGATATTATTTTGAGGGTCCGGATCCGGTAGGAATGATTATTATGGTAGAAAATAGGAATGAATCATAGCCATTGGATGAGGAGAGATCAAGGGCTCAAGAAAAAAAAGGGAAAAAAATGGCACGGGCGTATTTTTAGGAAAACGGCACGGGCGTCCAGATTTGTGCAACCGTATGGCCTATTTGTGCAACCGTATTTGTGCAACTCTATGGCCGATTTGTGCAACCATATTTGTGCAACTCTATTGCCAGCACAAATTTGACCATTGAGTTGCACAAAATTGACCATTGAGTTGCACAAACTTGACCATTGAGTTGCACAAATTTGACCATTGAGTTGCACAAATATTGATGAACAAATTGACCATAGAATTCAACACATTGGCAATAGAGTTGAACAAATATGAATGAACAAATTGACCATTGAGTTGCACAAACTTGACCATTGAGTTGCACAAATTTGACCATTGAGTTGCACAAATATTGATGAACAAATTGACCATAGAATTCAACACATTGGCAATAGAGTTGAACAAATATGAATGAACAAGTTGACCATTGAGTTGCACAAACTTGACCATTGAGTTGCACAAATTTGACCATTGAGTTGCACAAATATTGATGAACAAATTGACTATAGAATTCAACACATTGGCAATAGACTTGCACATTGCCAAAGCGAAACAAACTATACGAACTTCGACTGCTATAAAATATGACATGAATGCAAAATTGATCATAGAGTTGCACAAATAAGCAATAGAGTTGCACAAATATGGTTGCACAAATCGGTCATAGAGTTGCACAAATACGGTTGCACAAATAGGCCATACGGTTGCACAAATCTGGACGCCCGTGCCGTTTTCCGAAAAATACGCCCGTGCCGTTTTTTTCCCTTTTTTTTCTTGAGCCGTTGATCTCTCCTCATCCAATGGCTATAATTCATTCCTATTTCCTACCATAATAATCATTCCTACCGGATCCGGACCCTTCATTATTTGTAAATTATTAAAGATAGATAATTGATTTATAATGAATTTAACATGTGGTGGGACCAGAATTAACATGGAGGCTCGAAATTCTCCGACTTTAATATATAGTATTAATATTGATTGTTTCCTCTCTATAGAACTAACCAATCGATTGCTAATGCACGTACGTATATATATTCATCTAGCATGCAAGTCATATATTCTTGTCATTTTTTTGATAAACGAGGAGGAGGAATCCACCTTCACCAAATGTCGGGTGTGTGGCCAAGCTTGTAAGACCACAAATCAGGTGAATCGATTTGCACTGACCAACTCGACCTAGCAATAGGAGGAATATTGAGACTTTGTTTTTCAGCCAGGTAATAGGACGGGAACCAGGATCGAACCTAAAACCTCGGAATATTTTAGTACCTCTTAAGGCCATTCGCAATGGTGAACCCCGAAAACGGATTTTTAACCCCTTCATATCAGTTTTCTCATTCCTCCACCTTATTTAAAAACTCATTTCTACTTTATCCTCACAACCCACATCTCCACATTATTCTTTAAAACCCACAATCTTTATATTATTATTATCTTTATTTTATCTAATCACACTATTTTATTTAAGTTCTTAGTATTTAATAATACCATGTAATAGTTAATATAAATATTTTATTTTATTTTTGAGTAATTTCTATCAATATATAGTTTGAGTAATATTAAAGTTATTGTATTTTATTACCCAAAGATACAAAGATTCATGTAAAATAATTTTTAGTTTGCTATTTATTATATATCAATTTTTTAATTAAGACATATACATAATGGGGGCCTATAGGTAAACAAAAATAAAACAAGATTATTAAAAATAAAATATTGACATGAAATTATTATTTTAATATTGAAATAAACTTCCAAACTAAAGTTTTTATACAACTAAATAGTACACAAAAATGTTTATAGCAAAAACATGAAAGTTGAGTGTGCCACCTACACATGTTGGGAATAAAATCTCATCTCTTTGTGAGCTCTTATTTGAAGTCTCAAATGTGGGTTTTTATTTCAAATGCATTATTTGGAAGAGAAGTAATATTTTTCTAATGTAAGAATCCACCGTTGTGGATGGTCTTAGGCTCTTACCGTGACTCATGCATGTGGGGCTATTGTTGTCATCTTGTATGGAACAATACTCAATTACTCCCTCCGCTCCCTTGAGAGTTGTCCGTATTTCCATTTTAGTCGTCCTGGAAAGTTCGTCCACAATTCAATTCTTTTCATTTTAAGATTACATTTTTACACTTTTACCCTTATACATTCACACTTTTTACATACTTTTACTTACTTTTCTTCCCCAATACTCTCTCCATCCAATCATCTCCATTAAATACATCACTAATAAACTCTCATAAACTCAAAAAAATAAACCATTTAAATAAATTTTTTTATAATCATACTTATCGGATTTTTTCCATTAATAAAACACTCATTTCATGTATTGTTGGATTAAATTTTATAGAGTTAAATTTATTAACCTCCATTTTGAACCATTTTTTTTTTATTTTGATCCATCTCCACTTGATTCATCTCAACCAACGATATTGCTCCACCATATACTTATTACACATTTTTTTAATTTGTGTGTTTTTGTACTTTATGGACAAATTCAATGGGAGAGAGGGAGGGAGTAGTAAACTTCCCACATGATGAGATCCATATATACGTATCGAGATTGATCGTACGTAACACACGTTTGCCTAGCGTGTGGAAATGCACCTCATGCATCACATATTGAACCCTACAAAATGATGCTTGTAGGACTTCTTTCGAAATGCAACTAATTCAAAGCAGAACATATATGTATCATTCACATCGATGCATGATACTAAATATATAAAGCTTCAAATCATTCATTCTGATCATGTCATCCTTACCTAAATGTCTTGTATGTCATCACCCTGAATCCCTTTCAGTTGGGGCTTTGACATATTTTGTGTGGTTCCTAGAGATTGCCTAGCTACGTGACATTCGCCTATCTACTTTATGTACAATGGTCACAACGTACTTTTTTGTATAGTTTGATTCTCAATGTATCATCATATCTTATATATACACACACTAGCTTGAATTCCACCTTATTAATAAATCCTCGATGGCGGAACCGGTTGCTCAACCTGAACGTCGACGATCGGCGTCAGGGCAAGTCCACAAGTCGGTAGCAAGCGCCACGTCAGCGCTAGCGAACCTTCTGCCAACCGGGACGGTGCTGGCGTTCCAAGCCCTAGCGCCTTCGTTCTCGAATAGCGGGTCGTGCCACGGGGGTGGCGTCTCGAACTTGCTCCTGACGGCCTCCCTCGTGGTGTGCTGCTCACTCGCGTGCTTCTTCTCCTCCTTCACCGACAGCTTCGTGTCCCCCGCGGACGGGAAGGTGCTCTACGGGATCGCCACCTTTCGAGGCTTCTACGTGTTCAACGCGGTGGTGGACGCAGATGAAGAGGTGGGCGAGGGCGGCGCCGGTGTGGGCGTTGACCTGAGCAAGTACAGGATAAGGTATTAGCTAGTGATACAAAATAATGTTACCTGTTAATATATTAACGGTTTTTATTGTGTAATAAACAATATAACTAAATTTTAAAGTTAAAATAGTGAAACCTTCACTAATTTTTTTTTAAAATGTCAAATTTTAAAATTTGTTAAATCTTTCAAGTATTGACATCTTATAATATACCCTTGGGACACATAATAGAAAATTCATATCTTATAATGTAAATATTTAGGGACTTATACATTACCCGTGGTCCAATCCAAAATCTGAACAAAATAGGCTGACGTGCAGTTTATGTGGCGGGTTTTGGGTCGGATATCAGTGGGGGAGCCAGGGGCAAAGGGGGGCGATTGCCCCTCTCTCCTTCTCCTAGTATGTACTTCTTCCGTCTTAAAATGTTTGTCCCTTTTCCTTTGTAATTTGTGAAGGAAAAGGGACAAACATTAGTGTGGTGCATTGTTCAATTTCATACGGAGTATTATTTACTTGTTACTAGCGAAAATGAAGAAAATATATTAGTCGATCTCGACGGTAACAAATCACCTAATTAAAAATAACTCGTGGGTGAGAAGGTATCGGATGTGAATAGAAATATATCACTAATGACAAGTGGATTGGGTGAGTCATAGATTTATCAAATTTCACTATCTGTGTCAAGATATGTTATTACCTCCAAAAAAAAGGTTTACGTTGGTTAAGATTATACAGCTTTCTTCATCCATAACCATTCGCTTAGTTGCTTACAAACTCCTTTTTCTTACGCAATTAAGGTGCATTGACTGCGTGCACGCGGTGGCGTCGCTGGTGGTGTTCCTGGTGGTGTCGGTAGGGGACCACGACGTGCTACGATGTTTCTTCCCGGACTCGAAAGGGGTTGTCGGGGAGAATCAGTTGTTTGTGAACTTGCCTTTGGGGGTTGGCGTCCTTGCGAGCTGTTTGTTTGTCGTGTTCCCGACTACGCGTAAAGGGATAGGCTATGCTGATGCCGTGGCCGATGCATCCCGGGTGGTTTGATCAAGTTAGTCGATATGATCACTTGATGGCCGGAGCATGCAAATGCAGTCATCAACAACGTAAAAGTCTCTTGGTTTATTGGTTTCATGTCTTATCGCAATTGTATGTTAGGTGTTTCTTTCATGTATTACATACTCAGATATGCTATACGTACGCCTTATTACATACACATTATATAAGATGGACTATACGTGGATTGAGGATCATTGTCTTAAATTCGGATGCATCTTGTTGGGAATCCTATCCCACGTTTTAAATCATGCATAGTCTAAAATAGTACTACCCATCATATAAGTATATGGGTTATTCTACCTATTGCTAATCATCATACCTATATAATAAAGCGGAGGTTAAAAATAATATTTATCACGACATGTGTCAACTGCTTATTGGATCGCATCACCCATCTTTAAATAATATAATTTAACTAGTTGAAATTTCATTACGAGCCCACATTAAAAATCTTCTTATCTATTGATTTCCATTTTAATTTTTTTCATATAAAAAAATAAACTTAAAATTTTATACATAATTTTTCTAGAAATATCTTATCTACTAATTTCCATTTTAATTTTTTTCTAAACAAGATTAAACTTCAAATTTTATATGTATTTTTTAAGAATTCTTCTTATCTACTAATTTTAATTTCCATTGAATCTTAATTTTTTTTATAAAATATACCTTGATCAAAACCTTAATTTTAATTCAATGCCTTTTATTAGCCACAATTAGATTATTTTAATAAAAAAATATTAAATTCCAATAAATCCAACCACATAACCATTTTATCAAATCAATTTGATTTGTTGACACTTAATTGACAATATTTTATTGATTAAAATTTGTATTGTAGATTCTACATATAAATAAATTATATATATATATATACATATGGTTTTGATTTGATTTTTTTCTTCAAAATAACTATAAAATAAAAATATTAATTATAAAATAAAGAAACTTATTGATAAAAACAAGTATTCAATCCTTACATGAAAAAATTATAATACTACAAAGCTTTGTTCGATTAAAAAAATGTATTATAACATAAATAATGTATTATTAAAATAAATCCTATAAGAAGCAAATTATATAAAATAATACAAGATTTTATATTAGACTATACTTTCGAATAACATTATATAAAATTTTAGTAAGTTTTTAGTTAAATCAAATCGTGCCTTCAAAGCACGAGACTGATACTAGTTGATTTTAAGATAGAACCCTATAGGTTTACGTGGTTAAGCTCATTTGCGCCTATATATATATACACATGCTTATATAGACGGACACAGGGGATCCTGGGCTTGTTTTTTTATTAGTATGTATTAGGGGTGTCCAATGGTCTAGGTCGCTCGTAAACCGGACCGACCCGACCCGAAAATTACGGGCCGGGTCACGGGTCATAAAATTTTCATTTACAGATTACGGGCTGACCCAGCGGGTTACAGGTCGACCCGTAAAATTAAAAAAATAGTAATATATATTTAACTTTATAATAGGGTCAAACAGATTACGGGTCCTTTCTTTATTTAGACTATGGATTGTATAATTTTTTTTATTTTGCTTTGTAAAACACATTTCAATAATTTTATTGCATTGGATGTTAGTAAAATAATATTACACAACCAAAAGTTTTTTTTTAAGTGTGAAAAACACATCATTAAACATAATTATATAATAGGGTCAAACAGGTTTTACGGGTCAAAGGGGTCAACTCGCAACCCGACCCGTAAATTGAACCGTGTGACCCATAAAACCCCTTTGATCTACCCAAATGGGTCAGCTCGTGACCCGATCCGTAAAACTCGTAGGTTGTAAACTGGATTACAGATCGGTTCATGGGTCACGTTTTATCAAGTTATGGGTCAACGGGTCGACCCGTTGGACACCCCTAGTGTGTGTATATACATTTTTAGGTTAAAGTTGTAATAATAAAATATTGTTTTTAATTTTAGGATAATATAGGGAAATATATTTATAGATGTAGATTTCAAATTTGATAGATGTAGATTTCAAATTGCATTAATGAATAAAACTAAGAATAGGTTACAATAAATCAAAAAACTAATTTTGTAGTCTTGATCTACTCATTATTGATCAAAATTTTCTAACTATGCAGTATTTTGAATTAGATAATAAACTTTAACATATTTACATATGTATGCTTATCTCCATTAATTGTTAGTCAGTCAAACAAATAGATTTTTTTTTTAAATTGTATAAAATCTTTTAAATTTGTTTTATTTTTCTAAATATAACAATCTTTTATTCCTTCATTCTTTTTTGTTATTATACTTTAGAAAGGTAATTATAACACCAGCTTTTATTCCTTCAATGGGGTAATAATTGATCTTTTCTTTTCATATTCAAAAATACCAATCTTTTATTCCTTCATTCTTTTTTGTTATTATATTTCAGAAAGGTAATTATAACACCAGCTTTAGTTTCAAATAATTATTTTAGTTTTTCCTATAAAAGTTAATAGAATATTGTGAATATCCCCTATTTTAGGCAAATATTTTTGGTGATAATCGATTTGCTTCCTAATCTATATACATTATTCACTCTATCATTTTCTAGTCTAAATTATTCACTTTCTAATCTATATTACTTGATATATTAATGCATTTTATTAATTAAACATAGTTAGGCAATATACATCAAAAGCTCTAACTTTAAGGAAAAAAGGGAAAAAAAAGTAATAGCATCTTTCCATTTTCTCAATCTAAATCTACATCTTTCCATTTCCTCCGAAATCGTCACATAATCACATTGCACATAATTAGGCAATATACATCGGACCCGAAAAAGGAAAAGAACTGATCCTGTCTAACTTTAATCATTTGTGATATTAATTATTTCTATATAGTATGAATAACAACACAAATATAATATATATAAATAATAACAAATATTATGTTTATACTTACCGTCGAATTACGTTAATGAAAAGAGGGAAGTGGGTGGATGAGGCATTTTGCCCAAATTATGGAGCTTCCTAACCCCCTTTTAAATTTAATGTATCAACTAGCCTCTTTTGGCCACTATAAAAGCCCCTCAAAAAAAACTTACTCTCTTTCTTCATTTCTCTTCTCTCTCTTCCTCCATTTCACTCTCTCCCTCTCTCTCTCCTCTCCCCTCCCCCCCTTTTTTTCTTCCACCAGATCCACTAGGCGGCGACGACGGCCACCGAGGTGTAGCGGCGAGCGGTGGCGGCCCCCCCTCTCCCCCTCATGTTTTTTTCATCCAGATCTGGTCGGCGGCGACGGCCAGAGACGACGACACCTAGAGACGACGACGGACAACGGTGTCGGTTGACGACGCCCAGAGACGACGACGGGGCAGCGGTATCGGTGGGAATCAACCAAGGTGGTCGGCGTTGGTGGGATAGATCTAGATCTAGAAACCCTAGATCTGAGCACCGACACCGCCCTTCTACCGTCGTTCCACCGTTCACCACCGCGGTAAGCAAGCAAATCGCTTCGTTATGGGTTGTGTGTGTGACAAGTTTTTTGTGTGACATGGTTTTTGGTCTGTTTTTTGTGTGTGACAGGGGTTTTGTTATGGGTTGTGTGTGTGTGACAAGTTTTTTGTTATAGGTTTTATGTGTGAGAAGGTTTTTGGTATGTTTTTTGTGTGTGACAAGTTCTTTGTTATGGGTTTTGTGTGACATGGTTTTTGCTATGTTTTTTGTGTGTGACAAGTTCTTTGTTATGGGTTTTGTGTGACATGGTTTTTGCTATGATTTTTGTGTGTGACGGGGTTTTTGGTATGGTGTTTGTGTGACAGGTTTGTGTGACAGGTATTGTGTGTGACAGGGTTTATGGTATGATGTTTGTGTGTGACAAGGTTTTTGTTATGGGTTTTGTGTGACAGGTATGTGTGACAGGTTTTGTGTGTGATAAGGTTTTGTTATGGGTTTTGTGTGACAGGGTTTTTGTTATAGTTTTTGTGTGTGACAGGGTTTTGTTATGGATTTTGTGTGTGACAAGTTTTTGTTATGGATTTGTGTGTGAAAGATTATTTTGTTTGTGTGACAGGTTTTGGGTTTATGAGTTTTAGTGGTGACAAGCTTTTTGTTATGAGTTTTGTGTGTGACAGCTGGTTTTTTGTTTGTATGACAGGGGTGTGTGTTAATAGGTTTGTGTGTGTGACATGTTTTTTGTTATAGGGTTTGTGTGTGACAGGTTTTTTGTCATGGTTTTTGTGTGTGACAGATTGTTTTGCTTGTGTGACAGCTTTTGTGTTTATGAGTTTTAGTGGTGACAGGTTTTTTGTTATGGGTTTTGTGTGTGACAGGTTTTTTGTTATGGATTTTGTGTGTGACAAATTTGACTTTGCTTATATATTAATTATAATCATAGCCTATTAGCTCAAATGGTAGAGCAACGTGTTAAATGCACGGTAATGTGGGTTCAAACCCCACATATGCTTTGTGTGACAGGTTTTGTGGTGACAAGTATATTGTATGTGGATAATGGACAAAAATTGGGGGTTTTGTATGACAGGTCGTTTTTTGTTCGTATGACAGGTTTTGTGTGACAGGGGGTGTGAGGTGGGATGCGGTGGAATGGGTGTAAATTTGTTTTTTGTATGACAGGTCGTTTTTTGTGTGACAGGTTTTGTGTGACAGAGGGGTGTGAGTTGGGATGCGGTGGCATGATTGTAATTTTTTTTTCCCATGGGCATTTTCGGAAAAAAAACCTAATTAACACATTTATTTTTGTGGGAGGCCTCCCGCCGCATAATGTAGCCCGTAAGGACTACATACCCTTTTCGTCCATAAAAATACAAAGTTATTATTAAGATGACTTAAATTTTATCAAAAACTCAGGCTGTGCTCTAGAATAGATCATATCTTGTTAAATTACTTCTTTTTTTCCTTCCCTTGAGAAAAAATAAAAAAAAAACCAAAAAAACTTAAAAAAAAGAAGAAAAAAAACGCATATAAAACGCGCGCTAGTTTTATGGGTTGTTTTTTCGCGCGTGATCAACGGCTGAGATATATTCCTATTTTCTACCCTAAGACCCATTACTACCGGATCCGGACCCTATAATAAATAGAACCACTATATTTCCGTGCATAATTATATTGTAATTTTTTGATGTTGAAGATGATTATTGCACAACTTGAATTATATAGTATATAATAAATTGTTAATTATGGTGTTAAATATATTATTGATAAATAGAACCACTCTATCTTAGTGCATAATTATATTGTAATTTGCGTATTACTGATAGATATATAATCAATATCTAATTTCATATCAAACGTCAAAAATACATCAAATCATTATAAGGTTAATCTTCGACTTTAATATAAAGTAAGTATAGATAGATAGATATTGATTTGATAAAAAATATACCAATTGATAAGGAAACTTTTTTCTATATCAATATCACATACTTTAAAAAAAATTAGGAAAATATTTTAAGATATCAAAAATTAGTTAGGATAGAATTAAAAATATAAAATTATTATTAAGATGACTTAAATTTTATCAAAAACTCGGGCTGTGCTACACTGCTACTAGATTAGATCATATCTTGTTGTTAAATTACTTTTTTTTTTCTCCCTTTCCCTTGAGAAAAAAGTTGATATATAAATTTCCTAAACGAACAGAATGCAGGATCCTAGGTTTATTTTTACTCCCTTCTCCTCCTCCCCTTCAATGGCGTCCATTCCAGCGGCTTCACTTGATAGTGGCTCGAATTCAATGGAAGTAATCTCTTGTGGAAAGAAGCAAAGAAAAGGAAAAAATACGTATTTACAGGAAGAATTGCAATTCGAGATTCTGCTCCGTGTTCCCGCCAAATCCGCGGTAATGTTCAAATCCGTTTCCAAATCATGGCGTTCAATGTTAGATTCTCGTTTCTTTTTGGACTCGTACTATCATCGTCAATCTAGCCCTTACCCCGATCAGATCGTGTATACCCCTCACACTCGAGCTCGGTGGGCGCCCAAGCAAAGCTTTCTGGTCGCCGGACCTTCGCATCTGCGCTTGCCTCAAAAGATGAGGCTTCGAAAGCCGGAAAAGACAATCGGCGAGATTTGGAGTCGATGTTACACTGTCTTCGGGCCCTTGAACAATGGCATCTACTGTTTGGTTGGGCGTTGTCACCATGATGATGGCCGTGTCTTCGTCTATGGATCCAAAATGGCTTTCTGTAACCCAGCTACCCATGACTACAAGTTCACGCCGTTCCCGAGACCCGCTCAAGACATACTGTCCGACCTCTGTATGGTAATTAAAGAAGTACCCTTGTCGAGTTAGCTACGGGTTTGGTTTTCATAAGATCGAGAATGAGGAGGCAGAGGCAGATCGTTTTGATTATAAGATCGTTGTTGTCATAAACTGGGGAGCTCAACTCTCGTCGTTTAAGGGCTTTGTCTACAGCTTACGAGCCGGTGAGTGGAAGCGGGTTGCTGATTACATTCCCGATCCCGAGGGACAACTTCTGCACAGAAGCGAAGAGGGTTTGTTTACGCGAGGTGACGAGAAAGGTCCTGAAATTGCTCAGGATTTGGAGTTGTGTCCGCAGAGGTTCTTCAAGGGGTGTTGGCATTGGATGGCGAAAGCTGGTGATAATGGCCGCTACTCTGTGTTGTCGTATGATTTCAGGGATGAAGCGTTTAGACTTATAGGCGGACCAGCAGGTTATACGGCGCATTCGGATGCAACAACGCATGTGAAAGGCGGGGTTTTGCTGCTGAATGATCATCTGGCTGCGATTTACTTGACCCATAATGAACTCCAGTGTGTTGGCATCGATGTTTGGATGATGATGGAATACGGTGTTGTTGAATCCTGGGCCAGCATTTATACGATCAAGCCGGATTTCTCCGGTGAGCTATGCAGACTTGTTGGGGTAACGACCCGGCCATTAAGAGATGATGAGAATTCGAAGGAGAGTGGCGGTATTCGTATCGAGAGGGTCTTCTTTCAAAGTAATGGTGCAAGAATAGTCTCTTTCGATGCTTTTGGATACGATGAACACTGTGTTTGTGATACTTCCTCGTTTATTTGTTGGAATACTCTTGGAATTTCAAGCTACAAAGAGACACTCGAGTGCCTTTAATTATCTCTTTAAATACGCTGAGCTTATATATATATATATATATATATATGATCTCTTACACTGATTAACTGGTATTTGGAATTTCAGCTTTAGTTTACTATTGATAGTGGAACTACTATGGTTTTTGTGAGTGATGATTGTGTTGATAGCATTGAAATAAGATATGCACATTCTGTTTGTAGGTTTGTACTAGTATGGATGATTTCTTCTATAGGATCAAAGGAACTACTATGGTTTGTACTAGCATGGTTTTTGTGAGTGATGATTTTTCTAGTATGGATGATTTTGTTGTTTTTAAGAAAAATTGGAAAAATAAGGTAATTTAGGTAATATTGAAAGTGAATAAGGGTATTTTTGTATTTTTTTAGAGAAAAAAGTGATAAAGTTGATGTGAAAGTTGGATAATGGGGGTAATATGTGATATTAGATGAGGGTATTTTTGTAGTGAAAAATGATAAAGTTGATGGGAATTTTGAATAGTAGGGGTAATATTTGAAATTGAGTAGGGGTAGTATTATTGAAAGAAAAATTGGATGTAAATAGAAAGATTTAGAGATGGACAATCTTATCGAAATGTCGAAACAGGAAAGACGAACAAACTTTCAGAGACGGAGGGAGTAGTTATTAATGGACACTGACACTCCTTTAGCTCTATTGATTAAGTCTCCGATGAAAGAATTTATTCCATCCGAGGAGATGTCAAATATCATATATGGATTAGATGGCACTCCTGAAGTAATGGGATTTAGGCTCCATTCAGATAGTCAGATGAAATAGGAACTGAAATTGAAATGTCTAGATAGAACTGAAACTGAGAATGAATTTTTTATGGTTAGTTGAGACTGAATAACCTATGTGAAACGTAAAATAATGCAATGTGTGTTCGGTATTCCCACTAGATGGACCACCAAAATTCCAATGTAAAATTACCATTTTGGACACCCCTAGAATTTAAAAAAAAAAAAACATTTCTGGGAGATTGGCGTGTGCCTTTCAGGTGAGGCATAGTATTGAAATACATCTGGGTGTTTATCGGACTTGGGTGCATTTCACACATCACACGAAGGTTTGGATTCAACCTAGCGACACCGTCGATTTCGAAGTCCCTAGCATCTTGCGACCACAAGGCGGCTCGGCTCCGTTCGCCACAGTCCATCGACAGCGGTATGTAGTCCTATGCGTTTTTGTTGCTTCGTTCTTGCCCTCCGTATTCGTCTCACTGTGGTGTTCGGCCAAGGCCGTCCAATAGTTTTTGGGGGGCTTGTGTGATTTTTTGATAAAACTAATAATAAAAACAAAATTTTCATATTTTTTAACAATTGAACTTTTTTTACAATTAAATTTTGATATCATATGCAAGGTTTTTTTATTATACAAGTGAATATTTTTGGTAATAAAATAATATCATAGGTCCTTATCTTATATTATATTGTAGGTGCTCAAGCAAATATTTATAATTGCAAGGAAATAGAAACATTGAATCTTTTTTGAATGTTATTCTTGAAGAAAACATATAATTAAATAATAATTTGATTTTTTTGAAGATATGCAAAATAGTTAAGACTTATAATTTTGAACTACCTATTATAATTAAAAATTAATAATGAATATTCTTGTCATTTTTTTTTACTTATGATCAAAAAGCTCAACACCTCAAGATTTTTTTTTACTTATGACCATTACAAGAATAGTCTCTTGCAATTTGGGGGCCCTGTTCCATCGGGCTCTTTACACAGCCTGATGGACGGCCTTGTGTTCGGCCCATTTACAGCGCCGTCGAGGGGCTCCTCCTTGTTCATCTTGGAGGACATTGACGGCTAGAGACACGGGTTTTCCCAACCACGTATTGGTATGTTGTATGACCTTCGTCTTGAGGTGTTGAGCTTTTTGGTTCTAGGCTTTTTATTACTTGGATTTGTTAAACGCCAGCTCAATTCTTAGATTTTCGGTGACTGGTTGCTTGATTCCACCCTTGGTTTCATTAACCAGTTGTTGAATTCATCATGAATGTGTCTGTTTGTGTTTTTTGTCTGCTCGAGCATGGTGATGATCGAATTTTGATGTGTGTTTGCATATTCATAATATTGATTGTCTATGTGAGTTTGTTTTCTTGTTAATGTGCATCATACATTGAATTTGTTGGGTATGGGGTAGCCTCTTGATTTGCTGTTTTGACGTTATGTTTAGATGTGTTATATGAATGGGGTGTGGTGCCGGTTTGTTGTGCATTCAAATTATATCCTCTCATGTTGCTGGTTCACAAGAAAGGGTAGGGCAAAATGTCATCACAAGGGAATGATAGTGAGCTGATGGAAATGGAATCAAGGGACAAGAGTCTAGCTTGGACAGATGAGGAGGCGAAATCATTAATTAGTATTTATTAAGAATATCACAAACAAAATGGCATAGACACACATTTAGGTGGGGTGAGATTGTCGATAAGCTTGGTAAGGAGCATGGAAAAAAATTCTCTACAGTGGCATCGAAGAATAAATTGGACTCCATGAAAAAGAAATGGAAATCGTGGTCTAAGTTTTGAATGAACGAGATCGGACTGGAGTGGAATGCTAGTGAAGGATCAATTAGGGCGAATGGCGAATGGCGCAAAAGGAAAATCAAGGTAACCACTTAACACTTCTACAATGTCACTTTAGGGGTTGTGTTGTCCAATTGTGACTGCCTCAATTACTGATGTAAAACTAATTTCATTTTCACAGTTGAAATATTGATCGATTGCCATGGATGAAGTGTTGTAATTGTCGTGTGTGTTGTAGGAAGATTCTAAGCTATGAAGATTTTGAACGATCAAATTATTCTAGTTGTGTTGTAAATCAGAAGCTGCACATTATAAAACATGAGTACACCATGCTATGACATCTTAAAACACAAACAATACATATGCACTAATGTCAAGTAAGAGACCATGCTGTGCAATCACATTGTTTTGAACGATCAGATTATTCTAGTTGGTACATGCATATTCTGATATTCATTCCCCAAAAGTAAGGATGCATGGAATTTGTATCAAGAGTTTCAAACAAAGAAATATCATCTCAACATGCTCAACAATTCATAGTATAGCCAATCAAGATTGTAAATCAAGGTTTTGAAACTACAATTCAACCCTCAGGAGTGGCCTTTCTCACCTCTATTGTCATGATTAGAAACAAAGTAATGTTTGGCCTTCCACCGAAATCCCCCTTCCTTACAGGCTGATGAAATACAAACGTAGTTATTTCAAACGGTAATCCAAATCAATTTCCAAACCAAAGATACAATGCACTCAATTGAAGGTCATGAACCTTCCATGCAAGTTTATCAACATACAAAACCATATGTATGTAGTAACGTATAGGCCTGGCATGATATATTAGCAGCCCATGTAATGTCTAGCAAGCCCATGTAATGTCTTGTGAGCCCAATGTAATGTGTTTGAGTTCTAGACTCTTCCTAGGAAGATAGACGTTGCTGATCAAGCACACCATATGACCCTATATATATCTACATGTACTCCTGTCATGTTTTTCAATGAGAAAAAGTTTTCCTGCATTCTTCTCCTTCTAGCATGGTATCAGAGCTACCAGACAAACGTCCTAATTGTAGCCTTTTTTGAAACTTTCTACAGAAACAAAAACACACAAAAAAAAAGGGTGAGAGACCTCCTTCTCCATGGCTCTCGTACCAGCCAACCCCAACCCTAGCCTCCCATCGTTCTCCTCTTTCATAACTGTTAAACTATCCCAAGATAATTTTCCTCTATGGAAAGCTCAAGTCTCACCTTACCTAAAAGCTCACAATTTATTCACCTTTGCTGATGGCTCAAACCCATGCCCAGCGGCTGTCCCGAATGAGGAGCTCAACGCCCCATTCCGGGAATGGCAGAACAAAGACCAATTGGTCATGGCCATCCTCACCTCATCTCTGACCGAAAGTGTCCTCGCTCAGGTGATCGATTGCACATCGTCGGCTCAGATTTGGTCCAACCTCCATGACCTCTTCTCGGCCCGATCGAGTGCTCAGATCGTCCATACAAGACTACAACTGGCCTCCCTCAAAAAGGGTTCCGAAAACGTGTCTGACTACTTCAACAAGGCGAGAGCTCTATCCACTATGCTAGCCGCCGCCGGCCAAGGCATTTCCGACACGGAGTTCTCGACCTACCTTCTAGCGGGCCTTTCCTCTGACTTCGACTCCGTCGTCACATCTCTTTCAACACAACCTACCCTACCCACCCCAAAACAAATCCTTTCCCATCTTCTTGTTTTTGAATCCAGACTATCACACCAAGCCAAAAACCTAACAAACTCAATCTCTGTCAACAACACCTCCACTGACAAGTCCCAAAACCATGAAGCCAACTACTCTCAGAGAGGAAGGGGTCACAACAGGGGACGTGGGTCCAGCCGCGGGCGTGGCCGTGGTGATTCTCGAGGTCGAGGCTCAAACACCAACTTCGCCGGCGCCCCCGATACACGCCCGATTTGTCAAATCTGCCAGAAACCGGGGCACTCGGCTCTTCAATGTTGGAGGCGCTTTGATCAATCCTTGCAAGCTCCGCCGCCGGCGTCCTTCCAGGCCCACAACACCAGCACCTGGTACCCCGACACCGCCGCCACTCACCATTTTACTCCCGACATCTCCAACCTCCGAATCGACTACCCATATGATGGCACCGAATCAGTTTCCCTCGGCGATGGGTCACAAGTCCCTATTCAGAGTCAGGGCTCCACTTCCTTCCACTCCTCTCAGCGTATTTTTCATCTTAAACACATTCTTCATACTCCCCTTCTTACTAAAAATCTTCTTTCCGTTGTTCAGTTTTGTAAAGATAATTTAGTTTTCTTTGAATTTCATGCTACCTTTTTTGTCGTGAAGGATTTGCAGACCAAAGCCGTCCTCCTTCGGGGTCTCGTTAAAAACGGGTTGTATGTCTTGCCCGCCGACTCTTCCACGCCGCCCTCGACTTCACCTTCCGCCCAGCTCACCGTCGTCTCCCCTTCCCTTCTGCATTACCGTTTAGGTCACCCTTCGGCCGTCGTCGAAGCTGTTGTTTCTCGACTTTTGCCTTCAAAATCAAAAACGTGCCTTTTGGACCCTAACAAGTGTCCACCATGTGATTGGGCGAAAGCTCATGCCTTACCCCATCCCACTAGTCCAGGCCGCTCCAATCACCCTTTTGAGCTATTATTTGTTGATGTATGGGGCCCAGCCCACCACACCTCTATTAATGGACATGTTTATTATCTTGCAATTGTGGATGACTTCTCCAATTATTTGTGGTGTTTTCCGTTTTCCTCCAAATCCATTGTTTCCCAGCTTATTGTGACCTTCATCAATTTTGTGACAAAATTCTTCTCCACCAAAATCTCCCACATTCAAACTGATGGTGGTACCGAATTCAAACCACTACGATCCTTTCTCCAATCCTCTGGTATCAATCACCGTCTTACATGTCCCTACTCCCACCAACAAAATGGGAGTATTGAAACCCGCCACCGTCGAATTGTTGACACCGGGCTCACTCTCCTCAAACATGCCTCTCTTCCCCTCACATTTTGGGACCATGCCTTTGAAACCGCCACCTACCTCATCAATCGCCTTCCCACTCCCGTCCTCCAAAATTTGTCACCCTTTCAAAAACTCTTCAACAAAACTCCCGACTACTCCTTCTTACGAGTCTTTGGTTGTCTTTGTTTCCCCAATCTTCGTCCCTATAACAAACATAAATTATCTTTTCGATCCACGCCCACCATTTTTCTTGGCTATGCTTCTAATCATCGTGGGTATATATGCTATGATTGGCGAGAAAAGCGCTCGTATATATCTCGGGATGTTTTATTCCATGAAACTACATTTCCTTTTTCCCCTTCACATACCACCACACCATCTGCCACTCCCCCACTTGCCCCTCTTCCCCTCATTCCTCACCTCCTGACGTCTCCACTACCATCTCCAACCCCTCTTTCCAACCCATCATCCTCTGGCCCAAATTCCCCAAACACATCCTCTAGCCCAAATTCTCCAAACACATCCTCTAGCCCGTCATCATCTAGCCCACACTCTCCAAATTCTCCTTACAACCCACAATCCTCTATGTTATCTCCAAACACGTCATGTCCCTCTCCCAATCCATCACTTGAGGACTCTTCTGAGTGTATTTCACCATCACCTTCATTACCCACCCATTCTATGCGGACCCGATCCCAAGCCCACATTTTCAAACCCCTTATCCGCTCCGATGGCACGGTTCCCTGGCCCCCTCGACGACATGATTGCTCCCTCACTGAAGTCGTCCCTGATGAGCCTCACTCTTTTACCGAGGCCTTCAAATTCCCCGAATGGCGTCGTGCTATGGAAGCCGAATTTCATGCTCTTCTATCTACCAACACTTGGTCTCTTGTGCCCTCCAACTCCTCTCCTAATGTCCTCGGTGTGAAATGGGTCTTTAAAACCAAAAGACGAGCCGATGGCTCGATCGAACGGCGTAAGGCTCGCCTCGTCGCCAAGGGGTTTAATCAAGTCCATGGCCTAGATTACGATGAGACCTTCTCTCCCGTTGCAAAACCGTCCACCATCCGAACCCTTCTCTCCCTAGCGGCGGTCAACCATTGGTCGGTGCGGCAACTTGACATACAAAACGCCTTCTTACACGGCACCCTAACGGAGGACGTCTTCATTTCTCAACCTCCAGGTTTTGTTCATTCCTCTTTTCCCTCTCACATTTGCAAATTACACAAATCTCTTTATGGTCTAAAACAAGCCCCACGGGCTTGGTTTGCTCGTCTAAGTGATGCCTTGATCACCCTTGGTTTTTCACCTTCTGAGGCCGATACTTCCCTCTTCACCTATCGCCGGGGCCCTGTTTCGGTTTTCATTCTGGTGTACGTCGACGACCTTCTCGTCATTTCCTCCTCTGCTCAATTATCCGATCAGTTTGTTGCCCATCTCTCCAAAGAATTCCCTGTTAAAGACCTTGGGCCGGTCCATTTCTTTTTGGGCGTTCAAGCCCGTCGTACTAATGATGGTTTTTTTTTATCCCAATCCAAATATATCAAAGACCTAGTTGACCGGGCCCACATGACCAATTCTAAAGCCGTATCTACTCCCATGGCCACAAATTTTGTGTCTTCAGCCACCTCCTCCGACCCTTTCTCCGATCCCTCGCTTTATCAGAGCCTAGTCGGCGGCCTCCAATATCTCGCTTTTACTCGGCCCGATATCTCCTTTGCCGTCAACCGTCTTTGCCAAGCCATGCACAGCCCCGATGACCGCCACTGGCAGGGTGTCAAACGGGTGCTTCGCTATCTCAATGCCACCGCTGATCTCGAATTTCACATTTCCTCTACCTCTCCCACCTCGCTCTCGGCCTTCTCCGATGCCGATTGGGCCGGGGATCCTACCGACAGGCGCTCCACAAGCGCTTATTGTGTTTATCTTGGCACCAATCTAGTATCCTGGCAATCAAAGAAACAACCTACCGTTTCCCGTTCTTCGACGGAGGCCGAGTATCGAGCGGTAGCTCACGCCGCTTGCGAACTCATTTGGATACAGTCCCTGCTTGCTGAACTTGGCGTGCGACTGTCCCTGCCGCCCACGTTATGGTGTGACAACCTCGGTGCTACCTACCTAGCTGTCAACCCTGTCATGCATCACCGGATTAAGCACCTCAGCCTTAATTTTCACTTCGTCCGGGAACGTGTTAGGAACAAGTCCTTACAAGTTAGCTTCATCTCATCCAAAGACCAAATTGCGGATCTGTTGACCAAGCCATTAGCAACAGCACGATTCTTACTTTTGCGATCCAAGCTGTGTCTACGCCCGCTTGGCTCGAGGGAGGATAGTAACGTATAGGCCTGGCATGATATATTAGCAGCCCATGTAATGTCTAGCAAGCCCATGTAATGTCTTGTGAGCCCAATGTAATGTGTTTGAGTTCTAGACTCTTCCTAGGAAGATAGACGTTGCTGATCAAGCACACCATATGACCCTATATATATCTACATGTACTCCTGTCATGTTTTTCAATGAGAAAAAGTTTTCCTGCATTCTTCTCCTTCTAGCAGTATGTCTACATGGAGGGGTTACGATTTACGAACATCAAGCAGAAGAGCAAAACCTTATCCCAAATAGGTAGCAAACACCCTCAACCGTTGTAGACCTCGAGGCCCTTGTTCTCATCTTCAACACTTCCAATAGCAAATTAATTTGCATTATACCCACCTCTAAGCTCAAAGCAAAACCAACGATAGTAAAAATGGGGACTTACCTATGGATCTTTGCTAGGAGAAGTGGATCTGGGTTCCAAGGACGAAGGTTACCGCTAGATGAGTATGGCCTTCGATTGAGAGATTCGGGGGAAATGGAACCAAAGCAGAAGAACACCGCCAATAACACGAACAAGAAGGAGCTCGAAGAAGTGAATCTAGGGTTTCGAAGGTCGCCGCCGCCAGCCTCTCGATATCGCCGTCGATGAGAGATTTGGGAGAGAGAAGGCTTCACCACACGAAAAAGAAGAATGATCGAGGGCATTGGGTGGAAAATAAGGGCCATCTAGCGGACATTACGCTACAAATTCATCTACCCCCTGGGGGTACAATGGGGCACTTTTCACCCATTTTTCAACTACCCAAGACGCCCCATCTCCCTTGCCCGCTAGGCTGCCGAACACCACATGAAACCAGAGTCTTCATCCATCTCCATCTTCCGCTAGGAGACAAAGCCCTATCTGAATGGAGCCTTACTCATGCAGTACGTATCGGCCGACTAGTGTTGTGAAATTGTCGAGTTTCAACTATTTTAGATTATGATGATTCCTCAGTGACTGGTTTAATACGTAGGGTCCTGAAGGTCTTAGTCGAAGAAATTTTCTTAATATTATATACACTTTTTTTTTAAGTTTCTAAACTAAAAAGTTTAGATGAGGGACCGATTAACTTGTACAATATTTGTGAATAAATAATCATCTATGTTATACCTTCTTTAACTTTTTTACCTCTATCAAATTACAACGTTAATCCATCTAATATTATATATTATCCCTATTGTTCAACTTTTACATCTATTTTATCTCATTACCTTTATCAAATTACAACATTAATCCATCTAATATTATATATTATCCATATTGTTCAATTTTTACATCTATTTTATCTCATTCAATGCTTTTCAACTTTGTACTTATATATAATTATACAATGAACATATCTACCATAATACAATATAAAGCAGAACTCAAGTCTTTATTAGATTTTGCATCACATCATCAAACCTGAATAAGATAATAATTTATTTATTTTACATTATATTTTCTAAAATAAACCCATATATCTACTTGATATGTTATCCAATTTTCTTATATCTACTTGATATCTGATCTAATTTTCGATATCTTAAAAAAAAATTCCCCATACCATTTTTTAACATTATATCCTTATATGAATAAAAAAATTCAAGTTTATTTTTGATATCTCAACATTTTTTCCTTATTGATTAGTATACGATTTTATCATTATTAAATCTTGAAGAATAGTGAAAAAACTTTCACATGTGTCAATAGCATATTAAATACTAATATAAGTATGAAAAAGTAAATAAAATTATGTTAAAATTTATGTTTCATTAATAAAATTACATATATAGGTCACTAGGACTCGGTCTATCGATTTTGGATAATAAATTTTCGACTTAAAAGAGGATTCGTGTCAAAATTCGATCTCGAATTAGTTAATTCGAATTTGTATTTATACTAGTTCAGTCATATTTATTACCCATACTCCCTCCGTTTCAAAATACATGGCCTTTTAGAAAATTCACGCATATTAAGGAACTTTCATATTACCTAAATCACCCTTGTAAAAGTCATGAATGTTGTTTATAAAAAGAAAAAGCATGCTTGCATGTTCTACTTTTTCAATAATTGAGGTTATCATGAGGGACATATCCGGAAAGAAGAGGGAAAAAATATAAAATGGTCATGTATTTTGAAACAACCTAAATTGTCTAAAAGACCATGTTTTTTGAAACGGAGGGAGTATTATTCAAATTTCCACCCACTTTACATGTTTTCTTAATAACTATGAATTCCTATATTTTTAGACAAATTCCCGGGATGGGAAAGAGACAAGAATATCAATGTTGGGCCTGAAATGAACATGGGCCTAAAATGAACTTGGGCCTGCACATTGGTTCATAGGAGTCATGTTCTTTCTTTGAGAACGCGAAACTGAGATTGGCATGTTCTGAAGCAGGTCTAATCGAAGCTCTTGTCCATGGCGGAGAGGAGAAGGCGGGAAACTCGGCTTCAGTGATCCACATGGCATTGCCTTCACAATCTTCCACCATCGCTTTCGTTCCTCCTGTTTTGTCTTTTATTTTGTTTTGTTTTTATACATTTCGGATTTTGATTTGCGTTTCTTTGTGTGTCCACAATCCACATCGACCGAATTCTATTCCATTGAGGGGAAGGGAGGGAGAAGGATAATCGAACAGAAGAAATTCTTCTCGTCCGCCTTCTCCGAATGTTGTGATTTCGCCATGCCTGATCCTTCAGCGTATGTCCTTTCTCCTTTTACTAGTCCCGCTTTTTCGATCGTTTTCTAGGTCAAAATACTCAATTAGGCTAGCACGTTGATGTACTTGTGGTTATTGCTGCAATGCCAAATCCTCCTGTTTGCTCAATTACAGGCAGCATAAGATAGTAATTATGTTCATTCCTTGCTTAATCTTTGGGATTATTGATCTTCTGATATGGTGGGAGGGCATGTGTTAGACATTTTACAAATGCAGAAAAATGGTAACTTACATGTTTTTGAGAATGTCAAATCGTTTCATCAAGTCAGGCATGCGTTATCTTCCAAGGTTTTTGCATAATAAACCAAATCGGCTGCCTCATTTGGTTTTTTGTGAACTTGGGTGAGATTTATTAAATCGTTTTCAGCTTATAGGGACATAGGTATGTAATTTGTTTGCTGTTATCAATTCCTTCTATGAACTTGGTTGATTTATGACCTATTGCTTCTACGCTTTCCTATACACGGAATGCTTTCTGGTGAATTTTGTAGGATGAGGACTATTGGTCTGTTTTTATGATCTGATGCCCCACTGCGATGTTACCATTGGTGAAGGTCCCGTATCATGCTTATGTCTTAGTCCATACTAAATACTAGAACTCCTTAGGTGTTTACTGCAATTTTACTTTCACATACTGAAATAATGAAGTGTTATACAGCCAATATATACTTTTATCTTCTGATGCTTGCTTAGCTCCTCCATTAATGTAAGCTTATTCAAGTTAAAAGTGCATCTTGTGTGTTTTGATTAATCAATGTTTTACTGCTTTGGTAATTATTGGAATAATACCCTTCAACTGGACGCCTTTTCTAGAGTTATTTACATTATGCCGATGATGTGAATGCTTTATTGCAGTGATAATGGTGAGAATTTTTTAACTCCCTTAAACCTACAACGCGAGCGCCGCCCTGCTAGCGCTAAGTGCCTAAGCTCTCTACGTAGTCTGCTTTCTACATCTGCATCTGCTAAAGGTAGTAAAAAGATTGCCAATTATTGATAAAGTCATCTATAACTTGAACATTTGAAAAACATTGCAAATTATTGAGAAGGTATCTGCTTATGGGATGTTGCAAGTAGGTTGAGAGCTGTTCCAAACAACCTTGTCATCTAACTTGGCAGATCGATTCTCTTTTGTATCTTAAAACTTTTCTTTCTCAGGTCATCTATAGAATGAATCATCTCTTATTTGCAGACCTTAGGTCCCTTGATCATGAGAATGATGCAGAGTATGAAAGTTCCCCACGAGGAGTTCTAGGAGGTTTCAAGAATGGCGTAGGATCAGAAATCAGTTCTCCCAACTTCCATGTGAGCAGTCCTCTTCCTCCACTTCCTGGAAGACCATTTTTACCGTGGCGAAAAGTTGTGAACCAGTGGAAGCAGAAATCGCTTAAGCACTTGAACACCTTTCCTAGGATAAAAAAAAAGAGGAGCAAAAGAGAGCATTACAATGATGATGACGATGATGATGACGAAGATCATGGTGATCTGCAATACTCCATTGATTCTAATCTATGCTATTTCAAGGCGTCTTGGAAGATCTTCTCCTTTATACAGTTAAAGATTGCAACAGATGGTTTCAGCGAAGGTTCATTTCTTTTCCCAACCGACTAGTGGAAATCAAAACATGTGAAAATCTTACACTTTTTTGTTTGTTATCCCTTGCAGAGAACTTGATTGGGAAGGGTGGATTCTCTGAAGTGTACAAGGGTTGCTTACCAGATGGGCAGCTTATAGCAGTAAAACGACTAATTAAAGGGAGCCCAACCGAGCAAAGCTCAAGCTTCTTTTCTGAGCTTGAAGTCTTTGTTAACATCGATCATCACAATATTGCTAAGCTGATTGGATATGGAACAGAAAGAGGAATTCACCTTGTGTTCCAGTTATCTTCACGTGGTAGCCTAGGATCTCTCCTCAGGGGTTAGTTCAAACAAAAGCTATATACTAATTGTTCACAGTAAGTTCTCAAGTGATTTCTTTTTGTGGCTAAGTGTAGGTTCAAGGGAGTGCCTATATTGGGCTACAAGATACAAAATTGCTCTAGGAATAGCCGAGGGGCTGGTGTATCTCCACGACCACTGTGAGGAGCGTTTAATTCATAGAGATATAAAGTCAGATAATATCTTGCTTAAAGAGAATTTTCAGCCTCAGGTTTCTTGGTTTCCTCAAAATTAAGGCACAAGAATGAAAATATGATTTGAGTTAGTAGTTCAACTTACATATGAAACGAGTGGTCTTCAGCTGATATGAACTACTAGATGACTTCCATCGTTCTTTTCCTTCAGATTTGTGATTTTGGTCTTGCACTGTGGTTGCCCAGACAAAAATCTCACAATAATCATGCCACGCTGAAACATGAAGGCACTTTCGGGTATGTAAAAGCAAAACAAAAGTCCGTACTAAAGACTGAAAATCCAAACTTCTAATTTATGTAATTGGTCTCAAACGGAAGCTACATTGCTCCTGAGTACATAATGCAGGGGATAGTTGATGAGAAGACAGATGTCTTTGCTTTTGGGGTGGTGCTCTTGGAACTCATCACTGGACGTCCAGCTTTGAATGAGTCAAAGCAGAGCATTCTTATCTGGGTAAGCCTCATTATGTTTGACAGTCTTAGTAAACTAAAACCCATTTTTTCTTACTTGAGAACATTGACATTCACAGGCACAACCTTTGATGCATAAAAAGAAGTTTGACTGCCTAATTGATCCATGTCTCAAGGACAACTACAACAAAGATGAGTTGGAACGTATGGTCATGACTGCCGTTTTATGTGTAGACGCATCTCCACTTATTAGGCCTCAAATGAATCAGGCAAGTCTCCGTTTTGACTGCTCCTCAGAATGCATTGTCTTACATTATATTGCAAAATGTCAAGATAATACAAACACACTCCAACCCTGTATACATTGTATTATATTTCGATACATGGCACTTGAAGAACTGTTGTAATATATCAATGATTATAAATTTATATGCAGGCTGTGCTTCTTCTTGGAGGGGACGAATACGCGCAATCGACGGGGAGACACCAGCCTCTAAAGAGAACCTTCTCAGAGGAGTTGCTTGACATGAAGGAGTACAACTCAACAAAGTATTTGAAGGAGCTCAGTAGACATATACAAGTGGCTTTTGATTATAACTCCGACGTGACCATTTTACCACCCTGCTCCCCTGATAGTCCGTGATTGTTTTCAGTCGCTCACGTGCTCCTTGGTTAGGTTGTAAGCCAGGTTCTTCACTCCCATTTCTTGTGGAGTTGAAGGCGAAAGAATCTGTAAAAATGGTGTAATATGCACGTTGGCTTTGACAGGGATGAATAGAGGTTTTAAGGACAGGAAATCAATTTGTTACTCGGCAGCATAATCATTCACAGAATTACAATGCATCAATTGGGCCTGTTTAGCAAACTCAATTTGTAAAGGCCCAAAGCAGCCTTTTTTTTTTGAGGAAAAAGCAGCCCATTTAGGAGCTAGCGCGACAGACTCATTCATTTGAATCATTTCCCTTGTTTATCTGGGAATTTAAATTTTCAAGTTCCAACGGTCGTTCTTGCTCCAACAATTTTTTTTTCGAATTTAATTTACAACAACTTTCCGCCTCCTTTAACCCACCTATCCCGCTTCTCCACATGTGAAAAGTAAACCCTAGAAATTTTCAAACGTATAAAAAAGAACCCTAGAAATTTCTCAAACGCCCCCTTCGCTTCATTTCACACATCCATCCATCTGCCATTCCGCTTGCCTTATCTCTCGGCCCCCAACCATACACGCAAAAACCCTAGAAAATCCCCACCATCCCTCTACCTGTCTCTTTCTCCGTGTAGAGAGTTAGATTCTCGCAAACCAACAAAACCATATCTTGTGCAGAAAAAGCAATGGCCAAGAAGAAATTGGCACGCACTAATGAGAAGCAAGCCGAACAAGACCTACCACAGCAGCCACACCAGGAGCCTCCGAGTGCACCGCCAAGCCGACTGCCTTCCGCCGCCATGGACGATCCGGAGGGGAAGCTCTCGAAGCTGAAGTCGCTGAACGAAATGCTCCTCAAGGAGACCACGGAGAAGCGGAAGGAGGTGAGTAGCTTGCTCGAGTCTAAGAAGTCGCTAGAGAGTGAGTTGACTAGGTCGTCGTCCGAGATCGAGGCGCTGAGGTCCGAGCTGGCTCGGATTAAGGACGGGGAGTTAGGGATTGAGGTCGAGAAGGATGTGGTTTCGGCGTTCGTGGAGTCTCAGGTTGGAGGTGCGAGTAAGGTCGCTGGTGAAATGGAGGGGTTGAAGAGAGAGGTGGAGTCTCTTGAGGCTAGGAATGAGAGGATGAGGGAGCGGAATGAGAAGTTGGTTAGGGAGAGGGATGAGGTTCAGAGGAGAATGCAGGATCTGCAGAGGGAGGTGCAAGGAGCTGTTAAAGAGAGGAAGGAGACGGAGAAGGCGAAGTCTGAAGAGATTAGGTCTTTGAAGAAGTCGTTGGAGGAGATGAACGGTGAGATTGAGAAGATGAGGCGTGAGCTGAGCAAGGTTAGTCGTGAGAGGGAAGCTGTTGAGAAACAGTACAATGTTCAGGTTCAGGAGGCTGTTAGGCTTAAGGAGAAACTCGAGGTGGTTGAAGCGGAGGAGAAGAGGAAGGATGGAGAGTCGAGGAGATTGAAGTTGGAGTATGATGAAGTTGTGAAGGTGAAGAACGGGATGGAAATGACGATTGAATCGATGAAAGGTGACATGAAGTCCGTGGAAAGAAGCTTGGCTGAATCGAATGTGCGGATTCAGAGGCTTGAGAGCGAGACTGAGGTGGTCAAGCAACAGAAGGCTGTTGTAGAGAAGGAGAAAAATGAGATGAAGGCTAGGGTTGGGGATTTGGTCAAGGAAGCAAGGGAACTAAACCGTGTTGTTTCCGACCTGAGGAAGGACGAGGAGAAGCAGAGGGCTGAGTTTTTGGAACTGGAGAATGCTTATGCTGAAGCTGTTGAGAAACAGAAGGAGTTGAACCGAGAACTGTCTACTCTGTTTGAAGAGAACAAGAGGAAAGATGGTCTCATTGAGAAGTTGAAGGGGGATAAATCAGAGGCTCTGGAGAGGTCTTTCGAGCTTGAAAAAGAGCTGGAGTCTGCCGAGGAAGTGAAACGATCACTGTTGCTGGAGAAAGATGAGATTGAGCAGGCAAAGGCACAGATGGGCAGTGACAATGTCAAGTTGCAGGAAGAAGTGACCATGCTCAGGGATAAGCTGTCTGCACTAGAAGAATCGTACAAAAACCAAGCTGAGAAGAACAAGCAGCTGAGTTCTGAAGTTGCTCACTACAGGAGTGAGCTTGACCGAGTCAGTCTCGAGAAGGACAAAGTTCAGAAGTCCTTGGATGAGGAGAAGTTGAATGGAAAGAAGATTAATGTGAAGGTGGCAGATTTATCAAAGAAGCTGGAAGATGCTACAAAGAAGCTGGAGAGCTTGAAGACTGCAAATGGCGACCTTGTAAAGGAGAAGAAGGAGCTCGAGACAAATGTCAAGAAGCTGGTGGGCGAGAAGAATGCCCAGGAGAAGAAATTCTCAGAAGCCCAGAAACAAATTGTTGGTCTACAGGAATCTGTGAAATCTAAGAGTGACTCTCTTGAGCAAGCGCTTCTGATGTTGAAGAAAGCTGCTGAACAGTTTACCAAGGCAATTGAGGAAGGTGGAGTGACCAAAATTCAATTTAGGGAGCACAAGTTGAATGGGGAGTTTGAGCCATATATGGGACAGCTTGAAGCAATTAGAGCAGCTTTCGCAAACAGGGAATTAAAGGTTGAGGAGATGAAACAACAGATGGATTCGCTGCAGGATTCGGTCGTTGAGGCTAGGAAGAAGAAGAGCTTCTGGACCCTTGTATCATCTGCCACCACTATCTTGGCTGCTGTTGTGTCGTTTGCTTATGCTAGTAAGCTGCGTTGAGGAGATTTTCTTCCCTTATGCAACGCTCTTAGTTGTTAGATTCGACGTGCTGTTAACTGTCGGAAGTAATGAAAGTAATGAACTAAATGACTTACAAGTTGGTGATAGTTATATGATGCCTGCCTAGTTCAATGTTAGGCAGATACCAACAATTTTCCGTCTTTGATCTTCCTTTCTTCAAAAGGCAATAAAAATGTTCATGCTGTCTGTATGTTAATGTGGGCCTCTTCAATGCTTAACTGCTCTTGTGCTGTTGTTCACATTTGTGTGGCCTGTTTTGATACCTTCTGTGTCTTCAAGTTTCAGATTTGGCTTACCTTTTGTTTCCCCAGGATTCGATTCTGAAACATATCATTCTTTCTTTGCTATGGTGTTCAGATTGGTCTTGATGGACTTGGGTGAAAGTAAATTCTATGACTCTAATTTCTGATACAATCATGAAGTTGAGGTGTTCTTGCTGTTGAAATGTCAATACAATCCGACTTTACGATTGCATCATGTTGCTTCCGATCTTAGTTTTGTTGATGGTTAAAAGTACAACCATCCCTCCACTTGCGTATAAGATTTGGGTTTTGCTCATAACAATTTTTTTTTTTTTTGATAAAGAAACATATCATTAATTACTCCAAATCCTTTTGTACAAACTCAACTAATTCAACAGGAAATAAAGACAAATCTTCAAACATCACAGGAGATAAAGGATGCTTGATTTGCTTCTCTATAAGTGAATTTCCATCTGCATTCTTGAAAATCCCTGCTTGCTTCCACAATAATGTTGATAAGATTTCCAAGAATGTCATGGGAGTTTGCACGACTGAATCTTGCACATAAGCAGTTTGCAATCGGATTCCATGATGAGCTTTCCCAGCTGTCTCTCGCTTGCTAATTGCAGATCCCACCGGACTGCCTCAGCTTCTACAACTTCCACGCTCAGCCCTTCCTGAAGACTCTTAGCAGCAGCAAAGCAAACTTCACCGGAGCTGTTTCTAGCTATAACTCCTATCCCACTACACCAGTCTTTGACCGAAGCATCGCAGCAAATGAACATCCACCTGTTCTCCGGCTTTGTCCAAGATCGAACTCCCAAAGAAACTCCTTTGTCCTGCAGGTTAGAGTTATTATTGGCAATTTTAAGAACTTGAAGATGTGTTTTCTTAGCAAACCAAGAAATCACTTGTATGCACTACGCAGTACGCAGTGACTCCACTGAGAAATGTAAACACCTAATTTTTCACTGAAAGGTCTGAATTTGGAAGCATTATACTGTTTTTTAGTATATCAATTAAAATATAGTTTGAGGTATTATTAAGATGTACTCTTAGTAAGATGCTGGTGATTCGACTTTGTTTTTTCGATCAGTATTACAGATCTTACTTTACCGGTACATTTTAACCAAAGTTTACATTTTCCTGTCAAGAGTTTAACATGTTGGTTAATACGTGGCGGAGAGCAGTTCAGCTTTCCAGTGCTTCGTCTTACGACGTCGTATTGCTAGTACAACGAAGCATTTACTGATTTACAGTAGCGCGCAAAGTTCGAAAATTATACTGTAGACACTAATCGTCGCTTACACACGGGAATTCCAAACGTTTTCCGCCACGCTGGCAACCCTCGCCATAATCTGAAAAAATCTCCTCCGTTCAGAAGTTGATCGCTCGTCTCTCCCCAATTTCAAACGGATCCTCTTCCTAGGATTAGGAGGGTTTCTTCCCTTGGATCCGAAAAGATGAGCAACAAAGAAGTTGGAACAGGCGAACACCCAAATCTGGGCGTGGCAAGCTCAAGTCTTCGAAGTCGGTTTCCAGGTCCTCAAAGGCCGGCCTCCAATTACCGGTCGATACGACCGACCGCTTTCTCAAGCTCGGAAGGTACTCCGAGCAGTAAATGCTTCCATATACGACGTGTGACCCGGTTCGTGCGCATATGCACAGTAAGTGCGACACATAAGCACACGGGGTTTCACCCTAAAACCAATTGTCAATAGGGGGGAGTAGCCCATCTACTTATATGGTGGGTAGTTTAGGTTCTAGATCCCAAGATTAGTCTCAACAGGAGCTCCGGTCTACCTCGCCGCCGTCCTCGAGTATCTCACCGCCGAGGTCCTTTTCCTGCCGAATGTTTAATCTGTAGTAGTCTCTGTTTTTGGAGTTGTGAAGTGTTTGGGGGTTTGGCTGAATTGCAGGTTCTGGAGCTTGCGGGGAACGCTGCTAGGGACAACAAGAAGAGCAGGATTACCATTGCAAACGGAGGTGTTCTTCCGCACATTATACCGTGTCTGTTGCCCAACAACCCCGCCCATGGAAAGGGAGACACCAGATCTGCTTCTCAAGAGCTTTAAGTTGGTTTAGTGGTGTTTGTGCTTTGTCGCTACATGCTTACTGTCTTGAATTGGTATTAATGCTCAGAGTCAGAGGTCATCATCAATTACAGAAACTATATATGAAAACCAAGTCTTTTTTCAGTTGTTTAGCCATTGATTTACTGCCCTCAAGTATGAAACGGTGCTCTGCTAGTAAAGAGGCAACTTGAGTCAAGTGATGATAGAACCCATGCCAACTCTTTCTTCAATCGTTCAAGTCTACAGATCAAGTACTTGCACGTCCAAAAGCCGAAGAAACCCACGATTTCAGTCTTGCAAGCTTTTTGGACATTTTTGATGTAGACGTTTTATTTGTAATGAAGATATGGACATTTATTCAAATCTACTACTACCAATCATCTAAAGTTGGAGAGCCAACGGAGTACGACAAATTCTAAACAAGAATGAACACCTTAATTCTGCTGTACAACTTATCATAGAATTTACTCAAGCCGACTTTACAAGTGAGGGGCAGTCGGGGCAAACGTATTAGGAGCACTTGGGGCAAACGTGTGAGGAGCACTCGGGGCAAACGTGCGAGGCTCGATGTTCCTGCTGCGCATATAGTTCAGGAACTGTCCGGGTAGCTCTTCCAAGAGCGCCTGCACAACCGAAATCTCGTCGCCTGCACAAGGAATAACAGCGGAATGAGATTGATGGAGCTGGAACACAAGAGAGTTGATTTCTGAAAAACAATAAAGGATGTACTATAGTTTAGGCTCATACACTTACGCGGCACTTTGTTGATGGGAACGAATTGTACCATGTCTCTCGCAGCCACTTGACCCGTTGAGCTATGCAGCCGGGGCCCCGTATCAGCATCAAGAATCTGCCGGATTGGTAAACAAACAATCAAACATGTAGCAACCAAGCAAATTAGCATTCAAGAGTCCTGTTGGATTGGGAATGTTATTGTACCTCCATTTGAGTGAAATCTGCATTGCCGACTCCAACGATAAGGATTGACAAAGGTAAGTTGGACGCCTTCACCAAAACGTCTATCGTTTCTTGAAGATCTGTAACCACTCCATCCTGAAAATATGGTATGGAAATTTACATAAGATAAACACAACAAAAAAGGAAGTAAAATGCAATAGTTTTTCGGTATTCTGACTCACAGTTATAATCAACAACACATAGTACTTGCTACTATCTTGTGAATGGGCAGCGATTCCAGCCGCTCTGTCAATCACTCGGCCGAACAATGTTGGTCCAGATAGTGTGACGTTATGTAGAGAAGAGGAATATGCATTCATAATCCCTTCAACTCCTACAACCTGTTATATATACGAGCGAATATACAAATTTAATACAAACTTGTTAGCAATTTCAACCCTGTAATATCAGAGAAAACTGAGGTAAGAATTTCAAACTTGTTAGCAATTTTACCTCATCAGCATAGGGATCTCCATTCAAGTTGAAGCAATG
The DNA here is from genome assembly GCA_934048045.1 of Polygonum aviculare. Lineage (NCBI taxonomy): Eukaryota > Viridiplantae > Streptophyta > Magnoliopsida > Caryophyllales > Polygonaceae > Polygonum > Polygonum aviculare. The sequence goes on from OW204024.1 coordinate 9,933,893, forward strand.
AGAGATGCTACCATTGATGTTTCCTCCAAAGCCCCACGCAGGAAAACGTTTGTCAGAATCGTAAAATTGTAAGACTTCTCCCACATCAATTATGGCCTGGGATGAAATTTTCAAATCAGCCCCACGCAGGAGTAACATTGTAAATGAATGTTAAATCCTATCAGCATATAACTCAGTACGTAGAATGATAGCCACATTACCTGCTGGTAAGCGTTCAAGCGACCCGAGGGATCAATATAATGCAAAGAGTTTGGACTTCTAGGGTTCCCATTTGATGCTGGAATGAGGTTCATACAAAAAGAACCAAATATCTTAGTCAAAATTTACATGATTAGAAGGGATCATTTTAACTATTTCTGATGGAAATGCAAGGAAAAATCTTCTTCTATACCAGTGAAATCGACTGCAACCATGAAGTTAAGCTCGGAACCACTTGATATGTAATCAAGGAAGCTATACAATTGCTTCTCAACGTATGATTCCACAAAAAGCTGACCCTTCAAAACCTACAAGCAAGAGCAGTTTAACAAGATTAACGCTTATCAACATGGAGATTAAGAACATATATATGGAATCCACATAATGGAAGTAAGGCAAAGACCTTTTCACGGCCCTTATGTGGCCTAACAAAATTAGCGCCAGACTTGCTTCCATGCATATTCTCAAAGTCCTGAACTGATTTTTGAAGCTTCCTGGTGCAGAAAATTTGATATCAGATAATCGCCTTACAGCGTAATAACATCAGTAAATAAACAACCGATCAAAATGAAATCGGTAACCGGTGTCATACCCGATGACTTCATGGTTTCCACTGCTATTGAAATCAAAACACTCTATGGTCAATGGATTTTCCTGCAACAAGATCATGAAAGATTAGGGATAAGTAGACAAACAAACGGTATGAACTTAAAAAGGAAGAGTGATAATGCTTGCCTTGCTTCCATACTGTTGTACAGAGAGCGTGACACGCTTCCATGTTGGATTCAAGTTGTTCTTTATAACCTCAGACTTGTATATAGGCACGGCTTGTCCTCCCTCAGCAATTCTGGATATTCTTAGAAACGGATCCTGCAAGGAACAGAAATATTTCAGGTAACTGCATCAAAAATTATAAGATGATAACTGAAATTTCAAAGTTCTTTAACATACACTTTTGGAGAATAGATCTTTGTTATCTAAATTTTGGCAGTGGAATACAAGCTCTACAGCACTTCTTAGTGAAACAGACTCCTCGGCATGCACAGTTAATGTGCCGAGATTTCTATGTTGCGCAGGGCCGCTTTTGCTCTCAAGTTTCATGGTCATAGTACAATCTTTTTTGGTGACAATCTGCCAGATGCAAAAAAACAAACAAGAAAGTAGAATATTAAACCATGTAAAATTCGATAATATACAAGAAATATGTTAATGCAATGCTACATTCTCAGATTGTTCAGTTGTACACAAGAATCAGTATAATTCTATGAAGATTATAAAGACTTGCAATTTTTGGAGTTTCTAGGAAAGAAATCTACCTCTGATAAAACACAAGTTGCTTCACCAAGAAAATCTTGCTCCCTTAAGTTGAGTGCCTGAAAATTAAGAACTTACTTTACTCAATACGAGTACGAGAACAAAAAGGGAAAAAAAATGAATGAGAAATACAAGAGATTACCTTCACAGGCAACTTGTTGAATTTTGAATCTACATCATAGACATGAAATCTGGAAAAGTAGGAGAACCATCATAAGGAATTAATATACAAATGAAGAACACAGTATCTATATATCTTGCTAACTGGAATGATAAGAAAGGCTTACACTAATGTTTGCATGGTTTCAAACTGGTAGGCAATTGGTATCTTCGTGATCCAACTAGGATTCAAGTCGTTCAATATCACTTCTGTACGACCAATTTCATCTAGACTGCCACTTCTTTTCTTTTGATATACTACAACCATTGGATCACTCTATCAAAACGAAAAACAACCGATCATTAGAAGCTGAAAAATAGCCATCAAACTGCACACAGGCAATTGACATAGCCCTTGTATGATTTCATCTGTATCTAAAGCCATTACCTTTGACAAGATGTCCATATCACGAAGATTCTTAGCTGAAAGTGACAACTGTAGGAGGTAACAAACATGCAAGGCGTTAGTACGTGTTTCTGAATGAAAATACAGATGAACCATTGGAAACATGCTTCTTTCTATGTTGAGCAAGACCGTACTAACAGCCATTCAATCCATTTGACTGTCTATTGTGCGAAGCTAAAGATTATTGTCATCATAAACCCATTAAATTTTCTTTCGTATTTCAAGAGGGTCAACAATAAAGCTGCATATGGATATCACACAAGTTAAGTGCGCCACAATATTGCCTTATTGTCCTTACCAATAGTTCCAAACGTAATCAATTTATCAACACAAAAAGGTTCAAGGTAAAGAACAAACAAAAACTTCCTAGTGGGTCAATGGGTCATGTCTCTTTGGGCCACCAAAGAAAAGTATCAATAGTGTGAACAACATCACTCTACCCAACTACATCTGCCAAGTTGCTGTGAGAAATTGACTGCTATCCAACTCTGTTTCACCAGAGTTGATTAATAGCCCTAGAAAAATTCACTAACCCAGTTCACTTTCCATACTTGATATTCATGTTTTTGCCAAACCCAGATAAACTTCTAAAGCTGTTTGTGATTCAAAACCCAATTCCATATGTTGACCAAAGCAACACAATAAATCTCGTAGTTTGCGTGGATCAACCAACATCAGAATAGTATATACAGATTCGTGTAGAATATTCAACAATTGGGGGCTGTTCAGGTGAGAAAAAGCATCAATAGAGGTCAACGAAAGCACATTAAAAAAAAAAAGGTCAAGAAACGCAAAAAATCGACCTCGAGCTGTGTGTAGAGAGGATTCAAGCCACGGGCTTTGTAGAAGAAATCGACGGCGTCGTTGAGACCTCCGGCCCCACCTGAGCTTGATCCTGTAGGGCCCCCAACTGCTTGTTTGCCCCCATTCAGATCCGAAAAACAAGATCCCATTCTTCTTCGCTTTTCTGAAACCCTAAAACTCCGATCTTGGCTTTGCTTGTTTCACTGAACCCCCAAAATTTGAACTCGCTTGCTCTCTTAAACCTAAATTCTTGACAGGGAAATCGATGATTCGATTTCAATTATATAGTGTGGATTCGATCGTTGTCCGCGGGATCAATGAACACGCTCACGATTTTTGTAGAGTATTAACAACCTCTCAGGAAGTCGAATAAATAGTTGGGAAGTTAGTTATCGAGCGCGTAAAATCTTTCTATGGGTTATTAATTTACCAAAAAAGAATGACCCGTATAAGGAGAAACTTTCCAAAAATGTAGATGGATGGGTACCATGTTATTGTTATGAAATTACAGGTTGAATGGACCAACCACATGCATATATGGACTTTGCAGAGAATCACATGCATGCAATTCGATCGAAAATGGGTTGTTTATAATTTTATGATTAGTGGGGTTATTGCTTGGAAATTGCGATATAGTTGGTTGTATTTTGAGTTGTTTTGGTACTTCTAATAAGTCCATGCGGTTTTTCAACCAAAAAAAAAAAAAAAAAGTCCATGCGGTTTGGTTGATTATTGTTTTGGACTTGAGAGGTTGCATGCGTGGTGAGTCGTAACTGCCCAGCAAGTACCGGGAAAGAGCAAGGTAAAATAGATCCAAATCTTCTGTCCTCTGAACACGCTTCCCATCACTTTTGGTTGGTTCAAACTTTAAAATTTTATGTTTTATTCTTGTTTTTAAAGACTGAATATTACATTTCAACCACTCAAAAGCAATGGAACATGTTATAGGACGTGTTTATACGACAGAAGATTCGGATCGATCATATTGATCCCCGCAATGCTCTACTTAATTATAGTGTAAATAATGGTAAAAAATTGTAAAAAATATATTTATATTGTAAATTGTTATTCTCGTATGAGTTTAGAATTTTTAAATATAAATTTGTAGATTATATATATTTTTAATCTAATATATTAATTTACTGTAAAAAATACTTTTTTTACAAAATTTGGTATTGATTTGTAGTTTAAATAATAAAGTGGAGTATATCAGGGAGTATGAAGGGTTGTAGAAGATCTTGATTGGGTAAAACAGATTTGGATTCATCAAAAATTTCTCACTTTTTTTTTATCAACATATTTTGTTACAGTACATCTTAAACTGTTTTCAGGCGCATGTATAATAGGAAACTATTATAATGAGGATGAGTGAAACATTTACACTTATCGATTGATTGGTTAAGAATGACTAAAGGTCTATTTATTGTTTGCTCGATAAATTAGATAAAAAAATACTTGTACAACCATTTTTGAAGATAAAATGACTGAACTTTGGGGGAAACGAAAACTATAACCAAAAAACACAAGCACATACACTATATATGCTAAACTTTGGTATATATAGCAATAATATGTAGGGCTGGTGTTGAGCATTTACAAAGTGTATATTAATTAAGTTAGATATGAATGTTTAATGGGTTTTTTTGAAAAATATATATAGTTGTGAAGGATGTTTTATACAAAGCTGAAAATGTAAAGCCAGGGGTGATTCTGCACATTTTAGTATTTTACCATGTAAATAGTCAATCAAAGCATAATGGATAGTTCATATTTTCTCCGTCCCATTTTGTTTGTCCTAAAGTACATATTTTGCGGTTATTAAAGAAGTGTAAAATAGTATTGATAGAAGAGAAAGTGGGTAAAAGTTGAAATTAAATGAGGGTAGTTTTGTAATTTTATATGAGTGAAAAGTTGAAAAGTGATAAAATAGAAGAAAACGTTGGATAATAGGGGATAAAAAGTGAGATTAAATGATGGTAGTGTTGTAAGAAATTATTGATATAAAAAGAATGAGCACAAACATTTTAAGACGACAAAAAAGGAAAAAAGACAAACAAAATAGGACGGGAGAGTACAATATACTCCCTTATCGTCTAAGCTCTATCGAAAGTTCAAACCGGAACTAATACAGGTGTGTGAGTGTGTCACATAATGTGATGTAATAGTGTGATGTCATAGCCCTTGATGTCATAGGATCATATATCAGCCCTGTCCTTTAATAATACTTGCTCATTTTCACGTTGCAAGACTATTTCAAAATTTGGTCCGGTCACACGGTGTTTTAACATTGACTAGCTATTTTTGGGTCGAACATTGACTAGCTATTATTGGCACCGGCGGATCCAGAACCGAATGGATGGGTGAGCAAACTTTGAACGAGTTTAATAACAAAAAAATTATAGCAACAAAGTAAACTAAGTTAAAAGATCACAATAGTGCATAACAATTACATTAAAAGTAGTTTGAAATAAATAAAAGACAATATATGTCTATCAAACTACATGGGACTCCTTATGTGCGAGATAATTGACACCTACGAGTATCTAAACTTTGAAAACGATTCAAAATAGGTTCGTTTAGTTGTAAACACTTCTCTCTCAATAAATACACCAAACTATTATTTAACCATTCATCTCCCATTCTGTTTCTCAAATCACTCTTCACATATTTCATGCCTGAAAACACCCTCTTAACAGATGTTGTAGCAACCGGTAGGAGTAAAGATAATTCAACCGAACGATATATGAGTGGAAAGATTCTATCTTTTGCAGTTTCCTTCATTTTCTTTGCAAGATTTCCGAGGTCCTCCACATCAGAAAATCTTTCATCCCTTCTTATATCAGCCAAAAATGATTCGAATTCTTATGGCATCAATGAACAATCTATACTTGAGAAGTCATCACTTGGATAAAATTGAGCAAGCTTCTCCTCATCAAAATTAGAGCATCCATTCTTCGGATCATGAAGACATGCAAAACCATTAAGTAAATCTGTGCTTGCTTCAAAGAACCAGTGATCAAACTCAGTTAGAATTGAATCAACAACCTAGTATTTACAAAAAAAGATGTAAAATTAGTAAGCACCCAACTTTAAGTAAGTATATGCAATAAAACTGTAATGATTTTTAATTACCTCGAAAAAAAATCAACCTTGTAATGGTGATAATTGTTGATGGTTCGTCCGTCTCTTTTCACACGAACCAACCTTGGAACCGTCTATTCCATATCAATGACCTCATATCATTTTCTTGACAAAATGCCTCCACTTCTTGTACTAAGCCTTCCCATCCATTATTTCTGTAATTTCACAACTCGTTCTTCACAGCTCTAATCCGATTAATAACATTTAACATGTTTTGGTCTCTTTCTTGCAAAGCCATAGATAATGCATTTGTCAGACCCAACAAACGCTTCATCAAAAACATAGGAAATACAAACTCATAGCTTTGCATTTGGCAAAGCACACCTCTGACTTGGGCTCGAGATTCACGTTCAGTACCATCTACTAACACAACTTCAAGAACTTCTACAACTGAAGACCACATCTCTTTAAGATGAACTATAGTAATGTAATGTGATCCCCATCGTGTATCACCAGGCCTCTTTAAAGAAGTTTCTTGATTTTTTCCAGTCCCAAATGAAAAAATTTCATTTTCAAGCTCTGTTACCTTTCTAGCATGCTCCAATTGTCGAAGATTATCAGCTCTCTTACATGAAGATCCACATACATTCACAATTATTCCAAGATAATTGAAGAAGTCACAAACATATCGATTCACCTTGCATACAGCAACAATTACCAATTGGAGTTGATGTGCAAAACAATGCACATACCAAGCATTTTCCTTCAAGATAAGAGTCTTCAAGCCATTAAACTCACCCCTCATATTCGATGCACCATCATATCCCTGACCTCTTAATCTCGATAAAGATAACCCATGTTTGGCAAATAGAGAATCAAATCAAAATTGCAATTTGTTTAAAGAGCAACCGCGAGACTCATCAACTAGAATAGAAAATAATCTATCACCAAGGTCAGTCAATATTACAAAAAAAGTCTCAAGTGTAGAGGAATGAACCATGTCTTTTTACACTGACGGCACTATAATTTGGTTATTTCCAGGTGCATTCTTCAAAACAATCTACCAATCTCATGACTTCGTAGGCTATACACGTTAACCGCTCTAAGAAAATACTACTAATGTCTTACCTTTTTTTTTTTTTGGTTGAGAGCTAATGTCTTACCTTTTATATATAACTACGTGGACAATATTCTACTAAGAAATTCTCTTATATTTTTTCTTTTTATACAGCAAGTGGTGTATTGTGTACATATATAATCACGTGGACGATATTCTACTAAGAGTGTAGTTAGCAGTAGGCCAAACAAGTTGGCCATACCATTAAAAAATTATATTACTGTTAATTTTTTTATTAATTAAAATATCCTTTTCACACGTGGCAAATGGACGTTGAAAGACCAAACATTTGTTTGGTCCTCACGGAGGCCAAAACCCAAGCGGTCTTCAATTAAAAAATGCGAGTGACAATTCTTTATTATTAAGTTTATCCGAAGGCCAAGAATTGGCCAACGGATAAGCTTACTCTAAGATATGCTCTTATATAGTTATATTCAACCAAAAAAAAGAGATGCTCTTATATACTCCTGCCGAATTTTCTTTTTATACAGCAAGTGGAGTATTTACTAGTCAAATTTGATCTCACTGAATCACATTCAGTAACTCATGAACGACATTCGATCTTGATGGGAGCTTGCAAGAGAGCACAAGTTTGGCTGGATGAATGGAAAAAAAAAAAGTGAGAAAAAACAAAATGGGGCATTCCGAGAATTGAACTCGGGACCTCTCGCACCCTAAGCGAGAATCATACCACTAGACCAAATGCCCTTGTTGCTTATCATGATGCAAGTGTTATATTTTCATGGTGGACAGTTAATATTGTCGAAATTAATTGGACCTCCACTCAGTTCAGGGTTTATGCAGGTTTATTCGCTCCACCCAAATATGGTGGTGTCTGTTCTTCTCATCTAAGCCAGGAGCTTTTGCATAGGTTAATCATCTGTTTTCTGGAATGCATAGTTTGAAGGTAACAGGAATTTGATGATTTGATTGACTAATTTCGTTTCTATGAGCTATGCGCTCTCAAGGTGCATCTTTGCTCGTTCGCACGATTGTTTCGCGTTCTCCCCTAATTCGGTCCTTGTTATTTATAATGCAGTTTCAATCGTAATCGATCAAATTGAATTCCCTCTCACTCGATTCTGGAGTACAACTTTCTGGCAATTTGTAAAAATGATAAAGCGTGTGCTCAGTGAGGTCTTGGCCAAGGGGGTTGGAAGCCATGGAAGCAGTAAAGGCAAGCTCAATAGTATGCTTATGCTCACGAGTACTCTACACAGCTCACAGGTACGCCATTTATTGGCTTTCTCATGGAGTTTGATTTTGCTGCCTTAAGATTGCTGCTCCCTCCAGAATCCCGATTTTGTGTCTAGGGTTTAGGTGGGGTTTCAACTTTTAGAACTGCATTTTTTATGTTTTGCAATTAGGTGTGAATGGTTTAACATTCAAATTTCAAATTAGACAGTTTAATTCCCAACATTTCCTGCTTCAATTCTTGTCTTCTGAAGAAAATTTATGAAAAAGGAGTGTTCTTGGGTTAGCATTCTTGCAATCATCTACTGATCTATATTAATCTTTATCAGTTCTCAAAACTGTTTAATGCTGTGTGTTTTTGAGCGTTTAGATTTTGCAATCAGCTAGTGATCTATGTACTCTTTATAAGTACAGAAAACTGTTTAATGCTTTGTGTTTTTGAGTGTTTCGATTGGCACTTATCCGATTCCAACAATTACTGTCAATTTGTCACATTCTATTGGCAATAGAATGAGCCAAATTGCTAACTTACTGCAATTTTAGCTTTCATCCTTTGGTCTATGTACCATGAAGATTTTACGGTTAACTGACACTATTGCTTGTCTATTTAATATGTGCAAACAGATGCCGTCATATAAGATCGTGTCCTCTTCGCCTTAAGCATCTGATTAATATTCATTCTGCCAACATTCCAAATCGCACAATCTTACTAGTCCATAAACCTTAGTTGAGCTTGTAGGGTTTAGAAATTTCAAACAATACCTCATGCATTCTTTTCTGATATGACTTTTTTTCATTAAAAAACCGTTTACTGACATGAGCTTCTCGACAGCCTCAATCTGCACCCAGGAGCTTTTTCGGGGTGGAAGACTACATGGACGACAATAACAGCAGGCCCTACACTTACAAGAAGGAAAAGAAATCAAAGAATCCTCAAAAACACATATCCTTCAAACAAAGGACCATAGCTTTCATGGAACCATTCACACTCGACGTGTTCATTTCAAAGCGGTTTGTCCAGGCCTCCATCACCCACAGAGTGACGTGTAAGCAGGTAGCGGTTGCTGGAACAAACTCCAAAGACATAAAGGCGGCTCTTCCTTCCAGGTGTGACATTCCTGCTTGCTTGGCGGTTGGCCGGTTTCTTGCTGACAGGGCAAGAGAAGCGGACGTGTATACTGCTTCATATACGCCGAGGGACCGGGATAAGTTTGAAGGGAAGATTAGAGCTGTTGTTCAATCACTCATTGATAATGGTATTGATGTTAAAGTCTACCTTGATTAGGGCTGTTGTTTTGTTACTTCTTTTGCAAACAATATGCTGTTTGTTTCTTCTGTGTTTTTTTTGGGTAGAATGTTTCTTCTGTGTTTGTCTGTATGAATGTTGAAAAACTTCATAATATATACGTTTTAGCTCCTAGATTTTGAAATTTAAGGACCCACCTAGATATTGGTCATCAAATCATAGCTTGCTGATATATTGTGCTATGATTCCAGAATTTTGGCGAGAGTTTTACTTTTCTTAAAGATTAGTTTCATATTTGAAAATATGATGTTTCTTTTAATCACGTTCACCTCTCTATTTCTAATACAGTAATTCTGTATTTGTGAACCGAGAAGGATAACCTTGAGCTAATGTTCCGGAAAACAACAACTCAAATCAGGAATTACCTATTGATCGATAGCAACAGAAACACGACCAACAAGAAATTCAATGGAAGCCATGGAAGCTAGAGATCTTATTGAGAAAGAGGGAAAACGAAGGTTTACATCTGAATGCCAAATACAGGAAATTTTAGCTATTTTAAGTCTAACAACAAAATTATACAACTTGATCAAGGCTACAGATTAAAACATGTGTCTTCTTCTCCACCGTTGGATATGCTTGACCAAAATGGTTGACAAATTCTATTATACGTTTTTCCTGTATCACATCTTCCCTTCTTCAAAAACCTTGCCCACAAGGTTTGTTAGGCTCCAAAAAATCTGGGAATTTTTGAACAAGTCAAAATAGAATTCCCAAGTATCAACAAGCACTTGAGTAGCAACTTTTCTCTGCAAATTCACCATCCTTCTTTCCAAAATAGATTCAGGCTCACGCATCAAAGCATTTCACCACTATCATCAAATCAAGGGTAGCTTTCAGTTCTGAACCCTGCCAAGCCTTCTAGAGCTCCAGGACTGAGTGATTTGGTATGTACCCATCATCAGTAGCTCCAATAAATATAACTGCATTATGATTTTTGGAAATAGGAAACCGTGTGACGTCTGTGAGAGACAGCACATTTCGCATTCGCTCTTGCACTTCCTCAAGGGTCATGACGGTTTTCTCAGCTGTAAGATCGTCTCTTAATGCTTCCCAGGCAGTACCATACTTCAAAACTCCTTCACAGAAAGCTACAACCGCAGAATGTGGAGAAAGGAATGGAAGTGTAGCTACAGGAGTAGGGTATAAAGATCCCACCATGGCTGCATGAACTCCACCCATGCTAAGTCCACAAACACCCAACTTTCCAAATCCAGCCTCAGAGTCTAACCAAAGAAGACTTCGAGCTTCTTCAATGGTGACTCTCCCTAGCAATAGCAAATCACTCACACACAACAGCTTTGCACCTCTTTGCAATGAAGGACGCCTTCGTCCATAGAAAGGGCTCTCAAGTACCATTGTGGCAACATTTTCCTTCAGCAATGGGAAGCCCATACGTAATCTCCTCTCAAAGGAATGGTCCCCGGTTCCTAAAATAAGCTCAAGTGTGCTCACAAGTTGGCTTGAACCTGTGAATTCCAATCTGTCTATGCAACCACCTGGCTTAAAAACAAAAGTTGATTGACTTCTACTTCCAAAGGAAAGTCTTTCCACCATATCATGCTCTTGCATCGCTCGATCTTCAAGTCCGGACACAGAACCATCCAATTCAAATACTGATTTCCCTCGATCGAAAGGCGTGACAAAAGGCTCTCCATCTACTACTGGGTAGTTGAAATCGCCAACAATAGGCACCAATTTTGATCCATTATAATGGCTTCCAACAATAGGCTCTTGTTCAACTGAATCAGCAAGGGCCATTGCTCCACCTCCAGGATCAAAACCCACTATTCTTACAAATCCATTTATGCTTTTTACTTGTTCAGTTAACCCCAAATGAACCCTGAACCTTTGTTGCTCTTCCACTGTGGAAATACTCGGCTGCAACTTAGGCTCCTCAAAAGCCTTCAAATCATCATATTTTGCAAATGAACTTCCTGATATGATTTGGAATTCAAGCCCATCACTAATTATCTTTGGAAATTGACCCAGCTGCTGAGTTTCTTGGCTGGAACTTGATATTGGCATTTCATCGAACACTTGGAGTGCATTCATATCAGAGGGCTCCCCGATCAAGATTTGCTCAAACTTTCCCTTGATTTGAACATGATCTTCATTAATAATCATATCATCACCATTCTTCATCACCCCATTAAGAAATACTCCCTCCGTTTCAAAATACATGACCATTTGGACATTGCACATATATTAAGAAAAAATTGTTATTCCTATATTACCCCTATCAAATATAGAGTTAATCATTTGTGTAGAGAAATATGAAAAAGTGTAATGATTATGATGAAAGCAATTATTAGGGGTATAAATGGAAAGAGATGGGTAAAAAATGTGAAATAGACAAGTATTATGAAACAAGGAAAAATGTCTATATGGTCATGTATTTTGAAACGGAGGGAGTACATCATCTCTTTTCATCATATCATACCTGGGAGATTCATCAAACACATGGCGTGCGAACTCTTTTTCTGATTCTTCTTCAAGCTCGATCGAATTCGTTGCCTCCAAGTCAATTGAATCCAGCATCTTTGATCTATCTAATTCTTGAAGCCTCTCCTGAAACTTCTGATCAGAAGTTTGCGATTCCAATTGAAGATCATGATCGCCATCCTCTTGCATAGTTGGAATCGAGATTGAAACCAACGAGGTCGGTGAGGAACATTTCTGGGTCGGTTTTGACTGGATCGGACGTCCCTTTGGATATGCAATCTCGTACATCCTACCATATGCATAAGCTTGAACGAGTGTCTGTGGTTGAATGGATTGAAGTTCTTTTCGAGTATCCCACTTTAAGCCAGCAATGAACCAACGAATCAAGAACTCTTCTGGCCACTGAATACATCTCCGAATCTCATCGAAGGCTTCATAGTACTGCTTGATGTCTCCTGTTTGTTGCAATTGCTTCAATTTACAGATTGGATCCGCCATTGTCGAGCCGAGGAAGGACTGGCTCTGATACCTTTAATACAGTAATTCTGTATTTGTGAACCGAGAAGGATAACCTTGAGCTAATGTTCCGGAAAACAACAACTCAAATCAGGAATTACCTATTGATCGATAGCAACAGAAACACGACCAACAAGAAATTCAATGGAAGCCATGGAAGCTAGAGATCTTATTGAGAAAGAGGGAAAACGAAGGTTTACATCTGAATGCCAAATACAGGAAATTTTAGCTATTTTAAGTCTAACAACAAAATTATACAACTTGATCAAGGCTACAGATTAAAACATGTGTCTTCTTCTCCACCGTTGGATATGCTTGACCAAAATGGTTGACAAATTCTATTATACGTTTTTCCTGTATCAATTTCCGCTCTTTTGCCGAGATAGAAAAAACTCAAAAAAGAGAACGAGAAGATCAGTTTCATTCTCATTCAATCTGAAACAAGTGTGCTCTGTTCAAGACCCTAAATTTTGTTATTCAATTGTATTTGTAGGCAAAAGTTCCCCAAGTTACAAGCTAAACTAAACTATAACAAGCACTAATGACCAACTAGGCTCAGCAGTCAGCACTAATCAAACCAGTCATAAAGTTGCAAATGGAATATTCGTTTCTTGGATTAGCAGAAAGATTTTGTAAAGAACAGGGGCCTTCTTCATATTCAAGTTATGATAGAAATTTGCAAGTTGGCAAAATCTGGAAATGGGTAAGAACTTGCATTTGATGTACAACGTAGTGGGATGTAAGGGACTTGTGAATTGACGAGATCATGTGATTGATTCAATCACAATCACAGTCTTTCATGCCAGCTCTCAATCCAACCTTTTCTTCTTCATAATGTTAGTGGGACAGCATTAGATCACAAGAAAACGCCATGATGAAGACACCAAAAAAGACATTAATTCAGAATAAAACCAATCTTCTTTGGCTTTCTTGTGCATTCCACTAGGAATTTCACAGGGGAAAGAAAGAGTTTTCCTGTGTTGACATTATCAGTTTGATCAGTATAATCATTGTATTTTTATCTTTTTTCAATCTCTTCTTCCTCTTGTACCATCAGGGTCTGATTTCTAGGATTTGCATAAGAATTTCCGGGTTCCTTAGACGAGAAGAAGAAGAATGGGATCTTGCTGTTCAGATCTTAAGGGAGGACAACAAGCAATAGGAGGAGGAAATGCGGGACCTACTCGTGGAGGCGAAGGCGAAGGCGAAGGTCTCAATGATGCTGTTGATTTCTTCTACAAAGCTCGCGGCTTTCAGCCTCTTTACACCCAACTCCAGGTTGATTCTTCGTCAATATCATATTGGATTCGATCACATTAGTACATTACACTACTTTGTTTACATACCATATTGGACTCTCAATTCCATTGACTCTTTCTAGCAAAGATACTATCTTTCTTAAGATGAGAAGCCCTTGTAGTCTGGTTCATCAATTTTTCTGTTATAGTAATGCATGCCTTCTAAGTTTAAAACCTCCATACAGTTGTCACTCTCCGCAAAGAACCTTCGGAATATGGACATCATGTCGAAGGTATAACTTTTTGTTTTATTTTTATCATCATGTTAGAGGATTTACCTTTCTTAGCCAGTTTTATCTGGCTATGTAAAATGACGTCCGTTGTTTTTGAGTTTTTCTTATAGAGCGATCCGATGGCTGTAGTGTACCTCAAGAAACGAGATGGCACACTTGATGAAATTGGCCGTACTGAAGTTGTCTTGAACAGCTTGAGTCCTAGCTGGATTACCAAATTATCAATTGCCTATCAGTTTGAGATTGCACAGCCATTAGTGTAAGTAAGCCTTCCATAGCGTTCTGGTTTCTAGATTTTCGGTTTGACTTTTTCTATGGTGCTTCTGCTTTATAGGTTTCATGTGTATGATGTGGATACAAAGTTCCATAACGTGCCTTTGAAGGTAACATAATTGCATTCTTCTTTCCATATTTGTTATAACATATTCCTTGTTAGAATTTATAAGCACTTTGATCTTGTTTCTTATGGCTCTGAGATTATATGTAAATAGACTATAATAGTATTATATTTTATGCTGCACTTGCAGGCACTTAACTTGAGTGAACAAGACTTCCTTGGAGAAGCTAATTGTGTCTTATCAGAGGTAGGATTCTCTCTAGGACAGATTGTATCTTTGACTTCCTTGAGTGAGCAAGTCATTTCTTGTATGATCTGCATAAATCTGTACTTGTATTTTTGACAGATTGTCACTAAACGTGATTTCAATTTGACAATGAAACTCGGCAACAAAAATGGTCATGGGCAACAAAAACATTTAGGCACATTGACCGTTCGCGCAGAGGAGGCTGTTTCATTAAGAACTGCTGTGGAGCTTCAGTTCAATTGCAAGCATTTAGACAACAAAGATCTGCTGTCTAAAAGTGTAAGCAAAAAAAAATGAATACTTTCTTGAATATCATGATTTTATTTTTTACTTTTTTGGTTCATTTCAGGACCCTTTTCTAAGAATATCCAGGATCCTTGAGGCTGGACAAGCTTTGCCAATATGCAAGACAGAAGTTGTGAAGAACAATTTGAATCCAAGATGGAATCCTGTTACATTAACTATACAACAGTTTGGAAGCAAAGTAAGCTTAGTCATAGCTTCATAAATTCAATGCCAATTTCTTCCCTGCTGAAGATTATTATGCCTAAACTTTCTGTAAATGATCTTGCTACAGGAAAATCCATTGATAATCGAGTGTTTTGATTTCGATGGTAACGGAAATCATGAACTCATTGGGTAGCAATACCCTATTCCTTAACCTTTCCCTAATCATATATTGCTAATGATGGTTATGTGATTTTTACTTCAACTGCATCAGGAAACTTCAAACATCAGTACAAAGCCTTGAGAGTATGTACAGAGACAAGACGGGTGCGCATTTTGTTAAGCTACATAGGAATCATGAAAAGGTTCTTGCAACGATTTCATGATGTGGGTTCAACATGCTCTTTCTGTTTGTATTGCTAACCATGTTGATTTTGTGTGTTTTAGGTTTTGAAAGGCCAGCTTTTTGTGGAATCATATGTTGAGAAGCAACTTTATAGCTTCCTTGATTACATATCAAGTGGGTTTGAAATCAACTTCATGGTTGCTGTTGATTTCACTGGTATAGAAGAAAAATGCAGCTAACTGCTGCTTTTTAATCATCCAAATCTCAGATCTACATGTTTTTAACTTCTATCTTTGTCGGAATTTCTTACCAGCATCGAACGGGGACCCGAGATACCCAAACTCCTTACATTATATCGATCCCTCAGGTCGCTTGAATGCTTACCAACAGGTAATAGGTTTATCATTGAAGTTTATGCTCAGCACATCAATGCTATAACTCCTCTGAATTTCTCATATATAACATCTTGATATGGACTTCTTAATCTTCAATTTGCAGGCCATAATGAATGTGGGAGAAGTAATACAATTCTATGACTCTGATAGATGTTTCCCCACATGGGGCTTTGGAGGATCGGTCAATCATAGCGTCTCGCATTGCTTCAACTTGAATGGAGATCCTCACATTGCTGAGGTAAAAAATTTCCCAATCATGACCTACATTTACTACAAATGTGTTTGGACTGTTGATACTGATTGTAGTTTTAAAAAAACCCTTGAGTAAATATATCTCCTTGGCCAATTTGACCTGGTTTGGAATTCTGGATATTCAAAATCCAAATGGTTTTGAGTCCTGATCATATATGAAATTAAAGATTGCAAAGTATGATTCTGTGAACCAAAAGCACAGGCATTGGTGATCAAATAAACATAC
This sequence comes from Polygonum aviculare, assembly GCA_934048045.1. Lineage (NCBI taxonomy): Eukaryota > Viridiplantae > Streptophyta > Magnoliopsida > Caryophyllales > Polygonaceae > Polygonum > Polygonum aviculare. The sequence continues at coordinate 9,950,214 of OW204024.1, forward strand.
ATTGATTTGTCCTTTTCACTCCCTTAACAGGTCACAGGAGTGGAAGGAATTATGGCAGCCTATTCTTCTGCAATCCACACCGTTGCGCTTGCAGGACCGACATTGTTCAGCCGAGTGATTGACAAAGCTGCTGATTTCGCTGCCCAATCCCTTGCACATGAATCTAGCAAATACTATGTCTTGCTTATTATAACTGTTAGAGTCAAACTCCATCTGAAAATTTCAGTCTCTTTCTCATTATTCCTTTGGCTTGTAGATTGACTTATTAAATATTCTTTGTTTTTGACATTGTTTCAGGATGGAGAACTCACAGATCTTCAAGAAACAAAGGATGCTTTGGTGAGGGTGTCTAACTTACCCTTTTCTATCCTTATTGTAGGCGTCGGCAACGAAGACTTTACTCAAATGGAGGTAAAAGAACTCATAATTGTATATGGCTAACTTTTTCAAATTCAAATCTCCTCTCCTCATACAATTTGAATTTTCTGTCATGGCAGATTCTTGATGCTGATACTGGACCTAGGCTGGTGAGCTCCACGGGTCAGGTTGCCTCACGAGACATCGTGCAGTTCGTTCCAATGCGCAATGTGCAGCGTAAGTATATGATCAACAAAAGTCTTTGTACTACTTTTGTGTTAAACCAACTTATTGGGAAGGATCTAATTCTGCTTATGCTGCGTATAGGCGACGAGATATCGGTCGTGCAAGTGCTGTTAGAAGAGCTGCCTGGGCAGTTTCTCACTTTCATGCGCAGCAGAAATATCAAACCCCATATGTTTGATCCTGGGCATCCTCCCATTTAAGATGAAAGATGCTTGCAAAATTCATCAATGGTGGAAATTTGATGTGCATTTTTATGAGTTAGTGACTTCCAACGGCTATGTTGATCATGGGTAGACTACAATTTTCCAAGTTCAAAGAGGGTTAAAGGGTCCATTTTTTCCATTGATTGTCAATGAATGTGTTCAATTCTGAATGTGAATAGTATGTGTTGATTGGTTATAAATAATTTGGATTGAATGTGTACAAATCCTGACAGGTTCTTTTCTGGTGGTCCTGAATTTGTTATTGGCTGACAACCACACAAAGTTGTTCTTTGCTTTAAGCGTTTAGCATGACAATCACGTTTTTGTCACCCATTCTAAATCTTTGTATGAACGAAGCACAAAACAACAAAGCTTGATTTGTATTTGATTCAAAAGTAGAATTTTAAGTTGAACTACAAGAAAAGACATTCTTAGGAAAACAACAAAGCTTGATTTGTAATGTTTTCGTATCCACAACCTTAGCGCTAAACATGTTAATATTTTTTTAAGCTTGATTTGTTAATATTTTTGTATCATAATTTCAGCATTAATGGGTATGCACTACAAGTGTATCCATTCTTTTTTGTTTTTACATTAATTTTCTATGATAACTCTTTTGTAAGTACCTAACACCATTTCCACAGTAAAAATGTCTTATTTAAAATGTAATAATTTATTGAAGTTACAACATATGAGGGGCAACTTTCCTGTTCATCTTTTCAGTACAATTGCTGTAGCCTCATGGTCTTTAAAGGTATATTTAGAAGGTGGTCAGAACTTGGCCATGACTATCTCCCTCATGAATTCCTCTGGTGCAGCTGACACCACAGAAAAAATGCAGATAAACTGAGTCCTAGCCTACTTTTTGGCTTAAACAGGCATTACATAGCTTCTGTTTTACAGCCTAAACTGCATTTTAAGCTTCTTGTCCAAAGGCAAGTGGCGCGAAACAGGCATTATATTGTGAAAAAGAGAAGCTAAGCTTATAAGAAGTCATAGATGTATATGAAAGTTTGCACACGAAACGGAAGGCAAACGGAAAGTGAAGAGAGTTACCTGCTTTGCCAGTGAAGAGCTTGAACTGACCAACAGCCTGCCTATAGAACATCTCAACTCCGCTCACTATGATGGCTCCAGCAGCCTCGGCATCTTTGAGCAATCTTGTTTTTCTTGGCGAATACACAGAATCAAAGACGAGCTCATAATCCCTTAATGTTTCCTGAAGTAGAAAAAAAAAAGGCGAACCCCATAAACATCCTACAAACTGAGTCGCCAAGGAAAAGATACGGAGTAACAAAAAAATGACCTCAGCGACGGGAATACGGTCATTGTTTGGGTGCATTCCTAGAGGTGTTGCATTGGCAAGGATTGCTCCTTTCTCTGGTTGGAACTTCTTTATATCTTCAAATGGAATAGCTTCTCCAACAACATCACGAGCAAGAGACTTCGCCCTGTCTATTCAAACCAAAATTGATCTTCAGATTTAGACAGAATATATTGGGTCAGAAATTCAGGGTCCAATACTAGATTATAATGCAAGATAATGTAGTCTCAAGAGCAATCCAAATGCACCCTTGATGGAAATAGCATGTCATTTTGTACTATAAGCTATATACTAGGCCAAGGTATGTTAGATGATTCGGTTTGTTTATTTATTATGCCATTAAAAACTAAGTTTCAGAAACAAAGATGGAATTGGATACCGAAATCAATGTCAGATACAATTATTCGTGAGCCCCTTGTCTTAGCACCAAAGGCTAGAGCTCGCCCGGCTCCTCCAGCTCCAACCAAAAAAAACATTCTTCCTCTAAGTGGAGAAGAGTCTTTATCAGCATTGTTACTTCCTGTGATGTTCAAACATAAAGCCCATCATATATAATATTCATTAAATAAGCTAGATAATGATTGATGAGGCGTGATCAACCTAGAACTAGTTCTACTAAGGAGCAGAAGAAGGGGATCAGAGCAAGTTCTACCAATCTAGGTAGGTTCAGAAACAAACATGATTAGAATAAAAAGCGAGGAATTTTACCAGCCTCGAGTAATGCATCTTCAATTGCAGAGATTGCTGCCTCACAATCTGTATTGTGCCCGATTAACTTCCCATCATGCCTTCTAACAATGGTATTAACAGCTCCTATCTCCTGATATCTCAAAGACATGAAAAAACATACTATTTTTAATTCAATAAGTTGTGTTCTAGCAAATGGAGAAAGAAAAAGCCTGATGCCTAAACATGGAGCTATATGCAGCAACACATAGTAGTATCCATCGTATGATGGCTGAACAGACAGTCTTTCTATGAACTCAAATGATGAGGGAAATAAGACAGACCTGAGCAAGTGGATCAACATGGTCACAGAATCCAATGACAGCTTCCTTGTATGGAATACCTACACTGCAACTCGAGAACAAGCACAATCAAGACAAAAGTATGGCAAATTTCATGTCTAATGTTTTGGGAGGACTAGATAAGCTTAATGCATAACAATGTCCATCAGAGAGTTTGTTCACTTATGTTCTATTAATCGTTAGATCTTAAAATTTTATTATAATCCTTTTCCAATTCAAGTATATTTGGCTACAAATGTCTGGGTTATTCATCTCCAAAGAATCACATTGAATAAGTTTCCAGCTACAGCTTCACTTACCTAAAACCAGCAAAATCCTGACTTGAGTAGATGGAGAAAAATCTGCTGAGATCGTCAACGAACATAGGGGCATAGACTCCATTGTATCCGACATGTCTTAATGTAGGATTATGAAGAATAGGACCCTTACTGTGGCTTACTGGCTTTGAAACAAGCCCAAACACCTTGGTAGCAGAATCAATGTGCTTAACTACATAATGTTGATGTAGACTTTCTAAACTAGGCAGACCAGGCACCGACTGGCCTTCCAATGACCCGTACACCATAAATCCTCCAAATTTTGGACACAAGATCTGGCTTATTAGGCCCCTCTCCCCAGTACAGTATGCAATTAAAGGAGCCTGCACCATATTTGAAAAAATTACCATATCTTCAGCCCCAGTATTTTCATATGCTACATAATCTTTCCAGTTCAATTTTTTTTTTTTTTTTTAAGTTGGGTTGTTTACCTGGATATTTGAAAGCAAACCGAAAGTTCTTGAAATCTCAGTTATATCTGAAGCGTTAGTTACAAGTTTAATAATGTCAGCCCCAGTAGACTGCATATGATCAATAAGCTGGCTAAGATCCTCCTCCAAAGATACATCACCCTCCAAGTAGCAGGAGACAATCATTTTGCTACCTCTCGGACTGCGGCTTTTCAGGTTCTTCATCATTTCAGAAGCCACCTAGACAAAGATAGAAACTCAAAGCTTTTCAATTACTTTTGTGTACATAGATGAATGCCAACAATTGCCAAATATATATTCCATGGAAAAGGAAAGCTTGGGTCAATTTTAATTGTGTTGACGACTACAAACATCTGCCTCGTTAGAGTAAGAAACGTGAGCTAGTTACATAATCTTTGTCTGATTGGGAGACATTAGTGATTTTCCTACTGATTTCATTGTAGATGATTCAAATGTAAGTTCAAGGTGATAAGAGACAGTCTCAATGCTACCTTGAGCTCAACCTCGACATACTCTGCTCCCAATTCTCTAGCCAAATGAAGTACTTCGAGAAGTTTTTCTTGACCGTCATACGAATCACTTTCCGATTTAGGCCTAATCAAGTAAGAACACATCATAAAGTCTTCACATAAACACAACTGTCAGGTCATTTTAACTTATCAAGAATCCATCTCTTCTTGTCCTTTCAAAGAGATATAGGGCTGCATAAGCAACAAGATTATCCTATGAACAAAGGCAAGAACTGTTTCAGGAATAATTAGGACCACAATTATAACATCCTCTAAGCTGACAGATAGCATTTTACACGGAACTAACACCCCCTTGTGGAAATTCTCCGCCTGGCCAGATAAGACCGTGAAATTGGATGCTCTGCTGTCATTTTCACATCAAAGGCTCATCATTTAGCAAATTTAGACATATGCCATTGCATTGGCCCCACATGCTCAGTCCAAAATAAGCACTTTGAGAAATTTACCATTCAAAAAAATTACAAATCCCTTGATGAACTAAAGCTATATCTTCTTTGACTACATTGAAATGTCAAGAGCACAAATGGGAAAAATAGTTAGTTTGATTCCATACCTGTACACAATCATCACAGGCAATGGCTTGTTTGTGAGGATCAGCTGAAGGTCCCTAGAAGCCTGAAAGTCCTGCAGAAAATCAAGCCTAATCTCCACAAGATCAGCACCCTGGGCCTTTGCCTTGTTCACGTCGCCCACCAACTGTTCGACAGAATGAGACATCAATGGTGCACAAACCAGAGTCGGACTCTTGCAGATTTCAAGACTACCCATTTCCTAAAAGAGGATAACAAAATGACCCAGAAGCTTTTAACCAGAGGCAATAGAGGTGGAAACCCAGAAACCAGAAGTGTTTGTGTTCTTGGTTGGGAATGGAGGGAAATTGAGCCACAATCAATTGTGAAAATGTTTGTGTTTGTGTTCTTGATGTAGGCCGGTATGTGCATTGTTTAAATAATGTGAGATGTGATCCAGCCCACGCATGCCCACGTCGGATTGATTTTAGCTTTCATCATGTACTTTGTTACTTTTTCCGAAAGGTCAAGTATTTTAGTTTAGATATTTGGAGGCTTCTTCACCTAAAAACTGACCCATCAAGTTTGATTATAGAAAAGGTCTTATTCTAATCTTCTTTGGCTTTGCTAAGACCGTGTTAATCTTTTTTGGATAAGATTACATTAATTCAGTATGCCATTAGTAAGTGAACTGAAAATCGAGTGAGTATAATTGTTCAACTCACGGTTCTAATCCAACTTGGAGCTTGATTAAATTAAATAATTGCACACTTTTATATACATCATTTTACTTCTAACCAATATCGGCAAAAAATTTAAAACATGTACAAAATATTTTCTAAAAATTTAATTGTATCATTAATTTCTAAACTTTTTAGCTGTTAGTTTACCAATTATAATTAACCTCTAGTTTGTAAGGAATTTCCCAGAACTTTTCCATATTGTTGGAAAGTTTGAACTCGAAGAATATGGAAGAAGTTGAAAAAAGGAGTTTTTTTTATATATTTATCAAGTTCTCCAAACAAATTAGGGAATGTATTTTATTACAAGTGTTATGATGACAGCTTATAATTGATTAATAACATTTTATAACATACTTTTATATATAACAAATGTGAAATTTATTGGAGTTAGACTAAAATAATTTTAGAAAATACAACTTGTAATTTTTTCGTTTGAAAGAAAATTATGAAAAAATTATTTTACATGCTCTAAAGGGTGAGTAAAGAAGGGTCAAAAGTGAGTGAAAATGGTTGGGTAGATTCTCCATTCAACAACTAAATAGACCATTTGGGAATAGTGCTTTGAAATGATTTTGGTTAAGACTTAAGAAGCAAGTGCTTTGACGATAATGAGGATAAGGTTGTACTATGTTGGAGATGGGGGGAGTAGGTGATGCGGCTTTGCTTGCACCAAACATAAAATTACAATGCAAGTGGCTGAGAATTGACTCCATCAACTTATAAGACAAAATTGTCCACTTTATTATTTTGCATACTTAGTCCATCCATAGTCGAGAATACCTAGATTTCTTCTATATTGAAAAATTAAAATAAAATCAATTGTTGTCAGATTGTGGAGAGAAATTTATAGCACATATCTCTTCTATAAGAATACATTTTTGAAATTAGGAAATATTTTTCTAACAATAACTGACAAATCCCTCAAATTTATTTATTTTACTTTTTTTAAAATATAAGAAATCTAAAATGAATTTCCCCATTATAAATACTCTAATTCTTGTTCAGAGTCTTAAGGTGAATATATATATATAGATAGATTGGTGACACATCTCTTTCTTTGTTTTGTTAGGTGAGGGGTAAATGAGTGGTCTTTGTGTAGGTAAGGCCTTTGAAGGATGTGTTGAAATTGAGTTCTGGCTTTCTCAACATGCATGCTTAACGTTGACAATGCTTCATGATAGTTGAGTTTCATATTTATGAACAACCAAGAAAGTTTGAGATATATAAAGAAGAATATATAATCGTTCCAAGGTCATTAAAATCCAAGTTTAGAGAAAACAATTACCAAAGTAAATGGCTTGTGAAAAGCATCATAAAAAGTCCACATCGCTACACACAGTAACTCATATATATACAATATTTTGGGTCATTTGCGAAAAGCTTAGATAAACTTAATATGCCATTTGCACAAATAAGTGAACTATGCGTATATAATAATGATAACGTCAGCTTATGCATGTGCCAAAAATTGATCGATATTCAGAAAAATCTGAATCGAAGAGTTGAAGTGAATTAGCGGTTGGCTAAGGCTAAGGCTCTAAAAAGACAAAGTTTGGAACAATAATCCTCTACTCCTTCATTGGTTGGCTTAGACTGAACAGATCAATGTTAGTCTATGTTATGTGAGCTTAAAAGCTCGATGCTAATATTACTAATCACCACTGACCACTACAATCATTAGCTAATCCATTGCCCAGATACCCTAACAATGAACCATCCCTATATCCAAAATGGCATCCATAAAAAAAACTCTTCTTCTTGGCCTCATGTTTCACTGGTGCTATCTTTTTAAACTCGTTCTGTACATAACTTCCAAGTTCTTTTTCGAATCCTGATATTCACTACTTCCTTTGACAGGGAACTTACCCTCAGGCTGCCTTCTCCACAAGAACTTGGTGGCTTCGATCCACTGAGGACGGACGAGGAACTTCTTCTCCTTCCGGGCCCACTTCGCCTTAGCCGTCGAGGCTGCCTTTGAGACTACATGTGTCACAGACGGGTCGACCTCTGTGCAGCACGTTGCCCCGAGATTTTCTGCCATCATCCAGTACTTGTTTCCTTTGGGATCGGTATCCTTGCGAATCACGCCGCTGAACAGAATCTTGCAGTCTTTCAGAACCTCTTTCCTGACCATCTCCAAAACCTGTATTTTAGATGAATGAACATGCTCAATATATCACAGCAAAGTTGAGCAAATGAATCAATCAGATGCTTCAAATTTACCGCTCTCACGTCTCTGACAGCAATGTCATCCTCCCTCTCCTGGTGGAAGATTGCAGTAAGCGATGTAGTTAGTATGCATAAGTGCTTTGTTAATGCGAGTTAGGAAAAGGAAGAATGTACCGGATCGAAGAACATGGTATGTACGCGCTTTAGAACTCCGAGGACAGTAGCCAGTTGGCCATCCTCTTCATTCTCGTCAATCTTCAACTCAGAAAGGGTCTTGCCAGTTTTTGCAGATTCATGGTAGCTGGAGGGGAAATAATTATATCTTTCCATCAAAATGAGATTATCCTTGTAATTTTCCCAAACCTAAAAGAGCAAACATGTACGGGTATGATTAGCTACGTATTTCAGTGCATAACTGCACGCCAAATGATACTCTACCAAAATGTGTATGGGTACTTACCGTCTCTGAATCGTCCAAAATCAGAACAGCATTATCTGTCCCAATGACCACATCGAGTCCCTTTTGATGCTTTTTAGAACAATCCTTTTGGGAGATCACTCTAGAATCAAAATACACTTTCCCAGGATCAAGCAACTTAGCCATTTCAACTGCATATGGTTGTGTGCCCATTGTGTAGATGTACATCTCAAACAAGTCGGCAGCTTCTTTCAGAAAGTTGCGAACAAATGGCCTTAACTTCGTTACCATCCGCATCCTATCACTCTTGAATAGGCTTCCATTTGAAATATCTACAAGTGTGCATCTTCTAGTCATATGAAGCATAATGTCAGGAGTATTTTAAATCGAAGGCACATATTTTGGTGCATTTATATCAATTATGGTTCGTAGTGAACTTTTGGAGGACAGTTTGACAAACACGAAGACCACATGAACACCAATGCAAACACAACAAAGACAGTATTAACGTATAACAAATGTATTCAAAATCACAAGTTAACATATAGCGAATAGAGTATGAATTAAATTACTATCTAATCAAATCATTCATGACAATACACAGCACGACAAAGAAAAATGTCCTTGAGCTTCAAATGAACAAAGTCACAATTAACTCCAAAACACAAATAATACCTTGAAGGGAGTGTATCTGACTCGCCAAATATTCCTCATCAGGTTTTATATTTTCAAATTTTGTTGAATGCAAGACAGTGTGATCCAAATCTACCACAAGATAAAGCTTTTTCTGCTGTAGCTTCCTTTTAAGATCAGCATTCCGTAAGCGACTCATTTCATCATCTCCAAGTCTTAGATCCTGCAAGTGCAAACTTGTTTCAAACTTAAACAAAAGTATCATTTCTGCAAGATGTTCAATAAAGAACCAAGTCATAATTCCATTAAAATGTAATGAATGAATGGACCTTTGAAAATAGAGAAATACTTTCACATCAAAGAATATTGCGATTCATGTGCACAAAGTTCCTAGTAAAAAAGGAATTTGAGGTTGACAATAACACAACAGATCCTCAATCAAAATTCAAGAATGTAAGAAGTAATGGCAGTTGTACCTTATGGATGTATTCTAGTGATGTGCCCTTTGCATTATCTATCTTTTTCCCACATAATATACACATATGTCGGATGGCACCAGGATGTAGACATGAAAAATCTGTAATCTTCACTGCAAGTAAAAACAAAATTCAAAGATGTAGTAGAGCTAAATAGAGGAACTACAGCTAAAAGACATATAATTGCCAAAGCACAATCCTCTGAGACTAAATTGAGACATAATAATCATCACAAGTGTTATCCATGGTAATAATTATATTTCCAAAATCCTACCTGTCTTGTGCTCAAAAGATCCATATGAAGTGCTCCCGACTTCCGCAGTAGTTTCGGGTTCCACCTTACATCTCTTGGTCCTGAAACCAAGATCATCTTCCAAACATTACTCGTTTCTTACAAGTTCGCTTCAAATAGACAAGGAAGACATGTCAAGAAATCCACTACTTAATAGAATAACCTCTTGACTATTCCTCACTGAGACTACCCTAAGAATTTACATGTTGGAAGTACAAATGTAACAAATGCATAACGGTTTTACAATTTTACCAAACAAGCATGATGAGAATGTATCTATCTATTACAAAACAAAATCATGCTTTCAATAACACTAGCAATAGTACCTCTCTGATGAATCTTCGCAATCTGATGATTCAGAACCCAGCTTTTCATCAAGGAAGGCCGCGAAATCCTCATTGTTCAAAGAGTTCAAAGAGGAATCTGCAACCACACTCATCTGCAGTATCCACCAGATTTCCAAAAAAAGACTCAAACTTTCGGATCATACATTGCACAACAATACAAATTTCCTCAATGTGGGACTAATCGCAAACTTATCGCTAAGTCATGAAATCTCTCGACGGGAAATTAAAGAAAAAATTAGGCATTTGTTTCGATTGTCATCCTGTATCGATTATCGAGCACAAAGACTCAGGCTTTCAAGAAACCAAACCAACATTAACAGCCCAAAAACAAGGTATTGTTGTGTAAGCGCAATAATGAACCCTAATGACACAATTGAGCTAAATTTACTGAGGTAATCAAACAAATTAGCCATTGTCGAGGATCATAAACAAATTAGCATAGCAACAGAGTTTGTCGAAAACCTTGATAACGGACGAGACAAGGCACAATCGGACGAGACTTGGGAGGCACGGGAACGGGAGGAATTTCTGTTGGCGTGTTTTGGTTGAGACTTGAGAGACAGTGGGAAAAATAATTTTAATTGGTGATTTGGGCCGGCCCATATTTATATGCTGATTTTAACGTATAAAATACTGTATAAAACAATTGACTATTATGAATTTTGCTGGGGTCATCAGACCTAGTATAATCACTACTAATCTACAGCATTGGTTGAGACTTGAATTTCCAATTTCAAAACAAAGGGCTCGTTTGGTGGCAATTTTGATTTTTGCATCATTTTGATGAAGCAATGCAATTGAGTCAATTATGTATACTCGTATACAATAAGTTGGCTATTCGGAAGATAGGGAGAAAGAGCAATTAAGTTTAAATTGTTTAATGCTCTGTTAGTTGAGTCCAGACTCCAGAGTTTTACTAGCTGAGTGTCGCTAATTAAGAGTATTCCTACAAAAAGGCCAAAGTGAAGGTGGTTGTGCAACCTTCCAATCCGGCATTCAACTCCAAATAAGAAAAAACGTTTCACCGATTCAAAAAAAAATTAGGTATTCATAATGTGCATGGAAAAACCGATACACTGAGCTCATATAAGTTTTATTAAAGTTTATACCAATCAACCCATTAATCATAACCATAATTAAATGCTTCAAATTCTAAACCTAAGGGTGAACATCAGTCCAAAATCAAACCGGAACTGTATTGTGACTGATTTCCCCCAATTATATGGATTGAAAACGTTTTTTTTTTTAAACTATGAACCAAGGATCGGACCAGGAGTGTCTCTGTCTGGTCCAAGCCATATTAATGTTAAACAGTTAAACCCTATTTTGACCATTTAAAAAAAACGGTTTATACGTGTATAGGATATAAATGTATAATAGTATTATAAAGCAAAAATGATTTAAAAATTTCAAACTTTCAACTAAAATAAGTGATGACAGACATCCTCCTTTTTTTTTCTAAGAGTAGGTTGCTCAAATTCGAGAATTCAAAATATAATGATATGCAAGAACTCTTTACGAAATGTATAAAATTATGTGAACAAAAATTTAATCACTAAGCAAATAAAAAATATATTTTTAAAATATAGGCGATTTATCTAATAATCTAAGTACATACATTAAAAAGCAAATCCAAAAAATGTTAATAAGAAGGACAAATTATTACCTTGATTGTAAATTGTGGTTGATATATGAGGATTTCCGTATCAAACATGATAATCAAAACATTTGTCTCAATTCTTTATTATTTTTTCCAAGAAAACCAACTCTTTATTTGTATTTACTATTTGTTGTGCATTTGAATAATGCGCCATAAAATATATGAACAAACTTATGTAATGATGCAAGCATACTAACTGAACCTCCAAGGACTACATTACTCATAGCATGAACCATAGTGGCTCAAGGAACTCGAGATATGGCTTGATCAAGTCCTCGAGAAACTGTTTTATACTTGTATATTATTTCAGACTAGTTTGAGCTTGTTTGACACTGATTTTGAGTGTTTGGGTTGTTATACGACTTGGGTTTTTTCGTCGGATTGTTGAATGCGATCCATTATCTCATCTGAACGTTGATTAATTGCGACGACAATATTCTAGATTAGATGTAAATTTTTTTGTGGTGAGATAGTCTAGATGTTGATATGTAAGCTTCCTTGAGCTCATTTTGACTGTGTCTTGCTTTTCTCGTTAAGAAGTGTCAAAAGTACCAAGGTTGTGAGGCACGCTTGAGCTACCCATGTCTCCTCCCCACGGTCTCGTTGGAGACTCGAATCTAGATCGGAGAAGGGATGAGGAAGAAGCCATGAATTCCATATGAGCTCATTTTTGTGTGCTTGTTTGCACTTATTTACTTTTTGTTCTTTATTGCTTAGTAAATGAGATGAATCTCATCTCTAGAGGGTGTAGAGTAAGATGAAAATAAACTACATTAACGTCTTCTACCTTATGATCGATAGTAAGATTAGGTTGTCACTTGTCATATCATAACTTGTTTCTCAATAAACTACATAAGAACTGAGTTGCCAAACGAACTCTTATTCGATTTCTTCTCCAATTAAAGTATAAATGGAAACGATCTTTGTACACTATCCAACCATACAACGTGGTCTCAAATAGTATAAACCTAGTGGTAAGAGACAAAAGGTGATACATCCACGCCCTTGCGGCCTTGCCTATTTACTTTGTTGAAAACCCAAATCCCACAATTTTCTCTCACTACCGAATGGAGTCGATCCAACTAACCTAATTTACACGATTGGTGATTCTCGAAGGTTGGACTATACACCTACACTTCACCACAAATAACCAATCGGTCCAATACCAACAACTCAAATGTGAAGAGGATCTTTTTCCTTTACCACGGGTCCACGTTAAAATTAAAAACAAAAAACAAAAAAATAACGCGACAATTTGGGAAAAAACATAGCGCCACGTCTTATCATGGCGGCCATCACCAGGCTCTTTCAGCGTGGTAGGGGTAGGTGGCGAGCGCTAGTGAGCTTGGTTGACCTTCTTCTCAACCCGCATTCAATATAAAGCCTCCATTTCATCTCTCAACTACCTCTTCACTCTCAATTCTCTCCATCTCTCTTACAACTAGGGGTTTCCTGAGGTACGCACTCGATCGCTCTCTCGTTGTCCTTCTTCATCTCTATTTATTTTGTTGTCTGGTATGTGTGTTTTCGAATTGCGAGTTTGCGACATGGGGTTTTAGGTTTCGCAATCTGTTGATTTTTCAATTCAGTGGCTGAAAGTCGTTGCTGGATCTCTGTCTTCCTTGTTTCAACTGTTCTATGATTAGATCGAAAGGCCTTTGATCTCCTTTTCAATTTAGGGTTATGTTTGAACTGTTCTATGATTAGATCGAGTGCTGTCAAATTTTATCTGGAGAGTTGAGGATTTATTAGCGTTAGGCTACGAGTTTTGGAGTTCAGATAGGGGATTGCTCAACCTTGATTTTGGATTTACATACAAGGTATGTTAGGACTCTCAGTCTCAAATATGGGGATCCATCCATTGAATTGAAGTGAGACAGGGCAGAGAGATCCGTTTTACTGCTTATGATATGACAAGTGACAACCTAATCTTACTATCATAAGGAATAAACAAATAAATATAAGGTGCCAAAATCACAAATTTCACAATCAAAAGTAATATGCTAATCTCAAGCAAGCCATAGCTAAGTTGCTTTTCTGCCCGTGGCTTGCATCTCCAACAAAACTTTCTTGCAAGAGAAACAATGACCCCTTAAGATGTTGTTTTTTTGTTTGTTTGTTCACATGTATCTTGATTTTCTATGTGCGATTATGTGTCCGAAAGTTGCGTAGCTGAATTTACGCTCTAGATCACTTTGTTTCAGCTCAAAATTCAAATGCAGCAATCTTATATACTCCTTTGTTGTTAGATCACAAGTGAAAATGGTGAAGGCTGTGGTTGTGCTCAACAGTAGTGAGGGAGTTAGCGGAACCGTCCAGTTCTCCCAAGAAGGAGACGGTAATTGTTCCTAATTAGAAAGTACTGCTAGGCTCCTGGGTGAAAAAGTGATAAAAATTTATGGTGTTAATTCAAATTTTTGGTTTACAACTTTCAGGTCCAACAACTTTAACTGGGAATCTCTCTGGTCTTAAGCCCGGGCTTCATGGTTTCCATGTTCATGCTCTTGGGGACACAACCAATGGTTGCATGTCCACTGGTGCTATGCTCTGATCCGAATGCTTTCTCTTCGCACGTATTTTCCGTGGCTAGTGCAAGTAGTAGTTGTTTTTTCCATTAGTTTTGAGAGTTCCCATGAATTATGTTGCAGGACCCCACTTCAACCCTGCTGGAAAAGAGCATGGTGCACCAGAAGATGAGACTCGTCACGCTGGTGATCTGGGGAATGTAACAGTTGGTGATGATGGTATGTGCACATACCATTTGTTCCTCTTTTTTTAATACCTACTGTCTCCACAGTCTGCATACAAGTGCTTGAAGGTGAAGGAGCCTATTGAATGTATTGATGAGTAGTAAAGATGTAGAAACACCCATCCCAAAAAATATAAAGTGCATATGTTTCTCTTGCAAGGTTCATCTATGCTTTCTTCATCTTGATTGATACATGTACAAAATCCTTTGCTGTGAGCCAGTGGCAATATTTCTGAATTTTGCCATGAATGTTTGGAATCCTTATTCATTTGTGCATTTTCAATGTTCACCAGGTACTGCTACATTCACAATTATTGATAGCCAGGTATAGTATTTCTGAGAAAAGAGCAGTCATCTACCCATTTTACATTCTTCCTTATATGCTCTTTGGAATAACTTTTCTTATTTATCTGGACATGCTTGCTCATTGCAGATCCCCCTAGATGGACCAAATTCAATCATAGGAAGGGCTGTTGTTGTTCATGCTGATCCCGATGATCTTGGAAAGGGTATCATACTTATTTTTTTGTCTCCCTTACCCTCAATTTTTTTTTCCTGTATAGGTTCACTGCGTTATGCCTCATGTATAGTTGTATACATGGTTTCTCATTTTTTCTTTTCAACAGTCTTGTTTTGTGCTTTATATATATATAGAACTATCTAGTTCATAGAAATTGATTACATGCGTACTTCAAACCTGTAGAGTTCATAACTAGAGGAACAGATCTATTGGTTGCTAAAACCTTGTTATCCAAATAATCTGACCTGGGATATTTTAGTGATTAACAGATAGACAACATGAGGTTGCCCTCACGCTGATAATAATTCTTAAGGAATTGGTTCCATTTTCCAATAGATCACTAAAATAAATCCACCCATCCAACCCCATCCTATTACAAATTAAATGTCTTTATTCGACTAAGCTGCTTACGTTTCAACACTTAACATTGCTACCTTTAGAATAAGCTGCTAATGCTGAGATGTACTTAAGGAATTTGTATCAGCTTAGTACTGAATATATTTCAGACAACTAACTTTTCCTGATGTACATAGGGGGACACGAGCTCAGCAAGAGCACCGGAAATGCCGGTGGAAGAATCGCTTGTGGTAAGCGTTCTTGCTCTTGGCCACAAAACTGTTTGTTCAGTGTAGTGCATTTTTCATCTCTCCCTTGCCCCCTGTGAAATGTGGTTAATACCAATTTACATTAAAGCGTATGCTCAGATTATGCCTTTGTTTTTTCTGTAGGTATCATTGGCCGTCAAGGCTAATCTGGTTTTCCATTCTGGTTATAGTAGCACATCCAGTTCAGACGAATGCTTAGCGATCATGAGAGATTTGTGGTCTTGAAGAACTGAATGGATGATCTTAATAAAGAACCTGAACCATTTGTTTTGGGATCGGCTGAAATCAGAATTTTTGTCTCCAAGTTCCTGAACTATTTGTTGATCTTAAATTTGCTGATGTTTCATGAGATATACATGAGTCATGTGTTTGTTTCACACACGTTATATATGATGAAGTTTAAGGATTAATGCTATGCATAAAAATTATAGCCTCGCCACTCATAATAAGTCGATTCAATTTGTGTTTTTTCCAAAGGGCTCCTTAAGAAATTGCAGGCACTCTTAATCACCATTGTCAAATTCTTGACAATTTTTCCTCCATCAGATACATATTCACATTCGTCATTGAGAGGCTTGCCTATGATGGAACTGAAGTGCTAAGCAATGGTAAGAAGGCAAATAAACCGCCCCAAGCACCCATCAGGTCAGGTCAGATCAGGTAGTAACTAGACATGCATGTTCATCACAGCGAAAATTGAAGATCTAGCAGAAACCAACAAACAAACACTAATTGTGGGGACATATAAACTAAAAGCTTTGAACGGAGTAGAAGACAGTACCGCTGCTCTGAGGGCCCATGATGGCGACGACAGCCTAGGAAAGGCCGCACTCCGGTAGCTTAACTGATTCGACGAAATTCTCAAGCCCAACGATTGCGTTGAGCAACACTCTTTCGCCATACCTCCTTACTTGGCCAGGAAGACGAATGTTTTCTTCTCCTTGTACGCTAGGTCGCTAGTACAACAACAACAACAACATTTACCCACGCAAGGAAATTGAGACTCCACGCAAGGAATAAGGCAAGTCTAGAAGCACCCAATCGCCCCATTGCTATCTGGTCAAACTATTATAGCAATCATAAAATCTGAAATTATAGAATTTTGTGTACAAGACCATTTATGGTATTTGGTACGAGTATGGTTATGGCCTATGGGCTTGATCCCTAGAGTTTGACATGGATCGATATTGTTAGTTACGGATTTTGAAGGGCACTGAATTGGAAGAGAGCGTGTCCCACAATTTACAATTACAAATCATCTATCACAGATCGAGATTACAATTATCATTCCGATGGAGGCAGCATGCATAACATTAATCACACCCACCAACCCCTAAAATTTGCGTGTTACACTTTCATAGGTTCTCCCGGGCCTCTTCCTCATCGTCGTCAGGTAATATTGCTGTCAATAAAGAATACTTAACCCTGATAGAGATTTTCCCCTTCTCCACGACAAGCCTGGCACCAGAAACAACCCAATATCCAGGGGTGTCCTGGGGACCTCTTGTCATTTCTGTGGTGTCGACAAGTTTCAATAGCTTAGGGGCTTGGACTGGCACCGGGGGCCCCCCAGGATAAACTGCAGAGTTAATGTTCACTGCCGATGGTTGTGGGGGCGGTTTTATGACCGATGTAAAACGCTGGCTGATCAAAGTAGATATGAGACCTGACTTGCGACCTAAACCAGGAGACCCGTCCCATTCTGGATGTTTCACCAGCATTGCCCCCAAGACTGTGGAGAAACGGAGTCTGAGGAAGAGTACGTTTTTAAAGCCGTAGTCTCCTACTTGTAGTTGAGCTCCAGTGACAATGGAGAGATCATCATCGGATTCAATTGGGGCAGTGCACACATGAGAGAAGCTCTTCCAACCGACTTTCTCATAGAATCGACGGTCATGGCTCTCTTGACGATAGTTTCCACTAGGATCTTCTTTCAGTTGGACCACTTTTGGAAGTGATGACAAGTGTTGTAAATGGATGGCCAAGCAGTTGCTTCTCTTGCCTTCAAGATACAGTCGTAGACCGGTAACAGGCCTCTTGCCAACATCAACCTGTCAAAGCAAATATACCTTAGATCTGTCATCATGAAACACAAATAGCTTCATGGCAAAATCCTATTGAGTATATGGAATCTGAGGGTTTTCTTGGTTAGATGTATATAGGCCCTTCTGACAATCAAGTGTTGAACATACTGAATTAAGTTTCTTCAAGCTTTATTTTTATTGGTTCACCATCATACATTCACACAAGTACCTTATTTGCTTGTCAACTATTTCAATGCAGCTTAAAGTAGATGGCTTATCATTGTTACTGATATGTTAAAGGTGGCAATGCTTCAATTCTTCCTCTTTCTCTTCATTCTGTTTTTACATTATCCTTTCTTTCATTTTTCTTGCTTCTCCAATTACATATATACGCATCTCAATTGAGTGATAAATACCCATAAAAACCTACAAATACAAGCTTAGTTAAAGAAGTGCTTGGATAGCTAGCCCACAATTACAGTGAGAAGACAGTAGGCACACCATTTCACACTGACTAAGACCACAGTAATTCCTAAGAAAGAAGGAAAAAAAAAACTTACTGGCGTGTTGTTGATATAAAGCTTCGGACCCAAGAAGCTAAACTGCAGCGATGCATAATTCTGTTGTCTCCGTTGTGGACCAAGTGGAAGTTCACTAAACACAGGTGCCCATTGCCTTGGCAGTTGAAATTCCAAAAATTGATGGAGTTCTTCAATTGGTGGTTTGTCTAAGGAATAAATACAAAAGGCAGGACATGTACATACGTCACTGGCAATCATAGATATAATTTAGTGAACAGTACCGTTCTAATGAGTTCAAAAGAGTTGAAGTAAAAACTACTTGCATGAGATTAAAAGGGTAAAATATCCTCGTGGTTCTACACCAAAAGACTACCATAGCATTCCCTCATTATGTCTTCAATATATATGTCACATGATATTCAGTTGGAGGCAAAATACAAATAAATATGAATCAACTTACACCGCAGATATAGATTTATGGCATGACTCAAAAATCCACTTCCAGCAACACCATTCAGCAGAGAGGTGATGGGAATAAAAGACATAGAGATCACGTCAGGTTCGAACTGTACAGTTTGCAACCACTCATGATGAGATAGATTTCTAATATTATTTCCACCTCTTCTTTTAAAGATACTGCTAACATCCTGCAGTTGACACAACAAAAAACGGTTAAAGAGATCACTGAACAGCAAAAGAAATGGGTCAAGCACCATCAACAGAACTCAGGACTTTTCAAATACCTCCTTGTGCGAATATGAACATGAAGGATTTGTAATATCAAATCTCAGAGGCTGATTTATGGCGTCAAACTGACAGAAAATAAAATCAGTTAATTTCAAAGTAACAAAGCAAAGAGGGAAAAAAATTGATAGCATGTTGATCCATTCCTTACTTTGTAGTAGACAAAAAGTGTTTCTACGAAGTAATTTCTAACCACAACTAACAGGGCATGACAATACAAAGGATGTTTAGGGGAAAAAAACAAAAGAAAATGGGCCAGTCAACCATAAGTTTATATCAAGCAAGGTGAAATCCAAAAAGATAACTTTATCCACTCTACTTTGGCAGTCAACAACATTGAGACTGGAGGTATACATAGACAACTAAAAACAGTAGGAATTGATAACCATATCAAGGGAGCATCAAACAAATAAGAGTCAGCAGACTGGCCATTTAAATCATGCAAAATACATACACGGCTAGTAAACCAATAATAGAACCACATTTACGAAGTTCAATAAGTTGAAACTTTTGAAGTTGCGAGAATCTTTGATTGTTTCCCCATGGTATGGTAGTAAAAGAAAAGCTCCAGCCATATAGTGGATACATATCCAAATCTCGGATGAAACAATGGCAACACAAAAAACATAAACAAGTCTGTGCAGTCAAAATGAATCAATTTTAAAAATCTAAAATTTGATTTAACCTTGTCATTCTGGTAAATGTGGTCAGGATCCACATTATATAGCTGGTTTCCATCTACAAATCTTTTATCAGCCATTTCCTTTAGCCGTTTCTGTACATCTGCAGGTTGAAGTGTAGATGAATGTTGTTGCTTCATATATATGACATCCTTTCCGCCCATCTTCACACCCACGATAATATGAGTGCCAAATTTCTCAATGAACCTGGGGCATTATTAAGGCAACTGGTTACAATGTTGCCATTGTGGCCTGCCGAATGGGCAATTGGTATTAATCTAAAACTAAATAGAGGAAGATGCAACTTTAATGCTGGCCAATGTTGAGAATCCATATATTTGTAGAGAAAACAAAAGCAGTGAATGCTCTAATAAAAAAGTAGGACTCTCAAACAAGATGTACTGATTAAAAAGTACTAAACAGAGATAATCAAGATGTATCACCAAAATCTCTTATGTTACCTAGCCAATGCAACAGGTTCCCAGGATGAAGGAACGGCTTGTTTGACATGGTTGCACAATAGCATTTGAGTCTTTTCTAAAGCAATAGTGTAGAGTGTGATGAAAACTCCATCAAAAGCTAGAGTCTTGGTGATGGAAGCATCCTTTTGCCAGCACCCAGAGAAATCAAACATCGCATTAAAGAGGCCACAAGGTATTTTACCAGTCAACGATAAATCCTGGTTGAACTGTTCTGACATCTACAGAAGGAAGAAAAACAATAGGACATGAGTGCAAATGGGAGTATGAAGTACACATCCAGAGAGTTCAAAACAGAGAGTGTCGCAAACAAGCAGTTTTAACTCATTATCCTACATTTAGCTAAGAAGAAGGGATACTTTATCCAGAATATCCCTGAGGTTAACAAAAAGAAATTTTACTGAAGAAAAAAAATGACAAGACACTATTATATTAAAACTTTTAAGTAGCATAACAACATTTTGGAGTCCGCCTTGTATATTGCAAAGGTTTCATTCTTCCAAACAGTAGCGATCAGTAAAATCTATGAACAGCATGTAATTCTTACCAATAAAGGAATAAAACACGAAAAGCAACAGTCAAGAGAACAGCTAAACAAAAGCAGGAAACGAAACAGAAACAGGATAAGCAATGATTAGCTCCGATACCTGCTGAAAAGACAAAACGTCAGACCGAAACCTCATTCGTTCCCCTTTATCACATTTGATGGATTTGGACACACCAGCGATTGAAATTCCACCAGGCAAAACAATGTCTTCGCATAGATCCTCATCGATTTCAATCAAACGCGAAACTTTTGATTCCCCTTTACAGTACTTGAGCCTAAGGTCGGTAGAGATGTCGTATCCACAGCCGATCGCCCCAATTGCAACCTCAGCTACTTCAATAGGCGACAGTTTCATAGCCATATCTTTTCTTTTCTGTACCCCCAATCACTTCCTCCCTCAGAGAACGGAGAATGAAACCAACTCGATTACTTCGATAGCCGACTGTGTCATAGCCATATCTTTTCTTTCCTGAGGGAGTATTTTCTTTAATCAATTACAATTAATTCTCAAGCAGGTTTAATTATATATTCAGTATTAAAAAACTAAAACTAAACTTGAAAAGATGTGGAAGAATATTAAACCAATTTTAGAAACCAACCAGATAAATTTGTCTTGTGTGGTACAAAGGACCTAAGCTATTACAATGGAAAAGGGCAATTGGAACCATAACCTAGGCCTTAAATACATGCAAATCCTTTCTTTTCTTTTTTTTTTATATATTTTTCAAAAACTACTTTTTTTCATACAAGTGTAACAAAGCCCTAGTAATCATTCGATCAAAAAAAGCACTAGTAATACTTATCAAAGGATTTGAGCGGTGATGCAATAATTGAGTTGGTGTGCTGCAGAAATGAAGATCAACTTGCAGAGCAGGGCTCTCAAGACAAAATCTACGAGACACTCATGCGTGTAAATTTAAGAGCATTTAACGGGTAGAGAATATTTATAGTGACCGTTACCGGTGATTTCCGACTGTGCGACCGCGAAGAGCTGCGAGGAGTTGACCGGAGAGATGCGAGGATGATAGCTGCAAAAATTCATATCAGAGCTCAAGTTTCAATTCATAAACAGGCCTCAAGAGCTTCAAAAGGATAAGAACTACATATTCAACCGTTTCAAATTCAATTCACCAAAAAAAGAGTTTCAGATCATAAAAAAAATTCAGAACAGAAGTTTCAATTCAGAAATAGTATGCATAAACAAGCAAATAAAAGCCAACTCTTAAAGTAAATCAAGTTTCAGTTCAGAATTTGAGTGTTATGCTCAGTAGTCAGTACAGGGATTATCATACCATAATCAATTGAGGAGGGGGATAGAAGATTGTGATGGATTCAGTACATCAGACAATCAATGGTGTTCATTGAGGGAGGCAGAGAAGTGGCGACTTACTCAGCGTTAGGAGTACAGGCGACGACGAGGACGAGCAGGCGGCCGGGTTCGAGAGGGGCTCGGATCTGCAAGTGCAAATGCTTGCTGGTCCGACGGCTAGGGCTCGGGGAAGGGGGAAGAATGCCCTCGGCCTCGGGGATATTCACATTTGGGGGATCCGATTTATTAAAATATCGGTTATTTTCATTTTTTTTTAAAATACGAAACCGAATCTGATTTATTTTCACGAACCGAACCGCTTTTTTGCCTTACTTTTTTTCACGAGCCGAACCGAACCGTTTTTTTTTTTTGCCTTACTTTTGTTCACGAACCCAACTGAACCGAGTAAAGTCCCAGCCCTACAAACTTGTAATACCTTAATTGAAAATTGATTTAAGCACTCAAAACAAATAGAATTCGAAAATTATCACATACATTATTCATCAATCATTAAATAACAACAAAGTTATCAAAAAAAAAAAAAAAACTGCCAAGAATGACCAACACCACAAAAAAAAACACTACTACTTCCCAATGTATAACAACTAACAAGTCTTTAGAGGCGTTCAAGGGTCTCTATACATGTCGAACCTTCAGGGTTAGTCATAGACTCCCAATGACCGCGTACTTCATGCCCGACATCATCACACCAGATGACATGCCCGTCACTATCCGAAAAGGAGAGACCTTTGATACAAGCCTCACAACTTTCGTCGTCTCTTCGGGGCCGAAACTCAATCCTCAGGAGCCTCATAAACCTGCCATGGAAATCGGGCTTGCACTTATAGATCCGTGTCCACGATTCTTCAACCCCATATTCCATCATCATCCAAATATCGACTCCAACAACGACATACTGCGGGATTATCTCACTGTAACAGATAATAACAGCAAGACGATCACGCAACGTGAAAGCCGACGCCTTGAGGTGGTGGTATGGATTAAATGGCGGTCCACGTATCAATTTAAACGCTTCGTCGGCAATGTTAAACGATAACACGTTAAAGGAATGATCCCTGCCTCTGGCGATCCAGTGCCAGCACCCCTCAAGGAACCTTCGAGGGCACAGCTCCAAAGGATGAGAGATACTATATATAGTATTGAGGAGCTCTATGGCCTTTCTATCAACAATTTTCTTCCACACGCTGCTTTGTAGGCTGTAGACCAGGCCGATAAAGGATGCCACATCTTTGTGAGATTGGACGAGGACGACAACCTTATAGTCCTCCTCCAAAGAGATAGAGGAGTTAACTTTACCAAAACCGAAGTGTGCTCGAGAGGGTTGTGAGGCAATTTTGTCGGATAATAGGGAACAAAGGTCGGAAGGGAAATGATTAGTGACCTTGTAGGAACGGGTAGAAGGGTTGCACAGGGCAATTTTGCCTAACAAAATGTTGAGCTGGTCCCTAGATTTGTCGAAAATATGGGAGGTTAGGCAGTAGACGCCATTGTTCAACGGCCCTAACGCATACATCATGGATCTCCAATGTTGTTGTTGAGCGTCAGTCGGCTCGAAGGACAGCGACAAATCCCACAATCCTGGAGCCATCTTCATCAGCTCTTCCTTACGAGAGTGAGCCATAAACAACTCTAATGAGCACTTGGAATCATCGTCGTCAGGCCGACGAATACCATACGAGTCGATGAAGGGACGGGAATGGAACTTGGACCGCCATGTTTTGCAAACGGATTCGAACCTGGTGAGAGATTTAACAGGTAGCCGTACCAGTACCTCTTCTTGCAATTCTACCGGCAGATGTCTACTTCTTCTTGTACCATCACCAGCAACGCATCTATTTTGTTTTGCCATTCACCTAATAAGGGAGGGGGAGAGCAGAGGGGTATGATGTTATTATGAATCAATAGTTCAAAACCAAGAGCAATTATATGATATCATGAATAACGACAATATTGTTTCGCCTGTGACTTTGTATGGCTTACCCCAGTACCAATATATCTATCTTCAAAATAATATCAACTCGTTACTCGTCCTACAAAAATTAGCTATCTTTGCCGGCCATGAAAAGACTGTTGAGAAATTTTGGAATTTTCATACAATATTGTGATTCCTAAATATGGCAGACTGGATTGGAGTTAAGTGAAAAGGAAAAAATTTAAAGAGACATTTTTTTTTTGGTCGAAAATTTAAAGAGACATTTAAGTCAAAATACAGACAATCTATGGTGTCGTGTACTCGTGTCCAGTTTTTGAATCAAAAATTTTAAGAAATTGGTGAATTCAAGAAGAAATTGGTGGATCCTGGCTTGGTTTCGGGCATAAACACGTACATACAATTACCTAGACAATTGTTGCGTGCAGTGAAAATCCAGAGCTATCTATACTATATATTAAAGCCGGAGAATTTCGAGCCTCCATGTTAATTCTGAGTCCACCCATGTTAAACAATTCTCATATTTATCTATCTATTTACCATATATTGATATATCAGAATAATATCTATATCTATAATCCTTATTAATTTTTCAAATAAAAAATCTCATATGTATCTATCTAATTACTATATATTGATTTCGACCAAAAATTACTATATATTGATATATCAGAATAATATCTATATCCATAATCTATCAAAATAATATCCTATATGTATAAACTATCCAAATCAATATCTATTACTTCTATTACTAAAGCGGAAGCAAATTCTGTCACCATATTGCGCCACATCACCCCCTTTTTTAAAAATCTATTTTATTAAATCTTGATTTTATCATAATCTTATAGATAATTAAAATATTAGCTCTAGATTAGAATTTGTGTTGTTTAATAATTCTATCCAAATATATAAATATCTATCTTATTATTATACACATTTAATTAACACATAGATCTATCAATCTATCATAAACTTTTATTTAAAAAATCATTTTTTTTGTCACAATCTATAAATCATAATCATAATATTTTACCCATCTAATTAAATGTCATATTAAATTTAAATTATTTTTCGTAAATTTATTATGGTATTTTTTTGAAAATCATCAATGGTAGCAAATTCTACCACTATATTTAAGAAAAATATCCATTCTATTAAAATAATATAGTAAATGTATTTTTACTATCATATCATATTAAAATATCAATAAAGAAGTAGATATTATATGTAACATATATATATATATATATCACTAATACTGCATATAGATTACACTTTAGAAAAAAAGAAAGATAAATTTCTTAATTAAGATAATAATTCGTTCACATTTTCATTACATATTTATATATTTATTACTTAATTATTTTTTCAGAAAACAATAAAATTTATATGAGATAATTTGGTTTTCTATTTAACTTATTAAATATTATCTATATATTTAATATATAATATATTAATCCGAATTTTATTTAGACTTATTGATTTTGTTATATAAGTTAGTTTACATAATTTAATTTAAATGCCAAAAGATTTGTATCAATTGTTAATAAAATGTGATAATGCATCTTATCTTATTTCATTCTTCCTCAATTATTTAAATATATGTTTATGTATGTATAAAAAGTAAAGATATAAACAAAATTTATTTATTTAAGATGATATACAAGAATTATGTCATTTTATAATCTAAAAAATAAGCGTCGTTTTAAAAATAAAGTATACATATGATAATATTTGTAATTGTTATAGTAGATTCATACACAAAGCAATAAATTAATAAATAACACCCCGTACAAGGTACGGGTCATCTGTTAGTCTAATTTAGTTTCAAACCCTTAGAAACCCAATAAATCAACTCAATTATTCAGGCATAATTCATAAACCATAACTAATTTCTTCTTTCAAACATCCTTATGTGAATAAAAAAAATACAAGTGATTTTTTTTTTGAAATCTTAACACATTTTTTAAAATAATTAGTATATATTTTGTTATTATTAAATTTTGAAGAAGAGTGAAAAACTTTCACACATGTTAATAGTGTGTTAAATAATAATATAAATATAAAAAAAATGAATAGAATTATTTTAAAATTGACATTGCATTAATAAAAATACATATATAGTTGAATAATATTATAACCATATGATTAATATGGTTAGCTCGAATTGTACATATATGCTCATCGATTTGGCTTTCTTGTGGCGAATTATGAAGCTACATGATTATTACATGGCTGAATTCTCTATTCGGTTTGAAATCAGTTCTTGATCCGTCGTATGATTGCATTCCGACATGTGAGATTAATTTGGTCATTTCTCATCATAATTGGAATGCTTACTATGATTACTTGATGCTAAATTGTTCTAGCCAGATGCTCAAGGGTGTAGACTAACGAATTGGTGAATCGTAATTGGATTTGTGGTGTAGATCTCATTTGAACTAGTGGAAGGCCAATGATTATAGTGCCGATTTGAGCCAAATTGTGGACGAAAATAATTGGTTTATGTAAGTTTAGCATATAACCTAAAATCATTTTTTTTTATAGATAATCAGTTGTTGGAGAGGTTTAGTAATCACACTCATGTTATTTACATCGTTTGATTCTAATTGTAGAAACTTTCTTTGGCAGTGTGCAATCGACGGTTAAGGACGAAGACGACCTTAGGCATGTGTTACTATGCATGTACTTCTGGAAATGGAATCAAGTCTACAGAATTATAAAATATGGATGAGTAAATTGAACAATTTGGTCATAGAGGTGAACAAATTGGCAGTTGAGATGAACAAATATGGATGAACAAATTTACCATAGAGGTGAACAAATTGGCAATAGATCTGAACAAATTGACAATAGAGCTGAACAAATTATACAAAATTCTATTGCTATAAAATATTGATGAACAAATTGGCAATGGAGCTGAAGAAATTATACAAAGTTCAATTGCCATAAAATATGGATGAACAAATTGACCATAGAGGTGTACAAATTGGCAATAGAGTTGAATAAATATGGATGAACAAATTGACCATAGAGGTGAACAAATTGTCGATAGGGCCGAACAAATTATACAAAGTTCTATTGCTATAAAATATGGATGAACAAATTGACCATAGAGGTGAACAAATTATCATATGTCTAATTTCTTTTAAAATGACTCGTATCTTTTAGATTATAAAATAATATTATTCTCGTATATCATCATACATTTATATAGAAATATTTAATTTATATATTAACTTTTATATACATACATAAAGAGTGATACAAATTGTGGAATTTAATTTATGTTGCATAAACTAACTTATATAAATTAATTATTAATTTAAAATAAGAAATTGGATTAATATATTATTATATTTAAAAATATGGAAAATATTTTATAAGACAAAAAAACAATGATATTGTATATATGTTATTATGTTGTAAAAAATTAGTTCAATAAGAAGTATATAAATATCAAATAAAAATATTAACGAATCATTATTTTAATAAGAATCTTTTTTTTATCTAAAATGTAATCGATATATAACGTCATAGATATATTTAGGGTAAACGTATCACCTAATCTTTTTATTGATATTTTTATTTGTTTTCAATAAGATATGACAGAATATATATATATATATATATATATATATATATAAAATAGTTTAATAAAAGCTATGTGGCATAAATATATTGGTAGAATTCGCTACTATTGATAATTTTTAGAAAATCTTAGAACAAAATTACGAAAAAGTACTTATTATCAATGTATTGTTTAATTAATTGGGAAAAAAGATTTTTTAAAATAAAAAAATTAGGATAAATCCTTGCATGAACTAAAGAGGTAATCATATATTAATATTTACCTCTAATTTAGGATAAATCCTTTTATGAACTAAATTAGGATAAATTCTTCTACTACTTATTATCAGCAATATATACTATTTAGATCATTATTTCTTTCTAATTATTATTTTAATTGGTTGTTTGAAAAGATAGTGAATAAATATAATGTATATGCAACATAAATTATATGGTTTGTAAACTTGGATTCCGGTTCCTGTTTCTATTGTGGTTTGTAAATTTTAGATCATTATTTCTTTCTAATTATTATTAATATAAATGTTTATATAAAATTGGATAGAAGTCTCGAATTTTAGATTATTATTGCTTTGTAAACAGACTAAAAGGGCGTCCCATCAAAATAGGAAGGCGTCCTCCCAAATGGGAGGGCATCCCATCCAAATTGGAGGGTGTCTATATTTCCTAATTTTTTTACCTACTAGATTATAATTTCATATTTTTTCAAACAACCAATTAAGATAAAATCACAAAATAATATATAAAAATCAGTTCTATATCTATAAGTCAATGATTGAGAAAATATCAAAAACATTTACGATGAAGGATGAATAAATGCAATGTATAAAATATATATATCACATACATCACGGATCTTGTGCTAGTCATAAAGATGACTTTCATGATAATATGGTATGCAACTTATCATTGTTGGATTATTCACAACACATTTCCTAATCTGCAAAATACACACAATTCAAATTCAATACAAATATTGACCTGAAATCAGCATCATTACTAGCATTACCAACAACTAATAGTATTACCTCATCATATTCTATAGACTGACCATTAAATTCAAATTGATTGACACTAATACACCTTGGTGTAATAGGCGTTTTATGATTAATAGTCAATAACTTGTCCCTAGATTTCAAAAGTCCGGCAAAGACACTAGAAAAAGATGCTTCTCCAAAATAGGACTGAGGGTATATTGCAAATAAAAACCAGATAAAAAACATCAGCCAAATACCAATTAAGGTTTTGAAATTATAAAAGTATAAACCAAATTTCTAAACCTCCCCAAGTATTTTGGTCCAAATTGAATGTTTGCAATGCCCTTGTGAGGCACAACTGAAGTTCATCATTAATGTACCTGCAAAAATTAATCTCATGAGACTGGTAGATAGTAATTAGAAAGATAACAAAGACATTAATGGTTAAAGAACAATAGTAAAAACAAATCAAAACATACTTGTGAGAACGAGGACCCAGGAGTGAACCTCCAGCATGAGCTATAACAAAGTCAAAGAAGTGTTCCACATGATACAAATCAAGGAACGGTGTATGCTCATTGACAATTACGGCATAAATTTCAGGATCAACAATTGTTAAGGGCTGATTAAGCTTTTCTACAACCTAAAGAGTCAAACCGCATCAAATGTATCTTGTTGAGCCAACATATGAATTAAGAAAATTGAATAATCTAGTCTAGATTATACCCTACGTGGTGTCTTAGGATTATACAATAGGAAAGGAATGTTGTCCAAATTAACATCTTCTTCATTATTTCCCTATAAATGTACAAAGAATAATTTCTCTTGATCTTAGTTTGTTATAGCAACAACAAAGGCACAATTGCAAATTTGTAGAACATAGGTGCGTGGTTATATAGATTAGGAAAAAAAATTAGCATAAAGATCTCAAGCATTTTCCAATCTAAAGCAAATTCCAGATGCCATAATCAAAAGCAAAATAGAAACAGGAACCAAAATGATAAACAAATCATAAAAAGTCTTAAGGAATTTCAAACCTAAATCAACATCTAAAGTTCTCAAGGATTTTCCAATCTGAAGAAAGTTCCAGATGCTAGAATCAAAAGCCAAATAGAAACAGGAACCAGAACGTACATCGTATAAGAAGTCTTAAGTAATTGCGATCAAGGATTATCAAATCTGAAGCAAGTTCTTAAGACCAAAATCAAGACATAATAAAAAAAGGAACCAGAATGATAAACATATTGTAAAAAGTCTCAAGTCATTTCAAACCAAAATCAACATCCGAATGTTACAATCAAGAACACAATTAGGAACGCAATCCGGATCGAAATCTAGAAACGAAATTCAGAACATGTGCAATATTTCCCGCCATTGTTGCGAGGAGTGAGTAACAGTAGAGTGTCTCCGAAGTAAAGTGATTGTTGAAGTGATGGAGCGGGAAGGAAGGGAGAAATTTAGACGGTGCAAACCAGGCCCGAAAAAATGCAAAACATAATATGGCCGATTACACAAGCCCAAACAAACAACAGAGTATGTTTAGGCCCAGTTTAGGGGAGCAAAAACACTCCGTGGTTTGTTTATGCAAAAATATGGTAAAATAAATTATGATGAAAGGCGCATCAACCGGGAATCGAACTCGGAAAGTACCATGAAAATGGTACTATTATGTCATTTGAATACTGATGCAATTGCAAATTACACATATACTACACTTAAGTTAAAAACGCCGATAGAGAGATTAAGGAGAGTGGAACCTACAAACAGTTTTCAAAATAAAAAATAAAGGATAAAAGGATTCGAGACCATTCAAGATCGAGAATGGTTATGGTTAGAGAACCTTAAAATATGCAAAAATACGATTACAGAAATCAGAGGCCGCATAAGATCTGGAATGATTGAGACACTCAAGATCTAGTATAGTTGAGGTTGAAGAAATAAAAAGATCGATTGAGAATACAAAAACTCAAACTTATCATGAATGGAAATACAAATATTGAAACTTAAATTGAGAAATAACAAGGAATTGTAGCACATAGAAAAATCGAGGAAGAGGCTTTAAGTGCCTCTAGGCATTAAGAGCAACCTAATCGGAGAGAAGAAGACCGAGGAAGAGAGAATGACGGCAAGAGGCTTTAAGTGTGCCTCTAGGTTAGACAGGCATTCTTAGGCCGGCACAATAAGATTTATTAGTACAACATTTGTGTTAGTACTATTTTTATATCAATACAATTTCATGTAAATTTTAGGTTTGATAGTGTTAGTATTTTTTTTGCTAGTCTTAAATTTTATACATATAAATTTTGTGTTTCTTCTTATCTTATGTTATATAAATATAACTAATATTATTATTATTAAGTCTTAATGTAAATTGATATATACTAATTGATAATCTTTAACTTGTGATTTATTACATATACATGATTTATTACATATATATATGTGTAAAATTATTATTATTAAAATCCTAAGTTGTTGTTGAATTCGAAAAAAAAATGGAATAATGTTAATAAACTATAGTATGATGTAACGTATATATAGGAACAAATTATCTTATTCTTTTTTCTTGTCATAGTCTCACTCTGACCTCTCTTATACCCTTATATATTATGATTCTATCGTTGTTCTTTTTCTCATCTGATTGATATATACATGTAAGATGTTATTTTAAGTTCCTTTTTGATAGAAGTAATTTAGGTTAAGTGCTTCCAAAATATCGAAATAAATTCTTACGTATTGCCTCACTTCCTAATAATCTATGGAATGAAGGCCTTCACTCTAAAATATAGTTATGGATGGATATTGTAACACCCCGAGAATTTATAAGGGATTGAGGCGCTCCTCATGTCAACAAGAGTTGTTCCTTTTCATGGTTCGAGAGGTCAAAAGAACTGTAAAAGTTAAGCGTGCTAGGGCAAGAGTAGTACCAGGATGGGTGACCTCCTGGGAAGTCCTTGGGTTGGCATGGGATAGCACTTATAAGGCCTCGCGCCTTACAAATGGTATCAGACCTGACTCTGGGTTGCGAGTTGGCTTGGTCCGGATAGGCGGTCCTTGGGCCTTGACAAGGTCATCAAACTCTTAAGTGGGGGAGATTGTAACACCCCGAGAATTTATAAAGGATTGAGGTGCTCTCCATGTCAACAAGAGTTTTTCCTTTTCATGTTCAAAAGAACTGCGAAGCTAAGTGTGCTAGGGCGAGATCGAGTAGTACCACTGTACCAGGATAAGTGACCTCTTGGGAAGTCCTTGGGCCTTGACAAGGTCCTCAAGCTCTTAAGTTGGTGAGATTGTAACACCCCGAGAATTTATAAGGGATTGAGGTGTTCCCCATGTCAACAAGAGCTTTTCCTTTTCATGGTTCGAGAGTTCAAAAGAACTGTGAAGCTAAGCGTTCGAGAGTTCAAAAGAACTATGAAGCTAAGCGTGCTAGGGCAAGAGTAATACCATTGTACCAGGATGGGTGACCTCTTGGGAAGTCCTTGGGTTGGCATGGGATAGCACTTGTAAGGCCTCGGGCCTTATAATAATAAAGATTTATTATGTTAGACGAATTTTATAGATAATTAATTTTAATGAGTTAAAAGTATATATATAATTTAATCGATAATTCTTTTTCGTAGTACATTTACTGATTTATAAATTTCTCCTAATATATGATTTGTCTTATAAACCAACCTAAAATATAAGTTCATATATCCCATGTAGATAAATATATAAAATAATTTATTTATATATTTATCTTTACCATATAACTT
Source organism: Polygonum aviculare (assembly GCA_934048045.1). Classification (NCBI taxonomy): domain Eukaryota; kingdom Viridiplantae; phylum Streptophyta; class Magnoliopsida; order Caryophyllales; family Polygonaceae; genus Polygonum; species Polygonum aviculare. Next base: position 9,982,352 of record OW204024.1, read on the forward strand.
TAGTTTGATATTCCATCAAACTTTACACAAATAGATATAATATTGATGTTTTAACGGATAAAATTTTCTAAACATATAACTTCACCATATAACCTAAAATCATACAAAAATATTTTCTAAATATATATAACTTTAGCATGACATAAAGTTATATATTCCATATAGATAAATCATTAATGTGCTAATACGTATAGTTCCTTTTAGGATAAATCTAAATATTTTCTTAATTAGTATGATATTGATAGATTATATATATATATATATATATATATATTGTGGATGGATTATGAATATAGATACTATTTTGATAGATTATGGATATCAATATTATTTTGATATATTAATATATAAGGATTAGACAAAGATGTATGAATTTTTTTATTGTAAAATCAATAAGAATATAGAATTGTTAAAATATAAATGATTTATAATTAGTTTAGTATGAAGTAGGGTATGAAAGTGTAATAAGAATATTGAAACTTGTTATCATGTTTGATGTTACCTACTCGTTTTTTATTACTAATTTTCATGTTTGATTTATTTGAGTCTTCATGAAAATCGACACTTGTTTTTGATCACTTGTAATTTTGTAAAAAATTTACAGTTTTGACTCTGATTAACCATGTTTGATGTTACCTACTTGTTTTTGATTACTAATCTTCATGTCTTGTGTGACTTGCATGTATTTTGATTAGAATACCACTCACTAAAATCATTTTATTGTTATATTGATTTTATGTAGTACTTCCCACTTTCACCACAAACATACACAGTGGAAGAGATCTTTGAAGTCATAGAGGAATTTGTTCAGTATCTTCTTCCATTTCTTCAACTGAGATCACATCACGACAGAATAGTTGAAATGCTTCATTATTGAAAATATGGATTTTATATATGTATTAGATAGTATTACTTGACATGAATTGCATAGCTAAATGATTGTAGTTGTTTTGAAAACACATTATTTTATGTTTGTAGTTGTTTTGAAGACATTATAGTTAATTTACTAGTTATGTTATGCTTATTCTATCTTAATTGAATTGTAAAGTATAATTAGAAGGTGGGTCAAATATTATGTGAAATAAAATACTAATAAAAGATTAAAGGGTTAATACCGATATCTTATGTTGAAATGGTAATTAAAAAAAAACTGGATACCACTTATTGTAAAACGGGTTTTTGTGTTTTGGAATGAGTGGTATGCGTTAAAATCATTCTGGATACCACTTATTTTAAAACCGATATCTGTATCCGTTTTTCGGAGGGAAAAAAAGGAAAAAATATGGATACCGGTTTTTGAAAAAACTGGTATGCGTTTTTTTCACGTACCACACAAATAAAAACCGGTATGCGAGTGGTAGATACTATCTCCATTTATACCAGAACGAAAACCGGTATCCGTTTCATATAAAATCCGGTATCCACCCCCTACATGTGTAGTAGTAAGGATCAATCCTTTACATTGCTTGAAGTGTCTAATCTTCTTCAAACCGTATTGGAATCAACTGAAGAATTTCAACCAACTCTATTATTGTATGAGCTAAGTTCATCTTCGCTTATCGAACATTTGAATTCACTCTTGCATTAACACTAATGAGATCAAACTTATGAATTGTATTATTGTATACAATGAACCGTTAAATTGAATAGCATGCGCGATACTGTTGTATAGCTAAATAACCAAAGTACCAATAAACATGTACCATAAGTAGAATTAGCCTACGTGGGATTTGAACTCCTATGTGCACAAGCACCTCTCCTATTTGAGCTAGTGGACTTACCAAGCACATTCTATTTACACAATTTTTGCATTTTGTCATATATGAACCGAGTAATTCAAATTCATGAACCATCACGTCGAAGATAGTGAACTTAAAAGTTGAACTTCACAAACTATACATTTGAACCTACAAGCTTTTATCGTTTACACAATGAACTTACAATTTATTATGCATAGCAAGATTTACGCATTTTACAAGGTTTTCTTTCATCAAATAATAGAGTGGAGTCATGAACCATATTATGAAAAGTTATGAAGTTAATAGAATAAGAACATGAACTGTCACATAATAAGCACATGCATCAAGTGCATGATATTCAAAAGAATTGAAACTAGTAAGTATGACTTCATTAACCTTTTGTTGCGAGAGATTGAATTTGCCTTTGCCTAGAATCTTGAGCATTTTTGCTTTGAATTTCTTTCGTTTGAGAATCTTCACCAATATTGACTTCTTGTAATGTACCTAACCAAACAACCACAACAAACACTTATGAAGAGACAAAAAATCTTAAACAATTCTAACAAAAATCTCAAAGCAAATGGAGCAGAAACAACCATAAGCACAAATTTGACAATGCACCTCAACAAATATCCAGAACCAATCACATTCCATTTTGCACAATTTTTGCATTTTGTCATATATGAACCGAGTTAGTCAAAATTACGAACCATCTTGTCGAACATAGTGAACTGAAAAATTAAACCATCAAACAAAGTTCAGGAATCATCGATCCATTAACTTTTACACAACAAAAACAAGAACAACCATCAAACTATCGGATTATCAAACTATCAAGCCATCAAAATTTCAAACAAAGTGATTGATAAAACATAATGAACCGACAAGTTGAACACAACAAACAAAACACATTTCGTTTATGAACCGATTAAATAAACTTCATGAAACGACAAGTTGAACACACATTTCGTTTATGAACCAATTAATTAAACTTCATAAACCGATAAGTTGAACACAATGAACCAAACACAAAAAACAACAAGAACCGACAAGTTGAACAAAATGAACCAAACACAACGAACAAAGTGATTCTGAAATGCTTACGGGAGTTTACCATGGCTAGCGGCGACGGAGACGGCTAGCAAGAGACGACGAGTGGTCGACGGTTGCGAGGAAGAGCGGCCAACGGTTGCAAGGAAGAGCGAGCGGCGGTTGCAAGCAAGAGCGAGCGGACGGAGACGGCGATTGCTAGGAGACGTCGACGGTGAGCCGACGGTGGCGGCTGCGAACGGACGGCGACGGCGGTGACAAGCGGCGATCAGAAGGGCGTGAGAGGGAAATCGCCGAGAGGTGGTACGTAACCGCTAAGAGGCATGTGAGAGAAAATCGAGCAACAACTAAGTTTTGTGTTTTTTGAGAGAATTTGTGATGTTGTAATTGTCTTTTTTGGTTAAAATTAGTATATTTACAAATTTGTCACCCTTTCTTATAATTTTTCCCTTTTCCTTATTTTGTCCTTTTAATCTCTACCGTTAGATTAGCTCTCCTAATTTCTCATTTTACACTATAGTGGTTATTAGCACTAGAACCATATTCTAATATACTATTTATAGTTAAAAATATATTTTTTTTCATTCAAATCTCGTATAAGGTATGAGATTAAACTAGTTTTTAAATAAAGCACGTGATTTTCGTATATTTAAAAATAAAATAGAGTAGCGATTTTTTCGCTCTCAAAATACATTAGTAGAAGAAAAAAAAAAAGCAGTGCCAAAAAGAGATTATTATAGCAGAAAGGAGTAGACGGTGAGAGTTGAACGCACGGGGGTTTGGGGGAGCAAGCAACCGCCCCTCACCAAAGCAAATCCTTTTTCCAACTAACCTCGAAACTTCCTCCCAACTTCGATCGATCGATCTCCCTCTCTCTCTCTCTCTCCCTCGTTTCGCCGGATTGCTTTCTCCGATCAGATTGCCGACAAGTATCTCTATCTGTATCTTCCTCTCCGTCAACGGCGACTTCGATTCAATCAAAAATGGCGACGTTCCGTTACAGTCGGGATTCATACTAGTATTAAATGCAGCAGAAATAGTACTTTATTGCAATTTCTTCCACCAAAATCTCCCCCGATTCTCACGGAATTCAATTCTCCGCTTGCACGTTCTCCTAAATCTGCTCCTCCGTACGATTTGACTAGCGTCGGAGGCGTGAATCTGAGCTCGGTAGCGGAGATTCAAATTGAGTTCGATTCTCACCTCCTTCATTGTTAGTCTTCTCTCTGCATCTGATTATTTGACAAAGTGCTTTGAAATTTTCGATTTGTTTCTGTAGGAGTTTCTATCGCTGATGGAGACAGCATTTTAGTCAAATTTCTGTGGTATTTTTTATATTTCCAGAGGCTTCGGTTGATGAATTTATCTTTCGCAATCTTTCACCCGCTCCCATACTCTCTCTCCGTGTTGATCTGAAATTTGTCTGCTCCTGCTTTGTCGTCTACTTCTTCGGAATTCGGATTGTAATGAAAATTGCTTCTCGTGCTCTGAAGTCCTTTTAGCTTTTGTTGAAGTTTGCTGTTCGCTCTCTTTGTGGATTTGGTGTGATTTGTGGCTTTTGACTTGTAGGTTGATATATCATTTGGAATTTGTCACCTGTGGCAAATAGAGTATCTGCTGGTCTCGTTCTGCACGTTGAAAGAAGCGGATCGTGGTTATCTTGAGACATCATGAGTCAGTTGCTAGAAATTCAACCTTCCCGTGAATTGAAGTTTGAATGTGAGTTTTATTCGCTGAAAAGTTTTTTATTAGGGATACTTTTGATCCGTGAGGGTTTATATATGATCAAATTATGTGAAACAGTGATTCATTTGATTTATCTTTCTGCACAATCAATTTTTTGTACGATGATTGTATTTTGTGTTAGACTCTCTTAATCCTATTTGTAATTCCCACCAGCCTCTGATTGTGTGATTCTAATTATACGTGGTGTTCATTTGTAACAGTTGAAGTAAAGAAACAAAGCTTTTGTAATGTTCAGCTTATCAACAGGACTGACCAATATGTTGCATTCAAGGTACGGTTTATGTAATATCAACCATTATCTTTCTACTAAGTTTGTATTAGTTTGTGCACCTTTTGACTTGTGAATAAATCGTTATACTGTCGGCAGGTCAAGACTACATCACCCAAGAAATACTGTGTGCGACCAAATGTTGGTGTCGTCCTGCCAAAAGAAACTTGTGAATTTGTAGGTAATGTCCGTTTAAGTGGATTGATTAATCTCCTCTCTCAAACTTACTGAGGTGTGTAAGTAGCTGCTAGTGTTTATCTTGCTTCTTTATAGAGGAAGCAATTGTTTCATTTGATTAAGCACTGCCTTTTTAAGGAAACTTGAAAAAGTAAAATGACTGAAGTTGTTCCTGGATACATGAAGCATTAGTCATGTACATTTATTATCAGGACGGCACCATTATCTTCCTCATTTTTCTACTGATGCAGTCATAATGCAAGCTCAACGGTCACCTCCAACTGATATGATTTGCAAGGACAAGTTTTTGGTCCAGAGCACGATAGTTCCAGCTGGTACAATGGAGGAGAATGTAACATCTGATATGGTACAGTTTGTATTGCCAGTTGCTTTTGAAAAACAGTGGTTTATCATATCTGCTCAGATGCTCAAATGTCATCGTTGTGTTGGCAGTTCATTAGAGGCGGTGAAAAATATGTTGAAGAGAGAAAATTGAAAGTGATTATTCTTAGCCCGCCCCATTCACCAGAATTGTCACCAATGAATGGGAAAATTAAGCAGGTTCCACCTGTGGAAAGCTCAGTTGTAGCAGATGACTTGTTGAGTGGGACAGAAAGACACTCTCTACATCACTTGGTAAGCGAATTGTCCTTCTAATTAATCATTGCTACTAAAGTGGAATTTCAAATATTTCGATTTTCATTGGTATTATTTGAAATGATGAAATGAAAGGATATGATGGAATTAACTAGAGTGTTTTTCATGAATGTATCAGTCACTATAAACCCTGCATTCATATAACTCTTGGTTCTGTTAATCTTCTTTTAAAAAAATTGGTATCATCGTGGTGTCATCAAGAATTTGCCAAAATCAGGTCTAGACTGGTCTGTCTAATAACCTCTCAGCACTTCTGTGAAGCTGTCTCCACTAATCTCTAGATCTGAGCTACATTCATCACTGGAGATCTAACCTAACCTTTTGGTTCTTGCTTAAAGCATCAGGATGTGGAGGATGCTGCAGAACTTAAATCAGGGAACAAAGAGGCACAAAAGCCAACAGCAGATGCAAGGTTGGAAGCATTTAAGAAAGTAGAAACTGAGCTGACTAAGGCCACGGAACCGGTGATCAAGAAGGATGTGGAGTCCTTACCAATGGAAGCGATGAACTCAAACCCAGTGGATAAGTTAGAAGCAGAACCAGTGATCAGGAGGGATGTGGAGTCCCGACCGATTGAAGTAGTCGAATCAAACCCGGTCAAATTAGAAGCAACACCAGTGATCATAAGGGAAGTGGAGGTCCAGCCAATTAAAGTAGCGGAATCAAATCCGGTGGACCTTTTAAAACCAAGGCCAGTGATCAGGAGGGATGTGGAGGTCCAGCCAATTGAAGAAGTGGGATCAAAATCAGTGGAAACATTAGAAGCAAATCCAGTGCTAAGGAGGGATGTGGAGGTCCAGCCAATTGAAGTAGTGGAATCAAAATCAGTGGAAAAATTAGAAGCAAAATCAGTGAAGAGGATAGAGCCACGAATGGTGAAAGAAGTAGACAAACTTAGATTAGAGAAAGATGTAGAGGAGATGAAGACAAAGCTGCTTGAACTTGACTCAAAATTAGGCCAGGTCAGTTGACTTATCCATTTTTCTGATTTGTACATGTATTCTCTCCTACTTTTTTTAGCATGAACATCGACTATTTTTTCACTTCAATGAGTTGCTTATCATGCTAAGGACTTTTTGTTCCTCTTCTTGTTATCTCCTGTAAAACATAGGGTTTCTTGTACCTTTTACATACAGATCTGGCTTCTCCTTCAATCAATAGTCAATAGATGGTTAATGCAAAGCTGGCATAATTTACTATTGAGGGAGACACCATAATTCTGAGTATATTATACCTTGTGAAATTTAAGTACCAAAATTTCATTGACTCCTTGCAGGCTGAGAAGACAATATCAAAACTAATGGATGAAAGCAGATCAAGTGTTCGAGAACGACAACGTCTAGAGCAACAACTGGTAACTTTCCACTTAAATTTGTTGGCCTAGTATTTTTTTATGCATCCTGTTTTACCTGCTTATGTGATACGATGAAATTAATCAAGTAATGATCTTGTTTTGCATACTATTGATCAACCAAACATTCTGACTTCAAACGTTGTTTGACATTCCCTGCTTTTCCTTTTGCACAACTTTTTTGTTGGTTGATCTGTCAAAAATTTAAGAGACAAAGTTTAGTTTTGTCAAGAATTTGAAACTTAACAGACTCATTCTGTATCTGATTGCATGTGTAAAAAGTAACCTGTAGGACAAACAGGAGAATGTGCGACATTCCAATATCTGCTGTTTTTCATGATTGATTTCTAAAGTTCATCTCTACAATATTGTAACTGTGACTTCTACATCTGGGTTTCACCACCAGATCTACATAAAGACCTGTGTTTTTATGATGTTGTGAATTTAGCTGCTAAACCCTTTTGTAGTAAAGACCTGGGTTCCATTCATATTCTTATTAATTTCGTTTCTTGGGAAATCTCATGATCATTGTGCTGATTTTTTTCTTTCTAATTTGATTGGAATTTCACAGGCTCTCTTGAAGACCCCAATGGTCCAGAAAACTGTTCACGAAGGATTTCCCCTCTTGTTCTTGTGCATGGTGGCAATCATCAGCATTGTGATAGGGTACCTTTTTCGTCGTTAACGAACAATGCTTGGCATTGTCTTCTTGTTAAACCCCTATGGTCCAGAAAAATAGCTCTCTCTCCTCAACAGAAGCATTCTAAAAATAGTGAAAAAAAAATATAGAGGGTACCCACCCTTGTCTTGTTAAAACGGATGGTGTGTATAAATTAGCTGTTTCTCAGGGCATGATGTGTAAAGAACATAGTCTTTTTTTGTTGATACATCGCAATACGGCTTGGTGAAAGAATAAATTCATGCACCACTAGTGTTACTGGTGCATAAGTCTGTTACAAGGGCAGCAAGTTATGTGGAATCATAGCACAACATTGGGAATCATTGTAATGCTGCGTTTATGTTTGTGGATACTTGGATGTTGAGTAGTTCTGTAGAATTCCATATGTGAAAAGCATGGGAAGTATCATTTGTTTCATGAAAAAACTTTTGTATCTCATTATTTGCATAGTGTTTTCTTGTTTGAATCCTGCTCTTTTTATTGTAGTTTTATTAACCAAGTGTGGGTTAGAAAATTGGAACAACCTTACCTGCCAGACATCAGTGTCCTATAATCACTAATGACGAAATAACCCGTGCGAATCATGTCTCTAGGGCCGACTCCCTTGCTAAATTAGCTTTTTGTTCCCTCTTGGGTTTCATTTTCTTGTCGAGCCGCCTTTAGGCTCTTTTCCTTCGATTATGGAGATATCGGGGGTAAGGCTTTCCCTCGTGCTATCGCTTTTTAGCCCGTTTTGTTTTATTACATTGAGGGCCTTGTCCCTTTTCCGACCACAAAAACTAAAACGAAATAATTTAACTCTCATCGTTAAGACTTTCTGCAAATTCCAATGGGCATAGAAAGTATAAACAGCTCTAGCATGAAATCAAACTCCATAATTAACTCAACCCCAGAATTGTTCAAGAACAAAGATATATTCATGCTCAAGATAATGAACCAGAGAATTGAAGTAGTCTTCCAACGTACAAGCAATGTTGTCTGTTTTTTTATGGCCGAAACAAGCAATGCTGTCTAGTTTGAAGCTTCCTTGATGTTCTCTCATGGACAGATGTCGCGATTCGTCTACAAACTGGGCCCACTCACCGGCCAAATCTCCAACTCTTTATTGTTTATAAACCGCTTTTGCCCGTTAATCCTGTTAATCAGGGCAGTTGGTTATCTATTAATCGTTGGAGATTTAGCCAACAACCATGACTAATCCACCAAGCCGGGCCCACTAACCGGCCACATCTTGAAATCTGTCTTCTTCATGGAAAATTCTCGTCTTTTAACATATTGCATCCGTTAGCAATGGGTGCAACTATATATATATGGCAACATCTAGCCATAATCCACAGCTCAAACCACCTTCAAAATCTCATTTGCGTTGTACAATCTAAACCTATCCTTACATAACAATTACACGAGGAAACATATTGTATCATATAACCCCTATCAAGCAACTCAAACTATCCTTTCCAAAATCACAGCCCTTTGTTTTGTGTATATATACATCGATCAATTCCTTCCATTACTCAAGCTGACCATTACTTCTTACCAAGGAAACTAGCTAAACCCTAATATGGCTAACTCAAGCGACCCATCTCTTTCCATTTGCCTTGACGTCGAGTCCTCCAACTTGACGGTCAATGGCCACGTCATCCTCTCCGACGTGGCCTCCAACATCACCACCACAACCCTCTCCAGCCCGGGCCTCTTCGTGGGCTTTGACGCCCCTGAGCCGAGCCACCGCCACGTGGTCCCCGTGGGCCGCCTCCTCGACACCCGGTTCATGAGCATCTTCCGGTTCAAGGTCTGGTGGACCACCCACTGGACCGGCTCCAACGGCCGGGACCTCGAGCACGAGACCCAGTTCCTCCTCCTCGACGGGCCCGGGTCGGGCCCGGGCCGCCCCTACGTCTTCCTCCTCCCACTCCTTGAGGGCCCGTTTCGGGCCTCCCTCCAGCCCGGCCAGGACGACTACGTCGACCTATGCGTGGAGAGCGGGTCGACCCGGGTTTCGGACCGGGCTTTTCGGGCCGTCATGTATATGCAAGCTGGAGACGACCCGTTTTCCCTCGTGAAAGAAGCCATGAAGATCGTTAAGGACCACATGGGCACCTTCAACTTGCTGGAGGAGAAGACGCCGTCCGTGATCGTGGACCGGTTCGGGTGGTGCACGTGGGATGCATTCTACCTTAAGGTGCACCCGCAGGGCGTTTGGGAAGGTGTCAAGGGCTTGACCGAGGGCGGGTGCCCGCCGGGCCTGGTCTTGATCGACGATGGATGGCAGTCCATTTGCCACGATGAGGACGACCCCGACGACGAAGGAATGGGCCGGACATCTGCAGGGGAGCAGATGCCCTGCAGGCTAACCAAGTTCGAGGAGAACAACAAGTTCAGAGACTACAAGAGCCCGAATGAGAGCCCGGGCCCTGACACCGGGCTCGGGGCCTTTGTTCGGGACCTGAAGGCCGGGTTCGATAGCGTGGATCAGGTCTACGTTTGGCACGCGTTTTGCGGGTACTGGGGCGGGCTTAGGCCCGGTGCACTGGGCCTACCCGAGTCCCAGGTGTTGCAGCCCAAGTTGTCCCCGGGTTTGGAGATGACGATGGAGGACTTGGCCGTGGATAAGATTGTTACTAATGGCGTCGGGCTGGTTCCGCCGGAGCTCGTGCACCAAATGTATGATGGCTTGCACTCTCATCTTCAGTCAGCCGGCATTGACGGTGTCAAGGTTGACGTTATCCATGTAAGTTATATCAATTCTTTAACAACCATTCAACTCTACCGACAAACTTATCCATATGTCTCTTTTCTTTCTATTATTACTCTGTATTATTTTAGTAGTTGGAGACTTAATGTACAAGCTTAGACATTAAGTTTTGTAATATTCATTAGTTTCTTGACGTGTTGGAACTTGTCTATCTCAAAGGTATATATAGTAAATGCATAACATTACGCTTTTATTTTTGTATTTTCTTTGAAGTCTTAATCATATATAGATTGCATTTCATTTGAATATGAACTAGTTTAACCCCCGTACCATGTACGGATAATGTGATTATAAATCCAATTTAATATAGATACGTAATGTTAATGATCATGCTAAAATTATAGGATCATATATATTTATCTTCGTATTATGATTAGTTTTTTTATCAATAGTAAATCATCTCATAATATAAATAAGTTGAATTTGTTTAAAAATTATTTTATGATAAATATCATGTTTTATTAAATAGTAATATTTATGGGAAGATTATAACTAATTCTTGGTAAGTGATAATTTATAATTTTCAGGATAATTCATAATTTTTGGTAAATTTTAATCAATTTTTACTGGATAAGATTATATGATATTCTAACTACCTAATTTGTATAAAGGAGGGCCCGACTGAATATTTTATTATTGAAATGACACGTGGCGTAAATTTTTGTGAAGACATTGTCTCCGCTTTATACTATAGCTAGTATAGATATCAATATGCTAACACTAAAGTTGCATAACATAATATTCAATTTAGAGTTGTACGACATACGTACGTCTATTTGGAATCAATTATTTTATCCATGGTTTTGAATACGTACAGTTGCTGGAAATGATGAGTGAAGACTATGGAGGAAGAGTGGAGCTAGCAAAGGCTTACTTCAAAGCGTTAACTGATTCCATAAGGGCGCATTTCAAAGGCGGCAACGCTGTCATTGCAAGCATGGAGCATTGCAACGACTTCATGTTCCTTGGCACTGAGGCCATCGCTCTTGGTCGCGTTGGTATGTTCGTTTGGACAGACCTTAAATAGATATATATAGCCTTTGATCATCAATAAGATTGATTGATTGATTATGTGATGATTGTTGGTTTTGAAATCCAACAGGAGACGATTTTTGGTGCACGGATCCCTCCGGTGACCCGAATGGCACCTTTTGGCTCCAAGGTTGTCACATGGTGCATTGTGCCTACAATAGCTTATGGATGGGCAACTTCATCCAACCGGATTGGGACATGTTTCAGTCCACGCACCCTTGCGCCGAGTTCCATGCTGCATCCAGGGCGGTTTCGGGTGGGCCCATCTATGTCAGCGACTCGGTTGGCGAGCACAACTTTGAGCTCCTCAAGTCCATGGTCTTGCCTGATGGTACAATCCTTCGTTGTGACTACTATGCACTTCCCACCAAAGATTGCCTCTTTGAGAATCCCTTGCATAACGGCGAAACCATGCTCAAGATTTGGAACCTAAATAAGGTAACTCATTCAACTCTCGTGAGCCAAGATGGGCCTATAATTGATGCACATTTTTATGAATAATAACTAACGTTGGTGTTGATGGATCTCTAAATGATATGATTAGTTTACCGGTGTCCTTGGAGCATTCAATTGCCAAGGAGGAGGGTGGTGTCGAGAGACACGAAGGAACCAATGCTTCTCAGAATACTCGAAGGCCGTCAAATGTGTCGTGAGTCCTAAGGACATTGAATGGAAGAATGGCAACAAGCAACACCTCTTCGAAAATGCGCAAAGGTTTGCAGTGTACTCATACAAGTCCAAGAACCTGATTTTGCTAGACCCATCACAAGGGATGGAGATCACCTTGGATCCCTTCAACTTTGAACTCCTTACGGTCTCACCAGTGCTAGTACTTAATACGAGCTTGGCGGTTGAATTTGCTCCGATCGGGTTGGTGAACATGCTCAACACCGGGGGAGCAATTCAATCCGTGGATGCAGACGACGAGGCTGAAAGTGTCAAGGTTGGAGTGAAGGGTGCCGGTACCTTTGTAGCCTTCTCGTCCGAGAAGCCTAGAGCTTGCAAGATCAATGACGAGGATGTGGAGTTTGAGTACCATGATCTCATGGTTGAGGTTCAAGTGCAATGGCCTGGTTGCTCCAAGACTTTGTCCGTGGTGGAGTACTTGTTTTGAGCATATGTTCGGATCATGGCTTGATCTACTTGAGCTAGCCTCTTCTATTATACACGGGGCTTGCTAACTTTATTGCTATTCATTTTATGGGTTTTGTTTGGAGTGTTATTATTGTGCATCCTAAGAGATGAGGGAAAAAAAATAGTGGCATTGATTTTCACCCCCTATAGGCTATTGTTGCTAATTTGATTGAATTTATCAGACATATCACATATATTATGCTTGTGAGATTTTTTTTAATACTTATATTCTAATCATGAACTTCATAAATGCTATAATTTCTGAGGAATTGTTTTGAGCAACTCATCTGTGTAGTTAACTTTTATATGCCAAAAGAATGTAGCCAAGGCAAACATGCAAGATTTTTCAAGGTTGCTTTGATGAGATCTTGAACATACTGATTGAGTCAGAAAAGATTTTGAAACAAAACAATTCAAGTATCATCATCAAAACTTGTGGTGAATTTCAACGGCTAGAGAGTATAAACAGGTCTAGCATGAAATCAAACTCCATAATTTAATGAACTCCAGAATTAGTGACATAAGTTATACAGCCTACAATTTGCTCTCAATTTGGCAATAGTTCAAAACTTCTTGTTTGATCTACATGACCAAGAATCAAGACATATTTATGTTCAACATTATGAACCTGAAAAGTTGTCTTCAGCGTGCAAGAAAGGCCCTGTCTATTTTGCAGCTGCCTTTATGTTCTCTCAGGGACGTCGTGACTCCTATCAGTAGGAGATCCCGGAACAAAAGGAACGAAACCGCGCCCACCGAACATAGGACGCATGAAGCCATCGTCGAATTTTCTCCAGTAGTAGTGGACGGTGTGAGTTGGGGCGTTGAGAAGCATTCGGAGGCTGCTAGGGCGAGCAACCCGAGCAGGCGCTTCGTGGTTGCCGTCGGCTTCACTCTCTGGTTGACCGTCGAGGAATGTCTGGAAGAGAGACTTCGTGCTGTCAAAATCTGATGAGAGGCTGGTACTCAAATTCCTTGTGGGTAGCAATAGCCTTATCAGAGGTTTTGTTAATAAACCAAACACCTGCAAAGTAAATACAATAATCATTGAGTTTATTCATATCAGGCTTTTATAAATTATGACTTAGGTATCTATCACTCTAAAAGAAAGTGATAAACCATATGAAAAGACTTCAAATTTCCTAAATATATAAAAGTTAACATAATCTTTCAAAATCAGGTTTCTTAGGGTATAGGTCATAAAAACAAATTGGTCAATGATCCAAGGTGGTAAACTTCAAGCAAAAAGTGAATCATGTGTAAGATAGCTCACCACTGTGCTGACAAGGACAACAGAAATTGTGCTGGTAATCATGATTGCATTTCCGCGCAGATGTGTGTGTCCTGACCTTGTAAACTGCAAGTAATAAAGAATAAGCAATGATTCAAAAAGTTGGCCCGATAGCTTGAACAGCATTGAAACTCCGCAAAGCAAACCATATATTCTACTGAACAGAAATCAGATCAAGTAAAATTTCTTGCATAAAAAATGCTGAATGCTAACCTGGTTATAGGCAAGAGCCATGGAGACTGCCCCTCTCATGAGACCTGCCCACCATATGATAATCTAGATACCGGAAAGCCATAACGGTTGAGTTGTTTTTTGGCCTTGAAGGATTAGTAAAAATGAGAGGATGGACAAAATGCTTACTTGCTGCCTGAAGCTTATTTTCTCAGAACTTGATTTCTTGGACACATTGGCCAGAAACGAGAGAGGGAAAACAAAAGCTGCTCGTCCAACCATGAGCAAACCAAGCAATATTGAACTTACGGCAACTGAAGTTCCGGGACTGCCAATTAAATAAGCCACACATAAGCATAGAAAATATTCATTTGAGTAAGCTTGAGCCCAATGTTAATGGCAATTGCTTTTAAATAGGTATATCGTTGTATCATAATATGCCTCAAAGAATTTAATTGTACCTGTCATGTACAAATCTCCATTTCTCGATGTCCAAAGCATCCATACCAACATAAAGGAAGATGAATATTTCAGCAACAAATGACAAGGTTGCAAATGCATGCCTGACATTGATTAGAGTTATCAGCAATAGTGATTATAGAAAAAATGTATAGATGAGAAATGAAGCAGTTCAAACAGCTGTATGAAAAATAGGTTTATATAGAAATCATACTTTGTAGTGACTCGTGAACTCTCTGTCACATTATGCCAAGTATAGTGGGACATTACAATTCCACAGAAAAATACGGTAAGGATGCCACTCAAATAGAACAACTGCAGGGGAAAAAACACAATGAGCTCTCACAGAGTACTAAAGTCTTAGCATGGATATGAAAACTGGCATCAATTTCAAACATTCCAGTCATCATTCCTAGATCTTATGATATGAATCCTCCAAGAAGGATGAACTCACAGAAAATTGGATTACACAATGCAATGTTATTCATTTGGAAATGAAAATAATGAGTATGAGTATGGATGGAGGAAAAAATATAACCACATTTGAGGTTTGGATTCTTACTTCAGCAAGCATGTAAGAAAAATAGGCCATGAGCATCATGAGAGCCACTTCACGATCAGTTGAATGCCTGTAATATGTAAGTAAAAGAAATTGAGATCATATTACTCCACAAAACAAGGCTAATAAAATGCTTAATAACGTTGTGAGTATACAATAATCTACAGTAATCAGTAGTGTTCTTTGGATACACTAGTTGTAACTTAGCAGTCTTATTCCCCCTATCTGAAATTAGATGAAAACCTAAGTTAAAATTTTAAGACAGAAATAGTAGCATACCTGCCAAAATACAGCTTTTTGATGATATATGCACTGAGTAGCCCAGTCTGCAAAAGTAAAGAGATGTTTAATTGTCAAAGAGAAATATCAAATAGACAAATAATGTCAGGATGTACAAATAACTAAATAAGCACGTTGAATGATAAGAGCAATACTTACTGCGACACCCAGCAAGGTACTTGTGAAAAACAACTGTAGGAAGTTGCCAATAAATTGCAAACCAATTCTGAGATTGGTATGTGAGAGATCGAAACTTTGAATTGCATTAAAAAGCACAACAGAAGTGGCATCGTTTACAACCCCTTCCCCAAACACAAGACTGTAAAGAAGAGGTGTCTCATCCTGATTAAGCACCTGCAGTCCAAAAGACAGACTAATTAGTTCTCTTAAGTCTTAACAAAAGATGGTTAACTACACAGAAATGTAACTTAGTGGCTACTGTATACCCACCTGCAATGTGCACACAGAGTCAGTTGCAGCAAATATTGCACCAATGGCTTCAAAAGGTTAAAATGTATTGTAGTTTAGCTCCAAAAAAAGTCAAATGTAATAGAAACAAACATTTTCACCAAGCAATTTGAAAAGTAAATACAGAAGAAGAAGAAGCAAAAAGGGAGCCGTACCAAGATAGTCATTTATATCCAGCGTACCAATGTCTAAGTTTTTCAAGAACGTGAGAGCTCCTGCATGATAAATCAAAACTCAGTCAGGCAATTGAGTGGATTTTTGAGCAACCACCATTTTATTAACACATCAAAAAATTGAGTGAGTACATAATTAGCAGTTGACTTATACCTACTGATATGACGGCAAATGAAATCAACGTGCCAAGAGCTCCGAACAGTATAATTTTCATAAAGTTCCGGAAGAATTGCTTCTTTTTTACTTGAAAGCTGGTCAAAAAAGGAATCTAATAAGATATAAACTAACAGGCAGCAAAATAACTGGAATCACTTCCAATGTTCACACATAATAATGAGACTACAATAAGCCAGTAAAAATGGAATAGAGAGCTCAATTGTACATTAGGAATGGACAGCAGAGAGTTCTCAAGAATACACATAGCCTTGTAACCAGTTTTCTACTAAAAGGGACCCAAAGAAAGAGACTGGGCAACTATCTTTGCAAAGGAAGATATTAATGAAACTGTGCAAGAGCAAAATCTTCCTGATAACTGTTGCATTCGGCCAAAGAACAACATTTTTAAAAGGTTTTTAAAGATACTCCCATGGCACTCAGAACAACTAATGATAGAAGACTGACATACCCAGCATTGAAAATAATGGGAGGAAGAAGGTATATAAAGAACAGATCTTCACTGAATACTAAAAGATGTGAGCTCTTTCCTCCACTGACCAGCAGGATCACGACTCCTGTGGATACACCCTGCAAACAAACCAAGCCTTGTTAAGATCGAAAACATTATTACAGAAGCTCCTCTAGGAGCTCATAGTTTACTTCAGCAAAACATGATCCAACATGCCATACACGAGCAAATGGGCAGGACGAAAGCTTACAATGAGAAGAGCCGTAATAGACTCATTCATCCATCGATTCTCCTCTAGGAGATGGCCCAATACAATACATCCGCAAAGGAGGGCTACAAACAGATTCATAGAGATGATAGACGAGTGATCGGATGTGGAGAGCGTATTAAGCCTACTTAAGATAGCGCTTAATGCCAACGCCATGTTTCTGCCCTCTGTATAGCTTCACCTACAACCTATAAAACTCGAGCCTAGTGATACAATCTCCAAAATGATTCCCCCTTTTTGGTAAAATTCCTATGTGTCCATCTCAAAACTGAGAAGCTTAGTTCCAACGCAGAATCTGTAAGCAAATGAGGAAACACAAAGCAGTCAGAAACCCTCAAATTTTAGCTGGTGCAAATCTGAGTCATATCCTTACTCGCCAAAATTCAAAATACCATTTCAGACAACAGTTAGTGGTCAACAAGAGCACATCTAAGATTAGATACTCCAGATAAGACCCAGTGAACCACATTACAAACTCTTTTTACGCATTGCTCATCCACGAATTCTTGTCTTTTATACTTTCCACTTCTCAAATTGAAGATAAACACTACTCAAGCCAATCGACTAGAAATACAGAAATGAAAGATAACGAACTAAGAATACCGAATTCGACACATGCAACTCTGATCAAATTCTTCGAAATCGCCAAATAAGATCACGCCCGTCCCCTGAAATATGCAGAATCGCGCCAATTTCTGAGAAGAAAAATTGAGCTTGATACAAGAGCTCAACACCGGATGCAAAATCAAATCGAAAGTTTTGGATTGAAAGAAAGGAAAATATCTAGCGAATTTGAAGATCACGAGAAAGTTTGTTGTTTGTTGTGTGTGTGGAGAGGGAGAAGAAAGAAAAAATCGTTCCGTGAAGACGAAGCGGAGTCAGGAGCATGAAAAGGAGGTGGATTCACGTAAATCCTTCTACTTTAGATCAGCGGATATGGACCGTTGGATTAAAAATGAGGGGTTTTAGATCAAGCGGTGAAGATTGGAACATGTGGACTAGCATACAGCTTAGCTTTTCCCTTGTGATACGCACAGACTTCTTCACTGAGTGGGTCCCTCTATATAGAGGAGTGAGCTCTCAAGAGGTCGACGAAAGGAGGGAAAGGCTAGACTCACGCGGAGTAACGTCCACCGTTAGGAGCCAATAATTTAATGACACGTGAGTGTTCGGAGACTAGATTGGATCGTTGGTTTGTAATAATCACCATAATTACGTCGACCAAAAAATATGAAATGGTCATGTATTTTGAAACAACCTAAATTGTCTAAAAGACCATGTTTTTTGAAACGGAAGGAGTACATTTAACACGTTGCAAAGGTCATCCGCTAAACACAATTAACAGAGGAATTAGGAGTTTTCATTTGTATTACTTGTTCAATTTTTAAAGAAATAAATACATATATCGATATGCTAATAAACCTTAAAATTTCCTTCATCATTTGTACACGCATATATTCAGATATAATTATCGATCATTATCGAGCCCCTAGGAACAAAATGATTCCACTGGATCTGGGCAACATGCAGACGAATAGAACCAGCAAGCAATTTGTCCTCCTCCATCCTTGCTAGTTGTCCCTTTCTGCATTATGAAAGTTTGTTGTTTTCTACGAACAAAATTTCAGAATTAAAAAATTGATAAGGCTGTAGCCTGTAGGCTACCTGATACGTGAAGAGTAGAGATAGCTCCATCCCATATTAGACCAAACTATTGATATGTACATATATGTACACACAAATCTTATCAGGACCTTAGCACATTTTGATCGGTTTTTATAACTTATAATGTAAGTAGATGCGATAAAATATACCGTTTTCTAAAACCAATATTGAATGAAAATTTGTAAATCCTACTAGAAACTCCTCAAACAAAGGATAGAATATACTTCAACTACAGTTATGTTCGACTGGATAGGTAGCATCGTAGCAGGGAGCGGAATAAAGAAAATGCTAGCGGAATCCAGTCCCTTTAGAGAACAAAGGTGCATTTGTTTTAGGATTCCAGGCTACTTATTACGCTAGTGTCCGAACTAAGCCTTATTATCTACAGAAATGAATGATAGACTGAAATGAATGATAGCATGTGTTCGTTCGTCAGAAAAACATGGCATTAAATTACTGAAATGAACGATAGCGGTTAAACGAGCCCATTTGGTCAAACAATTGGGCCGTTTGATTAGTAGGCCCAACCAAAACAGCCCATAATTAAATTTGGGGGCGAATATCAAACCAGGGTGCGGTAATTTACTTTCTCAAGCTCCCGCTTCGAAGCCGCCATTCATCGGCGAAAAGGTCGTCTTTTTCAAAATCTCAGAGGTAATCTCTTGCCCTTCCGAGACCTATTGAACAACCAACAAATATAATGTCATTCTGCAGATATCCGGGTTCTTTGATTCTAGGTTATTATCGTAGTCTGCTATGCTGACTTGTGTTTGCTTGAACCCTAATATAGTTAAATGTGAAATGTGATGGTCTGAATTTTCGGGGATTCTCGAATTGAGCTTGGCTTGATGCATAGTTGAGTATAAGAATGGCGAATGATTTGTTTTCCATCTTTAATCAGGTTGTTGTCGAGCTCAATTGGTTTATGTTTGAATTTCACTTTGCTTTGCGCGGAGATTAGTGGTTCAGACTTTCAATTGGTCTCTCAGTTTAAGCTAAACCCGGAATATTTCATGTTTGTATCTTGATCGTTCATCAGCGCTTCACGACGTGAATTTCTTGTTATAAAGATGATTTCTTTTTGTTTGTGATGATGAGTTCTTTTTAGTTTTCCATTGGTTGATTTGTTTAGAATAGGAGATCAGTGATCAAGTGTAGACATGTGAGTAAAAAACAGCTAACATCAGTAGTTAATATCGGATATGCTTAAAGAAAAAGTTTTTTTTATGATACAATCTTTCTAATTGTCTTGTAGGCTGTGGTGACTGTTGTAGGCAGAGTTAACAATGAGATTGGAAAAGTGTTGGTTTTGCTCTTCCACAATATACCCTGGGCATGGGATCCAATTTGTTCGTAATGACGCAAAGGTAAAGAATGTTATGGAATATGGATATGTGTTTGGCTCTTAGCATATTGTTTGTCCTTGTAAGTATATGTACTTTTCCCTATTGTTACAGTTGCTCTTCATCCCTCCTCATTCAAACTCATGTATGTTTTGCACATGATTGTGCGTTATTTAGGTTATAAAAACAAATCTGTTGATGTGTCTCACCACAAAGGTTCTAGGAAATACGCAGTCTAGTGTAATGTCAATTGCTGTTTATGTGTTTGACAACAGAAATTGCTGAAAACGCAAACAGTTTAACAGCTCCAGACTATGCTGTGTGCATGTGCTTTATAACATTTGAGCAAAAAAGGGTTGATAATAAGCATGTCGTTCTTGTTGCAACTACTAGATGCATCCAAAATAGTTCACAATGCATTGGTAACAAAACTATGCCTTTGCAGGTATTCAGATTTTGTAGATCAAAATGCCACAAGAACTTCAAAATGAAGAGGAATCCTCGAAAGGTGAAATGGACCAAGGCCTACAGACGGTTGCATGGAAAGGATATGACACAGGTGTGATTAACTTATAAGAAAGCACATAGTTCTCTCATTCTATTTAAATTATTGCTGTCCTAATCTGTAGTACATTCTTGATATGGTGTAGGATTCGACCTTTGAGTTTGAAAGGAAGAGGAATAGACCCGAGAGATACGACAGGAATCTCGTTCAAGAAACTCTGAAGGCCATTCCTAAGATCGTTAAAGTACGAGCTGACAGACAGGACAAACATATTGAGAAGAGGTCTGTAATTCTGTATTCTCTCCTTCTACCGTAGAATGTTAACCATATTGCGCTTTACGATTTTGCTACTTTGCTAACTGTGAAAATGCATCTGTATCACCAGGATGAAGGGCAATAAGGCAAAGGTTATGGCGGAGGAGAGGAGGGAGTTGGAGCAGAGCATAAATCTCGTCGCAGCCCCCGGTGTTAGGGAACAGGGCTCGCTTACTCTACCGAAGATCAAGATCATCAAACAACAGAAGGCTGAAGAAAATCATGCTATGGAAGAGTAATTTGTCATGCTTTGATACATATTTTAGATCAGTTGTTTTGTCAAAAATTGAATTCTTATGCTTCAACAGTGTAGTGCGTGTGGGATCAGTTTTTTTCAGAAGTTGAAGCTTGAAGATTGCATTTTATACGGTCATAGGGTGAGAGCTTAGTTCTCATTCTACTAATTTTGTCTACTATTCCTTACTTTGTGAACTGTATGTAATACAGTAATACTATAAGCCTGCATTTTGCTAAAATTGAATCTGGGTTTTAGATCAAGGAATGAACCATTGAATTATAAGGTGAAAAGGAGTTGGTAGATCCTAGTGGAAGTTTTGAGTAATAATCGAGTTTTCTAATCTGAAGACGTGAAAGTTTGAATCTTGATTTTGGATACTACTCCATATACTATGATGATGACCCACCCAAATCTTACCTAATGGATAAGGATTATTGATACCTAATAGTGGTTTGGAATAATAGACAGACGTTGTCTCTGGTGTGGATTGAGTTGGAATAACTACTTCTTATACATGGTACAGGTGTTGGATTCGTCACAGCTGTATCATTTATTCATTGATTGCTACGTGACATGAAGTATTGCAATTGTGACACGAACGCGCTTGCTGTTACAATACCAATCTGACCCTACCATTCTAATGATTCCATGGTTTAAAATCAGTGAAAAGATAAACAATAAACCTGGGATCTTAAATGATTGAGGTAGTGTTAAGACGCGTTGAAGCTATCGTTGATCGAAACTCGTTAGGGGTTCGGGGTCGAAACTCCCGACAACAATCGGGGTCCATGGGATGCAAGCCTCGTGGAAGGGTCCTAGGGACAATACTCACCTGTCAAAACAGTATGTTATATCTTTTGTTGCTGGACCTATCTTGATCTATCTAAGCCTACGACCAACTATCTATCTATATGAGGATTCACGAGTCTCTGCAAATACTCATGAACTACTCCATAATATACAATCCGAATTTAGTCTCCTAACAATAATAGTAATATTGTTTCTCCTGCACGTAACTAACACAACGTTAGCGAATTACGTAAATCTCTCGTTTCATCTCAGTGACTACATGTTAGAATGTTTTGAACAATCCCAATTAGTGAAAAGATCAACAATGAACCTTGGATCTAATAGACTCTTAACGATCCGACCCTACAGATTTTGATCCACAAAACCTTGCTCACGTGATGGTGAGTATTGCAATCGAGGACAAATTGAGCATTGACATATTTCACCAAATTGCAAAAGCGAGTTTGATTCAAAGATGGGGAAAAAATCCACAGAATTTGATACCGACATGAAGGTACAATAATACGGAATCGTGAAACTCGTGTAAATTATTAAGACCAACACCATGGGCCATGATAATAAAGTAGAAACTGACCACAGACAATACAATGCGTTAAAACTTAAAAACACGTCTACAATTCTTCCATCTTTCCCACCTCGGTGGGCCCACTGGGCCTTCAGTTCTTCCATCTTTCTCACCTTGGGCCGCCCATTGGGCCACCAGGCCCACCAGGGCCACCGGGCCCACCGAAGCAGTCCCGGAACAGCCAGCAACAGCACAAACAGCTCACACTGCCACCACAACAATAATACATATTATGTTATTGAAGAACATGAGAAAAATGAGAATTAAAAACCAAGTAAAATTGTTAAGCAAGATGGAGAATAAAAATGAAGAAACAATAACGAATG